>CM060928.1:675266099-680266099 GCA_030765085.1 Allium cepa | reverse complement strand
CCTAATTGAATTTTTTCCGATGATCTGACCATCAAACCACCAAGCGAACTACACCGATGGACTACGCAATCAACTCTCTACACAGCAATACCAATGAGTCGACGATCAGTCATGTCGATTGCAGCCCAACGAACAGTCGAGAAAAAATCGTCTCTTTCTGGCCACACAGAAATCCAAATCGAAAAATAGACTACAGATTTGACTTGCGCTCGTTGAGAGCTTCAAATTGATATATAATTTGATATATATTGAGGAGTTTGAACTTTTGTTTGAAATTTGATTTGAAATTGAATTGAAAATTTGTTTGTCTGCAATTGTGAAGGAGAAGTGGACAGCCTATGTACGTACAAACAAATGAAAATAAGAAGGAGCTAGGGTTTATAATGGGCTATTTATAGGTAGGTCAGAAATAGAAATGAATGGACAAGATTGATTCATACGTTGAAAGATAAATGACCCGAAAAGCCCGTTCTGTCTTCAGAACGAAAATGGGTCATCCCATATATGAAAATTGATGTCTTGGATAGTTTTGAACTCGATTGAACAAGTTTTAAGTCCTAATTCCTTTGTATGAAGAGGTTATGTTAAAATCTATTTATTTCAAATTGATTTCAATTAGATAAATTTCTAGGCTTTTCGATCCCGTACGATCAAACGACAAGTCCAATCGCTACGAAACTTGAAATCCTACGATAATTCACTATCAAGGATCCGATGAAAATAGTTTCGTCGAAATCTGAGACAGTTGCCAAAATGTCTATTTTCACGTTAATTAAGTAAATTAATATTAAATTAAATAAATCACCTTTTCCATTCAAATTTAATAATTCACAATTTCTATCACTTTGGATTACTTAATAATTTACAATCTTCTAAAACAAATTTCTATATCAATTCAATGTTGAATATTTCCCTAATCATAATGTTAAATTTTCAATTTAAATAAATTCAAAGATTATAAGTTTAATTTCCAATAATTCCATTAAATTTAATTTTAATATTTATATTCAATCAATTATTACTCAAATAGCATAGTTATTGTTTGTTGATGTATTATTTCATTAATGTGCTACAATTTCCATCTTCTATTTGTATTAACTACTATATTTCAAATTTATTGGATTTTTGTCAATTTTACATATTTATTATAATTTAAAATCCCAATTAATTTATTTACTTGGTTTCATTCTTTTATTAATCAATTATTACCTTATGAATAAAACTAACATTTCAATTCGTTTTATTATATTCACAAATTCAGTTATTGCCTTCACTCGCATTAATGTAACATATAATTGCATTTAATTATAATCGATTTCCAATTAATTTTAACAGACTAAATAAATAGGTAACATATAATAATTGTTACCATTAACTTTTAACCAAACCTAGATGTTATTATTTGTAACCAATGTTATTATTGCTTACATATCACAAATTTTATTCAATTACCATTAATTGTATATTATCTCATTAATTAATTCATATTTACATTCATTTTCTTATATTAAATTTATAACCAACTTATAACATTTACTTTATTTCAATTAATTGGAATTTCATAGAAATTGTTAATCATTAACTTACATTAATATTATTACAATTCATTCTTGTTATTATTTCATTAGTGTATCACAAATTTTTATTCCTCCCAATACTAAATCTCAAAACCTTATTAAAATAACAGTTTTTAATTGTCGAGAATTACGGGTCATTACAGTTTTTTATTGTTCAACCAATGTGGAGAATAACCCTCCCAATATGGTAAATCAAATGGAATTGATCTTTTATCCACCTTGATAACTCTATTTTTACGAGATCATCATTCCCATCTTTGTTGTAGACACGCTTTCTTTTTTTACCAACCCTCTTTCATTGCTCTTTATTTGGTCTCTTCTTCTTTACCTTCTTTCCTTTTACTGTTTCTTCTTTCTTATCTTTTCCGAATCATTCAAAAATCTTTCAAAATAACATAAATATTTCTACCTATTTGAATTCTAGGCTTGGTACCTTTCTCCACGGTATTATCAAACCAACCCTTTTGTTTCCTTAATGAATATGAAGGGGCAAAAATCTTCTATGGCCCATATACACATTCTTCCGACTATAATTCAACCAACGACGATGATTGTTAACACCACATAAAAGGACAAGCTTTTTTACCTTTTACACAAAAACTATCAAGATTTCCATAAGCGGAAAGTCATTTATCGTCCATAGTAAAATTGTTTTTAAATTAAAAAGTGTTTTACTAAATGCATCATAAACATTAACACCGCCACTCACAATTGATGTAAATCTTCTACCAATGGTGCCATATATATGTGTGTGTGTGTGTGTGTGTGTGTGTGTGTGTGTGTGTGTATCGTTTCTCGGTTGCTTTGGATTAGGATTCACCAATGTTAACATAATATTTTCCTTATTCATGCACAACAACGGAGGAAGATTATATGTCACAAGCATTACTGGCCAGCAACTATATTTAGAACTCTTAATGGAAAATGGATTGAAACCATATGTAGCAAGACCAAGCCTGAGATTACGACAATCGGCTGAAAACAATTTCCATTTCTCATCTACCACATTCCAAGTTACAGAATACACTGGATGACGCATTTTTCCATCGTTGCTTTTATTACTATAATGCCATCTTAAATCTTCTTCCATATTTTGAGATCTAAATATTCTCCTAAATCTTGGAATGATTGAAAAATATCTCCATACTTTAACGGTGACGCCTTGCATAATCTCATTTGTAGTCTTATTTTTCTTCCATCTTGAAGCATCGCATTTTGGACAAATATTCAAGTCTTTATACTCTTTTTTAAAAATGCAACAATCGTTTTTACAAGCATGAATCTTCTCAAAACCCATATCAAATATTTTAAATTTTTTTTTACTTCATACATAGTCTTAGGAAGTACATTATCCTTTGGCAATAACACTTGTAGCACATTTAATAATTTATCAAAATCAGTATCGGACAATCCTGTTTCACATTTAAGATTATACAAAGTGGTAATAGCACATCATTTTGTCTAGCCTGCACAATCGGGGTAAATGGACTTTCTGCATCTTCCAAATTCTTAAGTAAATCATCTTCTCATCTCTGTGCACCATCATTTTTTTATCATAAGTAAAAAAATCATGTTTGACCAAATCTTCATCTTCATAGTGAATGGCTTGGAATAAATTATATGTGTCACCCAACTTCGTTTCTCGACTATATTTATTTGCTCACCGTGATTAGACCACCTGCCGAATTTGTACTTAGGATCCATTCTTTTTATAATCAAATGCTCATAAACAATCCTGTCATAGTGATGACTAAGATTTTGACAATTTACCCAAGGACATAATTTTTTTTCCGTGGTTGCTAAATTTTTCATCGCAACCTACAAAAAATTCCATGCTCCTTGCTGGTACTCAATACTCATTCTATGATAAAAAATAGGCAATATAAATATGTACTTTAATATGGGATTTTTAAGTATTCAAATTAAGTTTTAGTTAAGTATCATGCAATTATCTGTGTGAATGCACCTAGACTTTTTCCATCACCAATTCAATATAAAAACAAGCAAATATCTATAAATCAAAGTAACAACTAGTTATTAATTCCAAGAAAAGAAGTAGCTGTGAAAATGTAGGTGTGTAGTTGTGTGTGATCTATATATGTAAACCCATAATGTGATAGGTAATGTACATACTTAATGTTATCCTTCGTAATTTCATACTTTAATATAACGTATTCCTCTAAATGCTTGTAAACCAAAACAATACGTCAAAATTTCATATATTATACTTTAATAATTATAAATACTACATTAAGAAACTTTTTATCAATTATTTTCCTTTTAAATAATACTATTTCAGTTGTGCAAATTAAATGCGGTTTTCTCCATAATTCATTAACTAACTTGCTGATTGTCACACTATCATCTTAGATTGGACTCTCGGACTCTCGTAGGCTTTGGGCACATTCAACACTTGAAACTATATATTTGAATTTAGTTTTATAAACAACAATAAAAACTACTTAGATAATAAAACAAAATTTACTATGTAGACAGAGGTGTTTGTTACTAAGCGCTAAGTTGGATGTAGCTTCTACACCCAGCAAATGGATTTTACTATATATTTTCACTCAATTCTCCTTTTTTTACTTGTGCGTTTGTGGATTTTACTATATTTTTTTTATATATTACAAGCTTTTTATTTACTGTTAAAACAAACATGTGTCGAGATGAATTTTTAAAAGGAATAAAATTTTAAAACATGTGTACCACGTTCAAACTGGTTTAAAAATTCCACAAAATATGACATTTACAGTTAGGACACTTCACATTATATATCGAAAAACATCATATTTAAGGAAAGTTCTATAATATGGCTCTGTGCAATACATAACTTTGAATTTTGCATCGTTTTGTTGGTTGGTCGGGTATTATAGGGTTGGGCACTTTCTATTCATAATAGAATAGATAGAATATGCATTAGCAGTCAGTCATGGACAGTTTCCTAATTATAAAGCAAATGCATTAAACCATTCTTCAAGTGATCATTGTCTTCTTCATTTATCTATTGTCCCTTCTTACCACGAGGATAGGAAAATGAATTTTAAATATAATAATGCACATGGCCTTTACTAGAGGATATGATGATATTGTTTCAGATTGCTTTAAAGTAGAATTTGAGGGGAACGGTTTATATAAGATTCTTAAGAAACATAAATTAATAAAGCAAAGGCTAAAAGCGGGGAAAAAATTGAATTCCATTATCAAAGATCAATGTGATGTGCCGGGAGAGAAAAATAATTCATTATATGAAAGTCTAATTGATGCTCCTCGTGATCAAACAGTGGCTGATAATTATATGGGCTGTAGACAGTTAAACAATCTAATGCATGCACATGCCACTGATTTGCAGCAAAATGCAAAAATAAAATGGTTGACCATAGGAGGTCGACCTACTAATATGCTAATAATAGAAGAACCAACCTTTTTCAAGTTCTTAATAAGGATTACAATCAAGTTGACAATACGGAGGATATGAAACAAGCCACTGTTAACTATTTTAACCAATTTTACAATTTTGGTTACGCTATGGCGAATTGACGTTATATATTATTATATGCCATAGGTCACTACAACAACACCCTCTCTTCTAGCCAATAAGTATATTCCATCAACATGTATATTAGTTACTATACATTGGCGCTACTTTTTACCCTTGACAAATGAAAGCAAACCATTCCCAATAACACGTCAATTCTCCAAATAACTGAAATTTATCAACTAACTAATGGAACTCGAACAACTTTCGAATGCTAGTAGAACAGAACTATAGTAAATCCCACATTTGATTATGATTAAATAACTAAATAGAGAATAAAGATGCATGATGAAACTTGGACAAGGAATATAGAGTTTGATTATTTACAGTACACATTATACAATAGGGAGGGTGGTGATAATACATGATACATTTTAGTTAACAGTGGGAACTCTTATGTTTTACTTTTCTCTTGATTCAGGCCTTTGAAGCGTATATTGGAATAATTCTTCTCAAAAATGTCGTTGTTGGAGTCAGTTGCGAGTGGCAGGCAAGAATTTTACTTTGCACTTTAATATGTTTGTTATCTGTACATGTTTAAACAAATTTTAAGGCCTTATCTTCCACTTAACATCTAAGTGTCACATTTGATAGAGTCGTTAAAGAAAAAAAGAAATCTAGGGTTTCCTCTTAAGCCATGGGGGAAAATCAATTCCCTCACCATTCTTCTCCAAAATTCTCTCACTCCTACCAAATTAGACCACCTGAGGTTTCTCACATCAGAGAGCCATCAGGGGGCAACATCATAGATGAAGATGGATTCAAGTTGGTCCAATCTAAGCAACAAAAGAGAAAAGAGGCCAAGAAATCGCAGGAGTTGCTACCGGTTTTTAATAGAAATAATAGAAGAGGCCGTGATGATCAGAAAACGACCACCAGTAACGAAAAGAGAGTCCAAATGTTGCCAATTCAGAAAAAACCGATAGCCATCTCACTGAATAAAGATCAAGGCCGAAAATCCTGGGCTGATATTGTTGCTGATCAGCCACAAGAACCTGATGATGAAGATTGTAATCTTGAGCATATTGCACCAATCAAGATAAACAACATGAAGTATGGTCTGGTAAAAGAGGAGATATGTAAAAGAGCAACCGAAACATGGAACAACTCAGTTCTTGTGTATGTAGTAGGTACCAAACCATACTATATGTTCTTTAAATCTTACATACAAAGAGTATGGAATCCGATTGGAGATTTTCAAATATTTACTAGAGAGAATGGATTCTTTCTAATAAAATTCAAAGATCCTCAAGATTGCTCTTCAGTTCTGAAGAATGGACCATATTTTTATAATGGAAAACTCATCATAGTGAGAAAGTGGTCTGATTCTTTGAAAATGGACAGAGATCTGTTAACATCTATGCCCATCTGGGTAAGGTTACCATGTGTTAATCTAAAGTTATGGGACAAAGAAGCTTTCAGTGTCATGGCTAGCATCATAGGGAAACCCATTAAAATGGATGCAGCTACTACCTTGAAGACGAGATTGAATTATGCTCGCCTTCTCGTGGAAGTCTCTGCAAATGATGAACTACCAGATGAGATCAATCTAACTCTATACAATGGAGAAAAAATCATACAAAAAGTGGAATATGAATGGGTTCCTCCAAAATGTAATCTCTGTAAATGTTTCGGTCACACTAGAGAGCAGTGCAACTCAAAACAGATGTGGATACCCAAAACAAACTCTCAAACAAGAGATATTATGCAAGAAGACAACACAGACGAAAATCTAGAGCCGAATCTCAATAAAAAAGAGAACTTGGCAAGAAATGAGAAAGAACCTGATCGAATCAATCAAGAATGTATCATTTCCGATCAAGAAAATAATATCGAGATGCTCACTGATCAAGAAGATCAGATCACAGCTATGGTAGCTCATCAATTTAAAGAATCTGACAAATCGAATCAGCAAAATGCAATAGAGGGGACTACCAATAAAGAGGTCTTTAGCTCTGAAACCCCTCCTTTTTCAGAGCCATGTTTAATTACAGAGATCGATACTGTTACAGATGAATTATTGCATATAAATAATAGAAAAAAAGGGATTATTCGGTCGCAAGAGGAATCTCCTTCAGGGGTTGCTGCAATAGTTGAGGACAGGGAAGGCATCGACTCAACATTGCCTTGCAAGAAGGTCTCTCCTCCTAAGCAGGCTGCAATAGCAGAGTCCAGTGTCTCTGCATTGCCTCGCACAGCTACATTTGACATCTCTCTGATTAAGGTTCCTGAACAAGTTCAAATGGAAGAAAATGAATTAGATATGGATGAAGCTGCTGACCAATTTGATATATCTAGTCTACACATTCCAAAGATAAAGGCTACAGGCAAGCTACAGGGCAATAAAGAGAAGAAAGCTTTCAAACAAAAATACATATCACTCAACCCAGAATGGGATGAGATGTCTACAAGATTAAAAGCTAAGAAAGCAGATAACAAGAGAAAAGGTAGAAGTACCACCGTGTCAGGTACAATTTAAATTTCCTTTTATTATATATATATATATGTCTATATTTGCTTGGAATGTTAGGGGTATGAATTCCGCTGCTAAACAATCTGATGTGTTACATATGATAAGTGTTTATAAGCCTACTATTATTGCTTTATTAGAAAATAAGTTAAGTACTGAGAGTTATGAGAATTTTTGTCTTAAGATGAATAACAACTGGAAATCAGTTAGCAATAATGATTGTAACTGTAAGGGCAGAATTATTCTTATGTGGGATACTAATATCTGGACTAATATTAATACGAATACTGATAAACAATTTATAGACAGTCAGTTTAAAAACATAGGAGGTTTTAATATTCAAATTACTAGTGTGTATGGCAGCAATTTTGAAGTTAAAAGAAATGACTTGTGGTGTAATTTAAAAAAGTTTAATCAAAAATATAATCTTCCTTGGATTGTTTTGGGTGATTTTAACACTGTTTTTCGTGTTTCTGAAAAAAGTGGTGGAAATAAAATCCCACAAAACAAGATTGACAGGTTATGTAATTTCCTTATGGACACTGGTCTTATTGAGCCTATTATTAGTGGCAATAAGTATACTTGGAAATCTGGTTTAGCCAAGAACATTCATTGTAAATTAGATAGGATTTTAATCAATGTTGAATTGGCTAACATCTTTCCAAATTTTATCTGTTCCACTCTGGAACAAAATTCCAGTGATCATACTCCTCTATTTGTTAATCTGTCTCCCAGTGGGAGCACAAATAATAAAGTTCCTCCTTTTAGGTTTAAAAACAGTTGGGTTTTAGAAGATAGTTATAATTCCTTGATGAATAATAGTCTTAATTTTTCTAGTAGTGGTACAAAGCAATTCCAATTTAGTATGCTGTTGAAAAATATTAAACATAATATTAAGATTTGGGATAAGAATAATCATTTGAAGGGTAATAGTATAAACAAATTAAGAAAAGATGGAAAATATTTACAAAATCTAGCTGATAATAATCCACAAGATAAGGAGATTGCAAAAAATTTCTTTCAGAATCAGGAAAATTTATCTATTGAACTTCATAAGAATGCTATTAATGCTAGGCAAAAGGCCAAGGTGGATTGGTTAACTTTAGGGGATGATTGTACAAAATTTTTCTATGCTAAAATGAATAGTAGAAAACACATTAATAATATAGGGAACATCATTGATAGAAGAGGCAATTTTTCTAATGAGCATGAGAAAATATCTAAAGAAGCTATTGAGTACTACAAGGATCTATACTTCTCTGAAAATCAGGAAAAAGATTTTCCTCATATTATTTGTAAAAATATTCTTAAAGAAGAAGCAGCTGATATTTTACTTGCTCCTGTATCTCTTGAGGAAATTAAATATATTATTTTTAATGCTAGTGATAATAAAAGCCCTGGTCCCGATGGGTTTAATGCTAAGTTTTATAAAAATCAATGGAACAATTTAAAACATCAAATTCATGAAACTGTAAATGAATTTATGAGTAAAGGTAAAATTCTGAAAAGTACTAATCATACTTTTATAACTCTTATTCCCAAGAAGAAAAACCCAACTAACATTAATGATTTTAGACCCATATCCTGTTGCAATTTCATTTATAAAATCATATCTACTGTGCTTAGTAACAGAATAAAGATTTTTCTGCCTTTTCTAGTTTCTGAAAACCAGAGTGCCTTTGTTCCTGGCAGATTAATTTCTGAAAATTCTATGCTTGCTCATGAGATGGTGAGAAATTTCAATAACAAAAATGGTGATAATGTGTGTTTAAAAATTGATTTGCAGAAAGCATATGATAAAGTCAACAGACACTTCATTTGGCATATTATGAGATGTATGGGGTTTCCTATTAAGTTTTGTGATCTGATTTTAGAGTGTATTAATACTCCTACCTTTTCCATTCTTATTCAAGGTAAACCTGAAGGTTTTATTAGTAGTAATAGAGGTATTAGACAAGGTGACCCTCTATCACCCTATCTTTTCACCTTGGTTATGGAGTATTTTTCGATTTTAATGGATATTGAAACTATTAAGGGGAATATTAAACATATTAACAGAATTCAACCATACATAAGTCATCTCATATATGCTGATGATTTAATGATTTTTGTTAAAGCTAATAAGGAGAATGCAGAATCTGTTAAGAATATTTTTGCCAGGCTTAATAAAAATGCTGGGTTACAGCTCAACAAAACTAAAAGTAAAGCCTATTTTAGTAAAAGCAGCAGATACAAAATGGATTTTCTCAATGTGTTAAAAATCACTGAGGGTAATCTCCCTGTAAAATATTTAGGGCTTCCTTTGTCGGTTAACCAACTGAGAGACTCTGACTGTTCTGGTTTACTAGATAATATTCAAGAAAGAATGGAGGTCTGGTCATGTAAGCTTCTCTCTATTGCTGGTAGACTAGAGTTAATCAAAACTGTTATATATGCTATTATTCTTTACTGGTTACAAACATTTCATTTCCCTGCTACTTCAATCAAAAAAATTGAGAAAAAATGTGCTGATTTCTTATGGAGGGGTAAATATCATAAAATTAGTTGGGAGAAAGTGTGCAAGCCAAAAGAAGAAGGAGGGTTTGGTATTAGAAACCTGAAGGATCTTAGCTCTACCTGTCATCTTAAACTATTTTGGAGATTTTTAAGTGCTGATTCCCTTTGGGCTAGATGGATGCAGAATAAATATGTTAATAAGGGTAATTTTTGGAACTTACTTCCAAAAAATAATCATTCTAATACTTGGAAGCATATTTTAAAATGTAGAGATATTGGTAGATCTCTGTTGGATAGAAATTTTAAGGATGGTAAAGAAACTAACTTGTGGTTTGACCCTTGGTTCAAAAATAACTCTTTTGTTAATAAAATTGGATGGAACAATTTAGTCATTTTTGGAGAACCAAACTTAACAGTTTCCTCTATAATTTTAAATAATCACTGGCATCCTCATCTTCATCCTATTACTAACCCTCATAAAGAGGAAATATGTAAACTTCATATTGATGTAAATGCAGAAAATGATTACTGGACTTGGAAAGCTAGCAATAAAGGGAAGTTTTCTTTTAAACAAACTTGGAATTTTATCAGGCATAAAGAGAATAAAGTAGAGTGGTACGATTGTATTTGGAACAAGGTGAACAGTCCCAAGATGGCATTCTGTACCTTTTTTGCATTACATAATAGACTGCCAACTTGGGACAGAATCAATAAATGGTCCAGTACCACTAGTTCACAATGTTCCTTATGCAATCTAGAGAATGAATCTTCTCATCATCTGTTTTTTGATTGCAGCTATTCATTTTTCTTATGGAAGCATATTCAAGCTAAGCTGGGCATTCGTATTAATGGGCAATTGGATCTCAAGCAAGCTATCAACTATATCAATATCAATTTTAAAGCAAAATCAATGAAGAGGGATTTAGCTCACATTCTTATAACTACGACTGTATATCATATATGGAAAGAGAGGAATGCTCGCTATCATAATAAAACAATCAGTAGCAAAGAGCAGATATGGCGTTTAATTGATACTGACAGTGGTATACTGCTGAATAAATCGAAGTATAAAGTGAAAGATCACACCAAAGTTGCCAGTATAGCTGAAAACTGGGATTATGAAGCAGGGAGCAAGCATCTGGAGCTTTTTCTCGCCTACCCGAACTTCCAGCATAGTGAAGTTGCTAATCATAATAGCTTCTTTCACAAATCTGTTGATCGTAGCAGATCTGGTGACGGTGTCAGGGATAAGACTTCATTTTGGGCCCGCGCCACTTATCAGAGGAGTAGATCTGCAGATCTAAGTCTCTCTGACCTTAGATCTGAAGATTACTATGATGTTAACTATATTACGAAGATCGATTTTTCTAGTGAGGAGAAAGAGGGCATGAGGTGTCAGCTTAATGAGGGGCTGTCGTATTGGGAGAGAGGGGAAACAAGTGGTGTGAAGAAAGATGGAAGTTGAAGACAGAGTCTTCGTTTTTGCATTTCCTCTTCCTTTCCTTTCCGCCATTGTTTTGTGTTATGTGGCGGCTGTGCTGTGTTCGCGTAGGGTTAGGGTTTGCTGTGTTGTAGTATGATTTCGGGATGTCTCTGGATATCTCGTATGTGTTTGTTTGGGCCGGGCCCGTTTACCATGCTTTCAAAAAAAAAAAAATTTTAAGGCCTTGGGATCAAAACTCCAATTTATAAACTAAATACTTTTATTTTTATTTTTTGCAAAACAAAATAAACAATTTAAGAAAATTCAAAGATATTTAATAAATTATTTTTTCCCAAACAGGTTTTTGATTTCCAAATATATGGGAAAATGTTGATTTATTTTATAAATATGACCATTTCATTAGGAAAAAACAAAAACTAAGTGATAGTAATTAGTAAGAATTTGAACTCAAAAGCACAATAATACTGTTTCGTAATTAAAAATATGGTTATCATTGGTCGTCTCTTGTCATTAGATTTAACACCGCCACTATTTCTGATAATATAATAATATATAAATGAATGAGGCCATCTACTTCATTCATTTATTTATTTTGTAAATTTACTAGCAGAACTGCTCTATCCATACCAATCATTTATGCTTTAAATATGTATTTGCAGTTGGATACTCTTTATCAAGAATGATTATGAAAGTAAAAGCAGAAAAGTTGCAAGCACCAAATTAAAATCTAAAGCTCTTATAATCGATTAAATAAAAGAAAACCCTCTTACACGGTTTACTAAACACTGGCGTCGTTTCTTATTTAAAGTTGCATCTCAAACTAAATTTATAACCTATGGTTGAGAATATTCGAAGTTTCCTATTTTGTTGGTAATGTTTAGTGTTCCTATTTTGTTTTTTAAGTGTATAATAGTCTTGTAGCTTTATTTTGTTTTTAAATAATATTTCTCTATTTAGAATTTTTAAAATAATTCCTTATATATTATGTTATTGGAAAAAAAGCCTTCTTTTCTCCACTTTTTTCTTTTTAAATCTAATGGCAAAATCTAGATTCAAGGAAAAGATGAAAAAAAAGCAAAAGCAACCATGATTTTGACCAGTCCTTATCTCCTTCGTCTACAAGTTGAATACACCATATGCTTTCAATTACATTTTATCATTACTCATTTGCAAAGCTAATCTATACTATTATATTAAAGCCGAGTTCAGTTTGGAGCTCACACAAGCCCCCACAAATTTAGAACCGAAAGGTCACAGGATTTCTTCCAATTCTACCCATCAAGTGAAAATAGCTTTCCTTTTCGTCCTCTTATATTTCTTTCTCTGCGTACGTAGCTCTACCTTAGAAGCCTCCTCCAATTTCCTAAACTCAGCAGTCATGAATTTTTTTCCTCTTTTTCGTATGCATCAGTACCCTTCGTTGCTTATCTTCCATAACCTAAGTATTTTCTACCCCTCATTTGTGCCTTTGCCCATACAACGATGCCGATCTCTAATCTACTCATCTCCAACCCTTCCAGCTCAAATTAAATTTCTCAGTTCTCGATCTGAATCTTCCACAATCTAATATTCATGAATTTTACAAAATCATCTATGGGTAAGGATAATAATAAACTTTGAATGTGACTTTATAGTGGGTCTTCAACATCTATATCGAGCCTTTAAAACCTGTGCTAAGCCACTACCGGTACTTTGGTGCATTTCAAAAATGGAAACGTGATTAAAGATGATAAGCCAACCTATTCAAAATTTGCTCCAGTAGGCGACCCAAATCTATTGCTTGCTTGAAACCCTAGAATTTGGTCACCAGTTATCGCTTATTTCTGGTAGGGCAAGTCTTCCTTCCAACCAACCACAGACCGGCTTCCTAATTTCAAACCTTTGCTTATTCTTCTGCCTCAAATGCTATGTCACGTAATCCTATCAAATATATGCCAAGGTATCGCACGTTTAAGTTTTAACATTTACATTTTCCTCCTTTTGCGATTAACTCAAAAAAATTGTTAGAGTATTAAAATTGGATATTATTTGACTGTTTTTAGTGGTTTTCCAGTAAGACGTTTCTACAGTTTGGTACCAAAAGTGTTTTAGTATCTATATTTCAAGTTAAACTCTTTACATCAAATGTAAATGGAAATTATGAACTTACTATTTTCATTTTCACCTTCGTCATTTGCTTTTTAAGATGTTTGGATTTAAATTGAATATGTTTGAGTTCGTATTAGATGCAAGACTCAGTTTTACCATTTCTTTTGGAAAAAATATATATTTTTGGTATCCAATATATTTAAACATATACAAGTTGTGTAATTAGTGTACAAAATTTTCACTAATTTTACTAAAATATGTTGTATCATGTAATATACGCTTACATCTTCTTTTCTCTACCGAGGGATAGCTTTGATTAGGATTACTTTTCATTGTCTTTATTCTATATTATTTTCTTTTTACATAATCTATGGTTTTTTCTTCCAATGGTAATCTTTTTGGAACATAAAAATGTTTTTATTTATTCTTAATAAAAATGTTATGAAAATTTTCATAGGTCCGACTTTTATTAATTTTGTAAGTTTTGGGCAACATTTTTCATTGTCCGAAAGAACTGACATAATTTTGATTCATGAATTTTCAGTATAATGAGATTCTTGGCAAAGGAGCTTCAAAGATAGTGTATGTTATCAATCATACAATATCATTAAAAGTCTGATATCTTTCCTTTATCAACCATGCAAATTTATTTTATCGTTGTGAATTTAATTACATGGACTTTGAAGAGTATGAAGGAATAGAAGTGGCATGGAATCAAGTGAATTTCTATGATTTCCTTCAAAGCCCAGATGATTAAGAGAGACTTTATTGCAAAATTCAACTTCTAAAAACATTGAAACATAAGAACATAATGAAGTTCTATGCCTCTTGGGCTCACATCTCAAAAAGGAACATAAATTTTGACGCAGAAATGTTCACTTCTGGCACTCTACGACAGTAAGTAGTAAATATTTAGATCAAGTCAATTCACATGATTCCACATATAGCATGTATAATTAAAAATCAATCATGTAAATTTACTTAAGGTATCCAGGTATAGAAAAATGCAAAGAAGAGTTCATATTAGAGCAATTAAGCGCCAGTGTAGGCAAATATTGATGGGACTTCTCTACTTGCATAGGCATGATCCTCATATTATCCATAGAGATCTAAAATGTGAGAATATATTCATTAACAGTAATGTAACGACCGGCTATTTTGGACTATTCACATCCGCACATGTCGGACTTGAATAATTCAAAATACCGAATTGTTAATTTAAATTTGGCAAAACTTAGATATATAGTAAATAAATAATCACATAATCACAGACACAGAATAATAATATGCAGCGGAAATAAAAGATAGTAGTTCATGAAGCTACTATATAAATAACAGAGTTAAATAAGTTACAACAGCAGTCTCGAATACAATAGTCAAATACAAGAATCAGAATATGACACTGGAATCAATAGAATATTTGAAAGCTGGGCAGATAGCTGGATCTCCAAGCGAAGCTCCAACTCCAAAGGTGAGTCTCGAAGGCTGAACCACTCAATCTGACCCGAGCGTAAAGCAAAACACAAAACACTCGAGTCAGGATTAACATTCTTATATAAAATAAATCCAACTCAAGTAATATAACAATTGAAATACAAATAACTCAAAGGACGTTGGAATAACCGTCCTCTGAGGATCCGTTAAACTATCTACTATGTAGTAGTTTATGTTAAATAGATAATGTCAATCAGTAATATAAATATCAAAATAGTGTTAAGGCGTTACCATTATCCCCCTTAACACATTTTATATAAATGTCATAGTCTATACAGCACTGTAAACTCCACCGTAAACTAGTGGGATATCAGATAGTACTCCATAGTTATAACACAAAACAAATTCGTAGTGGTCGCGAATATAGGGATACAAGTATGACAAGGCACATGAGGCAATACCCAAGGTAGTGAAACTACCGTTCGCAAGATCCAAACTGGTGAGAACGCATAGCCGCAGCGATCGCAACACCGTGAAACAACATCAAAAAAGTATGAGGGTGCACCAATCAATAATAAGTAATGAGTAGTTTACGAAGAAGTGTGTTCGCTCGAGATGGCTAACCCCATTTGGCCCGGCACGGTTCCTGTTTTAGTCATTTCCAATTTGACACAAGTGTCAAGGCTATCCATTATCGTTCTCTTTTCTTCAGTCATCACGCACATCATTCCAACCACTTCATTCTGTATTACACTCCGCGTATAGTTATTAAAGTGGTTTTCGGATTGGACAGAGAGTATGTCCATAACCGACTTCGGTCTCTTTAATAACTTTCGTAATTATTACACCGATTGGTCGTTTAACAAATTTCAAAACCAAATCAAATTCAATTTCAATTAGAATTCGTACATCAACATTTCGTTAGTCTTTCTAAAACAATTTCTATAATTTACGTTCAAACTTTCAAATTACTATTTCGAAATCTTATAATTCAATTTCAATATTTATTTAAAAAATACAAATATTGATTCAAGTTCGTATATAAATTTCATTCCGAAATCATTTAAATTAATTTAATTTAATGTTCAAATCAATTTAAATTCATTGATCGATTTCATTCAATATTCATTAAGTAAATTTGTCATTCAAAACAATTTCTATTAAATTTCCAATTCATTAAATCAGTTACTTAAGTTCAACTTCATTATATCAAAACTTCAAATTGAGTTGAATTAGATTCGTCAAATTAATTCTTTAAATTACAAGTCTTACGTTAATTTCAATAAATCACATTTCATTTCTTGTTAAAGAAATTCAATTTCACTTATTTCTTTACTTAGTTAAAAATTTCAAACTCCATTAAAGAAACTAAATTTCACATATTTAAGAAATTCAATTTCACTTATTAACTTAAATAATTTCCCCAAACTTAATAAATCAAGAAACCCAATTTCATTTATTAACGAAGTTCAAATTTCACTTATTCAAAAGTTCAATTCCTCTTATCAAAGAATTCAATTTTTATTCAATTATCAAATAATTCAATCTTATTCAATTATTAAATAATTTCAATCTTAATTATTAATAATTTCAAAACTTAATAATCTCAAAACTTGATTATAAATTCAACCTTAATTATTAAATCATTTCAAAATTAATTCAATGAATAATTCCAAATTTAATTGTTAATAATTCATTTCAAAGCAACGTTCTTTCATCAGTTATTACATTAACATTTTGTTTCAGATTACATTTTCCTTTATCAAAATTTACTTTCCAATTTTATTTCAAAACCTTATTATTCAAATAAAATCTTTAGTTTGTTTCAAATCAAAATTATTGACCAATCGGGTTTATTTAGTTCTCTATCCTAAGTCAAGTTCATTTTGGGTATTTATCATTTCAACCCTATTCCATTTCAATTCAAAAATCAAACATAGCAAAGGAAACTTGCAGTGTGATAACTGGGATGGTGTCAAAGTCAATAAACAAGCAATAACAAACATTAATAACAATCTAATAATTAATTCAAATAGTTCCGAAATAATCGTATTAATTCACATTGTTGTTTATGCAAATTAATATAATTATTTCTAAAATCCACACTATCATTTCATGTAAATTAAAAATTATTACACAATTATTTTATGCAGTTCTACATTTGACATTTGTTATTCGATTTCATACTATATCAATTTATACAACATAAATTTAAATGGTTGAAGGTGTAATCAACCGTATTTCTACATGTCAAGTAATAAAACATTTAAAGGAGTCATATTATACAAATTTTATCTAATCAAATTCAACACATATATCAATTTCAAATTGTTAACTCCTACGTCAGTTTCAATTGTAAATTATTCATCACTTCATACATTAACAATTTAACGTCCAAAATCAACATCAAACAATCAATCATTTATCAACCAAACTGGATTATCATCGTATAAATAATAGAAAGTGGTGTCAGATGTCACAGGTGAACCGATACAGGTAATAGCATATATAACAGTGTAAATAACCAATAGCATCATATTTCAATCGTCGTTTCAATTGAAATCAGATTTAATAAATAAGAGAATATTAATCGTGAGTGATTGCTCACCTTTCGGGGTCAGAAGAGTTCTGAAGTGGTTACGAATCCAAGTACGAAATCCAAATCAAATCAAGATTGACACGGATTTTGGCGACAGAGCTGATAAATAGGAATCGATGAGCACAAATCAGAATTGGATCGATGATGATAATGATAATGATATAAGTAAACTTAGGTATATATAACCATATATATATAATCATATTTTTAAATTTAAACACCTATTAAATAATCAAACATATATTTATTTTCGAATAAATAGTTAATTCCAAACGTACTATATCCATATAAAATTAAAAATCGAGTTTCCCTATATATAAACAAATGCAAATACACATATACGCAAACTTATACACATGTTATAAATTTTTTAAAAGTCAATATTGTTTAACATACCCTTAAAGCTATGCTACAATAACATAATATATATTTATACATTCGTAGCAAAGATTTTAGTAATATTAAAATATACTTATACCTTTCAAATAAAATATGCAGCGAGTCAATATAACAAACCTTTTTATCGTCTTTGAAAAATCAAAATATGAAACTATATATAACTAAACACAAAACTATATATCGCCAATATAAAATAACCTGACACAAAATGCAACTAGCGTAAATCTAACATAATATATATATATATATATATATATATATATATATCTCATACTTACAAACACCAACTTCAATATAAAGGCTTTTATATTATTATCCTTTTTTCTAAAATACACGCATATCACATAAAACAATGCCAGATCAAAGCATATACTATATAAGCCTTTATAACTTTATAAATTACAGACAACCCTATATGGAACAAATGAACATATGCATAAATATACCCTATTACAAACCTAGTGATATCTCAGGTTACACATATAAGTATATAACTACTCGAAAATAGGCATCTATACAAATGCAGTTGCTAAAATAAATAGATATATATACTACTTATATGTATAACTATAATATTTAACACAAACGCCTATATATACCTATACATACACTGCAGTCAATTCAATAATACATATTCCTGTACACTAACCATGTAACCCAGTTAATTTAAAGCTTATACTATAATATAACAATTGTATAAACAACTTAACCCATAAACTTTTATAAATATACATATAATATAATATATAATACCGTACAATTATATAACACTAATATATATAACTTATATATACAGCTCTATCATAGAATTCTTATATATATATATATATATATATATATATATATCAACAGTTTTATATATAGCTTATATATAAAATATATGTGTACCGGTTCTCACAGGAGAGGATCATTTGCCGAGATAAAACTCAGGTGGTTTGGCACTTGAAATGGAAGAGGCGATCGTGGGTAAGGCCGAAGGTCAGAGGAGCTAGTGGTTGGTGTTTGGAGAGGGTGATGGCAGCAAGCTTCGATGGTCGGGGGAGTTGCCTGTAGGCAGATTTAGGGTAGTGGCTGGTCTTGGCCGACGAAGGGAAGGAGTGAACGGCTGTTGGTCGGGGAAAATGGGCCCGGCAGTGGCTGGAGTCGCGGTGATGGGTAGCGGTGGATGGTCGCTGTCGGACAGTGAAGCAAACTTCACGGCAGCAACTGATGGTGGGAGGCTTGCGTGTTGGAGAAGGTTGCTCGGGTCCGGTGGGTTCTGCGGTCATGTAATAGAATAGTCGGTTGCTCGGTGGTTGCAGGCGGCGGGTGGAGGCCGAGTGGAGGACTTCGGTTGGCAGGGCGGTGATGCGGGTGCGGGTTGTTGACGAGCAGGGGATAGTTTTGTAAATACATATATTATGGATCTTTTTTTTTAAACATGGCCAAATTGAATGGAAGGGGATGATTGCAAGGGAAGAAAGGTGGATAGAGGAGGAGTCAGTAAACGAAATAAAGTTTAACGTTGAGGAAAAAAACGCATGAATTCACGCATGAATTCAAGGCTAGTAATAATAAAAGCTGGTATGCATGAGAATTTATGAATCAATAAATTAATGGGCTGTTCGAAATTGTGAATGGACATGGGAAAACAATAGATTAGAAAACGGTTACAAAAAGGTCACGAACGGTACCGATTCGATGGATCGTTATACCGATTTCGTCGCGTATTATACGTCAAAATACAAAATCGAATATAGTGCGGAGATCAGCACGACGAGACGATCAAAACAGTATACAGAAATCATTGGTATGATTGAATACGATTTTTCAAATATCGGAAAATGCAATAAAAACGCGGAAAAATAAGATCGATGGAGCTAAAGATGTTCGAATTTGGAAAAACGACAAACAGACATCTTGCTCAGAAGATGTTTCAGAATTTTTCTATGTAAAAATATTTAGGTTCCGAAAATATTTTATTTTCATCGCTTTTTAACTGATTAAATTGAAGTAAATTTACGCACGAAATAAACTTTCAAATTTTCGAACGAAAATTTACCAGTTGCTATGTTTAACTAGACGCATTCCAAATATCAAATTTATATTTCAAAATTTTATAGTTTAAAATCCCATAAAATTTCAATTAATAACGTTATTAAAACCGGTTAAATCTGCGAGTTGTTACCCTCTCCCACACTCAAAACTTTTCGTCCTCGAAAAGGAAGGAGGTAGGAGAATAGAAACAACCAGAAGAAAATAGATTTGAATTCCAAATAAACAATTAATTTAAACCATATAAATTTCAATTTAAATTAATTTATATTCAACAATTGACTTTTGAATTCAAGATTTTAATTATAGGTACAAAAGGTTCCTTTCAAATGAAATTCAATTTATACTCAATTAATTCGAGATACTCACTTAAGTTGATTTAATTCAATTTTATTAACTTGCAAAACAAAATTTGTTTTTTTATTAATCGCACCTATTATTTATTTAACTTATTATTCTATTTATCTCCATAAATATTTTATAATTAAAATTTAAGTGATAACATTTATTATACGCACTCACATTTTATAAAGAAATTTTCATTGTATACTATCCAGTTATCCTATATTTACAGTTTCTAAAATCATAAATTTGAATAATAATTTATTATAATCATATTTTATTTAATTTTTCTTTGTTCCAATTTATTATTAAATTTATTCCACTTAATATATTCTGGCACACATATTGAGTATATTTACTCTATTTAAAACCACTTAATTTATTTATAAATTCCTTTAACATCATTTTATACTGTAAAATATTCAATTTCATAGTTGACTTTTGAAAATTTAGGTATGTTATATATAATGCAATTGAGCATTATACGAGTAAAATTTCAAATTCAATTCTCTCAAGTTTAAATATTAATTCCAGATTTGGTTTCATTTATAATTGAAGTCATCCTTTACCCAAATTTTAAGAATTAAATTTTCGATTAACTTCAAACAATTTAGAAATATATACACACACACACACATTATATCCAAATCAAATCTAAATCAAATACTTATATATATATATATATAAATCATGTTGCACTTTAAAAATTTCAAATCAAATTCATTTCAAAACAAGAGTGTAGCAAGCTACTGATGGTCTCTCCACTCCGAAACTCGAAAATGAATGTCGATGATGTGGCCGTCATCACCGAAATTATTTTCCAGCAACAAAAAAATGAGCTCTAATTTACATTTAAAATTCCTTGAAATGATTTCTATTTGAAAATATTTTAAATACTATACACTTTAAAACTTTCAAATCAAAGTTTGAAATCACCGGATATTAAATTCTCAAATTCTTGATTTAAATTCATTTAAACTCCAAATCAAATTATAACCAAAGTTATAAATTTTCATTTATTTATATTATGAAATAGTCAATGATTTATAAAACGATAAATGAAAATTGAATTTTAACATTTCGGACAACAGGTTCATTAACATTTTTAATTTCAGAAAAATTTATACTTATATATAATATAATCATTCAAAATTATTCTATTTACCACATTTGAAAAACAATATTGTGTCAGTTTGCTCTGCTCAAGTGTTTTGGAAATCCTATCGATAGCGTTGATCAGACGAATCGATCGGAAACCCAAATCAACATCAACAACTCTAACAACACAATATATATAAAACATTTTTAGTATTAATTTACAAATACACTTCCTCACTCGACGATACAAAGGTGGATTTCTAAATAAGTATAAAGATTTTAAATTTTATGGAAATCAAATCAAAGAGAATTTTGATTCGATAATAAGTTCGAAACAGAAGATAAGATAATTCAATTAACATAATCGGGAGATTGATAAGCTTATTTATTTCACGTGCAACCTTAACCGGGTCGATCGTGACTTCAAGAATAAGATAGATGCCGAATTTCGAGGTAAAACAACATTCGATATCGAGAACTAGAATTCAGACATAGCAGGAAATAGATAGCGTCGTAAACCGAGGATACAGAAATCTCCGGTAAATTTATGCCAATTATAAAGGTGTTTCACCCCTTTACAAATCATTCGAAGTTTGCCGAGACCGCCGGTTTATTATAAAGATTATTCGATGTGGAGTTATGGGATGCTCCAACGTTGAAAGAAGACGAATAGTGAGGGACACGAATGAATTTTGAAACCGCAGGGAAGGTTCCAAAATTCAAGGAATCGAGTCAAAAGGAAGAGATTGAAACTCGAATGAGAGTGATTCTGTAAATACATTTACCCTATATGCTGAGTTTTACCTAGAGCTACCAAAGCTCTGATACCAACTTTAACGACCCGCAATTTTGGACTATTCGCATTCGCACATGTCGAACTTGAATAATTCAAAATACCAAATTGTTAATTTAAATTTGGCAAAACTCAGATATACAGTATATAAATAATCACATAATCATAGACACAGAGTAATAATATGCAGCGGAAACAAAATATAGTAGTTCATGAAGCAACTATATAATTAACAGAGTTAAATAAGTTACTACAGCAGTCTCGAATACAATAGTCAAATACAAGAATCAGAATATGACACTGAAATCAATAGAATATCTGAAAGCTGGGCATATAGCTGGATCTCCAAGCGAAGCTCCAACTCCAAAGGTGCGTCTCGAACGCTGAACCACTCAGTTTGACCCGAGCGTAAAGCAAAACACAAAACACTCGACTCAGGATTAACATTCTTATATAAATAAATCCAACTCAAGTAATATAACAATTGAAATACAAATAAATCAAAGTATGTTTGAATAACCGTCCTATAAGGATCCGTTAAACTATCTACTATGTAGTAGTGTACGCTAAATAGATAATGTCTATCAGTAATATAAATATCAAAATAGTGTTAAGGTGTTACCATTATCCCCCTTAACACATTTGATATAAATGTCATAGTCTATACAGCACTGTAAACTCCACCGTAAACTAGTGGGATATCAAGGAGTACTTCATAGTTATAACACAAAACAAATTCGTAGTGGTCGCGAATATAGGGATACAAGTATGACAAGCAATACCCAAGGTAGTGAAACTACCGTTCGCCTGATCCGGACTGGTAACGCATCGCCGCAGCGATCGCAACACCGCGAAACAACACTCCTAAAAGTACGAGGGTGCACCAATCAATAACAAATAATGAGTAGTTTACGAAGAAGTGTGTTCGCTCGAGGTGGCTAACCCCATTTGGCCCAGCACGGCTCCTGTTTTAGTCATTTGCAATTTGACACAAGTGTCAAGGCTATCCATTATCGTTCTCTTTCTTAAGTCATCACGCACATCATTCCCACCACTTCATTCTAGATCACACTCCGCGTATAGTTATTAAAGCAGTTTTCGGATTAGATAGCGAGTATGTCCATAACCAACTCCAGTCTCTTTAATAACTTTCGTAATTATTACACCGATTGGTCGTTTAACAAATTTCAAAACCAAATCAAATTCAATTTCAATTAGAATTCGTACATCAACATTTCGTTAGTCTTTCTAAAACAATTTCCATAATTTACGTTCAAACTTTCAAATTACTATTTCGAAATCTTATAATTCAATTTCAATATTTATTTAAACAATACAAATATTAATTCAAGTTCGTATACAAATTTCATTCGAAATCATTTAAATTAATTTAATTTAACGTTCAAATCAATTTACATTCATTGATCGATTTCTTCAATATTCATTAAGTAAATTTGTCATTCAAAACAATTTCTATTAAATTTCCTACTCATTAAATCAGTTACTTAAGTTCAACTTCATTATATCAAAACTTCAAATTGAGTTAAATTAGATTCTTCGAATTAATTCTTTAAATTACAAATCTTACGTTAATTTCAATAAATCACATTTCATTTCTTTTAAAGAAATTCAATTTCACTTATTTCTTTACTTAGTTACAAATTTCAAACTCCATTAAAGAAACTAAATTTCACATATTTAAGAAGTTTAATTTCACTTATTAACTTGCTTAAATAATTTCCCCAAACTTAATAAATTAAGAAACCCAATTTCATTTATTGACGAAGTTCAAATTTCACTTATTCAAAAGTTCAATTCCTCTTATCAAAGAATTCAATTTTTATTCAATTATCAAATAATTCAATCTTATTCAATTATTAAATAATTTCAATCTTAATTATTAATAATTTCAAAACTTAATAATGTCAAAACTTGATTATAAATTCAACCTTAATTATTAAATCCTTTCAAACTTAATTCAATGAATAATTCCAAATTTAATTGTTAAATAATTCATTTAAAAACAACGTTCTTTCATCAGTTATTACATTAATTTTTTTTCAGATTACGTTTTCCTTTATCAAAATTTACTTTCCAATTTTATTTCAAAACCTTATTATTCAAATAAAATCTTTATTTTATTTCAAATCAAATTATTGACCAATCGGGTTTATTTAGTTCTCTATCCTAGGTCAAGTTCATTTTAGGTATTTATCATTTCAACCTGATTCCATTTCAATTCACAAATCAAACATAGCAAAGGGAACTTGTAGTGTGATAACTGGGATGGTGTCAAAGTAAATAAACAAGCAATAACAAACATTAGTAACAATCCAATAATTAATTTAAATAATCCCGATATAATTGTATTAATTCACATTGTTTTTTATGCAAATTAATATAATTATTTCTAGAATCCACACTATCATTTCATGTAGATTAAAGATTATTACACAATTGTTTTATGCAGTTCTACATTTGACATTTATTATTCGATTTCATACTACATCAATTTACACGACATAAATTTAAATGGTTGATGGTGTAATCCACCGTATTTCTATATGTCAAGTAATCAAACATTAAAAGGGGTCATATTATACAAATTTTATCTAATCAAATTCAACACATCTATCAATTTCAAATTGTTAACTCCTACGTCAATTTCAATTATAAATTATTTATCACTTCATACATTAACAATTTAACGTCCAAAATCAACATCAAACAATCAATCATTTATCAACCAAACTGGATTATCATCGTATAAATAACAGAAAGTGGTGTCAGATGTCACAGATGAACTGATACTGGTAATAGCCTATTTAACAGTATAAATAACCAACAGCAGCATATTTCAATTGTCGTTTCAATTGAAATCAGATTTAATATATAAGAGAATATTAATCGTGAGTGATTGCACACCTTTCGAGGTCAGAGGAGTTTTGAAGTGGTTACGAATCCAAGTACGAAATCCAAGTCAAATCAAGATTGGCACGGATTTTGGCGACAGAGCTGATAAATAGGAATCGATGAGCACAAATTAGAATTGGATCGATGATGATAATGATAATGATATAAGTAAACTTAGGTACATATAACCATATATATAATCATATTTTTAAATTTAAACACCTGTTAAATTAATCAAACATATATTTATTTTCGAATAAATAGTTAATTCCAAACGTACTATATCCATATAAATTAAAAATCGAGTTTCCCTATATATAAACAAATGCAAATACACATATACGCAAACTTATACACATGTTATAATTTTTTTAAAAGTTAATATTGTTTAACATACCCTTAAAGCTATGCTACAATAACATAATATATATTTATACATTCATAGCAAAGATTTTAGTAATATTAAAATATACTTATACCTTTCAAATAAAATATGCAGCGAGCCAATATAAAAAACCTTTTTATCGTCTTTGAAAAATCAAAATATGAAACTATATATAACTAAACACAAAACTATATATCGCCAATATAAAATAACCCAACACAAAATGCAACTTGCGTAAATCTAACATAATATATATATATATATATATATATATATATATAGCTCATACTTACAAACACCAGCTTCAATATAAAGACTTTTATATTATTATCCTTTTTTCTAAAATACACGCATATCACATAAAACAATGCCAGATCAAAGTATATACTATGTAAGCCTTTATATCTTTATAAATTACAGACAACCCTATATGGAACAAATGAACATATGCATAAATATACCCTATTATAAACCTAGTGATATCTCAGGTTACACATATAAGTATATAACTACTCTAAAATAGGCATCTATACAAATGCAATTGCTAAAATAAATAAATATATATACTACATATATTTATAACTATAATATATAACACAAACGCCTATATATACCCATACATACACTGCAGTCAATTCAATAATACATATTCCAGTACACTAACCATGTAACCCAGTTAATTTAAAGCTTATACTATAATATAACAATTGTATAAACAACTTAACCCACAAACTTTTATAAATATACATATAATATAATATATAATACCGTACAATTATATAACACTAATATATCTAACTTATATATACAGCTTTATCATAGAATTCTTATATGAATGTATATATATATATATATATATCAACAGTTTTATATATAGCTTATATATAAAATATACGTGTACCTGTTCTCACACGAGAGGATCATTTGCCGAGATAAAACTCAGGTGGTTCGGCACTTGAAATGGAAGAGGCGATCGTGGGTAAGGCCGAAGGTCAGAGGAGCTGGTGGTCGGTGTTTGGAGAGGGTGATGGCAGCAAGCTTCGGTGGTCGAGGAGTTGCCTGTAGGCGGTATTAGGGTAGTGGCTGGTCTTGACCGACGAAGGGAAGGAGTGAACGGCTATTGGTCGGGGAAAATGAGCTCGGTAGTGGCTGGAGTCACGGTGACGGGTAGCGGTGGATGGTCGCTGCCGGACGGTGGAGCAAACTTCACGGCAGCAACTGATGGTGGGAGGCTTGCGTGTTGGAGAAGGTTGCTCGGGTCCGATGGGTTCTGCGGTCATGTAATAGAGTAGTTGGTTGCTCGGTGGTTGCAGGCGGCGGGTGGAGGCCGGGGGGAGGACTTCGGTTGGCGGGGTGGTGATGCGGGTGTGGGTTGTTGACGAGCACGGGACTTAGTTTTGTAAATACATATATTTTGGTTCTTTTTTTAAACATGGCCAAAATTGAATGGAAGGGGAAGATTGCAAGGGAAGAAAGGTGGGTAGAGGAGGAGTCAGTAAACGAAATAAAGTTTAACGTTGAGAAAAAACGCATGAATTCACGCATGAATTCAAGGCTAATAATAATAAAAGCTGATATGCATGAGAATTTATGAATCAATAAAAGTAAAGGGCTGTTCGAATTTGTGAATGGACATGGGAAAACAATAGATTAGAAAACAGTTTCAAAAAGGTCACGAACGGTACCGATTCGATGGATCGTTATACCGATTTCGTGGTGTATTATACGTCAAAATACAAAATTGAATATAGTGCGGAGATTAGCACGACGAGACGATCAAAACAGTATACAGATATCAGTGGTATGATTGAATTATAAAAATTCGAATTTTCAAATATCGGAAAATGCAAGAAAAACGTAGAAAAATAAGATCGACGGAGCCAAAAATGTCCAAATTTGAAAAAACGACAAACTAACATCTTGCTCAGAAGATGGTTTAGAATTTTTCTTTGTACAAATATTTAGGTTCCGAAAATATTTTATTTTCATCGCTTTTTAACTGATTAAATTGAAGTAAATTTACGCACAAAATAAACTTTCATATTTTCGAACGAAAATTTACCAGTTGCTATTTTTAAATAGACGCATTCCAAATATCAAATTTATATTTCAAAATTTGATCGTTTAAAATCCCATAAAATTTCAATTAATAACGTTATTAAAACCGGTTAAATCGGCGAGTTGTTACAGGTAATCAACGCGAAGTAAAGATTCATAATCTAGGCCTTGCTGCAATTTTAAGAAAATCGCATGTTGTACACTGTGTAGGCATACCTGAGTTCATGGCTCCTGAGGTTTATGAAGAAGAATACAATGAGTCAGTTGATACATATTCATTTGGTATGTGCGTGTTGGAGATGGTTGCTTTTGAGTATCCATATAGTGAATGCAAGAACCCTGCACAAATTTACAAGAAAGTCATATATGTAAGTTCCTTGGCTTATTCAACTCTGATAGTGGTATAAATCTCCTTGAACTATACAAGGAGCAATATGAATCTGTACCTGGTACCATTGGTATAATTCAAGGCTTTATAACAATTTATAATACACCTATGAACAATAATGAATCTTTTTCACAGGTAAGATAAAATTATGTTATGAACAAACGTATAACTCCTATAGTTTAAGAGCAAAAGCTAATGCTGTGACTTAATGTTTTCAACTATATGTTAGGGAGTAAAACCAGATGCACTATATAGAATTAGGGATCCGGAAGTCAGAAAATTCATAGAAAAATGCCTGGCAACTGCATCTCCAAGACTGCCAGCTAAAGAGCTATTAATGGATCATTTTCTTCAAAGCGAAGATCCTGGATCAGGTTGATGGGAAGCGGATGTTATCGACATGGGGCTCATTTTCATTCCACCTACATATAATCATATAATGATACTGATTATGATAATGAAGACATTGAATCTATTGTCAAGTCTCATGGCATCGACCTCTTTGACAACAACGACGATGACGATGACGATGAAACATATATTGGAGATGTAGATATCTCGATAAAAGGAAAAAAAGATTAAGATGGAGGGATATTCATTCGACTTAAGATGTTTCATTTTACCAATAAATGGAAAAGAATCTTCTTCTCCAATGCAAGTATTTCATCATTATTGATCTCGGTTCAAAGTCATTTATATGAGTTAGTATTTCATTATCATTGATCTCAGTTCGAAAACCTTCATATTGGTTGGAAAACCATAGTTATTTCATTGTTTCTATAGAACATGTTGGTGTAAAATAGCAATATTACAAATTATTTTCGAAAGTGCTCTACAAAATTATTGCACAGATTCATCGCTATAACGCCTATTTCAATTTTAACCAAAAGGTAAGTTATTTATAGACCATAATATTGTGATTAAAAATTTCTCTTTGGTACAATAAACATGTACTATGGTACTAATGTGACCATAAACAATGATGCTTTGATGCTAAAAATGCCTCCACAAATTTAGAAATAAAAATGGGTTGATATAAGATCTTACTTCCTTTTTATTCACCTATCTTTTTCTATGATTTGATGTATTACTGTTTTCGTATTAATTTTTCCATCAAGAATGGTTTATGTTACTACTTTACGATAAAAATGAGGGTTCCTTCATAACACTAAAAAGAAAATAGAATTAAAAAAAAGTTGACATTGTCTTTTTTTAAAGAACCTTCATCAGCTAAAACACTTTTACATTATCACTTTAAAAAGTAGGAACCTTCTTGCCATTTTGTAGTATTTTATCTCTTAACCAAAGAGCGTTGCATACACTGCTATGCTTCAAACATTACAGTCATTTTACAAAGTGAAAGCAATCACACATGCATGTACGTGGGTGTGCAGTTTATGTATATGTGTTTAGACACATTGGTAATTCTACTGCTTTGAAGGAATATACCATATTATGTTTTCTTATTAGATAATGAAGCAGAGTGAAAAAAATACTTTCGGGGATGCTATTCTATAAATCATAAAATAGAGTAGAAAAATAAGATTTTGACTTTTGTCTATTTTAAGTTATTTGTAATTAATATGCGATGTCTTATATTTTCATATATATCATAAGTTATTTTTTGTTGTTATTAAGCAATTTTTTTGTTTTAAGATATATCTTGAACTAGATTCATGTATCTAGAAGTGTTTACGCTCCATGTTCATGATATATATTACCATTTAGGGTATCCAATAAAGCCATCTATACAAATGTAGTATTTACTTTTGACATTGATTTGTAATCAAACTATAAGAAATTAAGTTTCTACTTTTCGTTCTAATTTGCCAATGTCAAGAAATATATTGACTTATCACCGTGCTAGCACTACCCTTTTTATACTTTCTAATATTGGTCTTATATGAATTTTATGATGAGTAAAAGCCGTACTACTGCTTTTTATCTTAGATTCTTTACCATTGTTAACCTTTTCAATATCAAATGAATGATGATGGAATGATGATGGATATAAACAACAATATACATTTGTAAAGGGCAATGAACTGTGATTGTTGAAGTGTGCTTTTTTGCACATTTTGGGTAGTGGATCTCCATGTTTGAAAATATATGGGAGAAAAATTGGATAAAGAGTATTGTCAAAATGTTACTCGAAGAAATGGAGCAAAAGAGTTGCCCATTTGACGAATTCAAGCTACTGCTAATGCAATATTGAAGTTATTACATATTAACCAAAAACTTGATTTTTAATGTTAGTTATATTTATTGTTACGTTAGTTACTTTAAATTTAGTACCAAAAAAAGTGCATAAACTTATAATATTATAAAGATTAAAAATATTACATGTTTTACATGTAAGATTCATATTATATTTGATAGAAAAACGGTGATAAAGTTTACATGGAAGATAAGCTTCTGTCACATTTTCTTACTAATCAGATGCAACGTGACTAAACATCCCATCTATTTGTAAATGCAGCAAGCTTCAAGTCTTGGTAATAAAAAAATTCCTATTATTGAGACATTTCCATCTTTTTTAAATAATCATTTGTTCCTCAACTTAACAAGTTTTTAGCAGTCACATGTAGTTGTCTGGTTGAATTAATTTTTTATTTCTTTGCCCAAATTCAAATTATGTGCTATTTTAGAGAACAAAATCATAAAATTAAGGCAATTTGTAGGTGAACATTTCATTTATTTTTCTATTCTGAAATTGAATGTTCAAATTGTTCTTAATTTATATTGTACCGGTGTTTATGGGAATAACATTTAAGGGAACGTTTTTTTAAAATGTTTGTTAAAATTTTCTTCGAAGGTTATTTGGTTTTTCCTTTCAGATTTTTTACTTTTTTTACCTTTGCAAAAGTAGTTCCATACATCTCTTTACTCAACCATTGTAATATGACATAGAACTAAATAACTGGATGAGTACATGAATGGATTATGAGATGGAGGTAGAGAATTCTATTTTCATTTTTATAGTATTCGAAGCTTTTTTTGTTAATGGAATGTCAATTTGGTTGATTTCAAGTTTATTATCATAAAATCAGGCCGACTTATTGGTGAAGTCGGAGAAGCAATTGCTTTGGGCCATGCAATTTTTAGGGCACCATAATATATCAAACGTCAAAATACACAACTAGAAGGAAAAAAATTCGCGATCCAATCCAAATTGTGAGACTCGAGATGGGGCGAAAAGCATCATTGTCAGGCCGCCGACGTGGCAAACAATGAAATTCCAGACTTCAATCGATGGTGGGCTGGTGGAGACTCAAAACTTCGAGTAACTTCAGCGTATCAAATGACTCGACATCAGTTTCAAATCAGGTGGCAGTGGTAGCTCCAAGACTTCGACCAAACACTGGCTAAGATATAGATGGAAACTCTTGTAGTTGAAAAGGTACTAATTTTGGTTTAGCATATGAGAATTGACATGTTTAATTTGTTGCAATCTTGGAAGTTGCAGAAATTGAATTAACATGTGAGTGTGTAGTAGTGTAATCAGATTAATTTTTTTCAGAAATGAAATTATTGTTTAATTTTTGGTTTGACAATCGAATTACTATGTTGGATGTTGTCCTTTCATTAGCCATTACTTACATCAATAACTATTCAAAATACAGTATTGGTTTTTTTTTTAACTTGTACTTTATATACAACAAATCATTGGGACAACATATCCTATGTCAAATAAACGTTCGAAAGCAAGTTTCGAACTTGTGACATCCTGCACCAAAGCCGAAAGCAGTGTTGGTTATTGTGAATATTAAATCCAATAGATTAATTAGAATGAATATTAATATATGTGTTCTAGACAATATAGAATAATATTTAAATGATATTGCTTCTCCGACACTTACCAAGTATTCAAAACATGATAGATTATTGAAATTACAATAATAGTTCAACAAAACAAATTATAATATCAGAACAATAATTAATTAAATTTTGGTTCACAGTGAATAAGTGGTATTCTCATTATATTTTGGCTATATGTTCTGTACGTGCCTAATTATTTTTGAATGAAATTACAATGTTTGACTTATAGAAACATATATATTTGATAAACATTGATGACTTGCAGGGCCATCACAGTCAGGACTTTGGTACATCAATGTTAAAATCTCTGGATTCTGAGCTAGAGGGTTCAAAAGTTTTTACAAAGTCATGTATTGGTCTGTCAACTCTTGGATATGTTGCTTCTTTCCCTGACCCTTGGTCTTTCAACTCTTGGATATGCTGCTTCATTCCTTGGCCCTATAAGTTTACAAGAACTCTCTCAGCTTTTTTTCCGCTGCTCATCGGTATCCAAGGGTTAGGAGTATTACTTTCTATTTAGTCTTGAACCATTTTCATGATTTCCACTTTGTTATTTTCCCTACATGTATATAGAAAAATATAAAGATTTCCTTTTTTATTTCAGTTCAGGTTCATTTAGGATTCCTTGAATTAGATCAATTTTGAAAACATCAAAGATTTCAGTTATGGTTCTACTTCTGATTTCGATCGAAATACAGACGGCCATTTATTGATAGGCATTGTGATAAAACCATTTATTCTCTTTAAAAAAAATCTAGTTTGTTTTGGTTACTATTTCTTTCTTATACATATTAAAATCTTCATATCATTTTCTCCTTCTATTGTGAACATAATCATCTAAGGCATGATTAGTTATGCATTTGCAATAATATTTCTATATTATCCCCTATATTTTTGTTTCATTTTTCGATACAATTAACTTGAGATTCTAAGAAGTTTCATGCTAAACTTATGTTGGTTTTGAGCTCGATCAATCTATGAGTGCCAGGTAACCTTAATAAAATTTCCTTTAAATATGTGACTTTTAACCAATTAATTAAATCATACAAATTAACTTTTGATTTAAAATTTTCACCAGCACGAATTAAGTTTATCATTATTGCAGATTTTATTTGAGCATTATAGGATATGCTGATGTATTTTGTTTGAATTTCGATCTCATATTGTCTCTCCTTGCACAGTACCATGTAAAATGTATTTGGAATATGATTTTGAAACACAGTTTAACTTTTTCTTCGTGAGTAAGCCTCAAATGTTTAACAAAAGATATGCACTAAACGAGCAATATCAAATTGCATTAGTTTCACATGAAACTGTGCATGTCAAATGATGAATATATCAAATGAGAATCTTAGTATTCCATGTCTTACTATTTTTTGTATTACAAGGAATAATAAAATGGCTTTCCAGATATATGTGCAATAGAAAGCTATTGAAATGGTTGGTTGTTAGGGAAATGAAGATAAACAAATATGAGGCTACCATGTCATCTCAATATTACAACATCTCAGTATCCTATTTGCAGTAAATGATGCTGTCAACATAGTGATTTCAAAAAAGCTTCATTCAAAATTAGGATACTTGGTCATCTCCGCATCTTTGGATATGCAGTGCTTAGGCTCCTTTATCAGCAATCACGTTACAGACCCCTTTTCTTTAACACGTTGTATTACACTTACACATTAATTTGGTGGAAAGATGTGGAAAATTATAAGCTGCACTTGATGGGGGATGATATGGTGCTAAGTAAGCGCAAAAGCGGGATTTGGACATCGTGTTTGTAGTCGGGTATGAATGGGATGTCCTTTAAAATTACAGTGTTGTCAGCTTTGAGAGATGAACTTTGTTGCGTTCATAATGTGTAAGATTGGATAATGGTCATGTTGTAATTTTTTACATTAGGTTCCCATGGACATTGGTAGTTAATTCATTGATGTACGTCTCATTTTTACTAAACTTATACAAAAGTCTAGACTATAATTTATTACCGATATATTCATAAACAAAATGCATTACGGTACTAAAAGCATGTGGATCCATTGCAGTTGACCAGTATAGTTTCCTACATTTTGATTATGAATTAAATAATAGAATTTCAGCTACATTTTCTTCTTTGTTGATTATTAACACACTATAGCTATTGTAATACCCCTGTGATGTTTGCTTAATACGCCAAGCTGTTTAATGACTTGAATAACTCTCACATTGATAACAATTTGTATATTCCAAAAATGTTTGTAATAACTGTTGACTCTAAGTATTCTTTTATATAGGTTGCTTTTGATCTTTTGGCCAAGCTTTCCAACTACCGGAGAAATAAGTCTGCAATTGCTGTTCAACTCATATTTTCAAGATGCAAAGCAGTTATTATTTTAAAATTTTAGCCTTTTACCATCCATCAACAGTCAAAATAAATTGTAAAACTATTTTTCCACTTACTTTTCTGCAGCGGTACATTCGTTCTTTGACGTCTCATCGCCTACGTTTTATAATATATTGTTTGAGGGTCAACATTTGCAGTATTTAACATTATCTATGGAAGTAATATTAATTGACTACAAAATTTGGTTGGTATCAGTTTTTTTTGCCTTTGTTTCCATATTAACATTAGAAATAATCTAAGATAACCTAACCGTGATTCATTTTTTTAATATGGCCTTACATTTTTCTGTACGGATGATTTTTGCACTAGAAGTAGACATTCTTCAGTGGTAGAGTAATTTATATAGATTTTAGTTCAAGTTATCTTTTCCAATTATAAGTTTGTTATGTGTTGATAGTTAAATGCACGCCTGCTTTTTTGGTTAGTTTTGTAACTTTAAACATTAATATACATCTTTGATGGCCTAACAGTTGAAGATGAATTGGTTAGGCTACAATGGTGATATTAGGTTCTAAATCTTTTATCTACAAGTATTGCTACACTAAAATAGACATGTTTAACATATCATCTAATTATAATTAGGATTAAAGGTTGACTTACCTTTTGAGTTATATAACAAATGCACTAAAAATAAGGGAACGGAAAAAAGGTATAAAGAATGCAATCTACATGTCTAATAATCAAGCTTTATATATTTTTATATCCATTTTTCTATTTGTATACTACCTGTGTAACTATAATATGTTCACCACACCCGTGTGCGAAGCACGGGTTCGCAGTAGTACTTTGTTAATAAGACATTGAATTTGGATTATCATAGTTACATGCCGGTTGAGTATCTACATGTGTGAACTATTACGTGAGCATTCTTGCATGTGAATGTTGGGTTATGCGAATTTACTTAAAATATTAGTTTAATCAATTTTAGTTAGGTAGCTTATTTTAATAGGAAGATGAGTTGCAACGACTTGGGCTAGAGTGTGATTTATGGTAAATAGGCTGGGCAGAAAACAATGGTAGGCTAACACCTTATGATTTATTTCATGATTTGACTAAAAGGTATTTAGCGATAATATTGGTTTATTTAATTACTATATTAGTTATAATAATTTAACATTTATAGTTTGAACTTAAATTTAACAAAGTTTTTTAGTAATAATTTTTATAAAAGAATCTGTTGTGATATGTTTTACTTAATATGTGAAAATAAATATTTTTGTTAATAAGCATTGGAAAGTGACCTTATATAAAGATTTATATATAAAGAATGGTTTATGAAAGTGCTTACATTGAATAAAGGGAATCCCAAGAACTTAAATCTCAGTGGGTTTGAAACTATTTTCGAATGGTTTCTCTTGAAATTAACTCGAGAATTGGTCAAAGAGATTATTTTCGAAATGGACATATTACTAGTAAGTTTAATATGAATTTGTAAATCGAGATGTGAAAATTTAATTTGAATTTGAATTTGATTGCTCACATGAAGTCGATGCAACTGGTTTAGTCTCTTAAATTAAAGAACTAATGTTGTTTGATTTGAATTACTTGCATAAGAATATATAGTCCCGACTCGAGTGTATTGTCTTTTCATTACGCTCGGTTCAGCCCGAGTTGTTTCGGTTCTGGAAGACATTCGTACTTGAAGACGAAGATAGCGGTTGGAAGATCGTACTTACTACTATTATTCCACTATACTATATTGACATGTTCAATTAAATATATAACTTTGATAATATTGAAATGGAATCAAATGTATATTGATAGAAATTTTTGTAATTATGTTATTATTATATTTCATTCTTCCACTGTGAGATTCTATATTTTGCTTTCTTTCTCTTCTCCTTTTCTTTTGAACCCCTTGATAATTTGTCTTGTTGAACTATTCGAGTCGGACATATGTGGTTAAATGTCGACTTGAATTGATCAAAAAGGTGGGTCGTCACATTATGCATACATTCATTGGGTGAGAGTGTGTGTATTCAAGGGGAGTATTGCATCTATATCAATGTCAAATTAGTATTATTTGCATGCATATAGTGATTTATCGTCATCAGAAAGGGAAGAACATTAGATCAAGATTTCCCAAATTTTGATGATAACAACTTCATATAATGGTAATAGTAAAAAATAGAATAAGCAATGTCAATAGAGCTCATATTGAAGTGGAGAATGCTTGCTACCTTATCAGAGTATCGACGAAGAATAAACCACTGAAGACTTCAATATTGTGGGTCCATAATCTTAGATATATCTTATTAAAACTCATAAGAATATCATCATAGCATTTCAGGGATTCATAGTTGCTGAAAATAAATTATAACAATTTTTTTGAAAATTATTTAATAATTTTTAAGCCCATTTTTAAATCTTCAAATTTTTGCAAAAATTGTGTTTGTTAATGCTCATTAATTAATAGCTCATGGCAAGCAACTTACATTCACACTAATATGAAACTTAAACAACTAAAACAGATCATTGCTATCAAACAAAGATCGCTTGGTTATAACAATAAATTAACTGTTCACAAATACAAGTTTTGCTATCTTTGGGAAAATAGCATTTGAGTTTCCATAAGCTCATTGTCGTAATATTAGAAATGGCATCTTTAACTATTTTGCAGCTCCCGTACAGAAAATAGAATATGAAAATCATATATGTTATTTCGTGGTAGCATCTACAAGAATAACATAAACATGGTTTATTATCTACTAGGACAGTGCTCACGCTGACATGACAATTCATAGACATTTTATCCACAAAAGAAAATAGCTAAATATAAAATTGATTTATTATCGTTATTAAGGCAGGTCACGATAGCTTCAAAAATGGGCATAAATGATGGAAATAGCACTCGTCCATACTGAAAACCAAAGTGGTAATAGAATTACCCTATATATATATATATATATATATATATATATATATATAGAAACAGTATTTTCGATGAACATGCATGATAAGACTGGAATAATAAGAAAATATAGGCTAACATAAACAACCACATGAAAATCTAAAAGTAGATTTAGTTGAAATTAAATCAAACTACAGGGCCATGTTCTCAAGTTGTAAGGTATAACTATGCATAAAAAATGAAAATTAGAAAGATAGACCAAGGGTCACTAAAAACATTAGGCTGAAACCTTGCAATGGGAGCTGAACCGATCGCTCATAGCACTTGCAAACTCAATAGGCCGACGATTGTTTCTATAGCAAGAAATTAATTATTGATGATAAAGGAGTATAAAGCAATTATGAAAGCAAAACAATATAAAAGCAGAGGTTACTAACTCTTAAAGCTATAATTTACAATGTCAAGCCAATGGTCCAAAGCAATAATCTGCAAAACATGCCATTTTTAGCAAAAATATTCATGAAATAATATATCTAACTTTATATTCAAAGAAATGATATGAATAGTATTAATAACTTAGTTCTTCTATTTATTTTTGATAGTGCCAGAATTCATTTAGGCCTCTGGATATCCATGTTTCTCTTAGAGCTATATAAAAAATATTGGGGTTTTACAAGCATAAAAGACATACATATTGTCTAGTTTTACACGTTGATGAAACATGTGACTATAGATATATTACATGTTAACGCCTAAGGAGGTATTCTGACCAAATTAGATGATAATAATTTGGATCAAATAAATTACTAAATGACACAAACCAAATGAAGGACATTAATTAATACATATTAGCCATTTACTTCAACAGAGCAATCAATGCAATATGTTAAACACTTCTATATTTTTCCTAATCACCGATTATGTTCCATAATGATCATGATTCAAAAATTATCTGTTGGAATTCGGTGATTTAATACAATAGAGTGACTAATATAATATGGCAAACATTTTGAAAATTTTCCTAATCATTATTATTGGACCATAATGACTAAGATTTAGATATAAACTAAAATAGATTGCCATTTGATTTAATGGAGCAATTAATACAATTCGCCATACATTTTTGAAGAGTTTCCTTATCATCAGCACTGTAGAATAATGAACAAAGATTTATAAATCAACTAATATAAGCTGACCATTTAATTGAAGAAAGTAGTAGCATAATACATTAAACATCTTATATTTTTTTTCCTTGTCATCAATGTTGCACCATATTGATCGGTATTTAGGTATTAACTAATACAAATTGGCCATTTAATTTAATGGAAAAATAAATGAAACATATCAAACAATTTGGAAAATTTTCTTATCAGCATGTACATTAACAAACAAAGACTGACCATTCAATTCAATAAAACAAATTCACAGAGCATGTCAACTATTTTCAAAAAATTCAAATTATCAATGGGCTACATCATTAAAATTTTATTATCTCAATGGGCTATAGAGCATGTTGGCTCTAACCTGTGATGCCCCACCTTTATACTCACACTAGCCAAGGGCACTACGAGGTAATGCCGTCGACTAGCACAAAGAATAAGGCTGTTGAGGAGCGACTATGTAATGACCCGATATTTTCAACCATTCGCATCCACACATGTCGGACTTGAATTACTCGGGATACCAAATTGTAAAATAAATTTAGCAAATCTCAGAATATACATCAAATAAATAAATCACAGAATCATAGACACGGAGTAATATAATGCAGCGGAAGCAAAGAGATAGTAGTTCATGAAGATGCTATATAAATACATCAAAGTTAAACAAGGGTATAACAGAAGTTTAATACAATAATCAAGTACAAAGTTGAATACATCACCAGAATCAACTGAATATCTGGAATCAACTGAGTATTGAAATTGAAATAGATAGCTGGATATTCAAGCATAACTCCAACTCCGAAGGTGAGTCTCAAATGTTGTATCACTCAGTCTGACCCGAGCGTAAAGCAAAACACAAACACTCAAGTCAGGACATACATACTTATACAATGTAAACCAACTCAAGTGAACTGTAATATAAGGTACAAGTAACTTAAAGGATGCTTGGGAACGCCCATCCTCTAAGGATCCATTAAACTATTTACTATATAGTAATATTTCGCTATTATAATAATGTCTATAGTAAAATAAACTTACTTTTAAATAGCGTTAAGGGGTTAACCATATAGCCCTTACCACATAATAGTCCTAGTAGTCCATCCAGTATCAGCGCATCTCCAGATCGGGAGACTACCCTAAATACTCCATGGGCTAGGGAGAAAACCAAAACGCACAAGGCGCTAGGGTAGGTGACACGGCACACAAGGCAATGCCAGGGTAGATATACCAATTACTATCCGGACTGGTGGTGATGCATAGCATGCAGCTACCGCCCACCTCGAGCCACACCCCAAAAACCAAAAATCAAAAGTGGCCACCAAATCAATCTCAAGGTCAGAATATAATATCGAAGGAGTGTGTCTGATAAGAAGAGCTACCTCACTGGCCTAGAATCGCTCCTGTTTTAGCCACCTTATGCCAACTCACGGGAGTCGGGTCAATGTGTATACCTCAAAGGAATGCCGCCGCCATCCTACTTCGTACTGGAATCTCCACCGCGTACACGGTTGTTAAAGTGGTTTTCGGGGTTGGCATAGAGTATGACAACTTCCAATCCCGGTCTCTTTAACAACCCAACGTTATTATAACCCATGGACATTTATTTCAAAATCATTTATTCATTAAAACCAAAATATCATATCCATTTCAAAAACCGAATTAATGATTTCTCATTTAAATTTCAAAACCAAATCAATATATTATTTAAATAAAACCCAAATGTCAAATCACTGAATATTTCCTTCAATTTATTAAACTTGAAATATTCCTTTAAATTATCTTAAATCAAACCACTTTATAAAGTCATATTCTTAAATCTTCAATTTCAGTAAGTTCTTTATATATTTAAAGACAATTCTTAATTAAATACAATTTTCAATAATTTCATTTCCAAAGCCATGTTACTTTCAAGTTATAACAACTCTAAAACCAAACACTTTGAAACATTTTTATTTAGACCGTTTAAATTCAATGTTAATATCTTCCAAACAAGATTTATTTAACCATTTAAATTCCTTGTCAAATAATATTCATTTCAAAGTTGTAGCATTTATAAGTTTATTCATTCAATTATAAACTTTCCAAAAACATTGTATATTTTAGCTACATTAAAATTTCAATTTTTAGCCAATTTTAACTTATAAAATTACATTTCCCGCTTCAAAAATGTTCATTTGGATATCGTTTCACTTATGATTTAATAGAATAAAATTTTATCAATAAATATCCAGATTAAGCTATAATTCATTAATAAGTCAAAATTACCCCTTTTTACTTAAATTCTATTTTTAACCAGTAACCTTACACTTTATTTTAAAATATCCATCCCACAAATAAAATACCATTATCACCAAATTTACTTAACTTTCATTTGAAAAGTAAATTTCCAATTATCAAGTTATGTCATTTTAAGTTGCATTTTTCCATTTAAATCATAACCATTTATTTTTACAAAACCTAACCATAAATCAAGTATTTTCTCATAGTTAATATAACAGTCCAATCTTCTTTATAAACCTATTGATCTAGACATCAATTAACTATGATTCCAAATTATATAAATATTATTACTAAGTCCAATCAAAACAGAAGTTCATTTTATCCACTCAAAATACATTATTTACTATACAAGCCTTATTTATTTCAAGAAATAACCTTTATTAGTTTACTAGGTTAGATTTTAGATTCCAAATTAAATCAAACTTAATTATTGAAATATAGATCATAAATAAAATCTTTAAATTACAATTTAAAAACAAAAAAAGATTTTAAATTACAATCTAAACTAATTGTCAACTCGTACAATTTTAACTTATAGGAAACTAATATCTCAATATCTCTTTATATTTGAATCCTTAAATCAACTTTTTAATCAAATTCCATATATTTAAAATTCAAAAAACTTAAAAAATTTAGAGAACTATTATAAAAATTTATCCATGGTCCTATATAAAATTTCTAACCTAGGTCAAGTGATACAAATATGTATCATTTCTATCCATAATTTAAAAAGAAAAATCCGGATTCTATCATTTCAAACCCGCAATCCCAAGTAAAATAAATGAAACAACCCTGTATTTTGTAATTATTTTAATTGTATGTTTTAATTATTTTAATTGAATTTCTAATTTAAAAACTTTATTTTATTTATTAAATGATTAAATTTTGTTATTTTAAAAAAATAAATTTTTATTTTTATGTGAGTTATAATTTCTAACATGAATAAACAGAATATTTTTTAGAAAAGTGGATTTTGTCAATGTGGTCAAACTTTGACTTTTAAATTTAAATTTAAAATATTTTATTTTTTTTAATTTTATATTTTATTACGATAGTAGATTAAATTTTAAGTATATTGCCTTTTGTTTCGTTGAAATCTGATTAATGTTGTGAAGGTTATGCTTTTTATAATATTGTATGTAAATTGTTTTATTTAACAAGATTGTTTATTTTAATTTATATAAATAATATATTTTTTGTCATATCATGTTCTAATTTGTATATATGTGTGATATGACATGTTATGCATATATTTTATTTTAAAACATTTTTAAAGTGTAGTTATAAATTTCTAATTTTTATTGTATATTGTTTGCAATTTTTAATTCTAGTTTCAATTTAATAACTATTTTCTTATTTATTTTCTATTTTTCCTTAAATTATTTATTTATTTTCTTTTTCAATTTTTTTCATTTTTATTTTTATTTACTGATTTTATTTTTTTATTTTGATTAAAAGAAAATAGAAATGTGAAGAGACAAAAGCTTTTCATATTCTTGTGTCTTTTCATTTACCTCTGTCTTTTCAATTGCTTTTGCCTTTTCATCTTAGGTTGGTCGTCCATTTCTTTTGCGTAGCCGTGAATTTCATTTCTCATTCACGTGAGAAACTTCCTCTCCACTTCTCAACTCACGGCTATCTTCATTAAAAAAATGCTAATGGCTTCCTTTATCTCTTCTCCTCTTCAATTTTATATTGAATTTTGTTTCCTATTCTTCAAAGCTTTGCTCGGCCACACTACTCCACCATCACCACCGACCACCACCTCATCATCCACGGCAGCACAATCAGCCTTTCCTCTAACCAAAGCCAGTCTGTGACTCCCACTTGATGCCATCACCTCAAAATTGCAAAACACCTCTTGAAACTTGCCTACCTGACCAATATTTGCACCACCCCTTCGTCTATCACTTCAGCCACCCCTTAGCCCCCACCACCACCATCTACCCCACCTTTGGCCGCATTTCCAGCCACCATGTGACCTGACCTGACCGGTACAAGCATGGCCGAGCCACCACTTGCCTTTGGCCGAGCCAAAACGTGCACCAATCTTGCCTATTTGCCTTGTCCCTTTATATACCCTACGTTGTAACTCTCTTACCCTTCACTTCATGGTGCGTTCTATATTGGTGCCATACCCGACCCAAACACATAACTATGGCTGAGCATATGAACCCCTATGGCCAAGCATTTGAATGGTAAAGGCAAGGTCTTGTTCCTTGTTCCTTTGTATTTCAAGTTATTTCAATGTATTTTGTGTTGAATGTTTATGTTAGATTGTCTTGTTTTGTTTGTTGCTTACAAGATCATTATCTTGGCTCTCTCTTCCCGCTTGAATCAAATGTCATGATGTGTCGTGCTGTATCATGCTTTTCTGAAGTTATCTACGTAGTTTGATTTGCTATCTCCAGCGTAAAGAGGTGAGCATTCACTCATGACATTTATACTTATATAACTGTGAATTGACAACAAGTGAATCTGTAGAATTATTATATCATGTTATACCTGCCTATGATATGAATTATATGATGTTAACCCTATTATAAACTTGTTACATCATCTACTATGTTATATTCTGCTATACTGCTTATTTTATTCTGTTTCTCACACTGCAAGTTCCCTGTAGAATAGAATCACTATGGGTTGAAATGATACATACCCGAACGGACTTTAGAATAAGGAAAAATCGTTATGGGCTGAAATGATAGGTCTGAACGATTTTTATTTATTTTATTTAACTTGGGATTGCGGGTTTGAAATGATATAACCCGGATTTTTCTTTGTATATTACGAATTGAAATGATCTATTTTCCGTATCACTTGACCTAGGTTAGAAAATATTATACAGACCCGTTGTTAGTTTATATATTTTTTTCTAGAATTTTTAAGTTTTATTAAAAATTGTATATTATGATATTTTGATTTAAATTGAATTAAAAATGATTTTATAAAGTGTTAGTTATTTTTCTACAAGTTAAATATGTTAAATAAATGAAAGGTAAGTTGAAATTTGAATATAACTTCATTTTGAAATTTGTGATTTTGTTTAAAAATGAAGTTTAAGTTAAGTAAATAAAATATGATAATTGGATTTAAATTTGAATTTAAAATGACTTAATAAAGTGTTATTAAAGTTTTCTATGAATTAAAATGGTTAAATAAATGAATGCTTTAAAAGTGTAATTTGAAATATAATTTGACTTGGAAATGTGAATTTGGTTTAAAAAAATAAAAGTTAAGTTAAGAAAATAAAAATGGAAAATTGAGCTTATATTTGGAAATGGTAATTAAAACTTAATTCTTAAGTTAATTTTTAAAATGCAAAGAATAGAAAATTATATGCTTGAATTAACAAGTGAGTTATTAAAATAATTTGATATTTATTTGTGAAATTTATTATAAAAAAAATCATAAGTTAAAGGGTATTTAAATGAACATTTTTTAGTGTAAAAATAAGATTTGTATACGTTAAAATGGTCTAAATCAAAGTTTAACTGTTGCTGAAATTCTATTGTAAATCTGAAAATTTAATTAATAGCACTTCAGAAATGCTATCGTTTTTGAAGTTAACTTAAAATTTATTGTAAAGGATATTACAACACTTTGTAAGTGCTATGATTGATACAAATGAACTAAAGGCTAAAACTAAGTGATATTACAACATTTAGTAAGTGTTGTAGTTGCAGAACTAAATTAAAATCTAAAATTAATAAAAAGGACTATTGCAGCACTTGTTAAGTGTTGTAGTTGGCTGAAATGAGATTTTTGAATATAACTGAACTATTACAGCAGTTTTAAAATGTTGTCTTTGTTGAAATCAATTGTTTTCAAATATAACTTACCACAGCATTTTCTAAATGTTGTGGAAAGATGAAATTTCACTGTTTAATAGTTTCAAGTGAATAAATGAACTTAGAAAAGATTAAATTTTTGGGAATTGAATATTTGATTTGTAAGTATAATGACTTCACTTTTAAATAGTTTAAATGGAGTATTTTGATTTGAAATATAAACCATTTTGGAAATTTTATTTGGAACAGTATATAAATTAAAAATGATTAAGATTTTGAAAGGATATGATATTTTAGTTTTGAAATGGTTTGTTGGGAAACTGAATTGAACTGAAACCGATGGTTGAATTGAATTAAATTGGAAATTTAAAAAAAATTGGGTTTAATTGAATAAATTTGTAAAATGTAAAGAATTAAAGGATGATTTCAAATGTATGATTTCGAAATGTTATGATTTTCAAAGTGTAATGATTTCAAGTATTTGGTTTTGAAAAAGTTATAACTTTGAAAGTATTATGATTTTTGAAAGGTGAATATATGTTTGAAATGGAAATGATAAACCATTGATTTGAATATAGTTTTGAAATAAAAATGGTTTTGGTTTTGGAATATAAACTATTTTTGAAATGTATAACCACCGGTTATAATAACGATTGGTTGTTAAAGAGACCGGGATCGGATATGGACACACTCTTTGTCGATACAGAAAACCACTTTAACAACCGTGTACGCTGTGGAGATTCCAGAACGAAGTAGGATGGTGGCGACGATCCTATCGAGGTATGAACGTGGACTCGACTCTAGTGAGTTGGCTTAAGGTGGCTAAAATAGGAGCGATCGATGGGCCAAGTGAGGTAGCTCCTCCTATCAGACGCACTTCTTCGATTCTATACTCTTACTTGTGGTTGATTTGATGGCCATCCTCCGATTTTGATTTGAGAGTGTGTTCCGAGGTGGGCGGTAGTGGCTGCTATGCGTTACCACCAGCCCGGAAGCGTAATTGGCATATCTACCCTGGCATTGCCTAATTGTGTTGTGTCACCTACCATAGCGAGCCTTACTACGAGTTTTTTTTCTCCCATAGCCTATGGAGTGTTTAGGGTAGCCTCCGGATCTGGAGGTACGCTGATACTGGATGGACTACTTGGACGATTACGTGTTGGGGGCTGTATGGGTAACCCTTCAACGCTATTTTAAAGTAAGTTTATTTTACTGTAGACATTATTATAATAGCGCAATATTACTACATAGTAAATAGTTTAACGGATCCTTAGAGGATGGGCGGTCCCAAGCACCCTTTAAGTTACTTGTACTTTATTATAGTTCACTTGAGTTGGTTTGCATTGTATAAGTATGTATGTCCTCACTCGAGTGTTTTGTGTTTTGCTTTATGCTCAGGTCAGTCTGAGTATTCAAAGCTTTGGATTTCTCTTTCTGGAGCTAGAAATCCCTGGAGATTCTGCTTATCTGGTTATCTATCTATTTTTGTTTCAGTTGTTCTATTTCAGCTCTTGTATTTGTGAACTCCTATATAGTTGGCGATTTCTATTATATTTGTTTTCAGACTGATATTATGTATTTGTTTTGAGACTTTATAATAGTAGCTCATGAACTACTATGGTATTTTAATTTCCTCTAAGGGTTATTCTGGTATTTCTGTGTTTGTGATTCTGTGTAAATGATTTTATTTGCTCCAAATTTTATTACAATATGTTATTTGAATTATTCAAGTCTGACATGTGTGTCTGCCCATGCACTTGGAGGGTGCAACATGATAGGGGGTTCTCGCATTTGGTATGGTAGCGAGCGGATCAATCTTACCCCTACATGTCCCTGTGAGGGTCGGTGGTGCAGTCGATAGGCTGGCCGTAAAGGCAGAACATATGTACAGCTGTAAGCTACGGTGGACGTTACCCCACTGACGCAGTCCGTTATAGTTGGTATCAAAGCTTTGTTTCTTAGGCAAACCATAGCCTATGGAGCAAAAACTCATTAGAGATAGGGTAGAAATACCCTATAATGAGAGAAATCAATCTCAGAATCATTTCTTTGTGAGAGAACGTATTTTCAAAGTATAAACTGATTTTTCAAATGGTTGTCAAAGATTATTTTGATATAATATTTTCTTGTTTTAAAGGAATATCTTTCTAAACTTCCTTCCTTTCGTATCTACCTTGTTAGTATTTTCTTTCATTAGAATATTCATCCAAGTGAATCTATCTGTCTCCATCCTGGTCATTTCAGTAAGGCTTAATCTTCTGCTGGGTAGGGCAATCCTTTTGATCCTTCCGGTATATTTTCTATCACCTCTGCATCTTCTCCAGCTTCTACTCCTAGTGATGACCAAGGAATCCTTCAGGGTTTATTTCATCATCCTGTTCGTGTTTTATTTGATACTGGAGTTTCCCATTGTTTTATTTCTGTTGATTTGCGTGATAAATTTGAGCATCTCCTTTCTCTTGAATATGCTTCTGTACCTTTATGTATTTCAAATCCAGTTGAGGCCCCGCAAATCTTAATCGGATTTGTAAACAAGTGAAACTTCTCTATTCTGATCATCGCTTTAGTAGTGATTTCTTGTTCTTGGTTTCGATGCTTTTGATTTATTGCTTGGAACAGATTGGCTTGGTGGGTATGATCCTATATCTCTTGTAAAGCCCAGTCTGTTTATCTTGTTGGTGATCAACGGAATCCCTTCATTATTTAGTGTCGCATGCCTCTGGATTTTTCTGGCAATTTTATTTATTCTCTGGATTCTTCTCCTGATGATCTTCATTTGACCCATGTGATCAGCTTCTATCCCAATGTATTTGGTGAAGTCACTGCTTTACTTCCTAAGGGGGAAATTGATTTTTGTACTGATCTTTTTCCTGGAGCTCGACCTGTAGTTCTTCTTCCTAGAAGAAGGACACCCCACGAGAAGGTGGAGTTGGGAAAGCAATTTGATGACTTGTTTCCCAAAATCTGATCAGACCTAGCCATTCAGCATAGGGAGCAGCGGTGTTCTTTTGTCACTAAGTCCGATGGATCTTTGTGGATGTGTGTTGATTATAGGGAGCTGAACTGCTCACTATGAGAAATAGATATCCAATACCTCGTATCAATGATATGTTTGATCATCCTTTTATTTCCTCTGTTTTCTCTTAGCTTAATCTTGCCACTAGTTCCCATCAGCTAAGTGTTGTTGAGGAAAGTATTCCCGAGGCAGCTTTCTGTACTGAGAATGGGTTTAATGAATGATTAGTCATGCCTTTTGGTTTGACTAATGCTCCTGCTTTCTTTGTTGTTTTGATGAATCGTGTTTCTCGTGCTATGCTTAATAAATTTGTTCTAGTCTTTGTTGATGATATCCTTGTCTTTTCTAAGATCAGAAAGAGCATAAGTCACACTTGAAATCTGTTCTGGAGATTCTTAGAAATCATCAACTGAAGGCTAAATTTTCTAAATGCCATTTTTGGAAGGATGATGTCTGATTCCTTGGACATATTGTTTCCAGTAATGGAGTTTCTATTGATCCAGTCAAGATCGCTGTGATTAATGTCTTTCTTTTTTTCTCTTTTTGCTTCTTCATTTAATTATTCTATCTTTACTGTTGTTCTTGTTTCTTCCTATTCTGTTACAGGATTGGGAAACTCCTAAGACTCCTTCTGAGATTCGTAGTTTTCTGGTCCTTGTCAGTTATTACCGATGATTCATCGAGAATTTTTCTCGGATTGCTGCACCTCTCATCTGCTTTGACTCCTAGGAATGCTTAGTATATTTCAGTCATTATGGATAGATTGAACAAGTCCACTCATTTCCTTCTGGTCAAGCCTACCCGTTGTGCTGACCCGACTTCCATCTACCAGAAAGTCGTATCATCTTTAAGAAAGAAAGGGATAGAAATGAGAAAAGAAAGAAGAGAAAGAAGAAACAACAACAGAATCTCAACAACGGAACGAATAAATTATATTAATAACATAAGTATTACATAATATACAACACCAATCAGAGTTACGCAGACAATACAGCACATACTAGACAGTTATAAACACCTGTCTAGTTATTACAACTCAAATACAACATCAACAAAGAAACCACTCAGAGATACCAACATAGCGGAAAACTATATATCTACACGCAGAAGCCTCCTGCTCCATTGCTCCTCCACAATTCGTCAAAGCTTACCTGAATCCCTTGGCTACTCGTAAAAATTGGAGTACCCAAGAGTTTAAGAAAAACAGAAATAAACTCCGGGTCAGACATGGGTCTGGTGTGAGTAACAGGGTATAGTTGCATAACTTTGAAAAACCTTTGAAAGAAAAGGTATCACATAAGACTTCTCACACATAAACATGGAAAAGTGTTTACCTTACGCTAACCAAAACATTTAATATGAAATCCAGTGATATTACAATAAGTCTAGGGTTTTCAAGTAAATATGAAATAGCCGAAATTGTTACATTTATTAAATTCTAGCTACTAGCCACAAAAGTGGGTAATACAATCAAAACCGTGGGCACTTATTGGATTTTGGATTCCATACAATGGCAGGGCCACCAGGGTACCGTCCGTCACAGTACGTGGCCTAGATCACCGTACCGAGGATCACTCCCAATCCCATGCAACACAAAGCCGGAACCATTCCTTACTGAACAGTTTCGAACAAGACCACCCCACAGTTGTGATCAGCAACCGCACCACATAGCCGAAATAAGGGGACATCTAGACAGGGGTAAATCTCGTCCTACTTAGGCATGACCCACTTAGCCTTGCTGCATCTCCCATGTTTTAGCCATTCCCTGTTGATGAGGCTTGAGGCTACGATTACCTTTGTAGGACATATCACTTAGAATGCTCATCGTCCACCTGAAAATGTTCTGAAAGCATTCAATCCATACAAGTTCGTTCCGGGTTCGAACGAAACCGAAGGCATTATCTCGTTACACTCATTTTGGAATCACCCTTAGAGTTAATGACGATAACCCTTGCACTCTGAATCTTCATCTTCACTTCAGATTCACGGCCTATCGTTAATTTGGATCGATGTGGTTTTCGGATATCCAAATATGGAAACCCGATGGTCTCACCGAAATCCAAAACGTGTCTTTTAAGGCCAAGTTGTTTTAAAGTTTAAAACAATTTCAATTCATTATCTATATACACAAAGATAGATAATTCACAGATTCATAATAGAGAGTCAACATTATCATCATCCACAGATAATCCATATCAGCATTATAAACAGATAATCCATATCATCATCACAATGCAACCAATGCATCCATATCATATAACACTACTCATCTCATAGTTGAGATTACAAACCATTTAAGGCAACCAATATCATCCATTCATACATAAGCAATGATCTAATGATCACACCATCTATAATTAATTTAAAATGAATTAAATTAATTACTTTATCTCTAATTAATTTAAAAAGAATTAAATTAATTATTTCAACATTATAATCCTGCTTAGCTTAACCATTAATTGATTACAAATAAATTAATTAATCACCATCTCATTATTCATTTTAATTAATCATTACCGATTAACAATTCCCTGATTACAATAAGTAATTAGCCTTTAAATTAATTACACAAGTTAATTATACTTAACTCTTTGCAATAATTAACTTTTAATTACTTAATCAATTAATTAACTAAATTTAATTACATTAATCCTTTATTAATTAATTACTTCATTTATTAATTATTCCTTAATTGATCAATTCTAAATTTACATCATTAATTTTATTAATTAATGATTTCTAATTACATTTTTGATTAGTCTCTCTATATTAAATTAGTTACATCGAGTGATTAATCTTCATTAACCACATATATATTAATCACCCTTGATTAATAACATCCAGTAATTAACTACCCTTAATTACTCATTCCATAAATTAATTACTCCTTAATTAATTATCTCAATTAATCCTTTGAATAATTACACGGTAATTAAATCCAAATTACTTTCACTATCAAACATCTTTAATTTCATTCAGTAATTATCAGTTAATTACTTCCCTAAGTAATTACAATCCCATTAGTTACATAGTAATTATTCCTTAAGTCATCAAGTGTTTAAATTAATTAAACTTAATTAATTAATCTAAACTAATCACATTAACCCAATTAATTACATTAAGTAATTAATTCATTAATTACTTCTATTAAGTAATTAAACTTAAACACTTTCAAAAATGATTATTATTAATTGATTAATCTAATTAATTATTAAAATTAACCACATTAATTAATTGTTAAATAATCTTAAGTTAATGACCTTCATTAACAAATCTTTAATTACATTATTAAGAAATTAACTCAGATTTACCATCATTAATTACAAATTAATTAATATTTAATTACCAATTAATTAATTACTAATTATTAAATTAATTAAGTGTTAACTTCAACTTAATTTATCCTTAATCACTCGATTAATTAATCTTAATCATTAATTAAAATCTAATTAATAATTCTTAATTACAGATTAATTAACCTTAATTAATAAATCTTAAGTCTTTAATTGATTAATTCAAAAATTCTTAATTACTTAATTAATCATCCATATTCTTAACTAATTAAATAATTAATTATTCATTTTAATTAACTTAATAATTTAATGAATGCAAATCATTAAAATTATAATTTATTTTAAGAAAAACATTTCTTACTTATATAAAGCATTTAAAAACACTTTGTTTCAAATTTACTTTAAATTTCAATTTAAATTTCATTTTAAAATTTTAAGATTTTAAAATTTTAAAATGAATACAATTTTATCTAAACAAGGTTTTAAAAACAGTTTAAAACCTTTTTATCTCACATGTTCAAGAAACATCCATTTTATAAAATAAAAGTTTAAAAGAATATAAAACAAATTCACTTTAAACATTCCAAGTTATTTTAAAAACAAGTTCAATTTAAAATTTTCCTTTAATTTCAAATCTAAAATACAAATTTTAAATCTTCATTCCAGATTTAACTTAAATTTTCAAAGCTTTTCTTACATCACATATCTTCATTTTAAAATTTAAATCATTCAACCATATTTTTAAAGCAGTTAAACAATTTAAATTGAAAACTTATTTTATTTTAAAAACTGAAGTTTAAACCCAATTCTAGATTTCAGAAACTCAGATTTAAACTAATTTTAAATTTCCAATTTACCAATTAAAACTTACAGTTTAAATTCAAACCCCATATACCATTATACTAAAAGTTTCAAACCCAAATTTAAATTTCAAAATTTAAATTAATTCAAAACTCAGATTCAACTACTTTGAATTCAGATTCAAATTCAGTTTAAACTTAATTTAAAATTTTAGTTTACATTTTTAAACTTTCTTTTAAAACTTAAAAAAACAAAACAGGTTTTCTGTTTTATTATTAAAACCTGAAATAGCACATTAACTCGAGTCTCCCCTAAATATACTTCGAGTCAAAACTATATCAGCTTCGAGCTAAAACTTGATTTACCTTAGACAATCCCGAGGCCACTAAAAACCCAATCCAACCTTTCACCAGCATAACCCATCATCCCCTGTACACCTGTACAGTGCCTTCGGCTACCGCTGACTAACTACGCGACCTCCTTGTAGTCGACATTCAACACCTCAGACCAACTATACACCCATTTCATCAATTAATACTCGAAATCAAGATCGAGACACAGGTTTCAAACCTGGAACAGGAAGCGCCTACTCAACCAAAACCCGTCAACGACCCTCGTTTATGCGTCTCCGACCACTATCGCCTTTAAAACTCCGGCGACGTCTTCGACAACCCACCATCTTCCAGAACCCAAGACCCTAAGCAACTGGATCCATTATAGATGTTGTGGTGTTCAATTCCATCAAACCCAGTAGAACTAGGGTTCTAAACTTTAATTCACAACTATCATCACCAAAATGTAATACAACCCAATCTGATAATTTTCTCAACATCCCTGATAACTCCTCCTCCTCCAGAAACAAATTCAACTCAATCGAACATATAATTCATCTGTGTTAAACCCAAAAGTAAATCACGGTAAATTTTGAACTGCTCTCTAGAATTAACACTAAAAATTGTAATTTTAGATTGAAAATTCGTGAATTTGCATGATGTTTTGATATATAAACCTGAAACATTGTATGTTTGAATTTTCCCCTTATGCAAATTGTTGCTCTTTTATATATACTTCCAGGTAATATAAATTTTTATTTAACTTATATAAATTTTTTAAAACTTACTTTATCTTGTAATAACAAGTTTCATTCAATTAATTAAATCATAACAACAACCAGTCAAAGGAAAAAAAGAATTTTTTTTATCACTTGTGCTTATACTATAAACAGTCAGTAATTTAGATGAATTAAACATGCATTCATCCATACACATAGATATACTCAGCAATGTATTTGACAACATATATAAGACTACTTATTCCCATGAATAAATCAAGCAACCATATTACATACTTAATTTTTAAAAAAAATGTTAAGTTACTCACAGATTTTAAATATGCAGAGCAGAGCTTCAGTTTGAAAAACCCCTTTTGAACATCTTTTGCAATCCCGCTTGAATGCTTTTAAAAGCTTTAAACTTGAATTCTTGCTGATGTCTTAATTTGCTTTAATTCCAGGTTGGCATGCATGGCAAATTTTCCAGATTGAAGAGAGAAATGCAGGTTGCTTGCTTGAAAATGGAATGAAGGATTTCTTGTATCTAGATTTTTGAAAAAGAATTGAATGCATGCTTACTTTTGTCTTTTTGAAAATGAGTTACAGGGATTTTGAAGATGATTTGCATGCTGGTTACAGATTGTTGTATGTAGGAAATAATTCTCAGGTTTGCTTGAAAATGAAATGCAGGATTTTGAAAATGAGTCTGGGATATGCATTTGATTTGAGTATTGTTTTAGTTGAAAGAATTCTTTGTTTTAGAATTGAAAATGAGGAAAGAAAAAGAATGGAAGATGGCATGAGTTTATATATCTTATTTATGTTTTAATTAAAATCAAAGAAAAATTAAAATTAAAATTTGACACATGTCCTAAAATTTAACACTTGTAAATTACCATGTTTAATCTCTTAACACATGTTATATTATGCTTTTATGTACTTACACATGTCCTTTTAAAAATATTTGTATTTATAATCAAAGTGTTAATAAAAGTTTTAAACTTAATTAATTAATTAACAAATACATAGATATATATATATATATAATAATTAAAGAATAAATCAAGTATAATTATAAATAAAAACAATATACAAATTATTCATTTGAAAACAATACTTTTAATCATTTAAAATAAATTTATAAAGGAGACTGTAAATTACTTGTTATTTATAAAAATAGTTTTGAAAAGCTTAATCATTAAATAAAAACCAATTTCCATTTACCAAAATATTTGAAATTAGAAAATATGCTGTATTAATTAAATTTAAAATCAAACTCATCTATTTAAAATATATATACATATACATTACAAATAGAAAACAGTTTATTAGCTTATTAAAAGATAAATTCACTAATTAATTATTTAATAAAAGAAGATTATTAAATCAATTCAAATTTATTTACAAAAATTATCAAATCAATTTAATTTTAAATGCAGATTATTAAATTTATATTGCCATAAATTCCGGGATATCACAATCCTCCCCCTTAAAAGAATTTCGTCGTCGAAATTTGAAACAAAGGTAATTTCATAATCTCATTAAAGATTTAATTTTAAAATACAGCATATGTTAATCATATGCTAACAACCAAAGCAATCAAATCATATAACCAAAACAAATCTAACTATCTAGAAAAATTCTGGATAGAATTTCCACGAGTTTTCCCGTTATAAATATCTGGATACTCGCTCTATAGAATCCAAACAATCAATACTACTAAGCTATAGAGCTCCTATCTCATCTAGATCTACAACTCTAAACAGGATATCAGACTACAGACGAGTCTGACTCAACAACCAAATCCTCATGAACTGCTGGTTCGAAAACCAGAGATAGATCATACACGTACTCCCTCAGAGATACGTGAAACACACTAAATCCCAGTTATCCAAATTGGCAATTCAACTCTTGAAAACCTAACACTTATCTTACTAGAACATAGAAGAAGCCCAAAACACCTCGAAGCTAGCTTCACAGACCTACCAAAACTTATAGCTCCTTGATCAGAGAAAAATCTTATCCAAAACCAAATCTCCGATTCCAGAATCCAAATTCCTCCGCCTCTTATCCATAAAAACTCTTCGGACGATCCTGGGCTATCAATATCCCTCCTGATCGCTCAACTTTTGCTAATTCCACTTGAAACAGACTGGATCAAAATAACCCAACACAATGATCTCCTCAAGATCAATCCAAAACCAAGAATACAAACTCTACTCCTCACAACAGACGACTGAATAAACTTCTCCTTATCCAGAAAAGAAAAACACTTCCAAACCGCTTCCGCTGCACAACTCTGATTCGAAGTAGAAAAAAATGCTGATGAAGAGCACGAGCATAGACTGGACAACACATCTCAGAAATATGGTTCAACACGTCCATAAAATAAAACTCAAAAATTCCTCTGAAACCTGAGTTGCTTCACCAACTCTATCTCAAGGAACCATCCTTCTACTAATTGAATCACCAGAAATCCTAGAATTCTAGCCGGTAAGAAAACTCGATCTTCAGATGCGGACAAAACTCTGACTTCCTAGAAAACATTCGGACAATCTCCCACAACTCAAGAGAACATTCAACTATTTCAAGTCTCTTTTGCGATTAACCCAGCCTAATATCGAAAGAAACTGCTCTCTCTTAACCAATCAGAACAGCTTATGCTTGCCTAGCCAATCCACCAGAGAAACGAGTCCAGTCTCCTGGACTCAGCCACAACACCAAGTAGACTCACTTCCTCACTCTTTTTCCAAAGAAACATCTTCGTAAATATCCATAGTCATTGCATCTCATCACACAACTACTTCCTGAGGTATCAAGATACCATCACTCACTTGCTTCTGCCCAACCGATAGATCCAAACTCTACTCATCCAACTTTGCACTTCAAAGATGAACTCCGAACCTTAACAGGTTTCCTTCACAGATCGATGAAATCCTACACCAAGCTAAACTCACTTGAGACGGTATTATGTCTATAGTCTCGACAGATACACTTCCAACCTCAACCATTCAAACTCCAACCATCGGTAGTAGTCATGTTCACACACCACTACCTTATCTACCTTTATAACTTCTATTGGAAAAAACCTGAACAGGTAACCCAACAAATAGGTAGAAATAATATATATATATATATATATATATATTAAAAATACAAATACGCTCTCTCAAGATAGACACTACTCCAGAAACTAGGTATTCGCTCAACCTAGCACTCTGATGCCAACTGTGACGACCCGACTTTCATCTACCAGAAAGTCGTATCATCTTTAAGAAAGAAAGGGATAGAAAAGAGAAAAGAAAGAAGAGAAAGAAGAAACAACATCAGAATCTCAACAGCGGAACGAATAAATTATATTAATAACATATGTATTACATCATATACAACACCAATCAGAGTTACACAGACAATATAGCACATACTAGACAGTTATAAACACCTGTCTAGTTATTACAACTTAAATACAACATCAACAAAGAAATCACTCAGAGATATCAACACAGCGGAAAACTATATATCTACACGCAGAAGCCTCCTGCTCCATTTCCCCTCCATAATTCGTCAAAGCTTACTGAATCACTTGGCTACTCGTAAAAATTTGAGTACCCAAGAGTTTAAGAAAAACAGAAATAAACTCCGGGTCAGACATGGATCTGGTGTGAGTAACAGGGTAGAATTGCTTAACTTTGAAAAACCTTTGAAAGGAAAGGTATCACGTAAGACTTCCCACATATAAACATGGAAAAGTTTTTACCTTACGCTAACCAAAACATTTGATAGGAAATCCAGTGATATTACAATAGGTCTAGGGTTTTCAAGTAAATATGAAATAGCCGAAATTATTACATTTATTAAATTCCAGCTACTAGCCACAAAAGTGGGTAATACAATCAAAACCGTGGGCACTTATTGGATTTTGGATTCCATACAATGGCAGGGCTACCGGGGTACCGCTCGTCACAGTAAGTGGCCTAGATCACCGTACCGAGGATCATTCCCAATCCCCTACAACATAAAGCCAGAACCTGTAACGACCGGGAATTTTAGGTCGCCAAATTTGAACATTTAATTCATTTTAAATGTCGAACATGTATTATAATTTGAATTTTGAAATAAAAAGATTTTGATTAATGTAATAGAATTAATTAAATTTCAATTACGGGAATGAAATTGAAAATTTGAATAATAATAGTTTAATATTAGAATTGGGATAAATGGGTGAATCTGAGAGTAAATAAATATAAAAATGGTTTCTAAAAATTCATTTAAGTTTATTTTGATTTAAATAGTAATATTGGACTGATGGACGAAATTAGAAGTTGATAAATTGAATTTGGAATTTTATATTAATTTAATAATGGAATTTAATAATATAATAATGCAAATGATCAAATTTTGTTTAAAAAGGGATCAGAATGATTTCTAATGTGAATATAAATTTTATACGAGTTATAATAGAGTTAATAAAATTTTAAAAGTGAAATTTCAAGTGATTTCGACGATTTTGAAAATTGCTCGAAATAATCGACGAGTTAAAATAGCCTTCCGGGGCACAGTCTCAGCATTTAACGAAACTAGTTCAATTGGATCCGTAATAGTTAGTTGTTATCGGATTTTAATTTTCGTAGCAATTGGAGTTGTCATTTAACCCCGACGCTTAAAACGCATAAAAACTAGTTTAATTGATTTAATTTAAAATTGATCGTTTATTTCCGTAACTCGCGCATACGACCGAATTAGCTTTCGAAACACGTTCCATTATGTTCAGAACATAGGTAAACCCTTAGAAACGCCTGTCGGCACGCGTTGTTTGGAGTTCGTTTGAAAAAGTTGCTTTAAGGTGAATTTAATATTAAAATAATATGTTATACGTATATATATATACGCACAGCCGAACCCTAACCCTAGTTTTTTCTTAGCCGCCGTTCTATTTTGTTTCTATGGCCGAAAACGTCTCAACTTCCACTCGATCTTCCTCCATATCCATCATCCATTGCAAAAACTTCCAACTGCATTATTGTAGAGCACGCCGTGGACTATCCATCGAACGACCGAGATGATGTTTAACGTTGTGGATCGTCGGAATTTTCGCCATGAAGTGTGCACGTTCGAACACAGATTTCGAGGCAGTGGTGGCAATTACTAATGCCGGTCTTGGCACAAGGTTCAGGGGGATGTAGGCGCACTCGTCAACGGTCTCTGATCGATCTCGCGATGATCGTGGGGAGGTCGATGTTCAACCCTAAAGCACGGTGTTGGGTTTGGTTCTTCCTGGAGGCTCGCGTGGTAAGGAAGAAGAAGGTTTTTGTTCATGCGACCTTGATTCTTGGGTTCTAGATCTTGCGGCCAGAAATCGTTGGGTATAATTAAATTAAATTAAAACTGAATTAATTTTCAAATTTATATTTAAACTTTATAAATTGATATCTATTTCAAACGTTGTCAAATTTAAACGATTTTAGAGGCGTCGGAATCGCAGTGACGCGCTCTTCACTGTAGCGCAGATCCGGAAGCGTTTAGGACTAGCGAGAATTTTAGATTAAATCGAACGTGGTTTGATTTAATTTAAAATTCAAACGCTCGTCAAAAACTCAAGGTGAGTTTAACTCACGTCTGGAATAATAGTTAATTTAAATAGTCGATATTTAAATGAATTGCTGGATTGGTTGAATATGATTGAATCGATATATGTTGTTGTGCTAATATCTGTGGATGGAGGAAAACAGGTTGGAGGGATCCAACTGGATCCCTCACAGATAGAAATTAATTTATATTCTGCGATATACATCATTTATTATTCTGTGATAATTTGTTTAGAGCCTGATATGAAGTGTTTTATTTATATGCTATGATGCATTAAATTTAAATTGTGTTGTGCTGTGATTGGGAGAATATGACCTGAAAACTTTAAATATAAATAGATGAATTGGGTTTAAAGAATATAAAAGAAATTCTTAAGTAAAGAATTTTAAAAGAGATTAAATCCAAGAAATGGGTTGGAGAATTTCAAGTGTTTGAAATTTGATTCCAAAGAGAATTGAGAATTGTTTAGATGATAGCGAGATTTATTTTAAAGGATGAGGAGTGTGCTTTCTCCTGGAAATTTTATTTTGTTTCCAAGAAAAGTTTTCAAATATAAATTTGCAGTTAAAAATGTTTAGAATATTTTTTAGAAAGAAATATTATTTCAAAATGTTTTAAGTAAAAGCAAATATTTGATTAAGTAATTATGGCCTTTAATTTTATTTAAATATAAAAGGGTAAAGTAGTATTAAGTTTTTAAAAAGGAAATTTTAATATGAATATTTGATTTAATAACCTTATTTTTAAAGTAAAATTTTATTTAAAAATACTTTGGAAACCCATATATATTTCCTTAAGTATTATTTTCAATTAAATAATTTTCAAAGCTAATTTTAAATATTTTAAACGTATATATGAAAGTGATTTCCAGGAGATAGAAAAGTGTCTTTAAATTAAAAGGAGCTATTTTTAAAAGTATGGAAAGGAATTTTACGGGATGAACGTAAAATTGAATTGGGTAAATCGTGATTGAATTGATAAAGAAAATTCTTAGGTTATCCTAAAATGGAAGTATATTTCCCTGAGATGCCAAGTACGTTTTTAAAGTTGATTTTTGAAAGGTTAGGAGTTTTGAGTTTTATTTAAAGAATGGTTTCAATAAAATTATTCAAGTTGTAAGAATTTTGAAGTGAACATATATTAAAGTAGTTATAGAAGTAACTATTTTTAAAGGGTAATTAGAATCATGTTTTAAAGAATATTATTATCATTTATACTTTATAAATGGTTCTATTTTAAAGAAAATCAGTTAAAGCTTTATTTGAAATTGTATAAGGATTCATAACTTTATGTTTAAAACTAGTATGACTTAACTTATTTTAAAATTTAATTGTTTATATTTTATAAAGCAGTTTTATTCGAAATATTTTTAAAAGTATATGAATATTTTAAATTAAGTATGTAAGTAGATTTGATATAAATGGTTTTAATGTATTTTGAGAGATAAAGTATTTAAATTATTTTAAATCTTAAATATGGGTACTTGGATGTTTCAGAGGGAATAAAGATTTGAGAATCTATTCCATGAGGAAATTGGGTTTGAAAAGAGTTTCAAAGGGATTTTGAAATGGAATTATATCTTGTAAAGATATTTTGAGGAAATAAGTAATGCGGGAATGATTTATTGTGTGATGAATGTTTGTGAATGTAAATTGATAGTTAAATCACCGACTATCAATATTGGACAAATGCGTTGATCGTTTCGAAGAGACCGGGATCGAGATTTATTTCTCGAAAACCACTTCGATCCGGTTTGTACATTTTGTGGAAAAACGTGTTCGAAGTCGAAGATGGAGCAGTGAAGTGCAAGGGCTAGTCGCTACTAATCCTGAGGATATTTGCAAAATGGGTGTAGTAGGAGTAGTTCCTTCGGTTCCGTTCGAACCCGGGAAAGACTTGTATGGACGAATGCTTTCGGAACATCGTCAGGTGGGCGATGGGCATTCTAAGTGAAACGTTCAAAAAGGTAACGCTTAGCCTCAAGCCTCATCAAATGGGAATGACTGAAAATTAGGGGATATGCTGCAAGGCTTCGTGGGTAGCCCCCACTTAAGAGTAAGGTCACCCTGTTTAGATGTCCCTTTTTATTTCGGCTTTTGGTGCGGTTGCTGATCCCAACCGCGGGGTGATCTTATTCGGAACTGTCTAGTAAGGGATGATTCCGGTCTTGTGTTGCAGGGGAGCGGGCCTACTCCTTGGTACTGTGATCTAGACCACGTACTGGGACAGGTGGTACCCCAGTGCCTAGTCATTAGTTGGAATCCATTCTCCCCACGAGCCTTTTACGAGTTTTGTTTGTATTACCCACTCTATGGCTAGTAGCTAGAATTTAATCATGTAACAATTTCGGCTATTTTATAAGTATTTGTAAATAGACCCTATTATAATATCACATGATTTCTATAAAAAGTGTTTTAGCTCTCGTAAGGTAAAAACCCGACATGTTTATTTGTGGCGTGGTCTTACGAGATGCTTTTGTTTTAAAGACGATTTTTGAAACTTAATAATCAATTTGGATGCATTATTATCAGCTGGTATTCCAGACTAACTCGGGTGTTATGTCATTATAATGCTTGGGTCAGACCGAGTATTATATGTTCAGGACAGGATGCTATGGAGCAGGAGAGGAGCTGGAGTCCGAGACGTATTATTCGTACTAGTACCACTATCCGCTGCTGTGATTGAATAGATTTGTCTATCTGATAAATATTGTTTGTATGAGATACTTTGATGATATGATGTATAAAACAGATATAGTTTCATTTTGTGTAAAGATCTATTATTTACTATTATATTTTATTCCGCTGCGACTGTGAGATTCTGATATTGTTTAGTTTCTTCTTCTTCTATCTCTTCTTCTTTAACCATAATGGTTCGTATTTCTGTTCCACTTGAGTTAATTGATGTAGAATAGTGTTGACTCAAGGGATACAGATTTGCAAGTTGTTTCACTTGGTATCAGAGATTAGGTTGGCGACAACCTAGGCTTTGGTGGGGAAATTACTCATTGAATAGAGTCAATAGTACTCTATAATGAGTTGAGTGTATTAATAGATATGAGAGCGTACTTATTAGTGAATATAAAATTGTTTTTATACTGTGTTGACTTATTGGTTGAGTGTTTATGAATTCTGGTCGGTACGGGAAGTACAACCGTATTGATAGGGGTTTCTAAACTCTTAAACATGATAAACCGACATAGTATTGTTTTTAAAGAGAGTAAATGAAATATATTTTACCCAAAATTATATTTTGATATAAAAGAAATAATTTTCTAAAATCATTATATATATTTGGATGATTGGTTGTTAATATCATAATTAAATAAGAATCTAAAATTTAATCTAAATTTTGAATTGGTTATAATCAAATAAAATTCCATGAGTATAAATAATACAAAAAGACGAATAATTAAATTTGAATTAAACCAGAATTTAAATCCCGGAAGTTTTGAAAAGGATTTTAAATGTATTGTAAACAAAAATTTGGAAATTTAAAATCCTGGGAGAGTTTGAAATGTTTGCTAAGGTGTTTGAAGGAAATATTGGAATATTATTTTGGGTAATATGTTTGAATGGAAACTGTTTTGAAATAGATTTGGGAAAGTAAGGAAGCACTGAACTCACTTCTGTCGTTGGAAAATAATCCTGATGATGCTGGCCACATCATTAGAATTCATTTTCGAGTTTCTAAAGTGATGGATTGCTACCAAAGTGGCTGGTTATGATATTGTTTGGACTTGTTGCGTATAACAGTTGTTTTGGAAATTTCAAAATGGGAAAATTATTTTGGTACAACCGAGTTGTTTTGGAAACTCGGAGATTTGATTTGATATACCAGAAGGGTGTGAGTTATTTATTATTTCAAATTGGTTTTGGGATAAAACCGGGTAATTGAATTCTGGTAAATTCCATTAGATAATGTGAAAGTTAAAATGAATCAAATATTGAGCTTATTAAGTAAAGTTGATATTAATAAGGAAGGAACGAAAGTTTTAATTTTGGAATTAGATTTTAACTTGAGTAAAATGGAAGTGAATGAAATATGTTGAAGTGGATAGAAAATTTGAATTTAATTTGGAATAAGTAAAATAAATTGGACCTAGAATAAAATTGATTTGGGTTAGATTGAAATGTAAAATGACTTTGTAATTGTGAGTCATTATGTAATGAATTATACCCACAAGCTATTAAGTGTTATACTTATAATCTAAAATTGTGAACTTAAAATGGTGCAAAAGAATTAAATTGAAGAAAAATTTGCATCCTTAAGAATTCAATGATACACACACATATATATAAAATTTGAAATTGATGATTATAAGATGTAAATGAATTAAGAGCAATATAAACTTTGTAGTAAATAATTTGGTGAACTTATAAATAGAAAATGGAACTATGATCACAAATGGGAAATAGTTGAATGGTATGGTGAATTCATACCTAATCTCAAATGAAATGTGAAGTGAAATAAGGTGATGAAAATATAAAGTATAAAGGATGTGGATGAACTTAAATCAGTAAATAAATTTTGAACTTGTATATGGAGAATTAAAATTGAATTGAATTGGATTTAACTTCGATTAAATGGAATTGAGTATGGATTGAATCAAAATTCAGTTGTGTTACAAATAATTTTGAATAGAATGAAATTCTTATTTAAAATAGTGAAAGAAATGAAATGAATTCAAATTATCTAAATAAAAACTTAGGTGAACTTGAATTAAACTTGGAAAAGAATTGAATTGAAGGAGAATTTAATTAAGTTGAAAGGATATTGTATGAATAAAATTTTAACTCAACTGAATTCAAAGAAATTGTTTCGGAATGAATTTAGCGTAAGCTAAATTAAATAAGAAGAAGCTTGAAGATGAAATTTTGATGGTTTGTTAAGAGAATTTTGTAGAGAAAAATAAAACCCAGTACTAAGATGGGATTTAGTTTTGGCAATAAAGAGTTAAGAGTGTAAATGAGAAATGGAATTAGATTATAATAGTGATGGTTTGAATTGTAAATAAATTCAAATGTGTGAAATGATTTAAAGGTCGTCACATTATTAATAAAATTCAGGATGAATCGAGCAGATGAATTAAAATTTTAAATAGAGTGAATGAGTAAACAAATTGAATTAAAATTTGTAAATGGAATGGGAATTGGGTTGGTTGAGAATCAAATGAAATAAAATTTGATTTATAAGAAGATAATGAAAAATATTGTGAACGAACTTAAGCAAACTGAATAATAATTGTGGTCGAGCTTTATAATGTTGTCTTGGAAAAATTTGTTTAGGTAATAAACATTAATATACAAATGAAATGGTTTTAATTAATTATTGAGATAAAATAAGAATGTATGAGTTGTATATAACCCAGAATTGAATGATATTAATATAAACCTATATGGATAATGAATTGGAAATGTAAGATTAGAGATTTAATTCAATAATTATGATAAATCAAGAATGTTTGGATTGTAAATAATATAGAATGGGATGTTATTAATTTAAACTTAAGCGATGAACTTGAAGTGAGAATAAGAAATTGAATATAAAAAAATTTGCAATGAAATAAAATGTTTGGATTGTGAACCATGCAGAATCGAATAAAATGGATATAAATGGAATTAAAATTAATTTTAACTGGTTATAAGCTTAAGAATTGGTTATTTGTTTGAATAACCACAACTTGCATAAAAATTAGTCGTTAAACTTAAGTGAATGAATTAAAAGAAGTAAATGAAATTGATATTTGAATAATGGGAAATGGATTGGAATCTATTTAGTGGGTTTGTATGTAAATGTAGGTTAATTAAAAAGAAAAGTAAATGAATCAAAAGCTTATATTACTCTTATTGATGTGAATGTGAATCTAACATTTGCAACTCGGATGTAAGTCATTCGAGTGGAATATAATGAAGTTTGAATTTGGAAAAGAAATGCAAATAAATCAAATTGGAAGTACATTAGATTATGAATCAATTTGAATTAAAATTGAAGTAAATTGAAAATAGTGAAGCATAAGTTCATAATATTGAGGTGAATATGAATTGGTGGTAGTAATTATGAATTGAGAATAGAAAACTTGTATGTAAATCATTTGTGTGAAATAAAGTGGAGCTTGGAATTAGAAAAGAAACTTTGTACATGCTATAAAATATGATTTACTTATAAAATCACGCAAATTGTTGACTGGATTATGAAATTGATATGTTTGGCTTATATTAATATCAGAAATGTTAATGAAATGTTCATATTCTTGAAAACTGATGAGTTTGTTGAGTAAGTACAGGTACGGAAGGCGTTTGGTAGAGTTCGAGCGCGTATATGCGTTATATTAGCCACTTGCTTTTAATATTTGCTAAGAAAGGTACGCCTACGCAAATATAATTGGGGAATGATATATTTGTTGTGATATATTTTGGTTTCCGACCGTGTGGGTCGATGTATATATATTTATCTGTATTGCGATATCGCAAAAGCTCCTCCGTACAGGGGAGACTCTGCCAAAAAAATTCGGAAATTTTGGGAGTTAGAAATTTTTGGGAATTTTGGAAAATTTTATTAACTAGTGAAGTGTTTTGAAATGATGTTGAAACAAAAGCTTTAGAGTACATAAAGAAAATGAGTTTGGATTTGAGTTAAAGGGTTTGGGAAGTGTATATAAGTTTTTAACCAAGTAAGTTGGGTAAGTAAGTGGGTTTAGAAGTACTTTCTACACTAGCAAATTTCGGGGACAAAATTTTTATAAGTGGGGAGGAATGTAACGACCCGGAATTTTGGGTCGCCAAATTTGTACATTTAATTCATTTTAAATGTCGAATATGTATTATAATTTGAATTTTGAAATAAGAAGATTTTGATTAGTAATAGAATTAGTTAAATTTCAATTACGGGAATGAAATTGAAAATTTGAATAATAATAGTTTAATATTAGAATTGGATAAATGGGTGAATCTGAGAGTAAATAAATATAAAAATGGTTTCTAAAAATTTATTTAATTTTATTTTGATTTAAATAGTATTATTGGACTGATGGATGAAATTAGAAGTTGATAAATTGAATTTGGAATTTTATATTAATTTAATAATGGAATTTAATAATATAATAATGCAAATGATCAAATTTCAATTAAAAATGGAACAGAATGGTTTCTAATGTGAATATAAATTTTATACGAGTTATAATAGAGTTAATAAAATTTTAAAAGTGAAATTTCAAGTGATTTCGACGATTTTGAAAATCGCTCGAAATTATCGACGAGTTACAATAGCCTTCCCGGGCACAGACTCGGAATTCAATGAAACCAGTTCCATTGGATCCGTAATAGTTAGTTATTATCGAATTTTAATTTTCGTAGCAATCGAAGTTATCATTTGACCCCGACAGCTTAAAACGCATAGAAACTACTTTAATCGATTTAATTTAAAATTGATTGTTTATTTTGATAACTCGCGCATACGACCGAATTGACTTCCGAAACACATTCCATTGTGTTCGGAACATAGGCAAACCTTTAGAAACGCCTGTCGGCACGCGTTGTATGGGGTTCGTTTGAAAAAGTTGCTTTAAGGTGAATTTAATATTAAAATAATATGTTATACGTATATATATATATATATATATATATATATATATATATATACACACACACGCACAGCCTGTGCAGTTAATGCGCTCGGTAGATTCAAAGCGGTGGAAGTGCAAAAAGTCATAGCATGGATACAGCGAGGATACAACGGGATATAGCGGATGACTCTAAAATAGCATATAAAACTCGTACTTAATGTTTTTTCAAATAAATAATTGGTAATTAAATGAAAAATTATCATTCAATTAAATTATAAATAATACATAAATAATTTTAAATAAAAACATGTGTGAATATACTTTAAATAAACGAAAAACGGTTATATAACATTATTGAATTTGGTAGAATATTAGAGTATTTTCTTTTCTGAAAATATATTAAAAATTAAATTAAATAAATTAGTTTCATAATTTTATAATGTATAAATGGAATTTTTCAATTCATTTTATTAAAAAAGATATAGCGGGAATAGCGGAATATAGCGGAAATAACTGGACATAGCGGAAATAGCGGGGATTAAAGCGGAAAGGCTATATTCTGGGGCTATATGGAAAAATCGTAGCGGTATGTATCCGCTATGAGATATAGCGGGGTTGTAGCGGGGTAATAGCAGGGCATTAACTACACAACGCACAGCTGAACCCTAACCCTAGTTTTTTCTTTGCCGCCGTTCTATTTTGTTTCTATGGCCGAAAACGTCTCAACTTCCCCTCGATCTTCCTCCAAATCCATCAATCCATTGCAAAAACTTCCAACTGCATTATTGTAGAGCACGTCGAGGACTATCCATGCAACGGCCGAGATGATGTTTAACGTTGTGGATCATCGGTGTAACATCCCGCCTTTTCGCACACTTCAAATCGACACACATGTCGATTCAAACCATACGGAAGGGCGGATTGTTATGGGGTAAACAAGAAAAACAGAAAAGAAATAAAACAAAATAGAATCTCACAGCGGAAGGATAAAATATAATAATAAAATATACAGTTTATAAAACTGTTTACAAAACATTTGATTCTTCTATATACAATTAAACATCAGAGTTCACATACCAAGAATATCAATACAGCGGAATACAGTGCAGTGAAATAAAATAGATAATAGTAATACAAATCTTCGTCTTCGTCCTCCAGAGCTAAATCTCCAAATCCTGAAACGCTCGGACTGACTCGAGCGAATTTGAAAAGGCAAAACACTCGAGTCAGAACTAAAAGATCTTATGTGAGTTAAATTTTTTAGAAATAAATATGTGTGCAGTAACTCAAGAGATGCTCGGGATTTACATCTCCTAAGGATCCGTTAAACTATTTACTATGTAGTAATACTTCGCTATTATAATAGTGTCTATATTTAAAATAAACATACTTTTAAATAGCGTTAAGGTGTGACCCAATATTCCCCTTAACACGTAATAGTCCCAGTAGTCCATCCAATATCATAGTCCGGCAAGCCACCAGAGGATACCGCACGGGCTACGGGAGAAAACCAAACTCGTACAAGGCTCGCTAAGGTAGGTGACACGGCACAACTAGGCAATGCCAGGGTAGATATACCAATTGCTATCCGGGCTGATGGAAACGCGCAGCGCGCAGCTACCGCCCACCTCGAACAAACACCGCCAAAATCAAAGAAATCAATAGTGGCCACCGAATCAATCCAAAGTCAGAGTATAGTATCGAAGGAGTGCGTTTGATCAGAGGAATGACCTCATTGGCCCGAGAATCGCTCCTGTTTTAGCCACCTTATGCCAACTCACGAGAGTCGGGTCCACATATTTACCTTGCAGGAAACGCCTCCACCAACCTACTTCATTCTGGAATCTCCACCGCGTACACGGTTAGTCAAAGTGGTTTTTGGTATCGACAGAGAGTATGTCCATATACGATCCCGGTCTCTTTGCCAACCAATCGTTATTATAACACCGCGGTCATTTAAAAATAATTATACTTTTAAAACCAAAATAAAAAACCCATATAAAAACGATATCATTTTTATTCTTAAAACCCCAAGTCAATATGATATCATTTTATTTTCCAATATATATTATTTCCAAAATCATAGGGTTTCCAAAGTAAAATATTTAGAAATCAAAACTCTTGAATATAATTTTTCCAACTTATACTACCTTGAAAAAACATAGCTTTGAAACAAATTTCCATCTCTTAAATGGTTAAATATTTAACTACTTTTATAAAACAAAATAGCTTCTTTAGATTTCACAAATCAATTCTAAATATCAATTTAAACTTCCCAATACCATTTCAATTCTTATGGTTAAAAGCTGTAAATATTTCACCATTTCAAAAACAAACTTATTTGACAAACCCATATGTATCAAATCCAATTACTTATTATGTAGACTTGAAATGTTTACTTATTGAATTCAATATAATTTAAGTAAACTTTTAACTTCTCATAACTGGAAATTTTTTCAATTTATTTAACTTGATATATTCATTTAAAACAACCTGATACTCATTTAAACCACTTTACACAAAATCAAGTTATAAATCATATCCTTTAAAAATTTAACTTTTATTTAAATTCCGATTTAACTTAATATTCAACTTCCAATTTTATTCTCATTTAAGTCAATAGAACTACCAGAAATTAAATTTTAATTAAATGCTTAATCGTATTTGATCTTAAAATCAAACTTCAGTTTATACTTCAAATCAATTTTTATACAAAGCCTAAAACCGGAAAATTTCTATATATATATATATATAGCTTTTATTAATGATCAAATCAAAACCCATAAACCATATATATATGTATAGCTTTAAAAAACCATAGTAAAACATTTCCAAAAATAATTTTATATATTTACCGCGGTGCCTGTATAAAATTTTCTATCCTATGGTCAAGTGATACGGATGTTTATCATTTCAATCCGCAATTTAAAATATAAAAAAATGCGGTTGTATATCATTTCAAACCGCAATCCCGAATGAAATGAAAATGCATGATGACTTGCAATTTATACAATATAAATATAGCATCCATTCATCCAAATATCAATCATCAACCATTATTTGCAATCAACGTCCAATTTAAACAGTCATCGATATAGAGCATATAAATTATACAGGTATAAATAACAGTTTATATTCAATAATAAATTTAATAACTGTTAACTAGCAGTTTATATGCAAAATAAATTCTAACTGTAAATTTACACGCAAAAATTAAAATAATAAACAGTTAAATAAATAAAAATGCGAATTAACTAAGAAGATGAATAAAACATGCCAAACAAATCATATATAAATTTCTACTCATATCTAAAAATCAATTTAACAAACATAAAATATTTTAGACGTTGTGAGTGGGTTAAAACACTCACCTTTTGAATTTAAATTGGATTTAAATCCAATTTAAACCCAAAATTTCGCAGTCTCCAAATTCGTCCAAACCAGCATCAACAGATCTGAAATTTCAATACGATCCTAACAAAAATAATCTCGCGTGAAACAGACACGGTATGTGAAAATTACACAAGTTAAATGCTAAAGAAATTGTATTGAAAATCAAATAAACTAAAATAAAGAATACCTCTCTTCGAGAACTATGACATATAAATTTTTCTGGAATTTTTTAGAGGAGTTTGAATTTTTATTTATATTTTGGACTGAAATTGGATTTAGAATTTTGCATCCATTGGAAAAGAAGAAGTTGAAGAAAAGAACACACAGAGAAATGAAGATAGATGGAGGCTAGGGTTTACACAGCCTATTTATAGACAAAGTGAAAACGAATAGGTAGGCACGAATTATAAACGCGCAAAACGGTTGTTGGCCCACCAGAATATTTCATATTAATTGGATACGTTACGGATTAGTAAATAAATAAATTTCTTCCTCATACATTTACATTGAATTTTAAACGTATTTACAAATATAAATTTAGACGCTTTATTTAAGTTTCAATATAATTTCATTAAATTTCAAATTCATAAATAATTTCCATTTTTACTAAATTTCAAATTACCGTAATAATTATCTTAGATTCTTATTCATTCCCAATAGATTTAACTATTCTAAATCGACTAAGTTTACATACTATAAAATCCACATTCCTATGTATATATAGTTTTGAATTCCATACTATAAATATTTTATTAACATTTCGCAAATACATAAATTGGTATTGCACTGTTACTTAAATAAATATCCTATACCAATCACTAATTAAATGGGTTACCAAATTTTGGATTGGTAAATAATTATTAATTATTGCTTCATTTCTTAATTATACATTTGCATGGGTTATGCTTGTCTAATTATATTCCCATACTAATTAATGTTTCCCAACAAACAATAACCTTTCCTTAGTCCCACCCTTTTTACCAAATATTTCCCTGCAAATAATTCATTTTCCCATACATACTTCCATTTACACCTAAACTTATTATACCTCTTTATTTTCTCAAACAAATTACAATGATTAAACAAATTTAAATGAAAATTTGTGTTGATAGATTCATAGATTCAAATGTTTGCTTTATTTCAATATCTACTAAACTTTGAAATTATAACATAGACTTCAAAATAAAATCCTCCACTCTAGTCATACAAGTCTTATTGAAATAAAATGTATCTACCCTATTTTTAGGTCTTGGTTCCTAATATCCACCCGTTTTGACTTAATTTAAAATAGCGTACAAATTACATTACCTTTAATTACAATAAATCCTATCATTGCCATTTATATTCCAAATGAATAAATTATTAATAGGTTAATTGAATCAGATTTACAACTCAACTATAAAAATTTGCAAATTTTGTCAGTTTGGGTTACTTGGTAAATTTAGAATCCCTTAAACAACTCCCTTCACAAATTTATTATAGAATAATTCAAAATTAACGTACAATTCCAATTTATGAAGCAATGACAACTTAAATTTCAAGGAATTTATTTATTTAGGTTTAAATCCTATTATTCACTAAAATTGTCATCCCATGTATACAATCCACATTGGTTTTTATTTATTCCATTTACCTCTTTAGTCATAGCGTAAATTTCTCATTAATGCACATTAAAGTCCACTATATTTCAACTGCCTCTTAATTTCCATTAATAAGTCTTAACACCCTAAATTTGACCACTTCTAACATGGTATTACCTCTCATATTAAATGTAACTTTTATTTAGTGTATTAACATTTTTTTCTATTTAAATTTCATCAACCAAATTAAACATGTAACTTATAACTATTTCTTACAATCCAAATTATTACACCCATTGTCATATTCTGAATGGAGCCAGCATTTAATTACACAATTTATCTAAATTACATTAGGAAAATATTTAATTCTCTTTGATAATATTAAATCCCCAATGGAATCAATATATCTTTCTTTATATATTGTACGTCTAAGTATCTTAATTATCAAATTTCAACTTATCCCTCAACCCCCAAATAACGTTATCAACAATCTTCATATTATAATTAATACTAACCTTTATTTCATCTTATAGAATCAACTATCTTTATTGACAAATTAACCTACCTTACTGCACAACTTAAGAAAATTAATTGCAAATATGATCTCACATTAGACTTCATAAATTATCAGTTGAAATCTACATAAACCATTTATTTAATTAAAACCTTGCTATTATACATATTGACTCTTTACATGGAATTAGATTACATTCCTTAATTTCATTAAAACTTTATTTCTCACCTAAATCGCAAAATAGTAAATTTCAATTAATATAGAAATTTTATTTAAGATGAATTTGAATCCCAATCAATTGTTATTGCACTCCTTATTACATTAAATTACATTCAGTTTACACATTTTAGAATTAAATTCAAATTACCTACAATTCTTATTTCATTCATAAATGCCATCATTTACCACATTATGCCCAAATCATCTAACAAAATTGTATAATTTTCCATTTATTAACATTCAGTTACTATTCAACTTGTTTAATTCATTAGATAAATCAAATAATTACGCTTGCTTTTCTCATTTGATTTTATAACCTAATATACCATTCATATTAAACCTATTTCATTCAATTCATACAAATTCAGCTAGATTAACTTTACTGTCTAGATTTTCATGCAGTTACTTGTTATAAATCGAATGTTGCATTGGATAATTTTACTGCTTACCTTTCATATATATAAAAAATTTCAAAGTGTACGCTCTCACTACTACCTTTATTATGATTTATTCCCTATACTAATATTTAGTTTTATTTACCCTTTATATTTCATCTCTTTTTAAATTAAATTACAAAATCTTAATTAAATTAACCAACTTAAATTGTCGAAATTTACGGGTCGTTACAGTCGGGATTTTCGCCATGAAGTGTGTGCGTTCGAACACAGATTTTGAGGCAGTGGTGGCGATTGGCAACGCCAGTTTTGGCACAAGGTTCAGGGGGATGTAGGCGCACTCGTCAATGGTCTCTGATCGATCTCGCGATGATCGTGGGGAGGTCGATGTTCAACCCTAAAGCACGGTGTTGGGTTCGGTTCTTCCTGGAGGCTCGCATGGTAAGGAAGAAGAAGGTTTTTATTCATGCGGCCTTGATTCTTGGTTCCAGATCTTGATGCTAGAAATCGTTGGGTATAATTAAATTAAATTAAAAAGGAATTAGTTTTCAAATTTATATTTAAACTTTATAAATTGATATCTATTTCAAACGTTGTCAGATTTAAACGATTTTGGAGGCGTCGGAATTGCAGCGACGTGCTCTTCACTGCAGCGTAGATCCGGAAGCATTTGGGACTAGCGAGAATTTTAGGTTAAATCGAATGCGGTTTGATTTAATTTAAAATTCAAATGCTCGTCAAAAACTCAAGGTAAGTTTAACTCACTCACATCTGGAATATTAGTTAATTTAAATAGTCAATATTTAAATGAATTGCTTGATTGGTTGAATATGATTGAATCGATATATGTTGTTATGCTAATTTCTGTGGATGCAGAGAAACAGGTTGGAGGGATCCAACTGGATCCCACATAAATAGAAATTAATTTATATTCTGCGATATACATCATTTATTATTCTGTGATAATTTGTTTAGAGCCTGATATGCAGTGTTTTATTTATATACTGTGATGCATTAAATTTAAATTTAAATTGTGTTGTGCTGTGATTGGGAGAATACGACCTGAAAACTTTAAATATAAATAGATGAATTGGTTTTAAAGAATATAAAAGAAATTCTTAAGTGAAGAATTTTAAAAGAGATTAAATTCAAGAAATGGGTTGGAGAATTTCAAGTGTTTGAAATTTGATTCCAAAGAGAATTGAGAATTGTTTAAATAATAGCGAGATTTATTTTAAAGGATAAGAAGTGTGCTTTCTCCTGGAAATTTTATTTTGTTTCCAAGAAAAAATTTCAAATATAAATTTGCAGTTAAATATGTTTAGAATATTTTTAGAAAGAAATATTATTTCAAAATGTTTTAAGTAAAAGCAAATATTTGATTAAGTAATTATGGTCTTTAATTTTATTTAAATATAAAAGGTTAAAGTAGTATTAAGTTTTTAAAAGGGAAATTTTAATATGAATATTTGATTTAATAACCTTATTTTTAAATTTAAATTTTATTTAAAAATACTTTAGAAACCCATATATGTTTCCTTAAGTATTATTTTCAATTAAATAATTTTCAAAGCTTATTTTAAATATTTTAAACGTATATATGAGAGTGATTTCCAGGAGATAGAAATGTGTCTTTAAATTAAAAGAAGCTATTTTTAAAAGTATGGAAAGGAATTTTACGGGATGAACGTAAAATTGAATTGGGTAAATCGTGATTGGATTGATAAAGAAAATTCTTGGGTTATCCTAAAATGGAAGTATATTTCCCTGAGATGCCAAGTACGTTTTTAAAGTTGATTTTTGAAAGGTTAGGAGTTTTGATTTTTATTTAAAGAATGGTTTCAAGAAAATTATTCAAGTTGTAAGAATTTTGAAGTGAACATATATTAAAGTAGATATAGAAGTTACTGTTTTTAAAGGGTAATTAGAATCAAGTTTTAAAGAATATTATTATCATTTATACTTCATAAATGGTTCTATTTTAAAGAAAATCAATTAAAGCTTTATTTGAAATTGTATAAGGATTCATAACTTTATGTTTAAAACTAGTATGACTTAACTTATTTTAAAAATTAATCGTTTATATTTTATAAAGCAGTTTTATTTGAAATATTTTTAAAAGTATATGTATATTTTAAATTAAGTATGTAAGTAGATTTGATATAAATGGTTTTAATGTATTTTGAGGGATAAAGTATTTAAATTATTTTAAATCTTAAATATGGGTACTTGGATGTTTAAGCGGGAATAAAGATTTGAGAACCTATTCCATGAGAAAATTGGGTTTGAAAAGTGTTTCAAAGGGATTTTGAAATGGAATTATATCTTGTAAAGATATTTTGAGGAAATAAATAATGCGGGAATTATTTATTGTGTGATGAATGTTTGTGAATGTAAATTGATAGTTAAACCACCGACTATCAATATTGGACAAATGCGTTGATCGTTTCGAAGAGACCGGGTGTAACAACCCTTGTTTGGAGATTACATGTATATAAGTTATAATTTAATATATACATGTAATCTCCAAACAAGGGTTGTTACACCAGGATCGAGATTTATTTCTCGAAAACCACTTCGATCCGGTTTGTACGTTTCGTGGAAAAACGTGTTCGGAGTCGAAGATTGAGCAGTGAAGTGCAAGGGCTAGTCGCTACTAATCCTGAGGATATTTCCAAAATGGATGTAGTAGGAGTAGTGCCTTCGGTTCCGTTCGAACCCGGGACGGACTTGTATGGACGAATGCTTTTTGGAACATCGTCAGTTGGGCGATGGGCATTCCAAGTGAAACGTTCAAAAAGGTAACGCTTAGCCTCAAGCCTCATCAAATGGGAATGACTAAAAATCAGGGGATATGCAGCAAGGCTTCGTGGGTAGCCCTCACTTGAGAGTAAGGTCATCTCTGTCTAGATGTCTCTTTTTATTTCGGCTTAGTGGTGCGGTTGCTGATACCAACCGCGGGGTGATCTTATTCGGAACTGTCCAGTAAGGGATGATTCCGGTCTTGTGTTGCAGGGGAGCGGGCGTACTCCTCGGTACTGTGATCTAGACCACATACTGTGATAGGTGGTACCCCAGTGCCTAGTCAACCGTTGGAATCCATTCTCCCTACGAGCCTTTTACGAGTTTTGTTTGTATTACCCACTCTGTGGCTAGTAGTTGGAATTTAATAATGTAACAATTTCGGCTATTTTATAAGTATTTGTAAATAGAACCTATTATAATATCAAAGGATTTCTATAAAAAGTGTTTTAGCTATCGTAAGGTAAAAACCCGACATGTTTATTTATGGTGTGGTCTTACGAAATGCTTTTGCTTTAAAAAGAATTTTTGAAACTTAATAATCAACTTGGATGCATTATTATCAGCGGGTATTCCAGACTGACTCGGGTGTTATTTCATTATAATGCTCGGGTCAGATCGAGTATTATATGTTCAGGACAGGATGCTATGGAGCAGGAGAGGAGCTGGAGTCCGAGACGTATTATTCGTACTAGTATCAATATCTGCTGCTGTGATTGTATGGATTTGTCTGTTTGGTAAATATTGTTTGTATGAGATACTCTGACATATGATGTGTAAAACAAATATAGTTTCATTTTGTGTAAAGATCTATTATTTACTATTATATTTTATTCCGCTACGACTGTGAGATTCTGATATTGTTGTGACGACCCGGCTTCCTACGCCCAGGACGACGTTTCGTCTTGAAGAAAGAAAAGGGTGAGAAAGTAGAAAAGATAGAGAAGAAAGAACAACAACATCAGAATCTCACAGCGGAACGAATAAATTATAATAATCACATAAATATTTACATAATATACAACATCAATCAGAGTTATACAGACAATACATCACATACTAGACAGTTATAAACATCTGTCTAGTTAATACAACATAACACAACTCAAACAATACAGAGATACCAACACAGCGGAACTATATATATATACAACGCTGAAGCCTCCTGCTCCATTGCTCCTCCAGAATTCGTCAAAGCTAACCTGAATCCCTTGGCTACCGTAAAAATTTGGGTACCCGAGATTTTATGAAAAAAAAAAATAAACTCCGGGTCAGACATGGGTCTGGTATGAGTAACAGGTTAAAGTTGCTAAATTTTGAAAAATCCTTTGAAAACAAAGGGTATCATGTAAGACTCCCCACACATAAACATGGAAAAGTTTTTACCTTACGCTAACCAAAACATTTGATAGGAAATTTTGTGATATTATAATAGGTCTAGGGTTTTCAAGTAAATAGAACATAGCCGAAATTGTTACATTCATTAAATTCCAGCTACTAGCCACAATAGTGGGTAATACAATCAAAACCGTTGGCACTTATTGTATTGTGGATTCCATACAATGGCAGGGCTACTGGGGTACCTCCCGTCACAGTACGTGGCCTAGATCAATGTTCCGAGGATCACTCCCGACCCCCTGCAACATAAGGCCGGAACCATTCCTTACGGAACAGTCTCGAACAAGATAAACCCCGCAGTTGTTTGCAACCAATTGCCCACACAGCCGAAAATAAGAGACATCTAGACAGGGGAATATCCTTGTCCTGCTTGGACATGACCCACCTAACCTTGCTGCACCTCCCCTGTTTTAGCCATTCCCGGTTGATGAGGCTTGAGGCTATGATTACCTTTATAGAACATATTTCTTAGAATGCGCATTGTCCGCCTGACGATGTTTTGAAAGCATTCAATCCATACAAGTTCGTTCCGGGTTCGAACGAAACCGAAGGCATTATCTCGTTACACTCATTTTGGAATCACCCTCAGAGTTAACGACGATAACCCTTGCATTCTGAACCTTCATCTTGACTTCAGATTCATGACCTATCGTTAATTTGGAATCGATGTGGTTTTCGGATATTCCTAATGTGGAAAACCGATCCCGGTCTCGTCGAAATCCAAAACGTGTCTTTTAAGGCCAAGTTGTCTATTTAGTCTTAACAGTTTAATTCAATATAATCAATACACACGGATATATAATCCATATTATCACAATAGATAATCACAGATGATCTCATAAACAGATAATCAATATTATCATCAAAACAGATAACTAAATATTTCCATATTTAAACCAAGCATCCATATCAGATAGATATTATTCATGTCAGATCTGAATTCACAATCATCAAATGAAATATCCATATCAATCATAAGCAATGATTTATGATCATACCATTTGTAACTAATTTAAAATGAATTAAATTAACTACTTCAATCTCTAATTAATTTAAAGTAAATTAAATTAATTACTTCATCCATAAATCCTGCTTATACGACCATTAATTAATTACAAATCAAATTAAGTAACCATCTTCTCAATATCCATCTTGATTAAACACCTTTGATTAATCATTCACTAATTACAATAGGTAATCAGTCTTTATTTAATTTTACAATTTAATTATCCTAAATCATTTATAGAAATTAAAATTTAATTACTTCATTTATAATTGATTACATTTATTCTTAATTAATTAGATAAATTAATCTCCACATTATTAATTATTTCTTAAGTAACCAATTCTTAATTTCATCATTAATTATCTTAATAAATGATCTCTAATTTAGATTTAGATTAAATTACTTTGGTTAAATTAATTACATTAAGTAATTAATCTTCAATTAAACACAAATAATAATCGCCTTCGATTAATATCAACCAGTAATTAACTACCCTTAATAAATTAATTATCCCATAATTAATTATTTCCATTAATTAATCCTTTGATTTATTTATGATAGTAATTAACCAAATTACTTTATTGACACATCATCTTTCATTAATTACATTCAGTAATTAACATTAATTACTTTCTTAAGTGATTGTGCTCCATTGCATACACCAAGTAATTACACTTGTCAATTTATCAAATGATTTTCTTAAATTAATTAAACTAAATGAACTAACTTAAATTAATCAATTATCAAAATTAATTACAAAAAGTAATTGCATTTAACAATTTACAATAGATTATCTAATTAATCTGATTAATTACCAAAATTAATCACATTAATTAATTAGTAACCTTTAGTTAATTATCTTCATTAACTAATAACAATTCTTAAATTACTTTCGTAATTAATATCTAATTATAAATTAATCTAAATTTTTAATACATAAGTCATTTCTTAATTAACCTTTTATTCTTACGATAATTTATTTCTTTATTAATGACTTTATCAACATAAAATCTCTTAAATAAATGTAAATAACATTTATTATTTACATATATGAACTTGTATAAGAAAATCTTTTAAATTAAATTACTTGAATCTAAATTTTAAATTTAAATTCCCAAAATACATTTATATTTTAACTTGCAATTTCAAGTTAAACAATTTTATTTAACTTCCCTTTCAAAGAACTTTGTAAAAACCAATTCAAATGTTTAATTGCAGACAAATTCTTTTTAAAACGAACTATTTGAATTTATCCTTGATTTATATATTTAGATTTTAAAACTGATTTATATTTTCAGCTTTTGAATTCATTAGTTTAACTTTGAATTTAAAACTTGGGTTTTATCTTGTTTTTTTTTAACATTTGATTTTGATTTAAAACCAAATTCATTTGAAATCTTGGATTCAAAGTTCGTTTGAAATTTATACTGTAAGTTCTTGAATTTAACCCTTTTTAAATTCTGTTTTCAAACTTAAATAAAATGTAAAATCTGAAATCTGAAGCCTACCTAAAATCATTTAAACTTTGATTTCATTTCAACCTTGAATCAAAAAAATAAACTTGAATTTAATCTTCCAACTGAATCTAGACTTGATTAAACTTATACTTATATTTTAGTTTTCATTTAAGTTTGTTTTTAAAACAGAACAACACTGCTTCCAGGTTACACATGCCTGAGACAACACAACTCGAACCCCTTCATTGACTTCGGGTCATCCCCTACCACGCTTCGAGTTAACACTCGAGTATCACGAGTTTTTCCCGAGCCCAAAAAAAAAGTTTGCACCACCAAATTCCTACAGAACTGCCATGGGCACGGTGCACGTGCACCGTGGCCCCATCCACCTCCGGCCACCCATTGGAGCTCCAACATGTCGCCCACCGCCTCCAGACAACGTCACGACCACCCAAATTCGCCACGACAACCTGAAACGATGATGGGTTCGAAACCCAAACCTGTAACACAACGGCCTATCCCTTCTCGAACCTGTCAACGCTCCTTATTCGACGCTCTGACCACCGGCGGCCACCCAACTCTGGTCACCGCTTCGACTACAACCCCACTACAAATCCCCAAAATCCTGTAACACTCGATCAAACATAGGACGCGCAGTTGATCGAACAAACAAGCCCAGATAAACTAGGGTTAAGAACAGAGAACCACCACCATCATCAACACAAAGATCACCCACCTCTCCTACCATTTTTCCTATCTCCGCAGTATGCTTCTCCACCTCCTCACACAACCCGACCACCTCCAAATGCACAGATCACCAGAAATCACAGTTTTCACCCATTATGCTCAACCCAAAATTACATCTTTAATACTTAATTATAAATAGTGCTTTTAATTTTAAAAATCAAGTTTTTGTTTAGTGTTTTAGTTTATATGCCTGAACTAAGTAATTATGAAGTATGGGTTTTACCAAAACTTGAGTTTTCACTGTTCTTATTATCTTTCCAGAGCAAATTTGAATTTTGTTTAGCTTAAATAAAATTTTAACATCTCTTTTGTAACCAAACAATCAAATCTTATTTTGATCCTGAGTCCTAACAATAAATGGATCAAGCAGTAGGGAATTTTAAACTACTCTGGGTTTGAATATTTTAGAACAGAGGTGTTCTTCAGGTATTTACAAACACATATGCATCACACATCCAAACATACACTGAGATACTCTCAAATATATACATACAAACTTATTTCAGATATAAATAAAGCAACCATTTTTATATTTGAGTTTGACAAAAAATGTTACTCACCTAGGTTTAAAAATGAACAGAGCACCTTTTTATTGAAACAGGTTGAACTTTGGAAACTGGGAAAATGATTTTCTTGCTTTTCCTTCCATTCATCTTGCTTTCTTCAGTTGTAAATATTACTAAGTTTGTATAATTGAAAATGTTTGCCATTTTTCTTTGTTTCAGGTTTTTAATGAACGAACTAAAAACAGTATGCATATATAAAGAAGTTCGCAAGTGTAGGTGATACCTGGGTTTGGATCTTTCTTTGATCAGAGATATTTTTTTTATAAATGGAGGCTGAGTTGATGATAACACAAATTCGAAAAGACTATTGTTATGTGCTAAGTAATGAAAGCATTAAATGCAAATGTACTATATGTTTACACTAATCTTATCTTACAAGCTACTAACATTTTATTTTATGTTTCATACTTGTCTTCTTTTCTACTCTTGCCTTTGTTTTATACTTCCTTTGCATTTTATTTTGTTTAATTTGCCAACATAATTATTGTATAGACATGATTACATCTTTCTGTATTTTACATGCACATTTAAAAACTGGTTTTAGTTATTTGCTTTCTTAACTATGCTTTGCATTCCTTTCTCTAACCTGCATATTATATCTTATTTTATTTACTTTGCTTATATTCTTGCTTGCACGTTATATCTCATTTTTGTTCTTAGCTTATTCTAGTTATTATTTATAAACTTTACTTATGTTAAATATCATATATTTGATTTATTCTTAAGTTTAATAATTATAAAGTATACTTTATTTAAATTCACAAACCATAGCTTTCCCATATACATATACATATACATATATATATATAAATAAATTTAAAATAACATATTCTTTTTATATTAAAATTTATTTGTAAAGATATTGCATTATTAATGTTGTTTAAATATAACTCATTATTAATTTAAAATGATTCATAAATGAAATCACTACATAAATGAATTACTTATTTTATAAAGTTGAAGTAAAAAGACAAAACAATCTTTTATTTAAATTTTAAACCTAGGCTAGAATACTTTTAAACAAATTAAACTTTATCTTGAGTATTTTAAAGATCATATTATTATTTATACAATATTAAATTTCCAACTTATCAAAAATAATAGAATTAGAAAATATAATTTTATCTATTAAATTTAAAAACAAAACTGATCTATTTATAATATATACCAATATATATACATATATACATTATAAATAGAAACAATTTAAATTAGCTTTTAAAAGATAAATTATCCGTTAAATATTTGTTTAAAGGAAGATTATTAAATCAATTCAAGTATTATTAACAAATATTATCAAATCAATTTAATTTTTAATGTAGATTATTAAATTGATATTGCCCTAAATTTCTGGGATGTCACATTCTTCCCCCTTAAAAGAATTTCGTCCCCGAAATTTAAAACAAAGGTAATTTAATAATCTAATTAAAATTTAAATCTTAAATACAAGCATATATCAACCATAAGCTAACAGTCATAGCAACCAAGTCATTTAAACAAACAAATCTAACTATCCAGACAAAATTCTGGATAGAATTTTCTTGAGTTTCTCCAGGTATAAATACCGAGACACTCGCTCTACAGAATCCAAACAAACAATACTGCTAAGCTACAGAGCTTCTACTCATCTAGATCTACGAACAAGACAGGATATCAGACTACAGGAAAGTCTGAATCAACAGCCAAAACTCCCTGAACTGCTGGTTTTACAACCAGAGATAGATCTTACACGTACTCCCTCAGAGATACGTGAAGCACAACGAATTCCAGTTATCCAAACTGACAATCCAATCCTGAAGACCAAACACTTATCCAAAATCAAATCTTTGATTTCAAAAATCTAAATTCCTCCATCTCATATCCACAAAACTCTTCGGACGATCCTGGATCGTCTACATCCTTATTGATCAGCTCAACTCTTGTTGATGCTCCTAGAAATAAACTGGACTAAAAACAATCCAACAAAATGATCTTTCCAAGATCAACTCAAAACTCTGAACACACTCTAATCCAAAAGCAGAAGGCTGATCTCACTTCTCACATCCAGAAAGATAAAACAGGTGCACTCCAATTTGGCCTCAGATTCTGAAAATTTTCCTGTAGAACTCTCTAATCCAAACATTGCAACATCCAATTGCTTCCAAACTAAAACAGCTGCCACCATACTTCGGCTGCGCAACTCTGACCGAACAGATGAAAATGCTGAAGATGAACTCAAGCACAAACTGGACAACGCACATTCCAAAAATAAAGTTCACATATTCAAAAATAAAACTCAGAAGTTCCTCCAAAATCTGAGCTACTTTACTCACACTCAAAAATCATCCAATTACTAAGCTGATCCATCGGTACCACTCTTGGAATCCAGTCGATACCAAACTCAATCTCCAGATGCTGACACAACTCTGACTCCTTGAAGACATCCAGAAAAATTCTAAAACATAAGAAAATCCTCAAACTATCGCAAGTCACTTTTGCGATCAATCCAGCCTAATTCTAAAGATACTTCTCTCTCTTTTAACCCAACAGAACAGCTTATGCTTATGTGGCCAATCCATCAAAGAAATGGAACTGCTCTACTGCTTCTGAAGTTACCTCAATAACAACTGCTAAGCCAGAAGACTTCCTAATCCAAATCTCTTCGAGAAACTCGGACCTCAAAGCATGCAGGAACACCTAACTACACACAGCCACAACTGAAACAGATACTCTTCCTTAACTTGTCCCAAAGAAACATCTTCGGAGACATCCATAGTCACTGTGTCTTATCACACAGCTACTATACCTTGATATATCAAGATATCATGACCTGCTTCTGCCCAACCGACAGATCCAAACTCTAGCTCAACCAAACTCTTACATTTTCAAAGATGAACTCCGAACCTTAACAGGTTTCCTTCAGAGATCAATGAAATCCTTACACCACCCAAAGCTCACTCGAGACGGTATTAGGTCTACAGTCTCGACAGATACTTCTAACCTCAAACATTCAAACTCCAATCCATTGGTAGTTGTGTTACACACACCACTACCCAATCTACCCTTATAGCTTATTGGAAAACCCGAACTGGTAACCCAACAATAGGTAGAAATAAATAAATATATATATATATATATATATATATATATATATATATCAAAATTACAAATACGCTCTCTCAAGAAAGAAAACACTCAAGAGCCTAGATATTCACTCAACCTAGCGCTCTGATACCAACTGTGACGACCCGGCTTCCTACGCCCAGGAAGACGATTCGTCTTAAAGAAAGAAAAGGGTGAGAAAGTAGAAAAGATAGAGAAGAAAGAACAACAACATCAGAATCTCACAGCGGAACGAATAAATTATAATAACCACATAAATATTTACATAATATACAACATCAATCAGAGTTATACAGACAATACATCACATACTAGACAGTTATAAACATCTGTCTAGTTAATACAACATAACATAACTCAAACAATACAGAGATACCAACACAGCGGAACTATATATATATCTACAACGCTGAAGCCTCCTGCTCCATTGCTCCTCCAGAATTCGTCAAAGCTAACCTGAATCCCTTGGCTACCCGTAAAAATTTGGGTACCCGAGAGTTTATGAAAAAAAAAAATAAACTCCGGGTCAGACATGGGTCTGGTATGAGTAACAGGTTAAAGTTTCTTAATTTTGAAAAATCCTTTGAAAACAAAGGGTATCACGTAAGACTCCCCACACATAAACATGGAAAAGTTTTTACCTTACGCTAACCAAAACATTTGATAGGAAATTCTGTGATATTATAATAGATCTAGGGTTTTCAAGTAAATAGAAAATAGCCGAAATTGTTACATTCATTAAATTCCAGCTACTAGCCACAAAAGTGGGTAATACAATTAAAATCGTTGGCACTTATTGGATTGTGGATTCCATACAATGGCAGGGCTACTGGGGTACCGCCCGTCACAGTACGTGGCCTAGATCAACGTACCGAGGATCACTCCCGACCCCCTACAACACAAGGCCGGAACCATTCCTTATTGAACAGTCCCGAACAAGATAAACCCCGCAGTTGTTTGCAACTAACTGCCCACACAGCCGAAAATAAGGGACATCTAGACAGGGGAATATCCTTGTCCTACTTGGGCATGACCCACCTAACCTTGCTGCACCTCCCCTGTTTTAGCCATTCCTGGTTGATGAGGCTTGAGGCTACGATTACCTTTATAGAACATATTTCTTAGAATGCTCATCGTCCGCCTGACGATGTGTTGAAAGCATTCAATCCATACAAGTTCATTCTGAGTTCGAACGAAACTGAAGGCATTATCTCGTTACACTCATTTTGGAATCACCCTCAGAGTTAACGACGATAACCCTTGCATTCTGAACCTTCATCTTCACTTCAGATTCACGACCTATCGTTAATTTGGAATCGATGTGGTTTTCGGATATTCCTAATGTGGAAAACCGATCCCGGTCTCATCGAAATCCAAAACGTGTCTTTTAAGGCCAAGTTGTCTATTTAGTCTTAACAGTTTAATTCAATATAATCAATACACACAGATATATAATCCATAATATCACAATAGATAATCACAGTTTATCTCATAAACAGATAATCAATATTATCATCCAAACAGATAACTAAATATTTCCGTATTTAAACAAAGCATCCATATTAGATAGATATTATTCATGTCAGATCTGAATTCACAATCATCAAATGAAATATCCATATCAATCATAAGCAATGATTTATGATCATACCATTTGTAATTAATTTAAAATGAATTAAATTAACTACTTCAATCTCTAATTAATTTAAAGTAAATTAAATTAATTACTTCATCTATAAATCTTGCTTATACGACCATTAATTAATTACAAATCAAATTAATTAACCATCTTCTAAATATCCATCTTGATTAAACACCGTTGATTAATCATTCACTAATTACAATAGGTAATTAGTCTTTATTTAATTTACAATTTAATTATCCTAAATCATTTATAGAAATTAACATTTAATTACTTCATTTATAATTGATTACATTTATTCTTAATTAATTACATAAAGTAATCTCCACATTATTAATTATTTCTTAAGTAACCAATTCTTAATTTCATCATTAATTATCTTAGTAAATGATCTCTAATTTAGATTTAGATTAAATTACTTTGGTTAAATTAATTACATTAAGTAATTAATCTTTAATTAAACACAAATATTAATCGCCTTCGATTAATATCAACCAGTAATTAACTACCCTTAATAAATTAATTATCCCATAATTAATTATTTCCATTAATTAATCCTTTGATTTATTTATGAAAGTAATTATCCAAATTACTTTATTGACACATCATCTTTCATTAATTACATTCAGTAATTAACATTAGTTACTTTCTTAAGTGATTGTGCTCCATTGCATACACCAAGTAATTACACTTATCAATTTACCAAATGATTTTCTTAAATTAATTAAACTAAATGAACTAACTTAAATTAATCATTTATCAAAATTAATTACAAAAAGTAATTGCATTTAACAATTTACAATAGATTATCTAATTAATCTGATTAATTACCAAAATTAATCACATTAATTAATTAGTAACCTTTAGTTAATTATCTTCATTAACTAATAACAATTCTTAAATTACTTTCGTAATTAATATCTAATTATAAATTAATCTAAATTTTTAATACATAAGTCATTTCTTAATTAACCTTTTATTCTTACGATAATTTATTTCTTTATTAATGACTTTATCAACATAAAATCTCTTAAATAAATGTAAATAACATTTATTATTTACATATATGAACTTGTATAAGAAAATCTTTTAAATTAAATTACTTGAATCTAAATTTTAAATTTAAATTCCCAAAATACATTTATATTTTAACTTGCAATTTCAAGTTAAACAATTTTATTTAACTTCCCTTTCAAAGAACTTTGTAAAAACCAATTCAAATGTTTAATTGCAGACAAATTCTTTTTAAAACGAACTATTTGAATTTATCCTTGATTTATACATTTAGATTTTAAAACTGATTTATATTTTCAGCTTTTGAATTCATTAGTTTAACTTTGAATTTAAAACTTGGGTTTTATCTTGTTTTTTTTTAACATTTGATTTTGATTTAAAACCAAATTCATTTGAAATCTTGGATTCAAAGTTCATTTGAAATTTATACTGTAAGTTCTTGAATTTAACCCATTTTAAATTCTGTTTTCAAACTTAAATAAAATGTAAAATCTGAAATCTGAAGCCTACCTAAAATCATTTAAACTTTGATTTCATTTCAACCTTGAATCAAAAAAATAAACTTGAATTTAATCTTCCAACTGAATCTAGACTTGATTAAACTTATACTTATATTTTAGTTTTCATTTAAGTTTGTTTTTAAAACAGAACAACACTGCTTCCAGGTTACACATGCCTGAGACAACACTACTCGAACCCCTTCATTGACTTCGGGTCATCCCCTACCACGCTTCGAGTTAACACTCGAGTATCACGAGTTTTTCCCGAGCCCAAAAAAAAAGTTTGCACCACCAAATTCCTACAGAACTGCCATGGGCACGGTGCACGTGCACCGTGGCCCCATCCACCTCCGGCCACCCATTGGAGCTCCAACATGTCGCCCACCGCCTCCAGACAATGTCACGACCACCCAAATTCGCCACGACAACCTGAAACGATGATGGGTTCGAAACCCAAACCTGTAACACAACGGCCTATCCCTTCTCGAACCTGTCAACGCTCCTTATTCGACGCTCTGACCACCGGCGGCCACCCAACTCTGGTCACCGCTTCGACTACAACCCCACTACAAATCCCCAAAATCCTGTAACACTCGATCAAACATAGGACGCGCAGTTGATCGAACAAACAAGCCCAGATAAACTAGGGTTAAGAACAGAGAACCACCACCATCATCAACACAAAGATCACCCACCTCTCCTACCATTTTTCCTATCTCCGCAGTATGCTTCTCCACCTCCTCACACAACCCGACCACCTCCAAATGCACAGATCACCAGAAATCACAGTTTTCACCCATTATGCTCAACCCAAAATTACATCTTTAATACTTAATTATAAATAGTGCTTTTAATTTTAAAAATCAAGTTTTTGTTTAGTGTTTTAGTTTATATGCCTGAACTAAGTAATTATGAAGTTTGGGTTTTACCAAAACTTGAGTTTTCACTGTTCTTATTATCTTTCCAGAGCAAATTTGAATTTTGTTTAGCTTAAATAAAGTTTTAACATCTCTTTTGTAACCAAACAATCAAATCTTATTTTGATCCTGAGTCCTAACAATAAGTGGATCAAGCAGTAGGGATTTTTAAACTACTCTGGGTTTGAAAATTTTAGAACAGAGGTGTTCTTCAGGTATTTACAAACACATATGCATCACACATCCAAACATACACCGAGATACTCTCAAATATATACATACAAACTTATTTCAGATATAAATAAAGCAACCATTTTTATATTTGAGTTTGACAAAAAATGTTACTCACCTAGGTTTGAAAATGAACAGAGCACCTTTTTACTGAAACAGGTTGAACTTTGGAAACTGGGAAAATGATTTTCTTGCTTTTCCTTCCATTCATCTTGCTTTCTTCAGTTGTAAATATTACTAAGTTTGTATAATTGAAAATGTTTGCCATTTTTCTTTGTTTTAGGTTTTTAATGAACGAACTAAAAACAGTATGCATATATAAAGAAGTTCACAAGTGTAGGTGATATCTGGGTTTGGATCTTTCTTTGATCAGAGATATTTTTTTATAAATGGAGGCTGAGTTGATGATAATACAAATTCGAAAAGACTATTGTTATGTGCTAAGTAATGAAAGCGTTAAATGCAAATGTACTATATGTTTACACTAGTCTTATCTTACAAGCTACTAACATTTTATTTTATGTTTCATACTTGTCTTCTTTTCTACTCTTGCCTTTGTTTTATACTTCCTTTGCATTTTATTTTGTTTAATTTGCCAACATAATTATTGTATAGACATGATTACATCTTTCTGTATTTTACATACACATTTAAAAATTGGTTTTAGTTATTTGCTTTCTTAACTATGCTTTGCATTCCTTTCTCTAACCTGCATATTATATCTTATTTTATTTACTTTGTTTATATTCTTGCTTGCACGTTATATCTCATTTTTGTTCTTAGCTTATTGTAGTTATTATTTATAAACTTTACTTATGTTAAATATCATACATTTGATTTATTCTTAAGTTTAATAATTATAAAGTTTACTTTATTTAAATTTACAAACCATAGCTTTCCAAAATACATATATATATAAATAAATTTAAAATAAAAAATTCTTTTTATATTAACATTTATTTGTAAAGATATTGCATTATTAATGTTGTTTAAATATAACTCATTATTAATTTAAAATGATTCATAAATGAAATCATTACATAAATGAATTACTTATTTTATAAAGTTGAAGTAAAAAGACAAAATAATCTTTTATTTAACTTTTAAACCTAGGCTAGAATACTTTTAAACAAATTAAACTTTATCTTGAGTATTTTAAAGATCATATTATTATTTATACAATATTAAATTTCCAACATATCAAAAATAATAGAATTAGAAAATATAATTTTATATATAAAATTTAAAAACAAAACTGATCTATTTATAATATATACCAATATATATACATATATACATTATAAATAGAAACAATTTAAATTAGCTTTTAAAAGATAAATTATATGTTAAATATTTGTTTAAAGGAAGATTATTAAATCAATTTAAATATTATTAACAAATATTATCAAATAAATTTAATTTTTAATGTAGATTATTAAATTGATATTGCCCTAAATTTCCGGGATGTCACAATTGTTTAGTTTCTTCTTCTTCTATCTCTTCTTCTTTAACCGTAATGGTTCGTATTTCTGTTTTACTTGAGTTAATTGATGTAGAATAGTGTTGACTTAAGGGATACAGATTTGCGGGCTATTTCAGAACCATTCCTTACTGAACAGTTCCGAACAAGACCACCCTGCTGTTGTGATCAGCAACCGCACCACATATCTGAAATAAAGGGACATCTAGACAAGGGTAAATCTCGTCCTACTTGGGCATGACCCACTTAGCCTCCCATGTTTTAGCCATTCTCGGTTAATGAGGCTTGAGACTATGATTACCTTTATAGGACATATCACATAGAATGCACATCGTCCACCTGACGATGTTTTGAAAGAATTCAATCCATACAAGTTCGTTCCGGGTTCGAACAAAACCGAAGGCATTATCTCGTTACACTCATTTTGGAATCACCCTCAAAGTTAACGACGATAACCCTTGCACTCTGAATCTTCATCTTCACTTCAGATTCACGACCTATCGTTAATTTGGATCGATTTGATTTTCGGATATCCAAATATGGAAACCCGATCCCGGTCTCACCGAAATCCAAAACGTGTCTTTTAAGGCCAAGTTGTTTTACATTTTAAAACAATTTCAATTCATTATCTATATACACAAAGATAGATAACTCACAGATTCATAATAGATAATCAGCATTATGATCATCAACAGATAATCCATATCAGCATTATAAACAGATAATCCATATCATCATCACAATGCAACCAATGCATCCATATCATATAACACTACTCATCTCATAGTTGAGATTACAAACCATTTAAGGAAACCAATATCATCCATTCATACATAAGCAATGATCTAATGATCACACCATCCATAATTAATTTAAAATGAATTAAATTAATTACTTCGTCTCTAATTAATTTAAAATGAATTAAATTAATTATTTCATCATTATAATCCTGCTTAGCTTAACCATTGATTGATTACAAATCAATTGATTAATCACCATCTCATTATTCATTTTAACCAATCATTACTGATTAACAATTCCTTGATTACAATAAGTAATTAGCCTTTAAATTAATTACACAAGTTAATTATACTTAACTCTTCGCAATAATTAACTTTTAATTACTTAATCAATTAATTAACTAAAGTTAATTACATTAATCCTTTATTAATTAATTACTTCATTTATTCATTATCCCTTAATTGATCAATTCTAAATTTACATCATTAATTATTAATTAATGATTTCTAATTACATTTTCGATTAATCTCTCTATATTAAATTAATTACATTGAGTAATTAATCTTCAATTAAACCACATATATATTAACCACCCTTGATTAATAACATCCAGTAATTAACTACCCTTAATTACTCATTCCATAAATTAATTACTCCTTAATTAATTATCTCAATTAATCCCTTGATTAATTACAAAGTAATTAATCCCTTGATTTATTTCTTAAATTCATTCAGTATTTATCAATTAATTCTTCCCTAAGTAATTACAATCCCATTAATTACATAAAGTAATTATTCCTTAAGTCATCAAGGGTCTAAATTAATTAAACTTAATTAACTAATCTAAACTAATCACATTAACCCAATTAATTACATTAAGTAATTAATTCATTAATTACTTCCATTAAGTAATTAAACTTAAACGATTTCAAAAATGATTATTATTAATTAATTAATCAAATTAATTATTAAAAATTAAGCACATTAATTAATTGTTAAATAATCTTACGTTAATGACATTCATTAACAAATCTTTAATTACATTATTAAGAAATTAACTCAGATTTACCATCATTAATTACAAATTAATTAATATTAAATTACCAATTAATTAATTACTAATTATTAAATTAATTAAGTGTTAGCAGCAACTTAATTAATCCTTAATCACTCGATTAATTAATCTTAATCATTAATTAAAATCTAATTAATAATTCTTAATTACAGATTAATAAACTTTAATTAATAAATCTTAAGTCTTTAATTAATTAATTTAAAAATTCTTAATTACTTAATTAATCATCCATATTATTAATTAATTAAATAATTAATCATTCATTTTAATTAACTTAATAATTTAATGAATCCAAATCATTAGAATTCTAATTTGTTTTAAGAAAAACATTTCTTACTTATATAAAGTATTTAAAAACACTTCGTTTCAAATTTAGTTTAAATTTCACTTTAAATTTCATTTTAAAATTTTAAGATTTTAAAATGAATACAATTTTATCTAAACAAGGTTTTAAAAACAATTTAAAACCTTTTTATCTCACATGTCCAAGAAACATCCATTTTATAAAATAAAAGTATAAAAGAATATAAAACAAATTCACTTTAAGCATTCCAAGTTATTTTAAAAGCAAGTTAAATTTAAAATTTTCCTTTAATTTCAAATCTGAAATACAAATTTTAAATCTTCATTCCAGATTTAACTTAAATTTTTAAAAGCTTTTCTTACATTACAAATCTTCATTTTAAAATTTAAATCATTCAACCATAATTTTAAAGCAATTAAACAATTTAAATAGAAAACTTATTTTATTTTAAAACTGAAGTTTTAAACCAATTCCAGATTTCAAAAACTCAGATTTAAACTTATTTTCAATTTCTAATTTACCAATTAAAATTACAGTTTAAATTCAAACCCCATATACCTTTATACTAAAAAGTTTTAGACCCAAATTTAAATTTCAAATTTTAAATTAATTCAAAATTCAGATTCAACTACTTTGAATTCAATTCAAATTCAGTTTAAACTTAGTTTAAAATTTTAGTTTACATTTTTAAACTTGCTTTTAAAACTTAAAAAAACAAAACAGGTTTTCTGTTTTATTATTAAAACCTGAAACAACACATTAACTCGAGTCACCCCTAAATATACTTCGAGTCAAAACTATATCAGCTTCAAGCTAAAACTTGATTTACCCTAGGAAATCCCGAGGCCACTAAAAACCCAATCCAACCTTTCACCAGCATAACCCATCATCCCCTGTGCACCTGTACAGTGCCTCCGGCCACCGCTGACCAACTACGCGACCTCCCTACAGCCGACATTCAATACCTCAGACCAACCATACACCCATTTCATCAATTAATACTCGAAATCAAGATCGAGACACAGGTTTCAAACCTGGAACAGAAAGCATCTACTCAACCAAAACCTGCCAACGACCCTCGTTCACGTGCCTCCGACAACCATCGCCTTTGAAACTCCGACGACGTCTTCGACAACCCACCATCTTCCAGAACCCAAGACCCCAAGCAACTCGATCCAATATAGATGTCGTGGTGTTCAATTCCATCAAACCCATTAGGACTAGGGTTCTAAACTTTAATTCACAACTATCATCACCAAAATGTAATACAACCCCATCTGATAATTTTCTCAACACCCCTGATAACTCCTCCTCCTCCAGAAACAAATTCAACTCAATCAAACACATAAATCATCTGTGTTAACCCCAAGAGTAAAACACAGTAAATTTTGAACTGCCCTCTGGAATTAACACTAAAAATTGTAATTTTAGATTTAAAATTCATGAATTTGCATGATGTTTTGATGTATAAACCTGAAACATTGAATTGTAATGTTTGAATTTTCCCCTTACACAAATTGTCGCTTTGTTATATTTACTTCCAGGTAATATAAAATTTTATTTAACTTATATAAATTTTTTAAAACTTACTTTATCTTGTAATAACAAGTTTCATTCAATTAATTAAATCATAACAGCAACAGTCAATAGAAAAAAAAGAATTTTTTTATCACTTGTGCTTATACTGTAAACAGTTAGTAATTTAGATAAATTACACATGCATTCATCCATACACATAGATATACTTAGTAATGTATTTGACAACATATATAAGACTACTTATTCCCATGAATAAATCAAGCAACCATATTTTATACTTAATTTTTTTAAAAAAAAAATGTTAAGTTACACACAGATTTTAAATATGCAGAGTAGAGCTTCAGTTTGAAAAACCCCTTTTGAACATCTTTTGCAATCCCGCTTGAATGCTTTTAAAAGCTTTAAACTTGAATGCTTGCTGATGTCTTAATTTGCTTTAATTCCAGGTTGGCATGCATGGCAAATTTTCCGGATTGAAGAGAGAAATGCAGGTTGCTTGCTTGAAAATGGAATGCAGGATTTCATGTATCCAGATTTTTGAAAAAGAATTGAATGCATGCTTGCTTTTGTCTTTTTGAAAATGAGTTACAGGGGTTTTGAAGATGATTTGCATGCTGGTTACAGATTGTTGTATGCAGGAAATAATTCTCAGTTTTGCTTGAAAATGAAATGCAGGATTTTGAAAATGAATCAGGGATATGCATTTGATTTGAGTATTGTTTTAGCTGAAAGAATTCTTTGTTTAGAATTGAAAATAAGGAAAGAAAAAGAATGGAAGATGGCATGAGTTTATATATCTTATTTATGATTTAATTAAAATCAAAGAAAAATTGAAATTAAAATTTGACACATGTCTTAAATTTTAACACTTGTAAATTACCTTGTTTAATCTCTTAACACATGTTATATTATGCTTTTATATACTTACACAAATCCTTTTAAAAAAAATTGTATTTATAATTAAAGTGTTAATAAAAGTTTTAAACTTAATTACTTAGTTAACAAATACTTAGATATATATATAAATAATAATTAAAGAATAAATCAAGTGTAACTATAAATAACAACAATATACAAATCAATCATTTGAAAATAATATTTTTAATCATTTAAAATAAATTTATAAAGGAGATTGTAAATTACTTGTTATTTATAAAAATAGTTTTGAAAAGCTTAACCATTAAATAAAAACCAATTCCCAATTACCAAAATATTTGAAATTAGAAAATAAGTTGTATTAATTAAATTTAAAACCGAACTCATCTATTTAAAATATATATAAATATATAGTATACATTATACATAGAAAACAGTTTATTAGCTTATTAAAAGATAAATTCACTAATTAATTATTTAATAAAAGAAGATTATTAAATCAATTCAAATTTATTTACAAAAATTATCAAATCAATTTAATTTTAAATGCAGATTATTAAATTTATATTGCCATAAATTCCGGGATATCACACCCGTTTTACTTCTAGCTTGTCTGAGATCTACATGAGTGAGATTGTTCGTCTCCATGGTGTTCCTCTCAGTGTTGTTTGTGATCGTGATTCTATCTTTTCCAGTCAGTTTTGAAAAGCTTTTCTGGAATCTTTGGGTACTCGTTTGAATCTGAGCACCGCTTACCATCCACAGGCCGACGGTCAAACGGAAAGAGTGAATTAGATTCTTAAGGATCTTCTTCATGTTTGTGATCATTTCCATCTTGTTAAACTTACCTATAATAACAATTATCTGGTATAATTTTAATCTCCTTGTCATCTTGTCTTAATCCTTTTTCATTCTATCTTTTTCTGTGTTTTTCCATACCTCATTCCTTTTCGGGGATGAAAAGTTTTGAGTAAGGGAGAGTGTAACAACCCTGTATTTTGTGTTTATTTTAATTGTATGTTTCAATTATTTTAATTGAATTTCTGATTTAAAAACTTTATTTATTTATTAAATGAAATTTTTTTGTTATTTTAAAAAAAAATATTTTGATTTTTATGTGAATTATAATTTCAAACATGAATAAATAGAATATTTTCCAAAAAATTGGATTTTGGTCAATGTAGTCAAACTTTGACTTTTAAATTTAAATTTAAATTTTTGAATTTTTAAATTTTATATTTTATTATGAAAGTAGATTGAATTTCAAGTATACTGCTTTTCGTTTCGTTGAAATTTGATTAACATTGTGAAAGTTATGCTTGTTACAATATTGTATGTAAATTGTTTTATTTAACAAAATTGTTTATTTTAATTTATATAAATAGTATATTTGTTTGTCATATCATGTTTTAATTTGTATATATGTGTGATATGACATGTTATGCATATATTTTATTTTTAAAACATTTTAAAAGTGTAGTTATAAATTTCCAATGCTTATTGTATATTTTTTACAATTTTTAATTCTTGTTTCAATTTAATAACTATTTTCTTATTTATTTTCTATTTTTCCTTAAATTATTTACTTATTTTCTTTTTCACTTTGTTTTTTTCATGTTTATTTTTTATTTACTGATTTTATTTTGTTCATTTTGATTAAAGGAAAGTAGAAATGTGAAGAGACAAAAGCTTTTCATATTCTTATGACTTTTCATTTACTTTTGTCTTTTCAATTACTTTTTCCTTTTTGTAACGAACGGAATTTTCGACTCACGAAAATCGACATTAATACGTCCAGTGTATCAACTGTCGAGCAGTCGAAGGCCGGAAAACAGATTTATTAGGGTTAAAGAAGAAGAGGTAGAAGAAGAAAGAAAGAAGAAGCAACATAAACAATATCAGAATCTCACCATCGCAGCGGAACAACATATAATAGATAAATGAATAATCTTTAAATCAAAAGAACTGTATCAGTTATTACATTACATCACATTGCATTACATTATCAGAGTTTTCAACAACAAACAGCGGAAAAGAAATACTATATACTAGTTGATACGCCACGCCATCCAGCTTGCCTCCAGATCTCTACAGCAACTACTGAATTCCAGAATAACCTGATAACCTGACTCCAGGCTGCCCGTGTAGAAAATGATGGGCATCCAGAGTTTAGAAAGGGAACAATAAACTCCAGGTAAGTCATGGGACTGGTGTTAGAACTTAAAACAGTTTATCTTTAAAAAACAAAGAAATATTTTAAAATAGATCCGCAATGCTTTTAGAAAATGTAACTACCATAAAGCCTCCCGCCACACACAATGCAAACGCAGAATTGTAGGAGATTTCTCCTTATGATAGTCAAACATGCTTGATACGCAAATTTCTTTGATATTATTACTTTAAGTGCAAAGTGCAGGAAAACATTTCGAAAGTATAATACAAATCTTAGCCAGCATAGACATTCCGAACTATGCCTACTATAGCTACCATGTTCAATAGCAGGTTACCGTCACATTCCATGGCAGGTTATACAACTAAAATCGTACAGAGCTCGTATTGTTTCTTTGAATTTCCCAACAAATGGTCAGGCCAAGGAACTTCCTATTTCCACATGGGTACGCCTCTGGAAGGACGCCCCGAGAACCTAACCGGATCTCTGCCAAAGCAAGGCCGAGTCACCTCTGCAAAAGTAGGTAACTACTGACATGAGTATGTCATCCCCCAGTTGTAAACAACCTTTATCCAAGGATCCTCAACCAAAAACAATCACAAAGTCATATATATTTGCGATATCCACATAAGTTAAGTATCTTGGCTCCATACCATGATACCACTTCTATCTAGAAGGAAATGCACATACCCTAAGGGCGCTACTCCCTATAACATTGCTGCATCTTTCTTGTTTTGACCATTGCCGGGTTGTGAGGTCCGAAGAAGTCTCGTCCACTAAGCTACGCTTTTCACAAAAGCTATGTTTTGATCAACAAATAATCAGCAGCACTTCGTATGCCACATTACCAAATTGGGAATGTATCATTAGTAATCATCAACTACATAACCTCTAAGCTCGTACGTCTCAGAGAAGGGTGTTAAGCTAAGAGAATAAATTCTCCGCCACCAACAGAAATGTATTTGATAGAAACCAGCTTTACATCTCAAATTGTAACGTCAGATACACATCCATACAAGTCTATTTCGGGATCAAACGGAACCGAAGGCACTTCTAAAGAAGCCCTTGCAATCCAGATATTCACTAACCACGTTCGGACTTCCATCACAAAGGGTGATAAAATCTCTATATCGGAGATCGGCCGATGCAGAGACATTCGATGGTAATCCTTCCGTTTCCAAAAATATTCGGTTTTCAACACCGGTCTTCAAATGCTATCGATTACGACGTATCACTATTCGGAATAGGATTTATGACCCGAAGGTCCTCTCCCGGGTAAACCGAATAACGAGCAGTTATTTTAAAATAAGTATAGCATTCAAATTCAAGCAAATCACAACAAATACCCATTTAAAGGTAAATATTGATAGTTGGTTATTTAACTATCAATAGATATGCACACCATCACCAGTTTCCAAATAGTTTCCTAAATTATTTATTTTCCAAAAATATCTTTACGAGATATATTTTACTATACTTCAACCATTTGAAAACAAATTTCAAATCCCTTTTACCTTTACAACTTTTGAAAACAAATTTCAAATCATTTTCCTTACACGGAGACACTTCCAGATATTTATTCATTTTCACTGGAAATTTACCGAGTTCAAATACTTTAAAATAATTTATATCACTTATCCAAAATATATTCGGAAAACACTTCGAAATAAAACTATTTTTCTTTAAACACTTTACTTAAAATATTAGTTATAAAAATATTATACCAATATTACATATAACTTAAGGCCAAACTAATTTTCAAAATAAAATTAGTAGATAGAGTATAACTATTTAAATAACTATTTTCTAAAACAATTATTGATTAAATCTTAGAAATAATCATTTCTATATCAACTTAATAAATCTGTACTTAAAGGATTTAAAACAATTTAAGAAGTTAATTTCTCCAAAGTATCCTTTTCAAAACCAATTCTAGAATTTAATATGTATGTATGTATGTATGTATCTTTCAAAGCTATTCAGAAATTTTATTCGGCTTTCCAGGGAGAATACACTTTCATTTCAAAATGGTTCATTTAAACCAATTAAATAAATCCTTACCGATTTACTTTAAATTTACGTTCCAAATCCGTAAATTTATTTCCACGCTTCAAAAATAAATCAATGTCCATTTTTAAACAAATTTCCCTTTCCTTTATAAATTCCATGGTGAATTTAAATTTTCAAATATCCACTGATATACGATTTTCAAATTGATTTCAAATATTCACTTTCAACAACACTTCAATTTTTCAATTGATTTCAAACATAACCAAATCAAATTCCATATTGATTTTCCAAGAAATTAAACACCAAGTGAATTTCATTCAAATCTCAAATTGAAATCAATTTCTACTAAACCCCAAATCAATTTTCAAATTGATTCCAAATTCTTTTCAAAACACCAAATAAATTTCCAAATGGATTTTCAAAAGATTTAAATTCAATCACCAAAAAATCAATTCCCAAATGGGTTTCAAATTTTATTTCCTTTTTTAAAATAAATTCCTTTTAAAGAAAACAAATTCTTTTATTTTTCAACTCTTTAAAATCCGTATTTTGAATAAATTCTTCAACTTTTAAATAATATTACCCGAAATCCATTTATTAAATTTTTTCCTATATTTTGAAATTTTATTCAATAAGATTAAAAATAAAACTTTATTATTTTAGAATTCCTTCTTTTAAATTTATCCAATTCTCAAAAACAAATTTTAGTATTAACTTTCAACCTGAATTTTTCAAAAATCAAATTATTTTGTTTATTTCTAGTATATAACGATATCAAAATTATATTCGGCTAAATTTTAGCCTTCAATGATTTCAATCACAAAGATAATCACATAGAGATTATAAATAATCAACACACAACATTTGAAACAAATTCTATATTTGAGGAATCCAGTTGGATCCCTCCAACCTGTTTCTTGCATCCACAGATGTTGGCACAATACCAATCCCATTTCAAGACGGGATATCATGGTACATGGGTTTATATAAAATATTATCCGCTATTATGCGGCGCAATAGGGTCTCACCGCTATATAATGCGGGAAATCAACTCCAAGTATATATATAATACCAATTCCACTTCAAGGTGGAATATCGAGGTATATGTGTTTAATATAATAACCAACGCTTAACATGCGGCGTATAGGGTCTATTTCAATACAGTAGATAGAAATTTATCATTCAATCACATAATCAAGCAATTTAAAATTTAACTATTTAAAATTTAAATCGAAACAGATTCGATTGAGTGAGAAGTTCTCACCTTGCTTCCAATAGTGGTTTCAGCATTTTATTCCGAGTAAATTAAACGTGCGTTTAATTTTACCCAAAATTCTCACTAGCTCCAATCAATCCTAATCTAGCTCAATCGCGTAGTATTCGTCCATACGAACCCGATTCAACTCGTTTCGTGCGAAACGGACCTCGTATGACAAAGATATGCTATTTTAAACATTCACAAATTAATATAAAATTAAATTTCAGATTTCTTTTATATTTTTGAACCTTTATTTTTTTTGGGCCGCTGATTTTGTTTGAATGAGATCTCGGCGCACTTGCTATCTTCTTCCCAAATGTCGCTCCCAGGTAAACAAAATCGAACCCAACACCATAACTAGGATTTCGAACCGCTCTCCCCTCGCTCGTCTACGCGACGATCGGTAAGCTCCATCTCGAAGCACATGGTCGGCTCCACCACCGCTCTAAGTCTTGTCGAACTCGAGCATCTCTATGCCGAGATTTTTGCGTGCAAATAAGCAACTATCGGGCCCCATAACTTCGCCATCGCCACGCCGTAAGTCATCACGACCGTTAGATTTGAAGATCTTCTCGCGCTCTACGATGTACACGTTGGACGTATTTGCTATCGACTCACGGATTTGTAGAAAAATAGAGAAGAAGGCAAGTCAATTTCGACAATTGATACTGCTGGTGGAGGCTGAAGAATAGGGTTAGAGTTTGTGTAAAATGAAGATAATGGGGTCCATTTATAGAAAATTGCAAAACACTATTCACCCAAAAAAATTCCGAACTCGAAACGAAGGGTGCCGTCTGGTGTTTATAATGTTTTCCTCCTATTCCGAATGCAATGGAAAATATATCGGGAGCCAATTCTAAAGTATTCGGAAGATAGGTTTTCAAATCGACTATTTAAATTTAAAATTCACTTAAACCGATTTCTACGTGTTTTTGCTTGCCCCGGACAAACCGTAAATCCGATTGACACGAAATTTGAAATCTTACAATAATTTAACATTACGGATACAATGAAACTAGTTTCGTCGAAATCCGAGACTGTTTGAAAAATGATTATTTTTACTCGTCAATTAAATATTCAATTTCCACAAATTGACTTTTAATTAAATTTTAAAAGTTCTATAACATCATTCTAATTCCAATATGATTTAATACAACTTTACAAATCAATTTTAATCACATTAAACCCAGTTTCCAATTATTTATGTAATTTCAAATATTAATTTATTGGTTTAATTATCCAATTAAATCTAGATATTCAAATATAATTTATTCGAGCAACAAATTTTACTTGTTAATATTTAAAATCAATTAAATATAAGAATTTCAAATGACTGAAATTCTGGGTCGTTACAAACTTCCCCCTTAAAAGAATTTTATCCTTGAAATTGCCAAGTCAGAAAAAATCTTGAAATCCATTAACTTTTTTTCAAAAACAAACCGTTCCAACTTGATTTCAGACTCATTTTAATTTCTTAACTTTTCCAAAATCCGTTAGTTACACTTTTCTAATTCAATTCCTACATTTTTATTTCAATTTAGAAATTGACTTTTCGTTAACAAAAATTTTCCAAAAATTTTCAAAATTTTTTCTAACTCCCAAAATTTATGGAAAATTTTGGCGGAGTCTTCCTTGTACGGTGGAGCTTTTGCAATATCACAATAGATACAAATATATATACTTCGACCCACACGGTCGGAAAACAGAAAAACAGTTCATATTTCCTATTTTTTTATTGCGTAGGCTTACCTTTTTAGCATTTTTAAGAAAAGCAGTTATTTATTAGCATTTTAGCATGACCAAATCCAGCCAACTACAGCCCCGGTACCTGTACTTACTCAATTTAAACATGTAAGTGACGTATATAGGAAATTCATTTACATTTCACTAATTTTCAATAGAAAACACATAGTTTCCATAAGCAATGAAATCAAAATAATTCCCATGAGCAATTTATGAGGTTTCGATACAAATTTTAATTACTTACAACCATTTCACATTAGTTCACTTTCAATTCAAATTCAATTACATAGCTTTCAGTTTTATCAATTCAACTTCATTAACACTTAATGAATTATATAAAATCAACTAACAATAATATAACAACCAAATCATAACCAACATAACCAAATTATTAAATTTACATTCAACTTGGTTTAACACTTTTAATTTCCAATTGGTTTAATATCTAATTGACTTTTCTTTCAATTATTCAATTGTTTTTTAACTTCATTAGCTTCTAATGAATTAACACTTACATTCATAATTCTATTCAATTCCTTTACATTCGATTGATTAAAATTCAATCCATTTAGTTCAATTCAATTGCTAAGTCATTTAACCACTAAAGTTGAATTACATTTATATAACTCAAATTCACATTCATCACTTCACTCTGTTAGTTTACTTCGATACCAAAACCAACTTCATTCAACATCACTTAAGTTATATTCCATTTCAAACATCATTTGTTTAACTTAACTTAAATTTCCACTTATAAATCCCATTCAGATTCCAATTCTATTTAACTTTTACCAAAGTCAAATTTCATCTTATATTATAAGTTCAAAACTCGTTTCACTCATGTTCAACAATTACAACCTGGATTTAATTTCAAATTTTTTTATCACAACCAAACTTCAATTTTCAATTTACTATGGTAGCAAATCCATCACATAGAAATTTGAAAATGATACTGATGATGCTGTAGCCATCACCCTTATTATTTTCCAGTGACAGTAGTGAATTCAGTGCTTAATATTCTTTCAAAAAAATTCCTTTTAGTTATAACTCACATTTATAAATCTTTTTCTTATAGAATTTCACTATTTCGCTTCACTTACATAAGATTATTCCAAATTGATTTATCTTACTTAATAACATCTTTAACTTTGAAAAACAACTTTCAAAATAGATGGATTCAAAACTTTCAAATTCATAGTCCAAATTCATTTTTATTTACAACTCATATTTATAAATATATTCATATAGTTTCACTTCTTATATATAAGATTATTTCACAATTGTAAATCACATCAATTATGATTCCATACTTAATAATTCATTTGCTTATACAATTATTCTTTTACAATTGTTGTTTTTATTTAGATTATTCAAACATCTTTTAATTAACTTATATATATTCTTACATTTTCAACAACCAAACAATCAATTTATATACACTTTTAATAATTTTTGAAAAATTATTTCCTTTATATGTAAAATATAATCAAGGTAAAATTATTTCATTTACCCAATTTAAAATGATACTATGTTGGTTTATCTCATTTAAGAGTTTAGAAACCCCTATCGATACAGTTAGCTAGACTGCACCGACCAGAATCTATAAACAATCAACCGGTAAGTCAACACAATACAAAATAATTTCATATTCACTAACAAATACGCGCTCATATTTATTATTACACTCACACTCATTCTAGAGTACTACTGACTCTATCTCTAACGAGTAATTCCCAATAGAGTCAAGGTTGTCGCTTAACCAAATGCTCTGATACCAAATGTAACGAACGGAATTTTTGACTCATGAAAATTGACATTAATACGTCCACTGTATCAACTGCCGAGCAATCGAAGGCCGGAAAACCGAATTGTTAGCGTTAAAGAAGAAGAGGTAGAAGAAGAAAGAAAGAAGAAGCAACAGAAACAATATTAGAATCTCACCATCGCAGCGGAACAACATATAATAGATAAATGAATAATCTTTAAATCAAAAGAACCGTGTCAGTTATTACATTACATCACATTACATTACATTATCAGAGCTTTCAACAACAAACAGCAGAAAAGAAATACTATATACTATGTGATACGCCACGCCATCCAGCTTGCCTCCAGATCTCTACAACAACTCCTGAATTCCAGAATAACCTGATAACCTGACTCTAGGCTGTCCGTTTAGAAAATGATGGGCACTCAGAGTTTAGGAAGGAAACAATAAACTCCAGGTCAGTCATGTGACTGGTGTGAGAACTTAAAACAATTTATCTTTAAAAAAACAAATAAAGAATTATTTTAAAATAGATACGTAATACTTTTAGAAAATGTAACTACCATAAGGCCTTCCTCCACACACACAATGCAAACGCAGAATTGGAGGAGATTTCTCCTTATGACAGTCAAACATTGTAACGACCCAGAATTTTTAGAAATTAAAATATGAATATTTAATTAATTTTAAATATTAATAAGTGAATTTATAAGTCAAATAAATTTTATTTTGAATTATTGGATTTAATTGAATAATTTAATCGATAATTTAATACGTTAAATTATGGAAATAATTGAAAATTGGGTTAAATATGATTGAAAATGATTTGTAAAATTTTATTTTATCATATGGGAGTTTGAACAATATTTTAGAACTTTTAAAATCGAATTAAAAGTTAATTTGTGAAAATTGAATATTTTAATATTTAATAATCGACTGTAAAATAGCCAATTTTTGAACAGTCTCAGAATTGAATGAAACCAGTTCCATTGGATCCGTAATAGTTAGTTATTACCGGATTTCAATTTTCGTGTCAATCGGAGTTATCATTTGATCGTGGCAGCTCGAAACGCATCGATTTATTTTTAATTTAAATTTGGCGAGTCAAAATAGCCATTTTTCAAAAAGTCTCGGATTTCGACGAAACCAGTTTCATCGGATCCGTAATGTGATATTATTGTAAGGTTTCAAATTTCAAGTCAATTGGATTTACCGTTTGTCCGGTACAAATTAAAAGCCTAGAAATCGACTTAAATCGGTTTAATTTAAATTGAACGTTTTCAGCCATAACTCGCACATACTTCCGAATTAGCTTCCGAAACCTGTTCCATTGTGTCCGGAACGCGGGATAAACCCTAGGTACGCTGGTTACGGCGTCTAAATCGGAGTTCGGAATTCCCGGGATGAATAGTGTTTACGCTTGCTTTTCTTATAAATTGCACCATTCACAAATAAAAAAAAATAACAACTAAAACCCTAATCTTATTTGCCTAGCCGCCAGTAACATTATGAAGGGCCAGAAATGCTCCATTTTCATTCATCAATCTCTCCAAATCCATTCACATTCACGCGAGGTGTTCAACACGAAGATTGAAGAGCATGGAGAGAGCTTTAATTCCATACGGGTATGATCGTAAATGGTGCGACGGAGGGAGAGAGAAGTGGGGCCGTTTGCATCAGTTTTGGCACGCGTTTCGAGGGCCATCTTTGGGCCGAGCTCCACCAGGGTCAGGCCGAACATAGCTAAGGTGAGGAGCTTCGTCATGGTGTTGGTATGATCGGGTTTCGTCGAGTATTAATGGCGAATTAATTAACCCTAGTTTGGGATGGAATGGGTTGTGTGCGTGTTTGGTAACCTGGAGCTTGCGTGAACATGATGGAAGAAGGAGTTAACGGTGGAGATGTGGGGGTTGTGTGATCCAAGGGCTAAGATTTGCTTAGGGTATAAATTAATTAAGTTATGTTGAAATTAGTTGATTTAAACTCGAGTAAACTTGTAAAATTCATAACTTTTTCATACGAGGTCGAAAAAATGCAAATCCAGTTGCGTTGGAATCGTATGGACGAGCACTACGCGATGGAGTTGGTTTGGAGTCGTTTGGAGTTAGTGAGAATTTCGGGTAAAATTAAACGCGCGTTTAATTTTATTCGAAATTAAAGCTAAAACGGAAATTGAAACCAAGGTGAGAACTTCTCACTCAATCGAATAGATTTCGATTTTATTTTAAATAGTTAGATTTAAAATATTTGAATGCATGTTTGAATGATGACTGTAAATTATTGATTGTTAAAATAGACATTATACGCCGTTAGTAAGCGGATGTTATTTAATATAAACATATACCGCGAATATTTCATAAACAGTGAAATTGGTATTATATGTAATATCAATATATATATATTGGCATATGTATATATTGCAGTTGTTGATTTCCCGCATTTTTTGTTTAGCGGATGAGACCCTATTACGCCGTTATTAAGCGGATAATATTTATTAAGAACATGTACCGCGATAATTTCGTACTGGAGCGAAATTGGTATTGTGCTAATGTTTTTGGATGCAGGAAACAGGTTGGAGGGATCCAACTGGATTCCTCAACAGTATTTATTTTATGTCAGATATTTTGATATTTGATGGATTATCATATCGATATATGATATCGTTGTTAGTCGTGATTGACTATTTGGTGTGTAGCATCATTAGACCCAGATTTTGGGATTTTAAAATGGCTTTAAAGTGATTTTTGAAAATATACTATATTTTTGGAATTGATCCATTATAAATAAATAAACGTTATAATTTTTAAAGTTATAAAATTATGGTTTTTGTGAAATATAGTTAAAAGCTGGTTTTTGAGAAATATGAACCAATGATTTTATAAAATAGTTTAAACTGGATTTTTGAGTTTATTATTAAAAGTTTGAATATAAGATTTATAAAATTTGATTATTTTATAAATCAAGAGAACGGTGAAATTTTAAAGGAATTTAAAGATGTTTAAAAGAATAATATAAATTAATTTATATTAAGAGATTTATAAATGGATATTTATAAATTGAATTATGGACATTATAAAACGAGTTTTTATAAGTGTTTGAATGTAGTGAAAATGAATTTCCTAAATGAATGAAATTTATGAAATTATAAACTGTGAAGTTATAAATGAAATTTTATAAGCAATAGGTTTATAAAATTTATAAAGTTATCGAAAGAATGAATTTTGGATAAATAAACAATCTTATAAGTTAAGATTAATAATTTGGGAAGTTAAATGAACGATTTTGTAAAATAATCGTTTTATAAGTAATTAACTTATAATATGAACTTGTAGTTTATAATTGAGTTATAAACTGGAATAGGTTAATAAAGGAATTTATAAAAAGGAAGTTTTTATAAATAAATAGAAACGGAATTTATAAACGTTGTTTTATAAATCCGCAAATGACTTATTTTGATAAGTTAATTGTTATAACTTAGAGATAGAGTTATATTCACATTTTGAACAGTGAATAATCCTTTAAGTTAAAGTGAATAGAAATGATGAAATTTGTTAAGGTAGTATATTCACGTTTTTGAATAGTGAATAATACGTTAAAGAAATTGTTTTAGATATGATGTTTTAAATAGAATTAAAACGATCTAACGATGGTTTAAAATGTGTTGAGATTCGAAACCATAGATTTCAACATTTATTGTTGAAATAGACGTTTTCGAGAAATAAAAGGAAATGTGGACTATAACACTGTTGTTATAGTAAATGATTTCCGAAAGGAAATGTTTTGTATAGTATTGGGATTTATATATCTATTTTAATTTCGAATCCCTATACTAGTGATTTTGGGTTGTCGTAACGATGTTTTACGTAACATTCGTTTTGGCCCAAATAAATATGTTTAAGAGAATGATTTCCTTAAAGAATGAATTATATACTTAATTCGGTTTAAGTATATTGAATATTTTCTAAGTGTTGAAAATAAAAGGAATTTGTGAATTACTTATGAATAAATAAGTATGGAAATGTTTTCCAATATGAAGTGAATAATTAGAATTTATCTTTTTTGAAGATAAATTGAAATGAATTATTGAAATCGCATATGCATGGATATCTTGAAATATAAATTCATTATGGAATTTATATGTGAAAGTGAAACTTGTCAAAAATAAATATTGATTTATTTTTGAAGTGTTGAAATTATATATCTAGTAAAGATATTTTGGAAAATAAATAATTTGGGAAAATTATTTGGAATCTGGTGATGTATGCATATCCATTGATAGTTCAATAACCGACTATCAGTATTTCCCTTTGAATGGGTATTTGATGTGAATTGATTGAATTTGAATGCACACTTATTTTTGAATAAGCGCTCACTATTCGGGTTAACCGGGAAAGGACCATGGGGTCGTATAACCCACTCCGAATATGTGATACGTCGTTGTAAATCGCATTTGAAGATCGGTGTTGAAGACCGGTATTTGCGAGAGTGATAGGATGAACTATCGATTGACTCTGCACCGAGTTGCTCCGGTATTGAGTTCTCCATATGTGATGGTGAATCCGATCAGGATTGTGAATATCCGGATTGCAAGGACTTCTTTGTAAGTGCCTTCGGTTCTGTTCGATCCCGGAACAGACTTGTATGGATTGTGTGTCTGACATTACAATTTGAGATATAAAGCCGATTTCTTTCAAATATATTTCTGTTGGTGGCGGAGAATTTATTCTTTGCTTAACACCCTTCTTTGAGACGTACGAGCTCAAAGGTTATATAGTTGAAGTTATCAGCGATATATTCCCAGTTTGGTAATGTGACATGCTGAGTGATGCTGAAATGATCATTGTGTTGATTATTTGTGATAGGATCGTTTATTTGATCGTCTATCCTTGTGATCATTGTGTTGATCATTTGTTGACCCAAAGCATGGCTTTTGTATAAAGTATGTTTTTGTGGACGTGAATTCGTCGAGCCTCACACACCGTGAATGGTCAAAACAGGAAAGAAGCAGCAAGGTTATGAGGGGTAGCACCCTTTAGGATGTGTCCATTTCCTTCTGGAAAAGGGTGGTATCATGGTATGGAGCCCAGATACTTACTCATGTTGAAAACACTTTATGATTGTGTGAATTGATTACGAGCGCTCGGTTGATAAAGGTCCCAAAGGACCGGGGGATGGCATATTCGGTCAGTTGTTACTCAGTTAGGAGTAACCCGGCCTTGTGTTGGTAGAGATCCGGTTTGGTTCTCGGGGATGTCCATCCAGAGGCATTCTCATGTGGCAATTGGAAGTTTCTTGGCCTGACCATTTGTTGGAAATCCAAAGAAACAATACGAGACTTGTACGGTTTTAGTTGTAGAACCTGCTATGGAATGTGGCGGTAACCTGCTATTGAACATAGTTAGCTATAGTAGGCATACGATAATGGTCGTATGTTGGCTAAGATTTATATTCTACTTTTGAAATGAATTTTTCTCTACACTATACACTAATAATAATATCAAATGTTATTTTAAATGCGTATCAAGCATCTTTGACTATCATAAGGAGAAATCTCCTCCGATTCTGCGTTTGCATTGTGTGTGTGTGCGGGAGGCCTTATGGTAGTCTCATTTTTAAAAGCATTGCGAATTGATTAAAAATATTCCTCTATTTTGATTTTAAAGATAAATAAACTGTTTTGAGTTCCCACACCAGTCACATGACTGACTTGGAGTTTATTGTTTTCCTTCCTAAACTCTGGGTGCCCACCAATTTCCACACGGGCAGTCAAGAGTTAGGTTTATCAGGATATTCTGGATATTCAGGAGTTGCTGGAGGCAAGCTGGATGGCGTGGCGTATTACTAATTTATATAGTAATTCTTTTTTCGCTGCACTGTTTGTTGTTGTATGTTGTTGTACACTCTGATGATATGATGTAATGAAATGAAATGTAATGTAATAACTGATATAGTTCTTTGTTTAAAGATTATTCATTTATTATTATATGTTGTTCCGCTGCGAATTGTGAGATTCTGTTGTTGTTCTGTTGTTTTCTGTCCCGTCCTATTTTCTTCTGTTTTTTTCTTTTTCCTCTATTCTCTTTTTCTTCTATTTTAAAATTCTTCTATCTTCTATTTTTCAAATTCTCTGTTTTCTTTGTCTGTTTTCTAAAAATTGTCTATCTTCTTTTCCCTCTATTTTTCTTTTTCTTTCTTCTTTTTCTCTCTTCTTTCTTTTCTTTTCTTTTTAAAACCCATAACATTCCGTGTTTTCGGCCTTCGATTTCTCGGCAGTCGATAAAGGGAGTATCGATGTTGAATTTTCGAAGAACGAAAATCCGTGACGTTACATTTGGTATCAGAGCTGATGGTTAAGCGACAACCATGGTTCTGTTGGGTATAATTCATTAGAGATAGAGTCAGCAGTACTCTAGAATGAGTTTGAGTGTAATAATAGCTATGAGAGCGTATTTGTTAGTGAATATAAAAATTGTTTTATATTGTGATGATTGGTTTATTGAGTGGCATATGAACTTTCGTCAGCACAGCCTCGAAACTGAGCCGAAGGGGTTTCTAAACACTTGAATAGAACAATTCGACATAATATTATTTTAAATTGGGTAAATGAAATAATTTTGCCTTGATTATATTTTATATATAAAGGAATAATTTTTCAGAATTATTAAAGTGTATGTAAGTTGATTGTTAGGTTGTTTGAATAATCTAAATAAAAGAATAATTGTATAAGTAAAAGAATTATAAGTTGAATTATAATTAATGTGAATTACAATTGTGAATAAAAATGAATTTAAAGTTAAATGGAAAATTTACTTTAGAATTTGGAATCTGAATTTATTTACAAGTGGGAATTTAAGTTATGTAAAACTAAGTGATGTTTAAATGAAGTATAACTTAAGAATTGTTGAATGAGGTTGATTTTGATATCAAACTAAATTAACAAAGTTAAGTGATGGATGTGAACTTGAGTATATAAATGGAATTCAACTGTTGTAATTGAATTGAATGTTAATCAATTGAATGTGAATAAATTGGAATGGAGTAATGAATATAAGTGTTAATTCATTAAGATCTAATGTTATTGGAAGTTGAATAATTGAATGAATATAAGCAAAGAAATTTGGTTATAATTAATATACTTTGGTTGCTATATGGATGTTGATTGATTGTATAAAATTCATTAAGGGTTAATGAAATTGAAAGCTATGTAATTGAATTCAAATTGAAAGTAAATAAATTTGAATAGAATTGAATTTGATTTGGAAGTGAACCAACTTGAATATGAATTAGTGAATATAAACTAATTGAGAATGAATGTTAGTAAATCCAATGTAAATAAATCAAATGTGATTTGAATTGAAAACCAATTCATTAATATTAATGAGAATATAAATGAATATTTATTGATTATGAATGTTAATTGGTTGAATATATATTGCTATTGTTGCATTTGCTATGTGACTTATATAGTTATTATGTTGCTATATGTTGTATATCGATACTATTTTCATATATGCATGATTCTCATGTTGTTTGTTGAGTTTAGTAGGTGCGGATCGCGTTTGCTTCGCATTTGGAGTTCGCTTTTGCGCTATATTAGCTGTATATGCTTGCTAATAAAATATAAGGTACATATCTCGGATTAAATATCGCACTTTTACACTTTTTTTCCCTTCGGGATGCCTCATTACTTGATGAGATGTATATTTGTGATATATATACTGTCATTTTTTTTTCGGATCGAGCCGCGCAAAGGAGACATGGCGAATTTTTCCGGAAATTTAAGGCGTTAGAAAAATTTTGAGAAAATTGAAAAAATTTTGAAAACTTTAACTTTGATTTTGGAGTTGAAAGTTAAACGATAGTAGTTGTTTTTGAAATGATAACTAAGTATGATTTAAAAACTTAGTAAAGTTTTATAAGCAGTTTAACTTTAAATTTTGGAAAATTAATAGATTCTGTAACTTTTCTTACTTATAATTTCGAGGACGAAATTCTTTTAAGAGGGAAAGATTGTAACGACCCAGAATTTTTAGAAATTAAAATATGAATATTTAATTAATTTTAAATATTAATAAGTGAATTTATAAGTCAAATAAATTTTATTTTGAATTATTGGATTTAATTGAATAATTTAATCGATAATTTAATACGTTAAATTATGGAAATAATTGAAAATTGGGTTAAATATGATTGAAAATGATTTGTAAAATTTTATTTTATCATATGGGAGTTTGAACAATATTTTAGAACTTTTAAAATCGAATTAAAAGTTAATTTGTGAAAATTGAATATTTTAATATTTAATAATCGACTGTAAAATAGCCAATTTTTGAACAGTCTCAGAATTGAATGAAACCAGTTCCATTGGATCCGTAATAGTTAGTTATTACCGGATTTCAATTTTCGTGTCAATCGGAGTTATCATTTGATCGTGGCAGCTCGAAACGCATCGATTTATTTTTAATTTAAATTTGGCGAGTCAAAATAGCCATTTTTCAAAAAGTCTCGGATTTCGACGAAACCAGTTTCATCAGATCCGTAATGTGATATTATTGTAAGGTTTCAAATTTCAAGTCAATTGGATTTACCGTTTGTCCGGTACAAATTAAAACGCCTAGAAATCGACTTAAATCGGTTTAATTTAAATTGAACGTTTTTAGCCATAACTCGCACATACTTCCGAATTAGCTTCCGAAACCTGTTCCATTGTGTCCGGAACGCGGGATAAACCCTAGGTACGCTGGTTACGGCGTCTAAATCGGAGTTCGGAATTCCCGGGATGAATAGTGTTTACGCTTGCTTTTCTTATAAATAGCACCATTCACAAATAAAAAAAAACAACAACTAAAACCCTAATCTTATTTGCCTAGCCGCCAGTAACATTATGAAGGGCCAGAAATGCTCCATTTTCATTCATCAATCTCTCCAAATCCATTCACATTCACGCGAGGTGTTCAACACGAAGATTGAAGAGCATGGAGAGAGCTTTAATTCCATACATGTATGATCGTAAATGGTGCGACGGAGGGAGAGAGAAGTGGGGCCGTTTGCATCAGTTTTGGCACGCGTTTCGAGGGCCATCTTTGGGCCGAGCTCCACCAGGGTCAGGCCGAACATAGCTAAGGTGAGGAGCTTCGTCATGGTGTTGGTATGATCGGGTTTCGTCGAGTATTAATGGCGAATTAATTAACCCTAGTTTGGGATGGAATGGGTTGTGTGCGTGTTTGGTAACCTGGAGCTTGCGTGAACATGATGGAAGAAGGAGTTAACGGTGGAGATGTGGGGGTTGTGTGATCCAAGGGCTAAGATTTGCTTAGGGTATAAATTAATTAAGTTATGTTGAAATTAGTTGATTTAAACTCGAGTAAACTTGTAAAATTCATAACTTTTTCATACGAGGTCGAAAAAATGCAAATCCAGTTGCGTTGGAATCGTATGGACGAGCACTACGCGATGGAGTTGGTTTGGAGTCGTTTGGAGTTAGTGAGAATTTCGGGTAAAATTAAACGCGCGTTTAATTTTATTCGAAATTAAAGCTAAAACGGAAATTGAAACCAAGGTGAGAACTTCTCACTCAATCGAATAGATTTCGATTTTATTTTAAATAGTTAGATTTAAAATATTTGAATGCATGTTTGAATGATGACTGTAAATTATTGATTGTTAAAATAGACATTATACGCCGTTAGTAAGCGGATGTTATTTAATATAAACATATACCGCGAATATTTCATAAACAGTGAAATTGGTATTATATGTAATATCAATATATATATATTGGCATATGTATATATTGCAGTTGTTGATTTCCCGCATTTTTTGTTTAGCGGATGAGACCCTATTACGCGGTTATTAAGCGGATAATATTTATTAAGAACATGTACCGCGATAATTTCGTACTGGAGCGAAATTGGTATTGTTCTAATGTTTTTGGATGCAGGAAACAGGTTGGAGGGATCCAACTGGATTCCTCAACAGTATTTATTTTATGTCAGATATTTTGATATTTGATGGATTATCATATCGATATATGATATCGTTGTTAGTCGTGATTGACTATTTGGTGTGTAGCATCATTAGACCCAGATTTTGGGATTTTAAAATGGCTTTAAAGTGATTTTTGAAAATATACTATATTTTTGGAATTGATCCATTATAAATAAATAAACGTTATAATTTTTAAAGTTATAAAATTATGGTTTTTGTGAAATATAGTTAAAAGCTGGTTTTTGAGAAATATGAACCAATGATTTTATAAAATAGTTTAAACTGGATTTTTGAGTTTATTATTAAAAGTTTGAATATAAGATTTATAAAATTTGATTATTTTATAAATCAAGAGAACGGTGAAATTTTAAAGGAATTTAAAGACGTTTAAAAGAATAATATAAATTAATTTATATTAAGAGATTTATAAATGGATATTTATAAATTGAATTATGGACATTATAAAACGAGTTTTTATAAGTGTTTGAATGTAGTGAAAATGAATTTCCTAAATGAATGAAATTTATGAAATTATAAACTGTGAAGTTATAAATGAAATTTTATAAGCAATAGGTTTATAAAATTTATAAAGTTATCGAAAGAATGAATTTTGGATAAATAAACAATCTTATAAGTTAAGATTAATAATTTGGGAAGTTAAATGAACGATTTTGTAAAATAATCGTTTTATAAGTAATTAACTTATAATATGAACTTGTAGTTTATAATTGAGTTATAAACTGGAATAGGTTAATAAAGGAATTTATAAAAAGGAAGTTTTTATAAATAAATAGAAACGGAATTTATAAACGTTGTTTTATAAATCCGCAAATGACTTATTTTGATAAGTTAATTGTTATAACTTAGAGATAGAGTTATATTCACATTTTGAACAGTGAATAATCCTTTAAGTTAAAGTGAATAGAAATGATGAAATTTGTTAAGGTAGTATATTCACGTTTTTGAATAGTGAATAATACGTTAAAGAAATTGTTTTAGATATGATGTTTTAAATAGAATTAAAACGATCTAACGATGGTTTAAAATGTGTTGAGATTCGAAACCATAGATTTCAACATTTATTGTTGAAATAGACGTTTTCGAGAAATAAAAGGAAATGTGGACTATAACACTGTTGTTATAGTAAATGATTTCCGAAAGGAAATGTTTTGTATAGTATTGGGATTTATATATCTATTTTAATTTCGAATCCCTATACTAGTGATTTTGGGTTGTCGTAACGATGTTTTACGTAACATTCGTTTTGGCCCAAATAAATATGTTTAAGAGAATGATTTCCTTAAAGAATGAATTATATACTTAATTCGGTTTAAGTATATTGAATATTTTCTAAGTGTTGAAAATAAAAGGAATTTGTGAATTACTTATGAATAAATAAGTATGGAAATGTTTTCCAATATGAAGTGAATAATTAGAATTTATCTTTTTTGAAGATAAATTGAAATGAATTATTGAAATCGCATATGCATGGATATCTTGAAATATAAATTCATTATGGAATTTATATGTGAAAGTGAAACTTGTCAAAAATAAATATTGATTTATTTTTGAAGTGTTGAAATTATATATCTAGTAAAGATATTTTGGAAAATAAATAATTTGGGAAAATTATTTGGAATCTGGTGATGTATGCATATCCATTGATAGTTCAATAACCGACTATCAGTATTTCCCTTTGAATGGGTATTTGATGTGAATTGATTGAATTTGAATGCACACTTATTTTTGAATAAGCGCTCACTATTCGGGTTAACCGGGAAAGAACCATGGGGTCGTATAACCCACTCCGAATATGTGATACGTCGTTGTAAATCGCATTTGAAGATCGGTGTTGAAGACCGGTATTTGCGAGAGTGATAGGATGAACTATCGATTGACTCTGCACCGAGTTGCTCCGGTATTGAGTTCTCCATATGTGATGGTGAATCCGATCAGGATTGTGAATATCCGGATTGCAAGGACTTCTTTGTAAGTGCCTTCGGTTCTGTTCGATCCCGGAACAGACTTGTATGGATTGTGTGTCTGACATTACAATTTGAGATATAAAGCCGATTTCTTTCAAATATATTTCTGTTGGTGGCGGAGAATTTATTCTTTGCTTAACACCCTTCTTTGAGACGTACGAGCTCAAAGGTTATATAGTTGAAGTTATCAGCGATATATTCCCAGTTTGGTAATGTGACATGCTGAGTGATGCTGGAATGATCATTGTGTTGATTATTTGTGATAGGATCGTTTATTTGATCGTCTATCCTTGTGATCATTGTGTTGATCATTTGTTGACCCAAAGCATGGCTTTTGTATAAAGTATGTTTTTGTGGACGTGAATTCGTCGAGCCTCACACACCGTGAATGGTCAAAACAGGAAAGAAGCAGCAAGGTTATGAGGGGTAGCACCCTTTAGGATGTGTCCATTTCCTTCTGGAAAAGGGTGGTATCATGGTATGGAGCCCAGATACTTACTCATGTTGAAAACACTTTATGATTGTGTGAATTGATTACGAGCGCTCGGTTGATAAAGGTCCCAAAGGACCGGGGGATGGCATATTCGGTCAGTTGTTACTCAGTTAGGAGTAACCCGGCCTTGTGTTGGTAGAGATCCGGTTTGGTTCTCGGGGATGTCCATCCAGAGGCATTCTCATGTGGCAATGGGAAGTTCCTTGGCCTGACCATTTGTTGGAAATCCAAAGAAACAATACGAGACTTGTACGGTTTTAGTTGTAGAACCTGCTATGGAATGTGGCGGTAACCTGCTATTGAACATAGTTAGCTATAGTAGGCATACGATAATGGTCGTATGTTGGCTAAGATTTATATTCTACTTTCGAAATGAATTTTTCTCTACACTATACACTAATAATAATATCAAATGTTATTTTAAATGCGTATCAAGCATCTTTGACTATCATAAGGAGAAATCTCCTCCGATTCTGCGTTTGCATTGTGTGTGTGTGCGGGAGGCCTTATGGTAGTCTCATTTTTAAAAGCATTGCGAATTGATTAAAAATATTCCTCTATTTTGATTTTAAAGATAAATAAACTGTTTTGAGTTCCCACACCAGTCACATGACTGACTTGGAGTTTATTGTTTTCCTTCCTAAACTCTGGGTGCCCACCAATTTCCACACGGGCAGTCAAGAGTTAGGTTTATCAGGATATTCTGGATATTCAGGAGTTGCTGGAGGCAAGCTGGATGGCGTGGCGTATTACTAATTTATATAGTAATTCTTTTTCCGCTGCACTGTTTGTTGTTGTATGTTGTTGTACACTCTGATGATATGATGTAATGAAATGAAATGTAATGTAATAACTGATATAGTTCTTTGTTTAAAGATTATTCATTTATTATTATATGTTGTTCCGCTGCGAATTGTGAGATTCTGTTGTTGTTCTGTTGTTTTCTGTCCCGTCCTATTTTCTTCTGTTTTTTTCTTTTTCCTCTATTCTCTTTTTCTTCTATTTTAAAATTCTTCTATCTTCTATTTTTCAAATTCTCTGTTTTCTTTGTCTGTTTTCTAAAAATTGTCTATCTTCTTTTCCCTCTATTTTTCTTTTTCTTTCTTCTTTTTCTCTCTTCTTTCTTTTCTTTTCTTTTTAAAACCCATAACATTCCGTGTTTTCGGCCTTCGATTTCTCGGCAGTCGATAAAGGGAGTATCGATGTTGAATTTTCGAAGAACGAAAATCCGTGACGTTACAAACATGGTTGATAAGCAAATTTATTTAATATTATTACTATAAGTGCAAAGTTCAGAAAACATTTCGAAAGTATAATATAAATCTTAGCCATCATAGTCATTCCATACTATGCCTACTATAGCTACCATGTTCAATAGCAGGTTACCGCCACATTCCATGGCAGGTTATATAACTAAAACCCTACAGGGCTCGTATTGTTTCTTTGGATTTCCCAACAAATGGTCAGGCCAAGGAACTTCCCATTGCCACATGGGTACGCCTCTGGAAGGACGTCTTGAGAACCTAACTGGATCTCTACCAACACAAGGTCGGGTTACCTCTGCAAAAGTAGGTAACTGCTGACACGAGGATGTCATCCCCCGGTTGTAAACAACCGTTATCTGAGGATCCTCAACCAGAAACAATCACAAAGTCATGAATATTTGCGATATCCACATAAGTTAAGTATTTGGGCTCCATACCATGATACCACTCCTATCCAGAAGGAAATGCACATACCCTAAGGGGCGCTACTCCCTATAACCTTGCTGCGTCTTTCCTGTTTTGACCATTACCGGGTTGTGAGGTCCGACGAAGTCTCATCCACAAAACTACGCTTTTCACAAAAGCTATGCTTTGATCAACAAATGATCAGCAGCACTTCGTATGCCACATTACCAAATTGGGAATGTATCACTAGTAACCATCAACTACATAACCTCTGAGCTCGTACGTCTCAGAGAAGGGTGTTAAGCTAAGAGAATAAATTCTCCACCACCAACACAAATGTATTTGATAGAAACCAGCTTTACATCTCAAATTGTAACGTCAGGCACACATCCATACAAGTACATTCGGTATCGAACGTAACCGAAGACACTTCCAAAGAAGCCCTTGCAATCCGGATATACTCTAATCATGTCCGGACTTCCATCACAAAAGGTGATAAAATCTCTATATCGGAGATCAGCCGATGCAGAGACATTCGATGGTAATCCTTCCGTTTTCGAAAATATCCGGTCTTCAACACCGGTATCACTATTCGGAATGGGATTTATGACCCAAAGGTCCTCTCCCGGCTAAACCGAATAACGAACGCTTATTTTAAAATAAGTGTAGCATTCAAATTCAAGCAAATCACAACAAATATCCATTTAAAGGTAAATATTGATAGTCGGATAACTATGAATAGATATGCACCGGATTCCAAATAATTTCCCAAATTATTTATTTTCCAAAAATATCTTTACAAGATATATTTTTCCACACATCAACCATTTGAAAAATCAAATTTCAAATCGCTTTTCACCTTTATAACTTTTGAAAACAAATTTCAAATCATTTTCCTTACGCAGAAACACTTCCAAATATTTATTCGTTTTCACTGGAAATCTGCCGAGTTAAAATACTTTAAAATAATTTATAACACTTATCCAAAATATATTCGAAAAACACTTCGAAATAAAACTATTTTTCTTTAAACACTTTACTTAAAATATTAGTTATAAAAATATTATACCAATATTACATATAACTTAAAGCCAAACTAATTTTCAAAATAAAATTAGTAGATAGAGTATAACTATTTAAATAACTATTTTCTAAAACAATTATTGATTAAATCTTAGAAATAATCGTTTCTATATCAATTTAATAAATCTTTACTTAAAGGATTCAAAACAATTTAAGAAGTTAATTTCTCCAAAGTATCCTTTTCAAAACCAATTCTAGAATTTAATACACACACACACACATATATGTATATATATATCTTTCAAAGCTATTCAGAAATTTTATTCGGCTTTCCAGGGAGAATACACTTTCATTTCAAAATGGTTCATTTAAACCAATTAAATAAATCCTTACCGATTTACTTTAGATTTACGTTCCAAATCCGTAAATTTATTTCCACGCTTCAAAAATAAATCAATGTTTATTTTTAAACAAATTTCTCTTTCCTTTATAAATTCCATGGTGAATTTAAATTTCCAAATATCCACTAATATACGATTTTCAAATCGATTTCAAATATTCACTTTCAACAACAATTCAATTTTTCAATTGATTTCAAAAAACAACCAAATCAAATTCCATATTGATTTTCCAAGAAATTAAACACCATTTGAATTTCATTCAAATCTTAAATTGAAATCAATTTCTACTAAACCCCAAATCAATTTTCAAATTGGTTCCAAATTCTTTACAAAACACCAAATAAATTTCCAAATGGATTTTCAAAAGATTTAAATTCAATCACCAAAAATCAATTCCCAAATGGGTTTCAAATTTTATTTCTTTTTTTAAAATAAATTCTTTTTAAAGAAAACAAATTCTTTTATTTTTCAACTCTTTAAAATCCGTATTTTGAATAAATTCTTCAACTTTTAATTAATATTACCCAAAATTCATTTATTTAAGTTTTTTCCATATTTTGAAATTTTATTCAATAAGATTAAAAATAAAACTTTATTATATTAGAATTCCTTCTTTTAAATTTATCCAATTCTCAAAAATAAATTTTAATATAAACTTTAAACCTGAATTTTTCAAAAATAAAATTTTTTTGTTTATTTCCGGTATCTAACGATACCAGATTTATATTGGCTAAATTATTAACCTTCAACGATTTCAATCACAAAGATAATCACATAGAGATTATAAATAATCAACACACAACGTTTGAAACAAATTCAATATTTGAGAAATCAAGTTGGATCCCTCCAAGTTGTTTCCCTGCATCCATAGATGTTAGCACAATACCAATCCCGTTTCAAGACGGGATATCGCGGTACATGGGTTTATATAAAATATTATCCGCTATTATGCAGCGCAATAGGGTCTCATCCGCTATATAATGCGGGAAATCAACACCAAGTACATATATGTAACGACCTGTAAGAATTCAATAAATTCTATTGTTTTATTTACGTATTTAATTGGACTTTAGTGAAAATTTAAATAAATTAATTTGCAAATAAAAAAAATTATTTGGATTGCGTCCAATTAAACATAGCAGATTTTAAATTTTAAATTTATTTTATCAAAGTTATTTCATTGAGAAATTCTATAAAATTCAAGCTAGCTAATAAATTGCTGATAATAAATTTATTTTCAGGCCTGAATATTTTTCTATGGAAAATTTCTAAATCCTATTCTGAGTGAGACGTCATCCTTCGTTTTTCCAAATTCGGACGTCTACTGCTCCGTTTACCTTATTTCTGACAAAATAGCAGCATTTTGGGTACCGGTACCGATTTTTGATCGGATAATTGTACCACTGATATTTGTATACCATTGCGATCGTCTCGTCGTGCTGATCTCAACAGTATATTTACTTCTGTATTTGAAGCCCGGTGCACAACGGAACCAATAAACTGCTCTAATAGCTTCTCCATCAGTGTACAGCTGTTGTCATCCACGTCCTTCAAAAGTGAAGCCTATAAAATTCTATACGTTTAGTAAGCATTCATTTATTATTATCTTTCCCCTGTCCATTTCAAAATCTTTTCATCAGTTTCAAAATTTAAAAATTTTATACGCGCATTTATTAAATCTTTAACGGTTCCTCTTAACTTTACAAAATTTCCCTGGTTTTTCCTGGATTCAAGGCTGGACGGTTGCCTTTATATTTAAGTGCTTTAAAGCCATTCAGCTAAATCAATGTAATACTGTAGCCATTCCTTTCACATTGTTTCGTACGTTACTACACCTTCCTTCAGTTCAAATTTCAAACGGCTGGAATATAATAGCCACTAGCATTCATTTCAACATTTATTTCAAAAAAATTCCAGCTGTTGACATCTCAGGGAAAGTTTAAACGTGTAAAGTGTACACGTTTTATAATTTATTAAATTGAAGGCTCACCTCAAGTTGCAAGGCATTTACTTCTGCCTGTAACCATATTTTCACGCACTGGTTACGAGACCACCCTCCCTCTCAAAATTCTTCATCTTCCCTTCCCTTTTATTTGCCATCACGTTCTCCCTTCCCATCATTATCAAACCCGAGCCACCATTGATAAACCACCAAAGCACACATCTCCCAACCCATCACCGCATCATGTCGGCCTTCCTCCCCTACGTCCTCCTCTCCAACAGCTGCACCTACCCTACTGCCTTGCCGCCTCCCTACCCTCTCGGACTTTGACCACAACTTCCCCGAACCCATTACCATTTTTCCTATCGCCGAGATCTGAGTTTCCACTCCAACCCGGTCCGCCACCTTGGCTTCTCGGCCATTGCTAGCTTCCTGTGCCTCCTCCTTATCCACCGAGACGTGCACCACTCCTCCACCAGCGCCGCAACCCCTGCCTCTTGCCGAACCGCCACCATCCCCTTCAGCCCGACCCTTGTCCATGTCACCCCACTCCATCACGTCCCAATCACCTGCCCTTCATCGTCCAAAACCGCATCACCAACCTCTCTCGGCTGAGCACCCACTGCCGAGAAGCTCCAGCGACCCGCCACCGCATCACCTTCGCCCAGCAACCCGAGCTCCTCCGTGCCGAACAACACAGCCTCCACATCTTGACCTGTCACGACCCATACCCCCTAACCATCTTCCTCCAACCACTACAACGCCGTCCGCCACTCACCTAAGTCCACCGCTAGCAACCGCCTCGTTCTCTCTGCCAAGCACGGTAGCCCTTTCTCTTTTATAAAATTTCATATATGCAGTTTAAAGATTTCGCATGGGTTGTATATATATGTATCTGTTTACATGTATAAGCATATTTAAATTACGCAGGTCACCAAGTTTTGATGCATGCTTATGTAAGTTTTATAAGATTTTATTTTATATACTAGATATATATTAAGTTATGCGTATATATTAATATACAGAGTGGTTTACAACGTTTAAAGTTATGTATTTATTTATTATAAAAAGTTTTCAAAGCTATTAATATGAACGCCTATCTAGTAACAGTATATTTGGGTGTTGTATAGATTAAATTGATTTTTGTTTTGCTTTATGAAATCCGTTGCTTTCAAAATTTAGATCTGCATATTTTGGGGTCCACTGATTTATATCCTACTTTTACTGTTTATATGTGAATACTTAAATATATAGCGTGTCAGATTTGCATATATCATATTCAAAAAGTTTTGAGATTTTAATGTTAAAATTCAAATTCCTCTATTCTATATAAGTTGAAAAGGTGGTATACAGCTTGTTTAGTATATTTTAGTTTTACTGAAGCTTGTATTTGCCTACCCACGTGGTCTAGGGCGTGCACCCAGCTCAGTTGTGATCCACGTGAGGCATGTTTTCGAAACACATTTTGGTTACACTTAACATTGTTTAATTTAAATAATGCTTTTCAATACAATGTAAATATATTGATTTTATATTTGATATTTCGATTTTTAAGACAGGTTTTGGATTTTCATATATAGATATTTTCGTTTTGTTTTAATAACCATCGTTTTTTTTTGTATATTATATAAAGATCTTATTTTAATATATGAGTGAAATTTAGGATTTTAAATAGATATGATTTTAATATTTATCTTAACCTTAAATACTGATTTTTGGAAGGGAATAATAGGAGGATGATATAGTATACGATACGTTCGAATTTATCATCATCAACCAAATTCTGATTTGATTTCATCGATTTCTCGTTATCAGATGTGATCATCGGATTCGTGCCGATCTTTCTTCGCTTTAGTTCGTAACCCAAATCAGCTTCGTTGTCCATCTCTCTAGCCTCGGAAGGTGAGAAATCACTCACGATTAACGTTCTTTTATTTATTAAATTTGATTTCAATTGAAACGACAATTGAAATATGCTGCTGTTAGTTGTTTTACTGTTATGACTGTTATTATCTGTATCTGTTCACCTATGACACCTGACACCATTATCGGTTAATTATTTATGTGATAATAATACAGATGGGTCGATAATTGATTGTTTGATTGATTGTTGTTTAAATTGGATGTTTATTATTATTGTTAAGTGATAACTAGTTTGCTAGTTTGATTTGGGGGTAGTATAGTTTACAAATTAAATTGATTATATATGACGGACCTTGATTTATTAAAACCTGACCCCGCCATATGTTAATTTGATTAGTTAAATTTGACCCATTATTGTCGTAGAAATTGATAAATTATACTTTAAATCTTTGAGCGTAGTTTGGATTAATTGTTGTAGTTTTTAAACTGAAATTTAAAAAGGAACGAGAAGTGAAAAGCTGTAATGTAATAATCTTTAATCTACATGGAATGATAGTGTAGATTCTAGAAATAGTTATACAAATAACAATGCGAATTAATACGATTATTTCGGGGTTATTTGAATTATTTATTGAATTGTTATTGATTGTTGTTATTGCTTGTTTATTTACTTTGACACCATCCCTGTCATCACTGCAAGTTTTCTTTGTTATGTTTGTTTGGATTGAAATGGGTTGAAATGATAGACCCAAGCGGTTTCCATTTAATTAAATTTGAGATTACGGGTTGAAATGCTATCCACCCGTATACATTTAGTGTACGGATTGAAATGATAATATCCGTAACACTTGATTGTGTGATAAGGAATATATGGTCTTATTAAATAAAAATTCTTAAATACATATATATAGGGTAATGATAAATATAGAGTTATTTATATCTAGTCTAATCAAGATTTGATCAAATACATAAATTATGATAAATAGTTATGTAAATTTTATCTCGAATAGTTTTGCAATAATATTGAACAATTAAGATTGGGAGATAAATTTGGGTTATTTGGAAATGGTTTGTAGGTAAGGATTTATTTATTTAAATCAATTTGAAATTTATCAAACGAGATATTTCACGTTTAATAAAATTTAAGAAATATTGAGTAAAATATAATTTAAGGTCACTAAAATGATATTGAATCAAATAAGGGAGGGTTCAAGACGAGATAATAGTGATAAAAAAAAAAATCGAGAATCTATATGAAACTGTTAATTTTAAATTGTTATATTTGAGCTATGAACTATATTGTAATTAAATGGTTTAAAGATTTGGATATGTATTTGGAACCAAGATAGTTAAATTTGTTATTTAGATAACGAATTGAATTGGGTATAAATTGAGGATGAACTAAATTGGAAATGTTTAAACTAGATTGGGAAAAATTTAGTTGAAATGTTGAATACTTAAAGTATGGAACATATTGAAAAAAGGGGGTAATTGGGATACTTAATCCAAATTTGGGAATTATAAAATTTAAGTGGTTATTTTAGGAAAATTTAAATTGATAAAATGAGATTGACTATAATTGGAATGGGAAGGTCGGGTTGATGTGAACGATTGGGAATTTGGAAGTGCTTTACTGTATACAGTACATAAAATATACAGATACTTTTTTGGGAATATAATCATTTGAAGTGAAATGGACATTTAGGTTTGAAGTATAAATTAAGTGAATGACCACGGTGTAATAGTGTATAGTTTTACACTGTAGATAGTTCTATGGACCCTTAGAGGATGGACACCCCAAACATCCTTTAAGTTATATTGTATTTCAGTTGATAGTTCATTTGAGTTGAATTTATTGATATAAGAATGTTAATCCTGACTCGAGTGTTTTGTGTTTTGCTTTACGCTCGGGTCAGACCGAGTAATACAGCATTAGAGACTCACCTTTGGAGATTGGAGCTTCATTTGGAGATCCAACTATCATTTCAGCTTTCAGTTTTCTAGTTGACTGGTTCAGAGAAGTCATCGGCTCGTACTGAAGACTTTTCTGTATTCAAGAGATTCTGATGTATTTTATTTTAAACTCTGATGTATATAGTAGCTTCATGAACTACTATTTTTCTATTCCGCTGCATTATATTACTCTGTGTCTGTGATCTGTGTTTGATTTATTTACTGTATATCTTAAGTTTTGCCAAATTAAATTAACAATTCGGTATTTTGAATTATTCAAGTCGGACATGTACGGTTTTAGTGTCGATTTGAATGGTCCAAAATAGCGGGTCGTTACAGTTGGTATCAGAGCTTTGGCTCTAGGCAAAACTTGACATATATGGTAAATTTACTTACAGAATCACTTTCGCTCGAGTTGAATCTCTTCCTTTCGACTCGATTTCCTTTGAATTTTGGAATGTCCCCTCGGTTCTGAAATTTATGCTTGTCTCTTCCCATTTATATTCGTTCGATTCTGGAGTATCCCATAGCTCCACTAAATAAATTAGTAGAAAGGGATGAAACTCCTTTTTCCATTTGCATTGATTCACCAAAGATCGTTGTACCCTCGGTTTACGATGCTGCTTTATCTTGGTATGCTGAATTCTATCTCTGGCGTTCGAATGTTGATTTGCCTTGGGAATTCCGCATCAATCATATTCCTGAAATCACGGTTGACCCGGTTAAGGTCGCCCGAGATTTATAGAAGTATATCCCTCTTCTATTTTGTAATTTGATTTTTCTCAACTTTGTTTGAGCCTATCTTCGAATCAGGATTCTATTGATTAGAGTTCCTCTAAATTAAATCTCTATCTTTGTTTTGAAATCCATTCTTGAATCATCCTTTGAAAATCGGGTCGTTGTGTTTTAAAATTGTTTTATACGAAATTATTATTTTGATAACTATGATTTTATTCTATATATAAAAGTGAAAATGTTTTCGATAAGTAGTATATACCTATATATAAAACGAATAAGAAATGTTATTCTATGTATAAAAGTTTTGAAAGGATTGGAAATTTTGAAAATTTATAAGAAAGTGATTTATATAAAAAGGATTTATAACTGAAGGGTTAAATTTGAAATTCGAGAATTGAATTCCGGTATTTGAAATTGGGTTTTAGATTTTGGAATTTTATATGTAAATAATACGATTTAAAAGTATTTTCCCGATTAAGAATTGTTTCAAATGAGTTCGAATGAATTCCAATAATTTTGAAGAAATTTCAAAGAAGCTTTCAAGAAAATAGAAGTCCAGAACTCACTTATGTCGCTGGAAAATAATTTCGGTGATGAGTGCACGCATCATCGACATTGATTTTCGAGTTCAAAGTGGGGGAGAGGCCACTTTAATAGCTTCGCTATGCAAGTGATTTGTAAAACCATTTTTGATTTCAAATACCGAAGTATAATTTGATATTTTCGAAAGGTATATGTATATATTTGAAATAATTTAAAATATGCCGGTGTTCGATCCTCGAGTTCTGATTTGACTTAGAATAACTCAATTTAAAAAAAAAATGATTTCCAACTCTTGGATTCGAAATTGATTTTCACCGACTATTTTGAAGGTTCGAACACTTCCAAATCAAGGTTTAAAAAGTTAAAGACTAAGAAATTTCGAAACGTATAAAATATTTGATAAAGCATATAAGTTGTGTTTTGAATGGTTAAGTTTGAAACCTTTTGTTAGGTAAATGAATATGACTATTTTGAATTATACTAATATGGAATTTAGTTGGAAATATTGGAGAAATGATTAGTTTAAATAATGGTTTCCGGAAAGGTAAAATGGATATTTCTAATAGAAATGGATAGTTTAAAAAGTTTAAAGGGATGATTATAAATTTGGAAACCATTTTGAGTATAATTGATTTTGGGAAAATATTTAGTTTTGAAATTAAATTGAAAAAAAAACCAGTACTTATATGGTGATGTTGGAAATAAATTTGGTTGACTTGAATCAGTTAATTTAGAAACTGGGATTATTTTATAAGCCTATTATTTTGGGAACTGTGAAATTAAGATATCTAATTTGGAAGAAATTTGGTGAAATCATATATGATTTTGAAACTAAATTGATATTGAAATAATTTGAAATTGAGAACCTTATATTATTAAGCACTCGATTTGGGAGTGGTCGAACTTATATAAAGTGGATTTGTATAAATATGAAGTTGATTTGAAATCTATTGATTTGAAAGGTACTCAATTTGGAAAGAGAATTTTATATAATCGAAGTCTATATAAGTATGATTTGATCTACTATTGATTTGGAAAGTATTCGATTTGAAAAGGAATCCTATATATATGGACTTTATATAAGTACGATATTTGAAAGTATTTGAAAAGGTACTATATGATATATATTTTCCAAGTAAAGATATGGAAAGTGCCTTCTGCTTGATATCCGCTTTGTGGCCACAGCGTGGATTCATTCTATCGATATTATTCTCTCTGATTTTTGGTTTTCCGGATGTAATACTCGAGTATTCCCACCGTGGCGTAACCCACGGTTTCTTTTTCTCTCGTGAATGCACAGCGAAATTGCCTGGCTGAGTCTTGCCTAGGGGTATGGATTGTTTCCTGGGGGAACCAGGCGTAACCATTGTGTATCCTGCAATCTGTGTAGGTCGCGAATAGTAGCGCAAGTGCCTGGCTGAGTCTTGCCTAGGGGTACGGATTGTTTCCTGGGGGAACCAGGCGTAACCATTGTGTATCCTGCACCCTACTAGTCATCATGGCGTAACTCGCAGGGCTGAGAAAGCTTACGGATATGGATTGTTTCCTGGGGGAACCAGGCGTAACCATTGTGTATCTGCGAACCATGATCGGACAAAGGTTTTGGTTTGATTGTTTTGTTGGATCGTACTTTCCATATCTGTTTTTAAAAGGTTTTTCAAGTATTTTCACTGGGTGTTGAAACGGGTCTACTAAGCACTTGAAGAATTCTAGCTTTGCGCCTGATCAACGCATGGCCAGAGTCTGCAAGAACGAGGATAAACTTGTTGAAACATCGAGTTATAAAAAGTATTTCCGAAAATTTTGGTTTCAATATAAAAGTACTTTATTATAAAAGAAATTCCAACAAGGTAATTTTGAATTAATATTTGAAATCTAAACTCTTTGGGTTTGATGTCAACTATTCGTACCCGATACTAGTCTCTTGAATCTACATTATCTGCTCAGCTTATTTATTCACCTATATTCTGTTTCCTGAATCTACCTTTTCGTTCCTTTTGAAAATAATCTTTAAAATACAAGTTATTTATATACTACACGGTTTAATAGGAGATTTTAATTATTGTAATTATTTTTGAAGTTATTAATTAAATGAAACTCTTTAAAGAGAATGATTATTAATTTATTGATAATATTTGAAAGGTATCTTGAGTTAAATTAATAATCTCATAAATTTTGGATTTAATAGTCTCAATAGTCTTTGTAAATATAAATAATAATGTAAACAATTGTTTTCAAAGGAGTTCTGAAAGGTATTAAAGTATTAAAGAAAATAAAATTGCAAATGAAGGTTCAAAGGAATATTTCAAGTAAAGTTTATATAGTTTTAAATAAATTATCCACCCTTGACTCTCAATTTACCTTATTCCTGGTTATTCTATTCTCCTACCTCCTTCCTTTTCGGGGACGAAAAGTTTTGAGTGGGGGAGAGTGTAACGACCTGTAAGAATTCAATAAATTCTATTGTTTTATTTACGTATTTAATTGGACTTTAGTGAAAATTTAAATAAATTAATTTGCAAATAAAAAAAATTATTTGGATTGCGTCCAATTAAACATAGCAGATTTTAAATTTTAAATTTATTTTATCAAAGTTATTTCATTGAGAAATTCTATAAAATTCAAGCTAGCTAATAAATTGCTGATAATAAATTTATTTTCAGGCCTGAATATTTTTCTATGGAAAATTTCTAAATCCTATTCTGAGTGAGACGTCATCCTTCGTTTTTCCAAATTCGGACGTCTACTGCTCCGTTTACCTTATTTCTGACAAAATAGCAGCATTTTGGGTACCGGTACCGATTTTTGATCGGATAATTGTACCACTGATATTTGTATACCATTGCGATCGTCTCGTCGTGCTGATCTCAACAGTATATTTACTTCTGTATTTGAAGCCCGGTGCACAACGGAACCAATAAACTGCTCTAATAGCTTCTCCATCAGTGTACAGCTGTTGTCATCCACGTCCTTCAAAAGTGAAGCCTATAAAATTCTATACGTTTAGTAAGCATTCATTTATTATTATCTTTCCCCTGTCCATTTCAAAATCTTTTCATCAGTTTCAAAATTTAAAAATTTTATACGCGCATTTATTAAATCTTTAACGGTTCCTCTTAACTTTACAAAATTTCCCTGGTTTTTCCTGGATTCAAGGCTGGACGGTTGCCTTTATATTTAAGTGCTTTAAAGCCATTCAGCTAAATCAATGTAATACTGTAGCCATTCCTTTCACATTGTTTCGTACGTTACTACACCTTCCTTCAGTTCAAATTTCAAACGGCTGGAATATAATAGCCACTAGCATTCATTTCAACATTTATTTCAAAAAAATTCCAGCTGTTGACATCTCAGGGAAAGTTTAAACGTGTAAAGTGTACACGTTTTATAATTTATTAAATTGAAGGCTCACCTCAAGTTGCAAGGCATTTACTTCTGCCTGTAACCATATTTTCACGCACTGGTTACGAGACCACCCTCCCTCTCAAAATTCTTCATCTTCCCTTCCCTTTTATTTGCCATCACGTTCTCCCTTCCCATCATTATCAAACCCGAGCCACCATTGATAAACCACCAAAGCACACATCTCCCAACCCATCACCGCATCATGTCGGCCTTCCTCCCCTACGTCCTCCTCTCCAACAGCCGCACCTACCCTACTGCCTTGCCGCCTCCCTACCCTCTCGGACTTTGACCACAACTTCCCCGAACCCATTACCATTTTTCCTATCGCCGAGATCTGAGTTTCCACTCCAACCCGGTCCGCCACCTTGGCTTCTCGGCCATTGCTAGCTTCCTGTGCCTCCTCCTTATCCACCGAGACGTGCACCACTCCTCCACCAGCGCCGCAACCCCTGCCTCTTGCCGAACCGCCACCATCCCCTTCAGCCCGACCCTTGTCCATGTCACCCCACTCCATCACGTCCCAATCACCTGCCCTTCATCGTCCAAAACCGCATCACCAACCTCTCTCGGCTGAGCACCCACTGCCGAGAAGCTCCAGCGACCCGCCACCGCATCACCTTCGCCCAGCAACCCGAGCTCCTCCGTGCCGAACAACACAGCCTCCACATCTTGACCTGTCACGACCCATACCCCCTAACCATCTTCCTCCAACCACTACAACGCCGTCCGCCACTCACCTAAGTCCACTGCTAGCAACCGCCTCGTTCTCTCTGCCAAGCACGGTAGCCCTTTCTCTTTTATAAAATTTCATATATGCAGTTTAAAGATTTCGCATGGGTTGTATATATATGTATCTGTTTACATGTATAAGCATATTTAAATTACGCAGGTCACCAAGTTTTGATGCATGCTTATGTAAGTTTTATAAGATTTTATTTTATATACTAGATATATATTAAGTTATGCGTATATATTAATATACAGATTGGTTTACAACGTTTAAAGTTATGTATTTATTTATTATAAAAAGTTTTCAAAGCTATTAATATGAACGCCTATCTAGTAACAGTATATTTGGGTGTTGTATAGATTAAATTGATTTTTGTTTTGCTTTATGAAATCCGTTGCTTTCAAAATTTAGATCTGCATATTTTGGGGTCCACTGATTTATATCCTACTTTTACTGTTTATATGTGAATACTTAAATATATAGCGTGTCAGATTTGCATATATCATATTCAAAAAGTTTTGAGATTTTAATGTTAAAATTCAAATTCCTCTATTCTATATAAGTTGAAAAGGTGGTATACAGCTTGTTTAGTATATTTTAGTTTTACTGAAGCTTGTATTTGCCTACCCACGTGGTCTAGGGCGTGCACCCAGCTCAGTTGTGATCCACGTGAGGCATGTTTTCGAAACACATTTTGGTTACACTTAACATTGTTTAATTTAAATAATGCTTTTCAATACAATGTAAATATATTGATTTTATATTTGATATTTCGATTTTTAAGACAGGTTTTGGATTTTCATATATAGATATTTTCGTTTTGTTTTAATAACCATCGTTTTTTTTTGTATATTATATAAAGATCTTATTTTAATATATGAGTGAAATTTAGGATTTTAAATAGATATGATTTTAATATTTATCTTAACCTTAAATACTGATTTTTGGAAGGGAATAATAGGAGGATGATATAGTATACGATACGTTCGAATTTATCATCATCAACCAAATTCTGATTTGATTTCATCGATTTCTCGTTATCAGATGTGATCATCGGATTCGTGCCGATCTTTCTTCGCTTTAGTTCGTAACCCAAATCAGCTTCGTTGTCCATCTCTCTAGCCTCGGAAGGTGAGAAATCACTCACGATTAACGTTCTTTTATTTATTAAATTTGATTTCAATTGAAACGACAATTGAAATATGCTGCTGTTAGTTGTTTTACTGTTATGACTGTTATTATCTGTATCTGTTCACCTATGACACCTGACACCATTATCGGTTAATTATTTATGTGATAATAATACAGATGGGTCGATAATTGATTGTTTGATTGATTGTTGTTTAAATTGGATGTTTATTATTATTGTTAAGTGATAACTAGTTTGCTAGTTTGATTTGGGGGTAGTATAGTTTACAAATTAAATTGATTATATATGACGGACCTTGATTTATTAAAACCTGACCCCGCCATATGTTAATTTGATTAGTTAAATTTGACCCATTATTGTCGTAGAAATTGATAAATTATACTTTAAATCTTTGAGCGTAGTTTGGATTAATTGTTGTAGTTTTTAAACTGAAATTTAAAAAGGAACGAGAAGTGAAAAGCTGTAATGTAATAATCTTTAATCTACATGGAATGATAGTGTAGATTCTAGAAATAGTTATACAAATAACAATGCGAATTAATACGATTATTTCGGGGTTATTTGAATTATTTATTGAATTGTTATTGATTGTTGTTATTGCTTGTTTATTTACTTTGACACCATCCCTGTCATCACTGCAAGTTTTCTTTGTTATGTTTGTTTGGATTGAAATGGGTTGAAATGATAGACCCAAGCGGTTTCCATTTAATTAAATTTGAGATTACGGGTTGAAATGCTATCCACCCGTATACATTTAGTGTACGGATTGAAATGATAATATCCGTAACACTTGATTGTGTGATAAGGAATATATGGTCTTATTAAATAAAAATTCTTAAATACATATATATAGGGTAATGATAAATATAGAGTTATTTATATCTAGTCTAATCAAGATTTGATCAAATACATAAATTATGATAAATAGTTATGTAAATTTTATCTCGAATAGTTTTGCAATAATATTGAACAATTAAGATTGGGAGATAAATTTGGGTTATTTGGAAATGGTTTGTAGGTAAGGATTTATTTATTTAAATCAATTTGAAATTTATCAAACGAGATATTTCACGTTTAATAAAATTTAAGAAATATTGAGTAAAATATAATTTAAGGTCACTAAAATGATATTGAATCAAATAAGGGAGGGTTCAAGACGAGATAATAGTGATAAAAAAAAAAATCGAGAATCTATATGAAACTGTTAATTTTAAATTGTTATATTTGAGCTATGAACTATATTGTAATTAAATGGTTTAAAGATTTGGATATGTATTTGGAACCAAGATAGTTAAATTTGTTATTTAGATAACGAATTGAATTGGGTATAAATTGAGGATGAACTAAATTGGAAATGTTTAAACTAGATTGGGAAAAATTTAGTTGAAATGTTGAATACTTAAAGTATGGAACATATTGAAAAAAGGGGGTAATTGGGATACTTAATCCAAATTTGGGAATTATAAAATTTAAGTGGTTATTTTAGGAAAATTTAAATTGATAAAATGAGATTGACTATAATTGGAATGGGAAGGTCGGGTTGATGTGAACGATTGGGAATTTGGAAGTGCTTTACTGTATACAGTACATAAAATATACATATACTATTTTGGGAATATAATCATTTGAAGTGAAATGGACATTTAGGTTTGAAGTATAAATTAAGTGAATGACCACGGTGTAATAGTGTATAGTTTTACACTGTAGATAGTTCTATGGACCCTTAGAGGATGGACACCCCAAACATCCTTTAAGTTATATTGTATTTCAGTTGATAGTTCATTTGAGTTGAATTTATTGATATAAGAATGTTAATCCTGACTCGAGTGTTTTGTGTTTTGCTTTACGCTCGGGTCAGACCGAGTAATACAGCATTAGAGACTCACCTTTGGAGATTGGAGCTTCATTTGGAGATCCAACTATCATTTCAGCTTTCAGTTTTCTAGTTGACTGGTTCAGAGAAGTCATCGGCTCGTACTGAAGACTTTTCTGTATTCAAGAGATTCTGATGTATTTTATTTTAAACTCTGATGTATATAGTAGCTTCATGAACTACTATTTTTCTATTCCGCTGCATTATATTACTCTGTGTCTGTGATCTGTGTTTGATTTATTTACTGTATATCTTAAGTTTTGCCAAATTAAATTAACAATTCGGTATTTTGAATTATTCAAGTCGGACATGTACGGTTTTAGTGTCGATTTGAATGGTCCAAAATAGCGGGTCGTTACAATATATAATACCAATTCCACTTCAAAGTGGAATATCGCGGTATATGTGTTTAATATAATAACCTCCACTTAATATGCGACGTATAGGGTCTATTTCAATACAACAGATAGCAATTTATCACACAATCACACAATCAAGCAATTTTAAATTTAACTATTTAAAATTTAAATCAAAACAGATTTGGTTGAGTGAGAAGTTCTCACCTTGCTTCCAATAGCGGTTTCAGCGTTTTATTCCGTATAAAATTAAACGTGCATTTAATTTTACCCAAAATTCTCACTAGCTCCAATCAATCCCAAACCAGCTCCATCACGTAGTATTCGTCCATATGAACCCGACGCAACTTGTTTCGTGCGAAACGGACCTCGTATAACAAAGTTATGCTATTTTAAACATCACAAATTAATATAAAATTAAATTTCAGATTTCTTTTATATTTTTAAACCTTTATTTTTTCTGGGCCGTTGATTTTGTTTGAACGAGATCTTGGCCGCACTTGCTATCTTCTTCCCAAACGTCGCTCCCAGGTAAACAAAATCGAACCCAACACCATAACTAGGGTTTCGAACCGCTCTCCCCTCGCTCGACTATGCGACGATCGGTAAGCTCCACCTCGAAGCCCATAGCCGGCTCCACCACCGCTCCAAGTCTTGTCGAACTCGAGCATCTCTATGCCGAGATTTTTGCATGCAAACGAGCAACTATCGATCCCCATAACTTCGCCATCGCCACGCCATAAGTCATCACGACCGTTGGATCTGATGATCTTCTCGCGCTCTACGATGTACACGTTGGTCGTATTTGCTATCGACTCACGGTAGAAAAATAGAGAAGATGGCAAGTTGATTTCGGCCATTAATACTGTTGGTGGCGGCTGAAGAATAAGGTTAGGATTTGTGTAAAATAAAGATAATGCGGTCCTTTTATAGAAAATTGCAAAACAATTTTCACCCAAAAATTTTCCGAACTCGAAACGAAGCGTGCCGCCTGGCGTTTATAATGTTTTACCCTATTCCGAACGCAGTGGAATATATATCAGGAGCCAATTCGAAAGTATTTGGAAGACAGGTTTTCAAATCGACTATTTAAATTTAAAATTCACTCAAAACGATTTCTGCGCATTTTAGCTTGCCCGGACAAACCGTAAATCCGATTGACACAAAATTTGAAATCTTACAATCATTTAACATTACGAATCCAATGAAACTAGTTTCGTCAAAATCCGAGACTGTTTGAAAAATGACTATTTTTACTCGTCAATTAAATATTAAAATATTCAGTTTCCACAAATTAACTTTTAATTAAATTTTAAAAGTTCTATAACATCATTCTAATTCCAATATGATTTAATACAACTTTACAAATCAATTTTAATGACATTAAACCCAATTTCCAATTATTTCTGTAATTTGAAATATTAATTTATCGATTTAATTATCCAATTAAATCTAGATATTCGAAATATAATTTATTCGACTTACAAATTTTACTTGTTAATATTTAAAATCAATTAAATATACGAATTTCAAATGACAGAAATTCTGGGTCATTACACTTTTCATCTTAGCTTGGCCGTCCATGTCTTTTCCATAGCGTGAATTTCATTTCTCATTCATGTGAGAAACTTCCTCTCCACTTCTCAACTCATGGCTATCTTCATTAAAAAAACTGCTAATGGCTTCCTTTATCTTTTTTCCTCTTCAATTTTCTATTGAATTTTGTTTCCTCTTCTTCAAAGCTTTGCTCGGCCCCACTATTCCACCACCACCACCGACCACTACCTCATCATCCACGGCAGCACCATCAGCGTCTCCTCTGACCAAGACCAGGCCGTGACTTCCACTTGATGCCATCACCTCAAAATTGCAAAGCACCTCTTGAAACTTTCCTAACCAACCAATATTTGCACCATCCCTTCATCTATCACTTTGGCCACCCCCTTAGCTACCACCACCAGTAGCTACCCCACCTCTGGCCACATCTCCAGCTACCACCTGACCTGACCTATACAAGCATGACCGAGCCACCAGTTGCCTTTGGCTGAGCCAAAATGTGCACCAATCTTGCATATTTTGCCTTGTCCCTTTATATACCCTATGTTGTAACTCTCCTACCCTTCATTTCATGTTGTCGTGCTATATGGTGCCATACCCGACCCAAACACACAACTATGGCTGAGCATATGAACCCCTGTGGCCAAGCATTTGAATGGTAAAGGCAAGGTCTTGTTCCTTGTTGCTTTGTATTTCAATTATTTCAATGTATTTTGTGTTGAATATTTATGTTATATTGTCTTGTTTTGGTTGTTGCTTACAAGATCATTATCTTGGCTCTCTCTTCCTGCTTGAATCAAATGTCATGATATGTCGTGCTGTATCATGCTTTTCTGAAGTTATCTGTGTAGTTCTGTGTAGTTAATGCTCCGCTATTACCCCGCTACAACCCCTCTATATCCCATAGCGGATTTCTACCGCTATGATTTTTCCATATAGCCCCAGAATATAGCCTTTCCGCTTTAATCCCCGCTATTTCCGCTATATCCCGTTATTTCCGCTATTCCCGCTATATCTTTTTCAATAAAATGAATTGAAAAATTGCATTTATACATTATAAAATTATGAAACTAATTTATTTGATTTAATTTTTAATATATTTTCAGGAATGAAAATACTCTAATATTCTACCAAATTCAATTATGTTATATATCAGTTTTTCGTTTATTTAAAGTATATTCGCACATGTTTTTATTTAAAATTATTTATGTATTATTTATAATTCAATTAAATGATAATTTTTCATTTAATTACCATTTATTATTTGTAAAAACAATAAGTACGAGTTTTATATGCTATTTTAGAGCCATCCGCTATATCCTCGCTGTATCCCCGCTATGACTTTCTGCACCTCGACCGCTTTGAATCTACCGAGCGCATTAACTGCACGGGTGTAGTTTGATTTGCTATCTCATCTCCAGCGTAAAGAGGTCAGTATTCACTCATGACATTTATACTTATATAACTGTGAATAGACAACAAGTGAATCTGTAGAATTATTATATCACGTTATACTTGCCTGTGATATGAATTATATGATGTTAGCCCTGTTATAAACTTGTCACATCATCTGCTATGTTATATTCTACTATACTGTTTATTTTATTCTGTTTCTCACACTGCAAGTTCCCTGTAGAATAGAATCACTATGGGTTGAAATGATACATACCCGAACGGACTTTAAAATAAGAAAAAATTGTTATGGGCTAGAATGATAGGTCTGAATGATTTTTATTTATTCTATTCAACTTGGAATTGCGGTTTTGAAATGATGGAACCCGGATTTTTCTATGTAAATTACGGATTGAAATGATATATTATCCGTATTATTTGACCTAGGTTAGAAAATATTATACAGACCCATGGTTATTTGATATATATTTTTCTAGAATTTTTAAGTTTTTTAAAAATTGCATATTATGATATTTTAATGTAAATTGAATTAAAAATGATTTTATAAAGTGTTTGTGATTTTTCTACAAGTTATATGTTAAATAATTAAATGGTAAGTTGAAATTTGAATATAACTATATTTTGTAATTTGTGATTTCGTTTAAAAATGAAGTTTAAGTTAAGTAAATAAAATATCATAATTGGATTTAAATTTGAATTTAAAATGACTTAATAAAGTGTTATTAAAGTTTTATATGAATTAAAATGGTTAAATAAATGAATGCCTTAAAAGTGTAATTTGAAATATAACTTGACTTGGAAATGTGAATTTGGTTTAAAAAAATAAAAGTTAAGTTAAGAAAATAAAAATGGAAAACTAAGGTTATATTTTGAAATGGTAATTAAAACTTAATTGTTAAGTTAATTTTTAAAATGCAAAGAATAGAAAATTGTATGCTTGAATTAATAAGTGAATTATTAAAATAATTTGATATTTATTTATGAAATTTACTTTACAAAAAAAATCATAAGTTAAAGGGTACTTAAATGAACATTTTTGAGTGTAAAAATAAGATTTATATGAGTTAAAATGGTTTAAATCAAAGTTTAACTGTTGTTGAAATTCTATTGTAAATTTGAAAATTTAATTAATAGCACTTCGGAAATGTTATCATTACTGAAGTTAACTTAAAATCTGTTGCAAAGGACATTACAGCACTTTGTAAGTGTTGTGTTTGACACAAATGTACTAAAGGCTAATATTAACTAAGTGATATTACAGCACTTAATAAGTTGTGTAGTTGCAGAACTAAATTAAAATCTAAAATTAATAAAAAGGGCTATTGTAGCACTTGTTAAGTGCTGCAGTTGGCTGAAATGAATAATTGAACTATTACAGCAGTTTTAAAATGATGTCTTTGCTGAAATGAATTGTTTTCAGATATAACTTACCGCAGCATTTTGTAAATGCTATGGAAAGCTGAAATTTCTCTGTTTTAATATTTTTAAGTGAATAAATAAACTCAGAAAAAACCTAAATTTTTGGGAATGGGATATTTGATTTGTAAGTAAAACGACTTCACTTTTAAATAGTTTAAATGGAGTATTTTGATTTGAAATATAAACCATTTTGAAAATGTGATTTGGAATGGTATATAAATTAAAAATGAATAAGACTTTGAAAGGATATGATATTTTAATTTTTAAATTGTTTGTTGGGAAACTGAATTGAATTGAAACTGATGGTTTGAATTGAATTAAATTGGAAATTTGAAAAAAAAAATTGGGTTTAATTGAATAAATTCGTAAAATGTAAAGAATTAAAGGATGATTTCCAATGTATAATTTTGAAATGTTATGATTTTCAAAGTGTAATGATTTCAAGTATTTGGTTTCAAAAAAGTTATAACTTTGAAAGTATTATGATTTTTTTAAGGTGAATATATGTTTGAAATGGAAATGATAAACTATTGATTTGAATATTGTTTTGAAATAAAAATGGTTTTGGTTTTGAAATATAAACTATTTTTGAAATGTATAACAATCAGTTATAATAACGATTGGTTATTAAAGAGACCGGAATCGGATATGGACGTACTCTCTGTCGATACTGAAACCACTTTAACAATTGTATACGCGGTGAAGATTCCAAAACGAAGTAGGATGGTAGCGACCATGTGACGACCCAGAAATTTTAATGAATTGATTTTAAAATATTTAAAAGTTAATTTTAACTTGAATTCCAGGTATCAATATTTACATGATAATTAAATCATTGAATTATATAGTTTAAACATTGAATTTAATAATTGAAATTGGGTAAATTATTGAATCTGAGATTCTAAGCCTGTTTAAAATAATTTGAAGGCTTATAAACTTTATAACGATGATGCTGAAGATAATAGGATAATTGAAATTTAATTTAAAAGTAATTTGTTCAATTTTAATAATATATCGTTTAAATTAAATTTAAAAATAGCCTTTCGAGGCACAGTCTTAGAATTCGACGAAACCAGGTCCATTGGATCCGTAATAGTTAGTTATTATCGGATTTCAATTTTCGTAGCAATTGGAGTTGTCGTTTGACCGTGGCAGCTCAAAACGCTTAGAACTATTTTAATCGATTTAATTTAAATTGATCGTTTTCTTCTGTAACTCGCGCATATGATTAAATTAGCTTCCGAAATACGTTCCGTTGTGTTCAGAATGCGGGTAAAACCTTATGAACGTCTATCGGCATGTCTAATCGGGGCTTGGAATTTCGCGTTATGCAACGAGATATTTTCAATATTAAATTATTTATAAACAAGCATGCCCAAGAAGCCATCTCATGTCGTTATAATGCCCGTATCTCTCCACTCTTCCCTTATCTTCCCCAAGAATTCAATTTCGAAAACGAACAAAGGAAAAGGGGAAAGTCGCATACTTAAAATCTTCTCAACAGATTTATTACAAATCCCTCTTCCCTTTTTTTCTTTCCTCTATGTCTCTTTCATTCTATCGTATTCATTCGTCTTCTGCTTAAACGAAAAAAAAGAAAAAGAAAAGGGGGAAAGTCGCGCACGCTTGTACAGCAAGGGGGTTGAGGGTTTTGCGCGCAGACGCATGGAGTGGAAGCGCTCAATTTCGAAGAGATAAGGGGCTGGACGCGCGTCATGGGTTCATCAATTCAGGTGGAGGCAGCGGCACACATAGGGACTGTTCCGATCGATTTAGGTTGTTGATAGATTCGCGATGACAGAAATGGCCGAGAGTTCAAATTCGAGCTAGGGTTAGGTCGCTTGGTAGTGTGATAAATAATCACTTGATTAATTAAGATAGTTAAGTAACGAGTAATTAATTTATGAATGAAGTAAATTGAAAGATAGTTAATTACAGGTTGATGGTAATCGTGATTGATTAATATTGTAGTTGAATTAAAGTAATTAATTTAGATTGGAACAAATTAAAACATAATTGGAAATAATTAATTAATGTAATTAAAGATGTAATTGAAAATCGATTAATTAAGATGAATTAATCAGTAATAAGTGACTTATGGTAAGTTAATTAGTATAAGTAATTAAGGATTGATGTAATTATATAATTAATTAATTCATGAAGTAATTAAGATCACTCAATGATCTTAGTTGAGACTAATTAATATTGTGAAGTTAATTTAAGGTAATTACTTGAATGTAATTGAAAAATAATTAATCAAGATTGATTAATTAAGATGAATAGTGAAGGGTTGACTAATTAATTGATTTTGGAATTAGCTAATATTGAATGAAGGAATCTAAATGAATGTGGTTAGAAATTCAATTAGAACCATTGAATTAATATATATGTGATGGATGATTGAATGGTATTGGATGTTTTGAATGTGTTGATATCTCTGATATGAAATGTTGTGTATTTCATTTGAATAATTTGGGATAGGATAACATGAGATTCGAAGAGGCCGGGGTCGGGTATAGGAGAAATATCGAAACCACTTCGAATGTCTGTAGATTGATATATAAAATCTATATGCTGGATTGAAGTGATTTGGAGGTATTGGACTGTTTTAAAAATCTAAATCTTTTGTATTTAGGAATTTAAATGTAGACTAAGTGTTGTCTATAATAATTTGTGACTTGAGAATTGATATAAGTTACCCCGGGTTTATATAAGTTATTTGCTTGGTATTCCTTGTTAGTTGGGTTTACTCACGCTGGTTTCCAGCCTGACCCGGGTGTTACTTTTTTGTAATGCTCGGGTCAGACTGAGTATTACAGATTTATAGGTTAGGACGTTCTGGAGCTCAGGAGGCGTGCTGGAAGGCAATATCGTATAGAGTATTTCCGTTGTGTTATATTATTGTAAATATGTGAGATGATAATTGTGAATATTCAGTGACGTGTATATGTGAAACTCTGATGTATTAAAATATAATCGACAGTTATAGTATTCTTTTGTAAACTATTATTATTTATTGTTATATTTTATCCGCTGCGAATGTGAGTTGTTGTTGTTCTGTTCTTCTTCTTCTATCTCTTTCTTCCTTACATAACTATCTGGATTTTTCGGGTTAAAAAATTTCGGGTCGTTACATTTGGTATCAGAGCTGAAAGGTTAAGCGAGAACCTTGGCTCTGGTGGGGGTTACTCATTTAATAGAGTCTGTAGTACTCTAGAATGATATATATATATATATATATATATATATATGAGAGCGTACTTGTTATTTTCTTATATAAAGGTTTTAAATGATTTTATATAAAAATATTTTTTTGATATATAAAGCAATATGTACTTCTAATAAATATTAAGTTGATTGGTTGTTAATTATTGGAATTAGAATTAAGAAGTAATATAATACAACCAAACTGAAATCCTGAATTGGAATTAAATTAAGTAAAAACGAAAATAAAACCAAAGTAAAATTTAAGTGATTGAAAATGAAATTCTAAAATTAGAATTCAGGAATTAAATTATTTAAAAGCTTTAAATAAAGGAAAGCTTGAAATGAGACTTATTGCAAACAATGGGTTGTTTGGAAATTGATTTGAACTCAAAACTAAGGATGGTTTAAAATTTTAAATCATGGTTTAAAAATAATGTATATATGTATGGATATACATGATAATAAAAATAGTTAAATAAACTCTATGAGGTTGAGTTTTGATTTTTCCCTGAAATGTGATGTAATATAAGTAATATAATTTTTGAACTTATAAGAGGAAAAGAATTTTGAAATTTGAAGTGGGAATTCAACTTGAGTAAGTTTGATTGGATTAACTTTGGGAAAAGTTAAATAAGTTAACAAGCAACCCACACTGGAAATTTCAAGATGAAATAGGAATAGAACTTGGAAAGTTAAATGGTTGATTTAAATTGGGAATTTGTGTGATCTCAAAACGGGTTTGAGATTTAAAAGTTGAAAATGGATGGGCATTTTAAATAAATTGGATGATATCATCCTGTTATCAATAAAAATCTTTAAATTGAGAATGGTATTGTATAAATAAAATAGATTTGAATAATTAAGTTTGTAAATTAAAATTGTTTAAGAATTGGCTTCAAACTGGAAGATAAAGTTTAATAATAAATTAAATTTTTAAAAAGAAATAAAATTGTATTAAATTCTTATTTGAACCTTGAAATACATAAGTAAAGAAAATTTAAAATGGAATTTCGAGAATTGAATAAAAAACTTTAAAATAAAAGTTAGTTTGGTTTAAAGAGTTAAACCAACCTTTGAGAATTCAACTTGAATTTATATAGTTCGAGATGGGTTAAAGTTGAAATTTAAATTCCATTAGTACAAATTGGATTGGATTATATTGAAATGATTTGAATTTGGAATGGGTTCAATTGGTAATAATTCACATTGATTGGAATACTTTGAAATTATAATATAAGTTGAACATGATTAAAATTAAATGGAATTTGATTTAAATTGGGAAAGGAATCAAGATTTATTCAACTTGAATTGGGATTAAATAAATTTCAATGGAAATTGGAGATATTCAAATTGGAGTTGGATCAATTTAAATGGAAATTTAAGTTGAATTATTGGGGTAGTGAATAGTTTGATTCTTAACTATTTTATATAAATTGTTTTAATAGAAACTTATATTTCTAAGCTATTAAATATATACAACCTTTCATTCTTAAAGCAAAAATATTTTATACTTGTTTTACAATTATTTTTGGATCCATTTAACCATTTTTCAACTGTTTTCCAAACTAATTATTATTTTTCAACTATGATACAAATTAATTAATATTTTACAACTATTTTGCAACTATCTAAAATTTCTGAAACTTTTAACTATTTTACAATTAGTTAACCATTTTACAGCTATTTTGCAAACTAATAATTATTTTTCAACTACTTATTTATTTTTAAAATTTTCAAGCTATTTTCTAAATATAAACTGGTCGGAGTTCAAACTGATATTGATTAAATACCCAACTGAGATAAGAATTGAAGGAATAATCCAAATGGGGATTAAGGAAATTATGAGTAAGTGGATAGAATCTAAAGGAAATGTGAATAGAAAGAGGAATTTATTTGGCTAATAGTCAATGAAGTTAAATACATACGATTTACGTATATTATTCTATTCGCATAGTGGTTTGATCCAGATTCGAGCACAGAATTTCGAGATAATTTATCGATCCGAGTTAGGATTTTTCACTCGATTTTCGATGGCGAACCTGTATAAGGATTGTTGATTGGTTCTGGATATTCTCTATCATAGTTAGGACTATGCAAGGAGAATGACGGTTTCTAATCAAGAAACCAGATTTGTGTCCGCACTAGGAAGTCGGGTGGACGATACTAGTTCGGAAGTGAAATTGTGTGATCGAGTGAGCGATCAGATTGGTATAGTGTACGAATGATAAGTGTACATCGTACGGATTTGAATGAAATTGATATTGGAAAGAGAAGTCAAATTTAAATATTTGATTTGGTATAAATGAAGCTATATATCTTTGTTATATGAGATAAAACTCCCCTTGATAACTCTATAGCCAGAAGAAAATATTTTTGAAAATGTTTGAAGTATAAAAGTGTTTTATACAAGTTTGAAATGATCCAAAGTTTTTAAAAAACATTATATATATTTGTATATATCTACATAAAGGATCTTATGAGGATTTTGGAAAAGGTTTTGAGAACCTTTGGATTTGGAAAGGCTTTTTAAACTTGAGTAAAATCAATATTGGAATTTGGAAAGCCTAATTTGAGAATTATCGATTTTGGGATAATCGATTTTGTGTAAAGGTGCTTTGTATGATATCATACTAGGTGTATGATTTGAAGATACTATATGTGTATAGTATAAAATGTTTTGATGATGGCTCTGGGGAAAAAGGCGCTCCCTTGAAGTGAACTACTCAGGAGTGCCAGCGGGTGGTGCTGCCTTAATCCCCCAGGGGGGGTTCTAAAGTTGATCCTGTGAGGAGTCCGGACAAAACTAGCTCCTGAGGATTATTGGGCAGCGAAAGTCGATAGCGCTGATGCCTACAGAGGCATTTGGGTTATGCTGTGACGACAGTGTAACTCGATGTCGCTGCGATCTACTGTGGTGACCATAGCGAAATTGTGTGGAGGAGGAGTGCCAACAGTCTACACTTGATTTTGCCAGGAAGGCAACGCAACATCGGTAGACTGCGATCTATGGTCAAGTGGAGTGGAGAAGTTTCATTTTTGGCAGCGAAATTCGATGGCGCTGATGCCTACAGTTATATGGGTTTTTGCTGTGATAGCTACGTAACCCCAGTTGTAGCTGCGATCTGTCGTGGATTCCATGGTGTAATCGAGGGGCGTGGAGGCCTACAGTTATCTATGGATTTTGTCGGGATGGCAACGTAACCATCGGGTTAACTACGACCATGGATGGGAGTGATGATTCTCAGAGCATCCTCACTAAAAATATTTCCTCTATTTTCAAAAACTGTTTTCAATATTTTCAATAAAATTATTTTCCAAGTATTTTCATTGGGTGCTGAAAACAGGTTTACCAAGTACTTATAGGTTTTCAGTCCTATGCCTGATCAACGTATGACTAAATTTCTGTGAGAACAAGGATGGACTGGTTGAGACATCGAGTTATAAGAAGTATTTTATAAAGAGCTACTTTATTAAGTATGATGTGAATTTAAAAGCATTTCTAAAATTTTAAATAAAAGTGTTAGAGATTTAGGAAAATAAAAAGGAAATCCAAACTAGAATTTTAATGAAGTGAATTTGTAATTAAAATCGAATATTGATTGAAAAGCTAGAAGTAAGTTAATTAGCTAAATAATTGTTTGATAGATTATATTAATAAAATTTAACTCGGTTAAATAAAATGAATTATAAGTTAATAATAAAGTTTGAAAATGAATTCGAATTTTAAATAGAATTCGACTTAGATTTGATAATGAATTAAAAAGAGGAGATGTTGTGAAATAAAAATAAAATAGGGTTGGATTGGAAAATGTGATGGTTTGAGTTACAAATAAAACTCTCAATTGTGATTTGAATAATATTTAATGAAAATTTGCCAGTAAGTTGGAGATAAGAGAAGTGTTGTCATATGAAATGAAAGTGAATAAAAATAGAAATGGTTTGAGTGCAAAACAAAACACAAGTGAATAGAAATAATTTGAGAATAGCCTTGTATTAATAAAATAAATTCGATAATGAATTAAGTTAGTAAATATATGAAAATTTTAAAATGGGTTAATTGAGTTAAATAATAAATGGATAAAGTCTGATAGAATAAAAATTAAACCAAAAGTTGTAATTGGAATTGGATTATCAGACCGAACTTGAATTTGGTGGTATATTAATTTGAAGTATAAATAAGTTAAGTATGTGGTTGGATATTATTTTGATAAATTAAGAAGGTGGATTAAAATTAAAATTTAAAAGAGATGGGCTAACTGAATTTAATGGAAGTTGCTTAAAAGAGAATCAAATAGAAGTAAACTTAAGTTTGGTGTTGGAATAAATTAAAGTAAAGTAACTTAAGTTTAAATTTAAGGAAGCTTGCCTTCGAATAAGGGTAAAAGCCCATTAAATAAAAGCTAGGTTTAAATTAATTTGGGAATGGTTAGTGGTATACAAGCATGGAATGTGTTGAGCTAAATAAAATGAATGTGAATAATTTAAAATGGAATTGAATGAAATAAAATTGAGTTGGATTCAATTTTAATTGGTTATAAAACTTAAGTAATTATTTATTCACATGGATATTATCAAATTGCGTAGAAATGAATTGTCGTTTAACGTAAACAAGATTTAATTAAATTCTATGAACAAGTGGAAGCAAATATAATTGATTTTTGAATCAATTGATATGAATACGAGTTTGTTTTGCTTAAAAATAAATTGAATGTAAGCAATTGCGTTGTAAACCATTAAAATTGAATGAAATGGCATATAAATTGGTTGAAAGTAATTGAATTAGTTTTGAAAACCATATAAATTGCTTGTGAAGTTATTTTGAATGCATTTCTTTTAGAATTGAAGTGTTACAATTGTTTAAGTAAGAGAAATGTTATAAACTTCATATATATATAGTGCTTATGTGTTTAAACTGAGTAAGTACAGGTACCGGGAAGCCATTTGGCTGGATTTGGATTGCAGTAATTGCTAAAATAAATAAGCTGCTTGCTTAAAATGCTAAATAAGGTACGCCCACGCAATAAAAATAGGAAATATGAACTGTTTTTGCTTTTTCCGACCGTGTGGGTCGATGTATATATATTTATATCTCTTGTCAAATTGCAAAAGCTCCTCCGTACAAAGGAGACTCTGCCAAAAAAATTCCAAAATTTTGGGAGTTAGAAAATTTTTTGAATTTTTTTTGGGAAAAATTATGTTAACGACAAAACAATTTCAAATTGGAAATTTAAAGTAAATTTGTAGGTGAACTAATATGAATCAATTGTACATGGAAAATAGAATTTAATATTCAAAATTAAAAATAAATTGTGTCCATATTAAAACGGGAAAAAACAAATTTGAATAGAAGTAAATATGGAAACCTATACAAGAGAATGTATAAAATGATTTGTAAGTTACGATTGAATATTGTGGCTAAACAAGATATGCATGTATAAAAGGGGGAAAAGAAAATTGAATTTGATCCCAAAGGATAAATTTGAATTGTCCGACAAAAAGGTACGTATTTAAATTACTAGATGATATTGGATTGGGATTTTGATGCAGCCACTTGGCTTTTGGTTTTCTTTTGGAATTTAGGAGCCCGTAGAGGCCTTTTGTAGTTGTACCGAGCTAGCCGCGCAAAGGAGACGCTGGCAAAAAATTTCGAAAATTCAGAGAGTTAGAAAAATTTTGAGAAAATTTCGATAATTCAAAATTTGATTAAAATTGAAATTTAGATAATTGAGTAAAGGGATATGATTTGAAAATATGAAAGGTTTTGAGAAGTTGGTTGATGTGATAATAGGTTTTTAATAAAAGATAGTTGGTAGATGTTGAATAGGGAGTTTTGGAAAGTGGTAAACAGGTATTGGTCCATTCTTCCTAACTAGTAATTTCGGGGACTAAATTCTTTTAAGGGGGGAGGAATGTGACGACCCGGAAATTTTAACGAATTAAATTGGAATAATGAATTGATTTTAAAATATTTAAAAGTTAATTTTAACTTGAATTCCAGGTATCAATATTTACATGATAATTAAATCATTGGATTATATAGTTTAAACATTGAATTTAATAATTGAAATTGGGTAAATTGTTGAATCTGAGATTCTAAGCCCGTTTAAAATAATTTGAAGGCTTATAAACTTTATAACGATGATGCTGAAGATAATAGGATAATTGAAATTTAATTTAAAAGTAATCTGTTCAATTTTAATAACATATCGTTTAAATTAAATTTAAAAATAGCCTTCCGAGGCACAGTCTTAGAATTCGACGAAACCAGTTCCATTGGATCCGTAATAGTTAGTTATTATCGGATTTCAATTTTCGTAGCAATCGGAGTTGTCGTTTGGTCGTGGCAAAACGCTTAGAACTATTTGTAACAACCCGGTATTTCGTACCGATTAATGTTCGTCTTTGGACGATAACTTTTCTTAACTAATTGCCTATTGAAAATTTTAAAATTTGAATTAAAATTCTTTTATAAATTGTTAAGGAAATTGATGGGCTTTGAAAATTTGATAGTGGCCCATTTTTCTTTGTGATGCCGTGACCATTAACATAGGCATGTGGCCGTCTCCTTTTTGTTTCAATTCGACCAGCCCCCTTTTCTATTTTCGTTTGCAAAACCTAAAACCACCGAAAAATAAAAAAATGGAGGCGCTCTCGTTCGTTCCCTCTTCGTCCAAATTAGGGATTCGATTTCGATTTCGCTCGTCTCTGTGATGCTCGGCCGCTTCTATTAGGTCGAGTTCGTCGCCGCTTCAAAGCAAGGTGAGTACTTTTAGTTACTCACATCTAATTCAAGCGTTTTTCATGATTGCTTGCTTGTTTAAATTCGCGATTTTTGGATTGCTTGATTCATTGATCCTCACGGTTTTGAAAGCATTGACTCCTTGTTGATTCGGTCCTTTTGATTTGTTAAAATTAGTTTGCAGTGATGTTGGTCTGATTGTTTGCTACATTCCTGTAGCTCCATCTTGTTTACTGGTTTGGTGTTGCATCCATTGTGATATTTGTAGTAGCACTGTGCTTGAATCATTTTTGTAGTCTGCACATTGCATGCCTGATGGTTCTGTCCACTTTGAATTGTGATCTTTGTAGTTGCTTGATGTCACTCGTATGTTGTTTGCTTATATTCAGTTTGCATCAAGTTAGTTTGAACTTTCTTTTTATCCATCTGAAAATTTTGGTCTGCATTATTGCTTGTGGTCTCTTCATTTTTGTTGGTGCTTGAGTTTGAATCAGTTGTCTCATTCACTATCATCAGTTGCATTCACCACTATCATCAGTTTTAGTTGCATCCCTCTGGTCTCTTCATTTTAGACACTGATTTGTCTGCAGTTGTATCTTGTTTACTGGATGAACTCATTTGTCATAGCATGATCCATGTTTTTAACTTGCTTGAGTTAGCACTGTGTCATTGTTATTACAAACATAGTTCATTGTGTATCACTTTGGTATTTGCAGTTTGTATTTGTTGTTTGCCCTTGTACATGCTTCACTGCATCTTCTTCTACCTGTTGCACTTGCAGTGTCACTGCTTGTTGTCTGGTCCTTGCATTTCCCTTTTTTGCATTTGTTTTAAATAGTGAGTAACATAAATTAATAACAATTTAAACATATAATCCTGATGCAGTGCACTTGCCATGTTGTTAGACAGTTAGTTCAAAATCTCTGGAAGAACTCAAAGAAGCTGATCTAATTTATTTTTAAACACGGTTTTGACCTGAGTTTTCTAAAACAAATTCAAACATAACTTTAAGTCTCTGTTATGTAAAAGTCACCATTTGCTAGTCCATTGCTTAGTTTGAAGTCTGATTAGTTTGGTTGTGAAGTTGTCACTGATTTTTGTCCATCCTGTTTTGTTTCATTGTCCACTGATCATTTATTACATATGCCATTCACTTCAGTTGCCTGTATATGCATATTTGATTCATTGATTCTTGTTTATTTGTTAGCACTTCTAACATATACACATGTGCACTTATATGGGTCTGCATTAGACTTTGTATTTGTTTCCTCACTTCGAGACAGTTTCAGTTGTAAGTGCATTTAGTTATTTTCACTTGATTTTGTTGAGCTTGTCATTGTGTTGCACTTGCTTGACCCAATATGGAAGTTTTATGTTTGCAGTTACCCTTGATTGCTGCAGTTGCGTTGAGTCATGATAGTTGTGACTTGACCTTTGCATTTGATTGATTTTCGAATTACACTTGAGTTGAATCTGGTGACTCGGGTTTGATCTTGTGTTTGCTTGTGAATTTTCATTGGGTACATCATCACTGTTGTGGCAGGGCAGTGCACGCAAGCGTGAACTACAGCCACACGGTATTCATTGGGTACGTCATCACTGTAGTGGCAAGGCAGTGCACGCAAGCGTGAACTGCAGCTACACGATATTGGTTTTATTGTTATTTCTTTTGCTTTTGATTTATGGAACTATTTCGTATTCTATATGTTGTAGTGGCGAGGCAGTACACGCTTGCGTATACTGCAGCCCTACTCGAGTTGACGTTTTAATTGATGTTTCCAATTACTTGATTGTTTCCTTTGTCCAATTCATCCTTATTAGTGATTGGATAGACGAGATTTATAATGATTGTCATCTATTCGTTATTTGATTATTATTGCTTCTGTGCATTAATAACTGAGTTTGAATTAGACTGACCCGGGTATTATTTTCTTTTGAATGTAATACTCGGGTCAGACCCGAGTTATTACAGGTTTTAGATATTCTGCTTTGGGATGCTGCTTGAGCTATGAAGTCCTTCCATATCTTTTGGAGTTGTCGTCGTCATTTGTAGTAGTCTGTGTAATTGTATTGCAAGATATGTATTCATGTATATTATATACGTTAATGTACTTGTATATGTAACTTCCTGAGTCGACTGTTGCAGTTGTATCACATGCACCGTGTCAAATGTATTGTAACTGGCATCAGTTATTATATATATATAAGAGACTTTCTGTTTCATCTGTGTTCCGCATTTATTTATATTATCTGTGTTATTATTTTATATTTTTGTCCTAAACTATTATAGCCACTGTGTAGTAGCTTTGAGTTTGCATCGGCATGTCGGATTTCCTCCTGAAATGAAATGCACGTTTTTACTATCTGGCATATCGGTGCTCGCACAAGGCAATTGCACGGATGGTCGCTCCTCAACAGCCTTATTCTCCGTGCTAGTCGACAGCACTACACCGTAGTGTTCTTGGCTAGCGTGGGCATAGAGGTGGGGCGCCACACTATTTTAATCGATTTAATTTAAATTGATCGTTTTCTTCTGTAACTCGCGCATACGATTAAATTAGCTTCCGAAACACGTTCCATTGTGTTCAGAATGCAGGTAAAACCTTATGAACGTCTGTCGATATGTCTGATTCGGGGCTCGGAATTTCGCGTTATGCAATGAGATATTTTCAATATTAAATTATTTATAAACAAGCGTGCCCAAGAAGCCATCTCACGTCGTTATAATGCCTGTATCTCTCCACTCTGCCCTTATCTCCTCCAGGAATTCAATTTCGAAAACGAATAAAGGAAAGGGGAAAGTCGCATACTTAAAATCTTCTCAACAGATTTATTACAAATCCCTCTTCCCTTTTTTTCTTTCCTCTATGTCTCTTTCATTCTATCGTATTCATTCGTATTCCGCTTAAACGAAAAAAGGGGGGAAGTCGCACACGCTTGTACAGCAAGGGGGTTGAGGGTTTCGTGCGCAGACGCACGGAGTGGAAGCGCTCAATTTCGAAGAGATAAGGGGCTGGACACGCGTCATGGGTTCATCAATTCAGGTGGAGGCGGCGGCACACATAGGGACTGTTCCGATAGATTTAGATTGTTGATAGATTCGCGATGACAGAAATGGCCGAGAGTTCAAATTCGAGCTAGGGTTCGGTCGCTTGGTGAATTGGAAGATGTGAGGACAATGGTACTGTCGAGTCTGAAGACGTGCGACTGGGAAACATGCGTGTTCAAGCAGGCAGCTCGTCGCGTGAAGATCCGGGAAGGCTCGCGTGTGCATGGTCGGGGAGGCGGCGACAGGAATTGTAGCAGCACGTGGAACAGTAGAGGTGGTAACCTGAAATGTCGATCGAGATTAGTTTTCGCAGTGAGGTAATTTCTTTAAATTCATTTTTATAATCTCTAATTTGGTCACAAGAAACTTTACAGAAAATAAAAGTAAAATAAAAGTAATATTCTCTTTATAGTCAGTTATTAGGAATTTTATTTATTTGAATTTAATGTGTAAGTTAAAACTAGAAATTTATGTTTATTTACTGGAAACCATATAAGGTTGAAAGAGGACATTTAAAGCATTTCGATTATATAGATTATCTTTAAATATATATATATATATATAATAATGTATTTAAGTGATTTATCTGATTTATTAGATATTAAATTTATTTAGTTAAATTAAATTATTAGTTAACCAAGTGATAATTAATTATTGGATCGATTCAAGTATTAATAATCACCTAATGTTTATACAAGGTCCACATATTGAGAAGAAATAGTCGGAATTGAAGTGGATTTCAAACCAAATCAAAGGTGAGTAAATCTCACTCTGTTGGATTTCTATTTAAATTTAAATGGTTAAATTTAAATATGTGGTTGAATGATTGAATTGATTTTGATATGCACTGTGAATTGATGATCTAGTGTTTTTGGTTTGGATGGTTCTCGAGTTAATTGTTGCATAACTCAAAATATTGGTAATTTTAAGTTGTTCCATACTTCAACATAAATAAGGAAATGTTTCCGTTTTAAAAGTTACTAAGGGTTTGAATTAATTAATTAAGGTTAAATTAATTTACTAAGATAAGCAATTCAGAAAAATCATTTGGTGGTGTGATAAATAATCACTTGATTAATTAAGATAGTTAAGTAAGGAGTAATTAATTTATGAATGAAGTAAATTGAAAGATAGTTAATTACAGGTTGAGGGTAATCGTGATTGATTAATATTGTAGTTGAATTAAAGTAATTAATTTAGATTGGAACAAATTAAAACATAATTGGAAATAATTAATTAATGTAATTAAAGATGTAATTGAAAATCGATTAATTAAGATGAATTAATCAGTAATAATTGACTTATGGTAAGTTAATTAGTATAAGTAATTAAGGATTGACGTAATTATATAATTAATTAATTCATGAAGTAATTAAGATTACTCAATGATCTTAGTTGAGACTAATTAATATTATGAAGTTAATTTAAGGTAATTACTTGAATGTAATTGAAAAATAATTAATCAAGATTGATTAATTAAGATGAATAGTGAAGGGTTGACTAATTAATTGATTTTGGAATTAGCTAATATTGAATGAAGGAATCTAAATGAATGTGGTTAGAAATTCAATTAGAACCATTGAATTAATATATATGTGATGGATGATTGAATGGTATTGGATGTTTTGAATGTGTTGATATCTCTGATATGAAATGTAGTGTATTTCATTTGAATAATTTGGGATAGGATAACATGAGATTCGAAGAGGCCGGGGTCGGGTATAGGAGAAATATCGAAACCACTTCGAATGTTTGTAGATTGATATATAAAATCTATATGCTGGATTGAAGTGATTTGGAGGTATTGGACTGTTTTAAAAATCTATATCTTTTGTATTTAGGAATTTAAATGTGGACTAAGGGTTGTCTATAATAATTGTGACTTGAGAATTGATATAAGTTACCCCGGGTTTATATAAGTTGTTTGCTTGGTATTCCTTGTTAGTTGGGTTTACTCACGCTGGTTTCCAGCCTGACCCGGGTGTTACTTTTTTGTAATGCTCGGGTCAGACTGAGTATTACAGATTTACAGGTTAGGACGTTCTGGAGCTCAGGAGGCGTGCTGGAAGGCAATATCGTATAGAGTATTTCCGCTGTGTTATATTATTGTAAATATGTGAGATGATAATTGTGAATATTCAGTGACGTGTATATGTGAAACTCTGATGTATTAAAATATAATCGACAGTTATAGTATTCTTTTGTAAACTATTATTATTTATTGTTATATTTTATCCGCTGCGAATGTGAGTTGTTGTTGTTCTGTTCTTCTTCTTCTATCTCTTTCTTCCTTACATAACTATCTGGAATCTTCGGGTTAGAAAATTTCGGGTCGTTACATTTGGTATCAGAGCTGAAAGGTTAAGCGAGAACCTTGGCTCTGGTGGGGGTTACTCATTTAATAGAGTCTGTAGTACTCTAGAATGAGATATATATATATATATATATGAGAGCGCACTTGTTATTTTCTTATATAAAGGTTTTAAATGATTTTATATAAAAATATATTTTTGATATATAAAGCAATATGTACTTCTGATAAATATTAAGTTGATTGGTTGTTAATTATTGGAATTAGAATTAAGAAGTAATATAATACAACCAAACTGAAATCCTGAATTGGAATTAAATTAAGTAAAAACGAAAATAAAACCAAAGTAAAATTTAAGTGATTGAAAATGAAATTCTAAAATTAGAATTCAGGAATTAAATTATTTAAAAGCTTTAAATAAAGGAAAGCTTGAAATGAGACTTATTGGAAACAATGGGTTGTTTGGAAATTGATTTGACCTCAAAACCAAGGATGGTTTAAAATTTTAAATCATGGTTTAAAAATAATGTATATATGTATGGATATACATGATAATAAAAATAGTTAAATAAACTCTATGAGGTTGAGTTTTGATTTTTCCCTGAAATGTGATGTAATATAAGTAATATAATTTTTGAACTTATAAAAGGAAAATAATTTTGAAATTTGAAGTGGGAATTCAACTTGAGTAAGGTTGATTGGATTAACTTTGGGAAAAGTTAAATAAGTTAACAAGCAACCCGCATTGGAAATTTCAAGATGAAATAGGAATAGAACTTGGAAAGTTAAATATTTGATTTAAATTGGGAATTTTTGTGATCTCAAAACGGGTTTGAGATTTAAAAATTGAAAATGGACGGGCATTTTAAATAAATTGGATGATATCATCCTGTTATCAATAAAAATCTTTAAATTGAGAATGGTATTGTATAAATAAAATAAATTTGAATAATTAAGTTTGTAAATTAAAATTGTTTAAGAATTGGCTTCAAACTGGAAGATAAAGTTTAATAATAAATTAAATTTTTAAAAAGAAATAAAATTGTATTAAATTCTTATTTGAACCTTGAAATACATAAGTAAAGAAAATTTAAAATGGAATTTCGAGAATTGAATAAAAAACTTTAAAATAAAAGTTAGTTTGGTTTAAAGAGTTAAACCAACCTTTGAGAATTCAACTTGAATTTATATAATTCGAGATGGGTTAAAGTTGAAATTTAAATTCCATTAGTACAAATTGGATTGGATTATATTGAAATGATTTGAATTTGGAATGGGTTCAATTGGTAATAATTCACATTGATTGGAATACTTTGAAATTATAATATAAGTTGAACATGATTAAAATTAAATGGAATTTGATTTAAATTGGGAAAGGAATCAAGATTTATTCAACTTGAATTGGGATTAAATAAATTTCAATGGAATCAAATTGAATGAAGGAATCTAAATGAATGTGGTTAAAAATTCAATTAGAACCATTGAATTGATATATGTGTGATGGATGATTGAATGGTATTGGATGTTTTGAATGTGTTGATATCTCTGATATGAAATGTTGTGTATTTCATTTGAATAATTTGGGATAGGATAACATGAGATTCGAAGAGGCCGGGGTCGGGTATAGGAGAAATACCGAAACCACTTCGAATGTTTGTAGATTGATATATAAATCTATATGCTGGATTGAAGTGATTTGGAGGTATTGGACTGTTTTAAAAATCTAAATCTTTGGTATTTAGGAATTTAAATGTGGACTAAGTGTTGTCTATAATAATTTGTGACTTGAGAATTGATATAAGTTACCCCGGGTTTATATAGGTTGTTTGCTTGGTATTCCTTGTTAGTTGGGTTTACTCACGCTGGTTTCCAGCCTGACCCGGGTGTTACTTTTATGTAATGCTCGGGTCAGACCGAGTATTACAGATTTACAGGTTAGGACGTTGTGGAGCTCAGGAGGCATGCTGGAAGGCAATATCGTATAGAGTATTTCCGCTGTGTTATATTATTGTAAATATGTGAGATGATAATTGTGAATATTCAGTGACGTGTATATGTGAAACTCTGATGTATTAAAATATAATCGACAGTTATAGTATTCTTTTGTAAACTATTATTATTTATTTTTATATTTTATCCGCTGCAAATGTGAGTTGTTGTTGTTCTGTTCTTCTTCTTCTATCTCTTTCTTCCTTTCATAACTATCTGGAATTTTCGGGTTAGAAAATTTTGGGTCGTTACAGACGATCCTATTGAGGTATGAACGTGGACCCGACTCCCGTGAGTTGGTTTAAGGTGGCTAAAATAGGAGCGATCGACGGGCCAAGTGAGGTAGCACCTCCTATCGGACGTACTTCTTCAATTCCATACTCTTTCTTGCGGTTGATTTGAAGGCCATCTTCTGATTTTGATTTAAGAGTGTGTTCCAAGGTGGGCGGTAGTGGCTGCTATGCGTTACTACCAACCCGGAAGCATAATTGGTATATCTACCCTGCCAATGCCTAGTTGTGTCGTGTCACCTACCATAGCGAGCCTTACTACGAGTTTGTTTTTCTCCTGTAGCCCGTGGAGTATTTAAGGTAGCCTCCGATCTAGAGGTACGTTGATACTGGACGGACTACTAGGACTATTACGTGTTGGGGGCTATATGGGTAACCCTTTAACGCTATTTTAAAGTAAGTTTATTTTACTATAGACATTATTATAATAGCGCAATATTACTACATAGTAAATAGTTTAACGGATCCTTAGAGGATGGACGGTCCCAAGCATCCTTTAAGTTACTTGTACTTTATTGCAGTTCACTTGAGTTGGTTTACATTGTATAAGTATGTATGTCATGACTCGAGTGTTTTGTGTTTTGCTTTACGCTCGGGTCAGCCTGAGTATTCACAGCTTTGGATTTCTCTTTCTGGAGCTAGGAATCGCTGGAGATTCTGCTTATCTAGTTATCTATCTATTTTAGTTTCAGTTGTTCTATTTCAGCTCTTGTATTTGTGAACTTATATGTATTAGGGGATTTCTATTGCATTGGTTTTCCGACAGATATTATGTATTTGTTTTGAGACTTTGTAATAGTAGCTTCATGAACTACTATGGCATTTTGTGACGCCCCACCTCTATACCCACGCTAGCCAAGAACACTCCGGAGTAGTGCTGTCAACTAGCACGGAGAATGAGGCTGTTGAGGAGCGACCATCCATGTAATTGCTTATCACACGGTGGCTATAAATAATCTTCGGAAACAAACATAGAAATATTCATATCACAAATCAGTCACAGACATCCATATCACAAAGGCGGAAGAAGATATGAATATATAACTAACACATGAAAGTGTACATCAGAGTAGTGGTCAGTAAGTTCCACGATAATACAAAAGAATAGCAACACGTTCTATACAAAAGAATACAACTATGAGTCTATATCTCAAGTGTATACAACAAAAACTGCTAATCTAAACAGTTAGCCAAAAGTCAGAGTGATGAATCCCTGGGAAGAAGTCAAGCAGAAGCACCTGTATCATCTCGGTCTGACCCGAGTATTATTTAAGAAAATAATAAACGGGTCAGTCTGGCTATAAATATCAGATGACATGATATAACATAAAAGATATGGCATAAACATAAACATCCATAATGACATACCACTATAAGTATGTAAATAATGATCAACAGAAGATCAATCAATAAGAGATAATCAATATCACAAGAATCTTCTCAAAGATTCGAAAAGGGCATCATACCCCAAACTTGTACTCATAACAAGTCAATGACATAAATTCTAGAAATCAATGCAAGAAGTCCAGAAATCATAGAAAAGAGAAAGAGGCCTATCACATGACGGTCCGTAGACCAAGGGGAGCTACCCCACATGTGTGAATGGAATCACACAGATTAAGGTCCAGACTAACCAAAAAGCAAAAAGGTATGTGTGAGTGGAATCACACAAGTGGTGTCTAGTCTAACCTCGCAACAAGAGACATCGCACAGTTGCTAGTCTAAATCATCAGAATGATCGTCATGATCAACGAGAAGTGTCAATTACACTAAGCTAGTAAATATAGAAGTTTAGCTTCATGTCCCATAACCACTTGCTTAACTTAAATATTTACGAACAAACTGTAAATCTTCACTAATAAAATTGTCACAAGAGGTTCAATCGAACAAGTCCAAGAATTAACCGATGAAGTGAACGCAAGCGTTTCATACCACTTGTTTTACTAAGTCGTTTAATTAGATTTCTCATCCGAGTGAGGTAAAGGTTTGTATATACTAATAGATTGGAAAACGGTTTAAGAAAAGAGCTTTGTTATTAAAAATAGAGTTGAAATTGTTTGTTAAAAGAGTTTTGATATTTACTACTAGTATTGAAACCTTTATATTATAAAGTGACAAAACACAGAAGCAATTGTAGAAACAATTAGTCACAAAAATCGCATACGGAGATGTGAATAAAATCCAAGGAAATCAGTTCAATGTTTTTCAGATAAGATCCCCTACGGAGGGGGGGTCCAGGGGGGTGGCAACCCCCCAAGGTGGGGGTGCGGGGGCAAAGCCACCGCTTACGGGGTTCGACCTGCCCGGTCAGGTCACGGGGGTCCAGGGGGCAGCGCCCCCGGCGGGTTGCGGGGCAGCGCCCCGACCAAAACGGTACGACCTAGTGAAGACAAAATGAGGTCTAACGACCTAACGACTCAAGGGTCATACGACCTAACAGCTGCGACCTAGGGGTCTAAGGGGTCAAGCGACTTAGTGGTTGCGACCTAGAGGTGTTCGCGACCTAACGATGACTCACGACCCAACATGGCCGACTTAACAGAGGTCGCGACCTAACAGGATAACTCGTGACCGACTTAAGAGTTGCGTGACTGAAGGGTTCCACGACTTAAGGGTTGCACGACTTAAGGGTTGCACGACTTAAGAGTTGCACGACTTAAAAGTTGCACGACTTAAGAGTTGCGTGACTGAAGGGTTCCACGACTTAAGGGTTGCACGACTTAAGAGTTGCACGACTTAAGGGTTAGGCCAGGAGCGACCTAACGAGATAAGGTCCAACGACCTATCGGGATAACTCGTAAACGACCTATGGATGAACGACTTAACTCCGAACGAGCTAAAAATGGCCAGAACGACCTAGGGTTAACTCGTGAACGACTCACGACCTAGGGACGAACGACTTAACTCCGAACGACCTAAAAATGGCCAGAGCGACCTAAGTTTAACTCGTGAACGACTCACGACCTAGGGACGAACGACTTAACTCCGAACGACCTAAAAATGGCCAGAACGACCTAAGTGCAGAAAATTCACCAAAACGCTAAAAATTGGAGTTTTTCGCCAATCCAATCCAAACCAAATGCAAATGTGCATGCAAAAGTGATAGGGAATCATTCCCAACAGTCCAATATAGTTATAGACTAGATTTGTGAGATAAAAATCTCACCTTTGCACCAAATATCAATGAAAATGAAGTTTTAAGCAAGCAAGAATCAATCCTTCTTCTATCTAAGCACAAGAAGCTTGAATCCAATGTCTTCTTCTTGAATTTGGAGTAGAAAGATGGATTGCAATTGAATTTGAGTTTTGGAATTTTAATTTCCCATTCCCTCCACCGTTAATGCCAAAGCTTGATTAGTTAGGAAATTTATGAAGAGTGAGGAGAAGAGGGTTGGAACTTGGGCTTAATAGGCTAAACTAACCCAAAGTCCAAAGTGGGAAAAGTTAGTGAAATTTCACTAACTCCAAACCTATCGATGTTTATACTTAAAAAAAGTTGTAAACGACATTTCGAACTCAATGGAAGTGGTCTCGAGTCCTAATTTGACCGTTTGCAAAAAGTAGCTTTTCGGACCAAAATCCGATTAACGAGTTAATATTTAAATAAAATATTTAAATACAAACTCGATAAATATGCGGGTTGTTACACATTTTAATTTCCGCTGTGAGTTATTCTGATATTTCTGTGTCTGCGATTCTATGTGAATGATTTTATTTGCTCCAAATTTTATTACAATCTATTATTTTGAATTATTCAAGTCCAACATGTGTGGATTATTGTCGATTTGAATGGTCCAAAATAGGGGTTGTTACAACAAATACAATAAAAATCACTCGAGTCTATCATTTCAGCTCATAATGATTTTCCTTATTCTAATGTCCGCTCGGGTATATATCATTTCAACCATAGTGATAGGGAACTTGCAATGTGATAAACAGGAAATAAAATAACAGTAGCATATGATATCATAATATCATATCAGATGATCTAACAGGTATATAAACAGCATTTTAACATCATATCAATATATCACAGGCATGTGTCAATAACATATCAATTTATACAGATCCACTTGTCATCATTTCACAATAATATAAGTACATTTGTCTAGAGTGATAAAACTCACCTTTTTAAAAGCTAGAATCAAATTCACAATACACAATTGAAACTTTGCAAAGCACGACTAATCTTTTGAATAGATGGAGAGTCAAGATCCATGTCTTGTATATAATAAACACACAAATCATAAGAATAAGATTCACTACAATAAAAGATGGATTAAACAACGCAATTATGAATCAAAGAGGACATAACCTTGCTTTCAACCACCAAGTGGGCTCGGCCATGGTCTAATAGTGAGGAGGAGGTGATGTTGTGGTAGTGTGGTCGGCAAGGAGATGAACATGGTGGTGGAGGCCAAGCTATGCAAGGAGAAACAAAAAGGAAATGAGAAAAAAAGAAAGTGGAAAAAGAAGAGAGAAGGACGCTATAGCTTTCTGTGATTTTCTTTTTTTCATGTAGATGCTGATGAGATGAAAAAAATTTCACGTGAATAAGAAAGGAGGCGGCTAGGGTTTGTGAGAAAAAGAACGGTTAGAGATGTAGGGTCCAGAAAATGAAAGGTGAGCAAATTAAAAGACATAATAAGGAGAAGGAATCTTGTATATTTTCTTTGTTTGCACGCAAATGACAAATGAAGTGGATGGAAAGTTTCTCACTGCTTAAAGAAAATAAAATGCACAGCTAGAAGGTAATTAAGGAGGTAGGAAATAAAAAGGCAAGAAATAAAGAGGCTAGTGAATGGATAGGATTTATTAACTATTTAATAAATGAAACTTATGTAATATCTTTCAATCGGAAGAGGCAAATGAAGAAGTGAGATATTTGGGAAGATTTTGTACGTGGTTTGATAGAGTAATGCATGGCTATAATGGGTGAGAAACGCTAAGAATTAATAAAGCGGGTAGAAAATTAAAAAGGCAAACATTTAACAAAGTAATGTATACCCTTTGATTTTCTCCAACTCTTTATAAAAGATATAATCAAACAAATTCCAATGAATACAATAAGAGCCTAGACAAATAAATAGAGAAATAAATGAAGATGGATATAGGAAAAATATAGAAATAAATATATATAGAATGGAAATACATAAATTTATTGCTTGTAAAACACTGTAATTTATCCAAATCTAAAAGTATAAATCGGAATTTCATGACACGAAAAGTAGAATAAATATTAAAATAAAATACATTTACAAAGAAAAAGATTAGCATTTAAAAATTCAAATTTAAAATTTTCAACTGTGGTCAAACTTTGACTTTCAATTGACCAAAAATACAAAGTTTCCAGAAATTGCTTATTTTATTAAATTTGTGAAATGTATACATTTATTATGATTGAAACCTCAATGAATTCATTCAGACAGGTTTCATTCCTTTATATTATCTTATGAATAAAATATGCATTCCCCTTTCATCCTACTTTTCAATTAATATAGTAATTGAATTCATTTACTTATCATTAAATTTATTTATCATAGATTACATTCCAATCAATTAAAATTGATTTCCATAATTTGATTTAATTTCCATCTTTATACTATGCCCACTATTTCTTTATAAAACTGGTTATGTTAGTTTTATATTCCATTACATTAATACACCCCTATTTACATCTTAAATTTGTTTAAATGTTACTTCTTTAAATGTGTACTTTTGTCAATTGTACACATTAATTCAGGTTTGAAACGAATTAAATAAATTTACCTTGGTTCCATTCTTTTTACCAATTGATTACTTTATAAATAAATTTACGTTTGTAGTTAATTTATACATTCACACCTTCCATTACTGCATTACTTCTCATTAATAAACATTTATTTACATTTGAATACAATTGATTTCCAATTCATTATATAGCCTAAGTAGACAACTTATAATAGTTGTCACCATTATCTTTATTTCACTCAAGTTTATCATTTTCTCTAATTATCATAATTGCTTACAAAATGTTAAATTCATTCAATTACCATAGATAATAACTAATTCATTTGTTCACACCACACTTACCCTTATTTTCTTGTATTCAAATCTATAACTAAGTGCAACAATTTACATTGTTTCAATTAGTTTGAAATTTCATATTAGTTTTAGTTACATTGTTACATTTCATTTTAACATTTGTTTCACTATTAAATTACAAAGTTTTTATTCTTCCAATTTTTATTACCAAAATCGTACTAAATCAACAAATTATATTATTGAGAATTTACGGGTCGTTACACTCTCCTCCACTTAAAACTTTTCGTCCCTGAAAAGGAAAAAGAAGGGGAAGAAAGAATTAAGTAAACAATACGTCTTATTCAAAAATACTAACATTATAAACAAATAAATTTACAAAATTTATTAATTTGAATAAATATACCAATTTATTTAAAAATTCCTTTAACACCATTTTATATTGTAAGTTATTCAATTAACACTTTATTCTATTTACCTCAATTAATCCTTTTATAATTAAAAATTTAGTGTATAACATGTATTATAACCACTCAAATTTTACTTATAAAAATACTTTTATATTGTGTATTATCCAATTACATTGTTAACTTCTAATAATTTAGGTAAGTTATATTGGAATGCAATAGAATATTATACAAATAAAAAAACAATTATCTCAAGCTTAAATGTTTATTCAAAATTTTGATTTCATTTTATAATTGAAATTATTTTTTAAGATAAAGTTTTAAGAATTAAATTTCCATTCAACTTCAAACAATTTTAGAGATAAATACAATTATATACATTTAATATATATCAAATCAATTAAAAATCATATATATATTGTAATTCAAATCATACTTTACAAAGTTCAAATCAAATTTAACTTCCAAATAAAAGTGTAGCAGAGCTATAGAATGGTCTCTCCACTTCGAAGCTCGAAAATGAATGTCGATGATGCGGTCGCCATCGTCGAAATTATTTTCCATTGACAAAGAGAAGAGCACTGATTTAAAACTAAAATTTCTTTGAAACATTTTCTACTCGAAATGCCTTAAATAATATACCCTTTAAAACTTTAAACACAAAGTTTGAAACTATCGAAAATTAAATTCTTAGTTTCTTGTTTAAATTCATTTATATTTCCAAACTAATTTATAACCAAATTATTTATACCTATGAACAAAAGTTAATTGTTACAAGCTATATACAAAGTCAGGGTTTGAAGACATTATTTCTGGAGGACGAAGATGAAGATTGTATTACTATTATTTATTATATTATTCCACTGCATTCATACTGTTCTGCTGCATTATTTATTATTCTCGGGTATGTGTAACTCTGATTTGTGTTGTATAAGTATAATCAAATGTTTTGTAAAACGGCTACATGAACTGTTATTTGATTATTATATTTTGTCATTCCACTGTGAGATTCTGTTTTGTTCTATTTCTTTCTCTGCTTTCTTATTCACCCCAATAACAATCTACCCTTATGTATGGTTTGAGTCTGACGTGTGTGGTTTATCGTCGAATTAAAGCGTACAAAAAGGCGGGATGTTACATTTTGGTATCAGAGCCAGGTTGGTAACTGCTTTGTGCGAGTACCAATATGTCAGATAGTATGTCACTTTCATTTCATTTCAAGAGGAAATCTGACATATCAAATACAAACACAAAGCTATTACACAGTGGCTATGTGGTCTTCGAAAAAAATATAAAATAAGTATAACACAAAGTTAGTTACAGATATTCATATCATTAAGTCGGAAACAGATATGAATACAACACATAAAAGTGTACATGAAAGTTGTAACAACCCGCATATTTAACGATTTTATATTTAAATATTTTATTTAAATATAGCGTCGTTAGTCGGATTTGGGTCCAAAATGTTACTTTTTGCAAATGGCCGAATTGGGACTCGAAACCATTTCCATTGATTCCAAAATGGCGTTTGCGATCTTTTTGAGTGTAAGCTTTGATATGTTTGGAGTAAGTTGAATTTTTCTAATTTCTAAGTGGACTTTGGGTTTGGGTTTCACCCAAACTGTTCTATAAACCAACTCAGCCCTTCTCTCCTTCCATTTACTTATTCATTTCATAAAAGCTTAAGCTAAAAACTGAAATGGGGGAAGAGAAAGGAAATTAGAAACTCCTAGCCCTAAATCCATTTGCAAAGTCCAAATTCTTGCTGCAAAATCAAAGAGAATCCATTGGTAAGTTCTTCTTCATCTTCTCCAACTCTTCTCCTCTTCAATTTCAGAAAAATTTCCTAAACCTAAATTGGGAAATATGTGTTTTATTCTTAGATTGAAGCTTGTTGAGTTGAAGTAGTGTTTGTTGGTCTTCTCCTTGCAAATTGAACTCTTTCTTCTTTGTTTTGAGATAAAAGGTGAGTTTTGAACTCACATCTACTCCTCTTGATTTCATTGATGTTGGGTATGAATTCCTAACACCTTGTTCATATGCATTTGCCTTTAGTATGAATTGAATTGGTGAACATTTCATTTTTGGAGTTTTGGAGTCAAATCCTTGAAAATCATAACTTTGATGTTTGATCATGGTTTTTGGTGGCAAATCGGAGTCAATGGTGTTGGGTTATCGATTGGCAAAATCCTCTTAAGTCCATTGCTCGATATGTTGCAAATGGGGTGAGTTGCTTCTTCATTTGCTAGGCTGGAAAACATTTCCAGCTACAGCCAGTCGACTGACCCCCTGCAGTCAATCGACTGACTGCAGAGAGTAAAAACTCTCAGGTTGTGGTTCATTCGACTGACTGCAGAGTGTAAAAACTCTCGGGTTGTGGTTCAGTCGACTGACTGCAGTAGGTCAGTCGACTGACCTGCTTCATTTTGTCCAGTATGCCTATTTGTTTGTGATTTTCACTTTTATCGATGTATATTGATTCTAACTAGTTGTTTATGCATATTTGACCTTAATGATTCCCTTTTGAATTCATTCACGGGTTTATAAATGATTTCTTCAAATCGTATTGAAAGTTCGCTTCTCCGATTTATAAATTCTATTTAAAATACACGCACAATTTCGCACTTCAAGCGAAGTGTGGAAGGGTGATTAAATGGTTAGGCAAAACACAGACCATGAATCTGTGTGTTTATCTTTCCGATTAGTCCCCGACCTATTCGATTGATGGTTTTGACCTTCGGGTTTGGTTTATCGATGATATGAGGTAAACTTTGTACTGCTTTGAGTGTGAAAGTGGCTGACGGATAGTAAACCGTTTAGTGCGAACGAGTGGTTATGGGACATACGTTAACACTTTTCGGATTCCTTTTTGAGAGTTATGACATATTCCGCCAGTTAGTGGTGTCCAGTACTGGGTCTCTGACCTTCACCACTACGGTTTGTTGCCTTCGGGTATGTTGCCTTCGGGTTTGTACCTTCGGGTTTGTGCCTTCGGGTTTGTGCCTTCGGGTTTGTTTCCCTTCAGGATCGCTTTCGATGTTGGTCGTTATGAGCCGCATGGGTGATATTGGGTTGCCCTTTAGTATCGCTTCCGATGTTGGTCGTTATGAGCCGCATGGGTGATATTGGGTTTGGAGTCTTCGGGCTCATGGATCCTTGTTTGTACAGTACTGAGCTCGAGCAATTTTCTGATGTTTCATTCATATGTATATTACCTTGTTATCGCCCTTCGGTGTTGGTCTTTTTGAGCCGCATGATGAGTAGCGTTTACCTTGTGGAACTTGTATACCTTATTGGTATTTGTTATTTGCCTTTTTGGCTTGATTTGGGATATTTGCATCCTTTGTTTCTATATGTTGCCGATGATATGAGGCTTGTTATCATATGATTCATCTGTTGTTGGATGATTGTGTTATCTCCCTTGGAGATATATGTTATACCTTGTAACCTTACCGGTTAATTGTTGTTCAGTTTATGTAACTGATTTGTTTAGCTAGACTGACCCGTGTATTTTATACTCGGGTCAGACCGAGATGTTTCAGGTTAGGTACTTTTGGACTTAGCCTATTTTGCTTCCGCATGGACTACTCCGCTAGCTTCCTTTTTTGTCATAGATTTTGTGTAGTCTTATCATGTTGTAACTATGATATTTATTCTTGTGAACTCGTCTGTATATTGTCGTCTGCTATACCACTTGACATGTATTATTTTGTATACTCTGCGATGTATCAGTATATGTGTATATGATGATTTACTGTTCTATGATGTATATTACATTTGAGTTGTCATATTCTGTTTTGATAGATCCTTCAACCACCTATGGTTTTGTTTTAAGTATTCGTCGGGTATGTCGACCTGCTTGATATGTTTATTGTCGATGTATTCAATAGATAGTTAGAGCAAAGCTATAGATGGTCGCTCCCAACCAGCCTTATTCTCCGTGTTAGTTGACGGCATTACCCTATAGTTTCCTTGGCTAGCGTGGGTATAGAGGTGGAGCGTCACAGCGTGGTATCCGAGCTGAGTTCAGAACAAAATATGATAAACACAGAATAGATGCACATATTACGGTACATCAAAGTGTACAAGTGATACAAATCTTTGAATAATCATGTCTCTTTATTCCATCAAGGTTAGATAGAGTTTGGGAATACGTCTAGGAATGCATTTCTATTCCGTAGTATTCCATATTGTAATATCTACCTAGTGAATAATCTTGTTCTTATCTTACCTTCAACGTATGGCTGGAAGAGGCAGGGGACGACGTTCGGATGCTGGGCAATCCAGCGGCTCACATCCGGATGGCGTTTATATGTCTGCCGATCAGTTTTTGGAGTTGTTTAGGAGCACTCAGCCTTCAGTTCCTCCTCGAGTATCTCCACCTCGCAAGTCTGCCTTTGCACGCCAGTGCAGTGATTTTGCTCATCTTGGGGGAAAGCCGTTTAAAGGCTCCGAATCTGTTCTTGAAGTCAAAGATTGGCTTCGTACGTGCGAGCGTATCTTTTCTCGCATGGATCTTTCTGGCCATGATAGAGTTCTTGTAACTTCTAGTTTATTACAAGAGCGTGCTCTTGATTGGTATGAGCTTCTTGTAGCCGAGATTGATGAGTCTACTCTTTCTTGGACTCAGTTTCGGGGACGATTTGAACTCAAGTTCATTCTTGAATCTGAAAAAGTTTTATTGACCTGTCGCTTCCTTGAGTTGAAGCAAGGGAAATCTTCTGTTTCTGAGTATGTTGCATCATTCGAGGCTTTATCTCAGTATGGTCTTGAATTCGTCAGCACTTCTTATAAGAAGAATTTAAAGTTTGTTTCTGTTCTTAAGAAATATCTTAAGAAGTCTTTGTTGCTCCAGCTTAAACTTTCTTTTGAGGAGTTGGTTGATTCGGCACTTCATCTCGAGACCGTCGAGATGGAGTGTGATAGTGATGTTGATGTTGAGGTTTCCAAGAACCCCAACAAGAGGCCGTTTTCAATTCAGAAGAAGCCTTTTCCTTCTAAGAAGAAGAAGACTGGCGGTCCTAGTTCTCAGCCTCAGTCTTCCGGAACATCTTTCGTTCGAAAGTGTTTTAATTGTGGTTCTCCGGATCATATTATTCGAGCTTGTCCTAAACCTCTCTTCTGCCGTTATTGCAAGAAGGAAGGTCATCATGTTTCAGCTTGCCCTACTGTTCCGGCTGGTGCCAAGTCTAGCAGGCTTTATGCTGCTAAGGCTTTTGAAGGTCCTTCTCAGCCCAAAGGTATATCTTCATCTGTTTTGGAAGGTTCTATTTTATTTCACGACCATAGTATTCGAGTTCTTTTCGATACGGGTGCATCACATTCTTTCGTATCGAAAAAGCTCGTTGATGATTTATCTTTGGATGTTTCTTGTTTGATTACATCTTTAAGGATTGCGAATCCAATTGGGGGATCCGCGACCCTTAGTTTGCTTTGTGATGATGTTGAGATTGTTTTATGTGGCTTTTCTTTTCGTGCGAATCTGCACGTTATTTCTTGTCTGGGATTTGATATGATTTTGGGAATGGACTGGCTAGTGAGATATGATGCCAGGATTATTTGTTCGGAGAGGATTGTATATCTTCGACATCCGGATTCGCCTACTCAGCTATCTCTTATTCTTCGGGATGTGGATAATTCCAAAATGGCTTTGTATTCTCTTGACTCGTGAGATGATGATAATGTATCTCGTATTCCTGTTGCTTGTGACTTTTCTGATGTTTTTGAGCCTGTATCGGGTTTGCCACCCAAGCGGGCAATTGAGTTCCGCATTGATCTCATTCCAGGCGCACAGCCAGTTAGTCGTCCTCCCACGAGGATGTCTACAAAGGAAAATGAGGAACTCAAGAAGCAGCTTTTAGAGCTTGAGTCCAAGCAGTTAATTCAGTCCAGTTTTTCTCCGTGGGGATCCGCGGTCATCTTCGTGAAAAAGTCTGATGGAACTCTTAGGCTCTGCATTGACTATCGCAAGCTTAACGAGTTAACCATCAGGAATAGGTATCCACTGCCTAGGATCGATGATATGTTCGATCTATTGAGTGGTGCTAAGGTCTTTTCTCAGCTTGACCTTGCCACAGGTTTTCATCAATTACGAGTCGCGGAGGATAACATACCTCTTACAGCTTTCCGCACTCGATATGGTTCTTTTGAGTGGCTCGTTATGCCGTTCGGTTTGACGAACGCTCCTACTTTCTTTGTTGATCTCATGAATCGGTAATTCCAGGAATATCTCGATAAGTTCGTCCTTGTGTTCATTGATGATATCCTTATTTATTCTAAGTCTGAAGCTGAGCATGCTAATCACTTAAGGATTGTCTTGAGTACTCTCTGTCATCATCAGCTTAGAGCCAAATTCTCCAAATAACACTTTTGGGAGAATAAGGTTAAGTTCTTAGGCCATGTTGTATCTTCCGATGGCATTTCTGTCGATCCCTCAAAGATCGAAGCCATCCAGAATTGGAAGAGGCCTGAGAATGTACATGAGATCCGTAGTTTCCTTGGATTGGCGGGTTATTACCGTCGGTTCATTAAGAATTTTTCCCGGGTTGTGCTTCCTCTTACTTGCCTTACTCGGAAAGGCATTCGTTTTATTTGGTCCAAAAAATGTGAAGCTTCCTTTCTGACATTGAAGGAACTTCTCACTAATGCTCCTATTTAAGTGGTTCCCGAGGGGAATCATGATCTTGTTGTCTACACCGATGCTTGTGGTAGTGGTCTCGGTGCTGTTCTTATGCAGAAGAATCGGTAGTTGCTTATGCTTCTAGGCAACTGCGTCCGAATGAAGTTCGCTATGCCACTCATGATCTTGAGCTTGCCGCCATTGTCTTTGCCTTGAAGATTTGGCGACATTATTTATTGGGCGAGCGCTTCATTCTCTATACCGATCATAAATCCTTGAAGTATTTGTTTACTCATAAGGAACTCAATATGAGGCAACAGCGTTGGCTCGAGTTTCTTGCTTCTTATGACTTTGATATCTAGTATACCCCTGGTAAGGGTAATCGTGTTGCAGATGCGCTTATTCGCAAACATTCGGCTGTTATTTCTATGATGCTTGCCGAATGGGATGTTCTTGAGACTCTATCTTTTTGTGAAATTCGGAATCAAGGTTCATCTTCTGATTCTCCTATCCTATTATTTAGTTTGGGAGCTCGACCTATTTTATTGGATCGTATTGTCGATGGTCAGCGGCGTGATCCTGAATTGTTGCATCTTATTCAGCTCTGTGAGTCTGGATCTTGTGATGAGGCGTTGCAAGATTTCAGCATTGATTCTCATGGGTGTCTTCGCAAGAAGAACCGTCTTTTTGTGCCTTCTGATTTTGCACTTAGGCACGACATTCTTGATGACTGTCACTGTTCTAAGTATACTATTCATCCCGGTAGTAGCAAGATGTATGCGGATATGCGTCGTCTTTATTATTGGGAAGGCACGAAGCGCGATGTGGCGAGTTATGTGATCAATTGCATAACTTGTCAGCATTTCAAGGCCGAGCATCAGCGTCCTTCGGGTCTTCTTCAGCCTCTTGAGATTCCAGTGTGGAAATGGGATCAGATTTCTATGGATTTTATTGAAGGCCTACCTCGTTCGAGATCGGGCCATTCTAGCATCTGGGTTATTGTTGATCGCCTCACTAAGTCTGCTCATTTTGTCTCTATTAAGTCTAATTGGACAGCTTCGCATTTGACTAAGTTGTATGTCGAGGAAATCGTGAGACTTCACGGTGTTCCTAGTTCTATTGTGAGTGATCGTGATCCTTTATTCACGAGTCATTTTTGAAAGAGTCTTCAGCAAGCTTTGGGAACAAAGCTTAATTTTTCTACAGCTTATCTTCCGCAGTCTGATGGACAGACTGAACGGGTGAATCGTATCTTGGAAGATCTTCTCCGTATTTGTATTTTTGATTTTGGTGGTAGTTGGAAAGATCACCTACCTCTTGTAGAGTTCTCCTACAACAATAGTTTTCAGTCTAGTATCGGTATGGCTCCTTTCGAAGCCTTATACGGAAGACCATGTCGATCACCTTCATGTTGGTTAGAATCTGGAGAGAAGCTTATTCTTGGTCTAGATTTTGTTCGTCATTCTTCCGAGAAGATTGATCTTATTAGATTGAGAATGAAAGAGGCACAGAGTCGTCAGAAATCCTACGCGGACAACCGTAGGAAGCCTCTCGAGTTCTCGACCGGCGATCTTGTTTTTATTCTTGTTTCTCCTTTGAAGGGGGTTATGCGTTTCAGTGCGACTGGGAAATTGGCTCCTCGCTTTATAGGACCATTTTCTATTACTGAACGTATTGGCCCTGTGGCTTATAGAGTTTCGCTTCCAACTCATTTATCTGGCATTCATGACGTGTTTCATGTATCGCAACTTCGGAAGTGACTTCGGGAGTCGGATTCTGTTATTACTTCTCCTGATTTGCAAGAGCTTGAGATCTCATCGGACTTATCTATTGTACAGCAACCTATTCGCGTGCTTGACACGGAGGTGCGACACCTTCGGAACAAGGACGTGCCACTCGTTAAAGTTCAATGGTCCGCTAATCCCAATGACTATACTTGGGAAACCAGAGAGTATATCGAGCGATCTTATCTGGGTTTTCTTTCTTCGCTTTGAAACGGTGAGTATGTCTTTTCATCTCGAGCTTATTTCCTTTTTCTTTGGAATGTTTTATGTATGTAGTTGTCACAAATATCGTCTCTAGGAATTGCGGGGACGCAATTTTGTAAGGAGGGAAGATCTGTAACAACCCGCATATTTAACGATTTTATATTTAAATATTTTATTTAAATATAGCGTCGTTAGTCGGATTTGGGTCTGAAATGTTACTTTTTGCAAACGGCCGAATTGGGACTCGAAACCATTTCCATTGATTCCAAAATGGCGTTTGCGATCTTTTTGAGTGTAAGCTTTGATATGTTTGGAGTAAGTCGAATCTTTCTATTTGCTAAGTGGGCTTTGGGTTTGGGTTTCACCCAAACTGTTCTATAAACCAACTCAGCCCTTCTCTCCTTCCATTTACTTATTCATCTCATAAAAGCTTAAGCTAAAAACTGAAATGGGGGAAGAGAAAGGAAATTAGAAACTCCTAGCCCTAAATCCATTTGCAAAGTCCAAATTCTTGCTCCAAAATCAAAGAGAATCCATTGGTAAGTTCTTCTTCATCTTCTCCAACTCTTCTCCTCTTCAATTTCAGAAAAATTTCCTAAACCTAAATTGGGAAATATGTGTTTTATTCTTAGATTGAAGCTTGTTGAGTTGAAGTAGTGTTTGTTGGTCTTCTCCTTGCAAATTGAACTCCTTCTTCTTTGTTTTGAGATAAAAGGTGAGTTTTGAACTCACATCTACTTCTCTTGATTTCACTGATGTTGGGTATGAATTCCTAACACCTTGTTCATATGCATTTGCCTTTAGTATGAATTGAATTGGTGAACATTTCATTTTTGGAGTTTTGGAGTCAAATCCTTGAAAATCATAACTTTGATGTTTGATCATGGTTTTTGGTGGCAAATCGGAGTCAATGGTGTTGGGTTATCGATTGGCAAAATCCTCTTAAGTCCATTGCTCGATATGTTGCAAATGGGGTGAGTTGCTTCTCCATTTGCTAGGCTGGAAAACATTTCCAGCTACAGCCAGTCGACTGACCCCCTGCAGTCAGTCGACTGACTGCAGAGAGTAAAAACTCTCGGGTTGTGGTTCAGTCGACTGACTACAGAGAGTAAAAACTCTCGGGTTGTGGTTCAGTCGACTGACTGCAGTAGGTCAGTCGACTGACCTGCTTCATTTTGTCCAGTATGCCTATTTGTTTGTGATTTTCACTTTTATCGATGTATATTTATTCTAACTAGTTGTTTGTGCATATTTTACCTTAATGATTCCCTTTTGAATTCATTCACGGGTTTATAAATGATTTCTTCAAATCGTATTAAAAGTTCGCTCCTCCGATTTATATATTCTATTTAAAATACACGCACAATTTCGCACTTCGAGCGAAGTGGAAGGGTGATTAAATGGTTAGGCAAAACACAGACCATGAATCTGTGTGTTTATCTTTTCGATTAGTCCCCAACCTATTCGATTGATCGTTTTGACCTTCGGGTTTTGTTTATCGATGATATGAGGTAAACTTTGTACTGCTTTGAGTGTGAAAGTGGCTGACGGATAGTAAACCGTTTAGTGCGAACGAGTGGTTATAGGACATACGTTAACACTTTTCGGATTCCTTTTCGATAGTTATGACACATTCCGCCAGTTAGTGGTGTCCAGTACTGGATCTCTGACCTTCACCACTACGGTTTGTTGCCTTCGGGTATGTTGCCTTCGGGTTTGTGCCTTCGGGTTTGTTGCCCTTTGGTATCGCTTCCGATGTTGGTCGTTATGAGCCGCATGGGTGATATTGGGTTGCCCTTTAGTATCGCTTCCGATGTTTGTCGTTATGAGCCGCATGGGTGATATTGGGTTTGGAGTCTTCGGGCTCATGGATCCTTGTTTGTACAGTACTGATCTCGAGCAATTTTCTGATGTTTCATTCATATGTATATTCCCTTGTTATCGCCCTTCGGTGTTGGTCTTTTTGAGCCGCATGATGAATAGCGTTTACCTTGTGGAACTTGTATACCTTATTGGTATTTGTTATTTGCCTTTTTGGCTTGATTTGGGATATTTGCATCCTTTGTTTCTATATGTTGCCGATGATATGAGGCTTGTTATCATATGATTCATCTGTTGTTGGATGATTGTGTTATCTCCCTTAGAGATATATGTTATACCTTGTAACCTTACAGGTTAATTGTTGTTCAGTTTATCTAACTGATTTGTTTAGCTAGACTGACCCATGTATTTTATACTCGGATCAGACCGAGATGTTTCAGGTTAGGTACTTTTGGACTTAGCCTATTTTGCTTCCGCATGGACTACTCCGCTAGCTTCCTTTTTTGTCATAGCTTTTGTGTAGTCCTATCATGTTGTAACTATGATATTTATTCTTGTGAACTCGTCTGTATATTGTGGTCTGCTATACCACTTGACATGTATTATTTTGTATACTCTGCGATGTATCAGTATATGTGTATATGATGATTTACTGTTCTGTGATGTATATTACATTTGAGTTGTCATATTCTGTTTTGATAGATCCTTCAACCACCTATGGTTTTGTTTTAAGTATTCATTGGGTATGTCGACCTGCTTGATATGTTTATTGTCGATGTATTCAATAGATAGTTAGAGAAAAGCTATAGATGGTCGCTCCCAACCAGCCTTATTCTCCGTGTGAGTTGACGGCATTACCCTGTAGTGTCCTTGGCTAGCGTGGGTATAGAGGTGGGGCGTCACAAAAGTAGTGGTCATATAAGATCCACTACATCACAAAAGAACAAGCACAAGTGCTAGATAAAAGAATATGTATACATCAAGAAGTCTCTATCTCGAATGTATAAAAGCAAAAACTACTAAGCTAAGTAGTTAGCCAAAAGTCAGATGACAGACCCTTATAAGAAGTCAAGTGGAAGCACCTGAAAAACCTCAGTCTAACCCGAGTATTATTTATGAAGAAAACAATAAACGGATCAGTCTAGCTATAAATATCATAAAAATGAGATAGGATAAGAGATATGGAAAAAATGCATAAATACAATAATGCCATACTGTGACAAGTATACATAAGATAACAAAAAAAACCATGCAATATCTCAAATTTTCTCAAACACCAAAAAGAATGTCATATTCTTTATTTATTCACCAATCCACTAATATTGATATGGCTTGTCAATATAAATCACAAAATTGGTGAAACACAAATTCCAGAAATCATTAATTAGAAATCCAAAAATCACAAATGGGGAGGCTTCTCAAAAAGAGAGCATGAAAACTCACCAACACACGTATTACAAACGGGTCGCTATCCCATGGTTGCTAACCATGGAGCCAGTAGTATCTTAACGGTACGTCCGAGGAACCTGAAAATCGAATAATTCGGAACAAGACGTAGTACAATAACGGTGCGCCCGATGAACCTGATAAGCCGGAACAACGACATAGTACAACAATGGTACGTACGATGAACCAAACTCCATAAAAGAACACGAATCACTAGCCCATAAAAGAAATGAGATGAAGCTCAATAAAACGAAGTACAGTCCCCCATGTGGACAAAGAGACATCGTACATTGCTAGTCTAAACCATAAAATGATCACCATTGTTCAATAAGAAGTGTGAATTACACTAAGCTAGTAAATAAATGAGTTTAGCTTCATATCCCATAACCACTAGCTTAACTTATATATTTACGAACAAATTGATGATCCCCACTCGAAAATAGGCAAAATGGGAAAAAGTCAACAGGACCTGATGTCAGGTTTGTTTGGCCAGACATCTGACTTAGGGTTCTGCCATTTTCTTTTTATTTTTCCTTTTTTATAAAATTTTCAAAACCCCTAACCAGACCCGTGGCAGGTTGAACCAGACGTTTGGTTCATGGCTCTGGATTTATATTTTTTCTGCTGTTATTATTACTTTTTATTTCTCTAGTACCATAACCAGACGTTTGGATTTGCCCAACTACACGTCTGGTTGCCTGTAATGGGCAACAGTTTGCCTATGCCAATGATGGTCAAATCATATCGAAAACGATCGGACGAACGACAATGGATAGGGATTTTTGCCAAGCGACAACCCAGCCCTATAGACTCACCAATACACTCTGAACAACATGTCCAACCATCCATATAAGGATTTTCATAGATTTTCACTTCAAAATACCAAAAACTGGAAAATTTACCAAATCAATTCAAATCAAAAGCAAATGAACATGAAATAGATGTTAGGAATTAATACCTAACAACAATGAAAGCTATAGACATAGATGTGAGTTCAAGAACTCACCTTTAAACTCAAAAATAAGAAATGAGGAGCTCAAAAACAAGGTAAGTTCAATCTCTACCCTACTAACTTCAAGAACCCTCAATCTATGATCAAATGCAAATATTACCTAAATTAGGTTATAGGATTTTCTGGACATTGGAGATAGACTGAGGTGGAGAAGAAGAAGAGAATGCTTACCTAAACTTCTCTTTGATTTTGGAGCTTGAACCATGAATTTTCTAGTAATCTAGGGTTTAGGAATTTTAATTTCCCATCTCTTCCCCCACGATGAACTTAAATTTCATCATTGTTACTTATTGCAGTAGTGCACTAAATAAACTTAGTGCAGCGCACTACACTAAGTGTTGTTATTCAGTGCACTGCTACACTAAATGTTGTTATTCAGTGCGCTGCTGCAGCGGTGCACTAGGTAACAACACTTAGTAGACCGCAACACCAAGTTATCAGTGCGCTAAACTGAGTATTGTTACAATGTGCATTGAGTATAAAATCAAGTTATTTGGACATTCCCCTATCACTCAATCTCTACTGCTTATATTATTCTTTTGCATGCACCATTTAAATCCTTAAGCGGTTTTAGTAATGACTAGGATAGCATAGGTCACCAAAAAAATGCTTGCTCTACAAGAACAGTTGATAAAATGAAAAGGAGAACAAACATGAATAAAGAAAAAGGAGAACACTCAGTCTCTCCTACTTATTTGATAATATCAAAGTCAATAAACGCATAGCCAGATTGTCTTCCTACCACCTAAATACTATAATAAAAAACACATATATCAACTAACAATTGACCAAATAAACTCATTAACCTATAAGACTAGGTTGAAACAACATAAAGATATGAAAAAAATGTAAATAAAAATTCTACACAATCACTGAAGACCTACATAGATATATCCACTATTACAACAAATTATTAGCTAGCAAAAAATATAATAGTGAACTGGAAAATGCTTATAGCTAGCAATAGATATAATATGTATACATGAAGAATCCTAACTAGCAACATAAATGTAAAAACTGTAATATCACTAGTTGTTCCTTGTTGAGATAGAACTTCAATAAATTTTGAACACTACATTCTTCCTTGGTTTTCTAAAGACCGAGAATAAAAATTAACAACTTTACCACTATAATACTACATAGCTTTTTGGTTACATGAATCTCAAGTTACCTTCTTAAACCTAAAGTTTTTGTATTAAGCGGTATATACCCATCATGTGCAAACACTAAATACTATATATATTTTTGATTACTACTTCATCTTCTACATTGAAGTCTCATTTAGTCAAAAAGTCATTTCTATATATCTGTATATGAATCAAGAGCAACAAAAGTTACTTACTGTTTCGTTTATTTTTCTACACATACCACTAGAGCTTGCAATATATATACGATATTTGAATCTTAATCTAAAAATAAAAAACAAAGGCAAAAGCCAATCATCTATAACTTACTCTGAAACTTCAAGGACAAATGGCGCTAAAGGCTAACAATTTGCGTCCACTTACTACAACAGGAACTAGGGCTAACGATTGCTCAAGCCTACAATAGGGAAGAAGGAAAATGGGAATGCGCTTTCAATGGTTTTTACTGCAATACGGACAAGGATAGGGGAATGAGATTGCAACATGGACAACTGCAACAGGGACAATCAACCACAGTGGGGAGGGTGAAATTATTTTTCGAAAGAAAGAATAATTGATATAGATGAGGAATATAAATTTGGGGAAGTTTTGTTTATGTAGATTTCATAGAAATGGAGGAAAGGAAAATGTATTTACCGCTTTTAATTTACACAGCGTGCACCAACATTAACCAAAAGAAATTTACCGTAAGATTACCATTTTGATGGCAACCCATTCAAAAATGTTGTACACTTTTGCTAAGAAAATAAATTTTTCATGTAGCGACCATACTTTCATTTACTTCTTCATTTCTATTGACTTAAAGCTTTCTTCACAATTTCATGACTTCTTATTTTATTTTAAGTTTTTTTTAAATCAAAAGATTTAAATTTTTTTAAAGATGCAAACTTGTTTTTGAAGTCTTTCTTCTCCATTTCCTCCCTACTTTATTCAGCCATAACTTCCTCTATTTTACACCAAATCAAAAGTTTCCTTTATTCAAATCATATAAAATTTTATTAGTTACAACTTTCTTTTCTTATTACATTTTCTAATTTCAAGCTTGGCTATGTCAAAATCTCATTTCTTTGTAGTGTACTTTTAAACTCAGAAATTCAGGTCTGAAACTAGCTCTCCTTCTTTTGACAATATCTATCTCAAAGAAAATCTGATTTGAGTGATTCTTTTTCTAAATTATAGAGAAAAGAGTATTCTAAAACTTTTTTTGATCGGTTTTTCATAATCTGAGTGTAATATGTCCAAAAATCAAGTGGAAAATGACATATTTTTGGGATGATTTTTGGTATATCCAGGGCATTTCAGGTTTCAAAGATTTTCAGTGAACAAAACTACTTTGTTTGGGAAAGATTTTTAACTTTATTATGATGCGTTATTGTGGCGATAGCATGAAGATAAATTGAATGGTTATTTGTAACCACCCAGATTTTTCAATGTTTGATTTGAAGTATTTGAAGGGTTTTAAATTTTGAATTTGAATTATAAATTAATTTTTGAATATGAAAGTTTGGTTTTTATTTATAAAATAAATTCAAAAAATAAATATAGCGATTTATTGATAATTTAAATATTGAATTTAATAATTGAAGATTGGTTAAATTATTTTATCTTGAGTGTTAAGCTCGATAAAAATAATTTAAAAGCTTGTAAAATTTATATTAGTAATAATGAAGATAATAAAAGCTTTAAAATTTGAATTTAAAAGTGATTGGTTCAATTTTAAAATATATCATTAAATTAACGTATATAAATAGCCTCCCAATGCGCAGTCTCGGAATTGGACGAAACTAGTTCCATTGGATCCGTAGTAGTGTATTATTATCGGATCTTAAATTTCGTAGTGTTTGGAGTTACCATATGGTCATATGGGATATAAACGCGTTGAAATAAATATCGAATTAATATTTTAATTCGATTCAAAAAGCCATCTTCTACATACGATCGAATTACAACTCGAAACCTTTTCCACTGCATTCGAAATAGGGGTATAACATTATAAATGCCTAGCAGCACGCCTGATAGGGTATCTAAATTTTATATTGCACTAAATGAGATATTATAATTAAATAAAGTTATAACCCGTCAAACAACAGGTCGCCTTACCTCCTATAACACACAACAATTCTTTCACCATCTAAATCACGTCCTACCCCTTCCCTCCTTTCTTTTAAATCAGCATGGCGTATCTGTTCAAATCGAACTCATATGATACATAATAATAATAATGGAAATGGGATCAAATCTCATGCTCGAAAAAAAATATAAAGACACGCTCGCATGGCCGAGGGGAAGGCGCGAGGTTGCGTGTGTGGGAGGGGGGCCGACGCGAGGAGTTGTTTAGTTTCATTCGACGAAGCACGATAGAGCTAGGGAGAAGATGGCGGCGGCCTGGAGCACGAGGGTGCGTGTGCACGTGGGTGGTGGTCCGGGTGCTCTAGGGTACTGCAATGTTTTCGAGAGGAGCGACCCTCGTCTATGGGTCGTGACCGTTTTGGCCAGAGGGGGAGATCTCAAGCATGAGGTCGAGTGTTGTGGTCAAGCGATATGGTGGCGTCTCAAGAGTAGAAAGGTGAAGGGTTTAAAGGCCTTTGGTACCATGAGTTCGATAGCTGGAGCTTGCGTGCGTGAACTTCGGGGTAATTAAACTAAGAAAGATTTAAATTTTTGTAATTTAATTAAGGCTAATTATGATTTAATTTATCTTGAAACCTGATAAATGCAAAAAAAATTAAATTTAAACGAGGTACAGGAGTCACGAATGATCGTTTGGAATTAATTGGATAATTTAGAGGCAGCTAAGAAAAATGGAATGATTCGCAATTAAATATCAAGGTGAGAATTCCATACTCATTTAGATTACCATTCACAAATTTAATTGTTTAAATTTAAGTTATTGGATGCTTGATTGGTCGATAAATTTATAATTATCCGTGGATGACTATATATATATATATATATATATATATATATATATATATGCATGTATGTATTTGGAGTGATATTCCTACACATTATAGCGGATGAGACCCTATGCTCTCCGCATAATAGCGGATGACCGCATAAACCACGATATCCTCCTCGAAGTTTGATTGGTATTTTTATTATTGTCTAACATCTATGGATGCAGAGAAAACATGTTGGAGGGATCCAACTGGATTCCTCAAATATATTGTAATTTTTCATATAAGTATAATGCTGGATTATTGTGAGTTGTAAATTTTTAAATGCTATAATGGCATGGAAATTAATTTTTGTTATATTAAATACCATAAATATTGTTTTAAAATTTTTAAGGACGTAAAAGAGATTTTAAGTCAAATACATATAATATATATATCGAAAGTTGGGTTATTTAAAGGGGACTGATTTGAATAAGAAAAACTAGATTTTTGATCATACAAAATAATACAGGAAAATATTTTAAATAGAGAATATAAGGTAAATTATATAAACGAATTTTTAAAGATGAGATTTTAAAATAATATTCGAAAAAATATAGAAAGAAGTTGGAATCGTTATTAAAAATAGATTGGCAAAAATAAATGAAATTTATAAAAATTGAATTTTTAAAATGGAATTTATAAATGAGATTATTTTTAGTGAAACTCAAAGGAGTTATTAAAAAGTATAAACGAAGTTTATAAATGAAAGAAAGTGATATCGGATGATAAATTTGGAATATAATTTACGGAAGGGATTTATATTGGCATATGGAAATATGATGAGAGAAAAATATATACTATTTTTAAAGTGAAGATGGCTAGGAGACTGGAATAGGAGAAATGTGATGAAAGTCGAGAGGGGTTATAAATTGGAAATATGGTTACCCAGATTTAAAAATATATTTTTATAAATAAGATAAGTTTTAATTTTGAAAAGGAAATTTTATTCATTAAACTATGTAGTTTAGAGTCGGTTAGTATTTAAATAACTCATAAGTTAATATTTCCTAAATACTTAGTATTTATCAATAAATCTAAATTTTAAAACCTGTTTTGGAAAATGATGTTATAAAGAGTATCTCAACATTTTAGATAATTATTTGAACATGCCTTAAAATAAATTATTATTATTCTTTTAAATACTTATTATTATTATTACTATATATATATATGAGCTTTGAAATGTTTTAAATTTATTTATAAACCTGCTCGGAAGCCTAGAAATAGGGTTATTCAGTATAAGGAATTTATAAGGAAAATCTTAAAATAGAATTGGGAAGAAAAGTATGAAAATATCTGAAGTGGTTGAAGTAAAGTGAACTTCGGAAATGAAAATAAAATTCATAAAATGTACAAAGGGCAAAATTAAGTTTATAAGCAAGTAAAACTGGCTTTGGGATTATTAAGGAAATTGGTTAAAGAAGTCTGGAATTTATAGAATTCTTTATAAAATAGTCAAGGAGTTTATAAATAAAATTGTAAATGATATTTAGAAAGAAATAGGAAATAAAAAAAATTCTAAGTGCTGAATATAAAATGAAGCGGGGAAAAAAATTCAATGTATTAGGAAGGGTTGGAAATATAAGGATTTGAAAACTATTTTCAAATGTTGAAGACTGAAAGTAATATCTTATAAAGATATTTTGAATAGATTTTGGAAAATTTATAATAAGGTCCGATGATTGCTTTTGGATGTTTATTGATAGTTAAATCGACTATTAATTTTGGCCAATTTCGTTGATCGTTTTGAAGAGACCTGGATCAGGTTTAGTTATTTATAAACCATTTCGATCTAGTTTTAAACATTACGAATGAATACCGTAGAGATGATGAAGATGGTGATTTGGTTTGTCCAAACCCAGGACAACTTGCATGGACAAATGCTTTCAGAACATAGTCATTGGAGAAAGATGAGCATTCTAAGTAGAAATTTGTTCTTGTAAGGTTACTCTTAGCCTCATCAACCGGGAATGACTAAAATAGGAGAGATGCAGCAAGGCTAAGTGGGTCGCACCTAAGTTGGGTATGTTATCACCGTTCTAGATGTCCTTGGAAACCTATTATTTATGGATATGGTTGTGCGTGGAAGGAGCGCTCGATAGTAAGGGTGGGAACACCCGAGATGCTTATATATTCGGTCTATTGAGGTTAGGGGTAGGCCGGTCTTGTGTAGCAGGGTATTCCGGCATGGTCCGCGGTATATTGTTCTAGAGGTGTACTGTGATGGACGGTAACCTAATGGCCCAGTCATTCATTGGAATCCATGCTCCAATACGAGCTTACAGTTTTGTTTGCAGAGCTTAGTATGTTGGAATTTAACTCATGTAACAATTTCAGCTATTTGAATAAGTATTTTTATTTTGCACTATTATAATATCATTGGGTTTTCTAAAAATTATTTCAGTTATCGTAAGGGAATAACCCGCCATGTTTATGTGTTACGCGGCCTTACGAGATACCTTTGTTTTTCAAAGGATTTTGATAACTCTGATAATTCTAATTGAGTGTGTTTTCTAATGTTGGTTTTCTAGATTGACTCAGGTGTTATTTTATTATAATGCTCGGTTCAGACCGAGTATTACAGATTCAAGATAGAATGCTATGGATCTTAGAAGGCGAGCTGGAGGAGTAGAGACGTATCTCCGTACTTGATTTATAATTCCACTGTATGAGAACAAGTTAGTAAACTGTCCAGATTGATTGTTGTGTATTGTACTCTGATAATGGTATGTATATTAACAGCACAGTTCTTGTATTAAAAACCTGTTTTTATATATTATACTTTTTTCGCTGCGATTGTGAGATTCTGTTGCTGTTGTTTCCTTTATTTTCTTCTACATTTTTCTTCTTCACCCCTAATGAACTGTTATTTCCGGCGCTTGGCTGCTCGGCATTTTATACAGTGGACGTATTGATGTCGATTTTCGAGGGTTGAAAATCCCAGTCCGTTACAATTCGTATCAAAGTAGAAGCTTAACCGCGAACCTTGGCTTTTGTGGGGATTACTCATTAGAGATAGAGTCAGTAGTACTCTAGAATGAGTTTGAGTGTATTTATAGATATGAGCGCATATTTTTTAGTAAATATAAAAATGGTTTTATACTGTGTTGGTTGATTTACTAAGTGGCTTACGAATTCTGGTCGGCACAGTCCGTACAACCGTATCGATAAGGGTTTCTAAACACTTGAATAGAGCAATTTGGCATAGTATTATTTTTTAAATGGGGTAAATGAAATAATTTTACCCAAGTATATATTTGATATAAAGGAAATAATTTTCTGAAAATAATTATATATAGTTGGGGTGTTTGGATGATAATATTATAATCAAATAAGATTATAAAATTGAAAATGGTTTGTATAACCAAATGGAAATTTGTATAAGTATAAATTATCCAAATAGATTATAATTAAAGTGGATTCAAACCAGAATTTGGAAATTTAAATCCTGGTAAGTTTGAAAAAAATGTTTTCAAAGTGGTGCGGAAAATAATGATAAGAGTATTATTTTTAAATATTTTCGAAAGGAAATGGTATAAAATGGATTTTGGAAGAGATATAGCATTGAACCCACTTCAGTCGCTGGAAAATAATTCTGGTGATTACTGCAGCATCAAAAGTGTTGATTTTCGAGTTTCTAAGTGATGAGTTGCTGCTACAGTAAATTGATATGGAGATTTTTCGATGAAAACAAGTATTGTTTTGAAAATTCAAAAGGAAGAATTTGTAAACCAAAGAGAGTGTGTGTACATATATAATTGATTTCAAGGTGATTTGAAATAAATACCGGGTATTTAAAAATTCTAGAAATCCTTTTTAAGAAGTTCTAGAGAATATCAAAAAGAATAATTTTTAAAACTTATGATGGAAGATGATAATTATAAGGAAAGAAGTATGGAAAATTGAAGTTGGAATAAAATTTAAGTTGAGAAAGTTGAAATGGAATTAAACTTAAGTTAAATGGGTAAATTAAGTCTTAGAAATTTAATTGATTGGATTTGAATTGAACTAATATAGTGTCTTAATGGATAAGATCTAACTTAAGTAAAGAAATTGAAATATATAATCAAATAAATGGTGATATGTAATTGAATGAAGAAAAAAAGTAAATTGTTTGGAGTGAAATAAGTTGAGTATAAATAATTCGAACATGGTTTTGAAATATTGTTTAAAAGGAATTGAAATTTAAATAAAAATCAAATTGGATTTGAACCTTATAGAATTGATGTAAACATGAATTTTGAATTGTGAAATAATTATATAGCCTTCGGGTATAAATTTTGAATGAAATAAAATTAAAATTAAAATTTGAAATTGTGAATAAATAAACTGGAATAGCTTATAAAAATTGAAAGGAATGGGATTAAAATATATTTAGGATATAAGTGAATGTATGTTCTCGAGTTAAAAATATAATGTAGATATATTTGAGTATAGAATTGGTGGAAACGTGAAAAATAAGTGTGTGACCTATATAAATTGAAAAGTGAAATAGAAATCCAAAGTAAAAATGGTTGATATTTTTGTAAATGAAATTAAATCCAAAATTGAATTATAAAAAGGAGTATGAACTCAAGGAAAATTTAGATGAAGTGATTTTTGAGATAAAAATTAGATATTGGGTTATAAATTGAAGTGAACTAATTAGTTAATTAATTAGTTAAATGATTTTGAAGGTGAGAATTTAACTTGTTTAAGTTAAAATTAGATTAAAAATGGATATTGGAAATAGAATTTGGGTAATAAACAAAAGTCGACTTATGTACAAACTGATTAAATATATATTGATTGTGATCAAATAAAATGGGATTGGATTAAAATAAAACTGTTTGAGTATAAACTAATTCAATGTGAGTGTAAGAAAATTGAAGATACCATTGAATGTTATTTTAAATTAATTCAAGAATAAATTGTAACATGAAATTTGAATTGGAATTGATGGCAAGGGAATTAAAGTTAAGTTATGGAGTTAAATTAATCGGAAGTAAATGAACTTAACTTAAGTTAGCAATTTGGATGGAAACTTTGGCCGAGTAAAATATGAAATAATTCATAAGTAAATCCATGAAATGGTTACCAAATAAAATAACATGGAATGCAGTTAAATTGATTAAAGATCAATCTAAAATGGAATAGAATTGAATATAGATTGAGTTGGAGTCAATTTAAAATGGTTATAAGATAAAATGATTATTCTATTAAATGAATATCGTTGAATTTGCATAAAAAAAGTTGGTCATTTGACGTGAAGAAAAATTAATTAAAATCTGCGAATGAATGGAAAGTTAACAAATTGATTCTTAATCAATATGGAATAAATGTAATTTTCTTTGGTACAAGTGTGGATTGAATGCAAGTTAATTTAGTTCGTTTCGAATTTAATATGGATCGATTGAAAGCAATTAAAATTAGAATCGAAGCCTTATAATTGCTTATGATATATGTTTGGCATGTTGGTTTATGAAGTTTATGTGTTTTTAACTATTTAAATAAATGAAATGTTATTAAAATTGCATGTTTTAGTAATTGTGTGTTTAAATTGATTAAGTATGGGTACCGAGAGGCTATTTGGCAAGATTTTGGTCGTGCAGATTGCATATAAAAAAAGTCGCTAGCTAAATAACGCTTAAAATGCTAAATAAAGATACATCTACGCGATAAAAGAAAAAAGTGATTATATTTTGTTATATTTTTTTCCGACCATGTGGATCGATGTATATATATATTTATCTCTCTCGTCATATTGCAAAAGGTCCTCCGTACAAACAAGGGAGGCTTTGACAAAAAATTTCAAAAATTTAGGGTGTTAGAAAAAAAATTGAGCAAAATTTTTGAAATTTTTTGGAAAACAATTTGTTAACAGAAATCGATTTCGAAATTAAAAACAAAATAAAGGTTTTTGGTTTAGGATTAAAAAAATTATTTTGAATAAGATAAAGGATTTGAAAAGTGACGTATCGGGCTTTTGCTTAGTGGGTTTTTTGATAAGTTAATTGGTTTGGAACATTCTTTTCTGCCTTAGCAATTTCGGGAACGAAATTCTTTTAAGAGGGGAGGAATGTAGCGATCCAGACTTTTCAATGTTTGATTTGGAGTATTTGAAGGGTATTAAATATTTAATTTGAATTATGAATTAATTTTTAAATATTAAATTTTGGTTTTGATTTATAAAATAAATTCAAAAATTAAATACAGCGATTTGCTGGATAATTTAATTATTGAATTTAATAATTGAAGATTGGTTAAATTATTTTATCTTGAGTGTTAAGCTCGATAAAAATAAATTTAAAGCTTGGAAAATTTAGATTAATAATAATGAAGATAATAAAAATTTTAAAATTAGAATTTAAAAGTGATTTGTTCAATTTTAAAAATATATCATTAAATTAACGTATATAAATAGCCTTCCGGTGCACTGTCTCGAAATTCTACGAAACTAGTTCCATTGGATCCGTAGTAGTATATTATTATTGGATTTTAAATTTCGTAGTGTTTGGAGTTATTGTATGGTTGTACAGGATATAAACGCATTGAAATAAATATCGAAATTTTAATATTTTAATTCGATTCAAAAGGCTATCTTCTCCGTAGATCGAATTAGGACTCGAAACCTTTTCCATTGCATTCGATATAGGTGTATAACATTATAAATGCCTAGCGGCATGCCTCGATAGGCTATCAGAATTTTAAGTTCCATTGAATGAGATATTATAATTAAATAAAGTTATAACCTATCAAACATCAAGTCGCCTTACCTCCTATAACATGCAACAATTCTTTCACCATCTAAATCGCGTCCTACCCCTTCCCTCCTTTCTTTTGAATCAACGTGCCTATATATTCAAATCGAACTTAGTCAATACAAAAAATGGAAACGAATTCAAATCTTGTGCTCGAAAAAAAAATATACGAAGACGCGCTCGCGTGGTCGAGGGGAAGGCGTGAGGTTGCGCATGTTGGAGGGGGGCTAACGCGAGGAGTTGTTCAGTTTCGTTCGACAAAGCGCGACAGTGTCAGGGGCGACGATGGCGGCTGCCTGGAGCACGAGGGTGTGTACGCATGGGTGGTGGTCCGGGTGCTCTGGGGAACTGCGATGTTTTTCAAGTGGAGCAACTCTCGTCTATGGGTCGTGACAGTTTTGGCCAGAGGGGGAGATCTTGAGCACGAGATTGAGAGTTGTGATCAAGAGATATGGTGGCATCTCGAGAGCAGAAAGGCGAAGGGTTCGAAGGCCTTTGGTATCCTAAGTTCGGTAGCTTGAGCTTGCAGGCGTGAACTTTGGGGTAATTAAATTGAGCAAGATTTAATTTTTTGTAATTTACTTAAGGGTAATTATGATTTAATTTATCTTGAAACCTGATAAATGCAAAAAAAATTAATTTATACGAGGTACAAGAGTCGCGAATGATGGTCCGGAATTAATTGGAGAATTTAGAGACAACTAAGAAAATGGAATGATTCATAATTAAACATCACGGTGAGAATCCACTCATTTGGGTCACCATTTTTAAATTTAAATGTTTAAATTTAAATTATTGGATGCTTGATTGGTTGTAGATTTATAATTATCTGTGGATGATTATATATATACATATAGTAGTATATATATTAGCATTTGGATTGATATTCCCATACATTATAGCGGATGAGACCCAATGCGCCTCATAATAGCAGATGACCCTTTATACCACGATAAACCCCTTGAAGTTGGATTGGTATTTTTATTATTTTCTAACATCTGTCGATGCCGGGAAAACATGTTGGAGGGATCCAATTGGATTCCTCGAATATATTAGAATTTTTCATATAAGTATAGTGTTGGATTATTGTGTGTTGTAAATTTTTAAATGTTATAATGGCATGAAAATTAATTTTTGGTATATTAAATACCATTAAATTATTTTAAAATTTTGAGGACTTAAAAAGAGATTTTAAGTCATATATATATATATATATATATATATATATATATATATGTATCGAAAGTTGGGTTATTTAAAGGGGACTAATTTGAATAAGCAAAAATAGATTTTTATCGTACAAAATAATGTGGGAAAATATTTTAAATAGAGAATATAAAGTAAATTATACAAAGGAATTTTTAAAGATGAGATTTTACAATGATATTAGGAAAAACATAGAAAGAAGTTGGAATTTTAATTAAAAATAGATTGGCAAAAATAAATGAAATTTATAAGAAATTGAATTTTTAAAATGGAATTTATAAATAAGATTATTTTTAGTGAAACTGAAAGGAGATATTAAAAAGTATAAATGAAGTTTATAAATGAAGAAATGTGATATCAGATGATAAATTTGAAATATAAATTTTCAGGAAGGATTTATATTGGAATAAGGAAATAGGATGAGAAAAATAATAGATACTATTTTTAAAGTGAAGATGGTTAGGAGACCAGAATTGGGGAAATGTGACGAAAACCGAGAAGGGTTATAAATTGGAAATTTGGTTACCTAGATTTAAAAATATATTTTTATGAATAAGATAAGTTTTGATTTTAAAAAGGAAATTTTATCAATTAAACTATGCAGTTCAGAATCGGTTAGTATTTAAATAACTCATAAGTTAATTTTTCCCAAATACTTAGTATTTTTTAATAAATCCTAAATTTTAAAATCTGCTTTGGAAAAATGATGTTATTTCAATATTTTAGATAATTATTTGAACATGCCTTAAAATAAATTATTATTATTCTTTTAAATACTTATTATTATATATATATATATATATATATATTTATCTATAGTTTTGAAATGTTTTAAATTTATTTATAAACCTTCTCGGAAGCCTGGAAATGAGGTTATTCAATATATGGAATTTATAAGGAAAATCTTAAAATAGAATTGGGAAGAAAAGTAAGAAATTTTTTGAAGTGGTTGAAGTAAAGTGAACTTCGAAAATGGAAATAGAATTCATAAAAAGTACAAAGGGAAAATTGAGTTTATAAGCATGTAAAATTGGCTTTGGGATTATTAAGGAAATTGGTTAAAGAATTCCGAAATTTATATAATTCATTATAAACTAGTCAAGGAGTTCACAAATAAAATTGTAAATGATTTTGAGAAAGAAATAGGAAATAAAAGGAATATTTTCTAAGTGTTGAATATAAAATGAAGCGGGGAAAATATTCCAAAAATTTAAAAGGGCCGTTGGAAATATAAGGATTTGAAAACTATTTTCAAATGTTGAAGGACTGAAAGTAATATCTTATAAAGATATTCTGAAATAGATTTTGAAAATTTTATAATAAGGCCTGTCGATTGCTTTTGGATGTTTATTGATAGTTAAATAACCGACTATCAATTTCGGTCTATTTCGTTAACCGTTTCAAAGAGATCGGGATCGGAATTAGTAATCGGAAAACCACTTCGATCTAATTTTAAACATTACGAATGAATATCGTGTAGATGATGAAGACGGTGATTCAATTTGCCCAGACCCAGGACAACTTATATGAACGAATGCTATAAGAAAATCTTCATTTGAGAAAGATGAGCATTCTAAGTAGAAATTTGTTCTTGAAAGGTAATGCTTAACCTCGAGCCTCATCAATCGGGAATGACTAAAATAGGGGAGATGCAGCAAGGCTATGTGGGTCGCACCCAAGTAGAGTATGTTATCACCTTTCTAGAGTCCTCAAAGACCTATTATTTATAGATATGGTTGTGCATGGAAGGAGCGCTTGATGGTAAAGGTGGGAACACCTGGGGCGATAACATATTCGGTCTATCTAGATTTAGGGTAGGCCGGTTTTGTGTAGCAAGGGATCCCGGCGTGGTCCTCGGTATATTGTTTTAGAAATATACTGTGATGGGCGGTAGCACAGTGGCCCAGTCATTCCTTGGAATCCATTCTCCAATGCATGCTTACGGTTTTGTTTGTAGAGACTAGTATGATGGAATTTAATTAATGTAACAATATCACCTATTTAAATAAGTATTTGCATTTAGGCACTATTATAATATCATTGGATTTTCTAAAAAATGTTTTGGCTATCGTAAGGGAAAAACCGTCGGGTTTATGTGTGACGCGGTCTTACAAGATACCTTTGTTTTTCAAAGGATTTGATAACTCTAATAATTCAAATTGAGCATGTGTTCTCATGCTGGTTTTCCAGAATGACTCGGGTATTATTTAATTATAATGATCGGGTAAGACCGAGTATTACAGATTCACGATAGAATGCTATGGATCTCAGGAGCGAGCTGGAGGAGTAGAGACGTATCTCCATACTTAATTTATAATTCTGTTGTATGAGAACAAGTTAGTAAACTATCCAAATTGATTGATGTGTATTGTACTCTAATAATGGTATGTATATTAACAACACGGTTGTTGTATTAAAAATCCGTTGTTATAAATTATATTTTTTTCTGCTGCGATTGAGAGATTCTGTTGTTGTTGTTGTTTTTCTTATTTTCTTTTACCTTTTTCTTCTTCACCCCTAATGAACTAGTATTTCCAGCGCTCGACTACTCGGCATTTTATTCAGTGGATGTATTGACGTCGATTTTCGAGGGTCGAAAATATCAGTCCGTTACACTTGGTATCAAAGCAGAAGGTTAAGTGAGAATCTTCGCTTTGGTGGGGATTACTCATTAAAGATAGAGTCGTTAGTACTCTAATGAGTTTGAGTGTATTAATAGATATGAGCGCATATTCATTAAGCCTCCATTTGATTTTGGAAAGTCAATATTTCATTTTCTTGTAAAATGGTCTTCATAGTTATTCTATTTTGAACAAGATATTTGAAGAATGATTTGACAATTTTTTTGAATATTATATAAAGAAGTTTATGAATAATTTTTGGGTATTCATAAAAGGATTTTTGGAAATGGTTTTGAATGTTTATAAAAGGATTTGTAAATGCGTTTAATGTCTATATAGGGAAGTTTTATGCAAGGTTTGAAAGTTTATAAAGAAGTTATATAACCAGGTTTGAATAGTTATAAAGAGTTTCATAAATGAATATGGAAGTTGATAAATGTTTTGTAAATGGGTTTGGGTTAAAGAGAAAAGGATTTCATGGGTAAGGGAAATTTATAAAATAATTTATTGAAAATAATTACAATAGGAAATTGAGGTTGGGGTTTCTTGAGGATGGCCTTTTAAAAAATCGTGGTATGGAAAATCTGTTCCATACTATACACCGAAGGAATAGTGCTTAGAGTTATCATTTTATCCGATTTAAATAATGTTGTTAAATCCTTTTTAGAGATTCGATAATGGAAAATCTTACGAATGTTTTGTGAATATACTTATGTCAAAAAGATAAGTATATGAATGTTTTCGAAAGAGATTTATTAAACAAAGATATGTTTTGAGGCTTGGTGGTTGCTATGGATAAATAAATCTCAAATGGAATTGGTTATTGTTTTTTTATTTGATAGTTAAATAACTGACTATCAAGTTTGACCCAATTTGACTTAAGAAGTATGAATGTAAATTCGAGTTCCCCGATGAAGACTCAAATACTTACGTCCAAAAGAACCAAGAATGAGTCAACCAGAATTCATTGATTGTTATGTGAAGAGACTAGGATTGGATTTATATTGGAAAACCACTTCGAATCAACATGTGTTCGAGTGGAAGGCATCTTGAAGATGATAGAAGACTGAGCTCTTTGAAGTGCAAGGGCAACTTGTAACGACCCGTAAATTTTGCTAAATAGAATTTGTTAACTTAATTAGATTTTCGAAATTTAATTTAGAAAGGAATAAAAAAAATTATAATGTATACTGAAGTAAATGTTAATAATGAATTGGAGAAATGGTTATTAAACCTAATAGTTTAAAATTTAAGTGAAATCCCAATAAAGAACTAGTGTTAATCGTTGCACTTGGATTTAAAATTTAAAATAAGTAATTAAAGATGAGCGTTTAATTAACGTATGTAATAAATATTGATAAATAGTTACTGTATGTAAATTAAGGTAGTAATGTTAATGGCAGTTGATGACTAATCAATTTAATGCAATTCGAATTGATTGAAAAGACTGTTTAGGTTATAATGGATTGTAAATAGAAATATTTGGTAATAAATTGCATATAAGAAAACAAGGGCAATTAGTGAATTAATTAATGAATCCATAATAACAAATAGTGATTAAGTAAAATCAATGTCCTATATGTAATGGTTTGGAAACAATAACTAGAATGAATTGCAACAGTTAAAAAAAAAAGTAAGTAAACTATTAATAACTTGGATGTAATTCCAATAGGTGAAACAGTGTAAATGTTATAACTTGGTTACCAAATTTATATACGAAAGTGGATGCAAATATGAATTTATTTAATGAAATAATAAGGGTTAATGACAATTAATTTAAAATTTGTGTTATATATGGAATTTTAACTTGTGTTGGTAAGTAATAGCTTATAAAAGTAAGTAAAGGTTACTTTAATGATAATTAATATAATAAAAGAATGGTGAATGTAAATTGAAGAGAAGCGTAAGTTTATTTATAAGGTAGTAATTGATGAAATATAAAGTTGAAAAACAAGTAAATAAAATTATTGAGGACATTTAATAGTAATTAATGTATATATTGGGCAATTAAATCAAATCAATTTATAGAAATCAATTTAAATTAATTGGAAGGAAATCTGTAATAAATGAATTTATTTATATGTGAATGAAATTTATTTCTATATTAATTGGAAATGGAAATAGGATAGTTAATACAAAGGAAGGATGGAAATTTGAACTTACTAATGTAATAAGGGTAAACCAAATGTTATCTTGGTTTATTGAATAATAATTGATTAGATAAAAAGGATTTGGAGTTAAATCAAGTTAATTTATTGAAATAAATTATAATTAATTGAATTTATTATGAATGAAATTAATTACTACATCATTTGAAATTTAGATGAAATATGGATATTAATGCACTATGGTATAAACCATGATAATTATATCGTAAAATGAAATCAGTGAATGACTACATGGTTAATTCTATAAGATGTAATAAATGTTAATTTTCTTATAATATGAAGATTGGTTGATTTAAGGAGTGAAAACCAAGATTTATTAATTTATTTGAAATTTGAATTTAATAAGTGGATTAATTGCAAATGAGTGGAATATAATATTAAAATATTACATAAATGAGAATTTGGATGAAAAGTGAGAATGTTATTGTAATGGATTTTTGATTCCAATATTTATTTCATCTGTTTGTTAATAATGAATTGAATAGTAGAATGAAAAGAAAATTTAATAGAAATTTTGGAAATTAAATTAATAATTTTTTGAATTGAACGGAATTAAGATTAATAGTGGAATTGATAACTTTATCAACTTTGTATTGACTTTTTAATTTGTTTAAATCATTGTAACTGTTGAGAAATATAAAGGTGGTAAAAATTGTCAATTTTAGAATTGAAATTTAAAATTGGATTTAATTATTTAATTATAAATTTATTTAAGTAGTGTAAAAATAGACATTTTGGCCACTGACTCGGATTTCGACGAAACCGATTTCATCGGATCCATATCGGTGAATTATTGTAGGATTTTAAGTTTCGTAGTGATTGGGTTTGTTGATTGATCACACGGACTCGAAACGCCTTGAAATCGACAAATTAAAATCAATTGAAATCAATTTGGAATAAATTGATTTCAGCCTAACTTCTTCATACGATGGAATTTGGACTTGAAACCTTCTCCATTGCGTTTAAAATATTTTAAAACAAATGTTTTGATATACGGGTTGACCCAATTTCGTTCCGGAGTCAGAATGGGCTTTTTGGGCCATAGATCGTTCAGCACGTATATAAATCGGGTCCATCTATTCTATTGTCTATAAATACCCTGTTATAAACCCTAGAAGCCTCTATTACTCATTTCTATACGTAGAGAAACTTCTGTGCTCCTCTTCCTCAATGGTTGTAAACCCTAATTTATCCAATTCAAATTTGAATTCAAAAACCAACTTCAAAAATTCAAACTCCTCAGACAAAATTGGAAAAATAATGTATCGAAGATCTCAATGATACGAACCTACATCTACTGTTCATTTTCCGAGATAGTGACCGGATCGATCAGAAATCGCGGTCAAAGTCGAATTGGGCGTTTTTGATTTCGACATCAATCGGAAAAATTGGAATATGAGTTTTGTAGAGAATGTCGTTGGGAGTCTAGAGCTGGTGGTCGCATCACCTACCTCGACCTTTGGTGGTTGGAATCGACGAACTAAGGTTTCGAAACCCTAGTTAAAACTGGCAGCGGCTCATATTTTTTGGCAACCGGAGCGAGCATGGGGGGCACCATTGGATGCGGCGTGGCGAGCAGGTGAGGATGGTGGTGGCAGCTCGGCCTACGGCGGCGTATGGTGGTCGAAGATCATGGTCAAACCTTCGGTCAAGGGTGAGTTATTAGGTTCGGTTGTATTTGCGCGTGCGTTTACCTACTAGAGATGTTAGAGAAGATGGTGACGTGGCGTACAGGTTATGGCTTCTATTTATTATCTAGTTTTATTTTAATTTCGAATTCAAACGTTCTAATCGCTATAACTTTTACGTACATGATCCGTTTCACGCGCGGTTTTCTCCAGTAGGTTCGTATAGGGATTCCGGACATTTTAATCTTGGTTTGGACGGATTTGGAGACTGTCTAATTTTTGGGTTTAAATTGGATTTAAATTCAATTTAAATTCAAAAGGTGGGTGTATTAACTCACTCACAACTTCTAAAATTTCTTATGCTTGTTAAATTTATTTATGATGTGATTTGAAATTTATTTATAGCGGTTTGGCATATATTTAATCACCATCTCAGTAAAATTGCATTCATTTGAATTGATTTTTGTTATCAAATTTATTATTGCATAAAACAGCTAGTTAGATAGATTGTTTAATTTATTATTAAATATAAACTGTCAGTAATTACCTGTATCCATTATATGCTATATATTGATGTTATTGTTTAAATTGGATGATGATTGTGATAATTGGTTAATGATTGATATTGGGTGAATGGATGTTGTATTGTATATTGTTATAAACTGCAAGTTATTATGCATCTTTTTTTGTATTCGGGATTGCGGTTTGAAATGATATATAACTATAATTTTTATTTTAAATTACGAATTGAAATGATAAATATCTATATCACTTGACCATATGATAGAAAATTTTATACAGGCACCACGGTCTATATATAAAAATATTTGAAATGATTTCTATGTTTTGGAAAGGAATATACGATTTAATAAATATTAATTTTTGATGTTATATAAACATTATTATATATATATATAGTTAAAATTCAGGAATTTAACCTATGTATAAAATTGTTTAATAAAAATAAGTTTAATAACGGAGTTTGATTATTTTATATTATATGGTTAAGCACCTATTTAAGATATTGTATATATAGAGTTTTTAAATGACTTAACTGAAATTTAAGTTGGAAGATAAATATGAAATCGGTTTGAATTGAATTATTTAAGAGTTGTACTTGAATGAATTTGATTTGAAATTTAAATAAAAATGGAGTTTTCAAAAGGGTTTAATCTTTATAACTTGATTTGGTTTAAAGTGATTTAAATGAAATAAAAAGTTGAGATAAATGAATATGTCAAGTAAATAAGTTGAAGAATATCCAGTTGTTTGAAGTTAAAACTTTTACTTAAATTATATTGGATTTATTAAGTAAACATTTCAAATCTAAATAATAGCAATTGAGTTTGATATATATGGAGTTATCAAAGAATTAGTTTTGAAAAGGTGGAATATTTAAAGCTTTGATATATATGAAAATTGGAATGATTTATTTGGAGGTTCAAATCGGTATTTGGAATTTATTTGTGAAATTTAAAAAGCTATTTTATTATATAAATTGGCTTAATATTTAAACCATTTAAGTATTAGAAATTTTGTTTCAAAGCTGTGGGGTTTAAGATATATATAATTTGAAAGTATTATGTTTTTGGAAAAAGGGATATATCTAAAATAAAAATGATATCATATTGATTTAGGGTTTTAAAAATAGAAATGATATCATATTTATATGGTTTTGAAAGAAATATTATATTTTGGTTTTAAAATATAAATTATTTTGAAATAACCGTGGTGTTATAATAACGTTTGGTTGTTAAAGAGACCGGGATCAGAAGTTGTCATACTCTCTTCCAACTCCGAAAACCACTTTAACAACCGTGTACGCGGTGGAGATTCCAGAATGAAGTAGGATGGTGGCGGCATTTCCTTTGTGGTAAATACATGGACCCAACTCCCATGAGTCGGCATAAGGTGGCTAAAACAGGATCGATCGACGGGTTAATGAGGTAGCGCCTTTGATCGGACACATCCCTTCGATATTATACTTTGACTTTTGGATTGATTCGATGGCCACTTTTGATTTTTTTTATTTGGGTGTGTGCCTCGAGGTAGGCGGTAGCTGCGCGCTACGCGTTACCACCGGCCCGGAAGCGTAATTGGTATATCTATCCTAACGTTGCCTAGTTGTGCCGTGTCACCTGCCCTATCGCGCCTTGTACGAGTTTGATTTTCTCCCGTAGCCCGTGTGGTATCCTCTGGTGGCTTCCAGATCAGGAGGGACTATGATATTGGATGGACTACTGGGACTATTACATGTTAAGGTGGAAAATGTAAAGCCTTAATGCTATTTAAAAGTAAGTTTATTTTACAATAGACATTATTATAATTGCGAAATATTACATAGTAAATAGTTTAACGGATCCTTAGGAGATTTGAATCCCGAGCATCTCTTAAGTTACTGCACTCATATCTATTCCTGTTGATTTAACTTACATAATATCTTTTAGTTCTGACTCGAGTGTTCTGTTTTTTTCAATTCGCTCGGGTCAGTCCGAGCATTTCAGGAATCGAGGACTTTATTTCTAAAGGACGAAGACGAAGATTTCATTATTTTTATTGTATATTATATTGTTCCACTACACACTGTATTTCGCTGCATTGATTATTATTCACTGGTATGAGCTTTGGTTTAGCGATAAACCTTAGCTTTGTGGGATTTGACTCTTTACTAATCGGGTAGTAATACCCTATGATGAGTCACTGAGTGTACATATATGATAGAGCGTATTTGTTAGTGTTATAAAAAAAGGTTTTAATATTGTGTTAATCTATTCCATTTTGTATTTATAAATTCTGGTTGATGCATGGGACGCTATGACATGAATAGGGATTTCTAAACACTTAATAGGACAGACCGACATAATATTGTTTTAATATAGGTAAATGAAATAATTTTGCCTATTATATTTTCTATATATATAAAGTAAATTTTATAAAGATTTTATTTGGTTGTAACATATTGGTTGTTAGGTAATAAAATTTATAAATAATAGTTGAAATAAGATTGAAAATGAAATAAATGAAAATTTAGAACTTAAGTTCCGGGGTTTTGAAATTTCTTTTGAATGATTTTGAAATATAATAATAATATATTAGAAGTATTTTCTGATATAAATAGCTTCATATAATTTGAAAGAATTGTTTAAAGAAATTTTTGGAAAAAAAATAAGTTCTGTACTCCCCTCTCTATCGCTGGAAAATAATTTCGGTGATGGCGGCCGCATCATCGACATTCATTTTCGAGTTTCGAAGTGAGACTGCCACTGTAGTAATTTTACTACAGATTTATTTTGATAAACAAATATAAATTTTAAATTGTTTTAAATATAATTGGATATAAAAAGTGTAAGTATATACATTTATCTATTATTTTAAAACGATTTATGAATAAAACCCGGTATTTAAATTCTTAAGTTTCTGTTATTTTACAGTTTCAATTAGTGTAGTAAAGTGGAAGTTAACTAATAATTGGAACCTTTAAATTAAATAAGAGTTAAGTAAATGTTTTTGGTATTTATAACTAAATAAGTAGAAAAGATGGATAGTAAGTAAAGCCTCTTGAGTTTAAGATGAGTATTTGGAACTCTAAATAAATTAAGAGATTTAATGCTAAGTTATAAATGTGATTAAAGGGAATTTGAAATTGTAATCTATTAAATAAAGAATAATATTATTGAACATTAAGTTAATTAAAAGAAATAAAGTAAACTTGTATAACTTTCAATTACATCCTTAAAAGCATATATATAACTTACCCAACAATAAAAGTTACAATGTTTAATAAGAAATTGTAATAGAATATTATACAAGTAAAAATTTGAAAAGAAAATTGAAAGTATTCAATGAAATTCTTTAATAAATAAGAATTTGATATTGTAAGTAAGAAATTTTAACTTTAGTAAATAAGTTGAAGTTATTTCTAAATAAAATTGTAAGAAATAATCGTAAAATAAAAAGATAAACCATTATATGAATGAAAAAGAGAAATCAAACAACAAATGTATTAAATGAAATTAAAAAAGAATGAACTTAATCAGTTGTTTGAAATTGTTGATTGTTTTGGTTTATGGTTGTCTGGGTAAGGATACTTTAAAAAAAATTGGATGTATGAATAATCTATTTAGCTTCATCAGAGACTGTTGAGTAAATAGTGCGCTTAGTAGTTTATTTTTCATTATGTACAAATTTAAAGTTTTGAATCCGAACAACTAATTGTTTTATTTGATATGACTGAATGATTGATTTGTGTTGATTCCATGTGATGGTTGTATGCCTTGTTGCAAGTCTTTGATGATTGTATTGATTTGTTTGTTTATGGTTGAAACCACTTTAAATATTTCATTTTATATAACTGTTAACTCTTTTGGATTATATAAGTGAAATACATGCTATGGAAGCAATTTCTACTACATTTGGTTTCATAATAATAAGCGTAAATTGCTCGACAAATAGGTACGTTTTCGGATTACGATTTATAGCGTTATTATATTATTTTCCCGTGTTGGGATATATTATTTTGGAAAATATATGTGGATATTGTTATTTTGATATTATATTTTCTCCCGAGCCTCTCCGTACAAAGGAGACTCTGCCGAAATTTTCCGTTAATTTTGGACTTATAGAATATTTTGAAATGTTTTCCAAACCTTATTAATCTGAATATATAAAGATTTAATGTTTACAAATTGGTATATTTTGTTTAAATTTATAAATTTTGTAAATCTATTTGTTTATAAATTTAATATTTTAAGTAAGATATATTGATTCTCAATTCTTCCTTTTCCCTTCTTTTTCCTTTTCGGGGACGAAAAGTTTTGAGTCGAGGAGAGTGTGACGACCCGTAAATTTTGATAAATAATTTTTTTTAATCTAATTAGATTTTTGAATTTTAATTTAGAAAGGAATAAAAATTTTATAATGTATATTGAAGTAAATGTTAATAATGAATTAGAGAAATGGTTATTGAACATAATTTTTGAAAATTTAAGTGAAATCCCAATAAAGAACTAGTGTTAATTATTGCACTTGGATATAAAATTTAAAATAAGTAATTAAAGATAAGCATTTAATTGACGTACGTAATAATATATTGATAAACAGTCACTGTATGTAAATTAAGGTAGTAATGTTAATGGCAGTTGATGAATAACCAATTTAATGAAATTCAAATTGATTGAAAAGACTGTTTAGGTTATAATGGATTGTAAATAGAAATATTTGGTAATAAATTGAATATAAGAAAACAAGGGCAATTAGTGAATTAATTAATGAATTCATAATAATAAATAGTGATTAAGTAAAATCAATGTTCTGTATGTAATGGTATGGAAATAATAACTAGAATGAATTGCAACAGTTAAAAAAATGTAAGTTAACTGTTAATAACTTGGATGTAATTCCAATAAGTGAAACAGTGTAAATGTTATAACTTGGTTACCAAATTTATATACGGAAGTGGATGTAAATATGAATTTATTTAATGAAATAATACACGGTTAATGACAATTAATTTAAAAAATTTGTTATATATGGAATTTTAACTTGTGTTGGTAAGTAATAACTTATAAAAGTAAGTAAATTGATGAAATAGAAAGTTTATTTATATATGGAATTTTTGTTATATTCGGAATGGTGAATGTAAATTGAAGAGAAGTGTAAGTTTATTTATAAGGCAGTAATTGATGAAATAGAAAGTTGAAAACCAAGTAAATAAAATTATTGAGGACATTTAATAGTAATTAATTTATATATTGGGCAATTAAATCAAATCAATTTATAGAAATCAATTTAAATTAATTGGAAGGAAATCTATAATAAATGAATTTATTTGTAAGTGAATGAAATTTATTTCTATATTAATTGGAAATGGAAATAGGATCGTTAATACAAAGGAAAGATGGAAATTTGAACTTACTAATGTAATAAAGGGTAAACCAAATGTTATCTTGGTTTATTGAATAATAATTGATTAGATAAAAAGGATTTGGAGTTAAATCTAGTTAATTTATTGAAATAAATTATAATTAATTGAATTTATTGTGAATGAAATTAATTACTACATTATTTAAAATTTAGATGAAATAAGGATATTAATGCACTATGGTATAAACCATGATAATTATATTGTAAAATGAAATCAGTGAATGACTAGATGGTTAATTCTATAAGATGTAATAAATGTTAAATTTTTTTTATAATATGAAGATTGGCTGACTTAAGGAGTGAAAACCAATATTTATTAATTTATTTGAAATTTTGAAATTTAATAAGTGGATTAATTGCAAATAAGTGGAATATAATATTAAAATATTACATAAATGAGAATTTAGATGAAAAGTGAGAATGTTATTGTAATGGATTTTTGGTTCCAATATTTATTTCGTATGTTTGTTAATAATGAATTGAATAGTAGAATGAAAAGAAAAAAGAAATTTTGGAAATTAAATTTATAATTTCTGAATTGAATGGAATTGAGGTTAATACTGGAATTGATAAATTTATCAACTTTGTGCTGACTTTTTAATTTGTTTAAATCATTGTAACAGTTGGGAAATATAAAGGTGATAAAAAATTTCAATTCTAGAATTGAAATTTAAAATTGGATGTAATTATTTAATTATAAATTTATTTAATTAGTGTAAAAATAGACATTTTGGCCACTGACTCGGATTTCGATGAAACCAGTTTCATTGGATCCGTATCAGTGAATTATTTTAGGGTTTCAAGTTTCGTAGTGATATGGCTTGTTGTTTGATCACACGGACTCGAAACGCCTTGAAATCGATAAATTGAAATCAATTGAAATCAATTTGAAATAAATTGATTTCAGCACAATTTCTTCATACGATGGAATTAGGATTTGAAACCTTTTCCATTGCGTTTAAAATATTTTGAAACATCTGTTTTGATATACGGGTTGACCCAATTTCGTTCCGAAGTCAGAACGGGCTTTTCGGGCCATAGATCGTTTAACACGTTTATAAATCGAATCCAACTATTCTATTGTCTATAATACCCTGTTATAAACCCTAGCAGCCTCTGTGACGCCCCACCTCTATACCCACGCTAGCCAAGAACATTACTGTGAATGCTGTCAACTAGCACGGAGAATAAGGTTGTTGAGGAGCGACCATCTATGTAATTGCTTTGTGCAAGTACCGATATACCGGATAAAAATATAACTTTTCATCTCAAGAGGAAATCCGACATACCGACACAAACTCAAAGCTACTACACAGTGGCTATAAAGGTCTTCGGAAACAAATATAGAAATAAACATAACACAAATCAGTCATAGACAATTCATATCACAAAGGCGGAAATAGATATGAATATTACACATGAAAGTGTATATCAGAGTAGTGGTCTAAAAAGATCCACAATATCATAAAAGAAATAGTTACATGAACTACACAAAAGAATAAGTATACATTATGGAGTCTATATCTCAAATGTATACAACAAAAGCTACTAATCTAAGTAGTCAAGCAAAAGTCAGAGAAATCAATCCCAAGAGAGAAGTCAAGCTGAAGCACCTGTAACATCTCGGTCTGACCCGAGTATTATTTAATAAGAAAATAATAAACAGATCAGTCTAACTATAGATATCAGATGAAACGATATAGAATCAGAGTTATGACTAAACACAAAATAATCACAAGGCCAAGCTGTGATATATAAGTAGTTGATAATCAACAAGAGATTAATCAATATCACAAAATCTACACAAGAATCAAAGAAGTGTCATACTCTTTATTTCGTTCATCAAACCACAAATATTAACGATAATATCAATGTCAATCGCAAAAGTCAATGACACACAAATTCCAGAAGACTACACAAGAAATCCAGAAATCACTAAAGTCAATGACACACAAATTCACCAATGCACAAATATCGATAAGGCTTACCAGTGGAAATCACGAAAAATTGGTGAAACACAAATTCTAGAAATCTACACAAGAAATCCAGAAATCACAAAAGGGGGGGAGGCCTATCACAAACGGGAGCTAAAGCTCACCAACACGTGTATCACAAACGGAACGCTAATTCCATGGTCGTTAACCATCATAAATTGAGCCGAAGCTCCACAAACGGCCCGAAGACCATGGGTTGCTACCCCATCACAAATTGAGTCGAAACTCCACAAAACGGGGTTTAGTCTCCCTCGCAGACAAAGAGACATCGCACATTGCTAGTCTAAATCACAAATATGATCGTCATGATCAACGAGAAGTGTCAATTACACTAAGCTAGTAAATATATGAGTTTAGCTTCATGTCCCATAACCACTTGCTTAACTTAAATATTTACGAACAAACTGTAAATTTCCACTAGAAAATTGTCACAAGAGTTTCAATCGAACAAGTCCAAGAATTAACCAACAAAGTGAATGCAAGCGTTTCATACCACTTGTTTTACTAAGTCGTTTAATTAGATTTCTCATACGAGTGAGGTAAAGGTTTATATATACTAATAGATTGGAAAACGGTTTTATAAACGAATTTGGTATTAAAATAGTATTGAAATCGTTTGAGGAAAGAGTTTTGATATTTACTACTAGTATAGAAAACCTTTATATTTTTAAAGTGACAAAGCACAAGGGGGATTGTAGAAACAATCAATCACAAAGATCACATTCGAAGATGTGAATAAAAATCCAACGAAATCGATAAAGGATCCATCGAAGTGGATATATCTAAAATTCCCAAAGAAAATAAGTCATCAAAGATGATAATAAATGATGACAATAAATAGGATCATCACGAATCGATTTAAATTGGAAATTCAATCCAAAAAGGCAAATTGGACTCAAACAGCAGGTTCAGTCGACTGAACAGAGTTTTCAGTCGACTGACCCTGTGCCTGGAAATTTTCCAGGTTCAGGAAACTTTCTGTTTCCAGTTTCAGTCGACTGACAGAGTTTTCAGTCGACTGAATCATGCCTGGAAACTTTCGGGTTACAGGTTCAGTCGACTGAACAGAGTTTTCAGTCGACTGAATCATGCCTGGGCTGTTTTTCAGCCTATTCAAATGAAGAGCAAATTCTTCCAAAATGCAACCGGACGAACATTGGCTCTAAGGGTTTATGCCAATCGGCAACCCGGCCCTATATGCTCCTCGGTGCATCACTAAAAGCATGATCAAACATCCATAAAAGGATTTTCACACAAATTTGACTTAAAAACCCAAAATTTGGAATATTCACAAAACCAATCCAAATCAAGAGCAAATTCTCATGAAGAAGTGTTAGGAATTCAAACCTAACAACCAAAGATAATTATAGCCATAGATGTGAGATAAAAATCTCACCTTTTCACAAAATCGAACAAGAAGAATCTTGAAAGCAAATGGAGAATCAACCTCTCTTCAACACAACCCAATTGAGCTTGAATCTAAGCTCAAAAACAAGAACATTCCCAAAATTAGGTTTAGGAATTTCTGAAATTGGTAAGAGAATAAGTTGGAGAAGAAGAAGAGAAGCTTACCAATGGGTTCTTCTTAAGTTTGGAGCTAGGAATTTGATTTGCAAGAGAAACTAGGGTTTTGGAGTTTTAATTTCCAATCTCTCCCACCATTAATGCTAAGAAGACTGAAATGAGAAGAGAATGAGGGTGAGTGGGGAAGAGTGGCTCAGATTTGAGCATAAGTTAACATAGGGCTGAGCCCAAACCAAACCCAAAGTGAAAAGTAGCAAAAATCAACTTTCTCCAAACATATCGAAGCTTATACTCAAAAAGGTCGCAAACGGCATTTTAAACTCAATGGGAGTGGTCCCGAGTCCTAATTCGACCGTATGCAAAAAGTAGCTTTTCGGACTAAAATCCGACTAACGATAAAATATTTAAATAAAATATTTAAATATAAAATCGATAAATATGCGGGTTGTTACAGACTCCCCTCCTTAAATAAATTGCGTCCTCACAATATTACAAGAAGAAGATATATAGTAACAACCCTAAAAGCATATTCAACACAAAAGAAGTTTGAAATAAGAAGTTCACCTCAAAGAGCACGAGAAAGTAAGTCCGGGTGTGTTCGCTCGATGTACTCTCTAGATTCCCAAGAACAATCCTTAGGATTTGAAGACCATTGAACTTTAACAAGCGGAACATCTTTATTTCGAAGTCGTTTGACTTCCGAAGTAATGATACGAATAGGATGTTGCTCATAAGTTAAATTAGGCGAAACTTCAATCTCTTCCACAACACCGGGCTCAAGAACAGAATCGGAATCTCGAAGACATTTCCGAAGTTGAGAAACGTGAAACAAGTCATGGATAGCAGAAAATTGAGCCGGTAATAAAAGGCGATAAGCCATGGGACCAATACGTTCAATGATAGGAAATGGCCCAATATACCGAGGCGCCAATTTTCCCGATCGACTGAAACGTACAACACCTTTCATAGGTGAAACACGAATGAACACAAGATCTCCCTCAGAAAATTCTAACTTCCTTCTCCGGTTATCGACATAGGATTTTTTTCTACTCTGGGCTTCTTTCATCCTATGACAATTAAGATCAATCTTTTCTGTGGAATCACGAATAAAATCTGGACCTAAAACCAGTTTCTCACCGGCCTCAAGCCAACAAGAAGGAGATCGGCATGGCCTACCATAGAGTGCCTCGAAAGGCGCCATACCAATACTAGATTGGAAGCTATTATTATAGGAAAATTCAACAAGTGAAATATGATCTTCCTAACTTCCCCCAAAATCAAGCACACATGCACGAAGAAGATCTTCAAGAGTTTGATTCACACGCTCAGTTTGTCCATCGGACTGAGGATGATAAGCGGTGCTAAAATTGAGCTTCGTTCCCAAAGCTTTTTGAAGACTCTTCCAAAATCCACTAGTAAACAATGGATCACGATCACTAACAATCGAAGTAGGAACTCCATGCAATTTAATAATTTCTTTGATAAAGAGTTTGGCCAAAAGGGGTACGGTTCGGTTAGACCGAACGGGAATAAAATGGGCAGATTTAGTAAGCCTATCAACAATCACCCATAAGCTATCATGACCCGAACGAGAACGGGGAAGGCCATCTATAAAATCCATGGAAATATTGTTCCACTTCCAAACTGGAATTTCTAAAGGTTGCAATAACCCACCGGGCCTTTGATGTTCGGCCTTGACGAGTTGGCAAGTCATGCAACGCTTAACGAAGTTAGCGATGTCAAGTTTCATTCCCTCCCAATAATAAAGTCGCTTCATATCCGCATACATTTTACTACTACCGGGATGAATGGTGAATTTAGAACGATGTGAATCTTCTAAAATATCTTTACGAAGATCACCAATATTTGGCATGACAAGTCTACCAAATTTCCGAATGCCGCCACAAGAATCGATATCAAAGTCTTTCAAACCTTCAATATCAATTTTATCCTTATTATTTTGGCCAAGAAGAGCCAATTCGGGGTCTAGCCTTTGAGCTTCAAGAATGCGGTCCAAAAGAGAAGGATGAGCCTCAAGGCTACATAAAATAAGAGATGAACATAAATCGGGAACACGCTCTCGAATCTCACAAGTGGTTAAGATCTCGAGATCGTTCCATTCGGATATCATCAAAGAAACAACAGCTTGTTGTTTACGCTAAGAGCATCGGCGACACGATTACCCTTACCGGGGGTATAAAGAATATCAAGATCATAAGGAGCAAGGAACTCGAGCCAACGCTGTTGACGCAAATTAAGTTCCTTTTGGGAGAATAAATACTTCAAGGACTTATGATCGGTATAAAGAACAAATTTCTCTCCTAAAAGATAATGACGCCAAATACGAAGGGCGAAAACAATAGCCGCGAGCTCTAAATCATGAGTGGCATATCTAGTCTCAGCAGGCTTCAATTGCCTAGAAGCATAAGCAATAACACGTTCTCTTTGCATGAGAACGGCACCCAAACCAACGCGACTAGCATCGGTATAGACAACGAAATCTTGATTCCCCTCGGGAATAACGAGAATAGGAGCATCAGAAAGAAGCTCTTTTAATTTCTGAAAAGAAGCTTCACATTTGTCCGACCAAATGTATTTAACACCTTTCTTAGTCAAGCTAGTGAGAGGCACGGCAATCTTATAAAAGTCTTTGATAAAACGACGGTAATAGCCCGCCAATCCGAGAAAACTACGAATCTCTGTCACATTCTCCGGTCTCTTCCAATCTTGAATCGCTTCAATCTTTGAAGGATCCACGGAAATTCCGGATTCAGAAATAATATGACCGAGAAACTTCACACGAGATTGCCAAAAGTGGCATTTAGAAAACTTTGCCCTTAATTGATTACTCCTAAGAGTTTCCAACACAATCCGAAGATGGTTTTCATGCTCCTCCTCGGTTTTAGAATACACAAGAATATCATCGATAAAGATGAGAACAAACCGGTCGAGGAAGTCTTTGAAAACTCTATTCATAAGGTCAACGAAATACGCCGGAGCATTCGTTAGACCAAATGGCATAACAAGCCATTCATAAGATCCATAACGAGTACGGAACGATGTCAAAGGAATACTATCCTCTGCAATACGAAGCTGATGAAATCCAGTAGCTAAGTCTAATTGTGAAAAGACTCTAGCACCACTAAGTTGATCGAATAGATCATCAATGCGAGGTAGAGGATATTTATTTTTGATAGTAAGATCATTAAGCTTGCGGTAGTCAACGCAAAGCCTAAGTGTTCCATCGGATTTCTTCACAAAAATAGCTGAAGCTCCCCAAGGTGAGGAACTAGAGCGAATAAATTGCTTCGTCTCCAATTCGGATAATTGTTTGCGCATCTCCTCGTTTTCTTTATTGGACATACGATAAGGAGGACGAGTGATAGGTTGAGCTCCAGGAATAAGATTAATTCTGAACTCAATTGCTCGCTTAGGTGGTAATCCTAAAACGGGCTCGAATATGTCAAAAAATTCACAAACGACGTGAATAAGAGAAATAATATCACCCTCGTCATCATCATCGTCATTACGAGGATTTAAAGAATACAAAGATGCAACCAAGCTGGAATCTGAATCTTTAAGATTAATAGAAATCTGCTTAACAGATTGAGAATGTCGAAGATGAATAGTCCACTCAGGACATAGGTTTTGAGCTTCATAACGATTAAGCCAATCCATTCCCAAAATCATTCCAAAGCCTAAGTAACGCAGACATGCAAATCGGCTAGGAAAGGAAAATCACACAAAATAATCTCGACATCTTTACACAATAAACTGATTGTCGCGGATCCACCAACCAGATTCGCGATTCTCAAAGAAGTCATTAAACACAAAACATCCAAGGAAAAAGTATCAACAAGTTCTTTTGACATAAAAGAATGGGACGCACCCGTATCAAAAAGAACTCGAATAGGATGATCACGAAATAAAATAATTCCATCCAGAATAGAATGATAAATACCTTGGCCACGAGATGTGTTGCCAGGGGCTTGAGAAACATTAAGCTTTCCCTCCTTCCTGCCCTGAAGCTTGGGGCATGAAGATATAACATGACCGGGAACTTTGCAGTAGCGACAAGAGAGAGACTTTGGGCACTTGTTCGCATAATGGTCCTTCGAACCACAATTATAGCATTCCCCACGGCCAAAGGAAGAAGTCTTTGCCACGGAGGTTGCTTGTTTCCCCTTTTTATTGGGATAAGGACCTTTAAATCTGTTTGGCCTCTTCTTGTTATTGTTGAAGTTTGGTTTGGAACCCACCACTTCAACATCATTCTCTCTATCCGCCTCTTCAAGACGAAGAGCGATATCAACGAGTTGGTCGAAAGAAACTTCTAATTTTAGAAGTAATGGCTTCTTGAGACTTTTGTTTAAGCCATAAACAAATCTCTGATTCTTCTTCAGCGGGGTGTTGATGTATTCAACCCCATATTTTGAAAGCGACTCAAAGGAGGCGACGTAATCAGTCACGGAGGACTCACCTTGAACAAGGTATATAAATCGTCGAGCCAATGTCACTTTCTCTGCTTCCGGTACAAATTTCAACTCGAAGCGTTCTCGGAATTTCTCCCAGGTGAGATCCGCTTCATTAATCTCAGAAATAAGAAGCTCATACCAGTCCAATGCTCTTTCTCGGAGCATACTAGAGGCCACCTGAACTCGGTGAAGGTCAATAAGATTCATGCGCGAAAAGATGCGATTGCATGTTCTAAGCCAAGCTTGGACTTCAATAATAGTTTCAGAATCTTTGAATGGCTCCCCACCCAAATTGGTGTAATCGCTGCACAAGCGTGCAAATCCCGACTTTGGGTGAGTAGGTTCCGGGTTTGCTCCAGCTGCTTGAGCATTAGTTACCAAATCAAGAAGCTGTTGAGCAGTCATAAAAACTCCATCCTGGGGTGGAGCGCTAGATGGCACGGCCCTGGGGCGGCCTGGTCTAGACATTTCTCTTCCTTTAGAAAGAAAGAAGAAGAAGAAAAAGGTTATTCACCAAATTGAATATCAAGCAATCTTGATAGATAAACAAGGAATCATAAGGAAAATAGGATGAATCGGTACGAAGACTCGAATTAAATCCTAAAGCACGACTCCTAAGATGGACTTAGGACGATGATCCTTGTTATAATATTCCATATTGTTCCGAAGTTTGGCTCTGATACCAAATCAAGACGCCCCACCTCTATACCCACGCTAGCCAAGAACATTACTGTGAATGATGTCAACTAGCACAGAGAATAAGGCTATTGAGGAGCGACCATCAATGTAATTGCTTTGTGCGAGTACCGATATACCGGATAAAAATATAACTTTTCATCTCAAGAGGAAATCCGACATACCGACACAAACTCAAAGCTACTACACAGTGGCTATAAAGGTCTTCAGAAACAAATATAGAAATAAACATAACACAAATCAGTCACAGACAATTCATATCACAAAGGCGGAAATAGATATGAATATTACACATGAAAGTGTATATCAGAGTAGTGGTCTAAAAAGATCCACAATACCACAAAAGAAATAGTTACATGAACTACACAAAAGAATAAGTATACATTATGGAGTCTATATCTCAAATGTATACAACAAAAGCTACTAATCTAAGTAGTCAACCAAAAGTCAGAGAAATCAATCCCAAGAGTGAAGTCAAGCTGAAGCACCTATAACATCTCGGTCTGACCCGAGTATTATTTAATAAGAAAATAATAAACGGATCAGTCTAACTATAGATATCAGATGAAACGATATAGAATCAGAGTTATGACTAAACACAAAATAATCACAAGGCCAAGCTGTGATATATAAGTAGTTGATAATCAACAAGAGATTAATCAATATCACAAAATCTACACAAGAATCAAAGAAATGTCATGCTCTTTATTTCTTTCATCAAACCACAAATATTAACGATAATACCAATGTCAATCGCAAAAGTCAGTGACGCACAAATTCCAGAAGACTACACAAGAAATCCATAAATCACTAAAGTCAGTGACACACAAATTCACCAATGCACAAATATCGATAAGGCTTATCAATGGAAATCACGAAAAATTGGTGAAACACAAATTCTAGAAATCTACACAAGAAATCCAGAAATCACAAAAGGGGGGATGCCTATCACAAACGGGAGCATAAAGCTCACCAACACGTGTATCACAAACGGAACGCTAATTCCATGGTCGCTAACCATCACAAATTGAGCCGAAGCTCCACAAATGGCCCGAAGACCATGGGTTGCTATCCCATCACAAATTGAGTCGAAACTCCACAAAACGGGGTTCAGTCTCCCTCGCAGACAAAGAGACATCGCACATTGCTAGTCTAAATCACAAAGATGATCGTCATGATCAACGAGAAGTGTCAATTACACTAAGCTAGTAAATATATGAGTTTAGCTTCATGTCCCATAACCACTTGCTTAACTTAAATATTTACGAACAAACTGTAAATTTCCACTAGAAAATTGTCACAAGAGTTTCAATCGAACAAGTCCAAGAATTAACCAACAAAGTGAACGCAAGCGTTTCATACCACTTGTTTTACTAAGTCATTTAATTAGTTTCTCATACGAGTGAGGTAAAGGTTTATATATACTAATAGATTGGAAAACGGTTTTATAAACGAATTTGGTATTAAAATAGTATTGAAAACGTTTGAGGAAAGAGTTTTGATATTTACTACTAGTATAGAAAACCTTTATATTTTTAAAGTGACAAAGCACAAGGGGGATTGTAGAAACAATCAATCACAAAGATCACATTCGAAGATGTGAATAAAAATCCAACGAAATCGATAAAGGATCCATCGAAGTGGATATATCTAAAATTCCCAAAGAAAATAAGTCATCAAAGATGATAATAAATGATGACAATAAATAGAATCATCAAGAATCGATTTAAATTGGAAATTCAATCCAAAAAGGCAAATTGGAATCAAACAGCAGGTTCAGTCGACTGAACAGAGTTTTCAGTCGACTGACCCTGTGCCTGGAAATTTTCCAGGTTAAGGAAACTTTCTGTTTTCAGTTTCAGTCGACTGAACAGAGTTTTCAGTCGACTGAATCATGCCTGGAAACTTTCTGGTTCCAGGTGCAGTCGACTGAACAGAGTTTTCAGTCGACTGAATCATGTCTGGGCTGTTTTTCAGCCTTTTCAAATGAAGAGCAAATTCTTCCAAAATGCAACCGGACGAACATTGGCTCTAAGGGTTTATGCCAATCGGCAACCCGGCCCTATATGCTCCTCGGTGCATCACTAAAAGCATGATCAAACATCCATATAAGGATTTTCACACAAATTTGACTTAAAAACCCAAAATTTGGAATATTCACAAAACCAATCCAAATCAAGAGCAAATTCTCATGAAGAAGTGTTAGGAATTCAAACCTAACAACCAAAGATAATTATAGCCATAGATGTGAGATAAAAATCTCACCTTTTCACAAAATCGAAAAAGAAGAAGCTTGAAAGCAAATGGAGAATCAACCTCTCTTCAACACAACCCAATTGAGCTTGAATCTAAGCTCAAAAACAAGAACATTCCCAAAATTAGGTTTAGGAATTTTTGAAATTGGTAAGAGAATAAGTTGGAGAAGAAGAAGAGAAGCTTACCAATGGGTTCTTCTTGAGTTTGGAGCTAGGAATTTGATTTGCAAGAGAAACTAGGGTTTTGGAGTTTTAATTTCCAATCTCTCCCACCATTAATGCTAAGAAGACTGAAATGAGAAGAGAATGAGGGTGAGTGGGAAGAGTGGCTCAGATTTGAGCATAAGTTAACATAGGGCTGAGCCCAAACCAAACCCAAGGTGAAAAGTAGCAAAAATCAACTTTCTCCAAACATATCGAAGCTTATACTCAAAAAGGTCGCAAACGGCATTTTAAACTCAATGGGAGTGGTCCCGAGTCCTAATTCGACCGTATGCAAAAAGTAGCTTTTTGGACTAAAATCCGACTAACGATAAAATATTTAAATAAAATATTTAAATATAAAATCGATAAATATGCGGGTTGTTACAGCCTCTATTCCTCATTTCTATACGTACAGAAACTTCCGTTCTCCTCTTCCTCAATAGCTGTAAACCCAAATTTATCCAATTCAAATTTCAATTCAAAAATCAACTTCAAAAATTCAAACTCCTCCGAAAAATTTGGAAAAGTTATATATCGAAGATCTCAATGATACGAACCTACATCTACTGTTCGTTTTACGAGATAGTGACCGGATCGATCATAAATCACGGTCAAAGTCGAATTGGGTGTTTTTGATTTCGACATCAATTGGAAAAATTGGAATATGAGCTTTTGTAGAGAATGTCGTTCGGAGTCTAGAGGTGGTGGTCGCGTCACCTACCTCGACCTACGGTGGTGGCAATCGACGAACTAGGGTTTCGAAACCTTAGTCAAAATTGGCGGCGGCTCATAATTTTTGGCGACCGAAGCGAGCATTGAGGGTACCAGTGGGTGCGGCATGGCGAGCAGGTGAGGATGGTGATGGCAACTCGGCTTACGGCGGCGTATGGTAATCTAAGATCATGGTCAAACCTTTGGTCAAGGGTGAGTTATTGGGTTCGGCTTTGTTTGAGCGTGCGTTTGCTTACTGGAGATGTTAGAGAAGATGGTGACGTGGCGTATAGGTGATGGCGTCTATTTATTATCTTGTTTTATTTTAATTTCGAATTCAAACATTCTAATCGCTATAACTTTCACGTACGTGATCCGTTTCACGCGCGGTTCTCTCCGCTAGGTTTGTATTGGGATTTCGGACATTTGGCGTGGGTTTGGGCAGATTTGGAGACTGTCCAATTTTTGATTTAAATTGGATTTAAATTCAATTTAAATTCAAAAGGTGAGTGTTTTAACCCACTCACAACTTCTAAAATTCTTATGTTTGTTAAATTTATTTATGATGTGATTTGAAATTTATAGCTGCTTGGCATATATTTAATCATTATCTCGGTAAAATTACATTCATTTGAATTGATTGTTGTTATCAAATTTATTATTGCATAAAACTGCCAGTTAGATAGATTGTTTAATTTATTATTGAATATAAACTGTCAGTAATTACCTGTATCCATTATATGTTATATATTGATGTTATTGTTTAACTTGGGTGATGATTGTGATAAATGGTTGATGATTGATATTGGATAAATGGATGTTGTATTATATATTGTTATAAACTGCAAGTTATTATGCATCTTTTTTGTATTCAGGATTACGGTTTGAAATGATATATAACCGTAATTTTTATTTTAAATTACGGATTGAAATGATGAATATCCATATCACTTGACCATAGGACAGAAAATTTTATACAATCACCGCGGTCTATATATAAAAATATTTGAAATGATTTCTGTAACGACCCGTAAATTTAACCAGTTTTAATAATGTTATTAACTGAAATTTTATGAAATTTTAAACGATAAACTTTTGAAATATAAATTTTATATTTGAAATGCGTCTACTTAAACATAACAACAGGAAAATTTTCGTCCGAAAATATGAAAGTTCATTTCGCGCGTAAATTTACTTTAATTTAATCAGTTAAAAATCGATGAAAATAAAATGTTTTCGAAATCTGGATATTTTTACACAGAAAAATTCTAAATCATCTTCTGAGCAAGACGTCATTTTTTTTTTCAAATTTGGACTTTTTTAGCTCCGTCGATCTTATTTTTCTGCGTTTTTCCTTCATTTCCGCTAATAGAAAATTGGAATTTTTAAAATTTAATCGTCCCACAGATATCAATATACCATTTTGATCGTCTCGTCGTGCTGATCTCCATGGTATATTCGGTTCTATATTTTGAAGTTCGAGAAACGACGGAGTCTACGGAACGTTAGCCGTATCGGTACACAATTGAAACGTTTCGAGCCATCCGAATTCCTTGTGTCAATTCATTATCTACCGTATAAATCAAACAGCAGTTGCTTTTAATTATTTCAGAATTTGCGTGCCTAACTTTCACTCTTCCCTTTTCATTAGCTGTCACGTTCATTTAGGCTGTTCACTTTCTTTCCTTTAATTTATTTGTTGTTCCTCTCTTCCCTTTCATTCGGCCTCACCCTCATCTGTCACTTGCTTCTTGTAACCCACTTCCTCCTTCCAATCGAACAACCGAGAAAAAAAGCAGCCCAGTCACCGAGCACCAGATGCCCCACCTCACTGACGTCCCGCTCTTCACCTTCATCCACGTAAGCACTCGACAACACATCGCATCAAATCCATTTCTCCTCCTCTCGGCCTTGTGCCTAGGCCACAATCCCAGCAGACCGAGAATCACCAGGCACGCAGCCCACTTAGCAGCACCTTCTCGCACCCTTAGATCAGCTGCTTCCTCACCATTTCTTTTTTTTCAACATATGTTGTAAAGAAGCAGGTATATACATATAAGTTAATATATTATGTAAGTTGTTAGTTTTGTATTTCATATGTTAAAAGATTTTGTAAGTTTGGTATATAATATATACTTGTTTTGAGATTTTATAAGTTCAGTTATATATTTGTATGGTATTGGATACACACGGTCTTGAAATTAATCTGTTGCCATATATATATATATTAATAAAGTATGTATGGTGATTTTAAAGTAAGTATTGTTGAAAAGAATTTCTTTTTTTAAAAGGCTTTAGTATATTACATGTTCTGCCTGAGCTTGTTATGTATATAGACTTTATAATATGTAATTATAGAGGTTATAACATGAGCCTTGAATTTATAAGGCAACATATACTCAGTTTGAATATGCACCGGGAGTTTGGTATACCTCAGTTTTACAGAAATACGGTAAGTGTTTGAATAACAAAAGTGTGAGTATAGATATAAAGTTTGTCTACATGTGTTTATATATATTGTTTTTTTTACTAAAATTATGTTTTGTATGTACATAAGGTTATTTGTTATAATATGATATGTTTATATAAGATTTATTGTTTTAAATTTTAATATGAATGTACGGTTATATATGTAGTTGCAAATTAGATTATATATAGTGTACGATATATATAAAAGTGTATATTTTATTATAGGTCGGCTTATACATTATAAGTTACCAGTATGTATTTTGTTACAGAATGTTATATTATTTCATATAAAAGCATAAAAGTTTGGCTTGCTTTTGGAAAGTTGTCAGAGAAGTATTTATATAATTTTACGTGTTCCGTGTATATAAGGATGTAATACTGAAAAAGAATGTATATGTGTTTAAATTCAAATATTGATTTTTCAATATAATATGATGATGTTTTGTTTTAATATGTGTTTCAAATTTAATGCCAGTTTCGAACTATGTGAATATTTATTTGAATATCTGACTTAAATTAAAATATTGATTGTAAGGCAGGCTAAATAACAAATAATGATATATATATAATGTATGTGTTTTAAATTTAGAATATTGTTTTACAAATATAGTTATATACAGTTATATACAAGTTCACTTATATCAATTATCTTTATCAGTTTAGTTCTCATTCGTTCCCATCACTTCCTATTATCAGCTTGTCCGTCGAATTCGTGCCCATCTCACACTGCTTTGGAATTCGTGTTGGGATTCGTAACTCAATTTTAGTGTCATCTTCGGTATTCTCTAGCCTTGAAAGGTGAGCAATCACTCACGATTAATGTTCTTTTATTTATTAAATTTGATTTCAATTGAAACGACAATTGAAATATGCTGATGTTAGTTATTTATATTGTTAAATATATCTATTACCTGTATTAGTTCACCTGTGGCATCTGACATCATTATCTGTTAATTATTCGATGATAATCCCGTTTGATTGATTGTTTGTTGTTTATATTGGATGTTAATTCTAATATATAAAGTGATAAAAATTATGCAATTGAATTTGACGTAGGCTAGTTAAAAATGTGAATCGACCTATGTGTTGAATTTTATTAGTTAAATTTGTATAATATGACCCATTAAATGTTAAATGAATTGACACATAGAAATAGTGTTAATTGCACCTTGAACCATTGAATGCATGTTGTATAAATTGATATAGTATGAAATTGAATAATAAATGATAAGTGAAGAACCGTATAAATATTAGTGCAATAATCTTTAGTCTGCATAAAATGATAGTGTAGATTTTTGAAATAATTATAGTAATTTGCACAAATAACAATGTGAATTAGTACGATTATTTCAGGATTATTTGAATTAATTATTGGATTGTTATTGATGTTTTCTATTGCTTGTTTATTTACTTTGACACCATCCCAGTTATCACACTGCAAGTTTCCTTTGCTATACTTTGATTTTTAAATTGAAATGGAATTGGGTTGAAATGACAATTCCCAAATGAACTTGACTTAGAATAGAGAATTAAATAAACCCGATTGGTCAATAATTGGATTTAAAAATAAAATAAAGATTTTATTTGAATAATAATAAGGTTTTGAAATAGAATTGGAATTTAAAATTTTAATGAAAAGAAATGTGAATATTTGAAATTTGAAACAAAATATTAACGTAGTAATTGATGAAAGAACGTGTTTAAAAATTTATTATTTAAAATTAAATTTGGAATTATTAATAATTAAGTTTTAAATTATTTAATAATTAAGTTAGAAATTATTTAATAATTTAGTTGAAATTATTAAGTTTTGAAATTATTTAATAATTAAGTTTTGAGGTTATTTAATAACTGAATAAGATTGAATTAATTGATATTAAATAAAATTTGAATTCTTTGATAAGGGAAATTGAACTTTTGAATAAGTAAATTTGAACCTCGTTAATAAATAAAATTAGGTTTCTTTATTTATTAAGTTTTGGAAAATTATTTAAGTAAGTTAGTAAATGAAATTGAACTTCTTGAATATGTGAAATTTAGCTTCTTTATTAATTGAGTTTTGGAATTTATAAGTGAAATTGAATTTCCTTAACAAGAAATAAAATGTGATTTATTGAAATTAATGCAAGACTTGTAATTTAATGAATTTGATTTGTCGAATCCAACTTAATTAAATTTGTAAGCTTTGATAATGAAATTGAACACAAGAAATTGATTTAATGAATTGGAAAGTGAATAAAAATTGCTTTGAATGTTAAATTTACTTAACGAATATTGAATGTAATTGATAAATGAATTTAAAATTGATTTGAATGTCAAATTGAAATTATTTAAATAATTACGGAATGAAACTTATATACGAACTTGAATAAATATTTGAATTGTCTTAAATAGAAATTGGAATTGAATTATAAAGATTTTGAAATTGTAATTTGGAAGATTGAAACGTAAATTATGGAAATTGATATAGAAAGACAAATGGAATGTTGGTTTACAAATTCTAATTGGAATTGAATTTGATTTGGTTTTGAAATTTATTAAATGACCAATCAGTATAATAATTAGGAAAGTTATTAAAGAAACAGGAATCGGTTATGGACATACTCTCTATCTAAACCGAAAACCACTTTAATAACTATACGCGGAGTTTGATCCAAAATGAAGTGGTTGGAATGATGTACGTGATGTCTGAAGAAAGAGGACGATAATGGATAGCCTTGACACTTGTGTCAAATTGGAAATGACTAAAACAGGAGCCGTGCCGGGCCAAATGGGGTTAGCCACCTCGAGCGAACACACTTCTTTGAAAACTACTCATTAATTGTTATTGATTGGTGCACGCTCGTAAATTTTGGGAGTGTTGTTTCGCGGTGTTGCGATCGTTGCGGCGATGTGTTTTCACCTGTCCGGATCAGGCAAACGGTAGTTTCGCTACCTTGGGTATTGCCTCATGTGCCTTGTCATACTTTTATCCCTATATACACGACCTCTACGAATTTGTTTTGTGTTATACCTATGGAGTACTCCTTGATATCCCACCAGTTTATGGTGGAGTTTACAGTGCTGTATAGACTATGACGCTTATATAAAATGTGTTAAGGAGGATAATAGTAACCCCTTAACGCTATTTTGATATTTTATTTTACTGATAGACATTATCTATTTAGCGCATGCTATTACATAGTGTATACGAATTCGAGCAAAGAAATGTAGAGGGAACAAATACTTATTCAAATAAACATTTTAAACTTAGGAATTGAAGTTAAATAAATTTGCTTAAACTCGAATCAAGGTCTGAAAAATTGTTTGAAGGTTGATAGTGGAACATAGACACTGCATATTCAATATGGCAGTAGAAAGGGGTTCTTATGTTAAAATTCGAATATTATAATATGACAATTTGATTTTATATCTTGAATCTACATATCAAGATAGGATTTTTAAAACAAACATGGAAATTTTTAGACGAGTATACAGGGAGCAGTTCCTAAATGAACCCAAATTGCCTTTTTATCAATTGCTGATGAATCAACAAATATTAGATGTTAAAATTTACTGAGAAGCTAGCTAGGTGATATTCGAAACCAGGGAAAATGCTAGCAAAATTTTCTAATGCAAGGATTTGGTGGGGGAAAGGAATATAGGGTTTTGGGTTGAAAATTTACTGTGCTTTGTAAATTTTTGTTTCGGCTCCAATTGTTGATCGAGTGGCACGTGGGTTTGGGAGAAGGCCGATGAAGGTTTGGGCATGGCGTTGGCGAAGGGGTTTGGCCTCTTGTGATTGATGATGACAGTTCGTGGTGATTTTTAGGGAGGCGTTCATGTTTTGAGTTCAAGCTTTAGGCTTTTTTTTTATTATGCCCGGTTCGCGTCGATTCGAGTTTTGAGTTCGTATTGGGGATCGATTTCTGGTTTGTAGGTGATGGCGAGGGTCGTTGGCGTGATGGCGAACCACCGTGCACGTGCACGGTGGCGTGGGAGGATGTCTGTAGTTTCGTTAGTATGAGGGGGAGTCTCTTCGAGTTTGTCCTGGTGTATGCTGCGTGCGTTAATGAGATCATAATACAGTAGTATTATGACTTTGCTAAAAAAAAAGAGGGAGAGGGAGATAAGTAGATGCAGCTTTGCGTAAGGGAAAGGGACTCGAGAAAGGGGTAGAGAAAATACGAGTTCTACTCGAGTTTATCAAGTGTTACCTTGGGTTGCATCTTCTTAAGAATTTCCTTAATACTTTGAAGCATCTTGTTATGCAAAAATTTAATATTAGTTAGATAAATAAATGCTGGTTAGTGTTAAGATAAGATCTGATTTTAAGTAAAATTTTATTAAAGGGAAGATTTGCAAATGTAAAATAGTTAATTAACTCAAGGTACCAATTGATCTAGAATATAAATCAATTTTACAATGGTAATTAACTAAGTAGTTTGAAGATTAAGTAAATCTATAATTTAAGATTGATAATTACGTATTTAATCAATTTGAACTTAAGGATTTAACTAATTACTTAAAGTTAATAAATAGTAGTTGACTTAAGTAATTAATCCAAGATTAAATGGTTAATTAATTGGTAATGGATGATTAAGTAGTGACTAATAAATAGATAATTAAGGTTATAAATTAAGCATTAATTAATTAAGTGAGAAATTAAGTAATAATTAATAGATTTAATAAGTCGAATAATTAGTGATTAACTAAGCAAAATATAATGGTTTATCCTTAAACACTACATTAAGTAAATCAAATTATTTTGATATGAATTAGTTAAGGTTAGTTAATCGAGGACAAGTAAATCTGTAATTAATGGTAAATCTAAATTTAAGCCTGTAGAGACGTAATTAATGAATTATTAACGAAAGGTGTTAATTTAAGTTATTATACAATTGATTAAGTTCAATTAATTAAGGATAATCATACATGGGAATGAGGTCAAGTATAATTACTTAACGGAAGTAATTAGGCAAAGATATAGTTAAGGAATAATTAATCAAGGAGGATTAATTAAGATAAACAATTATGGGATGGTAAATCAATTGGGTGTAATTAATTAATAAGCAGGACTTAAAGGTGCTTGATTCAATTCAATTATGGTTAATAAGATTTAATAAGATTTATTCGAGATGATGTGACTTATTTATTGGCTTATGTATGATTCAATGATAATTAAATGTCCTGATTTGGTCGACACCCCTGATATGAAATGTTTCGTGATATGTTGTGTTGGGTGGGCAATGATAATGTGGTTATCTATCAATATGGAATTGCTAGGTAAAGATGCCATCTTTTGTTTAAAATTGAATTGCAATTCACTTGGATAACATGTTTTAAGATGAACTGAATTCGAAGAGACCGGAGTCGGGAATTAGTTAATACCCGAAACCACTTCGATTCTTTATAAATTGATATGTAAAATCAATTGGTTGGAATGAAATAATTTAAGTAAATTGGACTATTTAATCTAAATATTGATACATAGAAAATTTATTTGTGATTAAGTGATGTCTATAGCAAATTGTGGATTTGTGAATTGAAACAAGTTACCCGGGTTCTGTATGAGTTGTATACTTTTGCATTTCATGTTAGATGGGTTTACTCACGCTGGTTTCCAGCCTGACCCGGGTGTTACTTTGGTGTAATGCTCGGGTCAGACCGAGTATTACAGATTTTCAGGTAGGTACGTTCTGGAGCTCAGGAGACGAGCTGGATGGCTATAGCGTATAAAATATTTCCGCTGTATTATATTGCTGTGCATGTGAGACATGATAATTTTATTACTGTATATATGTGAAAACTCTGATGTATATTAAATGTAGTCGACAGATATAATATTCTTTTGTAAACTGTTATTATTTATTATTATATTTTGTCCGCTGCGAATGTGAGTTGTTGATGTTTCTGTTCTTCTTCTTCTTCTATCTCTTTCTTCTTTTCATAACTATCTGGAATTTTCGGGTTAGAAAATTTCGGGTCGTTGCATTTGGTATCAGAGCTGAAAGGTTAAGCGAGAACCTTGGCTCTGGTGGGGATTTCTCATTAACTAGAGTTCGAAGTACTCTAAAATGAGTTGAGTGTATATATATGAGCGCGTACTTGTTATTTGCTTATAATGATTTCAAATGGTTTTATATAAAAGTATATTTTGATATATATATATATATAGCAACATTTCCTTCTAATAAATATTAAGGAGATTGGTTGTTAAATTATTGGAATTAAATTAAGAAGTAATATAATACAACCAAACTGAAATTAAATAAAGATACGTTTGAAATGGATTCGAACTGAAATTGAAATCTTGAATTGGAAAGTATTTCAGAATAAGATGATAATGGATGGTTTATATATGTTAATTTTGGTTATTATCATAAATGATAAATAAATGTGTATTAATGAGTGAGTAAATGGAATGTTTAAAGGTGTAAAAATTTAGGTAAAGTATGACTTATAAATTGAAATTCAAAATACTTAAATTGTGAAATTTAAAATTTAAATTTGAAATTTGTTTCAAAGTGCTAAAAAGAATAAATAAGTATTATTTGAATAAAAGAGACTTGTTGCAAACAATGGGTTGTTTGAAGATTGGACTTGAATTTAAAACCAAAGTTGGTTTAAAATTTTAAAACATGGCTGGGAGGGCAAAGAAATAAATATGTATATATTTATGGATATACATGATATCAAAGATAATTTGAAATAAACTCTAAGGTGTTGAGTTTTGATTTTCCCCGAAGAGTGACGTAAAAACCTAAAGTGATATAAGTTTTGAACTTATAAGAGAGAAAGAATTTTAAAATTTTAAGTGGGAATTCAAATTGAGTAAGGTTGATTGGAATAAGTAAATTGAAAATTTAACCTTGGGAAAGTTAAATAAATGTAGAACAAGTAACCTAAATTGGAAATTTCAAGATGAAATTGGAATTTAACTTGGAAAGTTAAATGGTTGATTTGAATTGGGAATTTGTGTGATCTCAAAACGGGTTTAAGATTTAAAATTGAAAATGGATGGACGTTTTAAAATAAATTGGATGATACCATCCTATTGTTAATGAAAATCTTTGAATTGTGAATTGGTTTGGTTTAAATGAAATAGAAATGAAGTGTGGTGATATATCCATTATTGAGAAAAAGGGAAGACTTTCATTTGGAATTAAGGGTATGGAATTACTTTGAATTAAAAATTTGAATTTGTAAATTAAACTTGTTTAAGAAACGGCTTCAAACTGGAAGATAAAATTTAGTAATAAATTAAAATTTTAACAAAATAAAAAAATAAAATTGTATTGAATTCTTATTTGAACCCTGAAATACATAAGTAAAGATAATTTAAAATGGAATTTTGAGAATTGGACTTACAAATTAAATCGTTTAAAAAAAACTTTTAATAAAAGTTATTTTGGTTTAAAGGGTTAAACCAATCTTTGAGAATTTAACTCGAATTTATATAATTCGAGATGGTTTAAAATTGAGATTGAAATTGAATTAGTTCAAATTGAATCTGATTTGAATTAATTGGATTTGAGAATGAAGGTGTGTAAGTTTAAAAAATTTCAATGGGAAATTTGGATTGGATTAAATTGAATTGTTAGGGAAGTAAACAGTTTGACTCTTGGCTATTTTCAATATAAATTGTTTTAATATAAACTTATTTTTCTAAGCTATTTAATATATACAACCTTTCTTTCTTAAAGCCAAATTATTTTATACTTGTTTTACAATTATTTTTGGAGCTATTTAACCATTTTTCAACAGTTTTCTAAACTAATTACTATTTTTCAACTATGTTACAAATAAATTACTATTTTACAACTATTTTGCAGTTATCTAAAATTTCTGAAACTATTTAGCTATTTTTCGAACTATTTTGTAATTAGTTAACTATTTTACAATTATTTTGCGAACTAATAATTATTTTTCAAATCTTTATCTATTTTTAAATTTTCAAGCTATTTTTAAAATGAACTGGTCGGAGTTCAAACTGTTATTGATTAAATTCCCAACTGAGATACGAATTGAAGGGATAATTCAATGAAAATTTATGTGAATGTGAATAGAAAGGAAATTGATATTGGAAAGAGCAATCAAATGTGAATATTTGATTTTGGGTAAACAAAGTTATATCTTTGTTATATATTCTCCCCTTATTGAATCTATTGCTGGAAAAAAAAGGGCTTTCAAAATGTTGAGGTATAAAAGGGAAATTTTATACAGGTTTGAAATGATCCAAAGTTTTAAAAATTATATATATCTGAATATATATAAAAGATCTTATGAGGATTTTGGAAAAGGTTTTGGGAACTTATGGATTTGGAAAGGCTTTTGATTTTTGGGTAAAATCAATGTTTGAAATTTGGAAAGCCTATTTTGAGAATTATCGATTTTGGGAATAATCGATTTTGTGTAAATGAGCTTTGATAAAATTCATACTAGATGTATGATTTGAAAGATACTATATGTGTATAGTATAAAGTGTTTTGATGATGGCTCTGGGGAAAAAGGCGCTCCCTTGAAATGGACTTCTCAGGAGTGCCACTGGGTGGCGCTGCCTTGAGCCCTGGGGGGTTCTAAAGTTGATCCTATGAGGAGTCCGGACAAAACTAGTTCCTGAGGATTATGAGTTGAGTTTACCATAGCGTAAGTCGTGTGTGCCGCGGAGAGCCAACGGTTACATGGACTTTTGTTGTGACTGTAACGTAACCTAGGATGTAACTGCGACCTATGGTAACATTGCGAAAGTCGTGTGTGCCGCTGAGAGCCAACAGTCTGCGTTTGAGTTACTGCGACCTATGTAGGAGTGGAGAAGTTTCATTTCGATAGCGAAAATCAGAGGCCGCGGAGAGCCTGCAATTGCATGGACTTTTGCTGTGACGGCAACGTAACCCTGGATGTAACTGTGATTTGTTGTGTGGGATCCATGGCATAATTGAGAGGCCGCGGAGAGCCTGCAGTTACATGGACTTTTGTTGTGACTGCAACGTAACCCTGGTATGTAACTGTGACCATGGATGGGGGTGATGATTTCCAAAGCATTATCACCAAAGATATTTCTTCTATTTTCAAAAACTGTTTTCTATGTTTTTAATAAAAATTGTTTTCTAAGTATTTTCATTGAATGTTGAAAACGGGTTTACCAATTACTTATAGATTTTCAGTCCTACGCCTGATCAACGTATGACTGAATTTCTGTAAGAACAAGGATGGACTGGCTGAGACATCGAGTTATAAAAGGTATGTTTTATAAAGAGTTATTTTAATAGTATTATGTGAATTTAAAAGTTTTTTAAAAACTTTTGGAATTTTGGAAAATCAAGGAAATCCAAACTGGAATTTTTATGAAATGAACTTGTAATTAAAAATCAAATATTGGTTTAGAAGTTGAAAATAAACTAATTGACTAAATAATTATTTGGTTGTGTATATTATTAAAATTTAACTTGGGTAAGTAAATGGATTGTAAATTAATAATGGAGTTTGGAAATGAATTAGAATTGTAGATAGAATTTGACTTGGATTTGATAATGAATTAAATAAGTGGAGATGAAAAATAAATAGAGTTGGATTGAAAATGTGATGGATTGAATTACAAATAAAATTCAAGGGTGATTTGAATAATATTTAATAAAGATTTGCAAGTAAATTGGATATAAGAGAAGTGATTATGATGGAGATGGTTTGAGTTGTAAAACAAAACTCAAGTAAATAGAAATAAATTGAGAATGGCCTTGTATTAATAAAATAAACTTGATAACGAATTTAGTAAGCAAATTAAAATTTAAAACGGGTTGAATAAGTTAAATAATTAATGGATGAAGTCTGATAGAATAAAAAACTAAACCAAAATTGTGATTGGAATTAGATTATCAGACTGAACTTAAATTTTGGTATATTAATTTGAAGTATAAATGGGATAAGTATGTGCTTGGATAGTTTTGAAGAGAAGGTAAACGGGTATTGGCCATTCTTCCTAACTAGTAATTTCGGGGACGAAATTCTTTTAAAGGGGGAGGAATGTGACGACCCTAGACTTTGGTCCTATTATTTTAATAAATATTTAGTTTAATTTAAATAAAAAGTAAACTTATCATTTTAAAATGAATATGAGTTTTAGGATAATTACCATTTATTTGTATGGACTTGTATTTTTTTGAAAGGAAATTGATTTTAAAATTTAAAATAAAATCTCTTAATAATATTCACAATAAACTCTTTCTTATATAATTAAATTGAAATGCTTACCATGTTAACATCCATAAATAAATATATATATGGATAATAATGTTTAAAATAACATCAAATTCAATCAATATAAAGTTTAAGTATACAATGTGAGTGAAACTTATGACTAATTTAAATATTGATAGTTCAAATACAAATAAAAATAAAAGTAAAAAAAATATCTTTATACAAAAGTAAAAGTAATAAGTATGTAAGAACAAAGTACAGAATAAAGTAAAGCACAAGTGTATGCAAAATAAACCAGACAAAATATATATACAAATTATTCAAGCTAGAACAAGTATCTTCATTTACAAGCCATATGTCTTCGTACAAATATTTATTTACAGCAAACATGATGATAATATGTGTAAACATGAGAAGGAACCATGGCATTAAATGCCATCATCTCTAGCAAGAACAAAATCATATCAGCCCCCATAGAAGAAAAAAAAATCTCTGTCATTGTTGTACAAAGAAAATAATCATCCTGCAAACTTTATTTTATATATCATCTCTTCCTTATTTCATTCATTTATCACAATTCAGCAAGCCTGAAATAATAAAATAAAGTAAATAAAACAACTTGCTGAAGAAGACAACCTACCTCTCTATTTATATCTCTACCTTGTTCTTTTCCTTTGACTGGAAACAAGTATAACAAAGGAGATAGATATCACTGCATTTCACGACTTAAACCAACTCATAAAAAAATTCAACTCAAAACAGATTCAAAGCTTAAAGCCACTCAACATAGCATTTTAGTTTCCAGTAATTCCAGTTTTAGTTTCAAGGATCTGCAGATTTAAAGCTTTCAGCTCATCAAAATTTTTAGTTCCTGCACATTAATCTGGTGAGTAGTCCCAAACTTTGATTTGTTCAAAATCGTGTAACATTTAGAAATTTCTTGAAACAAAGTATGGTATGCATTTACCAGATTAGTTGTATGAATTGCATATATATATGTGATGTGAGCATGCCTGGAAATAGTACTATGCTTTGTTCTTCAGTGTATAAGAATTCGAGCAAAGAAATGTAGAGGGAACAAATACTTATTCAAATAAACATTTTAAACTTAGGAATTGAAGTTAAATAAATTTGCTTAAACTCGAATCAAGGTCTGGAAAATTGTTTGAAGGTTAACATAGACACTGCATATTCAATATGGCAGTAGAAAGGGGTTCTTATGTTAAAATTCGAATATTATAATATGACAATTTGATTTTATATCTTGAATCTACATATCAAGATAGGATTTTTAAAACAAACATGGAAATTTTTAGACGAGTATACAGGGAGCAGTTCCTAAATGAACCCAAATTGCCTTTTTATCAATTGCTGATGAATCAACAAATATTAGATGTTAAAATTTACTGAGAAGCTAGCTAGGTGATATTCGAAACCAGGGAAAATGCTAGCAAAATTTTCTAATGCAAGGATTTGGTGGGGGAAAGGAATATAGGGTTTTGGGTTGAAAATTTACTGTGCTTTGTAAATTTTTGTTTCGGCTCCAATTGTTGATCGAGTGGCACGCGGGTTTGGGAGAAGGCCGACAAAGGTTTGGGCATGGCGTTGGCGAAGGGGTTTGGCCTCTGGTGATTGATGATGACAGTTCGTGATGATTTTTAGGGAGGCGTTCATGTTTTGAGTTCAAGCTTTAGGCTTTTTTTTATTATGCTCGGTTCGCGTCGATTCGAGTTTTGAGTTCGTATTGGGGATCGATTTCTGGTTTGTAGGTGATGGCGAGGGTCGTTGGCGTGATGGCGAACCACCGTGCACGTGCACGGTGGCGTGGGAGGATGTCTGCAGTTTCATTAGTATGAGGGGGAGTCTCTTCGAGTTTGTCCTGGTGTATGATGCGTGCGTTAATGAGATCATAATACAGTAGTATTATGACTTTGCTAAAAAAAGGGGGGGAGGAAGATAAGTAGATGCAGCTTTGCGTAAGGGAAAGGGACTCGAGAAAGGGGTAGAGAAAATACGAGTTCTACTCGAGTTTATCAAGTGTTACCTTGGGTTCCATCTTCTTAAGAATTTCCTTAATACTTTGAAGCATCTTGTTATGCAAAAATTTAATATTAGCTAGATAAATAAATGCTGGTTAGTGTTAGGATAAGATCTGATTTTAAATAAAATTTTATTAAAGGGAAGATTTGCAAATGTAAAATAGTTAATTAACTCAAGGTACCAATTGATCTAGAATATAAATCCATTTTACAATGGTAATTAACTAAGTAGTTTGAAGATTAAGTAAATCTATAATTTAAGATTGATAATTACGTATTTAATCAATTTGAACTTAAGGATTTAACTAATTACTTAAAGTTAATAAATAGTAGTTGACTTAAGTAATTAATCCAGGATTAAATGGTTAATTAATTGGTAATGGATGATTAACTAGTGACTAATAAATAGATAATTAAGGTTATAAATTAAGCATTAATTAATTAAGTGAGAAATTAAGTAATAATTAATAGATTTAATAAGTCGAATAATTAGTGATTAACCAAGCAAAATATAATGGTTTATCCTTAAGCACTACATTAAGTAAATCAAATTATTTTGATATGAATTAGTTAAGGTTAGTTAATTGAGGACAAGTAAATCTGTAATTAATGGTAAATCTAAATTTAAGCCTGTAGAGACGTAATTAATGAATTATTAACGAAAGGTGTTAATTTAAATTATTATATAATTGATTAAGTTCAATTAATTAAGGATAATCATACATGGGAATGAGGTCAAGTACAATTAGTTAACGGAAGTAATTAGGCAAAGATATAGTTAAGGAATAATTAATCAAGGAGGATTAATTAAGATAAACAATTATGGGATGGTAAATCAATTGGGTGTAATTAATTAATAAGCAGGACTTAAAGGTGCTTGATTCAATTCAATTATGGTTAATAAGATTTAATAAGATTTATTCGAGATGATGTGACTTATTTATTGGCTTATGTATGATTCAATGATAATTAAATGTCCTGATTTGGTCGACACCCCTGATATGAAATGTTTCGTGATATGTTGTGTTGGGTGGGCAATGATAATGTGGTTATCTATCAATATGGAATTGCTAGGTAAAGATGCCATCTTTTGTTTAAAATTGAATTGCAATTCACTTGGATAACATGTTTTAAGATGAACTGAATTCGAAGAGACCGGAGTCGGGAATTAGTTAATACCCGAAACCACTTCGATTCTTTATAAATTGATATGTAAAATCAATGGGCTGGAATGAAATAATTTAAGTAAATTGGACTATTTAATCTAAATATTGATACTTAGAAAATTTATTTGTGATTAAGTGATGTCTATAGCAAATTGTGGATTTGTGAATTGAAACAAGTTACCCGGGTTCTCTATGAGTTGTATACTTTTGCATTTCATGTTAGATGGGTTTACTCACGCTGGTTTCCAGCCTGACCCGGGTGTTACTTTGGTGTAATGCTCGGGTCAGACCAAGTATTACAGATTTTCAGGTAGGTACGTTCTGGAGCTCAGGAGACGAGCTGGATGGTTATAGCGTATAAAATATTTCCGCTGTATTATATTGTTGTGTATGTGAGACATGATAATTTTATTACTGTATATATGTGAAAACTCTGATGTATATTAAATGTAGTCAACAGATATAATATTCTTTTGTGAACTGTTATTATTTATTATTATATTTTGTCCGCTGCGAATGTGAGTTGTTGATGTTTCTGTTCTTCTTCTTCTTCTATCTCTTTCTTCTTTTCATAACTATCTGGAATTTTCGGGTTAGAAAATTTCGGGTCGTTACATATTCTTGAATTCTCGGTCGACTCAGTTAAGATTGCCCGCGATTTAATTAACTTATCCATCTTCCTATTTTGATTATTTAATCATCTTGGCTTGTTTCAACCTATCTTCGAATCAAAATTTTCTTTGATTTGAGTCCATCAAAATATTTGAATCTCTATACTTGTTTTGAAATACATCCTTGTATCGTCAAGCGAGAAAGTGTATTTGTAAATTAATGTAAAATATGTTTTATATATTGTGTTGTTTGAGTTGTTGATGTTGATTTGGGTTTTCGATCGATTCCTCTGATCAACGATATCGATAGGATTTCCAAAACACTTGAACAGAACAAACTGACATAATATTGTTTTCAAATTTGGTAAATAAAATAATTTTGTGTGATTATATTATATATAAGTATAAATTTTTCTGAAATTAAATTGTGAACGAATTTGTTGCCTGAAATGATAATAATTGATTTTCATTTATTGTGGTAAACCATTGACTATTTGCATAATATAAATAAATAAATTTATAAAACTTAGTTATAATTTGATTTGGAATTTGAAGTGAATTTAAAATTAGGATCTGGGAATTTAATTTTCGATAAATTTCGAACTATGGCTTTAAAGTTTAAAATGTATATTATTTAAAATATTTTCAAATAGAAATGGTTTTCAAAAGAATTTTAAATTTTAAATTAGTGCTCTTCTCTTTTGTCCTTGGAAAATAATTACGGTGATGACGGCCATATCATCGACATTCATTTTCGAGTTTCGAAAAGGAGAGACCATTCAGTAGCTTCGCTACTCTTTTGTTTGGAGAATAAATTTGATTTGAACTTCTTAAGAATGACTTGATTTATAATATATTATATATGAGTATATGATTATAGATTTTATTTCATATTTATATATATATAGTATATGTATCTTTATTTATAAAATGGTTTGAAGTCAATTGGAACTTAATTCTTAAAATTTTGATTTAAAGATGATATTCAATAAAGCCAAAGATTTTGGATAAATTTTTAACTTGAAATAACTGAATTGTAAAATTTTATTTGTATAATATTCAATTACATTATATATAACTTACCTAAATTTTCAAAAGTTAAATATGTAATTGAATATTATACAGTATAAAATGATGTTAAAAGAATTTATAAATAAATTTGAGTGATTTTAATAAGTGTAAATATACATAATATATGTAATAAGATATATTAAGTGGAATAAATTAATAATAATTTAAAATAAAAGGGATTAAATTTGTTGAATAAAATATGATTATAATAATGATTATTCAAATTTATGATTTTAGAAAATTATTAATAAAGGACAATTGAATAATAAACAATGAATAAATGAGATAAAATAAATTCTATTTGAGGGAATTAATGAATTGAAATAAAATCAACTCAATGAAATATCTTGAATTAATTGAATTTAGATTGAAATTTTGCTTTGAAGGAAACCTTTTATGGTATCGAATATTAATAAATGAAAATTAAATCAACTTATTAGTATACTTTAAATTTAAAGTCAATTGTTGAATATAAATTAATTTAAATTGAAATTTATATTGTTTGAATTAATTGTTTTATTTTGTAATTCAAGTCTATTTTCTTTTGATTGTTTCTATTCTCCTACCTCCTTCCTTTTCGAGGACGAAAAGTTTTCAGTGGGGGAGAGTGTAACGACCCGTAAATTTAATCGGTTTTAATAACGTTATTAACTGAAATTTTGTGAAATTTTAAACGATAAACTTTTGAAATATAAATTTTATATTTGAAATGCGTGTAGCTAAACATAACAACTGGTAAATTTTCGTCCGAAAATATGAAAGTTTATTTCGCGCGTAAATTTACTTTAATTTAATCAGTTAAAAATCGATGAAAATAAAATGTTTTCGAAACCTGGATATTTTTACATAGAAAAATTCTAAATCATCTTCTGAGCAAGACGTCATTTTTCGTTTTTCAAATTCGGACTTGTTTAGCTCCGTCGATCTTATTTTTCTGCATTTTTCCTACATTTCCGCTAATAGAAAATTCAAATTTTTAAAATTTAATCATACCACAGATATCTATATACCGTTTTGATCATCTCGTCGTGTCGATCTCCACGGTATATTCAGTTCTGTATTTTGAAGTCCGGGAAACGGCGGAGTCTACGGAACGTTAGCTGTATCGGTACACAATTGAAACGTTTCGAGCCATCTGAATTCCTTGTGCCAATTCATTATCTACCGTATAAATCAAACAGCAGTTGCTTTTAATTATTTCAGAATTTGCGTGCCTAACTTTCACTCTACCCTTTGCATTAGCTGTCACGTTCATTTAGGCTGTTCACTTTCTTTCCTTTAATTTATTTGGTGTTCCTCTCTTCCCTTTCATTCGGCCTCACCCTCATCTGCCACTTGCTTCTTGTAACCCACGTCCTCCTTCCAATCGAACAGCCAAGAAAACAAGCAGCCCGGTCACCGAGCACCAGACACCCAACCTCACTGACGTCCCGCTCTTCACCTTCATCCACGCAAGCACTCGACAACATATCGCATCAAATCCATTTCTGATCCTCTCGGCCTTGTGCCTAGGCCACAATCCCAAGCAGACCGAGCATCACCAAGCACGCAGCCCACTTAGCAACACCTTCTCGTACCCTCAGATCGGTTGCTTCCTCACCATTTCTTTTTTTTAAACATATGTTGTAACAACCCGCATATTTATCGATTTTATATTTAATATTTTATTTAAATATTTTATCGATACTAGGAATTTAGTCCGAAAAGCTACTTTTTGCAAACGGTCGAATTAGGACTCGGGACCACTCCCATTGAGTTTAAAATGCCGTTTGCGACCTTTTTGAGTATAAGCTTCGATATGTTTGGAGTAAGTTGATTTTTGCTACTTTTTCATTTAGGGTTTTGATTTGGGCTGAGCCCACTTATGAATTCAGTCCTAACCCCTCTCCTCCTCATTTACTTCATTTCCAATTCCTATTACTCAAGCTTTAGCAACAATGGTGGGAGAGATGAGAAATTAAAACTCAAGCCCTGGTTTTCTTTTGCAAATCAAACTCTAGCTCCAAACTAATAGAAGAACCCATTGGTAAGCTTCTCTTCTTCTTCTCCAACTCATTCTCTTATCAATTTCAGAAATCCCTAAACCTAACTTTGGGAATGTTCTTCTTTTAAAGCTTAGAATCAAGCTTCTTGAGTTGGATTTGAAGAGTGGTTGATTCTCCTTTGCTTTAGAGCTTCTTCGTCATTTGTTTGGGTTCAAAGGTGAGGTTTTTATCTCACATCTATGTCTATGATTATCTTCGATCGTTAGGTATGAATTCCTAACACATATTCATGTGCATTTGATTTTGGTTTGAATTGATTTGGTGTATATTCCAATTTTTGGTGTTTTAAAACCAAAATCTATGAAAATCATAGTTTTATTATTTGAACATGTTTTGGTGATGCATCGTGAAGCTTATAGGGCCGGGTAGTCGATTGACATAAATCCCTAGTGTCCGTTGCTCGCACGGTTGCATATTGGGGAAGATTGCATCTTCATTTCATAGGCTAAGAAAACAGCCTTGGTCCAGTCAGTCGACTGGTTTTGAAATTCAGTCGACTGGCTGTAGCACATAGGCATTCCAAAGGCAAATTCCAGAGGCTCGGGTCCTCTGTTTCCCTGCAATCAGTCGACTGGACTTTTAGGTCAGTCGACTGACTGCAGGAAATGAAATTTTCATGTTTCTGCTTCAGTCGACTGACTGCAGAGGGCCAGTCGACTGATTTTCTCCTATTTGCCTATTGTGCCTATTTGTGCATATTTTTTGCTCGGTTTCCAAATTTAATCGATTCGTGATTATCCGATTTGTTGATTTTCATTTATTATCGACTTTGATGTCTTTTATATCGGGATTTTTGGGAATATCCATTTTGATGGATTTGATATCGATTTATTGGAATTAATTCACGTCTTCGAATGTGAACTTTGATGATTGATTGTTTCTACAATCATTTCTATGATTTGTCACTTTAAAAATATAAAGGTTTCAATACTAGTAGTAAATATCAAAACTCTTTCATCAAAATGATTTCAACACTATTTTATTACAAAGCTCGTTCTCTTAAACCGTTTTCCAATCTATTAGTATATACAAACCTTTTCCTCACTCGTATGAGAAATCTAAATAAACGACTTAGTAAAACAAGTGGTATGAAATGCTTGCGTTTACTTCGTCGGTTAATTCTTGGTCTTGTTCGAATGAATTTCTTGTGACAATTTTCTTGTGGAAATCTACAGTTTGTTCGTAAATATTTAAGTTAAGTTAGTGGTTATGGGACATGAAGCTAAGCTCATATATTTACTAGCTTACTGTAATTGACACTTCTTTATGATCGTGACGATCATTTTTGTGATTTAGACTAGCAATTGTGCAATGTCTCTTTGTTTGCGATTTAGACTAGACCCTGATTCAGTGTGATTTCGATTCACACTTGTAGGGTAGCGCCCCATGGTCCTCGGGCCGTTCGTGTGTCAAAAATTAATGGCTAGCTACCACGAGATAGCGTCTCGTTCGTGTGATACATATGTTGGTGAGTTTTCATGCTCCCGTTCGTGTGATAGGCCTCCCCCTTTTTATGATTTCTGGATTTCGTGTGCTGAATTCTGGAATTTATGCTACACCGATTTTAGTGATTTTCATTGATATGATTTATCAATTTTTGTGCATTGGTGAATTCGTGTGTCATTGACTTGTTGCGAATACAAGTTTTGGGTATGAAACCCTTTTTGGATCTTTGTGAAGATTCTTGTGGAATTGAACGATCTTTTGTTGATCATCATTTGCATGCTTATAGTAGTATGCCATTATGGATATTATATGTTTATGCCATATCTTTTACTTTATATCATGTCATCTGATATTTATAGCTAGATTGATCCGTTTATTATTTTCTTATAAATAATACTCGGGTCAGACCAAGATGTTGCAGGTGCTTCTGCTTGACTTATCCCTAGGGATTCATTACTCTGAGTTTTGGCTAACCACATAGATTAGTAGTTTTTGTTGTATACACTTGAGATATAGACTCGTAGTTGTATTCTTTTGTATAGCACGTGTTGCTATTCTTTTGTATTATTGTGGATCTTTTTGACCACTACTCTGATATACACTTTCATGTGTTAGTTATTTATTCATATCTTCTTCCGCCTTTGTAATATGAATTGTCTGTGACTGATTTATGTTATGTTTATTTCTATATTTGTTCTGAACATATTATAGCCACTGTGTAGTAGCTTTGAGTTTGTGTCGGTATGTCGGCTTTCCCTCTTGATAAAGAAATGCATGTTATACTATCTGACATATCGATGCTCGCACAAAGCAATTACACGGATGGTCGCTCCTCGACATCGTTATTCTCCATGCTAGTTGATAGCATTCACCGTAATGTTCTTGGCTAGCGTGGGTATAGAGGTGGGGCGCCACAGCTTGGTATCAGAGCCGAACTTCGGAACAATATGGAATATTATAACAAGGATCGTCGTCCTAAGTCTTTCTTAGGAGTCGTGCTTTAGGATTTAATACGAGTCTTCGTACGGATTCATCCTATTTTCTTTACGATTCCTTGTTTTATCTATCAAGAATTGCTTGATATTTACCTTAAGAATAACTTTTTTGTGACGACCCGGAATTTTCAAGCATTTAAAATCGGAATATTTAATTGATTTTAAGTATTCAATATAATAACTTTAACTTGAATTTCGAATATCACCATTTATTTGATAATTTAAAAATATTAAAATAAATAATTCAAAGTTGGGTAACTTGTTGAATCTAGAATTTTAAGTCTGTTAAAAATAATTTGAAGGCTTATAAAATTTGTATTGATAATACTGGGAAAAATAGAAGTATTGAAATCAAATTTAAGGATGGTTTGTTAAGTTTTGAAATTTAATATCGTTTAAATTGAATTTAAAAATAGCTTCCGAGGCGCAGTCTCAGAATTTAACGAAACCAGTTTCATTTGGTCCGTAATATTGAATTATTATCGGATTTCAATTTTCGTGGCATTTGGAGTGTTGTGTGAGCGTACGGTAAATAAACGCATTGAAAATTAAATAAACTTTAACTGATCATATCGTTGTCATCAGTGCCTTCTTGAATACGCTTTCCTTTTTATTTTTTCAGCCGACTTTCTTTCACTATCACGCATCTTCCTTCTCTGCAACCTTTGTTCTTCTGAACACTGCAGCAAACATTTTTCACGCGTTTATCAGATCTTGCCTCCCCTTTTCTTTTAAAGGGTAAACACTCCTTGACTTCAAACGAAAGAAACCAAATCAAAATATGATAATGTCGGCTGATTCCTTTTCTCATTCCCTTCGTTAATGGCCGAAACCCCTCTTCATATAAAAATATAAGGCCGAAGCATTCATTTTCAAAAAAAAAAATCATAAGAATAATACATCGTTCAATTGCACGAATCATCTTCTATGCATCGTCGTCGCCCTAGATAGCCAGGAAGTCGCAACGATTCGCATGACTTGGAAGGGTTATCTGGTAAATCACGTGAGCTCGAGTGAATTTAGGGGATGCGACAGTGTTTAGGGAGTAGTATTTTTCGAAGCGGCTCGAACTAGGGTATGGGATTTGGAAGGGTTGCGACAAGAACGGCGATGGGGGCCTCTCGTCCTCGCGCGTGTGAATTGGGGGAGACGACGGTAAGGGCTGCTCGCATGCGAGCATGGCAGCGGCAGTCCAGTGGAGTGCGAGAATCGTGGGTGTCGAGATGTTCTTGTCGAGTTCTGAGGCTGTAAGGTATTGTAAATTTATTTATTTCAGATTAATTTTGATAATATACATAAACAGGTATGAAAATGTATATATATATATATATAAATTTGCAGTGAAATTTAAACAAATTTTGGTTTTATAAAATAAGGTATATGGGTTAGAAAGAGATTTTTATTAGAGTTTAGTAAATATTTACAGTAAACTCGAATGTTTTTTTTTGTACTGTTAATTTTAAAATAAAGTGACATAAAATAGTATTTGATTTTTGCATCACGCATATTTTCACCGAAAGGTTGAAGGCAAAGGCTTTTATAAAATGGTATATGCAGTTTGAAACAGGAAATAATAGTAAAATAGAATAAAATGAATAAACTTATATATTTGATCTACTTATTTAATTTTAAAATTAAATTATATTATGAAGGTAGACTTATATAATAAAAACTTATTAAATTATTTTAGTTATTAAAAATATATTTTATTTAAAGGGAAAATTTGTTTAAAACAAATTATTGGCTTAAAACCCAAAATTCCTAGTAAATTAAGTTAGTAGATGGAAATGTAAATTTTTTTAATTGATTCGAATATTAATAAAAATTATAAATGTTTATACAAGGTTATAAACTAGAAACTAAGTCAGAATTGAAGTGGTCTACAAACATAAGCAAAGGTGAGTTAATCTCACTCAGTTTAAATTTAAATTTAAATGATTAAATTCAAATAATTGTTTGAATGGTTGAATTGATTGTTGTGTTATATAGTAGCATATACTACACCTTAAAATGATTAATTTCTCTCATTTGATAGTGAAGATATTATATATGTTATGCTAACGTCTGTGGATGCAGGGAAAAACAGGTTGGAGGGATCCAACTGGATCCCTCAAAATTTATTTAAATTATTTAAATTACCCTGTTATGATGATTTGATATTTTATGATGGATTATGTTGAAATATTGAATGCTATGGTTGGATTGGAAAATTGGGTATAATGAATTTCCAGAAAAATATATAACTTGGATGTTGGAAAGAAAAGAAAGGAGGTGAATTTGTAAGTAAAATAATTATGGAAATTTGAATAAACTTAAGAATGAAATAAAAATAAAATAAAGTGACATAAGAATTCTAATTAACAAATCTTGAATATAGAAGGAGATTTTTGAAGAAATAGAAAGTAAATGAATTGTAAACTCCAACGCTAATATCTAAAAGAATAGAACATTTATTTTTAATTTAAGAATTTTGAAAGGAACAAAGAAGAAAATGGAAAAGTCTGAAATTTGTATATTTCAGTTAAAAGATTTAAAATCAAACAGCAAGTAATAATAATAAAAATAAAATCCATAATTAATGAATTTTGAAATGAACCGAGCAAGTAAAGAAATTTATTTCAAATAGAATAAATTGGAAATCAATTCGGGAAATTGATTTAAGTGCTTGAAGTTGGTATTCTCTCTAGATGGCCAAGTACACGTTTTTAAAAGTAAATTTGTAAATATAAATTAAATGCTTTAGAGTTGTTTTTGAAGAAAGCAAGTTTTGTAAAATTTATTATTTCTAATATTTAAATTCTAGAGTAAGTATTTCCTTAAATATATTATAGTTGTAATTATTTTTAAAAAGTTACTTGGTATTTTGTTTCAAAAGTGAAAATCTAGTTATATATGTTATTAAGTAACTTTATTTTCAAATATTTATATAGTATGTGGTTTTAACAAATTATCAAAGTAGTTTTTAACTTAAATGTTTTAAATTATATATATATATATATATATATATATATATATTTCAAAGTGAAGTGTTTTAAATTATTTTAAAAATCTAGTTTTGTGCTTGGTGTTTTCAGAGGAGATATAAAATATTTGGCATAGTTTATTTTGAAAGGAAGATGGTTTTGAAACTGTTTTCAAAGGATTGAAAATAGAAATATATCTTTGAGGATATTTTGAGATAAATAAATAATTTGGGAAATTATTTATTGGTTGATGGTTGATTGTGAATAATTAATTGATAGTTAAATAACCGACTATCAATATTGGACACAAATACGCTGATCGTTTCGAAGAGACCGGGATCGAGATTTATTTCTCGAAAACCACTTCGATCCGGTTTGTACGTTTCGTGTAAACGATTTGGATTCGAAGATGGAGCATTGGAGTGCAAGGGCTAGTCGCTACTAATCCTGAGGATATTTCCAAATTGGATGTAGTAGGAATAGTGCCTTCGGTTCCGTTCGAACCCGGGACGGACTTGTATGGACGAATGCTTGCGAAACATCGTCAGTTGGGCGATGGGCATTCTAAGTGAAAACGTTCTAAAGGTAACGCTTAGCCTCAAGCCTCATCAAATGGGAATGACTGAAAATCAGGGGATATGCAGCAAGGTTAGGTGGGTCATGCCCAAGCAGGACAAGATAATTCCCCTGTCTAGATGTCCCTTATATATTTCGGCTTAGTGGGTGGTTGGTCGCGCCAACCACGGGGTTTATCTTTTCGGGCCTATTCAGTAAGGAATGGTTCCGGCCTTGTGTTGCAGGGGATGAAGGGAGTAATCCTCGGTACGGGGATCTAGGCCCCGTACTGTGACAGGTGGTACCCCAGTGCCTAGTCATTGTTGGAAATCCATTCTCCCTACGAGCCTTGTACGAGTTTTGTTTGTATTACCCACTTTTGTGGCTAGTAGCTGGAATTTAATGAATGTAACAATTTCGGCTATTTTATAAGTATTTGTATATAGACCCTATTATAATATCAGAGGATTTCTATAAAAATTGTTTTAGCTATCGTAAGGTAAAAACCCGACATGTTTATTTGTGGCGTGGTCTTACGAGATGCTTTTGTTTTCCAAGGATTTTGAAACTTTAATAATCAATTGGGTGTGATTTTCTCACGCTGGTATTCCAGACTGACTCGGGTGTTATTTAACTGTAATGCTCGGGTCAGACCGAGTATTATAGGATACATGATATGATGCTGTGGAGCTCAGGAGACGAGCTTGATGACGATACGTATTCTCGTACTTGTATATATATTTCCGCTGTGTTGAGTTGTTGTGTATCCATTGTATGTTATTGATGTGAGCTGTGACTTATGTACTCTGATAATGTAATATATGTAAACTGATATATTTGATTTTGAGTAAAGATTATTTATTATCTATTATATTTTATTCCGCTGCGATGGTTAGATTCTGATATTGGTTTTGTTTTCTCTTCTTCTACCTCTTCTTCTTTAACCTAAATGGTTCGTATTTCTGTACAACTAGAGTTGATTGTTGTAGAATGGTGTTGGCTCAAGGGGTACGAATTTGCGGGCTGTTACCTTTGGTATCAGAGCTTAGGTTGGGGATAACCTTGGCTCTGGTGGGAATTACTCATTTAAATTAGAGTCTGTAGTACTCTATAATGAGTTGGAGTGTATTAATAGATATGAGTGCGTATTTGTTAGTGAATATGAAATTGTTTTTATATTGTGTTGATTTATCGGTTGAGTGTTTATGGATTTTGGTCGATGTATGGGATGCCATGTCATCGATAGGGATTTCTAAACTCTTGAACAAGATAAACCGACACGGTATTGTTTTAACTAGGGTAAATGAAATAATTTTACCCAAATTTATTTTATGTATATAAAAGAAAATGATTTTCTTAATTATTATAGCTATACATGGATGTTTGGATGATAGAAGTGATAAATATTAAATTATTATCATTGTAAGATAATTGAATAAAGTTTGAAATAATAACTAAAAATTAAGGAATAAATTAACATCATAGATGAAATTTATGAATGTGATTCATAATGGAATAAGGAATTGAATTCATAATTAAAAACTAAGAAACCAATTCATATCAAATGAATTTGTAAATGTAAACTATAATGTAAATTATAGTTTAATTAATTTTTAAAGTAAGATAAAATTCCAAAGAAAAGTTTGAATTTAAATCAAAAGAGTTTGGAATTTGGAGATTTAAGTTTCTTTGGATTGGATAATGATTCTCAAAAGTTGGGAGGATAATATATATTGAGAAATAGTTTTGAATCGGATTTGAAATCTAGAGAGATTCGAAATTTAAAAATATTGGATGAATTTTAGAAAGAGAATAAAAGCATTGAAATCTTTTGGTTGCTAGAAAATAACTTCGGTGATGACTGCAGCATCATCGATGTTCATTTTCGAGTTTTCAGAAGTGAAATTGCTACCAAATTGTTTTGAATTGAAATTGTTTGCAAAACTGGTTGAGTTTTGAAATTCAAAGAGATAAATTGAATTTATCAAAGGAATTTTGGATATAGAAGGTTTTAAAGGGAATTTTGAAATGTTGAAAGGTTGTTTAAACTTTGGAATTCGTTGAAATAAAATTCAACGGTGTAAGTAAAGTGAAACTGAGTACTGGAATTTAAAATTGAATTGTGTGAAATTATGCGGAATGGGAAAATTAGTCAGGATGGACTAAAGATAATTAATGTTTGGAAATAAACTCAAGTTATAAAATAAAATGGATTCAAATTATTGATGAAGTGAAAGAAATTGAGAATGAAGCTGAATTGTGAGTTAATAAATTGGATGGTAAATAAAAGGTGAATAATAGAATCAGAACTTGAGTTATTAATTAAAATTAGACTTGAAGTGTAAACAAAGTAAATATAATTAGGGAAGTATAGAATAAAAATCAATTGGATTAAAATACTAATGGTATGAATTGCAAATATAAAAAAAATTGGAAATGGCCATGTAATAAATTGGATGAACTGAATCTGAAAGGTAAATTTGATAATAACAAATCAAATGAAATTGTAAATTTTAAAATGAGATTTAACTGAAATAGAATCAAGTTAAATTGAATGGAAGAGAAAGATTTACAAGTAAAATGAAAATGAGCTTAAGTGTAAAATTTGAAGAAATTGAAGTAAATTGACTTAAGCTGAATGGATGGAAGAGAGTAGAATTTAATTCAACTTAAACTAAGTTTAACAATTATAGAATGGTTTTAAATGTAAATGAATGGATGTGAATGAATTAAAATAAGAAGGAAATTTAATTGGTAATGGAGATGTACCTAAATTGTTAATGGTTTTGAATGAACTAATTTGGTTAATAAAATTGAAATGCAATGAAATTGAGAATATATGGATTGTGAATAAATCCGAAATGGAACAGAATTAAGTATAAATTGAGTTGGAGTCAATTTAAATTGGTTATAAACATAAATACTTATTTATTCACATAAATCTTGTCAAATTGCATAGAATAAATTGTCATTGGATGAAAATGGAAGTAATTAAAATTCTATGAGTTGATGGAAGTAAAATAAATTGATTTTGAAAGCAATTGAATTAAATATGGGTTCAATTTGCTTAAGAATAAATTAAAAGTAAGCAATTGAGTTCTAAACCATTCAAATTGATGGAGTTGTATACGAATGAATTGAAAACCATCCGAATTGAGTGAAAATGGTTATAAATAAATTGGAACAGTTGAATTAACATGGGAACTATATAAATTGCTTACAGAAAAATGTTTGGTATCTGTTTCTTTTAGAATTCATATGTTTTAACTAGTGTGAATAAGTGATATACTGTTAAACTGCATATATTTGGCACTTACATGTTTAAATTGAGTAAGTACAAGTACCTGAAAGCCGTATGCCTGGATTTGGTTGTGCTATTTGCTAAAATAGTAAGCCGCTTGCTTACAATGCTAAATAAGGTACGCCTACGCAATTAAAATAGGAAATATGAACTATTTTTGGTTTTTCCGACCGTGTGGGTCGATGTATATATATTTATCTCTTTTGTCAAATTGCAAAAGCTCCTCCGTACAAAGGGGACTCTGCCAAAAAATTTCAGAAATTTTAGGCGTTAGAAATTTTTTGAAAATTTTGGAAAATTTTGTTAGTGACAAAACTATTTAGAATTGGGAACTAAAATAAGTTAGTAAATGAAACTAATTAAAGTAATGACTTAAATTAGTTATAAATAAAGGATAAAATTTAAAAATTCAAAGTTGAAAATAAATGAAATACATATGTAATGTGGAAATCGATTTGAATAGAAATAAGTATAAACCAAAAGAGGTAAAGAGAAATAAAGATAAGAAACATATAAAATGTTTATACTAACTTAAGAGAGGAATGGTAAATTCTTGATTGGAAATTGATATTACAAATATAATCTAAGATAATATTGAAATGAATAGATATTGACATTTTGTAAGAAAGTCGATAAAATATTTTGGGATATTGTGATTGGATATTAGTGCTAAGCAGGATATGCAGGTATTATGAGAGGGAAAATGAAATTGGATTTGATTTCAAGAGATAAATTTGAATTGCCCGACAAAAAGGTACGCATTTAAATTTGGTATGGAATTTGAATGGGATTTGGATTTAGATTTGGATTGAGCCACTTGGCTTTTTGTTTTCTTTTTGGATTTGGGAGGCCGTAGAGCCATTTTGTAGTTGTACCGAGCTAGCCGCGCAAAGGAGACGCTGGCGAAATTTTTCGGGAATTTAGGGAGTTAGAAAATTTTGAGAAAATTTTGATAATTCAAAATTTGGTTTTAAATTGAAACTTGAATGGTTAAACAAATGGTATAGTTTGAAACTAGGGAAAGGTTTGGAAAGCTAATAAGAATGATAATGGTCTTTTATAAGAAGATAGTTGGTGAGATGTTGAATTGTTAGAAACTGTTTGGTTTTGAGAAAAGTAAACGGGTTTTGGAACATTCTTCCTAACTAGTAATTTCGGGGACGAAATTCTTTTAAGGAGGGAGGAATGTGACGACTCGGAATTTTCAAGCATTTAAAATCGGAATATTTAATTGATTTTAAATATTCAATATAATAATTTTAACTTGAATTTCGAATATCACCATTTATTTGATAATTTAAAACTATTGAAATAAATAATTCGAAGTTGGGTAACTTGTTGAATCTAGAATTTTAAGTCTGTTAAAAATAATTTGAAGGCTTATAAAATTTGTATTGATAATACTTGGAAAAATAGAAGTATTGAAATCAAATTTAAGGATGGTTTGTTAAGTTTTGAAATTTAATATCGTTTAAATTGAATTTAAAAATAGCTTCTGAGGCGCAGTCTCGGAATTTAACGAAACCAGTTTCATTTGGTCCGTAATATTGAATTATGATCGGATTTCAATTTTCGTGGCATTTGGAGTGTTGTGTGAGCGTACGGTAAATAAACGCATTGAAAATTAAATAAACTTTAACTGATTATATCGTTGTCATCAATGCCTTCTCGAATACGCTTTCCTTTTTATTTTTTCAGCCGACTTTCTTTCACTATTACGCATCTTCCTTCTCTGCAACCTTTGTTCTTCTGAACACTGCAGCAAACATTTTTCACGCGTTTATCAGATCTTGCCTCCCCTTTTCTTTTAAAGGGTAAACACTCCTTGACTTCAAACGAAAGAAACCAAATCAAAATATGATAATGTCGGCTGATTTCTTTTCTCATTCCCTTCGTTAATGGCCGAAACCCCTCTTCATATAAAAATATAAGGCCGAAGCATTCTTTTTCAAAAAAAAAATCATAAGAATAATACATCGTTCAATTGCTCGAATCATCTTCTATGCATCGCCGTCGCCCTAGATAGCCAGGAAGTCGCAATGATTCGCGTGACTTTGAAGGGTTATCGGGTAAATCACGTGAGCTCGAGTGAATTTAGGGGATGCGACAATGTTTAGGGAGTAGTATTTTTCGAAGCGGCTCGAACTAGGGTATGGGATTTGGAAGGGTTGCGACAAGAACGGCGATGGGGGCCTCTCGTCCTCGCGCGTGTGAATTTGGGGAGACGACGGTAAGGGATGCTCGCATGCGAGCATGGCAGCGGCAGTCCAGTGGAGTGCGAGAATCGTGGGTGTCGAGATGTTCTTGTCGAGTTCTGAGGCTGTAAGGTATTGCAAATTTATTTATTTCAGATTAATTTTGATAATATATATAAACAGGTATAAAAATGTACATATATATATATATAAATTTGCAGTGAAATTTAAACAAATTTTGGTTTTATAAAATTAAGGTATATGGGTTAGAAAGATATTTTTATTAGAGTTTAGTAAATATTTACAGAGTACTCGAATGTTTTTTTTTGTACTGTTAATTTTAAAAATAAAGTGACATAAAATAGTATTTGATTTTTGTATCATGCATATTTTCACCGACAGGTTGAAGGCAAAGGCTTTTATTAATATGTGGTTGTTAATTACAAATAAGGATGGGAAGAAATAAAATTTTAAATGTTTGAAGATTTTATAACTGATATGGTATACGCAGTTTGAAACAGGAAATAATAGTAAAATAGAATAAAATGAATAAACTTATATATTTGATCTACTTATTTAATTTTAAAATTAAATTATATTATGAAGGTAGACTTATATAATAAAACTTATTAAATTATTTTAGTTATTAAAAATATATTTTATTTAAAGGGAAAATTTGTTTAAAACAAATTATTGGCTTAAAACCCAAAATTCCTAGTAAATTAAGTTAGTAGATGGAAATGTAAATTTTTTTAATTGATTCGAATATTAATAAAAATTATAAATGTTTATACAAGGTTATAAATTGGAAACCAAGTCAGAATTGAAGTGGTCTACAAACATAAGCAAAGGTGAGTTAATCTCACTCAGTTTAAATTTAAATTTAAATGATTAAATTCAAATAATTGTTTGAATGGTTTAATTGATTGTTGTGTTATATAGTAGCATATACTACACCTTAAAATGATTAATTTCTCTCATTTGATAGTGAAGATATTATATATGTTGTGCTAATGTCTGTGGATGCAGGGAAAAACAGGTTGGAGGGATTCAACTGGATCCCTCAACATTTATTTAAATTATTTAAATTACCCTGTTATGATGATTTGATATTTTATGATGGATTATGTTGAAATATTGAATGCTATGGTTGGATTGGAAAATTGGGTATAATGAATTTCCAGAAAAATATATAACTTGGATGTTGGAAAGAAAAGAAAGGAGGTGAATTTGTAAGTAAAATAATTATGGAAATTTGAATAAACTTAAGAATGAAATAAAAATAAAATAAAGTGACATAAGAATTCTAATTAACAAATCTTGAATATAGAAGGATATTTTTGAAGAAATAGAAAGTAAATGAATTGTAAACTCCAACGCTAATATCTAAAAGAATAGAACATTTATTTTTAATTTAAGAATTTTGAAAGGAACAAAGAAGAAAATGGAAAAGTCTGAAATTTGTATATTTCAGTTAAAAGATTTAAAATCAAACAGCAAGTAATAATAATAAAAATAAAATCCATAATTAATGAATTTTGAAATGAACCGAGCAAGTAAAGAAATTTATTTCAAATAGAATAAATTGGAAATGAATTCGGGAAAATGATTTAAGTGCTTGAAGTTGGTATTCTCTCTAGATGGCCAAGTACACGTTTTTAAAAGTAAATTTGTAAATATAAATTAAATGCTTTAGAGTTGTTTTTAAAGAAAGAAAGTTTTGTAAAATTTATTATTTCTAATATTTAAATTCTAGAGTAAGTATTTCCTTAAATCTATTATAGTTGTAATTATTTTTAAAAAGTGACTTGATATTATGTTTCAAAAGTGAAAATCTAGTTATATATGTTATTAAGTAACTTTATTTTCAAATATTTATATAGTATGTGGTTTTAACAAATTATCAAAGTAGTTTTTAACTTAAATGTTTTAAAGTATATATATATATATATATATATATATATATATATATATATTTCAAAGTGAAGTGTTTTAAATTATTTTAAAAATCTAGTTTTGTGCTTGGTGATTTCAGAGGAGATATAAAATATTTGGGAAAGTTTATTCTGAAAGGAAGATGGTTTTGAAACTGTTTTCAAAGGATTGAAAATAGAAATATATCTTTGAGGATATTTTGAGATAAATAAATAATTTGGGAAATTATTTATTGGTTGATGGTTGATTGTGAATAATTAATTGATAGTTAAATAACCGACTATCAATATTGGACACAAATACGCTGATCGTTTCGAAGAGAACGGGATCGAGATTTATTTCTCGAAAACCACTTCGATCCAGTTTGTACGTTTCGTGTAAACGATTTGGATTCGAAGATGGAGCATTGGAGTGCAAGGGCTAGTCGCTACTAATCCTGAGGATATTTCCAAATTCGATATAGTAGGAATAGTGCCTTCGGTTCCGTTCGAACCCGGGACGGACTTGTATGGACGAATGCTTGCGAAACGTCGTCAGGTGGGCGATGGGCATTCTAATTGAAAACGTTCTAAAGGTAACGCTTAGCCTCAAGCCTCATCAAATGGGAATGACTGAAAATCAGGGGATATGCAGCAAGGTTAGGTGGGTCATGCCCAAGCAGGACAAGATAATTCCCCTGTCTAGATGTCCCTTATATATTTCGGCTTAGTGGGTGGTTGGTCGCGCCAACCACGGGGTTTATCTTGTTCGGGACTGTTCAGTAAGGAATGGTTCCGGCCTTGTGTTGCAGGGGATGAAGGGAGTAATCCTCGGTACGGGGATCTAAGCCCCGTACTGTGACAGGTGGTACCCCAGTGCCTAGTCATTGTTGGAAATCCATTCTCCCTACGAGCCTTGTATGAGTTTTGTTTGTATTACCCACTTTTGTGGCTAGTAGCTGGAATTTAATGAATGTAACAATTTCGGCTATTTTATAAGTATTTGTATATAGACCCTATTATAATATCAGGATTTCTATAAAAATTGTTTTAGCTATCGTAAGGTAAAAACCCGACATGTTTATTTGTGGCGTGGTCTTACGAGATGCTTTTGTTTTCCAAGGATTTTTAAACTTTAATAAGCAATTGGGTGTGATTTTCTCATGCTGGTATTCCAGACTGACTCGGGTGTTATTTAACTGTAATGCTCGGGTCAGACCGAGTATTATAGGATACAGGATATGATGCTGTGGAGCTCAGGAGACGAGCTGGATGACGATACGTATTCTCGTACTTGTATATATATTTCCGCTGTGTTGAGTTGTTGTGTATCCATTGTATGTTATTGATGTGAGCTGTGACTTATGTACTCTGATGATGTAATATATGTAAACTGATATATTTGATTTTGAGTAAAGATTATTTATTATCTATAATATTTTATTCCGCTGCGATGGTTAGATTCTGATATTGGTTTTGTTTTCTCTTCTTCTACCTCTTCTTCTTTAACCCAAATGGTTCGTATTTCTGTACAACTTGAGTTGATTGTTGTAGAATGGTGTTGGCTCAAGGGATACGGATTTGCGGGCTGTTACATTTTTCTTCTTCTTTATTTCTTTCTTAAAGAAGAGAAATGGTTAGACCTGGTCGTCCCAGAGCTGGACCATCTAGTGCTACACCCCAAGATGGAGTTTTTATGACTACCCAGCAACTTCTTGACCTTGTCACGAATGCTCAAGCAGCTGGTTCTAATCCGGAACCTACTCACCCTAAATCTGGGTTGCACGTTTGTGCAATGATTACACCAACCTGGGTGGGAAGCCATTTAAAGGTTCTGAAACTATTATTGAAGTACAGGCTTGGTTAAGGTCATGCGATCGAATCGTTTCTCGCATGAACCTCATTGATCTTCACCGAGTTCAGGTGGCTTCTAGCATGCTCCAAGAAAGAGCATTAGACTGGTACGAGCTTCTGATTGCTGAAATAAATGAAGCGGATCTCACATGGGAGAAATTCCGAGAGCGCTTCGAGTTAAAATTCGTACCAGAAGCTGAGAAGGTTACTTTGGCTTGCCGTTTTATTGACCTTGTTCAAGGTGAATCTTCCGTGACTGACTATGTCGCGTCTTTTGAATCTCTCTCTAAATATGGAGTTGAGTACATCAACACCCCCATTGAAGAAGAACCAAAGATTTGTTTATGGCTTAAACAAAAATCTCAAGAAGCCATTACTTCTAAAATTAGAAGTTCCTTTCGACCAACTCATTGATATCGCTCTTCGTCTTGAAGAGGCGGATAGGGAAAGTGATGTTGAAGTGGTGGGTTCTAAACCAAACTTCAACAACAAGAAGAGGCCAAACAAATTCAAAGGTCCTTATCCCAATAAGAAAGGGAGGCAAGCAACTCCTGTTGCAAAGACCTTTTCCTCTACTGAAGGGAAATGCTTTAACTGTGGTTCCAGAGACCATTTTGCGAACAAGTGTTCAAAGCCTCGTACTTGTCGCTATTGTAAAAGCCCGGACCATTTTATGCATATATGTCCCAAACTTCAAAATAGGAAGGAGGGAAAGCTTAATGTTTCTCAAGCCCCTGGCAACACATCTCGTGGTCAAGGTATATCTCATTCTATCCTAGATGGTATTATTATATTTCGTGATCAACCTATTCGAGTTCTTTTTGATACGGCAGCATCCCATTCTTTTATATCTAAAGAGCTTGTTGATACCTTTTCTTTAAGTGTTGTTGCTTTAATGACTTCTTTGAGAATTGTGAATCCGGTTGGTGGATCCGCAACAATCAGTTTATTGTGTAAAGATGTCAAGATTATTTTGTGTTATTTTTCTTTCCGAGCCGATTTTCATGTCATGCGTTATTTAGGCTTTGGAATGATTTTGGGAATGGATTGGCTTAACCGTTATGAAGCTCATATCCTATGTCCTGAGCGGACTATTCATCTGCGACATCCTCTATCTGTTAAGCAGATTTCTATTAATCTTAAAGATTCGGATTCCAGCTTGGTTGCGTCTTTATATTCTTTAAATTCTCGTGATGACGATAATGATGATGAGGAAGATATAATTTATCTTATTCACGTTGTTCGTGAATTTTCCGACATATTTGAGCCCGTTTTAGAATTACCACCTAAGCGAGCAATCGAGTTCAGAATTAATCTTATCCCTGGAGCTCAACCTATTACTCGTCCTCCTTATCGTATGTCCAATAAGGAAAATGAGGAGATGCGCAAACAATTATCTGAGTTGGAGACGAAGCAGTTTATTCGCTCTAGTTCCTCGCCTTGGGGAGCTTCGGCTATTTTTGTGAAGAAATCCGATGGTACACTTAGGCTTTGCGTTGACTACCGCAAAGCTTTGTGATCTTACTATCAAAAATAAATATCCTTTACCTCGGATTGATGATCTATTCGATCAACTTAGTGGTGCTAGACTCTTTTCACAGTTGGACTTGGCAACCGGTTTTCATCAGCTTCGTATTGCAGAGGATAACATTCTTTTGACATCTTTCCGTACGCGCTATGGATCTTATGAATGGCTTGTTATGCCATTTGGTTTAACGAATGCCCCAGCTTATTTCGTTGACCTAATGAATCGAGTTTTCAAAGACTTCCTCGATCGATTTGTTCTCATCTTTATTGATGATATTCTTATGTATTCAAAAATCGAGGAGGAACATGAGAAGCATCTTCGGATTGTATTGGAAACTCTTAGGAGTAATCAATTAAAAGCAAAAATTTCTAAATGTCATTTTTGGCAATCTCGTGTGAAGTTTCTCGGTCATATTATTTCCGAATCCGGAATTTCCGTGGATCCTTCAAAGATTGAAGCGATTCAAGATTGGAAGAGACCGGAGAGTGTGACAGAGATTCGTAGTTTCCTTGGATTGGCAGGTTATTACCGCCGTTTTATCAAAGACTTTTCTAAGATTGTCGTGCCTCTTACTGGCTTGACTAAGAAAGGTGTTAAATACGTTTGGTCGGACAAATGTGAAACTTCTTTTCAGAAATTAATAGAACTCCTTTCCGATGCTTCTATTCTTGTGATTCCCGAGGGGAATCAAGATTTCGTTGTTTATACCGATGCTAGTCGCGTTGGTTTGGGTGCCGTTCTTATGCAAAAAGAACGTGTTATTGCTTATGCTTCTAGGCAATTGAAGTCGGCCGAGACTAGATATGCCACACATGATTTAGAACTCGCGGCTATTGTTTTCGCCCTTCGAATTTGGCGTCATTACCTATTGGGAGAGAAATTTATTCTTTACACGGATCATAAGTCTTCGAAATATTTATTCACTCAAAAGGAACTTAATTTTCGTCAACAACATTGGCTCGAGTTCCTTGCTCCTTATGATCTTGATATTCTTTATACCCCCTGGTAAGGGTAATCGTGTCACCGATGCTCTTAGCCGTAAACAACAAGCTGTTGTTTCTATGATGATATCCGAATGGAACGATCTCGAGAACTTATCCACTTGTGAGATTCGAGACCGCGTATCCGATTTATGCTCATCATTTGTTTTATGTAGCCTTGAGGCTCATCCTTCTCATTTAGACCGCATTCTTGAAGCTCAAAGGCTAGATCCCGACTTGGCTCTTCTTGGCCAAAATATTAAGGATAAAATTGATATTAAAGGTTTGAAAGACTTTGATATTGATTCTCGTGGCGGCATTCGGAGATTTGGTAGACTTATCGTGCCAAATATTAGCGATCTTCGTAAAGATGTTTTAGAAGATTCTCATCGTTCTAAATTTACCATTCATCCCGGTAGTAGTAAAATGTACGCGGATATGAAGCGACTTTATTATTGGGAGGGAATGAAACTTGAAATCGCTAACTTCGTTAAGCATTGCATGACTTGCCAACTCGTTAAGGCCGAAATCAAAGGCTCGGTGGGTTACTGCAACCTTTAGAAATTCCAATTTGGAAGTGGGACCAAATTTCCATGGATTTTATTGATGGCCTTCCCCGTTCTCGTTCGGGTCATGATAGCTTATGGGTGATTGTTGATAGACTTACTAAATCTGCCCATTTTATTCCCGTTTGGTCTAACCGAACCGTACCTCTTTTGGCCAAACTCTTTATTAAAGAGATTGTTAAATTACATGGGGTTCCTACTTCTATTGATAGCGATCGAGATCCATTGTTTACTAGTGGATTTTGGAAGAGTCTTCAAAAAGCTTTAGGAACGAAGCTTAATTTTAGCACCGCTTATCACCCCCAGTCCGATGGGCAAACCGAGCGTGTGAGTCAAACTCTTGAAGATCTTCTTCGTGCATGTGTTCTTGATTTTGGTGGAAGTTGGGAGGATCATATTTCACTTGTTGAATTTTCCTATAATAATAGCTTCCAATCTAGTATTGGTATGGCACCTTTCAAGGCACTCTATGGAAGGCCATGCCGATCTCCTTCTTGTTGGCATGAGGCCGGTGAGAAGCTGGTTTTAGGTCCAGACTTTATTCGTGATTCCACAGAAAAGATTGAACTTATTCGACATAGGATGAAAGAAGCCCAGAGTAGACAAAAATCCTATGCCGATAACCGGAGAAGGAAGTTAGAATTTTCTATGGGAGATCTTGTGTTCATTCGTGTTTCACCTATGAAGGGTGTTGTACGTTTCAGTCGATCGGGAAAATTGGCGCCTCGATATATTGGGCCATTTTCTATCACTGAACGTATTGGTTCCATGGCTTATCGCCTATCATTACCGGCTCAGTTTTCTGCCATACATGACGTGTTTCACGTTTCTCAATTACGGAAATGTCTTTGAGATTTCGATTCTATTCTTGAGCCCAGTGTTGTGGAAGAGATTGAAGTTTCGCCTAATTTAACTTATGAGCAACATCCTATTCGTATTATTGCTTCGGAAGACAAACGACTTCGAAATAAAGATGTTCCGCTTGTTAAAGTTCAATGGTCTTCAAATCCTAAGGATTGTTCTTGGGAGTCTAGAGAGTTCATCGAGCGAACATATCCGGACTTACTTTCTCGTGCTCTTTGAGGTGAGCTTTTTATTTCAAATTTCTTTTGTGTTGAATATGCTTTTATGGTTTTTACTTTATATTTTCTTCTTAAATATTACGAGGACGCAATTTCTTTAAGGAGGGGAGTCTGTAAAAACCCGCATATTTATCGATTTTATATTTAATATTTTATTTAAATATTTTATCGATACTCGGAATTTAGTCCGAAAAGCTACTTTTTGCATGCGGTCAAATTAGGACTCGGGACCACTCCCATCGAGTTTAAAATGTCGTTTGCGACCTTTTTGAGTATAAGCTTCGATATGTTTGAAGTAAGTTGATTTTTGCTACTTTTTCATTTAGGGTTTTGATTTGGGCTGAGCCCACTTATGAATTCAGTCCCAACCCCTCACCTCCTCATTTACTTCATTTCCAATTCCTATTACTCAAGCTTTAGCAACAATGGTGGGAAAGATGAGAAATTAAAACTCAAGCCCTAATTTTCTTTTGCAAATCAAACTCTAGCTCCAAACTAATAGAAGAACCCATTGGTAAGCTTCTCTTCTTCTTCTCCAACTCATTCTCTTATCAATTTCAGAAATCCTTAAACCTAACTTTGGGAATGTTCTTCTTTTAAAGCTTAGGATCAAGCTTCTTGAGTTGGATTTGAAGAGTGGTTGATTCTCCTTTGCTTTAGAGCTTCTTCTTCATTTGTTTGGGTTCAAAGGTGAGATTTTTATCTCACATCTATGTCTATGATTATCTTCGATTGTTAGGTATGAATTCCTAACACATATTCATGTGCATTTGATTTTGGTTTGAATTGATTTGGTATATATTCCAATTTTTGGTGTTTTGAAACCAAAATCTATGAAAATCGTAGTTTTATTATTTGAACATGTTTTGGTGATGCATCATGAAGCTTGTAGGGCCGGGTAGTCGATTGACATAAATCCCTAGTGTCCGTTGCTCGCCGGTTGCATTTTGGAGAAGATTGCATCTTCATTTCATAGGCTAAGAAAACAGCCTTGGTGCCAGTCAGTCGACTGGTTTTGAAATTCAGTCGACTGGCTGTAGCACATTGGCATTCCGAAGGCAAATTCCAGAGGCTCGGGTCCTCTGTTTCCCTGCAATCAGTCGACTGGATTTTTAGGTCAGTCGACTGACTGCAGGAAATGAAAATTTCATGTTTCTGCTTCAGTCGACTGACTGCAGAGGGCCAGTCGACTGATTTTCTCCTATTTGCCTATTGTGCCTATTTGTGCATATTTTTTGCTCGGTTTCCAAATTTAATCGATTCGTGATTATCCGATTTGTTGATTTTCATTTGTTATCGACTTTGATGTCTTTTATATCGGGATTTTTGGGAATATCCATTTTGATGGATTTGATATCGATTTATTGGAATTAATTCACGTCTTCAAATGTGAACTTTGATGATTGATTGTTTCTACAATCATTTCTATGATTTGTCACTTTAAAAATATAAAGGTTTCAATACTAGTAGTAAATATCAAAACTCTTTCATCAAAATGATTTCAACACTATTTTATTACAAAGCTCGTTCTCTTAAACTGTTTTCCAATCTATTAGTATATACAAACCTTTTCCTCACTCGTATGAGAAATCTAAATAAACGACTTAGTAAAACAAGTGGTATGAAATGCTTGCGTTTACTTCGTCGGTTAATTCTTGGACTTGTTCGATTGAATTTCTTGTGATAATTTTCTAGTGGAAATCTACACTTTGTTCGTAAATATTTAAGTTAAGTTAGTGGTTATGGGACATGAAGCTAAGCTCATATATTTACTAGCTTACTGTAATTGACACTTCTTTATGATCATGACGATCACTTTTGTGATTTAGACTAGCAATTGTGCGATGTCTCTTTGTTTGCGATTTAGACTAGACCCTGATTCAGTGTGATTTCGATTCACACTTGTGGGGTAGCGCCCCATGGTCCTCGGGTCGTTCGTGTGTCAAAAATTAATGGCTAGCTACCATGAGATAGCGTCTCGTTCGTGTGATACATATGTTGGTGAGTTTTCATGCTCCCGTTCGTGTGATAGGCCTCCCCTTTTTTATGATTTCTGGATTTCGTGTGCTGAATTCTGGAATTTATGCTTCACCAATTTTAGTGATTTTCATTGATATGATTTATCAATTTTTGTGCATTGGTGAATTCGTAAGTCATTGACTTGTTGTGAATACAAGTTTTGGGTATGAAACCCTTTTGGATCTTTGTGAAGATTCTTGTGGAATTGAACGATCTTTTGTTGATCATCATTTGCATGCTTATAGTAGTATGCCATTATGGATATTATATGTTTATGCCATATATTTTACTTTATATCATGTCATCTGATATTTATAGCTAGACTGATCCGTTTATTATTTTCTTATAAATAATACTCGGGTCAGACCGAGATGTTGTAGGTGCTTCTGCTTGACTTATCACTAGGGATTCATTACTCTGACTTTTGGCTAACCACATAGATTAGCAGTTTTTGTTGTATACACTTGAGATATAGACTCATAGTTGTATTCTTTTGTATAGCACGTGTTGCTATTCTTTTGTATTATTGTGGATCTTTTTGACCACTACTCTGATATACACTTTCATGTGTTAGTTATTTATTCATATCTTCTTCCGCCTTTGTGATATGAATTGTCTGTGACTGATTTATGTTATGTTTATTTCTATATTTGTTCTGAAGATATTATAGCCACTGTGTAGTAGCTTTGAGTTTGTGTCAGTATGTCGGCTTTCCCTCTTGATAAAGAAATGCATGTTATACTATTTGACATATCGATGCTCACGCAAAGCAATTACACGGATGGTCGCTCCTCAACATCCTTATTCTCCGTGCTAGTTGACAGCATTCACCGTAGTGTTCTTGGCTAGCGTGGGTATAGAGGTGGGGCGTCACATATGTTGTGAAGAAGCAGGTATGTACATATAAGTTAATATATTATGTAAGCTGTTAGTTACGTATTTCATATGTTAAAAGATTTTGTAAGTTTGGTATATGTTTATATACTTGTTTTGAGATTTTATAAGTTTATTTATATATTTGTATGGTATTGGATACACACGGTCTTGAAATTAATCTATTACCATATATATATATATATATATATATATATATATATATATATATATATTAGTAAAGTATGTATGGTGATTTTAAAGTAAGTATTGTTGAAAAGAATTTATTTTTTTTAAAGGCTTTAGTATAATACATGTTCTGCCTGAGCTTGTTTTGTATATAGACTTTATAATATGTAATTATAGAGGTTATAACATGAGCCTTGAATTTATATGGGAACATATACTCAGTTTGAATATGCATGGGGAGTTTGGTATACCTTAGTTTTACAGAAATACGGTAAGTGTTCGAATAACAAAAGTGTGAGTATAGATATGAAGTTTGTCTACATGTGTTTATATATGTTGTTTTTTTTTACTAAAATTCTGTGTTGTACGTACATAAGGTTATTTGTTATAATATGATATGTTTATATAAGATTTATTGTTTTAAATTTTAATATGAATGTACGGTTATATGTGTAGTTGCATATTAGATTATATATAGTGTACGATATATATAAAAGTGTATATTTTATTATAGGTCGGCTTATACATTATAAGTTACTAGTATGTATTTTGTTACAGAATGCTATATTATTTCATATAAAAGCGTAAAAGTTTGGCTTGCTTTTGCAAAGTTGTCAGAGAAGTATTTATATAGTTTTACGTGTTTTGCGTATATAAGGATGTAATACTGAAAAAGGATGTATATGTGTTTAAATTCAAGTATTGATTTTTCAATATAATATGATGATGTTTTGTTTTAATATGTGTTTCAAATTTAATACCGGTTTCGAACTATGTGAATATTTATTTGAATATCTGACTTAAATTAAAATATTGATTGTAAGGCAGTTTAAATAACAAATAATGATATATATAATGTATGTGTTTTAAATTTAGAATATTTTTTTATAAATATAATTATATACAGTTATATACAAGTTCACTTATATCAATTATCTTTATCAATTTAGTTCTCATTCGTTCCCATCACTTCTTATTATCAGCTTGTCCGTCGAATTCATGCTCATCTCACACTGCTTTGGAATTCGTGTTGGGATTCGTAACTCAATTTCAGTGTCATCTTCGGTATTCTCTAGCCTCGAAAGGTGGGCAATCACTCACGATTAATGTTCTTTTATTTATTAAATTTGATTTCAATTGAAAAGACAATTGAAATATGCTGATGTTAGTTATTTATATTGTGAAATATATGGTATTACCTGTATTAGTTCACATGTGGCATCTGACATCATTATCTGTTAATTATTCGATGATAATCCCATTTGATTGATTGTTTGTTGTTTATATTGGATGTTAATTCGTAATGTATAAAGTGATAAAAATTATGCAATTGAATTTGACATAGGATAGTTAAAAATGTGAATCGACATATGTGTTGAATTTAATTAGTTAAATTTGTATAATATGACCCTTTAAATGTTAAATGAATTGACACGTAGAAATAGTGTTAATTACATCTTGAACCATTGAATGTATGTTGTATAAATTGATATAGTATGAAATTGAATAATAAATGATAAGTGAAGAACCGTATAAATATTAGTGTAATAATCTTTAGTCTACATGAAATGATAGTGTAGATTCTAGAAATAATTACAGTAATTTGCACAAATAAAAATGTGAATTAGTACAATTATTTCGAGATTATTTGAATTAATTGTTAGATTGTTATTGATGTTTTCTATTGCTTGTTTATTTACTTTGACACCATCTCAGTTATCACACTGCAAGTTCCCTTTGTTATTCTTTGATTTTTAAATTGAAATGGAATCGGGTTGAAATGATAAATACCCAAATGAACTTGACTTAGGATAGAGAAGTAAATAAACCCGATTGGTCAATAATTGGATTTAAAAATAAAATAAAGATTTTATTTGAATAATAATAAAGCTTTGAAATAGAATTGGAATTTAAAATTTTAATGAAAAGAAATGTGAATATTTGAATTTTGAAACAAAATATTGACGTAGTAATTGATGAAAGAACGTGTTTAAAAATTTATTATTTAATAATTAAATTTGGAATTATTAATAATTAAGTTTGAAATTATTTAATAATTAAGTTAGAAATTATTTAATGATTTAGTTAAAATTATTAAGTTTTGAAATTATTTAATAATTAAGTTTTGAGATTATTTAATAATTGAATAGGATTGAATTAATTGATAATTAAATAAAATTTGAATTCTTTGATAAGGGAAATTGAATTTTTGAATGAGTAAATTTGAACCTCGTTAATAAATAAAATTGTAATAAATAAAATTGGGTTTCTTTATTTATTAAGTTTTGGAAAATTATTTAAGTAAGTTAATAAATGAAATTGAACTTCTTGAAGATGTGAAATTTAACTTCTTTATTAATTGAGTTTTGGAATTTATAAGTGAAATTGAATTTCCTTAACAAGAAATAAAATGAGATTTATTGAAATTAATGTAAGAGTTGTAATTTAATGAATTTGATTTGTCGAATCCAATTTAATTAAATTCGTAAGCTTTGATAATGAAATTGAACTCAAGAAATTGATTTAATGAATTGGAAAGTGAACAAAAATTGTTTTGAATGTTAAATTTACTTAACGAATATTGAATGTAATTGATAAATGAATTTAAAATTGATTTGAATGTTAAATTGAATTTATTTAAATGATTACGGAATGAAACTTATATACGAACTTGAATAAATATTTGAATTGTCTTAAATAGAAATTGGAATTGAATTATAAAGATTTTGAAATTGTAATTTGGAAGTTTGAAACATAAATTATGGAAATACATATAGAAAGACAAATGGAATGTTGGTTTACAAATTCTAATTTGAATTGAATTTGATTTGGTTTTGAAATTTATTAAATGACCAATCGGTATAATAATTACGAAAGTTATTAAAGAAACCGGAATAGGTTATGGACATACTCTCTGTCTAAACCGAAAGCCACTTTAATAACTATACGCGGAGTGTGATCCAGAATAAAGTGGTTGGTATGATGTACGTGATGACTAATGGAAGAGAACGATAATGGATAGCCTTGACACTTGTGTCAAATTGGAAATGACTAAAACATGAGCCGTGCCGGGCCAAATGGGGTTAGCCACCTCGAGCGAACACACTTCTTCGAAAGCTACTCATTACTTGTTATTGATTGGTGCACCCTCGTAAATTTTGGGAGTTGTTTCATGGTGTTGCGATCGTTGCGGCGATGCGTTTGCACCAGTCCGGATCAGGGAAACGGTAGTTTCATTACCTTGGGTATTGCCTCTGTGCCTTGTCATACTTGTATCCCTATATACGCGACCACTACGAATTTTTTGTGTGTTACACCTATGGAGTACTCCCGGATATCCCACCAGTTTACGGTGGAGTTTACAGTGCTGTATAGACTATGACGCTTATATAAAATGTGTTAAGGGGGACAATGGTAACCCCTTAACGCTATTTTGATACTTTATATTACTGATAGACATTATCTATTTCGCGTATGCTATTACATAGTAGATAGTTTAACGGATCCTTAAAGAATGGTTATTCCAACGTCCTTTGAGTTATTGTATTTCAATTGTTATTTCACTTGAGTTGGATTTATTGATAAAAGAATGTTAATCCTGACTCGAGTGGTTTGTGTTTTGCTTTACGCTCGGGTCAGACTGAGCGTACCAGTATTCGAGACACACCTTTGGAGTTGGAGCTTCGCTTGGAGATCTAGCTATCTATCCAGCCTTCAGATATTCAGTTAATTCAGTGGTGTATTCTGATTCTTGTATTTGACTATCGTATTCGAGACTTCTGTTGTAAATTATTTAACTCTGTTATATATATAGTAGCTTCATGAACTACTATCTTTTGCTTCCGCTGCATATTTATTACTCTATGTATGTGATCTATGATTATTTATTTACTCTATATGTTCAGTTTTGCCAAATTAATTAACAATTCGGTATTTTGAATTATTCAAGTCCGACATGTGCGGATGCGAATAGTGTAAAATAGCGGGACGTTACAATTTCTATGTTTTGGAAAGGAATATACGGTTTAATAAATATTAATTTTTGATGTTATATAAACATTATTATATATATATATATATAGTTAAAATTCTGGAATTTAAGCTATGTACAAAATTGTTTATTGAAAATAAGTTTAATAATGGAGTTTGATTATTTTATATTACATGGTTAAGCACCTATTTAAGATATTGTATATATAGAGTTTTTAAATGACTTAAATGAAATTTAAGTTGGAAGATAAATATGAAATTGGTTTGCATTGAATTATTTAAGATTTGTACTTGAATAAATTTAATTTGAAATTTAAATATAAATGGAGTTTTTAAAGGGTATGATCTTTATAACTGGATTTGGATTAAAGTGATTTAAATGAATTAAAAAATTGAGATAAACGAATATATCAGGTAAATAAGTTGAAGAATACCCAATTGTTTGAACTTAAAAGTTTTACTTAAATAATATTGGATTTATTAAGTAAACAATTCAAATCTATATAATAGTAATTGAGTTTGATATATATGGAATTATCAAAGAATTAGTTTTGAAAAGGTGGAATATTTAAAGCTTTGAAATATGTGGAAATTGCAATGGTTTATTTGGAGGTCCAAATTGGTATTTGGAATTTATTTGTGAAATTTAAAAAGCTATTTTATTATATAAATTGGTTTAGTATTTAAACCATTTAAGTATTAGAAATTTTGTTTCAAAGCTATGGGTTTTAAGATATATATAATTTGGAAGTAGTATGTTTTTGGAAAAAGGGATATATCTAAAATAAAAATGATATCATATTGATTTAGGGTTTTAAAAATAGAAATGATGTCGTATTTATATGGTTTTGAAAGGGATATTATATTCTGGTTTTAAAGTATAAATTATTTTGAAATAACCGCGGTGTTATAATAACGTTTGGTTGTTAAAGAGACCGGGATCGAAAGTTGTCATACTCTATACGAACTTCGAAAACCACTTCAACAACCGTGTACACGGTGGAGATTCCAGAATGAAGTAGGATGGCGGCGGCGTTTCCTTTGTGGTAAATACGTAGACCCAACTCCCGTGAGTTGGCATAAGGTGGCTAAAACAGGAGCAATCGACGGGTTAATGAGGTAGCACCTTTGATCGAACACATCCCTTCGATATTATACTTTGACTTTTGGATTGATTCGGTGCCCACTTTTGATTTTTTTTTATTTGGGGGTGTGGCTCGAGGTGGGCGGTAGCTGCGCGCTACGCATTACCACAAACCCGGAAGCGTAATTGGTATATCTACCCTGACATTGCCTAGTTGTACCGTGTCACCTACCCTATCGCGCCTTGTACGAGTTTGGTTTTCTCCCATAGCCCGTGTGGTATCCTCTGGTGGCTTCCCGATAAGGAGGGACTATGATATTGGATGGACTACTGGAACTATTACGTGTTAAGGTGGAAAATGTAAAGCCTTAATGCTATTTAAAAGTAAGTTTATTTTACAATAGACATTATTATAATAGTGAAATATTACTACATAGTAAATAATTTAATGGATCCTTAGGAGATGTGAATCCCGAGCATCTCTTAAGTTACTGCACTCATCTCTATTCCTGTTGATTTAACATACATAAGACCTTTTAGTTCTGACTCGAGTGTTTTTTTTTTCAATTCACTCGGGTCAATCCGAGCATTTCAGGAATCGAGGATTTCATTTCTGAAGGACGAAGACGAAGATTTTATCATTATTATTATTATATATTATATTGTTCCACTACACATTGTATTCCGCTACATTGATTATTATTCACTGGTATGTGCAACTCTGATATGTATTGTATAAATATTATCAAATGTTCATATAACAACTTCATGAACTGTATATTTGATTATTATATTTTATCGTTCCGCTGAAAGATTCTATTTTGTTTTTTCTTTCCCTGCTTTTTCTTATTTACCCCATAACAATCCATCCTTTTTTATGGTTTAAGTCTGACGTGTGTGGTTTATAGTCGATTTAAGCTTGTGAAAAGGCGGGATGTTACAATACTGCTATTAATCCTGAGGGTGATTCCAAAATGGATGTAGTAGAGTTAGTGCCTTCGGTTTTATTCAAACTTAAAATGGACTTGTATTGATGAATACTGGTATTGCATTGACACCAAGAGGGCAGTGTTAGTATTACAAGATGGATTGTCATTCAGAAAGGTAAAACATAGCCTCAAGCCTCATCAACCGGGAATGACTAAAACATGTGATATGTAGTAGGGCTATATGGGTTGCACCCATCAGGGGTATATCATCACCTTTCTAGATACATACACAATCATATTTAATTCATGTACGTGGGAGCTCTCAGTTAAAGGTTACAAAGCAACCAGGGTGATGATATATTCAGTACCATCAAGCAAGGGGTGGGTTGGTTCTGTGTTGGTAGGGATTGTTAGCTATGGCCTCGGTACATTTTTCTAGAGGTGTATTGTGGCGGGAGGTAGCCAAGTCATTAGTTGGAATACATTCTCCAATACATGCCTTACAATTTTGATTGTAGAGCCTAGTATGTTGGAATGTAAGATGCAAACATTTCAGCTATTTTATCTATTAATTTAAACCTATAACTATGATAATATCACTGGATTTTGATATAAAATGTTTTGGTTTTCGTAAGGTAAAAACCTGTCCGTTTTTATATGAGGTATGATCTTAGAGTTACCCTTTGTTTGAAAAGTTTCAAATGTAGAAATCTATTTAGTTGTTACTTGTTATCGAGTTTTACTCACGCTGGTTTACCGGACTGACCCGAGTGTTATTCCATCGGGTCAGATCGAGCATTTATTCTCAGGTTTAGCTGAATACTTTGGAGTTGAAGAGGAGCTGGATGATCAAGACGTATTCACGTATATATTTCATCCGTTGTATTATAGATTCTATATGTCTGCCAATGAAAGGACAGGTTTTCTATAACTGTCCAAATTTAAGATAAGTCCAGTGTACTCTGATGTTGTATATATGAATAAAGATGTTTCCTTTTTGTAAAGATCATTGTTGTATTATATATTGTTCACTTTATTATGAGATTCTGTGTTGTTTAGTTTTCTTCTATCTTCTGCGTTCTTCTTTCACCCCAAAAAATAGGTATTTCTAACACTTGAATGTTCGACATGTGATATAGTGGACATATCAGTGTCGATATCGAGGGTCGAAAATCTGGTTCGTTACAAGACATATAAAACCTTACCGAAAGAATTGCAAAATACATTCAACGGTTGCAAAATTATCACAAAACTAAATCACACTTTTTGGCTCAACTACATATATAAGTAGTTGTAAGCTCATTGCTTGTAGTAATAGCTTATACAAAGTGTTTACGTAACTCATCTTTAATAGACTAAAACCTCAATGAACCATTTGATATCTCAAAATCACTATGCATTTATTCCTAATAGGAACATGATATATGGTATTTTACTACCACATGAATGCATAAAAGAGTTTAGGATTTCTAGTACTGGATAAATATGCATAAAAATTGATTTGAAAAAGGCATTTGATAAGCTAAATAGGAAATTTATTATACATATGCTTAGAATGATGGTTTCTATAATGACTTAACATCATTGAGGAATTTATAAGCACCCAAAGTTTTGGGAGACTTTATCAAGGTACACATGGATACTTTCATAATAATAGAGGTATTGGAAAATGTATAGGATCTTATGTAATGCAACTTATATACTAATGTGAGAGTATGTACTATAATTTTACTAAGTAGAGTAAATTAACAGAGTATAAATACGATAGATAATAAAAGCGAGTACGCCAGATATTTTATACTGGTTCGAACCTCCCGTGCTACGTCCAATCCCGAAGCTCCTCTTTGGTATTTCCTTTAACCAAGTAACCCTTACTTCATCTTGAAGAATAGGCTAAGACAAAAGTATTTCTCTAGCTGTGTTCCAAATAACACATATTTTGACTAATATTAAAATTCTTCCTATGATCTCCTTTGAGTAAGCGAATGCAAATACTTTGAGTTGTAGGATGTGGATTAACCAAAATAGTATTTTGATTATGATAGATTGAGACTATGTAAGCAAGAGATGCATGAACATGTAAATAGAAAGTTAATAACAAATCAAGAGAATTGATTATCGATAATTCTCAATCTTTGAAGTATTTATAGGACTAAAGAGATGCAGATGAGGAGTTGTTACTGTTAAATAATATCTATCTGATTTAATGACTGCAAACTTTGACGAAGAGATGTGATTATCCAATATGAAATGAAACATCTTTCTAGATTATAGCAGTTGCCAAATGCGACTATGGATTTTCCACAGATGTCTATGGTTTTACAATAGAATTTCCCAAACCTATCCACAGACGTCTGTAGATGGCATTTTCAAATTATAAAAGTTTTTAGTGCCAATTTTGAATGTTTTTGTACCAATTTTATGTATATGAATTCGTGTGTGCATATATACTCAAGGAGACCTTGCAATATTTATCTAAGACTCATAATACACTAGTATAACCTTACTAATTATAGCATGGTCCATAAGTCTTTGTTGTCTTCGAGTCCCAATATCTTTGAGCGTGATAATCTCTTGTAGTATATACCTATAATCTTGATAAAATATATAATATATGTGATTATATAGTTGTTGGCATTGAAACCATAGAATGGAGGTTCCAACATTCTTCTCCTTTTTGATGATGACAACTATACAGTCGTTAGTTATGATAAAAATAACTCTCCCTTAATTTTGTCTCCCCCTATGTATATGCATATATTACTCTCCCTTTGTCAATATTAAAACAGAACAGAAATAATTATACACACATAAAATAGATATATAGTCATAGACATGTCAAACAAAAAAATAGAACATAAGATAAGTTAAGGAGAACATACCCGAGTTTTAACAAGAGACATAAGTAATAAAAAACTGAATAAAAGTTAAATAAGATAATCAAAAAAGAAAGAAAAGACAAAATGAAAAAAAATATAATGATCAAACTCAATATCCAACCAAATACGAACAAGATTCATCCACATACTGGGAATATTATAAAATCCTATTCTTCAAACCGGTATCATAGCTTTTTTCATTTGCTCTTTTCTTTCTTTTTTGAACTATGTTATTTAACTTTTATTTAGTTTTGTATTACTAACTCTCTCGCTAAAACTTATGCTCGTTCTCCTTAACTTATCTTATGTTTTATTTTTTGTTTGACATGTCTATGTTTACATATCTATTTTATGTGTGTATAATTTCTTTTCTTCCGTTTTGATAATGACAAAGGGGGAGAAATATATGCATATACGTGGGGAAGACAAAATTAAGGGGGGTTATTTTTATCATAACTAACGATTGTATATTTGTCATCATAAAAAAGGAGGAGAATGTTGGAACCTCCATTCTATGGTTTACAACAACTATACAATCACATATATTATAAATCTTATCAAGATTATAGGTATATACTACAAGATCTCATCATGCCCGAAGATATCTCAACTCAAAGACGAACAAAGACTAATGAACCATGCTATGATTAGTAAGGTAATACTAGTGTATTAAGTGTCTTAGATAAACATTGTAAGATATCCTTGACTATATATGCACACATGAATTCATATACATAAAATAGGCATAAAAACGTTCAAAATTGGCAGTAAAAAATTTGGTAATTTTAAAATGCCATCCATAAACGTCAGTGGAAAACCCACGGACATCTACAAATAGGTTCAGGAAATTCTATCCTGAAGCCACAAACATCAGTGGAAAATACACAAACCACATACGTCTATCTTCTAGCAACTGCTATAATCTAAAAGGATGTTTCATTCCATATTGGATAAATGCATTTCTTCTTCAATGGTTGCAGCCATTAAATCAAATAGAGTATATTTAACAGTAAGAACTCTTCATCTGAATCTCATTAATCCTATAAATACTTCAATGATCCAGAATTATAGATAATCTATTCTCTTGATTTCTTATTAACTTTCTATTTACATATTCATGCGTCTCTTACTTACATAGTCTCAATCTATCATAATCAAAACACCATTTTGGTTACCACTTCCTCCAACTCAAACTATTCACATTCATATACTCAAAGGAGATCATAGGAAGAATTGTATTATTAGTCAAAATCCATGTTATTTGGAACACAATATTATCAAAGAAATACTTTTGTATTAACTTATTCCTCCTGGCGAAGTGACCGTTATTTGGTCAAAGAAAATATCGAAGGGGAGCTTCGGGACTAGCCCTAGGACGGGAGGTCTGGACTAGCATAAAATATCTAGTATGCTTGCTTTTATTATCTATCTTATTTGTACTCTGTTAATTTATTTTACTTAGTATAATTATTTGTACATACTCTCACATTAGTATATAAGTTGCATTACATAAGATCCTATACATTTTAGAGCCTTTGGAAAGCCATATAATGTTGATAGTGAGATTGGTTAGGGTTGAAAATGATATATCATCACTATCTTCTTTCTCCTCTTCAGGTTTTTCTCGCTCAATATTCTTGCCTTTATCTTGGTAAGTTTCCTAATGAGAGGTATGAACATGATAGATTGGCGTTTGTGTTCGAGAAGGTGGTGTAGGTGAAAGAGAAGATGATGATCGCGAAGATGATTTGCCACTTACTTTTCTCATCACTTTTCCTAAAGTGGAGACAACCATTTTTAAAGATTTTTTCCATCTTTGTCATTCTTGTTGAAAAAGATTATTCCAAACCAGTCATTTTATTATTCAAAGCTCGTTGGTTGACCGTGATTAATTTTTGATTTCTAAGCATTAAATCGCAGATGGATTCCTTTTGTATTGCTTCAATGCGAGCTTCTTGAATTTTCGAATTGGAATAATATTAGGTAGTGCAATGAGAGGAGCTAGGTTGCTGTGAAGGACGAGCTGAATGAGTTTATTGAGGAGAAGGAGGAGGTTGAGTCTGTTGAGTAGGACTTGGATACATTTGTTGTTGTTGTTGCAAAATCCACTTTGCCAGCGATATGATTGGAGGTGGTCTTTCAAAAAGGTGCATTAAAGATAAAAATATTATACCACTCTCTTTGACAATGATTTCTTCAAAATGAGAAATATAAGAAGGTACACGGAGACCACGTAAGAGATGCATAATATATTGTGTGTACATATAATTTTGCGTCGGTGATGAGACCAAAAGATTTTAATTTTTCCATGAATAAATTTAGCCTAATTTACTTGTGTCCCTCCAACTATAGCATAGAGGGCTTTAAGATCATTTTTGTATATTTGTTCATGACTTCCTTGAAGGAATTATCGTATTAATTATCAAACAATTTAATAACCTATCTTTTGGGCATAAATAAATGAATTTCCACTATGGGATTCTATCCTCCTAAATTTTATATGTTTTTTCATTAAGTGGAAAATTTCTCTGGTCAGGAATTTCTTCTAAATCAAGTCCAGTAGAGGAACAATCTAGTACACGACCAATTGTGTTTATGCTAATTTTCAAAATGCGACCATATACACTTGTCCATAACCAACCATCATCATTCTCATGCATCCAAATATCATTACTACATAAGTTTGTGTAAAAAATAAAGATGGCCAATCGATCCGTTTGTACCTCGTTTTCGTCAAAATTGATAAAATCTCGACAGCCGGAGGCAATGGTGAGTTCTTGAATTACTTATTCTCCAGACTTGCAAAATCTATAGAATGGAACGGAATGAAGCTTTTTATGTTTTAGTTCTTCAAATCTCTTGTTTACAATTATGCTATTTCGAAGCCAATCTTGAATGTGGGCATCGGTGACAAGGTGGTTTTGATAAAAAGATAATTGACCTTTCTTTGATTTTTGCTAATGGAATTTTTTTGCCGATATTGGTGGCTTCTCCAATGCCAATGACAAATCCTTTTAAATTATCTATGAATGTCACAGTGCCACCATCAAAATATGTTATATTGGATAATATATGAGCATTTCTAGTCAGGTGCTTGGAGCAACCACTATCAAGTATCCATTTCTCTTTACTTTTTATTTTAATTTTGGGTACCTGCAAAATAAGAAAATTTTAATCGTTACCCATATTCTTTGTTTAGGGTCCTACGTGTTAGTGGAAGAAGGTAGCCATATCCAAGAGGATTTGGTTCCTTTAGAAATGCAATAATTGTTATATACAACTTTCTTTAAATATTCATCAATAGACTTTGTCTAATTAGTTTATTATTTTTTATAGGAATCCGTATTTTGACTAGACTTGTGTATGAACTCTTAATCTTAGCTTTTAACTTGGCTTTATAATTTGGTGTATAATGTGCTATAATTTTTTGACTTTTGTTTGCTTTTAAAACCCAATCCATTTTGATTTCTAGATGGTTTAGATATTTTAATCAAATTTTCTACATTTTTATTCCTCTGTTGAATTTAGTCACATTGTTTGTTATTTTATGTAAATGACTTTTAAGGTCACAAATTTCAATATTGCTAGAATCTAAACTTGCTTGTAATTCTAGTTTTTCTTTTTCAAGATTAACTTTTTCTAACTTCTAATTTTCTAAATCATGTAATAAGATGTCATTTTGAGATAATAACGTAGCACATTTTTTGAGTAATTTCTAATTCTTCTTCTAAAATTTTTTTTTTCATCTTTTAATAATCTAATTTCTAATTCCGCTCTAGCTAACTTTCCTACATATTTTTATTTAATTTTTTTGATTCTCTATATTTACCATCTAATTTAATGTTAATTTCCATTATTTCATTATAAGTAAGTTCATGAGGTATCTCATCAATGTTAGCTATAAAACATGCATTCGCTTGTTCCGAGTCGCTTTCATATCACTATCAGATTAAGAAGATGAAACCGAATCATCTCATATTACTTTAAAAGCTCTTTTCTTTTTCTTGAATTTTTCAAACTTGCTTTTCCTTTTGTCATTATTGAGCTATGTATAATCCTTCTTCATGTGATTAAATTTGTTACACTCTTAACATTTAATTAATGTTTGATTTGAGGAGTTTAGTTTACCACCATTTTGAAATCTGGTCATCTTCTTGAACTTCTTGAATTTGTTGTAGTTTTTGGTAACCAAAATAATCTCATCTTCTTTTAAATCTGAATCTTCATTACTTGCTTGGAATGTTATGTTTTTCTTTTTATGATTTTGATCCTTTCTAGTCTACAAATTAGCTTCATATAACATCAGATTTCCTATTAGCTCTTCAACTTTGAGTTGAGAAAGATTATTAGCTTCTTCAATGGTTAAACTTTTCTTTCCTATTCATTTGTCAAAAAGGTTAAAATTCATGTGATTAAATCAAAATCTATGAATTTGACTCCAGGTGCTATGAGATCGTGTTGAATGATTTGAAATCTAGCATACATATAAATAATTGATTTATGTGCTTTCATTTTGAAAGATGAAAATTGGTTTTGTACAATCGAGATTTTAGTTTACTTGAATTTAGTTATTCCTTCGACTTGTAAAGTGCACCATATATCATGTGCAGTGGTGCAAAGCATGACACATGAAAACTCCAAGTAAGCAAAACAATACATTCATAGCATTGACATTGTTAGATGCTGCTGATTTTTATGCATCGGTCCAAGTGCTAATGTCGATGTTATGTGCTTCATATTTTTTTTCAACTGCAAGCCATATTTCTAAACCATTCTCTTCCATAAAATTTATCATATGAGTTGACCAGCAAGCATTGTTAGAACCAGTAAATAGTGGAGGACAAGCAATTAACTGAACTTCTTGAAAAGTGTTTGCCATATTAATGAATTTTCAACTATGTGTTATTATAGATTGAAATGACCTGTAGGATCGATTTCACCCTAGAGGGGGATGAATAGGGTGATGCTATCAATTATAAAAATTATTGCGAAAGTTTATATAAAATAATTTCAACACAGATCACAGCTGAATAATAGCAGCACAGATATAGCAGAATATAAATAACAGAAAATAGAACACACAGATTTACCCAGCTTCGGCAAAACCCTGCCTACGTGCTGCCACCAAGGTTTCTACTAGAAATTAAGTAGTCACACGCTTACACACGTAAATTCGCGACACCCGCTACTGACTAACCTAAATCTACGCTCAAAACCCTGCCACAACTCAGCCACTGAATTGCAAATTCTCAAACTACGCCACTAGTTTGTCCTCTAGTCACACGACTAGAAATTACAACGATTTAATAAAGAAATTAAAAAAACTTTAAAACAATAAAATAAATAAACCCTAATTTTTAAGATATTAAGGCCCAACTCTATTTTAATAACCGGCCCTAAATAATCTTATCACAAACAAAATAATGCCATCCCTTTTTTCTTTTCTTTGCTCTTCAGTCAAACAATGGACTCGTTCCTTCTTTCGTTCGTTCCTCTTTTCTCTGAAATTAGGGCTTTGTGAAGTCGCCGCTTAAATTGATGGTTGGTGCTTCGAGTGCTTACTTCAATTGATTCGTTCGCAGCTCCTCCTCCTTGATTGAGTTCGACTTTGATTTGGTATGTAAATTTTTCTTTTGCTTCTTCTGATTTTCTTGCTTGAACTCAATGATTAAATTGCCGATGTGTTACTGTTTATATAGGATTTGAACTCCTATATATTTGTTCGTATATGATCATTTGACTTCATCAATTTATTTATCTCGGCTGTATGATTTTGATTTAATGTTTGAGATGATTTCTGACTTTGTCAATTGCGTATATTTGTTGTTTACTTGGTTGACACGGTTTGATTTCTCTGACGTTGTTTTCCTTGTCATCATGGCTTTGAAACTTGGTCATCACAGCGTTGATTTTGATTGACCTGTCGCTCTGGTTGATTTCGTGACCACAACGGTATGTTTGATTTTGTTCTTCTTGACTCTGGTTGCTTACGGCTTCGACTTGAATTTGCAAATTTACTTCAGCACTTGACACTGTCGAACTCTGCTCTGACTTGTAATTTCTTCAACATCATCGTTGCACTGATATTGCTTCTGGTTTTGGCTTACATGAAATTCTGATGACTTCGGCCTTGACTTCAAACTTCATTGACCTATATACTTGTTTGACTTCCTTGATTAACTTTTGTTTCTGTGTGCTTCGACTCTGGCCATTTTTTGTGTTTATCCCTGATAGCACTTTTGACCTTATTCTTGTGCACTTTGTTGTTCAGTCTGGATTGTCTTGATTGCATTGTATTCTTGTTGTAACTTTGAGTTCTTGTCTTGTTCGGTCTCGACCTGAGATGTTCCTTGAAGTATTCATTACTTGTTTGCCTGTTCATGGTGACGTTTACACTGCTGCACTGTGTATGTACATTTGTTTCTTGTTCCACTTGAGTCTGTGTCATTTGATTCACTGTGTATTAGTTCACTTGAAGTTGTAGCCTTGTTTGGATCATCTTGTAGTCTAGTTCATTGTTTTATTTGTTGCCAGTTACCTCTTGTTTCATTTGTTTCAGACCTTCATGTAGAGGCTGCACTTGTTCTTTTGAAGTTCTGGTTTGAGTCACTTGTATAAGTCATTGTTCTCAAGTGCACTTGGTTTGTACTTCACTGTTGACTGTTGCATTGCTCCATTAGCTGTGTTCATATACATTGATGTTGGTCTGATGCTCCAAGTTGCCACCTCTGATCAGTTGCACTATAAGTTTCATATGTACTTCTTTCTTGTATTAATTTGAACTGGTCTGGTTTGCTTGCATATCATGGCTGGTTTGAGTTTTGTTACCTTCATGTTTGTAGCATATTCACTGATTCATGTTTGGACTTCATGTAGTCTGATATGTGCATATTGAAGTCTGTTGCAGTTTGAAATATGATGAGTTGCTTCTTTACTTTGAAATTTCAGTCTGATCTTGGTCGAGTTGGACTGTCTAGCCTTTGTTTTCATGTGTATGACTTGAACTTTGATCGAGGCTTGATTTATGTGTCTTGACCATTTCATTTGAATTTTCACTTGTGTTGAATCCAGCTTTAAAGCTCGGGTTTGACCTTGTGTAGATATTGTGACTTGATATTTAATTCACTTGAGTTGAACCCGACTTATGATTTGGGTTTGACCTTGTGCTCACCTGTCCCTGTAATTATATAAAGTGTATATCGGTGTGCACGGCCTTGTGGCATATACAGTGATACACTGTGTATGTCAAAAGCTGTTCGTGTATGATGAATTCAAAATTAAATAATGACGAACAACTCAAATAACGGAGGCAAATATTATTTACAAAATCCAAATTTTATTTTATACTGCAAAAATATTTTCTTTTCAATTTTATTGCGTTAATGTGTATTTTTACAGATTGCTCAGATGCTGGATTCAGTCTGGAATGAAGTTGAAGATCAATTTTGAGTGAACGAGTGATATATAGTGAGGTGCATTTGTAAATATGAATTGTGATGTAATTATATGTATTGTGATTGAAATTGTATATATATATATTGAGATCTTGAATTTGTACTATTCAAAACTGTAATAAATATTTGTTTGAATAAAATATCTGTTTGAATTCAAATTCTGTGTTATTTATTTTATTCATCAAATATTTATTTAATTTTTGAAAATAAAATAGTATATTAAAAAATACATTTAAGTGAATGTATATATGTTTATTATCATCAAACAAAAATCATATACTCGCATATTCAACAATCTCACCCTTTTGATGTTAACAAACATATATTTAAGATTTTGAATTTGTTAAATGCATTTGATTATTCAATTTGCTCCCCTTATTTGAATGCTTCCTCTTTACACAAAACTCCCCCTTCATATATGCATACAATTAAAAATATGTAAATGAGCCTAGAAGCAAATAGAAAATATTTGACCTTTGCTTGATTTTATTTGACAAAATCTTAACTTTTCTCTTCCCCTTTTGTTATGAGCAAAAGAATAATGGTGTTAGAAAAAATAGAGATAAAGTGATCGATATTAATACAATATTAAAACTCAATCGAAATATTAAATTTCAATAAAAAAATCAAACAAAAATAATAAATACTTTATTAGGCATATTCCACTTTTAGAATGAAGGGAATAATATCATCATATAAAACCATACAGTTGTGTCTATTTGTGGTATATTTATATCATGAATTTGAATATCTACCAACCATGCATAACCGTTAGGACTTTCAAATGAGATTAGTAGTATTCCAATTTTATTTTAAGTAAAAAATGAATTCAATTATCATCTAACCAAGCATAACCATGAGGACTTTTAAATGGGATTAGAATCAACTTTTTTATTTAAAAAATCAATTTTGATATGTGTTCCATACATGCATAAACGTGAGGACTTTTAAATGAGCATGGAAGCACATAACAAATTCCAAGTAATTCACACATGCATAACCGTGAGGACTTTTAAATGAGAGTGAATACTTTGAATTTTATTTTATTTTATTTTATTATTTTTATTTTTATATTTATTTTAAAAAATATATAAAATGAAAAACAAATAATTCCTGTTTAAAGTACCATATAATGACAAACTATATTGAATTTTGATGAGTGATGGTCGTTAGAAATATGATAGAAATAGAGATGGTCATGGAATTTTTACCAACATAAAGTTTTGTAACTTTTGTTTAAATTTCCAAAGAAATTTACTAATTATACCGTCTCGAGTCATAATATATGATAAATGTCAACAATCATCACTTTTTCAATCACTATTTATCTTTTTGATAATTAGTATGGAGTCAGATTAGTCAATGTAAAAATTAAATTCAAAAATAATTATAAAATTAGTTTTTCTAAAAATGACCAACCTGAAAACAAAGTCAAAGATGATTTTCTAGAAGGGGTTTTATGAGAAAATTTTCTGCTAATTTGAAAATTATTTGAAATGAAAAATATGCAGATATTTCCTTTGGAAAACGATGCGGTTACTAAATGTCTCAAAAAAAATCACGTTCTAATAGTAATTTTTCTATTAACTAGATTACCAGTGTAATCTGCATCTGAATTCCTTTTCACTCAAACTTATTATTAGTTGAATGTTTCAAACCAGATCATGAGTTGTGCAACAAAATATCTCAAAATCATTTTTAACAACTTCTTTTTAAATGAAATTCTCTTGAATTTTAATTAAAGCCGTGTAAATAATCAAAAACCGTGAATATAGAGTCAGCCGTAAAATAACCAAATGTATTATCATCCAATAAAATAATATTATGAATCCAAACTAATATATATGAAGTAATTCAAAGACTCTAGAGATTTTTATAGTGTTCTTGGCATAAGAATATAATTGGCCAACAATTTTGAATAAGTCAGAATCAAAATCATCATTTATTTTATCATCACATTATTGGCTGATTTAATTCAGACTACGGTGCAGATTATCACATTTAATATATCGTTCAAAATATATCATTACCTGTTTTATCTTTAAGATAATTTTTCTTTGTTTCCCGTTGTGATTCTGTCACCTTTGTACAAGGCTAAGAAACTTTTCTTTGTCGCCCGTTGTGTTTTTGGAACAGCCAGATTTCAGATAACACTGTTGTTGTTCCTTAGCCTGTTACCACTCCTACACGATAAAAGATTTTTGTGACCGTTTTGTTTTTATAGGTCCTTGTTGTTAATGGTAGAATATTTTGAAAAATAATTTTGTGGAGACCCAAAACTATTTATATATGTTCCTTTCGATACCCAGATTTGTTTAACTTTGAGAGATTTTATATTTGTGCCTTTTGGAACCCAAATTGGTATAGTTTTCACGTGTTTGGATCTATACCAGCAATTGTTTTGATTGTGTCCAAATTTTCTACAAATTATGCATATTGAATTGATTTGATTAATTTTATTTCTAACATTTTCATATTGATTATATCCAAGTTCTTGTCTAACTGTATCAACAGTTTGTTTCCTAAGAGCATATTCAACGATTTTTCACGTTTGGAAAATTTATCTAAAGTCATTGACGGTTGTTGGACTTGTGTTTTGAGAGATTCATTTTCGTTCAATAATTGTGTGCACTTTTTAATAGAGTTCTCACTCCTATTATTTTCACTCTCTTTCAAAATCAGAATTTCATTTTCAAGCGATTTAATTTTGATTTCTGATTTTTTAATTTCTTCTTCGAATGTTGGACACTTATCACACTTAGGGATCCTACTTTGATTGGTTTTAACTAATTGGTCAAGTTGTTTATTTATATCTACCAAAGTATCCTTTTGTGATTCAAGTTTAGCATACTTCTCCCTAAGTCGTTCAAAACAGCCATTTACTTCATGGAAATATATAAGTAATTCTGAATGAGTAAGTTTTGATACCTCGCTTGACTCGTCATCGTCGCTATCAGTTATATTACCTTGAAGGCACATATCTGCTTTCTCACTCTCACTGCTAGTACTTTGATTATCTTCATCACTTGTGTTCCATGTGGTTTCAAAACTTCTCCTTTTTGATTTCTTTTCAAAGTCGCGTTGATTTTGAGGACAATTAGGCTTGATGTGTCCGGGTTGGTTGCACTTATGACAGATGATCTTCTGTTCATCTGAGTTGTCTAGTGCTCTGACTATTCTGCTTTTCAATTTTCGATTTAGAGCTAGATTTCCGTATTTGCAATTCCACCTTTGAATTTCTTTGTTATCAGCTCCAATTCTGCCGCTCCATCGTCATCGTCACCATCATTTTCTGTTGTTCCTTTAAGAGATATTGATTTCTTTTGAGTATCACCTCCTTCACGCTCTTCCTTGAATTTCATTTCTAGCTCATAAGTGGTGAGATTTCAGATGAGTTCTTCAACTTTGCTTTATTTTAAATCTTTTGATTCTTGAATGGCAGTCACCTTTGCTTCAAAACTTCGTGGAAGGACTTTGAGGATTTTTCGGACTATTTCCAATTCCGTGTATATTTTCCGAGAGCTTTTGATTTATATACAGTATTGGAAATTCGTCCATACATCTCTTTGACATTTTATTCCTTCGCCATTGTGAAGTTCTCGTATTTGCTGCTTAGCATGGCAAGGCGAGATTCTTTGACTTGAGATATTCCATAATGAGTCACTTCTAGTGTGTGCCATATTTCCTACGCAGTTAGATAATATGAGACACGATTAAATTCAAATTGATCCAATGAACAGATAATAGAATTCATAGCTTTAGCATTAGCATTTTGTAATTTATTTTCTAGTTCTGTCCATTGATCTTTGGTTTATTTATTTCCTGATAATTTACAATTATAATTGGTGCTCTATAACCTGTCTCAACAATATTCCACGCGTCAATAGTTTTCAGATAAATTTTCATTCTATTTTTCCAGTAGGCGTATTCACCATTGAACATTGGTGGTCTAACTATGGACTGACCCTCCGCAAAAGCATTATTAAAAGAAGCCATTTTAAAAATTCAACTTTTTAAGACAAAGTTGATCTTTGAAAAAAAATTAAAAACAAAAGCTGACTTCTATTCCTGCTCTGATACCACTTGTAGAATCGATTTCAACCCTAGGGGGGTGAATAGGGTGATGCTATCAATTATAAAAATTATTGCATAAGTTTGTATAAAATAATTTCAACATAGATAACAGCAGAATAATAGCAGCACAGATATATCAGAATATAAATTACAGAAAATAGAACACACAGATTTACCCAGCTTCGGCAAAACCCTGCCTACATGCTGCCCCCAAGGTTTCTACAAGAAATTAAGTAGTCACACGCTTACACACATAAACTTGCGACACCCGTGTTGAACATGCGCTTATATGTTTTGGTTTGATGATAATAAACATATATATTCATTTAAATGTATTTGGTAATGTACTATTTTGTTTTTTCATAGATTAAATAAATATTTGTTGAATAAAATAAATTACACAGATTTTGAATTCAAACAGAAATTTTATTCAAACAAATATTTATTACAGTCTTGAATAGTACAAATTCATGCTCTCACTATACATATACATTTTTGATTACATCACGATTACATCACAAATATTTTTACATTGATAACCTCACTACATATCACTCACACTCGTATTTTGTCTTCAACTGCATTCCAGTTTGAATCCAGCATCTGAGCAATCTGCAAAAATATTCACTAACGCAGTAAAATTGAAAAAGAAATATTTTTGCAATATAAAATGAAATACGATTTTTGAAAATATGATTTGCCTCAGTTATTTGGGTTGTTCGTCATCATTCACACTTGATTTCATCACAAAGTCGTGCACATAGATATTACAGAGACAGGTAATCATAAGTGGCTGCAATACACACGTGTACATTCATACACGTGTGCACTGCCTCGCCAACTCGTGTACGCATCCAAAAATAGCAAGTGTGCAAGCACAACTTCACAACAAACAAGGCAATGCACTATGCAATGTACAACAAGTCCAACATCCTCAAATGAAGTACAAAGCATGCACATGAACAACATAACTGATCAATGCAACTGATCAAACCAAAGTAGTACAGCATGCACAAAGTGCCACAAGTGTACATGAATACAACTCGACTGCAACAGTACAGTCATGAAGTATGCAAAGAGCTCGAGCATAAGACAACACAGTTCATATACAAAGCTCAAGTCACAATGTCGAGCATACATGAAGCAATGTACATGCACCAGTGATGAAAGCTACAAGATACACAAGTTTAGTTCAAATACAAGTGATACAAGTGCAACACAGTTGCAAACAACATACCAGAAGTTCAAATATCACACAAGTACAGGCCGCAACAGTATGCACCAGTCCAAACAGTTATCAGAGAGTATATGGAAGGGTCAGGAACTCGACAGGCACATATGAATACAAAGTACACACGTGCAACAGTTCATGTATGAATCAGTGACCAACCACAAGACCACCAGGCAATTAACCAGAGGCAACCACAAGTGCAAGAATAAATCAGCATGAATGCAACATGGCTAAGATGTCCCAAATAAACAAAACACCAAATAGACCATGGAACAACAAAGTGATTGCAACAAACATCAGCAGATACAAAATGACCAAGTGCATCTGAACTACAGCACGACCAAATGGTCAAGATGAAAAACCAGAGTTTAATGCATATGAGATCATGCAGTACTACAAAGACCATGTCAAACACAGAGGCAACATGAATGGAAACTGCATTAATGCAAATCAAAACAGAGAGTATGGTGATGCAGTCAACAAGGCAACAGTGCAGGTGAACAAATGTGCAAATGCTCAAGACCACACACTGCATATATGTCAAACATGAATGCTACGACTTCAAATGAACAAATAATCAGACAACATCATGCAATGCTAAATTGAGATTCAGGTAGCCAAAAATGCAATTCGAAGTAATATAGCAGCAACTACAGGTAATCAACAAGTTGTTACCGTGTAAAAAAAAAGTCAGAAATCAAGCGTTCGTATCTTTGAAAAAGTCACAAATAAAAGAAGAAAGATTTCTGCTGTATAAACCAGAGTTGAACAAGTCAAACAAGAGATCACCGTATCAGCAATCATAATTGACCAAGTTAATAATCAAAACCGTGTTATTCAAGTAATATGAACAAGTCAGTGAAATCTCGTGCATCAATACAAGATCGAACGAACGAAGACAAATTCAAATGAACGAATACGAACGCAAAAATAGGATTTCAAATCCTATATAAGCCCAATCATCATCGGCAAATTAATTATCGAGTTCAAGCATCAACCCAGTAAAGCAAAAAGAAAAAGTACATATCGAAATCACAAACAACAAACTCGATCAAGCAGCTGCAAACGAGTGACAGTCGATCATCAGAAATCAAGCACAAGCCAGAGTCGAAAGTCTCAATTTGGATCGATAGCACAAAGCCCTAATTTGACAAAGGGATCGGCTGCAATGTTTCAGAAGGAAGAGAAAAGGACCGAAGCCCTAATTTGACAAAAAGGAACGGGCCAAGCAAAAGAAAAAGGAGAGGCCGCATTCTTTTTTCAAAAGGGATCGAGTTGAAAAATAAGGGGCCGGCCTTATTTATAAAAGGGGGATTATTTTTTAGTTTTATTTTGAGCAAATTTGTGGAGTCAAGTTTATACTTTAATTTTTGCTCTTGGTTTTATTTTTGAAATTGTTTTGTTTTTCTTTTCAAGTCAAAGGAGTTGTAAATCACCACCTAGGGTTTAGGTCGTGTCAGATTGTCTAGTTAGAATTAGTTCAGTGAGCAGGGTGTGCGAGTTTGCAAAGTTCTACTGTAGGCGGGAGCAGAGTTTGCGAGTAAACGAAGCTCTATAGGCGGGAAGCAAAGTTTGCGAGTAAACGAAACTCTATAGGCGGGAGCAGGGTGTGCGAGTCTAGTAGAGTGTTTGTGAGCGGGAGCAAATGTCTGCGAGCAGGGTGTGCGAGTCTAGTAGAGTGTTTGTGAGCGGGAGCAAATGTCTGCGAGTCTAGTAGAGTGTTTGTAAGCGTGATACTGTTTAATTCTAATAGAAATCTGTGAATGCAGCAGTAGGCAGGGGTTGCCGAAGCTGGGTAAATTTTGTGTGTGGTTTACTTTTCAGCATATTTATTTCTGCAGTTTATTTCTGTGTTTAAATCGAGAAAATTTTCTATAACCATATTCACGCCCCCCCCCCCCCCCTCTAGGGTTAATCTAGATCCTACAAGTGGTATCGGAGCCCGGTATATATTTTTTTAATTTAACTCTAGAGTCATGAGTCTACAAAATAATGCTTTTTCTGAGGGGCAATCTATTGCTAGGCCACCCATGTTTAACGGGAACGATTATGCTTATTGGAAAGTTAGGATGGGTATCTATCTTAGTTCTGTTGATTATGATGTTTGAGATATTATTGAAACTGGCTATAAACCTCCCACTATAATCGTTGGTGGTACTGAGATTCCTAAACCTAAGGATAGGTGGGATGCCAACGATAAGAGATTGAAAACGACAAATGCTAAAGCCGTGAATGCTTTGATATGTGCTCTTGATAAAAATGAATTTAATAGAATTTCTCATTGTACAACAGCACAGGAAATCTGGCATACTTTGGAGGTGACACACGAAGGAACTTCTCAAGTCAAGGAGTCTCGTCTAGCCCTATTCAGCAACGAATATGAAAACTTTGTGATGGACAAAGGCGAGAGCATAAAAGACATGTTTGGACGTTTTTCAACCTTGGTATACAACGCTAGAGCGCTTGGGAAGGTCTTCACTGAGGTAGAGCTTGTGAGGAAGGTGCTACGAGTTTTACCAATGAACTTTGAGGCAAAAGTCACGGCAATCCAAGAATCGAAAGATCTGAGCAAACTAAGCATGGAGGAGTTGATTGGCAACTTGATGACATATGAGCTTGAGTTAAAAGCAAAGGAAGAACGCAACAACTCCGAACCAAAGAAGAAGACGATTGCCTTAAAGAGCAAAGAAGAAAGCGATGAAGAAGATCCAATTGAAGAGCTTGCAATGGCTGTCAATAATCTTAGAAGATGGTCTAGATTCAAGCCACGCAAGAAGAAAACAAAGGGCGATAGGTCAAAAGATTCCGAAAATTCCGATAATGAACTGACGTGTTATAACTGCAACAAGCCTGGCCACATCAAACCAAAATGCCCACTTCTCAAAAACAACAAAGGAAAGAAAAAGGCGAAGAAGGTATTTGCAGCGACTTGGGATGATGAAGAAGGAGAGGAAGCTTCGGATAGCAGCTCAGAAGAGGCTAACTTGTGTTGCATGGCAAAATCAGAATCAGAAGCAACCTCCGACGAATCTAGTGAGGCGGGTGAGTTTGCTTATAAAGAACTTGTTTTTATGTGTTCTGATCTTACTAAAGTAGTTGATGCTCTTGAATCTAAAATTGAAAAACTGAAAACTGATAGGAGAGAACTTGCTCGTAAAAATTTTAGGTTAGAAACTGAACTTGAAAATATTCAAAACCTAGAATGTAAAAGATGTAAAGTTTTAGATTCAGAATTGACAAGACTTAAGAATAACTCTGAGAATCTTGAAAAAGATGTTGAATATGCGCTTATATGATTTTTGTTTGATGATAATAAACATATATACATTCGTTTAAATGTATTTGTTAATATACTATTTATTTTCACAGATTAAATAAATATTTGCTGAATAAAATAAATGACACAGAATTTGAATTCAAACGAATATTTTATTCAAATAAATATTTATTACAATTTTGATAGTACAATTTCAAGCTCTCACTATAACTATACAACTTTGATTACAATACACGACATTTCACATTTACATCACAACCTCACTACATATCACTCACACTCATATTTATCTTCAACTGCATTCCAATTTGAATCCAGCATCTGAGAAATCTGCAAAAATATTCACTAACGCAGTAAAATTGAAAATAAAATATTTTTGCAATTCAAAATAAAAGATGATTTTGAAAACATTGATTTGCCTCAGTTATTTGGGTTGTTCGTCATAATTTAAATTTGAATTCATCATACACGAACAACTTGTGACATACACAGTGTATCACTGTATATGCCACAAGGCCGTGCACACCGATATATACACTTGATTGAGTTACAGGGACAGGTGAGCACCGGTCAAACCCAAATAAAAATACAGGATTCAACTCAGGTGAAACATGCAATATATCACGACTTCAGCACAAGGTCAAATCCAAATAAAACTGGATTCAACACAGGTGCAGTTCGAATATACAACAGTGCAGATAAACAAATCAAGTTCAAGCAAGTGCCAACAAAGAGTCAAAGCTCGACCAATATAATGCAACTATGTTCAAATATGACATGAATGCAATAAAGACCAACTGCCAGCAAATGCACCGAACAAGTTGCCAACATACACTCCAGACCAAAACCACAGAGTAGTACAGATACAAAATGCAAGCTTGAACACAAGTGTACATGACAGTACACAAATGGAAGTTTGTGCACAAGTACAACAATGCAATAGAGACAACTGCTATCAACTACAAGTACAACAAGCATCAGACCAAAGTCAGATGAAACAATATCCAGCTGCAACATGAAGTGAATCAAGTTCAGTAAGACAATGCAAATTAGAGCAGTGGACAGCAGATCACATGAACAACATGGCATGAACAATGCAACACCAACACAAGTGACAGTGCACATATGTGGTAATATGAAACAAGTCTGGACCAACACCACAACTCGAGCTCAAGAATAAAGCAACCAGAGAGCACAATATAACGACCACAAAACCAATGCAGTTCAAAACAGCGAGTATGGTGATGCAGTCAACAAGGCAGAAGCAGTACAATGACTGCAACATTCGAGTGTATATAGAGAACAAGCTACATGAAGCAAAAATGGAAGTAATGTCAATGCAACATGAATGTCACCAGCATCTCAATATCCAAGTATGAATGCCACGACCCCAGATGAACAAGTCAACCTCAAATAAAGTACAAGGCAGCAACAATATGAACCACCAGTACAGAGAGCAAATGCAAGTATGCAATGTAGACCACACACACATATATACACACATGTATGTATGTATATACATGAACTAGATTGAAGCACACTGGAATACAACTGCAAATATCCAATATGCATCATGGTCGTGGATGGTACAACAACAAAGACCAAGGCTACAAAAGTGAAAGTGCAGACAAATGATCATGCCACAACTATGCACGGTCCAGTGCCAACAGCAAGCTACATGAAGATATAACTACATGCTACAGCAACAATGGACTCAACATCAAAGACCAAGCCGAAGTCAATGTTGAACCAGATCAAAATTCAAAGCCATAGAGAAATTCACGAAATAAATCAAAACCGTGATATCAAGTATAATGACCAAGTCACAATTCAATGCCGTGAATACCAAGTAACAAATATACGATTATGAACTAGTCAGAGGAAATCATCAACATCCATACAATATCGAACGGCCAAATCAACAATTTTGAAAATATCAGACGTACGCAAATTAAGGAAATCGAACGCGTATAAAACCCTAATCATCATCGGCAAAATTATCATCGAGTTCAAGCATTCAATCAGAGAATTAAAAGAGCAAAAAATCACTTACAGAAGCCATCTCGAACTCGAACAAATTCGAAGCAACCGAAGTGAGCAACAGCGATTCGATCGAACAAGGCTTCAGGCAATTAACCACTGATTCGATCAACTTAGAATCGGAGCTTCGAAATAGCCCTAAATCTCAGAGCCAAGCAAAGAGAACAAAGCCCTAAAGAGGAACGGCCGCCATTACAACGAAGGGAATAGAAAAGAAAGGAGACGGGTTGAATAATAAAAGGGGCCGGCCTATTTACTTTTATTGTTTTATTATTAAGGGTTTTAAATTTGTAGATAGGGTTATTTTACTTTAAATTGTTTTTAGTTTGTATTTCTTTTTAAACCGTTTTTATTTTCTAGTCGTGTGACTAGGGTGCAAACTACGGTGTGTAGTTTGGGAATTTGCAACTCGGTAGTTGAGTTGTGGTCAAGGTTTTGAGCGTAGAGTTAGATTAGTCAATAGCGGTGTATAGCGAGTTTACGTGTGTAAGCGAGGGACTATCTAATTTCTAGTAGAAACCTTGGGGGCAGCACGTAGGCAGGTTTTTGCCGAAGCTGGGTAAATTCTGTGTTGTTCTGTTTTATTCTGTTATTTATATTCTGCGATATCTGTGCTGCTATTCTGTGATCTGAATTGAAATTAATTTATAAGCTTCCGCGATTAATTTTTAATAATTTACACTATCACCCTATTCACCCCCCCCTCTAGGGTGAAATCGATCCTACAAGTGGTATCAGAGCTAGGATTAGAAGCCAATTTATTTTGAAAAAATTCGATTTTTCAAAAATCAGTTTTGTTTTAAAAAAAAAAAAAAAAAAATTCAATCTTTCAAAAGTCAGTTTTTTGTTTTAAAAATTTGATTTTTCAAAAACCAGTTTTTGTTTAAAAAATTTGAATTTTTAAAATGGCTTCTTTTAATAACGCTTTTGCAGAGGGGCAGTCGATAGTTAGACCACCAATGTTCAATGGTGAATATGCTTATTGGAAAAATAGGATGGAAATTTTTCTGAAAACCATTGACGCATGGAATATTGTTGAGACAGGTTATAGAATACCAACTATAACTGTAGATAATCAGGAAATAGAGAAACCAAAGGATCAATGGACAGAACTAGAAAATAGATTACAAAATACTAATGCTAGAGCTATGAATTCTATTATCTGTTCATTAGATCAATTTGAATTTAATCGTGTCTCACATTGTCTAACTGCGCAGGAAATATGGCACATACTAGAAGTGACTCACGAAGGAACATCTCAAGTCAAAGAATCTCGCCTTGCCATGCTAAGCAGCGAATACGAGAACTTTACAATGGCAAAGGAAGAAAATGTCAAAGAGATGTACGGTCGACTTTCCAATATCGTATACAAATCAAAAGCTCTCGGAAAAACATACACCGAATTGGAAATAGTCCGGAAAATCCTCAGAGTCCTTCCACGAAGCTTTGAAGCAAAAGTTACTGCCATACAAGAATCGAAAGATTTAAAACAACTTAAAGTTGAGGAACTCATCGGAAATCTCACCACTTATGAGCTTGAAATGAAATTCAAAGAAGAGCGTGAAGGAGGTGACACTCAAAAGAAATCAATAGCTCTCAAAGGAACAACCGAAAGTGATGATGATAACGATGAAGATGATGGAGCAGCAGAATTGGAGCTGTTAATAAGGAAATTCAAAAAATGGAATCAAAAACATGGAAATTCAGCTCGAATTCAAAAGGCAAAAAGCAGAATAGCCAAAGCACTAGACTACTCAGAAGAACAAAAGTTTATTTGTTATAATTGCAACAAACCCGGCCATATCAAGCCCGATTGTCCACAAATTAAATCCAGCCACGGAAAGAAACAGAAAAAGAAAAGTTTTGCAGCCACTTGGGATGAAATAGACGAGAATGATCAAAGCACTGGCAGTGAAAGCGAAAAGGCAGAATTGTGTCTTCGAGGTGATACAACTGACAGTGACGATGACGAGCCAAGTGAGGTATCAAAACTTACCCATTCTGAGTTGCTTATATATTTTCATGAAGTAAACGGTTGTTTTGAACGACTTAGGGAAAAATACGCCAAACTTGAATCTCAAAAAGATACTTTGATAGAATGTAATAAACAACTTGATCAATTAGTTAAAACCTATCAAAGTAGGATCCCTAAGTGTGATAAGTGTCCAACATTTGATAAGGAAATTAAAAAATCAGAAATTAAAATAAAATCGCTTGAAAATGAAATTCTGATTTTAAAGGAGAATGAAAATACTAGGAGAGAGAATTCTATTAAAAAGTGCACACAGTTGTTAAACGAAAATGAATTTCTCAAATCAAAAGTCCAACAATTGTCTACGACTTTAGATAAATTTTCAAAAAGTGAAAAATCGTTGAATATGCTATTAGGAAAGCAAACTGTTAATACGGTTAGACAAGGACTTGGATTTAATAATTCGAAAATTGTTGAAAACAAGATTAATCAAGTTAATTCTATGTGCACAATTTGTAAAAAATTTGGACACGATCACAATAATTGTTGGTATAGACCCAAACATGTGAAAACTATACCGATTTGGGTTCCAAAAGGCACAAATATAAAATCTCTTAAAGTTAAACGAATTTGGGTGCCGAAGGGAACAATTATAAATAGTTTTGGGTCTCCACAAAATTATTCTTATAATTATTCTGCCACTAACAATCATGGACCTATAAAAACAAATAGGTCACATAAATCTTCTCCCGTGTAGGTGTGGTGGCAGGCTAAGGAACAACAATAGCGTTCTCTGGATTTTGGCTGTTCCAGAAACACAATGGGCGACAAAGCAAAGTTCCTTAGCCTAGTATAAGGGTGACAGAATCACAATGAACAACGACGAGAAATATCGTAAAGGTAAAAACAGGTAAAAGTATATTTATTTGTACGATATATTAAATGTGATAATCTGTACCATTTTCTGAATAAAATCAGCCAATTATGCAATGATAATATGATGATGATTTAATGATGATTTTGATTCTGACTTTATTCAAAATAGTTAGCCAATTATATTCTTATGCCAAAAACACTATAAAATTCTCTAGAATAACTTGATATATAGGTTTGGGATAAAAATAGTGTTTTGATTGGATAATACTTTTTGTTATAATATTTTTGGCTAAATCTAAATTCATGGTTTGACTCGGCCTAAATTTAAAATCCTAATGAATTCTGTTTAAAATTATAAAAAGGATTTTAAGGAATTTTTTTTGAAATTCAAGAAATTGCTTGGAATAAAAATGAAGTTTGATGGATTGTAAAATTGACACTTTGATATATGTTTGATTGTTGACACAGTCTTCATTTCAAATCCAAGAAAATTTCATTCAAAATTTGTTGATAATAATCATGAGATAATTTGTTGAAATTTTTTGATGCACAATTCATGGTTTGGTCTATCAAATTCAACGAGTGAATATTGAGTGAAATTGAAATTCAGATGCAGATTACACTGGTAATATAGTTGTAGAAAAATTACTAGTGGAATGTGATTATTACTTGACACATTCATTTGCTGCATCGTTTTTCAAAGAAAATGTCTGCATATTTTTCATTTGAAATATTTTTTTAATAGCAGAAAATTTTCTTATAAAACCCCTTCTAGAAAAAAACATTTTTGATCTTGTATCGGATTAGTTATTTAAGTAAACTTGATTTTATAAATCGATTTTAAATAACTATATTAACTAATCTGATTCCCCTAAAAATTATCGAGAAGATATATAGTGATTGAAAATAAGATGAGTGTTGATATTAATTATATATTATAACTCAAGACGGTATAATTAGTAAATTTCTTTAGAAATTTAAACGAGAGTTATAAAATTTTTTTGTTGATAAATATTCCATGACCATTTCTATTTCTTTCATTTTTCTTTCGACCATCACTCATCAAAATTCAATATGGTAGGTCAATATGTGGTATTTTAAAACGGGAAATCATTTGTGCTTCAATTTATATCTTTAGCAATAAAAAAAAAAAAAATATCCAAAGTATTCACTCTCATTTAAAAGTCCTCACGGTTATGCATGGGTGAATTACTTGGATTTTTGATTATGTGCTTCCATGCTCATTTAAAAGTCCTCATGGTTATGCATGTATGGAACGCATATCAAAATTAATTGGTTAAATAGACAAGTTGATTCTAATCCCATTTAAAAGTCCTCACGGTTATGCGTGGTTAGAAGATACTTGAATTCATTTTTTAAAATAAAAATAAAAATTGTGAATACTACTAATCTCATTTAAAAGTCCTAACGGTTATGCATGGTTAGTAGATATTCAAATTTCCTGAAATAAATATACCACAAATAGACACGACTATATAGTTTTATTTGATGAAATCATTCATACCATTCTAAAGTGGAATATGCGTCAATTAAAGGATTTATGATTTTTGTTTGATTTTTTATCGAAATTTAATTTTTATATTCAATTGAGTTTTAATGTTGAATTAATGTCGATCACTATATCTCTACTTTTCTATTACTATTATTCTTTTGCTGATAACAAAAGGGGGAGAGAAAAGTTAAGATTTTGTAAAAAGGGAGAGAAAAGGTCAAAGAAGTTTTCAATATGCATATAGACTCATTTGCACATTTTATTTGTATGCATATATGTAGGGGGAGTCATATATGTAGGGGGAGTATCATATAGAAAGGAAGCATTCAAATAGGGGGAGCAATTGAAATTATCAAATACATTTAATATATTCAAAATCTTAAATATATGTTTGTTATCATCAAAAGGGGGAGATTGTTGAATATGCGCTTATATGATTTTTGTTTGATGATAATAAACATATATACATTCGTTTAAATGTATTTGTTAATATACTATTTATTTTCACAGATTAAATAAATATTTGCTGAATAAAATAAATGACACAGAATTTGAATTCAAACGAATATTTTATTCAAATAAATATTTATTACAATTTTGATAGTACAATTTCAAGCTCTCACTATAACTATACAACTTTGATTACAATACACGACATTTCACATTTACATCACAACCTCACTACATATCACTCACACTCATATTTATCTTCAACTGCATTCCAATTTGAATCCAGCATCTGAGAAATCTGCAAAAATATTCACTAACGCAGTAAAATTGAAAATAAAATATTTTTGCAATTCAAAATAAAAGATGATTTTGAAAACATTGATTTGCCTCAGTTATTTGGGTTGTTCGTCATAATTTAAATTTGAATTCATCATACACGAACAACTTGTGACATACACAGTGTATCACTGTATATGCCACAAGGCCGTGCACACCGATATATACACTTGATTGAGTTACAGGGACAGGTGAGCACCGGTCAAACCCAAATAAAAATACAGGATTCAACTCAGGTGAAACATGCAATATATCACGACTTCAGCACAAGGTCAAATCCAAATAAAACTGGATTCAACACAGGTGCAGTTCGAATATACAACAGTGCAGATAAACAAATCAAGTTCAAGCAAGTGCCAACAAAGAGTCAAAGCTCGACCAATATAATGCAACTATGTTCAAATATGACATGAATGCAATAAAGACCAACTGCCAGCAAATGCACCGAACAAGTTGCCAACATACACTCCAGACCAAAACCACAGAGTAGTACAGATACAAAATGCAAGCTTGAACACAAGTGTACATGACAGTACACAAATGGAAGTTTGTGCACAAGTACAACAATGCAATAGAGACAACTGCTATCAACTACAAGTACAACAAGCATCAGACCAAAGTCAGATGAAACAATATCCAGCTGCAACATGAAGTGAATCAAGTTCAGTAAGACAATGCAAATTAGAGCAGTGGACAGCAGATCACATGAACAACATGGCATGAACAATGCAACACCAACACAAGTGACAGTGCACATATGTGGTAATATGAAACAAGTCTGGACCAACACCACAACTCGAGCTCAAGAATAAAGCAACCAGAGAGCACAATATAACGACCACAAAACCAATGCAGTTCAAAACAGCGAGTATGGTGATGCAGTCAACAAGGCAGAAGCAGTACAATGACTGCAACATTCGAGTGTATATAGAGAACAAGCTACATGAAGCAAAAATGGAAGTAATGTCAATGCAACATGAATGTCACCAGCATCTCAATATCCAAGTATGAATGCCACGACCCCAGATGAACAAGTCAACCTCAAATAAAGTACAAGGCAGCAACAATATGAACCACCAGTACAGAGAGCAAATGCAAGTATGCAATGTAGACCACACACACATATATACACACATGTATGTATGTATATACATGAACTAGATTGAAGCACACTGGAATACAACTGCAAATATCCAATATGCATCATGGTCGTGGATGGTACAACAACAAAGACCAAGGCTACAAAAGTGAAAGTGCAGACAAATGATCATGCCACAACTATGCACGGTCCAGTGCCAACAGCAAGCTACATGAAGATATAACTACATGCTACAGCAACAATGGACTCAACATCAAAGACCAAGCCGAAGTCAATGTTGAACCAGATCAAAATTCAAAGCCATAGAGAAATTCACGAAATAAATCAAAACCGTGATATCAAGTATAATGACCAAGTCACAATTCAATGCCGTGAATACCAAGTAACAAATATACGATTATGAACTAGTCAGAGGAAATCATCAACATCCATACAATATCGAACGGCCAAATCAACAATTTTGAAAATATCAGACGTACGCAAATTAAGGAAATCGAACGCGTATAAAACCCTAATCATCATCGGCAAAATTATCATCGAGTTCAAGCATTCAATCAGAGAATTAAAAGAGCAAAAAATCACTTACAGAAGCCATCTCGAACTCGAACAAATTCGAAGCAACCGAAGTGAGCAACAGCGATTCGATCGAACAAGGCTTCAGGCAATTAACCACTGATTCGATCAACTTAGAATCGGAGCTTCGAAATAGCCCTAAATCTCAGAGCCAAGCAAAGAGAACAAAGCCCTAAAGAGGAACGGCCGCCATTACAACGAAGGGAATAGAAAAGAAAGGAGACGGGTTGAATAATAAAAGGGGCCGGCCTATTTACTTTTATTGTTTTATTATTAAGGGTTTTAAATTTGTAGATAGGGTTATTTTACTTTAAATTGTTTTTAGTTTGTATTTCTTTTTAAACCGTTTTTATTTTCTAGTCGTGTGACTAGGGTGCAAACTACGGTGTGTAGTTTGGGAATTTGCAACTCGGTAGTTGAGTTGTGGTCAAGGTTTTGAGCGTAGAGTTAGATTAGTCAATAGCGGTGTATAGCGAGTTTACGTGTGTAAGCGAGGGACTATCTAATTTCTAGTAGAAACCTTGGGGGCAGCACGTAGGCAGGTTTTTGCCGAAGCTGGGTAAATTCTGTGTTGTTCTGTTTTATTCTGTTATTTATATTCTGCGATATCTGTGCTGCTATTCTGTGATCTGAATTGAAATTAATTTATAAGCTTCCGCGATTAATTTTTAATAATTTACACTATCACCCTATTCACCCCCCCCTCTAGGGTGAAATCGATCCTACAAAAGAAAACTTGAATCTTAAGGAAACCATCGACACTAGGAAAAAGGATTTTATAAATCGATGCATCTCACTTGTCACTGAAAATACAACACTAAAAACCGAAGTCCAAAATCTTGAGAAATCTTTGAATAACTTTTCAAGAGGCGAAAAATCTTTCAACATGCTATTGGAAAATCAAATTTTTGCTAACAATAGAAAAGGACTAGGCTTTGGGAAATCACAAAATGATGATAATGCAAAAAGTAAAAGTGTTTTTGCTCGATCTGAAATAATTGAAAATCATGTTGAAAATCATAGTCATAGGAACACAAAATTTAATCAAGTCAATTTAATGAGCACGTTTTGTAGAGAATTTGGACATAATCGAAATAATTGTTGGTATAGACCCAAACACGTGAAAACTATACCAATTTGGGTTCCAAAAGGCACAAATATAAAATCTTTGAAAGTCAAAAAAATTTGGGTGCCAAAAGGAACATATATATAAATAGTTTTGGGTCTCCACAAACATATGTTTCATATTCTGCCACTAACAATCATGGACCTATAAAAACAAATAGGTCACATAAACCTTTCATCATGTAGGTGTGGTGGCAGGCTAAGGAACAACAACACTGTTCTCTGGATTTTGGCTGTTCCAGAAACACAACGGGCGACAAAGCAAAGTTCCTTAGCCTAGTTCAAAGGTGACAGAATCACAATGGACAATGACGAAAAATTATCGTAAAGGTAAAACAGGTAAATTTATTTTTGAACGATATATCAAATGTGATAATCTGCATCATAATCTGAATTAAATCAGCCAATATTGAGATAAACAAAAGATGATGATTTTGATGCTATGATTCTTTTTCAAAATATTGACCAACCATCTTTAAATAGAATTACTTGGAGTAATTATGATGGTTGACTGATTCGAACTTAATTGATATGATTTTTTTGACTTGTTCTTATTTATGACATTGATTTGTGCTTAATTGATGACCAATCAGATTTTCAACTTTGAACTAATCCATATAAATTTGTTCGGTCAAATGATGGTATTTGATTACTCATGCTACATGTAGATATATTTTGGTCACTACTTGTAAATTTGCACGATTTCAAATTTCATGTGAAAGCTGTTAAAAAGGATTTTTTGAAATTGTTGAAACTTTATGAAATTGTTGAAACTTCAAGAAATTGTTTTTGAAATAATTATGATGATGATTGACTGTTGATTACTCATGAATATAATTGTTTATCCTATGGTTTCTGAAATTAACATCATGATATTTGTTTGAGTGTTAACACGGCTTAAATTCAAATTCAAAAGAATGATGTTTTGAAATTTTTGGTGCACATTTCATGGTTTGATTCAACAAGTGAATATTGAGTGAAATTTAAATTCAGATGCAGATTACACTGGTAATATAGTTGACAGAAAAATTATTAGTGTAACGTGATTAATTTTTGAAACATTCATTTGCTGCATCGTTTTTTTTTCAAAGAAAATATCTGCATATTTTTCATTTGAAATAATTTTCAAATAGCAGAAAATTTTCTTATAAAACCCCCTCGAGAAAATCATGTTTGACCATATTTACAGCTTAATCATTTTTGAAAAATTGATTTTATAATTTTTAATTTGATTTTAAATGACAAATTTTGACTAATCTGACTCCCTTTGATTATCGAAAAGATGAATAGTGATTGAAAAAGAGATGAGTGTTGATATTTATCATATATTATAACTCGAGAAAGTATAATTAGAAAATTTCTTTAGAATTTCATAACAAGAGTTATAAAAACTTTTTGTTGGGTAAAAATTCCATGACCATTTCTATTTCTATCATCTTTCTATCGACCATCACTCATCAAGATCATATTTAGTATGTAAATTTGTGGTAGTTTACAAAGGAAATCATTTGTTCTTCAATATCTTTAAATCTATGAAGGAAATTATTTGTGCTTCAACTTATTATATTCAGCAATAAAAATAAATATCCAAAGTATTCACTCTCATTTAAAAGTCCTCACAGTTATGCATGGGTGAATTACTTGGATTTTTGATTATGTGCTTCCATGCTCATTTAAAAGTCCTCACGGTTATGCATGTATGGAACGCATATCAAATTTAATTGATTTAATAGACAAGTTGATTCTAATCCCATTTAAAAGTCCTCACGGTCATGCGTGGTTAGAAGATACTTGATTTCATTTTTAAATTAAATTGGAATACTACTAATCTCATTTAAAAGTCCTAACGGTTATGCATGGTTAGTAGATATTCAAATTTCCAGAAATAAATATACCACAAATAGACATATCTATATGAATTTTTGATGATTTTATCTCCATCATTTCTGAAAGTGGAATATGCGCCTAACAAAGGTAATTATGATTTTTGAGTTTTATTGAAATTTAATATTTATATTCAATTGAGTTAAATGTTTGATTCATGTCTATCACTTCATCCCTATTTTTACAACACTGTTATTCTTTTGCTGATAACAAAAGGGGGAGAGAAAAGTTAAGATTTTGTCAAATAAAATCAAGCAAAGGTCAAATAATTTTCCCATATGCATCTAGGCTCATTTGAATATATTTCTATTTGTATGCATATATGTAGGGGGAGCATCATGTAGAGAGGAAGCATTTAAATAGGGGGAGCAATTAAAGTATATAATTGGTCAGATACATTTAACACGGTCAAAGTCTTAAATATATGTTTGTTATCATCAAAAGGGGGAGATTGTTGAATATGCGCTTATATGTTTTTGTTTGATGATAATAAACATATATATTCATTTAAATGTATTTGGTAATGTACTATTTTTTTTCTTTCATAGATTAAATAAATATTTGTTGAATAAAATAAATTACACAGATTTTGAATTCAAACAGAAATTTTATTCAAACAAATATTTATTACAGTCTTGAATAGTACAAATTCATGCTCTCATTATACATATACATTTTTTATTACATCACGATTACATCACAAATATTTTTACATTGATAACCTCACTACATATCACTCACACTCGTATTTTGTCTTCAACTGCATTCCAGTTTGAATCCAGCATCTGAGCAATCTGCAAAAATATTCACTAACGCAGTAAAATTGAAAAAGAAATATTTTTGCAATATAAAATGAAATACGATTTTTGAAAATATGATTTGCCTCAGTTATTTGGGTTGTTCGTCATCATTCACACTTGATTTCATCACAAAGTCGTGCACATAGATATTACAGGGACAGGTAATCAAAGTGGCTGCAATACACACGTGTACATTCATACACGTGTGCACTGCCTCGCCAACTCGTGTACGCAGCCAAAAATAGCAAGTGTGCAAGCACAACTTCACAACAAACAAGGCAATGCACTATGCAATGTACAACAAGTCCAACATCCTCAAATGAAGTACAAAGAATGCACATGAACAACATAACTGATCAATGCAACTGATCAAACCAAAGTAGTACAGCATGCACAAAGTGCCACAAGTGTACATGAATACAACTCGACTGCAACAGTACAGTCATGAAGTATGCAAAGAGCTCGAGCATAAGACAACACAGTTCATATACAAAGCTCAAGTCACAATGTCGAGCATACATGAAGCAATGTACATGCACCAGTGATGAAAGCTACAAGATACACAAGTTCAGTTCAAATACAAGTGATACAAGTGCAACACAGTTGCAAACAACATACCAGAAGTTCAAATATCACACAAGTACAGGCCGCAACAGTATGCACCAGTCCAAACAGTTATCAGAGAGTACATGGAAGGGTCAGGAACTCGACAGGCACATATGAATACAAAGTACACACGTGCAACAGTTCATGTATGAATCAGTGACCAACCACAAGACCACCAGGCAATTAACCAGAGGCAACCACAAGTGCAAGAATAAACCAGCATGAATGCAACATGGCTAAGATGTCTCAAATAAACAAAACACCAAATAGACCATGGAACAGCAAAGTGATTGCAACAAACATCAGCAGATACAAAATGACCAAGTGCATCTGAACTACAGCACGACCAAATGGTCAAGATGAAAAACCAGAGTTTAATGCATATGAGATCATGCAGTACTACAAAGACCATGTCAAACACAGAGGCAACATGAATGGAAACTGCATCAATGCAAATCAAAACAGAGAGTATGGTGATGCAGTCAACAAGGCAACGGTGCAGGTGAACAAATGTGCAAATGCTCAAGACCACACACTGCATATATGTCAAACATGAATGCTACGACTTCAAATGAACAAATAATCAGACAACATCATGCAATGCTAAATTGAGATTCAGGTAGCCAAAAATGCAATTCGAAGTAATATAGCAGCAACTATAGGTAATCAACAAGTTGTTACCGTGTAAAAAAAAGTCAGAAATCAAGCGTTCGTATCTTTGAAAAAGTCATAAATAAAAGAAGAAAGATTTCTGCTGTATAAACCAGAGTTGAACAACTCAAACAAGAGATCACCGTATCAGCAATCATAATTGACCAAGTTAATAATCAAAACCGTGTTATTCAAGTAATATGAACAAGTCAGTGAAATCTCGTGCATCAATACAAGATCGAACGAACGAAGACAAATTCAAATGAACGAATACGAACGCAAAAATAGGATTTCAAATCCTATATAAGCCCAATCATCATCGGCAAATTAATTATCGATTTCAAGCATCAACCCAGTAAAGCAAAAAGAAAAAGTACATACCGATATCACAAACAACAAACTCGATCAAGCAGCTGCAAACGAGCGACAGTCGATCATCAGAAATCAAGCACAAGCCAGAGTCGAAAGTCTCAATTTGGATCGATAGCACAAAGCCCTAATTTGACAAAGGGATTGGTTGCAATGTTTTAGAAGGAAGAGAAAAGGACCGAAGCCCTAATTTGACAAAAAGGAACGGGCCAAGCAAAAGAAAAAGGAGAGGCCGCATTCTTTTTTCAAAAGGGATCGAGTTGAAAAATAAGGGGCCGGCCTTATTTATAAAAGGGGGATTATTTTTTAGTTTTATTTTGAGCAAAATTGTGGAGTCAAGTTTATACTTTAATTTTTGCTCCTGGTTTTATTTTTGAAATTGTTCTGTTTTTCTTTTCAAGTCAAAGGAGTTGTAAATCACCACCTAGGGTTTAGGTCGTGTCAGATTGTCTAGTTAGAATTAGTTCAGTGAGTAGGGTGTGCGAGTTTGCAAAGTTCTATTGTAGGCGGGAGCAGAGTTTGCGAGTAAACAAAGCTCTATAGGCGGAAAGCAAAGTTTGCGAGTAAACGAAACTCTATAGGCGGGAGCAGGGTGTGCGAGTCTAGTAGAGTGTTTGTGAGCGGGAGCAAATGTTTGCGAGCAGGGTGTGCGAGTCTAGTAGAGTGTTTGTGAGCGGGGGCAAATGTCTGCGAGTCTAGTAGAGTGTTTGTAAGCGTGATACTGTTTAATTCTAATAGAAATCTGTGAATGCAGCAGTAGGCAGGGGTTGCCGAAGCTGGCTAAATTTTGTGTGTGATTTACTTTTCAGCATATTTATTTCTGCAGTTTATTTCTGTGTTTAAATCGAGAAAATTTGCTATAGCCCTATTCACCCCCCCCCCTCTAGGGTTAATCTAGATCCTACAACCCGCTGCTGACCAACCTAACTCTACGCTCAAAATCCTGCCACAACTCAGCCACTGAGTTGCGAATTCTCAAACTATGCGACGTAGTTTGTCCCCTAGTCACACGACTAGAAATTACAATGATTTAAGAACGAAATTAAAAACACTTTAAAACAATAAAATAAATAAACCCTAATTTTTAAGATATTAAGGCCCAACTCTATTTTAATAACTAGCCCTAAATAATCTTATCACAAACAAAATATTGTCGGCCCTTTTTTCTTTTCTTTGCTCTTCAGTCAAACAATGGCCTTGTTCCTTCTTTCCTTCGTTCCTCTTAGCTGTGAAATTAGGGCTTTGTGAAGTCGCCGCTTAAATTGATGGTTGGTACTTCGATTGCTTACTTCAATTGATTCGTTCGCGGCTCCTCCTCCTTGATCGAGTTCGACTTTGATTTGGTATGTAGAATTTTCTTTTGCTTCTTCTGATTTGCTTGCTTGAACTCAATGGTTAAATTGCCGATGATGTTACTGTTCATAAAGGATTTGAACTCCTATATATTCATTCGTATATGATCATTTGACTTCATCAATTTATTTATCTCGGCCGTATGATTTTGATTGAATGTTTGAGATGATTTCTGACATTGTTAATTTCGTATATTTGTTGTTTACGTGGTTGACACGGTTTGATTTCTCTGACGTTGCTTTCCTTGCCACCACGACTTTGAAACTTGGTCATCACGGCGTTGATTTTGATTGACCTGCCGCTCTGGTTGTTGATTTCGTGACCACAACGGTATGTTTGATTTTGTTTTTTTTTTGACTCTGGTTGCTTATGGCTTCGACTTGAATTTGCAAATTTACTTTAGCACTTGACAATGTCGAACTCTGCTCTGACTTGATAATTTCATCAATATCATTGTTGCACTGATATTGCTTCTGGTTTTGGCTTAGGTGAAATTCTGATGACTTTGGCCTTGACTTGAAACTACATTGACCTTTATACTTGTTTGACTTCCTTGATTGACTTTTTCTTCTTTGTTCTTCGACTCTGGCCATTTTTTGTATTCATCCCTGATAGCACTTTCAACCCTCTTCTTGTGCACTTTGTTGTTTGGTCTAGATTGTCTTGATTATATTGTATTCATGCTGTAACTTTGAGTTCATGTCCAGTTTGGTCTCGTCCTGAGCTGATCCTTCAAGTGTTCATTACTTGTTTGCATGTTCATGGTGATGTTTACACTGCTGCACTGTGTATGTACATTTGTTTCTTGTTCCACTCGAGTCTGTGTCATTTGATTCACTGTGTATTAGTTCACTTGAAGTTGTAGTCTTGTTTGGATCATCTTGTAGTCTGGTTCATTGTTTTATTTGTTGCCAGTTGCCTCTGGTTTCATTTGTTTCAGACCTTTATGTAGAGGTTGCACTTGTTCTTTTGAAGTATTGGTTTGAGTCACTTATATCAGTCATTGTTCTCTGGTGCACTTGGTTTGTACTTCACTATTGACTGTTGCATTGCTCCATTAGCTATGTTCATATACATTGATGTTGACCTGATGCTCCAAGTTGCCACCTCTGATCAGTTGTACTATAAGTTTCATATGCACTTCTTTCTTGCATTAACTTGAAATGGTCTGGTTTGCTTGCATATCATGGCTGGTTTGAGTTTTGCTACCTTCATGTTTGTAGCATGTTCACTGATTCATGTTTGGACTTCATGTAGTCTGATATGTGCATATTGAAGTCTGTTGCAGTTTGAATTATGATGAGTTGCTTCTTTAATTTGAGATTTCAGTCTGGTCTTGGTCGAGTTGGACTGTCTAGCCTCTGTTTTCATGTGTATGACTTGAACTTTGATCGAGGCTTGATTTATGTGTCTTGACCATTTCATTTGAATTTTCACTTGTGTTTAATCCAGCTTTAAAGCTCGGGTTTGACCTTGTGTTGATATTATGACTTGATATTTAATTCACTTGAGTTGGACCCGATTTATGATTTGGGTTTGACCTTGTGCTCACTTGTCCCTGTAATTCTATCAAGTGTATATCGGTGTGCATGACCTTGTGGCATATACAGTGATACACTGTGTATGACACAAGCTGTTCGTGTATGATGAATTCAAAACTAAATAATGACGAACAACCCAAATAACTAAGGCAAATATTATTTACAAAATCCATATTTTATTTTATGCTGCAAAAATATTTTCTTTTCAATTTTACTACGTTAATGTGTATTTTTGCAGATTGCTCAGATGTTGGATTCAGTCTGGAATGAAGTTGAAGATCAATTTTGAGTGAACGATTGATATGTAGTGAGGTGCATTTGTAAATATGAATTGTGATGTAATCAAATTTGTATTGTGATTGAAATTGTGTGTGTATATATATATATAGTGAGATCTTGAATTTGTGCTATTCAAAATTGTAATAAATATTTGTTTGAATAAAATATCTGTTTGAATTCAAATTCTGTGTTATTTATTTTATTCATCAAATATTTATTTAATCTGTGAAAATAAAATAGTATATTAACAAATACATTTAAGTGAATGTATATATGTTTATTATCATCAAACAAAATTCATATACTCGCATATTCAACATGACCGTGCTCTGATACCAAATGAAAATGTACTAGATCTTATATAATGCAAATTATATATCAATGTAACATATGTACTAATAATTGTACTAAGTGGAGTAAATTAACAAAGTATACATAAGATAGCGAGCACATCAGATATTTTATACCAGTTCGGACCTCCCGTCCAACGTCTAGTCCCGAAGCTGCCCTTCGGTATCTCCTTTGACCAAATAACCCTCACGTCACTTGGAGGAATAGGCTAATGCAAAAGTATTTCTCTGACTATTTTGTGTTCCAAATAACACGAATTTTGACTAAAAGTACAATTCTTCCTATGGTCTCCTTTGAGTATGTGAATGTTAATACTTTGAGTTGTAAGAAGTTAACCAAAATGGTATTATGACTATGATAGATTGAGACTATATAAGCAAGAGTTGATGAATATGTAAATAGAAAGTTAATATGAAATCAAGAGAATAGATTATCTATAATTCTCAATCTTTGAAGTATTTATAGGATTAAAGAGATGCAGACGAGAAGTTGTTATTGTTAAATAAACTCTATTTGATTTAGTGGTTGTAGCCATTGTAGAAGAGATGTGATTATTCAATATGAAATGATACATCCTTTTAGATTATAGTAGTTGCCAAATGACAGATGTTTGTGGATTTTCCACAGATGTCTACGACTTCAGGATAGAATTGCTCGGCCCTATTTACAGAAATATGTGGATTTTCCACAGACGTTGTGGATGGCATTGATTATAAAAGTTTTTAATGCCAATTTTGAATGTTTTTATTCCAATTTTATGCATATGAATTCGTGTGTGCATAAATACTCAAGGAAACCTTACAATGCTTAACTAGGACTCGTAATACATTAGTATAACCTTACTAATCATAGCATGGTCCATACGTCTTTGTTAGTCTTTGGGACCCAATATCTTTGTGCATGATGATCTCTTGTAGTATATAACTGTAATCTTGATAAGATATATAATATTCGTGATTAGATAGTTGTTGTCATTAAAACTATAGAATAGAGGTTCTAATAGCATTAGGAAGGTGATCCTCTTTCACCATATCTATTCTCTATTGCAATGGAGTATTTAAGTATTAAATCAGATTAGCCAGTGGTAAATTTAAAGAAATTCATGAAATGCATCATATCTTAACACATATAATATATGCTGATGAAATTTAATATTCATGAGGCAAACATTGATGGGGCTAAGGAAATTTAAAGGGATTCCCAAAAATTGGAAAATTTTGCAGGTTACAAATTGGACAAGAGTTATGTTCAGTAAAGAATGTGCTTTAAAACAGGAACTTCAATATCTTACCACTGTATGAGGGTGAACTACCAATCGAATATTTGGATGTGCCTTTATTTGTTCAATATATTAAGGATAAGGTGTAGTGTCTTTTAGATAAAATTAGGATAAAGGCGAATGGTTGGGAATGCGATTTGTTATCTTTATTAGGGAGACTGGAACTCATTAGGTCAAAAATCTACCTATGATATGTTTTGTACACAAAAAAATTCCAAAGGCTACCACCTATAAGGTAATAGATGTTTATTCAAACTTCCATTAGAAAGATAAGAGAGCTAAAATACCTTCCACCCCTAAAACTAAAGGTGGATTGGGCCTAAAAAAAATATTGTAGAAATGAAGTATCTGGGATTAAACTAATTTGGAAAGTGCTATATAAACAAGACCTATGTTGTAAATGGATGCACAAAAAACATGTGTTTGATAAGACATTTTGGGAAACTGATATCGATAGTAATTTCTAAGGTATCTTTAAATTCATGTTAATATCAAGACATAAAGGCTTGCAAGTAATAGAAAGAAGTACTGCCTATGGGAAAACTAAAAAATTTTTTTTGATCAATGGTTGAATGGGAGCATTCTTTTACTCAAACTGGGTATTCAAGCCAGTGCCAGCCCTTTACATTGGGTTGCCCTAGGCAAAAAATGTAGAAGGGAGATTTGAAGGAAAAATTGTTGCTTACAAGGATTAAAGTCCCAACCTAAGATATGACAAGTACATACACAACCAAGTAGGTCAATGACTCTTTATCGAATGAAGTGCATCTATATATGTTTAACATATATTATTCATCGTCGGTACTTTTCTTCCCCCGACTGTTACCTCCATCGAGAGGGTTGCCCTAGGCAGCTGCCTGTTTGAACTTACCCTGGGACCCGACCCTGATTCAAGCACCGACCACTCTAGGTGATGAAAATCTTCAAGTTAATAGGATTATCAACATTGGCAAGGGGGATATGTACAGTATACATCATGCTAGGAATCACAATATGGAAATTTGTAGCAAAAATATTTATAACAACGAGGTTTAGGATTTTTGGTATTGCAAAAAAACATCAAATGGAAACTTCCAATTCGAACAAGCATGGGAATTCATTAGAGTTACGAACCCCGTTGTCAACTAGGCTAGTGTAGTATGGGACAAAATTAATAACCCAAAAATGTATATATGTGCTTACAGAGCTATGACAAATAAGTTATTTACAATAGGTAATTTAAGCTTGATGCATATCATTTAGATAATGCATGCATTCTTTACAATCAAATTGAAGAAAGAGTCAAGCATTTATTCTTTGAATGCAACTACACTTTGTATATATGGTGGTGGTGAAAAACAAAATTAGCAGTTCCATTTTGCTCAATAACTGAATTTCATAATCAAGCAGGACCCATTGCTTGAAGATTTCAAGCCAAAGATAAGCTAAGAGACGTAGAAAGAGTGGTGTTTATTGCATGTGTATGGAGTTGTTGTTTAGAGAAAACCAATAGAATTTTTAAATAGCAAGCAAGCAATAATTTCAAACATGTAGTGAAATTGATGAATTAGTGAGAATTATAATGATTAAATCGAAGAGGAGAAGAAATATTTCACCAAACTTTGAATGAATCCATGAATATTGGTCAATATCACCTGATTCTGAGGATCTATCCCTAAATGGTGCATAGTATAGTGAAGTGATAGCGAGTCATGGAGCTGCAGATCGAAATGGAGGAGTGCTTGATGCTGAAGAATTGGGATGCACTTACAGAGGTGATGAAACCTGATTTCCCCTACAACCCCACGATTTTCACTTTTTTTTATTCTTGGTGATCCTAGTATGTAAAAGGAATTTTCAAGTTACAATGAAGTGAGTAGGGGAGTTGAGTTATTACGAGTTGATGTTTACTTCTCTGGGCCGACATTGGGTTATACGAGTAACAATGTGTAGTATTTCCTTTATTTTGATTAACAAAGATGAATTTCTTGCTCCAAAAAAGACTTAAAGCAAATAAATAGAAATTTTTGATTTGTTATGAATCTATTTTAGTACCAAGAACATAAAATAGTAAATATGATAAGGGAAATTATTTCAAGCAACATTATTATACACATCTTTTACGGTTCATTAGTAAATGGCAACCGTATTATGTGCAAAACAAAATAAAAAACAATAATTCTGTTAAAATCCGGACGGATAATTAGAGGATGCGGAAGTGACCATATCTGCAACTCTGTCCATTTTGTAGATATCAAAAAAAAATTCATATTTCTGATAGGGGTACGGATGGATTTCGGATTTTTGGATACTCATTGATTGCCTCCTTCTTCTAGTTAATTAAATTGGCATTTAAGTATTGTACAGTGGATATTCATTAATCTCTGAAATGCCCATGTAGTCCTTAAATATTGCATATGAAGGATCATGTTGGAAATAGTCTTGTATTGAAAATTGGTATAATAGAAATATACAATATTAGTGGATCAGGTTATTAATTATTTGTTTGTGATAATTAGTTTCATCTTTTCTTTACTACTAATAACAAAGTTCAATCAATATGATTTCCACTTTCACCTTGTCGTTTTGAAATTTCAAAAATACCCTATGTAACATCCTTTTTCCTATCGCTCACCAACGGAATACACTATAAATTTGTGGCATGCATCATCTTCCCCTTCGTGAGCATCAATCAACGAAATTTGACTATCGCCTTGTAATCTTCACCACCAACAAAATAGCTTGAAATTAATACGTCTGTGTCTATCAAAGATTTTTCATTCATAACTCACATAATATAAAAACAAGATTATTGTAATATATATTTTTTTCCTTGTAAAATTTTTAAATAAAAAGCAAACATCTTCATATTGAAATCCGTCCGCACATCCGTCCGTGGGGATAACATAGAGTTTGGTCAACACCTTTTAACAAAAGTAATCCCTTATTATATGCAACCAAACTCATATATATATATATATATATATATATATATATATATATATATATATATATATATATATATCTCACACAATCTTTATTATTTTTCACGATGTGGGACTATTCTTTTTTTTCAATGTATGCTTATTATCCATTTATAATGTGAGATACCCCGATAAATCTTCACCTTGGCTCGCATCCATCCATGCATCTTCCGATAGATATATGTACCATATCGAGACTTTGTACCAGACTCTACGTATTATGGTCAAGCTCCACCTTAAGTCTGCCTAATTAAGCCTATACTGCTAATCACCACGATTTATATATCTCTTGCGCAGTGTCATTATCCCGAGCATTGCCATCGGCTTCGATACCATGTTGAAATTCGTCCACAAATCCTTCCGTGGTAGCAACATAAAGTTTGGTCAACACTTTTTAACAAAAGGAATCTCTTATTGTTACATATGACTAAACTCGTACATATACCACACGATCTCTATTATTTTGAATGATGTGGAACTACTATTTTTTTCAATATGCCCTCATTACCCACAAATAATGCAAGACATCTCAACAAACAAAAGAGATATAAAAAAACCCCAACAACTATTTATATTGATTCTAAAAAAACAATTGTTTACAATTATCCCACTAAATAAAAATAACAAAACAAAAGTAGAATCAATAAGCAAATGGAAAAGGGGTCTTTGATCTCTATAACAATGTCTTTTTAGTATTTGGAGAAGAAAAACATGATGGAAGAAAAGAGAAATACTAAATAATTTTTCCAATTTTTTCATTCTCTTCTATGATCTATTTATAACATCGATTAATTAATGTCTTACTGTTCAAATTAATATTATATGGTAAAAAATAAATTAATTAGCCAATTAAAGAGAGAAATACATATTACCAAATATGCCTATTAATTATGAAAAATAAAATTTTCAATCTTTATTTTGCATATTTTGTTTAAGACTTCATTTACTGGACGCAGACTTTGGCGCATGCATTTGTACTACTAGCATTGAAAAAAAATACGTTTTATGATATCCATGATATTCAGCAACTACAGAATATGCTTATGGCAGTTCTAATAATGGTCCTGGTTTTGTTGATCTGGCAACCAAATAATTAGACACAGGAGCCACATAAGATTCCCTTATTTATGCAATCGATTAATGCGACAGCTACTTTGAAGAAAAGAAGGGTTCGATCCATTATGTTGTCCGCTTCTCTTGCCAAATAATATGTTTCACTTCAGCACATGCTTATGACACTTCATTTTCTATGCTGCATGCATCATTATGTTCTTACTGAAATATTTCTTCAACAAACCCTAAATTTTCAGTTGTGATATCATTTAGTGTATAATATGCCTGTACAGTTTAATTTTGGTTTATGAAGGCATCGTATATTTCTGCATAACTTGAATCATGGTCGTTTGATAATCAGGCATATATAACGTCTCCCAATATATAATAATGCATTCTATAGGTTGAGGCTATTGGTTTCATACTCTCTTCATGTCTATAATTAGTTCAAAATTACAAATACATGCCCCCTTTGCGTAAGTCTTCTAGTTCTGTACATTGTCCTAACCTCTCTACTTAGTAAAAAAAAAAGAGAAGAAAAGAGAAGAACTCATTAATTGATTAGCCAGCTTTATGAAGATAAATTAAACCCTCTTGCCTCTGAATCCTTCATGATCCTCAACTTCTTACAAGACCGAACAAACATAGACCATGGAACATCTCCAACAAGCATCCAGTCTTCATCTTTATCCTCATAAACAATCACATGCTCCAATGAAACACACTTAAACAGATTCTCCAGTGCTTCTCTCATCTCCTTGTACCCCTTGTACATTTTTAAGTCCAGCTTTCTTAAATAAGCAGCTCCATCCATGCTGACTTTTACAAACATTCCACTGCTTTCAGGTTCGCTTTTCCTTTCCAGTTTTCTGAAGTTTCTGACTGGGGGCCAACCTACAATCAGGGCTCGCTTCTGTGCTCGAGCTGGTTCATTTGATGTTCCTGGTAAGCCCAATCTCAGCTCTGTATCTTTCAAATTCTCGAATTCTATACTGCTGCTTATTATCTTCTCCATTGTTTTCAATGTTGGTAGATGTTAAGCTGTTGGATAATGTATTTGTTGTTGTGGTGGTCATATATAGAAGGAAGAAAACCGATGAGTAGGCAAGAGCGTGGGGGTAGGTCTGTTGGGTTGGAGAGGGACGGAACATGTGGGTAGACCCTAGTTTTAGAGGTCCATTATGGACATGTGAGACTTTGAGCTCGACATGGCTTTTTGTTTCTTGTTGGGACTATTTATTTATTTTTTTCTTTTACACTCTTTGTATATCGTACCACCTCATTATGTGTTTTGTCTCTCAGTCGGTATCCAACCATGCACTTACAGATAGATGGTATGTTGTCGGTGTGTATTCGATGAGCGTGTGTTATGGGTAATGGTGGAAAATTTTATTCATCTCCCAGTCGCTTGTGTGGTTAAAGCACTGAAGAACAACAAAAAAATGTAATGTACAAAGATCAATTGTTAATAACAGCAGTAAATCACATTTGCTCAGAAGTTAATGGACAGTGCCCGATTGCTCCTTTTGCGAAGTAGGTAATCTCTGTCGTGCAAATGAATTAATGAATAATTCTAAATAAATAAATAAATAAATAAATAAAAAATTGAAATATCCAAATTAATAGTAGAGTTTAAAATTTTGCACTGTCATCGTTAAACCAATAGGAGCTGAACGGTGGATTGATTATGTATAGACACCAAGTCAGAGTCTGCAGTTATCCACTGGTGAAGGTTGAAATAAGAATTCTCCTGCATCGTTTAACTTTCAAACTGTAGCTTCAATTGATAAACTAGTTTTGCTGTTGTAAAACTGTTGATATTTTCTTTGATTTGACATATATTTACATGGTACAATTTCAACGATTAATCTCCATATTACATGAGATAGTACTCTAAAAGGCTCTGTTATTACATCACTTAGAAAAGCGGCTTCAAGCCAAAACCCATCCACTCAGGATAAACTAAATCAAATCACTAGCTCATTATAATCGTTTCTGTACGTGCAATGTTGGAGGAAATTAACTTCTACCAACTCATTCTTGATGTTATGTCACCGGTTTATTGCTAATACAAACCTAAGATTTTTAGTATGTTAACTTAGTAGTTTTCGTTTAAGTGTATAAGTTTATAGTTCGTAATTTTATCATTATCGTTGACTTTTTCCCAAATATGAATCTACATTTTGTAATACTCATGTTATAAACTTATGATTCTGTATGAAATAAGATATAGTTAATAAACTGTTATAATTTGTTAGCTTAAAGCATCATATTTGACGTGTACGTACACATTATATAATCAGCTTAAACATGTGCATTTCTAGATACTGCCAGTAGCATTTGTAACATCAATAGACCAAAGGAATTTCGGAATGATTAATTAGATATAAGTTGCTTAAAAATATCTGATAGCAATCATGGTTGTGAATAATATATGCAAGTTGCTGAGAATTGAAGCGGATTTGCCATGTAGAAAACTGCACTCAAGAAATAAAGTTTGATTAGGTCCGTTGGACCATGTTTTGTGTCGATGCCTTAATCTGCAAGGTATTAAATTCAGCAAGGCCACCGCAAAGGCTACATGAACTCCACCTTCGTTCTTAGATTGATTATAAAGACAAGTGATCACTTTAACTCATGGGTTGTTTGTAAATAAAACTTTAAAAAGCGCCCTTATATTACTTTGATTGACTCAACAACCGCATCTCTTAGAGTATCTTCGGTCATTCGAATTTAGCATTGAATATTACAAATACCTCCTCCACTCGTGAGTTCGGCCTTGAATATTAAGGCTAATATTCAGTTTTCAATTTAAAAACTGAATTGGCCTTGGAGTCCATTTATTGTACGCTCAATCCTCCCATCCAACAAATCTTTTTAACTGGAACGGGGCTGACGCTCATTTAATGGACGTTTGAATGTTGTAATTCCAATCCAGTCAAATGATGCATATTCAGTGCCCTGAATATTCCGTTCTTAACCCACTGGAGATGCCCATACTGATACAGCTCACATAAAAAGAAAGTACCAAATCACATCACAAGTAACGAATTACATCAAATACAACAAATTTCTCCATATTATCACATTTGCACATACAAGTAAGATTAATTTCAGACTACTAAATTCATACATGACAAAAGTCTTACAATACAGGTCACAACTACGTACACCCCGCAATTCTCTACCAAAATTACACCACTTACACCACCACCAACATTAAGTCTAATAAACCACGTTTAAATTATACCATATAGAGCCCATTACATGACTTAGAATTATGAGTTGAAATCAAAGTAGCGAGAGGGTGAAGAAACTAGCGGAGCAACAAAGTGCGTTGGAATTGAAGGATTTGGAGAATTGCATAAATCATTCCTATGATACTTATATTGTAAAGATGATTTATTTTAAAGAAATTTTTAAAAAGAAAGAAACGAAGGAAGAAATTTTTCTGTATTATTTATAATGAAGAGAGGGAGAGAGAAGAGATAATAAAAATTGAAAGTAAGTTATTTGTGTATCTCTCTTTGAACCAATGAATTGCAATGAATATAAATTCTAAAATTGGAAGCGGTTGATAGTTAATACAAAATATAAAAGGTTAGACAGATGAAAGGACTTTCAGTTAATTGGGGGTTATCCTACAACCCCCTAATAACTACAACAACTCGAAGAAGTACAGCCTGAATAGACAAAAAGTTTTACACATAAGTATCAATACCCACTGCAAGGAGAAACAGAATTTCCGACGGCCAGAAACCGTCGGCGGCCGTCGGAAGCCGTCGGCCGCCGTCGGAAAAAGCCGTCGGAAAAGACTGCGTCGGGGAGCAGTAGTTCCGACGGCTTCCGACGGACGGCGCCGTATATTATTCCGACTAATTTCGACGGTTTCCGACGGATTCCGACGTGCGCCGGAATCCGTCGGAAATACTGAGTTATAGACCGACTCAATGCGTCGGAAGCCGTCGGAAATTTTGACCGATAAGCCGTCAAAAGCCGTCAAAAGCCGTCGGTAGCCGTCGGAAATCTGCAATTTTTTTTTTGTATTCGCTGCAAACATAGCCTTCCAACCACATTTCTCTTCCAAATACTCTGATATCAATATTTCACAACCCAGTATACAATAATCCAATCAAAGATCCAAACCTAAACTACAACATATTTAACAAACGCACAAATAAATAAAAATACAATCAAAATAAGATAAAAAAATACATATCTATTCCAACATTAACAATAACTGTTCCACCATATTGTTAATACATAAATTTATCAATATTCTCATGCATATGTCCTAATAAAACTAGAAAACCAAGTGTATCATACATTATTATACAAATCAATAATTACCTGCACCGTCTATCAAATCATTCTACACAAACAAAACATACCTAAACGACGAACAAGCAAGCAATGAGTCAATCTCCTCCAGATCCAGAGCCAGCCGAGGAAGGGAAGCGGCCACCAAACTGCTATATGTACTCTAACAACTGTGTGTTCTGCAAGGCATTTTGGCGGTTCTGCTCCTCCAATTGGGACACTCTAGTCCGCAGTTCTTCTATACTTGCTAAATAGCTCTGTGGTCTGCTCCGCCGTCCCCTACTATGACTACTGGACTGAAATAATTGAAAAATAAATAAAATCCAAGTTTATTGTTTTGTAAAGGTAAAAATATCATATTTTAAGTATTTTAATAAAAAGTAAATTATTTACCGCTAAGTTGCCAAATCCGTATCGTCGAGCATGCTCAGCTGGAGTCATAACGGACTCAAAAATAACGTCCTCCTCATCGGTCGTCAGCTATTCTCGACCTGTATCAGTAAGGAGTTTCTGCCGCTGCTCCATAAACATCTCCTGCATTAACAAATTAATAATATCATATCTTATTTCATTATAATTTAACAATTAAAACAATTACTAATAGTAAATAAAATGAAATATGCTTACATGGCTTTTGCTGGATTTATCGTCCTGCCATGTGTACGAAACAGTCCCGTCTGGATTAACATGCTCGACAGCATGCGTACGGGTGAACACGTCCATATAGCTGACAGGAACCTGTGCCTCGGCTTCCTGAATTTGATTGTTACATACAATTATTATACATTTAGAATCATATAGCATAAACTATTTACATTTATTATTCAGTAAATTTACCAACTCCTGCCGATACTGCTGAAACGACTTCGATCCTCCGCGATGAGTGACGGGATTCTTATTTCTATTTGCAGAGTTTCTATCCGACTCTGCCTGTACATTCAAAATTTGATATATTATTTTTCAATCACGTCAAATTAATAATTCAAAAAAAAAATAGTATACTTGCCTTCGCCTCGTCTGTCTCCCAGTAGCTCAACCAAGCTTGATACACGCTCTCTCCCATCCACTTTGGTTTCTTACCAGATTTCTTAATCTCAGATATCGTGTCCCTGTAGTTCTTGCGCATTTTCCTCATCCAGTATGCTCGTGCCAGCATCATATCGTCTGTCTGGATGTCTATCTCAGCCTGTATGAAAAAAAGATTACACTTTAAACGATAAACAATAGAAAAACGACAAAAACGAATTAAAAATGGAAAACAGAAAAATTATACATACTAGAACATCCTGCCATATGCACTCTATGATGTGAGGAGAGATGGAATCCCACTTCGGCCAGCACGCACTCATCCTACTGCGATATGGTGCTCTAGAGACGTCCAACACAACCTTAGAGGGAAGTAGGTCGAACCCACTGTTTTTAAGTACGATATAGATAAGTACATACGTATATCATAGAAAAAATAAGATGCTGAATAAAATTTAATTCTAATTACCCTTCTGCTCTAGGGACCAAAGATACAACAACACGCTGTGGCTCTTGCGATGGGCCACTGCCATCGCCTCCTGAAGATCGGGAAGAGCTCCTACCTCTATACGACATACTGATAAACCTGTGACATATACACATCATTATATAAGAGTATAAAAACATGATAATGAAATATATTTCATATGAAAAATGACATCAACGGTACAAATTGCAGCTTAATTAATGACTGAAATGGAAATAGAAATGGAAGTGTGTTATACCTGATTCATAATACATCAAGAATTCAACATGCAATAGTAAAAGGATTTGGTTTCATAGTTACATCAATTTAATAATACATCAAGAATTCAACATGCAAACAATAGTAAATGGATTTGGTTTCATAGTTACATCAATTTCATAATACAACAAGAATTTAACACGGTTACATCAATTGCAAAAAAACAGATTCAGATTTGTATCAGTCATCATCGTCTTCTGATTCAGATTCGGTCTCGTTTTCGACGATATTTTCCTCTGCACTGTCAAATGCTTCTACCAAAACATTTGATTCATCGATCAAGGGACCAAAATCTGTATGATCGTCTGTAATTATTATTTCGTTATTTTGCTCAAGATCTGCCTGATAAGCTTGTTCGCCGGGAATATTCTTCCCATCGAATGTGAATCTGGCCTTTGTTTTAAAAACTGCAGACCAATCTGCTTTATCTATTTTTAGAGACGGATAAGGAGTGTAATAAACTTGCAATGCTTGTTTGGCTAGTACAAAAGGATCATACTTGTGATAGTGCGATGTATGCTTTATTTCGATAAGATTATAATTCTTGTGCACATTAATTACAGAACCTGAAACATTGCTAAACCAATTGCATCTAAATAGAAACACCTCCTCCGTGGGTCGTGAGAAATATGTCGGTTGCAAAATCTGTGTCAGAACGCCATAAAAATCATTTTAAATGATTTTCTGGATCGTCACTACCTTTAACAAATACACCTGTATTATTTGTTAGTTTTTCTGCACCGTATTCTTTGGTGTTAAATTTATATCCGTTGACGAAATATATTGGATATGTCTTGACCACTCTTTTTGGTCCCATCGCAAGATGTTTCAACCCTTCGTCAACAACACAATTTCTCGGCTCATAAACGTAATTTGAAAACCAACCGGAAAATTCTTTACTGAGATCTCCGTTCGGATGTTCACGTTCATAAACACTGTTTATACAAACAAATTGTTACATTAGGTCATACACGCGCATGCATATAAGAAAAGAATAAAACACAAATTATTATTTCAGATTACCTAACAAACGGTGCAACCTCGGCACAATTTAGAAGAATATAAGTGTGTGCTACATGAAGATCTCTATCGTCTAGCCATATTTCTACACATTTTCCAAAAGGCCGACCATGTTTTCTAAAAATAGATAACATTGCTTGAGTGGACTCTTGTTCGTCGCCTTCGTCATTACGAGGAACACTTTCAAATGAAATATTCACATGGTCACTGAAATAGTGAGAGAAAAAGAACGAAGCTTCTTCTTCGATGTAAAATTTACATATCGAACCTTCAACCCGTGCTTTTTGCCTCATTTTTTTCTTCAGGTGATTCAAATATCTACGCAACATTAATTTATATTAACTTCATCTTTCAAATGCAATTAAATTACGTTATAACATATATATTACATACCTCTCAAATGGATACATCCATCCGTATTGGACAGGACCTCGAAGTCGTGCTTCAGATGGGAGTTGAACAGGTAAATGTTCCATCACATTAAAAAAACCAGGCGGAAATATTTTCTCTAATTTGCAAAGCAATATAGGAATGTCCACTTCAAGTTTACGTAAACGTTGCACTTTTAAAGTAGTCAAACAAAGCTCTTTGTAAAACATACTAAGCTCCGTTACTACTTTCCAAACTTTTAACGGCAGTAGTTCTTTGAACATTATGGGGAATAAATTTTCCATCATTATGTGACAGTCGTGACTTTTCATTCCGCTTAATCTACCATTTTTAAAGTCAACACATCTACGAAGATTTAATGATATCCCATCAGGAAATTTTAACTCTTCCACCCATTTTAACACAGCTTTAACTTGATTATTATCTAATTCGTAACAAGCTTTGGGTTTTTTTATTGTCATTTGGTTTCATATGAAGCTCGGGACGTTTGCATAATTCTTCTATATCACGTCTTAATTTCAAATCATCCTTCGTCTTCTTTTTCACATTCGAAATTGTGTTAAAAACATTATCAAATACATTTTTCTCATTGTGCATCACATCTATGTTATGGTGAAGCAGAAGATGTTTCCAATACGGCAACTCCCAAAAAATAGTTTGTTTGCACCAGTTATGAACAACTGATTTGCCTTCAATTTCTATTTGCTTGCCAATTTCATATATCTTTGGATAGTCCTTAACAAGTTCATATAAGTCTTCGCTTTGACCATATCGTCGGTGGTTGTCTGGTTTCTACTCTATTAGCTAAAAAGTTTTTCTTGTCTCCTCTGAAGGGATGATTTACATGGAGAAAATATCGATGACAGTCAAACCATGAAATTTTCTTACCATGAGGTAAAGAAAACTCTCGTGTTTCATCCATGCAATATGGACATGCTAGACGACCAGCAGTACTCCATTCCGAAAGCATTGCATAGGCAGGAAAATCACTTATAGTCCACAACAAAGAAGCAAACATACGAAAAATTTTCTTCTTGGACACATCGTATGTTTCTACTCCTCCGTTCCACAGTATTTTTAACTCCTCAATCAACGGTTGTAAATATACATCGATTCCTTGTGTCGGATCGTCGGGCCCGGGAACGACAACAGTAAGAAACATATATTACGTTTTCATGCACATCCATGGAAGTAAATTATACGGTGTGACGATAATGGGCCATGATGAATATTTAGAACCAAATTGAGAAAATGGAGAAAAACCGTCCGTACATAATCCTAATCTAACATTTCGACTCTCCGCTGCAAAATTTGGATACGTTTTATCGAAATGCTTCCATGCTTCTCCATCGGCCGGATGTGTCAACGTACCCTCTTCCTCTGTTCTCACGCTATGTCATCTCATATTAGACGCAGTTACAGAAGATGCATATAATCTTTGAAGTCTTGGAGTTATGGGTAAGTAGTGCATACGCTTGTACGGAACTTCCTTCCCCTTCTTTTTTCTTGGTTTGTATCTCTCCTAGTTACAAACTTTACAATTTCTAAGGTTTGCGTCTTCTTTTCAAAACAACATGCATCCTTTTAAACATGTATCTATTTTCTGATACGGTAAACCAAAAGCCGACATAAGTTTTTTAACTTCGTAGTGATTTTCACACATTAGATTATCGGGCGGCATATGTCTTTTTGCAGCTTGTACAACAGCCGTAAACTCAGCTTCAGTGATGTTGTATTTTGACTTCATCGCAATGTATTCTGCGATTACTGACAGCTGAGTGCCGCTTTTACAACCATCCCAAATAGGTTTTTAGCTGCATCTAGTAAATCGTAAAATTTTTTAGCTTCAAGATTTGGTTCTTCAACATTTCCATCATCGTCGTCAACTTGAACCATAGGAAACATTGATCGTGCTGCATCTTCGACCATATTTTCTATACGGGTCGTTGAAACTATTTCGTTAACGACACTTTCAGACTCTACAGAAATATTTGCTACAACTTCTCCATGCCGATCCCAAACATAATATTCGGGTACGAAATCTTATTGGCACAAATGAACTTTCACAATATCTGGTAACAAATACTTCAAATGTCTACACCTACTACACGGACAACAAATTTCTGGATCGTTTCCGTTATTACTTAAAGCGAATTCAACAAACACGTTTATACCATTATAAAAATCTTCTTTTATTGAGCCCCTCAGTCCTTTTCTTTGGTACATCCATCTCCTCCGATCAACAAAATAATCAATCATTTTTCCTATTTGACAAAATGAGAAGTTCAAAAATTAATATTTATTTTGAAGAATACAAATTCAAAAAAGATTATTTTCATGGTCGTATAATATTTTGAATTTAAAGAACAACTTCACAAATTTAAAAATATTTTCAAATAGGCCACATTTCATTTTTTAACGTACGTAACGATTAAAAATATATATAATTTTTTTTCATTGGTCAGACATCCTACTTCCCATTACAAACACAGTAAGCATTTACATTTCGTATATTACTTCGTCTCAAATGATTCAATAAAATTTCGGCAGCATTTCCCTTTTGTTCCCTGCATTGTACACAAATGTGTGTACGCAGGAAACAAAAAAGAAAAGTTAGGGCGAAATTTATGAACCGTTTGAGATGAAGTAGTATATAAAATATAAATTCTTACTGTGTTCATAACTTGTCCAATACGGGGACAAATTCGACAAACATTGTACCATATGAATATAAATGGTCGTTTTTCGAACAAAACGACTATTTATACAACGATCATATACAACACTCGTCAGACGGGGCCAAAAACTCTTTAAGGGACATTTGTCGGTTAACATGCGCGCATTTTACTCAAAAATACAGTTTTACTCACTGTTCACATTTACAAAAATATATATAAATTTAACACAGTTATTCGACGTATTACGCATCAAAAAGGCTGGTTTAACATTTTTGTCTTTTTTTTAATACACACAATTATAATTTAGAGTAATGCATTGTTTTGTTTCATAAGTAAATACATGCACAATATAATACTCCTAGTTCATTCAATCATTTTATCGTATGCCAAATAACGTATACAATCGTCCAATCATGGCATACACAACAATTTACATATACATGAACAACCACAAAGTATACGTGTTTTTCACAATTTCACGATAAAAGATGAAATATGTATGCCATGTGATGCTATAAACCATTATTACGCTAATGCAAACAATTGCAATCGCTAATTCGCCCTAATTTATCAATTTATGCAAATCTAAAATTAGGGTAAAAACTGAAATTTTCAGAAAAATAAGAGATTATACCTGAGATTGAGAGCAAGAGGTGTTGAATCAGCAGCGTGGAAGGAGAAAAAATCACGAAATTGGCGAATGGAGGTGGAAAATGTGGATTTGGGGGTTTTTGGTGAGATTGGAGAAAGCTGGAAAGTGAGGAAGAAAGACTCGGCCGACTGCAGGTATTCGCGAATTTCCGACGGCTTCCGACGGCCGCCGACGGCCCGTCGGAAGCCGTTGGAAATTAACCGTCGGAAGCCGTCGCCCCCACCCGTCGCTATTTCGCTTTTTTCTAGTAGTGACCTTTTGATCAAATTGATACATAGAGAAATGAGTTTACACCTTAGTATAAGTAGTGAATTTCTCTTAAACTACAAAGATGCCAGTTGATTAACTTGCTCAAAGTAATGAATTTCTCTCGAACTACAAATATTTTAGATGATATGTGGACATTAATGTTTGAATTGTTTAATATTAATCGTTAACTGAATTCACACATGTGAGTCACACAATGTAATATGCGCAATCACCGAAATATCACCCGATTTAATTAGTTTATGATAAGTTATAAATTAATTTAACTAATTAATATACATAAGATGAGTGCTTTTAGTAGTTGGGTGCTGTCAGTGATTTTGGTAGCTCTTGGAAATTTACTAAATGCCTTTAGTAATTATTTTGTGGTGTGTGCACGTTATACATGCATGTATTAGTAAATGATACCAATACATGTTTAAATGAGTTTAAATATGTAAATAAATAGCAAATAAAGGGGAGAAAAAGAATTGGGCTGGACACACCATGGAGCTAAAGAGTTTTCTTTTTCTTTGAATTTAAGAGTCGCTATTAGTGGATAACTTTCCCAATAACTCTTCTATAAATAGCATCTCAACTCTTCAAGTCTGATGAAAAAAGTTATTTTCAATCCAAAGCACCACATCCATGGCTGCCTTCTCCTCTATTCTAGAATTTCAAAGATTCTTCTCTTTTAATGGTTATAATTCTTTTATCATTGCAAGATCAAAAAGATAGAATAAGATTCTTAAGTGACACACATAGATCAAGGTACAACAAGCGGCAATATCACAAAGTTAATTTTGTATTTTCATATATTCATATATGTTATGCCCAAATCCTTATATATATGTGTGATGATGTCATACATATAGTTTTACAATTGTAGAATCAATATACAGTTAATTTGAATTTTATATGCAAATCAACATGTTTTAAATTATAAATCTTTTGATTTAAATAAAGTCGATTTTCGTTCTATGATAAAATTGATAATGTGAAAACTTTTATATGAAATATTACATATCTTAGTATACATATATTTATCATTTAAAATATTAAGTATATTATCATTTAAAATATAAAATTATGTTTAATCTGGATAAATTAAATTTGAAATAAGACATTTTATATTTTAATGTTGAATCTCTTATTTACACAAGCTATTTGGATATTTTACAACAATTTTAATACATACGCACACATCCACTGATGTTGTGACGCCCCACCTCTATACCCACGCTAGCCAAGAACACTACGGAGTAGTGCTGTCAACTGGCACGGAGAATAAGGCTGTTGAGGAGCGACCATCCATGTAATTGCTTATCACACGGTGGCTATAAATAATCTTTGGAAACAAACATAGAAATAAGCATAACGCAAATCAGTCACAGACATCATATCACAAAGGCGGAAGAAGATATGAATATATGACTAACACATGAAAGTGTACATCAGAGTAGTGGTCAAAAGGTCCACAATAATACAAAAGAATAGCAACACGTGCTATACAAAAGAATACAACTATGAGTCTATATCTCAAGTGTATACAACAAAAACTGCTAATCTAAATAGTTAGCCAAAAGTCAGAGTGCCGAATCCCGGGAAGAAGTCAAGCAGAAGCACCTGTAACATCTCGGTCTGACCCGAGTATTATTTAAGAAAATAATAAACGGATCAGTCTAGCTATAAATATCAGATGACATGGTATAAAATAAAAGATATGGCATAAACATAAAATATCCATACTGACATACTACTATAAGTATGCAAATGATGACCAATAGAAGATCAATCAATAAGAGATAAATCTATATCACAAGAATATTCTCAAAGATCCAAAGAGGGCATCATACCCTAAACTTGTTCTTATAACAAGTCAATGACATAAATTCCAGAAATCAACACGAGAAATCCAGAAATCATAAAAAGAGAAAGAGGCCTATCACATGATGGTCCGAAGACCATGGGGAGCTACCCCATATTTGTGAGTCGAAATCACACAGATGAGGTCTAGACTAACCAAAAATCAAAAAGGTATGTGTGAGTGAAATCACACAAGTGGTGTCTAGTCTAACCTCGCAAACAAAAGACATCGCACAATTGCTAGTCTAAATCATAAGAATGATCGTCATGATCAACGAGGAGTGTCAATTACACTAAGCTAGTAAATATAAATGTTTAGCTTCATGTCCCATAACCACTTGCTTAACTTAAATATTTACGAACAAACTGTAAATCTTCACTAGAAAATTGTCACAAGAGGTTCAATCGAACAAGTCCAAGAATTAACCGACGAAGCAAACGCAAGCGTTTCATACCACTTGATTTACTAAGCCGTTTAATTAGATTTCTCATCCGAGTGAGATAAAGGTTTGTATATACTAATAGATAGGAAAACGGGTTAAGAAAAGAGCTTTGTTATTAAAAATAGAGTTGAAATCCTTTTATTGAAAGAGTTTTGATATTTACTACTAGTTTTGAAACCTTTATATTTTAAAGTGACCAATCATAGAAGCGATTGTAGAAACAATCAATCACAAAGATCACATTCGGAGATTTGATAAAAATCCATGGAAATCAGCGCAGCAAGTTCTGTTGAATGTTTTTCATATAAGATCCCCTACGGAGGGGGGGTCCAGGGGGTGGCAACCCCCCAAGGTGGGGGTGCGGGGGCAACGCCACCGCTACGAGGTTCGACCTGCCCGGTCAGGTCACGGGGTCGAGGGGGCAGCGCCCCGTCCAAAACGGTACGACCTAATGGTTGCGACCTAGGGGTCTAAGGGGTCAAGCGACTTAGTAGTTGCGACCTAGAGGCATTCGCGACCTAACGATGACTCGCGACCCAACATGGCCGACCTAACAGAGGTTGCGACCTAACAGAGCAACAGGACGAGCGACTTAACAAAGTGGCCGAGCGACCTAACTGAGCAACAGGACGAGCGACTTAACAAAATGGCCGAGCGACCTAACTGGAACAAGCGACCTATAGGTCATGCGACCTAAAGTACAATGCGACCTAACAGGGTTCATGACCTAAGGTATTCGCGACTTAGGGACAGAAGCAGGACCGAGCGACCTACGACCTAGGCGACTTACGACCTACGACCTAAGACGACTTACGACCTACGACCTACGACCTAAGGCTCGCGCGACCTAGTGAAATAGCAGTATTAGGTCGGAGACGACCTACGACTTAAGGCTCGTGCGACCTAGTGAAATAGCAGTATTAGGTCGGAGACGACCTATGACTTAAGGCCATACGACCTACGACTTAAGGCCATACGACCTACGACTTAAGGCCATACGACCTAACACCGAACAAGCATTTAGATGGCCCATCGACCTATGGTACTAACTCGCGAGCGACCTAACGAGTTAACTCATGAGCGACCTAATTCCGAAGTGCCAATTCTTCCAGAACGACCTAAGTGCAGTTTTTTCACCGAAAATACTAAAATTTGGAGTTTTTCGCCAATCCAATCCAAACCAAATGCAAATATACATGAAAAATGATAGGGAATCATTCCCAACAGTCCAATATAGTTATAGGCTAGAATTGTGAGATAAAAATCTCACCTTTGCACCAAATATCAATGAAAAATGAAGTTTTAAGCAAGCAAGAATCAATCCCTCTTCTATCTAAGCACAAGAAGCTTGAATCCAATGTCTTCTTCTTGAATTTGGAGTAGAAAGATGGATTGTAATTGAATTTGAGTTTTGGAATTTCGATTTTCCATTCCCTCCACCATTTTTGAAGAAGCTTGAAGGCTTAGGCAAGTAGAAATGAAGTTATGAAGAGGAGGGGTGAAGGTTGGGTCTAATAGGCTAAAAGCCCAACCTAAAGTCTCAAGTGAAAAAGTAGTGAAATTCTACTATCTCCAATCATATCAATGTTTATACTTAAAAATGTTGTAAACAGCATTTCGAACTCAATGGAAGTGGTCTCGAGTCCTAATATGTCCGTTTGGAAAAAGTAGCTTTTCAAACCAAAATCCGATTAACGATTTAATATTTAAATAAAATATTTAAATATAAACTCGATAAATATGCGGGTTGTTACAAACTCCCCTCCTTAAAGAAATTGCGTCCTCGCAATATATATAAGATGGGAATAAAAAGTAACAACCATAAAAGCATATTAACACAAGAGAAATTTGAAATAAGAAGTTCACCTCAAAGAGCAGGAGTAAGCAAGTCCGGATGTGTAAGCTCGATGAATTCTCTGGATTCCCAAGAACAATCCTTAGGATTTGAGGACCATTGAACCTTCACAAGCGGAACATCTTTATTTCGAAGTCGTTTAACCTCAGAAGCTATAATTCGAATAGAATGCTGCTCATAAGTTAAATTCGGCGAAACTTCAATTTCTTCCACAACAGCAGGCTCAAGAATAGAATCGGAATCCCGAAGGCATTTCCGTAATTGAGAAACGTGAAATACATCATGCATAGCAGAAAACTGAGCCGGCAATGCAAGGCGATAAGCCATGGAACCAATACGTTCAGTGATAGGAAATGGCCCAATATATCGAGGCGCTAACTTCCCCGATCGACTGAAACGTACAACACCCTTCATAGGTGAAACACGAATAAAAACAGGATTCCCAACAGAAAATTCTAATTTCCTTCTTCGATTATCGGCATAGGATTTTTGTCTACTCTGGGCTTCTTTCATCCTATGTCGAATAAGTTCAATCTTTTCCGTGGAATCACGAATAAAGTCTGGACCTAAACCCAGCTTCTCACCGGCCTCAAGCCAACAAGAAGGAGATCGGCAGGGCCTTCCGTAGAGTGCCTCGAAAGGTGCCATACCAATACTAGATTGGAAGCTATTATTATAGGAAAATTCAACAAGTGAAATATGATCTTCCCAACTTCCACCAAAATCAAGCACACAAGCACGAAGAAGATCTTCAAGAGTTTGATTCACACGCTCGGTTTGTCCATCGGACTAGGAGTGATAAGCGGTGCTAAAATTAAGCTTTGTTCCTAAAGCTTTTTGAAAACTCTTCCAAAATCCACTAGTAAACAATGGATCTCGATCGCTAACAATAGAAGTAGGAACTCCATGCAATTTGACAATTTCTTTGATAAAGAGTTTGGCCAAAAGAGGAACGGTTCGGTTAGACCGAACGGGAATAAAATGGGCGGATTTAGTAAGCCTATCAACGATCACCCATAAGCCATCATGACCCGAACGAGAACGGGGAAGGTCATCTATAAAATCCATGGAAATTTGGTCCCACTTCCAAATTGGAATTTCTAAAGGTTGCAATAACCCACCAGGCCTCTGATGTTCGGCCTTGACTAGTTGGCAAGTCATGCAACACTTAACAAAGTTAGCAATATCAGATTTCATTCCCTCCCAATAATAAAGTCGCTTCATATCAGCGTACATTTTACTACTACCGGGATGAATGGTGAATTTAGAACGATGAGAATCTTCTAAAATATCTTTACGAAGATCACCAATATTTGGTACGATAAGTCTACCAAATTTTTGAATGCCGCCACGAGAATCAATACCAAAGTCTTTCAAACCTTCAATATCAATTCTATCCTTAATATTTTGGCCAAGAAGAACCAATTCAGGATCTAGCCTTTGAGCTTCAAGAATGCGGTCTAAGAGAGAAGGATGAGCCTCAAGGCTACATAAAACAAATGATGAGCATAAATCGGATACGCTCTCTCGAATCTCACAAGTGGATAAGATCTCGAAATCGTTCCATTCGGATATCATCATAGAAACAACTGCTTGTTGCTTACGGCTAAGAGCATCGGCGACACGATTACCCTTACCGGGGGTATAAAGAATATCAAGATCATAAGGCGCAAGGAACTCGAGCCAACGCTGTTGACGTAAATTAAGTTCTTTTTGAGAAAATAAATATTTCAAAGACTTATGATCCATGTAAAGAATAAATTTCTCTCCCAATAGATAATGACGCCACATTCGAAGGGCGAAAACAATAGCCGCGAGCTCTAGATCATGTGTGGCATATCTAGTCTCGGCCGGCTTCAATTGCCTAGAAGCATAAGCAACAACACGTTCTTTTTGCATAAGAACGGCACCCAAACTAACGTGACTAGCATCGGTATAAACAACAAAATCTTGATTCCCTTCGGGAATAACAAGAATGGGAGCATCAGAAAGGAGTTCTTTCAATTTCTGAAAAGAGGCTTCACATTTGTCCGACCAAATGTATTTAACTCCCTTCTTAGTCAAGCCAGTAAGAGGCACGGCAATCTTAGAAAAGTCTTTAATAAAACGACGGTAATAGCCCACCAATCCGAGAAAGCTACGGATTTCAGTCACACTCTCAGGTCTTTTCCAATCTTGAATCGCTTCAATCTTTGAAGGATCCACGGAAATTCCGGATTCGGAAATAATATGACCGAGAAACTTCACACGAGATTGCCAAAAGTGGCATTTAGAAAATTTCGCCTTTAATTGATTACTCCTAAGAGTTTCCAATACAATCCGAAGATGTTTTTCATGTTCCTCCTCGGTTTTTGAATACACAAGAATATCATCAATGAATATGAGAACAAACCGATCGAGGAAATCTTTGAAAACTCGATTCATGAGGTCAACGAAATAAGCTGGAGCATTCGTTAACCCAAATGGCATAACAAGCCATTCATAAGATCCATATCGAGTACGGAATGATGTCAAAGGAATGCTATCCTCTGCGATGCGAAGCTGATGGAAACCAGTAGCCAAGTCCAATTGTGAAAAGACCTTAGCACCACTAAGCTGATCGAATAGATCATCAATCCGAGGTAAAGGATATTTATTTTTAATAGTCAGATCGTTAAGCTTGCGATAGTCAACGCAAAGCCTAAGCGTACCGTCAGATTTCTTCAAGAAAATAGCTGAAGCTCCCCAAGGTGAGGAACTAGAGCGAATAAATTGCTTCGTCTCCAATTCAGATAATTGTTTACGCATCTCCTCATTTTCCTTATTGGACATGCGATAAGGAGGACGAGTAATAGGTTGAGCTCCAGAAACAAGATTAATTCTGAACTCAATTGCTCGTTTAGGTGGTAAACCTAAAACGGGCTCGAATATGTCGGAAAATTCACGAACAACGTGAATACGAGAAATAATATCATCTTCATCATCATCGTCATCACGAGGATTTAAAGAATATAAAGATGCCACCAAACAGGATTCTGAATCTTTAAGATTAACAGAAATCTGTTTAACAGATAGTGGATGTCGGAGATGAATAGTCCGCTCAGGACATAGGATATGGGCTTGATAACGGTTAAGCCAATCCATTCCCAAAATTATTCCAAAGCCTAAGTAACGCATGACATGCAAATCGGCTAGGAAAGAAAAACCACATAAAATAATCTCCACATCTTTACAAAGCAAACTAAGAGTTGCGGATCCACCAACAGGATTCGCAATTTTTAAAGAAGTCATCAATGCAGTAACACTTAAGGAAAAAGTGTCTACCAGTTCCTTTGATATAAAAGAATGGGATGCACCCGTATCAAAGAGAACTCTAATAGGTTGATCATGAAATAAAATAATACCATCAAGAATGGAATGAGAAATACCTTGGCCACGAGATGTGTTGCCAGGGGCTTGAGCCACATTCAACTTTCCTTCCTTCTTGCCTTTACGCTTGAGGCATTGATGTATGTAATGATCTGGGCTCTTACAATAGCGACAAGATTTGGGCTTAGAGCACTTATTCGCATAATGATCCCCAAACCCACAGTTGAAGCAACTCTCACCACTAGGAGAAGGAGACTTTGCCGCAGGGGTTGCCTGCTTACCCTTTTTGTTGGGATAAGGACCCTTGAATTTGTTTGGCCTCGTCTTGTTGTTGAAGTTTGGTTTAGCGCCTTCCACTTCAACATCACTCTCTCTATCAGCCTCTTCAAGACGAAGAGCGATATCGACGAGTTGATCAAATGCGACTTCTAGTTTCAGGAGTAGTAGCTTTTTAAGATTCTTATTTAAGCCATAAACGAACCTCTGGTTCTTCTTCAATGGGGTGTTGATGTATTCAACCCCATATTTGGAAAGCAACTCGAAGGCTGTGAGGTAATCAGTCACAGAGGATTGACCTTGAACAAGGTCTAAAAAACGTCGAGCCAAGGTTACTTTCCCAGCTTCTGGTACAAACTTTAACTCGAAGCGTCCCTGAAATTGCTCCCAGGTGAGATCCGCTTCATTAATTTCTGAAATAAGGAGTTCATACCAGTCCAATGCCCTCTCCTGGAGCATGCTGGAAGCCACCTGAACGCGGTGGAGATCGATAAGGTTCATGCGAGAAAAGATTCGATCGCATGATTTTAACCAAGCCTGGACCTCGATGATATTTTCCGAACCTTTGAAGGACTTCTCACCCAAGTTGGTGTAATCGCTGCACAAGCGTGCAAATCCCGACTTTGGGTGAGTAGGTTCCGGGTTAGCTCCAGCTGCTTGAGCATTAGTTACTAAATCAAGAAGCTGTTGAGCAGTCATAAAAACTCCATCCTGGGGAGCAGCACCAGATGATCCAGTTCTGGGACGGCCTGGTCTAGACATTCTCTTCCTTTAAGAAAGAAAGAAGAGAAGGAAGAAGGTTATTCACCAATGAACATCAAGCAATTTTGATAGATAAACAAGGAATCATAAAGGAAATAGGATGAATCGGTACGAAGACTCGAATTAATCCTATGGTATGACTCCTAAGATAGACTTAGGACGATGATCCTTGTTAAGTTATTCTACATTGTTCCGAAGTTTGGCTCTGATACCAAGATGTGACTCCCCACCTCTATACCCACGCTAGCCAAGAACACTACGGAGTAGTGCTGTCAACTAGCACGGAGAATAAGGCTGTTGAGGAGAGACCATCCATGTAATTGCTTATCACACGGTGGCTATAAATAATCTTCGGAAACAAACATAGAAATAAGCATAACGCAAATCAGTCACAGACATCCATATCACAAAGGCGGAAGAAGATATGAATATATAACTAACACATGAAAGTGTACATCAGAGTAGTGGTCAAAAGGTCCACAATAATACAAAAGAATAGCAACACGTGCTATACAAAAGAATACAACTATGAGTCTATATCTCAAGTGTATACAACAAAAACTGCTAATCTAAATAGTTAGCCAAAAGTCAGAGTGCCGAATCCCGGGAAGAAGTCAAGCAGAAGCACCTGTAACATCTCGGTCTGACCCGAGTATTATTTAAGAAAATAATAAATGGATCAGTCTAGCTATAAATATCAGATGACATGGTACAAAATAAAAGATATGGCATAAACATAAAATATCCATACTAACATACTACTATAAGTATGCAAATGATGACCAATAGAAGATCAATCAATAAGAGATAAATCGATATCACAAGAATCTTCTCAAAGATCCAAAGAGGGCATCATACCCTAAACTTGTACTCATAACAAGTCAATGACATAAATTCCAGAAATCAACACGAGAAATCCAAAAATCATAAAAAGAGAAAGAGGCCTATCACATGACGGTCCGAAGACCATGGGGAGCTACCCCATATGTGTGAGTCGAAATCACACAGATGAGGTCTAGACTAACCAAAAATCAAAAAGGTATGTGTGAGTGAAATCACACAAGTGGTGTCTAGTCTAACCTCGCAAACAAAAGACATCGCACAATTGCTAGTCTAAATCATAAGAATGATTGTCATGATCAATGAGGAGTGTCAATTACATTAAGCTAGTAAATATAAAAGTTTAGCTTCATGTCCCATAACCACTTGCTTAACTTAAATATTTACGAACAAACTGTAAATCTACACTAGAAAATTGTCACAAGAGGTTCAATCGAACAAGTCCAAGAATTAACCGACGAAGCAAACGCAAGCGTTTCATACCACTTGTTTTACTAAGCCGTTTAATTAGATTTCTCATCCGAGTGAAGTAAAGGTTTGTATATACTAATAGATTGGAAAACGGGTTAAGAAAAGAGCTTTGTTATTAAAAATAGAGTTGAAATCCTTTTATTGAAAGAGTTTTGATATTTACTACTAGTTTTGAAACCTTTATATTTTAAAGTGACCAATCACAGAAGCGATTGTAGAAACAATCAATCACAAAGATCACATTCGGAGATGTGATAAAAATCCAAGAAAATCAGCGCAGCAAGTTCTGTTGAATGTTTTTCATATAAGATGCCCTATGGAGGGGGGGTCCAGGGTGGTGGCAACCCCCCAAGGTGGGGGTGCGGGGGCAATGCCACCGCTACGGGGTTCGACCTGCCCGGTCAGGTCGCGGGGGTCGAGGGGGCAGCGTCCCCGGCGGGGTGCGGGGCATCACCCCGTCCAAAACGGTACGACCTAATGGTTGCGACCTAGGGGTCTAAGGGGTCAAGCGACTTAGTGGTTGCGACCTAGAGGCGTTCGCGACCTAACGATGACTCGCGACCCAACATGGCCGACCTAACAGAGGTTGCGACCTAACAGAGCAACAGGACGAGCGACTTAACAAAGTGGCCGAGCAACCTAACTGAGCAACAGGACGAGCGACTTAACAAAGTGGCCGAGCGACCTAACTAGAGCAAGCGACCTATAGGTCATGCGACCTAAAGTACAACGCGACCTAACAGGGTTCATGACCTAAGGTATTCGCGACTTCGGGACAGAAGCAGGACTGAGCGACCTACGACCTAGGCGACTTACGACCCACGACCTAAGGCGACTTACGACCTACGACCTAAGGCTCGCGCAACCTAGTGAAATAGCAGTATTAGGTCGGAGACGACCTACGACTTAAGGCTCGCGCGACCTAGTGAAATAGCAATATTAGGTCGGAGACGACTTACGACTTAAGGCCATACGACCTACGACTTAAGGCCATACGACCTAACACCGAACAAGCATTTAGATGGCCCAGCGACCTATGACACTAACTCGCGAGCGACCTAACGAGTTAACTCGTGAGCGACCTAATTCCGAAGTGCCAATTCTTCCAGAACGACCTAAGTGCAGTTTTTTCACCGAAAATACTAAAATTTGGAGTTTTTCGCCAATCCAATCCAAACCAAATGTAAATATACATGCAAAAATGATAGGGAATCATTCCCAACAGTCCAATATAGTTATAGGCTAGAATTGTGAGATAAAAATCTCACATTTGCACCAAATATCAATGAAAATGAAGTTTTAAGCAAGCAAGAATCAATCCCTCTTCTATCTAAGCACAAGAAGCTTGAATCCAATGTCTTCTTCTTGAATTTGGAGTAGAAAGATGGATTGCAATTGAATTTGAGTTTTGAAATTTTAATTTCCCATTCCCTCCACCATTTTTGAAGAAGCTTGAAGGCTTAGGCAAATAGAAATGAAGTTATGAAGAGGAGGGGTGAAGGTTGGGTCTAATAGGCTAAAAGCCCAACCCAAAGTCTCAAGTGAAAAAGTAGTGAAATTCTACTATCTCCAATCATATCAATGTTTATACTTAAAAATGTTGTAAACAACATTTCGAACTCAATGGAAGTGGTCTCGAGTCCTAATATGTCCGTTTGCATAAAGTAGCTTTTCGGACCAAAATCCGATTAACGATTTAATATTTAAATAAAATATTTAAATATAAACTCGATAAATATGCGGGTTGTTACAGATGTGGTGTAATGGAAAAGGGCTGCTAATAGACCAAGGTTCGTGCTTTTCCTTGCATAAATTTCTTGCAAAAGAAAGTACCCAGAGGTTATAAGTGTTGTAACCTAAAAAATGGATCAATACTCTGGTTTGAGTGTGATAGCACCTGTCCTATTTCGCAGAGCCAATAATATGGAAAATAAATGTGAAAAGAGGAGAATCATTAACGAGACAAGAGATATTTATAGTGGTTCGACTGTTATGAAGCCTACATCCACTTTATAACTTTTATTGATCTACTACTGTTACAAAAAAGTTTGGATTACAATATAATTCTTCATCTAAACCTTTCAATGCGGATGGTTCCACACATATAAGAGAAGCTAGCATGGGTTTGAATCACCTTTCGAAGATATTGAATGATAGACTCGCAAACAAGAACCAACTCCTTCAAAATAACAAGTTTCGTCACTGTCAATCTACTACGTGAAGAGGTGTTTCCAGTTCACACCATTCGAAAATAAGAGCAAGCCTTTGGAAATGGTTGGAACCCTTCAAAGGCATGAAGAAAAACTCCACATGAAGGCCAAACATCTTTTTGCTAAAATCCAATCGTATTTACCATTACTTTCGAAGCAATGAGAATGCCCAACTCATCGCCCACCTGCAACGACATAGCAACACAAAGTGAATGGAGCACCTACACCCCTTTCGATGAGGTCGAAAGCAAAGCAAAGTAAAAGAGGTGCTCGAGTTTAAATGACAGCGGGGAGCTATCAAGGTAACTCTTTCGATTGGGTCGAAAGGTCTGATATGAGAAGGTGGAGGCATAAGAATGGATAAGAAAAGTCAAAAGAAAAGCCTTTCGACCGCATTGAAAGAAAGCTTGCACAAGGAGAAAGGAAGGCCTTTTGACACACGGAAGGTTAAAGGAAATACCTTTCGACCACATCAAAAGAGGTCGCGCAAAAGGATAAAGGAAGACCTTTCGACTAAGTTAAAAGGTAGCGCACAGAAAGTTGAATCAAAGCCTTTCGACTGAAGCAAAAGGATAGGCGCGGAAATGGGCCAACCTGTATCTATAAATACGATCCTAGGGGTCCGAGTTTGAGGACCGAATTTGGGAAATCCTAAATTATTTCTTCTATTTCTTAGCAAACCAAATCTTTATAACCCTAAATCAATTTGGAAAAAGCTCCTTTACTTGTAATTCAATTTGAATTAATGTTAAAAGCGAAAGCGCATGGATTTAATAAAGATTTTGATCAAGAGAGAGATCGTTTCAATTGTTAGCTTGACTAATGATTAATCGCACATGATGCTTGCTTATCTTCATAATTCTTATTTTGTCTTATGCGATGCAATGGGATCAATTTTGATAATATGAATACGAATCACGTTATCATCGTGTTTATTGATATCAAATATTAAACAAAGATAATGATAGTGTTTCAATATTAATAGATTCATGAAGCTTATATTGTCCAAGATGTTATTCTATTGCATATAGAACATAAAGTTTATGTGTTGTACATTGAGTCCACTTCGAAAGAAAAAATATCCCTTCGATCCGATCGAAATGGATTTGATGTACAAATACTAAACTATGTTAGCTGGACGGATTCGTTCGAAAGGTGTACACACATTATAATACATACACCCTTTCGAAGGAGTTCTTTCCAAAAGAGCATAAACAATGTCATCGAAAGTAAATACTCTTTCTTAAGGGAAGAATGATTCTTTCGACACAGTCGAAAGGGGACAAATGTTTGATATGAATAACCTCTTTTGACTCACTGAAAAAGAGGCTTTGAAGAGGGTGCTTTCTCCTTAACCTTCAATTTAATAAGTTTGATTAGACCTACTATTACAATTAATATTTTTGCCAGACCACCCTCCGCAAGCAACTTGTCCAAACCAACTCATTTGAAAGGGGTTTTGAAGAGAGTGGTCGCTTTTAAAAATCTTCTTTTGAAGTGTTAGCAATATTTTTCTTTAACCACTTAGCTTTGGGGATGTTAACAATTTTTCTTGTTAACACCTGGATTGCTACCAAACTTGCTGGATGAACGTAGTGGAGGCATAGGGTCATGATGCAAGAGAACTGAACGACCAAAGAACAACTAATTTGAATCGGTACCGATCCAATTGGATTGGGTTGGTGTCGATTCAAAAAGCAAGGCTATTTTCAGTCCATACTTCTTGGAGAGTTCAATGACGTTTTTTTAGGCCTCCCGGTCAAGTTTCGAGTCGTTCTGGTTTAATTTGAATGTTTTAACTCCTTTTGAATTCGGTGGGGTTAGGTGCCATGAGTTGCAGTGGACAGGCACAACATAATCTCCCTTAAGAGTTTACCGGTCCGTCGGATTCTCCCGAATACAATTAATATGTGTGTGAGAGAGTGTGATACACCTCTTATGTTGTTGTATCATATTGTCATGTTATACCAGCAATTAATATACAGCTACGCTACCTCTTTCTAACGCAGAAGATCAAAGTAAGGAGATCCTTTTTCACAAAATTAGTTTGGATGGTCAGATAGAATTCAAAAAAATTCTTGAAATCAGAAAAAAAAATCTTTATTGGTACCGCCTCCTCTTTTTTATGAGATGAATGAATCTTTTTATTGAAGGATCATAAAATGTTGGTCTGAATCCACTATGCAGATGTGTGTCTCTATATGTAGTATATATATGACTGCCATACACACACACACACATATATATATATATACATACACACATACTATATACTACATACACACAGATATATATATGTGTGGGTGTGTGTGTCTATATATCTTTATTAATGGCTATAATATTGTAATACTTTTGGTGTTACACTTTTTTGGTGTCAGCGTGAAATTACCAAAAACGTCTTTCTATAGACATTACCAAATCTAAATATCACTTAAAAGTGGGAATAAGTAATTAAACTTTCTTTACAAAATGAAAACGAGCCTCTACAAATATTAGGATTTAGCAAACAAACTTCGTTTAAAAATTCCTTCTTTATTGATTAAGTAATATGTATGACCATAAAATATTAATTTTATTTAAAATTAATTTTGATCAGATCTAAAAATGAATTTAGACTTCATAGGCCTATAAGGTTCAAACCGAAAATATTTTTGAAATTTACCCATTTAACCCGATGCTTGCTGGTCTAGATCCAACATAAGTTACTATATTCAAATGATAAATACATGAATCATGTAATGTTATAGGATGCTATGGCTACTCCTAACTCTCAATGATGTTAAAAACAATTTGTTTTTCATTATTAAAAAACATGTTACCTAACAAAGAAGATATGTCGTTTGCTTAGGGCATCTCCAATGGCAGTAAATTCAACATGAATATTTGGATTTGAGAAAATAAAACCCTTCAACGATTCACGACTTTAATATTCAGTTGTCGATTCAAAATACTGAATTCAATGTGGATGTTTAGTATATAAGCACTTGATGTCAGACTTTTTTTAACAAGTGTTTGAAATCTGATGCTTATTGAATGAGCGTCTGACATGTCAGACGCTTATTTAATAGCCACATAGCATCAAACACTCATTAAATAAGTGTCCATTTGTTGGATGTTTTATCAAAATTCAATTCTTAATATTCAGGGTAATAAATAGTGAGGGTTGAATACGTTGGAGATGCTCTTGAGATAAACAAGGGTCCATTTGCACATTCAAAAATCAAGATGAACACTTTGTTTGATCATAAAAAGTAAAAATAAAAACTGTTTGTACTGTAACTTAGAATAAGCATTGTTAAATGATGAGGGGCTTCCATCCATTTTATAGCAATTATTATCTTTCCTCTTCGATTCCAATGAATTGAAAGATTCTTTCGTTTTCAGTTCAACTTTTGAAAATACACATCTATTTATTGAAACCACGTCTCTTCATAAAACAAATATACACACAATCTTCAGTCGACATAGGCCTGTCAAACGGGTTGTGTTGGTTCAAAATGGGTTGGGTCGAGTTTGACCTGACCCATTTATGACCCATTCACTTTCGTCCATTTATGACCCAACCCATTTATGACCCAACCCACTTAAGAAGCGGGTTACCCATTTAACCCATTTAAAGATAAAATTTTAATTTGACTACTAAAAAACAAATAAATATAAAATAATTCTAATTTTTATGTTTTGAGATCCGACAAAAAATAAAACTGTAATTCTAATTTTCATCAAAATTCAAATATGAGAATGCGGTAACTTATTATTTTCTAAGTACAATTATCAGTCCCTTTGGAGAACTACAGTGTGCGTTCACACGATAAAGTATCCGAGTGTTTCATACTATCCGTAATTTAAGTAGTATTTAATCGGTCGAAATTCCGCCTGATTCTGAGGTTGAATGAAGGAGTTATTGCAGTCTGAACAAAAAAAAAGCGGCTTTGCACTAGGCGGAGTGCAATATGCAGATGTGGTAGCCTGTTATTTTCCAAGTGCAACTGTCAATCCCCTTGGAGAACTACAGTGTACGTTCACACGATGAAGTATCCGAGTGTTTCATACTGTCCGTAATTTAGGTGGAAGTTAATCGGTCGAAATCTCGCTTGATTTCGTGTTAGAACGGAGTTATTGCACTCCGAACAAAAAAATAGTGGCTTTTGCACCAGGCAGAGTTCAATATGCAGATGTGGTAGCTTGTTATTTTCTAAGTACAACTGTCAGTCCCCTTGGAGAACTACAGTGTGCGTTCACACGAAGTATCCGAGTGCTCCATACTGTCCGTAATTTAGGTGGAAGTTAATCGGTCGAAGTCTCGCTTGATTCCGAGTTAGAACGAAGGAGTTATTGCAGTCCGAACAAAAAAAAATAACGGCTTCTGCACTAAGCGAAGTTCAAATATAGGGATGTGGTACCTTGTTATTTTCTAAGTATAACTGTCAGTTCCCTTGGAGAACTACAGTATGCGTTCACACAATGAAGTATCCGAGTATTTCATACTGTCTGTAATTTAGGTGGAAGTTAATCGGCCGAAGTCTCGATCGATTTCGAGTTAGAACGAAGGAATTATTGTAGTTCGAACAAAAAAAATAGCGGCTTCTGCATTAGCCGGAGTTCAATATGTAGATGTGGTAGGCTGATATTTTCTAAGTACAACTTTCAGTCCCCTTGGAGAACTACAGTACACATTTACACGATGAAGTATGCGAGTGTTCCATACTGTCCGTAATTTAGATGGAAGTTAATCGGTCGAAGTCTCGCTTGATTCCGAGTTAGAATGAAGAAGTTATTGCAGTCCGAACCAAAAAAATACCGGCTTTTACACGAGGCAAAGTTCAAATATGAGGATGTGGTAGCCTGTTATTTTCTAAGTACAACTGTCAGTTCCTTTGGAGAACTACAGTGTGTGTTCACACAATGAAGTATCTGAATGTTTCATACTGTCGGTAATTTAGGTTGGAGTTGATCGGTCAAAGTCTCGCCTGATTCCGAGTTGGAACGAAGAAGTTATTGCAGTCTGAATAAAAAAAAAGGGTTCTGCACTAAGCGGAATTCAAATATGGGGATGCAGTAGTCTGTTATTTTCTATGTACAACTGTCAGTCTCTATGAAAAATTATAATGTAGATTCAAAAATTTTATTTTTCAAATTTATATTAAAATTTAATGTTTTTAATAAATGGGTAAATGAGTTACTCATTTACAACCTTTTAAAAATGGATCAAGCCAATCCATAACTCATTTAATAATATTCATAAATTGGTTGACCAACCCATTTATAAGTAGAGTAAATGGATTGCGTTAATGGATTGGGTCAAATTTTGACAGGTCTAAGTCAACATCAGTTGGATCTTATTTCTACCTCTGTTCGTTCTCCCAAAGTATAGTGTGGACCAACTGGTTTAGGTTCTTTGATTTCCAGCAAGAAAATAAGAGTGTTTCAGGATTTACTCCTTTTTTCAATTACCAACAATGCCTGATGTTTGTTGCAGCTTGCAAACATTCTATGTTTGAATCATAGTTGGTTGGTTTATGGCACTAAAAATAAACATATTTGTCACTAAAACTAAGCGATTGAAAATTTTAATAGCACCTTATGCTATGTTTGTATCCCAATTGAAATATCATATTCATATTATATGGGTGGATGGATGTTCTTTTTAGGAAGTAGAGTTCTTATTATATCGAACATGATGATCTGAATGTATTTCTGATGCCAAATGTTGAAGTCGATATCAGCGTACACATTGGAAAGTGACAAATAAAATACATACCTTTAGCCATTGTTTTCCAAGCATAATTGTTTGATATCACCTTCGAGCCTGTTTCTGGTTAGGACCAAAACTTAATGGAATCCTGATTATTAATTTTGATTGATTTTCTAACGCAATGCACTGGCTATTTATAGGCTCACACAGTCATTATCAAATGAACGAACATTTTCACTTAAGAGATGTTTCATTCCATTGAAATGATTATCATTCGTCGTCTCTCCTTGCCATGCTTCCATTCTTCACACGTCGGATGCATCCGATGCAGCAACGCATCATTTCCTCCAAATGACTCATTGTGTGGAATAGGCGGAAATTGTGCTTTTGTGTCCGATGCGCCATACGTCGGAATGCATACTGACATTTGATCCTCAAAGATTCCTACTTCTTCCTCCTCTCTTGTGTATATTTCCTCATTTCTATATATTTCTTCATTGGTCAAATACTTCTTTTAAATATCTCATTTGCATCATCAAACATATTTCTCTTTCAACCAACTTTCTCATTCATATACCCCGTTCAAATTCATCTTTCAAATACCCCGTCCAGACCACAGTTCCTTGTACAACACAGAAACAATGTGTCACTAACCATCGAGACGAGATAACTCATTTGTCCACATATTTTCAAACCTAATTCTTATATCATGAACAAAAACCTTAAGCACTCCAGATCATGGCATTAAGGTATATTCTTTTCAAACTCATTCTTTGTTAAATTTACTGACCGAAACAAGGCTTTACAGTATTGAGCTATGAGTGCACTTCTTACGTTAAAAGGCATTTGAAACCCATTATTTTAATGATGTGTGCATTTTTTTGGGCCTATATATACCCAAGTTTAGACGTAATGACTATATTTGTTAAGTGATTAAGCGCTGAACTGTATTCCCATTCTTAGAACTGAGTAAAATACTTCTGCAATTCCATTGCATGTACAGTGAATTCTGAGTTTATTTCCAAAATGACCCATATTTGACTACAGTTCTCACAATTAAAGAATAGTTATACCTTTTCACCCTAGACTATTATAAATGTAAATATACTGTAACGACCAAGAATTTAATCGCTATTTAAATAAATATTTAATTGTACTTTAAATAATTAATAAATTGATTTTATTAACAAATAAAACTATTTCAAAAAGTAATTAATTATAATAGGATCGTTTTTAAAATTTGTTGACCAATATATATAGTTCATAGAGAAATAGAAAATGTGACCGAAAGTTATTTTTAAAATATTGATTTTTATCAGCTAAAAATTATTCGAAATGTCATAACACTATTTTAAAACGCATATACACACATTACAAACTATTTATACATGATAAATACATATGTACATGTGCATGTATATGCTCTCTTTTAAGTCCATATATGTAAGAATACAAGAAAATATATTATAAGGAAAAGTGTATACACACAGATACATATAAAAATACACTTTTTTTAACACAAGTATATGTGATATTGCTTGAATAGTGCAAGGAGAGGGAGGTACTAGGTATGGAAGGAATTCAGGGAGGAGAGGGGTATGGTAATGCATACATACATATATTTGAATATAAACATTTATATGTATTTTAATAAATATCTCAAGCCTATAAATATCCTTTTATCTTCATATTTTCATGTTTACAACCTCCTTATTCATTCCAAATTTCTTAAGGCTTGAGCTAAAGTATCCATGGCATAGTTTTAAGAATAGAAAAAAAATAACTTCTTTTGGTTAAAATATCTTCTTTAGTTCCAAAAAAACTTCTACATCTCCTACAACACCTTCTCTTCCAAAGCTCAAGCTCATCCACCCTCAAAACCATGACGGCCGAGCCTAAACATTCCAAGGTCGGGCCCAATTAGACTAGGCCGAGCCCATCTTGGAGATCCAAGCACCCAAAAGTTCCAAATTTGCAATATTCTTAAGTGTTTTCAAGTTTCGGCAAAAGTTTGATTTGATTTAGAAAAGTTTCAGTGAGTTAAGTTAACGCTTTTTAAACAATTAGCTAACTTTGTTAAAGTTAGAAAGTTTATGATGTATATTGGTGTATGAATGTTATATATGATGTGTGCTTGATTATGTGATGATTTGGTGATAATTATGTACGCCGAAGTTTGAGGAGACAAGAAAGTCTATATCTTGTATTTTGGGAAAAAGTTAGTTAGCGATTATGGAAAAGTATTATTGCTTATGCTAGTGCTATGATGTATGTTTTGGTATGGTGTAACAGCCCGCAAACCCGTACCCCTTGAGTCGACACTATTCTCCATCACTCAACTGAAGGTGGACGGAAATACAAACCATTTGGGTTAAAGAAGAAGAGGTTGAAGACGAAAATAGATAACAACATCAGAATCTAACCATCGCAGCGGAATAAAATATAATAGATAATAAATGATCTTTACACAAAAACAAATATATATGTTTATACATTACATCATCAGAGTACATCATCAGAGTTTAATACAAACAACAACAAAACTCAGGAAGGTTATAATATCTCGTCCTCCTGAAAAATGAATACACGGCGGAATATTTCATACAAATATGGAAGTACGTATCGCCATCCAGCTCGTCTCTTGAGCTCCACAACATCCTTTCCTGTATTCTATAGTACTCGGTCTGGCCCGAGCATTATAGTTAAATAACACCCGAGTCAGTCTGAAATACGAGCGTGAGAAAACCACACTCACATTGATTATTAAAGTTTCAAAATCCTTTGCAAACAACAGTATCTCGTAAGACCACGCCACAAATAAACATATGGGGTTTTTACCTTATGATAGCCAAAACATTTATTATAAAATCCTCTGATATTATAATAGTGTCTATATACAAATACTTATTCAAATAATCGAAATTGTTACATGATTAAATTCCAGCATACTAGCCACAAAGTGGGTTATACAAACAAAAACCGTAAAAGACGCATATGGAGAATGGATTTCCAACTAATGACTAGGCACTGGGGTACCACCTGTCACAATACGTTGCCAAGGTCACCGTACCAAGGATTACTCCCAATCCCCTGCAGCACAATACCGGCACTACCCTTTACTGAATAATCCTGAGTAAGATCACCCCACGGTTGGGATCAGCAACCGCACTACTAAGCCGAATAAAAGGAACATCTAGACAAGGATGATCTCACCCTAATGGGTGCTACCCACTAAGCCTTGCTGCATATCCCCTGATTTTCAATCATTCCCGGTTGATGTGGCTTGAGGCTAAGCGTTACCTTTTAGAATGTATCACTTAGAATGCTCATCGCCCACCTGACGATGTTCCGAAAGCATTCATCCTTACAAGTCCGTTCCGGGTTCGAACGGAACCGAAGGCACTACTCCTACTACATCCATTTTGGAATCATCCTCAGGATTAGTATCGACTTGCCCTTGCACTTCACTGCTCCACCTTTGAATCCAAACTCTTGTTTTCCACACAAAAATGTACAAACCCGGATCGAAGTAGTTTTCAGGAAATAAATCTCGATCTCGGTCTCTACGAACCGATCAGCGCATTGGCCAATATTGATAGTCGGTTATTTAACTATCAAATAACATTCACAAACAACCATCAACCATAAATAATTTCACCAAATTATTTATTAATCTCAAAATATCTTCGTAAGATATTTTCCATTTTCAACCCTTTTTTTAAAACAGTTTTCCAACCACACTTTTCTCATGAAATAAATTTCCAAATATTTATTTCCACTGAAACACCAAGCACAAAAACTTTAGCTTTTTAAAATAATTTAAAACTCTTTATTATAAAATATTCTTTAAAATGTTTAAATTAAAAATAACTTTAATACTTATTCAAAATATATACTTTAAGAATATCTAAAATAAAAATACTTTGTACAATATAAAACTGAATTTCTAACTTTTAAAACATAATACCAAGCCATCTTTAAATAATTACTGCTCTAATAGATTAAAAGAAAAATACTTACTTTAGAATTTAAACATTTAGAAATAATAAGTTTTCTAAACATACTTTTTAAACAACTTAAAACTCTTTACTTATACTTAAAATTTGTTTGAAACGTACTTGGCTATTCAGGGAAATACGCTTTCCTTCCATATTTTTTTTAAAATAAATCACTATTTATTTTTAAACAAATTTACCCATTCCTTTAATAAATTCCTATCGTGAATTTATTCTTTCAAATATCCACTGATATATTACTTCACTTTTATAAACCCATTTTATAAATTCCAAAGTCTCACTTCTCTTTTAAAAATCTCGGTTTTAAACACTAAATCAACCTTCAAATTGATCTCCAAATTCCTCCCATTTTGAAATAAATTCTTTTTCTTACTCAATTTTATTTCAAACCCATAGACTTCAGATTTTACTTCTTAATTATGATTTAAAATCTTTTTAACTGAAAATACCAATTTCATATTTTCCAAATTCCTTCTTTATCATTTTCACTAAATTTAAAACCTTGGATTGTTTAAAGTAAATTCTTTTATTCCTTTAAATAACATCCCTTAAGTTTTAAAATTCATTATTACTTTATTTATTCAAAATCCCCTATTCCATATTCGGAACTTATTTATTAGAATTTTAAAATCACTTTCATTCTTTTTCAATTCATTCTTATTTTTATTTCAAATTCTCTATAATTATTTCACATATAAATTAACTCTTATACTTGTTTCAAAAATCCATTTCTATATATATTTTGATGACTCACTGTACCGAAATATATTAAATCAAACCATGGTATCCAATATTCCAATTATGAATATAATTCATCACAGCATATCAAATAATCATAACACAGAATTATTAGAACTATCTAATTAATTTTGAGGAATCCAGTTGGATCCGTCCAACCTGTTTCCCTGCATCCACAGATGTTCGCACAATATAAAATACCAATTCCACTTCAAGGTGGAATATCGCGGTATATGGGATTTAAATATAATACCATTCGCTATTATGCGGCGTATAGGGTCTCATCCGCTATATAATGCGGGAAATCAATCACTTCAATATATATACATATATACTACTATATATAATATAGCACATCAAATCAATTCAATCATTCAACCAATTATTTGAATTTAACCATTTAAATTTAAATTAAACCCAGATGAGTGAGATTAACTCACCTTTGCTTTGTTGTAACCTGTTTCCATATCGACTTGTTTTCTTCATGCTTTTTAGACCTTGTAACAACCATTTAAACGGTTTATCAGTATTCGAAATAAATCCAATCAATAAATTTCCCTCTTAGAATTTAACTTAATCCAGTTAATTTAATTAACTAGTAAGTAAAAATGTTTGTATATGTACATTCATTTTTCTATTGAAAATAACCTGTAAAGACCTAAAAATCTAATCTTTATGTTCAACATTCTAAAATTCCGGTTTTTCCCAAAATGTTATATATATATATATATATTCTGCTTATCTATATGTACACATTAACTTCTAATAAAAAAATTCTTTCAAACCTATGTATTAAAACGGAATTATTTTTCTGTAAAATATTTTCTTTTCTGTTATCTGTACTTATATATAAATTGAAAATAATGTGCACATATATATATATATACATGCATCTCACTGAATTTTCTTCTGTATTTTCTTTTATGCACATATTCACATACGTGTTGTTAAATTTTAAATTGAAACATGTACCTTGCTGCCATCACAAAACCAAAGCCCTAACTCGAGCTCCCTTACTTGCGCACCCCTCACGAACCCCGTCACCATCGAGAAATCACGGCCTCATCGCCATCAAACTCAAGCACCATCAAAGGATGTGAAGCCCTCCTCCAATTGACGCTGATTGACCTCAAGCTGTCGAAAACCTACTGTCCCCACCCCCACGTCCATGCCACAGTGCCTACCACCCACGACGTGAGCTTCCCCTCAACTGATGTGCCTGCTCGTAATCCTAACTCGCCTCGCGATCCTTATACAAATTTTCGAATTCAATCTCGAACGAAGGGAAAGCGACGGGCAGAATACGAGAGATGATTTCGTTCGGCCCTCTCCCTTTTGTTTGCTTTGAACTTAAGCGGAAAGAAAGGGGGATTACTCGATTTACTTTTGAACTGAGGAAACAAAGAAAGGGAAGGTTGTGATATAAACGAGAAAAGAGGAAAGATGTGATACTGAACGAACGGTTGCATGCTAGAGAAGGGTTACAGTACTTTAAAGGTGAAAGGGAAAAGTTATGATGGGAAAGAATGTGGGCTGATGTTGAAAATAGTCAATCAAATATATATAAATATTATTTAAATTGTAAATTATCTCGAATTACGTAACTCCGAATCTCGACCTCCTACCGTGGTGTACCGTCAGGCGTCAATAATGTTAACCCCCTATTTTGAACGCAATGGAAAAGGTTTCGAGTCCTAATTCGATCGTATGGAGAAGATAGCTTTTTGGACCCAGTTGTTATATTGAATTTCGATATAAATTTCAACGCGTTTATATATCGTACGCTCACACAACAACTCCAAACATTACGAAAATTGAAATCCGATAATAATATAATATTACGGATCCAATGGAACTGCATCCGTCAAATTTCAAGACTGTGCCTCGGAAGGCTATTTTTAAATATCGATTTAAACGATCTATTTTCAGAACTGAACAAATCACCTTTAAATTCAATTTTAATACTTTTACTATCTTCAGTATTATCAATATAAATTTTACAAGCCTTCAAATTATTTTTAACAGGCATAACTCTGAAGATTCAACAATTTACCCAATTTCAGTTTATTAAATCCAATAACTTAATTGCTAAATAATAATAATATTTGAATTCAATTTAAAAATTAACTTTTAAATATTTAAAATCAATTAAGTATTCCAATTTCAAACATCCAAAAATTTCGAGTCGTCACATTCCTCCCGCCTTAAAAGAATTTCGTCCCCGAAATTGCTAGTTAAGAAGAATGATCCAATACACATTACTAATTTCCAAAACCAAACAGTTTTATCAACTTGCCATAACATATCTTTTATTAAAGACCCACTATTACTTCAACCAACTTTCCAAAACCTTCCACAGTTTCCAACAACATTATTTACTCCACTTATTCAAATATAAATTTAAATCCAAATTTAAATTATCAAAACTTTCTCAAAAAATTTCTAACCCTCTAAATTTCCGGAAAAAATCGCCAGCGTCGCCTTTGCGCGGCTAGCTTGGTACAACTATAAAATGTCTCTATGGGCTTTCAAATTCCAAAAGAAAACAAAACGTCAAGTGGCTAGACCAGAAAATTATCAAATTTCAATTTATCCTCTGAAATAAAAAATCCCAAATTCACTTTCCTAATCCTATAGTTCCAACTAAATGATTAGTTTCAATTTCCATTTCCAAAATCTCTTATTTCAATTCCAATTTGAAATCGTTTTGTCGCTAACAAAAATTTTCCAAAAAATTTTCTAACTCCCAAAATTTTCGAATTTTTTTGGCAGAGTCTCCTTTGTACGGAGGAGCTTTTGCAATTTGACAAGAGATATAAATATATATACGTCGACCCACACGGTCGGAAAAACAAAAACTGTTCATATTTTCTATTTTTATTGCATAGGCGTACCTTTATTTAGCATTTTTAAGCACGCGGATTATTATTTTAGCATTTTGCGCTATCAAATCCAGTCAAACGGCTTCCCGGTACCTGTACTTACTCAATTCAAACATGTAGGTACCAAAATCATGTAACTTAACAACATTTTACGTATTTAACTAGTAAACATACAAGTTTCTATAAGCAATGCAGGTTAAACAATAATTATAAGCAATTTATAGGGTTCCGACATTAATTTTAATTCTTTACAACTAATTCATATACAATTTCATTCAATTTAAATGGTTTACAACTCAATTGCTTACATTCAATTCATTTTTAAGCAAAACAAACTCATATTCACTTAAATTGATCTTAAAATCAATTTATGTAATCTCTTTCAACTCATAGAATTTTAATTACCTTCGTTTACGTCAAACGACAATTCATTCAATGCAATTTGATGATATCAAGTTTTATAACCAATTTAAATTGATTCCGACTCAATTTATTTTAAATTCCATCCCATTTCTAGTTTATTCACCAACCATACATTTGCATTTCATCTCATCTCCGCATTAGTTTCATTTTGAAACCATTTCATTGAGCTTGACAACATTCAATGCTTATATCAATAACCATTTTCCAAATTAATTTAACCCAAACTTTTATTTACTGAACTTCCACCCTTCCTCGAAGCCAAGCTTCTACAAATTTTAAAATTAAGTTAATTTACTTTAATTTATTCCAACTTCAAACTTAAGTTCACTTCTATTTGATTCTCATCTAATCAAATTCCATTTAATTCAGTTAGCCCATCCATTTTAGTTTAATTCACCTTCTCAATTTATCAAAAAAAATATCTAAGCACATACTTAACTCATTTATACTCGAATTGGATTTTATTTGCAACTCAAATCATTTCTATTATAATCCAATTCCATTTTATTTTTACACTTTCAACTTTTCGTTACCAAATTTAAATCCCATTAACATATTCAACTAACTAATTTATTCCAAACTAGTACATTCCTATCTTACCATTTAATATTTGATTTTTATCTTCAAAAATCATTTTAGTAAATTTTATCAAGTTTAATCTATTTTATAATTCATGTTTGGATTTTTATTTCATTTCGAAACACCAAACAAATTTGTTTGGTCCTTATTTCACTATTCAAATCCTCATGGGTCACGCGCTTATTTTTTTGTACTTCCATTCATTTATAATTAAGCACATTCCCATTTCATTTTAACTCGAAATCCTTACTTAACCTAAGCATATATTTTTTTCATAATTCCAGTTTGAATTTTCTTTCGTTTTCCAAAATTCCAACACTTTTATTTCGGCTTATTTATTCCCTTTTTACATTTTTTATAAGCTACTCATGTATTAATATTCATACTTCTCTATCCATTTACAGTCAATCACATTTTCACTTTACTTTTAACTAGGGATTATATTTTTATTTCAATGCTTTTCAATTCTTTTATAAGCTTCCAAAGCTTATTTATCCCAATTCAATACTTACTTAGTTTATGCTTATTTATTTAAGTAAGAATTTTATTCCATTCAATATTATATATAACTCAACTGAATTTATTCCAATTCAATTTTATTTAACTTCAGTTAAATCTAGCATCTTTACCATTCTCTTTAATCAACTCAATCCATTTGAACTTAAATTAAGTAAGAACTTACTTCTACTTAATATCATCTACATCTCAATTTATTTCATTACAATTCAATTTCAACTTAGTTCAAATCCAATTCATTATTATTAACTTTGCTTAAGTTAATTTAATTCTAATTAATTTTATTTCTCAATCCAAATTTAATTTTTATTTTCCCATTCCAATCACATTCAAGATTTACTGATTTATTTCTTCCAATTTTCAATTAAATTTTCCAAAATTTAATTTCTCCAAATTAAATTGATTCAATGTTTTCACTTTAAATTTTAATTCCAACGTTCAAAGCTCATATTTTCCTCCCTTATTTAAAAATCATCTCAATTTATAAGTTTATAACTTACCTCATCAGGATTTTCAATTCAAATAAGGATCCAGGATTTCAAACACCCGGCTTTTGGTTTTCAAATCATTTTGAAATTATCTCAGAATCACATTTCTCAAATTTTTAAACCAATCCGGGTTTTTATCCCCAATAAAGTTCCTTAATTTCAAAAAAAAAACTAGTTCTTCTGAACAAATCAATTTGGCACCAATCCGTCACTTAGAAACTCGAAAATGAACATCGATGATGCTGCAGTCATCACCGAAATTATTTTCCAATGACTGAAGTGAGTTCAATGCTATATCCCTTACCAAAATTTATTTGGAACAATTTCCTTTCAGAAATACCTTCAAAATAATAATGCTATTATTTGACTTCAAAACACTTCAAAAAACACTTCCAAAATCTTTGGGGTTTTAAATTTTCAGATTTTGAAATAAATCAAATTTTAACTATAATTCATTTGTATAATTTATGCTCATACAAATTCCTATTTGATTATCCAAATCATTCCTAATTTTATGATCTTATTTGTTTAAAATATTATCATCCAAACATCCAAGTTATATAACAATTTAAGTAAATATTTCTTTTATATCAAATTATATTTTTGGGTAAAATTATTTCATTCACCCACCTTTAAAACAATACTATGTCAATTTATCATGTCGGGTGTTTATAAACTCTTCTCGAATAGCGGCCAACTTACTCGATCAGAATTCATATCCCACTCAACCAATAAGTCAACACAATATTAAAACAATTTATATCCCCTAACAAATAAGCGCTCACATCTATTAATACACTCAAACTCATTCTAGAGTGCCGCGGACTCTATTTTCAATGGGTAATCCCCACTAGAGCCAAGGTTATCACCAACTGAAGCTCTGATACCACTGTAACAGCCCGCAAACTCATTCCCCTTGAGTCGACACTGTTCTCCATCACTCAACTCAAGGTGAACGGAAATACGAACCATTTGGGTTAAAGAAGAAGAGGAGAAGAAGAAAATATAAAACAACATCAGAATCTATCCATCGCAGCGGAATAAAATATAATAGATAATAAATGATCTTTACACAAAAACAAATATATCTGTTTATACATTACATCATCATAGTACAGCATCAGAGTTTAATACAAAAAACAACACAACTCAGGAAGGTTATAATATCTCGTCCTCGCCAAAACTTAATAGACATCGGAATATTTCATACAAATACGGAAGTATGTATCGCCATCCAACTCGTCTCCTGAGCTCCACAGCATCATTTCCTGTATTCTATAATACTCGGTCTGACCCGAGCATTATAGTTAAATAACACCTGGAGTCAGTCTGGAATACCAGCGTGAGAAAACCATACTCAAATTGATTATTAAAGTTTCAAAATCCTTTGAAAACAAAAGCATCTCGTAAGACCACGCCACAAATAAACATGTTGGGTTTTTACCTTACGATAGCCAAAACATTTATTATAAAATCCTCTGATATTATAATAGTGTCTATATACAAATACTTATTTAAATAGCCGAAATTGTTACATGATTAAATTCCAGCATACTTGCCACAAAGTGGATTATACAAATAAAAACCGTGAAAGGCACGTAGGGAGAATGGATTTCCAACTAATGACTAGGCACTGAGGTACCACCTGTCACAGTACGTGGCCTAGATCACCGTACCGAGGATTACTCCCAATCCCCTGCAACACAAGACCGGGACTACCCCTTACTGGATAATCTCGAGTAAGATCACCACATGGTTGGGATCAGCAACCGCACCACTAAGCCGAATAAAAGGAACATCTAGACAGGGATGACCTCACCCTAATGCATATTGAGAATACTCTTGCTTACCCAGACTCCCTATTAATACTTCCCGAATGTTTATACTGGCGAAGTGTACCGGACCTCTAATTAAGATACTGGGTCGCCTCGTCCCCATGTCTTATCTATCATTTACCCCCCGATGATAACATATCACCGATCAAATAATCTTCCTTATTTGTTTACCCAAAACCACTCGTTCAAGGGCTAGGGCAACAAATTTAAGGTCCCCATGGGAAATGAAGGCTAACTTCTCGAATAAGAAATGAGTGGCTTCTACTTTTAGTTCTATTATTCGTTTATGCCAGCAGATGTTAAGAATTTTTTCAATATGCGAGTGTAACAACCCATAAATTTTTTTAACCGTTTTTAATAACGTATTTAATTGAATTTTTGAGAAATTTTAAATAATAATATTTTGAAATAAAAATTTAATGTTTGGATTACGTATAATTAAATGTAATTAGTGAATAAATAAGAAAATATATAAATTTAGATTACGTTACTTGTTAATTAATTTGGGCGTACGTTCGTTTTAATTATTGCATCTATTATACGCACTCTTTGATTTCATATCTTAGCTGTTAAAAATCAAATTAGCACGTGCATTTAAAAAAAAGAATTAAAACCCTGCCTCCAATTCATGTGTAAAACTTTCCACTTTCATTTGCGTCTCTGTATTGAATAGGAATAAAAATCTTTGATTTTATAATCGTTTCAAAATCTCTTCCTATCTTCCTTTTTTGCAACGCAGTTCAGATCTGAAAAAAAAAGGGTAATGGGTAACGATCCAAAATTTTAGACCAATTTAAAATTCTAATTTTTTTTTAAAAATATTGAATAAAATTTGGTAGAAACAAAAATGATGGGAATAATAATAGTTTATATGAAATTTACAATTTGAATTAAAAAAAACAAATGTTAAGAATTTAATAATAATTGTTAATTGTAAATATTGATCTATTGAATAAAATTAAAGAGGAAACAATAGTTTAATTGTATTGTTATAATTCAAATAAGTTAACCTCTAACAAATGAACTAAAATTGGTAACTAATGGATATGTTGAGTTATGTGAAATTATTAAATAATGTTTGATTTATTGTTAATAAAAAGAAGTAGTTGAATTAGATTTTTATTTGATTTTAATACGAAATTAATATTTGTATTTGTTGAAATCTTTCCATTAAGGAAAGAGAATGTATTAAAATGAACACTTAATTTGGTAGTTAACATAATAATATTTTATTTATAAGTTTTAAAAGTGAAAATTATTTCAAAATGTTTTCCAAATATAATTATTATTATAAGAAAGATATTTTGAAATAAAAGTAACAGGTTATATTCTATGAATTTACAATTTTTTTTTATTTACTATAAAGCAGTAGATAGTTGTTATTATTTTATATGTTAATTTAATGACTTAAAAGTTAATATGGTTTCAATTGAGAATAATATTTATTTTAACGTTAAATAATAAATTTATCTGTAGCCTTGCATTCCAAGTGGGAAAGAAATCATTTCCCTAGACGTTCAGTTTCTTTTAAATCTAGTTTTAATAAGTTACGTGTAAATTTCTACGCTTCCCTTTTTCCTCATTTTTATAATAGGAATAAAAATTCGCGTAGCAGTTTCAAGCAAATTTATTTCTCTTTAGAAGTTCAAAATCCGTTTCAAGATTGTTTGAAATTCATGTATAAGTGTCTCTTCTTTTCCATTTAGTCCTTTGAAATTAATAGGAAGAAAATCTTTGATTTTCCTTACCATTCAAATGAAATTCTTTTATTTCCTTAATGTTCTTATACCATTAATTATTACGTTTCTTTATTTCCTGCCATTTCTCCAAGCAATCAATACTAGTTTCATTTAAATACTCAACCTTGTACGCAAATAATTTTCACCACCTTCCCATTTTATAAGTATTTCTTGCGTTTTAGTCAACGCATTTACTTCCTAATAAATTTTAAACGTGTACAAAATGTTTGCCAAAGATTTCTTGCAGTTTCCTTTTGCTAAATTCACGCAATCAATACCACTGTAAATATTCGCTCAAATCTTTCTTGCCTATATTCTCTCACCTCAATCAATGCAATCGTGTATAATTGATTTAAATTTATTTCTTGCCTATATTATCTTACCTCAATCAATGCAATCGTGTATAAATATTAGCCTCGTACACAAATAGTTTTCAATTACATCTCAACATTTTCTTCATTTCTTCTTGCATGCGTGTGCTCTGAAGGTATGGCCTCCATTTTCTTCTTTTTATTTTATATTTTTTTCCCATGTGCTTCTCCCCTCCATGTCCTCTGCTTCCAATATATTTGACAAATCCATGTTTATATTTCAACTCGCGTTCACAAATTTTCACATTATAACAGTCTCCATTTAATTGATATTTTAGCATAAAACTATATCTACATATTTTTTATGTTTAATGCTTATGTGAATTTTAAGCCAAGCTTTTCAGAGGCGTATATATACGTTAGTCTTATATCTTATTTGTTACTATAAAATATTAGCAATATACATATTTTGAAAATATAATTAGATTTTTATTCCTGTTCGAATATAACATATATTAGTATGGCAGTTGAGTGTTGTAAAAGCATTAGTGATTTATGTTGTAAAAATAAAAATTTAAATGTATAATTTTCATCTCGATTCTAGTGTATATATAAAGTATGTTTTGTTTTTTTCTCTTTTCTGTAGTGCTTTCATAATGTATGGTCTATATATATATAGATTGATTTTCTTAGTATATGCTTTGAATTTTGAGTAAACTATATATAAATTTGTTATTTTAAAATGCGTGTTTTAAATAAGTGATGATTTTTACATATATTATGCCTATATTTTATTTTGTGTGTGTGTTTAAATGTAATATTGATTTAAGAGGAAAAACGTTTATGTGTTTAAATTTAAGTATTGATTTTTCAATAATATGATGATATTTTGTTTTAATATGTATTTTAAATTTAATATCAGTTTCAAACAATGTGAATATTTTATTTGAATATCCGTCTTAAATTAAATTTATTGAGATTTTAAGGAAATTTAAATAACACATATGATATATACTCTGTTTATATCAAACTGATTGATTTTTTTATCGATTTCTATCTATCAGCTTTGTCATCAAATTCGTGCCAATTTTTCTTTGCTTCAAAGTTCGTATTGGGATCCATAACTGACCTCATTATCGTTCTTCTCTAGCCTCGAAAGGTGAGCAATCACTCACGATTAACATTCTTGTATTTTATTAAATTTGATTTCAATTGAAACGACAATTGAAATATGATGCTGTAGTCATTTAAATTGTTATATATATGCTATTTTCTGTAGCTGTTCACCTATGGGATATGACACCATATCTTGTTGTTTATATTATATTTTTATTGATGATATATGCCTGTTATTTTATTGTATTATCTGTTATCACTCTACAAGTTCCTTGTAGTTTAGAATTCACTATGGGTTGAAATGATACATACCCGAACGGACTTTTGGATAGGAGAATTTCGTTATGGGTTGAAATGATAAACCCAAGCGATTTTCAATTAAATTGAATTTGGGATTGCGGGTCGAAGTGATATCTACCCGTATATTCAAATTTCGGATTGAAATGATAAATATCTGCATCCCTTGACCATAGAGTAGGAAATTATATACAGACATCGTTGGTCCATATATATATATATATATATATATAAATGTTTTGAAAATAATTTCTATGGTTTGGGAAAGAAAAATATAGTTTTAATAAAGACTGATTCTTAGAATATTATATCTATGAAAATGAAAATTTTATGTATAGACCTAATAATAATATTTAATCTAATTGAGATTGATTTAATACATATAATATGTTTAAGGATTCGTTTAAATTTATATTTCAAATTAGATTTGGTAGAATTTTGAATAAGCTAGAGTTGAGAAGATAAAGTTGAATTAATTGGAAATGGAATTTAATTAAGTATTATATTCAATTAAATCGATTTGAAACTATTGAATTCGGGATTTAAGATATGATTTTATAACTTGGTTTTGGTAAAAGGGATTAAATGGATATTTTAAGTTTAAATAAATTTAAGGAAATATTCTGTAAAATGAAATCTAAGGCTATTTAAATGATATTGAGCTTGTTAAGTGGATATTTCCTGACTGAATAATAATGATGAAGCTAAATCAAGATCTATATGAAACTGTTAGATTTAGCTTTAAAATATTGAATATTAAAGCTTTGAATATAACGAAAGTTTGAATGGTTATTGGGAGCTGAATTAAATTAATGAATTGAGCTTTGAATAAATTAGAATTTGGAACTTGAGTTGATTAGAATCAATTTGTGTAGTTGAGGAAATTTCAAATACTTTACTTTATAAATTATTTAATATGTATACACTATCTTGGAAAATAGATATATTTGAAAGGGAAATGATGTTTTGATTTTGAAGTCTAAATAAAATTGAATGACCACGGTGTTATAGTGTATATTTCTACCTTGTAGATAGTTCCATGGACCCTTAGAGGATGATTATCCCAAACATCCTTAAGTTATTTGTATTTCAGTTGATATTTCACTTGAGTTGGATTTATTGATATAAGAATGTTAATACTGACTCGAGTGTTTTGTGTTTTTGCTTTACACTCGGGTCAGACTAAGCGATACAGCATTTGAGACTCGCCTTTGGAGTTTGGAGCTTCGTTTGAGGATCCAACTATTGATTCAGCTTTCAGCTCTTTCAGTTGATTCGTTCGGAGAGGCCATCTGTTCGTACTGGAGACTTCATTGTATTTAAGATATTCTGTTGTATTTTTATTTCTAACTCTGCTATTTATATAGTAGCTTGATGAACTACTATTTATCTATTCCGCTGCATTATTTTATATTACTCTGTGTCTGTGATTCTGTGGTTGATTTATTTACTGTATATGCTGACTTTTGCCAAATTTTAATTAACAATTCGGTATTTTGAATTATTCAAGTCGGACATGTATAGTTTTATTGTCGATTTGAATGGTCCAAAATAGCGGGTCGTTACAGGTGCTACCCACTTAACCTTGCTGCATATCCCCTGATTTTCAGTCACTCCGGTTGATGAGGCTTGAGGCTAAGCGTTACCTTTTAGAATGTATCACTTAGAATGCTCATCGCCCACCTGACGATGTTCCGAAAGCATTTCCATACAAATCCGTTTCGGGTTCACGCACTACTCCTACTACATCCATTTTGGAATCATCCTCAGGATTAGTAGCGACTAGCCCTTGCACTTCACTGCTCCACCTTCGAATCCAAACTCTTGTTTTCCATATGAAAACGTACAACCGGATCGAAGTGGTTTTCAGAAAATAAATCCCGATCCGGTCTCTTCGAACCGATCAGCGCATTGGCCAATTTTGATAGTCGGTTATTTAACTATCAAATAACATTCACAAAACAACCATCAACCATAAATAATTTCACCAAATTATTTATTAACCTCAAAATATCTTCGCAAGATATATTTCCATTTTCAACCCTTTTTTTGAAAACAGTTTTCAAACCACACTTTTCTCATGAAATAAATTTCCAAATATTTATTTCCACAGAAACACCAAGCACAAAAACTTTAGCTTTTTAAAATAATTTAAAACTCTTTATTATAAAATATACTTTAAAACATTTAAATTAATACTTTAATACTTATTCAAAATATATACTTTAAGAATATTTAAAATAAATCTACTTTGTACAATATAAAACTGAATTTCTAACTTTTAAAACATAATACCAAGCCACCTTCAAATAATTACTGCTCTAATAGATTAAAAGAAAATAATTACTTTAGAATTTAAATATTTAGAAATAATAAGTTTTCTAAACATACTTTTTAAACAACTTAAAACTCTTTACTTATACTTAAATTTGTTTGAAACGTACTTGGCTATTCAGGGAAATACGCTTTCCTTCCACGTCTTTTTAAAAACAAATCACTATTTATTTTTAAACAAATTTACCCATTCCTTTAATAAATTCCCACCGTGAGTTTATTCTTCCAAATATCCACTGATATATTACATCACTTTTATAAACCCAGTTTATAAATTCCAAAGTCTCACTTCTCTTTTAAAAACCCCGGTTTTAAACACTAAATCAACCTTCAAATTGATCTTCAAATTCCTCCCATCTTGAAACAAATTCCTTTTCTTACTCAATTTTATTTCAAACCAATAGACTTCAGATTTTATTTCTTAATTATGATTTAAAATCTTTTTAACTGAAAATACCTATTTCATATTTTCCAAATTCCTCCTTTATCCTTTTCACTAAATTTAAAACCTTGGATTGTTTAAAGTAAATTCTTTTATTCCTTTAAATAACATCCCTTAAGTTTTAAAATTCATTATTACTCTATTTATTCAAAATCCCCTATTCCATATTGGAAACTTATTTATTAGAATTTTAAAATCACGTTCATTCTTTTCCAATTCATTCTTATTTTTATTTCAAATTCTCTATAATTATTTCACTTAAAAATTTACTCTTATATTTCTTTCAAAAATCCAATTCTATATATATTTTGATGACTTAGTGTACCGAAATATATTAAATCAAACCATGGTATCCAATATTCCAATTATAAATATAATTCATCACAGCATATCAGATAATCATAACACAGAATTATCAGAACTATCTAAATAATTTTGAGGAATCCAGTTGGATCCCTCCAACCTATTTCCCTGCATCCACAGATGTTAGCATAATATAAAATACCAATTCCACTTCAAGGTGGAATATCGTGGTATATGGGATCTAAATATAATATCATCCGCTATATGCAGCGCATAGGGTCTCATCCGCTATATAATGCGGGAAATCAATCACTCCAATATATATACATATATACTACTATATATAATATAGCATATCAAATCAATTCAATCATTCAACCAATTATTTAATTAAATTTAAATCAAACCCAGACGAGTGAGATTAACTCGACTTTTCTTTGTTGTAACCCGTTTCCATCTCGACTTGTTTTCTTCACGATTTTTAGACCTTGTAACAACCATTTATATGGTTTATCAATATTTGAAATAAATCCAATCAATAAATTTCCCTCTTAGAATTTAACTTAATCCAGTTAATTTAATTAACTAGTATGTAAAAATGTGTGTATATGTACATTTAATTTTCTTTTGAAAATAATCTATAAAGACCTAAAAATCTAATCTTTATGTTCAACATTCTAAAATTCCGATTTTTCCCAAAATCTTATATAAATATATATTCTGCTTACCTATATATACACATTAAATTCTTATAAAAAATTTCTTTCAAACCTATGTATTAAAACGGAATTGTTTTTCTGTAAAATATTTTCTTTTCTGTTATCTGTACATATATATAAATTAAAAATAATCTACATATATATATATACACACACATACATCTTACTGTATTTTCTTCCGTATTTTCTTTTCTGCACATATTCACATATGTGTTGTTAAATTTTAAATTGAAACATGTACCTTGCTGCCATCATGAACACAAAGCCCCAACTCGAGCTCCCCCTTACTTGCGCACCCCTCACGAACCCCGTCACTATCGAGAAATCGCGGCCTCGTCGCCATCAAACTCAAACACCATCGAACAATGTGAAGCCCTCCTCCAGTTGATGTTGATCGACCTCAAGCTGTCGAAAACCTACTGTCCCCACTCCTACGTCCATGCCACCGTGCCTACCACCCACGACGTGAGCTTCCCCTCAACCGATGTGCCTACTCGTAACCCTAACTCACCTCGTGATCCTTATACAAATTTTTGAATTCAATCTCGAACGAAGAGAAAGCGACGAGTAGAATACGAGAGATGATTTCGTTCGGCCCTCTCCCTTTTGTTTGCTTTGAACTTGAGCCGAAAGAAAGGGGGATTACTCGATTTACTTTTCAACTGAGGAAATAAAGAAAGGGAAGGTCGTGATATAAACGAGAAAAGGGGCAAGATGTGATGTTGAACAAACGGTTGCGTGCTAGAGAAGGTTACAGTACTTCGAAGGTGAAAGGGAAAAGTTATGATGGGAAAGAATGTAGGCTGATGTTGAAAATAGTCAATCAAATATATATAAATATTATTTAAATTGTAAATTATCTCGAATTACATAACTCCAAATCTCGACCTCCTACCATGGTGTGCCGCCAGGCATCAATAATGTTAAACCCCTATTCTGAACGCAAGGAAAAGGTTTCGAGTCCTAATTCGATCGTACAGAGAAGATAGCTTTTTAGACCCAGTTATTATATTAAATGTTTTCAAAGGTTTGAATTTTTTTTCAAAAGAAAAACGATTTTAAGTTTTAAACTTCAGTATTGCTTTCAAAAGTTTGTTTTTATGTTTTAAAAGAAATTAGGGTTCAAAGTTGAAGTTTTTATAACTTAGAAATCAAATTTCAAAAAGTTAGAATTACGGGTCCGTATAGCGATAGTCATTATACACGTAGGTCGTTAAAACGAACTAATTTACAAAACTAAAGTGTTTACCCTTAGAAACTTTATAGTAAATGTTTTTCTAACTTTAATTAAGTTAATTGAAGGTAATTAGTAAGCTTTTAATTATTTATTTATTTAATGATTAATTAAATAATTAAGGTAATTAGCACTAATCACTAGTTACTAAAATTTGTTTGTACTTCACTGTTAATCAATAAAGTAATCATAATTAGTAAAGCAATTAAAGTTAATTGTTAATCAAGTATTCAATTAGGGATTAATTAATTTATTACTTTATGTATTATTAATCAGTTATTATTTAAAAAGGGTTTAATACTAAATAGCTTCTAATTAAGGATAACCAAGTTTTGATTAAGGTTTAATTAAGTTTATTTACAATTTAAGGAAGGTTTAAATTTGATTACTTAACTAATTAATAAAGATTGGGAGTTTAATTATAAATTGATTTCAAATATCGATTTATTCTCTTTTCGAAAGTGCTTTCTATTTTCAAATGTTTTAATCAAGGAATTTCTATGTCGTTTACCCTTAAGCAACCTTGAACAAATATCAAACCCAAGTAATGTGGCGACACATGTTGGGAAAGTAAGTCAACCCAAAGCTAACACTAAAAGTCGAAGAGTAGGTTGATCGTTTACCTATGAGAACTAGAATTTAACTCTAGGTGAGGGATATGATAAGGTCGAAATGTCAGAAACGTGATAGATATGGGGGATTTAATTTCCATGAATGTTTCACATTTAATTAAGTATATGGTTACCCATATATAAACCTTATATAATCACCTTTAAATAACGAATTGTTCGTTATTGATCACTTAACCTGTTTCGACTCATGGAGTATGGTTGTAAGTTAGAATTCCCCTGGTGAGGACTAGAATACATTCTAATACTTCTAAGGGAACCAGAATTGAGTTAGCCGGAATTGTCGCTTAGTTTGGAGACGCTGGTTTTGGATAATATGATTATTATGAACCACTCCAAACTAATAGCATTCATGTTGGATCGTTATGAAGTATGCTATGGTGTTATACTATTCTTCCTGAGGATGATTCCATTATGGAAGATAGTAATTTGTGATTGTTTTTTCGATCCGGGAACAACTTGTATAAATGAATGCTAGTATTGCATTGGTAGCTTAGAGGGCAATATTATCATTCCAAGATGGTTTTCTAGGAGGAAATGGTAAGAGTGTGGCCTATTCGAGCCTCACACCTGAAAATGAATAAACTAGGGACATGCAGCAGGGCTAAGTAGGTTGCACCCAAGTAGGGTATGATCATCCCAAATCTAGAGCGATATCCATGTATGCTTTGGGATCCCATTCTATGGTTGTTGATTGCAACCAAGAGTTGATCATATTCGGTGCTACTCAAGATGGGATTAGTGTCGGTCCTGAGTAGCAGAGATGCAACGTGTTGTAGCCTCCTGTATGTTTTATCTAGAGGTGTACGAATTCGGCGGGTAGGCCCTTACCCTTTCGTAGTTGGAACCCATTATCCACTACCGGCCTTCGGTTTTTTGTTGTAGAGCCTAGTATGCTGAAATTTAATTAATGTAACAATCTTGACTAAGATTCTATATTTTACTTTAAATCTAGACATTACGATAATATCAGATGATTTTAGTACAAAATGTTTTGGTTATCGTAAGGTAAAAACCATTCAAGTTTATGTGCGACGTAGTCTTACAAGATACTTTTGTTTAAAGTTTTTATAAAGTTAAACTTTATGCTTTACTCACACCAGACCCATGTCTGACACGAAGTTTATTTTTCCTTTCCATAAACTTTCGGATACTCAAATTTTTGTTGAGTAGCTGAGTAGTCAGGTTTACAGAAGCATTTTGGAGCAGGATGGAGCAGGAGTCCACTCAGCATCTAGTAGTTATATTTGTATTTCCACTGTATTGTGTATATTATGTAATATTAATGAGCAGCCTGATCAAGTTGTCTTGAGACTTTAATTTGGAGTAGTACTTATTATAACTTAATGTAATATTTTGGAGTAACGTCATGTAATATCTGGTGGTGTTGTGTATGACTCTTGTGTTGTAATGAAATCTTTGTTTTATTTCTCTTGACTATTATTTCTTTACCCCGCGACCTGTCTTTCGGACACTTGAATGATCGACACAAAAATACCTAGGATGTATTGAGTATCGTCTTTATGTGTAAGAATGGCAGATCGTCACATGTGGTATCAGAGCTTAGGTGGAGCAAACACCTAGGCCTTGGTTGGGCTCAACTCATTAGAGATAGGGTTAGCAGCTCCCTAGAATGAGTTTAGTTTATGAGAGTGCATTTTTATGTCTAGCTTCATGATCTTTTCCCTAAGTTAACCTCATCTAAGTATTCTAAGAGTTACCTTACTATATCTAGGTAGTAAGAATGAGCACCAGAGGAAGATGAGGAAGGGGAACTAGAAGTACCACAACCACTAATGGATGAACCCCTAATGCTGGAAGGGGTGGAATAGCAGTTGAGGCTATAGTCCAGTTCAGCCTAGGTTTAACTTTGTCGCATTATGCAAGGATTTTACCAATTTAGAAGGGAAACTATTCAAGGGCACAGAGTCAATCATTGAAGTTCAAGCTTAAATGAGATCATGCGAGAAAATTTTCAAAGGATTAGACATATCAGATGAACAGAAAAGGTTCCTGGCTTCGTCGTAGTTATAGAAAAGTGTCGCAGCTTGGTGGGATTCAGTCACCGCATGAGCCCCAGAAGATGAATTCTTGTGGGACCGATTCAAGGAGGTATTTGAAGAGCAGTTTATGCTAGCTATCGGCAAGACAAGGTTATACAGAAATTTTATGGATCTCAAACAAAGAGAATTATCAGTAGCTAAGTATAAGGCAAATTTCAACGAGTTATCCCATTTTGGACCCAGCCTCATAGATACTCCAATGAAGAAAAATGAAATGTTCATGGCTGGAATGAGTGAGGAGTGCCATGAGAAGATGACCGGGCATGTGAAGGAACCATTTGTGGACTTGATTGATACGGCCTATAGATATAAGACACTTTTGAAAGCAAAGCCACCAGCGCAGTAGCAATCGGTGGGGGCACATTTAATCCGTATAATAGAAAATTCAACCCAAAATGGAAAAGAAGCAAGGGAAAGGAAAATCCGCAGAAGGAGACTAGGGAAATAATTACAAAGATGTCGTTTGTTACAATTGTAAAAAGAAGGGACATATTTCAACTTATTGTCAACAAGTGAATGCTATTGCACCGATAGTCTAGAAGACTCTTTGCTACAATTCTCATCAACCTGGCTACATGATGAAGGATTGTCCTTTAATAAAGAAGGAAGAGCATGCTAAGGTGTATATAATTAAGGATGATCCCTCCACCTCAATGGATGTGAAAGGGAAGGGAGGTTTAGAAGGTAGCTTACTTATTTATGGTGTTTTGGTTCATGTTTTATTCGATATTGGAGGCTCTTATAGTTTCATCTCTGAAGAGTTAGTAGATAAGTTAGAGATTAAACCGAAAATGGTTAAAACCTGTATAAGTGTGTCAAACCCTATAGGAGGTACAACTAACTTATGTTTAATTTGTAAAAACAAGCAATTTTAGAAAACGCCATTTCTTTTGTAATTTGTTTGGCTTGGATTTTTGGGGATTTGATGTGATTCTTGGTATAGATTGGTTGTCAAAAAATGGAGCAATTGTAGATTGTGTTAAAAGGAGGATGGTATTAAAAGCCAGTTTCAGGGATGTGCTGGAAAGTATAAAGGGTAGGAAGCCTAATGGATGTATAGGTAGTTTTCTTTACTTCTTGGAATCATCTCAAGTTGAATTGGAATTCAGAGAAGTTGTTAGAAATTTTCCTGATATCTTTCAACGAGTTAGTAGCCTACCACCACATCGGGAAATAGAATTCTGTGTTGATTTAGTTCTCGATGCGATTCCAATTTTCAACCCCTGCATAGGATAGCACCAAGGGAAAGGCAGGAGTTGAGGGATCAAACCGATGATTTGCTGAGCAAAGGATTAATTAAGCAAAATAATTCAAACTAGGCATCACCACTAGTTTTTGTAGCCAAATCAGATGGTTCGTTAAGGCTGTATGTATATTATAGAGAACTAATAAGCCGACCATTCGAAATAAATACCCATTACCCCGCGTAGATGATACGTTCGACCAACTACATGGGGCTAGGGTATTCTCTCAGTTAGATCTTGTTATAGGTTTCCATCAGCTACGAGTAGCCGACGATACTATACCCTCTTCTTTTAGGAATTCAGAACTTTTCTATGAGTGGTTGGTTATGCCTTTCGGACTTACCAATGCACCTGCATTCTTCGTTGATCTAATGAGCCGAGTATTTAGGAATGTTCTGAATAAGTTAGTATTGGTTTTTATTAATGACATCCTTGTTTATTCCAGAACTGAAGAAAAATACCATTTGAAAGTGGTATTGGAAACATTAAGGAAGAACGTTTTAAAGGCAAAGTTTTCTAAGTGCCACTTTTGGTAGTCGGAAGTAAGATATCTTGGTCATGTTATATCTGGAGATGGCAATTCAGTGAATCTAGCCAAGGTAGCAGCTGTTGGGGACTTTAAGAGACCCCAATCTCCCACGAAAGTGAGAAGCTGTATAGGGATGGCATGATATTACAGATGATTTATCAAGGATTATTCTAAGATCGCCTCACATTTAACTAAGCTGACAAAGAAAGATGTAAAGTTTGGAAGGATGCCAAAGTGTGAGAGAGCGTTTCTTGAGTTGAAGGAAAGGTTGACTAGTACACCAGTTTTGGCAATTATTGATGGAGGTGAAGGACTGGTGGTTTATACCGATGCTAGTAGAGTGGGTTTGGGTGCAGTGCTTATGCAACATGGGAAGGTTATAGCCTACACTAGTAGACAGTTAAAGCCTTATGAGAGAAACTATGCAACTCATGATTTGGAGTTGTTAGCAGTGGTTTTTGCGTTGAAGATATGGAGACGCCACTTGTTGGGTAAGGCTCCTTCTATTATTATTTAGTCTATTTCTTTCTTTTATGAATTCTTGTAGTAAATTCCTTCCTTAAATAGGTGAAAGGTTTGAACTCTTCATGGATTACAATCCACTGAAGTAGCTTTTTACTTATAAGGAGCTTAACTTGAGGCAGCAGGGATGGTTAGTTTTTGGCGGCTTAAGATTTGGATATCCTTTATACGCCCGGGAAAGTAAATGTTATGGCAGATGCTTTGAGCAGGAATGCAGTCTTAGCACTCTTGGAAGTAAAACCAACACTTTTCAAAAGGATTTCTAGTAAACATAGGGAAGATAGTCTTTTATTAGACCGATTATGGCTCTGAAGAGGGTAGATGTTCGAATTTTGAGATGGATAGTTGAGGTACTTTAAGGATGAAGGATGATTGTGTATTCCAAATGTCGATGGCCTGAGGTAGAAAGTTTTGGCATAATGTCATTGATCAAAATTGAATATTCATCTAGATGTTTCTCAAATGCATCGTGATATGAAGAGGGTGTTTTGCTGTAAAGGGATGAAGAGGGATATCTCGATTTATGTTAGCAGATGTTCGAACTATCAACCAATCAAAGGTGATCATCAAAAGATGGCCGGACTATTACAACCCTTAGAAATACCTAATTGGAAATGGAAAATGATACAACTGGATTTTATTGATGATTTTTCTAGAACCAAACAAGGAAATGAAGGAGCATGGGTTATCGTGGATCGATTAACGAAGAGCATACATTTTATTCTAGTGAAACCAACAAGAACCGCAGCTTCGTTATTCGAAATATATATGAGAGAGATAGTCGGCATGGAGTCCCTGTGAGTATAGTAAGTGATCGAGACCTAATATTTACTAATCATTTTTGGAAGGCACTAACTCTAGGAACTAAATTGAGCTTAAGTATCGCGTATCATCCCTAAATAGATGGACAGATGGAGTGTCAAGGCCCGTTTTTCCGTACCCTTTGAATTGACAATAAACCACACATGTCCAACTCAAATTGCACGAAAATACGGAACATGAAGGGTAATATAGAAAAATAGACGGAACAGAATCTCATACGAATGGAATAACATATAATATTGAACAAATATTTTTACAGCAGAAAACTTTTAAATACATATATCAGAGTCTAACCTAGATTCAGCTTGGACGGTTATAAACATCTATACTTACAATTGCTGACAAACATCAACTAAAACAAACTAAGTACATCGGATAAAAGAATATGTCCATATGTAGATGAATATTTCCAGCTCTTCTCTGGAAACTCCAACCGTCTTCGATTAACTTGAAACTACTCGGATCTGACCCGAGTATTGAAAATACCTGGATCAGGCTTGATAAATCAGCGTGAGAAAAACTCAATAATAAATGGCAGTTTCATATATCAGCCTTTGAATAAAATCCTTTGAAAAGATAGAGTATCTCATAAGACCACGCCCACACATAAACACGGACGGGTTTTTATCTTACGATAACTAAATCACTTTTATATCAAAACATTTGATATTATTTTTAATGACATCTCTTTGAAAACATTTGCAAATAAACTTATCAATCTTAGTTGAAATTATTACCATTATTAAATTCCAACATACTAGGTTTTAGAAACAAAACCGTAGGTTCTTATTGGAGATTGGATTTCCGTATAAATGACTAGGTGAAAGATCTACCTTCCGAATGGGTACTCCTCTACATGGATGTCCCGAGGCACAGAACATATGCCCTCTACCAACACATGTCCGGCCTACCTTTGTAACAAGATAGTACTGAACATGTCATCCCCCGGTCGTTACCGACCTTTAAACCGGGCGCCCGAGCATACAAACCACATTAATTTACATCCCGAATGTCATAGCGGAAAGAAATTTATCTAGAAGGGGATGATCATACCCTAATTGAGAATGACCAACTTAGCCTTGCGGCATCTAATCTTTTTTCGTTCATTTCCGGTTTGATGAGGCTTGAGGCTACGATTACCTTTTCACAAAGCACATATCACATCTTTGAATGCCATATTTCCATTTCCGTTAACTACTAATTGGCTTCCACAAAAATGCAACCGTTGAGCTCGTACGTCTCAAGAAGGGTGTTAAGCTAAGAGAAGCTGCCTTCTCCGCCACCATTGATGTACGTTTGTAAAAACCAACGTACGTAATCATTAGAAATGCAATTTCAGACAAATGTCCATACAATTGGTCTAGGAACATGACAAACCGAAGGCACTCTCTTATTACCACCAGTAGCGAGCAGTCCTTGCAATCTGAAAAATCTCCATCACGAGGAGACCACTGCTATTAAGAACTCTATAATGGGAGCTACCCAGAGCATGTTCAACAAGCAGTCTTAACGCTATGAAGATCCACGGTCTTCAATAATCATCATCTTCAACATGTCTTTACATTCGAACGTATACATTGGTTCGAAGTGGTTTTCGGACAGGAATTACCCAAATCCGACCCCGGTTCCTTTGAAATCCAATTATCGATAAAAAGTGAATATAAGTATATAGGATTTATTTAGTTTCTTTTCAATTTAATTCTTCTCGGATGATTTCGAAATCTCTTTATTTTTACTTAGGATAACTCTAAGTAATTCATTCTTTTGCTTTGGAAAATATCTCAAATTTCCTTACTTAACTCTCGATCCAAATTCCTTAAATTTTATGCGGGTAAAAAACAGTGTTATTTAGGACATCATTTACGATAAACCCTAAAATAAGTCTTAGAAAACATTTTTGGGCAAATAGAAATCATTCATTCCGGAGATTGCTTAAATTTGATAATATCAATATACTTTTATTTTGGAAAACTTAACAGAACCTTTTTATTAGAGCATCCAGGCTTTCCTTTCGATCTGTTCCACCCCTCGCCTAAGAAAAGAAAATACAGGCCAGGTAATTTCAGGGCCCTGGTTGCTCCATCTCTAACCTTAGTTAAACACCTTGTTTTATCTTCTCAGATCTCACAGGCAGGACAAATGTACTAGTCGTTTCCGCATACTCAGATTTTCAACTTTATTTTGGAATTACTTATAAATATTCCAAATTATCTTTAAAAATGCTTAATTATACTTTTTAAAACATTCATAATTGATTCTGAGAAAAGTCATTAAGTTCAAACTTATCTTTAAAAAGTTATACAATTCGCAGCATAAAAGTGCTACGGAAAGTGCGATATAAGCTTATTCGATTAAATCAACTTTTAATCATTCGATAATTCATATTTTCAATCCAAATCTCTTTTAAATCATTTAAATAGATTTATAAAATTTATTCCATATTTTTCCATAATTAAAAATCCTAAATTAAACAAATTTTCTGTTATGCTTACTTAACTGCACTAGCATGATTTTTCTAGAAAATTGTTTTGGACTTAATTCAAAATCTATTCAATGAAATTTTGATTTTTCTTTCTTCATTTCGAAGATACGGATATAATTGTTCGGAATTTTCTTATCTTGAATAATTTCGAGCTATATTCTACTCTATACACTCATTTGAACATTTCGGTGCGAAATCGCGAATTATCGTTGCGTGACACACCTAGTTTTAACTTATTTTTCAATATTTGAAATAATCTATTAAAATTGGATTTTATCACTTATAAAATCTTTACAAATCATTTTAAATCAATATTTGCACTTTTAACTTATTTAAAATGAATTTTCACTATTTCCATATAATAATATTATCTTATTCCTATTATTTTAATATTAAATTTTAAATTCCAATTTCAATTCTAACTTCAAATTAAACACAACTAAAACTTAGATTTCAAATCTAATTTCAATTTAAACTCAATTTCAACCTTAATCTCGACTTCAATTTTTCAAAATCGGTTTCAATTTTACTATTCATCTCAATTTCAATTTCAATTTAACTATCTTTTTCAAATCGTTTCACTTCATATTTCAAATTCTTTTTTTTTAATTTTTATTTCACTTCTAAATGAAAAAGACTTATTTTTTTCAAAATATCTCATATCGTTAAAATATGATCCTATTAACAAAGGGATTATCAAATTAAAATGAACATAACCAATGTCCATATTCATCACTATCATAACATTCATTCAACCAATCACATAACATATGATTTCAATCCAACATTCACTATTAATATCATAACGGAATGTATTATCACAATTCAATTATCTAACCAAAAATCAAACATCCATATTAATAATCAAATTGGTATAAACATTCATATGTCATAAGGGTATAAATGTGATTTTTTTATCATAACCAAAATATAAAATTTTAAAAGCGATGAGAATTTCTCACCTTTATATCCACTCCTTCAATCTTTAGGCGAATTGGCGTGTTTACGACTAACGAACTAACGTGCTATTTACAAGCGTCTTGACTTTTTCGCTTTCCTTTCCTCCTCACTTTTTCTTTCTTTTCCTTTTTTTATTTAGATGTTAGCTTTGAAGGGAAAGGGGGTGTACGGCCTTGGGTATTTGGCTTTGGGCTTGGGTATGGTAGAGTATGGGCTCGGCCTTGTGGTAGGGCTCCGCCGTGGGGTGTTTTAGGAGGGTGTGTGGGATATTTGGCTTGGAGGAGGTTGGTAAGTGGTGTAGGAGGTGGGTACGGCTTAGGGAAGGGGTATTGGGCCGAGGTGGAGCTTCGGTGGAAGAGAATGGAGAGGTGGGAAATGAAATGGAGATGAAGAAGAAGGAGAAAATGAAGAAGAAGGAAGGAATGAAATGTGAAAAAGTGGAAGGTATGGATGCTTATTTTTATCTATAGTTTCTTGCCAAATGAATATAATGCCCTTTCCTACTTTTTTGACTTTTAAACCATACTTAAACATTTATTCCAAGATGAGAAAGGATGTGCATTAATGATAAAAGAAGGTTAGATGTGATATTAAGTCCTTAAGTAATGACTTTGTTTTTTTCTTTACTTTTTAAATTACATAATTACTGTTTTGCTCCTTTTCCATGCATACACATATCATCCCATTAATGAGATATGACATATATGTAATGATGTTGTTTATAAAGATTTAAAATAAAATTTAATTAGTCAAATCTTGTCTTTTCACCTTTAAACTCTTTTTGTCTTTTAGTGCTAAATGTAAAGTGTTTAAAAAGTTTGTAAAGTTGTATTTATATGTTAGAAAATGTACCAAGTTGCAACAACTTGACGACAACTTGTTTTGGTTGAAAATGGTGTTTTTGTCGACAAATCTTACAGTCAAAATTTGACGTTTTTGTTAAGCTATACATTGAAGTAAATCAAACTTTAAAATGAACTTTTTACTTCTTTAAATAAATTAAACGTCTCTTTATATTTAAAAATCATATTTAAATAATATCAAAATCTCTATTTTTACAGTATCTAAAACTGACAAAATGCGACAAAATTTGGATATTTTTGTTAAACGATTATTAACATACTTTTAAATCTTTTAATATACTTTCATTATCTTTATTAGATGTTTTAAATAAGATTTAACTTATCAAATAAATATTTAAACTTATTTATTTAAGCCTTTATTTATTATTAACAAAACTTAACTTTTGTCAATTTGTTCTAAAATTCAAATTTATACTTTTTAATTTATTAACTATACGAATAGATAATTATTAATTATATATAACATATTTATTTAAGTTTTAAATTTAAAAAAAATAATCTCTCATTTTCAGAGTAGCGAAATTACGGGTCGTTACATGGAGCGGGTAAATCGAATCCTAGATGATGTTTTGAGGGCTTGTAATCTTGAATTTGATGGATCTTGGGAAGATCACCTACATTCGGTTGATTTTTCCTACAACAATAGTTACTAAGCGAGCATCGGCATGACACCTTATGAAGCACTCTATGGACGTCCGTGCAAATCACCAACATGTTGGGTAGAGACAGGAGATAGATTAGTACTTGGGCCAGACATGATTTGAGAGGCTACTGAAAATGTGGCATTGATTAAGAAAAGAATGAAAGAGGCCCAGGATCAGCAAAAGAGTTATGCCTATAAAAAAGAAGGGAATTAGAGTTTGGAGTAGGCATTTCTTTGTTCGTAAAGATAACTCCAATTAGAGCAGTCGTTCAATTCGAAAGAGCTGGAAAAATGGAAACAAGTTACATTGGATCATTTAAAGTGATAGAAAGGATTGAACCATTAGCATATAGACTTGAGTTATGAAAAAAATTGTCAGGGTCCATAATATTTTTTATGTGTCCCATTTAAGGAAAAGTTTTCATGACCCATCTTTGATTGTGGAATCATTGGTTCAAGTTGATTTGGAGATACAGCTGAATCTAATCGTGATTAGGCATCCTGTTCATATTGTTGATCAAGATGAGAAAAGATTATGAAATAAAGTGGGGAAGCCGATAAAGGTTCAGTGGAGTGAGGATCCCCAAGATTGTACTTGGAAGACGGTGGATCATATGCGGGAAGCCTATATGTAGTTGATGTTAGAATAGTCTTTGGATGTTTATTTGTATGGTGTATGTTTGTTTGCTATAGATGCTTAGCGCATGTCTTCGTATTTGTTTTATAATATTAATATATACTTATTGCGTAGTTGAATTATATCCTTGTTTGCTAATTTCAGGACAAAATTCTTTTAAGGGGGGAGAATGTAAAGACCCAGAATTTAATCGCTATTTAAATGAATATTTAATTATATTTTAAATAATTAATAAATATATTTTTAACAAATAAAAATATTTTAAATAGTAACTAATGATAATAGAATCGTTTTCAAAATTTGTTTACCAATATATATGTATATATATATATATATATATATATATATATATTATATATCAATAGAGAAATAGAAATGTGACCAGAAGTTATTTTCTGAAATATCGATTTTTCACTAGTTAAAAGTTATTTGAAATGCCATAACACTATTTTAAAACATATGTGCACACACTACAAACTATTTGTACATGATAAATACATATGTGCATGTGCATGTATATGCACTCTTTTAAGTGTGTGTATATATAAGAACAAAAGAAAAAATATATATTATAAGGAAAAGTATGTATGTATATACATATAAAAATACACTTTTTTTCAACATAAGTAAATGCGATATGGCTTGAATAGTGCAAGGAGGGAGGCTACTAGGTATGGACGGAATTTGGGGGGAGAGGGGTATGGTTATGCATGCATGCATATATTCTAATATAAATACTTATATATATTTTAATAAATATCCTAAGCCTATAAATACCCCTTTATCTTCATATTTTCATGTTTACAGCCTCCTTGTTCATTCCAAATTTCCTATGAGCTTGAGCTAAGGTATCCATGGCTTCTTTTTCATAATTTTGAAAATAGATAAAAATCACGTCTTTCTGGCAAAAATCTCTTCTTTAGTTCACAAAATCACTTGCATCTCCTACAGCACCTTCTCTTCCAAAAATCAAGCTCATCCACCCTAAACCATGATGGGCGAGCCTAAACATCCCAAAGCCAAGCCAAATTAGCCTAGGTAGAGCCCATCTTGGAGGTCCAACCACCCAAAAGTTCAATATTCTTAAGTTCAACTATACTGAACCTCCAGCTCCACTCCTGGAATACTAGACAATAAGAAAACTCAATCTCCAGATGCGGACAAACCTCCGACTTCTCAGCAGACATCCAGAAAATTCTTCAATATCTCAAAAGAACACTCAAACTATCGCAAGTCACTTTTGCGATCAACCAAGCCTAATATCAAAGAAAATTGTTTTCTCTTTACCAATCAGAACAGCTCACGCTGGCCTAGCCAATCCATTGAAGAAATGGATTCACTCTGCTGCTTCTGAACTCCACCTCCAAGAAAAAAAATTTGCTAACCAGAAAACTTCCTTGCCAGCATACAGAACACTCTGAGCTGTACTGCTGACACCAAAGCCAAAGACTTCCTAATCCAAAGTTCTTTGAGAAACTCGGACCTCAAAGCCAACCACCACATCCTGTTGAACTCAGCCAGAACACCGAAGCAGACATATCTCCTAAAACTTGTTCCAAAGAAACATCTTCGGACAAAATCCATAGTCACTGCATCTCATCAGGCAGTTACTACTTCCTGAGGTATCAAGATACCATCACACACTTCTGCCAACCAACAAATCCAAACTTTACTCATCCATCTTTAAAGATAGACTCTGAACCTTAACAGGTTACCTTCAGAGATCGATGAAATCCTTTCATCACAGCAAAGCTCACTCAAGACGGTATTAGGTCTACAGTCTCGATAGATATACTTCCAACCTCAACATTCAAACTCCAACCATTGGTAGTACTCGTGTTACACACACCACTACCTTATCTACCTTTATAACCTATATTGGAAAACCCGAGCTGGTAACCCAACAGATAGGTAGAAATATATAAATATATATAAATATTAAAATTACAAATACGCTCTCTCAAGTAAGAAGACACTCCAAAGCCTAGGTATTCACTCAACCTAGCGCTCTGATACCACTGTAACGACCCGCCATTCATCTCCACAGAATGACGCATCATTAATAAGAATGAAAGGGATAGGAAGAGAAATAAAGAGAAGAGAGAAGAAACAACATATCAGAATCTAAACAGCGGAACGAATAAATTATATTAATAACATAAGTATTACATAGTATACAACCATTATCAAAGTTACACAGATAATACAACGCATACTATACAGTTATAAACACCTGTCTAATTATACAACACAATATAAAACAACTCAAACAAACGACTCAGAGATACCAACACAGCGGAATGCTAGATAACTACAACGCAGAAGCCTCCTGCTCCATTTTCTCCTCCACAAATCGTCCAAGCTAACCTGAATCCCTTGGCTACTCGTAAAAATTTGAGTACCCAAGAGTTTAAGAAAAACAGAAGATAAACTCCGGATCAGACATGGGTCTGGTGTGAGTAACAGGTTAAAGTTGCTTAACTTTCAAAAACTTTTGAAAAGAAAGGTATCACGTAAGACTTCCCACACATAAACATGGAAAAGTTTTTACCTTACGCTAACCAAAACATTTGATAGGAAATCCGATGATATTATAATAGGTCTAGAGTTTTCAAGTAAATAAGAAATAGCCGAAATTGTTACATTATTAAATTCCAGCTACTAGCCACAAAAGTGGGTAATACAATCAAAACCGTTGGCACTTAATGGATTTTGGATTCCATACAATGGTAGGGCTACTGGGGTACCGCCCGTCACAGTACATGGCCTAGATCACCGTACCGAGGAGTACGCCCGCTCCCTTGCAACACAAGGCCGGAACCATCCCTTACTGGACAGTCCCGAACAAGACAACCCCTGCAGTTGTCGCGAATCAACCGCCCCACACAGCTAAATAAAAAGGGACTTCTAGACAAGGGAAAATCTTGTCCTGAAATGGGCGCTACCCACCTAGCCTTGCTGCACCTCCCCTGTTTTAGCCATTCCCGGTTGATGAGGCTTGAGGCTACGATTACCTTTAGAGAACACATCTCTTAGAATGCCCATCGTCCACCTGACGATGTTTTGAAAGCATTCAATCCATACAAGTTCGTTCCGGGTTCAAACGAAACCGAAGGCATTATCTCGTTACACTCATTTTGGAATCACCCTCAGAGTTAACGACGATAATCCTTGCACTCTGAATCTTCATCTTCACTTGAGATTCACGACCTATCGTTAATTTGAATCCATGTGGTTTTCGGATATCCAAATCTGGAAACCTGATCCCGGTCTCATCAAAATCCAAAGTGTGTCTTTTAGGTCCAAGTTGTTTTAAGTTTAAAACAATTCAATTTAATTATCTATATACACACAGATAGATAATTCACATCATCACAATAAATAATCAACATTATCATCATAAACAGGTAATCCATATTATCATCACAAATTGATAATCTCCATTATCATCACCAATAGATAATTCATATTATCATCACAATGCAACCAATGCATCCATATCACACAATATTACTAATCTCATATCTGAGATTCAAACCATTCAAGGCAATCAATATCATCCATACATAAGCAATGATCTATAATCACACCATCTATAATTAATTTAAAATGAATTAAATTAATTACTTCCTCTTTAATTAATTTAAAATGAATTAAATTAATTACTTCATAATTTTAAATCTTGCTTACTTAACCATTAATTGATTACAAATCGATTAATTAATTATCCTCTAATTAATCACCTTAATTAATCACCCTTGATTAATTATCCTTTAATTACATTCAAGTAATTATCCTTTAATTACATTCAAGTAATTAATTATCCTTAATCAAATACAGTAATTAACCTTTAATTACTCCATTAATGAATTAACTATAATTAATTACATTAATCCTTAATTAATTACACTAATTAATTACTTCATTAATCACCTATTATCGATTAATTAATCTTAATTAATTAATCCTTAATTACATCATTAATTATATTAACTAATGATCCCTAATTACATTTTAATTAATTACTTTATTTAAATTAATTACATTAAGTAATTAACCTTAATTAAGCCACAATTATTAATCACTTTTGATTAATCCCCTACAGTAATTAACTACTCTTAATTACTTCATTGAGTAATTTAATTACTCCTAAATTAATTACATTTAATAATTAATTATATTTATTAATCATCCCTGATTAATTTCTTTAGTAATTAATTACCCTTAATTAATTACATTACTTAATTATTTTCGAATGACTTAATTAATCAATGCTTACACTAATTACACCCAGTAATTAAATATTAATTACTTTCACAAAGTAATTATCCTTCATAATAATTACACAAGCAGTTAACCCCAAAACTCTTCCATACTTCAATAAGTTACATTCAGTAATTACTCATCTTAATTACTCCTCTAAGTAATTATTCATCATTGATTATTTATCTACCCATCCAATGATTATTCTAAATTAATTAAACTTAATTAATTAATTTAAACTAATCAAATTAATTAATTAATCACAATGAGCAATTAATACCTTTAATTACTTTCATAAAGTAATCATACTTAACCAAATTCCATAAATGATTATCTAAATTAATTAATCTAATTAATTATTAAAAATTAATTACATTAATTTAATTAATAAATAATCCTAAGTTAATGACCTTCATTAACTTATCAACAATTTCTTAATTACCTTTCTTAAGTAATTAACTTAAATTAATTAATATTAATTACAAATTTAATTCATCTTAATTACTTAACTTACTTAATTAATTTATTCAAACCCTTAATTAATTAAATAAATTAATTAATTATCTTATTTAAATTACCTTACTAATTTAATGAATCAAAATCATTAAATCTTTAATTTACTTTAAAATAAAACATTTCTTATTAATGATTACATTATCATTAACAAAGCAATTTAAAACAATTTACTTTAAATTTGTTTTCAAATTACATTTTAAATTTAAAATTTAAAATGAAATCAAACTTAATTTTATCAAAGTTATAAGAATATTTTAAAAACCTTTTTAAAACTTATACTAAATAATTTCTTATTTTATAAAAAAATTTTAAAGTAAATTTTAAACTCACATTCATTTTCAAATAAAAATCCTATTTAAATATGTTTCAACTTCCAAAGATGTTTAAACATTTAAAAAATTTAAAACTTCCTTTATTTTCAAAACATGGATTCAAATTGGATCTTGTTCCAGATTTAAACTTATGTTTAAATCTTCTACTTTAATTTGAAGCTTTATCTTTAAATTCAAATATTTAAACTCTTTTATAGTTGTTTACACATTTTAATTTATAAAGTTTAAATTAAATTTTAAAACTGGAATTCAAATCTAGTTTGAAAATTCATACTTTAAATTCAAGTTTTAAATTCTGTTTAAAACCTTGTTTCGGATTTTAAAACTAATCTTGAATTGAAATTTATACAGGTTTCAGAGAAACCTGTAATTACAGAAAAATACCCGAGTCCCCCTTGATTGACTTCGAGCAAAAACCCATACCACTTCGAGCCAAAAACTCGAATTATCCGAGTGTGACTCGAGTCCAAAATAACTACAAACCTTGACAATTTCTAAAACCAGCAAAAACTAGGTTTAGAAACTTACGACAGCCTCCGCCGCCACCACCGTTTCTAGATTACTACCCCGACAATTTTCCCATCATCACTGTTTCCCCCACCATCACCAGAAGCAACTTCGACCTCCCTGACCTTCGAGAGCATCAACAAAACCCCAAAAACCAATTTTCAATATAACCAAAACTGCTCTTTTAATCCACCAATAAAATTTGTGATTTTATTTTTAAAAATCATAATTTTGTATAAGCATTCAGTTTTTAATCCCGAATTAATGAATTCAAGAGTTTGAATTTACCCAAAACTTAAACTTCTCTGCTTATTTTGGTTTCCTGAACAATACCCAATTTATTTTGACTCAAACAAAATTTTAAACTTTGATTTAAGATCAAACATACAATTTTTGTTTGTAACACAAATCCTAATAGTGACTAAATCCAGAGATAAGAATTTTAAAACAAAGTTTGAATCTATTTATTTTTTCTTAAAAACTGGTAATAGAGAATTTTTACAGTCATTCACTTACATGCATATCCAAAATGCACAGAAATTTCAACAATAAACATTCACACAAAACATACTTATTTCAAGGGAGAAAACATGCAACAGATCATACTTAATCTTTTAAATTAGTGAAGTTACTCACCTGTCATTGCAAGAAACAGAGGTAGAGATTTTGAAACTGATTTCAAATTTTGCAGTTGAATGCTTTTACCTTTATGCTACAAAACTGAGTTGCTGTTGATTTAAACTTGAGTAGCTTTGCATTTAGATTTGCATGCAGGCTATTTGAAACTTGAGCTTGCTGTTAAAACTTGCATGCAGGCCTGATTCCCAAATGCAGAGACAAAGCAGATTCATTTTGCTTAAACTTGAATGTTTGTAGTTGCATGTTCTTGATTTATACAGTGGATTGCAGGCTTTTGATTTTTATATTTTGAGGAAGAGCTTCAGATTTTGGTTTGAGAAGAATTTTCAGATTTTGAATTTGAGGATGCTTTACAGATTTGTATACAGGCATGAACAGATTGAAGAATTGGATTTAGAAAATAGATTTGCAGATTTCTTTCTGATTTGAGGAGGAACTTTTAGATTTGAACATGATTTTAATTTTTTGTGAGTTTGGAATACAAATTTGTTTCAGCTGAAATTTTTTCTTAACTTTGAAAAAAACTTGAAGATTAGAAAAGAAAGAGCTTGAAAAAAACATGCTTATATAAGATAAATGATTTATTTAAAAATTAAAAGAATAATTAAAAATAAATATGACACATGTAAAAAAAACAACATTTGTCACATTAGTTATTTAATTCAACTACACTTGTCATTATACCACTTAATATAATAACATCTGTCTTGAGAATTATTTTATTTATTTTTATTTATTTTAAAAGTAAATGAAACCCTCTCTATCTTTATTTATTAAATACATATATATATATATAAATTATTTTCATAAGTAAATGTATATGTATTTCTTTTTAAAGAAAATGAAATGAAACAAATTATATAAAAATGAAAGCTTATCTAAATAATTTAAAAATGTTTATTCTTTTGAAATTTCAAAATTAAATTCAATTCAAATTTTATTCATACATTTAAAAATTCAATTTAAAACTAATTTATATTGACATATTTAATTTAACAATAATAAGATTGTCTTTTAAAATCTATCTATATTTATACATATATTATTATTTGAAAGTAACATATTTATTAATTTAAAATAATTTATAAAAATAATTATAAATTACTTATCACTAATCTAACTTTTATAAATGCATAAATGTTTTAATATATAAATGGTATTTTAAATTTCCATATATAATTCCAAATTATATTTATTAAGCTATATTCAAAAAGAAAATAAAATAAACCTTTGTTTACCTTATTAAAATTTAATCTATGCTTTAAAATATATTTAAACAATTTAAAACATTTTCTTTAAATATCTTAAAACCAAATAGTTATTTATTTAATAGTTTTGAATAGTTATTTATTAAATAAAATAATAATTTCCAAATTATCAAAATGAATATTAGAATTTAAAAACAAGATTTTAATTGTTTATTAAACTTCAAATCAAAACTTATCTATCTACAATATATATAAATATATATATATATATATAAACATTATAAATAGAAAGCAATTTATTAGTTTTTAAAAGACAAATTTTACCAATTAAACATTCATTTAATTGGATTATTAAATCAAGTAAATTCTTATTAACAGAATTTATCAACTCAATTTAATTTTAAATACAGATTATAAACTGATATTGCCAAAATTTCCGGGATATCACATTCCTCCCCCTTTAAAAGAATTTCGTCCCCGAAATTTAAAAGCAAAGGTAATTTAATAATCTCATTAAAGATTTAATTTAAACATAAGCATATATCAATCATATGCTAACAACCAAAGCAACCATTTATCATCCAATCAAACAAACTTAATTATCCAGACAAAATTCTGGATAAAATTTCCTCGAGTTTCCCCATGTATAAATATACCGGGATACTCGCTCTACAAAATTCAAACAATCAAAACTACAAAGCTACAGAGCTCCTTCTCATCTAGATCTACAAAACTAGACAAGATATCAGACTACAAACGAGTCTGACTCAACTACCAAACCTTTCTGAGCAGTTGGTTCCACAACCAGAGATAGCTCATACACGTACTCCCTCAGAGATACGTGAATCTCATTGAATCCAATTATCCAAACTGGCAATTCAACTCTTGAAAACCAGCACCAATCCAACCAAAACATAGAAGAGATCCCAAAACACCTCGGAGCTAGCTTCCCAGACTTACCAAATCTTATAGCTCCTTGGATCGGAGAAAACTTAACCAAATCAAATCTCCGACTCCGGAATCCAAATTCCTTCGTCTCTTAACCACAAAACTCTTCCGACGATCCTGGGCTGCCAACATCCAAACTGGTCAGCTCAACCCTTACTGATGCCTCCAGAACAAACAGAACCAAAAACAACCCAACACAATGATCTCCTCAAGGTCAATCCAAAACCAAGTACACAACTCTACTCCATAAACAGCAGAAGACAACAGACTTCTCCTAATCTGGAAAAGACAATCAGAAACACTCCAAACTGCTTCCGCTGCACAACTTTTATCCGAAGTAGAAGAAAATGCTGATGAAGAACACAAGCACAACCTCGACATCACTTCCCAGAAATATGGTTCAACAGATCCATAAAGAAAACTCAGAAGTTCCTCCGAAAACTGAGTTGCTTCATCAAACTCTATCTCTAGGAACCATCCTTCAACTATACTGAACCACCAGCTCTACTCCTGGAATACTAGACAATAAGAAAACTCAATCTCCAGATGTGGACAAACCTCCGACTTCTCAGCAGACATCCAGAAAATTCTTCAATATCTAAAAGGAACACTCAAACTATCGCAAGTCACTTTTGCGATCAACCAAGCCTAATATCATAGAAAATTGTTTTTCTCTTTACCAATCAGAACAGCTCACGCTGGCCTAGCCAATCCATTGAAGAAACGGATTCACTCTGCTGCTTCTGAACTCCACCTCCAGGAAAAAAATTTTGCTAACCAGAAAACTTCCTTGCCAGCATACAGAACACGCTGAGCTGTACTGCTGACACCAAAGCCAAAGATTTCCTAATCCAAAGCTCTTTGAGAAACTCGGACCTCAAAGCCAACCACCACATCCTGTTGAACTCAGCCAGAACACCGAAGCAGACATATCTCCTAAAACTTGTTCCAAAGAAACATCTTCGGACACAATCCATAGTCATTGCATCTCATGACATAGTTACTACTTCCTGAGGTATCAAGATACCATCACACACTTCTGCCAACCAACAGATCCAAACTCTACTTATCCATCTTCAAAGATAGACTCCGAAACTTAACAGGTTACCTTCAGAGATCGATGAAATCCTTTCATCGCAGCAAAGCTCACTCGAGACGGTATTAGGTCTACAGTCTCGATAGATACACTTCCAACATCAACATTCAAACTCCAACCATTGGTAGTACTCGTGTTACACCCACCACTACCTTATCTACCTTTATAACCTATATTGGAAAACCCGAACAGGTAACCCAATAGATAGATAGAAATATATAAATATATATAAATATTAAAATTACCAATACGCTCTCTCAAGTAAGAAGACACTCCAAAGTCTAGGTATTCACTCAACCTAGCGCTCTGATGCCACTGTAACGACCCGCCGTTCATCTCTATAGAATGATGCATCATTAATAAGAAAGAAAGGGATAGGAAGAGAAAGAATGAGAAGAGAGAAGAAACAACACATCAGAATCTAAACAACGGAACGAATAGATTATATTAATAACATAAGTATTACATAGTATACAACCATTATCAGAGTAACACAGATAATACAACACATACTAGACAGTTATAAACACATGTCTAGTTATACAACACAATACAAAACAACTCAAACAAATGACTCAAAGATACCAACACAGCGGAATGCTAGATAACTACAACGCAGAAGCCTCCTGCTCCATTTGCTTCTCCACAAATCGTCAAAACTAACCTGAATCCCTTGGCTACTCGTAAAAATTTGAGTACCCAAGAGTTTAAGAAAAACAGAAGATAAACTCCGGGTGAGACATGGGTCTGGTGTGAGTAACAGGTTAAAGTTGCTTAACTTTCAAAAACTTTTGAAAAGAAAGGTATCACGTAAGACTTTCCACACATAAACATGGAAAAGTTTTTACCTTACATTAAACAAAACATTTGATAGGAAATCCGATGATATTATAATAGGTCTAGGGTTTTCAAGTAACTAAGAAATAGCCGAAATTGTTACATTATTAAATTCCAGCTACTAGCCACAAAAGTGGGTAATACAATCAAAACCGTTGGCACTTATTGGCTTTTAGATTTCATACAATGGAAGGGTTACTGAGGTACCGCCCGTACACAGTATGTGGCCTAGATCACCGTACTGAGGAGTACGCCCGCTCCCCTGCAACACAAGGCTAGAACCATCCCTTACTGCACAGTCTCGAACAAGACAACCCCGGCAGTTGTCGCGAATCAACCGCCCCACACAACCGAATAAAAAGGGACTTCTAGACAGGGGAAAATCTTGTCCTGAAATGGGAGCTACCCACCTAGCCTTGCTGCACCTCCCCTGTTTTAGCCATTCCCGGTTGATGAGGGTTGAGGCTACGATTAACTTTAGAGAACACATCTCTTAGAATGCCCATCGTCCACCTGACGATGTTCTGAAAGCATTTAATCCATACAAGTTCGTTCCAGGTTTGAACGAAACCAAAGGCATTATCTCGTTACACTCATTTTGGAATCACCCTCAGAGTTAACGACGATAACCCTTGCACTCTAAATCTTCATCTTCACCTGAGATTCACGACCTATCGTAAATTTGGATCGATGTGGTTTTCGGATATCCAAATCTGAAAACCCGATCCCGGTCTCATCGAAATCCAAAGCGTGTCTTTTAGGTCCAAGTTGTTTTAAGTTTAAAACAATTCAATTTAATTATCTATATACACACAGATAGATAATTCACATCATCACAATAGATAATCAACATTATCATCATAAACAGGTAATCTATATTATCATCATAAATTGATAATCTCCATTATCATCACCAATAGATAATTCATATTATCATCACAATGCAACCAATACATCTATATCACACAATATTACTAATCTCATATCTGAGATTCAAACCATTCAAGGCAATCAATATCATCCATACATAAGCAATGATCTATAATCACACCATCTATAATTAATTTAAAATGAATTAAATTAATTAATTCCCCTTTAATTAATTTAAAATGAATTAAATTAATTACTTCATCATTTTAAATCTTGCTTACTTTGTTTGCGCCAAAATTGGTCACAAACACCCAATATCACGAAAGCACCCGTTTACGTATTCAACTTGATAATAATCAACACAGAACTCAGCAACAATCAATAGAGAATTCAGCTTTAAGTAACAAATCACAGTAATTCACAAACAACAATCACAAACACAGGATTTATAGTGGTTCGGCGTTCGCGCCTACGTCCACTTTGAAGGTTTTCTCTTTATTGCTTTGCTTGATTAGATCGATTACAACGGATTACAGTTGACAATAGCTTTGAAATCTGAATACAACAGTGATTTTGATGAGTAGATTTGAATTCGGCAGAGTCTTGGTGTTCAATGGCAGAAGTTCTTGGAAGATCCCCCTTCTGAAGGCTACAGGGTGCTATTTATAGGCGTTGGAGGCCCAGATCTTGCTGAAACTTCGGGAGACCTCTTCTGGCACGTGAGTGGGCCCACGCGACCGATCCCACCAAGTTTCGTCTCGATCTGACATCGATTCGAAGTCATTTCGAACCCATCAAGAAATGGTCCAATCGAGCTGAAACTTGGCAGGAACAATCTTTACCTTGTATGGAAGCTACTGTGAAAATTTGGTTGCATTTGGATCAATGGTTTAGGAGATATGATCGGTTCGAAATGATGATTCTCGGTTGGCTGTTGAGTTCGAACCGATCACTTCGAAACCACGTACTTCGAATCGATCGGCTCACGTGGCTTCGTGATGAGGTGGCGCGTGCTCCTCGAATCGATCCTGTTTTATCTCCGAGTTGACCGCTTCGCACCCATGGATTTCGCCTCGTTCGTATCGTGGAGCGACACGTCATCCAAGTTAGCTGACTTGGTGGGTACGAACAAGTGAATGTTCCTGGGTTCGAACGCGACCGTTTCGAACTAAGGTGTACTCGTGGGTTCGAACTCGATCGATTCGAACAAGATCGATTCGAAGCGACTTGGATTCGAAGCTGGTGGGCTTGAATGGATTCGAAGATGATGGTTTCGAATGTAATGGAGTCGAAGTTAATGATTGTGAGGCAGGCACTGGTTGATGGATTCGAACAAGATGGGTTCGAAGGAAGGATACCGGATGGGTTCGGAGTAGATGGTTTCGAAGATGATGGATTCGAACATAACCTGTGGCCATCGATTCGAACCATGGGTACCTATGGGTTCGAACCGAACGGGGGGCCATCTTTCTCAAATTGAAACCATTATATCTTGAGCATACGAACTCGGATTGACATGAAACTTGAAACGACGACTCCTTCGACCTTTCTTGTCATGTCCTATCAATTTTGGCCCATTCCGGACTCGGACAAAATTCATCGATATCCATAGCAAAGTGAAGTATAATCAATCTCTGAGGTGAACCGTCCTTTGCTTTCGATCAATCTTTTGGGTATCACGGCTTTGCCAAAAAGCGGGATAACATTTTGCCCCCCAAAACATGCCTTGCTGTAGGAAGGTGTGTTTTGTAATGCTTTGAGTTGGACGTTCGCATCCGACCATCAACCTGCAAAGAACTTGATAGTTTCATATGGCCTCAAATGACGATCGTTCGGGATCGAGCCATTTGGGATGAAGCGCGGCCGTTCGTGGTCAAGCGCTCAACTTCAAATGACGATCGTTCGTGATCGAGTCATTCGAGGTGAAGTGCGACCGTGCACGGTCGAGCGTATGAATTCATGCGTCGATCGTTCGGGATCGTATGCTGTTTGAGGTGAATTGGGACCGTTCGCGGTCCGTGCCGTTCGTGGCATAGGATGGAATAGGACCGTTCGCGGTCGATGCCGTTCGCGGCAAATGATGAGATGGGACCGTTCGCGGTCGTCTGCTGTTCGTGGCGAATGATGATCGTTCGCGACCAAGTGCTGTTCAAGGCGAATGGTGACCGTTCGAGGTCGGATTTTATAATTAGTGAACCATGACCGTTCGTGGTCGGTGCCATTCAAGGCAGAAAGTGATCGTTCGCGATCGTGTGCCGTTCAAGGCGAATTTGTGTCCGTTCGCGGTCGGGTGTTGGACCTCAATTGACGACCGTTCGCGATCAGGCCATTTGAGGCGAGGTGAGTTGTGACTGTTCGAAGTCGAGTGCCGTTCGAGGCAAATTGTGACCGTTCGAGGTCGGGTGCCGTTCGAGGCGAATTGTGTGCCCGGGAGGGCTCGGTATTATTGATGCCAGGGTCACGTTCGGATGAGTTCCTGGATCGTTTGTCAGGGCGGTTCATCGCCATCTCAGAGCATGCCTAAGGATCGTTCGCGACCCCATACATGTGTAAGTAGCTTAGCCATTCCAGAATTATCAAGATCAAATGTCTATTAAACGAATGAGTTTTTAAACAGAAATGTCCAAATAAGCAAAGTCTAAATGTTCAAATCAAAATGAAACGAAAGCAAAGCATGGACGTCAAAGTGTAAGTTCCCACTACCAAACGGTTAATGATCACTCAGAGCATGCCTGGAGATCGTTCGCGATCTCGCACATGTGTAAATGATTTAACTGTGTTAGTGAAAGCTTACAACTTGTTCATCGTTATTTCACTCAATTGATAACCAAACGGTGCCTTGATTCAGGGTCGCCTCTAGCTGATGTGGACGGTGGCCGTTCTGGTTCCGCCACAGGAGCTCGCCTCCTTACATATTGAAGGAGCATACCGTTCCTGATATGCCCTTCCACCTCGTCCTTCAGGTGCCTACAATCATTAGTGTTATGACCATTTAATTCATGAAATACACAGAACTTATCTGATTTCCTTTCGTCAGAGGTTGGATCCCTTCGCATTGGTCTACGATACGGAATCTGTTCTTTGGTATCCTGATAAATTCGCTCCAGGCTCTCATTCAGCTCAGTGTAGGTGGTGAATCGCGGCTCCCTCCGTTGCCGCTTTGATCTGTCTCCGTTACTCTCAATCCTTCTTTTACCTTTATCCTTGTCCGAGTCCCTTCTAGGGGGCTTTTCGTCTTTGAGTGCATAAACTTCTATCCCATCTCCTTCTTCTCTTTCTGCATTCGCATCCACTAATCGTAAAAACTTTTCCGCCTCATGATAAAATTCTCCCAGATCTACGGGTGGATCCTTAGTTAATGAATTTTTGAACTCCGTTCCGTCTGCTATTCCGGACACAGCCGCCATCATAACCATGGATGGATCCGGTCTATCCACCGAAGCTGCCGCCGCATTGAACCGTGTCAGGAAACTTCTCAATGTTTCTCCAGCCTTCTGTTTTAAAGTCGCCAACGTCATCACATTCTTGGGCCTTGTAATATGAACCCTGAATTGCCTCATAAATCTCTCAGTTAAATCATTCCATGTTCCAATGGATCCACTATCTAATTGCTTGAACCATAATGCCGCAATATCCGCCAAATACAGTGGGAAGCACCGGGCCATGACCTCCTCTAATGCCCCCAGCACTTCCATATGCCTCATATATTTTGTCAGATGGACCGTAGGGTCCGTTCTCCCGTCATACATATTCAGCGATGGTAATTTGAAATCCGGTGGGTTTCTAGCTCGTCTGATTGCCGGAGTGAAAGGACTCCTATTAACATCCTCTAGGTCTTTGTTCACCAAACCGCCTCTCATTGCTCGCCTAACCATCTCTGCCAACTTGTCGGTGTCTCCGAGATGTAACCTTCGTTCGTTACTTTCGTCCTGCCCCTCGAGTTCACGAGGGAACTCTGAAATCTGCCCCCTTGACTGAGCGTTCGTTCCTCTGCTGTCTCCAGGTTGCGCAGATACTCCTCTTTCTCCCTCCGAAATTGGACCAACATTCTCCATGGGTGTGCCTCCTAATCCGGGTGCGACGCCGGATGGTCCTGCTTCGTTCTAGACTCCATTGGCTCCTCTATTCTGTGCTCCAAGCTGTCCTATCTGTTGAAATAAACTCTAGATCAACTCCTCTTGTTTCTTCATCATCGTCTCCATCTCGTCCCTAGTGATGTAGATCGATGGTTGATTCGCTCCTGAGGAAGCCTCCTGACTCCCTTGTTGTTCACTTCTCTCTGGCCTTGGCCTTCTACTAGATTGTCTAGTCATAATTTCTCAAATCTAAACTTTCAAATTTTCTCTTAATCAACTATCAATTGGTAGAACTCCTGAGTTAGCGGTTCTCAGTGAAAGCACCAAAATGTTTGCGCCAAAATTGGTCACAAACACCCAATATCACGAAAGCACTCGTTTACGTATTCAACTTGATAATAATCAACACAGAACTCAGCAACAATCAATAGAGAATTCAGCTCTAAGTAACAAATCACAGTAATTCACAAACAACAATCACAAACACAGGATTTATAGTGGTTCGGCGTTCGCGCCTACGTCCACTTTGAAGGTTTTCTCTTTATTGCTTTGCTTGATTAGATCGATTACAACGGATTACAGTTGACAATAGCTTTGAAATCTGAATACAACAGTGATTTTGATGAGTAGATTTGAATTCGGCAGAGTCTTGGTGTTCAATGGCAGAAGTTCTCGGAAGATCCCCCTTCTGAAGGCTACAGGGTGCTATTTATAGGCGTTGGAGGCCCAGATCTTGCTGAAACATCGGGAGACCTCTTCTGGCACGTGAGTGGGCCCACGCGACCGACCCCACCAAGTTTCGTCTCGATCTGACATCGATTCGAAGTCATTTCGAACCCATCAAGAAATGGTCCAATCGAGCTGAAACTTGGCAGGAACAATCTTTACCTTGTATGGAAGCTACTGTGAAAATTTGGTTGCATTTGGATCAATGGTTTAGGAGATATGATCGGTTTGAAATGATGATTCTCGGTTGGCTGTTGAGTTCGAACCGATCACTTCGAAACCACGTACTTCGAATCGATCGGCTCACGTGGCTTCGTGATGAGGTGGCGCGTGCTCCTCGAATCGATCCTGTTTTATCTCCGAGTTGACCGCTTCGCACCCATGGATTTCGCCTCGTTCGTATCGTGGAGCGACACGTCATCCAAGTTAGCTGACTTGGTGGGTACGAACAAGTGAATGTTCCTGGGTTCGAACGCGACCGTTTCGAACTAAGGTGTACTCGTGGGTTCGAACTCGATCGATTCGAACAAGATCGATTCGAAGCGACTTGGATTCGAAGCTGGTGGGCTTGAATGGATTCGAAGATGATGGTTTCGAATGTAATGGAGTCGAAGTTAATGATTGTGAGGCAGGCACTGGTTGATGGATTCGAACAAGATGGGTTCGAAGGAAGGATACCGGATGGGTTCGGAGTAGATGGTTTCGAAGATGATGGATTCGAACATAACCTGTGGCCATCGATTCGAACCATGGGTACCTATGGGTTCGAACCGAACGGGGGGCCATCTTTCTCAAATTGAAACCATTATATCTTGAGCATACGAACTCGGATTGACATGAAACTTGAAACGACGACTCCTTCGACCTTTCTTGTCATGTCCTATCAATTTTGGCCCATTCCGGACTCGGACAAAATTCATCGATATCCATAGCAAAGTGAAGTATAATCAATCTCTGAGGTGAACCGTCCTTTGCTTTCGATCAATCTTTTGGGTATCACGGCTTTGCCAAAAAGCGGGATAACATACTTAACCATTAATTTATTACAAATCAATTAATTAATTATCCTCTAATTAATCACCTTAATTAATCACCTTTGATTAATTATCCTTTAATTACATTCAAGTAATTATCCTTTAATTAATTTCACAAATTAATTATCCTTAATCAAATACAATAATTAACCTTTAATTACTCCATTAATTAATTAACTATAATTAATTACATTAATCCTTAATTAATTACATTAATTAATTACTTCATTAATCACCTATTATCGATTAATTAATCTTAATTAATTAATCCTTAATTACATCATTAATTATATTAACTAATGATCCCTAATTACATTTTAATTAATTACTTTATTTAAATTAATTACATTAAGTAATTAACCTTAATTAAGCCACAATTATTAATCACTTTTGATTAATCGCCTTCGGTAATTAACTACCCTTAATTACTTCATTGAGTAATTTAATTACTCCTAAATTAATTATATTTTAATAATTAATTACATTTAATAATTAATTATATTTATTAATCATCCATGATTAATTTCATTAGTAATTAGTTACCCTTAATTAATTACGTTACTTAATTATTTTCAAATGACTTAATTAATCAATACTTAAATTAATTACACCCAGTAATTAATTATTAATTACTTTCACAAAGTAATTATCCTTCATAATAATTACACAAGCCGTTAACCCCAAAACTCTTCCATACTTCAATAAGTTACATTCAGTAATTACTCATCTTAGTTACTCCTCTAAGTAATTATTCATCATTGATTACTTATCAACCCATCCAATGATTATTCTAAATTAATTAAACTTAATTAATTTATTTAAACTAATCATATTAATTAATTAATCACAATGAGTAATTAATACCTTTAATTACTTTCCTAAAGTAATCATACTTAACCAAATTCCATAAATGATTATCTAAATTAATTAATCTAATTAATTATTAAAAATTAATTACAATAATTTAATTAATAAATAATCCCAAGTTAATGACCTTCATTAACTTATCAACAAATTCTTAATTACCTTTCTTAATTAATTAACTTAAATTAATTAATATTAATTACAAATCTAATTCATCTTAATTACTTAACTTAACCTTAATTAATTTATTCAAACCCTTAATTAATTAAATAAATAAATTAATTACCTTATTTAAATTACCTTACTAATTTAATGAATCAAAATCATTAAATCTTTGATTTACTTTAAAATAAAACATTTCTTATTAATGATTACATTATCACTAACAAAGCAATTTAAAACAATTTACTTTAAAAAAAATTTCAAATTACATTTTAAATTTTAAATTTAAAATGAAATCAAACTTTACTTTATCAAAGTTTTAAAAATATTTTAGAAACCCTTTTTAAAACTTATACTAAATAATTTCTTATTTTATAAAAAAGTTTTAAAGGAAATTTTAAACTCACATTCATTTTAAAATACAAATCCTATTTAAATATGTTTCAACTTCCAAAGATGTTTAAACATTTAAATTTTTTAAAACTTCCTTTATTTTCAAAACATGGATTCAAATTAGATCTTATTTCCTGATTTAAACTTATGTTTAAATCTTCTACTTTAATTTAAAGCTTTATCTTTAAATTCAATTATTTAAACTCTTTTATAGTTGTTTAAACATTTTAATTTATAAAGTTTAAATTAAATTTTAAAACTGGAATTCAAATCTAGTTTGAAAATTCATACTTTAAATTCAAGTTTTAAATTCTGTTTAAAACCTTGTTCCAGATTCTAAAACTAATCTTGAATTGAAATTTATACAGGTTTCAGAGAAACCTGTAATTACAGAAAAAATACCCGAGTCTCCCTTGATTGACTTCGAGCAAAAACCCATACCACTTCGAGCCAAAAACTCGAATTACCCGAGTGTGACTCGAGTCCAAAATAACTACAAACCCCAAACATCACCTGACACCATTTCTTCACCGTGCATATGCACGGTGGTTCTGGCCTCCTCCAGTCACCACCTAGATAACAAACAAGCCGACGCTTGCCCACAGATCCATCCACGACCATTAGATCCTCACAATAATCACAAAATCAATTTGAGTTTCCCCAATTCAAACCGGGCAACGGTATGGGAATAACACCACCCAACCTGGAAACTGCTCGTTTCCTCAACTCCGACCACCGTGTCGACTGCAACTCCGGCCACTTCTACATCAATGCTCCAGCTACAATCCCCTTAAATATTATCGAACTCGATCACCCATAGACATTGGGATGATTACAATTTCTAAAACCAGCAAAAACTAGGTTTAGAAACTTACGACAGCCTCCGCCGCCACCACCGTTTCTAGATTACTACCCCGACAATTTTCCCATCATCACTGTTTCCCCCACCATCACTAGAAGCAACTTCGACCTCCCTGACCTTCGAGAGCATCAGCAAAACCCCAAAAACCAATTTTTAATATAACCAAAACTGCTCTTTTAATCCACCAATAAAATTTGTGATTTTATTTTTAAAAATCATAATTTTGTATAAGCATTCAGTTTTTAATCCTGAATTAATGAATTCAAGAGTTTGAATTTACCCAAAACTTAAACTTCTCTGCTTATTTTGGTTTCCTGAACAATACCCAATTTATTTTGACTCAAACAAATTTTTAAACTTTGATTTAAGATCAAACATACGATTTTTTTTATAACACAAATCCTTGTAGTGACTAAATCCAGAGATAAGAATTTTAAAACAAAGTTTGAATCTATTTTTTTCTTAAAAACTGGTAACAGAGAATGTTTACAGTCATTCACTTACATGCATATCCAAAATGCATAGAAATTTCAACAATAAACATTCACACAAAACATACTTATTTCAAGGGAGAAAACATGCAACAGATCATACTTAATCTTCTAAATTAGTGAAGTTACTCACCTATCATTGCAAGAAACAGAGGCAGAGATTTTGAAACTGATTTCAAATTTTGCAGTTGAATGCTTGTACTTCTATGCTATAAAACTGAGTTGCTATTGATTTAAACTTGAGTTGCTTTGCATTTAGATTTGCATGCAGGCTATTTGAAATTTGAGCTTGCTGTTAAAACTTGCATGCATGCCTGATTCCCAAATGCAGAAGACAAACCAGATTCATTTTGCTTAAACTTGAATGCTTGTAGTTGCATGTTCTTGATTTATACAGTGGATTGCAGGCTTTTGATTTTTATATTTTAAGGAAGAGCTTCAGATTTTGGTTTGAGAAGAATTTTCAGATTTTGAATTTGAGGATGCTTTACAGATTTGTATACAGGCATGAACATATTGAAGAATTGGATTTAGAAAATAGATTGGTAGATTTCTTTCTGATTTGAGGAGGAACTTTTAGATTCGAACATGATTTTAATTTTTTTGAGAGTTTGGAATACAAATTTGTTTCAGCTGAAATTTTTTCTTAACTTTGAAAAAAAATTGAAGATTAGAAAAGAAAGAGCTTGAAAAAAACATGCTTATATAAGATAAATGATTTATTTAAAAATTAAAAGAATAATTAAAAATAAACATGACACATGTAAAAAGAAAAAAACATTTGTCACATTAGTTATTTAATTCAACTACACTTGTCATTATACCACTTAATATATTAACATGTGTCTTGAGAATTATTTTATTTACTTTTATTTATTTTAAAAGTAAATGAAACTCTCTTTATCTTTATTTATTAAGTACATACATATATATATATATATATATATATATATAAAGTATTTTCATAAGTAAATGTATATGTATTTCTTTTTAAAGAAAATGAAATGAAACAAATTATATAAAAATGAAAGCTTATCCAAATAATTTAAAAATGTTTATGCTTTTGTAATTTCAAAATTAAATTCAATTCAAATTCTACTCATACATTTAAAAATCCAATTTAAAACTAATTTATATTAACATATTTAATTTAACAATAATAATATTGTCTTTTAAAATCTATCTATATTTATACATTTATTATTATTTGAAAGTAACATATTTATTAATTTAAAATAATTTATAAAAACAATTATAAATTACTCATCACTAATCTAACTTTTTTAAATGCATAAATGTTTTAATATATAAAGGGTATTTTAAATTTCCATATATAATTCTAAATTATATTTATTAAGCTATATTCAAAAATAAAATAAACCTTTGTTTACCTTATTAAAATTTAATCTACGCTTTAAAATATATTTAAACAATTTAAAACATTTTCTTTAAATATCTTAAAACCAAATAGTTATTTATTTAATAGTTTTGAATAGTTATTTATTAAATAAAATAATAATTTCCAGATTATTAAAATGAATATTAGAATTTAAAAACAAGATTTTAATTGTTTATTAAACTTCAAATCAAAACTTATCTATCTACAATATATATAAATATATATATATATACACATTATAAATGGAAAGCAATTTGTTAGTTTTTAAAAGATAAAATTTACCAATTAAACATTCATTTAGTTGGATTATTAAATCAAGTAAATTTTTATTAATAGAATTTATCAACTCAATTTAATTTTTAATACATATTACTAAATTGATATTGCCAAAATTTCCGGAATATCACATCCTGCCTTTTAATGAGCAAGATCTATTTGTATTTTTTTCCGCCCTTTGAAATTATTGGCCTTGAAATTGATCAACACCACATTAGAGGCTATGTGGAATCAAAAATTTGGAATGTAATCATTGATTTATTTTTTTGTTGATTGAGCCTCTAGTTTATGTTTATTGTCAGTTCAACCTACGCAACCTCAAATCAAAATCAAGTAAATGCAGAAAAAATTAAGGAAAAAGAATGGAAACCAAGAGAAAACACATAGTAGGGTTCAAGATTATCCACGTTTACTTTAATCTAAATTTAATATTTTTCACTAATTTGCAAAGAGAATTACAATAAATAACACGAAATTTGAACTGATCTGAGTTAGAACACTAGCAAAGTCTCCCCTTAGTAAACAAAATCTTAGATCTCCTTATTAATTGATGTCCTTTTGTGTATATATGCATAGAGGAACGAAATAGGATTTTGAATTTGCCTGTCATCTAAAAGTCTGTTGAGAAAATATCTCCTCCAAATCCATACAAATTGGACAAATATTAGATGACCTTTTGACACATCCATATTGATTGGAACAACATAGCATATGAATAGAAAATTATTGCATTACTATTCAATCAATCTCTGCTTCACACCTTAGCTCCAACCTTGCTCCAAGACTAGAATAGATCAACATTTCACTGGGAATTGAAAATTCTTTAGTCGGTACTAATCCTTGCTATCATATGGGTACCAATCGATGATATTTAATCTTTTACCAACTTTACTTATTGTACCATCTTGCACTCGATCATCCATGAGTTTTGTATTCACTTTCATCACACTGAAGTTTAATATCATCAAATCATCGTATGAGAAAAATCATGAATAATACTTCCCTACCCCTTCTCTAAGGTATGCTTTTATGAATACAAAATGTGCTTCGTTAAAAGGCAAGCAATCGAGTCTGGAATCAATTAGATGCTTCAGTTACTCAGACCGTTTTCATGAAAAGTCTTGTCTTTTGAAGAACACTCCACGTAGTCATTGGGTCATGCCTATTCAGTCGGTATAATTTCTAGATTGTTACTACTAGAAGAATTCATATTCTCTCATGAGAACTCCCTCCACCCGTTAGATCAAGGAACTTAAATCTCTTAAAGTTAAGCTTGTTGAGAGTGTAGTTTTCTCAAAAGGTAAAATGGATAGAATCTCATAGACGCTAAAATTAACGAGGGCATTCTGACCAAAGAGCACAATGAGGCGTCCTTTAAAGAACTTCCTTCGAGGTCTCTACACTACAGGCGGAGCTTACCAAGGTAAAGGAGACTGTAACATACTTTATCAAGAGGACCAAAGCTAAGCGCTATAGGTACTGTAGTCATCTATAGTATTAACTTCCGATGACAAAATATGGTAATGCTAATGGTATTCATAATATCAGAAGCACATGATTATGAAAAAAATCAAAGATTCAAAAACAACTTTACTAATTAGATTTCAAAAAACATTTTTCATATCTAATTATATAGTCCCAATCGTTTCCCGGGTTCAGATCAAATATAATTATTACATAAATACGCCAAGAGCGATATATGAAGATGCCTCCTTGGTTGACCAAGTACTAAATAGTCACAACAGACTTAATACAACATAGCAGAAATAAAATAAAATAACTCCTAAACATAGCTAACATCAGCCTCCTGCTCATCTTTGGAAGCTTTATTCGTCCACCTACTAAAACTTGTAAACCTCAACTCTCAACCTACTCAAATTAATTTTGAACACCCAAGAGTTTAAGAGGAAAAACATAAACTTCAAGCCGGACATAAAGCCTCGTGTGAAATACTATACATCTCGGTTATCTGATATTAAGTGAGACCGCACCGCTTAGCTGAATGAGTTTCCCCTCACTAATATTCTTTTAAAAACTTATCTTTTGCAAATCAAAACCTGCAACCAAACTGGTTAAAACAATAATAGCAATATCATATAAGCATATAAATCAGATAATCAATGGATTATCTGTCTGAACACTATAGTTTTGTTTGACTAACTACTAACCTTTAGCTGACTTGGGCCTATCAGACAAAGTAAATAAATAATCTAACTTATGTTAGATACTCTTCTGGATGGTCTTTCCCTAACTCACTTCTCCTAAGGTCAACTGATCCTAATGGTTTTGCGAGCTCACCAATAACCTATCTTTACTCTGTATATTCCTTTCTGTGTGTAACATCATTTTAGTTTTACTTGTAACAAAGCCCTACACACTGGAATATTAGACTTATATTAGCAAGGGGCTACTAGCTAAAGTATAAGGCATCACCCAATACTAGTCCCATCTGGTATTCTAATATCTGAGTCATTTTACTTTGTGTCATCTACCCTTTCCATGAAAACATTTCTTTCAAATTGATTTAACCATTTAAATCAAACTTAAACAAGTAAAATATACTCTATATTTTACTTAAATCACTTTGCCATGTTATATGTACTTTACACATAACATTGTTGATGAAAACATTCAAAATCTTTGAAAGTACCCCTTGTGAAACTAATTAAAGTATCCATTTCGAAACCATTGAAAATATCCCTTTCGATACAAGTAATCTACTTTACTTTATAACATTAGGCCGAAAGGCCGAAACATACCTTTCGAAACCATATACAATAGTCCATTCGAAAACATTGAAAACCCTCCATTTAAAACCTTTCAAAAACATTGTGGAACCACCCCTTCGAAACCTTTATCTTATACCTTTCGAAAGCATTAAGCCCTTTGCATAAATCAAATCTTTCAAAAGCATTGGGTTCAAATGAAAACCTATGGAGCAAACTTTCGAAACCATTTCAAATCATTACTTTCAAAACCTTTGAGTTTAACTTTTAAAATATCAAAAGAGTCTTAAAAGAACTAAGTCGAAAGCAATTTCCTAAAAAAAGAAGTGGAATCCCTTCGAAAGCATTGGAGAAGCGGCTAAGATTTTAAAACAAAGAAACTATAACAACAAAAAATTGAACCCATGATAATTAATTCGTTAATTAACGAAATAATAAAATAACTTTGTGAAATTATCAAAATTGAGCCATGGGAGTTGCACCATTGTGTCTGTGGTAATTTTCCGGTCGATTTCTATATATAGAACGTCATAATCCGAGCTAGAAACAAAATAAACAAGGAATAAAAAATATTGGGCTAGGTCGACCCAGAGGTCGACCTAACCATGCCCTAGGTCGACGTAGGAGGAGGGGCGGTCGACCTGCCGGTCAATCTGCCTACATTATTAAACGAAGAATTACATTCTTCGAGTACAGGCGATTTTAACACGTCATTTTCATTCCTTTGGCTCATCTAGTCCCTCCGTGCTTCCATCGGATGGCTCTTATTCAGCCTATGACGTGGTTGCATCTTATTCATCCCCAAATGTAATTGTCTGAGATCCACTTCTACCTTTATAAATAAGTCCCTAGGCATAACACTTTTTCTCATTCTAGATTTTCTTTGCTTGGGTTCACCTTTTCAAGAAGGATGCTAAAAGGAATAATTTTTCCAAGAAGAGAATCTTTTTAATAAATATATTTAATACCCTTAAGTGGATTTGGGAAAACCACATGGCAAAGCTTAGGACCATGGGTGAATGGTTGTAATTATTTAAATTTTTAAGTAATTTAAAATAATAGGAATTCCAATGGTTGTAGTTTTACTACGATTTTTGGAATAACCTTTTTAGTAATTTATTTGCAGTTTTTTTAGAATTATTTTTAGTCTATTTCTTTTAGCTATTTTTTAGTTAATTTCAGTTAATTTCTGTTAATTATAGTTTTTCCATTTAATTACATTTTGTTTACAGTATTTAAATTTATTGACTGTTATTTATGTGTTATTTACATCCTTTTCATATGCTTTAGGTTTTCTTTTATTTCTCCTTCTTCTTCGTGTAGGATTAGAATAAATTAAATGTGAATATGGATTAAAATTATAAGAATACCAAAATAACGGAAGATAGGATGTAAATTGTAAAGACTGTAATAAAAATGGAATTAAGACTGAAATTGAGCCTAATTATGATATTAATGTTAGAATTTGACTAATTAAAGATAATTGGCCTAGTTATAACTTAGATTTATAACTAAAAAGAGTATAAGATATAGAACAGAATGAGGCTTATTTTAAGACTTAGACCTTGAGTTAAGTAATAAGCATGATTATAACATAGATTATAATAAGATATAGAACAGAATGAGGCTTATTTTAAGACTTATGATAAATTAATAAGCAAAGACAGTAGAGATAAATTGTAAAGGCTTGTTTAAACAATTTATCTAAGTTAATAAGCAAAGATGAAAGTAGGATCTGTACCAAATAGCATTCCCCTATTATTTATATGGACACGATGTTTCACATAATCCTGAAGAGATGAGGGGCACGCTTATGTTAATAATGATAGTAATTGGTCGATAAGTAAAAGTCCAAATCATACGAATTTAGGCAAGGGGTGCAACTAGATATTGTTTGGATGACGGGCCAGTACCAACAGCATTTCTCCTATATCTAAGGACACGATGATCTCACATTAGCCTGAAGTGGGATGGGGGGCACGCTTATGCTAGAGCTTGAGGTAGTAAGAAGACCCAATAGGTGGAACAACAAATAACATGAGCACGGTGGCGGTTACGCGTGCGTCTTCCATTCGGATATTCAGTAATTGTTATAAGTTCCAAGCGCTTAGTATTTGTGCCTTTCGTAGGCACCGTTGCCTTCTATGTAGGGAGCTATGTAACGTCTAGTGCACAGTAGATACTTTGTATGTCATTTGTAGACACCATTTCTGTGTAGGGAGTTATATAGCGTCTAGTCCGCAGTATGGTCTATGGAGTAGTAGGCCGATCAAAGGGTAGAATTAGGATTTTAGCCAAATTATAGGATTAGGAATTCAGCCTAATCAAAGCAGCTATCAAAGACAAGTGCAAAAAATCAAAGTTGATCAATTATGTTGATTCGTATTTATTTCCATCTTATTCCTTATCCCTATTTCCTTTGTTTCCTTTTGTATACTAGAACTGTTGTAAGGTCTATTACTTTTATTCTGCTTAAAGATTCTAGTAATTACTATCATTCACCATACTTTTAGTTTGACCCACTCCTCTATTTTCCCCATTTCCCCCCATAGGCAATCATGGAAGAGGAAAGTAGGTTGCAGTTGCTTGGAGGTTTCTTTGAAGGAGATTTCACTATGTACTTCCACTTCTTTTATTTCAGCTTTTTGTTGTTTGCTTGTACAGGCACATGTTGGGGAATAGTTGTACTCTGGTTTTTGAGACTACGATTTTCTTTGATTTCATAAGACATACACATATGGTATTTTGGCATGTGATGTATTTGGTATTTGGTGATTTATTTGGTTTTTAAAGCAATTATGAAATTATGTTCTAAATAAGTTATTATTTAAATTGTTTCTGCTATTTTTACCTATTTCGATCTTGTGAATCTTAGTCTTTACTAGTTTTAGTTTATACCTACAATGCACCATGTCTTCTAGTGTGTCCTTTTGGGTACAGTAAGGGGTATGGGGTGTTTTAGAAACCCTTTCAAAAGCATTGCTTCGAAACGTAGGATGCAGCAGCTAGGGGTTTCGACCCCTTTGAAAGCTTCTTTATAAAACAAAAGGTACAACCTCTTTCACAATCATTCTTTGAAACCATTTGACTAGGTCGAAAGCTATCTATGTTGAAAGCATTCTTTCTGGAAGCAAAGCAGGGCATTTCCTTTTAAAAGCAAAGCAAGGTTTCGACCTCTTTAGAACCCCTTGTTTCGACTCTATACCTTTCGTCTATGTCTAATCTACTACATACACTAAGGTTTTTGATACCATATGTATTGGTTTCAATGGGGATGGAGGCAGAAGTACCAAGTCAAAAGGTAGGTGCCGAAAGTGGCGAAACAAGAAAAACATGGTAAAACTGATTTTTAACTTTAAAAAGTAATTCCTTTTCGACTAACTTGCTTTGCTAGTCAATATTAAATAAAACAATTTAAAATTAAAATGCTCCTTCACCTTTTATAATGGTTAAAAATAAAGCAATTTCAAAGATAAACAATTCAAAATGATTACAAAATGCTCCTTCTCCTTTTATAAATATATAAAACATTTAATTCTCATACATTAAATAATTTTATACACTTTTTAGAAAACTTTGGGAAATTCTAAAAAATTCCCATAAATCTTTTTTAATTTTTTTACCATATTTAAATTTCTGACCCAAAACATATATAAAATATCTGCAATTAATTTTAAACCCAGTTAACTATTTTCTTCACTTGAAAATTAATAATAAATCCACATTAATTCAGAAAATTATGAAATTTGAAACCCATCTCTAAAATATCATTTCTGACCTTATTTTAAAATTGCAGGCATTAGGATGTCATCTAATAGGGTTTTCGCATTAAAAATTCACATAAAATCCATATGAAATAGCATAAATCATCAACAAGAATATATATCGATTTTAACAATAAAAAACATGGCAATATACTTTGCAAAAACATTTGGATCTGATCTAGAAACCAAAAGCATCAAAATATGAGATGTAACCTATTATTCACCTTTGGCTTGGGATTAAGGAGTTGCGATTTGATCTTGGATGAAGTTGCTTAAGCTTCTTGCTCTTATCTTCTTCTTGTTTTCCCTTAATGATGACCAGTCTCTCTTAATATTTTATTTTGTCTTAACGTGTAAAATGAATGGGCATGAATGTTTTAGGGTATTAGAACATGTTTGATTCCTACTTTACCCCTTATCTATTTGTCATACCTATTTCATTTTAGTTTCCCTTAGTCATTGTTTTAAATTGGCACGACTACCTCTATTAACACAAATCAATCCCTTAACCATTTCATTATTTCATTTAATTTAACTAATTAAATGTACTAAATAATGTCAACCAAAATTAGGGTCATTCACAGACCATAACGAAGCTTAAACACTTACGTGAATAATTGAACCAAATCTTTGCTTGTAATAACCCATACTTTGTACGTCGAATGACAACATCTGACTTACGAATACCACAAATGACAATTTGTCAACAAAATATTATAATCAAGGCATATCGATAGAATCTCATAGCGGAATGATAACATATAACTTACCGAATACACATGACTATATATATATATATATATATATATATAACAAAATAGATTGGACTTAGTGGAATAGGTTAACGGAAGACAAACAACATATAAACAACGCATTAGATTTAACCTTAAATATACATCAGACGTACTATAGTAATCCATGTCTCTGTCTATATAACGTCGTTTATCAGGTTAATGTTAGTGCTCCATCCCATGTTTCCATGTTTAACTCACGTCACTCCACTTCCCATGCAATTCTCTACCCGCCCACTTTCTTTCATCCATTCTCTATTTATTATGCAGTAAATCGTTTCACCTCATCCTCTTATTCATTCAACATTATACTTTTTGTTTTCGGGCACTGTTTCATCATCATCTCTTTCATCTACCTTCTCTCCTACTCATTTTATTTAATCTGCACATGAACTGTTTGAGTAAGTATGTATATGCAGCTTTTAAATGATTACTAACTTTGTTTGTTTTTATTTCTTCAATTTGTTTACAGTTCAAACAGAGGTTTCATTATGAAGCGGGTACTTCATACTCCTTCAAATCTCTACAAGACTTTTACTTACTTCCCTCACCGTTTTTATTCCAAAATGACAGAAAGCAATGGCTCAAAAGAGAGAAGTGAAGGGTAAAAATATTGAAGAAATAGTTGCAGTGAAAGTTGTGGCAGAGGAGATATCAACTAACTTACCAAAAAGAATTAAGATTGTTAAGATGGAGCCAGATGATGCTGCTAAGTCGGCATCCAAACAACATATTGATTCGAAGGAGATAGTTGGACTTGGAGCACTTGATCCTCCCCCAATAGCAAAGTTAGGTTATGGTGCCAAAGAAAAGGAACCTGATGGTGCAAAAGGAATGAGACCTGATGATGCAAAGTTGGAAAATCAGCAACAACCTTTAACCTACTGCAACCTTGAGGAATCGGATGATGATTTAGCTGTAGTGGTAATATAATAGTAGTGCTTACGGTTGTTATCATATTTATTTCCCTATTGACTCCTTTGTTGTTTGTCAACTTACAGATTGAGTGGGCGGAGAAAAATGGATACTGATGATATGTTGACTTAGCTGAGGGGTGTTGTTTCTTCCACTCCATCTTTGGTTTCGTTTTCTTGGTTCAGACAACTTTCTTTCTGTTATTTTTCAATTTTTTAGTTGCATTTATCACAGTTGTTTCTTATTTGTTGTCAACAGTTACTTCTAATAAATGAACAGTGCTTGGTTCACAGTTTCTCTTCTGTTTGTTGTTTGTAGCTACTGTTACTGACTGAGCTAATTTTGCACTACTTTCCTTTTTATTTCATTGTTACCACTATATATGTGCCATAAATAGTTGTAATACGTGCCCAAGCATTTGTTTGGATTATACTTCCCTATTTGCTCTATTACTGCCTTATTTGTCATATTTCAAATATTATAATTAGTAAAATTTAATCATTCTAGGCTTTTCTCCTAAATTACCAATATTATTATATGCATGCCCAATCAATATGACATCAATATCATTAATAGTACATAACTGCGCCCATGACATTGTCCATACATCTTTTACTACCAAATATAGCACAGTGATTATGAGTGTGTATGTAAACAGAAAGAATTATCAGAAAGAAATTTTAATGCTAATAAGGAAAAAGGTATACAGTCCAAAATCTATTAAATATAAACATTCCATAATAGAAAACAACTAATGATGTTCAATACTAAACTTTCAATATAATACTATATATAAATGGTATAAGATTTCATACATAATTCTTATCACTTAAATTCATGTAAAGATTTGAGAATGACTACGTAAGTTGATGTGTCGAACTATATAGTAATACTATGAGGTATATTTTAGAGTATCGGTAAGAAAATTGTCAGAGTGTAATGCTGGTGGTAGAAAGGAAAAAGTTGCCTATTCCATAATCTATGAAAGTTAAAAATTTACTCTATATTAAGGCATATTATTACCAAATTTCTGGTAACCATATCATATTCAAATGATATTAAGTTGTATAAATTAAATACATCGATTTAGTTCATGTACATTTAATTTTTATGTGAATTAGTTTATAAAAAAGGCCAAAAATGATGTTCAGCTGAATTGAATGATGAAAGTGACGAGGGAGAAGGGGTTTGATTATAATAGAATACATGCCCAATCAACATGACATCAATATCATTAATAATACATATCTATGCCCATGCCATTGTTTTTTTCCACTGTCACTACTACTATAATCCTTTCTCTTTATATAAACAATGAACTTCCAATAACCGACTACTCAATCTCCTAAATGCTTGATTGAAAATGAACAAAGCATGTTTATTTTATACTTTCCCTCTTTACTGTCTTTACTGCATTATTCATCCTATTTAAAATTTTATACTTAGCCAAATTTACTCTTTTCGGGCTTAAAGGTATTCATATTTGTTTGGAACGATTTTATGTTTGCCTTTTTACTCTCCCAATGTTATTGTTTCGTGCAACCTCTGTCAATACTTTCCCTCGGTGACATTAGTAATTGTATTGTTTATCAATACTTTCCCTCAATGACATTAGTGATTGCATTATTTATCCTATTTAATTGTTCGACTTTGTAAATAGTAGTCCCAAAAATTACCAAAATTTAATATTTTATACTCTGTCCTATAGAAATGGGTTATACTCAATTAATATTTTGCTCTTTCTTCATTTGGTTATTATTACTGTGTGCAACCAATTCTCTTTAATTATATTGATATGTGAAATCAATTCTACTTTTGCTTACCAGAAATTCTCGCAACATTCATGTGACAGCTGAAACGAAGGGATTGGTACACAATAGTCTTCTTGACTCATGCATACAAAAAAACCACCTCTAAACATAGACTCTAATATGAATCTAGAATGCAAGTGCCAATATTTTTTTCCACTATCATCATTAGTACAACTCTTTCTATTTATATAAGCAATGAACTTCCAAAAACACACTACTCAATCTCCTAAATGATTGACTTGAAATGAACAGAATTCTGCAAAATTAAGTAACAATTGACTAGACCAAACTAACCTTATTTTCAGCGTATGTACATAAAAGGTCTCATGTGTATGGAATGCCTTTATACTTGCTTCTTTTTCTCTCTAACACCATTATTTTATGCCCATTAAATATGAGATCAGTATCATTAATAACATATATTATGGAGACTGTTCAGCAACTAAATTAATTGCCTAATTAGTCCTATTTAAATTTTCTAATTATCTAAGTAATGGAGACTATTTAACAATGTAGGAAATACATTAGCCTAATTCACTCTTTACAAGCATAGACCTATTCATATGTGTTTGGAATTACTTTAAACATGCCTCTTTATTCTTAACCCGCTGTTGTTTCGTTCAAGCCCAATCAATATGAGGACCCTCACTGTGACTACCAATTACTTCACTAATTATATTTTATGTCTGACGGCAATAGTTGTCTCATTAACCCTATAATTTTACAAACTAATCAACATTACGGTAGACTATTTAATAAGAGATTTGAATAGACTGCTCAAATTTTAATAACTACCTTTTTTCCCTCTTAATACCGTTGTTTCATGCATGCTCGGTACATTTATTCTTTACAACTCTAAGGCCCATTATGTGAATAAAGTATTTAATGAATTTATACTTTCCATTTTGTAAGTGTTTATTTAAAATAATTACCAAAATTTACTGCATTTTTAATATTCATGCTACGATACAATAATCCCATAATAATTTGAAATAGAAAAATACACACATCCATATTTTGAACATTTACTTTTGCATCCAATTATGTTCCCACTACCCATGTTTATCCACTTTTCATGGGTGCAGACTTTCCTGTACCCACAGTTTAAAAATATCGGTGGCATCCCACTAATTAAATAAATTTGTTACCGCTTCTAATCACTTGTACTCATTCCCCATTACAACTGTACATTACACTTTAACTGCAAGAACTATGGAAAATGAAAATGGCAGACATCCTGCTGCAAGAATATTCAATAATATGATAATTCGAGGCACCTTTGGGTGAATGGAGATGAAACTAAGGAAGATATTAATTCTCTCCTGAACAAGTATGGGGTTAACGTCATCGTATTAAACGATCAGGTGTGTATGATGTTGATATTTCAATATATATCCCAACTCGACTCAATGACATAAATACCATATGTCCAAATTTCAAGGATGTACAAATCTACCCACAACAACCAACGGAAATGAAGATATCAACCTCATCCACACACCATACTGCCACTATAGATAAAGTACGTTAAACAACTACTTATGTAAAAGATGGTAATATTGAAAACTATTATAACTAATATTGATTATTAATGTAACGTACAGTTATGGGATATCGTTGTACTGGATTATATGAGAAATACCACAATGACTAAATGGCCATTAAAACACCTATTAGTATCAAATTTAAGATTCAACTTTAGTAGAACATTATGCACACTAATGTATCATTCATATTGACTACTCGTTCTCTCCTTCAGCTGTAGCTTACGGTTAAAGCAGGTCACTGGCATCGAGGGGTTGTACTAGACAACTTCACGTTTTTGCGAGGAAAATGTTATTCTACCGATAACAAAACAAGTACTGTCGACTGTCTCCATATCTACGATCTATGCTACTTCTTCTGGAAAATATTAAATATTTCATTTTTAATTATGTTTCCTTTTTAATCGGCCGTAATATTTTTTAATTTATTGACCAGGTAATCAACGCATTTATTTATATCTCACACAAAGTTTGAATGTTTAATTTCTGTTTCCTTACGCTTATCTTTGAACTATTTTTTATGTACGTAACACATATGTTGAATATATGTACATACCACTATTGTTGTCTTTATAAGATTATTCTCTGTATCTCATTATTTTGCGTCAAAAGAGCAATGCTTTACAAATTTGTTAATTCGTACTCCGTTCCTCCATTTATAGTTATGTCTATAACACATTGTATAATATTGTATTGATTAAAATATTCTGACTTTAAGTAAGCAAAATATATCAACTTTCACATTAGTATACATTGCCAAATTTTTGCAACTCACACAAAACAGTTCATGCACCATGAAGTTTAACTTTTATATGATAACAAGGTTAGGTATATGCATTTACTGTCATCACGACATAACTGCTCTTTTTCAAATAGTTGGTCCCAATGATTACTAATATATTTATTATTTTTCACCCAATCTAAATCTCAATTTTTTCTCCTGCATACAACACAAAAATAGTTTTATCCTCCCACTCTTAGTCCCCCAACTAATGCATGCAACTGCTGATTGTGGACCCAACCACTACGTTCCTATAACTAATTGCTCTACGTAAAGTTAACTTAAGTACCAAGTCCTTCCATAATATTAAATTCCACCCACATAGCTACTAGTATTATTCTGCCATCTATTACCAACTATAATTATATAATATTTAACTAAATCTATTTACCATCAATTTACATGGAATTCCCTACCTATTAAATGACGTACCTTCCAATAAGCTACTTTTTCCTAGAAATACATTACATGAAAATTTTGAGAAAAAGGAAAATTTTTGCTAGACCATTCTTCATCACAAGAGACAGGTATGAGATCCGTAAATTTCTATAAAATCCCACTGCTAGTGTAGGTCTATTTATAGAATAATGACAGAGTAAAGATACCGTCTTCAGTATGCTAACTGAAAATTCACACATTCATATAGTCAATAAAGAATATGTCATACCCTATATACTTTTATTTAGATGATCGAAATGAACACAATTCATTAAAGTTTACATCCGTGTTAAAATATGCTTGTAATTATAATAATTGAAACATTTATCTCCCCTAACTGGGACAAACTCTACCTATTTAAGATGATAATTAGTGAAGATAAGCCAAATTTACACTTTACATACTTAAAAAAGTTCATCTATATGTAGTAATGGTTTAATACTTTATTCTTATTCTCTGAATGCCATTATTTACAAACCGAAAAATCATTCTGTCAAAAATATTTAATAAATTTAATCATTAATATCATTAAAACTATATATTTGTGCCCGTGCATTTGTTTGGAAGTATTTTATACTTCCCTCTTCGCTCCTTACTGCCTTATTCGTCATATTTCAAAATTTATAATTAGCCAAATTTACTCATTCCTGGATTTTCTCCCAAATTACATATATTATATACATACCCAATCAACATGACATCAATATCATTAATAGTACATATTTGTGCCCATGCCATTGTCCATACATTTTCTACTACCAAATATAGAATAGTGATTTTGGAAGCATATGGTTGATCTGTTCCTTTAGTCATGGTTGTTGAAGGAAGAAACTGGGAGGATGGTGTTGAGTTCTGGAAGAAAGAAGAAGATGTGGGTTTTGTGCATGTGCACATATGTGTTTGTGCACTTCAAATATCAAAAGAAAATATTTTTCAAGAAAATTAAGAACTATGAATTTGGGAATGCGATTCGAAGAAGGTATTACGAAAGAACCAGATTTTCTCGAAGCAGTCAAGGCCATTAAATCTTGTATATTTGCAATATAACTTGAATAAGAAGAAAAAGTTTTAAAAGGGACTTTAATTCACGCATATGAAATATAAGCAAGATTATTTCCAAGAATTTTGCAGCCGAAATCAACGGTCGTCAAAAATAAAAACTTGAAAGAACAATCAAGAAGTTAGACTCAAAAGTGATGGTTTGCAAGAATTATGACAAGCAAAAGTAAAAATTGATAAAACTGAAGATAATAAAAGAAAAGAATTGCAGATTCAATACCAAATAAAAGGAAAAAAAGGATTAAAATTGAGACAAAGATCAAATTTTCACTCAACAGATACAAGTTCTAACAAGGAAAATACTAAAACTAGAAGTAATAACTTGGAACAAAAACTAATTAAAATTGAATAGAGAAGAAGATAAAATTGCACAGCAGGGATACAAGAAAATTTTATTCATTGATTCAAATTTCTTCATATCCTTCAATACAACATGCTCTGGTATTCATACAAACATGCAGCAGCAGAAAAAATGACTGAATCACTCATGCATACCCATTTAGTCCTATATAGCCCATTTACAAAGAATTATAAGACTACAAACAATTATACTTCATTAATAATGCCCTATAATGGTTCTCCCAAATAACAGGATTAGATTTCACATATATCAGCTATGCAAATGCATAGACGTGCACACACTGATACACTTACTTAATTCTCTCCATGGTCCAAGGTCTACATACATTCTGCCTCTGACAGGTGTCTACCATCCCCAGCTTTCCCTCCCAATGATATCCAGCCCAACTCTGATGAACAGTGCTCAGTAGTAGAAACTTTGTAGAAGCCTCTTCTTCCTTAGTTCTATCATAGCGGTTTTTCTTCCTCATAATCATGTCCTTCAAAATGTGGTTGTTACATCTCCCCTGCACTTTAAGAACAGATCTTGTCTTAAGGTCTAATGTGGGAAACTTCTTGATCATTGGCCAATAATCCTCCCACGTGGCCTCCCCTTCAGGTCTGTCTTTCCATTTAACTAGGATTTGAACCACCACATCATTATTTCTTGGAATCATTCTTCTACCTAGTATCTTTTCTGGCTGTTTAATAAGATCTTCTATAAAATTAGGAATGTTATCTTGTATCACCACAGAATCTCTTATTTTCTTTTTCAATTACGAAACATGGAATACATTGTGAATTTGAGCATTTTGAGGGAGTTGCAGTTTATATGCTATAGAACCTATTTTATCTAAGACTTTATAAGGGCCATAAACTTTGGGTGAAAGCTTATGGGTTCTGAAATTCCTGGATGTAATCAGTTTGTAAGGTTGAAATTTCAAATAAACGCGATCCCCAACTTCAAATTGTCTATCATTTCTCCTCATATTTGCATATTTTCTCATCTTTTCTTGAGCTAATTTTAAACAGTCCTTGAGAAACTATATCATGATATCCCGAGTGAACAATTCTTCTTAGTTGTAGTAAAGTGGGTGGGTCAATGCCATACATAATTTTGTATGGAGTAGTTTTAGTAAGAGTCTTCCAAGTGGTGTTATACCAATATTCAGCTAAAGGTAACCATTTAGACCATTCACTAGGTTTATGACATACATAACACCATAGATAACCTTCTAAAATCTTATTCACTACTTAAGTTTGGCCATCATTCTGGGGGTGATAGGCTGAAATGAGCTTAAGAGAACCGCCTTGAAGCTTAAAAAGCTCTTGCCATAAGGTGCTTGTGAAGATGGTGTCTCGGTCGCTTACAATAGATTTAGGCATGCCATGTAATTTAAAGACACCCTGGAAGAAGACTGATGCTACCTCCTTAGCGGTATAGGGATGTTGAAGTAGAAAAAAATGGGCATACTTACTAATCCTATCAACAACTACAATATTGACTGTGTATTTGCGACTTTTAGATAAACGTGTAATAAAATCCATGGAAATGTCAGTCTAGATCTTGTCTGGTATAGGAAGAAGTCGCAATAAGCCTTGCACTCATATGTTCTCATTCTTATTTCTTTGGCACACCTCACAAGACCTGATAAAGTTTTTAACATTAGACTTCATTTTTTCTAATGAAAAACCTGCCTCAATCTATGCAGAGCTGCGTTAACTCCTGAATGCCCTCCTAAAAGAGAGAAGTGGTGTTCTGTAATGAGAAGTTGAGTCGGCTGGGTTAGGTGATGGTCAACTAAATTTTTTCCATTTTTGAATATCAAGTCTTCAACAGCCTTGTATTTATTTTCTCGTAATTCTCTTGCTTGCACCCTTGCTAATAATTGTTGATACCATGGTGAATCATGTAAATCTTCCATGAGTTTTTGTAGCCAAGGAGTTTGTACAATGGTGATGACTTTTATTAATACTTTATTGTCTCAATTTCACCTTTCCTTAATAAAGCATCAGCTACCTTATTTTCTTCGCCACTTTTATATTCTACTTTATAATCGAACCCATGAAGTTTAGCAAACCATTTTCCTTGCGCATCCATATGTATCTGTTGTGTTAATAAATGCTTTAAACTCTGGTGATCAGTCTTTATTACAAATTGTCTTCCCATCAAGTATGGGGACCATTTTTTGTGGCAATGATGATAGCAAGGAGTTCCTTTTCATAAGTAGAGAAAGCTAAATTCCTTCCTTGGAGGGCTTTACTCAAATAGTCTATAGGCTTTCTGTTTTGAATGAAAACTGCTCCTATCCCTTGCCTACTGGCATCACATTCTAAGATGAAAGGTTGAGTGAAATCAGCATAGCTAGCACTTGTGGTGATACCAAGCATTGCTTTAACTGTTCAAAAGCTCCTTTTGCTTTATCACTCCATTTAAAAGCATCTTTCTTCAACATTGAGGTTAGTGGCTTAGCAATTATTCCATATCCTTCTATAAATTTGCTGTAATATCCTGTAAGACGCAAAAAGCCTCTTAAAGCCTTCAAGCTTTGTGATATTGGCCAACTAAGAATAGCCTACACTTACTAGGATCAACTGAGATGCATTTGGCAGAAATGACATGTGCTGGGTAATCAATGGATTGTTTGGCAAACAGACATTTAGAAAGCTTGACCACTAAAGCATTTTTCTGCAAAAGGTGAAAAGTTAATTCAAGGTGTTTGAGATGTTCATTCTATGTTTGACTTTATACAAGTATATCATCAAAAAACACCAAAATAAATTTTCTCAAATATGCTCTAAAGATATCATTCATGAGAGATTGAAAGATGGAAGGGGCATTTGCCAACCCAAATGGCATCACCACAAATTGATAATGGCCATCATGGGTTTTGAAAACAACTTTATGGATATCTTCCTTTTGCATTCTGATTTGTTGCTAACCGGAACTTAAGTCTAGTTTTGAATAATACTAAGAACTGTGTAATTCATCAAGCAAATCTTCAATTGGGGGAATGGGAAACTTGTCTTTAACGGTGTGTGCATTCGAACGCCTATAATCAATACATAGCCTCCATGTTCCATCTTTCTTCATCACCATAACAACAGGAGATGAGTTGGAGCTGTGGCCCAGTCTAATAATTCCAGAATCTAACATGTTTATTTTTTGTGGTTCATTTTTAATGTGATATGAGTGCATGTAGGGTCTTAAAAAACAGGTTAGGAATTAGGTAAAAGTGGTATTCTATGATCATGGAGTCTTGGTGGAGGTAAATTTGGAGAAGAACTGGTGATCACGAAATATTGATTGAGCTTGGTATCAATTTTTGGTGGAATAGAATTGGCATTGTTCTCTGATTGTATAAGCTGATAACATACCCTCATAGCTATTTGACCATGCACATATTCTTTATTTAACTTCCTCTTGTTAATTAATTTCAACTCATCTTGTTTCAAACCTTTCCACATATAAGGTTTATCATTATACACAAATTTAACTTGTAGCTGATCTAGATTAAGTGTTATTTCTCTCAAATTTTTCATCCATTGTGCCCCCAGTACCACTTGATAGCCATATAAGGGAAATAAAAGCAAGTCTAAATACTATAGTACACCCTTGGCACTTGAGCACAACATCATTACAACCCCCTGAACTAGTCTGTTATTTTTCAATTTTTTAGTTGCATTTATCACAGTTGTTTCTTATTTGTTGTCAACAGTTAGTTCTAATAAATGAACAGTGCTTTGTTCACAGTTTCTCTTCTATTTGCTGTTTGTAGCTACTGTTACCGACTGAGCTAATTTTGCACTACTTTCCTTTTTATCTCATTGTTACTACTATATATGTGCCATAAATAGTTATAATACATGCCCAAGCATTTGTTTGGAAGTATTTTATACTTCCCTATTTGCTCTATTACTGCCTTATTTGTCATATTTCAAATATTATAATTAGTAAAATTTAATCATTCTAGGCTTTTCTCCTAAATTACCAATATTATTATATACATGCCCAATCAATATGACATCAGTATCATTAATAGTACATAACTGTGCCTATGACATTGTCCATACATCTTCTACTACCAAATATAGCACAGTGATTATGAGTGTGTACGTAAACAGAAAGAATTATCAGAAAGAAATTTTAATGCTAATAAGGAAAAAGATATACAGTCCAAAATCTATTAAATATAAACATTTCCATAATAGAAAACAACTAATGATGTTCAATACTAAACTTTCAATATAATACTATATATAAATGGTATAAGATTTCAAACATAATTATTATCACTTAAATTCATGTAAAGATTTGAGAATGACTACATAAGTTGATGTGTCGAACTATATAGTAATACTATGAGGTATATTTTAGAGTATCGATAAGAAAATTGTCAGAGTGTAATGCTGGTGGTAGAAAGGAAAAAGTTGCCTATTCCATAATCTATGAAAGTTAAAAATTTACTATACATTAAGGCATATTATTACCAAATTTCTGGTAACCATATCATATTCAAATGATATTAAGTTGTATAAATTAAACACATCGATTTAGTTCATGTAAATTTAATTTTTATGTGAATTAGTTTATAGAGAATGCCAAAAATGTTGTTCAGCTGAATTGAATGATGAAAGTGATAAGGGAGAAGGGGTTTGATTATAATAGAATAAATGCCCAATCAATATGACATCAATATCATTAATAGTACATACCTATGCCCATGCCATTGTTTTTTTTCACTGTCACTATTACTACAATCCTTTCTCTTTATATAAACAATGAATTTCCAATAACCCACTACTCAATCTCCTAAATGCTTGATTGAAAATGAACAAAGCATGTTTATTTTATACTTTCCCTCTTTACTGTCTTTACTGCATTATTCATCCTGTTTAAAATTTTATACTTAGCCAAATTTACTCTTTTCGGGCTTAAAGGTATTCATATTTGTTTGGAACGATTTTATGTTTGCCTTTTTACTCTCCCAATGTTATTGTTTCGTGCGAGCTCTGTCGATACTTTCCCTCGGTGACATTAGTAATTGTATTGTTTATCAATACTTTCCCTCAATGACATTAGTAATTGCATTGTTTATCCTATTTAATTGTTCGACTTGGTAAATAGTAATTCCAAAAATTACCAAAATTTAATATTTTATACTCTGTCCTATAGAAATGGGTTATACTCAATTAATATTTTGCTCTTTCTTCATTTGGTTATTATTACTGTGTGCAACCAATTCTCTTTAATTATATTGATATGGGAAATCAATTCTACTTTTGCTTATCAGAAATTCTCGCAACATTCATGTGACAGCTGAAACGAAGGGATTGGTACACAATAGTATTCTTGACTCATTAATACAAAAAAACCACCTCTAAACATAGACTCTAATATGAATCTAGAATGCAAGTGCCAATATTTTTTTCCACTATCATCATTACTACAACCCTTTCTATTTATATAAGCAATGAACTTCCAAAAACATACTACTCAATCTCCTAAATGATTGACTTGAAATGAACAGAATTTTGCAAAATTAAGTAACAATTGACAAGACCAAATTAACCTTATTTTCAGCGTATGTACATAAAAGGTCTCATGTGTATGGAATGCCTTTATACTTGCTTCTTTTTCTCTCTAACACCATTATTTTATGCCCATTAAATATGAGATCGGTATCATTAATAACATATATTATGGAGACTGTTCAGCAACTAAATTAATTGTCTAATTAGTCCTATTTAAATTTTCAAATTATCTAAGTTATGGAGACTATTTAACAATGTAGGAAATACATTAGCCTAATTCACTCTTTACAAGCTTAGACCTATTCATATGTGTTTGCAATTACTTTAAACATGCCTCTTTATTCTTAACCCGCTGTTGTTACATTCAAGCTCAATCAATATGAGGACCCTCACTGTGACTACCAATTACTTCACTAATTATATTTTATGTCTGACGGCAATAGTTGTCTCATTAACCCTATAAATTTACAAACTAATCAACATTGCGGTAGACTATTTAATAAGAGATTTGAATAGACTGCTCAAATTTTAATAACTACCTTTTTTCCCTCTTAATACAGTTGTTTCATGCATGCTCGGTACATTTATTCTTTACAACTCTAAGGCCCATTATGTGAATAAAGTATTTAATGAATTTATACTTTCCATTTTGTAAGTGTTTATTTAAAATAATTACCAAAATTTACTGCATTTTTAATATTCATGCTACGATACAATAATCCCATAATAATTTGAAATAGAAAAATACACACATCCATATTTTGAACATTTACCTTTGCATCCAATTATGTTCCCACTACCCATGTTTATCCACTTTTCATGGGTGCAGACTTTCCTGTACCCACAGTTTAAAAATATCGGTGGCATCCCACTAATTAAATAAATTTGTTAAAGCTTCTACTCACTTGTACTCATTCTCCATTACAACTGTACATTACACTTTAACTGCAAGAACTATGGAAAATGAAAATGGCAGACATCCTGTTGCAAGAATATTCAATAATCTGATAATTCGAGGCACCTTTGGGTGAATGGAGATGAAACTAAGGAAGAAATTAATTCTCTCCTGAACAAGTATGGGGTTAACGTCATCGTATTAAACGATCAGGTGTGTATGATGTTGATATTTCAATATATATCCCAACTCGACTCATTGACATAAATACCATATGTCCAAATTTCAAGGATGTACAAATCTACCCACAACAACCAACAGAAATGAAGATATCAACCTCATCCACTCACCATACTGCCACTATAGATAAAGTACGTTAAACAACTACTTATGAAAAAGATGGTAATATTGAAAACTATTATAGCTAATATTGATCATTAATGTAACGTACAGTTATGGGATATCGTTATACTGGATTATATGGAGAATATGAGAAATACCACAATGACTAAATGGCCATTAAAACACCTATTAGTATGAAATTTGAGATTCATCTTAGTAGAACATTATGCACACTAATGTATCAATCATATTGACTACCCGTTCTCTCCTTCAGCTATAGCTTACGGTTAAAGCAGGTCACTGGCATCGAGGGGTTGTACTGGACAACTACGTGTTTTTGCGAGTGGTCAAGAAAATGTTATTCTACCGATAACATAACAAGTACTGCCAACTGTCTCCATATCTACGATCTATGCTACTTCTTCTGGAAAATATTAAATATTCCATTTTTAATTATGTTTCCTTTTTAATCAGCCGTAATATTTTTTAATTTATTGACTATGTATTCAACGCATTTATTTATATCTCACACAAAGTTTGAATGTTTAATTTTTGTTTCCTTATGCTTATCTTTGAACTATTTTTTATGTACGTGACACATATGTTGAATATATATACATACCACGATTGTTGTCTTTATAAGATTATTCTCTGTATCTCATTAATTTGCGTCAAAAGAGCAATGCTTTACCAATTTTTGCAACTAACACAAAACAGTTCATGCACATGAAGTTTAACTTTTATATGATAGCAAGGTTAGGTATATGCATTTACTGTCATCATGACATAACTGCTCTTTTTCAAATAGTTGGACCCAATGATTACTAATATATTTATTATTTTTCACCCAATCTAAATCTCAATTTTTTCTCCTGCATACAACACAAAAATAGTTTTATTCTCCCACTCTTAGTCCCCCAACTAATGCATGCAACTGCTGATTGTGGACACAACCACTACCTACCTATAACTAATTGCTCTACGTAAAGTTAACTTAAGTAAAAAGTCCTTCCATAATATTAAATTCCACCCACATAGCTACTAGTATTATTCTGCCATCTATTACCAACTATAATTATATAATATTTAACTAAATCTATTTACCATCAATTTACATGGAATTCCCTACCTATTAAATGACGTACCTTCCAATAAGCTACTTTTTCCTAGAAATACATTACATGAAAATTTTGAGAAAAAGGAAAATTTTTGCTAGACCATTCTTCATCACAAGAGACAGGTATGAGATTCGTAAATTTCTATAAAATCCAACTGCTAGTGTAGGTCTATTTCTAGAATAATGACAGAGTAAAGATACCGTCTTCAGTATGCTAACTGAAAATTCACACATTTATGTAGTCAATAAAGAATATGTCATACCCTATATACTTTTATTTAGATGATCGAAATGAACACAATTCATTACAGTTTACATCCGTGTTAAAATATGCTTGCAATTATAATAATTGAAACATTTATCTCCCCTAACTGGGACAAACTCTACCTATTTAAGATGATAATTAGTGAAGATAAACCAAATTTACACTTTACATACTTAAAAAAGTTCATCTATACGTACGTAATGGTTTAATACTTTATTCTTATTCTCTGAATGCCATTATTTACAAACCGAAAAATCATTCTATCAAAAAATATTTAATAAATTTAATCATTAATATCATTAATACTATATATTTGTGCCCATGCATTTGTTTGGAAGTATTTTATACTTCCCTCTTCGCTCCTTACTACCTTATTCGTCATATTTCAAAATTTATAATTGGCCAAATTTACTCATTCCTGGATTTTCTCCCAAATTACATATATACATACCCAATCAACATGACATCAATATCATTAATAGTACATATTTGTGCCCATGCCATTGTCCATACATTTTCTACTACCAAATATAGAATAGTGATTTTGGAAGCACCTGGTTGATCTGATCCTTTAGTCATGGTTGTTGAAGGAAGAAACAGGTAGGATGGTGTTGAGTTCTGGAAGAAAGAAGAAGATGTGGGTTTTGTGCATGTGCACATATGTGTTTGTGCACTTCAAATATCAAAAGAAAATATTTTTCAAGAAAATAAAGAACCATGAATTTTGGAATGTGATTTGAAGAAGGTATTACGAAAGAACCAGATTTTCTCGAAGCAGTCAAGGCCATTAAATCTTGTATATTTGCAATATAACTTGAATAAGAAGAAAAAGTTTTAAAAGGGACTTTAATTCACGCATATGAATTATAAGCAAGATTATTTCCAAGAATTTTGCAGCCGAAATCAACGGTCATCAAAAATAAAAAAATGAAAGAACAATCAAGAAGTTAGACTCAAAAGTGATGGTTTGCAAGAATTATAACAAGCAGAAGTTCTAACAAGGAAAATACTAAAACTAGAAGTAATAACTTGGAACAAAAAGTAATTAAAATTGAATAGAGAAGAAGATAAAATTGCACAGCAGGGATACAAGAAAATTTTATTCATTGATTCAAATTTCTTCATATCCTTCAATACAACATGCTCTGGTATTTATACAAACATGCAACAGCAGAAAAAATGATTGAATCACTCATGCATACCCATTTAGTCCTATATAGACCATTTACAAAGAATTATAAGACTACAAACAATTATACTTCATTAATAATGCCCAATAGTGGTTCTCCCAAATAACAGGATTAGATTTCACATATATCAGCTATGCACATGCATAGACGTGCACACACTGATACACTTACTTAATTCTCTCCATGGTCCAAGATCTACATACTTTCTACCTCTGACAGGTGTCTGCCATCCCCAGCTTTCCCTCCCAATGATATCCAGCCCAACTCTGTTGAACAGTGCTCTGTTGTAGAAACTTTGTAGAAGCTTCTTCTTCCTTAGTTCTATCATAGCGGTTTTTCGACTCCATAATCATGTCCATCAAAATGTGGTTGTTACATCTCCCCTGCACTTTAAGAACATATCTTGTCTTAAGGTTTAATGTGGGAAACTTCTTGATCATTGGCCAATAATCCTCTCACGTGGCCTCCTCTTCAGGTCAGTCTTTCCATTTAACTAGGATTTGAACCACCACATCATTATTTCTAGGAATCATTCTTCTACCTAGTATCTTTTCTGGCTGTTTAATAAGCTCTTCTATAAAATTAGGAATGTTATCTTGTATCACCAAAGAATCTCTTATTTTCTTTTTCAATTACGAAACATGGAATACATTGTGAATTTGAGCATTTTGAGGGAGTTGCAGTTTATATGCTATAGAACCTATTTTCTCTAAGACTTTATAAGGGCCATAAACTTTGGGTGAAAGCTTATGGGTTCTAAAATTCCTGGATGTAATCTGTTTGTAAGGTTGAAATTTTAAATAAACCCGATCCCCAACTTCAAATTGTCTATCAGTTCTCCTCATATTTGCATATTTTTTCATCTTTTCTTGAGCTAATTTTAAACAGTCCCTGAGAAACTATATCATGATATCCCGAGTGAACAATTCTTCTTAGTTTTAGTAAAGTGGGTGGGTCAATGCCATACATAATTTTGTATGGAGTAGTTTTAGTAAGAGTCTTCCAAGTGGTGTTATACCAATATTCAGCTTAAGGTAACCATTTAGACCATTCACTAGGTTTATGACATACATAACACCATAGATAACCTTACAAAATCTTATTCACTGCTTAAGTTTGGCCATCATTCTGGGGGTGATAGGCTGAAATGAGCTTAAGAGAACCGCCTTGAAGCTTAAAAAGCTCTTGCCAGAAGGTGCTTGTGAAGATGGTGTCTCGGTCGCTTACAATAGATTTAGGCATGCCATGTAATTTAAAGACACCCTGGAAGAAGACTGATGCTACCTCCTTAGCAGTATATGGATGTTGAAGTAGAAAAAAATGGGCATACTTACTAATCCTATCAACAACTACAATATTGACTGTGTATTTGCGACTTTTAGATAAACATGTAATAAAATCCATGGAAATGTCAGTCTAGATCTTGTCTGGTATAGGAAGAAGTTTCAATAAGCCTTGCACTCATATGTTCTCATGCTTATTTCTTTGGCACTCCTCACAAGACCTGATAAAGTTTTTAACATTAGACTTCATTTTTTCCAATGAAAAAACTGCTTCAATCTATGCAGAGCTGCGTTAACTTCTGAATGTCCTCCTAAAAGAGAGAAGTGGTGTTCTGTAATGAGAAGTTGAGTCGGCTGGGTTAGGTGATGGTCAACTAAATTTTTTTCATTTTTGAATATCAAGTCTTCAACAGCCTTGTATTTATTTTCTCGTAATTCTCTTGCTTGCACCCTTGCTAATAATTGTTGATACCATGGTGAATCATGTAAATCTTCCATGAGTTTTTGTAGCCAAGGAGTTTGTACAATGGTGATGACTTGTATTAATACTTTATTGTCTCAATTTCACCTTTTCTTAGTAAAGCATCAGCTACCTTATTTTCTTCGCCACTTTTATATTCTACTTTATAATCGAACCCATGAAGTTTAGCCAACCATTTTCCTTGCGCATCCATATGTATCTGCTGTGTTAATAAATGCTTTAAACTCTGGTGATCAGTCTTCATTACAAATTGTCTTCCCATCAAGTATGAGGACCATTTTTTTGTGGCAACGATGATAGCAAGGAGTTCCTTTTCATAAGTAGAGAAAGCTAAATTCCTTCCTTGGAGGGCTTTACTCAAATAGTCTATAGGCTTTCTGTTTTGAATGAAAACTGCTCCTATCCCTTGCCTACTAGCATCACATTCTAAGATGAAAGGTTGAGTGAAATCAGCATAGCTAGCACTGGTGGTGATACCAAGCATTGCTTTAACTGTTCAAAAGCTCCTTTTGCTTCATCACTCCATTTAAAAGCATCTTTCTTCAACATTGAGGTTAGTGGCTTAGCAATTATTCCATATCCTTCTATAAATTTGCTGTAATATCCTGTAAAACGCAAAAAGCCTCTTAAGGCCTTCAAGCTTTGTGATATTGGCCAACTAAGAATAGCCTACACTTACTAGGATCAACTGAGATGCCTTTGGCAGAAATGACATGTCCTAGGTAATCAATGGATTGTTTGGCAAACTGACATTTAGAAAGCTTGATCACTAAAGCATTTTTCTGCAAAAGGTGAAAAGTTAATTCAAGGTGTTTGAGATGTTCATTCTATGTTTGACTGTATACAAGTATATCATCAAAAAACACCAAAATAATTTTTCTCAAATATGCTCTAAAGATATCATTCATGAGAGATTGAAAGATGGAAGGGGAATTCGCCAACCCAAATGGCATCACCACAAATTGATAGTGGCCATCATGGGTTTTGAAAACAACTTTATGGATATCTTCCTTTTGCATTCTGATTTGTTGCTAACCGGAACTTAAGTCTAGTTGTGAATAATACTAAGAACTGTGTAATTCATCAAACAAATCTTCAATCGGGGGAATGGGAAACTTGTCTTTAACGGTGTGTGCATTCAACCGCCTATAATCAATACATAGCCTCCATGTTCCATCTTTCTTCATCACCATAACAACAGGAGATGAGTTGGAGCTGTGGCCCGGTCTAATAATTCCAGAGTCTAACATGTTTATTTTTTGTGGTTCATTTTTAATGTGATATGAGTGCATGTAGGTCTTAAAAAACAGGTTAGGAATTAGGTAAAAGCGGTATTCTATGATCATGGAGTCTTGGTGGAGGTAAATTTGGAGAAGAACTAGTGATCACGAAATATTTATTGAGCATGGTATCAATTTTTGGTGGAATAGAATTGGCATTGTTCTCTGATTGTATAAGCTGATAACATACCCTCATAGCTATTTGACCATGCACATATTCTTTATTTAACTTCCTCTCGTTAATGAATTTCAACTCATCTTGTTTCTAACCTTTCCACATATAAGGTTTATCATTGTACACAAATTTAACTTGTAGCCGATCTAGATTAAGTGTTATTTCTCTCAAATTTTTCATCCATTGTGCCCCCCAGTACCACTTGATAGCCATATAAGGGAAATAAAAGCAAGTCTAAATACTGTAGTACACCCTTGGCACTTGAGCACAACATCATGACAAACCCCTAAACTAGTCAGTTTTTCTCCACTGGCTGCCACAACTTCAAATAGTTTAGTTTCATCAACTTTTAAACCCAACTTCCTAGCAAGTTTATCATTGATGAAGCTATGGGTAGAACCAGAATCAATTAGGATATGAACTAGTTTACCCTGAATAATGCCTCTAACTTTTATTGTGGATAAAATAGGAATTCCACATAAAGCTTGCAAGGTGATGGCCAATGTCTCTTCAACTTGAATGGTAGATTCTATAGTGGATGCCTCATTAACACTGAAGTCTTTCCATTCCTATAAAGGCATCATTCCTTCCAGCACATAGACTTGAGGAGTTTTACATTTGTGATCCCTTGAACACTTTTCATTACAACCATAACACAAATTTTGTCTTCTCATTTCAATGATTTGGTTAAGGGTGAGTCCTCTACTTTTTGTCAAGGCTTCAAGTTGAGTTTCTATGGAGTTATTAACTTGGTTATATTGAGAATAGGAAGTGGAATCTTATGATGATTTTCGTTGTGGCAGTTGACTGGTCTTGGTAGTGGAGGTGCTAGGTGATGGATATTTAAATTTTTTGGTTTGAAGACATTTTCTTTCGAACACTTTTTCTAAGGATACTGCCTCTCTAAAGTCAATTGGTCTTGGAGTGAGTACATCATATCTAATTTCCTCTTTTAAGCCTCCAATAAATTTATCAAGCAAGTACTTTGGTGGAAGAGTTTCTAATACAACCTGCAACTGTTCAAATTTTCTCAAATAGGATCGAACTGTTTTATGCTACTTAAGCTTGGATAAAGTTTCATATGGCCTTTCTATTTCTTCAGAATTAAACCTGACCAATATTTCCTCTTTGAAGACTAGCCATGATTCATTGTTGTTGACTGTATTCACATCCCAATGGTACCATTGCATGGCTTCTTTCTTTAAAGAAAATGAACAAATTTCTACCCATTGATGTTCTTCTGTGTAGTGAAATTTAAAGTACTGCTCTACCTGTCTCAGCCAGTATGCCCCTCCTTCCTCACCATAATATGTAGGAATATATAATTTGATGATAGGGTATGGATTGTGGTTATGAAGCAGAGAGTAATCCAATATTGGTTTTCTAGGTTGATGAATAGTGCTCGGTTCCAGAAGCTTTACAGAAGCTTCTTCTTCCTCAGTTCTATCACAACAGTTTTTCTTCTCCATAATCATGGCTATCAAACTGTGGTTGTTACAGATTTTGAGTGTGTATGTAAACATAAAGAATTATAAGAAAATAATTTTAATGCTAATAAAGAAAAGGATATATATAGTCCAAAATCTATTAAATTTATAGATATTCTATAACAGAAAACATCAAATGATGCTCAATACTAAACTTTCAATATACATACTATATTTAATCAATAAGATTTCATACATAATGCTTATCACTTGAATTCGTGTAAAGATTTGAGAATGACTATATATGTTGCTGTGTTGAACTATATAGTAAAATACTATGAGTTATATTTTAGTGTATCGATAAGAAAATTGTCGGAGTGTAATGCTGGTGGTAGAACGGAAAAAGTTTCCTATTCCATAATCTTCGAAGTTTATAACTTTATTCTATATTAAGGCATATTGTTACCAAATTTCTAGTAAACATATTATATTCAAACGATATTAAGTTGTATAAATTAAACTCATCGATTTAATTCATGTACATTTAATTTTTATGTTATTTCGTTTGTAGAGAAATCCAAAAATGATGTTTAGCTGAATTGAGTGATGAAAGTGATGTGGGAGAATGGGTTTGATTATAACAGAGCCCATTACATACATGCCTAATCAATATGACATCAATATCATTAATAGTATATATATATATATATATATGTGCTCGTGCCATTGTTTTTTTTTTCGTCACCATTACTATAACCCTCTCTTTATATAAACAATGAACTTCCAATAACCCACTACTCAATCTCCTAAATGTTTGATTGAAAATGAACAAAGCATGTTTATTTATACTTTCCCTCTTTACTCTCTTTAGTGCAGTATTCATCCTATTTAAAATTTATACTTAGCCATCTTTACTCTTTCCGGGTTTAAAGGTATTCATATTTGTTTGGAATGATTTTATACTTACCTTTTTACTCTCCTAATGTTATTATTTCCTGAATCCTCCATCAATACTTTCTACTAATACATTAGTAATTGTAAATGGTTATTTACAAGAATTTATAATTTCCAATTTATGATTTTGTAAATGGATATTTACAAGGATTACCAAAATATACTCTTTTAAAGACCACTACATAAAGATAGATTGTAATATATTTATACATTTCTCCTTCTCTATATGGTTATTATTATGGTGTGTATTTTACTCTATTTAATTATTTTGATGTATTGAATCACTACTATTTCTACATATTACAAATGCTCCCAACTTATGTGTTACACTGTGAAGACAAGGGATCGGTACACACATGTCCTCCTTTCCTCATAGGAAAAGATCCTCTAACTATATACTGTGATATTAATCTACAATGTTAGTGATGTTGATTTTACCCACTATCACCATCATTACTACACTACGTATGCTTTGCAAAAAATATTACTATCTTTGTAAGCTTCATAAATAGCTAATTCACTAATCATATGTTATAATTTAATAATAGAATCGGCATTAAAAAATAATATGACATAAGTATCAAAATTTACTCCCATAATAAATGGCCTAAATATTATAAAATCCAAAATAGTCTCCACCCTTTTCTCTCTAATTACCATTATTACATGCATGTCCAACCAATATGAGATCAATATCATTAATAGTATATATGTATGCCTATGCATTTATTCAATGACTATACTAATTGCCTCATTAATGTTACTTACAATTTTAAATTTTTCTAAATTATGGCAGTAATTTAACAAGATAGGAAATAAATTAGCCAACTTTATTCTTTTGAGGCACAATGTTGTTCAAATGTGTTTGGAATGATTTTGATACTTGCCTCTTTATACTTTGTATATGACAATAGTAATTGTCGCATTTTTTTTTTGAGAAAAAGGATGGGATAAATCCCAGCCTTTAAATACCATAACTACCATGGACATTTACATATGGTTAAAAGTAGCACACAAATATCATTTTGCAATACAACCCCAGCTATCATTAACAAAAAAAAACAAAAAAAACAAAAAGAAACAATAATAAAATATACAACCAGTTTGAACAACTACAATATGTACATAGGCCTAAAACATGAACATCCAAAAGCATCAAGTGCCACAGTCAGACAGAAATAAGTGCTTCAGTTATCCCCTTCTTCTTTTGGCCACCCTCTTACCAATCGTATCCAAGCTCTCTCCGACACTCCTCTACAACTCTGGAAGCATGAGTCTTCATTCCTGGCCATATAGACAAGTACCACCTATCCAAAAGGAAATATTAGTAATAATATTTCTAACTAAAATGTCATAAGGTTTAGAAGTTCGCTTGAAACATCTATTATTTCTTTTGATCCATATAGTCCTAGATAAACTCAAATTAAGAAAATCTACCAAATTTCTTTCGACTATATTGGAAAGCTTTTTGTCTTCCTCCCAATACCAGAACTAGTCAAGAAAGTGAGGAACATTATCTATATGAAGATAGTGTAAGCATCTGATCCAAAGAAGATAGGTGAAAGGGCATTGAAAATAATTACGATCAATATCTTCATCTCTGTAACAGTAGAATATACATTTTGCATCTAAGCTCATTCCTTTATGTATGAGGAGTAGTTTAGTATTTAGCTTCTTGTTGACAGCCAGTCACATATGCATCTTTACCTTCGGTGAAACATGAGCTTTCCATAAGATTTTATGATACTTAACTTTCCTGCCACCAAAGTTCATGAGATTGCATACTGGATTCACTTTGAATTTCTTACTGCTTCCTAAAGACCACTCGGCTTTATCCATATTATCCCCAAGAGAAACATGTCCCGGTATATTAACGATCTTAATGTATTGGATAAGACTTTCTCCCTCAAGCACTCTGATAAAAGTTAGTCTCCATTTAAAGTCAGCTTCTTCATGAATATACAAATCAGCCATCATAGCACATTGATCAGTGGAGACAGAATAAAGATCAGGGTAAAGATACTTCAATGCAATATCATTTATCCACTTATTATGCCATAATAAAAAAATTCTTCCATTACCCACATTCCATTTTAATCCAATATTAAAAATGTCTTGCTGTTTTATACCGATTTCCATAAACTTGAGCATTGAACAGGGGCTAGAATGCCGACCATAAATTGGCCATTATTATAAGCCATTTCCATCCATTGTTTCCATAACGTGTTACCCTCAACAGCCACTCTCCATAACCACTCACATAACAAAGCACAATTTAACTCCCCAAGAGAAACAACACCTAAGCCTTCTTGTTCCTTTGACTTGCATACAACATCCACGCCATAAGATTATTCATGCTGCTACCATTTCTACTCCCTTTCCAAAGATTTTTTTTTCAAAATCCATCAATTCTTTTAATAACCTATTTAGGAAACTTATAAAATGACATCCAATATAATGGAAGACTAATCAAAATGAATTCATCAAAACAATTCTTCCTACCCTTGAAAGAGCATGGCTTTTCCATCTCGAAAGTTTAGAACCAACTTTCTCAATCAATGGTGACCAATCATCTTGTAATAAAGCAGTTGGCCTGATTACTATACCCAAATAAGATAAAGGAAAAACTCCAACCTTACAGTTTAAAGTTGAAGCTACATTCTTAATATCAAAATTCACATCTCCAACAGCAATAACTGAACTCTTCATGAAGTTAATTTTTAATCCAGACATATTCTCAAAACCATAAAGAATTAACTTTAACGAAGTTAGATGATGAGGCAATGGGGAATTAAAAATGTTAGTGTCATCTGCATATTGTAATGATGATATTCCTCCTTTAACAAAAGAATTACCCAAAGTATCAACTAATCCTTGTTGAGTAGCCACCTTGATTGACCTAACAAAGACAATCCACAACAATATTAAAAAGAAGTGGGGAAAGCGGATCACCCTGCCTTAGACCTCTTTTGGGTAAAATTTTATTACTTTCTTGGCCACTAATCAAAATATAAGAAACCCCACTACATGAAATTCCTTTAATCCAACTTCTCCATTTATCACCAAAATCTCTGGCCTTCGGAACCTCAAGCAGAAAATCCCAATTTAGAGAATCAAAAACTTTTGAAAAATCAAGCTTAAGAATAAAAGACTACACCTTATTTTTAATACCATGATTAATCACTTCATGAACAACAACAACATTTTCCATAATACTTCTGTCCTTAATAAATGCTGACTGACTGTTAAGGATTAAATAATCCATTAGACCTCTAAGTCTATTAGCAAGTACCTTGGTGATAATTTTGAAAATACAATTAAACAGACTAATAGGCCAAAAGTCTTTAACATTATCTGCACCATCACATTTAGCAATCAGGACCACTAAAGCATGATTTGACCAACAAAATTCGAAATTTCCATTGCAAAAATCAGAAAAAGCTGCCATAACATCAGTTTTAACTATATTCTAATACTTCTGAAAGAAAAAAGATGGGAATCCATCTGGCCCAGGAGACTTGTTAGCAGGTAGCTCAAAAATAGCTTTTTTGATTTCCTGTTCTACAAAAGGTTGTTCCAAACTGCTTAAATCAATGTCATTATTTTTCCCATAAATCAAATCCCAATCTATAGTAGAATCATTGTGATAAGAAGAACCAAAAAGATCCTTACAGTAATTAAAGAATTCATGTAAAATAGTTTCCTGTTCATAAATCTCCACCCCTTCAATAACAAGCTGATTCACTAAGTTCTTTCTTCGTCATCCATTAGCAACTTTATGAAAATAGGCAGTGTTTAGGTCACCATTATTTAAACAACTAACCCTAGACCTTTGTCTCCACATAATTTCCTCTTGATCTGTGACAATCATCAAATCCTCCTCCTTCTGTTTAAGAGTATTAACTACATCCATTATAATAACTCCTAATTCTTCTTTATTATTTAACTCCAAAATATCATAACAAAGTAAAAAATTCTCTCTTTAACACTTCCAAAACATCTTTTTTTCCAACATCTCAAAAAACTCCTTAATTCCTTCAACTTGAAGATTATATTTTTGGCAACATTATCATCACTTCTAAGACTTCTCCAATTTTCTTCAATCAGGTTATCAAAACTACTCTCTTGACACCACATCTTTTCAAATCTAAAACGTCTTCTAATTCTACCATCATCTCCAGTACCCAAAATAATTGGACAATGATCAGATATGATTCTAGCATGCCCATATTGATAAGTAAGAGGGTATTTTTCATCCCATTCATTATTGATGAAAAACATATCAAGCCTAGCCATGGTTGGATCCTCCCTCCCATTACTCTAAGTAAACTTCCTATTACTTAAAGGTAAATCAATCAAACCACAATCACTAACAAATTCATGAAACTTTAACATGTCATTAGGATTTCCTTCCTTTCCACTTCTTTCACCAATATATCTAGTAATATTAAAGTCTCTCCCAACAGCCCATGGTCCCATAATATCATTTATACTACTTGCACAATTCTCCCAAAATTTCTCCATATCCTTTCTATCACATGGTCCATAAACATTCATAATAGGGATTTTACTTTTATCTCTAACATCTTCAAGAACAACATGAATTATATTATCACAACTACATTCCTCCACCAAAATCCACATATCACTTATCCAACTAATAAAATGTCCACCACAACTACCAATAGAATTCACAACTCTCTATTCATTCAATACATTTCCCCCAACAGAAGCAAATAAGAAATTATTAGAATTAGCAATTTTTGTTTCTTACAGTAGTACAATATCAACATATAAGGAGCAAGTCAGATTTTTCACTCTGGCACATTTATTAGGGGTGCCCAATCCTCTAACATTCCATGATGATATTTTCATGAATCTGTAATATCCCGGAATTTTTAACAATATCAATTTAATAATCTGTAGTTAAAATTAAATTGATATTGATAATCTGTTAATAATTATCCAAATAGATTTAATAATCTTCTTCAATAAATATTTAAATTGGTTATTTTATCTTTTAAATGATATAAATTGATTTCTATTCACAATATAAATATATGGTTTATATTTTGAATAGATTAGCATTTGTTTTAATTTTAATAAGTAAACCATATTTTCTAGTTTAATATTTGTAGTAATTTGGAAATTTTGTTTTATTTAATATTTAAGCTTTTCAAAGTTGAATAAATGATTTCGGTTTAAACTTAATAATTGAACCATGTTTTAAAATTCTAATATTTACATTATAAATTGGAAATTTTGATTTTAATTAGTATTGAGTTTTCAAAAACTATTTCATAAAAATATATGATTTCAAAATTAAAAAGAAAAATATTTAAATGTTTAAATTAAATTGGCTTGAGTTTAAAATTTAGAATAAATTCAACAAATGGTTTTGTGACTTAATAAAATGGATTATTTATTTAATAAAAATATAATTCCTTGTAAAATGACTTTTGTAAAACAATATTGATATTGTATTGTCTTTTTAAATAAGTTTTGAATAGAAATTGCAGTTGGTTATTTCAAATTGAATTTATATGTATAACTTGATTTTAAAAATGATTGATTTTTGAATTTAGTTTGAATTTAAATTCAAAGTATAAAATCTTCATTTGTTTTAATTTTTATTAGTGTAAGTTTGTAAACATGATTTGTTGATTTTTCTCTTGTAAATTCATACACATATCTAAAATAAACTAACAAGTTATATTAAACTAAAAACACATGCATTAACTTGTAAATAAATACTAATTACCTTTAAAGGAAATACATGTGTTAGATTCATATGCATTTAAATTGACAAGTGTTGTAAAAATTGACATGTGTAAATTCTAGTTTTTATTTTTCTTTGTTTTCATTAAATCTGAAATATACATTAGTTAGCTTACATCTTCATACATATTGCATTTTTCATTCTCCTTAATCAATAGAGAAAAGATCAAAAACTCACTTACTTCATATATACAACCCTGTTCAAATCTGCATTTACAATCAAAGTAAAAACCTGCATACTCCACCCCTCATCAAAGATCAAATCTACATATTCCTCTTCTTCAACAATCAAACTCATCTGCCTTAAAATCAAATATCAATCTACGCTTCCTCAAAATCAAATAAAGCCTGCACTGTTGTTTTTATCTGCATTTCCTAAAAGCAAAGTGAAGCCTGTTCTTTTTCTCTGGACTCTGTTTCAAACCTGAAGTGAATGAAGACCTTTGCATTTCTGTTTGAATCTAGGTTGAATGAACATCTGCATGCTCGCATTTGGGTCAAGCTTGCATTTTTATGTCTTCTGCATAAAGGAAAAACAGGGACTCTGCATGTCTTTGGGGGGGATTAGCTACTGCATCTTCTTACTGCATGCAAGCAATTAGAGTTTGGATCATGAGCTTTCAAAATTCAAACTCAGATTTCAACAGTGGAAGTCAAGCCTGCATTTGTTTTCTGCAAATTCAAATGATCAGTGGTCTGCATCATTAAAAAAGTGAGTAACAATTTATTTTAAAAACTAATTTAAATTTATATAGTTGCTTGAATTGTTTACTAATGAGTATCATAAAATGTCTGTATATATGTATGAGTTTGAACATCTGCTTGCTGTGATGAATTTCTTCTTGTTCTAGAATTCCAGACTTTAGATACAATTCAAAATTTCATAAACTCAAGATTTAATCCATGTTTAGATGCAAAGTAAGTTGTATTATTTTCATCAGTTCATGTTTAAAAATGTCAAGAAGTTAAAAATTATGAGTTGACCCTGGAAACAGGGAAAAGCATCATGCATGCTTATTTTTATCAAAACTCAAACAAATGGATGTAGTAATTTAGTAGTATAAATCAAATATTTAAACTGTAACTTGATTTTTAAATCAAGTATTAGTATTTTTAGGTGTTTGATTAAGTGGCAGTTTGTTCTTAAACCAAAATATGAATTTGTGAAAATTCTTGCAATCTGTAGTATAAGAAAACCCAAATTTCTTTCTGAGTTATTAAGTAAGGATCATAGATCCTTGGGAAAATCAGAGAAGTGTATAATGATTACTAGATTGGTTGCAGTTGGGAAGTTTTTGTATGAACCCTAGTTTGAATAGGGGTAAAAGATTGGGACAGTGAGAGGGGAAGAGTGGATCGAGTGATGTGATACTAGGTCATTGTGTAGCTGAAGGGTGTTGGAACTCGAGGCCGGAAGGGTTTAATGACAGATGATCGGAATGGCAAGAGATCGCCGTTGACAGGTTGGGGTAAGAACCTGGAAAATGTTTTCAGGTTTGGGGTTTCTGAGCTAAATTGTTAATTCTTGTTTTAATGTCTGATTTGGTGATTGTGTTAGGGTATTGAGGAGTTGTTGGTTGTGGTTTGATCACCGAAGACGATCGACAGAGGTGGTGGTCGCCGTGCATATGCACGGCGATGAAAACTCTGGTGATGTATTGGGGTTCTGGATGTTTCAGGGGGAGGTCTGTGTTTACTCGAAGCAAGTATAGTAGAAACTCGAAGTAAAGCAGTTTTTAACCCGAAGTAGAAAATAGGGTTCTTGGGTTGAATCTCTAATTTTCAGGTTTCAGGGGAAAACTGTGTTCTTTTAAAATCTGGGTTTTTAAATTTTAAAATCTGTAGTTTTGTTTAAAAGTAAGGTTAGGTTTAATTCAAATTCAAGTTTGAACTTTTGATTCAAATTCAAATTCCAGTTTTTAAAACCGAAATTTAAGTTTAAAATTTATCTTAATTAACTATATCATGTTGATAAAATAGTTTAAACTTTTTAATAATGAGGTTTTAAAATATATGAATTGATTTAAGGTTAATTTAAATCTGGAAATTCAAAAGTAAAATTTGAATTTCAGTTTTAATCTTTAAAAAAAGGTTTAGTTTGAAGTTTTAAATTAAAATGGAATTTAAATTAGTAAAGTTTTGAAATGAATTTAACTTTAAAGATTTTAATAGCATTTGTTTGATTTGCAATATAAAAGTTTTAAATTATTTAAAACTTTGATAAGTTTAAAATTATTCTATTTAAACTTGAATTTAAATTGAAATTTAAAGGTAATCTCATAAGTACTTTATTTTCAATTAAATTGTTCTAAACATGATTAAGTTATGTTTTATTTTGAAAATTTGATTTAAGATTATGTTTTAGAATTAATTAATGAGGTAATTTAAATTAATTAATTAGTTTAAATTAATTAATTGAATTTGGACTTAATAGTTGATTAATGATTAATCAATTATAATTAAGATCACTGATTATATTATTAATTAATGATAAATGAATATTAATTATGTGATTAAGTGTAAAATCAAGGTTAATTAATTTAATAATTAACTTTAATTAATAAATGATTAAAGATAATTTAAATGGTAATTAATTTAAGTTAATTACCTTATAAAATAATTTTAGGATGGTTAATGAAGGTCATTAACCATGATTATTTAATAATTAATTAATGTAGTTAATTTTCATAATTAATTAGATTAATTAATTTAACAATAATCATTTATAAATGGTTAGAGAGTAATTACTTGATAAAGTAATTAGGAAATTAATTACTTAATGTAATTAATTTGATTTAGTGAGATTGTTTAATTTAATTAATTAAGTTTAATTAATTTTAAACACTTGAGTTTTATAAATAATTACTTTATGTAATTAATGATTTGGAAATTACTCAGTTAAGTAATTGTTTAATAATTACATGATTGTAATTAAGTGGATATGTTTAAGTGTGAGGTAATTTGGTTTAATTATTTAATAATTAATCAAGGGATTAATAATTAATTTGGTTTAATATAGTAATTAAGTTAGTTAATTACTTAAGGTAATTAATTTAAGAAATAATTAAGGATCATTAATTATTGTAGTTAATGATGTAATTAAAGTTGATTAATTATGATTAATTAATCAATAATAGGTAATTAAAGAAAATTAATTAATGTAATTAATTAAGGATTAGGATAATTAATTATGATTAATTAATTAATTGAGTAATTAAGGGTTAATTACTGTTTGGTTGTGAATAATTAATTTGTGAAATTAATTTAGGATAATTAAATAAATGTAATTAAGGATAATTAATCAAGGTGATTAATTTAGGTAATTAATAATAAATGATTAATTGATTGTAATCAATTAAATGATTAAGTAAGCAAGATTTATTTGGTGAAGTAATTAATTTAATTTATTTTAAATTAATTAAAGATGGGTAATTAATTTAATTCATTTTAAATTAATTAGTAATAGAGATAGTTAATTTAATTCATTTTAAATTAATTATATTGTGATGAGTAAATCTTTGCTTATGTATGAATGGATGTCATTGATTGACTTGAATGCTTTGAGATCTCAGTAATGAGATAGATAATATTGTGTGGTATGGATGTTTGATTGTATTGTGATGATAACATAGGTTATCTATTGTGATGGTGATATATGGTATATCTATTTGATATTGATAATGTGGGTTACCTGTTATGTGATAATGTTGATTATCAGTTATGGTTTACGAATTATCTATCTATGTATATAGATACTGTATTGAATTGTTTTTAAACCTTTAAAACAACTTGGACCTTAAAAGACACGCTTTGGTTTTCGATGAGACCGGGATCGGATTTCCATATTTGGATATCCGAAAATCACATCGATTCCAAATAACGTTAGGTCGTGAATCAAAGTGGAGCGAGTGAAGACTCTAGATGTAAGGACTATGAGTCGGTATAACTCTGTGGGTGATTCCGCAATGAGTTGACGGAATTAGTTCTTATAGATTCGAGATGGTGGTTTAGAGTGCAAGGGTTATTGTCGTTAACTATGAGGCTGATTCCAAAATGAGTGTAACGAGATAATGCCTTCGGTTTCGTTCGAACCCGGAATGAACTTGTACGGATTGAATGCTTTCAGAACATCGTCAGGTGGACGATGAGCATTCTAAGTGATATGTACTATAAAGGTAATCGTAGCCTCAAGCCTCATCAACCGAGAATGGCTAAAACATGGGAGGTGCAGTAAGGCTTCGTGGGTCGCACCCACTGGAGAGCAAGATTGATCCCTGTCTAGAAGTCCCTTTGTATTCGGCTATGTGGGTGGTTGCTAGCTACAACCATGGGGTTGTCTTGTTCGGAACTATTCAGTAAGGAATGGGTCCGGCTTTGTGTTGCAGGGGGTCGGGAGTGATCCTCGGTACGTTGATCTAGGCCACGTACTGTGACGGGCGGTACCCCAGTAGCCCTGCCATTGTATGGAGTCCAAAATCCAATAAGTGCCAACGGTTTTGATTGTATTACCCACTTTTGTGGCTAGTAGCTGGAATTTAATCATGTAACAATTTCGGCTATTTCTTATTTATTTGAAAACCCTAGACACTATTATAATATAATCGGATTTCCTATCAAATGTTTTGGTTAGCGTAAGGTAAAAACTTTTCCATGTTTATGTGTGGGAAGTCTTACGTGATACCTTTCTTTTCAAAAGATTTTTTAAATGTTAAGCAACTTTAACGTATTACTCACACCAGACCCATGTCTGACCCGGAGTTTATTTTTGTTTTTCATAAACTCTTGGGTACTCAAATTTTTATGAGTAGTCAAGGGAATTCAGGTTAGGATTCAAGTTAGCTTTGACGAATTGTGGAGGAGCAATGGAGCAGGAGGCTTCTGCGTATAGATATATATCTAGTTTTCCGCTGTGTGTTCTCTGAGTTGTTGTATTGAGTTATATAACCAGACAGGTGTTTATAACTGTCTAGTATGTGTCGTATATCTGTGTACTCTGATAATGGTTGTAAACTATGTAATATTTATGTTATTAACATAATTTATTCGTTCCGTTGTGTAGATTCTGATGTTGTTTCTTTCTTCTCTCCTTTCTATTCTCTTTTCTATCCCTTTCTTTCTTAAATCATGATGCATCTTTCCGGGAGTGGAAGGCGGGTCGTCTCAGTTGGTATCAGAGCATTAGGTTGAGTGAATACCTAGGCTCTGTAGTAGTGTCTTTCTTGAGAGAGCGTACTTGTAATTTTTAATATATATATATATATATATATATATATATATATTTCTACCTATCTATTGGGTTACCTATTCAGGTTTTCCAATATAAGTTATAAAGGTAGATGGGGTAGTGGTGTGTGTAACACGATTACTACCATTAGTTGGAGTTTGAATGTTTGAGGTTGGAGGTGTTTAGTCGAGACTATAGACCTAATACTGTCTCGAGTAATCTTTGTAGTTTGGTGTAGAATTTCATTGATCTCTGAAGGAAACCTGTTAAGGTTCGGAGTTCATTTCTGAAGTTGGATGAGTAGTGTTTGGATTTGTTGGTTTGGCAGAAGTAAGTGATGGTATTTGAATACCTCAGGAATAGTAGCTGCGTGACGAGATGCAGTGACTATGGATGTTCCCGAAGATGTTTTCTTTGGAACAAGTTAAGGAGATGAGTCTGCTTCAGTGTTGTGGCTGTGATCAGCCGGAGTTTCTGTTTGCTTTGAGGTTTGAGTTTCTCGAAGAGCTTGTTTTGGAATTCTTTGGCATCTGTGGCAGCAGTGCAGTTTGGAGTGTTCTCGGTGTTGGCAAGAGATCTTTTGGCTTAGCAGTTTTTTTGAAGTGGAGTTCAGAAGCAGCTGAGTGGACCCATTTCTTCGATGGGTTGGCCAGTTAAGTTTAAGCTGTACAATTTGGTTAAGAGAGAACAGTTTTTCTTTGGATTTGGTTTGGGTGGTTCGCAAAAGTGACTTGCGAATTGTTTGAGTGTTCTCTTGGGTTATCTGAGTTTTCTGATGTCTTCAGAGAAGTCAGAGTTTTGCTCGCATCCGGAGATTGAGCTTTCTTATCGACTGGAATTCCAGGAATGGTACCGGTGGTTCAGCTTTATAGAAGAATGGTTCCAAGGAGATTGAGTTGGTGCAGCAGCTCAGAGTTTTGGAGGAACTTCTGAATGATTCTTATGTATTTGTTCAACCATATCTCTGGATGTGTTATCCTGTTTGTGTTTGTGTTCTTCTTTAGCATTCTCTTCTACTTCGGATCAGAGTTGAGCAGCGGAAGCAGTTTGGAAGTGCATCTGCTTTTCTTTTTCGGACTGAAGAAGTTGTTGTCTTCTGATGTTGAGAAGTTGAGTTTGAGTTTTTGGTTTTGATTGATCTTGAGGAGATCATTTTTTTGTGTTGATTGGTCTAGTTTGTTTCTAAAAGCATCAGCGAAGGTTGAGCTGATCAGTAAGGTTGTGGACAGCCTAGGATTGTCTGAAGAGTTTTGTGGATAAGAGTCGGAGGAATTTGGATTCTGAAGACGAAGATTAATTTTGGATAAGTTTTCTCTGATCTTAAGTGAGCTATAAGTTTTGGTAAGTCTGAGAAGTTAGCTCTGTAGTGTTTTGGAACTTTTCTGTATCTTGGAGAATAAGTGATTGATCTACAGGATTGGATTGCCAGTTTGGATAACTGGGATTCGATGAGTTTCACGTATCTCTGAGGGACTACGTGTATGATCTATCTCTGGTTGTGGAACCAGCAGTTCTGGAGTTTTGGTTGTTGAGTCAGACTCGTTTGCAGTCTGATATCTTGTCTAGTGTTATAGATATAGTTGTATAGAAGTTTTGTAGCTTCATAGTATTGATTGTTTGGATTCTCTAGAGCGAGTATCCCGATATATATATATATACACCTGGGGAAACTTGATAAAATTCTATCCAGAATTTGTCTGTGTAATTAGATTTGTTTGATTGGTTGAATTGGTTGTTAGCATATGTTTGATATATGCTTGTGTTTTTAAAATTAAAATTTGATAAGATTATTCAATTACCTTTGCTATAAATTTCGAGGACGAAATTCTTTTAAGGGGGAAGGATTGTAATATCCCGGAATTTTTAACAATATCAATTTAATAATCTGTAGTTAAAATTAAATTGATATTGATAATATGTTAATAATTATCCAAATAGATTTAATAATCTTCTTCAATAAATATTTAAATTGGTTATTTTATCTTTTAAATGATATAAATTGATTTCTATTCACAATATAAATATATGATTTATATTTTGAATAGATTAGCATTTGTTTTAATTTTAATAAGTAAACCATATTTTCTAGTTTAATATTTGTAGTAATTTGGAAATTTTGTTTTATTTAATATTTAAGCTTTTCAAAGTTGAATAAATGATTTTGGTTTAAACTTAATAATTGAACCATGTTTTAAAATTCTAATATTTACATTATAAATTGGAAATTTTGATTTTAATTAGTATTGAGTTTTCAAAAACTATTTCCTAAAAATATATGATTTCAAAATTAAAAAGAAAAATATTTAAATGTTTAAATTAAATTGGCTTGAGTTTAAAATTTAGAATAAATTGAACAAATGGTTTTGTGACTTAATAAAATGGATTAATTATTCAATAAAATTATAATTTCTTGTAAAATGACTTTTGTAAAACAATATTGATATTGTATTGTCTTTTTAAATAAGTTTTGAATAGAAATTGCAATTGATTATTTCAAATTGAATTTATATGTATAACTTGATTTGAAAAATGATTGATTTTTGAATTTAGTTTGAATTTAAATTCAAAGTATAAAATCTTCATATGTTTTAATTTTTATTAGTGTAAGTTTGTAAGCATGATTTGTTGATTTTTCTCTTGTAAATTCATACACATATCTAAAATAAACTAACAAGTTATATTAAACTAAAAACACATGCATTAACTTGTAAATAAATACTAATTACCTTTAAAGGAAATACATGTGTTAGATTCATATGCATTTAAATTGACAAGTGTTGTAAAAATTGACATGTGTAAATTCTAGTTTTTATTTTTCTTTGTTTACATTAAATCTGAAATATACATTAGTTAGCTTACATCTTCATACATATTGCATTTTTCATTCTCCTTAATCAATAGAGAAAAGATCAAAAACTCACTTACTTCATATATACAACCCTGTTCAAATCTGCATTTACAATCAAAGTAAAAACCTGCATACTCCACCCCTCATCAAAGATCAAATCTGCATATTCCTCTTCTTCAACAATCAAACTCATCTGCCTTAAAATCAAATATCAATCTACGCTTCCTCAAAATCAAAAAAAGCCTGCACTGTTGTTTTTATCTGCATTTCCTAAAAGCAAAGTGAAGCCTGTTCTTTTTCTCTGCACTCTGTTTCAAACCTGAAGTGAATGAAGACCTTTGCATTTCTGTTTGAATCTGGGTTGAATGAACATCTGCATGCTCGCATTTGGGTCAAGCTTGCATTTTTATGTCTTCTGCATAAAGGAAAAACAGGGACTCTGCATGTCTTTGGGGGGGATTAGCTACTGCATCTTCTTACTGCATGCAAGCAATTAGAGTTTGGATCATGAGCTTTCAAAATTCAAACTCAGATTTCAATAGTGGAAGTCAAGCCTGCATTTGTTTTCTGCAAATTCAAATGATCAGTGGTCTGCATCATTAAAAAAGTGAGTAACAATTTATTTTAAAAACTAATTTAAATTTATATAGTTGCTTGAATTGTTTACTAATGAGTATCATAAAATGTCTGTATATATGTATGAGTTTGAACATCTGCTTGCTGTGATGAATTTCTTCTTGTTCTAGAATTCCAGACTTTAGATACAATTCAAAATTTCATAAACTCAAGATTTAATCCATGTTTAGATGCAAAGTAAGTTGTATTATTTTCATCAGTTCATGTTTAAAAATGTCAAGAAGTTAAAAATTATGAGTTGACTCTGGAAACAGGGAAAAGCATCATGCATGCTTATTTTTATCAAAACTCAAACAAATGGATGTAGTAATTTAGTAGTATAAATCAAATATTTATACTGTAACTTGATTTTTAAATCAAGTATTAGTATTTTTAGGTGTTTGATTAAGTGGCAGTTTGTTCTTAAACCAAAATATGAATTTGTGAAAATTCTTGCAATCTGTAGTATAAGAAAACCCAAATTTCTTTTTGAGTTATTAAGTAAGGATCATAGATCCTTGGGAAAATCAGAGAAGTGTATAATGATTACTAGATTGGTTGCAGTTGGGAAGTTTTTGTTTGAACCCTAGTTTGAATAGGGGTAAAAGATTGGGACAGTGAGAGGGGAAGAGTGGATCGAGTGATGTGATACTAGGTCATTGTGTAGCTGAAGGGTGTTGGAACTCGAGGCCGGAAGGGTTTAATGACAGATGATCGGAATGGCAAGAGATCGCCGTTGACAGGTTGGGGTAAGAACCTGGAAAATGTTTTCAGGTTTGGGGTTTCTGAGCTAAATTGTGAATTCTTGTTTTAATGTCTGATTTGGTGATTGTGTTAGGATATTGAGGGGTTGTTGGTTGTGGTTTGATCACCGAAGACGATCGACAGAGGTGGTCGTCGTCGTGCATATGCACGGCGATGAAAACTCTGGTGATGTATTGGGGTTCTGGATGTTTCAGGGGGAGGTCTGTGTTTACTCGAAGCAAGTATAGTAGAAACTCGAAGTAAAGTAGTTTTTAACCCGAAGTAGAAAATAGGGTTCTTGGGTTGAATCTGTAATTTTCAGGTTTCAGGGGAAAACTGTGTTCTTTTAAAATCTGGGTTTTTAAATTTTAAAATCTGTAGTTTTGTTTAAAAGTAAGGTTAGGTTTAATTCAAATTCAAGTTTGAACTTTTAATTCAAATTCAAATTCCAGTTTTTAAAACAGAAATTTAAGTTTAAAATTTATCTTAATTAACTATATCATGTTGATAAAATAGTTTAAACTTTTTAATAATGAGGTTTTAAAATATATGAATAGATTTAAGGATAATTTAAATCTGGAAATTCAAAAGTTAAATTTGAATTTCAGTTTTAAACTTTAAAAGAAGGTTTAGTTTGAAGTTTTAAATTAAAATGGAATTTAAATTAGTAATGTTTTGAAATGAATTTAACTTTAAAGACTTTAATAGCATTTGTTTTATTTGCAATATAAAAAGTTTTAAATTATTTAAAACTTTGATAAGTTTAAAATTATTCTATTTAAACTTGAATTTAAATTGAAATTTAAAGGTAATCTCATAAGTACTTTGTTTTCAATTAAATTGTTCTAAACATAATTAAGTTATGTTTTATTTTGAAAATTTGATTTAAGATTATGTTTTAGAATTAATTAATAAGGTAATTTAAATTAATTAATTAATTTAAATTAATTCATTGAATTTGGACTTAATAGTTGATTAATGATTAATCAATTATAATTAAGATCATTGATTATATTATTAATTAATGATAAATGAATATTAATTTTGTGGTTAAGTGTAAAATCAAGGTTAATTTATTTAATAATTAACTTTAATTAATAAATGATTAAAGATAATTTAAATGGTAATTAATTTAAGTTAATTACCTTATAAAATAATTAGAGGATGGTTAATGAAGGTCATTAACCATGATTATTTAACAATTAATTAATGTAGTTAATTTTCATAATTAATTAGATTAATTAATTTAATAATAATCATTTATAAATGGTTAGAGAGTAATTACTTGATAAATTAATTAGGAAATTAATTACTTAATGTAATTAATTTAATTTAGTGAGATTGTTTAATTTAATTAATTAAGTTTAATTAATTTTAAACACTTGAGTTTTATAAATAATTACTTTATGTAATTAATGATTTGGAAATTACTCAGTTAAGTAATTGTTTAATAATTACATGATTGTAATTAAGTGGAGATGTTTAAGTGTGAGGTAATTTGGTTTAATTATTTAATAATTAATCAAGGGATTAATTAAGTAATTAATTAAGGATAATTAATTTGGTTTAATATAGTAATTAAGTTAGTTAATTACTTAAGGTAATTAATTTAAGAAATAATTAAGGATCATTAATTATTGTAGTTAATGATGTAATTAAAGTTGATTAATTATGATTAATTAATCAATAATAGGTAATTAAAGAAAATTAATTAATGTAATTAATTAAGGATTAGGATAATTAATTATGATTAATTAATTAATTGAGTAATTAAGGGTTAATTACTGTTTGGTTGTGAATAATTAATTTGCGAAATTAATTTAGGATAATTAAATAAATGTAATTAAGGATAATTAATCAAGGGTGATTAATTTAGGTAATTAATAATAAATGATTAATTGATTGTAATTAATTAAATGATTGAGTAAGCAAGATTTATTTGGTGAAGTAATTAATTTAATTTATTTTAAATTAATTAAAGATGGGTAATTAATTTAATTCATTTTAAATTAATTAGTAATAGAGATAGTTAATTTAATTCATTTTAAATTAATTATATTGTGATGAGTAAATCTTTGCTTATGTATGAATGGATGTCATTGATTGACTTGAATGCTTTGAGATCTCAGTAATGAGATAGATAATATTGTGTGGTATGGATGTTTGATTGTATTGTGATGATAACATAGGTTATCTATTGTGATGGTGATATATGGTATATCTATTTGATACTGATAATGTGGGTTACCTGTTATGTGATAATGTTGATTATCAGTTATGGTTTATGAATTATCTATCTGTGTATATAGATACTGTATTGAATTGTTTTTAAACCTTTAAAACAACTTGGACCTTAAAAGACACGCTTTGGTTTTCGATGAGACCGGGATCGGGTTGCCATATTTGGATATCCAAAAACCACATCGATTCCAAATAACGTTAGGTCGTGAATCAAAGTGGAGCGAGTGAAGACTCGAGGTGTAAGGACTATGAGTCAGTATAACTCTGTGGGTGATTCCGTAATGAGTTGACGGAATTAGTTCTTATAGATTCGAGATGGTGGTTTAGAGTGCAAGGGTTATTGTCGTTAACTCTGAGGGTGATTCCAAAATGAGTGTAACGAGATAATGCCTTCGGTTTCATTCGAACCCGAAACGAACTTGTATGGATTGAATGCTTTCAGAACATCGTCAGGTGGACGATGAGCATTCTAAGTGATATGTCCTATAAAGGTAATCGTAGCCTAAAGCCTCATCAACCGGGAATGGCTAAAACAGGGGAGGTGCAGCAAGGCTTCGTGGGTCGCACCCACTGGAGAGCAAGATTGATCCCTTTCTAGAAGTCCCTTTATATTCGGCAGTGTGGGTGGTTGCTAGCTACAACCACGGGGTTGTCTTGTTCGGAACTATTCAGTAAGGAATGGGTCCGGCTTTGTGTTGCAGGGGGTCGGGAGTGATCCTCGGTATGTTGATCTAGGCCACGTACTGTGACGGGCGGCACCCCAGTAGCCCTGCCATTGTATGGAGTCCAAAATCCAATAAGTGCCAACGGTTTTGATTGTATTACCCACTTTTGTGGCTAGTAGCTGGAATTTAATCATGTAACAATTTCAGCTATTTCTTATTTATTTGAAAACCCTAGACACTATTATAATATCATCGGATTTCCTATCAAATGTTTTGGTTAGCATAAGGTAAAAACTTTTCCATGTTTATGCGTGGGAAGTCTTACGTGATACCTTTCTTTTCAAAAGATTTTTTAAAAGTTAAGCAACTTTAACCTGTTACTCACACCAGACCCATGTCTGATCCAGAGTTTATTTTTGTTTTTCATAAACTCTTGGGTACTCGAATTTTTATGAGTAGTCAAGGGAATTCAGGTTAGGATTCAGGTTAGCTTTGACGAATTGTGGAGGAGCAATGGAGCAGGAGGCTTCTGCGTATAGATATATATCTAGTTTTCCGTTGTGTGTTCTCTGAATTGTTGTATTGAGTTGTATAACCAGACAGGTGTTTATAACTGTCTAGTATGTGTTGTATATCTGTGTACTCTGATAATGGTTGTAAACTATGTAATATTTATGTTATTAACATAATTTATTCGTTCCGCTGTGTAGATTCTGATGTTGTTTCTTTCTTCTCTCCTTTCTATTCTCTTTTCTATCCCTTTCTTTCTTAAATCATGACGCGTCTTTCTGGGAGTGGAAGGCGGGTCGTCTCAGAATCACTATTAAAAGCCCTTAAACTTATATAGCCTTAATATTATCAAGATCAAATTCACCATTTTTAAAAATAATACCCATTTTTTTAGCAGCTTCACACAAATGCTTAGAAGAAAATGAATTTGAAATAGTAGGCACATGAATACTTCCATAAAAAGGATGAGTGGACTTACTAGATGAAGCAGTAGCACACTCCAAGGATCTGACTTCTGCCCTCTTTCCAGCTTTGCTCAAAGTATCTTCCTTTCTTCCAATCAGCCTTGCATTTCTTCTGATTCTGCTATACCCTTTTCTTGTGCTAGTGAATTATTGCTAATTTCAATTACAGGCACATGATCTTTGATGGTTTCAATAATCTGAACACTATTCTCCTCAGAAATGGAATCACCATCAATGATCTGGATATTGTTCTCCTTTGATATGCGGGCACCATCTTTTTCTGCAAAAACACAAACTTCTGACTTGATTGTTCCCGTATTTCTAATGAACTCTGTGACTTCCTATGAATTATTATCTTTGAATATAACATCATTAGCATCATCGTAATCAATTTTTGCCTCTTCCACTATGACCTGATTAAGTATATTAAATGGATTCGCAGCATGGACTTCTTCGTTGACTATACTAGTTCTCTACAACCCCTTCTCGCTACTGATATAAGTAACATGAGTAACCACCACTCCCTCATCAGTAACATCAAGATTTATCAAATTTTTATCAGTACTAACAATTGGAGATTTCCTTTTCCAAACTTTTTCGGAATTTGGTCCAAATTTACTATTGTTCCATTGATCCACTTCCAAATTCCCTAGAATCAAAGTAAATTTCATGGAAATAGTGTATCTTGCATTTCCAACAATGGTATTAATCACCTTCGGAATAGGAACAGTTTCATCTCATTCCACCTCAACACCAAGATAGGAATGATCAAATTTTTTACCATCGGCCAAATCCATCTTAAGTAAAATGCCAATACCATAAACCACTCCTTCCAGCACTTCAAAATCCCAACATATCTTCGGAAGATTTGTGAGCCGAAGCCACACTCTAGAGTTCAAAATTCTATCTGTTTTGCCTTCATGCAAATCCAGAGTATAAGTTTTATAGATTTGCCTAAAGTTTTGATTTGCTTCCGTATGGCAGCGTCCAATACCAAATTAAATGAAGGAAATATGACATTGATTTCATGAAAGAACTTCTTTATCTCCCAATTATAAGCACCAAAGTGTCGAGTTAGTAATTCAGCAATTTCATTAACAGTAAATTCTCCTCTATCTATAGAAATTATCACACATCTTCTGCTTCTTCTGTAGGCCCTTGCCAAAAAATCATAATTATCAAGAATGACTGAAAGCAATTTGTTAGAATCAACTCCACTTACTTGATTATCATTCCCCTTATCGTTTCTGGACCTTAGATCCTCACTGCTAGAATTTTTATCTCACAGATCTACAACCGGAGCAATTTCCTTCCCATTTTTACTCTGATTTCGATGCACTGAGGACAATGAATAGATATATGCCCAAAATCATTTCAATAAAAGCATAAGATACTAGTGCAACAATCTTTAGCAATATGCTTTGCAATTCCGCACCTGAAACACAGCCTTTTGATTTTATTTGCTTGAATTTCCTCAGAATCGAATATGTTTTTCGTATTTTTAGAGGAGATGAATATATTCGTTGATTTGAAGTGATGGCCAGAGCATACGAAAGCTTTCCATTTGTGTTAGAGGTATTAGGCAAAGAGACGGTTGAAGATATGAGAGGTTTGAGAAAATCCTAAGAGAATTAAAAAGAATTAGGGTAATGATTAAATTTCGTAGTGGTAGAGAGAGAAGGAGTGGAAGTCACGTGATCCGCCATTTTCTTGAATATAGTCAAAATATGGATTATGTTAGAGTTTTTAATTGTTGCATTAACTTTATAAATTTAGAAACTCAGCAGTATTATGGTATACTATTTAACACGAGATTAGGTAGATAAGCCACCCTTCACATAATTAAATATCTTTATGTATCTAAGTAAAGTTTTAATACTTGCATCCTATTCTTCTAACAATGTTTAAACCAATCTCGCTAAATAAATTATAGAGGAATAAAGGTACATTCTTGAGTGTACTACCTGAAAATTCACCCATTCCTACGGTCAATAAATAGTCTTTCATACCCTACATATACTTATTTTTATGACTGCAAGTAGTTCTGAAATGAGCACGGCTCATTGCAGTTTCCATCTATGTTAAAAAAGGTCAGTATCATAATAGTTGATTTTTTTTTCTTCCCCTCATAAGTTATTCTCTTCCTACTTCTAAATATTTTTTAACCACTCCAATATTTGCAACCAATTCAAATACATCACTTTGTTTGTCATATCATTTGTTTGTTCTACATGCAGAATGCAGAATGAAAACAACCTCCCTTAATTATCCACTACAAACAACATCTCAATGACATTACGCAACGATAGAAAACGAATGAAGGTTTGTGCTTGACAAGTGAATGCTACATATTGAGTTTATGTTTTTCTCTGTTTACAGCAAATATGAATTGTTTTACACTCTTGTGTATCAGTTGTGTGAAAAATTATCAATAACCATTGATGGAACAAGGGAGAAGAATACTTACCAAAATAATATGTGCACTAAAAAAATGAATGTACAAAACCATCAACATAACAGGCCTAAGTTCAGTAGTATACCAAGTTCATGCACAACGCCAAAGTAATTCCTCAAAGTAGCAATTATTTTGGCTGAGAATATGTATTTTTCTTTTCAATAATATTTTTTTCATGTTAATATCAATGCAGTCATAACTCTAATTTTCATACAATGTTTCATTTTTATCAGGATTTAAAAGACTGATATGGTGAACACGCCATCTAAACGTTCTACTACACAACACATTCGACGACACAGGGAGAGGTCATCACAAATGATAACCACTGAGACATCCTAACCATCCACGGAAACAAATGGTTTCCTCCAAACATATGCGGTAATTGACTATCCACCAAATCAATCACAACAAGCATATACCAAACCAACAATACATGCATCTTTAAGCACCATCACTGATCAACAAGATTCAGTTCCACAATCATAACATGAAATCGCCTAGATGAATGATCGACTAAAATCTTGCGAAAATGAAATGATTAACGGTAACAACAAGTAAGTGTATACTCCTCTCCCCCATTTTCTACAACACCCTCCAACCGAATAACTTACATATCAACTATTTTCACTTATTTTTTCTTTTCCACAACCTATTTTCCTGTTTTTCAACGACCAGCAATGACAAGAGAAATTTCCTATCAAGTCGTTCAATTGCACAAACATTACGCTGACAAAGAGAAAGGATAAGGAAAATTGAAATGGCTTCAACCATCGACGTTGATGAACATGTGGTTCATCTTCCATCTTCTAACAATATTATGCCAATGATGAGTAAGCGGTCAGTGCATGCTGACAAACCACTAAACTATTATCCCAAAGGAAAAAATCCTGCCACAAACCAACAACCAAACTATATGTAAGTATATGTCACCCCTGTCATTCTATGCAAAAAATATTATCACTTTAAACTTTAGCTATACATATGTAATAATCAGACTCTTAGTACATGCCATCCTTCGCCATCCTTCTATGTTAGGTTCAATAGGACTGATCATGTGAGTGTTATATCGATCAGCTGCTCAACGATTGCGTAGATAGAAAGAAAGAATGCCAACAAATGAAGAGGAACTTAACAGTCAAAATAATTACTTCCAAAGGGATAACCAGTTGATTGTAAGTAGTGATCATACAATTACTCCACTATTGCCACATGCATATTATAGCCTAATGCCTTTCATGAACAACCTGTCTCTTGGGAATCAGTGTGTATATGACAACCACAATAAAACACATAGAGCTATTATTGCATTGGACAGTGCAACAAATAGCACATTGTAAGTTCTATCATTCTTCTCTTACTGTAGTATAATGGTTGAATAATACTATACCTATAAAACAAAAGTATATATATTAATGTTTATTCATTTTTTACATTACCCTAGAAGTATGGAGAGGAAAGTGAAGACGAAAATGAACCAATAGAAGCTGCGCAGTTTATTTGTTGCCAAAATTCTCAAGCTGTTGAACATCGTTATTTAGGACTCATGAATATACCGTGTCCATATTGCAAAGCACTCCATTAGATCAATGAACATTTAAAGAGAAGTTCAAAAAATAACCCTTCTTTTGGAACATGTTGCAAATCAAGAAAAGTTAGGCTACCACCACTAACAGAACTCCCTTTGGAAATTCGTCAACTATACGACGGCAATGATTGGAAATCTTCTTCGTTTCTACAACATATTTGAGAGTATAACGCTGCAAATGCAATCACAAGTCTTGGATGTTGCTTGGATGATAAAACTCTAGGACAACATGGCATTAAATCATTTACTATACATGGAGAATTGCGACATAGGACAGGTTCACTACTACCAGAAATTGGGATTGAGGCTATTTATTCATAACTATATATCTATGATCCTAATACATCAAAATTTTGGCATTCTAGGAATAAAGGACTAAAGAAAGAGGTTTAGGAAATTGTTCAAACCATTTTTCTCTGAGACAACCATTTCACAAATTGATATCGTCAAGCATATAATATTTTGGCAAACTTAACATAAACCAATTATGATTTGTCATGTCATCTGCACTGTAATAAAAAAATGATAAACGTGTTTACAATGTGCCAACGGGTGATGAAATAGCAGTTATCTTATCAGGTTATAGAACTGAAATGAGTGGAAGTAGAGATATCATAATACATCTTTGACGGGGGCAACATTTGGAAAGGATTAGCGAATGTCATCTAGCTTATCTACCGCTTCACTATGTTCTCCTCTTTCCATATGATGACCTCGGTTGGGATTTTAACCATACTAAATGGAATCCAAATTTAAATTGCCCTTCAATTAAAAGACTAATTCAACAACTATACTATAATTATAGAATATTTGAACGGGAAGGTGAGTATTCGACTATTTTGCTTGCACAAAAATCATAACAAAAATTTATTGTAGATGCTTAGGCATGTACTGAGCAAAATAGATTGCAATGGGCTAGGGCCCACTAACCAAAACTTCGAAGGGAACTTTATTGTGGTATTACGGATATTGCGTCGGACACATTATGTGCCGATCAAATTGGTACAAGGTTCAACCTATCTTCCTCTTTCAGTGGAACCCCTCAACATATGTATGAAATATATCAAGATTCTTTAGCTATAACACGCTACAACAAGCATCCTGATATATTTTTAACAATGACTGCAAATCCAAATTAGCCAGAAATTCAAAATAGTATGGAACAAAAACAAAACCCAAGTGATCGTCCAGACATTATTGTTCGACTATCTGAACTTAAAAGGCATAGTCTTATATACAAAATTATCAAAGGAGGTATTTTTTGGTGTGGTTGTAGCATATGTTTACACCATCGAATTACAAAAATGTGGCTTGCCACATATGCATGCACTTTTCTTCCTTCGACCTGTAGACAAAATACGAACGGTGGAACAGGTTAACAACCTCATTTCTTCGGCATTCCCAAATGAATTAGAATGCCCGTTTTTATTTGAAACAATCAAAAAGTGCATGGTACATGGACCCTGTAAAGGTAATATCAAAGCTTTATGCATGGAAAATGAAAAATGTTCTAAACATTACCTACGTGATTGGGCTGACACAACAAAAATGGATCAAGATGGATATCCTATTTGCCGTAGACGAAATGATGAAAGATCTTTTTTCATCAAAGGTATGCATGCTAACAACAGAGATATAGTTCCATATAATCCAATTCTTTCAGAAATGTTCAACTTTCACATAAATGTAGAAGGATGTGCAAGTGTACTTGCTGTAAAATATATGCACAAATACATACACAAGGGACATGATCGAACTACAATAGTAGTGGGTAAAGAAGATGAAATCAAACAGTATCTTGATTCAAGGTACATTGGACCACCTGAAGCTGCATGGCACATTTTTGGTTATCATATGCATGAGGAGGACCCTAAAATTATACTTTTGCAGCTACATCTTCCTGGAATGCATCAGGTGACTTTCAACCCAACACAGTCTGCCGATGATATAGTGGTAAGGCCCCAAAACCAAACATCAAGTTTGATTAATTTTTTCAACTTCTGTAGGGCACACCCTGAAGCACGTCAATTTATATACCAGGAATTTGCTGAGCATTTCACATGGAACAAAGTTACACAATAGTGGTCACCAAGAAGTTTACAATCCAAAGTAATTGGTCGAATGCACTTTGCATGTCCTAATTCAAGAGAACATTTTTATCTACGTTTACTAAAGGGCCAACATCATTTGAAGATTTGAGAATGATAAATGGGCAAATTCATCAAACATTTAAAGATGCATGTGTTACTAAAGGCATGTTAGAAGATGATGGTTAATGGGTCACATATTTGGAAGAGGCCTCAATCTTTAGTACAGGGTATCAGTTAAGAAGACTATTTTGTATTATTCTCACATAATGCTCCCTATTACAACAACATCTTCTATGGTATAGGTTCTCTATGCACTTCTATGATGATCTACCTCATACGATCATAATTTTTTTTGATTCCTAACCCATCAGAGTACCAAAGCAAAGACTATAGGTTATATCTTCTAAATAAATTATTACAGGAATCTAGGAAAATTGTATCAGATTTTCCACCAATGCTTCTACCAACCGAAAATTGGAATGTGATTTGTCGTAATAGACTTATATGGGAACATATCCAGTTATGATATTCAGGACAAGCTGCAAAGGCCGAATAAAATATTCAATCACTTAATAAGCACCAACGTAATGCATATATAAAGATATTTGATTCTATAAAAAATGATCATGGTATACTTTTATTCTTAAATGAAGGGGCTGGAACTGGTAAACATATTTATATAACACACTTGCCGACAAATGTCGTAGTAAGGGATACATTGTCATAACTATAGCTTCCTTTGGTATTGCTTCACTACTCTTGCTTGGAGGTAGAACTACACATTCAACTTTCTCTCTTCCTTTGAATATTTTAGAAGATTCACTATGTGGATTTACAAAGCAATCCATGACTGCTGAATTCATAAGAAAAACAAGCCTTATATATGGGATGAAGTGCTGATGCAACACGGATTTTGTGTGGAAATAGTTGATCGTTCTTTACAGGATATTCGGGACAGTTCTAAGCCATTTGGTGGAATAACGGTAGTTCTAGGAGGAGATTTTCATCAAAGTTTACCCATTATCCCTAGAGGTTTGTGAGAAGATATTGTTGGACCAACATTACAGAGTTCAGCATTATGGAAATATTTTGAAGCATTAACACTATCGAAGAACATGCGTTTAAATTCTAAAGATTCTGATACTTTTGAATTTTCATCTTACTTGGAGCAGGTTCTACTAATTGCACTTTCTACTACTATTTCAAATTTCAAATTATACAGTTTTGACATATATAACTGAAATACCTTTCTCCTTTTTCATTCAATGTGTAGGTAGGCTCTAACTCTGAGCTATCGCTTGATTTGGCAATGACAAACAACTGTAGTAGTCTAACCGATTTAGTATCCAAAGTTTATCCAGAAATACATGTGATACCAAAACCTCCATTATTTTTTACCAAATGAATAATTTTGTCTACATGTAATGAAGATGTTAACAATATACTCAACATGTCTACAGTTGTGTCCAAGTGAAGGTCACATTTTTCTTGTTGCGATTAAGTTGGTCAAGACTTTGGATAATGATCATTACCCAAGCGAGTTTCTGAACTCAATAGAATGTAGCGGTTTACCCTCTTTCAAACCTGAAATAAAGGTTGGATGCCCTATAATTCTACAAAGAAATCTCGCTCCTAAAGATGGTCTTTGTAATGGTATAAGATTAATAGTGGTTTGATGTGAAACACGAATAATAGAAGCTCAAATGTTGTCTGGGGATAAATCGAGAAACTTAGTTTTCATTCCATGAATTTCACTTCAGCCATCATCTTCGAAACTAATTATAAACATGTAAAGAAGGAAGTTTCCTATCAAGCTGACTTACTCAATGACTATAAACAAAGCACAAGGTCAATCTGTGAAGTATGTTGGTATCGATATATGCACCCCAGTTTTCCCCAATAGACAACTTCATGTAGCTCTTTCCAGATGCATTACATTCCATCGAATCTCTATCCTTCTTCCAAAGATAGAAGAGACAACTACAATAAATATAGTTTACCCTGAGGTTTTACTGTAACTCACATCCATCACCTTCTAATCCGTAGACTACCAATGCATACCTCTCCATCTCAAACATTCAGGTATGTCATGCATTTCTTTTTTACTTTTACACGTATTCACTTCTTACTATACTAACTATATCTTTATCCAACTTTGATGCACAAACATTAATATACCCGTGATTATGTGTAGTAAGGTCATTATATTGGTTGTTGTTGGTCCTTCAACAATACTGACGGCAACATGAATATGAGTGGTTTACTATAATTTTAATCATCTTCTACTTATTTTTTTTATCTCCACTATACATGTATTGTCATATGAATCTTCATACTTATATACCATATTTGCGGTGCAATTTTCGCTCTAACTGAAATGCTACAAAATTTGGCGCTTTATTATCCAATGTTATTTCTAACATAATATTTTTCCAATTTATTGTTTTTCCTACCAAACAATACATACAAACTATTTTTTATTTTGCTTTTGTATACCAACTTTTATATCGGCCAACGTTACCAATTTAGTAAAAGAAGTACGTTCGTGCTGCATTTTTATTACATTAGTACCTTTGTTACTGAAATTTATGCATAACAGTAACAACTTAATTTTGTCATTATTTAAGGTTGGAATATCCTCAAGGAGCTAATGTTTGGAGAGACTTCAAAATCTTCCTTTTTTATTTCTATTAGTGTAACGAAACTGTCAAGTATCTGTATTAAAAATAAATTTCTGCTTGGTTTTGTATATCAGATATTTGATGATATTCACAAACTTGACATATTATGCAAGACTAAATTTTCATTACATGAATGCATGGGCTTTTTTCTCCACCTGGCAAGTCCAATGCTACAACTTAATTGCTTCCTTTACGTATTTCCTAAAGAAACAAAATATATACTACATCATTTCATATTCTTTCAACTTTCGAATTTAGTTTTGACTTACAATCCCATTATCAATTTTTAGTAACATATTTTTATTAACCTAATAGTGATTTTAGCCAGCTTTTGAGATTTACAAGTTGAATGGATTTTATTTTTATTATTATAAATTAGTGTAATTTATTATATATAACTGGAAAAGAGGTGCAATTTTTTTATAATTGCTATTAGTTTTTTATTTATTGTTCTTTAATATGTAAGGTGATACTACATATTTAAATATCTAACTAACATTAAATACAACTTTATCTGAGTGGTGGAAACATGAACCAAATTAGTAGATCGCATAGTGAGAAGATAAACCAATTTTTTAGTTTAACCCAACAGTTATTTTGATCATTTTATAAATGGACATGACTCTTTTTATTTTATACTATTCTAGACATATTATGTTAGTGTAGATGTTTTCGCCAAATTATGAGTTTATATAATCATCTTAATTTGTGTTCTATTTATGATAGGGTTTTACATGTAATTAGTAGTTTCTATGTAAGTAATTGTTTGTTTTCATGTAAATTAGTATTTTATTGCTATTATTGCCATTAATGCATGTTTGTTAACTCAATTTTCACTTCTTAGTCAAATATTTTTTTTTTAAATTATGAAATATTTGCTATGTTGTCTCTTCATAATTGGTGTTCCAGGTCTTGATCAGTTTTCATTAGCTTAGGATTTTTTCTAAGGTTTATCCATCCTTCTGATTTAAATAATAACAATATTGATTCATTAGTCAATAGTACAGTCCTTCGTCTAATAGAAGGTCCTCCAAGAGCTAATTTGCTCATAAATATTCTGAAGAATAATATGATCAAAAAATATTAAATTCCGTGCATCACTTGATTAGTTATATTTTTCAAATACATTACACACATAAAACTATATTTTTTACATTTTTTATACCACATTGTGTACAATGATCAAAATTTGCATCATTGCAACATATAATGCCATAAGCTGTGTATACAATGAAGTATGCACCCATGCCATCGGCACTGGCTTCCTACTAGTTATATATATATATATATATATATATATATATATATATGACACTGCAATAACGGAAGTAACTGATAAATAGTTATCAATACAGAAAGTCAAAATAGAATATATGATAAAAAAGTCTCATATATAAATAATATATCTGTTATGTATGACTACAATATCAAGTATATATATCCAAGTATTAACATCACTCCTCCAACATGTTCTTGCTGCACCACTCTGATATCGTATCCCAAAAGCACCCATCATTACTGATGGGTGGAGTCTGTTATAGACATCTAACGTAATCCAATGATTCCTATCAAGGATCCAAATTAATTATAGTCGATACCGAATTGTACTATAGACATCAATCGTGATCCAACGATTCCCTTCGAGGGTCCAAGTAAATAGAGTCGGTACCATATTATACCATAGACCCCGACCGCATCCTGATTGATCGAACTCGTGTAGATCTCACCATACCCTATATCGGGCATACGTGGTGAATGACCTACTCTTTATGCCTGAAACCTAATCCCAAAATAAATAGAGTCGGTACGCATAGACCCCGAGTCGCATCCAAAATTATCAAACTCATGTAGACTTCAATGTACCCTGTATTGGAAATAAGTGATAAATGACCTACTCTATACATCTAAGACCTTTGCAGATCTCATCTTGCCCAATATCGAGCATAAGTGATATATGATTCCTTAGTAGATGATTGTCATCAATAATGTCATCTCCCTCTTCTTAGTCATTATGGATTTCTCAAATAACTTGCATTCGCTTCTATCAAAAATAGAGCATCAGGCGTGTCCCATATAATACTCTATCAAGAGCTACAGAAGAGCATCGATGCCATATATACACACACATTAAAATATACATCATGTAATCATATACGTCCACTATGAACAAAGACCACCTTATCATCATCGTCTACCTATACATATGGTCACTACTAAAAGACCAATAAAATATATGGCCACTATTATAAGGCCAATACTGGTCATAGTCACAAATATAAGACCGATACCATTCATCAAAGTATATCTACCATAAGGTCGAAATAAAGAGGCATATTCTAACTCCGTTGGATCGTACACACTCATCGGACATGATCGGGAAACCAATCATTATACAATTCTCATGCTAGATCGTTATTGATCACATATGAATCATTTTACATTAGCATCCGAATCACGAGCTTTGCCTTGTATTCCACTTCTTTGAGTAGCCCAAAGTCTCCCTTGAAGTCATGCCGAAGCCTTGCCTTGACTCATGTCTAGAAGCGAGGAAAAATTTAACAACTTGTAAATTAATCACTTTGAATTTGAATATTTAAATCATTTTTATATATTTAAATAATTGATTTTAAAAGTCAAATAAACATCTTTTAAATAATAATTAATGATGTTAAAATTATTTTCAAAATATGTTCACAAAAATAGTTAGTTCAAACAAAAACAAAAAATGTAACCGAAAAACGTTTTTCGAAATTTCGACTTTTTGACACCGAAATGTTGTTGAGAACGTTGTGTACCCTTATGCAACAATGTACGCACTTTTATATGATAGAATTAGTATTAATTAAGCATACCTAAAAATATAAACATATGTTTATTCTCAATTAAGCATGATGTGACAAATTATGATTAAAATAAAAGCTTACGTATATACGTAGATGTTTATCGAAATCACTAGCATTTGTTGCCCCCCCTCCATCACTAATCCAAAAGTTAAGAAGGGTCGAGAGATATGACTTTGAGGTAACACTATCTTGACTTGTTTGACATTATTGTTAATCCAGGAATACTACAAGTTTGAATTCAACGAGTGGTGATAAGCATACAAGAATTAATTTCCATATACGATCATTTTATATCCTCGATAATTGGTTCCCCGGCTATAGTTACCTCAGCTTCTTTATTATTGTCATTCTAAGATTATTTTGTTGCTCTATTGAGCTTTGTTGTCCTTTGTCGGAAATAACTAAATCAAAGCGCGTGCTTTTATGGGCCAAGTTATGTGGGGTTACTTCCATTACGGTATTTTCACATCTCATCTAGATTGAATTCGGTTTTGCACATTTAGATGTGCCCGAATTCTCGGTAAGGATTGGTAGGGTTCGGCTTGGAGTTCCTGGTGTTTTCAAGTATATTTCTAGAGGCATACTTCTTTTAAGGGGGGATGCACCCTTTTAGTCATTTGTTGGAAATTTTCCTATCCTAATTTGATACGAACCTTCGAATAATTTTTTTTGCAATTACAACAAGAAGAGTCAACCACTCTTCACGATGTTTAATTATAGGTTTTGTCCATTCTATCAAGAGTGGACTGTTATCTTGTTTTATCTATTCTGTCCAGTTTGTATTTTGTTCAAACTATTTCCATTCTCTTAAGTCTGGATCTTTATACTATTTTTGCCCATCATCTATGTTTGGATTTGTTTCCTATTGTTCTTTTCCATTCTTATGTGTTTGGCTGTTGTTTATGTGGGAGAAAACTCGTTCCACGTTAGCGGCGCAGTCCCACATATTATTGTAAATATACTTCCTTTTGTTTAGAGTTTACTCATATCAAACATTTTGTCTGACCCAAGTTTTTTACTTCCCTAAAACTTTTGGGTACTCAATTATATTTGAGTAGCCCAAGAATAGCAGGTTTCTTTGGAGCTCTTTGAAGACGGCGATCGAGCAGGCGGCTTCTTAGTTATCTAGCTATTTATTTCCGATGTATGATTACTTTGGTATATTTGGTATTTGAAAAATGTAAGTCAGAATGTATAGCTACAAATCTATTAGATGTATTACTTTTGTTTAACTCTGATCGCTTCATGTAAGGAGTAACCTTTTGTACTACATCATTTTGTATTATAGGTAACCATTTGGTTGTGAGTTTTTTTTTAATTTATTCTTTCTGTTACTTATTTTACCCTAGGACAGCTTATCTTTTGGATGCTTGGGCAACGACACACGAATACTGAGGATGTATTAAGCATCTCCCAAGGATCAGAAAGGTGGGTCATCACAAATGGTATCATATCTTAGGTTTAGCGAACCCTTGAGCACTGGTGGGTAAAATCTCTAAGGATAGGATTAGTAATGTCCTAGGATATGCTTGAAAGTATAAGCATATATAATATATATATATATATATATATATATATTTCGTGCGTATTTGTTAGTGTTATAAAAATGTTTTATATTGTGTTATTTGATCCATTGAGTGGTATATGAATTATGGTCGACGCGTCTGATCAGCATTTTCGAAGGGATTCCTAAACACTTGAACAGACCTACTTGATATAGTATTGTTTTAAAATGTTAAATGAAATAATTTTACCTAGGAATATATTTTTAATATATAAAAGAATGATTTTCAAAATTAAATATAGTTGTACTGATGAGTTGATTATTAAGAGATGATAATTTTTTATTATTATCATTTAAGATTTGTTTAGTTATCCTCGTCCAGTTTGAGCATTACCTATTTTTGAATAAGTTTATAAGAAATTTTCCTTAGTAAGGTATAGGTTAGGTAAATAGGAATTAGGGAACCTTGAGAACAAACCCCTTGTGAATTCAGTTTCACAGTTTGACCATGAGGTGTTCGGTGAAAGGGTTAAGTTAAAGATTATCTTTTAACATTGTTAAGCTGAAAGTAAGCTTTCGATAAAACGTTGTTTAATATAATCTGAATGGTAGGATAATACATTTAGAGGATTAATATATGATAAAAATTAGTTATAATATAGGAGACATATTTAAATATGAGTTTAACTCACAACCAAATTTACTATATCATATACGTGATGCTATAAACTATTGTTGATTTATGTAATGATGGTTAGATTTGTTTGATTGATTGTTTGATTGAATTTTCATTTGGAAAATGGATGTTTAATATAAACTAATCTTGATATTACATTTAAACTATTTAAGTATCGTTATAGCAATTTCCGCTATACCGTCATTTATTGAGCTTCCTCCCCTAAACCTTTGTATGTGTGTTTGAACTTCAGCTTGTGTTGTCACAAAAGGAGATGTTTAAAATTCATTAATCATTTTGGTTAATGATATTTTAAACTAATTAATCATTTTAACTAATGATGTTTAAAATTAATTTATCTTTTTGATTAATGAGATTTGGATTTAATTAATCATTTTAAGTAATGGTACTTGAATTTAATTAATTTTTTTAATAAATGATATTTGAAAATTAATAATCATCTTAATTAATGATATTTAAAAGTAATTATTCTTCTAGTTAATGATCATTCAAATTTAATAAATAAAATATTAAGTTAACTAATTGATTTAATAAATGAGTTTATAGTAAATTAACTTATTTGATAAAAGTGTTTTAAAGTTAATTAACTGATTTAATGAAAATGTTTTCAGAATAATTAACTATTTTATATAAAGATAATTGATTTTTTTATTAAAAGAAAATGGTAAATTTGATTAATTATCTTTTGGGACAAATAATGTTAATTTTAAAATTAAAAAAAAAGAATTTAAAATTTGGTTTATTTTCTTTAGGGAAAATTAATGTGGTTTTAAAGTCCTAAAATGAGTATTGTAAAATCATTCCCCAGGACAATTAATATTATTTTAAATTTATAAAGGTATTTAAATTGTTTTATTATCCTTTGAGATAATAAATATTATTTTAAAGAAATAAATTATGGTTTCTAAATGAGAACTTTAAAATAGAATGCTTTATAAATAAAGCTAAGTGTAAATTATTTTAGGTTTACAGTAAATGATGTTTAAAATGACATTTGTTTTTAACCCTTGTTTTAATACATTTATTGTTATAAATTTGTCTTTTAAAATAACATTTTAAAGAGCTTTTAGAAAATTTAAATCCCTGAATTGTTTGAAATGATTTCAAAAGATTTTGAGAAAAGCAATAATGTTATTATTTGGAATGAATTTTATTTGGCATAATTCAAGAAAAAAAATTCAGTTAGTTTTGTAATATTTGAATAATCTTCTAAGTGACGATCGAATATTTGCTTAGGCGAACGTTGTGGAGTACTTAATAAATTATTCTCTTTATCATTGTGCGATCGAAATGAGTCCAAATTCGAATGAACCCAAAGTGCAAATTGTTTGAAATTATTTCATAAAAGAAATATATGCAATATGTTTTCAAAGATAAGTTTTGAAATTTATAACTAGGTATTTAATCTTTAAGTTCCCTTAATAGGGACTTAATTTCAAAATAAAAACTAATTCTGATAAGAGATTGTGTTGATAAATGAATTTTTACCCTTCGATTAGAAAGGGATAATTTAAGACCGATTTAATTTGGTTAGATTGGAGAGGAAAGTTTTTATAACATTGTTATATCAAAACCATAGATTTTATTTAAATATTTAAGCAATGTAAACTAATTGGTGTTATTGGGCCAGTCCATAAACATCAGTCATATAACACCGTAAGGTAAAAGCTAGGAAGGTTTTAATATATGTTGTTTTATTAAAACCATAGCTTTTTTTAAACATGTAAGTGGTGAGAACTATTTAGTGTTTTGGATCAACCCATAAACATCCTCCATTTTAACACTTTATGTTAAAGAGGTCGAGAGGTTGACCAAATTTTGAAAGACCCAAATTTTAATTAGATCTTCGCCTAAATTGTGAAAAGTAAAATAAAATTTGTATTTGTATGTACTCTTAAGATATAGAAGAGTAATATACAGGAAAATAAGGTGGAATAAGTTATTATTTGGTGTTTTATAAAGAAAAGACATTATAAAATAATTTTAAACTTTGGCGAAAATTTATGGAATAATTCATAAATGATTTTGGTTATTGAATAAAATACTAAATGCAAATTTAAATGATTTAGAAAAATTGGTATAAATAGGAAACCAATGATTTTAGAGAGTGACTTTCAATTTTGTCTAAAGGAGCGTAGATAATCCACTAAGAAATAATGAAAGGCTGATGAGCAAAATGGTACGCCTAGGAATTATTTATATTCTTAGGCAATCAATAAAGTTTTAAACCAAAGTTACGATTTTTTTGTTAGCCATTTGACTTTTTAAGTAATGTTAAGTCTTAGAATTTTCCTTCACGAATTATGATTGGTTTGATTGAATTGTTTGTTGGGTGATCTTATATACCATAGTTTATAGTGTCAAAATTTATAAACCAAGGTTTTTGAATTGTTATTATTAGGTCCCGAATCCTGGTGATTTTGAAAAGTGATTTTTGGGAAAATTTGAGAAATAAATAGATTGTTTGCTCCAGTTGTTGTTTTAGGAGGAACCATAATACCACTGGAAGCTCCATCGATTCTAGAGTTTAACATGTTTTTGTTAGGAGGACCCCCGCCTTGACATTTTGATTTTGGTTTTTGATTTATTTCTCTTTATGAGGAATTCAAAAAAAACAAAATTTTGAGAATATTTTGAATATAAAACCCGGGCTTTTAGTTCTACAATTTGGAAATATTTTGAAAAATGTTGGACGCATGTCATTTATTATAGAATATTCTCTTTATTTTGTTGCATATGTTTATGATAGGAAAACTATAATTAATTAGGTTTACTAAAAACCAAGTAAGTAAATAGATTTTTTTACGTTAGTAATTACTTCTTCGACTCCATAATAAACTCAGGGACGATATTCTTTTAAGGGGGAAGAGTGTAATAACCAGTAAATTAATCACTTTGAATTCGAATATTTAAATCATTTTTTAAAATTTAAATAATGGATTTTAATAGTAAAATAAACATCTTTTAAATATTAATTAATGACGTCAAAATCATTTTCAAAATATGTTTACTAAAGTAGTTAGTTCGAAAAAAAGCAGAAAATGTGATTGAAAAGCGTTTTTCAAAATTTCGAGTTTTCGACACCGAAATGTTGTTGGGAACGTTGTGCAACCTTGTGCAACAATGTACACATTTTTATATTATAGGATTAGTATCAATAAAGCAAACTTAAAAATATTACATATATTTATTCTTACTTAAGCATGATGTGACAAATTATGTTTAAAATAAAAGCTTATGTATATATACACATATATTTGTATATATACAAAACCCATCCATACCTTAAGTAACAATGACTTTGTTTGCATGATTTAGGGAGTGAAAAGGGAAGGGGCAACGTGTGCTAATTATGGAGAGGGGGTATGGTGGTTGCCACATACATGACATGTACATGTATCATATTACTAAAGGCTAGTTTAGTCTTTTCACAACTTCTCATGCCTATAAATACCACCTCTTCTTCACATTTTTCTACCTTAATTTCCTACTCTTTATTTTCCTAACACATCTTCATTCACATAGCCCTGACCACCATCTTATTGTTCATAGTTAAAACACTAGTTTTTCCACTTTTAAACTTCTTCCGTCCCCTTAAAACTAGTTCCTTACTCTTCTAAATCACATAACCATTCATAAAAGTACCCATGACCCTGAAATAAACCTAGGCCGAGCCCAAACTAGCCCAACATTCGCTCCAAGGTCCACAAAGTAAAGCCGTTTGCATAATAGAGCCTAGACTTAGTCGCATTCAAGAATTGGTCCAAGTTTGGTTAAGTTAGCAAGCTTTTGTGAGTAAAACTTCACCCTCAAAACCAAAGTCTTTAAACTATTTTAATGCTCATATTTGTGACTTATGAATGCTTTGTTGATGCATTGGTTGTTGGTTTTGTTCATGTCGCTAAAGGTTGTCGTTTTAGAATGTTACTAAACAAGTAGTAAGCTATATGAAAAAGTGGTAGTTAAAGCTAATTATATTGTTAGTAAATGCTCTCTACATGTTTATCATGGTTAATTATCATGTCTATATGCACATACCCTTGCTATGTAATGTTTGGTTGTAATGATAATGCCATAAACTTGTTTGTCGACCTGCCCGTATAGCGATAGTCGCTGTATCGGCACTTTCGAAAAATCATTTCTTATTGAAACCATTTGGTTTTATCATGCTTGGATTAGCTTTACAAGTTAAGTAAGTTTCTAATATAATAATGATTTTAAGTAATTATTTTAGTAATGATTAATTAATTAAATTAATTATTTAAATAATAAGGATTAAGGTTAACTAATTACTTAGTTAATGACGTGTTTTAAATTTAACTAATTACTTGGTTAACGATTGTTTAAATCAATTAATCACTTTATTTAATGATATTTAAGGATGATTAATCTTTTAATAATGATGCATTAAAGTTAATTAATCAATGAATCAATGATGTTTTTAAATTAATTAATCTTTTTTAATAACGACTTTTCAATTAATAAACTTGTTTTAACTTTAATTAATCTTTCCTTTTGATGTTTATAATTAATAAATCATTTTAAAAAAATGAGATTTAATTATTTATCAATTAATTTTATTAATTGTATTTAAATATAATACTAATAATTTAATTAATGTTGTTTTAAAGGTAATTTATCCTTTTTAATTAAGGGAATTTGAAGTTAATTTAACAGCTTAATTAATAAAGTTTCAAAGTGAACTTATCAAAGTCACAAGGATGTTATGAATTTATTATTCATTTTGAGTAATGATAATAAATTATTTTTTATTTCGATTAATTAATTATAATTAATTTTAATTAAACTAAGGTGTTCAAAAGTGGTTAACTTCTTTTGGATGAAAGACTATTAAAGTAAATTCATCAAATGAATTAATGTACTTTTAAAGTTAGTTAATCAATATAATAAGGATGTGTTTAAGTTATTAAATCCTTTTTATAATGATGTTTTAAAGTCAATGAACTATTTTAACGAAGTGTTTTAAAGCTAATACTTGTAATGTGAAGCTAAAAATGAATTCGGTTTTTAAAAGAAAATGTTTGATTCGTTTATGGAAATGAATTAATTTCCATAAAGCGATATCACTTATATGGAAACGAGATATTTGTATGCTTAACACTAAACGTCGAAGAAATAGACTTGTCACTACTCCAAAAATTAAGAAGGGTCATGAGACTTAACTTTGAGGTAACACTACCTTGACTTGTCCAGCATTATTATTAACCCTGGAATAATACATATTTGAATTCAACGAGTGGTGATATGCATACAAGACTTAATTTCTCGATAGTTGGTTCTCCAGCTATCGGTTACCTCATCTTTTTTATTATCGTCATTCTAAGACGATTTGTTTCATCGTTGAGCTTTGTCATCCTTTATCGAAAATGACTAAATCAAAGCGTGTATTTTTAGGGGCCAAGTCATATGGGGTTGCTCCCATTAGGGTGTTTTCACTTCTCTTCTAGATTGGATTCGGTTTAGCACATTTAGATGTGAAATGCTCGAATTCTCGGTAAGGATTAGCGAGGTCCGGCTTGGAGTTCCCTGGGTTTTCAAGTATATTTCTAGAGGTATACTTCTTTTAAGGGGGATGCACCCTCCAAGTAATTTTTTGGAAATTTTTCTTTCCTTATTTGATTCGAACCTTTGAATTGTTTTTCTGCAATTGCAATGAGAAGAGTCAACCACTCTTCACGATGTTTAATTATAGGTTTTGTCCATTCTATCAAGTTTGGCCTGTTATCTTGTTTTATCCATTTTGTCCAGTTTGGATTTTGTTCAGACTATTTCCATTCTTTTAAGTTTGGATATTTATACTATTTTTTCCCATCATCTATGTTTGGATTTTATTGTTATTTATGTGGGAGAAAACCAGTTCAGCGTTAGCGGTGTGGTCCCACATATTATTGTTAAATACACTTCCTTTTGTTTTAGGGTTATACTCATACCAGATATTTTGTCTAAACCAAGTTGTTTACTTTCCCTAAAGCTATTAGGTACTCAATTATGTTTGAGTAGACCGAGAGTAGTAGGTTTTCTTTGGAGCTCTTTGAAGACGGTGATCGAGAAGGCGGCTCCTTAGCTATCTAATTATTTATTTTCGCTATATGATTATGTTGTTATATTTGGTATCTGAAAATGTAAAGTCATGATGTATAGCTCCAAATCTATTAGATGTAGTACTTTTGTTTAACTCTGGTTGCTCCATGTAAGGAGCAACCTTTTGTACTATATCATTTTGTATTATAGGTAACCATTTCGTTGTGAGGTTTTTTTACTCTGTTCTTTCTATTATTTATTTTACCCTTAGACAACTTATCTTTCAAATGCTTGGGCAACGACGCATGAATACCGAGAATGTATTAAATGTCGTTCCTAGGGATTAGAAAAGTGAGTCATCATAAAAAACCCAAGTCAATTTAAACACTGCCTGCGCTTACCGCCCAGGCCTATGCCCCACTGGTGCACCAGTGGTATTGCCACCAGTGGATCGATGGTAGCCTATCCCAAACAATAACACTGGGAAGGTGCCACTGTGGCCGACGATTTGAACTCCGATCCCTCCTTTGCTTCTCCCGATGAGTCGTCTAACTCCTTTAGCCGCCTTTACCACATTGGCCCTCTTCTAGAGTCCACTGGTTAATATTTTGAAAGTGGTTCCTTATGCTTCTGAATATCGATTTCAGTACGAAATTTGCTCTTTGCTCATGTAGAGTTCAATAGGCGACTTTAGCGATCCGGCCTACGCTAACACACCAAAACAAACTCAACCGGCCTTCTTGCGTTGTGTGATGCCTACACGTGTGCCAATGCACCCATTTGTGCACATTTATACACATACACATGCACAAACACATTTCCACTATATAAATCACAGTTCAAGCTTCACCGAAGTGATTACTCGACCCAGTACCTTCTTATGCACCTTAACACATATGATAGTCGCTATGGCTACATGAGACGCTCGCTATATGCTTATATACAAATGTGGATATTCACATATACACATATACAATTGTCCACACAAGTATTCTTATACATACACAATTACATCCAACAATTCTAATTGCAATACAAGAATTGTTTTGATTATTATATAATTTCAAATACATATATAAATATATTCGCTCATGCACAAATACATACATGTATATTTAGATAAATATTCCAATTATTACTTAACAAAACCTAACCTTTATTTAAGAAATCCTTTCAATAAAAGTCTAATATCCCTTATATCATTTTATAAAATCTCATAATATTTTATGAAATACATTATTAGCTTATAAATCAAATTATGCCTTTATAATAGTTAATCCCTTCATTAAAAATTAAGTATTCATTTCATGAATATTTTACAAAATCTTATAACCATTAATAAAATATATTCTTTATATTATTTTGTAAAATCTCATGCTCTTTTAAAAATTATCCCTTTTATACTATTTTATAAAATCTCATGCTATTTTATAAAATATCTCATTTATAATATTTAAAAAAATCTCATATTCTTTTATAAAATATCCCATTTACACAGTTTCATAAAATATCTCATTTATATAATTTTATAAAACCTCATGTTATTTTATAAAATATCTCATTTATAATATTTTACAAAATTTCATATTCTTTTATAAAATATTCATTACACTACTTTACATAATCTCATACTATTTTATAAAATATCTCTTTTATACAATTTTATAAAATTAAAAATATATCTTTCATTTATAAAATTATTCCTTTACATAATATTAATAAATAAACCATTCACGTATCAAAATCATTTCTTTACGTCAAACAATATTTATAAGTGCTAATTAAGCTTAAACCTCTGATCACTTTAATAATAAGTGTAGAGCCCATATGTAGCATCCCCCTATTTGGAGGCCCAAAACTACGGCTACGGATGTTATAGTCATCCATTGTTATTAATCCTCGATGACCTAACATGGCGATATCAGATATATTAATACACAAAAACACAAGAATATGAAAAAAAATCCAAACAGAAAAAAAATTCCACATTCCATTTCATTATATTCCAAATTGATTACATAATCTTAATTCACTGACCACGTTCAGATAACAAATAATTATTACAAAATACACCAAGGGTAGCATATGAAGATGCCCCATTGGTAGATTAGAGTATGTAGATAGGCAAGAAATAATTTGCCTTTACAAACAAACACACAACGAAAATAAAAGAACTCTAATAACATGCTTGCCTCCTGCATTTCCTCGAAAGCTTTATTCGTCTAAAAGAGCACCTAGAAACCTTAACTCTCAACCTACTCAAAATCAATTGAATACCCGAGAGTTTAAGAGGAAAAAAAACTTCATGTCAGACGTAAAGCCTCATATGTATAATAATTTATATCTCAAATCATTTAGATATGTAGTGATACCATGCCAATTAGTGGAATGGGTTTTCCCCTCACTAGTATCCTAAAACATTTATAAAACCCATATACTATGCTCCTGCATCCATAATGGTTATAACAAAGCATTTCAGAACATTATGATAATATGCAAAACATATAGATCAATTCTAGATTAACCATCCCCAATCATTCTGAATATATATCTCAATTATAGCTTCTAGGGTTACTATTAACCTATTAAGGACTATTTGTCCTATCACTTAGTTTTCATGGAATCACTAAGAACCTATTGGTAACTCTAATATCTTATTTCTTATCCTAGTTTTCATGGGCTAACTTGGAACCTATTGGCTGACTGACGCTATCTTAATCTGGATATAGTTTTCATGGGCTAACTACAAACCTATTAGCCCTGCCAGTATCAAATCATAGTTTTCATGGGCTGACTATGAACTTGTTGTCCCCTGCCAATATCATGCAGTTTTCATGGGGTTACTATAAATATATTAGCCCCTGCCATATCATTAATTAAAATTTTAACATCTCTTAAATTATATTCAGTACTGGGTCAACTTAACTGGTTACTCTACCCTTTCCCCAAAAAGCAGTTATGGGATAATAACAATATGAATATCATTTCCAAAATCTTTATTTATGACATAGTTATTACTTTAAATTAAGATTGGGTTCATGTTTTGAAACAATAAAAACATCTCCTTCGAAACCTTTGGATAGCCTCCTTCGAAAGAAAAGACTTCTTTTCAAAACATTGTATACATACCTTTTGAAGCCCTTAGTAAAATTTCTCTTTCGAAACCTATTATACCTTTCGATGGTATTAAATCATCTCTTTAAAATATAGGGCTTCGAAATAAATGAAATACCCCTTTCAAAAGTATTGGGTTTACTCTTTAAAAATCATTTGGGTCAAACTAGTTATATACGAAAGTATCTCTTCGAAACCAACAAAAATTTAGTTTGGGGAGAAATTGATGGGGTCGGAACCATCTATGTAACGTCCCGCCTTTTCGTACGCTTTAAATCGACACACATGCCGATTCAAACCATACGGAAGGACGGATTGTTATGGGGTAAATCAGAAAAACAAGAAAGAAATAAAACAAAATAGAAACTCACAGCAGAAGGATAAAATATAATAATCAAATATACAGTTTATAAAGCTGTTTTACAAATATTCGATTATATTTACAACATTTATCAGAGTTACACATACCAATAACAATGAAGCGGAAAAATATGAATGTAGTGGAATATAATAAATAATAACAATAGAAATCTCCGTCTTCGTCCTCCAGAGCTAAAGTCTTCGATCCTGAAACGCTCGGATTCACTTCTCTTAAGGATCCGTTAAACTATTTACTATGTAGTATATTTCGCTATTATAATAGTGTCTAATTGTAAAATAAACTTACTTTTTCTTAGCATTAAAGGGTTACCCATATAGCCCTTAACACGTAATAGTCCCAGTCGTCCATTCAGTATCAGCGCATCTCCAGATCGGGAGACTACCCTAAATACTCCACGGGCTACGGGAGAAAACCAAACTCGTACAAGGCGCGATAGGGTAGGTGACATGACACAACTAGGCAATGCCAAGGTAGATATACAAATTACGCTTCCGGGTCGGTGGTAACGCGTAGCCGCAGCTACCGCCCACCTCGAGCCACACCCCCAAATAAAAAATCAAAAGTGGCCATTGAATCAATCCAAAATTCAAAGTATAATATCGAAGGGATGTGTCCGATCAAATGTGCTACCTCAATTAACCCATCAATCGCTCCTGTTTTAGCCACCTTATGCCAACTCACGGGAGTTGGGTCCACGTATTTACCTCAAAGGAAACGCCGCCACCATCCTACTTCATTCTGGAATCTCCACCGTGTACACGGTTGTTAAAGTGGTTTTCGGAGTTGGCAGAGAGTATCACAACTTCCGATCCCGGTCTCTTCAACAACCAAACGTTATTATAACACCGCGGTTATTTCAAAATAATTTATACGTTTAAAAACTAGAATAAAATATTCATTTCAAAAACTATATAAATACGATATCATTTGTATTTTAAAGACCCAAATCCATATGATATCAAATATATCTTTTTCAAAAATCAAAGCCTTTTCAAATCTATATACCTTGAAACCATAGCTTTGAAACATAACTTTTAATTTTTAATGGTTTAAATACTATATTACTTGATATAATAAAATAGCTTCTTTAAATTTCACAATAAAATCGCAATATCAATTTGAACCTCAAAATAAACCATTTTAATTCCCATATATTTCACAACTTAAATATTGTATATTTCAAAACTTAAATTTTTATAGTTCATATTTTCCACTCTATAAATATTCCACTATTTCAAATGGATTCTTTGAAAATTTAATATATCAAATCTAATTCCTATTATTTAAAACTTGAAATGTATACTTAATAGAACAAATATTATTTAAGTAAAACCCTTAAACTTCAATAACAGGATATTATTTTTAATTAAATTAACTTGATAATATTCTTTAAATCAATTGGACATTCATTTAAATTCTCCAATCAAAAATCAAGTTATACAATCATACCCTTTAAATCTTAATTTATTTACATTTCAAACAAATTTTTCGAAGATAATTCTTAAATACTATAATTCAAATCATATTCACATTTATCTTCAACCTTACTTTTATTTGAGTTATTATAAACTCTATATACAATAGAATTTTTAAACATATACTTAACCATATTTTATAAAAGAAATCAAATTTCATTTTTTTAGCTTATTTTATAATTCAAAACAAATTTATACATAGCTAACTTCAATAATAAGATAGCATTTATAAAATATTTTAAAAAAATTAATATCTATATACTCATATATTTCTTTACAAAACTACAGAAATCATTTTAAAAATAATTTTACATATAGACCGCGGTGTCTGTATATATAATTTTCTATCCTATGGTCAAGTGATACAGATATTTATCATTTCAATCCGTAATTTAAAATAAAATTTATGGTTATATATCGTTTCAAACCGCAATACCGAATGAAATGAAAATGCATAATAACTTGCAGTTTATAACAATATAAAATACAGCATCCATTCATCCAATATCAACAATCAACCATTTATCAAAATCATCATCCAAATTCAAACAATACGTTAATATATAACAGGTAATAAATAACAGGTATTAACTAACAGTTTATATTCAATAATAAATTAATAACTGTTTAACTGGCAGTTTATATGCAATAATAAATAAATTTAACTAGCAATTTATATGAAATACTAAATAAATTTAACTGTCAATTTATATGCAAGCATAAAATTAAACAACAACTTAATTTGTATAAATGCAATTTAACTGAGATGATGATTAAAATATGCCAAACAACCATAAATAAATTCAAAATCACATTATATATCAATTTGACAAACATAAGAAATTTTAGAAGTTGTGAGTGGGTTAAAACACTCACCTTTTTGAATTTAAATTGAATTTAAATCCAATTTAAACCCAAAAATTCGACGGTCTCCAAATCTGTCCAAACTAGCGTCATAGCGTCCGGAATTTTATTACGATCCTAACAAAAAAAGTTGCGCGTGAAACGGAGTTTGTATGTAGAAATTATTGATATTAGAATGTTACAAAACGAAATTAGACAATAAATAGAAATAATTTAAAATAATTCGACACGTCACCTCACGTATCGTCTCCCCCATCTCAACCGTACGCGAAAAACCCTAACTCGCGTACACGGGTTTGCAGCCGCCACCCAATCGCGAATATCACACGCCGCCTCGAGCCCATCCACGGTGATCGAAATACGCGGCTACCCTCCCCATGCCGAGCCGACCCTAGAGCCCCCTCGCGCGGCCACCACGACGCCAGAAAACAGCTCCGGCCGCCGCTCCCTTTGCCTTCGATTTCTGGTGAATTCTAACAACCATTAAGCTAGCGACCACATCCCCCAAGCCCTCCTCGACGAGCCCTACAGTGCAGTGCTTTCCGATCGCAAAGATATCGAAATCCACCGTTGGATCGAAACCCTAGCCTATGAACGGTTGAGATTTAACTTGTATTTCTGAACAAACGGTAATTCGAATTGAAAAACGAATTTCGGATCTGTGATGCGTACATCGAGAGCTTCAACATATATTTTTTCTGAAATTTTTTGAGGACTTTGAATTTTTGACTTTGATTTTGAAATGGATTCGGATCTGGAATTTTGTCTGCCATTGAGGAGGAGGAATAGAATAAATTTATGTACACACAAATGAGAATTTGAGAGGCTAGGGTTTATAGCAAGATATTTATAGATAAAGATGGAATAGACAGATGGATCTGAAATATAAACGTGCTAAACTATAATTGGCCCAAAAAGCACCTTCTGACTCCGGAACGAAATTGGGTCAAACCATATATCAAAATAGATGTTTTAAAATATTTTGAACGCGATGGAAAAAGTTTCACATCCAAATTCCATCGTATGAAGAAGTTATACTGAAATCGATATTTTCAAATTGATTTCAATTAAATCGATTTCAAGGCGTTTCGTGTTCGTACGATCAAACGACAAGTCCGATCGCTACGAAACTTGAAACCCTACAATAATTTACCGATACGGATCCGATGAAACCTGTTTCGTCAAATCCGAGTCAGTGGCCAAAATGGCTATTTCTCCATTAATTAAATAAATAAATTATAAATTAATTAAATCCAATTTTTAGATTTCAATTCTAAAATTGATCAATTTTATTACCTTAATATTTCCCAAACATTTACAATGCTTTAAACAAATTTACATGTCACTTAAATGTTGATGCAATCATCAATTTTATCGTTAAATTCCAATTTCGTTAAATTTAGAAATTATAAATTAAAATTTCAATAATTCCTTTGATTTAAATTTTCATTCATATTATTCAAATTCATTATTACAACCAGATGAAATAAATATTGGAATCAAAATCCATTATATTAACATTCTCAATTTTCATCTAAATCCTCATTTATGTAATATTTTAATATTATATTCCACGTAATTGCAATAATTCCACTTATTAGATTTCAAATTATAAATAAATTAATAAATTTTGATTTTCACTCCTTAAATCAACCAGTCCTCATATTATAAATAAAACTAACATTCATTACATCTTATAGAATTAACCATTTTTAATGACAAATCAAATATACTCTAACTGCACAAATTAGGGCAATTAATGACAATTGATTTCACATTTCTTCATTAATTATCAATAGAAATCTCAATAAAACCGTTTATTTATTTAAAATCTTGCAATTCAATAAATTGACATTTTATGGGTATAATTCACATTGAATTATCAAATTACAGTTTATCCCTTATTATTCCATCAATTAATTGTAACTTTGAATTTATTCCCATTTTACATATTTCAAATCAATTACAACTTTACAATTTGATTCCAGGTAATAGGTATTCCATATTCAATGCTAATTTTATTTTATTACGTTAATATACGTCTATTTACATTTTAATTTGAATGAATATTACGTTTTTAAATGTGTACTTCTATCCATTGAACACATTAATTAAGGTTTTTAGATACTTTACATTCTATAAAATTTTCAACATTATAATTTTCATTCTATTAATTTCTTTACATACTTTACATATTAATTAATTAACATAATTTGAACTTTATTTCAAATAAATTCATTGACCAATTAATTAGGTAATTTATAATAGTTGTACCCTTAACTTTATTTTCAAATATCGTACTACCTAATTTCCTTTAATTGCAATTTGATTTTCAAATCTTATGCAACATACTAAAGAAATAAATACATATATTAATTGATTCGTTTTTCTCATTCATTACTTTAATATACCCCTTTTAACAGCTCCTAACCATTATCTTTACATTTCACACAAATGTAACATTTAATTACATTTATTTCAATTCAATGTTGGCATTTATTTCCATACTACTGATTTCATTCACTTATATTCTATCCTTTTACTTACTTTTTACTTCTTACAGCCTTTTTCTTTTATTCCTTGGTTTAATGTTTATTTTGATTATTCCTTTATTACTTACAAATCTTATTTCATTCATGAATGCCATCATTTACCAATTATTACATAATTTCATTTATTAATATTCATGCTATTCATGTTTAATTCAATTCCTTTGCACATAAATTCATTTACTAAAGTTTACAATCATTTATTTATATTACTTACCTTCTTATTATATTAAATTAGTAGCATTTCAATTATACTTCTGATTATAACATTTCATTAGTTAATTCAAAAATCCCGTTTGTTTCTTTTATTAAACTTATAAACAAGTATGACAAATTTCTTAATTTCAATTGATTGTACTTACATTTTGAATTTGTAAATCTTAATTTCAATTGCTATATTTAAATTTCTAACATTAGCTTCATTATAACTTCTAAGATTTTTATTTCTTTCTAAATTTAATTGCAAAATTTAAATTAAACTAACAAATTTATTAATCAAAATTTACGGGTCGTTACACTCTCCCCCACTCAAAACTTTTCGTCCCCGAAAAGGAAAAGAAGGGAAAAGAAGAATTAAGAAATCAATAGATCTTATTCAAAACATTGAACTTATAAACAATTAAATTTACAAAACTAGTTAATTTAGATAAAATATATCAATTTATAACCATTAAATCTTTTATACTTAAATAAATAAAGTTTGGAAATCATTTTCAAAAAATTTCTAAGTCTAAAATTTACGAAATTTTTTGGCAGAGTCTCCTTTGTACGGGGTGGCTCGAAAGAAAATATAATATTAAATATAACAATATATAACATATAATATCCAAAATATTATATTCCAACACGGGAAAACAATATAATAACGCTATAAAACGTAATCCGAAAACGTACCTATTTGTCGGGCAATAACGCTTAAATTATGAAACCAAAAGCAGTAGCAATTGTTTCCATAACCTGTATTTCACTTATATAATCCAAAAGAGTTAGCAATTATATAATTGAAATATTAAAGTTATTTCACCATAAACAAACAAATCAATACAATCCAACAACTACTTGCAACAAGGCATACAACCATCACATAAAATTTTACACAAAACAACAATCATTCATATCAAACGAACAATTTGTTGTTCGGGTTCAACTTTAAATTGTACAAAATGAAAAATAAACTATCAAGTGCATCATTTACTCAACAGTCTTAGATGAAACAAAATAGATTATTTATTCATCCAAACAATTTTAATTTTCCTTACCCAAACAACCATAACCAAAACAACAACCATTAGTTTATTCTTATTAATTCTATTCATTTTCATTTATTGCCTACAATTATTCATTTTCATTTATTCAGGTCATGTAAGTTCTTTTTTTTTTTGCATTACATTTATGCATTTCATAATTTCATTCATTTATTTAATTCTTACATTTCTGTTATATTTAATTTATAGTAACATTTTAATTACACTTAAATTTATAACTTTATAACATCAATTCTTATAAATAAAGAATTTCATTAATTACTTTCATTACCTCAAGTTAATTACTTGTATAATATCTATTACATTTTCTTATTAACATTTTCAACTTTTTATATCTTTTGGTAACTTATATATATGCCTTTAAGAATGTAATTGAAAGTTATACAAGTTTTTCTCAATTAATTAATGGTTCAAAAATTATATCTTTCATTTTATAAGATTATAATTTATTTTTGTTTATAACTTAGCATTAAATCTCTTGTTTCCTTTAGAGGTTTCAATTATTAATTACTTACGTTCGAATTCACTACAATAACTGAAACTATTAATTAATGGAAACTTAAGAATTAAATATCGGGTTTTATTTAAAAATCATTTTAAAATAACAGATAAACATATGCTTTCACTTAATATATCCAATTATATTTAAAACAATTTAAAATTTATATTTATTTATCAAAAATGGATCTGCAGTAAACTACTACAGTGGCCTTCCCACTTCGAAACTCGAAAATGAATGTCGATGATGCGTGCACTCATCACCGAAATTATTTTCCAGCGATAGAGAGGGGAGTACAAATTATTTCTTTCCAAAATTTCTTTTAAAACATTTCTTTCAAATTATATTTAAATATTCATATCAGAAAATACTTCTAACAATATTATTATTATATTCCAAAATCATTTGAAAGAAATTTTTCAAAATCCCGGACTTAAGTTCTAAAATTTCCAAATTTTCATTGATTTTATTTTCTATCTCATTTCACCTATTATTTATAAATTTTACTACCTAACAACCAAAATATTACAACCAAATATAATCTTTAAAAAAATTATTTTATATATAGAAAATATAATAGGCAAAATTATTTCATTCACCTATATTAAAACCAAATATTATGTCGGTCTGTCCTATTAAGTGTTTAGAAGTCCCTATTGATGTCATAGCGTCCCATGCATCAACCAGAATTTATAAATACAAAACGGAACAAATTAACACAATATTAAAACCTTTTATAACACTAACAAGTACGCTCTCTCATATATATACACTCAGCGACCCCCATAGGGTATTACTACCCTATTAGTAAAGAGTCAAACCCCACAAAGCTAAGGTTTATCGCTAAACCAAAGCTCTGATACCAGATGTAATGGGCCGCGCCAGTGGGGTAACGCCCACCGTAGCATACATTGGTACCTATGTTCTGCCTTTACGGCCAGCCTCTCGACTGCACCACCAACCCCCGCGGGGACATGTAGGAGTAAGAGTCAACCGTTCGCTACTAAACCAGGAAGCGAGAACCCCCTATCATGCTGCACCCTCCCAGTGCAAGGGCAAACACACATGTCGATTCAAACCATACGGAAGGGCGGATTGTTATGGGGTAAATCAGAAAAACAAGAAAGAAATAAAACAAAATAGAATCTCGCAGCGGAAGGATAAAATATAATAATCAAATATACAGTTTATAAAGCTGTTTTACAAATATTCGATTATACTTACAACATTTATCAGAGTTACACATACCAATAACAATGCAGTGGAACAATATGAGTGTAGTGGAATATAATAAATAATAACAATAGAAATCTCCATCTTCATCCTCCAGAGCTAAAGTCTTCGATCCTGAAATGCTCGGACTGACCCGAGCGAATTGAAAAGACAAAACACTCGAGTCAGAACTAAAAGATCTTATGTAAGTCAAATCAACAGAAATAAACATGAGTGCAGTAACTCAAAAGATGCTCGGGATTCACATCTCTTAAGGATCCGTTAAACTATTTACTATGTAGTATATTTCGCTATTATAATAGTGTCTAATTGTAAAATAAACTTACTTTTTCTTAGCATTAAGGGGTTACCCATATAGCCCTTAACACGTAAAAGTCCCAGTACTCCATCCAGTATCAGCGCATCTCCAGATCGGGAGGCTACCCTAAATACTCCACGGGCTACGAGAGAAAACCAAACTCGTACAAGGCACGATAGGGTAGGTGACATGGCACAACTAGGCAATGCTAGGGTAGATATACCAATTACGCTTCCGGGTCGGTGGTAAAGCGTAGTCGCAGCTACCGCCTACCTTGAGCCACACCCCTAAATAAAAAATCAAAAGTGGACACCAAATCAATCCAAAAGTCAAAGTATAATATCGAAGGGATGTGTCCGATCAAAGGTGCTACCTCAATTAACCCGTCAATCGCTCCTGTTTTAGCCACCTTATGCCAACTCACGGGAGTTGGGTCCACGTATTTACCTCAAAGGAAACGCCGCCACCATCCTACTTCATTCGGGAATCTCCACCGCGTACACGGTTGTTAAAGTGGTTTTTGGAGTTGGCAGAGAGTATGACAACTTCCGATCCCGGTCTCTTCAACAACCAAACGTCATTATAACACCGCGGTTATTTCAAAATAATTTATACCTTTAAAAACCAGAATAAAATATTCATTTCAAAAACTATATAAATACGATATCATTTATATTTTAAAGACCCAAATCCATATGATATCAAGTATATCTTTTTCAAAAATCATAGCCTTTTCAAATCTGTATACCTTGAAACCATAGCTTTGAAACATAACTTTTAATATTTAATGGTTTAAATACTAAATTACTTAATATAATAAAATAGGTTCTTTAAATTTCATAATAAAATCCCAATATCAATTTGAACCTCCAAACTAACCATTTTAATTCCCGTATATTTCACAGCTTAAATATTCTATATTTTAAAACTTAAATATTTATAGTTCATATTTTCCACTCTTTAAATATTCCACTATTTCAAATGGATTCTTTGGAAATTTAATATATCAAATCCAATTCCTATTATTTAAAACTTGAAATGTATACTTAATAGAATAAATATTATTTAAGTAAAACCCATAAACTCCAATAAGAGGATATTCTTTTTAATTAAATTAACTTGATAATATTCTTTAAATCAATTGGATATTTATTTAAATTCTCCAATCAAAAATCAAGTTATACAATCATACCCTTTAAATCTTAATTTATTTACATTCCAAAACAAATTTTTCGAAGATAATTCTTAAATACTTTAATTCAAATCATATTCACATTTATCTTCAACCTTACTTTTATTTGAGTTATTATAAACTCTATATACAATAGAATTTTTAAACACATACTTAACCATATTTTATAAAAGAAATTAAACTTCATTTTTTTAGCTTATTTTATAATTCAAAACAAATTTATACATAGCTAACTACAATAATAAGATAGCATTTATAAAATATTTAAAAAAATTAATATCTATATACTCGTATATTTCTTTACAAAACTACAGAAATCATTTTAGAAATAATTTTACATATAGACCGCGGTGTTTGTATATAATTTTCTATCCTATGGTCAAGTGATACAGATATTTATCATTTCAATCTGCAATTTAAAATAAAATTTACAGTTATATATCATTTCAAACCGCAATCCCGAATGAAATGAAAATGCATAATAACTTGCAGTTTATAACAATATAAAATACAACATCCATTCATCCAATATCAACAATCAACCATTTATCAAAATCATCATCCAAATTCAAACAATACATTAATATATAACAGGTAATAAACAACAGGTATTAACTAACAGTTTATATTCAATAATAAATTAATAACTGTTTAACTGGCAGTTTATATGCAATAATAAATAAATTTAACTAGCAATTTATATGAAATACTAAATAAATTTAACTGTCAATTTATATGCAAGAATAAAATTAAACAAAAATTTAATTTGAATAAATGCAAATTAACTGAGATGATGATTAAAATATGCAAAAAACCATAAATAAATTCAAAATCACATTATATATCAATTTAACAAACATAAGAAATTTTAGAAGTTGTGAGTGGGTTAAAACACTCACCTTTTTGAATTTAAATTGAATTTAAATCCAATTTAAACCCAAAAATTCGACGGTCTCCAAATCTGTCCAAACAAGCGTCAAAGCGTCCGGAATTTTATTACGATCCTAATAAAAAAAGTTGCGCGTAAAACAGAGTTCGTATGTAGAAGTTATTGATATTATAATGTTACAAAACAAAATTAAACAATAAATAGAAATAATTTAAAATAATTCGACATGTCACCTCACGTATCGTCACCCCCATCTCAACCGTACGCGAAAAACCCAAACTCGCGTACACGGGTTTGCAGCCACCACCCAAACGCGAATATCACACGCCACCTTGAGCCCATCCACGGTGATCGAAATACGCGGCCACCCTCCCTATGCCGAGCCGACCCTAGAGACCCCTCGCGCGACCACCACGACGCCAGAAAATAGCTCCGGCCGATGCTCCCTTTGCCTTCAATTTTTGGTGAATTATGACAACCATTAAGCGAGCGACCACATCCTCCAAGCCCTCCTCGACGAGCCCCACAGTGCAGCGCTTTCCGATCGCAAAGATATCGAAAATCCACCGTTGGATCGAAACCCTAGCCTATGAACGGCTGAGGTTCAACTTGTATTTTTGAACAAATGGTAACTCGAATTGAAAAACGAATTTCGGATCTGTGATGCGTACATCGAGAGCTTCAACATATATATTTTATGAAATTTTCTAAGGACTTTGAATTTTTGACTTTGATTTTGAAATGGATTTGGATCTAGAATTTTGTCTGCCATTGAGGAGGAATAGAATAAATTTATGTACACACAAATGAGAATTTGGGAAGCTAGGGTTTATAGCAAGATATTTATAGATAAAGATGGAATAGAAAGATGGATCCGAATTATAAGCGTGTTAAACGATAATACGCCCAAAAAGCCCGTTCTGACTCCGAAACGAAATTGAGTCAAACCATATATCAAAATAGATGTTTTAAAATATTCTGAACACGATGGAAAAAGTTTCACATCCAAATTCCATCGTATGAAGAAGTTATGCTGAAATCAATACTTTCAAATTGATTTCAATTAAATCGATTTCAAGGCATTTCGCGTTCGTACGATCAAACGACAAGTCCGATCGCTTCAAAACTTGAAAGCCTACAATAATTTACCGATACGGATCCGATGAAACCAGTTTCTCGAAATCCGAGCCAGTGGCCAAAATGGCTATTTCTACATTAATTAAATAAATAAATTATAAATTAATTAAATCCAATTTTTAAATTTCAATTCTAAAATTGATCAATTTTATTACCTTAATATTTCCCAAACATTTACAATGCTTCAAACAAATTTACATATCACTTAAATATTGATTCAATCATCAATTTTATCGTTAAATTCCAATTTCGTTAAATTTAGAAATTATAAATTAAAATTTCAATAATTCCTTTGAATTAAATTTTCATTCATATTATTCAAATTCATTATTACAGCCAGATGAAATAAATATTGGAATCAAAATCCATTATATTAACATTCTCAATTTTCATCTAAATACTCATTTATGTAATATTTTAATATTATATTCCACTTAATTGCAATAAATCCACTTATTAGATTTCAAATTATAAATAAATTAATAAATCTTGGTTTTCACTCCTTAAATCAACTAGTCCTCATATTATAAATAAAACTAACATTCATTACATCTTAGAGAATTAACCATTTTTAATGACAAATCAAATCTACCCTAACTGCACAAATTAGGGCAATTAATGACAATCGATTTCACATTACTTCATTAATTATCAATAGAAATCTCAATAAAACCGTTTATTTATTTAAAATATTGCAATTCAATAAATTGACATTTTATGGGTATAATTCACATTGAATTATCAAATTACAGTTTATCCCTTATTATTCCATCAATTAATTGTAACTTTGAATTTATTCCCATTTTACAAATTTCAAATCAATTACAACTTTATAATTTGATTCCAAGTAATAGGTATTCCATATTCAATGCTAATTTTATTTCATTACGTTAATATACGTCTATTTCCATTTTAATTTGAATGAATATTACGTTTTTAAATGTGTACTTCTATCCATTGAACACATTAATTAAGGTTTTTAAATACTTTACATTCTATAAAATTTTCAACATTAAAATTTTCATTCTATTAATTTCTTTACATACTTTACGTATTAATTAATTAACATAATTTGAACTTTATTTCAAATAAATTCATTGACCAATTAATTAGGTAATTTATAATAGTTGTACCCTTAACTTTATTTCCTAGTATCATACTACCTAATTTCCTTTAATTGCAATTTGATTTCCAAATCTTATGCAACATACTAAAGAAATAAATACATATATTAATTGATTCGTTTTTCTCATTCATTACTTTAATATACCCCTTTTAACAACTCCTAACCATTATCTTTACATTTCACACAAATGTAACATTTAATTACAATTATTTCAATTCAATGTTGGCATTTATTTCCGTACTACTGATTTCATTCACTTATATTCTATCCTTTTACTTACTTTTTACTTCTTACAACCTTTTTCTTCCTTGGTTTAATGTTTATTTTGATTATTCCTTTATTACTTCCAAATCTTATTTCATTCATGAATGCCATCATTTATCAATTATTACATAATTTCATTTATTAATATTCAAGCTATTCATGTTTAATTCAATTCCTTTGCACATAAATTCATTTTCTAAAGTTAACAATCATTTATTTATATTACTTACCTTCTTATTATATTAAATTAGTAGCATTTCAATTATACTTCTGATTATAACATTTCATTAGTTAATTCAAAAATCCCGTTTGTTTCTTTTATTAAACTTATAACCAAGTATGACAAATTTCATAATTTCAACTGATTGCACTTACATTTAGAATTTGTAAATCTTAATTTCAATTTCTATATTTAAATTTCTAACATTTGCTTCATTATAACTTCTAAGATTTTTATTTCTTCCTAAATTTAATTGCAAAATTTAAATTAAACTAACAAATTTATTAATCAAAATTTATAGGTCATTACAATCTAGTCGAAAGCAAAACCTTTAAAATAAAAACTTTGAAGGAGAGAGTAGAAACCCCCTTTTGACTCCATCGCCTTCGAAACCCTCACTCATTCGAAAGCACTTAGGAAAAAGGCTTAGGTTAGAACAGAAGTAAACATTTTGACAACATAGATGACTTCAATGCAGTCGAAAGAGGAATTAGAGGCTTGGTTTAGACTCGAAACCAGCCCTTTCGAAAGCTTCTTATTAGAGGAAAAAGGTACCCCTTCGAAAGCTAATACTTTAACATGATATGAATACCTTCTTCGAAAGCTAATTATAAAACACTTTCGAAAACATACGTTTTGACTATGTCGAAAGCATTAAGTAAAACAAGGCAAGACTTTAACTTTTGTAAACAAAGCAGGGTTTCGCCTCCCTCGAAAGCTAGCCTTTCGACACCAAGGCTTTCGCCCTCCTTCTAATCCACTGCATAGATTCTAAGTGATATCATGTGTATTGGTTTCGAATATAGTGGTTTTGACTGTGTTGGTTTCGATTGGGACGAGGAAGAATCAAAGGAGTCAAACGGTCCTTACTAATAGAGGCCGAACGCCTTTTTCTTATTTAAAGGCTGAATTATTGCAACCTTTAGTAATTGTTATCTAACAACTTGCCTATTTGTGAACTATTGATTGGTTGTCATAAAACTTTTTGTATAGTTTACCTTTAAAACTACCACACTTATCAAATCCAAATTTTAAGGATTTGTGATTCAATTTCATTACGTAATCGAACATATTAAAATTTTAGACCTAATTTCTTCCTGAAATTCTCGAAACAAATTTTAAACCCAATTATATCATATTTTTCACCAAAAATTCATAATAAAATTTCCATAGCTTGAAAAATTATAAAAATTAAAAATCATCTCCAAAATCATGTTTTACTTAACATAAAAAATTTCCATAGCAATCTGAAATCATATATTCTTTGTTTTACACTAAAACCATACAAATTCATCTGCTTTTGAATTAATACAAAACATCATAATATAACTCAAGCATATCATCATCCATTTTATCACAAAAATGAATTTAAATCATAAATCCAAAACCATAAAATCATAGAATAAAAATAGAGATGGTATGTGATTATTATTCACCTTAAACTTGAAAAGGAATTTGAGACTTGTTGATTAATCTCCTCTAGCTTTAGATCCTTAGCTTTAGATAAATTTCTTCCTTTCTTCCTTGGTAATGGCCGGCTTAGTTTAGGTTTTTGATTTATGTTTGTGATCATGTGAAATGAAACATGAATAGACATAAATGAGAAGTTATAGCCGTGTGTAATAAAATGGATAATTTACTAATATGCCCATGTGTAGTTAAATTGACCAATAAACCAATTTTAAAATTCATTTATCATGTTAATAAACATGGCCCCATTATATATAATTTATTCAAATCTCAATCTCCTTATTATCATTATTCTATTTAATTTATCTAATTAAATTTTTTGAATAATGTTATCAAAAATTAGGGATGTTATAGGCTTCCCCCTTAACGAATTTCATCCTCGAAATTCAGTAAAGACTAAATACTAAACATAGCAATCATCTGTAACAAATACTAGCAACCATACTAGTCTATCTGACTAGCAACTATCTATATAAATCTAATATAGACATGCCCTCTAACAAAATCAGGATAAATATCTCTAATCCCGTCTTTTGTTGTCCAAGTACAGTTCTTCTCGTTGTTGCTCCATTGAATTTTCACTAACCTGAATGTCTTGTTTCTTAATCTTTTATCATCTCTAGCTACAACCAAACTGGTTGTCTAACAAAAGTCAAATTAGGTTCTACCACTAAGTCATCCAACCCTATCGGATGAATAGTAGTCTCTGGATCATGCACATACTTGCGAAGATGAGACATATGAAATATATTATGGACACTTGTCAAACTGCTCGGCAACTCTATATATATGCGAGCTTTCCAATCCTCACTATAATTTGGAATGGACATACTTACCTTGGGGTCAACTTCCCTGACTTTCCATATCATATTACACCTTTCGTAGGTGATATCTTAATGAAAACCTTATCTCCAACTGAGAATTCTAGGTCCTTACGCCTCTTATCTATGTAACTCTTCTGTCTTGACTGAACTTCCTTCATCCATCCTTGGATTAACTCAATCTTTTCTGATGCCTATCTTACTAAATCTGGACCTAAGACTAATCTATCTCCAGTCTCCAACCAGTGTGCTGGTGATTTGCATGGTCTTCCGTACAAATCTTCAAACGACGCCATTCCTACACTAGTTTGATAACTATTATTATAGAAAAACTCAAACAAACGTTGGTGATCCTCACAAGATCCACCAAAGTCTAATACACAAGCTCTTAGTAGATCCTCGAGTACTTAAAACAAAATTTTTCCATGGCAATCTGAAATCATAGATTCTCGATTTTACATCACAACCATACAAATTCATGTTCTTATGAATTAAAACAAATCATATCATCATCCATTTTATCACAAAAATGAATTTAAATCATAAATCCGAAACCATATAATCATAGAATAAAAATAGAGATGGCATGAGATTATTATTCACCTTAAACTTGATAAGGAATTTGAGATTTGTTGTTGATTAATCTCCTCTAGCATTAGATCCTTAGCTTTAGATAAATTTCTTCTTTTCTTCCTTGGTAATGGCGGCTTGGTTTAGGTTTTTGATTTGTGTTTGTGATCGTGAGAAATGAAACATGAATCGACAAAAATGAGAAGTTATAGCTGTGTATAATAAATTGGCTAATTTACTAGTATGCCTATGTGTAGTTTAATTAACCAATAAACCAATTTTAAAGCCCATTTATCTAGTTAATAAGCACGGCCCCATAAATATATAATTTATTCAAATCTCAATCTCCATATCATCATTATTCTATTTAATTTAACTAATTAAATCTTTTGAATAATGTTATCAAAAATTAGGGATGTTACACTACAACTTACTTAGTTAACTTATGGACTTTTCTTAAATTAATTCAACTAGTTTATTTAAAACTAAATATTGATATGCTCAAAATCATATCACTAAATTAGCCTCTAATCATTTAAAGCATCACACAAAATTAATTACTTAACCCATGATACATTTCTATGCTTTCTAACTTTTTCAAAAGTAGTAATTAAGGTATTAAACAAATAACGAGTTAATATAATCATGTTTATAACATGAACGTAAGCCTAAATCAAACCAACATTCTTTAAATTGATTCATATAACTCCATAATCATCAATAAATAAATTAATGAAGTTATATAAGTAAATGTTAGAGATTCATCCCTTCACCTTCTTCTTAACCAAATCAAGCTTTAATCACCAAAACCCGTTCTCTAGCTCTCTTTAAATCTTAAATGGAACTCCAAACTAACCTTTAAGCTAATTCCTTTTTGGGTTATGTGAGGAAGAGGTAGAGAGGAATTATAATGATTTTTACATGAAATTAGGAATTTTCTATGAAGGGGTTTGAATGGATTTAGGTTTAGGCTCAAAAAGGGATTAAGAGAATATTAATGTGACAATATTACTAAATCACTCAATTTGAGGAAAACATCGATCTTTACTGTGGAAACTCCGCTTAGATTATAGTTAAATCGTAACATGACGTCCATCGAACGACTGTAGTTGGATCAAGTGAAATCACTGAAAGTGTAACACTATCCAAGAGAGAATTTGTCTCCTTGATTATATGGATTAGTATCATGATCAATTGTAGTCAACTCAAAATTGAAGTCTTTGGCAAGAGCAGTACAGTTAATAATAATTGTTATTATTGGACCGATAATTTTTTTGCACTTGCAAAGTTGAATGTGGACAATGTTAGAATTTTGACCAAAACCAAATTCCACAAGTCCTAATATGATATAGTTTTGTCAAACAGAATTGTTGTAAATAATTGTTGCCATCAGGTACCGCTTATAATAGGTAAAATTAGATTTTACCAAAAGATGTGTAAGCGATGAATTTAGCCAAAATGTCACATCACTTGCTAATATAACGTGTGAACTTTAATATTCGAATTGTTCGATATTAATTGCCGACTGAAATTACACCTTTGGGTTGCATAACCGCAATGATGAATACTCTGAATAAACCATACGATTTAATTAATTTATAGCTTTTGTAATTAATTAAATTAATTAATATTTCTAAAATTGATTATTAAATTTTATTTGATTTGTTTGAATACTATTAGCATTTAGTAAAGTGCGTAAATAAAAGTTATAAATGCATGAATTGATATACGATATCGATAGATTGTTTAAATTGGATTAAAATAGAATAAATGCAGAATAAGTTTGGGATCATTTAAGGTTCATGTTTGGCCTACTAAAAAAGGAGGAGGAGAAGATAAGTTTTCTGTTAATTAAAAAAAGGAAAAGAATAATATAAGGAAGGAAAAGGTCTCTCTTTAAGAAGAATTGATTACCTCCTTTATTTCATTCGTTTTCATAAGTTTCTAGTTCACTTCTTCCTCTCTATGGCCGAAAAACATGAGGGCTTCCATGGCTTCAAACTTTCCAAATACAAATCTAGAGGCTGATTATGAATCTAGGAGCTTTGATTCATTGTTCAAGATGTAATTTATTGGTCACATCCAAAGATAATCTCCAATTTAAATTAATATACGTATATATATCATTGATATAATTAGACTTTGTATGATTCCCCTTCATGTTTTAATTATTAATCTTGCAACATGTAACTTAAATCTCCTTTACGTATATTTGATTAAAAAATGATTATTGTATCATTTTGGTTTAGATCTATGTATTTCATCATCTCCCTTTGATATATATTCATGATAAATTGAAACGTTGTGGATTACATGTTACTTTTGAAAAACTATAATTATTCTCTGCATAATTTAGATCTATATGTTATCACAAATTTACACACATCTACTTTGTCCAGATTTCTTTATTTTATTTTGGAAATTTTGTGAAATTGAAAGCTAATTTTGAATGAGATTGTAACGACCCGCCCTTCTCGACCCTCGAAAATCGACATAAATACACTCATCATATAACATGTCGAACGATCGGGTGCCGGGAAGACATGTTGTTGAGGGAAAAGAAAGTAGATAGAAGAGAGAAGAAACTAAACAAAGACAGAATCTCATAGAGACAAAATAATATATAATATCAATAGCTCTTTACACAAATCAAATTGTAATATACATATCTCACATTAGTGTACACAAATCGATAATTACTAGCCTAGACAGTTATAACAACCCGCCCTCACAACTGCTGGTAATTTCAAACAACACTGCAGCGGAAATAAACAAGTACGAGAATATGTCTCGGTCTCCAACCCGTCTCCTGAGCTCCATAGTATCCGAACCTGAACTTGTAATACTCGATCTAACCTGAGCATTATAATAAAATAACACCTGAGTCAGTCTGAAAGCCCAGCGTGAGAAAACACACTCAATTTGAATTATTAGAGTTTCAAAATCCTTTGAAACACAAACGTATCTCGTAAGACCACGCCACAAATAAACATGATGGGTTTTTACCTTACGATAACCAAAACATTTGATATCAAAATCCTTTGATATTACAATAATGTCTAAGTACAAATACTTGCTCAAAAAGATGAAATACTTGCATCTCATGTTTCAGCATAGTTGGGCACAATCAAAACCGTACGGCGCTTATTGGAGAATGGATTACAACAGAAAGACTAGGCACTAGGGTACCACCTGTCACGGTACACGTCTACAACATCGCACCAAGATCGAACCTATCGACCCCTGCCAACACAAGACCAGACTATCCCTAACATGGATAGTTCGAATAAGATTACCCCACGGTTAAGATCGGCAACCGCTACACAGTCGAATAAAAGGGACTCTAGATAGCGGTAACCTTACCCTACTTGGGTGCGACCCACATAGCCTTGCTGCATCACCCCTGATTTTCAATCATTCTTGGTTGATGAGGCAAGAGGCTACGATTACCTTTTTAGAAATATTCACTGTCGTCTAATGACAATGTACCGATAGCATTCATCTGTACAAGTCTGTTCCTGGTCCGAACGGAACTGAAAGCACTATTCCTACTACATCCATTTTGGAATCACCCTCAAGATTAGTAGCGATTAGCCCTTGCACATCACTATTCCATCTTCGACTCCATGCTCTTATCTTCGTTACGAAAACGTACTCATTGGATCGAAGTGGTTTTCGGATCACAAATCCGATTACAGCCTCTTCGAAACAATGTTCGATATTCCCGGTAAACTCAATCCCAGTTCTTTAGGAAATAAAAAGACGAAAATAAGATCGGAGATCACCTCCTAACTGTTAGTGGACGGATTCCCTTAAAAATGTCCTAGAAGAACAAAAGGAGTTTATACATACAGTACAGCACCTCGAACGGTAACCGTACCATATAATTCCCGTACCTCTTCCTGATATTTCCAAAGTTATATTTGGGTCCAGATTTGACAGTCAGATATTTAACTATCAAATAAACAACCAATTCAACCAAACACTTCATTTTCCACTGAAAAATACCAAGTCCTTATTTAAATTAAATTTTAAATAAATTAAATTTCTTTATCCAGAGTTTGTTGTCTAATTTAGTATATTCACAAATTACCCTTTTAAAAAATATTCAAAAAAAAACCCTTTCAAAGAAATATGAAAAATACCACTGCGGTATCAAACAGTGGATCACAACTCAATGGTTACGTCTCTATCCTAGAGAAATTCAAGAGTTAGCTGTAGGCACTCACTTCCTCCGATTTACGCGACACAAGTATACCATTACTTCGCGAAACTTTATTTTAAAAAAACTTATCTAAAATATAATACTCGTAAGCTTTTAAAGATAAATTTCCAAGTTTAATCTAGATAAATATACTTAAATAAAAGTTATTTTAAAAAGCCATATTAATATTTAATAATTGTCTTTAAACAAAAATATTGACCATTTCTTAATAAAATAATAAATCTTTTAAACATCATTATAAAGTAACCAATTATAATTAAATATCCTTTCAACAATTTAAAATTATTTAATAACCAATTTCCAGAATATTTTAACACTTTTAAATTATCCAAATTAATAATTAAAAATCTTTTTTATATATATTTTCATTCCATAATCCTTTTCACAGTAATCCGAATTTGCTAGGTACAATTACCAAAAACTTTTATTTCATCGAATCAATTTACCCAAATTTTCTAGATAAACGTTTTACTTCAAAATTCCCTTTAAACTTCTTTCCAATTCAAACATATTTTACCGGTATTCAAAAGTACCAGAATCGAAGTCAAAATCTGCCACAACATCCAATCAATCCAATCTACACCATATTCTATCACTGATTATTCAACAATACATGTATCACCATATATGAATTTAAATTCCACATTTTAAGGAATCCAGTTGGATCCCTCCAACCTATTCCCGGGATCTGTAGATGTTAGTACAACATAAAAATACCAATTCCACTTCGAGGTTGAATATCGTGGTATATATGCAGGAATATCAATCACTCCAATATATATATTACTATATATAATATCACATTCAACTAATAAAATGCATCAATTTAACCAATCATTCATCTATTAATTTTAATTATATAAAATTAATAATGGTAGTCCAAAATTGAGTGAGATTAACTCATCTTGAGTTTAAATTTGCCAAACGTTCCAATTTTAAACGAAATCGAACACGTTCGATTTAACCCAAAACTTTAATGAGCTCCAAATGACTCTAGATCTATTCCAAAGTGTAGTGCTCGTCGCTGCGATTCCGGAGCTGCTTGTTTCGTCCGATTCCGACCTCGTATGGCCAAGATATGAAATATATAAGTTTCCATACAAATTTATAAGCAAATTTCTTTTTTTTAAACAAAGATACCATCGGACCGTTCAAAACTAGCATCTAGAATCACGGCTGTATCTTCTTCCTCTTCCACGCGTGTCTCTAGGTTTTTGAAACCCAACACATCACCGTTAGAGCTCGATTGACGCTCCTTCTCGCTCGCCTAGGGATCGATCCTAGACCATCACGACGTGTACCATCCTCCGTCACGCCCACGGCCAGAGTTAGGCGAAGCACGTCGCCCCCTACTGCTCGAAAAACACAAACAAACGAAACCCCTTCGTCGACGATTCCTAGCCATCTCGTCGAATTTAATGCCACTCCACTGTATGGATGTGTAGATCTCACTTAGATCTACAATTGTCTAGTTGGTGATATTAGATAATTGCTTATGGATTTGAAGATAATTCGAGGAGAAGATTGCAATGTTTCGGCCATTAAAATACAACGATGGCTGCGAAAAGGAATTAGGGTTTCTACTGCTCAAGCGTATATATACGCATATACATGTTATTTTAATATTATTTTCAATTTTAACGTGCTTTTTCAAACGTTCTTCAACCAAAACGTGTCGCTTGGTGTTTATAATGTTTTACCCCTATTCTAAACACAATGGAACGTCTTTCGGAGCCCAATTCGATTGTATGTGGAAAATATTTTTGAATCGATTTAAAATATTAAATTTTCGATATTTATTTCAACGCGTTTCTATCTTGTACGACCAAATGGTAACTCCAAATGCTACGAAATTTGAAATCCGACAATAATACACTATTACGGATCTAATGGAATTGGTCTCGTCGAATTCTGAGACTATACCCCGTAAGGCTATTTAACTCGTCTATTAAACCGAGCAATTTTCGAAATCCCCAAAATCATTTAAAATTTAAAATTTAAAAACTTATTAACTCCATTACAAATCACATTGAATTTATATTCATACTAGAAATCATTCCGATTCATATTAATTCAAAATTTGATTATTTACACTATTTTTATATATTAAATTTTCACTATTTAATCAATATATAAATTTCCAATTTTTAAACTTATCGACATTAATTCCATTCACAAGTCCAATATTATAATTCTAATGCAAATAGAATTTAAATAAATTTAGAAATCATTTCCCACCCCCATTTATTCTCAGATTCCCGTATTATCCCAATTTTCAATTATTAATTTTATTATTTACCAAATCAAATTTATCGTTATATTTAAAATGATAAACCATTTTACTGGTTCTTCCATATTCAAAATCAATTTATAATTCAAATTCAACATTTAAAATAAATAAATGTTCAAAACTAATAACCAAAATCCTGGGTCGTTGCAGAGATTATTTTATAATTATATAACACTTACATACAGAAATGCAAATGAATTGTATAAGTTAAATTATTTATTGTTCTTTGAAAATAATCGTTAATTTTATATGTACTTGAATATAAATGTTTCAATCATTATTTATATACAAAAATATTTGATTTAAAATTTATGAATTGACTTTAGTGCAAATTCTAATTCTTTGCGGTTTTCTAAATTTAAAATCTCATGTAAAATCCTAAACTCTAATTTCATTTCTAAAGTAAAAGTTTAATCAAAATTACTGACCTTAAATTTAAATTTATTTGTATATATGTATATATACATATACCATTGTATGCTACAGTGTTTACAAATATACGTTGTTTTAGATCTAAATTATTAAATTGTAACAATCATGTGTATGGAAAAATACATGTGTAGTTTAATTCAAATTTAAAAGAGGATTTTGTGCAATAATGTAACCATTTATTGTCAAACATTTCTTAAATTGAAATCATTTTCTTTAATGCTGATTTTGGATTTCAAATTATTTAAAACAACTAAAAGGTTTTCAATACACACACACACACACACACACATATATATAATATGTATATTTCATTAGTTAAAAATTTGGACAACAAAGGCATGTGTAAATTTAGTTAATAATCAATTATTACAATTAAATAGAGAAAGAAATGAAAGGTTTCTCTCTCTACAATATTGTCACATCTTCCTTTAATTAATTGTATAGGTTAAGAGAGGGAAACAAAAGGTTTTATTCTCTAGCTATACATGTTTCATTTTAACATATGCACACTGCTTATATATTGAACATGCACTTCACGTAAATGAATGTATTTGATACATTAATTGTAGTACATACAACTTTAAATCAAATTTAAATCTTCATTTTAAAATTTAAACAAAATAAGATCTTATTTAAAATTTTATTATATTGGATCTAATATACCTTTAAACTTTATAGGCCCAGTATGATCTAAATAGGGAATTTTTTGAAATATACCTATTTCATCTGTTTCTGACTGGCCCAATCTAACATTAGGAAAGTGATTAGGGTACAGGAATGAAATGTAATGTTTAAATGAAAGTTAATGAAAGGGTTAACTAAATTATAGGCAAGCTAGTGGGCTCTGGCCTAAAATTCACTTCATTTGACACTATTCACCCCTAAAACTTTTCGACTTCAAACACTGCTAAGTTTATACTCATTCTTCTCATGATGGCATTGCTGACTCTACGAGGGTACCTTAAGTCCCTATTTACTCGTCTTTAAAAGTGGACTACAACAGGCATTCCGTTAATCAACGATTAAATATTTAAATTAATAATTTAAATACCGAGTCGTTAAAGTATCGGTTGTTACATTCTATTGTCCTTAAAAGAATTTCGTCCTTGAAATTTCTATGAGTAGGACAAAGTAACAAGACCGATCAAAATTCCCATACATCAACTTTGAAAAATCTTAGTAGTTCCTCCCTCACGCTATTTGCATTAGGAAAACTCCCAAAATTAAGATGCATCAAGCATTTGGAAAACACTCGATAACATACATCATCTTATATTTCTCATAGCAAGTACCTCCTTTTTAGAAAGATTTTCACCATTCATATGCAAATCAAAGCAAGTAAGCATCTAAACAACTATGATTCTATTGTCAAGCACCTAATTGTACTATATAAAGAGGATTATGCACTGACGAAACAATATCACAAAAATTAAAAATGCATAAGTTCGGTGTAGTAAACGATACTACCACAATCATACATGACTACCAATTGAAGAGTAAGCTCAAATAAATCAGTATCTAAATATACTATTGACTCCAGGTCACATCAAAATGCAATAGACTTACATAGACTCATCTCAACTCCCATAGTGAGCATGGATGATATGCGATCTATTTTAGATAGTTGTCTCTATCTCTCTCCAAATAGCCTCTAATAGGTAATTACAATTAGCATATAAACAACCATACAAATAACAAGCAGCATGAAACAACAATAATTTACAAACACACTACCAAACAAATAAAGCAAGCAACAATGAGCATTAACAATCAATAATAAAAAGCAAGCAACAATAAGCAATCAACAACGAACAACGGTAAAAAAATCAACAAGCAACAATAAGTAGCATGAAAACTATCAACTATACAAAACAAGCAACAATAATTGACAACAATCAAAATTAATCAGCAATAAACAAGACCAAACAACATCAAACGACAACAAGCAATTATAAGGAACTATGAACAACATTAAGCAACAACAACTAACACCAGTAAGCAACAACAATCAATAAAAATCAACAAATATTAGCATACAACTAACATAAAACAACCAATCATATAAAAAGAGCTTAAAACTACACGCATGGTGACCAAGAATAGTCAAAACTCGCATGTCAAGGCATGAACTCCCATGAGCCTATCCGACATCCAAGATGGACAAAATGCTTAAATGGTGTAACTTCTGTCATGAACACAGTACATGAAAGACTATTACACCTCCTATTATGAAAATGAAAACTTATACCATATACTTGATCATGAGTTTCAAAACCTTCGAATAAATTCAGCAATCTAAGTCTGAACTTTCCTTCTCTTTCGAACGGAACTCATTCTCCAAAGGAGAAAATCTAACTAATTAAGTCATCATTAAATGATGATCTACAAATGCTTGGGTACGCTTAGGTCCAAACTTACCTCAACCGTACAATGTTAATAAGGATAATATACTAAGCATACTATGACGCGTGCCTAGGCAAGTATCACGTTGCCACTTAGAAGATTATCTAAATCATCACAGTATTTTCAAGAAGTCCTTCCTCGAACTGCCACAAGTAATCTTGAATATACTATACTATAATTTTATAATAGCTAAAGATCATCCAAAATGATACAATGATCAATCGAATCCATTGTATGCTTGCAATGTCATTGTTAAATCAGGGTCAGCCACCTGACTTTCCAAGCAAACTCCGAACTGGTTCCTTGGTCCGAACATTGGAATTTCCACACGCTACTAGAGTTACATTTTGGGAATCCCTCGGTCAACTCAAGAATCCACCTCAAGTGCTTTCCTTTGAGAATCGAATGAAAAACCCTTGCTTTGCTGGTGCAAATCACCTAGAAAACCCTATGCTCGAACTGGGAATTGAGAACTAGTATGTGACTGATCCTTAGAAAATATCTTTTCATTACATGGGATTACTTCTATCACCTAAGATTTACTAACACTTGGACAAACACTTCAAATATGAATGACTCCTCGCAAAGCGTTAATAAGTCATCCGTCGGTCTTTTCTTATTACTAGGCATCTACTGAATCCTACTGGGAAGCAAATCTAAGTCACACTTCATCAACCAACCCCGCCCAACATGAAAAACTCATGCATCAAGTTCGAATGATAGTACATTGGGTCGCTAAACCTTAGTTTAATAAGTAAGGTTACTCATACAAGGTTTATCTTTACAAAAGAATTTACCTACTATGAAAAGTCTCAAGTTTAGCTCATATACCAAGTAACTGGCAATAGATGAATATACAACCCGAATATTGGAAAGAACAAAAGCAAGCAACTTACAAATAAAGCATACCTTGCTTCGTGGACTTCTTTCGTTTTTCCTGAGCAGTAGGCCTACTAGGACCCAGTAATGCCCGTAAGGCATAAGTCACCATCACTTATCCCCTCCTCTAAAACATAGGACAATCCTTCTTCAACAAACCAAGCTGATCATAATGGAAGCACTTATGTTTTGTTTTAGCTAAATGACATTTCATAAAGAAATAACTCTATATGCTACAAGAGTTCCATACTAGGTCAGCTCTCTTCCTTGCATAAGCTTGATCTTTCCTTGTATCTTGGCCTTTTCACTACGGTTTATTTTCCACTTCTACTACGCCAAATGGTACCTCATGGGTGCTCTCATGGAGAAGGGCCATCCCAATGAGGCTCTAAAAATTGGCCACCAGTAGGGATAAGACTAAAATTGAATTTTCAACCGATGCTTTAAGACCCTTAGCAAACTTCTTCACCCTCACTAATGGAGTACTAACCATCTCTATCTCGAATCAAGCAGAAAGATTCAAATGGGTCGACATACTCCTTTACCAATGAGCTAACCTACTCAAAATGGATGAAACACTCAAGCTGCAAACCCTTCTCAATCTCAGAAATGAGTTGAGACCCAAAGCGACGTCTAATTTCAACCTAAGTCACAACTTGATCATCAATACCCTCTACCATTACGTCCCACCAAGCTAAAACCTCTATCTTAAGATGTTGGGAACAATCCTACTCACGAGAAAATCTGCTAAGCCTATACTAGAAATCCTCTCATATGCATGCATCCAAGTATGTGTCTCGACAATAGTCTCAGAACTAAGATATGGCTTTCCTCCAAGGCTAAGGAAATCCTGATACAACTTCGAAAAATCTAAAGCTGGAAGGTAAAGAATACCGGTGCCCCAAGGGCGACACTACCCTTAACATCTACAGCTCCCGCTAGGATGTTCGCAAGCGGCGGAACATCTTATACGGTAGCCAAATGGTCTCTGAATGAATTAGGAATTTCAGACTGCCCGTTTGCTGTCCCTCTTACGTACATTGTCTGCTCATAGTAATAGCCTAAAGAAGATACCTTAGCAACCAGCAATAGAAATAAATCAAAGTTCAAAGGACAAGTGTTGTATGCAACATAATATAGTAGAATAATACCAGTATGCTTTCCCAACATATCTCCCTCTACCAGTTTGTTTAACTAAAACTGGTCTACTTGGTCTTGTGCATTGAACCAAAGCTCTGAAACCAAATGTAACAATCCATCCTTCATAATACCATGAAATCTACATCGAATGACAACGTCTGACTTTCGAATAATACAAAAGATAGTTTGTTGGGGAAAAATTACAAAAAACATTATAACCAAAGCTTATCAATAAACCTCATAATGAAATGATAACATATAATATACTGAATATACATGAACAGAACTAGATATATATGTATAATTGTACTTGCGAAAGTAATTGATAAATAAAAACCCATACAGAAATTCAAAATAGAATATTTGATGAACAAGTCTCACATATGAATAATATATATGTCATGTACTACTATAATATCGAGTGTACGTATCCAAGTATGGACATCATGCCTCTAACATGCTCCAGCTACGCCACTCTTATAGCATATCACCAAGAGTACCTAACTCCCAAACTACTCAATCGAGTACCTGAGTGCTATAATAACATAAACAAAAAAAAGACAAATACGGATCATACATAAAACCTAGTATGAGGGAAACTATCAAAAAATACTGTATCAAAACTATATAATTTATAAAGCAAGATACTACTAGGGCACAATCGGTCTTCTCCACAAACGTGGCCTCGGGATAATCCAAACTACCTATAAATAATTAAAGTAAGCCCATTTCAAATGTAGGCAATCATACCATAACCTGCTATTCTCCAGTAATCAATGAGTCAACACAACCAATATAATGTGACTGATACATAACAGTATACTATGATAAATGTAGCCAAATATACAAATTTAAGGGTAATATAAATATCGTAATATAAGTCTAACACACAATATACAATAACAATAATCAACCAACTAATATACTGCACACAACATAACAATAAACCAAACAGAGAATAGAAATGGTACCTATCATTACTGATGGGTGGAGTCCGCTCTGGACATCTAACATGACCCTATAATCCTTATCAAGGATCCAAATTAATTATATTCAATACCTAATTGTATTATAGACATCGATGGCAATCCAATAATTCCCTTCAAGGCTTATAATAAATTGAGTCGGTACCATATTGTGATATAAACCCACAGCCGCATCCTGATTGATCGAACTTATATAGATCTCACCATACCCTATGTTGAGCGTAAGTGATAAATAACCTACTATATATGCCTGAAACCTAGTACCAAAATAAACAGTCGGTACCTAATTGTACAATAAACCCTAAGTCTCATCCAGAGCGATTAAACTTGTGTAGATCTCATCGTACCCTATATGGGGCATAAATGATATATGGCCTACTCTACATACCTGAGACCTTTATGGATCTCACTGTACCCCATATTAAGCGTGAGTGATATATGATCCCATGGTAGATGGTCATTATCAAAAAGCCATCTCCTCCTTCTTAGTCATTATTAATTTCTCAATTAACTTGCGTATGCCTCTACCAAAAAGAGAATAATGAGCTTGTCCTGTATAATACGCTATCGAGATCTACATAAGAGCATTCATGCTATTTATTTGTATACAAACATGTACATCAAAAATATACATCAATCGATCATATGCACGTACTACAAACGAAGACCACTACATGGTCATTGTTTATCTATATGCATGGTAGCTACTGAAGGCCAACAACATGTGTGGCTACTAATATGAGAGAATTATTAGGTATAGTCACAAATATAATATTGATACCATTAATCAAAGCATATCTATCTAATGTCAAAACCAAGAGGCATGGACTAACTCCGCTCAATTGTACACACTCATCAGACGTGACCGGGTAACCAATCACCATACCGATCTCATACTCGACTGTTATTGATCACATATGAATAACTTTACATTAGCATTTAGATCTTGAGCGTTGCCTTGCATTCTACTTCCTCGAATAGCCCAAATTCTCCTTCAAAGTCACGCCGAAGCATTGCTTCAATTCGTGTTCGAAACTGGGGAAAAACCCTATCTATTTGCACACTGTATGGACTTACTACGTAAGCATGCGCCCTATCGGTGCGCTAGTGGTATAGCACCGATGGATTGCTGGTAGCCTATCCCAAGCAGTAATCCTAGGAAGGTGTCACTACGGCCCCTCTTATGTATTTATGCATATTTATACAAACACATACACAAACACATTTCCACTATATAAATTATAGTTCGGGCTGCACCGAAGCGATTACTCACCCAGGTATCTTTTCACGCAACTTAATGCACATGGTAGTCACTATGGCTACATGAAACGCTCACCACATGCTTATATACAAATATGGATACTCACATACACATATATATAATTATCCTACAACAATTCTAAATGAACAATACATGGATTGTTTTGATTATTATGTAACTTCAAATACACATATATAGACACCTGCTTGTGCAGATATGCATACACGTATATCTAAATAAATATTCCAATTATTACTTAATAAAACCTTACCTTTAAATTCTAATTAAGCTTTACTAAACCTTTAATCACTTTAATAATAAGCATAGAGCCCAAAACTTAATTAGATTACTAGTGTTTTTTAAATCAATTCAAATAGCTTAATTAACACTAATTAATGATATACACATAATCATATACTTAATTAGTATCTAATCATTTAAAACGTCACAAAAAATCAATTAATTAACCCATAATCTATTTCTATGCTTACTAATTTTCAAAAGTAGTAATTAAGGTTTTAAACAAATAATAAGTTAATATAACATGTTTATAACATGAGAATAAGCCTAAATCAAACCAAACATTCTCTAAATCACTTCATATAACTTCATAATTATCAATAAACAAATTAACGAAGTTAAACAAGTAAAAAAAGGTTAGAGAATCATCTCATTCAACTTCTTCTTTCCCAAATCAAGCTCTAATCATCAAAACTCATTCTCTAGCTCTCTTTAAATTGTGGATGAAACTCCAAGCTTAACTTTAAGCTAATTACTTGATGGCTTATGTGATGAATATGTAGAGAGGAATTATGGTGATTTTTCCATGAATTTAGGAATTTTCTATGAAGGGGTTCGAATGGATTCAGATTTAGGCTCAACGAGGGATTAAGAGATGATTAGGAAAGAGATTTGGCAAGAGCAACGAAATGTATCATTCAAATGAAAGTGAATGAAGGGTTTGGCTAACTTATAGGCAAGCTAGTGGGCTTTATCCCAAAATTCACTTCATTCGACACTATTCATCCCTAAACTTTCCAATTCCAAACACAGCCAAGTTTATTCTTTTTGCGATGGAATAGCGGTCTCAATGATGGGTGTCTCAAATTTCAATTCACTCTCTCTAAAAGTTAAGTACAATCCATTAATTAATGACTTAATATTTAAATTAATTATTTGAATACCAAGCCTTCAAAATGCAGGTTGTCACATCACTCCAGAAGCTAAAATGAAAAATTGAGGTCTTCACTTATCAGCAACTAAGTCAGTCTGTCCAAATCTCAACTCGAGCTCAATGAAAAAGATGATAGGATTAGGTTTTCAATGAGGACTCATCCAACTTCCATAAGATGATCTTCCACACTCAAAGCTTATAGCAATTAAACAACCATGACTACATCATTGTTGACTTTTATGAGAAAAAATCAAGAATGACAACCGAATAAGAGTTGAACACAAAAGTTACCTTTTTGTAGAATCTAAAGTCATTACTATATACTTTGACTCTTAAAATATTAAGGCTCTTGAGAGGGAAAGGGCATAAGCTATAAAGGGGAAGGATATGTAAAATGCTGATAGGGTCTCCATTGTACTTCAAGCTAAGGAGGAAAATGATAAACTTGCCGCTAATATCCATGATGATCTTACTTCAATGCTTTTTACTAATCTGACAACCAGCTCCAAGGTTGCTAATGTCTTGGCACCCCTTTCCCAAACCTCTGAAGCTCCCTGTATTGTGCCCAAGTTGTACGTTTCTACTAGTACCTTAGGCATTAGTTTTGATGACAACTATATGACATCATATAAAATAGAGATACTAATTTTTTTATCAACTTATATATAGTATATAGTGAATGATATTAGATAGGTGTTGATTAAGAAGATTGTATAGTATCAAAAGCAGATTCAAGAGGTTGCTATAAATATTTAAGAGTTAGAGATTGAAGACTCGTAAGTATTGAAGATTCAAGATATCCGGATAAGTTATACTGTCATAGATTATTGTTAAAACCCTGATGGCACTTCTTTGTTCTCTCTCTTCATTTTTCAGAAAGGTTTCAAAAAAATTTCTCTGATTTAAATGGTTTTCAAATATTTTGAGTTCCATAAATAATTTTAAATAGGAGGAAGTGTCTTTTCGTCATATCTATTCACGAATGGAAGTGCCCTTTCATCATATCTCTTTATGAATGGACATGACTGTTGTTTCTCTATAAATAGGAAGAATTCTTAACCAAATTTTTTTAACTAATTTCTCATTCTTTTTCTCCTCTTTTACTCTCTTTATTTCCAAAATAAAATTACTCAAAATATTCTCAAATATGATCAGAATCAAATTCAAACTCTATTGATTTGATTCTCTTTCAATTACTCTTTGATCTCTCTCATCTCTATCAGTCAATACAAGATCAAAGTACTATTCTAGAGATTATAGGATCATTTGTACTCAAGATCAAGAAACTGAGTCTGTAATTATATCAAATCATATTCTTATACTCTTAGGTCTGCTTGGTGTCCTTGAAATCCAAGTGGGTGTACTTGTGTCCTGTCTAAATCAAAAAATGTGCTTAGTGCCCCGTTTGAATCCAAGTGGGTGTGCTGATGTCTCGTTCGAATCCAATGAGTGTACCCAAAGCTCCAAAAATCTCTAGGTGTGTCTCGTAGCCTTGAAATCGAGATGGTAAAGACTTTGATATTTGAAAAGAAATACGTACAAGAAATTGTACGGGACTGGATGTAGGGTAACTCCGAACCAGTATAAAAATTCTTGGTGTGATCTCTCCAACTCTTTACTTTTTACTTTTATTGTATTTATATATGTTTGTGTTTGCATCTGTGATTGATGATTCTACATTTTTTAATTTTAATCTTAGAAGAATTTAAAAAGATTCGTAAAATTCAGTAAACACTATTCACCCCTTCTAGTGTTAAATTAGCCTTAAGATCCATCTTCCATAAACTGAAAGTTTCAATATTTCTGAATCCTCCTCCATCTGGATCTCAGCTATCACCAATTACCAAGTAGTTTTTTTCCTATACCACCGTTAGAGACGATGTCTTTACAGGAAATGCCCTACCAGTCGTTGAAGGTAAACCAATACTCTCTCCTTTGCTACTAAAGTTAAACATTTCTCACTTCGAAGTTTATGCTCTTTATGATTTTATTCTTCTGTACCAGGCAAGAAAAAGCTTCCTCGATGATTGCTCTCCTAGTGGACTTACTCTTGAAACATCAAGGTCTGAACCTAGACCTTATGCCAAAAAGATTACATCTCTCCTAAAAGGGGAAGAACCTATAAAGAGGGTTAGTTCGAGCCAGCTCATGCTCCTAAAAAGGAAGTGGTAGTAGCTCCCAAACCATTCATTCTTAGGAGGTTGTTCTTTTATAGGTTGAGAAAGAGAGAGTGGACGAAATCATCGCTCATAAATTGGTGCCTCCTCCTTCCAAAGCTGAAATCCTAAAGGGAAACAGGACTGAAGAAAAAACAACAAAAAGTCCAGCACTCAAACACCTCCGCCAGAAGAGGCATAACCAAACAAGGACAAAAATCTCACCCCTAAGCAATTAAAGGAATGAACTTTATATACCTTGTAGTTTCCTTTTGTATGCTTCATTCACTTCCATGATTCTCATTCTTATGTAAAAAGTAAATATGATTAATAATTTGCATTTTATCTTTATGTATATCTTGTTGTACCTACATATATTCATTTATAAGCAAGGAATGTATTTAAATTAACCATACTATTTTAAACTAACTCGTATATGTGATTATATAAAATGCATCTACTAGCCACAACTCTATATAAACAAGTAGACTACTACATTTAATTGATATAATTTAGTATTTTTTACATACTTTCCTGTTAAACTTATCCACTTTAACCTTAGGCAAACCATGTTCTATCGAGACTTTTTAATGATTATTCATATTGTATCCATACCAGAACCATCATGTTTTTATAGGTGTATATTTATTTCTAAGTGTTGTTTGTACACCAAAGCTAACACTCGAGCATCTGTGTTCATTTATGCTTATCTATGCATCTATTTCCGTTAATGCCTATTGTTGGGAATTCATTTTTGACATCTCTTATCTCCAAACATCAATCAAGAGTCAAATGTATGGGAGAGAGTTATTAATTATGCCCTAAATAGATAATACTCTAATGAATCCGTCTTAAATCAAGGGAGTCCACCGATGCCTATCTTCGAGTACCATTTAATATTTGATGTACTACAAGACATGATATGCATGTTATTGGTCTCTTAACACAAATTTTAACTTACTGAATACAGTTATGTTGGTTCAACAAGTAAACCTTATTTGAAATCTTTATGATATTGCCATTTTATTACAAAGAATTCGATTCTAAAATAATTTGATGAAAAACTGCTTAGAAAGATAAGTGAAGTCGATATTAAGATGCACGTTATTGCATGCTTGTTGGATAGGATCTCCATTCATAGTTGATAGCTTGAAATTACTATATTTAAATGACCACCCTTTTATACTTGATCCATTGGCACCATAAACATAGGATTGTATGAACATTAAGTAAAAAGAAAATAGTCTATAACATGCAATATCTTATAGCTGAAAGAAAAATATGATAACAACATAGATACAAGCCTTTACAATGTTATTATAGATTATACAAAGAGATACAACAGTCATAGTACATATAATCTCAATGTTAAATACTTATATAGTCTAAATACATCAATACACAAAATGGATGATAGTACAATCTATGACTAATGACAATTGTGCTAGTTAATCTCCATGAACTAAATTAGCCTCCATGCACACAAAAAGCTCCTAAATCCATGTCAGCCTAACCAAAATAAAGATACAGGAAGGGAAAATAGAGAGGGTCAAACAACAGTATGGTGAGAGGGAAATACCTCTACAACTACATGATAACTAGTGTGCTAGTATTAGATGAACATCATACAAAGATGCTATATAAATCATACCTCAACATTACCTTCCCCTGCATCAACGAGTTAGCACATTTAAATAATTGTGCTACATTACTAAACAATGGTGATGAGTAAACATGTTATAGTCTATGCATCCATATGGTGTAAGGGATAATATAACACAACATAAAATAACTAAGTTAGTGATGCCTGGGTCTACCCAAATAGGCTAAGACCGTATGACGAAGGTACTTATACCGACTAGCATGATTCCTCAAGTACGCCATATGATCACATCTAGATATAATATATCTCTTACCACTCCATGTTGATTTCCTTTTAGGCCATAAAAATACCAGCATATCATCCGAAGCCACATAGGTACTAATCAAACCGCGCCTACTTAGATAAGCGACCTCATCTCTCTCAAATCATAGCATGAATATGCACCGAGTCGCGTCTTCCTCGAAAATTCCTATAGAAGTTTCTCTCAAAGTCAAGCTTAAAGTGAAGGACCACATAATAATTCTTATGCACGAGCTCTTGATCATATAAAAGTACCCTTCGAAGCTACCATGCTACTCATAAGCGTAGCATGTACAAAATTAATTGATAATCATCTCACTTCCAAATATCCATCAGGGATGCTTGCTAGCCTTCATCATAATAGATTTAAGGATGTTGTTCCAATTAAATTGGCCACAAACACCCAAGAATAGTTTTTTGTGGAGAAGTAAGCAAAGAAAAACTAAATTAAACTGAGTAGATGAATTAATAGGTAACAGAGAATTAACTATGATCAAAGACACATAAATTTATAGTGGTTCCGCGTTGTATTCTTATGTTCACTTTAAAGATTATCATTTATTAGTTACTTATAAATCTTATTACAGAAGTAGAACATAGCAAATACTTGATTACAGTAGAGTTTAGAGTAATAAGTAGTGTAAAGATCCTTAGAATGACCCATCAGACCAGTATTTATAGGTGAAGACGACAATGTATCTCTTTGAAATTTTGGCTGAAGGACTTTCTAATCCACATGGCCCACTAGAGGGATCGCTAGGCCCAATTCCCAATATGGAGAGATTGGTACCGATCCCTTCTTTAGCTGAATTTTGGGGAGCGATCCTCATAATGGCTTCATCGTGCAAAAATATGTTTAACCTCCAATTTTCATGTCATTTGGATAGCTAGAACTCGATTTATTACTTGATCTTTGATTCAACATTACTTGTGCATACTCTCTGTCGATCCCTTTCAAGGGATACATGCCGATCCCTCCAACATTGTCCTTTTTTTTAATACCCTAGGTATTGATTTTGATGAAAACAACCATATAAATATCACTACTAACATATCTTCGAGTTATGCAGTCATATCAAATATATTATAGAGACATTTACAGAGATAAACAAGAATACAGTGGAAGCAAATGAATTATAGAAGAAGGTTAATCAGAGCAATTGAAGAACAAAACCCAATTAGAGAAGAATGCTGAAGGATAAAGGTGTTTGAAGTGATGAGGAGTTGGTTGAACCTTAGAATATCTTGTTAAAGATCTCATGGCAATTATACTTGAAGATCATCAACCATTGACCTCAACCGAATCACAAAAATCCACAAATATGAGGTAATTTGAAATGCTGAAAATTTGCAACACTTATTAGTGTTGTTGTTCATTTTGCAACACACCCATGTCGACATGGGGTACTTGGGCATGTCGACATACTAGCAGTTTTTCAGAATTTTAAATTTTAAATGAAGAGACATTCCCTCCACCTCTTCACCAAAAGACACGTCTCTTCAACCACTATATAAAGTCCTCTGAAAACGAATTTTAACATCAAGAATTCAGATTTTCTCTTACTCCTCAAAAACATTTTCAAAATAAATCCATTGCATACTCTTCAAATCTCCTTGCAAATCGATACTATTTCACTCCCATTCTTCACTGATTTGCAAGCCACACAATATCAGAGAGTTGTACTTTAATTCACATCATTCTCTCTCTGATTTCATCATATTCCTCAAAGAATTCAAAGATATATTGCCATTGGAGGTCTATAGGATCATTGTACCGAATCTACAAGAATCTTTATGGAAGATACAACCACTTTCCATAGTTTGTTGTTGGTGATAAAGAGAAGGTGTTCTTATAGCCTGTAAAATCAAGAGGGTGTGTCTTGTAGCCCGTGAAACCAAGATTGTAAAGGTGTTCATGCCACCCGTGGAAAGCAAGCGATTATAGTGGAATTCTGAACGATAGAGTGCAGGACTGGATGTAGGATTGGTTAATCCGATCTAGTATAAAAATCCGGGTGTTATTTACATTATTGCATTTTACTTTATTACTTACTTATTCTCTGATTACTTCTTTCTGTTTGCAATTTGAGTAAATACAGTTTTATATTCATAAGTAGTAAATACACAATTCACCACTTCTAGTGTCTGAATAGCCTTAAGATCCAACAGTGTGTTATAGCCACCCCAATTTCCAACATTTGGTATCAGAGCATTGGTTTTCAAAAATTCATAACTTGGTTTTTGAAAAGCATAAATGGCTAATGACACTAGTAACACATTTTTTAACACTTTTGTAGAAGGGCAATCTACCACTAGACCCCCTCTATTTGATGGTAGTAGTTATGCTTATTGGGCTTGTAGGATGAAATGTTATTTGCAGTCTAATGGTTTGGATATTTGGACCGGTACCCAAGTAGAGTACATAGAGCCTCAAACTGAATATTCAAAATGGACAATAGACCAAAAGACACAAGCACTTAATAACTCTAAGGCCATGAACATTTTATTTTGCTCCTTAGATAGAAATGAATTTAATCGGGTGTCTATTTGTAATTCTGCATATGAAATTTGGAGAACACTGCAAGTCACACATGAAGGCACCAATAAAGTAAAACAAACAAAGATATCTATGCTAACTAACTAGTTTCAACTCTTTCAAATGAAACCAAATGAGTCTATTTCTGATATGTATTCTAGATTTCAAAATATAGTACATGCCTTAATATCATTAGGAAAGAAAATTACTGAAGAAGACCAAGTCAGAAAGATCCTAAATTCACTTCCTAGTGAATGGGATCAGAAGACTCTGGCAATTGAAGAAGCCAGTGATATTAGTATTATGAAAATAGAAGATTTAATTGGTAACCTAATGTATTATGAAGTAAAAATTCTTTAGAAAAGAGAATCAGGAAAATGAGAAGAAATCACTAGCACTCGATGCTATGATCGACACAGATGAACTAGATGATGATGCTATTGATGATGATGTCGAGTTTATGACCAAGAAGTTCAAGAAATTCTTGAAGTATTGGATAACAAACAAACTTCGAAAAACTAACAACAATAATTCTAGAAATGGAAATGTTGTTAAGTGTTTTGAATATGATAAACCCGGTCATTTGAAAAGAGACTGTCCCAAACTGAAGAAATCAAAGTCAAACACTTTCAATAAGGAGAGGAAACAGGCACTCAAAGCAAAATGGGATGATTCAGATACATCATCAAGTGATAGTGATTCGGAAACAGAAAACGCCAGCATGTGCTTCATGGTAAAGGATGACCAGGTATGGAATTTTAATAAAGAAATTACTAATGTTTTGAATGATATGAATCAGGGATATAAAATACTTAAGAAAGAGTAAAACAATAGTTTAGCAGAGATAGATAGATAAAAAATATTTATTGAAAGGTTAACTAAGAAAACAATGTCTAAAAGATGAAATTGAAAGACTTAATGGGTATAATGATGAAAAGGATTTGACACTTGGAAGTTTCGAAAAACTAAAAAGTGAAAATGAATCCTTAAAATTAGAAAATCTTTCAATGATGTCATAGACCACTGATCTGAATAACAAAATAACATCTCTAGACAATGCTATTCTTAACCATAATAAGGATTTTGATAAAATGAAAACTGATGTTGATAAATTTAATAAAGGGAAGGATAATCTAGAAAAATTATTATCTACATCTAAACGCACTAGGAATAAACATGGACTTGGATACACCCCTAAGGCAAAATTAAAGAAAAATAGTACACAAAATACTAAGTTTGTTAAGGCTACCAAGTTTAAACCAAAACCTAGAAAATTAAAGTTAAAACCTCCATATAGATTCATTAATTTATGGGTTCCAAAAAGGGTGGAAGATATTGAAAAAGAAAAATATATTGATAATTTTATTAATAAGGTTCATTCATCTAATGATTATATTTTGAAAGGACACTCAAACTCTTCATGGGTTTGGCGTCCCAAAACTTAACCCCATGGACCTAGAATAAAAAGGGTACTAGTGTGCATACTTTATAATTTTTCAGGTACCAAACAATGTATATCGGATAGCAGATGCTCAAAGCATATGACAAGAAATCTACTGAACATTGGATAAATACGAAAAGGATTTGTTATTGGCATCGGCAAAGTCGGTAACTCTAAAACTCATCTTAGTACTTGATAAGTTTATTTCATGTTTTGAATTGATTTGGTTTCCCCTCAAGTGTTATTTATACATATAAGCATTTATCTCTATATACAAACTCTACATATTGTCTATCAGTGATTTAAGCGACTCTTTTTCGCCCTTTTTGTTAATGACAAAGGGGGAGAAAAGGTATAAATATACTAGGAAAAATGATAGAGGGAGTGCATAGAGTTTGGAGGTGTCAAATATTAAAATATTATATTTTATCTCTCAAATATTTATATGGTTGTCATCATCAAAAAGGAGGAGATTGTTAATACCCTAGGTATTGATTTTGATGACAACAACCATATAAATATTACTACTAACGTATCTTCGAGTTATGCAAACATATCAGATACATTATGGAGACATTTACAGAGATAAATAAGAATACAGTGGAAGCAAATGAATTATAGAAGAAGGTTAACCGGAGCAATTGAAGAACAAAACCCAATTAGAGAAGAATGCTGAAGGATAAAGGTGTTTGAAGTGATGAGAAGTTGGTTGAACCTTGGAATATCTTGTTAAAGATCTCATGGCAATTATGCTTGACGATCATCAACCATTGACCTCAATCGAATCACAAAAATCCATAAATATAAGGTAGTTTGAAACGTTGAAAACTTGCAACACTTATTAGTGTTGTTGTTCATTTTGCAACACACCCATGTCGACATGGGGTACTTGGGCATATCGATATACTAGCAGTTTTTCAGAATTTCAAATTTTAAATGAAGAGACATTTCCCTCCACCTCTTCACCAAAAGACACGTCGTTCAACCACAATATAAAGGCCTCTGAAAACGAATTTTAACATCAAGAATTCATATTTTCTCTTACTCCTTCTCAAAACATTTGCAAAAGAAATCCATTACATACTCTTCAAATCTCCTTGCAAATCGATACTATTTCGCTCCAATTCTTCACTGATTTGCAAGCCACACAATATATGAGAGTTGTACTTTAATTCACATCATTCTCTCTCTGATTTCATCCTATTCCTCAAAGAATTCAAAGATATATTGCCATTAGAGTTCTATAGGATCATCGTACCGAATCTGCAAGAATCTATATTGAAGATAAAACCATTTGCGATAGTTTGTTGTTGGTGATAAGAAGAAGGTCTTCTTGTAGCCTGTAAAATCAAGAGGTTGTGTCTTGTAGCCCGTGAAACCAAGATTGTAAAGGTGTTCTTGCCACCCGTGGAAAGAAAGCGATCATAGTGGAATTCTGCACGATAGAGTGCAGGACTGGATGTAGGATTGGTTAATCCGAACCAGTATAAAAATCTGGGTGTTATTTACATTACTACATTTTACTTTATTACTTACTTATTCTCTGATTACTTCTTTATGTTTTCAATTTGAGTAAATACAGTTTTATATTCATAAGTAAGTAGTAAATACACAATTCACTACTTCTAGTGTCTGAATAGCCTTAAGATCCAACATTGTGTTATAACCACCCCAGTTTCCAACACTTTTGATGTGCGATCCTTAAGGTAGGTTCCCTAGGGTCCATATATCTTGCTCCTTAAACTTCATAGGGATTGGATTTATAGATCTTGAGATATGGATTGTTTTCTGCAAGAATGCTCATGTATTTGAATGTATGCCGATCCCTCCTTCATGAAGTATGTTGATCCCTATCAATGAGCCAATCTACACCGATCCCTTCCATCCATTGAGCCATGTTCCATACTTTGAGCATTATACATTGTACCTCCATTATATCCAATAAATCCTGACTTTATACAATCATTTGTACTTAACTTTTGGGTCCCATAATCATCACTCTGGAGTCGTCAGCCTTGATGGCTATCGAGTCTATCTCGTGCAATCAATTCGAAATAGCCAAGCTAGAATGCCGGATAACACTTGCCTCCTAACGTACATCTTGTGATGAACATGACATGCTTTAAATAGAAGCAAATTAGAGTCGTTGACAAGAAATCCATCCAGCTTTCTAAATAGTTGTTATCCGTCTGTTGAACTATTTCCTAAGGCGTTATTTTTCTCATTGATCATCATAACACTTGGTCGATTTCCAATAGTACAAATGCAATGGTATAATCTATTAGTGAATATTCATAAGGTTGGTTCAACAGGGCTAACAAGTTTTGGTTGTTTGTTCCAGTCTTGAATTTGAAGGCTTCAGGTTTGATTCTAGTTTCTGTCAATTTCAAAAAATTGAACCTTCGGGTTATACACGTGCATGTTCATATACACGTTCTTATTACTGCTTCCGGACATGCTTGCACATTCACGGGTCACCAACTTTCCTGCATTTTATATGTATATGTTTATAGTCGAACCCTCATAATTTTTTTTATTGTTCATTCATTATTTCATCATTCATTTTTTTTTGTAGGGATCGACATGTATTTAACCAATCCCTCTCTCTCTATCATTTTCTTCCTTCCTTTAAAAAAAGAATTTGTTAAGATAGGCATACAAGTATGCCGACCCCTTTTTGGGTTCATGCTAACAGGGATGGTAAGCTTTCATACCGATCCCACTCTCCATGCTTCATGCCAAAGACTTGGGTCGATCCCTTAGTCCATATATATAAAGTAACTTTCCCACTACATTCACTTTTACTTACTTTATTTCTCGTTTCCATCCAAAGCACCGAACCCTCTTTGTTCCCCTGTTTAAACCGAGCCTCCCTTCTTCTCTTCTCCTCATGATTCCAAAACAAATCCTTTTCGTGTTTCAATCCTCCCTTATAAATTATCTTTCCATACTATCCATTTCAATCGCCTTCAGACTTCTTGCCAATTCCCTTGACATATTCACATGTAAGTGAGCCTTCTTGACTTTGACTTCATCTTTTCGTTTCATGGTGAGATAAGGGATTCCGTGTCTTTAATGATTTTAATGGCGCTCGAGGCTTAGATGATACAGTGATCAAAGTGACCTGAAGAAGGTAAATCATTGGTGGATAGGGTTCGACAAAATAAATAAGGAGAAGGAAGGACAAAGGAGGAAGAAGAGAGAGTGGAGGAGGGATCGGTGTCGGAGGTTTAGATCTATGTCGATCCCTCGGTGTAGAGGCTTAATGAGTAGAAGGTGAAGTAGAGGGATCAGTAGGAACATGGTTCAGCAGTGTTTGTTATGAATAGAGGGAACAGCGGAATATGTAGTAGTGAAGGGACCGGTGGGAATCATAGAAAGAAATTGATCAGTGGTTTTAAGTTAAAGAGAGGGATCGGTCGAGAAGCTTTGGGATGGGGATCGGTACGAAGGTTTCGGCACACAGGGATCGGCATAAGGGTATCTTGAACTTAAAGCCCACCTTACTTATTTGAACAATTACCACCAATTCAGGTCAACAAACTTGGACATATAATGACGAGGAACAATAAAACTTGCATATTCACTATTGAACTTGAGATTTAATAATCAAGTCCTTGGAACTTTCAACATGGACTAAAAACTTGCATATGGACTTCAAAAACAACTTCACACTTCGATATGTCGACAACCGACCTTAAAGCTTTCGCAACAGATCAATCTTTTTGTCAATTGAGACGGTCAGCGATGACAGTCACTCGAGTTGGAATTCAAAGTCTCATCATTTAACTTCATTTTTTGATTTTAAGCTATTTATTTCTATTATACACTTCACTACACTGCACTAGCTCACACTTAACACGGGGGGAATAGGTAAACTTTTTAACCTCAATTATCTACTGAGTATAGCTAACATGGACTCCAAACGATCAGATCGTTTAGTTGCTATGTCTTCTGAACTGGCTATGCAGCATATCAATCTTGAAGCAAAATCGAGCTCTACGACTATATTCGGCAGGCTTTCTCCTAGGCATAAAGTCAAACAAACGGAAGTTTCTGGCCCGTCGGTCAACCTTTTTTCAGATGTTCCGGTCCTCTCGGTGAAGAATATAAGCCCTGCTCCTAACGCGGTAAAGGGTGCCATTCTCCAAGATAACATAATAGATTCTCAAGCTTCCTAAATTGGCGAGGCTGCCCTTTGCAGCCTGTGTTCCATACATGGAATTCCGTTCACACACATCTTGGTTCCTTTGATAAACGACATGCCTTACTTTCCCTCGGAGGGGTACATGGTGTGTAAAAATTTATATGATGGGCTGATGTGTGTTTCCCTTTAATTCTCTTATTCAAGAGATATTGAGATATCTTAGAATCGCTCCCACTCAACACCATCCAACAGCTACGCCTTTCTACATGGAACTTTTTTGCTGTTCATGAGCGTTCTATTTCGCCCACCAACTCCTGAGGATATAAGGTTTATAACTTTAAACGGTGGCCCGGAAGTCCTTCCTATGTTTTTCTTGAACCATCACCCAACTGCCAATTCTTAACAGGTGCTTGGAATAAACTCCCTCTGTTCAAAAACAAGCAGTTCTATGTTTGATGTCCACTTGGCTTGGCAAGGCAGTGGTGGAAGGACATAAGTGTTGTTTTCATTTCATTATTAAGTTTGTTAATCTAAGTTATATTTTTGAATCTACTAACATTCGGAATTCCTACAGGTGTCCACCCACGTCCTGAAGGCATTAGTTTTCCAAGAGCGGTCTCCACTATTCGAGCTACCCCTGTCGAAGACAGGGACATCAAATTTCCTATAACCGATAAGTTATTATCTTTATTCGGGTTATTGGAAGAGGGTCATAGCATTGGGCTCCCTATATGTGCAGCATTGTTGAGAAACATCATAGAGCAAGAAAGGGATGCCACCGATCCTATCGTGCCCCCAGTCGTGGGGACTCAGGACGACATTGAAGAGGGCGAAATCAGGGGTGTCCAGATTGATACGCCTCGAAACACCAGTGTAGGCCCATGTAAAGTGCATGTAGTTGAATCGTAATGAGACGCACATCCCCAAACTCCAACTAATAAAAGGAAGAGATTGGCATGCAAACTTCGTAGAAGAAAAACCATTAAAGACCTGGAGTTTGTTATTACTTCTATTAACGAAGAATCATCTTCCCAACACTTGGAAAGTTCACTGAAAGGATTTTCAAATCTCAAAATTCATGATGATGTTACGACCTACGACTTTTCAAACATCAATATTAAGGGGCTTAATTCTCCTACTATGAGTGGTGAAGGCATCCTTCGTACCGATAGAGGAGAGAAAACACTCATAAGCAAGGCTACAACTACTGGTCCATCAGAACGGAACACTAGGACACTCACAACCATGTGCACTTCACTACGTGCTCTTCATCAATCCTTCGCATAATAGTCACTTACATATTCTCATTAGGTCTTTGCAGGTGCAATGACTCAATCTCCGGCTTTTGATCGCCGAAAGGGCTCTTCAAAGCATTATGGACCTAACCGTGGCTCGAAATCTGCAGGCGTAGGGAAAAAGACTTCTCCTATTAGAAAAGCTATCATTCAAGGGAATCTTCTTCTTCCAAGCATAGATTCCGATCTCAGTCATCTCGCCAGGGAGACCAACCCAATCTTCCTATTTACAATGGGGACTAGCCTCCCTTCCATAGCCCTTAAAATTGCCACATCACATGAGCAGCACTCTAGTTCTTCTAGCTCTAGGAAATTTCACGACCATAGAACGAGCAAGCATCCAATTGCCACTTCCGATCCATCCTTGCTGACCACTGCTCCTAACACTTTTAAAGTGGAGAAATTGGCCAAACTTAAGCCTCTTTCCCGAAAATATGTTTCGATGGGCTTAAATTTCTTCCCACAGTACCTGTGATACCACGACACACCAAAGAAAGCTCTCTTACATGTTAATGATGTGTTTGTATAGCATGAATTGTTTTAACACTAAATAGAAAAAATCTCCAAAGTGTCAATCAAGCGATGATATGAAATAGATCGTCTCAAACCAAAGGCGATACACGATAAAGACATAATCAAACACCAAGATATTGAACTATTGGAGTTGACATTAAAACTTGCTGAGGTAGAAAAGAGTGCCAAGGAAATGTTGAGTGCAGTAAGTCGTTTAAAAGCTTCCCATAAGAAAGAACTCAATGGTGTCCTCAATTGCATTGGGGCACTCGCTTTGGAAAAGGATTCCTTGCAAAAGGAAAAGGATGTCCTTGTCCGTCATGTCAAGGAACTTGAGGAGCTTCTCAAAAAGAAAGGGAAGAGAAGATTGAGGCTCAAGAAGAATCACAAAGGTATTACGAAGAGGCTATTGAAGCCAGGAGCCTGAAAATCAAACTTGCTGAGCAATTTGCCAAAATAGAAGCCCTTAAAGAAGAGGCACAAGAGGAAGGCCGCAAGGAGATAATGGAACAAATTGAAACCAAAGTAAAAGATGCAAAGGAGTACGGTCAGAATGAAATCAAGGACTTATTTGATCCACTGATTATCGAACATAACGCCAAAGTCCTCAGCTACCATGACTTGAGTTTTCTTAGCGAAGGTTACCTTGAGTCACTCACTGAAGCTAGGAGCACATAATTGAGATAAAAAAGAGCAAGTAGGGCAGAGCTGAGTTAGATGAAGAGAATTGGTGCGGGAGATCCTCTATGGAAATGAACCCCTAGATCTTGCCACCGTGAGACTCCGATATTTCGACACTTCGGCGCCTTCTAACAAAGGAAAACATATTGCCAGTTCTTTGGAGGTTGATCCTAAGGGCCCCTCTTCTTTCCAAGTAGCTCAAGCATCTGCTACCTTTGGCCCAAAGTAGGACTTGAGCCATGATCTAGATAAGCTCGGTTATCAATCCAAAGTGCCGACCCTTATTTTGGAAGGGGTACTCCAGCAACAACCGAGAGCTAGCTGGATACGAGTATTACACTTTACTCTCTACTCTACAAGAGGTTTTGTTTTTCATGCCTAATGATTTTAGGCTTATCTCGTTGTTTTAACAAATTCATATGTCTTCCGGGTCTCGGTCAAACTCATAAAAGTGATGCTGCTATAGAGAAACAAGAGAAACTAACAGAGATTCTTGCAGCCACTGATGTACCAGGGCCTGATGCTTAAGTCATCGGAGCATTCCATGATGATAAGGCTGAAGATCCACTGCTAATGGATGAATCCAATGATGTTGTGATTACCGACACCTTCGAATGCATTGATGAGATCAACATGAAGGAGCATATTGAGAAAGAGGAGTCGTTGAAGAAAAATCCAAAGTTGAGCCCATCGAGGTGGGCATTGACGACCCACGGCTTATCCCACTACAGGTCATTCCACCTGGTGGGTCAATTCCTAGAGAACTCCCTCCTACTTTTGAAACTCCTGCAAATGGCGGTAAGGGATCAAGGAAGAGAACTAGCGAAAATTTAGACATGACCACCTAAAAAATCCAAAAGGGAAAGAAGATCGAAGAAATAGCCGTCATTTTGGCTTAGTGTGTACATAGTCTATATAGTTGTTTGTTTGTTGTTTTCTTTTATCATTTTTGGTTATACGGGTATAACTCTCGATTTTTTGAAATAACTTGTACCGTAATTTTGAAACTTATCACGGGAATAAAAGTTCTTATTTTCTGTTAAGCTCTCGTGTGAACTGTTATATATGTAGTTGAACTATGACTTTCCATTTAACGTACTTGTAATTCATTGTTCATTAATTCTGGTAACAATCCACTACCTCTATCCCAAGGCCTCTATGTGGTTGTAGCCTTGAGTCGTATCAAATGCTAGGCTCGAGCCTTAGTATTACGCTGTCGAATTCAGTGGTTTTGAGTAACTATACTCCTACCCAAGTCTTAGGTTAGGAGGGTTAGATGTTAGATCATCTAATTTCATCCTTAGCGGATTTATACCTATCCTGTCGATTTCAGCTCTGAGTTCATGGAATAGTGAATGGTCGAACTCACTCATCTATCTGTTTATACTCATATCCGCACTTTGGGGAAAGGAGTTAGTTGATGGGAGGCGGAATCACACCAAATTTATGTTTATACTCTAGTCCACACTCTAGGGACTTAGATTTATTTCGCGAATGGTCGAATCACACACGTTTTGTGTTTATACTCCAATCACACTCTGGGTACTTAGAGTTATTTCGGAGAGAAGTCGGATTGTACTCTCCATAATTGATTGATTTTCCCCTCGGGGTTAGGGGTTTAATTTAGCGAGCGATCTATCGTGTCACGGTTGCTCTTATTTTATTTCAGTCCCATCATTTGGCAAGATTTATTCGATCATCGAATGGTCGAGTCACATCCATTCCTCATTGTGCATCTTGTCCATTGGATTATGAACGAGAGTTATCAAATGAACAACCGGATCAAGCCCATCTAGTTTAATCCCATTGGAAACTAGCGTAACTGATTAACTTCAAACTCTAGGAACATGTTTGAACATATTGACATCCATCAGTTTCATCATGTAACTGATACATCATGCTATGGCAAACATAAATATAAAGGAAGTTAGAAACTTTATTCGCTAAATGGAAAGGAATAACATAATCTGTCTTATTTCATATCTGGAAAATCAAATGCTAAAGCAAATTCTGAAAGCAAATACAACTGAAATGAAAAAGAAATAAACTAAGTGAAATAGCATCATAAATGCTCGCTATTCCATGCCCTTAGAAGCGTGATGTCATCCACAGTCGCTAGCTTGAAAGTTCCCTCTCCAAGCCACTGTTTAATGATATATGATCCTTCCAAAAACGTGCGATGGGGCAGGAAAGACCCATTTCAGGACGAGATTGTCGATTTCAAAGGTTCTAGATCAGACTTTAATGTTGTAATATCAGGCGACTCGATCTCGATGTGCAGCCGTCCTCAAATCAGCTTCCTCGCGCTTCTCATCTATAAAGTCGATAGATTCCAAAAGGAGATCTTCATTCATTTTGGGATCATAGTAAGTCATTCGATGAGAAGGAACTTTGAACTCAACTGGAATGATGACTTCTGAACTGTAAGCAAGGGCGAATGGAGTATGGCCAGTCGTAGATTTATGGGTGAAACTGTAACCCTATAATGTTGTTGGGAGTCCATCCATCCACTTGCCTCTAGCCTTCTCCTAATGCTTCTTCAGAATGAACTTTATAACTTTGTTCGCAGCTTCAACCTGTCCATTTTTTTAAGGATGAGGGACCATTGCAAATCGCTTTCAATACGGTACATCTGACAGAAGTCTTTGAACTCAACGCCGTTGAATTGAGTCCTATTACTGTTATAATAGTTCGTGGGAGATCGAAACGACATATGATGTTTCAGACAATAAAGTTGATTACTTTCTCGGTTGTGATCATGGCTAAAGTTCTATTTTAGCCCATATGGTGAAGTAATCAAACTGCAACGATAGCGTACTTTGCATCACCTTTAGAGATTGGTAAGGAACTAATAATATCTATACCACACATGGCAAACAGCCATGGGACGACCATTTGCGTTATTTTCGTCGCTGGATCTCTTGGAACTTTTGCATTTATCTGGCACTTATCGCATCGTCTTACATAGTCAGTGGCGTCTCGATTGGTAGTTGGTCAACAATACCCATAACGGAGTATTTTCTTTGCCAGAGTTTGTTCCCGTGTGTGATCGTCACATTTCCCTTCATGAACTACTTTTATGACACATTTTATCATCATGAGCGACACACTAGAGTAGAGGAACAAAGAAACCTTTCCTGTACATAATTCCTTCTTGCATGACATATAACGAAGCTTTACAAAGAACTTGTTGCTTTTTTCTTTCATCTGGTAGGACTCTATGTAGCAAATATTCTTTAATCGAAGTCATCCACGATTTCCTTTCAGGCTCCGCTTCCAGTGTTCGATCAATTTCTATCATGTCTATACTTGGGGCCTTTAATACTTCAACTTGAATTCAAGCCTAACTATCGTGCGTCGTCGGTGTTAGCAAACTTTGCCAATGAATCAGCCTCTTTGTTTGGATGTCGTGGAATATGCAAAATGCCATAGTACTCAAATTCAGCCAACAACTCTTAGATTGGGTAAGGTATAGAGAAAGTCATTGTCCTTTAGCTTGATAATCTCCCTTGACTTGGTACACTACTAACTATGAACCACAAAAGATTTCAATAAACTTTATTTTGAGTTCTCTAGCGAGTTTAAGTCCAAGAATCAGAGCTTCATACTTAGCTTCGTTGTTTCTTATTGGGAATCAAGCTTTAAAGCATAATAGATTGACCGATCTTCGGGAGTTACAAGCGCAATTCCAACTCTAGAACAACGATCATTGGATGCTCCATCAGTATACAATTTCCACCATATGGAAAGGAATTTGCCTCCTTTTGGGGAATCATCCTGCGCAGTGAACTCTACTATGAAATCTACCAGTGCCTGACCCTAGATAGCCCTCCGAGGGAGATAAATGATATCGAATTAACCGAGCTTGATATTCTACTTTAGTAACCTTCCAGACATCTCAGGTCGCTGTAGGACTTTTCATAACAGCTGGTTGGAGTAAACATTGATCGAATGTGCCTGGAAGTATGGATGAAGCTTTCGTGATGCAGTCAGCAAGCAATATGCCGGTTCGTCTATTTTTGGATAATTTCTTTCAGATCTCGTTAATCGTTTGCAGACATAATACATCGGCCTCTGGATCTGATCCTCCTCGCGAAGCAATGTAGCACTTGTAGCATGTGCGGATATGGCTAAATAAATGTACAAATCTTCATGATCCACCGGCTTTGACAAGATGAAGGGTCTCTCCAAATGATTCACCAAAGCTTGAAATGCGTCTTTACAATCCTTTGTCTATTTGAAGTTTCTTTTCCCTTTCCAAATTAATTCAAAGAAAGAAATGCATTTTTGGTAGCTCTGGAAATAAATTAGCTTAAGGCGGCAACTTTCCCATTCAAACTCCATACTTGTTTAATAGTCCTTGGCACATGGATATCGCAGATAGCCTGAATCTTCTTGGGATTTTCTTCTATTCTATGGGTATTAACAATAAAGCCCAAGAATTTCCCTGATGCAACACCAAAAGAAAACTTCAAAGGATTAGTTTTCATCTTGTAATGTCGGAGATGTCAAACATTTCTGCCATGTCTTTTACGCGGTCGTTTGATCGTCATGACTTCATGAGCATATCATCCACATACACTTCCATCGTTTTTCCAATATAATATTTAAACATCCTATTGACTAGGCATTGGTAAATAGCTCCTGCATTCTTTATTCCAAATGGCATCACCATATAGCAATATAATCCAACATCGGTAATGAAACTAGTATGTGCCTGATCGGGAGTATGCATCGAGATTTGGTTATATCCCGAGTACACATCCATGAAAGATAGCAATTCATGTCCCATGGTTGAATCCACTATCTGGTTGACCCTCGAAAGGGGAAACTGTCTTTTGGACACGCCTTGTTCAAATTTGAATAATCAATGCATGTTCTCCATTTCTCATTCGTTTTTTCACAAGTACAAGATTGGATACCCATATTATGTAGAGGGCATCATGGATAAACCCGTTGTCTTTTGTCTATCCGCCTCCTCTTTGAGACCGGAGATCTATCTGGATCCATGCCGCATCTTTTTTCCTTCATCGGGACATGCCTTAGATTGATATTCAACGCATGGCTCGTGATGGCAGGCAAGATTCCATACATGTTGGAGTGAGTCCAAGTGAACACGTCTAGATTCGCTTGAAGAAAACCAGCAAGTTCTTTCATCATCGAGGCCTGAGCTATGATCCAATCTTTAGGACCCGTGATGGTTCATTGTTGCTGACTGTGATATCAATCATCAGCTCAAATGGTGTAGCCTTGGTCTCCTTGGGCTCCTCTTCATCATCCACGGAGCTATATCTCTATAGAACTGACTATGGCTCCTAAGCCAAGGCTCAGGCATTAGTTGTCAATCTTTTGCAACTTGGATGCGGACTGACTTGTCCACACCCTTACCTTTATCCTTGCATTGGGCATCCCTCAAATCAGCTACATAACAGGCATGTCCACTCATCGGATCACCATGAACAACTCCAACACCATTATCTATCGAAAACTTCAAAGTCAAACACCATAGGGCAAGAGATGCTCGGCTAGGGTCGGTCGACCCAAAAAAAACATTGTAAGGAGACTCAACATCCTAAAACAACAAATAATAAGATTCGCACTCTCCTTCGGTCGCCTTCCCCAACTCTTTAGGTAATTCCACATAACCAACAACTTCAGTTGCAGTAACATTAAAACCGTGTATACGGGCTCTAAACGGCTTTAAATCCTTAGCTTCCATTTTCATCTGGTCATAAGCTTTTTTGAAAAATATATTTACTGAACTTCCACAATTAATCAATATCCTTCTCACCAAAGCGCGACCGATCATGGCCAAAATGACCATTGGTCGATCATCGGAGCCTCTACCTTATCCACATCTCTATTTCTACATACAATATCATCAGCCGTTGTACGTTGTTGTTTTGCCGGAGCTCCATCTTCCGTATTCGAACAGCATTCAAAATCCATATGCTTAACCACGCTAGCGTAGCGTTTCATCTCATGCCAACTTTTATCAGCCAGATGAGGACCTTCGACTATTGTATTGATTACCAATATTCCATCGGTCTGTGCAAGCTCCTCAACCCTATGCAGTGCTTGTCCTCGGTTAGGGTCAGATGTCCCCTGCCCTCCATCTTGCGGGGATTTCACAAATTGCTATAGTTTCCTTTCTCAAGTTGGTTTCTATGACATCCTAGAGATGCCTGCATTCATTTGTGTTGTGCCTATAACACTCGTGAAATCGACAATATTTTCCGGTTTGTTTCTACTTCTCAGTTGATTCTTTTGGAGGCGGCTTCCTATATTGCATGGTATTGCAAGTAGACAAATAGATATTCTCCAAGGACGTATTCAACTGTGTGTAAGTATCGAACATCGAAATCCTAGGCTTCTCTCTTCCAGAATCCCTCTTTCGTTTTCGGCCCCTATCTCCACCTTTCGTTTGCTGATTCGGCTTGTTTTGGGCATTCACTTGAACTTTTCCTAAGCTAACATCAGACTGCTTTACTACGATGGTATTTTGTACTCCCTCTGCGCTTGGCCCCACAACCCTATTATATTTGGAGAATCTGACTTCCTTCTTTCTTAAACACTGAGCCACTTTTCTGTAAAAGCGTTCCAACACTGCTGGTGGCTTATCGGCTAACCAGTCTCCAAAATCAGACTTTGGATCAATCCCTCCCATCATGGCCACGAATATTGCATGGTCATTTGGATTACTTATTTTGTAACAGTTGTATGGAACCTTTCCAAATAATCCTTCAATGATTTTCCTAGAGCCCAAATCGCGTTGGACAGGGACATCACATCCTTAGGATGAGCTGCATGCATCCGGAACTGCTTCACAAAGTATGTTGTCAAATCATTAAATCGGGAAATCGATCATGGGGGTAATCTTATGAACCACATCGTTGCTATTCTAGAGAGAGTTATGGGAAAGCATCCACACTTGGTGGCATCATCCGCTTGTGAAAAGTCCATTAGCCTTTCGTATCTCATGATATGCTACCTGAGGTTAGCTTTTCCCTCATAGGTGGGCATTGATGACATGTTGAACCTCCTCGGATACTCTACATGTAGAATATTATCAGTGAACGGGGTATGACTTCTCGAGATTCCCCAGTCATCGTTAGTCAAGCTGTAACGACCCAGTATTTTTATTAATTAAAATTTGAATATTTAATTAATTTTAAATATTAATAAGTGAATTTATAAGTCGAATAAATTTTTATTTGAATTATTGGATTTAATTGGATAATTAAATCGATGATTTAATACGTTAAATTATGGAAATAATTGAAAATTGGGTTAAATATGATAAAAAATGATTTGTAAAATTTTATTTTATCATGTTGAAGTTAGAACGATATTTTAGAACTTTTAAAATCGATTTAAAAGTTAATTTGTGAAAATTGAATATTTTAATATTAAAATCGACTAGTGAAAATAGCCAATTTTTGAACAGTCTCAGAATTGAACGAAACCAGTTCCATTGGATCCGTAATGGTTAGTTATTACCGGATTTCAATTTTCGTGTCAATCGGAGCTATCGTTTGATCGTGGCAGCTCGAAACGCATCGAATCGTTTTTAATTTTAATTTGGCGAGTAAAAATAGCCATTTTTCAAAAAGTCTCGGATTTCAACGAAACCAGTTTCATCGGATCCGTAATGTGATATTATTGTAAGGTTTCAAATTTCAAGTCAATTGAATTTACCGTTTGTCCGGTACAAATTAAAACGCCTAGAAATCGATTTAAATCGGTTTAATTCAAATTGAGCGTTTATAGCCATAACTCGCACAGATGTCCGAATTAGCTTCCGAAACCTGTTCCATTGTGTCCGGAACACGCGATAAACCCTAGAAACGCTGGTTACGGCGCGTAAATCGGAGTTCGGAAATTCCGAAATGAATAGTGTTTCGTTTTTCCTATAAATAGAGACCAACCTCTTCATAAATAAAAAAAATAAACTCTAAACCCTAATTTCTTGTAACCGCCAGTTCAAGCCTGTATGGCCAGAATTTTTCGATTTTCTTTCCTTAATCTCTTCCAATCCGTGAAGTTTTAGCCAAAGTTGTTAACTACAACATTATAGAGCATGATGAGATCTTGAAATCTATACGGTGATGATGGATTTTGGTGCAACGGAGGGGGAGATAAATGAGGCCGTTCGTGGCCAGTTGCGTGCGCGTTTCCCAAGGAGGGAGGGGGCCGAGTTGGCCTGTGCTCTGGCCGTGGGTAGCTTGTGTCGAGAGCTTCGCGATGGTGGTAGTTTGATGAAGTATAGTCGAGTGTGGTGAGAGCAATAATTAACCCTAGTATTTGATAGTGGGTTCGGCCGTGCGTGCTAAATTCTGGAGAGGGGAACGTGAAGAAGATGAAGGGGTGGACGGCTATGATGGAAAGATGAAGGATCCAGTGGCTAAGGATTTGTGTAGGTTTAAAATTGATTAAAGGTTGTAAATTTATATAAGTATAAAAGTCGTGAAACTTTAAAAATTCATAACTTTTTCATACGAGGTCGAAAACGCGCGAAACCAGTTGCGTTGGAATCATATGGACGAGCACTACGCGATGGAGTGTGTTTGGAATCGTTTGGAGTTAGTGAGAATTTTGGGTAAAATTAAACGTCCGTTTAATTTTATTCGAAATAAATCGCTAAAACGGAATTAAAATCAAGGTGAGAACTTCTCACTCAATCGAATCAGTTTCGATTTTATTTTAAATAGTTAGATTTAAAATATTTGAATGCATGTTTAAATGTTGATTGATATCTATTGATTGTTAAAATAGACATTATGCGCCGTTAGTAAACGGATGTTATTTATTAAAAACATATACCGCGAATATTTCATAAACAGTGAAATTGGTATTATAAATAATATCAATATATATATATTGGCATATGTATATATTGCAGTTGTTGATTTCCCGCATTTTTTGTTTAGCGGATGAGACCCTATTGCGCCGTTATTAAGCGGATAATATTTAATAAGAACATATACCGCGATAATTTCGTACTGGAGCGAAATTGGTATTGTGCTAATGTTTGTGGATGCAGGAAAACAGGTTGGAGGGATCCAACTGGATTCCTCAACAGTATTTATTTGATTTCAGATATTTTGATATTTGATGGATTATCATATTGATATATGATATCGTTGTTGTCGTGATTGACTATTTGGTGTGTAGCATCATTGGACCAAATTTGGAATTTTAAAAATGATTTTTAAGTGATTTTTGAAAAGTATACGTTTTATAAAATAATTTTTGAATTGATCCATTTTAAATAAATAAACGTTATAATTTTTAAAGTTATAAAAATTATGATTTTTGAGAAAAATAGTTAAAAAACTGATTTTTGAGAATATGATGCTAACGATTTTATAAAATAGTTTAATCGAGATATTTTAGAATTATTGTGAAAAGTTTAAATATAGAATTTATAAAATTTGATTATTTTATAAATCAAAATGATGAAATTATAAAGGAGTTTAAAGACGTTTTTAAAATATTAATATGAATTAATTTATATAAGAGATTTATAAATGGATATTTATAAATTGAGATATTGAAATTATAAAACGAGTTTTTATAAGTGTTTGAATGAAGTGAAAATGAATTTCATTAAAGAATGAAATTTATAGAATTATAAACGGTGAAGTTATAAATGAAATTTATAAATAGTAAGAATTATAAATTTGTGAAGTTATTAAAATAATGATTTTGGATAAATGAATGAATCTTATAAGTTATAAGATTTATAATTTGGGAAGTTAAAAAGAATGATTTTGTAAAATAATCGTTTTATAAGCATTTGACTTATAATATGAACCATTGTTTTATAATTGAGTTATAAATCGAATAGGTTAATAAAGAAATTTATAAAAGGAAGTTGTTATAAATAAATAGAAATAGAATTTATAAACGTTGTTTTATAAATTCACAAACGACTTATTTTGATAAGTGAATTGTTATGATTTATTTATGGAGTTATATTCACGTTTTGACTGTGAATAATCCTTTGAATTAAAATGAATAAAAGGATGAAATTGTTAATGAAGTATATTCACGTTTTTGAATAGTGAATAAGATGTTAAAGAAATTGTTTTGAATGTGATATTTGAAATAGAATTAAAACGATCTAACGAAGTTTTAATCGTGTTGAGATTCGAAACCATAGATTTCAACATTAATTGTTGAAATAGACGTTTTCGAGAAATGAAAAGGAAATAGTGGACTATAACACTGTTGTTATAGTAAATGATTTCCGAAAGGAAATGTTTTGTATAGTATTGGGATTTATATATCTATTTTAATTTCGAATCCCATACTAGTGATTTTGGGTTGTCGTAACGATGTTTTACGTAACATTCGTTTTGGCCCAAATAAATATGTTTAAGAGAATGATTTCCTTAAAGAATGAAATATATACTTAATCTCGATTTAAGTATATTGAATATTTTCCAAGTGTTGAAAATAAATAAAATTTGTGAATTACTTATGAATAAATAAGTATGGAAATGTTTTTCCAATGTGAAATGAAACGTTTTGAGAATTTATCTTTTTGAAGATAAATTGAAATGAATTATTGAAATCATATGCATGGATATTTTGAAATGTAAATTCACTAAGGAATTTATAAAAGAAAGTGGAATTGGTTTAAAAATAAATATTGATTTATTTTTGAAGTATGAAATAATATATCTTGTAAAGATATTTTGGAAAATAAATTATTTGGAAAATTATTTGGAATCTGGTGATGTGGTGCATATCCATTGATAGTTCAATAACCGACTATCAATATTTCCCTTTGAATGGGTAATTGATGTGATTTGTTTGAATGTGAATGCTACACTTATTTTTGAATAAGCGCTCACTATTCGGGTTAATCGAAAAGAACCATGGGGTCGTATAACCCATTCCGAATATGTGATACGTCGTTATAATTGCATTGAATATCGGTGTTGAAGACCCGGTATTTGCGAGAGCGATAGGATGACCTGTCGATTTACTCTGCACCGAGTTGCTCCGGTATAGAGTTTTCCATATGTGATGGTGAATCCGATCAGGATTGTGAATATCCGGATTGCAAGGACTTCTTTGTAAGTGCCTTCGGTTTTGTTCGATCCCGGAACAAACTTGTATGGATTGTATGTCTGACATTACAAGTTGAGATATAAAGGCGATTTCTTTCAAATATATTTCTATTGGTGGCGAAGAATTTATTCTTTTAGCTTAACACCCTTCTCTGAGACGTACGAGCTCAGAGGTTATATAGTTGAAGTTATCAGCGATATATTCCCAATTTGGTAATGTGACATGCTGAGTGTTGCTGTAAATGATCATTGTGTTGATTATTGTGATAGGATCGTTTATTTGATCGTCTATCTTGGTGATCATTGTGTTGATCATTTGTTGACCCAAAGCATGGCTTTTGTATAAAGTATGTTTTTGTGGACGTGACTTCGTCGAGCCTCACACCCCGGAAATGGTCGAAACAGGAAAGATGCGGCAAGTTTATGAGGGGTAGCTCCCTTTAGGGTATGTACATTTCCTTCTGGATAGAGGTGGTATCATGGTATGGAGCCCAGATATTTAACCTATGTGGTTACTACGAATTTATTACTTTGTGGTTGTTGGTTATCGGGATCCCGTGAGAAAGGTCGTTTACGATCGGGGAATGGCGTGCTCGTGTCAGTAGTTACCCAGTTAGGGGTAACCCGGCCTTGTGTTGGCAGAGTTCCGGTTTGGTTCTCGGGGATGTCTTTCCAGAGGGATTCTCATGTGGCAATGGGAAGTTCCTTGGCCTGACCATTTGTTGGAAATCCAAAGAAACAATACGAAACTTGTACGGTATTAGTTGTACAACCTATCATTCACTTATGGTGTCGCAACACTGTTTGGATGGTAGCTATAGTAGGCATACGATAATGGTCGTATGTTGGCTAAGATTTATATTCTACTTTCGAAATGAATTTCTTCTACACTATGCACTAGTAATAATATCAAATGTTATTTTAAATGCGTATCAAGCATCTTTGACTATCATAAGGAGAAATCTCCTCCGATTCTGCGTTTGCATGTGTGTGTGTGCGGGAGGCCTTATGGTAGTCTCATTTTTAAAAGCATTGCGAATTGAAATAAAAATATTCCTCTATTTTGATTTTTAAAGATAAATAAACTGTTTTGAGTTCTCACACCAGTCACATGACTGACTTGGAGTTTATTGTTTTCCTTCCTAAACTCTGGGTGCCCACCAATTTCCACACGGGCAGTCAAGAGTTAAGGTTTATCAGGATATTCTGGATATTCAGGAGTTGCTGGAGGCAAGCTGGATGGCATGGCGTATTACTAGTTTATATAGTATTTCTTTTTTCCGCTGTTTGATGTTGTTTGTTGTTGTACACTCTGATGTAATGAAATGAAAAGTAATGTAATGTAATAACTGATATAGTTCTTTGTTTAAAGATTATTCATTTATTATTATATGTTGTTCCGCTGCGAATTGTGAGATTCTGATGTTGTTCTGCTGTTGTGTTCTGTTTCGTTCTATGTTCTATTTTTCTTTCCCCTCCATTTTCTATTCTCTCTAATTTCTATTTTCTATTTCCTATTTTCCTTCCTTCTCTCTTCTTTTCTACTTTTTCTTTTCTTAAAAACCATAACATTTCGGGTTTTTGGCCTTCGATTTCTCGGCAGTCGATAAGTGAGTATCGATGTTGAATTTTCGGAAGTCGAAAATTTCGGGGCGTTACATTTGGTATCAGAGCTTATGGTTAAGCGACAACCATGGTTCTGTTGGGTGTTATTCATTCGAGATAGAGTCAGTAGTACTCTAGATTGAGTTTGAGTGTAATAATAGCTATGAGAGCGTATTTGTTAGTGAATATGAAATTGTTTTATATTGTGATGATTGGTTTGTTGAGTGGCATATGAACCTTCGTCGGCCCAGCTTCGAAACTGAATCGAAGGGGTTTCTAAACACTTGAATAGAACAATTCGACACGGTATTGTTTTAAAATTGGGTAAATGAAATAACGTTACCTTGATTATATTTTTGTATATAAAGGAATAATTTTTCGGAATTATTAAAGTGTATATAAGTTGATTGTTTAGTTGTTTGAATAATCTAAATAAAGGAATTGTATAAGCAAAAAAGAATTATAAGAATTGAATTATAATTAAAGTGATTTACAATTGTGAAATAAACTTATATATATAAGAAGTGAAACTATATGGATATATTTAGGAATTTAAGTTAAGTAAAACCAAGTGATGTTTATAAAATGAAATATAACTTAAGTGATATTGAATAAAGTTGATATGGGATAATGAATGTAAGTGTTGATTCATTTAAAATCTAATGTTATTAGAAGTAAATGGTGTTAAACCAAATAGAATGAATATATGCAAAGAATATACATTGATTGTTATATGATTGTTAGTTGATTGTATATAATTCATTAAGTGTTAATGAAATTGAAAGCTAAAGTAATTGGAAATCCAATTGGAAGTTAAGTGAATCTTGAATAAAATTGAATTTGATTTGGAAGTGAACCAACTTGTGAATTAGTGAATGCAAACTAATTAAAATTGAATAAGAATGAGTTGATAAAATCCAATGTTAATGAATCAAATATGATTAAATTGAAAACCAATTCATTAAATATTAATGAGAATATAAATGAATATTTATTGGTTATGGATGTTAGTTGAATAATAGTTGGTTGATGTTTGCATTTGTTGCTTTTGTTTCAGTTGCTATATGATGTATATTGATACTATTGTCTATATGCATGTTCTCATGTTGTTTGTTGAGTGATTAGTAGGTGCGGATCGCGTTTGCTTCGCATTTGGAGCTCGCTTTTGCGCTTTATTAGCCGTATATGCTTGCTAATAAAATATAAGGTACATATCTCGGATTAAATATCGTACTTTTACACTTTTTTCCCTTCGGGATGCCTCATTACTTGATGAGATGTATATTTGTGATATATATACTGTCATTTTTTTTTCGGATCGAGCCGCGCAAAGGAGACTATGGCGAATTTTTCCGAAAATTTAAGGCGTTAGAAATTTTTTGAGAAAATTGAAAAATTTTGAAAACTTAAACTTTGATTTGGGAGTTGAAAGTTAAACAATAGTAGTTGTTTTTGAAAAGATAACTAAGTATGATTTGAAAACTTAGTAAAGATTTATAAGAAGTTTTAATTATGGATTTTGGAAAGTTAATAAATTCTGTAACCTTTCTTACTTAATAATTTCGAGGACGAAATTCTTTTAAGTGGGGAAGATTGTAACGACCCAGGATTTTTATTAATTAAAATTTGAATATTTAATTAATTTTAAATATTAATAAGTGAATTTGTAAGTCGAATAAATTTTTATTTGAATTATTGGATTTAATTGGATAATTAAATCGATAATTTAATACGTTAAATTATGGAAATAATTGAAAATTGGGTTAAATATGATAAAAAATGATTTGTAAAATTTTATTTTATCATGTTGAAGTTAGAACGATATTTTAGAACTTTTAAAATCGATTTAAAAGTTAATTTGTGAAAATTGAATATTTTAATATTAAAATCGACTAGTGAAAATAGCCAATTTTTGAACAGTCTCAGAATTGAACGAAACCAGTTCCATTGGATCCGTAATGGTTAGTTATTACCGGATTTCAATTTTTGTGTCAATCGGAGCTATCGTTTGATCGTGGCAGCTCGAAACGCATCGAATCGTTTTTGATTTTAATTTGGCGAGTAAAAATAGCCATTTTTCAAAAAGTCTCGGATTTCGACGAAACCAGTTGCATCGGATCCGTAATGTGATATTATTATAAGGTTTCAAATTTCAAGTCAATTGAATTTACCGTTTGTCCGGTACAAATTAAAACGCCTAGAAATCGATTTAAATCGGTTTAATTCAAATTGAGCGTTTATAGCCATAACTCGCACAAATGTCCGAATTAGCTTCCGAAACCTGTTCCATTGTGTCCGGAACGCGGGATAAACCCTAGAAACGCTGGTTATGGCGCGTAAATCGGAGTTCGGAATTTCCGGAATGAATAGTGTTTCGTTTTTCCTATAAATAGAGACCAACCTCTTCATAAATAAAAAATAAAATAAACTCTAAACCCTAATTTCTTGTAGCCACCAGTTCAAGCATGTATGGCCAGAATTTTTCGATTTTCTTTCCTTAATCTCTTCCAATCTGTGAAGTTTTAGCCAAAGTTGTTAATTACAACATTATAGAGCACGATGAGATCTTGAAATCTATACGGTGATGATGGATTTTGGTGCAACGGAGGGGGAGATAAATGAGGCCGTTCGTGGCCAGTTGCGTGCGCGTTTCCCAAGGAGGGAGGGGGCCGAGTTGGCCTGTGCTCTGGCCGTGGGTAGCTTGTGTCGAGAGCTTCGCGATGGTGGTAGTTTGATGAAGTATAGTCGAGTGTGGTGAGAGCAATAATTAACCCTAGTATTTGATAGTGGGTTCGGCCGTGCGTGGTAAATTCTGGAGAGGGGAACGTGAAGAAGATGAAGGGGTGGACGGCTATGATGGAAAGATGAAGGATCCAGTGGCTAAGGATTTGTGTAGGTTTAAAATTGATTAAAGGTTGTAAATTTATATAAGTATAAAAGTCGTGAAACTTTAAAAATTCATAACTTTTTCATACGAGGTCGAAAACGCGCGAAACCAGTTGCGTTGGAATCGTATGGACGAGCACTACGCGATGGAGTTGGTTTGGAGTCATTTGGAGTTAGTGAGAATTTGGGTAAAATTAAATGTCCGTTTAATTTTATTCGAAATAAATCGCTAAAACGGAATTAAAATCAAGGTGAGAACTTCTCACTCAATCGAATCAGTTTCGATTTTATTTTAAATAGTTAGATTTAAAATATTTGAATGCATGTTTGAATGTTGATTGATATCTATTGATTGTTAAAATAGACATTATGCGCCGTTAGTAAACGGATGTTATTTATTAAAAACATATACCGCGAATATTTCATAAACAGTGAAATTGGTATTATAAATAATATCAATATATATATATTGGCATATGTATATATTGCAGTTGTTGATTTCCCGCATTTTTTGTTTAGCGGATGAGACCCTATTGCGCCGTTATTAAGCGGATAATATTTAATAAGAACATATACCGCGATAATTTCGTACTGGAGCGAAATTGGTATTGTGCTAATGTTTGTGGATGCAGGAAAACAGGTTGGAGGGATCCAACTGGATTCCTCAACAGTATTTATTTGATTTCAGATATTTTGATATTTGATGGATTATCATATTGATATATGATATCGTTGTTGTCGTGATTGACTATTTGGTGTGTAGCATCATTGGACCAAATTTGGAATTTTAAAAATGATTTTTAAGTGATTTTTGAAAAGTATACGTTTTATAAAATAATTTTGAATTGATCCATTTTAAATAAATAAACGTTATAATTTTTAAAGTTATAAAAATTATGATTTTTGAGAAAAATAGTTAAAAAACTGATTTTTGAGAATATGATGCTAACGATTTTATAAAATAGTTTAATCGAGATATTTTAGAATTATTGTGAAAAGTTTAAATATAGAATTTATAAAATTTGATTATTTTATAAATCAAAATGATGAAATTATAAAGGAGTTTAAAGACGTTTTTAAAATATTAATATGAATTGATTTATATAAGAGATTTATAAATGGATATTTATAAATTGAGATATTGAAATTATAAAATGAGTTTTTATAAGTGTTTGAATGAAGTGAAAATGAATTTCATTAAAGAATGAAATTTATAGAATTATAAACGGTGAAGTTATAAATGAAATTTATAAATAGTAAGAATTATAAATTTGTGAAGTTATTAAAATAATGATTTTGGATAAATGAATGAATCTTATAAGTTATAAGATTTATAATTTGGGAAGTTAAAAAGAATGATTTTGTAAAATAATCGTTTTATAAGCATTTGACTTATAATATGAACCATTGTTTTATAATTGAGTTATAAATCGAATAGGTTAATAAAGAAATTTTTAAAAGGAAGTTGTTATAAATAAATAGAAATAGAATTTATAAACGTTGTTTTATAAATTCACAAACGACTTATTTTGATAAGTGAATTGTTATGATTTATTTATGGAGTTATATTCACGTTTTGACTGTGAATAATCCTTTGAATTAAAATGAATAAAAGGATGAAATTGTTAATGAAGTATATTCACGTTTTTGAATAGTGAATAAGATGTTAAAGAAATTGTTTTGAATGTGATATTTGAAATAGAATTAAAACGATCTAACGAAGTTTTAATTGTGTTGAGATTCGAAACCATAGATTTCAACATTAATTGTTGAAATAGACATTTTCGAGAAATGAAAAGGAAATAGTGGACTATAACACTGTTGTTATAGTAAATGATTTCCGAAAGGAAATGTTTTGTATAGTATTGGGATTTATATATCTATTTTAATTTCGAATCCCTATACTAGTGATTTTGGGTTGTCGTAACGATGTTTTACGTAACATTCGTTTTGGCCCAAATAAATATGTTTAAGAGAATGATTTCCTTAAAGAATGAAATATATACTTAATCTCGATTTAAGTATATTGAATATTTTTCAAGTGTTGAAAATAAATAAAATTTGTGAATTACTTATGAATAAATAAGTATGGAAATGTTTTTCCAATGTGAAATGAAACGTTTTGAGAATTTATCTTTTTGAAGATAAATTGAAATGAATTATTGAAATCATATGCATGGATATTTTGAAATGTAAATTCACTAAGGAATTTATAAAAGAAAGTGGAATTGGTTTAAAAATAAATATTGATTTATTTTTGAAGTATGAAATAATATATCTTGTAAAGATATTTTGGAAAATAAATAATTTGGAAAATTATTTGGAATCTGGTGATGTGGTGCATATCCATTGATAGTTCAATAACCGACTATCAATATTTCCCTTTGAATGGGTAATTGATGTGATTTGTTTGAATGTGAATGCTACACTTATTTTTGAATAACCGCTCACTATTCGGGTTAACCGGGAAAGGACCATGGGGTCGTATAACCCATTCCGAATATGTGATACGTCGTTATAATTGCATTGAAGATCGGTGTTGAAGACCCGGTATTTGCGAGAGCGATAGGATGACCTGTCGATTTACTCTGCACCGAGTTGCTCCGGTATAGAGTTCTCCATATGTGATGGTGAATCCGATCAGGATTGTGAATATCCGGATTGCAAGGACTTCTTTGTAAGTGCCTTCGGTTTTGTTCGATCCCGGAACAAACTTGTATGGATTGTATGTCTGACATTACAAGTTGAGATATAAAGCCGATTTCTTTCAAATATATTTCTGTTGGTGGCGAAGAATTTATTCTTTTAGCTTAACACCCTTCTATGAGACGTACGAGCTCAGAGGTTATATAGTTGAAGTTATCAGCGATATATTCCCAATTTGGTAATGTGACATGCTGAGTGTTGCTGTAAATGATCATTGTGTTGATTATTGTGATAGGATCGTTTATTTGATCGTCTATCTTGGTGATCATTGTGTTGATCATTTGTTGACCCAAAGCATGGCTTTTGTATAAAGTATGTTTTTGTGGACGTGACTTCGTCGAGCCTCACACCCCGGAAATGGTCGAAACAGAAAAGATGCGGCAAGGTTATGAGGGGTAGCTCCCTTTAGGGTATGTACATTTCCTTCTGGATAGAGGTGGTATCATGGTATGGAGCCCAGATATTTAACCTATGTGGTTACTACGAATTTATTACTTTGTGGTTGTTGGTTATCGGGATCCCGTGAGAAAGGTCGTTTACGATCGGGGAATGGCGTGCTCGTGTCAGTAGTTACCCAGTTAGGGGTAACCCGGCCTTGTGTTGGCAGAGTTCCGGTTTGGTTCTCGGGGATGTCTTTCCAGAGGCATTCTCATGTGGCAATGGGAAGTTCCTTGGCCTGACCATTTGTTGGAAATCCAAAGAAACAATACGAAACTTGTACGGTATTAGTGGTACAACCTATCGTTCACTTATGGTGTCGCAACACTGTTTGGATGGTAGCTATAGTAGGCATACGATAATGGTCGTATGTTGGCTAAGATTTATATTCTACTTTCGAAATGAATTTCTTCTACACTATGCACTAGTAATAATATCAAATGTTATTTTAAATGCGTATCAAGAATCTTTGACTATCATAAGGAGAAATCTCCTCCGATTCTGTGTTTGCATGTGTGTGTGCGGGAGGCCTTATGGTAGTCTCATTTTTAAAAGCATTGCGAATTGAAATAAAAATATTCCTCTATTTTGATTTTTAAAGATAAATAAACTTTTTTGAGTTCTCACACCAGTCACATGACTGACTTGGAGTTTATTGTTTTCCTTCCTAAACTCTGGGTGCCCACCAATTTCCACACGGGCAGTCAAGAGTTAAGGTTTATCAGGATATTCTGGATATTCAGGAGTTGCTGGAGGCAAGCTGGATGGCATGGCGTATTACTAGTTTATATAGTATTTCTTTTTTCCGCTGTTTGATGTTGTTTGTTGTTGTACACTCTGATGTAATGAAATGAAAAGTAATGTAATGTAATAATTGATATAGTTCTTTGTTTAAAGATTATTCATTTATTATTATATGTTGTTCCGCTGCGAATTGTGAGATTCTGATGTTGTTCTGCTGTCGTGTTCTGTTCCGTTCTATGTTCTATTTTTCTTTCCCCTCCATTTTCTATTCTCTCTAATTTCTATTTTCTATTTCCTATTTTCCTTCCTTCTCTCTTCTTTTCTACGTTTTCTTTTCTTAAAAACCATAACATTTCGGGTTTTTGGCCTTCGATTTCTCGGCAGTCGATAAAGTGAGTATCGATGTTGAATTTTCGGAAGTCGAAAATTTCGGGGCGTTACACCTTAGATCTCTCTCACCAACTGTCTGACCATTGCCGATAAGTTCGACGTTTGTATGGTTGGTGCCAAGCGGTGGTCGTGCTCCACCTCACGTGAATGGTCCGGTCAATGTTTGTGGCCCGTTTCACACCTTCTTGGTTCACCATCTTCCTAATATGTATCTTGTACATTCATTTCATCATCATTCCGAGGAAGTACTTGGTTAGCATTCAATCGAACTCTCTCATCCAAACCAATGAAAGCATCCCCCCCTCGATTCTTAAGGTGTATGTGAGGATTCCCTCCTTTGGAGGAAGGATCGATACTGATCCCTATGTAGGGATCGACAACGATCGGTCTTGGCAGACCATGATGGTCTGCTAGTTTACGCTCCAAAGTTTCTGTGCGATATTCTTCTATCATGCGACTCCTATGCCTGTGATATTCATCCCATGAGCTAGAACTTTCCAATGCCGAGTAAGGAGTGGGGTCTCTCCTAGAGCTGCTGTTGATTAAGTTTGTTCACGAGTTGAAATTAGTCTGAATTTATTGATTCAGTTGTCGATGACTCTCCATCAACTCTCTCCTCAAAATATGAAATTCATCTCTTGTATTTGAATTAGTGGGATTCTGAACTTCAACCGGTTCAGCATTCACATTTGTTGGTTGATTGCTTAGGTCTCCTTGCGGGATGCTAGTATTCTCATTTCCTTCCACGTTCTATGAAGAAGGTCTATTATGTCTCACCATTCTTAATAGCTTTGCTTAGATTTTTACAAATATGAGTAGTATAAGCAACTTCCTAAGGACAACTGCAAAACCTTCTTTGGGGGATTTATCCAATCCCAGTAGCAATAAAAGGATTCTAATGAAATGAGATTCAAATTTTTCAGTGAAAACACCAAAATGTTTGTAACTACGGTCATAAACACCCAAGAATAGTTTTTTTCTAGAGAAGTAAGTGAAGAAAAAATAAATTAAATTAAGTAGACGAATTAATTAATAAGTAATAGGGAATTAACTATAAATATAGACACAGAAATTTATAGTGGTTTCGGCGTTGTATGCTATGTCAACTTTGAAGATTATCCTTTATCAATCACTTATAAATCTGATTACAGTAGTAGAAAATAACAAATACTTGATTACAATAGATTCTAGAGTAATAAGCAGTGTAAAGATCCTCGGAATGACCCATCAGCCCAGTATTAATAAGTGAAGACAACCATGTATCTCTCTGAAATTTTGATTGAAGGACATTCTAATCCACATGGGCCTACTAAAGGGATCGCTGGGCCCAGTTCCTAACATGGAGGGATCGGTACGGATTCCTTCTTTGGTTGAATTTTGGGGAGCGATCCTTATAGTGGCTTCATCATGCAAAAATATGTGTAACCTCCAATTTTCACGTCATTTGGATCACTAGAACTCGAGTTATTACTTGATCTTTGATTCAACATTACTTGTGCGCTACTCTTTGTCGATCCCTTTCAAAGGATACATGCCGATCCCTCCAGTATTATCCTTTTGATGTGCGATCCCTAGGATCCATATATCTTGCTCCTCAAACTTCATAGGGATTGGACTTGTAGATCTTATGATATGATTGTTTTCTACAAGACTGCTCTTGTATTTTGATGTATGTCGATCTCTCCTTCATGAAGTATGTCGATCCCTCTCAATGAGCCAATCTATGATGATCCCTTCAATCCATTGAGCCGTATTCTATACTTTGAGCATTCTACATTATACCTCCACCAAATCCATTCAACCTTAACTTTATATGATCTTTTGTACTTGACTTTTGAGTACCATAATCATCACTATGGAGTCGTCAGCCTTGATCGCAATCGAATCTAACTGATGCAATCAGTTCGAAACAGCCAAGCTAGAATGCTAAATAGCAGATGTGCCATAGGAGCACTAATGTAAATAGTTATATAAACTTAACTCTGTGAGCAATCTTATTCAAATAAAATATGCTTTTAGTTTTCTTTTTTATATGTATTGTTATATAGTGTTGCAATAATGATTTAGTTACATTAACATATATAAGTAGAAAGCCCTTAGGAAAAGTGTTTTATAGATTATAGTTATGAATGTGTTTGTAACCATGAGTATTGAATCGATATATAAACACCAACTCCTTAAATGTTCCTAGTCAAGATGTATCAAGAAATGATATCGATACATCGTTGAGACTAGTGTATGTAATACTCTCCATACAATGGACATTGAATTACTCATGACTGCTGGGGACACCAAGGGGTTTTGTACTTGTAGTTATTTAGAATAGTCAGAGAATAACTTGATGAGAGTCTTGTACAAGTTAATACAACTAAGTCAAAACAAAAGATCTCATGGTCATGATATACGCTATTCTTCGGACATAAGGTATCATCAATCTTGAGTGACTAGACTATACTTTTATTATGGTCAATCGCATAACATCCCGATCATGTTATGACCGTAGTTTGATACGTATTGAATTATTTAGGTGAAACACTATCCGAGTAAGGATTCGTCTCCTTCGTTATAGAATGTTAGTATTATCATAATTGGTAGTCAACTTAAAAATTAAAATCTATAGCCGGAGTTAATTGGTTAATCGGAAAATTTTAATTCTAATTTAGTTTTAAGCGGAGTAATGATTTTTTATAAAGTGAACGACATAAAAGGTTTAATTAATTTAGGGGAGCATAAGGAAAGGGAGATAAGGCCTTTTTTTGTTTCCCTAAACCTTTTCTCCATCTCCTTTATAATTTCGGCTATACCACATATTTCCTAAAGTAGAAAACAAAAGAAAAGGTTACCATTTATTTTCTCCACTATAAAGAACAAGAAGAAAGAGCTTAAAGAAAGAATCTTAAGGGTAAATCTCTCCACACTTAACTAACAAAGGTGAATAATATTATCATCCCAAAGCTTTCAATATGTCTTTTTCTTCAGATTTTGATTAATTCTAAATTGGTTATGATGCTAAAACTTAATTCTAGTTGAGATATTCATTAAATTGGATTTATGAACATTATATATGAAATTATGGAATTAATTTAAGGGTTTTTGGATTTAAATCCTATTTTAATGACCTCCAAATGCTTTGAAATTATTATATGTTGTGTAAAATTAATTTGGAGATGGATTTTAATTCCATAATTTTCCAAATTCATTTGGATTTTCTATGAATTTTCAAAAGTTGGGTAAATGTTTAATTTTGTGTTTTAATTATTTAAAATTAGAAAAATAATTATTTTGCCATAAATGTTTTATAGGAAAGCTAGCTAGTTTTTATAGTGGCTTGTGCGCCATTATTACTCAACCAAACATTTTAAGTACAAAAGTAGAGCTGAATTGCAACCCTACCGCTCCTCACCAAATGAGGAGCCTCTACCCACATCAGACTGATCAGGTCCAATCAGATTAATGTATCCTGAAAATGGGTAGGCAAGACCAGGACTGCTAAAGTAGATATAACTTATATCCCAAGAACAATCTTCTATAATAGGCATGTTTAACTCACCATGCTCTCCTTCAATTGCCAAAATAAGGTCATCACATGAAATCTGGTAATATAAGCATCAACTTTCCTCAACCCAATTCAAAACAAATCTAAAACAATGATTTTTAGGACTATATTGCGAGGCTCTGTGTTCCCAAGACTTCTCTACAGAAATCCAAGAGAGGGATGGTTGATGGAAAATAGGAAGTTCTATTACTGAAGGGAATAACTAAGAGGCAGTGCAGACTAGGCATTATCTTGAGCAGGGACAACAATGTCAGGATGATAGGGATTTCTGCATTGACAAGAGGGTCAACAGAGGAAGAAATTATAGGGGTGACAGGGATATGCTTGGGAACCCATCTCCTAGAAGGCCGATGAGCGAGGGGAATTTTGGCTAGAATAGTTAGTAGGAATTTCTCAGAATTTGGTGGAGAAATAGAAGGACCAACTTGCACGAAGGAGAAGAATGTCCAAAGAAGCAGCAAGTAGAGCATTTATCGAGCTTCTAACTATAACTAACATTAAAAATTGCCACATGACCCTCAACCAGTTTGACGTGCAATTTGGATGGAAGTGGCCGATTCGAAGAGATTTCGATTAGAGCCTTCGCATAAACAAGCCTTCGCCTAGTCACTATGTTTGCACCAAAACATCTCAAGTCACCAACAGGGTTTGCAAACTAATTTAAACATGTCAAAGGATGGAGAATGGATAAAAGTTTGGGAAATGAGTCCAAACTAGAGAGGGCTTGCCCTTAGCTAAATCAATAGTTGGGCTACATAGGATGATGATAAAGTGCTTGCTCAGCATGTAGAATACACATTCTCTCTTTTGGAATAGAGAAGTGAAAGTAGAACATTGAGTTGCCAATGTGAACTTTAAGCCCATCCTTAAGCTTCCATACACAATTACATAAATCGTGCACAAGGTCATAATGGCGGGGAGTCTAAAATATATCCAACTAAATAATCCTTCCAAAACTCTATACCGACATATGTAACTTCTTAGGGAGGGATCATAACCTCATTCTCTTCAATAATTTCACACATTTGTAAGGACAAATCATGAGCCTTTTGAGAAAGTTTGCAAAGAGGGACGATCGCTTATATTGCTTGTTAATGGGAGGGGACATGGGAAATCTGTTGATACTGACTTGTCCAAAGTATGTTGGGACACATGAGTATAATGTTGCAGCTCTTGAAGTGTCAAAAGAATGAAAATCTTCTGTTCATTCCTACACATCTATCTATTATCTGTTATACTTGAATATAAAAACAAGAACCACCATTTACTCTTCTTTCCTGAATAAACGCATTACACTGGCTATAATTTTTTCTCCTTTACGCATGGTTTCATTTTTAATTTTTATATTATTTCATTTTTAAAACTATTCCAACCACGGCTTCCCAAATTCCTTGCCCCACCCTTTACTTTCATACTCGCATCTTCTTTCATCAATTTAACACTACAACTAAGAGCATCTTCAACCCGCCTGTATTTTCAATATAAAGTGGATGGCGCCTAGATACTTAACAATGTTATTCAATTTTCAATCTCCAATGGTGACGTGAATTACTTATGTAGTACGATGTGGCAATTCATTTACTAGACATTGTGAACTTAAGAGCATCTTCAATGCAAATAGGATGTAATGTTAATTAAATCCTATGTGTCAAGAGATAAATCATAATGTTAACTCAATGTAATTTCTAAAAATTAAACATCGCATTAAAAAGAAGAAAACTGCTCTAATGCAAATGTATTCATAGAAAAGTAATTGACTATGTGTCCCAATAAAAATTTAAATAAATCAAAATAATAGATAAAATATTACTCCATTATTTATATTTAATACTTCACATTGTGAAGTCTATATCTAAAACTAGACATTGCAATTGACAATGTCTAATAAATTTTTTGCTAAGTCATCATAACATTGTCTTTAACATTGGCATTAGAGATGAAAATTTGAACTAAATTACATGTTGATGATGTGCAATTGACATTACATCGAAAAAAATCATGGATTAGAGATGCTTTAAATTTTTAGCTTTAGACATTGCATTTCATAATTTCAAGTGATAACAACCAATAATGTCATGCCACATGAGTAAATTTTTATATTTAAATGTATTTGCATTGAAGTGGTTAAATTTATTTTATTATGATATGCAATTTTTTTATTTACATCAACTTAACATTGTCTAGTAAATAATTGCATATATATATCAAATGAAATTACATTCTCTAAGGGTTGGAGATGCTCTACTCACCTGTAAAATTTCCATTTATTTTCCATTTATTTGCAAATCCTTGTTTGTGATGCTTATTGTATGTTCTTGTACATGAAATTGGAATCTTCTGCCTAAAACGTCTGTAATCTTCTATTTATACAAACTCGACCTATGCATTAACGGTTATGGCTGTGAGCATATATTCTTTGATTCTTTTGTTTACAAGTCCTTCCTCTTCAGTCTCACTCATCTTTGGAAATCATATCTAAGACTAGGGTTCTTGATAGATGTACGTGGAGGACATATTCCTTGCATTTTTGGTTTGGTAATTTCATCCTCTGAAATTTCGAACATCTCTATTCAAATATTTGAGGTTTTCATTTCGTCATTCCCATTTCTGCATTTAAACTATATAAATTGTTAACTAATTGTTCCTATTTGAACAAAAAGTTGGCCGAACACCTAAAGATTATTTAGAGAGCAAAAGAGAAGAAATATAACAGAATTATAAATGAAATAAGGAATGAAAAGAGGCATGGTTATTTATAGTGGTTTGACAATGTAAGGCCTACTTCCACTTTAAGATTTTATTACTGATTTACAACTTGAAGGCAGAAGTTCTTGGGATTCGATACAACTCTAAACTGTAGAATTTTATAGTTACAAGAATATAGAGTAGAGAAGAGTTAGAGCCAAAAGATCCTAAAAAATGAGCCCTACATTCCTATTTATAGAGGTAGGGAGCTAAAATCTTAAACCAAATATCTCCTTGCCGTTAGCCATGATTTAGACCAGTTCTCCTCAAAAAGTAGGCACCACGTCATCATTAAGCAGGAGTCATCACTTGATAGTAGTCATTTAGAAGCCATCATTTGGGAGATCGCTAGAGAATCGTATTGAAACAACAAAACAACTTTGGAAATAGGCTTTTGGCATCGAGTTAGGCATGTTGGCAGAAGATGGAGTCCACTCAATTTGGGAGTCTGCACTGGTCCCTACCCTGGGGTCGGTACCGATCCTTAACTTGGGGATTATTGTTCTCTTTGATTTGGGTTGTTTTGGCTTTATTGAATTGCTTGGAGTCCAACCTGAGAAATTTAAGCGTTTACTTTGGGTTTAACTTGAGATTTTCTAAGATTTTCATGTTCCGAGTTTTCCTTCATCCACTTGGAGTTAGACCCAAGTTCTTTTAGTGTTTGCACCAAGTCATTAGGAGTCGGTACCAAGTCATGCTTGGAGTCGGTACCAAATCATGCTTGGAGTCAGACCCAAGTTTTTTGAGTGTTTAACTCAAGTTTTTAGGAGTCGGTACCGAGTCTTAGGTGGGAGTCGATACTGACCCATGACTTGGGGTTTCTATATGGGTTTCTCTAGGTTGCGCTTGGAGTTTTTTTTTAAGATTTTCCTACTTTGAGTCAGACCTGAGGAAGTTACGGGTTTTCTTTGAGTCAACCCTTCCAAATACTTGAACTTCCAAATTTTTAACTTTTTTCGCTCATTTTTTATATTTCCTTTTTCTTACCTTTTATGATATTCCCATAGTCCTTGGATCATTTTTCCATCATTCATCCACCCAAGTCGATTTTTGAAGTCGGTTCGAATACTACCTGGTCAAAAGCCTGGATAACATTTGCCCTCCAAAGTACATCTTGCAATGTACATCTTATTGCAAACATGATGTGCTTTGGATTGAGACAAGTCAGGATTGTGGGAATGGATTTCATTCAGTACCTCGAATTGTCTTTATCTTTCATCGAGTGGCTTTCACGAAGATTTGTATCTCTAACTGTTCGTTGCGATGGTTGGTTGATATCTGACATTATAAAATCAAAATGTATTCTCTCGGTAAATGTCTGTGCTTGATTCATCGAGCTAGTTGATTGAACTAGTAGGCCTCAATTATCTACATTGATTTTTTTATTGAAAGTTTCAAGTAAGAATGTGACATATGTCGATTCTAAAAATTGTATGTCGGATATGTCGTTGGCTCCCAAGCATATTTGTATGCCTATGAGTTATCGCCAAGTTCTACTGAATTGTAATCACAAGTTGTTTTTGGGCTAGGATGATCAAGGGCAGTCGTCAATGCGATAATTCTGGTTGCTGACCGAAGCAATTCCTACTTGAGTTATCATCGACATTCTATTCCAGGATGTTTAGTTCTAATCATGCCTCCAGTTCTTAGTCAGGAGGTCAAAGAGACTCAAGATGATGTTGAGGAAAATGAAATGGTAAGTGTTGATGATGAGGCTGGCCCTGATGTCGTGGATTCATGTCATGGGTCAGTGATCGAACGACTTTGATCGTTCCATTATGAGGCATCCTTTCGGTTGTAGCCTTAAGTTACATCGAATACTAGGCACAAGCCACAGTGTTGAGTTGTCGTGTTCAGTTGTAAGATGATGACATTCCTTTGCCTTCGATCTGAGGTTAATGGGATTAGTAAATTAACAATCAAATCTCATTCTTACGTAGTGATACTCTTCCCTATCGAGTCTAAGGTCCGAGTTAGCGAATAGGAAGTCGGGTCATACCCATCCTGAGTTTATGCTCCCTTTGATGGATCAAAGCTAGAAGTAGGCGAATGAATGGTCAAGTCACATTCGTACTGGTTAGACGTCATGTCACGTCCGTTTTGGATTTGAACTTCCCTTTGTCAGATCAAAAGTATATGTTAGGAGACAGATGGTCGAGTCACATTCATTCCAGTGTTGACGATGGATGGGTCGTTTCCTTTTGTTTGGACGATCAAAGTTGGCAAATGGATGGTCATGTCACATCCATTCTAATTTCATACTCCTTCCATCAGACCGTGGGAGAGAGTAGGCTGATGGATGGTCAAATCACGTCCATCTAGGATCAGACAGTTGAGTTACATCCGCTTTATGATTTCTACTCTTTCTATCGAATTAAGGAAAGAGCTAGGAGATGGATGGTCGGGTCACACCCGTTCTAAGTTCGGCGATGGATGGTCGGATCACGTCCTTTTTTGTTTAAACTCTCCCTATTAGGTCAAGGGAAAGAGTTAAGTTGATGGATCGTCGATCACATCCATTTTGGTTTGAAATCCTCCTGTCGATTCAAGGGAAAGAGTTCGGAGATGGATGGTTAGTCACATCCGCTCATTTGTTGATTATGCTCTCGTTGTTGAGTCAAGGGAAAGAGCTAGGGGATGGACAGTCAGTCACATCCATCTCGGATTATGTTTCGTTCCCTCCTTCCATGGTCGAGTCAAGGGAAAAGGCTAGGAGATGGATGGTAAGTCACATCCATCTATGTTTTATGCCCCGTACGGAAGGCAAGGGGTAATCCGCGGATGGTCTTGTCACGTCCACGTTAGATCAGATTTTGAGCCAGCTAAGCTACAGGTGAGGCATAAGTGTTTTGGCAAAATTTTCGAGCATGAACTTCAGAGTGGATGGTCGAGTCACATCCACTTTGGACCATAGGCTTGCATCCGTTTCAAGGGAAAGAGTTGGTGAAGGAGTAGTCGAATCACACTCATTTCGGTAGAGCTCTGAAGGTCGGGCCATGGGCCATGGAAATTTGGTAGGTACCTGACTCTAGGTACCTGAACACGTACATTGTTTATATGAAGTTTCATTCAAGTCGATTGCATTTCACGACTCATATGGAACGCAAAGACAATGTTGCATAACTGAAAAGAAAATTCATTGAAAATAGAAATAACCGAGTCTAACTAATGAGAAAATTCAAAGAAAATAAGGGAAAGAGTATATTCCTAGGTGAAATGACATCATGCTTGTCGTTCCATGTTGATCTAGCCCTTATCAACTAGGACATGACTGTCTATTGTCTAGTTTATAACCAGTCTTCCCTAAGGCCGCCTAGGTCAGGCAGCACTAGAAACGACTTTCCTTGATGGATTTCGGATGTTCCCTGCCCGCCATCCCGTAGAGCTTTCATAATTTGTTGGAGCCTTTTATTTCAGATTAGCTCTTCTATCATTTCTTGGAGGTTTCTACATTCTTTTTTGTGTCGTGATCACGAGTCTTGTGAAATCTATATAATTTTCCAAGCTTTCTCTGGCTTTTAGTGGACTCTCTCGGGAATAGTTTGTTGTACTACTCTGAGTCGTGAGTGGTTAAGTAGATGTTTTCAGTCAAATCATTAAAGAGGGTATATGTGTCAGACCTTGGGATTCTTAGTCGTCTCCTAGAATTCGAATTCTCGTATAGGGCCCAATTGTAGCCTTTACTTTGATTCCCATTCTTGTTCAATGCATTCACGTCAATGTTCCCAGAACTCGCTCTGGACTGTTTCACGACAATGTTGTTTTGAACTACTTCGGCCTGATGGCCTGTTTTATCTCCTTGTCTAGTCCGTAGAGCCTCCTCCTTGTGCAAGTACTGGGCCACCTTATTGTAAAGGCGATCCAAGATGGAGGGAGGCTTCCTTAATAATTATTCTTTGAAATCCATGTCGGGGTAGAATCCCCTGATCAAAGCCACTAAGATGATATTCTTCCGAGGGTTACTCACCTCAGTCGCTGCGGTATTGAATCTCTATAGAAAACCTTTGAGTGACTCCCTCGGTCCTTGGAATAAGTTAGATAAAGACATGACATCCTTGAGGCGAGTCATGTGCATCCTGAATTTTTTGATAAATTTTCTTGCCAATTGGTCAAATGATGAGATGGACCTTGGTGGTAGTCGAGTAAACCACGTAGTTACCACTCCTTTTAGGAACAATAGGAAGCACCTAGACTTGATTTCATCTAATGCTATAGTGGATCCCATATGCCACTTTTACTTCATGAGATGTTGTCTAGGATCAGTCTTTCCATAGTGAGTCTCCATGGATACTCATCACATAGAATGACTTTGGCGAAGTGATTTTGACTAGGGGAAGTACCCCAGTCGTTGCTAGTTTGGTCCTCACTTTCTCTCGCAAGCCATTGTACCATTGCAGTCAAATCTGGTCCTTGAATGGTTGTTAGGTTGTGGTAGCCATAGTCTACTCCTTGTGCTTGGCTAGGTCAATGGTCCCTGTTCGTGCCTTGTTGTCTAGGCTCTTCTGGATCTGGAGGAAATGTTTTCCTAGCAACTCCGTGTCTATTCCTTGGGGGCAATTAAGTAGTAAACTCTTGACTTCTGACAGCCTGTTCGCTCATAGTGCGCGCACCCCTACATGCCATCACCTAGTTGATGACCGAAACCTCGTTGAACGGGCTCCACACAAGACTCTCAAGTGGGATCGGTATCGACTTCCAAGGTGGGATCGATACAGACTCCCATGCCATGGTTGGGGTCGATTCTCAACTCCTGCCTTGACATCCCTGCTTCGTGTGCACCTGTCCATTTCCTTTTGTTCCTCTGGTGGTGATCCAATGATGAGGAACTTCTAGAATCTGAGTATAGAGAAGATAGCACTCTCCCAATGCTCCTTCCATGGTGAGTGTTTAGTTTGGCCATCAAGGTTCCGTTCTCTTGAATTTTTCGGTTTAGCTTTGCACGGCTATCTTGGATCTCTTTAATCATAAGCATTAAGTCCATCCTAGTGATAACATCAGAAGGGTTTTGGGGACCCTTGGCTCCTTGTGTGCCTTCTTCTCGAAAATTCAAATCTGTAGTCTCTGCTTCATTAGCAGCTCTTGAAGAGGTAGCAATGGTTTTCTCTTTCCCGGGGGCCATTAGAGATAGCTTCAAGTAGAGATGTTTACATCTGAATAGGGAGAAACTAGTTGAGAAGGAATTTGATATGTTCTTTGGATTTTAGGCAATCCAATAGTAGACAAGGATCCAAATAGTCTGAGAGTCGGGATCTTAGTGAAAGGACCAAAATATATGAACCAAAAGTTGGCCAAACACCCAAAGATTATGTGGAGAAAAAAGTGAATAAATATAATAAAAATATAAATGAAGAAGATGAAAGAAAAGAGACAGAGTCGTTTATAGTGGTTCGAAAAAGCAAGGCCTGCTCCCACTTTAAGATTTTATTGCTGATTTACAACTTGGGGGCAGTGGGACTCAGTACAACTCCAACACTTAGAATTTCAGAGTTACAAGAATATAAAGTAGAGAAGAGTTAGAGCCAAATGATCCTAAAAAATGAGCCATACCTTCCTATTTATAGAGGTAGGGAGCCTAAAATCTCACACCAAATATCTTCTAGCTGTTAGCCATGATTTAGATCAGTTCTTCCCAAAAGTAGACGCTATGTCATCAGTAACTAGGAGTCGTCCGTTGGAAGTCATCATTTGGGAGTCGCCATTTAGGGGTCGTCATTTGGGAGATCACTAGAGAATCGTATTGAAACAACAAATCAATTTTGGAAATAGGATATTGACATCGAGTTAGGCATGTAGGTAGAAGATAGGGTCCACCCAAGGAAGGAGAATTTAGGAGTTGATACCGATCCTTATCTAGGGGTCGGTACCAATCCCCAACTTGGGGGATTATTGTTCTCCTTGGTTTGGGTTGTTTTGTCTTTGATTGAACTTTCTTGTAGTCCAACCTGATAAATTTGAGCATTTACATATGGATTGACCTGAGATTTTCTAAGATTTTGATGTTCTGAGTTTTCCTTCACCTGCTTAGTATGACCCAAATTATTTGAGTGTTTGCTCTGAGTCATCAAGAGTCGATACCAAGTCCTACCGGGAGCCGGTACAGAGTCGCGCTCGAAATTAGACCCTAGTTTTTTGAGTGTTTAACTTGAGTTTTCTGGAGTTGGTACCGAGCCTTAGGTGGGAGTCGGTGCCAACCCTGACCTGGGGTCTCTGCATAGGTTTCTCTGGGTCGCGCTTGGAGTTCTTCCAAGATTATCCTGCTTTGAGTCAGGCCTGAGGATTTTATGGGTTTGTCTCAAATCAGTGACTTGAAATTTCAAATTTTTGACTTTTTTCGCACATTTTTTATAAATATATATTATTATTATTTTGCATTTTTATGATGTTCCCAAAGTCCTTAGGTCATTTTTCCATCATTCGCTCGTCCAAGTCGATTGTTTAAGTCTGTTCAAATACTGTCTGGTCAAAAAGATGAATAACAATTCCTATTAGTGAAATTTGGTCGTTCGAATTTACAAAGAAATAACTAGTGCTACAAAAATTCTCAAATACTAAAACTAACGAAATTAGTATGATTATTTACCTTTTCTTACTTTCTGAAGTAATAGTACATGAAAAAAAAATTCCTCAAATTGAGATATTAGTGCCATATGTATCCCTTTTAATTTTATTATAATTTTGGGTGATTAAAAATGTAAGATGTTCGTGTATGATGGACATGTATTAATTGATGAATAGCATTCATACAAGGTTTTTAACTAGTAATTTGATTTATATCACTACTTGCCCATTGAAAATCTTTCGCTTCTTAATACATTTAAATTTAATCATCTGATGGATGCGTTATACACTGAAATGTGTTTTCAACAATATGCAGTAACTTAGGTAACCCTCAACGTTAAAAAATGGCAAAAGGCTTCGTTATATTTTTCTAAAGGAAATTTTTTTAATCAGGAATACACCCAAATCGGAGTAATTGCTGTTGTATTGGACTAACCTTATACTGTCCACTTATCATTGTCCTTAATAACAATGAAAATAATTCTACTGTTGTGATTTTTTTTTCCAATTCCCTCCTTAGCATATTCTATGTTGGAAAATTTTCAAAATTAGTTTTGGATTATGGGTTTTGTCTTTTGAAGAAAGAAGTGGGAAGAGGAAAGAAGAAAAGGGGATATATAGTCTAACATCAATGAAATTAAAAAAAACATATTAATTTATAAATGTATTTCTCTAATAAAAGTTGGGTTTTTTGGGTATTCAAAGCTTTGATTTGATGTGAGAAGGAAAGTCATGCATCAGCACCACACGCGCAGTGCCGTCCGACTGACCCGACTCTTCACTTCTATATACGTAGCAACTGTGATGGCAAGAAGTGTATCTACAAGGTTGCGGCATGACCGAGCTATGAAAAAAAGCAAATGCAGTAGAAGTGAGATTGGAAGTGATATGCTGAAGGCCAAAGTTGGATAAAATCTGGTTAGAATTGTAATGGTAAAGTTTGGATAAGTGATATACTGGTTTACCGTTTCACAAATATAATACAATGGAAGAACGACACTATAGCATAGACACTAAGAAAAAAAAATTCGATATGAAAATTAACGACACTTTTTCCCATTAACACAACAAATTAGTTAGCATAACATGAAGTAGTCTTTAACTTGAATACATAATATCTAATGGTCTCCAAAATGCATAAGTAACATACCCTGGTTTCAAACTCTCATACATAATACAAAATAGTCTTCAACCGACTTCTTATTCACTTTTCAACGCAACACACTTAGACTCACTTGCATAGTATAATCGTCCACCTCACAAATTCATCGTCCATACCCGTGCTTGCCTATTATTGTCGCCGCCACCTTCAACTTCTTGTAACATTGCAGTATATGTCATTGTCAGATCAAAGTTAAACGTTTCTACACCATCATTTATTTCTTGAAAACAAGCTTCATTGCCACCAATATTGTCAACACCCACTCCATAATTATCAACATCAATTACATTGTCATCATTATCAATGGCACTGGCTTCTAGATCATCCAACGAGACTTCCAAATCATTATTATCTTGTTCTGTATTTGCGACGCAATCAATGTTTAAAAAATAAAACAAATATAAATCAAAATTCATTCAGTTAAAATAGGTATGTACTAAAAATAAAAGCATCAATGGAACTGCAGCTAATAAGTTTCAACTGTTAGCTTAAATTCAGTTTCATTCACATTGCAGCTAATTAGTAAGTTTCAGCTAATAAGTTCCAGCTAATTAGTAAGTTTCATTCACGTTGCAAGTTCAGTTTTCAATTTCCGTTTCAAGTTTATTGGTATCAGTTTCAGCAAATAAGTTAATAATAAAATTTTCAACTTTCAGTTTCAAATTTATTGGTTTCAGGTTGCAACTTCTACTTAAGGTGAGTTCTTGTTGCCAGACTGGTTCAAGTTTCATTGCAGCTTCTATTGTTGCCAGACTAGTTCAAGTTTCATTACAGCATCTAGTTAATTTCATTTGCTTGTCGGATTTAATGATATAAATTGTTCCCATACTTCTCCTCTCTAAACAAGCCTTAAAGTTTAATTTCTACTTTCTAGTTCAATTTCTACTTGATATATATAAACAAGTTTAGTAGAATTAGCTAACATATATTAAAGTAAATGAAATAAACAAGCTTTAAAGATGAATAAATGATCACCTTCTTCATTATACAATGCCGGTAGCGGTGGTTCCTCCTCCATTATCCATGTACTAGTTTCATCAAACTCAACAAAGCTTATGGGATCATAGTTTTGCCACTTTAATTCACGCCTAAAATATTACCTTAAATTAGATCTTAATAGTATCACAAATTAAATTTAGCAAATAAATGAACAAATTTCATGAAGCAAAGTAACTTACTTTTGTCCAAGTCGAAGATTATAATGCACAAAAACAAGATCGTGCAATCTTTGATGCTCCAATCTGTTCCTTTTCTTTGAATGAATGTGATCAAAAACGCTCCAATTCCTTTCACAACCGGATGAGCTACAAGTTTGACTCAACACTCGGATTGCCAACTTCCTCAAATTCGGTGCATTAGTTCCGTAAGTTGACCACCACTCATCTATATTTGAATTATAATATCAATCGCTAAAAGGCACTGTAATTATAATTATTTTGATAACTATACAGCATAAAAAATGTTTACCTTGAAGCATTTGCTTACGATTAGCTAATAATGCCATACCTTAATCAAATGTAGTTATAATTGACAGTTGCAAAACAAATTCACGCAAACCAGATGCAGTAACAATGTCATACCTGAATCCAACAAAAATGACATCAGAGGGGTAGTTGAAGCTGGGGCTGCATGTGTCGGATTTTGAGGTCTGCGGCGACGAGGAGCAAGTTGCGATGGCCAAGAGCTGGTTGTGGCGGCGAGCAGTTGGTAGTGGCGGCGAGCAGCTAATAGCGGCGACGAATAGAGGTTAGAGTTTGCTTGATATTTTTTGCTTGTGGATAGAATTCGAGAAAAATGAAAATACCAAACGAAAAGACGGTCAGGCCTGAGTTAACTGCAACGGTTCAACCTCGGTTTGAGGTTCAACCAATGGTTCATGCTTGTTAGAGGCTCAACTCCACTCCGGACCATCAACTGAAATGGTTCACGGTTTTTCACGGTTGAACCGCGGTCTGACACGGCCTTTAGAACACCGGTAAAAGGTATGGAATAACATTCCAGAACTACTATTTTCTTAGAGATACATGCTCGGTGTAATGCTAATCACAGTGATCATGTCAAATTTGATTTCTACTTACATTTGCTTGGATGGATATCATCATGACATGTTTGATTCTATTCCTCTTCAAATAGCGTATGACATGTTAGAAAACCGGAATTAAAGCGGAAAGTTTCGAAATTTTGGTATGAAATCAGAAATTTTAAAATCACCAATAACCGAAACGGAAAACCAAAATTTGAACCTTGGGATAAACCCACTTCAGGTAGCTCATGCTGTATATATGCGGATACGATAGTATTACACAGGAGAATATTTTTCTCCCAAATTTCAACCACCAAGTAGTAGCCGAGGACGGTTCACAGACTTTAGAGTATGCACATACTAGAGATGTACGTAGTAATTTATATTATCTTAGTAAGCATAAGTTTAATAGCAATGCAATGCACCAACTCAACGCTATAAAGATCAAGATTGAAAACCCGAAATTATAGTTATCTTATTGGTATGATGAATTTATACGTATAACCATAAGATAACATACTAAATTATACTTTTGAAATGAGCGAGTGAACATAACTTAATAAGTTATTAATAACAATATCATAACATAGTTAAATGAATACATAATTTAGTTTACAGAAATAACTGTTAGTTAATCGATAGATATACATAAATTATTCTGTATTAAACTAGTATTTTATATATCTGGTCGGCTATTTAAACACTAAATTAAACACAATGTATGATATAACAGAACTGAACCATTGGAGTTTTTGTCCTTAAAAGAAACTCGAAGAAAAATCCAATAGTTAAGATCTTCTATATCACCGTTTGTGTGTACCCATTGTATCTAAATACGATTTTCCTTTATATGTAAATTTATACCAAAGTTGTATAAATTATGCATGTTAATCGTCAAATAACATAGTAAATTAATTTTCTCAGGAGTTGAATTGGATAGACACGATTTAATTTCCCTAAAAAGTTTACCGATCCGTCGGTTTGTTTCCAAGTATATTAAAAAAAACATACTAATTTCTGTTTAGTATAGGCATCATTAGATAGTTTCCTGCACCTTTAGGCGTAATTCTGTCCTAGAAATCAAAAAGTAGTTGTTTGGTCAGCCACACAATGATTGAAACTTGGTAAATACAGTTGAAATTCATGGAACTGGAAACCAGAGATGTATAAAACTCATTGCTTTTGATAGGGTAAGTGAAAAAACATAGTTACACACAACCAGCGTTGCTTCTCAACGGAGAATAGGCACACCTGTTATCGTTAACTTTCAAATGGGTATTTATAGCCCATAAATAATTATTTAACAAGGTAAACTAAAGCCAGCACCATATATATGAATCCACTTACAACATAACACAAATGGAGTATTTATTTGTTTTTATTTTTTTAACGCAGAAGAACCCGACGGGCCGGTAAAAGTACATTTATATAGAATAAAGAAGCGCATGGTAAAAATCAAATCTGAGTCTTTTTAACAGAACTCAAGCATCTTTTCCACTGTGCCGTACCCGCGGACAGTTTTTTCTATATTTACTTAAGTTGTACGTGTGGAGATGGGATAAGGTTTGGCCTGGCTACAAAGGAGATTAAAAGCCAGTTTTTATTTGAATGTATTCGTTCTTTTTTACTGAAAAAATAATGACCGATGCTAGAAAGCCTGAAATATGGGAGTGCAAAATGTGCGAATTGAGGTGGCAATTGCAGGGATGGGTTGATTTCAAAAGCAACATTGAATAAGTACCGTAGAAATAATTACGGACCAAAATTCGTACTTCAATTTTGGACTTTATAGAATCACTCAAAAATATTAGTGTAATTTTGTGAATTTGTAGTACATATGTGAGAATAAAGATTTTTATTATTAGCGCCATCCGTTGGACTCGTACCACGAAAATTGAAAGCAAATTTACTTATTATAAAATAATGGTCATATCACTAAAAAAACATGATGGCTTTAGCGGTAAAAAAACATCTTAGCCGTTACCGGCTGACGCAAATCATCGCTAAATAACCTGTCGCTACACAGTAAAGCGACGGCTTCGTCACCAATATAACGACGGCTGGCGACGTTAGGCTGAACACATGGCAATGTATCACACATCGGGTTGCTCACTCAAGTTGACGCGAATCGTTGCAAACCTAGAACCAAATGGTTGTTGCAAGCCGTCGCTAACTTGGAGCAATAAGACGTCGCTAGCCAAACCTAAGTGGAACCAATTTCTACTTTAATTCAGCTCTTCAATCCATCCAACCACACAACTGATTTCATGTCTCTTTTCAACACATACATTCAATTTCACAACTACTACCACTCCATCCATTATATAATCTCACATAATCATATATGTAATGCAACATATAAATATACATAAACATTTCACAATCAACGTATAAATATATCATATCAATCAAACAGAACATTCCAAATCCATCAAACAACTTAACCATACGTACAAATACTATCCACCAAACAACTTAACCATACGTACAAATACTATCCACCATGCGTACAAATACTATCCATCAAACAAAACGTCCACTAATCCATCAAAAACCACAACCACCGAACAAGTATCAAATATATACATAAATGTCACATAAATGTAGAACAAGATGATGAAAATCCAACAGAAACGCAAGCATACCTACTCATCGTCATCTCCTGATCCATCATCATCGCCCGATTCATCCTCTCTGGGCATCGTTCCATGTTGTGCCAAGTATGTTGCAATATGCTCATCTAGCTGGTGCGCCAATGCGCTCTTACTCCAATCGTTGATCTCCTCCAGTTGTTTTTTCAGTTGAGTTATCTTCTTCTCGTCTTGAAATCTCCAATAAGCCCTCTGGGACATTATCGTTTGTAAAATAGTTGATATCTAGTTATAATATACGGACATTATAAATAGTATGAACAAAAAAATTTATCCGTTGATGTTGATTAATTAAGCGGCTAATATTTATAATTAAATGTTAAGCATTTGGTTGCAATTTATTTATCTCAATTATTCAGGTTCCTTGTACACTTCCAATTAATTTACGTTCAATTCATTTTTTTTTCAATTTATTTATTTATTTCAACCACACTAGTTAACAACCATATCATTCATTTAACTAATTCCATCAATTCATTTTATTAACTTACCTTATTGATTCATAACTTTACTTGATTAAATTAAATTCCATAACTCATTTCAATCTTCTTTTATAATATCCACTTTTAACCAATTTAGAATTCATTTAAGCTCAAATGAATAAGACATATACGGTTTATATTCATTTGCATGTGTAAATCTATTCACTTAAGTTTATATTCATTTCAGCTATTCAATTTACAATTTTTCCACTTAAGTTTATATTCATTTGCATGTGTAAATTTATATATTAGTAAATGAAGAAATTTAGCCCTTGATTTCCGTAACTATACCATATATTTCGTGAAGGTGAATCAATAATAGCATCCCATATACGGTTTGACTCCTCAAACGTTAACCCTGCCCGTCCGGTGGATTGCACTACTCGTGCCCGCTCCGCTTCATATCTTTCTTGCGATTACGAACAATAATGCAACGACCCGAATTTTTAAACGGTTAATTTGGGATATTTAAAATGGATTTAAATATTTGATTTGAACTATGAATTTATTTTTAATATGAAAGGTTTAGTTTTATTTAATAAAAAGGATTTAGAATTTAAATATAGCAATCTATTGAATAAATTAAATATCAAAATAGTAATTGGATATTCGGTAAAATATAAAATCTGGAGTTATAAGTTTGTTAAAATATTTCAACGACTGGTTAAAATTGAATTTAACAGTGGTTTGTTCAATTTTAAAAATATCGTTTAAATTGATATTTAAAAATAGCCTTCCGAGGCATAGTCTTGGAATTCGACGAAACTAGTTCCATTGGACCACAATATTGAATTATTATCGGATTTCAATTTTCATAACTTTCGGAGTTATCGTGTGATCATACGAGATATAAACGCTTAGAAAATAATTAATTGAATTAATTTTAATAGTCGATCCAAAAGCTATCTCCTCCATATGATCGAATTAGGACTCGAAACTTTTTCCAGTGCGTTCGAAATAGGGGTATGACATTATAGACGCCTAGCGGCATGCCTCGATAGGATGTCGAGACTTTAAGTTGCTTTTATCGAGACATTTGAATTTGAGTTTAATATTTATATATACCCTAGTCAACCTAGTTGGAATTCTTTCCAATCAGCTACTTTTCCGTTCCATCAAAGCACTATAGCCTTTTTTCTTCCATGGGCTACCCATTATCCTTAAATCACGCCGCCTTCTCGTTCAAAATCAAATCTTCTCTGAAGTAATAGCATATCCTTCCTTTTCCATTTACGAAAATCATTTCCTCCCCGTTTTTAATTTACGAAGTCTTCCCCTTTTTCCTTCTTCTTTCTCAAGGTCGAATTCGACGGTATAAAAAAAATTAAATGCCCTAACTCGAAATCGAATCGAAATAGGGGACAAGGTGTGGCTTTAGGGGGGAAGGCGACCTGGGGTGTTGTGAGAATTCCGAGGGTCGCGTGGCCGACCGAAAGACGAAGGAATAGGCGACACTGCTCCTTCGTTCGATGTTCGACAGTGGATTGGGGCCGCGTGGGAAGGTGCGACGGCGAACGTGGTTGCACGAATTAGAACACGCAATGGTGGTCTGCCAATTGGAGGCAACATGGGTGTTAGCGAAAGTGAAGGCCGAAGTCGAAGTCGTCGATGAAGCCTCGACCGATTAAGGGTGGTCGTGCAGCGGCAGCTTGGGCCGGAGTCGAGGAGGGGTCGCGTAGTTGCTGCGGAGTGGCAATTTCGAATTCGAGCTGAGGAATGTCGCGATAGGCCTGAGTTTGTGGTGCGACAGTGAGGTATATCTCTGTTTATATATGAAAATTAAGATTTTTACAGTAAGCTAGGGTTTTGGTTTTGAAATAAAAAATTAAAATTAACTGTTAAGCAGTTTTAAATCTTAAGTTAATCCTAGTTTAATTCAAATATATATAGGTAAAAAAAGTAAATATATGTGTATATATATATATAAGATGTTGGAAGATACAAGATGTTATATAAATTAGATTTGATGAAATCTATATAGAATATTTTCATAAGTATATAACAAAAGAAAAACAAAATATACATAATTTCACTTAACTAGCTTATTTTAAAATAATTTAATTAGGGCGATTAATTCGTTTGATACTTATTTAATTATTTTTAGTTACTAAAGGATTTTTTTTTAAAAATGAAGTAATTAAAAAAAAATCATTAGTTAAGCAATTACTAAGTGGGATTAATTGTTCGATTTGTTCAAATGTTAATAAAATCATATAATTGTTTATATAAGGTCAAAAGTCGGGAAATCGGGTCGAGATTGGAAAGGATTGCAACTTAAAGAAAAGGTGAGATTTTCTCACTCATATGGATGCCTTGTTAATTAAATGTTAAATTTAAATCATTGGATGTGCTTGGTTGATTTATACTAATTTATCCACTGGATGATTTTATATATATATATATATATATATATATATATATATATATATATATATATATATATATTGGAGTGATTGATTTTCCGCATTCCATAGCGGATGAGACCCTACGCGCCGCATAATAGCGGATGATATTATATAAATCCATATACCGCAATATTTCGCCTTGAAGTGGAATTGGTATTTTATTGTGCTAACATCTGCGGATGCAGGGAAACAGGTTGGAGGGATCCAATAGGATTCCTCAAGAATATTTATTGATTATATATATGTTGTCATATGACATGATGGGTGAATTGATATGGATTTGCATGCGAATTGAATTATTAAGTGTTAAATAACATGGAAGTTGGGATTTGGTAATTTTTAAATACCATAAATAATTTAATTGAAGGAAGTTAAAATAGAACTTAAATAAAAAAAATATTTATTGAGAATTTGAATCTACTTCTATTTGAGAATTAAGTAAAATAAAAGTATATTTACTACTTTGGTTATACTTAAATTGGTTAAAGTTGAGTTAGGGAAAATTTAAATTATATATAAAAGACTCGAAGAAATATTGGAATCGATGAGTGGATTTGAAGTAAAGCGAAGTTTTATTAGGAAATAAGAAGGAATTTTATTAAGGAATGAAATGGAATTTTATTAAGGGACAATATGGGATTTTATTGAGGAATAAAATTATAAAGATAGGATTTTTGAATAAGTTGTTTTTATAAATAAATGGAAAACTCAAGGGAGTTATAAATTTATAAACGGGTTTTATAAATGAGTTAGAAAGGTATTAGTAGATATGTAAAGAGATAAGTCATGACGAGCACTTATATAGAGAGATGAAAATTTGTTTTGAAAGGAAATAGTAGAATATTTCCGAAGGTGAGAAATGAGAATATGGTCGTTGAGACAAGAATCAAGAGTAATTTGTAGGTGGATATTGGATTTTCTAAAAAAAAATATAATTTTTTTTAAAAGGAATATTTTTAAAATTACTATACTATAAAATTTGTATAGAACTATTATCTAGATTTAGAATATTCCGGAATAGTTATTTAATGCTTAGTATTTATTAAAATAAATTCTAGTTTTCTAAATCAGCTTTGTAAATTTGTCAATAACTGGATATGATTTTAATATTTATATTTAGTTTTACCTTAAACCATATTTTGAAATAAACCATTATTTTTACTTGTATATATATATTTTTAAACGTTTTGAAAATCCAATTATAAATCCTCTTGAGAAAGAAGGCAAGTGTAATTAATTTGAATAAGATTTTTAGGGAAAGATTTTATGGAGGGTTATGAGAACTTGAATAAAATCCCAAGTATAAGATAAGTGAATTTCGAGGTGAGATAAAATTCACAAGAAGAGCAGGAGTGAAACCTGAATTTTTAATAAGCTAAATGGCTTTGGAAATAAAAACAGTAATCAAATAGGGAATCCTGGGATCTATAGGATTCAAGAGCAATAAGTTTGGGAAATTTACAAATGAAATTATAAATGATTTTTGAGGAAAGAAATATTTTCCAAGTTTTGAGAAACTAATGAAGTGGGAAAATATTATAAGTGATCGGCCAAGACTTAAATGGTTCCACGAGAAATAGAGGAAATTGAATCGAATTTCAAGGTGTTGAAATATGAAGAAATATCTTAAGCAGATATTTTGAGAAATAATTTGAGGAAAATTATTTAAGACTTAATTGTTTCTTGTGGATGATTATTTGATAGTTAAATAACCGACTATCAATATTGGCCAATGCGCTGATCGTTTCGAAGAGTCCGAGATTGGGTTTAATTATCCGAAAACCACTTCGATCCGATTTGAACGATAAAGAATAAAGACCGTGAAGATGATGAAGACGGTGATTCGGTTTGTCCAGACCCAGGACAACTTGTATGGACGAATGCTTTCAGAACATCGTCAAGGGGGCGATGAGCATTCTAAGTGGGACTCGTCCTTGAAAGGTAATCGTAGCCTCAAGCCTCATCAACCGGGAATGGCTAAAACGTGGAAGGTGCAGCAAGGCTAAGTGGGTAGCACCCATTAGGGTGAGGTCATCCCTGTCTAGATGTCCCTTTTATTTCGGCTTAGTAGGCGGTTGGTCGCACCGACCGCGGGGTGATCTTATTCGGGACTATCCAATAAGGGATAGTTCTGGCCTTGTGTTGTAGAGGGTCGGGAGTGATCCTCGATACGGTAATCTAGGCCCCGTACTGTGACGGGCGGTACCCCAGTAGCCCTACCATTGTATGGAATCCAATCTCCAATAAGCGCTTGTACGATTTTGATTATGCCCAACTATTGCTGAAACGTGAGATGCAAGCATTTCATCTAGATTCTATTTTACTTTCTATAGATACTATTACAATATCAAACGGATTTGATAAAAAGTGTTTTGGCTATCGTAAGGTAAAACCCGACATGTTTATTTGTGGCGTGGTCTTACGAGATGCTTTTGTTTTTCAAAGGATTTTTGAAAACATAATAATCCAATTGAGTGTGATTTCTCACGCTGGTTTTCCATACTGACTCGGGTGTTGTTTTATATGATGCCCGGGTCAGACCGAGTTAAACAGGATCAGGTTAAAAGCTAAGGAGCTCAGGAGACGAGTTGGATGACAGAGCGTGCTTCCGTATTTGACTATTATTTCCGCTGTGTATGAACAAGTACTAAGTTGTCTCTGTATGAATGTTTGTTGTACTCTGATGATGGTATGTATATATATAACAGTACATATTTCTTTGTATTTAAAAGCTGTTATTATATACTGTATTTTGTTCCGCTGCGATTGTGAGACTCTGATGTTGTTTTTATTATTCTTCTTCTTCTACCTCTTTCTTCTTTAAACCCAAAGACTCGTATTTTTGTTCAACTTTGGGCTGAATTGTTGCGGGATTTTGCCAGCTCAAAGGGGTACGGATTTGTGGGCCTTTACAGTTGGTATCAGAGCTGAAAGGTTAAGCGAGAACCTTGGCTCTGGTGGGGATTACTCATTAGAGATAGAGTCAATAGTACTCTAGAATGAGTTTGAGCGTATTAATAGATATGAGCGTGTATTTGTTAGTGAATATAAAATGATTTTATATTATGTCGATTGATTTATTGAGTGGCATATGAACCTTCGTCGGCACAGTTTGCACAACTGTATAAAAGGGGTTTCTAGACACTTGAATAGAACAACTCGACATAATATTGTTTTCGAAAGCAGGTGAATGAAATAGTTTCACCCAAAATATATTTTGATATAAAAAGAAATAACTTTATGCAAAGTATTATATATAATTAACGTGTTTGGATGATAGTATTATAGACAAATAAAATTATAAAGATTTAAAATGGCTTATATAACCAAGGAAAGTATGAGATTGAATTTTGGAATTAAAATTAAAAGTGAAGTTAAAAAAAATGAGGATTTAACTTGGATTGATTTGAAATTTTAATTTTTGGAATTTAACTAATGGTGATGAAACAAAAATATATATATATATATATATATATATATATATAAATAGATTGGTGAAGAAAATAAAAATTTGGAATGTGAATGAATTGGACTGGAAAGTTTAATAGAAATTAAATTGGGTTGAGATTAACTTAAGTTTAATATTTGAATTTGAATTAAGTTGAAATGAAATGAATTGAGATGTAGATGATATTAAGTGAAAATAAGTTCTTATTTAATTTAAATCCAAGTGAATTGGTGGATTAAAGAGAATGGTATGATGCTTGATTTAACGGAAGTTAAGTTAAATAAATTGAATTGAAATAAAATTCAGTTGAGTTATAGATATTATTGTGTGGAATTAAATTCTTACTTTAATAAGTGAAAGTAAGTTGAATAAGAATTGTATTAGGGTAAATGAATTGAAAATATCCCATAAAGATTAAAAGGATTGAAATAAAAATATACTTGGTTAAGTGAAAATATATAATCCCGCGTTAAAAGTAGAATGTGAGTGGGATTGATTGTAAATGAATGAAGGTGTGAATACGAATAAGTGTGTGACTTATAAATCTAAAAGAGTGAAAGAAAACCTAAAATAGAATTGTTTGATATTTTGATGAATGAAATGAAAATCCAATCCGAATTGTAAAATAGGAATTCAAGTAAAGTAATAAAGAGATTTTTGAAGATCAAAATCAAATATTTAAGTGTAAATGGGAAGTGAACTAATTGGATAATTAATTATTTAATGCGTATGGAAATGGAACCTAATTTGGATAAATAAAGTTGAAATTTGAGTTAATAATGGAATTTGGAAATGAAACCCGAGTTATAAATAGAAATTCAACTTGGAATTGTAAGTGAATTAAACATGAATTAAAGTTGTTATGGAATGGGATTAAAATAGAGATGATTGAGTTGCAAATAAGTCCAATTCGAGTATGAATGAATTAAATATGGCATTGGATATTATTTTAACGAATTGAAAATAAAACTAAAAATTTAAATGGATTATGAGAATTGCTAACTGAATTAAATGGAATTTGATTAGATGAGAATCAAATTAAAATGGGAATGAACTTGAGTAATGAAGTTAGAATCATTTGAAGTAAATTAACTTAGGTCTAAAATTAATAGAAGCATGGCTTATATAAATGTGGGAAATGGTTATTAATTTATAAGCATGGAGGCTGTCGCGCTTAATAAAGTGGTTTGAATGAAACCAATGCGGAGAGGGAATTAAATGCAAAATAAATGGGTGGAAAATGAGTTATAATTAGGAGGAAATGGAATTAAATAAATTGAGTTGGAATCTATTTTAAAATGATTATATAACAAAAGAAATTGTTTGTTTGAATGAATGGCGTCGAATTGCATAAATTAGTCGTTCGACGTAAACAGAAGTAAATAAAATTGATTTTTGAACCAATTACAATGAATACGAGTTTGTTTGGATTACAAATGAATTGAATATAAGAAAATGAGTTGAAAATTATTCCGAACTGGATAGGATGATATAAAAATCGAGCAAAAACAATTGAATTAATACCGAGACCTTATTAATTGCTTATGAAACCTGTTTTGTGTATATTGCTTATAAAAAAATGGCCCTGTTGTTAATAAAATAAACGCAGGATAAATTGAGTGTGGAAATGTTAAATTTAAAATGGACCGTTTGACGAAAACGGAATTGAATAAGATACTATAAATTGATAGAAGTGGAATAGATTGATTGCGATATTAATTAAATTGAAAATGGGTTTGTTTGGACTTTAAAAAAGTGAAATGAATTGAAGTTAAGTAAGAGAGTTGTAAAATCACTTAAATTGAATGGAATGGTTTGAGAATTGATTGAGAACAATTGAAATAAGTGTCGAAACATTACACATGTGCTTATGAAAGTAGATAACATGCATTGTTTATAGAATCCATGTTTTAGCTATTTAAATACAAGTGAAATGTTATAAACTTCTTATAAATAGTGCTTATATGTTTAAATTAAGTAAGTATAGGTACCGAGGGCCATTTGGCTGGATTTTGGAACGCAAATTGCTAAATAAATAAGCCGCTTGCTTAAAAATGCTAAACAGAGGTAGGCCTACGCAATAAAAGTTAGGAAATATGAATATTGTTTTAGTTTTAGTTTTTCCGACCGTGTGGGTCGATGTATATATATTTATCTCTCTTGTAAAATTGCAAAAGCTCCTTTGTGCAAAGGAGACTCTGTCAAAAATTTTCAGAAATTTTGAGAGTTAGAAAATTTTTAAAATTTTTGAAAAAAATATTTTTACTAAAAACAAAATGATTTAAAATTAGAATTGGAATAAAGGATGTTGAAGTTAGAATTAAAAACCAATCGTTTGGGTAAAGGGAAAGATTAGGATGGTGAAATAACAGGTCTAACTAAGTAACTTTAAAAAAAAAGTTAATTGAGTTTGGAGCATTCTTCTATGTTAGTAATTTCGGGGACGAAATTCTTTTAAGGGTGGAGGAATGTAACGACCCAAATTTTTAAACGGTTAATTTGGGATATTTAAAATGGATTTAGATATTTGATTTGAACTATGAATTGATTTTTAATATGAAAGGTTTAGTTTTATTTAATAAAAAGGATTTAGAATATAAATATATCAATCTATTGAATAAATTAATTATTAAAGTAGTAATTGGATATTGGGTAAAATATAAAATCTAGAGTTATAAGTTTATTAAAATATTTCAATGGCTTATAAATTTTTTATTGATAATACTAAAGGTAATAGATGGGTTAAAATTGAATTTAACAGTGGTTTGTTCAATTTTAAAAATATCGTTTAAATTGATATTTAAAAATAGCCTTCTGAGGCATAGTGTCGGAATTCGACGAAACTAGTTCCATTGGATCCGTAATATTGAATTATTATTGGATTTCAATTTTCATAGCTATCGGAGTTATCGTGTGATCGTACGAGATATAAACGCTTAGAAAATAATTAATTGAAGTAATTTTAATAGTCGATCCAAAAGCTATCTCCTCCATACGATCGAATTAGGACTCAAAACATTTTCCAGTGCGTTCGGAATAGGGGTATACCATTATAGACACCTAGTGGCATGCCTCGATAGGATGTCGAGAATTTAAGTTGCTTTTATCGAGACATTTGAATCTGAATTTAAAATTTATATATACACCCTAGTCAACCCAGTTGGAATTCTTTCCCATCAGCTACTTTTCCATTCCATCAGAGCACTGTAGCCTTTTCTTCTTCCATACGCTACCCATTATCCTTAAATCGCGCCGCCTTCTCGTTCAAAATCAAATCTTCTCTGAAGTAATGGCATATCCTTCTTTCACCATTTACGAATATCATTTCCTCCCTAGTTTTTAATTTACGAAGTCTTCCCCTTTTTCCTTCTTCTTTCTCAAAGTCGAATTCGACAGTATAAAAAAATGCCCTAACTCGAAATCGAATCGAAATAGGGGACGAGGTGCGGCTTTAGGGGGGAAGGCGACCTAGGGTGTTGTGAGAATTCCGAGGGTCGCGCGACCGACCAGAAGATGAGGGATAGGAGACACTGCTCCTTCGTTCGATGTTTGACAGTGGATTGGGGCCGCATGGGAAGGTGCGACGGCGAACGTGGTTGCTCGAATTTGAACACGCAAAGGTGGTCGGCGATTGGAGGCAACGTGGGTGTTAGCGACAAACAAGGCCGAAGTCGTCGATGAAGCCTCGACCGATTGTGGGTGGTCACGTAACGGCAGCTTAGGCCAGAGTCGAGGAGGGGTCGCGTAGTTGCTGCGGAGTGGCGATTTCGAATTCAAGCCGAGGATAGTCGCGATGGGCCTGAGTTCGTGGTGCGACAATGAGGTATATCTCTGTTTATATATGAAAATTAAGATTTTTTTACAGTAAGCTAGGGTTTTGGTTTTGAAATAAAAAAAATTAAAATTAATGGTTAAGCAGTTTTAAATCTTAAGTTAATCCTAGTTTAATTTAAATATATATATAGGTAAAAATAGTAAATATGTGTGTGTGTGTGTGTGTGTGTGTGTGTGTGTGTGTGTGTATAAGATGTTGGAAGATATAAGATGTTATATAAATTGGATTTGATGAAATCTATATAGGATATTTTCATAAGTATATAACAAAAGAAAAATAAAATATACATATTTTCACTTAACTAGCTTATTTTAAAATAATTTAATTAGGGTGATTAATTTATCTGACTTGCTTATTTAATTATTTTTAGTTACTAAAGGATTTTTTTAAAAAGGAAGTGATTAAAAAAACATTAGTTAAGCAATTACTAAATGGGATTAATTGTTCGATTTGTTCGAATGTTAATAAAATCATATAATTGTTTATATAAGGTCAAAAGTCGGGAAATCGGGTCGAGATTGGAAAGGATTGCAACTTAAAGCAAATGTGAGATTTTCTCACTCATATGGATGCCTTGTTAATTAAATGTTAAATTTAAATCATTGGATGTGCTTGGCTGATTTATAATAATTTATCCACTGGATGATATTATATATATAGTAGTATATATATATATTGGAGTGATTGATTTCCCGCATTATATAGCGGATGAGACCCTATGCGCCGCATAATAGCAGATGATATTATATAAACCCATATACCGCGATATTCCACCTTGAAGTGGAATTGGTATTTTATTGTGCTAACATCTGTGGATGCAGGGAAATCGATTGGAGGGATCCAACAGGATTCCTCAAGAATTTTATTGATTATATATATATATATATATATATATATATATATATATATGTTGTCGTATGATAGGATGGATGAATTGATACGGATTTGCATGCGAATCGAATTATTAAGTGTTAAATAACATGAAAGTTGGGATTTGGTAATTTTTAAATACCATAAATAATTTAATTGAAGGAAGTTAAAATAGAACTTGAATAACAAAATATTTATTGAAAATTTGGATCTACTTCTATTTAAGAATTAAGTAAAATAAAAGTATATTTACTACTTTGGTTATACTTAAATTGGTTAAAGTTGAGTTTGGGAAAATTTAAATATATATAAAAGACTCGAAGAAATATTGGAATCGATGAGTGGATTTGAAGTAAAGCGAAGTTTTATTAAGAAATAAGAAGGAGTTTTATTAAGGAATGAAATGGAATTTTATTAAGGAACAATATGGGATTTTATTGAGGAATAAAATTATAAAGATAGGATTTTTGAATAAGTTGTTTTTATAAATAAATGGAAAACTTAGGGGAGTTATAAATTTATAAATAGGGTTTATAAATGAGATAAAAAGGTATTAGTAGATATGTAAAGAGATAAGTCATGACGAGAACTTATATAGAGAGATGAAAATTTGTTTTGAAAGGAAATAGTAGAATATTTCCGAAGGTGAGAAATGAGAATATAGTTGTTGAGACAAGAATCAAGAGTAATTTATAGGTGGATATTGGATTTTCTAAAAAAAAAATATAAATTTGTTTTAAAAGGAATATTTTTAAAATTACTATACTATAAAATTTGTATAGAACTATTATCTAGATTTAGAATATTCCGGAATAGTTATTTTAATGCTTAGTATTTATTAAAATAAATTCTAGTTTTCTAAATCAGCTTTGTAAATTTGTCAATAACTGGACTATCCAGTAAGGGATATTATCTAGATGTCCCTATTATTTCGGCTTAGTGGGCGGTTGGTCGCGCCTACCGCGTGGTGATCTTATTCTGGACTATCCAGTAAGGGATGGTTCCGGCCTTGTGTTGTAGGGGGCCAGGAGTGATCCTCGATACAGTGATCTAGGCCCCGTACTGTGACAGACGGTACCCCAGTAGCCCTGCCATTGTATGGAATCCAATCTCCAATAAGCGCCGGTACGGTTTTGATTGTGCCCAACTCTTGCTGAAACGTGAGATGCAACTATTTCAGCTAGATTCTATTTTACTTTCTATAGACACTATTATAATATCAGACGGAGTTGATAAAAAGTGTTTTGGCTCGTAAGGTAAAAACTCGACATGTTTATTTGTGGCGTGGTCTTATGAGATGCTTTTGTTTTTCAAAGGATTTTTGAAAATATAATAATCCAATTGAGTGTGATTTCTCTCGCTGGTTTTCCAGACTGACTCGGGTGTTGTTTTATATGATGCTCGGGTCAGACCGAGTTAAACAAGATCAGGTTAAAAGCTAAGGAGCTCAGGAGACGAGCTGGATGACAGAGCGTACTTCCGTATTTGACTATTATTTCCGCTGTGTATGAACGAGTATTAAGTTGTCTCTGTATGAATGTTTGTTGTACTCTAGTGATGGTATGTATATATATAACAGTACAGATTTCTTTGTATTTAAAAGCTGTTATTATATACTGTATTTTGTTCCGCTGCGATTGTGAGACTCTGATGTTGTTTTTATTCTTCTTCTTCTTCTACCTCTTTCTTCTTTAAACCCGAAGACTCATACTTTTGTTCCACTTTGGGCTGAATTGTCTGGGATTTTGCCAGATCAAAGGGGTAAGGATTTGCGGGCCTTTACAAATAATTTGACATGATAAACATTCAAATTAAAGTTTATGAACAGTGAAATAAAGGAATATAAAACATTGTCATTACGGATAAGCATGTTTACCGTTACGGATCTAGATTTATTTCCCATCCAATCATATGAAACGTTGCCTTCCTCATCTGTCTGCTCGACAACATGCGTGGTCGTGAACACCTCAGCCATTGAAGGCTCGCGATTATACATCACGGTCTGAAAATATACGTATGAATAAATAATGTTACAAATATGATTAAACAACATTTTAGATATTTATAAACATAATTTATAAATTTACCAACTCTCTCTTATGTTCTTGGAAGGATTTAGAGCCGCCACGGTGCAAAGTAGGATTTTTATTCCTATTTGCATGGTTCCGGACAGATAATTCCTATACGTTTAGATACATGATTAACTAAATTACTGCAAATAACATATGAAATTTAAAAAAATTATAATAAAAATGCAAAAGTATATAACTTACTTTCACCTCAGGAGTTTTTCGGAGCCGGATATACTCAGCCCACACATCAGCGCCCATCCAATTGTGTTTTTTCTGCATTCTTCGCATTTGATAGAGTGTCCCTATAATTTTTTCTCATTCTCTTGTTCCAGTGATTGGTAAAAACATGCATATCCTATGGGTCTACGTGTACGGCGGCCTGCATATTGAAATTAGTTTGAATTATGTACATTATATTAATTTTCAACTAAAATATAAACTTATACTTACCAGTACATCAGCCAATATTGCATTCTTAATATGGGGTGGAATGTCATCCCAATGAGCCCAACAGCCTGACATCCGACTCATAAACGCCTTCCTCGATACTTGTGAAATGAAGTTCGAAGGCTCCACCTCAAAGCTTGTGTATTAATTTTGATGTAGATATTTAATAAATTTTAAAAAGTATATTTGAAATAAATTTGATACTTACCCTGCCTTTTTGAAACTACCTCCGCAAATGGGCGTAAATCTGATACCGTGCCACTTGCACCCTCATCGGAAGAAGGAGAAGACTCGGATCTCCAGCTATATCTCCTGCTAGACATATCAACCACAGAAATAATATCATAGAATGAAAAGACATAAATTTATTAGTACAAAGCATGTTTCATTCATCATCACATAAAACTTCCACTAAATCATAATAAATGGGACAAGATCTCATGAATACATATATAGAAATTTCAAAACAGAATAATACATAGCTCAGAACATAGTCATCATTATTCATTACTATTAATACATATCTCAGAATAATACATTATACAACAAGCGATGCAAATATTCAGAATTTTCAGTCTTCGTCGTTTTCTGATTCAAACTCAGTCTCGTATTGTATCTCCTTTTCTTCAGTACTTTCAAATGCATCTAATAAAACATTCGACTCATCATTAAGCAGCCATAAATCAATGTCATCAGTTATTATTATTTCTGTATTTGGTTCAAGATCCGCTTGATACACTGCTTCGTCTGGAATATTATTTTCATCAAATGTAAATCTTGGCTTTACTTTAAAAATAGCCGACCAATCCGCTTTATCTCTTTTTAAGGATGGATACAGAGAAAAATAAACTTGTAATGCTTGCTTGGCTAATACGAAAGGATCATACTTATAGTAATGTGAGGTATTCTTTATTTCAATAAGCTTATAATCTTTGTGCACGTTGATTCCAGAACAAGGAGCATTGCCGAACCAATTGCATTTGAATAAAAAAACTTTTTCTATAGGTTCTATATAACATGTCAACTCTAGAACCTGTGTTAAGACACCGTAAAAATCTTTTATATGCTCATCTAGATCATCACTACCTTTGAAAAATACGCGACTGTTATATGTTAATTTTTCAACCCCATAATCTTTCGTGTTGAACTTAAATCCATTGAGAAGAATATTGGACAAGTCTTCACATTTCTTTTTGGTCCGATCGCAAATTGTCATAATCCTTCATCAACGACGCAGTTTCTTGTATCATAAAAGTAGTTCAAAAACCATTTAGTAAATTCGTTACTGAGATCGCCAGATGGATGCTGTGATTCGAAGATACTATAAATATGTAATATGGCTTATAGTTAATATGTACGTATAAGTGAATTATATATGAATTTATTATTCCTAACAAGTGGTGCAACTTCAGCATAATTTAGAAGAACATATGCATGTGCTACATGGTGATCTCTATCGTCTAACCATATTTTCATACATTTTCTAGTAGGTCGGCCATATTGTCTAAAAATAGATAATATTGTTTGAGAAGAATCTTGTTCAACGTCTTCTTCATTACGAGGAACGCTTACAAACGATAAGTTCACATCATCACTGAAGTAATGAGAGAAAAAGAATGAAGCTTCCTCTTCAAGATATGATTTGTAAATCGAACCTTCAACTTGTGCGTTTTATCTAACTATTTTCTTCAGATGATTCAAATACCTATTACAAAATAAATTTAATTTATATTTAGGTATAGAAATTTAAATTTTAAACTGACATAAATATTGCAGATATTCAATATTACCTCTCAAATGGATACATCCATTCATATTGCACAAGACCTCGAAGAAATGCTTTGGATGAAAGATGAACAGGTAAATGCTCCATTACATTAAAGAAACCTGGCGGAAATATTTTCTCCAGTTTGTAGAGCAGTATAGAGATTTCTACTTCAAGTTTACGTATACGATCTACTTTTAAGTCGTCAAACAAAGCTGTTTATAAAACATATTTAATTCTGTTATAACACTCCATACTTTTACGGGCAATAGTTCTTTGACAGTTATGGGTAGTAAATATACTATCATGATGTGACAATCGTGACTTTTCATCCCACTCAATTTGTTGTTTTTAAAGTCAACACATCTACGAAGATTATAAGAAATCTCATCGAGAAATCTTAGTTCTTCCACCCACTTTAGCATGAATTTTATTTGCTTGCTATCTAGCTCATAACATGCTTTGGATTTTTTATTATCATTGGGTTTCATATGAAGTTCGGGGCATTTACAATAGTTTGCTATATCAAGTCTTGAATTCAAATCGTCCTTAGTTTTCCCCTTTACATTCAAAATTGTATTAAACACATTATAAACACGTTTTCTCATTGTGCATCACGTCAGTATTATGTCGGAGTAAGAGATCTTCTAATACGGTAACTCCTAAAATATACTTTGTTTGCACCAATTATGAATGTCTGATTTTTCTGGAATTTCAATTTGTACTCCAGTTTCATGTATCTTTGGATAATCTTTTACAATTTTATATAATTCTTTACTTGGTCAAATCTTTTGGTGGTTGTATACTATCTTCTCTGTTAGCTATAAAAAAAATTCCGTCTCTTCTTAAGTATGATTGGGATGGAGAAAACACCGATGACAATCAAACCATGAAATTTTCTTTCCATACCATAAAGAAACTGATCGTGGTTCTTCCATGCAATAAGGGCAGGCTAGACGACTGGTTGTACTCCAACCAGAAAGCATCCCATATGAAGGGAAATCACTAATAGTCTATAACAAAGAAGTGAAAAAACGAATTTTTTTTCTCTCGAAATGTCGTATGTTTCAACTGCTTTATTCCACAGTGTTTTCAACTTTTCAATCAATGGTTGTAAATAAATATTGATCCCTTGTGTTGGATCATGAGGATCAGGAACGAAAATAGTGAGAAACATATATGGTGTTTTCACATACATCCATGAAGGTAAATTATAGAGAGTAACGATAATTGGCCAAGATGAATATTATAACGATCCGCAAATCCGTACCCCTTGAGTCAACACTATTTTACAACAATCAACTCAAGTTGCACAGAAATACGAACCGTTTGGGTTTAAGAAGAAGAGGTAGAAGAAGAGAAAAAAAAATCAACATCAGAATCTAACCATCGCAGCGGAACAAAATATAATAGATAGTAAATAATCTTTACTCAAAATCAAATATATCTGTTTACATATATTACATCATCAGAGTACATCAATCACAGCTCCACATCAATATCAATAACATACAAATGGATACTCGACAACTTAACACAGCATAATATATATACAAACAAGTACGAGAGTACGTGTCGTCATCCAGCTCGTCTCCTGAGCTCCTCAGCATCACATCCTGTGTATCCTATAATACTCGGTCTGACCCGAGCATTACAGTTAAATAATACTTGAGTCAGTCTGGAATACCAGCGTGAGAAAATCACACCCAATTGATTATTAAAGTTTCAAAAATCCTTTGAAAACAAAAGCATCTCGTAAGACCACGCCACAAATAAACGTGTCGGGTTTTTACCTTACGATAGCTAAAATAATTTTTATAGAAATCCTATGATATTACAATAGGGTCTATATACAAATACTTATAAAATAGCCGAAATTATTACATCTATTAAATTTCAGCTACTAGCCACAGAGTGGGTAATACAAACAAAACTCGTATAAGGCTCGTAGGGAGAATGGATTTCCAACCAATGACTAGGCACTGGGGTACCACCTGTCACAGTACGGGGCCTAGATCACCGTACCGAGGAGTACGCCTGCTCCCCTGCAACATAAGGCCGGAACCATCCCTTACTGGACAGTCCCTAGTGAGATCACCATGCGGTTGGGATCAGCAACCGCCCACTAAGCCGAAATAAAAAGGGACATCTAGACTGTAATGACCTCACCCTGCTTGGGTGCTACACACCTAGCCTTGCATATCCCCTGATTTTCAGTCATTCCCATTTGATGAGGCTTGAGGCTAAGCGTTACCTTTATAGAACATATTCCTTAGAATGCCCATCGTCCACCTGACGATGTTTCACAAGCATTCATCCATACAAGTCCGTCCCGGGTTCGAACGGAACCGAAGACACTATTCCTACTACATCCATTTTGGAAATATCCTCAGGATTAGTAGCGACTAGCCCTTGCACTTCACTGCTCCATCTTCGAATCCAAAATCGTTTACACGAAACGTACAAACCGGATTGAAGTGGTTTTCGAGAAATAAATCTCGATCCCGGTCTCTTCGAAACGATCAACGTATTTGTCCAATATTGATAGTCGGTATTTTAACAATCAATTAATATTCACAAAACAACCATCAACCAATAAATAATTTTCCAAATTATTTATTAACCTCAAAATATCTTCACAAGATATATTTCTATTTTCAATCCTTTGAAAACAGTTTCAAAACCATCTTTCTTTTCAAAATAAACTTTTCCCCAAATATTTTCTATCTCTACTGAAGTTACCAAGCACAAACTAGATTTTTAAAAATAATTTTAAAACACTTTACTTTGAAATATATACTTTTAAATTTTTTAAATTAAAACTACTTTAATAATTTGTTAAAAATACATCTTATATGAATATTTGAAAATAAAGTTACTTAATAAAATATAAAACTAGATTTCCACTTTTGAAACAAAATACCAAGTCACTTTTTTAAATAATTACTACTATAATAGGTTTGAGAGAATACTAACCTTAGAATTTAAATATTAGAAATAATAAATTTTTCAAAACATACCATTTAAAACAACTTTTAAAACTATTAACTTATATTTAAAAATTTGCTTGGAAACGTACTTAGTTATCCAGGGAGAATTCCAACTTCAATAACTTAAATCAATTTTTCCAAATTGATTCCCAACTTATCCCCCATTTGAAATAAATTTCTCTACTTATCAGATTATCTCAAAATTCATTAATTATGGACTTTATATTTATTATTATTATTTTCCGTTTGATTTTATACCATTTAACTGAAATATACCAATCTCAGCTTCTTCCAAATTTCTGCTTTACTCTTTCCAATAAACTGGAATCTTAAATTTTAAATAAATGTTTCATAATAACACTAAAATTTAAAATTCATTAATCTTCTGATTATTCAAATTTCCCTTACTAACTTAAGATTTATTTATTAGAATTTTAAAGGGCACATTATTTCTTTTCCAATAAATTGAATCTTAAATTTATTTAAATTTCTATAATTATTTTACTTACAAATTCTCTTCGTTTTATTTCCAAAATCCAATTCTATATATAACTTGACAACCTAGTGCACCAGAATATATTCAGGTAAACCATAGCATCCAATATTCCAATTATCAATAATATTCATCACAGAATATAAATAATCACATCAGAGGGTATTAATAATTTAAATAAATGTTGAGGGACCCAGTTGGATCCCTCCAACCTGTTTCCCTACATCCACAGACATTAGCACAATATAATTATCAATCCCAAATTATACCATACTACAGCACATTAATCAATTCAACCACTCAAACAATTATTTAAATTTAATCATTTAAATTTAAATTTAAGTTCACTGAGTGAGATTAACTCACTTTTTATTTTATTAGCATCCATTTGCAATCCAGCTTGCTTCTTCGCAAAATTCTGACCTTGAATAACAATTTACGATTTATTGTTATTTGAGACAAATCAGATAATTAATTGCCATTTTCAAATCTAATTAACTGATGATTTAGTTAAAACTGATTTCCCTTTAATACGTCTTTTAGTGACCAAATTAATTTAAACAGATATATTACTTCAATATTAATCTAGTAAATAAAATATGTATGTAGATATATATTTTTATTTCTTATTTCCAAAATAAATCATATAGATTTAGGAAACCAATTTTCTTTTTTTTTTCTTTTTTATAACATTTTAAAATTCACTCTATTAATACAAAATAATTTATATTACCATTTAAATTTTCTATTTTCTTAAATCTTATCCTCATATGCTTGTCACTGCATTTGTATACAAAATTTGGCTTTACCGCAAATATATATATATATATATATATATATATATATATATTTAAACTTAACAAAAACCTATTATTATTGTTTTATAATTTTAGTTGAATCTAAAAATTGTAAATTGTATACCTGACAGAAGCCAAATCCCAAATCAACGCAATCACCGATGCCCTCTTGAACGACCCGAGCTTGTCGTCCTTGCCGACCCAACCCCCAGCCATCAAGCTCCATATGGCCCTCAAATTACATCGCGAACGAGTTCGAATGGATCTACTGCCCTACCAGAGTCCACAACGTGACCTCGATCATCCTTACTGCCGCTCGCGATTGTCACCCACGACTCCACCACTGGCCGCCATCACGCCGACGCGCTCAACCCTATCCACTTCTTCGAACAAGTCGAGCAGAAATCAACAGGCAAGCGTCTCCCTTTCTTGAGTTCACAATGTCTCGGCCTTTGGCTTCGAATTGCAATCGATTCGAACACGGTTCTTTTTTATTATTATATATTACGAATGAATTCGTATGAAGAGGAAACAAGGAAATGGGAATTTCGGTTTCATGAAATTGGAATGGGAGGAAATAAATTTCGATTTTTGAAGGAATATGTGAGAAAAGCTCGGCCATTAAATAAAGCTTCCCCCTTTTTCTTCTCGGCTGTTCAAAACAAGAGCATATGGATTGATTTTATAAAAGAGGAAATAATTTGAATAAACGAAAAAGGAACAGGCAAATTTTAGAGGAACGAGAAGTGTACCCTGGAAGATAAGGATGGGACGAAATAAAAATGGAAAGGAGTGGCATGTAAGAGAAGACTTCTATATTTTTATTTATATATTTTTAAAAAAAATAATATAAATATAAATCTCATTAGATTAATATCAATTAGATGTCCAGCGCGTTTACATATCGTACACTCACACACTAACTCCAATCAATACGAAATTTGAAATTCGATAATAGTAAAATATTACGGATCCAATGGAACCGGTTTCGTCGAATTCCGGGACTGCGCCTCGGAAAGCTATTTTAAAAATCCAATTTAAACGATATAATTTTAAAACTGAACAAACCACTGTTAATTCTAATTTTAAAACTTTTATTATCTTCAGTATTATCAATATAAATTTTATAAACCTTCAAATTATTTTTAACAGGCTTAAAATTCCAGATTCAACATTTTACTCAACTTCAAGTTGTTTTAATTAAAAAAATTAATTATCAAATAAATTGTGATATTCGTAATTCAAGTTAAAATTACTCTATTGAATACTTAAAATAAATTAAATATTCCGATTTTAAATGCTTGAAAATTCCGGGTCGTCACATTCCTCCCTCCTTAAAAGAATTTCGTCCCCGAAATTACTAATTAGGAAGAATGGTCCAATACCCGTTTACTTACCTCCAAAACCAAACAATTCTTAACAATTCAACATCTTACCAACTATCTTTTTAATAGAAGGCCCATTACAATTCTTACTAACTTCCCAACTTTTCCCTTAGTTTCCTAATAACTTTACTATTTGTTTAATCATTCGAGTTTCAATTTAAAACCAAATTTTGAATTATCAACTTCTCAAAAAAAATATTTCTAACACCCTAAATTCCCGAAAAATTTCGCCAGCGTCTCCTTTGCGCGGCTAGCTCGGTACAACTACAAAATGGCTCTACGGCCTCTCAAATCCAAAAAGAAAACAAAAAGCCAAGTGGCTAGATGCAAAAACCCAATCAAATTCCATACGAAAATGTAAATACATACCTTTTTGTCGAGCATTTCAATTTTTTTTTTTGAAATCAAATCCAATTCCCTTTTCCTTTTATAGTACCTACATATCCTGCTTAGCACTAATATCCAATCACAATATTCCCAAAACATCATATCAACTTTCTCACAAAATGCCAATATCTATTCATTCCAATATTGACTTGAATTATATTAGTAGTATCAATTTTCATTTAAGAATTCACCATTCCCTCTTAAGTTAGTATAAGCATTCTATATACTTCTCTATTTGTTTTCACTTTACCACTTTAGTTAATATCTATTTCTATTCAAATTGATTTCCACATTACATATGAATTTCATTTATTTTCAACTTTGGACTTTAAATTTTATCTTTCATTTATAACTAATTTATGTCATTACTTTAATTAGTTTCATTTACTAACTTATTTTAGTTTCCAATTCTAAATAGTTTTGTCGTTAACAAAATTTTCCAAAATTTTCAAAAATTTTCTAACTCCCAAAATTTCTGAAAATTTTTGGCAGAGTCCCCTTGGTACGGAGGAGCTTTTGCAATTTGACAAAAGAGATAAATATATATATATCGACCCACACGGTCGGAAAAACCAAAAACAGTTCATATTTCCTATTTTTATTGCGTAGGCGTAACTTATTTAGCATTTTAAGCAAGCAGCTTATTTATTTAGCAGTTAATGCAACCCAACTCCAGCCATACGGCTTCCAGGTACCTGTACTTACTCAATTTAAACATGTAAGTGCCAAATATATGCAATTTAACTATATTTCACTTAGTTGCAATGGTTAAAACATATGGATCGTAAATAAATGCACATCTAACATTTTCCGTAAGCAATTTATACAACTTTCATACTAATTCAATTGTTTCAATTAATTTACAAACCATTTTCATTCAATTTGAATGGTTTAAAACTCAATCGCTTACATTTTATTTATTTTTGAGCAAACCGAACTCATATTTAATCCAATTATTCTCAAAATCAAAATATTTTACTCCTATCCATCCAAGGCATTTTAATAACTTCCATTTACATTCAATAACAATTTATTCTTTATAATTTGACGATATTTATGTGAATAAATAAGCACTTGAGTTTTATAATCAATTTAAATTGACTCCGACTCAACTTACACTTAATTCTATTCCATTTCGGATTTATTCACAATCCGTATATTCTCATTTTCATTGCATTTTAAGTTGAATCCATTCACTTACATTTTATTTTATTAACCAAACTAGTTCATTCAAAACCATTAACAAGGGTGGTTCATCTTCATTACCAATTAAATTTCCTTTTTATTTTAATTCATTCACGATCATTTATTTAGCTCGACCCATTCCAAGCTTGCTCATTTCTAACCATTCTCGAATTAATTCAAACTAAGCTTTAATTTAAGGGTCTTCCAACTTTACTCATAGTCGAGCTTCTAATTATTATCAATTTAAGTTAATTTACTCAATTTATTTCACTTCAAACTTAGTTCACTTCCATTTGATTCTTATTTATTCTATCCATTTATTTATTCAATATCATTAGTCCATCCACTCAATCCATTTTGAATTTACATTTCCTTAAATATTATTTATAACCCACCAAATTCTATTTCAATTCAAATTTATTTTCACTTGATTCAAATTTAATCCAATATCATTAAACTTGGTTTAAGTTGAATTAAATTCAACTCTCTTCGATTTATTTAGCTTAAGTCAATTTATTTTAATCAATTCAAATTTATATTTAAGCTCATTTTCATTTTACAAGTAAATTTTCTCTTTTATACTCAGCTTAACTCAATTGATTATAAGTCCATATACAATTTATTTCCACATATTTGGATTTTATTCACAATACAAACCATCCCATTACTATTTTAATCAAATCACATTTTTATTCGATATATTCCCAATTATATTTAATTTGTTAACACTCCAAGTTAAATTTTAATTTATAACTCAAGTTCTGGATCCATTGTTCATTTTCAAATTACCATTCACTTTAAGTTACCATCCAATTTTATTAACTTACATTTCAATTTCATTCACAAATCAATTTAATAATTTCAAGGCCACTTTTAATTATATTTTCTTCATCGACAATGTAAGTCAAATTTAATTATAACTTGAGTTTTATTTTCAAACCTCATTATAAACTCACAATTCAATTTCATTAATTAATTTATTAACAAATTAGTTCTCTCCTATTTATAGTACAATACTTGATTTTTATTTCCAAATATCACTTCATTTAATTTTCTTAGTTCACATTATTTTATAATTCAAGTTTGGCTTTTCTGTTTATTTTCCAATTCACCAAAGATATTTATTTTTGGGTTTTCTATCTCACCTTAAAATTTAACAAGTCACAATTTATATTTCATACAATCACACTCATTCTAGGCTTGAATATATTCATCTTTTATTTTTAACCCAAGCCTTATGCTTATTTATAACCCAAGCATATTTTTATTTCATGGATTTTTAATTCTTTTACAAGTCATTCTGATTTATTTAACTCAATCTAATTCTTATCCAACTTATTTCCCAGTTATCCAGGTAAAAATTTAATTTCATTTAATAACTTAATTGAATCCTTATTCCAATTCAATTTTATTTTAACTCAGTTTTATTTAATTCAATTCGATTGCAACTAAATTCGAATACAACTGGATATTATTTTCAGCTTATTCAATTTATTTTAATCCAGTTAAATTTTATTCTCCAATTCAAGTTAATTTCATTTTAACTTTTCACTTTAGATTTATATTCCATTATCCAAAGCTTAAATTTCTTCCTGATTTACAAACCATTTTCATTTATAAGCTTACAACTTATCTTATCCAGATTTTTTTTAATCACCCAGCTTTGGTTTCAAATTGTTTTGAAATCTTCAACATCTCAAATCATATTTCTCACAAATTAAACCAATCCTGGTTTTATTCCCAACAAATTTCCTTTGAGATTTCCAAAAACAATTAACTTTTCTGAACAAATCAATTTAGCAGCAATCCATCACTTAGAAACTCGAAAATGAACATCGATGATGCTGCAGTCATCACCGAAGTTATTTCCCAGTGACTGAAGTGAATTCAATGCTATCTCACTTCCCAAAATTTATTTGAAACAATTTCCTTTCAGAAACACCCCAAAAACAACAATATTACTATTTATCTTCAAAATATTTCCAAAATCTCTGGGGTTTTAACGTTTCAAATTTTATTTTAATTCCAATTTTAACTATAATGCATTTGTACAATTCATGCTTATACAAATTCCCATTTTATTTTAATTCAATTTATAAATTACATTTACAATTCATATTTATAAATTTCATTTCATAATTGGATTTAACTTCTCAATCTTTGATTATATTTACAATTTCTAATTAAATATTTCACTTAACAATGATAATACTTTAATATTATCATTTCTAACATCCAAGCAATCATATAAAAGCTATATAGTTTACCAAAAACTTTCTTTATATCAAAAATATATTTTTGGGTAAAATTATTTCATTCACCCATATTTAAAACAATACCGTGTCGATTGTTCTATTCAAGTGTTTAGAAACCCTTTCGATACAGTTGTCCAGACTGTGCCGACGAAGATTCATATGCCACTCAATAAACCGATCAACACAATATTAAAACAATTTGTATTCACTAACAAATACGTGCTAATATCTATTAATACGCTCAAACTCATTATAGAGTACTACGGACTCTATTTTAAATGAGTAGTTCCCACCAGAGCCAAGATTATCTCCAACCTAAGCTCTGATACCAAGTGTAACGACCCGCATATCCGTACCCCTTAATTCAATACTATTTTATAACAATCAACTCAAGTTGCACAGAAATACGAACCGTTTGGGTTTAAGAAGAAGAGGTAGAAGAAGAGAAAACAAAATCAACATCAGAACTAACCATCGCAGCGGAACAAAATATAATAGATAGTAAATAATCTTTACGCAAAATCAAATATATCCGTTTACATATATTACATCATCAGAGTACATCAATCACAGCTCCACATCAATATCAATAACATACAAATGGATACTCAACAACATAACACAGCGGAATATATATATAAACAAGTACGAGAGTACGTGTCGTCATCCAGCTCGTCTCCTGAGCTCCTCAGCATCACATCCTGTGTATCCTATAATACTCGGTCTGACCCGAGCATTACAGTTAAATAATACCGAGTCAGTCTAGAATACCAGCGTGAGAAAATCACACCCAATTGATTATTAAAGTTTCAAAAATCCTTTGAAAACAAAAGCATCTCGTAAGACCACGCCATAAATAAACATGTCGGGTTTTTACCTTACGATAGCTAAAACAATTTTTATAGAAATCCTCTGATATTATAATAGGGTCTATATACAAATACTTATAAAATAGCCGAAATTGTTACATCTATTAAATTCCAGCTACTAGCCACAGAGTGGGTAATACAAACAAAACTCGTACAAGGCTCGTAGGGAGAATGGATTTCCAACCAATGACTAGGCACTGGGGTACCACCTGTCACAGTCCCGGGGCCTAGATCACCGTACCGAGGAGTACGCCCGCTTCCCTGCAACACAAGGCCGGAACCGTCCCTTACTGGACAGTCCCGAGTGAGATCACCCCGCGGTTGGGATCAGCAACCGCCCACTAAATCGAAATAAAAAGGGACATCTAGACTGGAATGACCTCACCCTGCTTGGGTGCTACCCACCTAGCCTTGCTGCATATCCCCTGATTTTCAGCATTCCCATTTGATGAGGCTTGAGGCTAAGCGTTACTTTTATAGAACATATTCCTTAGAATGCCCATCGTCCACCTGACGATGTTTCGCAAGCATTCATCCATACAAGTCCGTCCTGGGTTCGAACGAAACCGAAGGCACTATTCCTACTACATCCATTTTGGAAATATCCTCAGGATTAGTAGCGACTAGCCCTTGCACTTCACTGCTCCATCTTCGAATCCAAAATCGTTTACACGAAACGTACAAACCGGATCGAAGTGGTTTTCGAGAAATAAATCTCGATCCTGGTCTCTTCGAAACGATCAACGTATTTGTCCAATATTGATAGTCGGTGATTTAACTATCAATTAATATTCACAAAACAACCATCAACCAATAAATAATTTTCCAAATTATTTATTAACCTCAAAATATCTTCACAAGATATATTTCTATTTTCAATCCTTTGAAAACAGTTGCAAAACCATCTTTCTTTTCAGAATAAACTTTTCCCCAAATATTTTCTATCTCTACTGAAGTTACCAAGCACAAACTAGATTTTGAAAAATAATTTTAAAACACTTTACTTTGAAATATATACTTTTAAAACTTTTAAATTAAAACTACTTTAATAATTTGTTAAAAATACATCTTATATGAATATTTGAAAATAAAGTTACTTAATAAAATATAAAACTAGATTTCCACTTTTGAAACAAAATACTAAGTCACTTTTTTAAATAATTACTACTATAATAGGTTTGTGAAATACTTACCTTAGAATTTAAATATTAGAAATAATAAATTTTTCAAAACATACCTTTTAAAACAATTTTTAAAACTATTAACTTATATTTAAAAATTTGCTTGGAAACGTACTTAGTTATCCAGGGAGAATTCCAACTTCAATCACTTAAATCAATTTTTCCAAATTGATTCCCAACTTATCCCCCATTTGAAATAAATTTCTCTACTTATCAGATTATCTCAAAATTCATTAATTATGGACTTTATATTTATTATTATTATTTTCCGTTTGATTTTATACCATTTAACTGAAATATACCAATCTCAGCTTCTTCCAAATTTCTGCTTTACTCTTTCCAATAAACTGGAATCTTAAATTTTAAATAAATGTTTCATAATAACACTAAAATTTAAAATTCATTAATCTTCTGAATATTCAAATTTCCCTTACTAACTTAAGATTTATTTATTAGAATTTTAAAGGGCACCTTATTTCTTTTCCAATAAATTGAATCTTAAATTTATTTAAATTTCTATAATTATTTTACTTACAAATTCTCTTCGTTTTATTTCCAAAATCCAATTCTATATATAACTTGACAACCTAGTGCACCGGAATATTTTCAGGTAAACCATAGCATCCAATATTCCAATTATCAATAATATTCATCACAGAATATAAATAATCACATCAGAGGGTATTAATAATTTAAATAAATGTTGAGGGACCCAGTTGGATCCCTCCAACCTATTTCCCTGCATCCACAGACATTAGCACAATATAATTATCAATCCCAAATTATACCATACTACAGCACATTAATCAATTCAACCACTCAAACAATTATTTAAATTTAATCATTTAAATTTAAATTTAAGTTCACTGAGTGAGATTAACTCACCTTTTATTTTATTAGCATCCATTTGCAATCCAGCTTGCTTCTTCGCAAAATTCTGACCTTGAATAACAATTTACGATTTATTGTTATTTGAAACAAATCAGATAATTAATTGCCATTTTCAAATCTAATTAACTGATGATTTAGTTAAAACTGATTTCCCTTTAATACGACTTTTAGTGACCAAATTAATTTAAATAGATATATTACTTCAATATTAATCTAGTAAATAAAATATGTATGTAGATATATATTTTTATTTCTTATTTCCAAAATAAATCATATAGATTTAGGAAACCAATTTTCTTTTTTTTTCTTTTTTATAACATTTTAAAATTCACTCTATTAATACAAAATAATTTATATTACCATTTAAATTTTCTATTTTCTTAAATCTTATCCTCATATGCTTGTCACTGCATTTGTATACAAAATTTGGCTTTACCGCAAATATATATATATATATATATATATATATATATATATATATATATATATTTAAACTTAACAAGAACCTATTTTTTTTTAATTTTAGTTGAATCTAAAAATTGTAAATTGTATACCTGACAGAAACCAAATCCCAAATCAACCCAATCACCGATGCCCTCTTGAACGAGCCGAGCTTGCCGTCCTTGCCGACCCAACCCCCAGCCATCAAGCTCCACGTGGCCCTCAAATTACATCGCGAACGAGTTCGAATGGATCTACTGCCCTACCAGAGTCCACAACGTGACCTCGATCATCCTTACTGCCACTCGCGATTGTCACCCACGACTCCACCACTGGCCGCCATCACGCCGACGCGCTCAACCCTATCCACTTCTTCGAACAAGTCGAACAGAAATCAACAGGCAAGCGTCTCCCTTTCTCGAGTTCACGATGTCTCGGCCTTTGGCTTCGAATTGCAATCGATTCGAACACGTTTCTTTTTTTTTTTTATTATATATTACGAATGAATTCGTATGAAGAGGAAACAAGGAAATGGGAATTTCGGTTTCGTGAAAATGGAAGGGGAGGAAATAAATTTCGATTTCTGAAGGAATATATGAGAAAAGCTCGGCCATTAAATAAAGCTTCCCCCTTTTTCTTCTCGGCTGTTCAAAACAAGAGCATATGGATTGATTTTATAAAAGAGGAAATAATTTGAATAAACGAAAAAGGAACAGGCAAATTTTAGAGGAACGAGAAGTGTACCCTGGAAGATAAGGATGGAACGAAATAAAAATGGAAAGGAGTGGCGTGTAAGAGAAGACTTCTATATTTTTATTTATATATTTTTTTTAAAATAAAAATATAAATCTCATTAGATTAATATCAATTAGATGTCCAGCGCGTTTACATATCGTACACTCACACACTAACTCCAATTAATACAAAATTTGAAATCCGATAATAGTAAAATATTACGGATCCAATGGAACCGGTTTCGTCGAATTCCGAGACTGCGCCTCGGAAGACTATTTTAAAAATCCAATTTAAACGATATAATTTTAAAACTGAACAAACCACTGTTAATTCTAGTTTTAAAACTTTTATTATCTTCAGTATTATCAATATAAATTTTATAAACCTTCAAATTATTTTTAACAGGCTTAAAATTCCAGATTCAACATTTTACTCAACTTCAAGTTATTTTAATTCAAAAATTTAATTATCAAATAAATTGTGATATTCGTAATTCAAGTTAAAATTACTCTATTGAATACTTAAAATAAATTAAATATTCCGATTTTAAATGCTTGAAAATTCCGGGTCGTCACTAATATTTGCTACCAAACTGAGAGAATGGTGAAAATCCATTCATATATAAACCAAGTCTAACATTACTGCTTTCCGCAACAAATGCGGAATAAGTCTTATCGAAATGTTTTTATGCTTCTCCATCAGATGGATATATCAATGTTCCTTCTTTCGATGTTCTCACACTGTGTCATCGCGTATGATATGCCGTAGCAGAAGATGCTTATAACCTTTGAAGTCTGAGAGTGATGGGTAAATAATGCATTCTCTTGTAAAGAACTTCTTTTCCTTTCTTTTTTCTTGGTTTGTATCTTTTCTCGTTACATATTCTACATTTTCTAAGGTCAACGTCATCTTTCCAATACAACATGCAACCTTTTACGCATGCATCTATCTTTTTGTATGGCAGACCGAAAGTGGACATCAGTTTTTTCACTTTATAATGACCATCGCACATTAGATTATTGGTGGTATGTGTCATTTTGCAACTTGTACAACTGCTGTAAGTGCAGCTTCTGTAAGGTTGAATTTTGATTTCATAGTAATGTATTCGGCAGGTACTGATAACGATTACGCTTTTACAACCTCCCACAATGGTCTCTTAGTAGAGTCCAATAAATCATATATTCTTTTAGCTTCTACTGTCGGTTCTTCTTCGACATCTACGTCTTCATCGTCAGCTTGAATGATAGGAAACATTGATCGTGCTGCATCTTCCACCATATTTTCTATGGAATTTATCATAATATTATCGTCCTCTAACATTGCAGAATTAGGTGTAGGTTCAACAAGTTCTCCACGACGATCCTAGAAGTAATAATTTGGCACAAAATCATATTTATACAAATGTACTTTAACTATGTCTAGTTTTCAGTGCTTCAAAAATTGGCATTTACTACACGGGCAACGAATTTCTTCATTATTTCAATTATTAGACTTAGCGAATCTAATAAATTCATGTACATGGTTATAGAAATGTTTCTATATTGAACATTTTCTACGAGTTCTGACTTCGTACATCCAACTACGGTCGAGAAAATAATCACACATTTTTCCTGATTTGTAAATATATGTTAGAAAGTTCAAGTAAACAATTCACTTAATACTAAAGTCTTGTAGGAATAATTTTCAACACTTCATCATTGTAAGCATTTCACCATTGTAGAAAATTCAAATAAGCACTTCACTTTATTTTCTAATTCTTAGTTTATTGGCTTTTTTACCTTGATGGTCGGTCATCCTACTTTTTATTACAATCATAATGATGTAATTACATTTTATAAATCATTTCATATTAAACGATTTAACAAAATTTCGACAACACTTTCCTTTTGTTTCCTATACCGTACACAAATGCGTGCACATAGGGAACGAGAAGGAAGTGCTGTCGAAATTTTGTAAACCGTTTAAAATGAAAATGATTTATAAAAGTGGAAATTAGCCACAAGGGCCTCTTTAGCAAATGCAATTAGTTTGTAGGACACACAACTAAAATAATTACTTTTAAGGACAAAACGCAAAATAATTAGTTTCTAAGGCCATAAAACCTACAAAATTATGTCCTTGAAAGTAATTGGACTGTTGACTTTGTCTTTAAAAGTAATTATTCTGCTAACTTAGGCGTTGAAATTAACTTCTATGGATGTGTGTCATAGAAACTAATTGGACTGCAAAGTTTGTCCTTCTAGTGAAATGCCCCTTTATAAAATGTAATTAATTTATTGTGTTTGTAACTTGTCCACTACAGAAACTAATCCGACAAATATTGTATCATATTAATATAGATGTCCGTTCTGTTAAAAAACGAATATCCATATAATGATCATATACAATACTTGTCACACATGGCCAAAATCTCTCTAAGGGATTAAAAAAATAAAACACATTTTACAATTACTATGTTAACAACTACAAAAACTATTTTACAATTCAATCAACTATTTAATTTAATTTATTAATTAAATCTGAAATTTTAAAACGTATTTTATAATTCATTCAATTATTCTTACATTCATTTCTTAATTTTTTTATAAAATCGATTTTAGCAGAATATTTGTTGTTTGTTATATTCATTTCTAAATTTCTTTACAAAATCGATTATAGTACAATATTTGTTCTTGTTGTATTAATTTCTTAATATTTTATAAAATCGATTTTGAAAGAATATTTGTTGTTGTTATATTCATTTCTTAATTTTATTGCAAAATCGATTTCAGTAGAATTATTTTTTGTTGTTGTTATATTCGTTGCTTAATTTTTTTTACAAAATCCATTTCGCTAGAATATTTGTTGTTCTTATGCTTCTTTCAAAATTTAATTATTCATTTAATTATTTAAATATTTTATTTAATAAATTTGAAAATTTAAAACTTATTTCAAAATTCAATTAACAATTTAAATTTTTAACTTAACTATTTTTTGTAAACTAAAATTTTAACTTGCCATTTTATACTAACCACTAAAACTTATAATTAATACACTTATCAAACATTGTACACTTATCAATAAGCATATTAACTAACGATTACACACTAATTTTTGTGTTTTAAATCAATCCTAGTTTTTATTTACAAATTAAACAATCAAACCCCTCTTATTAACTTCCCTAAATCAACTAACATACCATTATCATTAACTAATACATAATAACCATCCATTTCAAATTCATAATCAACTAATTTTGTAAATAAGAATTTTAATTTTATCTCCAAATCAACTAATAAACTATTACCATCACCTAATATCAATTATTTTAATAAATTCAAACCTATAATCAAATTATTTTCAGAAACTAAGGTTTAAAGATTATACCTAGAAATTGAGAAATTAAAGAAGATGAAAGAAACGCAGCAGCATCGGAGGACGATGATGGCTTCTGGAGGCAGTTGGCGTTGGTAGGAGGTGGTTTGACATGCTTGGAGGCGGGGGGACTCGAACGGCTACAACAAATTTGGAGGGAAAGCGAATATGTTTTAACTTTCTGCTCTCGGCTTCGTGGTATATCATCAGGATTAGCGACGGCCATTTTTTTGTCCGTCACTAGCCGTCGCTGGCTTCTGTCGGTAAACCAAGCCTATTTTACAGTGTATACATAGTGAATACCTAACACAAATAAATATGGTGGAACAATATGAAATATATATGCACAAAATCTGTTATATTTTTAGGCATCAATTTGGTTTGTGCAAATATTGAATGGGAAGGATACATTGAATAGATTTACGCTTATAAGCCTGAGATAAAATATCATATTACAACTTTTATAAACCGATATATGGAATAATCATTTTCATATCTCGAAAATATTAATATCTCAAAATATCATTGTTAAGCATGTACCAAATTTAATGATACTCGATGTTATCATTGTATTTCATAAATTAACGATTTCTAGAAAATATCGTTATTAAAGTCCCCAGAATCAGTGATATGTAAAAGTATCACCTTAAGTATTTCAAAGCTAATTAATAAGATATAAAAAAAAAATACCATTTTTAGTATTTGAACTTGAGATATATGTAATACCATTTTTTATATCTTAGAAAATTAATGTTATATATATTTATATATTATTATCATTCGTTAAATCCAAAACCATAAGAAAAGGAAAATGAAAGAGTCCACTTTATTTTGTATAATTTTTCCATCAAATATCCTTTTATTATAAAAGCAATAATAATAACAAATATATATAATACTGAAATAATATTGTCCCATAACCATTAGTAAGGCAATATGATATTATCGGAGGTTAAAATAAATAAACAATTAAGGATAAGTTTAATGTTCCGTAATCACTGACTGTATATTATTTCAAATTAAAAACTCCATCTTCATTGTCAAATGTTATTTAATAAAATTCATATATGTTACTAATCTTCATTGATAAATTTGTCATGAAAAGAACTATAGCTTAAATAAACAAAGTTTGCAACTGATGTGCACATTTCATTTTATATTCGTTAATTTATAAACTTAGAAAATGTTGACGAATATTCATGGTGGATTTTAGTTAACAAAACTGTTTGATTGTTGGTTATCTTGTAGGAGATGTTATGTTTTTTTAAAGTTTGGTGAATGCATTTTTATGTTCATATTGCATTTTGTACTCTTTCTTTTTTTCCGGATATTTGGTAGTTTGCAGTGTTTTCCTTTTGATACAAAAGCTTAGGCCCCGTTTGACTTGTCGTTTTTAATTTTGTGTTTTCATCTATACAAAAGCCCGTCTGTTTTATGCATTGTTGAGAAACAAATAATTTTAAAAAATAAAATTAACATGCAAAATAGAAAACAAGTTTATTTTGTTTTTCGTGTTTTGAGAGATAACAAAAACACGGAAAACAATCCAACTCCTTCGTCGTACGTTGGTCGTTGCAATGGCTAAGAATTATAAATCTTCTTCTTTTATTTTTTGCTAATTTTTTGTGCAAGTTGAAAACACAAACCCAAAATACAAAATGAAACCAAACGGGCCCTTAGTTTTTTGTTTTTGTTTTTTATTTGGATGTTAACATTCATTACGTTTCATAACGACTTCTATTTTTGATGCGTCTGATACGTCAAAAATTGTAAATGGGACAAAGCTCCATTTGATCTGTTACTGGAATGCAAAAAAGTTGAACTGCATTTAACGCATTGGATAATGCATTATTTTTATTAAATATCAAGTTTTTAGATTGATAATATGATCGAATAAAAGTTGTTCAAGGACTGTTGTCTGCTGGAGCGTTGTCCCATGCATTCCCACCTAAGATGATTGTCATCCTATTTAGTGTCAGTTCTACGCATTGACAAACATTTGCTTAAGGATCATCTCTCACATTCGGTCATTCTAAAACTTTTCATACATTTTTCTTCGTGTATTCGTACTATGTTTGCTGTATTTTTTTTAAAATCTCCATGTACCAACTTCTATTTTAATGTATCTGTCTTTTAATTTCACAATTTTTGCATTAATTTATGATTCAGATCAATAATTAACATTTATTCAAAAATATTTAAAACACTTCAAAATAAATAAAATACATTATAAACAAACAATCATTTCTTGTTTGCTGTAAAAACGCTTTTTCTTTCCTTGGACTTTCTCCGTTTGTGCCTTATTTAGAATGCACATTCCAGTAATCATGATCAATGTTTCCGAATTGGTGGATTTTTTTTGTTATTGAACAAGGGAAAAGTGCATTTACTTAATTTTGCTATCCTCGTATACAAGTTTGAAGCCAGTTGTTACTATAAAAGATAAATAATAATGTGAATCTCACAAGTATTGTGAACGTTACATACCTATTCCTTAATACATATCTTAATTATACAATGTTTTGCATGATAAATTTTGATTCTTTAGAAGCATAAAAAATAAGATTATTTTTTGCAAAAATTAACTTGAAGCTAAAAATATCAAGCATGGAAAAAAGTATCAATTTTCAATTGTCTATGGACACCAGAACGTAATTCAAATGCAAATCTAAAATACATAAAAGCTGGTTTGCAAGCCTTATATGCATGCTGCTACGTACGTATGTATTTTTGTATGATAGGGATCTGCATCATATTGTTTTCATATCCTAGACTTTTATCCAGCCTAATTTTAGGCATCTATGATCATTACATTTTGATAAACTTTTACAAATATATTCCATTTACCATGAACAACATTTCTACAAAAAAAATATCTTAGTTTACTCCATCAACTTAATTATAAGTATTATATAATAAAGGATTTATTACAAAATATTATCAGGAACAGAATTAGGGGGCAAAATACACATGGAAAGGTAATTTTCTGCAAATATGATACTAATGATAGGTGAGTCAAATTTACAAAAACATTATCAGATTCTATCAGTCGTGGATACCTGAAATCGAACAAATTTGGTAAAATCCAGGAATAAGAAAAACTCGGGTTGTGCATTCCTCCTTCGCACACATATATGTATGAATGTATGTATCTATGTATTGATGGACATCCTACATATCAAATGAGCCAACGAAAGGAATAAGTTACGCTAAACATAATTCACTGATGAATACAGCATTAATTATATATGAATAGTACGCATCATAACAAAGGCATTGACGCATTGTGCATCATACTACATTAGAAACCTAATAATCTTAATGTATAAAACGTATGCCTTGGTCCATACTTCGTATAGGTCGTCCCGCTTGAGTCCTTCAAACGTATTTCTACTTTGGCAATGCTTACTACCTGAATCAAATTATTTTTTGTTGGGAAGTATGCTGTTCGAGTCGAATTAGACGAGTACAATGTCGAACTTCTGACTTCAAGGATCCATGAAATACATTTTTTCAGACAATAGTTCAACCCAGCAGGCACAAACGGCTTATCGAACCATCGACTTTCATGATTCAACGAAGTTTTGGAACAGCGTAACCAGATTCAAAATCTGTACGGTTCAAAACTGAACAAGAACACTTTGTTTTATTTTAGATAGTGCAATTCGGGGGCAGATAGATTAAAGAAGAGAAAGATGAAATCTGCAACGCCATATAGATGTCACAGTCTGATTGAATCTGCAACACCTTACAGGCGTTACAAATTCGTTTGATACGAGAGCGTCAAGAACACTCTAATGGCACCGCAGATTATATTGGAAGAAGAAGGAGAACAGAGATAATTTTTCTATATTTACTGTTCTGGCCGTCTGTCCTTTATATAGAGTTTGTGAAGGTGTCTTTTCATCAAAGGTTGCATCCGTTCGATTCAGAACTGTTTGAGGAGGTTCTGTTCATCAGAGGTTGCGTCCAATGGTTCAGACCCATTAGCAAAGGTTGCGCCCTTTTAAATTTCAACGTCCTGTCTTATTTGAATTCTGAGTCCATAACGGGCTGAAATCCGGCCCGCTGCTATTTTCAGATTTACTCCAAAAATAACGTCATTTGACCCATACCTGTATCCGGCCCGATTCGGTAGGACGGACGGCGACGCACGCGTGCATGGTGGTTATGCATGACTTCCCTACTCTCAACAAAGCAAACATTTGGGAGCCCCAAGGCCCTAATTCCTTCACGAGAAACCCATACATAAACAAGTATGATCTCCAATATCCGAAGATGTGGAAATTTGTTTTTCTTCTTTCTTCCCCCTTCCTTTCTTATCTCTTCATGAAAACAAAAAATGCAAGAACTTGAAAATATCCAATATTCCCTCCTATTTTTAAGTTTGGATAATTTAAAAACATTTTGAGTTTAAAACCGAAATAGCTGCATCACTTGAGTGATTGCCTATGTACCCAAGTGGAATCAAGCCAAACATAATTCAAAGATCAAGAATTACACCATCATGAAACCAACACATAAATAAAATGTATCTTTTGAATTTGAACATTTACTCAGTGTAAACCATTCAAAGCCCTATCAAGATTCTATGGTGAAAGATTTTTGAACCAAATATCCTTTATGATAAAACCGGAACAATCACACATGTTGATTTTCTTAGGTAAATTGTTCTGTATTACTTAGCATGTTAATGATCATGTGCTTTTAATCCTGGGCTCATGAGTGTACATTAGAAAGCGGTCTTACTTTCTTAGGAAACGACATGATTTCCATACTCATATGGGTAAGTCTCTTAAGGTGTTCTGCGATACACCTTTTTAAGGTATCTAGATTTATTAAGGATATTTTACCCATCATTTGTTCTTACAGAATCCAACACTAAATATTATAGGATTATTGATTTATTGTCCCATAATCATTCTCTAAACTTGTTGGTACCTATTGAACTTTGTCTATCCTTTTCAAAACATAAGTTGGGTTTCTATTAAGAATGATCAACCTTCATTCACAGACCTTAGTCACATTTCCTTCGATTTTACAGAAACCGTTGCCTTTGGAAGACTCTTTGTGAGTGTGTCAGCCAAGTTTTTCTCTGTTTTTATGTAATCAATAGTTATTACTCCACCTTTGAGTAACTGTCATATCATTTGATGTCTTAGACTCACATGTATTGACTTCCCATTATATTTCTTATTTGAGACATTGTATATTGTAGCCTGATTATCACAGTTAGTTAAGACCGCTGGAGATGGCTTCTTCCATAGTATGATTTCTAATAATAAATTCCTAAGTCATTGTGCTTCCTTACATGCATCTGCTAATGCGATCAACTCCGACAACAATGTTGAGTCAAATATATAGGTCTGTTTCTTAGAAACCCAAGACACAGCAGCACTTTCTAATGTAAAGATCCATCCAGTCGTAGACTTGAATTTGGTTTCTACATTGTTTTAGACCGCATCACTATATCCTTCTATTATTACAGGATATCCTCTATAAGATAAACAATAGTTAGTGCTTCCTTTTAAATAAGCTAAAACTCTAGAAATAGCTTTCTAATGTACGAAATATGGATTACTCGTAAATCGACATAGCATGCTTATAGCATGTGTCCGATGTAGTGCAGTGCATAGCATACATAAGACTCCCAATGATACTGGAATACTCAAGTTGAGAAATGATACGTCCAGTGTTCTTTTCTAATTTATTGCTAGGATCTAAACGGGCTGGTGCTGTTTGTCATTATAATGACCATACTTTCGGAGGAAATTCTCATTGTAATGAGATTGATTAGTAATAAGTCCCCCTCTTTCCTAATGATTTTAATTCCTAGAATTACGTCAGCTCTCCTAGATCTTTCATATCAAACTTAGAAGATAGAAACTTCTTAGTTTCATTTACATAGGATACATTGGAACTAAATATTAGCATGTCATCAACCTATAAACATATTATAACATAATCATTGTTGTTCGATTTTCTATAAATGCATTTATCGGCATCATTAATAATAAATACATATGACAACACTATTTTATCAAACTTCTCATGCCATTGGATGAGAGATTGCTTTAGGCCAAAAAGAGACTTTACTAATTTGCAAACTTTCTTTTCTTGGCCTAGGGTATTGAAACCTTCAGATTGTTCCATATATGTCTCTTCTTCTAAATCTCCATTTAGAAAAGTAGTCGTTACATCCATTTGATGTAGACCAATTTATGAATTAATGCAAGTGCTATTAAACAGCTTATAGAAGATATGTGAGCAACTGGAGCATATATATCAAAATAATCTATTCCATGTCTTTATTTATATCCCTTAGCAACTAATCTGGCTTTAAACTTATCAATGGATCCATTTGTATTCAACTTTTTCTTAAGTATCCATTTACATCCTATAGATTTAGCACCAAGAGGTAAAACGGTTAAAACCAGGTTTGGTTTAACAGTATGGAATTCATCAATCATTGATAGCTTCTTTTTAGAATATTGAATCTCTAAAACTCATAGGCTTACAATAAGTTTTGGGGTCATCGTCGACATTCATGACATATCTAGTCATATTAAGGACTTCGTCCCTACTGCTTCTATAAGATATGTAATGAAGTCAGGACCATAGTCCTTCTCTCTTCTTGCTCTTTTACTTCTCCTTTGTTTAGTACTATTATCTGGTACTGATACTTCCTTGATGTTTTGAGCAGAAGCATAATCATCGTCATTGATATCATCAATCGTATTAGGTTCTGGGCTAGATAATCTCAATGGAATCTCAACACTTTTATTTTCAAAGAATTCTACATCTACGGATTCTATAACTTGTGTCAATAATTAGGAACCTATAAGTTATACTATTAAGTAGATATCCTATGAAAATACATTTAAATTCCCTATTTCCTAACTTTGGTCGTTTAGGGTATGCTTTTCTAACATATGCCAAACAACCCCAAATTTTAAGTCTTGTAAGATTAGGTTTCCTATTAAACCATAATTCATAAGGAGCAACATTATTCTTTTTAAGTGGTACTCTATTTAAAATAAAACATGTAGATAACGTAGCATCACCCCATAGGTTATAAGGTAAGTTTGAACGTATAAGCATGACATTAACCATTTCTACTAAAGTCCTATTCTTCCTTTCAGCAACACCATTTTGTTTTGGTGTATATGGAGCAGTGCACTGTTACACTAAACATGTTGTTTACAAAACAAGGTGTGTAGGATCGATTTCACCCTAGAGGGGGGGTGAATAGGGTGATAGTGTAAATTATAAAAATTAATCGCGGAAGCTTATTAATTAATTTCAATTCAGATCACAGAATAGCAGCACAGATATCGCAGAATATAAATAACAGAATAAAACAGTACAACACAGAATTTACCCAGCTTCGGCAAAACACTGCCTACGTGCTGCCCCCAAAGTTTCTACTAGAAATTAGATAGTCCCTCGTTTACACACGTAAACTCGCTATACCCGCTATTGACTAATCTAACTCTACGCTCAAAACCCTGACCACAACTCAACCACCGAGTTGCGAATTCCCAAACTACACACCGTAGTTTGTCCCCTAGTCACACGACTAGAAAATTAAAAAAACGGTTTAAAAGAAAAATACAATTTAAAAACAATTTAAAACACAATAACCCTTATTTAAATTTAAACCCTTAAAATAAAAAGTAAGCCCAAATTAATAAACACAAGCCGGCCCCTTATTCACTTCTTCAACCCGTTCTTTTTGCTTTGTGAAAGTATGGCCGATCCTCTTTCGTTCCTTTTTGCGAATTAGGGCTTCTGGTAATTTGCTTTTGCTCCTTGCGATTTAAACTAGGGTTGTGCAAAAAGATGTTCTCCGCTTGATACAGTTCGATTGTATGATTCGATGTTGTTTGCTTTTCCCACGGCTCTTCGATTTGGATCAAGTTCGTATGTGATTTTCTGGTATGTGTTTTATTCCTTTTGCTCTGCTGATTTTGGCTTTCTCGAACTCGATGCCTTATGCCGATGATGATTTTGGGTATTTATAGGAGTTCGATCTCCTTTATTTTCGTTCGTATAATCATGTTTGAATTTGTCATTTTCGTTTCTCTGCCGCTTGATTATGCTTGAACGATTGATGATTAATCTGACTTTGTCAAATTCGTATACTTGATGCTTGGCACACACGGTTTTGATTTTTGACTGGTTCACAATTGGCTTCGGCCTTTGAATTTGTGTTGATTGACTATGGCCGTGAATCTCTCTGTTGACCCGATTGCAATATGCTTTGAATTCGAGACATTTGTTTACCATGTGCTTTGAGATGATTGACTTGCTTTGAAAATTCTCTGTTCTGTTGATTTCGTAATGAAGTTCTCGGCTATGTTCTTGACTTTTGGTAGCACTGGTTTTTGACTACGATATTGAACTCCCCTGTGACTTGTTCAATTTGCTTTGCTGTTTGATTATTTCTTGTTGTACTTGGCTTTGACTTGATTTTTTTTTAAAACTACTGTCACATTTGGCTTTGGTCATTTGAGTTTGAGACTGTGGCGATTTCACTGTGTACTTGAGAATGCACTGCATATTTGGTTTGCTCCTTTGTTGATGTTTGGATCATTATGCTGTCTGCATTGATGTTTGAGTTGAAGTTTTGAGCTCTGTCTTCATGTAGCTTGCTATGTGCATTTATATTGGTCGTTTAATTGATGCTGCAGTCTTCAAGTACTTTCCTGTAGCTCCATCTGTTGCAATCTTTGATGATTTATTGTAGTATGTTGTCACTGCTTCACCACTGTTCAGTTGCATATAATTTCTGATGTTGTCACTTATGTTTGCACTGCTTTACATCTTGTAGTTTGCTTTGGTCTTGAGCATTGCCATGCCATTGAGCATTGTTGTGTCCATATTGATGCCTCTGATCATTTGACTGCACATGTTTCAGTGACATTGTGTTCATTTGTGTCCACTGATGCTTCGAGTCTGCAACTTGTAGCTGGACTTGTTTCACTTTTTCTTTGATCTTTTGTTCATGCTGTTGCACTTGGTGTTTTGGTTTGAACTTGCAGTTAAGAACATTTGCATCTGGTCTCATTACTGTGTTGCATTCTTTGATGGTTCATTGGTGTTTGTACACTTTTGTTGCAGTGGTTCCATATCTCTGGTGCACTATGCCATAGCCTTGGTCTTTGTTACATTCCTGTCCACTGAGTTTGAGCATTGCAGTTTCACTTGTATACTTAAGTCAGTGCTGTCTTTGATGTTGTACTTTGGTCTATTGGGCTGCATACATGTTGTAGCTGTACTGTCTTGAGCTCGACATTGTTGTTTACCTGTTTTGATGCATTCGCATGCTTCCATACTTGTTCATTGCTGCTGGACTTGATGCAGTTTGATTGTTTTGTAGTTGTTGATGTTCTTTGTAGTTTGTATCTGCATTTTGCATTGGCCATGCTTTGTTCATTGAAGTATGTTGTCACTTGTTGACTGCATGTTCATCATTTCATATTGAACTGTTTCTTGTCATGTTCACTTGTGTTGAATCCAGTTTCAAAACTCGGATTTGACCTTGTGCTCGTGTCGTATTTTTGAATTTATTGCACCTGAGTTGAACCTGTCCGTATATTTGGGTTTGACCTTGTGCTCACCTGTCCCTGTAGCATTATCAAGTGTATATATCGGCGTGTACGGCCTTGTGGCATATACAGTAATACACTGTGTATGTCACAAGTTGTTCGTGTATGATGAATTCAAATTTAAATTATGACGAACAACCCAAATAACTGAGGCAAATCATATATTCAAAAATTATCTTTTATTTTTGAATTGCAAAAATATTTCTTTTTCAATTTTACTGCGTTAGTTTATATTTTTGCAGATTGCTCAGATGCTGGATTCAAACTGGTATGCAGTTGAAGATAAATACGAGTGTGAGTGATATGTAGTGAGGTTAACTGTAAATGTGAAATGTGATGTGATTGTAATCAAAGTTGTATAGTTATAGTGAGAGCTTGAAATTGTACTATTCAAAGATGTAATAAATATTTATTTGAATAAAATATTCGTTTGAATTCAAATTCCGTGTTATTTATTTTATTCAGCAAATATTTATTTAATCTGTGAAAATAAATAGTATATTATCAAATACATTTAAACGAATGTATATATGTTTATTATCATCAAACAAAAATCATATAAGCGCATATTCAACAAGGTGAATTCATTTGAGAAATATTCACCACCACGATCTGATTGTAATACTTGTTTTTTAACTCCTAATTGTGTTTCGACCTCTGCTTTGTAAATTTTAAATTTATCAAAAGCCTCATCTTTACTTTTCATTAGATACACACATGCATATCTAGTATAATCATCAATAAATGTTATATAGTATTTGTCACCACCATAGGTGATATGACTTTTTAAGTCACCCACATCACTATATACAAAATCAAGCAAGCCAGTTTTCCTTTCTATAGATTTAAAGGATTTTCGGTGTATTTTTGCTTAAACACAAATTTCACATTTAGAAATAGTATCGAAATCACAATCAGAAATTAATCCTAATTTATGCACATTTTTAAGGGAATTATAATTAACATTACCTAATCTACAATGCCATAAACCAATAGAATCAACAATATAAATAGAATCTTTCTTTATTAGATTCAACTTAACCATGCCGTTACAAGAGTATCCATATCCAATGAATGGGTCGTCCTTGGACAACACAACTTATCGGACTCATACATCATCTTGAATCCTCGTTCGTTAAGAAAGTATCTAGAGACCAAATTCTTACACATATCAGGTACATAAAATACATTAACTAATATAAGAACTTTTCCAAAAGTGAGTGGAAGTTCTATAGTGACTTTTCCCAAAACTTTGCTTGGAACCTTATTTGCTTCAGCAACTTTGTCGGCTTTTCCATTATTTTCTTCGTAATTCTTAAACAGATTACGCTCTTTGCAAATGTAAATGGTTGCTCCAATATCAAATCATCAAAAATTATCAGTTTCGCTAACAAAGTTCGGCTCTTGCACTAGCTATAGCCACCAGCAAGTCTTCGACCACATTCACTTTTTGTAGTTTCTTCTGCCGACGGCAGTCTGGGGCATAGCGGTCGGGTTTGTTGCAGTAGTAACAAGCACCTTTCCTTTTGTTGTTGGAATTTTTTCCTTAAACTGTGTCTCATTCTTAGGCTTTAGCTTGCTAGTAATTTGAACATTATTTTCCTTAGAATGGGACTTGGTTTGTAGATTGTCATCTAGTTCGCGTTTACGAGAGTCCTCTTCAATACGAAGATGCGCTGTAAACCGTTCCAGTCATTACCCGTTTTCGCACGCTTCAATTTTTTCTTATAATCATTCCAAGAATTAGGGAGTCTTGAAATTATAACTCCAACAACAAAAGTTTTAGGGAGATCTATTCTATCATCATTAAGTTGATTCACCAACAGTAGGATTTCGCTTTCTTGTCCAATATGGACTTATTGGCGACCATTTTGTAATCCATAAAATTGCAAATAAGAAATTTTTTGTTACTTGCCTTGGATATGTGGTATTTGTTTTCTAGTGCAGTCCAAAGTGCATTTGCAGTTTCTAAGGTCCTATGAGCATTGGAGACAAGATTGGACAATGCATTCAAAATGTGAACTCTACATAGAAAACCGTCCTCTTTTCGCTTTGCACGTTCGCCTTTAGGGCATCATCATCTTTGTCTGTTTCATCGGGTATTACTTCCAAGTCATCTTACAAAATGTAGAACAATTTGACGGTGATCAGGAAGAATTTCATTGTTTCTTGCCAATAAGTAAAATTATCTCCATCAAATTGCTCCAATTAAGTTAAATGATGATTCGTGACCTGCAGGGCAATCGAACTTTCATGGTTGAAGAATATTGCCTGAAATTGTTGGGAAATATGCGGTTAGAGCCGAATCTGACGAATACAATGTCGTACTTCTGACTTCAAGGATATATGGAATAGATTCTTTCAGATAATAGTTCAACTCATCAGGTACAAACGGGTTATCTAATAATCAACTTTAAGGATCAATGAAGTCTTGGAACAGCGTAACCAAATTCAAAATTTGTACAGCTTTGATCTGGCCAAGAACACTTTGTTTTATTTCAAATAGTGCAAAATTTGGAGGTAGATAGATTGAAGAAGAGAAAGATGGAATCAACAACGCCGTACAGATGTGACATTCTGACTAAATTTGCAACACCTTACAGGCGTTACAAATTCGTTTGACATGTGAGCGTTCAGTAACACTCTAATGGCGTCGCTGATTACGGTGGAAGAAGAAGGAGAAGAGAGATAATTTTTTTGTGTTTACTGTCCTGGCCGTCTGTCCTTTATATAGAGATTGAGGAGGTGTCTTTTCATCAAAGATTGCATCCGTTCGATTAAGAACCATTTGAGGCGGTGTCTATTCATCAAGGGTTGCGTCCAATGGTTCAGACCCGTTAGCAACGGTCGCGCCCTTTAAAATTTCAACGTCATGCCTTATTTGAATTCTGGGTCCATAACAGGTTGAAATCTGGCCCGTTGCTGTTTTCAGATTTGCTCCAAAAATATCATCATTTGAACAATACCCATACTCGGCACGTCCCGGCCCGGTTCGGTCGGACGGACTGCGACGGCACGCGCGTGTGTGGTGGTTATGCACGACTTTCCTCCTCTCAACAAAGCAAACATTTGGGAGCCTTAAGGCCGCAACTCCTTCATGAGAAACCCATACTTAAATAAGTATGGTCCCCAATATCCTAAGATGTGGGACTTTTGTTTTTCTTCTTTCTTCCCTCTTCCTTTCTTCTCTCTTTATGAAAATAAAAAATAGAAGAACTTGAGAATATCCAACATATTTTAGCATCTCATCCTTATAAGAAATAAAAGATGTCCACCTCGCTCTGAAAGGAGCGAAGTAAAAATAAAAATGTGGTTAACATGGATTAAACAAATGACCTTCAAATTGATACTCTTCCAATTGAGTTACTCTAAATTTTGTATTATTTTATTTTTATTATGCATAGATTCATTTTTTTAATATATGTTTTACTTTGAAGTTTGATGGATACGTTGAATAAATAAATCTATAAGATCTTACCATTGAAGCTTTGAGCTATGACCCTAACTGCAACTTAAACTACTAAACCAAGAACAACCTCCATATCTTAATTATCAGAAACTCTACTTATTTCCAAACAGATGTCATAAATCATTATAACGCAAACACATATTACAACCACATATTCATATTTCGTTAAATCATATTTCCATAATATTCCATGTGCGAAACACGGGTTCCAACCTAGTAACCAATAACTGTAGTGAAAACTTTGCTTCATGGATGATTTTCCCAATAGATCTTTTATCATCCAAATCATAAGGAGATAAATTTTGGATAGAAAGTAAACGGACATGAAATCAAAAATCAATACACAAGAGATTTCACCAAACCACCCTCTTTATTGATTCGCCAAAATTTGTTTGCAATTAATCAAACAAAATAAAAGTAAACAAAATATACATTGAACCAATAACAAAATTGAGAGAAGGAGTCTTGATCTTTATGGCTAAAATTATTGAAGGAGAAGAACAAAGAGGAAGAAGAGAGAATTAGAAAATAGATTTTCAATACTTTACACTCTCTCTTCTAGTCTCTATTTATAGCATCAATTACTTAATGTCCAAGTTAAATCAGATGGGAAAAAATAAATTGATTAGCCAATTAAAGAGAGAAATAAATATAATCAAATACGCCTATTAATTAGGGAAAGCAAAATCTTCTCTTTCATTCTTTTGCAGATTTATTTCCTACTATTTATGATTTTGTATCACCAAAATTTAACACTCCATCTTTATGCAAAATCACATATCTCCAACATATCAAGCATGTCGTCTCTAGATCTATCAAAAATCCCTATATCTCAATCATACCAAATTACAAACCTCTACCACCCAAGTGATGCATCTCCAACCATGAGGTGCACCACACCAATCGGTCTCAAAAGCGTTTGCAACACCACAAAGACCTCCATACGTTGTTGTGGATTTTATTACTAGACACCCATCTACCACTGATCTGAGCTCATTACATGATCATTATCGGTACCTAGAGCATCATCAACATATGGATACCTGTCTAAAATATTATCTTCAACACTATCATCATAAGCGATGAAAACATTAGCCTCTCCACCTGACTGTGGACTAGACTCTCCAACTATCACTCGCTTTTCCATAGTCGACTACATGACTGTAACATCCCCCAATTGGAGGTCCAAAGCTGACGGCTACAGATGCTGCAGTCATCCATAGCTATTAATCCTCGGCGAAAATACGGTAATGTTAGATACATTGACATAAAAAAAACACAAGGATATGGAAATTTTTTAAAATCAACAAATAACTTTCTCATTTCATTTCAAAGCATTTCAAATTCATTACATAATCTCACATTCATTAACCACGTTCAGCCAAAATATAATTATTACAACATACACCGAGAGCAACATATTAAGATGTCCTATTGGATGATCAGTGCATATAACTAGACACTTAAACAACTTTTCCTCTAAAATAAAACATAGCGGAATCAAAGTAGAAAAGAACTCTAAATAGCTATCATGCCTCTTGCATGTCTCTGAAAGCTTATTTGTCTAAAGATATACTTAAAAACCTCAACTCTCAACCTACTCAAAGTCAATTGAGCACCTGAGAGTTTAATGGGAAAACAAAAACTTCGAGTTAGACATAAAACCAAGTATGAATAATAATCTACCATCTCAAACCATTTAGATATTTAGTGAGGCCACGCCACTTAGCGTAACGAATTTTTCTCTCATTATTACCTTATTCAAAACTTTATAAAACCATATACTATGCTCCTGCATCCACAATGGTTAAAACATAACAATTCAAAATATTTTGATGATATGCAAAATAGTAAATCAACTCTAGATTTTCCATCCCCATTCATTCTGTCTATTTGTCTTAGTTATAATTTCTAGGGTGACTATTAACCTATTTAATTTTCATGGGCTGACTAATTACCTGTTTAATGTTTATGGACTCTCCATCCGATTTCATAGTTTTCATGGGATCACTAAGAACCTATTGGCCCTCGCCAATAACTTCCTTATTCATGGGTTCTCCCTGAACCTATTTATATCCACAATAACTTTCCTCTTATCCTAGTTTTAATAGGTTTACTAGGACCCTATTAACTTCTATCAATAACTGAATCCGGATATAGTTTTCATGTGTTTACTACAAACTTATTGGCCCCTACCAATAACACTTTCTAATCATAGTTTTATGGGCTTGCTATGAACCTATCGGCACTTGCCAATAACTTTTCCTAAACAAAGTTTTCATGGATTTACTATGAACCTGTCTATCTAACAACTTCACTGTTTAGGCATCCTACATTCTGATTTATCTGACCTCGTGGATGCAATTCTACTCATTTAAGAGTTAATTCAATTTATATCCACTACTGGGTCAACCGAGTTGGTAATTCTGCCTTTCCCTAAATTATTGTTATGGGTCCATTACAATGTGAATATATATATATATATATATATATATATATGAAGAAGTAAACATAATAACATAATAATACCAGCACCTGTGGTTTAATATCCTTGAAATTATTTCATATAGAACTTGGCTAGTCCCTTCAACCTCTTAATCAAGGAAAAATTCTTTGAAATCTCCATACTTAAATTCATTTCAAAACTCTTTTATTATGCTATGGTTTTCCTTTAAAATGAGATTGGGATATTTGTTTTGAAAATTAAGGCTTTCAAAACCTTAAAACTTTTCTTTCGAAGCCATTGGATAACCTCCTTCGAAAGCATTCAATTCTTCTTTACAAAACAATAACATATACTTTTCAAAACACTTAAACATCTCTTTCGAAACCATTGGGTTTTTCCTTAAAAATATCTTTTGGGTCAAAGAGAATACATATAAGAGTACCCCTTTCGAAACCATTAATCTTCATATAAAATTGTTTGGGGAAAAGTCGATGGCTTCGGAACCATCCATTCGAAAGTTCAAATCAATTAAGTAAAATATCGAACGATAGCATCGAAACCCCCTTCTAAAGCCATTACCTTCAAAATCGTTGAACCCATTCAAAAGATTTTAGGAAGTGGTTTAGTGTAATTTTAAAACATAAGCTACCTTTCGAAAGCATTGATGACTTCAATACCTTCGAAAGGCATAAGATTGGCAGCAAGGTCTCGACTAGGTCGATACCACCCTTTTCAAAAGCATTGATTATAAACAAGGAACTCATTCAGAAGCTCCACTTAGACGAAAAGGTGGCAACTGATTCAGAAGCAAAGGTTTCGACTTGGTCGAAAGCATTCTTTTGAAAACAAGCAGGCACTTATCATTAGAAAGCGAAACAAAGGTTTCGACCCCATCAAGAGCAATGGTTTTGATAACATATCTTTCGCCTTTCTCCAATCTATACGTACCATCATTGTCATACCTTGCGTATTGGTTTCGACTTTGGTAGGTTTCGACTAGGTCAAAGTGGAAATAATGAGTTGAAAGGTGCTTCTGAAAGAGGTGGTGCCCACTTTTCTAGGTAAAAACTGATTTAATGCCAATTAACGCAAACACTTTATAACTAACTTTCCTATTTGTGAACATTTGATTGGTTGCCATAACTTTTCAAATTCTTTAAAAAATAACTTTCGCATAATTTCAGATCAAAACATGGAATAATTTAACAAATAAGCCCTTCTATTAAGAAAAACCAAAAATACAATTAAGTCCTTCATCTAAAATAATTTTATTTCCATAGTAAATTACTTAGGAAAAATCCCCAAAAATTACAGAAATTCACTTTCAATATGTTATCTAACATATAAAAATTCTAGAGCGAAATTCTTCATAAAATAATTGAAATAAATTTCTAAACCCAATTATTCATATTTTTCTTTGAAAATTCATAATAAATTTTCCGTATTTTAGTAAATTATACTAATTAAAACTCATCTCTAAAATCATGTTATACATAACATAAAATTTTCTCATGGCACACGAAAATCATTGTAATCGGTCTTACTCTTAAACCGTATAAAATAATTATAGAATTATTTTGTTGAACCCAACATGTCCAAATTCAAGCATATCATCATTCAAAAATCATCAAAATAATGGATTTAATCCTAAACCTGAACAAAAATGTTCAAAAAGGAAAATAGAGATGATTTAGATTATTATTCACCTTGATTGGGATAAGGAACTTGAGATTTGATTGAGATTATTTTCCCCTGGCTTGAATCCTTAGCTTTAAATTGATTTTCTCCTCTTTTCTCCTAATGGCTGGCTTTGCTCTTCTTTTGTTTATGTTTTGCATTTTGTAAAATGAACGTGAGAAAGAATGAAATGTGGGTTATTATAAGGGTTATGGTATTAAGGTGCGGCTATTTCCTAATAATCCCTTATGTAAACTAATTAGCATATAAGCCATTCTTAAGCCCATTTAAATAATTAAACACGACCTTTAATTACTTATTCACAATCCTCTTATCACTTAGTGCTTACATTATCCAATTTAATTTATCTAATTAAATTTCCTGAATGATGTTATCAAAATTAAGGGTGTTATAGGCTCCCTTCCTTAAAGAATTTCGTCCTCGAAATTCAGTAAGGACTAAATACTAAACATAACAATCATCTGTAGCAACTCCTAACGACGATACTAGCCTACCTAACTAGAAACTATATATACAAATCTAATATAGACATACCCTCAAATAAAATCAAAACAAGTATCTCCAATCCTGTCTTTTGTCTCCCAAGTACAGTACTTCTCGCTATCGCTTCATTAACTTTCACCAATCTGACTGTCTTGTTCCTAAGCATTTTCTCATCTCTCGCTACATCTTGAACTGATATTTGCTAAAAAAAGCCAAATTAGGCTTTACTACCAAATTTTCCAACCCTGTCGGAGGAATAGTAGTCTTTGGATCATGCATGTACTTGCGAAGATGAGGCACATGAAACACATTATGGACACTTGCCATACTGCTCGACAACTCTACTTTGTATGCGAACTTTCCAATCCTTTCTATAATCTGAAATAGACCAATATATTTCAGTGCCAGTTTCTCTAACTTCCAAAATCATACCACACCCTTCATCGGTGGCATTTTAATGAAAACCTTATCTCCAACTTAAATTATAGGCCTTTACGCCTCTTGTCTGTGTAACTCTTCTATCTGGACTGAGCTTCCTTCATCCTTTCTTAGATTTACTCAATATTCTATGTCGCCTCTCTATCCATATCTGGACCTAAGACTAATCTGTCTCCAGTTTCCAACCAACATGCCGGTGATTTGCATGTCCTTTCATATAAAGCTTCAAAAGATGTCATTCATATACTAGTCTGATAACTATTATTATAGGTAAACTCAACCAAACGTAGGTGATCTTCCCAAGATCCACCAAAGTCCAATACGCAAGTTCTCAATAAATGCTTGAGTACCTTATTGACTCTGTCTGTCTGCCCATCTGTCTGAGGGTGATATGCAGTACTAATCATAAACCTAGTACATAATACCTTCTGTAGACTCTTCCAGAATTCACTAATGAACAAAACATCTATGTTATTGAATATACTACTAGAAATTCCATGTAGTCTAACTATGTTCTTCAAGAACAACTTAGCTAAAGTAGGTGCTGTCCTGCTTGACTTAACTGGAATGAAAAGGGAGCTCTTGGTCAACCTATCCACTATGTCCCATATACTTTCATTTCCCCTATTTGACCTTGGCAACCCATCTATAAAATCCATGGAAATCGAATCTCATTTCCAAACTAGAATCTCCAACGGTCGAAGCAATCCACTCGGCTTCTGATGTTCGGCTTTCACTTGTTGACAGTTTGCACATTGCCTAACCCATAAGCCAACATCCCTCTTCATACCTTCCCAATAGAACCTTCTCTTCATACCTTGATACATCTTAGTCCCCCTAGGATGAATCGTATACTTGGATCGATGACATTCTTCAAGAACTTCTTTCCTTATGTCCTCAACATTCAAAAAACACATAATTATTCCTTCTTTCTCAACTATCCCATGGTCAAAAATTAAATCCCTTAGATCATCGATCTCATTTCCAACCTCAAGCTTTTGAATCCATTCGGCTAATATTGGATCCTCTTTCTACTTAGAAGCAATCATTTCAATCAATACTGGTCGAACTTCTAAATAAGACAACATGGCGGTACTCTGACTAGAACTAGCAGTCGATCTGAACTGCACACTACAAGTAGTCAAAGCTTCTAAATCCTTCCATTAGCTAACACCACATTTTGATATTTTTTGCTAAGGGCATCCACTACTTTATTTTCTTTCTGAGGAGCATACTCTATACCAAAATCATAAGAAGCCAAAAACTCCAACCACCTCAACTGTCTTATTTTCGGCACCCTCATTGAAAAGAAGCTCCTTAAGATTTATAATCTGTGTATAGCTCAAATCTCTCCTTTAAGAGATAATAGCTCCAAATCTTCAATGTGAAGATCGCTACTATGAACTCCAAGTCATGAGTAGGATACCTCACTTCGTGTGGTCTAAGCCGTCGTGAAGCATAGGCAATCACTTTACCTTTCTGCATCAACACAGCTTCTGATACAGTCCCACATGCATCGGTATACACCACTTGGTTTTCGTTTGGAACTACTAACAGTGGCGCTTGGTCAACAAATGATTTAACTTAAGGAATGCTTCCTCACATTTGTCGGACCAAACAAATATCACATCCTTCCTGGTTAACTTAGTCAAAGGTGCTGCTATCTGCAAGAAATCCTTGATGAATCTCCAGTAACAGCCAGCCAGTCTATGAAAACTTCTAATCTCAGTCACCATCTCTGGTCTCTTTCAATTATTAACTGCTTAGATCTTATCTGGATCGACTGACAAGCCCTTCTCTGAAACCACATGACCAAGAAACTTAGCCTCTTTCTTCCAAAATGACACTTACAAAGCTTCACCATCGGTTGGCTTAGCGTCTCAAGCACCACTCTAAGATGATCTTTCATCCTTAGAGTACACTGTAATGTCATCTATAAACACCAATACAAACCTGTCTAAGTACTCTCGGAAAACTCGGTTCATCAAATCCACGAAGAAAGCAGGTAAGTTCGTTAATCCGAATAGCATTACTAAAAACTCATATGAATCATACCTAGTCTGTAATGTTGTTAAAAGAATGTTATCCTCTGCCACTCTTAACTGATGGATACCTATCGCCAAATCCAACTGGGAAAACACTCTAGCTCCATACAATTGATCAAATAGATCGTCTCTTCTCGACAAAGGATATTTATTCTTAATCTTCCTCTCGTTCAACATATGATAGTCGATACACATCCTCAACGACCCGTCTGATTTCTTCACGAACACCGCAGCCACTCCCCTAGGCGAACTACTTGGTCTAGTAAAATTTCTTCCTTCTAGATCCACTACCTGCACCTTTAATTCCTTCATCTCTGTCGGTGTTATCCTGCTAGGTGGTCTACTCACAGGTTCGAATCATGGCACAAGATCTATTTGAAACTTAACAGCTCATTTCGGTAGTAGTCCTATAACCGGCTAAAAAATATCTACAAACTCCTTTTCTACTCGAACCTGACTTAACTCTTCCCCTACTTCTATAGCAATTAATGTAGTACAATTACTCCGGTCAGAATTCTCTACTGAGAATATGATTCGATATCAAGGTGCTTTAGTGATATCTTCCCATCCTGGCAAAATATCCTAGTCTCACACTTACTCAACCAATCCATCCTAAAATGATTCCGAAATCAACGAAATTGAAAACATACACACTGCATGCAAACTTATGACCTAACAAGTCTAGTTCTAAATGGTCACATCTCATCCCTAAAATTGCATACCCTCCTATTGAATTCACATCCCTTAACGAAGTAACAAGGTATGTGGGTTCAAAGCATAACCTATCAAACAAACATTGAGATATAAATGAATGTGATGCACCGGTATCAAATAGTACCCTAACTGGTATACTCTAAATCAAAAGCATACCTTCCATCATAGTCTTCCCTCTTTCAGTGCAGTTGGCCTAGCAGATGATGGTCCAATAGCAAAAACCTTTCCCTTGTCCGCCATGATTGGCCCTGGACACTTATTCATATAATGTCCAACTTGGTCGTAGTTAAAGCACTTCACATTCTTCTTTTCTACAGCCTTCTTCCCCTTGCCTGACCGGCACTCATGAGCATAATGACCTTTCTTGTCACACTTGCAGCAAACTAAATCAGCTTATGCCTTCTTGGCAGCCTCCCCCTTTTGGGATCCCTTCTTCTTAAAGAACTTCCTCTTCTTTCCCTGAGGACCCTGAGTTTCAACCAGCTTTTATCTAGCAAAAATAGCAACCATCTTCTCATGTCATATTGCTATCTCCACAACTACATTACAAGGATCATGGATATATGTCAGGGTCGCCCTGGCAATCTCATGCCTCAATCCTCAAATAAACCTCTCATTCCTTCTGATGACGGTGTCTATAGTAGCATATCCATATCGGGACAGCTCATCAAACTTAGTGGCATACACAATTACCGACATCTCTCCCTACACCAAATCCATAAAATTTCTCACCAACCTTGCCTTTGCAACTTCAGATAAAAACCTTTATTCAAATCTTCATCTAAAATCCACCTAAGTCAACTCTTCTTCCAGAACTCCGGCAGTAACACAATTGCACTAATGAAGTACTGCCCCTTGCAACTGCCTAGAGGCCAACCTCCTCTTCCACTCATCATCCAAACCAAAATCAGTGAAGATTCTCTCACAGTGTAACACACAATTCTTAACTTCTATAACATCCTCCATTCCTATAAACGGTTTCCTTCCAAGACCAGTGTAGTCTCTACTCAATATAGCATAGTTATTCCCAATTGGAGCCATAGGATTAGCTCCTCCAACATTCCCAACAACTCCAGCAGCAGCACCATCTTGCATCATATTGACAAAAAACTAATACATAGCCCCCATATCCACTGATGGATTTCCAGAACCCACATTGGCATCTACATTTTGGTTAGCGTTAGCATGTCGATCTGGGTTCCTCTTGGTGGGTTAAACATTTCTGTTGGTTGTGGTGCTTCCTCCATCGAGATTTCCTCTTCCATTTTATGCTTCCATATCTTCTTTCTCTTAAATCTTCATACGATCCTTAGTAAGATACAAAAGAACGGTCTAAGAAAGAGGGGAATACGTATTTATATATATTTATATATCAGACATAAGTACATTGTTATAGCGTTAACTAAAACCTCGATCTTATTTTCTTATTGTAACATCCCGCCTTTTCATACGCTTTAAATCGACAATAAACCACACACGTCAGACTTAAACCATACAGAAGGGCAGATTGTTATGGGGTAAAAATGAAAAAGCAGAGAAAGAGAAAAAAATAGAATCTTGCAACGGAACGATAAAATATAATAATCAATTAAACAGTTCATGAAGCTGTTTTACAAAACATTTGATTATACTTATACCATATATATCAGAGTTACACATACCAGAGAATATTAATAATGCAGCGGAATACAATAGTGTAGTGGAATATAATAGATAATAGTATTACACTCTTCGTCTTCGTCCTCTAGAAATAAAGCCTTCGAATCCTTAAATGCTCAGACTGACCCGAGCGTATTGAAAAGACAAAACACTCGAGTCAGAACTAAAAGACCTTATGTAAGTTAAATCAACAGTAATAATATGAGTGGAATAGCGTCAGAGGTGTTTACGGGATTTGACATCTCCTAACCAGTGTCAACGTGAGTGCAGTAACTCAAGAGATGCTTAGGATTCACATCTCCTAAGGATCCGTTAAACTATTTACTATGTAGTAATATTTCGCTATTATAATAATGTCTGGTAAAATAAACTTACTTTTAAATAGCGTTAAGGGGTTACCCATATAGCCCTTACCACATAATAGTCCCAGTAGTCCATCCAGTATCAACGCATCTCCAGATCGAGAGAATACCCTAAATACTCCACGGGCTATGGGAGAAAAACAAACTCGTACACGGCACGCTAGGGTAGGTGACATGGCACAACTAGGCAATGCTAGGGTAGATATACCAATTACGCTTCCGAGCCGATGGTAACGCGTAGCGTGCAGCTACCGCCCACCTCGAGCCACACCCCCAAAAATGAAAATCAAAAGTGGCCACCGAATCAATCCAAAAGTCAGAGTATAATATCGAAGGGATGTGTCCGATCAAAGGAGCTACCTCATTAGCCCGTCAATCGCTCCTTTTTTGGCCACCTTATGCTAACTCACGGGAGTCGGGTCCACATGTTTACCTCAAAGGAAACGCCTCCACCATCCTACTTCATTCTGGAATCTCCACCGCGTATACGATTGTTAAAGTGGTTTTCGGAGTTGGCAGAGAGTATGACAACTTCCTATCCCGGTCTCTTCAATAACCAAACGTTATTATAACACCGCGGTCTTTTCAAATTAGTTTATACTTTAAAACCAGAATATAATATCCATTTCAAACTATATAAACACGATATCATTTATATTTTAAAACCCAAATCAATATGATATCATTTTTATTTCAAATATATTCTTTTTCCAAATCATAGCCCTTTCAAATCTATATACCTTGAAACCCATAGCTTTGAAACATAACTTCTAATACTTAAATGGTTTAAATATTAAATTACTTTATATAATAAAATAACTCCTTTAATTTCACAAATAAATTCCAAATACCGATTTGAACCTCCAAATAAACCATTTCCATTCATATATTTCAAAGCTTAGATATTCCACCATTTCAAAATTACTTCTTTGATAATTCCATTTCTATTAAATTCAATTACTATTATTTTAATTTGAAACGTTCACTTAATAAATCAAATATCATTTAAGTAAAACCTTTAACTTCAAATAACTGGATATTCTTAAATTTTGGTTAACTTGATATGTTCGTTTAAATCAACCCGATATTTATTTAGATCACTCTACACCAAATTAAGTTATAAGAATCATACCCTTAAAAATCCCAATTTTATTTAAATTTCAAATCCAATTTATTCTAGTATAATTCTTAAATAATTCAAGTCAAACCAATTTCATATTTATCTTCCAACTTAATTTTTATTTAAGTCATTAAAACTCCATATATACAATATCTTAAACAGGTACTTAACCATATAATATAAACCAATCAAATTCCATTGTTAAACTATTTTTTATTAAACAACTTATACATAGCTTAAATTCAAGAATTTAACTATATATATAATATCAAAATTTAATATTTATTAAACCGTATATTTCGTTCCAAACCATAGAAAATCATTTTAAAATATTTTTTATATATAGACCACTGTGTCTGTATATAATTTTCTACTCTATGGTCAAGTGATATGGATATTTATCATTTCAATCCGCTATTAAAAATAAAAATACGGTTATATATCATTTCAAACCGCAATCCCGAATGAAATAAGTGCACAACAATTTGCAGTTTAAAACAATATAAAATACAACATCCATTCATCCAATATCAATCATCAACAATTTATTACAATCATCATCCAATTTAAACAATAACATCAATATAGAGCATATAATAAATACAGGCAATTACTGACAGTTTTATTCAATAATAAAATAAACAATCTATCTAACTGGCAGTTTATATGCAATAATAAAATAAATAAAATTTAATCAAGTTAACTAAATTCAACTGAGATGATGATTAAAATATGCCAAACAATCATAGATAAATTTAAATCACATCAAAAATTAATTTAACAAACATAAGAAATCTTAGAAGTGTTGAGTGGGTTAAAACACTCACCTTTTGAATTTTAAATTGAATTTAAATTCAATTAAAACCCAAAATTCAAACAGCCTCAGATTTCGTTCAAACTAGCGTCGAAGTGTCCGGAATTCCAATACGAACCTAGCGGAGAAAACCGCACATAAATCGGATATCGCATGAGGAAGTTATGTTGATTAAAACGTATGAAATCAAAACTAAAATAAAACAAAAGAAAAAAAAGAAAAAAAAGAGAATAGAAGCGAGCTCACTTCTCCGCTACGTCAGCAACATCAGCGCACACGACCCAGCACTCTATCATTCAAACGCGAGCAACCTGCTCCATGCCGAAACCCTAGCCGCCATAGGCAGCGGCCAACGCACGCCGCCTCAAGCCCCAATACCTCGGTCGATCACCGCCACCGGTCTCCCAACCTCCGGCCGACCCCACCTATGCCTCGCGAATGCCCAAAACCCCACCAGTCTCCACTAGCATGCGAATCCTAATCGAATTGTTGCCGTCGATCCACCCACTAACTTCACCTACGAACGACTTAGATCGAATCCTCTCGACGTTCTCTGCCCAACAGTACAATTTATTTGACGATCCGACGACGTTCAACAGAGCATGATGAACGGCCGAGAATTGATTGGCGAATTCTGGGTAAATGGTGTATCAATTTGAAAAACGAAACATGCCAGCAGATTACGCTCTCCAGAGCTTCGAATCCATATAAAATTTGCTATATTTTGTGGAGTTTGAAACTTGGTTTGATTTTGAATTGCAGTTGGAATTAGGTGTTTGTCTGCCTTTGAGGAGGAGGTGAAGAGGGATTTTATGCACATACAAATGAGAGATAGATAAACTAGGGTTTATAACAGGGTATTTATAGACAAAGCTGAAATAGAATAGATGGACCCGGTTTATAAACGCGTTGAACGATGAATGGCCCGAAAAGCCCGTTCTGACTCCGGAACGAAATTGGGTCAACCCATATATCAAAATAGATGTTTTAAAATATTTAAAACGCAATGGAACACGTTTCAGGTTCAAATTGCATCGTATGAAGAAGTTATACTAAAATCAATATTTTTCAAATTAATTTCAATTGATTTCAATTTCATTTATTTCAAGGCGTTTCGAGTCCGTACGATCAAACGACAAGCCTGATCGCTACGAAACTTAAAATCCTACAATAATTCACCGTTATGGATCTGATGAAACTGGTTTCGTCGAAATCCGAGTCAGTGGCCAAAATGGCTATTTTTATATTAATTAAATAAATTAAAAATCAATCAATTAAATCTAACTTTTTATTTCACTTCTATAATCGACAATTTTTATCACCTTTATTTTTCTTAATCGTTCACATTAATTAAACCAAATTTAGATGTCAATTTAGAGTTGATTAATTTAACAATTTTAGTGTTTACCTCAATTTCATTAAATTCAGAAATTATAAATTTAATTTCCAAAAATTCTACTAAATTTACTTTTCATTCTATTTCAATTTATTATTAACAAATGGATGAAATTTACATTAGAAGCAAAACCCATTACATTAACATTCTCGCATTTCATCTAAATTCCCATTTATGTAATATTTAAACAGTTAATTTCATTTAATTGCAATTAATCCTATTATCATACATTAAATTCCAATATATTGAAAAAACTTTATTTTGCATTCCGTTTACTCAACCAACTGTCCTTTTATAAATAAAATTAACCTTATTTCCGATTATTACTTTAATTTACATTAACAAAACGTTAAGTTTAGATTTATTACAATTGATTACCAAAGCTTTTAACCCATTAAATAAACAAGCAACATATATAAATTGCAACATATTTGCTTTTAATTGCATTAATAAGTTCGTTACTTGCCAATCCAGATTATAATCCCATATATAACGCTTATTTTATTTCATTACATTTATATACGCCAATATACATCTTAATTTGAATAAATATTACATTTCTAAATGTGTACTTCTATCAATTGAACACATTAATTAAGGTTTTAAAACCAATAAATGAATTTACCTTAATCCCATTCTTATACCAGTTTATTACTTTACATACATTACGTATTTATTCATCAATTAACATACTCGGAACTTATTTCCCAATTCACCGATTTCTACCTTAAAATAGATATACGTTTCTATTAAACTTACATTTACACTTTCGTTACTACATTTATTCTCATTAAAGTAATATTTAATTACCTTATTCGTAATAACCATTTATCACAAATATACTCTTTATAATACTTGTATGGTTATTCCCTACAATAGTTACCCTCTTTCCTATTATTTCACACATTAATACAATAATTACATTTGTTTTTATTATATTCCATTTATAACTAAGTCATAGCTTTTAAATTATTTTATTAAATTGGAATGTTCATTTAAGTTAATAAATTATTAACTTGCATTACATATTTCCTTAATTTACATTCAATTACTGTTACAATGTATTATCTTATTAATTAATTCATATTTATATCCACTACCGTACATAAATTTTGTAACTAAGTTATAACATTTACATTGTTTTACTAATTGGAATTACATCCAAGTTATTAACAATTAACTTACATTTATACAGTTGCAATTCATTTTAGTTATTATTTCATTAATACTATTTCCAATATTATTTCTTTCAGTATTAGTTACACACTCATATTAAATTAAAAGATTATAATGTTTTCCACTATTTCTTTATTGGGATTTCATTCCAATTATCAAGAAATAAATTTTATTTACCATTGCAACATTTATTTTCTAACATTCGCTCCAATATAAATTATAAGATTTTCATTTCTTTCTACATTTAATTACAAAATCTTATAAATTTAACCAATTTTAGTTATCAAAATTTACGGGTCGTTACACTCTCCCCCACTCAAAACTTTTCGTCCCCGAAAAGAAAAAAGAAAGCGGAAAGAAAAATTAAGAAATCAATATATCTTATTTAAAATATCAAATTTATAAACAAATAAATTCACAAAATTATTTAATTTAAATGAAATATACCAATTTACAACTATTAAACCTTTTATACTTAAATTAATAAAGTTTGGAAAACAATTTCAAAATAGAAAATTTCGGCAGAGTCTCCTTTGTACGGGAGGCTCGAGAGAAAATATAATATCAAATATAACAATATATAATATATATCTTCCAAAATAATATATATCCCAACACAGGAAAACAATATAATAACGTTATAAACCGTAATCCGAAAACCTACTGATTGGTCGAGTAATTAACACTTAATTATGAAACCAAAAGCAGTAGCAATTGCTTCCATAACCTGCATTTCCCTTATATAATCCAAAAAAATTAACAATTATGTAAAATGAAATATTTAAGGTTGTTTCAACTACAAACAAATAATCAATACAACAACAATCAATTGCAACAAACATTATACCCATCAAACACAAATCAATCATTCATTCGTATCAAACAAAACAAATAGTTGTTCGGGTTCAACTTTAAATTGTACAGAATGGAAAATAACTACTCAGTGCACATTTACTCAAAAGTCTTAGATGAAACTAAATGGATTATTTATTTATCCAAACAATTTTAAAGTATCCTTTCCCAAACAACCATAAACCAAAACAAACAACAACAATTTCAAACAACAGATTTAGTTTATCCTTATTAATTTCATTCATACATTTGTTGTTTGATTTCTCTTTTTCATTCATAATGGTTTAACTTTTTATTTACATTTATTTCTTAAAAATTTGTTTAGAGATAACTTCAACTTGTTTACTTAAGTTTAGAATTTCTTACTTACAATACCTGCCTTCTATTATTTAATTAGTAGTATTTCAATTATACTTAAGTTTATAACACTACAACATCAAATTCTTATTTATCAAGGTGATTCATTGAACACTTTCATTATATAAGTTTTTGTTGTAAAATTTTCCATTACATTTTTATTAATCATTGCAACTTATAATATTTGGTAAGTTATATATAGGTGTTAAAGAATACAAATTGAAAAATTATACAAGTTCACCTCACTAATATAATGTTCAAAATATTTATTTTTTGTCTTATAAGTTACAATTTTCAACTTGCTGGTAATTTCATTTATACCTAGCATCTAATTCTTTTATTTTAATTAGAGGTTCCAATTATTAATTAGTTACAGCCCATTTCACTGCAATAACTGAAACTATTAATTTAAGGAAACTTAAGAACTAAATACCGGGTTAAATTTCAAATCATTTTAAAATAATAGATAAATATATACTTATAATTTATATATCCAATTTTAATTAAAATAATTTAAAAATTTTATATTTGTTTATCAAAATAAGTCTGCAGTGAAACTACTACCGTGGCCTTCCTACTTCGAAACTCGAAAATGAATGTCGATGATGCGTGCACTCATCACCGAAATTATTCCCAGCGACGGAGAGGGGAGTACGTAACTTATTCCTTTCCAAAGTTTCTTTAAAAAAATTCCTTCAAATTATATTGAAATATTTATATCAGAAAATACTTTTAGTAATATTATTATTATATTCCAAAATCATTCGAAAGAGATTTTCATAAATCCCGGAACTTAGTTCTCAAATTTCCAATTTCATTCATTTTATTTTCAGTCTCATTTCAACTATTATTTATAAATTTCATTATCTAATAATCAATATATTGCAACCAAATATATATCTTAATTATAAAAATTTATTTTATATATAGAAAATATAATAGGCAAAATTATTTCATTCACCTGTATTAAAACCAAATATTATGTCGATCTATCATATTAAGTGTTTAGAAATCCCTATTGATGTCATAGCGTCCCATGCACAACCCAGAATTTATAAATACAAAACGGAACAGATTAACACAACATAAAAACCTTTTTATAACACTAACAAATACGCTTTCTCATATATATACACTCAGCGACTCATCATAGGGTATTACTACCCTATTTATAAAGAGTCAGACCCACAAAGCTAAGGTTTATCGCTAAACCTCGCTCTGATACCAGATGCAACGTCCCGCCTTTTCGTACACTTTAAATCGATGATAAACCACACACGTCAAACTTAAACCATACAGAAGGGCGGTTTGTTATTTGGTAAACAAGAAAAAGCAGAGAAAGAGAAAAAAACAAAATTGAATCTTGCAGCGGAACGATAAAATATAATAATCAATTAAACAGTTCATGAAGCTGTTTTACAGAACATTTGATTATACTTATACCATATATATCAGAGTTACACATACCAAAGAATATTAATAATGCAGTGGAATACAATAGTGTAGTGGAATATAATAGACACTAGTAATACACTCTTCGTCTTCGTTCTCCAGAAATAAAGCCTTCGAATCCTGAAATGCTCAGACTGATCCGAGCGAATTGAAAAGACAAAACACTCAAGTCAGAACTAAAAGACCTAATGTAAGTTAAATCAACAGTAATATTATGAGTGGAATGACATCAGAGATGTTTACGGGATTTGAAATCTTCTATCCAGTGTCAACGTAAGTGCAATAACTCAAGAGATGCTCGGGATTCACATCTCCTAAGGATCTGTTAAACTATTTACTATGTAGTAATATTTCGCCATTATAATAATGTCTATAGTAAAATAAACTTACTTTTAAATAACGTTAAGGGGTTACCCATATAGGCCTACCACATAATAGTCCCAGTCGTTCATCCAGTATCAGCGCATCTCCAAATCTAGACACTACCCTAAATACTCCACGGGCTACGGGAGAAAAACTAACTCGTACAAGGCGCGCTAGGGTAGGTCACACGGCACAACTAGGTAATGTCAGGGTAGATATACCAATTACGCTTCCGGGCCAGCGGTAATGTGTAGCCCGCAGATACCGCCCATCTCGAGCCCCACCTCCAAAAAAGAAAATCAAAAGTGGCCACCGAATTAATCCAAAAGTTAGAGTATAATATCGAAGGGATATGTCCGATCAAAGGAGCTACTTCATTAGCCCGTCAATCGCTCCTGTTTTAGCTACCTTATGCCAACTCACGGGAGTCGGGTCCACGTATTTACCTCAAAGGAAACGCCGCCGCCATCCTACTTCATTCTGGAATCTCCACCGCGTACACGGTTGTTAAAGTGGTTTTCGGAGTTGGCAGAGAGTATGACAACTTTCGATCCCGGTCTCTTCAACAACCAAACGTTATACCGCGGTCTTTTCAAATTAGTTTATACTTTAAAACCATAATATAATATCCATTTCAAACCATAAAAATATGATACCCTTTTTATTTTAAAACCCAAATCAATATGATATCATTTTTATTTCAAATATATCCTTTTTCCAAATCATAGCCCTTTCAAATTTATATACCTTGAAATCCATAGCTTTGAAACATAACTTCTAATACTTAAATGGTTTAAATACTAAATTACTTTATACAATAAAATAGCTCCTTTAATTTCACAAATAAATTCCAAATACCGATTTGAACCTCCAAATAAACCATTTCCATTCATATATTTCAAAGCTTTAGATATTCCGCCATTTCAAAATTACTTCTTTGATAATTCCATTTCTATTAAATTCAGTTACTATTATTTCGATTTGAAACGTTCAATTAATAAATCAAATATCCTTAAGTAAAACCTTTAACTTCAAGTAACTGGATATTCTTAAATTTTGGTTAACTTGATATATTCATTTAAATCAACTCTATATTTATTTAAATCATTCTACACCAAATTAAGTTATAAGAATCATACCCTTTAAAATCCCAATTTTATTTAAATTTCAAATCCAATCTATTCTAGTATAATTCTTAAATAATTCAAGTCAAACCAATTTCATATTTATCTTCCAAATTAATTTTTATTTAAGTCATTAAAACTCCATATATACAATATCTTAAATAGGTACTTAACCATATAATATAAACCAATCAAATTCCATTATTAAACTATAACTATACATATATAAAACTAATATTTATATAATATCAAAAATGAATATTTATTAAACCGTATATTTCTTTCCAAACCATAGAAAAACATTTCAAAATATTTTAATATATAAACCACGGTGTGTGTATATAATTTTCTACCCTATGGTCAAGTGATACGGATATTTATCATTTTAATCCGCAATTAAAAATAAAAATACGGATACATATCATTTTAAACCACAATCCCGAATGAAATAAAGTGCATTACAATTTGTAGTTTAAAACAATATAAAATACAACATCCATTCATCCAATATCAATCATCAACCATTTATTACAATCATCCAATTTAAACAATAACATCAATATAGAGCATATAATAAATACAGGTAATTACTGACAATTTTATTCAAAAATAAAATAAACAATCTATCTAACTGGCAGTTTATATGCAATAATAAATTAAATAAAATTTAATTTAGTTAATTAAATTCAACTGAGATGATGATGAAAATATGCCAAACAATCATAGATAAATTTAAATCACATCAAAAATTAATTTAACAAACATAAGAAATCTTAGAATCAGTGAGTGGGTTAAAACACTCGCCTTTTGAATTTTAAATTGAATTTAAATTCAATTTAAACCCAAAATTCAAACAGCCTCAGATTTCGTCCAAACAAGCGTCAAAGTGTTCGGAATTCCAATACGAACCTAGTGGAGAAAACCGCGCGTAAAACAGATATCGCATGAGGAAGTTATGTTGATTAAAACGTATGAAATCAAAATTAAAATGAATCAAAATTAAAATGAAACAAAATAAAAAAAATAAAAAAAAAGAGAACAGAAATGAGCTCACCTCTCCGCCACATCAGCAACATCAGCGCACGCGACCCAGCGCTCTATCGTTCAAACGCGAGCAACCTGCTCTATGCCGAAACCCTATCCGCCATAGGCAGCGACCAAAACACGCCGCCTCAAGCCCCAATACCTCGGTCGATCGCCGCCACCGGTCTCCCACCTTCCGGCCGACCCCAGCTATGCCTTGCGAATGCCCAAAACCCACCAGTCACCACTAGCATGCGAACCCTAATCGAATTGTTGCCGTCGATCCACCCACTAACTTCGCCTATGAACGACTCAGATCGAATCCTCTCGACGATCTCTACCCAACAGTACAATTTATTTGACGATCCGACGACGTTCATCGGAGCATGATGAACGGCCGAGAATTGATTGGCGAATTCTGGGTAAACGGTATATCGGTTTGAAAAATGAAACACTCCAGAAGATTATGCTCTACGAGAGCTTCGAATCCATATAAAATTTGCTATATTTTATGGAGTTTGAAATTTGGCTTTGATTTTGAATTGCAGTTGGAATTAAGTGTTTGTCTGCCATTGAGAAGGAGGTGAAGAAGGATTGTACGCACATACAAATGAGAGATAGATAGACTAGGGTTTATAAATAGGTACTTATAGACAAAGCTGAAGTAGAATAGATGGACCTGGTTTATAAACGCACTGAACGATGAATGGTCTAAAAAGCCCGTTTTGACTCCGAAACGAAATTGCGTCAACCCATGTATCAAAATAGATGTTTTAAAATATTTAAAACGCAATGGAATAGGTTTGAGGTTCAAATTGCATCGTACGAAGAAGTTATGCTAAAATCAATATTTTTCAAATTGATTTCAATTTCATTTATTTCAAGGCGTTTCGAGTCCGTACGATCAAACGACAAGTCCGATCGCTACGAAACTTGAAATCCAACAATAATTCACTGCTACGGATCCGATGAAAGTAGTTTCGTCGAAATCCGAGTCAGTGGCCAAAATGACTATTTTTATATTAATTAAATAAATTAAAAATCAATCAATTAAATCCAATTTTTTATTTCATTTCTATAATCGACAATTTTTATCACCTTTATTTTTCGTAATCATTCACATTAATTAAACCAAATTTAGATGTCAATTTAGAGTTGATTAATTTAACAATTTCGTTGTTTACCTCAATTTCATTAAATTCAGAAATTATAAATTTAATTTCCAAAAATTCTACTAAATTTACTTTTCATTCTATTTCAATTTATTATTAACAAACGGATGAAATTTACATTGGAAGCAAAACCCATTACATTAACATTCTCGCATTTCATCTAAATTCTCATTTATGCAATATTTAAATAGTTAATTTCATTTAATTGCAATTAATCCTATTATCATACATTAAATTCCAATATATTGAAAAAACTTTATTTTGCATTCCTTTTACTCAACCAACTGTCCTTTTATAAATAAAATAAACCTTATTTCCGATTATTACTTTAATTTACATTAACAAAACGTTAAATTTAGATTTATTACAATTGATTACCAAAGTTTGTTTAACCCATTAAATAAACAAGCAACCTATATAAATTGCAACCTATTTGCTTTTAATTGCATTTATACGTTCATTACTTATCAATCCAGATTATAATCTCATATATAACGCTAATTTTATTTTATTACATTAATATACGCCTATTTACATCTTAATTTGAATAAATATTACATTTCTAAATATGTACTTCTATCAATTGAACACATTAATTAAGGTTTTAAAACCAATAAATGAATTTACCTTAATTCCATTCTTATACCAGTTTATTACTTTACATACAATACGTATTTATTTATCAATTAACATACTCTGAACTTATTTCCCAGTTCACCAATTTCTACCTTAAAATGGATTTGCATTTCTATTAAACTTACATTTACACTTTCGTTACTACATTTATTTTCATTAAAGTAATATTTAATTACCTTATTTGTAATTACCATTTATCACAAATATACTCTCTATAATACTTGTATGGTTATTCACTACAACAATTACCCTCTATCCTATTATTTCACACATTAATACAATAATTACATTTTTTTTATTATATTCCATTTATAACTAAGTCATAGCTTTTAAATTATTTTATTAAATTGGAATGTTCATTTAAGTTCATAAATTATTAACTTGCATTACATATTTCCTTAATTTACATTCAATTACTGTTACAATGTATTATCTCATTAATTAATTCATATTTATATCCACTACCGTATATAAAATTGTAACCAAGTTATAACGTTTACATTGTTTTACTGATTGGAATTACATCCAAGTTATTAACAATTAACTTACATTTATACAGTTGCAATTCATTTTAGTTATTATTTCATTACTACTATTTCCAATTTTATTTCTTTCAGTATTAATTACACAAGCATATTAAATTAACAAATTATAATGTTTTCCACTATTTCTTTATTGGGATTTCATTCCAATTGTCAAGAAATAAATTTTATTTACCATTGCAACATTTATTTTCTAACATTCGCTCCAATATAAGTTATAAGATTTTCATTTATTTCTACATTTAATTACAAAATCTTAAAAATTTAACCAATTTTAATTATCGAAATTTATGAAATTTATGGGTCGTTACACTTGTTCATTGGATTATGTTTATGTTTTGGAAAATCTTGTAGGTTTAATTTCTTTTAAGTTTCATAAACCTATGTTATGATACCAACTTGTAAGATCCCCCACTTAGAGGTACAAAACTAATTGCTATGGATGCTGCAATCATCCATAGTTATTAATCCTAGACGACCAAATACGGTAATGTTAGATACGTTAATATAAAAGAAACACAGGATATGGAAAAAATTTAAAATCAACAAACAACTTTCTCATTCCATTTCAAAGCATTTCAAATTCATTACATAATCCCACATTCGTTAATCACATTCAAAGAAAATATAATTATTACAATATACGCCAAGAGAGATATATGAAGATGCCCTCTTGGATGATCAGAGTATATAACTAGGCAATTAAACAATTTTGCCTTTACAACAAAACACTTTAGAATCAAAATAGAAAAGAACACTAAATAGCTATCATGCCTCCTACACATCTCCGAAAGCTTATTTGTCTAAAGAGGTACCTGAAAACCTCAACTCTCAAACTACTCAAAGTCAATTGAGCACCCAAGAGTTTAAATGGAAAACATAAACTTCGAGTCAGATATAAAGCCTAGTATGAATAATAATCTACCATCTCAAACACTTTAGATATCTAGTGAGAACATGCCGCTTAGCGAAATTGGTTTTCCCCTTACTATTACCTTATTCAAAACTTATAAAACCACATACCATACTCTTGCATCCATAATGGTTAAGACATAACAATTCAAAATATTACGATGATATGCAAAATTGTATATCAACACTAGATTTCCCCTCCCCATTCATTCTGACTATCTGTCTTAGTTATAGTTTCTAGGGTAACAATTAACCTATTAGTTTTTATGGGATGACTAATAACCTATTTAATGTTTATGGATTTGTTGTCCGGTTTCATAGTTTATGTAACGACCTGAAATTTTTGAACCCGAAAATTTCAGATAGTTATGAAAAAGAAGAAAGAGATAGAAGAAGAAGAAGAACAGAAACACCAAACATCTCACATTCACAGCGGATAAAATATAATAATAAATAATAACAGTTTACAAAAGAATATTATAACTGTCGATTACATATAATATACATCAGAGTTTCACATATATACAATCACTGGTCATATACAAAATCATGTCTCGTATATATATAATAATATACTGCAGCGGAAATACTTTTATATGTACTTGCCATCCAGCTCGTCTCCTGAGCTCCAGAACGTTTTTACCTGAAAACCTGTAATACTCGGTCTGACCTGAGCATTACACCAAAGTAACACCCGGGTCAGGCTGGAAACCAGCGTGAGTAAATCCAACTAACATGGAATACATGCCTACAAATTATTTAAACCCGGGGTAACTTATATCAATTTAATCCAATTTACAATTTACTATAGACAACTCTTATTTCACATATAAATTTCTAAGTACCAAACATAGATAAAATAATCCGATTCACTTAAATCATTTCATTCCTGCCTATTGATTTCTCAAATCAATTCATAAAAATTCGAAGTGGTTTCGGGTATTTCCCAATACCCGACCCCGGTCTCTTCGAAAACTCATGTTATTCTAACCCAAGTTATTCAAATGAAATACACAACATTTCATATCAGAGATGTCAACACATTCAAAATATCCAATACCATTCAATTATCCATAACAAACTTAATCACAGACAAATCAATTCAATTTATCTTAATTGAATTCCAAAACCTCAAATACTTAGATTTCTTCATTAATTTATTTTCACACCAATAAATTAATCAACCCTTCTATATTCATTCATTTTAATTAATCATCCAGGATTAATTACCTTTCAATTTCATTCAAGTAATTATCTTTAATTAATTTCACGACATTAATTAGCCTTAACCAAAATCAATAAGTAATCTTAGTTATTCATACTTTAATTTACCATATCAGTTACGTGAGTCCTTAATTACTTGTATTAATTACTTTCTCACAAGTCCCTTATTATTGATTAATTCCTCTTGATTAATAAATCTTTGATTACATCATTGATTATATAAATTAAGGATTTCCAATTATATTTTAATTTATCCTAATCAAATCCAATTATCTTACTTCAAAACACCGTATAATCTTTTCGATTAATTCCAAACTATAATGAACCATCTTTTATTTATTTATTTTTTCCCATTAAATAAATCAATTACTCCTTTATTAACCATCTTAATCAATCTCTTGATCAATTCCACAAAGTGATTATATTTTTTTTATTACATTTAGTAATTACTTAACAAACTATCCAATAATTATTCTGAATTACTTACCCTTGATTAATTAAGTTAAAACTTAATAAATTAATTAATTCAACCCTTTGATTGCTAAATTCAATGATTAGAGTTTAGTACTATATAGAACCCAAATATTTCCAGTCAAACAACAATCAATTCACGAATCATCCAAAACCAAAGTCACTCGATCATTAGTTCGCAGTGCATATCAAATCAATTCAATCATTCCATCAATTATTTAAATTAACCATAAAAATTTAAATAAAACACAGCTGGGTGAGAGTTACTCACCTTTGAATTACTGTTTGCAATTCCATTTCAAACTGGCTTGATCCCTTGATTTTTGAACCTTGTATAAATATTACATAACTTATTAATATCTGGGATAATCAGATAATCCATCACTATTTATTTATTTTAATCTATCTAATAACTTGAATAATAATTTCATTTGATAAATTTAATCCAATTTAAACTAAAAATTAATTTATCTAAAAATTAAATTTAAAAAAAAATAACTTTCTATAAATATCTAAAAATAAGATTAACTGCTAAATTTTACTAGCTATTTCAAATTATTCATACTTGTATTGCTGTAACAAAATTTTATTGGAAGACAAAAATTTTGTAATTACCTCAAAAGAAAACTCGCAGTAACCTCCCCCTTCAAAGCGACCAGATCCTGACCAAGCTGCGCGAGCCACCACTCCCCTTCGTCACTGCCCCAAATACGCGTCCAAGCTATCAGTCTCGCGATGTCAGGTCCTATTTCACTCGCGACGACGACTCGAGCTTCAAACCCTAACTCAAACGCACCCCACCGCCTATCATCCTTGAGCTTGAGCTCGACTTTGACAACGATTCAATCATACGTAGACGATTCGAGGCTTTGAACTGCTCTCGAAGGTGGAGGAACGCGCGCGACCCATCAGCTTCTGGCCTATGATGGAGTTTGCTTCAATCGAGAGAGGGAAGAAAAGGGTTTCGTCCAATTTCTGAGCTTGCGGCGAGGTCATGGCTTCGGCTATTAGATTTGTTTCTCCCCCTTTTTTTTTAATATATAAATGAAATAGATAAGATTGATTTTTTTTTTTTCAGGGCTGAAGAGGAGACGAGAAAGACATAAATAATGTGGAGAAGCTTCTTACGAACGCTTGAATAAAATATCTAAGGTCGTTGAAAATATTCTTGCTAATTTATTTTAACTTTTATATTATAAAACTTCCAAACGACTTGTTAGTTGCTATTTAAAATTCCGAACCCCCCTTAAGGAATTCCGTTAGGCAATTATAAAGCTTTACCCGCGTTCCGAACCCGATGAAACGTGTTTCGGAACCTAATTCGATCGTATGCACGAGTTACAACAGAAAACAATCAGTTTTAAATTAAATTGATTTTAAAAATAGTTCTAAGCGTTTGGAGCTGTCAGGGTCAAACGACAACCCCGATTGCTACGAAAATTGAAATCCAATAATAACTAACTATTACGGATCCAATGAAACTGGTTTCATCAAATTCTGAGACTATGCCTCGGAAGGCTATTTTTAAACTCCAGTTTAAACGATGTATTATTAAAACTGAACAAATTATCCTTAAATTAAATTCAACCATTCTATTATCTTCAGTATCATCATTATAAATTTTATAAGCCTTCAAATTATTTTAACAGGCTTAGAAATATCAGATTCAACAATTTACCCAATCTTCGATTATTAAAGTCAATATTTAAACTATACGATCCAATGATTTAATTAACAAGTAAATATTAATATCAGGAATTCAAGTTAAAATTAACTTTTAAATATTTAAAATCGATTAATTATTCCAATTTAATTCGTTAAAATTTCCGGGTCGTCACATTGCTCCCCCTTTAAAAGAATTTCGTCCCCGAAATTACTAGTTAGGAAGAATGGTACAAACCCGTTTACTTTTCTCCCAAAACCAACAGTTATATCAACTTGCCCCGACATTCTTTTATTAAGACCCACTATTACTTCAACCAAACTTCCAAAACTTCTGTAGTTTTCAAGCAATACCCATTTTGCTCAATCATTTAAATTTCAATTTAAAACCAAATTTTGAACTTATTAAAATTTTCTCAAAATTTTTCTAACTCCTTAAATTCCCGAAAATTTTTGCCAGCGTCTCCTTTGCGCGGCTAGCTCGGTACTACTACAAAATGCCACTACGGGCTCCCAAATTCCAAAAAGAAAACAAAAGCCAAGTGGCTACATCAAAAACCAAATCAAATTCCATACATAATTTTAAATACATACCTTTTTGTCGGGCAATTCGAATTTATCTTTTGGAATCAAATCCAATTTTCGCCTCCCTTTTATAATACTTGCATATCCTGCTTAGCACTAATATCCAATCACAATTTTCCAAAATCATTTCATACATTCTCTTACATAAGTCTCATATCTATTTCAATTCAGATTAGTTTTCACCATTTCATATGAATTCAATTTATTTGCGATTTCTGATATGGAATTTTATCTTTTATTTAAGCTGATTCATATTAATTTCATTTACTAGTTTATTTTTAATTTCCCAATTTGAAATTGTTTTGTCGTTAACCAAAATTTATCAAAATTTTCCAAAAATTTTCTAACTCCCAAAAATTTTGAAAATTTTTGGCAGAGTCCCCTTTGTACGGAGGAGCTTTTCCAATTTGACAATAGATATAAATATGTATACATCGACCCACACGGTCGGAAAAAGCAAAAACAGTTCATATTTCCTAGCGTAGGCGTACCTTATTTAGAAATTTAAGCAAGCAGCTTATAAATTTTAGCAATTAGCATACCCAAATCTAGTCAAACGGCTTCCCTGTACCTGTACTTACTCAATTTAAATACGTAAGTGTCATACATAGAAAATCTATTAACATTTCACTTACTTTTAATAGCTAAAAACAAGCATTACATAAATAACAAGCACCAAACACTTCCAATAAGCAATTTATATGTTTTAAAGCACATCTAATTGTTTCCAACCAAATTTATATGCCTTTTTCATTCAATTTTAATGGTTTACACACAATTACTTGCAGTCAACTCATTTTAAGCGAAACAATCTCATATTCACTTCAATTGATTCAAAAATCAATTATATCGCTTCCACTAATTCATAGCGTTTAATTTGATTAAAACTCGCTTACGTTAAATGATAATCATTTCTACGCAATTTGATAATATCCATGTGAATAAATAATTATTTAAGTTTTATAACCAATTAAAATTGATTCCAAATCAGTTTTATTTAATGCAATTCCATTTCAATTTATTCACAATCATTTTATTTAGCTCGACACATTCTATGCTTGTGTAATACCAACCATTCCCAAATTAATTTGAACCGAGCTTTTATTCAATGGGCTTTTATCCTTATTCGATGCCAAGCTTTCATAAATTTAAACTTAGGTTAATTACTTCAATCTATTTCCACCTCAACTTAAGTTCACTTCCATTAAATTTGATTCTCATCAAATCAAATCCCATTAAAGTTAGTTAGCCCATCCACTTTAATTTTAAATTTAATTCACCTTCTCAATTCATCAAAGTAATATCCAATACATACTTAACTCATTTATACTTCAAATTGATATGCTACCGAACTCAAGTTCGGTGTGATAATCAAATTCCAATCACAACTTTGATTTTTTTTTTTTTTTTTTTTTCAATCAGACTTCATCCCTTTACTTTATAATCCCAGTAACCCATTTTAAATTTTAAATTTACTTATTTAATTCAATTTCGAATTTATTTTATTAATACATGGTCATTCTCAATTTATTTTTATTCACTTGGGTTTTGTGTGCAACCCAAACCATTTCTATTATAATTCGCTTTTATTTCAACACTTCCATTTTATCAAAATTTACTTGCAAATTACACTATATATCATTCAAATCACTTGAATTTTTATTTGCAAGTCAAACCATCACATTTTCAATCCAACTTTATTTTATTTTTACAACATCTCTTCTAATTTATTTCATTGTTAAATCCAAATCAAGTTATATTTACAATTCGAATTCATTTCCAAACTCCATTATTAATTTACAATTCATTTATTAACCAAAGCTAAATTTTATTAACATACTCCATCAAGTAATTATTTTGTTAATTAGCTTACTTCCAACTTTCAAATTAATATGCGATTTTATTTCAAAAAAAATCGCTTCATTGAAATTTCCCGAGTCCAATTTTATTTTATAATTCCAGTTTGAAATCCCCTTTTTACTTTAAAATTTAGGAATGCCTTCAAATTTAGACAATACAATTAAAATAGCTTTTTATAAAAATATTTCTTATAAATCGATGTCTCAACCAGTCCATCCTTGTTCTCACTGAAATTCAGTCATACGTTGATCAGGCGTAGGACTGAAAATCTATAAGTACTTGGTAAACCCGTTTTCAACACCCAGTGAAAATATTTGGAAAACAATTTTATTGAAATATAGAAAACAATCTTGAAAATAGAGGAAATTTTTTTTTTTTAGTGAGGATGCTCTGAAAATCATCACCCCCATTCCATGGTCACAGTTACATACCAGGGTTACGTTGCAGTCACAACAAAAGTCCATGTAACTGCAGGCTCTCCGCGGCCTCTCGATTACGCCATGGAACCCACACAACAGATCACAGTTACATCCGGGGTTACGTTGCAGTCACAACAAAAGTCCATGTAACTGCAGGCTCTCCGCGGCCTCTGATCTCGCTATCAAAATGAAACTTCTCCACTCTTACATAGGTCGCAGTCTACCGAGATAAACTCAAACGCAGACTGTTGGCTCTCAGCGGCACACATGACTTTCGCTATGTTATACCATAGGTCGTAGTCTACCGATATAGAATCAAACGTAAACTATTGGCTCTCCGCGGCACACACGACTTCCGCTATGGTATACACTATTCATAATCCCCAGGAACTAGTTTTGTCCGGACTCCTCACAGGATCAACTTTAGAACCCCCTCGGGCTCCAGGCAGCACCACCCAGTGGCACTCCTGAGAAGTTCATTTCAAGGGAATGCCTTTTTCCCCAGAGCCATCATCAAAATATTTTATTTTGTACACATATAGTATCTTCAAATCATACACCTAGTATGATATCATACAAAGCTCCTTTACACAAAATCGATTATCCCAAAATCGATATGTCTCAAAATAGGCTTTCCAAAACTCAATATTGATTTTTTTCCCAAAAAAAATCAAAAGCCTTTCCCAAAATCCTCATAAGATCCTTTATATATATCCAGATATATATATATATATATATATATATATATATTTTAAAACTTTGGATCCTTACTTTCTTGTATAAAACCCTTTTATACTCCAACACTCTCAAAAACCACAGAAATATCTAATTTCCATCTTTATTCATTTCATATTTCTCAAAATATTCTTTCAGTTCGAAAGAACCATTTCACATTCCTTATTCACCTTTACATTAATCCTCATTTGGATTATTACTTCAATCCTTATCTCAGTTGGGTACTTTAATCAATAACAGCTTGAACTCCGACCAGTTTAGAAAAATAGCTTGAAAATTTTAAAAATAGGTAAGTAGTTGAAAAATAATTATTAGTTGCAAAATAATTGTAAAATAGTTAACTAATTGTAAAATAGTTGAAAAATAGTTGAATAGTTTTCAGAAAATTTGGATAATTGTAAAATAGTTGTAAAATAGTAATTAATTTGTAACATAGTTGAAAAATAGTAATTAGTTTAGAAAATAGTTGAAAAATGGTTAAATAGCTTCAAAAATATTTGTAAAACAAGTATAAAATAGTTTGATGTTTAAGAAAGACGGGTTGTATGTATTCAATAGCTTGGAAAAATAAATTTATATTTAAAACAATTTTATTAAAAATAGTCCAGAGTCAAAACTGTTCACTTCTCCAACAATTCAATTTAAATTTCCACTCCATTTACATTGACCCAATCCCAATTTAAATTTACTCCAATTCCATTGGACTAGATTAATCCCCAATTCACGTTGAATCAATCTTGATTCCTTCCCCAATTTAAATCAAATTCCATTTGATTTTAATCATGTTCAACTTATATTATAATTTTCAAATTATTCCAATCAATGTGAATTATTACCAATTGAACCCATTCCAAATTCAAATCATTTCAATATAATCCAATCCAATTTGTACTAATGGAATTTAAATTTCAACTTCAACCCATCTCGAATTATATAAATTCGAGTTCAATTCTCAAAGGTTGGTTTAACTCTTTAAACCAAATTAACCTTTAAATCAAAGTGTTTAATCATTTTAATTTCTGAGCCCAATTTCTCAATATTCTCATTTTAAATTATTTTTACTTATGTATTTCAAGATTCAATACAATTTTATTTTAAAATTTTAATTTATTATTCAACCTAATTTTCCAGTTTGAAGCCAGTTCTTAACAAGTTTATTTTACAATTCAATTATTCAAACTTATTTTATTTATACAATTCCATTCTCAATTTAAAGATTTTTATTAACAATAGGATGATAACATCTCATTTTATTTGAAAACGTCCCTCCATTTTTAATTTTTAAATCTCAAACCGTTTGAGATCACACACATTCCCAATTCCAATCAACCATTTATCTTTCCCAGTTAAATTCAATTTTATCTTAAAATCTTCAATCCAAGTTGTTCATTCAAACTTATTTAACTTCTTCCAAGTTAAATTCAATTTACTTAGTCCAGTCAACCTCATTCTCACATTGAATTTCCTACTTCAACTTCAAATTCTTTCCCTTTTTATAAGTTCCAAACTTATATCACTTTGGGTTTCAATATCGCATTTCCGGGAAAAATCAAAACTCAACCTCTTAGAGTTTATTTCAAATTATCCTTGATATCATGTATACCCATACATACATATTTATTTCTTGGCCCTTCCAGCCATGTTTTACAATTTAAACCACCTTTGGTTTTAAATCCAAATCAAATTTCAAACTTACCTTCATTTAAAGCTTTTAGATAATTTAGTTCCTTAATTCTAATTTTAGAATTTCATTTTCAATTAATTAAATTTCGATTTGGTTGTATCTTCATTTTTACTGCATTTAATCCTAATTCAAGACTTCAATTTGGTTGTATTATATTACTTCTCAAATTTTAATTCCAATAATTTAACAACCAATCACCTTAATATTTATTAGAAAGAAATATTGCTTTATATCTCAAAATATGTTTTATATAAAAGCATTTAAATGCTTTATATAAGAAAATAACAAGTACGCTCTCATATATATATATATATATATATATATATATATTTATGTACTCAACTCATTCTAGAGTACTACAGACTCTACTAAATGAGTAATCCCCACCAGAGCCAAGGTTCTCACTTAACCTTTCTGCTCTGATACCAAATGTAACGACCCGAAATCTTCGAACCCGAAAATTTCAGATAGTTATGAAAAAGAAGAAAGAGATAGAAGAAGAAGAACAGAAACACCAAACATCTCATATTCGCAGCGGATAAAATATAATAATAAATAATAACAGCTTACTAAAGAATATTATAACTGTCGATTACATATAATATACATCAGAGTTTCACATATATACAATCACTGGTCATATACAAAATCATGTCTCGTATATATATAATAATATACTGCAGCGGAAATACTTTTATATGTACTTGCCATCCAGCTCGTCTCCTGAGCTCCAGAACGTTTTTACCTGAAAACCTGTAATACTCGGTCTGACCTGAGCATTACACCAAAGTAACACCCGGGTCAGGCTGGAAACCAGCGTGAGTAAATCCAACTAACATGGAATACATGCCTACAACTTATTTAAACCCGGGGTAACTTATATCAATTTAATCCAATTTACAATTTACTATAGACAACTCTTATTTCACATATAAATTTCTAAGTACCAAACATAGATAAAATAATCCGATTCACTTAAATCATTTCATTCCTGCCTATTGATTTCTCAAATCAATTCATAAAAATTCGAAGTGGTTTCGGGTATTTCCCAATACCCGACCCCGGTCTCTTCGAAAACTCATGTTATTCTAACCCAAGTTATTCAAATGAAATACACAACATTTCATATCAGAGATGTCAACACATTCAAAACATCCAATACCATTCAATTATCCATAACAAACTTAATCACAGACAAATCAATTCAATTTATCTTAATTGAATTCCAAAACCTCAAATACTTAGATTTCTTCATTAATTTATTTTCACACCAATAAATTAATCAACCCTTCTATATTCATTCATTTTAATTAATCATCCAGGATTAATTACCTTTCAATTTCATTCAAGTAATTATCTTTAATTAATTTCACGACATTAATTAGCCTTAACCAAAATCAATAAGTAATCTTAGTTATTCATACTTTAATTTACCATATCAGTTACGTGAGTCCTTAATTACTTGTATTAATTACTTTCTCACAAGTCCCTTATTATTGATTAATTCCTCTTGATTAATAAATCTTTGATTACATCATTGATTATATAAATTAAGGATTTCCAATTATATTTTAATTTATCCTAATCAAATCCAATTATCTTACTTCAAAACACCGTATAATCTTTTCGATTAATTCCAAACTATAATGAACCATCTTTTATTTATTTATTTTTTCCCATTAAATAAATCAATTAATCCTTTATTAACCATCTTAATCAATCTCTTGATCAATTCCGCAAAGTGATTATATTTTTTTTTATTACATTTAGTAATTACTTAACAAACTATCCAATAATTATTCTAAATTACTTACCCTTGATTAATTAAGTTAAAACTTAATAAATTAATTAATTCAACCCTTTGATTGCTAAATTTAATGATTAGAGTTTAGTACTATATAGAACCCAAATATTTCCAGTCAAACAACAATCAATTCACGAATCATCCAAAACCAAAGTCACTCGATCATTAGTTCGCAGTGCATATCAAATCAATTCAATCATTCCACCAATTATTTAAATTAACCATAAAAATTTAAATAAAACACAGCTGGGTGAGAGTTACTCACCTTTGAATTACTGTTTGCAATTCCATTTCAAACTGGCTTGATCCCTTGATTTTTGAACCTTGTATAAATATTACATAACTTATTAATATCTGGGATAATCAGATAATCCATCACTATTTATTTATTTTAATCTATCTAATAACTTGAATAATAATTTCATTTGATAAATTTAATCCAATTTAAACTAAAAATTAATTTATCTAAAAATTAAATTTTAAAAAAAAATAACTTTCTATAAATATCTAAAAATAGATTAACTGCTAAATTTTACTAGCTATTTCAAATTATTCATACTTGTATTGTTGTAACAAAATTTTATTGGAAGACAAAAATTTTGTAATTACCTCAAAAGAAAACTCGCAGTAACCTCCCCCTTCAAAGCGACCAGATCCTGACCAAGCTGCGCGAGCCACCACTCCCCTTCGTCACTGCCCCAAATACGCGTCCAAGCTATCAGTCTCGCGATGTCAGGTCCTATTTCACTCGCGACGATGACTCGAGCTTCAAACCCTAACTCAAACGCACCCCACCGCCTATCATCCTTGAGCTTGAGCTCGACTTTGACAACGATTCAATCATACGTAGACGATTCGAGGCTTTGAACTGCTCTCGAAGGTGGAGGAACGCGCGTGACCCATCAGCTTCTGGCCTACGATGGAGTTTGCTTCAATCGAGAGAGGGAAGAAAAGGGTTTCGTCCAATTTCTGAGCTTGCGGCGAGGTCATGGCTTCGGCTATTAGATTTGTTTCTCCCCGTTTTTTTTAATATATAAAAGAAATAGATAAGATTGATTTTTTTTTTCAAGGCTGAAGAGGAGACAAGAAAGACATAAATAATGTGGAGAAGCTTCTTACGAACGCTTGAATAAAATATCTAAGGTCGTTGAAAATATTCTTGCTAATTTATTTTAACTTTTATATTATAAAACTTCCAAACGACTTGTTAGTTGCTATTTAAAATTCCGAACCCCCCTTAAGGAATTCCGTTAGGCAATTATAAAGCTTTACCCGCGTTCCAAACCCGATGAAACGTGTTTCAGAACCTAATTCGATCGTATGCACGAGTTACAACAGAAAACAATCAGTTTTAAATTAAATTGATTTTAAAAATAGTGCTAAGCGTTTGGAGCTGTCAGGGTCAAACGACAACCCCGATTGCTACGAAAATTGAAATCCAATAATAACTAACTATTACGGATCCAATGAAACTGGTTTCATCAAATTCTGAGACTATGCCTCGGAAGGCTATTTTTAAACTCCAGTTTAAACGATGTATTATTAAAACTGAACAAATTATCCTTAAATTAAATTCAACCATTATATTATCTTCAGTATCATCATTATAAATTTTATAAGCCTTCAAATTATTTTAACAGGCTTAGAAATATCAGATTCAACAATTTACCCAATCTTCGATTATTAAAGTCAATATTTAAACTATACGATCCAATGATTTAATTAACAAGTAAATATTAATATCAGGAATTCAAGTTAAAATTAACTTTTAAATATTTAAAATCGATTAATTATTCCAATTTAATTCGTTAAAATTTCCGGGTCGTCACAGTTTTCATAGGATCACTAATAACCTATTAGCCCCAGCCAATAACTTTCTTATTCATGGGTTCTCCCTGAATCTATTGGTATCCCCAATAACTTCTCTCTTATCCTAGTTTTCATGGGTTGACTAGAAACCTATGGATTTCTGTCAATAACTGAATCATGATATAGTTTTCATGGGTTCACTACAAACCTATTGGCCTCTGCCAATAACTCTTTCTAATCATAGTTTTCATGGGTTTACTATGAACCTATTGGCACCTGCCAATAACTTTTCCTAAGCATAATTTTCATGGGTTTACTATGAACCTGTCCATCTGACAACTTCACTATTTAGGCATTCTACATTCTGGTCTATCCGACCTTGTGGATGCAATTCTACTCATTCAGGAGTTAATTAAATTTATATTCACTACTTGGTTAACCAAGTTATTTATTCTACCCCTCCCCAAAATATAGTTATGTGTCTATTACAATGTGAATATATATATATATATATATATATATATATATATATATATATATATATGAAAAATTAAACCTAATAACATAATTATACCGACACATGTGGTTTAAATCCTTGATATCATTTCATATAAAACTTGGTTAATCACTTTAACCTATTAATCAAGGAATTTTTTTCAAAAACTCCATAGTTAAAATCATTTTAAAACTCTTTTATTGTGCCATGGTTTTCCTTTAAAATGAGATTGGATTATTTGTTCTGAAAACTAAGGCTTTTGAAACCTTAAAACGTTACTTTCGAAACCATTGGATTACCTCCTTTGGAAGCGCTCAATACTTCTTTTCAAAACACTAACATATACCTTTGGAAACACTTAAAACAACTCTTTCAAAACCATTGGGTTTTTCCTTAAAAATATCTTTTTGGTCAAAGTGAATACATAAGAAAGTAGCCCTTTTGGGTCAAAGTGAATACATACGAATTCACTTTCAATATGTTATATAACATATCAAAATTCCGGATCAAAATTCTTCATAAAATAATCGAAATAAATTTCTAAACCCAGTTATTCATATTTCCTTTGAAATTTTATAATAAATTTTCTATAATTTAGAAAATTATAAAAATTAAAACCCATCTCTAAAATCATTTTTTACATAACCTAATATTTTCTCATGGCATACCAAAATCATTATAATCGGTTTTACCCTTAAATCGTATAAAATAATTATTAAATTATTTTGTTTGAACCTAACATGTTTAGATCCAATCATATCATCAATCAAAAATTGTCATAATAATGGATTTAATCTTAACCCTGAAAAAAATAGAGATGATTTGGATTATTATTCACCTTGATTGGGATAAGGAACTTGAGATTTGATTAATATTAATTTCCCCTAGCTTTAACCCTTAGCTTTAAATTGATTTTCTCCTCTTTTCTCCTCTTTTCTCCTAATGGACGGTTTTACTCTTCTCTTGTTTACGTTTTGTATTTTGTAAAATGAACATGAGAAAGAATGAAAGTGTGTTATAAGGGTTATGGTAATAGGGTGCGGCAATTTTCTAACAAGCCCTTGGGTAAATTAATTACCTATAAGCCATTCTTAAGCCCATTTAAATAATTAAGCACAGCCTTTAATTATTTATTCAAATCTCAATCCCCTTATCACTCTAATGCCAACGTTATTCTATTTAATGCATCTAATTAAATTTCTCGAATAATGTTATCTAATTTAGGGGTGTTACGATGACCAACCAAACTATAAAAGTTTCCTTCTTCCAATAATCCTCTCATCCCTGCAAGACTACCCTTCTTGACTACCAAAACTCCACCTCGTGTCTCATAAGTGAAACCATGGCGATCCAACTGATAAGAGAAATAAGATTATGTGAACAAGTAGGTACATGTCTCACAGTAGAGACTTCTCTAACCACACCATCATGCATATGAAACTGGATAAATCCAATACCAAAATATGGTAGCTCTTTTCCATTGGTTGTCCTAATCATGCTGACACTCTTCTCATAAGAAGAGAAACAACTCACATCTCTACAAATTTAAAAACTGGCTCCCAAATCCATCTTCCAATGCTTCTTTTCACTAATGAAGACATCACGAGAAGTATCATTGTTGCTACCTTCAGCTATGCTCACCCCGTATCACTATCACTGTCACTATGTATAGCCTTCTTTTGATCCCTTTTATACGCTTCACACCTTTTTCGCATATGACCCTTTTATAACAATAATAACAAATGATACTTTTTGACATACCTTTACCATTAGCGACTTTCTTCTTTGGACCATTATCCTTCTTCGTCCCTTGCTACCATAGCCTCATCTTGAACTAATTTCACAATGACCCTTTTCTTCTAAGCTCATCATTCAAAAGGCTATTTCGAATAGTTTCTAGTGAGATAGTTCCACTAGCATTGGAATTATTCATTGAAATAACCAAAGTTTCTCAACTTTCTGAAAGCGAATTGATCAATAAAAGTGCCTGTAACTCATCAAAAAATTTGACATTCATATTTGCCAATTGATTTATTTCATCTTGAAATTCGTTCAAATGCTCTACAATAGACTTCTCTCGATCCAAGCTTAGTTGAACCAACTTTCGAACAAGAAAGCGTTATTTGTAGCACTCTTTGACTCATACAAAGATACTAATTTTTCCTACAAAGCCTTCGCAGATTCACAACTAGCCATGTGATGGAAGATCGAATCATCAAGATACCGACGAATCAACACAATCGCCTTCTTATCCATCTTCTTTCATTTTACCTCCTCTACATCAGAGGGCTTCTTTCCATCTCATCAATCGGATCATGAAGATCATTGAGGTACAAAACATCTTCCATCCTAGACTCCAAATACCCCTAATTTTTTCCATCCTATGTAGCCATCTTTGAAAAAGAAATCACATTCGACATCTCAATAAAATTTGAAATCCAAAATTACTCTAAGTTTTACGATTACCTTGCTCTGATACCAATCTATATTGAAAACTTTTCTTTGGAAAGTTTTCCCAATAGATCCTTTATCATCCAAATCACAAAGAGGTAAATTTTGGATAGAAAATAAACAGATATGAAATCAAAAATCAATACACAAGAGATTCCACCAAACCACCATCTTTATTGATTCACCAAAATTTGTGTATAATTAATTAGACAAAATAAAAGTAAGAAAATACAAATTAAAGCAATAACCAAATTGAAAAACGGAGTCTAGATCTCTGTGGAAAAAATTTATGGAGGAGAAGAAAAAAGATGGCAGAAGTGAGAATTAGTAAATAGATTTCCACATACTTTACACTCTCTCTTCTAGCCTTCATTTATAATATCAATTACTTGACGCCCAAGTTAATATTAAATGGAAAAAAATAAATTAATTAGCCAATTAGAGAGAGAAATAAGCATAATCAAATACGCCTATTAAATTGGAAAAACAAAATCTTTCCTTTCTTTCTTTTGTGTATTTATTTCCTAATATTTTTGATTTTGTACCACCAAAATTTAAAAAAAAACATCACTTCCTTCACATACGTCATCTTTCTCACAAATGCCATCACTTAAACCCATCTCAGAATCATCAATATGACTCGCAACGCCTAGGTAGGCAAGCAATTATTAGTGCACTACCGGTTACAGCCAACAATTAACGTAAGTTTGGCCAAGATCATTTCAAAAAGCAACAGAAGGGAGCGAGGAAACTCAATTTCAAATGGGGAAGCATGCACATCAACGAAGGTGGAGCTGAAGGCGATTCCAGATCGGGTCCCTGTCGCCAACGTGTTCAATCCAAGCAAAGAGTTTTCTTTTTTCGCACCATGAGTGGAAGAAAGACAAGGCGAGAGAAATAGGATAATGGGCAAGACAGAAGAGGCAGAGGGAGATGCCATAAAGAAGAAGCTTTAATGGAGGTTTGGAAAGAAAACACGGGTGGCCATTTTTCTTCCTTTTTCCATGAAAAGCTATGTTTGCCCCGAAACCATTATATATGTTAAAAAATATAAAATCTAAAATTTAGAAAATTTTGGGGATTTTTCCCATGTATACTTGAAATTGAATTTAATGGAAAGTTATTAGTTAAGGTATTAATTAATATTCTAAATGAACAACAAATTTTCTTCGAAATTTCCTAAAAATTTGATTAACAAATAGAAATTTGACTAATAGAAAGCTTTGGTGAAAAGTATTTGTTATTAAAGGAAACAAATCCGTTTTAATAATAGAAATGTCATTTTATACATGTGATAGTTATTTTATAATTGCGATAAAACTATGTTTTTATATGTTCGGTAGCTATTTTATAAGTGTGATAACGTTAAGATTTTATATTCATGATAGCTCAAGTGCATTATAAGTGCAATATTAGGTGTAATAAAAGTTCGATAGCACTATGTTTTGTTTATACCAAAAATTGGCATAAACAGCCAATGAAATAGTAAATATGAAAATTTCAAGGAAAAAGCAAGGAAAATAAAAGAATAAACAATTTTTATTGTTGTTCGGCAAATACTACGACCTATGTCCAACTAAACTTTGTTATTCGATTTCTGTCGAGTATTACAAGGCTGTTCTTATAGATCCGTGATGATCCTTGAAATTATAGAAAAAGTACATAAATTTATTAGAAGAGCCAAAAAAATCCCTCAAACAATGTCTCTCCTCCTCTATTTATAGTTGCAAGTTGCCGGCATTCTCCCCACAATGTTCGAGCCCATGTCCCCGATGTCCAAAAGGACTTGTGCTGATAAGACCATGGCCACAGTATCAAGTTTCAGGGATTGGTATGATCATGGACATGGATCGGTACTGATAAAAATGATTGGTTGGAAAACTTTCTTTAGCTCTCCGATGGTGTTTGCATGTCTTGCCTATCATCCCATAGCTTCAAGTTGTGTCGATAAAAGTTTGAATATAATCAGATTCCTTGGTTTGAATGTTGGTTGATAACACCCAGCTTGTCTAACAAGTGTTTGTACTGTTTCTTGCTAATGAACCGTTTCCCCTGACATGTAATTACTTGTAAGCACCCTAACTTCATGTTGTGCGAGTCGTGGAAAGATTCGAGAAAATCTTAGGGGTCAGTACTAATCCCTATTCATGGATCAGTACCAATCCATGCCTTTGCGTGCGTGTTGCACTTTGATCTCGTGATTGAAGTGATTCGATATTTTAAAGGCACTTGGTTAGTGTTATGACTTCACTTCTCGATTTTATTCGATAATTGAGTTTGGCAATTATCGCTTTGGATTTTTGCTTTGTTATTTTTCAACTTAACCAATTTGATTCATTCAAACACACATAAACCAAAAGGTAGGATAATATTTTCCCTCCAAAGTATATCTTGTTTTAAAAAGATAAGCTTTAAATCGAGAACAAGAATCAAAATTAATGAATCACAAATAATTGAATTTTTGCCCATTGACTGATCAAATCATGGCGAATCATCCAATTCCTTTAGATTCAACTGTAAATCAAGATTGTTCCACATCATATGGCTAAGAACTTGTGTCCTTGCTTGGTGGTTAGTCATAAATAGCTATCGTTTCTTATTCTTCTGGAATCATTATATCACACGTCCTATAGTAAAACAGGATCATCCCGTATTCATCCTTGAGTCAATAATCATATATCGAAATCAATGTTATCCCATGTTCATTTGGAATTTAAGTCATGACATATAAACCATATTTCAAATAATCACAGGTCAACAACTGCGTAAGCTCATTGCTACCTATTGGAACATTGTTTATAAATCGTCTAGCTTCGTCAAGTGTCTCATTATAAGAACACCCAGCCGTATCGAAGCAGTGAGTTAATCTGATAATCACTATCAATTGGTTTCAAAGTCGATGGTAATCAGATCCAAAGCCTAATCTTTGAATAGCTTCATCAATCTCCAAGCTAGCTTCTAATCTTTCTGAATCGTTAGTTCAATCACTGATTTCTCCAGATTGTTAATCCAGTCATTGATCTCTACGGACCATTAATCCAATCATCAATCTCTCTGGGTCGTTAATCCAATCATTGATTTCTTCGGGTCATTAGTTTAATCTGCGATCTCTTTGGATCTTTAGCTAAATTCGCGATTTCTATGGATCGTGGCTGAATTTGCGATCTCTCGGGTTGTTGGCTGAATTCGCGATCTCTCCAGATCGTTAGTTAAAATCTCAATCTCTCCGGAACCATGCTGAGTCCAATCCGCTCGCTCTTCGGGAGGCAACCTGATGTCCCAGTAAGTCCATCTACTCACTGTTCGATGTAGGGACTCACACTCCTACAAGTCCAATCTACTCGCTCCCTAGCAAGGGGGCTTGCACCTCATGGTTATCCCCATGTCCCTTCAGATAGGACTACCGTAATCAATCAATTCATGAATCAGTGTTAGGGAGTAGCCAATCCCTATTGGTATTTTGACATCAATATTTTGTTTTCACATTCGAATGATTTTAAAAATAAAGCATTCATTTACGAAGCTCAAGTTTGAACATCCAACAGACATCATATTAGGCACTACAACCAGAAATCCAACTTAGAGCATGCCTGGAGGCCAATCATGGTCCAATACATGAGTAAGTGGCTTGACAGTAATACGGTATCATTTATTGAAAACAAAAGGCAAAACATGGGAATCAAACCTTACTCCCCATCGTCCCGATCACAGGATAACTATCCTCGACTCTGAATCGAGGCCGCTTTGATTCACTGCAAACGATGGCTGCTTTTATTGCGTCGTTGCAACTTGGCTCCTTATGTACTTCTATAGTTGGTTGTTCCTAACTTGCTCTTCAATAAAGTTACGAAGATGTCTATAATAATTTGTTTCATGCCCATCCAGTTCATGGAATAGGCAATACTTTCTTGATCTTCTTTCTTGATTGATGGGTTCTCTTGTTATCATTTTTTAATTGGAGAGCTACCCTTGGTGTTAAGGAAAATCCTTTTCGAGGTTTCGATCAAATCTGTGTAAAAAGAGAACCTTTTTTCCCTTCTTTGTCGCTTTGCTTCTCTAAAGCCACTATCAGCCCTTCGCTTTCTTTATCCTTACCAAATCCTACTTCGTATGGTCCTCCACCATCTACAACATTAACTTTTGCCTTTACAGTATTGACGTCCTCTTAATGCAAGTATCTTTTAGTGTTATGATAGAATTCTGCAAGATCCACTAATGGATCCCTTTCTAAAGTAATCCTAAAATTTGTCTTACTAGCAACTCCCGAAACAACCGCCATCATACAACTACGTTAAATCTAGTCAGATTAATCTTCAGGGTCTCTCCAGCCCTTTGCTTCATGCTTTAATAACGTCAGCACGTTCTTTGACCGTGAAATATGCATTACGAAATGCCTCATGAATGTATTCACCAACTTGGTCCATATGCCAATGGAACCGTTTTCCAGCCATTGGAACCATTCCCGCTAAGTCTGTCAAATACAAAGGGAAATATTGTCCCATCACTTCTTTTGATTTATCCAACACTTTTATATTCTGGATGTATCTCATGAGATAAACCATGGGATCAGTTTTTGCATCGTACATTTCCAACATTGGTAGCTTGAAATCGAGTGGGTTTCTCACATACCAGATGTTAAGAGTGAATAGATTTTTAGTCACATTCTCCAGATTTTGGTCTGGCGGTCCATCACACATTGCTTGTCAAACTATCTTGGCAATTCTACCATCATCATCTAACGGAAGTCTTCACTATATTCTGCCCCCTATTCCTATAGGGTAACTATATTACTTACTCCATTGGTCACACATTTGCATTCCAATGCACATTTTGGTGTTCAACATCATTTCCTAGATGCGTACCATCTCTGTCCAAGTTCAAGTTAGCCATGCCCTCAAGTCCTCTGGGATTAGTACCGACCCATGATCAGGAATCAATGTCAATCCATGGCATTGATTCGGGGATCGGTCCACTTGGTTTCACTCCATTTTTGGGGCATCTGTTCCGGTCTCTCATTCCGATCCATAACAACTCTAGTTGTTCTAAGTTGTCCCATTCTTCTGAAAAATCCTTCCATTGTCTCTTCCAAGTGGATATCATTTGGTTTCGCGTTTCTATCATCATCATCTCCATCTCATCTCTTATTATGTAGTGGAAGCGAGTTGGATTCTGAGGACACCTCTTGGCTGCCTCCATGCCTTTGTTAGCTTTCTCTAGCAGTTCTTTTGGTCGATGATCTCGTCATCTTTTTCAATTTTACATTTCAAAATTGATTAATCCGAAGTTCTCAGTGCAAACACCAAAATGTTTACACTAAACATTGGGACAAACAACCAATGAAACAATAAATATGAATATTTCAAGAAAAGACAAGGAAACGAAAAGAAGAGCATGCAATTTTTATAATGGCTCGATAAATACTCGGTCTACGTCCACTTAAACTTTATTATTCGATTTCTATCAAGTTTTTATAAGGTTGTTCTTATGGATCGGTGATGATCCCTAAGATTATAGAAGATGTGCAGAAATTTGTTATAAGAACCAAAAAATCCCTTAAACAATGCCTCTCATCTTCTATTATAGCTGCAGATCGTCGGAATTCTCTCCACTACATTCATGCCCACACCCTCCAAGTCCTGAAGGATTTGTGCTGAGAAGATCGTGGCTGTGTCATTAAGTTTCAAGGATCGACACTGATCCAAGTGATTGGTTGGAAAACTTTCTTTGACTCTCTAATGTTGTTTGCATGTCATGCTTCTCAATCCTTAGCATCAAGTTGTGTTGATATGAGCTTGAATGTAATCAGATTCCTTGGTTTGAATGTTGGTTGATAACATCCGGTTTGTCTAACAAGTTTTTGGGCAGTTTCATGCTAACGAACCATTCCCCATGACATGTAATGACTTGCAAGCACCCTAAATTCATGTTATCTGAGCCATGGACAGATTCAAGATAATATTGGGACCAATACCGATCCCTGTTGATGGATCGAAACTGATCCATGCCTTTATGCGCATGGTTGACTTTGGCCTTGTGGTTGAAGTGAGTCGATATTTTAAAGTCATTTGGTAAGTATTATGACTCCACTTCACGATTTTGTTTGATATCTGAGTTTGTCAATTATCGATATGGATTTTTGCTTGGTTATTTTCTACTTGATTGATTTGAGTCGTCCAAATAATACTTCACCAAAAGGTTGGATAATAGTTTTATACTTACGATAGCTTTGATTTTTAAAGGTGCAATATCTCAGGTATGTTAAAAGTGCGATAGTCATAATTTTTTCAGATATGTGTAGCATGTGATCTACAAATGCGATAACATATGATCAAGAAAAGCGATAATTATGGTTTGGAGATGCGATAGCATGGGTTCTTGATATGAGATAGCTATGCTCTTAGAAGTACATTTACCCGAAAAGCGATAGCCTTATACTTGCCATAGATATACGTGTGATAACCTTAAAAATGCAATAGCCTTATTTTTACATATGTGAAAACGCTTCGTTAAGTAATGGGCTGGGCTTTTCCTAATAACCAAAAGTACGTTTCTTTAGAAGTTATAAACTTGAGCAATAAGATTTTTGAAGATGATAAAAAAAATTAACCCAAAATTATTTTGAATATACATGAGATAGAAAACATGCTTTATAAGTGAGATTTATGTGTATATGGTTAAAGTGAGAACATATTTGTATAGTTGATAATAACTTTATATGTTCAATCATGTACCTTCATCATTTATGTTTTCACTCATGTATATTATTGACATGCTCACATGTATAATATCACGAAGTATTTATGACATACGGGATTGGGAATTAAAAACCAATTAGGGTTGTTCCATTAGTCAGTATGGTCAAGATAAAACTGCTACATGAGTACAATTGCATACAAGGGATTGTAAAGACCAAATTGAGGTAGGATACCCAAATCTGATAAAAAGAAATGACTTTTAAATGTCATAAACCAAATTTAAGTTGTATGGACTAGTATCGGGATAATGCCTCACACTATAACTTATTACTCCCCTCAGCTATTGAGGTTAATGATTCTAATACATTAAGCTATGCTAACATCTAGGCTAATGTTTTGCTTACACATTCAGGAGTCAAGTGGGGACGTTCAGTATTGTTTTTCTTCTGTCAAAAAGATACCTTGGTATCCACATGGGAATAGAAGTCCATTATTATTTTCTTCTATCATGAGAATATCCTGGTACTCACATGGGAACGAAAGACTATTATGGATTATCTGGTTTTTAACCCAAGTCAACCTTAAAGATTTTAGTTGGCCTATGAAAACTAATAGGTTTATAATGACCTTGAAAAAATTATATCAATGTATGGACACTTAAAGGGATTGGAAAATTTTGGAATAGTTATCCCTTAGACCCCTATTGAATACTAAACTATTCATCTTTGATCGATTATATAATGTTTATGTTATGTCCTAACCATTTTGTGGTTGTAGGGGGATGATGAAAGCATAACGTGTCAGGCCTATCTTATCCTATCCAATGGATATTATGTTTTAAATTAAGTTGTAAGATTCTTATAAGGGGAAATCCATTCTGCTTAGCAGTATGATCGCACATGCGTATCTATTTTATTGGGATGGACAATTATTATTCAAGCAAGATCTAATTTTTTTATTTCCCCCTAAACTTGCGAGTACTCATTTGAACATACCGAGAGTAGGGTTTTTAAAGCTAAGATGAATAAAGCTTCTGAATATGTGCAGTATGAAAGTTAATGGTAGTCTAAGTTTATCTCCAATATGCACTATAACAGTTTCTATTTGGATGTAAGGCAGGGACGTATAACCATCAGTAGTCATGACTTTTATCATCCAAAGGGCATCATAATATGTTGCTCTTGGAATTATATCTATATTTATTACGTGTGGGATTATTAATAGACATGTAATGAATTTGAAATGAAATGAATTTTCTTTTGAATTTTTTTTATGTTTTTGTGCTTTTTAGGTTAGTGATACAGTAACTAATCTTGTTTTATCATCGAAAAATAATACTAAAGATGAATGAAGCATCAGTAGTGACTATTTTTGGTCTCAAAATGGATAAGCTTATTATAGATCAGAATTTAGATTTTTCCTAAATGATTTGTAAGCATTGAACTTGTGCTCGATATTATACTTCACTAAAGTATGTACAGATTCAGAAATTTAAATTATTTAAATGTTGATTGAGGACTACTAGAGAGTCAACATGACCGAGTTGTTAGTTATTCTGAATTCGACCAATGTTAAAAACAATAATGTATAAATGTTATAAACTGAAAATAAAATTAATATGAATGTTGTATTAATTTTTTATCCCAAATTAATTATTTATTTAGGGCCAAAAATTAATTAAAACGATATATGAAAGTTATGCATCGATATAGTTAAAGAATGAGCTTAAATAGTACAACTAAATAATTGATTATAATGAAGTCTATTAGGCATTTTAAATAAAAAATGGATCAAATAGGGGCCAACCATAGCATAGATGGGCAGAGGGGACCTAATCTCCTAGGGTTTGAGAGAAAAGGGAAAATATTTTATGTTTGTTTAGCTATAAATGGGTAACCCTCTTCTCATTATCCCTACAATCAAAAAACCTAATCCTAGTCTTCATCTGACGTTGGTGATGCCAAGGTAATAACATTACAACTCATAGCAAAGGAGATACCTATAATCGAAATGTTCGACAATTGACAAATTGCAAGGAGGTAATCATCTACTTAATTATATATTCAATTATGTATGGATGTATTTTTCATAATGTACGTGCTTTGTATTAAATGATACATTCAAATATTATTAAATAAAAAATTGAAAAATCAGTTTTAATTTTAATGCTTGATTAACAAAACAAAACGTTATATACATTAATAAATGTATTATGTAAAATTACTTTTGCCTATTTTCTAAAAAAATTAATTTATTAGATCCAAATCAAAACTTATATATATATATATATATATATATATATATATATGTACGTACATACGTACGTATGTATTAAAAGCAAACATTTTATGCTTTTAAATTATTAATAGTTTTCAGCTTTTAGTATTAATTACAAAATATTATGTTAGTAGTTATAGAAAAAATAATTATATATGTTTTCCATATGGAAAATTCTGTAGAAAAAGTTATTTTTTTTTAATGTTTTCGAATGCTACTATAAAAAGCATTTTTTTTCTATTTAAAAGGTCAAATAAGTTTTAAAACTCAAAAATTTGCAAATATTCAAAAAAATATGTAATCGAATTTAAAAAATACTATGTATATATATGAATAAGATTGAATAAAATTATAAATACGTATATTAGATATTTTAATTTTAAGAGGACAAACTTATTTAAACTTAAATTTTAAAATCATTAAACATCTTTATACGTTTAATCCAAATATTAATTAAGAAATACACATAAACATACATATATATACATATATACACATATATACATACACATATACATATGTACACCATATATATGCATAAATATACATACATACACACACACATATACATACATACATACATACATACATATGTGTGTGGGGACTTGCTCAATGTTCTATGCAAGGTTGCAAATACACTTGGAGGAAAAGAATGACAACCAATATTGATAGTCTCGGTTAATCATGATTTTCTACATTTTTAGATGTGATTGCAATTGCACTTCCTACCAATTTTAGTGACCAAACTCCAGTTCTAATCAATTTTAAAGGCAAGGAAAACTATGGCAAAAAAGTCCCTTTCGGATATATTAATACTTGGCATACTATACAAGGTATTGACAATGTGTTACATAGGGATTCAAAGCCACCACTTGGAAAGATTACACTCACAATTTTATTGCAAAGCTTAAGAAGATCAAAAAACATTTAAAAGCATGGAATATAAATCTAAAAAACGTTTATGCTGTTAAAATTTTGTAGGAAGAATATAATCAGATATTTCTACAGGCAGATGATGACCTTGAAAATCTCACATTGTATGACAAAATGTTGCAAATTAATGTTGACCTAAAATATCAAGTTAAATTGCAACAAAAACATATGATGCAGAAGAGTAAAACTTAATGGTTACGTGATGGTGATACTAATTCAAAAGTTTTCTTTGCAAAGATGTCTATGAGGAAGAATAACAATAAAATTCAGGCACTGCTTTCTTTTACTGGTGAATACTCACATAATAAGGATATGATAGTTCAGGAATTATATAATGGCGATAATGCCATCTAATTTCCTCAAGTTGAACCAAGAATGATTATTAACATTCAAGGAAAAGCATACCAAAAGCCCAGGCCTAGATGGCTTTACATCAAAGTTTTTCAAAACACGTTAGGATCAAATTAAAGAAGAGCTGTATTTTTAGTTATTACTGAAAATTTTAAAGCTAGGAAACTTGCCAAGGCCTGAATCATACTTTCCGCGCAATTATTTCAAAAAAGGATAAGCCCCAATCCTTATCTGATTATAGGCCAATAGAGTGTACTAATGTTTTTAATTGTAGAAAATCAGTCAGCATTCATTCCACGAAGAAACATTGGAGAAAATATTTAACTAGCTCATAAGCTTATCAGAGACTTAAAAAAAAGGAAAACCGAAGATGTGTATTGAGGTTGATTTGTAGAAAGCATGTGACATGAAAAATATGGAGTTTATATGTCACATTCTTCAAGCTATGGATTTTCCTTTTTCCGTTATTAACCGTCTCTATGAATGACTAAGTACTCCTACTTTCTCAATTTTGGTTGATGGAATACCTCATGGCTTTATTAAAACTAATAGGAGATCAAGGCAGGAAGAGCCACTTTAGCCTTATTCGTTCTACATATAGCTTTGGAGTATTTTTCACTCAGAATGGAATTTAGTGTGTCCCAAGGGTTACTCAAGCCTATATCTAAAATTTAACCAGTTATCTCACATATGCTATTGCAAGTGATGTTATGATTTTTCTTGAAGCAACTATGGAAAATGCAAGAGAGATTAAACAAATATTTGAATATCTTAGCTAAACAACTGGGTTGCAAGTAAATCAGTTAAAATCAAAGGTGTATTACAGTTCAAATATGAAAAACAGCACTGAAATTTCACAAATTTTGGACATACATGAGGAGAACCTCATTTAGGAGTCCCACTGTCCTCTGATTATGTTATTGCAGCAAATTGTTCACCCCTTCTTCAAAGAATTACTGCTAGACTTCATAGTTGGGACAGTAACCTACTTTCCACAACTGGAAGGGCTCAGCTAATTCAGAGTATAATCATTCTTATAGTGCTTTACTGGCTATTAATCTATTATACCTCTATTATAAAGATGATTGAATCATTATGTGCAAACATTTTCTTGGGGTAATGACTCATAAAATTGCATAGGAAACACTATGTAGACCTAGAAGTGGAGGAGGCATTGGCTTAAGGAGATTAGTAGACTTGAGAACATCAGAAAGTATAAAACTCAATTGGAGCTTATTAATTAAACAGTACCTTTGGACTGAATGGAAGAAGAACAAGTACATACACACTAATTACTAAGCGATGCATACCAATAATAACTTCGTGGTTACTCTAAAGTATATGATGAGGAATAAAGCAAATTAATGTAAAATATTTAATAGAGTGATAGTTTATGGAAATACCACTTCTTCATGGTTTGATCCATGGGTCAACCATAAATCACTGGTTGATCTATTGGGATGGCATAGGGCAGCAATGTTTACCACAAACAAAAAGGTGTCATGCATTATTCTACACAACCAGCTACGTCCGCATATACTACCAGAAAAAAAAGGAGGTACATTGTTTCTATATGAATTAATATGCAACATCAATCCGATTGTAAGAGATAAATGGAAAAAATAATTTTGATTTCGCAATCGTGTAGAATTCAATTCGTGATAAGCATGCAATTGTTGACTGGCATTAGGTGACATGGCATAGGCTAAATGCAAAGAAAATGTCTATGTCTATGAATAAAGTAGTGTACCAACAGTGGATTAGCTATCTAATTGGGGAATCCAACTTGATAACCGATGTCCAATGTGTAGCACAGAGAACGAATCACACGATCTTCTATTATTCAATTGTGAGTATAGTAGATACGTTATCTCATACATGCAACTGAAATTGGGTACTACATCTTCAACCTCTGCCAATCTTCTTGATGAACTTCGGGATCTTAAATTGACTTTCAGATCGAAAAGTATCATGTGGAGCACTGATTTTGTGACACTCGTTACTTTGATGTACCATATTTAGGGCGAGAGAAACAAAAGGCAATTTATCAAATAAAAGAGCTCAAAACTGCAGCGTGCTAGGATGATTAAGAAAGATGTATTGTCTTTGATTATCTGTGATTGGAATCGTCAGTTCGTCACCATTCCAGTGAGAAGGAGATTTTTTTTTCTCAGCAGATAAGGTATTGAGCAGAAGGACGAGCGACGACGGCGTGAATATGGTTTCAGTGTTTGTGATTTTGTGCTTATGGGCTTGTCTTGGTGGGTCGTGTTATGTAGGGTGTGCTTTTAGTTTTGCTCTTATATTTGTTATCTTAGTTATCGTACACTATATGTTGTTGCGCTCTTTTTCCTTATTACTCTGGTAAGGATTTTAAGAAGACAAAGTCAACTGAGTTTTTTATGCGTTACTAAATAAAGAACATTCTTTCAATATACATACATTTATATGTATAAATTAAAACATATTTATGCAATTGATGATAAATTGATATATAGATAGTACTATGCTATATATGTGATATATATATCCCTTTGACATCACTATTAACATATGGTCATCACCTATATATTTACTAACCATAGGTCACAACAGTTAATTATCCATATGTTCTTATATTACCTCTAGGTTTCGTTATTCATATTAGTATAGTTATATTGTTTATACCGTGAACAAGAACATATTTAAAATCTAAAAAAAAAAATTAAAGTCAAACTAATAAATTAAATTACTAATAAATTATTGTTATTAAACAATAACAAAAAATGTTTTAAATAAAATTTAATAATTAAAATGTTACCCAGATTCTTTTATTAATAAATGATAAATATAATTTAGTGTAAAATTTATTAATGATATTAACACAAAATACAATATTGTGCAATAGTTAAAGGAATTATTTGAAATTCACTCTTTTACCCTCGTTACCAATTTCACTTGATCCAACAATGGTACCAGAGCCAGCATTTTGTTTATGTGAATAATTGACTAATACATAAGGGAATTCTTTTGGAAAAATCAATTATACGAGCGTCTAAGGAAAAGTTGCTTAAACTAAGTATAATGTTACTCTATTTAATGATCATTCTTATGAGCGGAAAACCTTCCAATCTCCTAGCCTTTAATTGGCTCATCGAAATGGTCTATTCAAAGATCATGCCCTTGTGGAAGGCTTAAAAGTCTTCTAAGCTTGAGTTGATTCAAATAAGCATGCTTGAATATCATAAAATAAATTTAAACTTGTTTTAAATTTAAATAAATAATTATACTATTTTGTAAAGAGTTATAAAATGTGAAATCTTTTAAAGAAAGTTAATAAATATATATATCTACAGTTAATTAGATTAATTGATTAAAGGAAGAATTTATATAAGTATACACATTTGTATAACTTAATAAATTTTAAATTTTATAATATATAAATAGGGTAAGGATCGACTTCACCTCTAATCCCCCATGATCTCATCTACGTGTTCCAAATTAAATAATAGAGTGAAATGACAAGAAAGAGAGTATAATTATTTAATTTGGAACATGTAGTTGAAATCAAGGGGGATTTGAGGTATAACACAAATGAGTTGTAGCCCGATCCTTGCCCACACACATACATATACATACATATATATTATGTATGTTATCCCATTTTTTGGACAAAACTGGAATATCAATGTTATGTGCGTTTCCACCACGAAGAAGCAGCCAGCAAGCGGTGAAGGACCATCCGGTATACATGTTCATTCGGCATTCTCTCCATTCGGTAGTACCGATCCAACACCACCATCTCAACCATCTTCCCCCTACAACTACCGGACCAAGCATAGCCGAACCATGCTACCACCGGACCGTGCTACCACCGGACCAGCTCCAACCTCACCATACTACTGCCGGTCCAACCTACCACCGGTCCAAACAACATACCACTCACCGCCGAACCAATGTGTTGCCGAACCAACTCTGCCAGGCCAGATTGCTTCAGCCCAAGCCCACCAGCAGCTATAAACATCCAAGACCCCTGCCCCCAGCCTCACTCTATAAATAGAGGGGCAGGGGTACAACAATGGAGGAGAAGTTTTGAGACAAGTTTGAGAGCTCAAGCCTGGAAGAAACTCTCAAACAACTTTAGATACTTGTAATCAAAGCTTTGTACTTGTAATCTAAAGAAAAAAGGAGAATAACATATAAAGTGGACGTAGGCACGTTCTGGCCGAACCACTATAAATCTGTGTGTCTTTTACGGTTTAGTCCCTGCTTTTTATATATTTGCATAAATCATCCAAATCACTAAATACAACATAAAATCAACCAACTCATACGACTTTGGGTGTTTGCGACCATTTTTTACGCAAACATTTTGGTGCTTTCACTGAGAGGAACCAGCTCCCGCTACATCGGATAGAAGTTGAATTTGAAAATCTAAGAGTTCAGATCTAAGAGTTATGACGAGACAAACAAGTAGAAGGCAAAGGCCAGAGAGAAGTGAACACCAAGGAAGTCAAGAGGCTTCCTCAGGAGGGAATCAAGCGTCGATCTTCATCACTAGGGATGAGATGGAGGCCATGATGGAAGACAAGAAGAGATGATCCAGAACTTACTTCAACAAATTGGGCAAATTGGAGCACAAATCCAAGGAGCAACTGGAATTCAGAACGGAGCAGGACCATCTGGCGTAGCACCAGAGCTAGGGGGCACCCACACTTGGAGCATGTTGATCCAATCCCAGAGAGAGAGATAGGGGCCTCTGAGAAACCTGGTAAGGAATGAACGCTCATCCAGGGGGTAGGTAAAATTCCCTCCTGAACTCGGGGGGCAGGTCGAAAGCGATGAACAAGTCGCAAACCTCTCACTAGCACGGTTAGATCATTTACACATGTAAGCGATCGCGCACGATCCATAGGCATGCTCTGAATGACTACAGACCGCACCATAGTGAGAGTTTACGCTTTGACATCCTCGTCTTGCTTTGATCTTGACTTGAACATTCCTGTTGTGGAATTCGTATGATTATTGCTTTGATATTTGCAAATTTACTTGTATGCCCGTGGATCGCGAACGGTCCACGAGCACCTCTTGCATGGTAGCGAACTGCCAAAGTCTTTGATTCGAAAAACTCCCCCAAACAATAACTCCAGCACTGATATTATTAAGTCCCCCCCGGGCACACACAACTCGCCTCGAACGGCACCCGACTTCGAACAGTCACAATTCGCCTCGAACGGCACCCGATCGCGAACGGTCACAATTCGCCTCGAACGGCACCCGACTTCGAACAGTCACAATTCGCCTCGAACGGCACCCGATCGCGAACGGTCACAAATCGCCTCGAACGGCATATGATCGCGAACGGTCACAACTCGCCCCGAACGGCACAACTCCTCTCACCTCAAATGGCTGATCGCGAACGGTCGTCATTTGGGGTCCCCCACTTGACCGCGCACTGTCGCACTTTACCTCGAATGACTCGATCCCGAACGGTCGTCATTTGAAGTTGAGCGCTTGACCTTGAACGGTCACATTTCACCACAGATGACTCGATCCCGAACGATCGATACATGGATTTACGCACTTGACCGCGCACTGTCGCACTTTACCTCGAATGACTCGATCCCGAACGGTCGTCATTTGAAGTTGAGCGCTTGACCTTGAACGGTCACATTTCACCGAAGATGACTCGATCCTGAACGATCGACGCATGGATTTACACGCTTGACCGCGCACGGTCGCACTTCACCTCAAATGACTCGATCACGAACGATCGTCATTTGAAGTTAGGCGCTTGACCATGAAAGGCCGCGCTTCATCCCAAATAGCTCGATCCCGAATGATCGTCATTTGAGGACATGTGAAACTACCAAGCTCTTTACAGGACATCAACAGGATATGAACATCCAGCTCATGGCATTACAAAACACGCCTTCCTACCTCAAGGCATATTTTGGGGGGCAAAGTGTTATCCCATTTTTTGGACAAAACTGGAATATCAATGTTATGTGCGTTTCCACCACGAAGAAGCAGCCAGCAAGCGTACATAAGTCCAGAGTTCCACTCAAGATCCGAATACAAAGTCCATTCGGCCATATACTCTCATATTCATTCGGCAGCACGAAGTGAGAACCCATTCGGCAATTCAAAGGATCAAGTTCCATTCGGCAGTGAAGGACCATCCGGTATACATGTTCATTCGGCATTCTCTCCATTCGGTAGTACCGATCCAACACCATCGAACCAACCATCTTCCCCCTACAACTACCGGACCAAGCATAGCCGAACCATGCTACCACCGGACCGTGCTACCACCGGACCAGCTCCAACCTCACCATACTACTGCCGGTCCAACCTACCACCGGTCCAAACAACATACCACTCACCGTCGAACCAATGTGTTGCCGAACCAACTCTGCCAGGCCAGATTGCTTCAGCCCAAGCCCACCAGCAGCTATAAACATCCAAGACCCCTGCCCCCAGCCTCACTCTATAAATAGAGGGGCAGGGGTATAACAATGGAGGAGAAGTTTTGAGACAAGTTTGAGAGCTCAAGCCTGGAAGGAACTCTCAAACAACTTTAGATACTTGTAATCAAAGCTTTGTACTTGTAATCTAAAGAAAAAAGGAGAATAACATATAAAGTGGACGTAGGCACGTTCTGGCCGAACCACTATAAATCTGTGTGTCTTTTACGGTTTAGTCCCTGCTTTTTATATATTTGCATAAATCACCCAAATCACTAAATACAACATAAAATCAACCAACGCATACGACTTTGGGTGTTCGCGACCATTTTTTACGCAAACAATGTATAAAGAAATGAGTGTTTAAATAAACTAAAACCCTTGAAACTAAAGGGAGACATTGGATGTATATAGAGGCATATAATATCATGAGTTATACCAATCTCCCTTAAATAGTCGATAATACCATATAAAATTATTTGGAATTAAGAATTTGAAATACTAATGCTCTTTACCATTTATAGTATAAATATGTACCTTACATACCTATGGCGATAAACACCCTTAAGCCATAAAATATCCAATGTGGTGTTTATATTATCAAATAAGTAAGAATGTTATGTTACAGGGCTCCTATTGGGATATCTCAAAAAGGTGGATTTAGAGTATCTAATGTACTTTATGATTTGTTGAGCATCCTCAAGGTCATAAATATGATTAGGAGCATAGTTAAAAATATGTTAGGAGTTATATACGATATATAATTAGTAAAGTGTTACTTGCCATTTATGGAGACTATAAGTTGTTGAGCACCCTCAAGGTTGTAATAATATGACAAATGGGTCTTAACACCCACAGAAGGAATTTATGAAGTTCATTTACCTCTTTTAAGGTTCTTGAGATATATATAATTCAGTAGGAGTATTATTAGATAAATATAATAAACCAATCTAATAAATTTAAGAAAATATGTAATGTTATCTGATTTACTCTAATGAACTTGCATAGACAAATGGAAACTATATAGCTATTTTTCGAAAAGAACATACTAACCAGCACAAACTACGAAGACCAATTAAGAAATGTTATGGTCACACTCATCTATGAAAAACTCTGGTATGTTTTTGCCAACGAGCCATTAGCTAAACCCAATAAGGATTTGCACCCAAATAGTTTAAGGATTAAGAAAACTGGTTATTGGACTAGGAGCTTTCCTACTACTATGTGCCATTGACTATGAGCATCAAGACCCAAAGATAGCACAGAACATGATATCGTGAAATATTTAAACACCTATAAAAATCATACAATGAAAAATTTCATACCATAAGCTACAAGATCTAATAGAAATTGTTCCATACAAAGATGAACAAGGACACCTTATTACAAAATCATACACTCAATATGATTGGATACACTAAAAGGTTTATTGGGTTAGGAAATACGCTTGACACTAAGCTTTAGGTTGATTTTATCTTTAGGATAATTTTATTCTTGGATCGTTGATTTTGTCATTCGATCCTTTCATATTGAATTTCATTATGAACTCATTGGATGTACTACCATGGGCCTTATTAATATGTTAAGGACGACCAAGATTATGTTCACGAAAGAACCGAATATGATTCTTGCCGTTAAAGGTACATCTTCTTAGAATATTTTAATGAGGAGAAAACGTAAGTCTAAAGGTGGCAAGAGTAAAGCCAAGGCACAAAGGAAAGGGGATTACCATTTTTTATCGAAGAAGGGACATTGGAAGAGGAACTATATAAACTATTTTGAAGACACTTAAGGGAAAAAGAACTCTTATCCCACTCCTAATGGTATTTTCCTTATAGAAAAGTATTTATCTATAAGCATCTCTAGTTAGGTTTTAGATACCGGATCTGGAATTCATATTTGTAATTTGTTATAGGGAGTTAGAAGCAAGAGTCCCATGGTAATAGGAAGCATGGAATTCCAAGTTGCAAATAAGGCTACTATAGCAGCCGAAGCAATGGTAGAGTACCATGTGAAGATTGCTAGTTGACACAATTTGATTTCATATAATTTCTATTATGTATCAAAATTTATTACTGCAATAATTTCTATTTGTTGTTTAATGGAAAACAGGTATGGTATTGTTTTTAATGACGGTGTTATGAGTATTTTTTTGAAAATAAAATTGTTTATTTTGATGCTTTAAATAACGACATTTAAGTACTTAATATGAATCTTATGTTTAATATTAAAAACAATAATGCGTCTACAATAATTAATAGTAGCCTTGGGTATTGTAGACTAGGTCATATCAATAAGAAACAATAGAACGAGTTAATAAATCAAGAGTTTCTACCATTATTTGATTCTGAATCATCAAATACTTGCACATCATGTCTTAAAGGTAATGGCTACCGATTCATTCATTAGAAGCACCAAAAGAGTTAATGAACTCTTAGGGCTAGTGCATACTAATATATATTGTCCATATCTACAACTACCAAAGGTGGCACCTCATACTTCATAACATTCGTTAATGATTTATCCAGATATGGAAATTTGTTTCTAATGAACACAAATCAAAGGTCTATGATAAATTTACATAATATAAGAATGAAGTAGGAAACCAAACTAATAGGAATGTTAAAATTCTTTGATCTGATTGAGGTAGAAAGTACATTTGATTGAGCCCTATGTCTACTTAAAAGAGAATGAAATTCTTTCTCAAGTCACTCCTCCCTATACTGCTCTACAGAACATTGTTTTAGAAAGGAGAAATTAAACTTTGTCCGACATTGTTTGATCGATAATGAGTGATACAGATGTTGTTTGATCGATAATGAGTGATACAGATGTTGCATGTAACGACCCATATTTTTGATGATAGGATATTTAAATAATTGATTTAAATATTGAATTGTTAATTATGTGAAGGCCCAAAATATGATTTTCTATATACGGTTGTATTAGTACCGAGACTAATTCTATTAAGTTTCAATCGGCATTTTGAATTAAAATGAGTGTAAGCATCGCTATATTTGAAGATCGGATGGTCCGATGGCCAAAATGATATCGAAATGTAAAAAAATATCATTTGGAGCGCTGTTTCAGAGAGCGATGAAATTTATACAATTGGGATAAAAAAACAAGATAATGTACACAAACAAGTTTTGTTACGATCATACATGTCGTGTGATTGTACGAGCTCAAAACATACAATGGTTTATTTGAGAAATCAAATAAATATAATATTAATTTAAGTTAAAGCACACCGAAACCCCCTTTCACTTATTCCATTGTTTCATTGTCTATAGAAGTAAATCATGATCGCCTCTTCCCAAATCATTCAAAAAATAAATCGAGTGATATAAGCACAATAAATTACGATACCAAGTCTGTTGAGCTCGTATCGAAAAGAGCTTTGCATCCAGATGTTCTTTAAAGGGTGCATCATCATTGGGGCACTAGACATTTATGAGGTCGTGTCTTAGGTTTGACTTTGACGATGATAGAAGATGAGTTAGGCAATGGGGACGACACTATTGGAGGCAATGGGGATGACACTATTGGATTTCTTTTTGTAAAGTGCATGTTTCCACATAATCCTATCAAGTCCAATCGATGGAAGCAAAACACGTCAGTGTGTGGGTCAAGGTGGAGTTTATTAGCGAAGACAGTGAACAGATCCATTGATGTGTTGTGAGAAAGGAGGAGAGAGAGGATGTGTGTATGTGATGCATGCATGGCATGTACAAGAATGGAAATTAGTGTTTGGGGGAAGATGGATTATAAAGGTGATTAAGGTAATTATTAATTAAATAAGTTAATTAATTGTTTAATTAATCTCAAATCTTATATTATGCATACCTTATGCATACAAGGTCCGTTTTGGATGCGGTTTCTTGCATTATGTTCACGATGGAGAGCTTTATGGAGTAGCATTGGACTGGTCAGCTTTTATTGAGGTGTGTGATATTTCCTATCACATAATATGATTGTTAATATAGTATTAAAATGATTTTTCGAGATGATTTATAGCTTTAAAACATGATTTTTAATATATTTAAAGCTACATCTTATTTTTTAAAAGAATATAAAAGTGTTTAAAAATGGTTTTAATTGGATGCTATAATTTTACGTATTGAAGACTATTTTGATGAAATTGCTAGACTTAGGCTATTTTGATATTAATCCCACATCGGTTGCTTTAGAATATGTGTGTTATTATAGATGTTTGTATGCTTATTGTTACGTGTACGCTTGTTTTCTTAGTTTAGATGAAAATGTCAACCATAGGCGACATAGTGTTAGGAAAATCCCATTAGATAGAGTTTAATTTATATCGATCGAATGCATACATAATGTGAATTCAAACGATGAGATAGAGTTTCATGCATATCGATTGAATGTGTAAATGATGAAAACTCAAATGGATGGGACAAGTATGTGGAAGAGTATTAAGATGCATACTAACTAATATGAAGATGAAGGACTATAGACTTGGATATGCGCTTCGAACTTTAGAAGAGATGTCGGACATTTTCATTTGGTTTGTACTTAGCCATTTTTGGCTAAGTACACGACTATAGTAGTCATCATCTACAACTGTAGAATGGTCAGTACCTTCCACTATCGATAATGATCGATTTGACCAGTTTTGATGTGGGCGGTGAAGAAATTTCGAGGAGCACGATGTGATGGTTCATTCGCTTGTTTGGCATCCGATTTTGGTTTCATGGCTCTTCGACCAATGGTTTTACGGTAAAGAAAATATGTGACGCTTCGATACAATGACTTCATGATTCAATGATGATGATTCATGGTGGGAAGTGATGGATTTGACAATGAGTGGCTACACTTCGAGATGAAGAGTAGTTGGATTAAAGGGATTGTGAAGGAAGTTTATGGGATGCACGATGACATTCTATGGTCAATGATGACTGTCTAGAATAGTTCTCAACCACGATGACTTCGGACGAGAGTTGTAAAGACATTTCCAAAATGCGGATGAGCTCTACTATCGATGACCTATGGAAAGAGATTATTGATACTCAAGAGTTTCAATTCTTTACTCATAAAGCAAGGGTATGTGTGATGATATCTATTGGGAATACGATGGTCCCTGATAATTCACTTGGGATACGATAGCCTTTGGATCGCATGATGTTTAGATCCATTGTACCCTAGATCACATACGATGGATGTTGTAGTTTCCTGGCCTGTTGAGTAGCATGGATTTGAGTATTGAGAAACTTGGACGTTGTAGTCCTAAGATCATATGATGGAGCCGATCAAGCTATCATATATCCAACACACTAAGTGAGTGAAAGTGAGGATGGATGATGGATGACATGTCTGCTTTAGTTGCTTATCACTTTAGGGATGTCGCACAACATAGATATCATTGACGTAGATATCTAGACACCCATTAGTACTATGACGTGTAGTGCACAATTGATGACTATATATAGAGTAGCATACATCCTATGCTATGTGCTAACTCTTTGGATGAAGGGATAAGTCTGATATGATTCTCTATACCCTTGTTCCATATACTATAACGACTTTTATAGTATTTTAAGATTGTTTATCACTCACACTAAGCTATTGCCTCACTCAAGATTTTATGTTTTGCTTCTTATTACCCTCGGGTTCTCTTATATGAGCAAACTAGAAAGCAAGTGTAAACGATTCATGGAGTTCTGCTGATAGAGTAACAGGAGGAGACGCTTTCTCATACTTCTACATGGGTTTATTATTGCATATTTTGTTGTGTGACACCGTGGAGCCTTAATAGTGTTGACTTACTATGATTAGTCATAGTTTTTTAATTGAGTTTATTTACCATTTGTGTAAACTCTGTTACTGTTTTGTATAATTGTATGAGCATGTGCACTCTGATTTTGTGCTTCATGTGTTATTACTATCTCACGTATTTTATATCTGTGATGACTATTATACTATATTTGATGCACTGTAAATATTCGATGGGTTCTGCGACTGTTTGATGTTTTCTTTCTCTTTTCTTCTCTTTATTTCAATTCTTTTCTTCTTTCCTTTCCCTTGACTATTGTCCTACATTAACCTGATGCTCCAACAGTGCACTTTCGATTTTATGAGCATCGAAGGTGTATGACGGTCGTTACATTTGATATCAGAGCTTAGGTTACGTGATTAACCAGAGTTGATACCTTGATCCAATAGAGATAGGTAGGAGTTGTGACCTTAGACTAGATCGAGAGTCTGACTATACATGAGAGAATGTGTATTTGTTATATATTTAGGCTTTCAAAACCATATAGTAATATTAAGTTTTATAGCATATAAGAGCACTATTGATGAGATTTTATTTATGAGAGACTGATCATTCTTATTATGTATTAAGAGTGACCTAACATACGAGAAATGCTATTATTGACTTCATCTTTACAGCAGAGAAGTGGATAGGATCGGGGACAACTAACCCTGATTTATAGAATATGTTATCTAAGATGATGCAAAACATTATTTGGAATGCCCAAGTTGCTCCAGATGATTATGGTGCTCAAGTGCAAACGCCTAGAGTCGACTTTGTTGAGCTAAAGACAACTTATGTCTAGGAGAGAGACCGTTCCTTGGAACAGAGTCGGTTATTGAAATGCAAGACTTGACGGCTACATGCAAGAGGATCTTTAATGAGTTTGAGTTAGATGACACAACGAGGTAGAATTTGACCTCTAGATAACTCCAGTGATGAGCTTGCATTAATGGAGTGCCCTTATAGCTTCGACTCTGGAGGATCGATTTACTTGGGATTAGTTCATAGTTCACTTCGAAGAAAATTTGTCTCCACTTTTCAAAAGTGGTGTTGTTTAATAATTCGCCAATATGATGTACGGCGATATGTCTGTGTTAGAGTATACAGTCGAATTTTGTAACGATCCTGAATTTTGAACAATTTAAAAATGAAGATATTTAATTAATTTTAAATATTTGAGATAATTTTAAATTGAATTCCAATAAAACTATGAAGTTGGCGATTAAATTTTTGAATTTAATCTATTTAAAGTTGAATAGAAATTTGAATTTAACTTTGAAGTTTGAAATTGAATATTGAAGTTGTATCTAAAATTCAAACTAATGACTTAGAAGAAAATTAATAAATTTGTAGTTAGTTTCAATAACATTTTTCATTTATAGAATAAGATTTTAAATCAATATAAAATCAATAAATAAATATACATAGTAAAAATTCAAACAACATATTTATAAAACTTTGAAAAATATAATGTAATTACATTTGAGAAAATTTAACAACATAATTTTAAACAAAATAATTAGATTTAAAATAAGAAAGAAAATATAATATAAAAAAAATAAAATAAAAAAAAATATAAGAAAAGATATAAAAAATATATATATATAATAAATATAAAATAAAGTATACATTACCTTACCTATCAGCTAAATCCACGCCGCTTTACACGCCTTCAACCCCGCAAATTTCACGTTCCCCTTCTCTTTTACATACGATACCCCTTCCTCCATCAATTTATTCGAAAACCCTACCAAATCAAACCGAAGAAAAAAAAATTAATGGCGTCTTCGTCTTCCCCTTCGCCTTCAAATTAGGGTTTCAACTCGATTCGATCGCGGCCTTTTTTCTTCGAATGATTTTGTCTTCGCTTCGAATCACGGTGAGTAATTTCATTACTCACATCTAGCTCAGACTCAAGTATTTAGGGTTTAAACTCTGTGTTTTAATTCGTATAAAATTGATGGATTTTGTCAATTATGTTACTCGGCCGTTCGAAATTGTTGGGATATTGATTTTTGGCTTGGGTTGATTTTGTGTTTTCCTGTCTCGTGACCACTATGGTTTGATGATTTTTGAAGTGTTTGAACATCATGATTCTTCTGTTTCATTTTTGTTGCTGTTTAAACATGATTTCAGTCACTTGATTTTTCTGACTCGAACTTGACTTTGTTGGATGATTTCCAACATATGAAATTCATTGGATAATTAATACTAAAGTTTTGAACACACTTGGTATGAGTATATACTCAGTTTACAAGTCTTGTTGCCTGAAAACAATAGGCCTATCTTGATTTTTTGTGATGTTGGTCTTGTTCGACTTTTTGCCATGCTATTTCTAGGCATTATATTTTTACTGCCATGTGTATACATACACTTATGTATGCATATATGTGTTGTATGAGTAATATCCACTGTGATTTACTCGAGTTGTACTCTGTGGATTTGGCCTTACTGCCCCTGTTCGACCTTGTTCGATTCAACTTGGTTATGCTTTTGGGTCTCTCAGCTATGAATTATATGGTGATATTTTTGTCACTGTTTTGCATTTGGTTTTGATTTTTATTTGAAACTGTTTCTTTTAATTTTCTCTTGCTTTTGGCTTAAAGTCCTGATAGCATTTTGGTCAATGTGTACACTCGACATAGTCTGCACTGTGTATGTCGACTTTGCATAAGCTCGAGTTCCATAGCATTGCTTTGTACAGTTCACACTTGGTCTTTGTGTTCATATTGTCTGGTCTCCACTGTACATTGGTAGTTACTTGAGCATTTAGTTGTTTCATTACAACTTTGGTCTTGCATATTTAGTTATATTTACTGCAACTTTGGGGTAGCATATTTTATATGCAGATACATTTGAGCATTTAGGCTTGTGCATAATTTCTGCCTAAAGTTAGAAAATAAAGTTTTATTTAGTTTGGCAATTTATTTCACAACCGGTAGCATACTTGATTTTGGCCATTCCTGATATTACCTCTAGTCATTTTGTTCTCTGTAGCATGCAAATAAATTGTCTACAACCTGACACTTCTACTATGCATATGTCACTGCACCATGTGTAGATTCCTTGGACCTTAACTAGCACCTGACTATTTCGTTTATGCATTGTTGACTTCCCTGTTGCTGCAGTATATTGTGACTGATCATGTTGCGTTGTTTGGGTGTTTGCTGCACATATGAAATTGATTCATATGTATGCTAGACATTGTTTACGCTGCATTTTGCTTGTCACTGAGTTCTTTTGGTTTGAGTACATATGCCTAGTTCGCCTTTGGTTGCTGTAGTGATGCATGTGCTTTATGTATCACTGCATATGTGATTTTCCAGGATCATCGAGTGGCTTGGCAGTTGTGTTGAATCGTGATAGTTGTGATTTGACCTCTGCATTTAGTAATTGTTGATAGCATGTTTATATATACATGTTTATGCAGCTTGCAATTGAGTTATAAGTTTGAGTTTACTTGCCTGTTTCATCTGCAGTGCATTTTGTTGAGATTTTTCCTTGGTAGCATTGCATTGATGCACTGAGATTATTTGCAGTTTAATTCGTTTGTACCTTGTACTGGCTCCCTTGTATTCAAGTGGGGGCTGCAGTTTTGGTTTGCAGTTTTTCCTTGAATATCTGAGTTGGTTTAGACTTGCATTTGTGGTGGCTGTAGTTTATGTTTGCAGTTGCCCATGCATACTTGTGGTGGTGCATTTTGTATTTACAGTGCCTTATTGTCACTGTCTTGATTGAGTTTCTTGATGCGTTGAGCTTAGCTTGCTTCTGATTTTGCTGAAGTTTGATAGTCTCGACTAAGTTGCTTCGAGACAGTTTTGTTGCATTATGATCTTGTGGTGGCTGCGTTGTTGTTGCAGTTCGCCCTTGTGTTCATTAGTGACTGCAGTTTCATTTTTATGAAAATTTGCACTTGTTGAAATGTGCAGTAATAAGTTGTTGAAAAACTTGTTTTATTTCACAAGTTGTAGTGGCGAGGCAGTGCACGCAAGCGTGAACTGCAGCCACGGAGTTGACATTTTAAATGTGGCGAGGCCGTACGCGCGTGTGTGTACTGCAGCCCTACCAAATTTAATGTTTAAATTGATGTTTTCTTTGATGAAAATTATTTTATGTTGCAAATTCAATATATTTTGAATCAATTTTGATGATTTTGTTGTTAATTGCCGTTTAGGCAAATTTTGATTGTTTTCTAAATTATCTTCATCAATAATCCCTTCATCTATCTCATTGATAAATCTGAATCTACTGAATTGATGTTTAACACTGTTAAGTGTTATATTTACCGTTATCCGATTTCTTGTTAAAGGATCGGATAGGTAAATTATATTTGACTGTCATCTAATTGTTGATTATTATTGCCTCTATGCACTAATAACTGAGTTTGAATTAGACTGACCTGTGTATTATTTTCTTTTGAATATAATACTCGGGTCAGACCGAGTATTTTTACAGCTTGAAGATTTTCAGGCCGAGAAGTTAGAGAGAGAGGGGGAAGCACTTCACTAAAGTTTTTCGAGAAAATTTTCTTTGTACTCTAAAAGATATATATATATATATAGATAACTGTTCCGCTGTATTAAAATCTGATTCATTGTATAAAACTCTGATGTATGTAAGAAAAAATTCATTTATGAAAAATATTATGATTATTCTGTGATTCTGTGGCTGATTCTGTTTAAACTCTATAAACTGACTAACAATCCGTCATTTTGAACGTTTCTAGTTGGTTTAATTACCGACTAGAGGCGGTCAGAGCGGCGGGTCGTTACAAAAGTGGTATCAGAGCTTTGGTTTACTCAAAGCTCAGTTTATGATGTTTAATATGAATAGTTACTAGAACCACTATAAAGAAAGTGCTTTTCAAATTTAAAGAAGTATAAAATTGTTTTCTTTAAAATAAAAAGGTATTTTGAAAATTAGAATTATTTTGAAAATTCCCTTCTCTAAATGTGAGTGTGCGATAGTTTATATTCGGTGAGGTCTCATTAGATTTGAGTTTCGATCGTTCGGAAACTCATTATCGAATTATTGAGATTTATGAAAATGAAATATGAGTTAAGAGAACTAGTGAATTAATGAATTGGTTTAAATCAAATATCTTGAATATTTCGAGTAATAATTGTGAAATAAAATGATATGTTAATTTGGTTATAATCAAACGGATTATTGAACTATAACTTGAGAATTTGACTCTGAATTCTTTTGAAATTGATTTCAAACGTTGTGAAGAACAAGTTAGTAAATAAATGAATGGATTATAAGTATTTAACTTATAATATGAACTTTTGGTATATAACTGAGGTATATAAATTGAATTGAATTGAATCAATAAGAAGATTTATAAATTGAAGTTTTATAAATAGAAAAGGAATTTATGAAGATTGTTTATAAATTCGAAACCAATTGAATTTGATAAATGAAAAATAGAAGTTATTAAAGAAGATATATTCGTGATTTTGGACAGCGAATTATCCTTTAAATATTGTTATAGTAAATGTTGGTTGGGAATTTTATCCACGATTTTGGACAGTGGATAATCCTTTAAATAAAAAGTGTAGAAACACTGAATTGAATAGAAAAGTATATTCACGATTTTGGACAATGAATATATTAGTGAATAAAACAGATATGTTTTAGAGAGAATGATTGAATAATCCAACCCCTGCTAATAAAAAAATGCAATTATTGATAGGAAACTTCGAAAACACCTTGTTAATTATAATGGCGAAAACCGAAGCACAAAAAGCAGCACGCCGTGAACGAAGAGAAATTGCTCGTAGAGAAGCAGGAGCGAGACGTGCGGAAATTGAAAGGAGATTCACTGAAAGGCAAGCACCTGGTCCATATGATGAGGTTATTTGCTATCGATGTCATAAAAAGGGACATTATGCCCTTAAGTGCCGAGAGAGGAGAAAGATAAGGATTGTGGATGACCGATTTGCTCGTCCGGAGATTGTGTGTTTTAAATGTCAGGAGAGGGGGCATTTTCTTAGCCATTGCCCTAAAGTGAAAAAGAAAAAGTGCGTACTCAATTTACCCGTCGATAGATTGACAATCTGCTACCATTGTCGTCAGTCTGGACATATAGCCAGAAACTGCACCGAAAGACAACAAGGAGAGCAAGCTATAGCCCGACCAGCTAGAGCGAAAAGTGCTAAGGTGATAGATAAGGATGGAAACATCTCATATTATTGCAATAACTGTAAGGAATGGGGACATGTGGATTTTGAATGTGTTAATTCTCCTTTAACATAATATGAAATAGTGTCATCCGAAGATGAAAGTTTGGCAAAGATGCATACTATCGGACAAGAAGTCGTTAGTCCTTAATTATTCTGAATCTTAAACCAATCGATATATTTTGTAATACTATCTTTTGTAATCCACAATCTTCTGTGTACGTTTTTTTTTAAAAGTATTAAGCTATGTGAAATTTTGTACGGAGGAAATATTTTAATGAAATAGCATTTTGGGAAGTGATATTATGGAAGGAAGTTTAATTGTTGATTTAATTGTATGAATCAAACTGAGTTTGATGTGAAGTTTATATTTCAAGCTTAAAACTATTGTCTAAAATAGTGAATGTGGAAATATGAATTTAATGGAACTAAATCGATGAATGATTTACTAAAGAACTAGTTGACTATTTTTGAAATAGAGAGTAAATGTAAAGTTCAAATAGAATTTAAATTTCAAATTTGAAGTTGTCAACATGATAATCCATTATAGGTTTAAATAGACTCAGTGATGAATTTGAATTTAAACATGCGGAGAATTAAATTAAGTGGAAAACTTAATATTGAAAAGTTTAAGATCGGGTTAAAACTGATATTGTGAAAAGTATGAAGAATTCAAACTATGAATTAAGTTGAAATTGAAAAAGTTAATAGTTTTAAAGATGTTTTAAAATGCATTAACTATCGAATGCATAGATTTCAACATTCAATTGTTGAAATAGGCATTTCGAAAAATTAAGGAAATGGTAGACTATAACACTATTGTTATAGTAAATGGTTTCCGGAAGGAAATGTTGTTTATAGTATTGGGATTTATATATCTATCTTAAATCCGAATCCCTATACTAGTGATTTTGAGTTGTCGTAACGATGTTTTACGCAACATTCGTTTTAACTCAAATAAATGTGTTTAAAAGAATGATTTCCTTAAAGAAAGAAATATATACTTAATTTTGATTCAAGTATATCGAATATTTTCAAAGTATTGAAAATGAAAGAATTTTTGAATTACTTATTATTGAATAAGTATGGAAATGTTTTTCCAATGTGAAATGAAAGGTTTGAAACTTTATCTTTTAAAGATAAATTGGAAAATGATTATTTGAAATTAGTTTCAAATGGCTAAGTGTGAAAATTATATATCTTGTAAAGATATTATTTTGAGAAATTTGAACGATTAGTTCAACTTGGAAATTTTTCAAAGAATTGAATTTTGAGTTAAATTGAGTTTAACTTTGACACCAAAAATAATATAAGTTCAATTTTGAATTTTGGATAGTCGATTGGGATTGTATGTCTAACATTGTGAATTGATGACATAGCATTTGATCTCTATTAAATATATATCTGTGGTGGCGGAGAATTTTTTCTTTTAGCTTAACACCCTTCTCTGAGACGTACGAGCTTAGAGGTTATATATCGATAGACATCAATTATGTGTTGAGAATTGACGATGTAACGTGAAATCCAAATCGATTGTGAAGTCGATAATGAATTGGATTGTGAATGTGAAGTAGGTTTGAGATAACCTTAAATTTTCAAATCGATTTAGAGGAAAATTTTAAACGTGATGGAAAATTGGAATCCTCTATTTGTTGTGAATGTGAATTGAGTTTTCGTAACTTATATATGTGAATATAATCGAAAACCATCAGTTTAGAAAGTCATTATTATGAAAATCCTGTGTAGGGTTACATAGATATGATAAGTACGAAATGTGAAATGAAGTACTATATGTATGTGACATATGTTTTCTAAAAACTGAGGATATGGAAATGTACCTTCCATTTATTATGTGTGAAAGTGATTGGAACTCGGTGGAGTGTCCATTGTAAATCGTAGCTACGTAGAATTCCATTAGTGGAATGTCCAATGGGACTGATATGATATCCCAATCGTGTTTGGGATTATGTGATTGATGCTGGCGTAATTTGTGGGGTGTGATGCCTACAGTTACAAGCGATTCCACTGAGATAGTGGCGCAACCGCCGAGTAAACTGCGATCTGGAAAACCGAAGCGTAATTCGAGGGGCGTGATGCCTAAGGCTACGAGCGATTCTACTGAGATAGTAGCGTAACCGCCGTGTGGACCGCGATCTAAGGCGATAACCATGGCGAAATTCGAGAGTGATGAGAAATCTAAGATTACAAGCGATTCTACTGAGATAGTAGCGAAACCGCCGGGTAAACTGTGATCCATGGGGGAACGGACTTTCCATATCCATTTTTAAAAGAATTTTTAAAAAAAGTATTTTCACTGGGAGTTGAAGCAAGTATGTTTAGTACTAGGAGATTTTTAGTCTTGCGCATGGCCAGCGTATGCCTAAAAGTCTGTGAGAACGACGATGGACTTGTTAAACTTTGAGTTATCAAGTATTTTCAAACTTTGAACAGAAAATCAATAATCTGAAATTAGAATTACATAATTCTAACTTAATGAACTAAGGAAGAAGATCTTTTTGAATATTTTGAAAGCACACAGCTTTGGATAAGGTATATTATGCAAATATTTAGCATGAAAGATTTAAAGTTTAAAAATCTGAGTTTGTAAGTCAAAAATTTGATAAAAGACTTTTGTGTCTTGATTATTGAAATCGATGAACAAAACTAGTGAAATGAAATAAATGGAATGAATCCTATATTTATTTATGAGTTTGAAACTTGGTAAAATTGTGTAAAATATAAATATTAGTGAAATTTCAACAATCGTTTTTCCTAACTTATAATTTCGGGACGAAATTCTTTTAAGTAGGGGAGATTGTAACGATCCTGAATTTTGAACAATTTAAAAATGAAGATATTTAATTAATTTTAAATATTTGAGATAATTTTAAATTGAATTCCAATAAAACTATGAAGTTGGCGATTAAATTTTTGAATTTAATCTATTTAAAGTTGAATAGAAATTTGAATTTAACTTTGAAGTTTGAAATTGAATATTGAAGTTGTATCTAAAATTCAAACTAATGACTTAGAAGAAAATTAATAAATTTGTAGTTAGTTTCAATAACATTTTTCATTTATAGAATAAGATTTTAAATCAATATAAAATCAATAAATAAATATACATATTAAAAATTCAAACAACATATTTATAAAACTTGGAAAAATATAATGTAATTACATTTGAGAAAATTTAACAACATAATTTTAAACAAAATAATTAGATTTAAAATAAGAAAGAAAATATAATATAAAAATAAATAAAATAAAAAAAAATAAATATAAGAAAAGATATAAAAAATATATATATATAATAAATATAAAATAAAGTATACATTACCTTACCTATCAGCTAAATCCACGCCGCTTTACACGCCTTCAACCCCGCAAATTTCACGTTCCCCTTCTCTTTTACATACGATACCCCTTCCTCCATCAATTTATTCGAAAACCCTACCAAATCAAACCGAAGAAAAAAAAAATTAATGGCGTCTTCGTCTTCCCCTTCGCCTTCAAATTAGGGTTTCAACTCGATTCGATCGCGGCCTTTTTTCTTCGAACGATTTTGTCTTCGCTTCGAATCACGGTGAGTAATTTCATTACTCACATCTAGCTCAGACTCAAGTATTTAGGGTTTAAACTCTGTGTTTTAATTCGTATAAAATTGATGGATTTTGTCAATTATGTTACTCGGCCGTTCGAAATTGTTGGGATATTGATTTTTGGCTTGGGTTGATTTTGTGTTTTCCTGTCTCGTGACCACTATGGTTTGATGATTTTTGAAGTGTTTGAACATCATGATTCTTCTGTTTCATTTTTGTTGCTGTTTAAACATGATTTCAGTCACTTGATTTTTCTGACTCGAACTTGACTTTGTTGGATGATTTCCAACATATGAAATTCATTGGATAATTAATACTAAAGTTTTGAACACACTTGGTATGAGTATATACTCAGTTTACAAGTCTTGTTGCCTGAAAACAATAGGCCTATCTTGATTTTTTGTGATGTTGGTCTTGTTCGACTTTTTGCCATGCTATTTCTAGGCATTATATTTTTACTGCCATGTGTATACATACACTTATGTATGCATATATGTGTTGTATGAGTAATATCCACTGTGATTTACTCGAGTTGTACTCTGTGGATTTGGCCTTACTGCCCCTGTTCGACCTTGTTCGATTCAACTTGGTTATGCTTTTGGGTCTCTCAGCTATGAATTATATGGTGATATTTTTGTCACTGTTTTGCATTTGGTTTTGATTTTTATTTGAAACTGTTTCTTTGAATTTTCTCTTGCTTTTGGCTTGAGGTCCTGATAGCATTTTGGTCAATGTGTACACTCGACATAGTCTGCACTGTGTATGTCGACTTTGCATAAGCTCGAGTTCCATAGCATTGCTTTGTACAGTTCACACTTGGTCTTTGTGTTCATATTGTCTGGTCTCCACTGTACATTGATAGTTACTTGAGCATTTAGTTGTTTCATTACAACTTTGGTCTTGCATATTTAGTTATATTTACTGCAACTTTGGGGTGGCATATTTTATATGCAGATACATTTGAGCATTTAGGCTTGTGCATAATTTCTGCCTAAAGTTAGAAAATAAAGTTTTATTTAGTTTGGCAATTTATTTCACAACCGGTAGCATACTTGATTTTGGCCATTCCTGATATTACCTCTAGTCATTTTGTTCTCTGTAGCATGCAAATAAATTGTCTACAACCTGACACTTCTACTATGCATATGTCACTGCACCATGTGTAGATTCCTTGGACCTTAACTAGCACCTGACTATTTCGTTTATGCATTGTTGACTTCCCTGTTGCTGCAGTATATTGTGACTGATCATGTTGCGTTGTTTGGGTGTTTGCTGCACATATGAAATTGATTCATATGTATGCTAGACATTGTTTACGCTGCATTTTGCTTGTCACTGAGTTCTTTTGGTTTGAGTACATATGCCTAGTTCGCCTTTGGTTGCTGTAGTGATGCATGTGCTTTATGTATCACTGCATATGTGATTTTCCAGGATCATCGAGTGGCTTGGCAGTTGTGTTGAATCGTGATAGTTGTGATTTGACCTCTGCATTTAGTAATTGTTGATAGCATGTTTATATATACATGTTTATGCAGCTTGCAATTGAGTTATAAGTTTGAGTTTACTTGCCTGTTTCATCTGCAGTGCTTTTTGTTGAGATTTTTCCTTGGTAGCATTGCATTGATGCACTGAGATTATTTGCAGTTTAATTCGTTTGTACCTTGTACTGGCTCCCTTGTATTCAAGTGGGGGCTGCAGTTTTGGTTTGCAGTTTTTCCTTGAATATCTGAGTTGGTTTAGACTTGCATTTGTGGTGGCTGTAGTTTATGTTTGCAGTTGCCCATGCATACTTGTGGTGGTGCATTTTGTATTTACAGTGCCTTATTGTCACTGTCTTGATTGAGTTTCTTGATGCGTTGAGCTTAGCTTGCTTCTGATTTTTCTGACGTTTGATAGTCTCGACTAAGTTGCTTCGATACAGTTTTGTTGCATTATGATCTTGTGGTGGCTGCGTTGTTGTTGCAGTTCGCCCTTGTGTTCATTAGTGACTGCAGTTTCATTTTTATGAAAATTTGCACTTGTTGAAATGTGCAGTAATAAGTTGTTGAAAAACTTGTTTTATTTCACAAGTTGTAGTGGCGAGGCAGTGCACGCAAGCGTGAACTGCAGCCACGGAGTTGACATTTTAAATGTGGCGAGGCCGTACGCGCGTGTGTGTACTGCAGCCCTACCAAATTTAATGTTTAAATTGATGTTTTCTTTGACGAAAATTATTTTATGTTGCAAATTCAATATATTTTGAATCAATTTTGATGATTTTGTTGTTAATTGCCGTTTAGGCAAATTTTGATTGTTTTCTAAATTATCTTCATCAATAATCCCTTCATCTATCTCATTGATAAATCTGAATCTACTGAATTGATGTTTAACACTGTTAAGTGTTATATTTACCGTTATCCGATTTCTTGTTAAAGGATCGGATAGGTAAATTATATTTGACTGTCATCTAATTGTTGATTATTATTGCCTCTATGCACTAATAACTGAGTTTGAATTAGACTGACCTGTGTATTATTTTCTTTTGAATATAATACTCGGGTCAGACCGAGTATTTTTACAGCTTGAAGATTTTCAGGCCGAGAAGTTAGAGAGAGAGGGGAAAGCACTTCACTAAAGTTTTTCGAGAAAATTTTCTTTGTACTCTAAAAGATATATATATATATAGATAACTGTTCCGCTGTATTAAAATCTGATTCATTGTATAAAACTCTGATGTATGTAAGAAAAAATTCATTTATGAAAAATATTATGATTATTCTGTGATTCTGTGGCTGATTCTGTTTAAACTCTATAAACTGACTAACAATCCGTTATTTTGAACGTTTCTAGTTGGTTTAATTACCGACTAGAGGCGGTCAGAGCGGCGGGTCGTTACAAATTTGATGTGATGTTGAAGTACAATCTATCTTGTATTGATACTCTACTAAAAAAGAATGAAGAATTTATCATTGGGTTGAGTGATCATCTTAGATAGTGATTGATGGTCGTGTTAATGAGAGCTTTGAGAAGTTGATCAAGAAGGCATTTTGATGTGAGAGTGTATACCCGGTGTAGAAGGATTGTCCCAAACTAACTAATTATGGACAAACTATGGAAACATATGCATTGAATGCCGTTCTAATTTCATCGAGTTCTCCATCGATGAAAGATAAAGGGAAGGGCTTTACTAACTAGGGTCTGCTTTCCACTTATAGCGATTCCACAAGTGTTTTATTTTACATCGAGGTTTCACATTCCTTTATATTTAGTGATTTGTAGATATATTGGGACTGAGACCCAAGATAGTTGACCGACCTTTAAATTATGATGAACCTTTTTTATGGGCTTAGCTAACCTAAACATGGTTTGTCGAGACGTAGCCTTATCGAGTCGTAGATATTTATTTGTTGGTTATTGATTCGTTTTCAATATAGTTGGGTTCGGTATTATAGTATGCAAATTGACTATCTAAAGGGTTATGGAATAGTGATAGATTATGAGAGGCCGTTAGAGACAATAGGGACTTTTGATGAATGGAAGAGAGTGTTCGGTTGCCCAATTGACGGCGAGGTGTGGCTAACTTTATATATTCGCTTGATATCATATATGACGAGTGGTCATATGTGCCTATAGATAGAGATTGTCTGGACACATTCGATGAGGTGATCAGATTACCACCATGTAGGGATTGAGTTCCATATTAATCTGGTTAGAGGTGCTAGACTAGTATTTATGCCTTTAAGGTCTATGGTGCCCAAAGAGTAGACTAAAGGTGCAAGCGGATGATCTATTGAGGTAAGGCTTCACTTGTAGGAGCATATTTAGTGGGATGCACTTATAGTGTTTGCCGCTAAGGAGAATGGCTTTCTGAGTTCATATGTTGATAATCGTGAACTGAATGAGATGAAGAGCAAGTATCCATGCTCATTTATTAATGGCTTGTTCAATCAGCTCAACAGTGTGAAGGTGTTCATTTAGTTGGACCTTGAGATTAGGTTTCATTCATTGAGGGTATCTAAAGCGTTTCATATGCCTTTGATTTTTGATTGACTGGTTATGTCATTCAGGCTTACCAATGCGTCGACATGCTTTGTTGATTTCTTGGACCGTGTTTTAATGGATCACTTGAGTAAGTCTGTGCTTGTGCTCATTGATGATACTTTCATATACTCATGGATGAAAGTAGAGCATAAGGCATGATTGAAAGTTGTATTGGAGGTGTTGTGAAGACATCGGTTGATGATGAGATTTTCAATGTATCACTTCTGAAGGAAGGAAGTGAGATGCTTGGGTGACGTTATTTCAGAGTATGACACTTCTATAGATCCTACGATGGTTACAGTAGTCCAGGATTTGAACATGTTGAATATGCGATTATATGATTTTTGTTTGATGATGATAAACATATATATATTCGTGTAAATGTATTTGTTAATGTACTATTTTATTTTTCATAAATTAAATAAATATTTGCTGAATAAAAATGAGTAACACAGAATTTGAATTCAAACTGAAATTTTATTCAAACGAATATTTATTACAATCCTTGAATAGTACAAATTTCAAGCTCTCACTATATATATACAATTTCAATACAATTTTGATTACATCACGATTCACATTTACATTTGACCTCACTACATATCACTCATTCACTCAACTCGTATTATATCTTCAACTTCACTCCAAATTGAATCCAGCTTTTGAGAAATATGAAGAAATATACATTGAAGCAGTAAAATTGAAAATAAAATATTTTTGCAGTATAAAATAAAATGTGGATTTTGAAAATAATATTTGCCTCAGTTATTTGGGATGTTCGTCATCATTTAATTTTCAATTCATCATACACGAACAGCTTGTGACATACACAGTATATCACTGTATATGCCACAAGGCCGTGCACACCGATATATACACTTGATAGATTTACAAGGACAGGTGAGCACAGGTCAAACCCAAAACGCCGGGTTCAACTCAAGTGCAATAAAATAATGTCACAACTTTCAGCATAAGGTCAAATCCGAGCTACAAGCTGGATTCAACTCAGGTGTAATTCGAAAAACAAATCCAAATGCATATCAGACAATGTCACGAGACTCAGCATGTACATGATGGCAGCTGAAACATCAAGACAGCATACAAAACAAACTTCAACCAATGACCAGATACAAAGTGCATAAGGGAAGTTGTACCGAAACAAGCTCAACTGGACAGTACAGAGGCAATCATGCACATCAACTAGTAGAGCAGGCTCGAATGACCAAGTGCACCAAAGATATGGCAACACAGCAACAAAGATGAAACCAAACACACTACGACAATACATGGAGTTCAAGACAGCCATAACATCAATTAACAACAATACGATGAAGTTCCAAATCAACATAACTCGGCTAGCTAACTCAACCACAGACCCAATATTTCAACTGACACATATATGCAAGCAAAGATTACATGTGCAGCAGCCTCAACAATACAAACACAAGTACACATATGGTGTACTTACTCAACTGAAGTAAAACAAGACTCAAATGTAATGCACAGTCCAACTAAAAGTCAACATGCTCACAAACGACTCAAGACTGCACAATTCAAGAAGGCACCAAACCACAAACAAAATGCAAAGGCCAGCAACATTGAAATGGATAGAACGGTGGTTCAACTACAAGTCAAGTGTATATGCATATTAAAGTGAATCTGAAATTAGACTCGACTAATCCTACAACAAGACCACCAAGTTCAACAGTCGAGCATCACCAACAAAGTGATACAATAGTCAAAGACAAAATGGCCGGAGTCATGAAATAGCAGGTAAAATCGAACAAGGTCGAAAGTGCTACCAGAGGCAGTGAACAGTATGGCCAAAGTCGAACAAAATCAACATCGTCAAAGTCAAAAAAATCAAAGCCAAAGTCAAGTAGGTAAGTCACTACCGTAACAACCATGGAAAGATCGAACGGTTCGAAATCAAAACCGTGTTAATGAAGTAAATGAAATTATTCGATATGAACAAGTCAAAACTTATCATTAGCATTAAAAAAAATCGAATGGCCAAGAAAAATCAAGTGACGAATTCGAGTAAATGAATACGAACGAAATTCGAGGGTCTTGAATCATATATAAATAGGTAACATCATCGGCAAATAGAGAGTATCGAGTTCAAGTATTTAAACCAGAGAGTAAAAGGCAAAAATCACATACCCGAATCAAAGCAAAACTCAATCAAATAGAAGCAGCCGATCGACAGAGCAAGGAAATCGATATATATCGACAGAGCAAGGAAATCGATATCAAGCGATCTAATTTGGCATCTTCAATCTCTCCAAAGCCCTAATTTTGATCGAACAAGGAAAAGGAACGAGCCGCCATTATACGTAACAAAGAAGAAATGGGCCGAACACATAAAAATAGAAATAAAGGAGGGCGTGTTTTGTTGGGCTAGCCTTGTTCATTTTTAATTAATAATTAATTAGGGTGTTAGGGTTTTTTTTTTTAAATTGGTTTTAAAATTTGTATCTCTCTTTTAAAACGTTGTAGTTACTAGTCTGGGACTAGGGGACAAATTACGTGGCGTAGTTTGAGAATTCGCAACTAAGTGGCTGAGTTGTGGCAGGGTTTTGAGCATAGAGTTAGGTTAGTCAGTAGCGGGTGTCGTGAGTTTACGTGTGTAAGAGTGTGACTACTTAATTTCTAGTAAAAACCTTGGGGGCAGCACGTAGGCAAGGTTTTGCCGAAGCTGGGTAAATTCTGCATCGTTCTATTTCTGCATTTTTTCTGCTATTCTCTGTGCTGATATTGTTTTGATATATCTGTGTTGAAATAATTCTATAGGCTTCCGCAATAATTTTCATAATTAACTGTATCACATTATTCATCCTCCTTTAGGGTGAAATCGATCCTACAAGTGGTATCAGAGCTAGGAATAGAAGTCAACTTTTGTTTAAAAAAATTCATTTTTCAAAAACCAATTTACATTTTAAAAATTTAAATTTTTACAATGGCTTCCTTTAATAATGTTTTTGCTGAGGGTCAGTCCATAGTTAGACCACCAATGTTCAATGGTGAATACGCCTACTGGAAAAATAGAATGGAAATTTTTCTGAAAACCATTGACGCTTGGAATATTGTTGTGACAGGTTATAGAGCACCAACTATAATTGTAGATAATCAGGAAATAGATAAACCGATGGATCAATGAACAGAATTTGAAAATAAATTACAAAATGCTAATGCTAAAGCTATGAATTCTATTATCTGCTCATTGGATCAGTTTGATTTTAATCGTGTCTCACATTGTCTAACTGCGCAGGAAATATGGCACACACTCGAAGTGACTCACGAAGGAACGTCGTAAGTCAAAGAATCTCGCCTTGCCATGCTAAGCAGCGAATACGAGAACTTCACAATGGCGAAGGAAGAAAATGTCAAAGAGATGTATGGACGACCTTCCAATATCGTATACAAATCAAAAGCTCTTGGAAAATCATACACAGAGTTGGTGATAGTCCGAAAAATCCTCAAAGTCCTTCCACGAAGTTTTGAAGCCAAAGTGACTGCCATTCAAGAATTAAAAGATTTGAAACAAATGAAAGTCGAAGAACTCATCGGAAATCTCACCACTTATGAGCTAGAAATGAAATTCAAGGAAGAGCGTGAAGGAGGAGATACTCGAGAGAAATCAATAGCTCTTAAAGGAACAACAAAAAGTGATGGTGATGATGATGATGATGGAGCAGCAGAATTGGAGATGATAATAAAGAAATTCAAAAGGTGGAATTACAAATACAGAAATCCAACACTAAATCGAAAATTCCAAAGCAGAATAAATAAAATATTAGACAATCCAGAAGAACAGAAGATCATCTGTCATAAGTGCAACCAACCCAGACACCTTAGGCCAAATTGTCCTCAAAATCGACGCGACTTTGTAAAGAAATCAAAAAGGAGAAGTTTTACAGCCACGTGGAATACAAGTGATGAAGATAATCAAAGTACTAATACTGAGAGTGAGAAAGCAGACATGTGCCTTCATGGTGAAATAACTAACATTGATGATGATGAGCCAAGTGAGGTATCAAAACTTACTCATTCAGAATTACTTATATATTTCCACGAAGTGAATGGATGTTTTGAACGACTTAGGGAGAAGTATGCCAAACTCGAATCACAAAAAGATACTTTGATAGATTTAAATAAACAACTTGACCAATTAGTTAAAACCAATCAAAATAGGATCTCTAAGTGTGATAAGTGTCCAACATTCGAAGAAGAAACTAAAAAATCAGAAATTAATATAAAATCACTTGAAAATGAAATTCTAATTTTGAAAGAAAGTGAAAATACTATGAGATAAAATTATATTAAAAAGTGCACAAAATTGTTAAACGAAATTGAATTTCTCAAAACACAAGTCCAACAACCGTCAATGACCTTACATAAATTTTCCAAAAGTGAAAAATCGTTGAATATGATCTTAGGGAAACAAACTATTAATATAGTTAGATAAGGACTTGGATATAATAAATTTAAAAATGTTAGAAATGAAATTAATCAAGTCAATTCAATGTGCAAAATTTGTAGAGAATTTGGACGCAATCAAAATAATTGTTGGTATAGATCCAAATACGTAAAAACTATACCAATTTGGGTTCCAAAAGGCACAAATATAAAATCTCTCAAAGTTAAATAAATCTGGTGCCAAAAGGAACATATATAAATAGTTTTGGGTCTCCATAAAATTATTTTTCAAAACCAATTTCCACTAATAACCATGGACCTATAAAAACAAATAGGTCACAAAAATCTTTTATCGTGTAGGAGTGGTGGCAGGCTAAGGAACAACAACAGTGTTATCTGGATTCTGGCTGTTCCAGAAACACAACGGGCGATAAAGCAAAGTTCCTTAGCCTAGTATAAAGGTGACAGAATCATAATGGACAAGAACGAAAAATATCGTAAAGGTAAAACAGGTAATGGTATATTTATGATATGTTAAATGTGATAATCTGCACCGTAATCTAAGAAAAATCAGCCAATAATGAGATGATGAAAAGACGATGATTTTGATTCTGACGTATACAAACTTGTTGGCCAATTATATTCTTATGCCAAAAACACTATAAAAATCTCTAGATTCTTTGAATTTGGATTAAACTTAGTGTTTTGTTGGATGATAATACATTTGGTTATAATACAGCTAACTCTATATTCACGGTTTCTGATTATTTACATAGCTTCAATTCAAATTCAAGAGAATGTCATTCAAAATGCTGTTAAAATTGAGTGTGAAATTTTTGGTGCACACTTCATGATCCGGTCTATCAAATTCAATCAGTGATAATTTGGAATGAAAGAAAAATTCAGATGCAGGTTACACTGGTAATCTAGTTGATAGAAAACTTACTAGTTGAACGTGATTTTTGTAGAGACATTTAGTAACTGTATCATTTTTTTAAGAAAATATATGCATATTTTTCAATTCAAATAATTTTCAAATAGCAGAAATTTTTCTCATATAACCCCTTCGAGAAAATCATTTTTGACCATATTTTCAGATCAGTCATTTTGAAAAAATTGCTTTTATAATTATTTTGAATTTGATTTTAAATGACAATTTTGACTAATCTGACTCCCTACTAATTATCAAAAAGATAAATAGTGGTTGAAAAAGTGATGAGTATTGATATTTATCATACATTACTCAAGATAGTATATTTAGAAAATTTCTTTAGAAATTCAAACAAGAGTTATAAAAACTTTTTGTTTGGTAAAGATTCCATGACCATTTCTATTTCTATCATATTTCTATCGACCATCGCTCATCAAAAATTCAATGTAGTTTTTCGATATGTGGTACTTTAAACAGGAATCATTCGTTTTTCATTTTATAAAATAAAATAAAATCCAAAGTATTCGCTCTCATTTAAAAGTCCTCACGGTCATGCATGGGTGAATTACTTGGAATTTTTTATGTGCTTCCATGCTCATTTAAAAGTCCTCACGGTTATGCATGCATGGAACGCATATCAAAATTGATTTATTAAATAAACAAGTTGATTCTAATCCCATTTAAAATTCCTCACGGTTACGCGTGGTTAGAAGATACTTGAATTCATTTTTTAAATTAAAATTGGAATATTACTAATCTCATTTAAAAGTCCTAACTTTTATGCATGGTTAGTAGATATTCAAATTCCTGATATAAATGTACCACAAAGACACAACTGTATGGTTTTATATGATAACAATATTTCCATCATTCTAAAAGTGGTATATGTGCCTAACAGAGTATTTATGATTTTTGTTTGATTTTTTATTGAAATTTAATATTTATATTCAATTGAATTTTAATGTTGGATTAATATCGATCACTTTATCTCTATTTTCTCTAACACTAATACTATTTTCCTGATAACAAAAGGGGGAGATAAAAGTTAAGATTTTGTCAAATAAAATCAAGCAAACGTCAAATATTTTCCATTTGCATCTAGGCTCATTTGCATATTTTTGTTTGTATGCATATATGTAGGGGGAGCTTTGTGTAGAGAGGAAGCATTTAAATAGGGGGAGCAATTAGAGTATATCTATGATCAAATACATTTAAATACTCAAAATCTTAAATATATGTTTGTTATCATCAAAAGGGGGAGATTGTTGAATATGCGATTATATGACTTTTATTTGATGATAATAAACATATATATATATATATATATATATATATTCATGTAAATGTATTTGTTAATGTACTATTTTATTTTTCATAGATTAAATAAATATTTGCTTAATAACTAAAAACAACACAGAATTTGAATTCAAACAGAAATTTTATTCAAACGAATATTTATTACAATCCTTGAATAGTACAAATTTCAAGCTCTCACTATATATATACAATTTCAATACAATTTTGACTACATCACGATTCACATTTACATTTGACCTCACTACATATCACTAATTCACTCAACTCGTATTGTATCTTCAACTTCACTCCAAATTGAATCCAGCTTTTGAGAAATCTGCAGAAATATACATTGAAGCAGTAAAATTGAAAATAAAATATTTTTGCAGTATAAATAAAATGTGGATTTTGAAAATAATATTTTCCTCAGTTATTTGGGATGTCATCATCATTTTATTTTCAATTCATCATAGACGAATAGCTTGTGACATACACAGTATATCACTGTATATGCCACAAGGTCGTGCACACCGATATATACAATTGATAGATTTACAAGGACAGGTGAGCACAGGTCAACCCCAAAACGCCGGGTCAACTCAAGTGCAATAAAATAATATCACAACTTTTAGCACAAGGTCAAATCTGAGCTACAAGCTGGATTCAACTCAGGTGTACTTCGAAAAACAAATCCAAATGCATATCAGGCAATGTCACGAGACTCAGCATGTACATGATGGCAGCTGAAACATAAAGACAGCATACAAAACAAACTTCAACCAATGACCAGATCCAAACAAAGTGCACAAGGGTAGTTGTACTGAAACAAGCTCAACTGGACAGTACAGATGCAATCATGCACAGCAACTAGTAGAGCAGGCTCGAATGACCAAGTGCACCAAAGATATGGCAACACAACAACAAAGACGAAACCAAACACACTACGGCAACACATGGAGTTCAAGACAGCCATAACATCAATTAACAACAATATGATGAAGTTCCAAATCAATATAACTCGGCTAGCTAACTGAACCACAGACCCAACATTTCAACTGACTCATATATGCAAGCAAAGATTACATGTGCAGCAGGCTCAACAATACAAACACAAGTACACATATGGTGAACTTACTCAACTGAAGTAAAACAAGACTCAAGTGTAATGCACAGTCCAACTAAAAGTCAACATGCTCACAAACGACTCAAGACTGCACAATTCAAGAAGGCACCAAACCATAAACAAAATGCAAAGGCCAGCAACATTGAAATGGATAGAACTGTAGTTCAACTGCAAGTCAAGTGTATATGCATATTAAAGTGCATCTGAAATTAGACTCAGCTAATCCTATAACAAGACCACCAAGTTCAACAGTCGAGCATCATCAACAAAGTGATACAACAGTCAAAGACAAAATGGCCGGAGTCATGAAATAGCAGGTAAAATCGAACAAGGTCGAAAGTGCTACCAGAGGCAGTGAACAGTATGGCCAAAGTCGAACAAAATCAACATCGTCAAAGTCAAATAAAATCAAAGCCAAAGTCAAGTAGGAAAGTCACTACCGTAACGACCAAGGAAAGATCGAACGGTTCGAAATCAAAACCGTGTTAATGAAGTAAATGAAATTATTCGATATGAACAAGTCAGAACTTACCATTAGCATTAAAACAAAATCGAATGACCGAGAAAAAAAATTGACGAATTCAAGTAAATGAATACGAACGAAATTCGGTGGTATCGAATCATATATAAATAGGTAACATCATCGACAAATAGAGAGTATCGAGTTCAAGTATTTAAACCAGAGAGCAAAAGGCAAAAATCACATACCCGAATCAAAGCAAAACTCAATCAAGTAGAAGCAGTCGATCGACAGAGCAAGGAAATCGATATCAATCGACAGAGCAAGGAAATCGATATCAAGCGATCTAATTCGGCATATTCAATCTCTCCAAAGCCCTAATTTTGATCGAACAAGGAAAAGGAACGAGCCGCCATTATACATAACAAAGAAGAAACGGGCCGAACACCTAAAAATAGAAATAAAGGAGGGCGTGTTTTATTGGGACGGCCTTGTTCATTTTTAATTGAGAATTAATTAGGGTGTTAGGGTTTTTGTTTTTAAATTAGTTTTAAAATTTGTATTTCTCTTTTAAAACGTTGTAGTTACTAGTCGTGTGACTAGGGGACAAACTACATGGCGTAGTTTGAGAATTCGTAACTCATTGGCTGAGTTGTGGCAGGGTTTTGAGCGTAGAGTTAGGTTAGTCAGTAGCGGGTGTCGCAAGTTTACGTGTGTAAGCATATGAATTCTTAATTTCTAGTAGAAACCTTGGGGGCAGCACGTATGTAGGGTTTTCCCGAAGCTGGGTAAATTCTGCGTCGTTCTATTTCTGCATTTTTTCTGCTATTCTCTATGCTGATATTGTTTTGATATATCTGTGTTGAAATATTTCTATAAGCTTCCACAATAATTTTCATAATCAACTGTATCACCCTATTCACCCCCCCTCTAGGGTGAAATCGATCCTACAGAACAGACCCAAGTGTGCTACAGATTAGAGGTTTCCTTGGATTGGCGAGGTGCTATATATGTTTTACTAAGGACTTCTCGAAGGTAGCGACACCGTTAATCGATTTAACAAGAAAACAATTGAACTTTTTATTTGGGATGCAAGGTATGGACACACATTAGTAAGTCAGACAAAGAGGATGATGAGAGCTCCGATGTTGGTCATCTCAAGTGGGAATGAGGTGTCAGTAGTACACACATGCTTGTGCTACTTAACTAGGTGCGGTATTGATGTAGAAAGGTAAGATTGTAGCATATGCTAGTAGACAACGAAACCGCATGAGAGGAAGTATTCAACTCATGATTGGAGTTGGTAGCGATAGTTTTTGCGTTGGAGATTTGGAGGCTCTATCTATTAGGAGAGGGTTCGAGTTGTTCACTGATCCTACATCATTGAAGTACCTCTTCTCCAAGAAGAATCTTAACTTTCGCCAGCAGCAATGGTTAGAGATCTTGGCCTCCTATGGCTTTGACGTTTCCTATATGTCTGCAAGAGAAATGCAGTTATTGATGCTTTGAGTGGAAGACGTACTAGTTTAGAGGCGAGAATCCTAGAGTGGGCATTGCTCGAGTTTATCATTGGTTATGACTTCAGAACTCGTTATGAGCTAGTGCCAAAGACGACGACCAATTTGACTATCAGACCTACTTTGATTTAGCAGATTGGTACCAGTCAAAGGTATGAAGCTAGATTAGCTGATCATGACTATATTCGAGGAAAAAGTAGTGCTTGTAGAGGTAATGCAATGCAGACTCGATCAAGATAGTTGGTTTCGCAATGATGAGATATTGTTTGTTCCTGATGTCGTTGGATAAAGGGATGAGGACCTACGAGAGCGCCCTCATTCGAGTTTGACTATATATCCCAATGAAAATAAAATGCACCTAATATGAGGTAGACATTTTATTGGAAAGAGATAGAGAAGGACGTCGAGGCATTCATTTCGACACAAATGAATTATCAGCTAGTAAAAGCTGAACAGGAGAAGCCAAGTCGTTTACTATGACCGCTTGAGATTGCCAAGAGGAAATGGGAATAAATATTAATGGACTTCATCTATGGAATACTGAGGACTAGAGGAGACTATGTTAGCGTTTTGGATCACAATCGACGGATTGATTCAGAACGCTCGATTTATATTCCTTAAGTCTGGTAGAATGGCATCCAAATTAGTCGAGTTATATATAAAAGGGACATTGTAATTCCATTGTGCGTCAAAAGCATTGTAAGTGATTGAAACCCATTGTTCACTAGTAGGTTTTGGAGAACTTACAAAAGGTGTTATGAAATTTGGCACCAAATTGACTAGATGATATCAAGACTGAACCAAGAACTTTGAGACCTCGTAGGTCCATTCGTACGGATAGACATACAAAACATGTTAGGTGGAAGATGGTGAAGTATTAAAGGTTCAGTGGAGTGGAAGCGAAAGCGATAGCATTCGGGACACCGAAAAGAGCATGAGGACCGCTTATCCAGAGCACTTTACTTGGTGAGGTTTCATTTTTCGTCAGCTTTCATATTGGATAACGCGTTTGATGTCTTATACTAGATAATTTAGTATCCGACATGCTAGGATAGGCATGAATGTTGCTTTTTGATGTTTGATCTTATATACGCATGTTTGATGTTTGATTGTTGCCATTTGATATGACAACTTATGCTAATATGGTTGTTAGTCATGCAGTATAACTATGTTTTGATATAACATATTTATGTGAAACAATTCCTATATATGGTTTAGTATGCTCATTTACATGATGATGTTGCTATGTGTTTAATCCTATTTGTGGAGTACATGTTCAGGTATATAGAAACAATTGTTGACTATTTGGATGCTTACTTGCTTTTATTTGCATCTAAATGGTATGCTCTTGCTATAAAAGAGGCACATAACATCTTTAGTGTAGATTTAGGTATATATGCTTGGTTGTCATTGAAAATGGGATGCATCTAATATGAGATGCCTTAAATATGAGATGTATATATATCTATGTTGTATTGGGATTTTTCTCGAAACTTACCGAGCAATGGAGGTGTTATCGAATTTTCCTAAAATGTGAGGGGCTTTGAAAGCCTATGGGTTGGGAGACGTTCTCCTTACTTTGGAAATTTCATGGATGAAATCCTTTAAAGTGGTAAGAATGTAGCGATTTGTATTTTTATAATAGGATATTTAAATAATTTATTTAAATATTGAATTTTTAATTAGTTGAAGGCCCAAAAATATGACTTTTCACATACGGTTGAATCAAGACTCGAGACCACTTCCGTTGAGTTCGGATCGACATTACGAATTTAAATGAGATAAGCATCGCTATATTTGAAGATCGGATGGTTCGACGGCCAAAATGATCTTAAAATGCATAAAATTATCATTCGAGTGTTGTCTCGAAAGTGATGAAATTTATACCATTTAAACCAAAAAAATGAGGTGATGTATGCTGATGAGTTTCTTTACGATCGGACATGTCGTGTGATCGTACGAGCTCAAAATATACAATGGTTTATCTGAGAAGTCAAATAAATATAATATAATATTATATTATATTAAAGCACATCATAACCCCTCTTTCACTTATTCCACTATTCAGTTGCTTGATGAGGTAGACTATGGCCGCCCCTTCCCAAATCATAAAAAACAATTAAATTAAGTGACATTGGCCACGATAAATTGCGAAACCAGGTTTGTCAAGCTCGTATCGAAGAGAGCTTCACATACATATGCGCTTTGAAGGGTGCGATCACCATTGGGGCACTCGACATTTTTGAGGCCTTGTATAGGGTTTCACTTTGACAATGATATAGGAGGTGTTAGGTGATAGGGACAACACCATTGAATTTCTCTTTGCGAAGTGCACCTTTCCACAAATGTTCGTTGAGTCCAATCGATGGAAGCAAAATCTGTCCGTGCGTGGAACATAATGGTGACCTTCAGGTCACGTCCTGTAGTATTGAGTTAAGCTTCTCCATTTTGAGTCAGTTGCAATGAACACACAACGGAGTTTTTTTTGGCGAAGCCGACGAACTGATCCGTTGACTATGGAGGGAGAAAGGAGGAGGGAGAGGATGTGTGTATGTGGTGTATGCATGGCACGTACAAGAAGGGAAATTAGAGTTTGGGGAAGGCGGATTATGAAAGTGGTTAAGGTAATTGTTAATTAATTAAGTTAATTAATTATTTAATTAGTCTCAAATCTTATGCAGTTTCTTGCTTTGCGTTATGGTAGAGAGCTCCATGCTTTGGCGTTGATTTGATCACCTTTTGTCAAGATGAGTGATATTTTCTCTCGCTATACTATGATTGTTAGTATAGTATAAAACAACGTTTTCAGATGATTTCTAACTTTAAATCATGATTTTTAATATATTTAAACCTACATCTTATACTTTATAAAATAATTTAAAAGTGTTTTCAAATGGTATTAAAATAGAATGCCACATTTTTCTGTATTGATGACTATTTTGATGAAATTGCTAGACTTAGGCTATTTTGATATTAATCCCATATTGGTTGCTTTAGATGTTTGTATGCATCGTATGTGTGTTATTATAAATGTTTGTATGCTTGTTAGTTGCATGTGCACTTGTTTTCTTAATTTGGATGAAAATGCTGATCGTTGGCGATATAGTATTAGAAATATCCCATTAGACAGATTTTAGTGCATATCGATCGAATGCACACATGATATGAACTCGAAAGATGAGATAGTGTTTCGGGCGCATCGATTGAATTCATAAATGATGAAAACTCAAACGGATGGGATAAGTATATGGAAGCGTATTAAGATGCGTACCAACTGACCTGAAGATGAAGGACAGTGCACTTGGATATGCGCTTCGAAATTTAGAAGAGATGCTGGAGATTTTTATTTGGTTTGTACCTAGCCACTTTTGGCTAAGTCCATAACCAAAGTGGTCGTTATCTACAGCTCTAGAGTGGTCGGTACCTACCACTATTGATGATGACGATTTAAGCAATTTTGATGTGGACGATGAAGAAGGTTCGAGAAGCACAATGTGATGGTTCATTCATTTGCTCGATGTTTGATTTTGATGTCATGGCTCTTCGACCCGTGGTTTTAGCGGTAAAGCGAAGATATGACGCTTCATAACAATGACTTCATGATTCGATTACGATGATTCCATGCTAGGAAGTGATGGCTTTGGCGATGAATAATTACACTTCGGGATGTAGAGTAGTTGGAGTAAAGAGAATATGAAGGAGGTTATGGGACGCATGATGACATTCTATGACTGACGATGATTGTCTAGAATAGTTCCTAACCACGACGACTTCAGATAGCAGTTGTAAAGACAGGTCTAGAATGCAGATGAGCTCTGCTATGGATGACCTGTGCAAAGAGATTATTGATACTCAAGTGTTTTGTTGTTGTACTCATAAAGCAAGGGTACGCGTGATGATATCTATCGGGAATACGATGGTCCTTGATAATTCACTAGGGGATACGATGGCCTTTGGATTGCATGATGTTTAGGTTCGTTGTACCCTGGATCGCATACGATGGGTGCCATAGTTTCTTAGCCTGTTGAGTAGCATGGATTTGAGTACTGAGAAACCTGGACATTGTAGTCCTAAGATCTCAAACCTTATATTATGCATATCTTTTTCATATTAGGTCTGTTTTGGATACATTTTCTTGCATTATGCTCATAATGGAGAGCTCTACAAATTAGCATTGGTTTAGTCAGCTTTTATTGAGATATGTGATTTTTTTCACATACTATGATTGTTATTATAGTATTAAAATGACGTTTTGTGATGATTTCTGACTTTAAAACATGATTTTTAATATATTTAAACCTACATATTATTTCACAAAAGAATTTAAAAATGCTTTAAAATGATATTAAATCGGATGCCACATTTTTCCATATTGACGATTATTTTGATGAAATTGCTATATTTAGGTTATTTTGATATTAATCCTATGTTAGTTGCCTTAGATTTATTATATGTGTGTTATTGTAGATGTTCGTATGCTTGTTGGTTGCATTTACGCTTGTTTTCTTAGTTTGGATGAAAACGCTTGTCATAGGCTATATAGTGTCAGGAGCATTCATTAGATAGAGTTTTATGCATATCGATCGAATGCACACACGATATGAACTCAAACAGTGAGATAGAGTTTCATGCATACTGATTGAATGGGAAAACGATGAAAACTCGAATGGATGGGGTAAGTATGTGGAAAATTATTGGGATGTGTACCTATTGATCTAGATATAAAGAACGATGAACTTAGTTATGTGCTTCGGACTTCAGGAGAGATGCCAGATGTTTTCATTTTGTTTCTACCTAGCAATTTTGCCTAAGTACATGACCAATGTTGTCGTTATCGACTACTCTGGAATTCTTGATACCTACCATTACTAATGATGGACGATTTGGCCAATTTTGACGAGGATGATGGAGAGGCTTCGAGGAACACGATGTGATGGTTCTTTCATTCATTCAATTTAGATTTTGATGTCATCTCTCTTCGATAAGTGGTTTCGGCAGTTGTTTGTACCAAAATTGGGCACAACACTCTTCGGAAGTATTTGAAGAGATAAAATGAAGAAAATAAATGTAAAAAGAGGATTATCTAACAAGCACTTCAAAAACAGATAAGAAAAACACGTGGAAACACATGGATTTAGAGTGGTTCGACATATGGCCTACGTCCAGTATGAATTTTTGATGATCTTATTGATGTTTGTCTACTGATTACAACTGGTTACGGTAGATTATAACAACAGATTTCAAGTACAACAGTGATCTTTGAGTATAAAAATGGTTTCGGCTGAGTCTGGACGTAGGAGAGCTAAAAGTCCCTTTTCTGTAGACTCTGGGTGCTATTTAGAGACATATGATGCGAATATCTCGCTCAGATCTCGGAAGACCTCTTATGGCATGTGAGTGGGCCCACACGATCGATAATGTCATCTGCACTTGATCCGTGATCGATACGATCGAATTTCGTATCGATCAAGAATCCGTTCAAGTCGAAATTTAGCATGAACATTCTTTAGGTCATACGTAAGCTGCTTTGAAATTTTGGTGGCATTTGGACTTGTAATTTATGAGTTATGATCAATGCAAGTCTATGTTTTTCGGAGGCCGTCTCTTTCGTATCGATGATGTTCGTATCGCTTTTTGGACACGTGCTTGCAAGTTGACGTGGCGCTAACTCCTCGGATCGATCCACTTTTTATGCCAAGTGACCAATTCTTTCTAAGGGGTGTAACTTGCTCGTATCGATCCAGTTGAGTCTTGTTCGTATCGATCAAAGTTGTTCTGTTCGTATCGATTGCCATGGCCTTGTTCGTAACGATACTCGTAAGCTACTTCGTTTATAGTTGAGGACCATTTCGTATCGATAGCTGGAGGTTGTTTTAGTATCATTCATTTGATGTTTTATTTGTATCAATTGTTGACTGATCGATATGAACTATGCAATTGAGATCGATGTGAATGGACTCCAATTGATCGATACGAAGTTGAACCAATTTAATGGATACGAAGTAGAACCAAGCTGAGTGGACACGCAGCTGAGTGTACATGATGAATACGAACAACAGATAACGTAATGGATGTGAATGACAGATAACATGATGTATACGAACAGATGGATGCGAAATGATGGATACGAACAGATGGATGCGTGTGAGTTGATTTCCTTGGATTGCAACGATCGTATCTTGAGAACATGAATTCCGATTGACTTAAAATTTGAAACGTTGGCTTTCATAGCTTTGCTTGTCATTTCATGTCATATCAATTGTAGCTTGATCTGGACTCGGATAAAATTTACCGACATCCATAGTGAACCTGTGTATAACCGACCTTCGAGACGAACTGTTCTTTGTTTCTAGTCAATTCCTTAGTGTCACGGCCTTACCAAAAGGCGGGATAACATTTGCCTCCCAAAGTACGTCTTCTGAGGACATGACGTGCTTTGAAAAGTTGCAATCTTCATCCTGAATAGTTTTATCTGACTTATCTGAATGGTTGTTGTCTTTTCATTGGAAGATATAACCCTTGATTGATCTTCAATAATATGAACTGTTGACTGTCAATTGTTGTACTCTGCACTGTTGTCACTGAGCGTTGCATGATAACTAACTGTTGTCCGTTGTTGTAATTGTCATCAGGTGAGCATTCAAATCCTGTGAATTTTGAAAATTGAATATTAATTCGTTGCACATAAAATGTATGCCGAGCTAACTCTCGTTAACGTTCATACATTCACGAGTTGTTGTCAGTTTTCTTGTATCGAATTCCGTATCGGTCCTCTCCTGAATTGATATGAAATTCGAACTGTAACAACGCTTGACGGTGGTTTTGGGATTTTTCTTCATATTGATTCTCTACGGATCAATGTGAAGCCGTGATAAGAATTTCGTATCGATGACTATCGATACGAAATAATTCATTCTTTAAAATTTCTTCGTATCGATGAATACGAGCTCCTACGGGCTCTAACGCAACGGATACAAAGCTGTCATTTTGTATTGATAAGCCTTTGATGGATCCATACGACTCGAATGAGTTCCTACATATCATTCGTATCGATAGGTCATTGATGGATACGAACGGTGACATTCTGGATCGATGGCAAATAGAGGCGTGTAGTTGCGCTTAAGTCTGATATGCGGACGGATATGAATAGAGCTCTCCTATCAATGGCATTGATGAGCATTTTAGCCGGTCGTTTTAACTGGGAGACGAATCATTTCTTACCTTTACCCCGTGCCCATATAAATACTGTTAGGACTAAGAGAATTTTCGCTTGCCTTTTATTCCTTCTGCGTTGCTTTGCATCGATCGAGAAACCAAGGGAAAGAAAATTGCCTTCGTTCAAACCTAAACAATCCCCTAATCCCTCGAATCTTTATTTCAATTTAAGTAATTAGCCAACGAGTTCACATAAAAAACCCGGTGAGATTCAAGTTCAATCGCTAGCCCATCCACACTCATGGCCGATGCCGGTGATGCCAAGGTTGGAAATAGGCTGGAGCTTGGTTGTGGAAGGCTGCAGTGGCATCCATGTTGATTGGGGAGAAGGATTAAGGATGGATATGAAGGATGGCCTGACCACTCTTTTGTATTGATGTTTGAGGAAGGATGAGTCATATCGATTCGGGATGAGAGTCGTTCGATTCGATCTAAGCGATAGGGCTTCGTAATGATGAAGTCGGTTTCTTCGTATCATGTGATGATAGGATTTCGTATCGACTCAAGACGATCGATACGCAGGCTTTGAACTTGTGGCTTGATACAAATAGGTCACACTAGATCAGTACGAAATTCAATGTTTTTGATCGATACGAACTACATGCCAAAAGATCGATACGAAGGCATCTTTGCCAGCACCTTTGCCAATCGATATGGATTCGTATCTTGATGGATACAAATAGCAGTTTTGACCGATATGAAACGGAGTTTTCTGGTGGTTGATTCAAGTTGAACTTTGACAAATTTGATACCACTTCCATACTTGAACATATGACTCCGATGAGCTTATGCTCTTAACTTGGATCAGTCTCTATAGCCTAGATGGCATGGTTGTGATGGTCAGTTATGATGGGCACTCCAGTTGAATTTCGAAGTCCTGTTGTTTTAATATTCTTTCAAACTATGTAGAATTTTTCAAGTAATACGTAGCACCGCACTGCACATCCACACACTTCACACTGGGGAACACATGGGCTTATTATCGTCTAATGATGGTTTTCGATAAGTTGATTAGCTATGGAATCCACAAGTTCTCAATAGCAGGAAACCCGAAGTTCATCTCTTCCAATAATAGAGTTGCCGACAATTGCACCCGAGGTCATCGATCCAGCTCCGGACGAGTTTCCAGGAGCAACTTTTATAGCAAACCCACAAGATTCTACACCATCCAACATCTCCGAAGATATGTTAGGATGGATATCCCTAAGACACGGCTTGTCGTTGGACGACGTCTTATTACCAGGGCCGAACAATAAACCACATGCTCCCCCAGAAGGGTTTACTTGCACAGCTAGAACACTTCCCCATTCAACCAATACATTTGAAAGTGTTAGCTTTTTTTCGAAATTACCCCCTCACAACTACACCGCAATGGATACGCGCTACTGAATAGCCTATTCATTTTATTCATGGAGCATCTCTTCCGACCCCCGAATCCGATCGAAATCAGACACCTATTTAACGTTTAGAATCGGGGAGATAGTCCTTCGTTCACATTCCTGGAGGCAGTTAGGAACTGTCAAGTGATGACAGGCTCTTGGACTAGGCTCGGCTATTTCAAGACAGAATGGTTCTATGTCCGATGTCTCCCAAGATTCGCCAATCGATGGTTAGCCGGACGTAAGTGTCACAATTTTCTTCGGTAATTCATGAATTTGTCATAACGATGCTGAATCTCATATTTTCTTTCCTTTTACAGCCGTAATACCATGACCTGAAGGCGCGCATTTTAAAGAAATAGTACAGGTCCTTCAAAAAGGGCCGAGTGAAATGAGGGACATAGATTCGGTGCTAACAGACAGAAACTTGAGGACCGTCGGGCTAATTGAGTGAAATCAGAGCATTAGGCTTGAAGGAACGCTGAGGTGACTTTGATGAAATGGGCTAAACGTAGAGCACCTGGGATCATAATAAGCGAAGAAGGTAAAGAAGAAAATATGCCCACCGATGATGAACTCGTAGTCGGGCCTTCTGACAGCTTTCAAAGTCTTGAGGGAAGGAGGAAAGGCACGGCTGCATTGCATAAGCGCCATAAATCTTTAAAATGGAAATCCGTAATCGTGTTTTTGCCTATTTCCAGTAGTAGAATTTCAAAGGCTCCTCCCTCGCAAGTGGATAACATTTTCGAAGGGCTTACTGATATTCCAATCCCGAATTATGTGTCACTTCGACATGATGCCGGATTGGAGGAGCTTCAGAGTGCTTTAGACTTAAGCAAGTCTCTTCGCACAAGTATGGTCGACATTTTCGGTTGGTCGGGGAGTTGCACATACATATACACTTCATGGTACTACATGATTTCTAGTCTCGAGCTATTCACTTCTAGAGATCACTAACTCTGTTGCTCTTTCTTCTTTATAGATACAATGATGAGAAGAGAATCTATGTTGGGAAGTCTCCGCTCTACGAAACAATCATCTAGCTCGTATTACGAGTCCCGTTGGAGGGAGGATGGTAGAAACCGCAATCACGGTTATTCTATCCAAGAACATCACGAGGGAGAGAGAGATAGGGATTATAGATATCGATCCCGATCGCTTCTCCTCCTCCTCGAGCCCCCATACAATCTTCAGGCCATGGGAAACAACAAGTAGAGCCTCCTCGTCAAAAGCCGCCTTCTCAAACCTATAGGCCTGAATCACAGCGTCGTAGACATGAGGTCGAAACTCCCATTGTTGCTGAGCAAGCCATTACTGAGCCTACTGGGGAAAGTGCTATTAGAATTGCCCAATTGAAGAAAGATTTTTCAAATATATGCTTTGACAGCTTCGTCTTCCCCCTCACTTAAAGAGAATTCCATCGGAGGCAGAGCACACAATGCTTGATTATATTCATGATATCTATACCCAGTACAAGCAGTGGGGGAAAGCAGCTGAAAAAGCGTCGGCCAAGGCCTTTGAGTGGGCGAAAACCATAGAGAAATTAGAAACTGAACTCGCTCAGAAAGACCATATTATTAAAGTGCTTAACGACGAAGCCGAATCCTCTTGGAAATCAGAAATAGAGGCCACCAAGAAGGCCGATGAGGCGAACCTAGCGATGAAGAGGATGCGGAAAACACATTTTGCCTTAGTGGAGGAGATGGGCCACCGAAATACGACTGTCACAGCCGAACGGGATGTTGCTCTTAAATAACTTAACGAGCTCAAAGCTAAATTTTCTAAAATCATCAAGGAGAGAGATGATGTAAATATCACAGCCCAGAAGGCTTGTGAACATGACGTAATACTTCGAGGCGAATGAGATGCTACTACGACTAAGGTCTAGGAAGTGGAGACTGAGGTTAAGGAAAAAGTCCAAATGGCAAAGTCCAGACTAGAGGCTGACATTGAAGATCTTCTCATTACTTATAATGCTAATGTCTTGAATCATAGGAACCTAGTCTGGCTTGATAATTATCCGATATATTTATACAACGCCTAGGGCCGATTAGTAGAGGATAAGAAGGCTGCCCATCAGGGTGAATCGACCAACGAATTCGATCTTGAGAACCGAGCGCTGAATGAAGAAGAAAAGAAAGTTCTCCATAATGCTATGAATTCATATGAGAAGGAGAAGCTTGGCGCTCAGCACTCGGAGGTCGGAGAAGGTTCTGGTGTCAAGCACCGTGATACAAGTCCCAAAACTCTTATGCCAACTCAGCCTGAACCGACTTCCTTGGTTGATTCTCAATCTGTTCCTGCTTACAACATGGATCAGCCGTAGATATCTCAAGCTAGCGAGCAAATTTATGAGGCCGTTTAGCCGCCAACGAGTCGAATCGAGGAAGGTACTTTGAACATTTCGTATGCTTGTTCAAGATCAGGAACTTCACTTGAAATATTTAATAATAGTTTTTCTTTCTCTCTTTCCAGTGATTGGAGCCACATCAGTAGCGCCTCCTGCAACTCAAGAGTTGCATCATACATAGGAGGTGATAATTACGGAAGCGACCACGACATCGACTGCTGCACCTATAGATGATGTACAAGGGAGCACAATTTCATTCGATGAACAGATGATGGAGGAACTTCTCAATCATCATAGTGACCCTTTTTCGGATTTTCCATTTGTCATGAGAGGAAGCGTACCTGCAACCATCTCCTCAAGCCCAACCGCAAGCGTTTTCGACGAAGCACAAACACTTTATAAGGAAGAAATTATAGCCGAGATTAATGCAGAAATGGAAGCAGCTGCTCGGGCCAGCATCTTCGGAGGTGGAATGGCGGGCCCCGGTCCAACCCCATTACAAATGATATCTCCTGGTGGCACTGTTGTCGACACTAGTATGCTTATTTCGCCTCTTGTAGTGGACCCGACCCCTCCGACTCCGCCTGTTGGAAGTATTCCTATACACTTGAGTTCGGAGGAGGAAATCGATGTAATGCCCCTTGAAGGAGATCAGCCGTCGAAAGGTAAAGGCTCAAAGAGGAAAATCGATGGCAGCTCTAGCGGGTCTAGGCCGAAGAAGAAACCAAGAAAGAAGAAGGAGTAGATATGCTTCTTCGGCTCATTTTTGATAGATAGGAATTTCTGTAGCTTTTGTTGGCCGTGTATAGATGCAGGTTCGGGCCCTGTTAGTAGGACTTTTGAAAATAACTTGTACATAAATTCCTTCAACAAATAGTTGAAATGAAATTCTATTTTTTATTCAACTCAATTATCGTTTTTTGCTTAAGTTTTCCAACATTTGAATTCTTGTCCAGTAAACTTATGAAGTTTTTGACCTTTGGATCGGGATTTGAGTTTATTTGTTAAGTCCTGGAATCACGGCGATGAGTCCGGACACTAAGCTGAACTCCGATGCTGCACCACTTCAGTTAGTGATCGACACTTATGTTCTGCCCCCAATTTCAAGGATGAGTTGTAAAGGTCGGTTGGCGATTGTATTTCGCCTCCAATACATTGAGCTTAACGTCATTGAATTGATGTTGAAACAAGTGAGGGTCGAGTGGTTGAACCACACTCGCTCATTTATTGATGACCACATCCGTACACCGGGGATTTGCATTTGTGCGTCGGCAGTCGGTCATCCCTGTTTAAGTTTTAGGTATATGTCCACGCTTCGGGGACTTAAGTCATTGTATGGGTGGTCAATCACACTTGCTTGATACTCAGCATTTCGTCCGCACTCTGGGGACGTAAATTAGTTTGCGGGTGGTCAATCACACCCTTGTTGTGTTTATACTCTTACCACACTCTGGGGACTCAGAGTTGGGCTACGGATGATCGATTCAATATCCAGTTTGTGCTTAAGGTCTAATCCACTCTCTGGGGATTTAGAGTTAGTTGAAGTTTATTCTCCAATCCGCGCTGTGGGGACTTAGAGTTAATTGCGGTCGATACTCCAGTTCGCACTCTGGGAATCCAGAACTAGTCGATGTTTGTACTCCAGTTCACACTATGGAACCTGAAGTTGGTTGATGTTGACACTCCAGTTCACACTCTAGGAATCCGAAGTTAGTGTTTATACTCCAACTCGCAATCTGGGACTTGGAGTTGTTGTTTATACTCCAGTTCACACTCTAGGAACTTAGAGTTGATGTTTATACTCTAGTTTGTGCTCTGAGAATTTGGAATTGGCCGACAGACACTTCGGGAATGATGGATTTATCAGGATCGTGGATGGTCGATTCACATCCACTCTGAGTTAACAAGCGAGGTCGTTAGATGGACGGATCCATCATCCTCAAACTTGGTCAAGATACGGGTGAAGTCATTAAGTGGGTGAATCCACCCTCTTTGAAACCGCATTTATAAGTTTATACTCCAGCTCGCACTCTAGGAGACTGGAGTTAGTTAAAGGATTGTCGTGTATCAATACTTTTTTGGCTTCAGTGTGGCGACTTGCCCCCGAGCTCAGGTTTCACTTAGCGAGTAACCGGCTGTATCACAGTTACTCCCTATTTGAATAAATCCCACTGTATGATGGAACTTAGCTCTTCATGCATCGTGTGGTTGTATGACATATTCAATAAATCACAGCTTTGGCTTGAAGAGACTGCATTTTATAGAAATAAAGTCTGTCATGTGTAGTTGCAACGAAGGCTTTCATGTCCCAGGCTCTTTGCAGAGTAAGACTGTCAATGGTCGACAATTTAAATGTTCCATCTCCGAGCTTTTGTTCAATCACATACAGCCCTTCCCACGTTGTTTCATGTGCGAAGGAACCGAGTAGATTCTTTTGAGGACGAGACCGCCGAGTTCGAAGGTTCGGGGTCGGATCTTGGCATTATGTAATCGGGCGACTCGATTTCGGTATACGGCTGTCCTCAAGTCAACCTCTTCTCGCTTCTCATCCAATAAATCCAGGGATTTAACAAGCAATATAGCATTTGTGCAACGACCCGAAATTTTTGAACCCGAAAATTCTAGATAGTTATGAAAAGAAGAAAGAGATAGAAGAAAAAGAAGAAGAACATGAACATCAACATCTCACATTCGCAGCGGATAAAATATAATAATAAATAATAACAGTCTGCAAAAGAATATTATATCTGTCGATTACATTTTAATACATCAGAGTTTCACATATATACAGCATTGAATATACACAATTATCATATCACAAATTTACAATAATATAACACAGCAGAAATAATTTATACGTTCCTGCCATCCGGCTCGACTCCTGAGCTCCAGAACGTCCTTACCTGAAAATCTGTAATACTCGGTCTGACCCGAGCATTACATCAAAGTAACACCCGGGTCAGGTTGGAAACCAGCATGAGTAAACCCAACTAACATGGAATACCAAAGCAATCAACTTATATAAACCCGGGTAACTTATATCAATTCACAAGCCACAAATTATTATAGACAACACTTAGCCCACATATAAGTTTCTAAATACCAAAGAATTAGATTTTAAAATAGTCCAATACCTCCAAATCACTTCACTCCAGCATATAGATTTTATATATCAATCTACAAACATTCGAAGTGGTTTCGGGTATTTCCCCAATACCCGACCCCGGTCTCTTCGAATCTCATATCATCCTATTCTAATTTATCCAAATGAAATACTCAATATTTCATATCAGAGTTAAATCATCCAATACCTTTCAATCATTCGGAAGCAAAACTTAATCACATACAAATCAATTCAATTGATTCTAATTGAATTTCAAACCTTAATCACTTAGATTATTTCATTAATTAATTCCAAATTAATTAATCAACCCTTCATTATTTATCTTAATTAATCACCCTGGATTAATTATCTTCCAATTCCATTCAAGTAATTATCTTTAATTAATTTCACGACATTAATTATTCTTACCAAATCAATGAGTAATCTTTAATTACTTCACAAATCAATTAACTATAATCAATTACACTAATTCTTAATTACTTATATTAATTAATTTCTCATGAGTCACTTATGATTAATTCATCTTAATTAATAAATCTTTAATTACATCGTTGATTATATAAATTAATGATTTCCAATTATGTTTTGATTTGTTCCAATCTAAATTAATTACTTTAATTCAACCCCAATATTAATCATTCTCGATTAATCTCAATCTGTAATTAACTATTCTTTTATTTACTTCATTAATAAATTAATTACTCCTTAATTAATTATCTTAATTAATCTCTTGATTAATTTCACAAAGAAATTATATTTTATTAATTACATTAAGTAACCGCCCTTCAAACCATCCATTGATTATTCTAAATTAATCAAACTTAATTAATTAACTTAGTCCTTACTTAATTAATTCAAACCCTTAATTACTAAATTAATTAACCCAAATCATAAATTAATTTAATTAATTAATTATCCATTTTATTTACCCTTCTAATTTGATGAATCACAATTCATTAAGCCCTTATTAACAATGAAAACATTTTCTTATTTATAACTTAAGTTTAAAACAATTTAAACCCAAATACTTCGAGTCAAACCACAATTAACTCGAGAACCAACCAAAATCCAAAGTCACATCATCATCGGTGCACATCCAATCAATTTAATCATTCAATCAATTATTTAAATTTAACACTTTGAATTTAAATAAATAAAATCCAACAACGTGAGATTTACTCACCTTTGCCGTTAATTGCAATCCCCTTCAATCTTGATGTTGGTTTCATCAAAATTTTGACCTTTATTGTTAATTTATAAACCTAATTACCCATTTGTAAATCATTGATTACAAATTATTCAATCACTAATTACAAATTAATTACTTAATAAATCTTTATCTTATTTCATGAAATATCAAACCTTAATTATACTTAATGTAACTCTTTGTTAAATATTAAATCACATTAACATTTAACGTTATTTGTAAAAATTTAAGTTTTAAATATCCTTTAAGTATTTAACATACTTAATTTAACAATCAATCAAATTTTTCTTAAGCTTAAGTTAAACAAACAAACAAAGCTGAAATAAAATACTCACCATCGATCGTGAGCTCCAAACTCGATTTCGCCAGACCCTCATCGCCCCTCCATCAGACAGCGAATCTGCTTCCCCACGTGGCCTCGTGCGCTACACGATACCAGTCGCCGCCTTACCGAACTCCACGCGATACCGCGAGCTGCCCTCACCAGCTGTCGTGACGCCTCAACACACGCGCGTGCTCCAGTGCGCCACCAGAACCGGCGCTCGATCAGTGCGCCTCATCCACATCACAAGCCGATCCAAAGCTCGAGAGCCGTGCCGCCTCTCCCTTCGACACAAGCTCAAGCCGAACGGCTTCGCCTCCCACCGCCACGTGACGATCTCCGCTCCACTCGACGACAAGTAGGGGTGAGGCGATTTGATTTTCTTCAGCCATTTTTTTTGATGAATTCGTGCTCGATTTCTGTTGGAGATTAAGAGGATGGAGATAAATATCAATTTACGGAAGCTTCTCGAGTACGTGTTAATTAAATAGTTAAATAATGAAAATATCTCGTGTTGTGTAACGCGAAATTCTGAACCCTGAATCAGACATACCGACAGACGTTTATTAGGTTTTACCCGCGTTCTGGACTCAATGGAACGTGTTTCGGAAGCTAATTCGATCATATGCGCGAATTACGGAAGTAAACGATCAATTTAAATTAAATTGATTAAAATGGTTTCTAAGCGTTTTGAGCTGCCAAGGTCAAACGACAACTCTGATTGCTACGAAAATTGAAATCTGATAATAACTAACTATTATGGATCCAATGGAACAGGTTTCGTCAAATTCCAAGACTGTGTCTCGGAAGGCTATTTTTAAATATCAATTTAAACGATATATTATCAAAATTGAACAAACCACCTTTAAATTAAATTTCAACCATTCTATTATCTTCAGTATCATCATTATAAATTTTATAAGCCTTCAAATTATTTTTAATAGGCTTAAAATTCCATATTCAACATCTTACCCAATTTCAATTATTAAAATCAATATTTAAACTATATAATTCAATGATTTAATTATCGAGTAAATATTGATATCTTGAATTAAAGTTAATATTATCTTTAAATATTTAAAATCAATTAACTATTCAAATTTAAATTGTTAAAATTTCCGGGTCGTCACATTCCTCCCCCTGAAAAGGATTTCGTCCCTGAAATTACTATTTAGGGAGAATGGACCAATACCCGTTTACTTTCCCCCAAAACCAACAGTTTTATCAACATCCTACCAACTGTCTTTTATAAAAGACTTCTTCTCCTTCTTACTAACTTCCCAAACTCTCCCATTTAACAATCCCTTTTTATTCAATCGTTCAAATTTCAATTTAAAACCAAATTTGGAATTATCAAAATTTTCTCAAAAATTTTAACTCTCTAAATTCCCAAAAAAAATTTCCAACGTCTCTTTTGCACCGCTAGCTCGGTACAACTACAAAAGGCCTCTACGGGCTACCAAATTCCAAAAGAAAACAAAAGCCAACTGGCTAAATCAAACCCAATCCAATTTCATACAGAAATTTAAATACATACCTTTATGTCGGGCAATTCAAATTTATCCTTTGGAATCAAATCCAATTTTCCTGTCCCTTTAATATACCTGCATATCCTACTTAGCAACAATATTCAATCGTAACCTTTCAAATCATTTCATACATTTCTTTACAGAAGTTTCATACCTACTTCTATTCAAATTAGCTTTTCCATTTCCATATGAATTCAATTTATCTTCAAATCTACATATTGAATTTTATTTTATTTTATTATTATTTTAGATTAGCTTCATTCATTAGTTTATTTCCATTTCCAATTTGAAATCGTTTTGTCGTTAACAAAATTTTCTCAAAAATTTTCTAACTCCCAAAATTTTCGAATTTTTTTGGCAGAGTCTCCTTTGTATGGAGGAGCTTTTGCAATTTGACAAGAGATATAAATATGTATACATCGACCCACTAGGTCGAAAAAAGCAAAAACAGCTCATATTTCCTATTTTTATTGCGTAGGCGTACCTTTATATGGCATTTTAAGCAAGCGGCTTATTTATTTTAGCAAATAGCACAACCAAATCCAGCCAAACGGCTTCCCGGTACCTGTACTTACTCAATTTAAATATGTAAGCGCCATATATAGAGAATTTATTAGCATTTCACTTATTTTAATGGAAAAACACAAGCATTACAAAAGCATCAAACACCAAATGCTTACCATAAGCGATTTATATGATTTAAAGCCAATCCAATTGCTTCCAACCACATTTATATGCCATTTCATTCAATTTTAATGGTTTACAACTCAATTGCTTATGTTCAATTTATTTTTAATCCAAACAAGCTCATATTCACTTCAATCAATTCTAAAACCAATTTATTTAGTCCCGATCAATTCATATATTTTTAATTACTTTTGTTTACGCCTTATGACAATTATTGTTATGCTACTTCGACGATATTCGCTTAATAAAGTATCTATTTTAGTTTATAACTACTTCAAATTAATTTCAACTCATTCTGAAATTAATTCTATTTCATTTCTAATTTATTTACCAACCATACATTGCATTTCATTTCATCTCCGCATTGGATTCATTCAAAACAATTTATTAAGCTTGGCACATTCAACTTATAAATTAATAACCATTTCCAATTTAATTTAACCCGGACTTTTATAATCTTTTACTTTTGCTCGAAGCCAAACCTCAATTAATTTTAAACTTAAGTTAATTTACTTTCTTCAAATTATTTCACTTTCATAACTTAAGCTCACATCATTTGCAAATAAATTTTCTTTTCACCTTAACTTGATTTCATTTCAAACAAACCTCATTTCAATCTACAAATTCATTTGATTAGTCATTATAAATTCAATTCCCAAATTCAATTCATTCACGACTCATTTAACTAATTACAAGGCCATTTTCAATTTATTTCTACTTATCTGGGTTTTGTTTGCAACTCGAACTCTGTATTATTTTATTTTATTTTTTTACAACATCTCTTTTATTTAATTTATTATCAAATCCAAGTCGAATTCTATTTACAATACGAATTCATTTCCAAAATCCATTATTAACTTACAATCCATTTTATTCAACCGAATTAAATTTTATTAACATACTTTATCGAATAATTATTTAGCAAATTAGCTTACCTCCAACTGTTACGTCAGTATTCGATTTTATTACTAAAATCTCTTAATTAAATTTTCCCGAGTTCAATTTTATTTTATAATTCCAATTTGGATTCCCCTTCATTTTCCAAAATTCCAACCTTTTATTTTAAAATTCTAGAAATGCTTTTAAATTCACAGAGTAATATTAAAATAGCTTTTTACAAAAATTCTTCTTATAACTCGATGTATCAACCAGTCCATCCTTGTTCTCATAGAAATTCAGTCATACGTTGATCAGACATAGGACTGAAAATCTATAAGTACTTGGTAAACTCGTTTTCAACATCCAGCGAAAATACTTGAAAAACTAATTTTACTGAAAATAACAAAAACAGTTTTTGAAAATAGAGGAAATATGTTTGGTGAGAAGGCTCTGGAAATCATCACTCCCATCCATGGTCGCAGTTAACCCGATGGTTACGTTGCCATCCCGACAAAATCCATAGATAACTGTAGGCCTCCACGCCCCTCGATCACACTATGGAACCCGCTACAGATCGCAGCTACAACTGGGGTTACGTAGCTATCACAGCAAAAACCTATATAACTGTAGGCATCAGCGCCCTCGAATTTCGCTACCAAAAGAATGAAACTTCTCCACTCCACTCGACCATAGATCGCAGTCTGCCGATGTTGCGTTGCCTTATCGGAAAAATCAAGTGTAGACTGTTGGCACTCATCCTCTACATGATTTTCGCTATGGTCCCCATAGTAGATCGCAGTGACATCGAGTTACACTGTCGTCACAGCATAACCTAAATGCCCTTGTAGGCATCAGCGCCCTCGACTTTCGCTACCTAATAATCCTCAGGAACTAGTTTGTCTGGACTCCTCATAAGATCAACTTTAGAACCCCCCCCCCTTCGGGCTCAAGGCCGCACCACCCGGTGGCACTCCTGAGAAGTTCATTTCAAGGGAGCGTCTTTTTCTCCAAACCCATCATCAAAACACTTTATACCATACATATATAGTATCTTTCAAATCATACACCTAGTATGATCTCATACAAGGCTGCTTTACACAAAATCGATTATCCCAAAATCGATAATTCTCAAACTAGGCTTTCCAAATTTCAAAATTGATTTTACCCAAAAATCAAAGCCCTTTTCAAATTCAAAGGTTCCCAAAACCCTTTTTCCAAAATCCATATAAGATCCTTTATATATATATATTCAGATATATATAAAAAAAAATTAAAGAAACTTTGGATCCTTTCAAATCCGTACGATGTACACATATCATCCGTACGCTATACCAATCTGATCGCTCACTCGATCACACAATTTCACTTCCGAACTAGTATCGTACACCCGACTTCCTAGTGCGGACTCAGATTTGGTTTCTTGATCAGAAACCGTCATTCTCCTTGCATAGCCATAACTATGATAGAGAACATCCAGAACCAATCAACAATCCATATCCAGGTTCGCTGTCGAAAATCGAGTGAAAAATTCCAACTCGGATCGATAAACTATCTCGAAATTCTATGCTCGAATCTGGATTAAATCACTATGCGAATAGAATAATATACGTACATCCTACGTATTTATTTCCATTGATTATCAGCCAAATCAATTTCTCTTTCTATTCACATTTTCTTTAATTTCCATTCACTTATTTTCAATCGCTTCAATTCTATTGAACTATCACTTCAATTCTTATCTCGGTTGGGTATTTAATTAATAAAAGTTTGAACTCCGACCATTTTATATTTAGAAAATAGCTTGAAAATTTTAAAAATAGATAAGTAGTTGAAAAATAATTATTAGTTTGCAAAATAACTGTAAAATAGTTAACTAATTATAAAATTGTTGAAAAATAGTTAAATAGTTTAAGAAATTTTAGTAATTGCAAAATAGTTGGAAAATAGTAATTTATTTGTAAAATAGTTGAAAAATAGTAATTAGTTTAGAAAACTGTTGAAAAATGGTTAAATAGCTCCAAAATAATTGTAAAACAAGTATAAAATAATTTGGCTTTAAGAAAGAAAGGTTGTATATATTTAATAGCTTAGAAAAATAAGTTTATATCAAAACAATTTAAATTGAAAATAGCCAAGAGTCAAACTGTTCACTTCCCCAACAATTCAATGTAAATTTACACTTCCATTTAAATTGATCCAATTCCAATTTGAATAACTCCAATTTCCATTGAAATTTATTTAATCCCAATTCAAGTTGAATCAACCCTGGTTTCTTTCCAAATTAAATCAAATTCCATTTGATTTTAATCCTGTTCACTTTAATTATAATTTCAAATTATTCCAATCAATTTGAATTATTATCAATTGAACCCATTTCAAATTCAAATCATTTCAATTTAATCCAATTCAATTTCCCATTAAATTTTTTAAACATATACATCTTCAATCACCAATCCAATTAATTCAAACCAAATTCAATTTTGAACTAATTCAGTTTCAATCTAGAATTTAAACTATCTCGAATTATATAAATTCGAGTTAAATTCTCAAAGGTTGGTTTAACTCTTTAAACCAAATTAACTTTTATTCAAAGTTTTTAATCAATCTAATTTCTGATTCCAATTCTCAAAATTCCATTTTAAATTATCTTTACTTACGTATTTCAAGGTTCAAATAAGAGTTCAATACAATTTTGTTTTTAAAAATTTAATTTATTATTAAATTTTATCTTCCAGTTTGAAGCCAGTTCTTAAACAATTTTAATTTACAGACTCAATTATTCAAATTTTCAGTTTAAAGTGATTCCATATCCTTAAATTCAAATTAAAGTTAGATTTCCCTTTTATCTCATTAATGGATATATTACCACACTTCATTTCTCATTCATTTAAACAAATCCAATTCGCAATTTAAGGATTTTTAATAACAATAGGATGATATCATCCAAAAAAAATTTTAAAACGCCCATCCATTTCCAATTTCCAGATCTCAAACCTATTTTGAGATCATACAAACTACCAATTCAAATTAACCATTTAACTTTCCAAGTTAAATTCCAATTTCATCATAAAATCTCCAATTCAAGTTGTTCATTCAAACTTATTTAACTTCTCCCAAGTTAAATTCGATTTACTTCATCCAATCAACCTCATTCAATCCTTAAACTTCACAATAATAATCTTCCCACTTAAAAACTTATCACTTTGGGCATCACATCCCATTCCAAATTTCAAACTCAACATTTAGAGTTCATTCAAACTATTTTCGATTTATGTATATTCCTTATTCATACATGTTATTTGCTTTACACACAAGGTCATGCTTAGATTTTAGACCACTTTTGGTTTTTAATTCAAATCAAATTTTCAAACAACCCATTGTTTGCAACAAGTCCCAGTTATCCAAATAATACTTATTTATTATTTTTCATTACTTTGAAACAAAATTTTCAAATTTTGGGTCCAGACTTAGAATTTCATTTTCAATCAATTAAATTTTAATTTTGTTGTATTTCTATTCCTACTTAATTTAATTCCAATTCAAGACTTCTATTTGGTTGTATTATATTACTTCTAAATTTTAATTCCCATAATTTAACAACCAATCACCTTAATATTTATTAGAAGGAAGTATTGCTCTATATATCAAAATATATTTTTATATAAAATCATTTAAAACCTTTATATAAGAAAATAACAAGTATGCCCTCATATATATGTATATATATACTCAACCCATTCTAGAGTACTACGGACTCTACTTAATGAATAACTCCGACTAGAGCCAAGGTTCTCGCTTAACCTTTCAGCTCTGATACCAAATGCAACGACCCGAAATTTTCGAACACGAAAATTACAGATAGTTATGAAAAGAAGAAAGAGATGGAAGAAAAAGAACAGAAACATCAACATCTCACATTCGCAGCGGATAAAATATAATAATAAATAATAACAGTCTACAAAAGAATATTATATTTGTCGATTACATTTTAATACATCAGAGTTTCACATATATACAGTCATTGAATATACACAATTATCATATCACAAATTTACAATAATATAACACGGCGGAAATACTTTATACATTCCTGCTATCACAAGTTTACAATAATATAACACGGCGGAAATACTTTATACATTCCTGCCATCTGGCTCGACTCCTGAGCTCCAGAACGTCCTTACCTGAAAATCTGTAATACTCGGTCTGACCCGAGCATTACATCAAAGTAATACCCGGGTCAGGCTGGAAACCAGCGTGAGTAAGCCCAACTAAAATGGAATACCAAAGCAATCAACTTATATAAACCCGGGTAACTTATATCAATTCACAAGCCACAAATTATTATAGACAACACTGAGCCCACATATAAGTTTCTAAATACCAAACATTTAGATTTTAAAACAGTCCAATACCTCCAAATCACTTCACTCCAGCATATAGATTTTATATATCAATCTACAAACATTCGAATTGGTTTCGGGTATTTCCCCAATACCGACCCCGGTCTCTTCGAATCTCATATCATCCTATACCAAGTTATCCAAATGAAATACTCAACATTTCATATCAGAGTTATCAACTCCTTTAAATCATCCAATACCTTTCAATCATTCGGAAGCAAAACTTAATCGCATACAAGTCAATTCAATTGATTCTAATTGAATTTCAAACCTTAATCACTTAGATTCTTTCATTAATTAATTCCAAATTAATTAATCAACCCTTCCTTATTTATCTTAATTAATCACCCTGGATTAATTATCTTCCAATTTCATTCAAGTAATTATCTTTAATTAATTTCACGACGTTAATTATTCTTACCAAATCAATGAGTAATCTTTAATTACTTCACAAATTAATTAACTATAATCAATTACACTAATTCTTAATTACTTATATTAATTAATTTCTCATGAGTCACTTATGCTTAATTAAACTTAATTAATAAATCTTTAATTACATCGTTGATTATATAAATTAATGATTTCCAATTATGTTTTGATTTGTTCGAATCTAAATTAATTACTTTAATTCAACCCCAATATTAATCATTCTCGATTAATCACAATCTGTAATTAACTATTCTTTTATTTACTTCATTAATAAATTAATTACTCCTTAATTAATTATCTTAATTAATCTCTTGATTAATTTCACAAAGTAATTATATTTTATTAATTACATTAAGTAACTGCCCTTCAAACCATCCATTGATTATTCCAAATTAATCAAACTTAATTAATTAACTTAGTCCTTAATTAATTCAAACCCTTAATTACTAAATTAATTAACCCAAATCATAAATTAATTTAATTAATTAATTATCCATTTTATTTACCCTTCTAATTTGATGAATCACAAATCATTAAGCCCTTATTAACAATGAAAACATTTTCTTATTTATAACTTAAGTCTAAAACATTTAAACCCAAATGCTTCGAGTTAAGCCACAATTAACTCGAGAACCAACAAAAATCCAAAGTCACATCATCATCAGTGCACATCCAATCAATTTAATCATTCAATCAATTATTTAAATTTAACCATTTAAATTTAAATAAATAAAATCCAACAAAGTGAGATTTACTCACCTTTGCTGTTAGTTGCAATCCCATTCAATCTTGATGTTGGTTTCATCAAAATTTTGACCTTCATTGTTAATTTATAAACCTAATTACCTATTTGTAAATCACTGATTACAAATTATTCAATCACTAATTACAAATCAATTACTTAATAAATCTTTATCTTATTTCATGAATTATCAAACCTTAATTATACTTAAGGTAACTCTTTGTTAAATATTAAATCACATTAACATTTAAAGTTATTTGTAAAAATTTAAGTTTTAAATATCCTTTAAGTATTTAACATACTTAATTTAACAATCAATCAAACTGTTCTTAAGCTTAAGTTAAACAAAAACAAACAAAGATGAAATAAAATACCCATCATCGATCGCGAGCTCCAAACTCAATTTCGGACCCTCATCGCGCCTCCATCAGACAGCGAATCTGCTTCCCTACGTGGCCTCGTGCGCTACACGATACCAATCGCCGCCTTATCGAACTCCACGCGATACCGCGAGCTGCCCTCACCAGCCGTCGTGATGCCTCATCACACGTGCGTGCTCCAGTGCGCCACCAGAACCGGCGCTCGACCAGTGCGCCTCATCCACATCACAAGCCGATCCAAAGGTCGAGAGCTGTGCCACCTCTCCCTTCGACACAAGCTCAAGTCGAACGGCTTCGCCTCCCACCACCACGTGACGATCTCCGCTCCACTCGACGGCAAGTAGGGGTGAGGCGATTTGATTTTCTTCGGCCATTCTTTTTTTTGATGAATTCGAGCTCGATTTCTGTTGGAGATTAAGAGGAGGGAGATAAATATCAATTTACGGAAGCTTCTCGAGTACGCGTTAATTAAATAGTTAAATAATGAAAATATCTCGTGTATAACGCAAAATCCCGAACCCTGAATTAGACATGCCGACAAACGTTTATAAGGTTTTACCTGCGTTCTGGACTCAATGGAACGTGTTTCGGAAGCTCGATCATATGCGCGAATTACGGAAGTAAACGATCAATTTAAATTAAATTGATTAAATTGGTTTCTAAGCATTTTGAGCTGCCAAGGTCAAACGACAACTCCGATTGCTATGAAAATTTAAATCCGATAATAACCAACTATTATGGATCCAATGGAACTAGTTTCGTCAATTCCGAGACTGTGCCTCGGAAGGCTATTTTTAAATATCAATTTAAACGATATATTATCAAAATTAAACAAACCACCTTTAAATTAAATTTCAACCATTCTATTATCTTCAGTATCATCATTATAAATTTTATAAGCCTTCAAATTATTTTTAGTAGGCTTAAAATTCCATATTCAACATCTTACCCAATTTCAACTATTAAAATCCATATTTAAACTATATAATTCAATGATTTAATTATCAAGTAAATATTGATATCTTGAATTCAAGTTAATATTATCTTTAAATATTTAAAATCAATTTACTATTAAAATTTAAATTGTTAAAATTTCCGGGTCGTTACAATTTGTCTTCGGACGATAGTACGTCACGCGACGAGAAGGTACTTCCATTTCGACTGGAATAACGGCTTCTGAACCATAAGAAAGAGAGAATGGAGTGTACCCCGTCACAGACTTGTGGGTTGTTCGGTAAGCCCATAAAGCCATTGGAAGCTCGTCAGCCCATTTTCCCCGGACTTTTCCTGTCTTTTCTTCAGAATGGACTTGATAATTTTATTAACAGCTTCAACATGTCAATTTGCTTGAGGGTGTGCAACTGCAGAGAATTTATTTTGAATGTGAAATCGCTGACAGAAATTCTTAAATTAAACACTGTCGAATTGGGTTCCATTGTCAGTGATGATGGTACACGGGAGACCAAATCGGCAGATAATGTTGCAGACTACAAAGTGATCGCCTTCTTCATCGTGATTGTAGCTAGGGGTTCAGCTTCAGCCCACTTGGTAAAGTAATCAACCGCGACGATAGCGTACTTCACACCACCTTTGGCCAGAGGTAGACAGCCAATAATATCAATGCCTCATACTGCAAACGGCCATGGAATAACCATCTGGATTATGTCGGTAGGAGGGGCTCTAGGAATCCAATCGTATTTCTGACATTTGTCACATTTTCTGGTGTAACTCGAGGCATCACAATTCACGGTCGGTCAATAGTATCCATATCGAAGTACTTTCTTAGCTAGAGCTTGCCCCCCAGTGTGATCACCACATTCTCCTTCGTGTACATCATGCAATACTCATTTAATTTCGTTGTGAGCGATACACCGGAGTAAAGGAACAAAGTATTCTCTTCTATACATAACTCCATTCTGAATAGTGAACCGCGAGGCTTTTCGAAGAACTTGTCTTTTTTCACCCCTATGTTCTGGCAGTGTTCCATGCTCAAGATAATTTCTAAACGGAGTCATCCATGACTCCTACTTGGGAACGACTTGAAATACCCAATCTGTCTCCATTCCATCGATGCTTGGGGAAGACAATGTTTCCATAGGAACGAGTCCCATTTGTTGTGCCTCATCTGTGCTGGCTATTTTTGCCAATGAATCAGCTTTTTGATTGCGCTCTTGGGGGATGCAGTAGATAGCATAATAATCGAACTGATTTTGTATCTCATGGACTCAAGCTAGGTAAGCAGCCAACCTTTGATCCTTGGCCTCGTACTCCCCCCGAACTTGACATACGACCAGTTGCGAATCACAATAAATTTCCACAGCAATGACTTTTAAATTTCGGGCAAGCCTCAATCCTGCAAGTAAGGCTTCGTACTCAGCTTCATTATTGGCCGCACAAAAATCGAACTTTAGACCATAGCATATAGATCGGGCTTTAGGAGTTTCAAGTACAACCCCAAAACCTAAGCAAAGGTCATTTGAGGCACCGTCAGTATGCAGCTTCCAGATATATTTGGGAGGTTTACTGGTTTCAAGCAAGTCCTCTGGGATGGTAAATTCAGCTATGAAATCTGCTAGGACTTGTCCTTAAATGGCTCGCCTTGGAGCGTAGGCAATATCAAACTGACTTAGCTTGATATTCCACTTGAGTAACCTACCAGATGTCTCAGGCCACGTAACAACCAATCGTAACGGCTGGTCGGTGTAAACAGTGATAGGGTGAGCCTGGAAATATGGACGGAGCTTCCTTTAGGCAATAACAAGACAATAAGCCAACTTCTCTAGCTTCGGATAATTTCTCTCAGCTCCGGTTAGTCGTTTACTAATATAGTAGACTGGTTTTTGCACTCAGGCTTCCTTTCGAAATAGGGTAGCACTGTTTGCATTCCCTGATATCACCAAGTAAAGGTACAAGTTCTCATGATCGATGGGCTTTGACAAAACAGGCAGTGTTGAGAGGTGCTGGATTAGTTCGCGGAATGTGCCCTCACATTCCATGGTCCATTCAAAGTTCTGCTTCTCTTTTCGGATCAAATCGAAGAAGGGAATGCCTTTGTCAAAGAATTTTGAAATGAACCTGCTCAGCACTGCTACTTTCCTATTGAGGCTCTAGACTTGCTTTATGGTTCTTGGAGTCTCAAGATTTCTGATTGCCCGGATCTTTTCATGATTGGCTTCAATTCCTCGAGCATTGACGATAAACCTAAGGAATTTTCTGGATGCAACCCCAAAGTGACATGTCAACAGATTGAGCTTTATTTTGTATTCTTGAAGGATATTAAACATTAACTCTAGATCTTTAATATGATCAGTGGACAATCGTGATTTCATTAGTATGTCATCCACGTATACCTCCATAGTTTTCCCAATCTGGTTAGCGAACATCCAATTAACCAATCGTTGGTAAGCTACATCGGCGTTCTTGAGTCCAAAAGGCATAACTTTGTAGCAATAGATTCCCAGATTGATCACGAAGATGGTATGGTCCTGGTCGGGCAAGTGCATGGGTATCTGGTTGTAGCCCGAATACGCATCCATGAAAGATAGGAGTTCATGTCCAGCCGTTGAATCTACAAGCTGATCGATTCGAGGAAGTGGAAAATTGTCTTTGGGGCAAGCGTTGTTCAAGTATGAATAGTCGACACATGTTCTCCATTTTTCATTTGGCTTTCGAATAGGTACAAGGTTAGATACCCATTCCAGGTATAATGCATCTTGAATAAATCCATTTGATTCAAGCTTATCTACCTCTTCCTTAAAGGCGGCAGATCTCTCTAGATCCATACCACGTCTTTTTCGTTTGACCGAGACGTACCACGGGTCAATGTTTAATGTGTGGCTCGCGATGTTTGGGGGAGATTCCATACATCTCATAATGTGTCTTGGAAAACACGTTGAGGTTACCTAAAGAAATCCAACCAATTCCTCTTGCATTTGTTGGCTTAACTTAGATTTTATCTTTATCATTCTAGAATCGTCGCTATCGTCAATCGGGACGTCAATCGTCAGTTCCACCTGAGAAGCTTGTTTGTCTTTACTTTCATCTTCACTTTCATTCTCTATTAGGTCAACATCTCTTTAGAACTAGTTGGGGTGCCCGGGCCTAGGTCCAGGCATCAATTGTCAATTTTCAACAAAGCGGATGCAGAGAGATTCCTTTATACCCTTTCCTTTCTCCTTTCGCTACACCTCTCGCAGTTCAGCAACATAACAGGCTCGTCCAGCAGCCTGATCTCCTTAAATAACTCCAACTCCACGATTGGTAGGGAACTTTAGGGTCAAACACTACGGGGCAATGACAACCCTGAACTCAGCTAGGGTCGGTTGGTCCAAGAAAGCATTGTACGGCGAGTCGATGTCCAGCATAACAAATTGTAATATCCGGACTCTCCGACATTCTTCGGTTTCTAACTCCACTGGAAATTCCACCACTCCAGTGGGTATGGTGGCACTCCCATTGAAGCCATTAATACGGGACTGGCAAGGCTTCAAATCTTTAGCCTCCATCTTCATCTGGTCATAGGCTCACTTAAACAGTATATTCACAGCACTTCCATCATCGACTAAGATTTTCTTCATCCAAGCAGGACCTACTTGAGTTGATATGACAAGTGGATCAATAGTAGGGGCTTCAACTCTATCAGCATCTCTATCTCGAAACACGATGTCGTCAGTCATCGTCTTTTGTTGTTTGGCTAGAGCCCCACCTTCCAAATTGCTACAATACTCGAAGTCCGCATGCCTAATAGAACTGGCATACGACTCCATTTCCTTCCAACTTCGGTCTGCTAGATGAGGAACACCACTAACAGTATTTATTACCAACCTCCCGCCGGTATGAGCGGGTTCCTCCTTTCTTGCCTAATTAGGTACACGGTTCTGATTTGATGGGCCCGCACCTCCAGATTGCGGCGCCCATACAAATTGTTCTAATTTCCTTTCACTTATCAACTTTTCCATGAGATCCTGCAAGTGACGGCACTCATTCTTGTTATGGCCGTAGCTATCGTGGAATCTACAAAACTTTCCCGTCTGGATTTGTTTCTCTGATGATGGTTTTGGTCAGGTTTCTTATATTGAATGGTATTACAAGTCTGTAAGTACACATTCTCCAGCAACGTATTAAAAGGAGTATAATTATCGACGTAGATCACGATTCTGATCCCGTTTCTTATTTCGATCTCCATTACCTCTCAGCTGATTCTGTTTATTTTGAATATTCAATTGCACTTTTTCGGAGCTCTCCCTAGATTATTTAACAGCTACATTACTCTAGATTCCTTCGACATTGGGCACTGCGTCATCCTTTTTCCTAGACTATTTCGCAACCTCCCTTCTCAAGAAATAGGCTGCCTTGGAATAGAAACGGTCCAATGATGTAGGGGGTTTTCAGGCTAGCCAGTTGCCGAATTTAGAATCGGGATCAATCCCCTTAGTTAGTGCCATCAAAATAGAGTTATCGTTGGAATCGCTAATCTCAGCACATGTAGCATGAAATCTTTCTAGATAATGCTTGAGTGCTTCTCCAGAAGCTTGAGTGACACTGGACAAAGTGTTAACATCCTTCGGTCTCGTTACATGCATCTGGAACTACTCAACAAACTTTGTCGCCAACTGATCAAAACATGAAATAGATCGAGGTAGTTGAAGGGTGAACCACACGGTAGCTATGCCCCCAAGAGAGATTGAAAAACTCTGGCATTTAACTGCATCGTCATCTCGTGCAGCATTCATCAACCATTCGTGCTTCAAAATATATTGATTGGGATCTGAGCTTCCTTCATAGACGGGCAGAGTTAGCATCTTGAATCGCCGAGGTGGTTCAGCATATAGTATGTCATCAGTGAAAGGGGTGTGACTCTGAAAGATTCCCCAGTCATTATTTGTGAGATCCTGACTTTCACGGATCATTTGACGTATCATCGTCAGTATATCTTGCATCTAGACATTTTGAGCACGCTGGGCCATGGTGTGGTCGGGTTCCATAACGCGAGGCTGGGCCGGAGGTTGTCGACGGCCCAGGTCTCGCCTCCTTGGTTCTAAGTCTTCAAGGATATAAAGTTCAGGAGTATGTTAATGTTGGATCGGATCTGTCCGGTTTCATGCATCAGCTCCTGGTTCAGCAGCAGTGGTGGTAGCTCGGTTGTTTGTAACATGATGTGGAATAGTACCTCCTTGGGAGGAGGGTCCAGTCTGATGGATGGTGTACGGGCCAACTCTTGGTTGCCCAAGGTTCAGTGCGTGCTGATGTCCAGTAGCTTGGGTATAACTTCCATCTAGCCATGGGCGCGTAGATCTGTGATGATAGTCTGAAGAAGCTGAACTCTCAGTAGATGAATAGGAAGCCTGATCCCTCATGGATCTCCTACGCCTTTGGCGATTGAGCTGATTGGCCAATTTTGTATTGGCACGCAACTGTTGAGTAAGTTGCCGACGACTTTGTGTCAGCTCTTTCATTAACATCTGAAACTCTTCCCTGGTGACAGGGCCTTGCGGATCTGATGGTCCGGTAGCATTTTGATCAATCGGAGGTAGTTGTACAAGATTTTATCGATCCCGTCCTTCTAGATCTACAGCAGTAGAAGTGGCCCTTATGTTAACCATGATGAATAGCGAATCTCTTTCCTAGATTTGATGCAAATCAGAATAGGATGGAAGAACTTTGAACTTGAGATCTGGATCTTCCTCTTATATTTATGTAATCCGATATCGCTAGTAGATCTAATGAGCAGGAGAAAAACTATGTTTTCTCAATGAAAGCACCAAAGTGTTTGTATCGAAATTGGGCACAACACTCTTCAAAAGTACTTAAAGAGATAAAATGAAGAAAACAAATGTAAAAAGAGGATTATCTAACAAACACTTCAAAAACAGATAAGAAAAATACGTAGAAACACAGAGATTTAGAGTGGTTCGATGTATGGCCTACGTCCACTATGAATTTGATGATTTTATTGATGTTTATTTGCTGATTACAACAGGTTACGGTGGATTACAACAGCAAATTTCGAGTACAACAGTGATATTTGAGTACAAAAATGGTTTCGGTAGAGTGTGGATGTAGGAGAGCTGAAAGTCCCTTTTCTACGGACTCTGCGATGCTATTTATAGGCGTAGGATGCAAATATCTCGCTTAGTTCTTGGGAGGCCTCTTCTGGTACGTATGTGGGCCTATACGATCGATCCCATGTCATCTGCACTCGGTCCATGATTGATACGAATGAATTTCGTATCGATCAAGATTTGATCCAATCGAGTCGAAATTTAGCATGGAAATTCTTTAGGTCATACGTAAGATCCTGTGAAAATTTGGTGGCATTTGGACTTGTAGATTGTGAGTTATGATCGATGCAAATCTTTGTTTTATGAAGGCCGTCTCCTTCGTATTGATGCTGTGTATCTCTTTTTGGGCACGTGCTTGCAAGTTGACGTGGCGCTAACTCCTCGGATCAATCCACTTTTCATGCCGAGTGGCAGAGTCTTTCAAAGGGGTGTACCTTGCTCGTATCGATCCAGTTGATTTTTGTTCGTATCGATCAAAGTTGTTCTATTCGTATCAATTTACATGGCCTTGTTCGTATTGATACTCATAGGCTACTTCGTATCGATAGCCGAGGGTCATTTCATATCGATAGCTGGAGGTTGTTTTCATATCATTCCTTTGGTGCTTTATTCGTATCGATCGTTGATCGATCGATACGAACTGTGCGACTGGGATCGATGCGAATTGAATCCAACTGATAAATACGAAGTTGAACCAATTTAATGGATACGAAGTAGAACTAGGCTGAGTGGACATGCAGTTGAGTGTACATGATGGATACAAACAACAGATAACGTGATGGATACAAATGACAGATAACGTGATGGATACGAACAGATGGATGCTAAATGATGGATACGAACAAACGGATGCATGTGAGTTGATTTCCTTGGATTGCATCGATTGTATCTTGAGCACATGAACTTGATTGACTTGAAACTTGGATCATTGGCTTTCATAGCTTTTCTTGTCATGTCATATCAATTATGGCTTGATCTGGACTCGGAATTTTTTTACTGACATCCATAGTGAACCTGTGTATAACCGACCTTCGAGATGAACTGTCCTTGGTTTTTAGTCAATTCCTTGGTGTCACGGCCTTGCCAAAAGGCGGGGTAACAGCCGTGAAGCAAAGACTTGACACTTTGAGTGATGACTTCATGTTTCGATGATGATGATTTTGTGATAAGAAGTGATGGCTTTAATGATGGATCGATAAACTTTGGGATGCTGAGTAGTCGGATTAAAGGGACTATGAAGGAAGGTTATTGGATACATGATGGCATTCTATGACTAATGATAGCTATTTAGAGTAGTTCCCAGCCATGATGACTTCGGATGGGAGTTGTAAAACAGTTCCAGGATGAGGATGAGCTCTACTGTAGATGACGTGTGCAAAGGTATTATTGATAGTTAAGGGTTTTGTTGTGGTACTCATAAAGCAAGGGTATATTTGAAGATATCCATTGAGAATACGATGGTTCCTAGTACTTCACTTGGGGATACAATGGCCCCTACGCTGCACGATATTTAGAACTATTGTTCGTAGATCGCATACAATGGTCATTCTAATTTCCTAACCGGTTGAATGGCATGGATTCGAGCAATGAAAAACATGGACTTTGTAGTCCTAAGATCATACGATGGAGTCGATCGAGCTAGCATATATCCAACGCATGGAGTACGTGAATGTGAAGATGGATGATGGACATCATGTTGGCTTTGGTTGCTTATCGTCCTAGGGATGTCATAAGACATAGATATCATCGATGTAGTAGACGCCCATTAGTACTTTGATGTGTAGTACACTCATGATGACCATGATATGGACAAACTTATATCTTATGTTATATGCTAACTTTTTTGATGCAGGGATAAATCAGGAATGATTCTCTATACCCTCTAGTCCATACACTATAACGACTTTTATAGCATTTTTAGATATTTTATTAATCATACTAGACTGCCGCTAACACAAGGTTTTATGCTTTCTTCTTATTACCTAGGGCACTCTTAAATGAGTGAAGTACAGATGGACTAGTAGGAGGCGATGCTTTCTCATACTTTTGTTTAGGCTTATTATTGCATATTCTTCCATGTCACACTATAGAGCCTTGACAATGTCGACTTATTATTATTAGAGGTAGTTTATCGGTTTAGTTTACTTATCATTTGTATAAACTCTATTATTGTTTTGTATAACTGTATGAGCTTGTGTACTCTGATTCCATGGTTAATGTTGTTATTACTATCTTGCCTGATCTATATCTATGACGAATATTACATTTTATTTGATGCACTGTTAGATATAGGACAGGTTCTGTTACTATTTGATGTTTTTTCACTTTTATTCTCTACTATTTCTCTTCTTTTCTTCTTTCCCTTCCCTTGAAAACATCGACCGGATACTCCAACAGTGCACTATCCATTATATGAGCATCTGAGGCATAGGACAGTCGTTACATTGCCTCTTTCCTTTTACAAATATGCGGTATAAACCACAACATATATGTTGAATAGTGTACCATGTAAATATATACCCAAGACCCATAGTTATGGACTTAAAAAATGTTCCAACTTAGTCATATTAAGGTTTGGTGTTGTTTGGCTTACCTTAAGAATGTAAACCCTAGTAAGCTTGAGGCAAGATCAAATTTATGTATGTTTATAGCGTATCCGATAATTTCCCATGGACACATATTTTATCATTCTAAGGAACAATAGGTGTTTGTTTCATGACATGCCACTCTTTTTCGAAAAAGAATTTCACTCTTGAGAAATTAGTGGATGTACGATAGACTTGGATGGGATCTATGAAACTTCGGTAGAAATCGAGTATTCAGACAGTAATTCAACACTCATAGAAAAAAGAAACCCATTATAAGGTCTAGTAGAGAGTCCCGTGTGCTAGAAAAATGCTACGAATTTATCATTGACAATGCGAATGTGAATTACATCGTTTATGAAGACGACTCCTAATGTACCGACAACCTTGGAGAGAAAAGACTATATTGTAGGTTGATGCTATGAAATCCAAAATGGATTACATGTACAAAAGTAAAGTATGGACTTTGGAAAATGTACACAAAGGGATGAAACTCATTGACCACAAATGGATCTTTAAGAAAAATTTTGGTGCGGATGAAAAGGCCAAGGCCTATAAAGGAAGGTTGATGGAAAATTTCAGAGTGTTCATTATGAAGAAACATTTTCACCAATTGTCATGCTTATATCGATTTGGATACTACCTGCTGCCGTTGCATATAATTAATACAAAATATGGGCATTAAAATGGCGTTTTCTAAATGGAGATTTAAAATTATAAGTCATATTTAGAGTATTTTAAGGTTAGTGGAAGTAGAGATAAGACATGTAAACTCTTAAGATCAATTTATGGTTTAAACAAGCATCAAGGAGTTAGAACTAGCATTTTGATAAAGTAACTAAATAATTTGGTTTCTATCAAAAAACAAAGGAAGCATGCGTGTATATTTGATCTCGAGAAAGATGAAAGGCCGGTAGAATATAGCTCAAAAGGAAAGAATTGAGTTGGATAAGCAGTGTCAAAACTATTGCATAAAGGCTTTATTTAGATGAGTATTTTGGAATGGGGAGCATCTTTAGTTTTTGCTACTAAGGCTAACAGTTTCCTAAGGTTATGCATCGACTATTGATAATTGAATAAGCCATCGAAGAAAAAGAGCTATCTATTGCCTTGCATTGACGACCACGTCGATCATTTAGTTAGGGTGAAGGTTTTACTCTTAGCTTGATTTAGCAAGTTAATTACACCAGTTAAGAGTAACTACATATAGTATCCAAAAGACCACTTTTTGTACACTTGATGGATTGTCCGAGGGGAGGGTCATGTTGTTTGCATTGACTAATTCTTCGGCTTATTTTGTGAGTTTGATGGGTAAGGTATTTTAGGAGCAGTTGAACAGATTTGTTGTGATTTCGTGGATGACATTCTTATCTATTCCAGAAGTGAGGAAGAGCATGAGATTCGTTTGAGAAAAATGATGGATGTATTAATGAGAAATTGGTTGAAGGAGAAGTTCATTAAATGTCACTTTTGGAGGAAAGAGGTTCGTTTCCTTAGGCGTGTAGTATTGGTGGATGGATTGGCATGAGACCTAGGGAAATTAATTGTAGTCAAAGATTAGAAGAAGTCGAAGAATGCTTCAAAAGTCCATAGCCTTTGGATTTAACTCGATTCTATCCAAAATTTATTAAGGATTTTTCAATGATATTGGCATGTTTGGCCCGTTTGATGAAGAAGAACCTGATTTATACTTGGATCCTAGAGTGTGAAGTGGCATTTATTTGATTTAAGAAATTATTAACGAGTACTCCAACTTTAGTTATTCCTGATGGTAACGAACCTTTCACTGTGTATATGGGCGCATGCAGTCCTGGTCTTGGAATTGTCCTTGTGCAAGAAGGGAAGGTAGTGGCATATGCGAATCGATGGTTTAAGAATCACGAAAGTAATTATCAAACGCAAGACTTGGAATTAGCTGTGATTGTATTCTCATTGAGGGCGTGGAGACATTAACTATTGAGTGAAAGATTTAAGTTTTTTACGGAACATAAATCTCTCAAGAGTATGTTATCTTAGAAAGATTTAAATTATTTTAGACAACAATAGTGGATGGAATTCTTATCCTCATATGATTTTAAAATGTCTTATAATCCAGGGAAAGGAAACATAGTCATAGATGCTTTATGTAAGAGGCATGCCGAGTTGAATGCTATGTTGCCGAAGTGTAAGAATTTGAAGTTTATGCCAAAGTTTGATCTTCGACACCGATCGGAGTGTACACCTAGATTATTGGCTGTAATGGAGGTTATATTTGCACTGATGGATGGTATTGGATTTAGTCAAGTGTAAGACACTTCGTTAGTTGGCATTATGGAGAAGTTAGGATAGGGTGAATGATTTAGTCATTTGGATCATTGCTCCAAAGATTTGAAGGGCTACTAAAGATGGATGGCTATATGTACCAAGGTTAAGGAGTTGGTGGGGGAAGTATTGGGTAAGTGTCACAATTCTAGGACGACTATTCATCTAGGAAGAGATAAGATGTATCAGGATGTGTCAGTCTCCCCAAGAAAGCTTTGTACAGAGACTATTGGTCTACAATAAGAAAACTTGCAAAGAAGGGTTTGTGAAATTACATCGTTCTTTTAATGATAAGAACGAGCGCCATACCAAGCGCAACAGCCGCTATATTGCTAATAATGTACATTGAATTTGGGCTAGCCTTTAAGACTTCAGTTAGAAGTCCCATCTTGTCATACGCATATTTGAGTGTGACATTCGCATAACTTCCTGAATCAACAAAAACTGTGATATCCCGGAATTTTTGACAATATCAATTTAATAATCTTTATATAAAATTAAATTGATATTGACAATATTGATTAATAAAATATGTTTTGGTTTAATAATCAGGATAAATAAATATTTAATTTGTGAATTTATCTTTTAAAAGCTAAAATAAATATTTAAATTATAATGTATATATATATATATTTGTATATATATTATAGTTTATCTTTGTTTTGGAATTTAATTAATAAATGAAGTTTGTTTTTAAATTCTAATAATATATCTAGCAATTAGGAAATTATGTTTTAAATTAATATTTAGCTTTTAAAAAAAATCTATTTAAATTAATAACTTTATGGTTTGATAATATTCATAATAAATGTTATATTGTTTAAAATTTGTCTTAGCTAAATTTTTGTTTTAAATTTAAATAAAATTTGATTTTATTTCTTTTCAAAATATTATTTGACTAATATGAATTGAGTATATTTTATATAAGTTTAAATATAAGATAACATATGATTTAAATTCATTTAAATATAAAAGTGATTTATAATTTCTTTATAAAGCATATAAAATTGTAAATTGTTATTTGAAACCTTATTAATAAATATTCTATTTTTCATAAATATAAAAGGGAAAATAGAATCTTCATTTTTAAATTGATTTTGGTTTTTATTTCAAAGAATTAATTTGATTTTGCAATTTTATTTTGAAATTCAAATTTATTGATTCTTTAAAATATTTTGTAAGTCTTAAATTATAAATTGTTTTATTTACATTTACTTTTAAATAAGAAAATCATACATATTCATTCAAACATAAAATAAACCAAAGAAAAACCTATATAAACATTTAAATATATATACTAAATTTTATGAAAGACAAGTGTTGAGTCTTAAACAAATCAAACTACACGTGTTAAATTGTAAATCAAACACAATGACAAGTGTCATTAAATCTTTATTTTCTTTTAATAATTTTGTTAAATTTATTTCAGCCTCTTTTAAAAAAAATATTTCCATTTCCCCTCATTCTCCTTTTCAAAACAAAAGATAATTGAATCTAAGAAAACACTTCATTCAAAAATCTGAAACCCTTCAAAAACATATTTGCAAATTCATTTCAAAAGAAATTCTAGCATCTGAAACTCCTTATTCAAAAATAAGATCGAATTTTCTCAAATCAAAAACCTGCATTTGCAAACAAAACCTGTAGCTCCTCTAACCTGTAAAAAATTAAATCTCTGCAATTCAAAATACTGCATTTTCCTCTCTGCAAATTTTGAACAAATCAAATAAAGTCTGCATTTCAATCTACCTGAAGATCATAGCAATTCATCTCTGGAATTTCACCTGCATGCATAAATTGGGTCAGAGTTTAAAAATTTCAAGCCTGCATTCATGAGTGATAATAAAGGAAGGCTCTGTTCTTCAAGTTTCTGTGAGTAACTTTTTCTTCTTAAAAACTTTGAAGGTTAAATAATGTTACATACTAGTATACTGAAATGAATAATTAGTGAATATATTCATAGTTAAATATCTGGTGGGAAATTTTATTTGTATGCATGCTGTCTGAAATTGACTTGATCTGTTTGCTGCCTGGTACAAGTTTTTATATATTCATTAAAAATCCTTATTCTTATTCTTATTTGGTGTCTGCTAGAATGAAGTTGATAAATCAAAATTGATGATTTACTAGAGGTTAACATTTAAAGATTTAAGTAAGTATAAATATAAGTTGGATGGTCTCTGGAAAACTTATGAAACACCAAAGCATGTAGATATAAATCAAAATTTATACAATAAAATATAAATCCAGTATTGTAGATGTAATACACAAACTAGAATATGATTTTAAAATCTAAAATCAAGTTCTCTAGAAATAAAATTAAGGTTCAGTGGGGTTATTTACTGGAAGTAGGAATTCATGATTTCCTGGAAATCTTTGTAACTGGAGAGGTCTGGGTTATTTTAGATAGTAGAGGGATGTTTGTTGATGCCTAGAAAATTTTTGGATGATGATTTAATTCATCAGAGAAGCAGTGGTTGTGATGTGGAGGTGGGAACCTTAGTTTTAACTAGGGGAAGAAAATCGATCACCACTGTTTGTAGAAGTGATCGAGTACAACGTAGCAGCGGGAGATGATAGTTTGGGGGTTGGTGATTGTGAGGCCGGAGGCGTTGATATTCTGGCGGTCGGAGGAGGTAAGGTTCGTCGTTGACAGGTTTGGGATTTGAGAGGAATACTGTGTTGCCAGGTTTGAAGGGTTACAGGTTGTGTTTTTATACTCGATTTTGAATTCAAGGTTTTCCTGATGATTAGGTGATTAAGCTGGACTTTGGAGTTGATTGTGGAGTAGAGTTGATCACCGTGGATGATCAGAATCATCCACAGGCAATGTGCATGTGCACAATAGCCAACAGGAGAAGGTTGTTCTGAAAGGTGATGAAGAGGGTGCTCGGGGGATGCTCGGGATATTTTTGTCTTTGCTCGAAGTTAAATGAAGGAAGACTCGAAGTGAAATGGCATTTGACTCGGGTTGTTTTTGTTTTCAGGTTGTTGTTCCAGAAAACCTGATCTGTTTCAGGTTTTTGAAATTATAACTAAATTATAAATAAAAAAAATAAGACAAATTTAAATTTAAACTTTAAACAAGATTAAAACATGAATTCAAGTAGATTTTGAATTTTCAGGTTTTGAATAAACAAGATTTGCAGTTTTGTTCCTGTAGCCTGAACAGTTTCAGGTTTTTGAATTCTAAAACCAAATTTTAAAATATTAAAGCAAGATTTGAACTAAATAAGCAAGTTTAAATATGAATTCAAAGTGATTTGAATTCTAGTTTCAAATAAATAAATTTGCAGAAATGAAATATTTAATAACCAAATATGTACAGCATTTTATAAAGTGACTTATAAATCTAGAAAAAAAAGATTTAAAACCAGATTTTAAATTTAAGTTTAAAAATCTGGATTGAATACCTGAATTCAAATTTGAATTTGAATCTGAAAGTTTCAAAAAGAAAATTGGTTGATAAATTCTAATGATATATTTTAAATTGGAGTATTTTATAAAATCTGAAATGAAGATTTAAAAACAGAGTTTTAAATTTTAATATTTGAATTTAAACCTGAAGCATGAATTTGAATTTTGGTTGTAATGTAAATAAGATTTGAATTTTAATGTTTAAATGTCATTTGAAATATTTAAGATATTTTAAATATAATTGAATATAGGCTAAAGTTAAATGATTTTTCTAAAATTTGCTTTAAGAGGTAAATGATTCTTTAAAATGAGAACTAAAGAGATTTTAAATATTTAAATCTTGTTAAGTTTGATTTCATTTTAAATTTAAAATTTAAAATGGAATTTAGGGAAATTTAAAAACAAGTTGTTTTTAAATTTCTTTGATAATGATAATTAAATCATTAATGGAATTAATGATTATCATTAAGTTGTTTTGAACTCAATGATTTATTAATTAATCAAGGTAATTAAGATTTTAATTAATTAATTTAATTAATTAATAATAAGGTTAATTAATTAAATAATTAAGGACTTTATTAATTAAAGAATTAGGTAAGTTAATTAAACTTGATTAAAGTATGATTTAGGAATTAATTAAATAAGATTTGATTAATTTAATTAATGGATTGAATAATTAATCAAGTAATTAATAATTAATTAAGTTTAATTATCACTTGATTAATTTAATAATTAGGAATTAATTAATGAGTTTTGTAAATAAATTAAGAATTAATATTGATTAATTCAATTAATTACTTTGAAAAATAATTAAGGATTTGTTATGAGTTAATGAAGGTCATTAACTTAATATTATTAATATAATTAATTTTAATAATTAATTGGATTAATTAATATAAGATAATCATTTGAATTGTTTAAGAGAATTACTTAGTGAAAGTAATTAAGGAAATTAATTACTAATTGTAATTAATTAAGTTTATTTTGATTAATTAAGTTAATTAATTAAGTTTAATTAATTTGAATTAATCATTGATTGATGGGAGAAGTAATTACAAATGTAATTAAAAATGGAAAATTACTTAGTGAAGTAATTAAGAAAATAAATTACCGGATGTAATTTAATGGAGGAGGTTTGGAATTAATTACTTAGAGTAATTAATATGTAATTTATATGTTGAATAATTACTTAAGTAAGTAATTAATTTAGGTTTTGATAATTAAGTTATTTGAGAATGGTTTAGAGATGTAATTAATTTAATATAATTACTTAATGTGATTAATCAAGAATGATTAATCAATAGAGATAAATTGATAATTAATTTAATGGAGTTATTTTAAATAAATAATTTGAGATCATTAATTTATATAATTAATGATATAATTAAGGATTGATTAATTAATAACAATTAATCAATGAAGGATTAATTAATTAATTAAGGATTAATTAATGAAGTAATTACTGGTTAATTACGGGGATTGGTTTGGATTAATTAATTTGTGAAATTAATTAGAGGTTAATTACTTGAATGTAATTAAAAGATAATTAATCTAGATGATTAATTAGGGTAACTTGTTAAGAATAATTATTTGATGTATAAGCAAGATTTATTTGGATGAGTAATTAATTTAATTCATTTTAAATTAATTTAAGAAAGAAGTAATTAATTTAATTCATTTTAAATTAATTATAGGATGATGATTTAATAAGTCTTTGCTTATGAATGATGATTGATATTTATTACCCTGACTGGTTGAAATCTCAAATATGAGGTATATGTTATTGTGTGATTTGGATGCTATGGTTGCATTGGGTTGATAATATGATTTATCTGTTTGAGTTGATAATATTGATTATCTATTATGATGTTGGGAATTATCTATCTGTGTGTATATAGATAATATTGAATTGAATGTTTTAAACTTTAAAACAACTTGGCCCTAAAAGACACGCTTTGGATTTCGATGAGACCGGGATCGGGTTTTCATATTTGGATATCCGAAAACCACATCGATTCCAAATAACGTTAGGTCGTAAATCCAAGTGGAGCAAGTGAAGACTCGAGGTGTAAGGGCTATACGTCAGTATAACTCTGTGGGTGATTCCGTAATGAGTTGACGGAATAGTGCTTATAGATTCGAGATGAAGATTTAGAGTGCAAGGGTTATTGTCGTTAACTCTGAGGGTGATTCCAAAATGAGTGTAACGAGATAATGCCTTCGGTTTTGTTCGAACCCGGAACGAACTTGTATGGATTGAATGCTTTCAGAACATCGTCAGGTGGACGATGAGCATTCTAAGTGATATGTCCTAAGAAGGTAATCGTAGCCTCAAGCCTCATCAACCGGGAATGGCTAAAACAGGGGAGGTGCAGCAAGGCTTCGTGGATAGCTCCCACTGGAGAGCAAGATTTACCCCTGTCTAGAAGTCCCTTTATATTCGGCTGTGTGGGGCAGTTGATTGCAACAACTGCCGGGGTTGTCTTATTCGGGACTGTTCAGTAAGGAATGGTCCCGGTCTTGTGTTGCAGGGGAGTTAGGGTGGCTCCTCGGTACGGTGATCTAGGCCACGTACTGTGACGGGCGGTACCCTAGTAGTCCTGCCATTGTATGGAATCCACAATCCAATAAGTGCCAACGGTTTTGATTGTATTACCCACTTTTGTGGCTAGTAGCTGGAATTTAATAGATGTAACAATTTCGGCTATTTCTTATTTACTTGAAAACCCTAGACACTATTATAATATCACCAGATTTCCTATCAAATGTTTTGTTTAGCGTAAGGTAAAATCTTTTCCATGTTTATGTGTGGGAAGTCTTACGTGATACCTTTCTTTTCAAAGGTTTTTCAAAAGTTAAGCAACCTTAACCTGTTACTCACACCAGACCCATGTCTGACCCGGAGTTTATTTTTGTTTTTCATAAACTCTTGGGTACTCAAATTTTTACGAGTAGCCAAGGGAATTCAGGTTAGGATTCAGGTTAGCTTTGACGAATAATGGAGAAGCAATGGAGCAGGAGGCTTCCACGTTAGATATAGTTCCGCTGTGTTATCTCTGTGTTGTGATTGTATTGAGTTGTAAATACTAGACAGGTGTTTATAACTGTCTAGCATATGTGATGTGTATGCTGTGTATCTCTGATTGGTATTGTATATTATGTAAATACTTATGTTATTAATATAATTTATTCGTTCCGCTGTTGAGATTCTAGTGTTGTTTCTTCTTTCTCTTCTTTCTTTTCTTCTTCTATCCCTTTCTTTCTTAATTCATGATGCGATTTTCTCGGAGTAGAAAGTCGGGTCGTGACAAAAACCTTCTTCATAGTGAAATTGGAGAATTGTATGGTTATCACCATAGGGTCCTAATGTAGGAAAGTAACTCTAGCAGAGTCTGCTCAAGTAAATGTTATCTGAGGTGGGTTTCTTTCCGATATAGAACATAGTTCTACGCTCAGTGCAAGCTTCTTGGATGAATCTTTTTTATGCCTTTTATCTTTTGCCTACAAGATGTAGTATCCCATGGATAGAAGCATTGAAGGTGTTTGGGTTCCCTACTAGGTTTTCTATAGGTCTGGCAACTGGTTCTGCACTAGGGTAAGTGTATTGTCTTTTTAAAAAGTACCCAAGAATCCCTTTTGGATTAACCTTTCAATTTTTTTCTTCAGGTAGTGACATTAGGTATGATGGTCGTCCGCCATATGGAACCTGTAGTAAGCGCCATCTTTATTTTTCTCAAGTTGCTTTCACTTATTTAGGACAATATAAGCTAGCTTAGTCCTAGTCTTCTCTTGATTTGATCTACAGTGTGTGTCAGTGGGGTTTTCGTTGCATATTTGAATTCTTATTGTCTTTTGGCAGGTGGGTTGTTGTAATTTTCTGCCTCCCACTTTCTTTCATTCTGAACTAGAGCAGTTCTTTCTATGGGCATTATTTCGATTAATGTTGTTTCCTCAATGCGTATGTATCCATTGGCCCTTTCATAGAAGGCCATCATACTTCATTAGGGCTTCCTATTATAAATAGGCTGTCACGAGCAAGGTTTCTTCGCTTGTAGCTCCTATTCATTACTTTTCACATAAAACATTTGATATAGTTATGAAGTCTTTCATCGTCCCTTTGTTTAATGTAGGACAAAGTGTTGGGATCTGGGAAGATTTTTCTCCTAAAGTTGAATTGCATACAAAATTGGTCGAAAATTGGGCCAAAAAATGTATCTCATTGAGTAGATATCTCCTGAACCATCTGGAAGTGACTCCTGCAAGATACACTAGAAATAATTTATAATGGGCAAGCCTATACACCTTCAAAATTTCCATGTGGTACTCGTATGTACATAGACGGTCATCAAGGTTAGATGATCCATCATATTTTTCGATTACAAAGGATCTGAAGCGATAAGGGAAATCTGACTTGATGATAACTTAACTAAATGAAGAATAACTTTCCTGCCTCATTCCTTCTTGGTTGTTCTGCTGACATAACTCTACCAACTACTCTATACGGGCCTTAAGCTCTCGTATCTCCTCATCATCGTTACTAACTTAGGATGAGCCTCCTTTATAGACTGATGTGGCCTCATTTCTGTCTTATGCTGCATGATTATTGTGCTTTTCAAGTATCAAGACATTAATATTGGCTAGCTTGGTTTTTATGTTGGAGTTAATTTAGGCTTTGTTTTGGCTTTAGGTCCTAAACTCAAAAAACCAGCCTCCCCGTTCTCATTGATGAGATTATAGTGTTTGTTCGACATCTGCGCTTGTTGCATAGAAGGAGAACTTCAGTGATAAGCTACAGAGCTATGGGAGTTGTATGGCTTAGTTTGGGGTTATTGAGATACAAACTTCTCAATCTCATTCATTCTATTGTTGATTTGAATTTCAAATGTGTTGAGGGCTTTAAATATAAGGTCAGTTGTGATTTTCTATAACAGGCCTCTAGGCTTAGATGAAAACATGAGGAGTTTAATACCGATTTTAGCAGTTAAGTGGTCTGGTTCTATCGGGGGAGGGGTATAAGAACTTATAGATTACGCTTTTTGGGTTTAACGGTAGTCAAGGATGTGAGATTTTCTAGGTAAGGATTTGTTAGGAGAACGCCCTCCTTATAGTGTCAACATGCTGATGGGATTTTTCATCACACAATACCACCTTAATTATAAAGTAAATACGATGTTGAATGCTTTTGTAACTAGGAATCAACAAACTTAATTAATGTTAAATTTTCCTTAAAGTAAGGTAATTATGTTTCTTAAGCTTATAAAATCTGAAGGATGCACTCTAACTATTTGTTGAAAGGTTAGGTTTAATATAACAATCGATTTAACTAAAATTAAATGAAAACAAGGGAATAAATGCAGAAAAAATAAAGGATATAAAAAATTTATGTGGTTTGGAAGTTAAGGAATCCAACATCCATGGGACAATACTTTATCTTAAATTCTTCTTAGTAAAAGCTTTTAATGACAAAGAGAGTACAAATATTTTCGAATTTTTTTTAAAGAAACTATCAAAAGTGCCCACTTTTTGCTACACCGTCCTTCTATTTATAATACCATGACATCATGGGACAACTGATGTCATAGCATTGCATTCTTTCTCCATTATTAAATCTTTCCATGTGTTACCCATCTGTTAGCCTATCAAGTTATGCATGGGTCACTTACATGGATACATGTACATGGAATTGCTATGGGCAGAAAATTTTGACCATAGACAGGAATTTTGAATTTTATATCAAGTAGGAAATTTGAAACATGACATATGCAGTTCTAGAGTTAGATTTGTAAACTATGTCTAACTTGGGGATTGCTCTGCATGTGCTTGTTTGGCTGCTTATGCGTGGTTTGTATGTCACATCGTAGCGAATACTAGATGCTATCACACTGATGTTGTTTGGAAAATTATATTAAGGCAGTTTGTCCTCAATAGGTAGGCACAGTTTGCACAATGGTAGTGGAGCATTTAATAAGCAGGTGCACATTTCCTTCAATCGGATGGCGTAGTTTTCTTTGGCATGACACTGTAGTTTGTGTTTGACGTGATGGCGAGTTAGCTTTTGACTTGATGGCGCAGTGGTTTTTGACATGATGGCAAAGTTTTCTTTCATATAAGAATTGTGGTTCGCATTGATTGTGGGATATCTCTAGAATTTTGATCGACTCTGCAATTCAACCTAGAAGATGTCCCTCGTCTATCCAGTTTATGCCAATCTATTATTATTGAAGTTTATTTTGTTCGAGCATGTTGACCTTTGCTTAACTCGGCATGGTGCTTTCATTTTGGTCTGTAACTTGTGTGACCCCATGTGGATGCTTTCCATGGACATTGAATTACTGGATCATGGAACTTATGCAAGTTCTTTGTAATGTGGGTGTAGCCTACTTGACTTGTCTTTGATTTTGGACCGCATTTTAACTTCGCCTACTTGGTTCTGCACTCAAAAATATTACGAAAGCAAAAAATGAGTGTAACTCCCACATGGTTCTATTTCCTGATGTTCTCCGACATCAAATATTTTTTAGCTCATAACACTGCACAACAATGGCAATCAGGCACCTAAAATAAGAAGAAAACATCATATTCTAGCATACCACCAGAATCAATCATCATAAATAAATATAGGGTAACAACAACAATAATAGTAATGCATGGTCATCAAACATCACAAGAATTTGATAGCACTCAAAGTCAACCCTAAACGTTCAACTAAAACAACCACAAGAAATATTTTCAAATGTGTATTGATCATCCGCTTTGAGTAACACATAATCAATACAATGATTCAATTATAAATCAAATAAATGTTTACTAAGTACTCCATATTAGTAACATCATACCAATCTCATCAAATGTGTACTAGTTACACTATATGACTAACACAAACATCAATGTAATCCATAAATAAAATTATAATTAACTACCCAACGTCCACGAAGTAATAACGGTAAAATATGTATACTCTTCCTAATGCGATTTCATCATCATATAACAAACATATATAATTGTTTCAATTTGCAATTAATCATATATTTTACAAAAATACAATATAATGTATTTACACATTATTCTTTTTAGGTATAAAATCATCTTAATATTATTTATTATAAAACAAATCTATTTATTTTATCTTAATGCAATATAATTTCACAGAAAATGATAATACACTTCAAAAACTCTTCATTATACATTTGTTACTTCGAATACCTCAAAACATCGTTGTTTAATAAAAATAGTAATACTTCAAAATAATAATATTGTATTTTATGTAATAATATATATATATATATAGAAACCACTTTATTTTTTCCATGACTAGTTCATTACCATTTATGTCAAAATTAATATTATTCCATTTTAAATTTCAAAAACCCCATTTATTGTTATTTACGTCAAAATAGTAATAACTTAGCCCGAAATACTTTTGAAACCACATCTTTATTATTATTTCTGCTATTCCCAAATATAATTTATTTTTGTTATTCAATAATAATAATATCATTCCATATACTCCGTAAATTAATTTACTGTTATTTTCTCAGAATAATACAATCTTTTTTTCAAAACCATTTTATAATTCATCAAATTATACCTTAATTTAGAAGTAATAATAAGTTCTCTTAAATTCACTTCAAAGATAGATTGTCATTATTATTTATGAATTTATGTTATTTATTAATTTTCGTAGTAATTCATAAATGACGGCCCTATTGAATGTCTTACAAAAATTTTAGTTAAATTATTATATCTTTGTTATTTACAAATATCATTTTAAATTTGCAAATAATCTCATTTTCCATAAATTTATCTGTTTTTTCTACAATTACACAATTTAAATTATTTTCTATTTATTACTTATCTTTCCAAAACAATTAGTTACAGTAAAATATAATTGTTCAACAGTGCAACAAATAGGTAAACAACAAAAATCACATCAAAACATCACAGTAACCAAACAATCATCAAAAGGGCATAACATATATCAACAAATGTATATTTTCATCGATGAATATTTATGTAATATTTTTAAAATATAAATATTCAGGATCACTTAATCATACCATGCACTTTTACAAATAGCTCTAAAAGATAGTACATCACATGCCAAATTGTTTGTAGTTTTGCTATGAGTTTAATGGAACAAGCCGCATGTGAAATGTAGTTAGTATCTAAAAGATATCAGGATTAGAATTTATAGATTTTAGACTGTAATTAATAATTTCAATGTGCCTATATGTAAAATTACCTCCCATCTTTAAATTGGTTAATGCCGCTAACCTCTAACCTTTGTCCGCCTTGATCGAACTCTTCCAATCACATTTGGCCAATCGAAGACCAGTTTTGGCATCCGAAAGCCGCCACCTTCCAGTCCGACCTAATGTCTTGGCTTCCTCCCTAGCTTACTGACTTGCATCGCCTTGAGTTTTTCCAACATTCATCGAATTGTTTTGGTGAATTTCGATTGATCTAAAGAGATCAGCTATGTGACGACCCGAAATCGACACTCTCTGAATCCGACAATAAACCACACATGTCCGAACCAAAGTGCACTGATTATGGATAATCATGAGAAAGAAAAGAGAGGGTGAGAAGAAAGAGAGAAGAAAGAAGAAGAGAAGAGAAGAAGAAGAAGAAGAAGAAGAAGAAGGAAGAGAAGAAGAAGAGAGAAGTAGAACCAAAACAATATAGAATCTCACATAACAGCGGAATAACATATAATATAGATCAATAATCTTTACAAAAAGGAACTGTAATCTACATAAATCAATATTAGAGTACACAATAGATAATCATCAGCTTGGACAATTATAATAACTTGTCCTCACTAATGCTGATAAATTACAATAACAACAATGCAAAGCAATTCAGCAGAATAATAAACAGATACGTGCATACGACATGAAGATCTCCAGCTCGCCTATTGAAGCTCCAAAAGCACCAAATATAAACCTGTAAATATACTTGATCTGACCCAAGCATTGAAAGGGAAGAACATCCGGATCAGTCTTGTAAACCAGCGTGAGAAAACACATCTCTACTGAATTTTAAAGTTACTAAAAACTTTTCCTTTATCAAAACAAAAGGTATCTCGTGAGACCGAGTTACAGATAAATATTGACAAGGTTTTTACCTTACGATAACCAAAATTTCTCAATCAAATCCTTTTATATTATAATAGTGTCTATTGCATACAAATAATATTAAAATAGCTGAAATCGTTACATTATTAAATTCCAGCATACACCTTATAATACATGGCTTTCTACAATAGAAGATGGCAGACATGTATTGGATTTTGGATTTCCATACAAATGACTAGGTAAAGGGACTACCTTTCCAAACCAACGCGCTACATCTCTAGAGGGATGTACCTTGGGGAACATATTGACCGCCTAAAGTTACACAAGACCAGCCTACCCATCCCTAGGTAGTACCGAATATGTCATCACTCCGGTTGTTACCGACCTTTAATTCGTGGCCACAAGCATACACAACAATAATCAGATACACGACATCAGAGCATGTAAAGATATACCTAGAAGAATGATGACATCTTCTAATTGGGAGTGACCCACTTAGCCTTGCTACTTCTATCTCTATTTCAGTCATTTTTCTGGGGAGTGAGATCAAAGAGGTATCGATTACCTTTCACATATCACATATCTCTTTGAATGTCATATTGTCATTTCCGTTGACTACTAATTGCCTTCCACAAAAATACAACCCTTGAGCTGGTACATCTCAAGGAGGGTGTTAAGCTAAGAGAAGTTGCCTTCTCCGCCACCACGGATGTACGTTTGTAAAAACCAGTGTACGTAATCATAAAAATGCAATGTCAAACACTCGTCCATGCAAGTTGTCCAGGAACAGGACAAACCGAAGGTACTTTCCAACCACATCCTGTTGGGAAATTCCTAGGACTAGTAGCGAATAGGCATTGCATTGGATATTTCATAATGAAGAAACTATTACTACTATATGCATATTGGGATTCTAACCCCAAACGATCAACAAGCAGTCCTTCACTATGAAAATCCTCAATTTCAATATCATCGACTAACCTGCACAATAGTCGCATATATGTTGGTCCGAAGTGGTTTTCAGATAAATCTGATCCCAGTCTCTTCGCACTAACAACGCAATAGCGTTTCTCAAACTCATAAGGAAACAAAGTATCATAGACTTATCACGTTTCCAACTTTCAACTTGCTATCCTCGGCCAAGAAGGAAGCTCGATAGATTGGAGTAATTACTCCGCACTACTCGAATCAACATTCTTAGCACAAACGATAATCAAGCCTATACAGTCAGCTATGTACTAAATGTACGACTAATTAGTTTCTACATCAAGTTAAGAAACTAGAATGGAAAATTTTTGAAAGTCGGTTATTTAACTATCAAAGCAACAAACCAAAATCTAGCACTTAAGTAATCAGTGGCCCTGATTTTATTAATTGTTTATAAGTTTAATCACTTTCCAATTATTCACTTCAAAATATCTTTAAAAAGATAATATTCAAAACCATTCACTTATTGGATTTTGGAAAACATTTCCATTTATTTATTTTAATAATAAGTAAATTCATAACTTGTTTTATTTTCAAACCATTTAAATTCCCTTTTTATAATATCACTTTTCGAAACATCCATTTAATTTAAAAGATTATTCACTGTCCAAAATCGCGAATATAATTCCTTTGCCAATTACTACTTCTAAATATTTAATTTAAAGGATTATTCACTATACAAAATCATAAATATAATTCCCATACCAAATTCATTACTTTTACACATTTAATTTAAAGGATTACTCACCATCCAAAATCGTGAATATAATTCCTTTCATAAAAATCCATATTTAGCTTATCAAATTAAATTGATTTCACATTTATAAAATAGTGTTTATACTTCACATTTCTATTTTATAAAAAACTTCCATTTATAAAATCCCTTTATTAACAAATTTTCCATTTATCTCATTTATATGTCAAAATCCTATTATAAGTTCATTTACTTATAAATTGGTTTATTTACCAATTTATTCTTTTTTAATCACATTATTTATAAATTCCATTATAAATTCATTTCTAAATTATAGTTACAAATCCATTAAAAATTTGATTATAAAACCAATTCTAATATTTATAAAACAACGTTTATAAAATTCCTCTTCACTAAATCTTATTTACTTATAATCATTCATTTATAACTTCATTCTAACACTTATAAAACTCATTTATAATTCCATTGCTTTTATTTATAAAATATTGATATTATAAAGCTTATATATAAACCATTTATAATAAATTCAAATAATTTTTTTTCTTTTCTTTTATCTTGGAAAAACTTAATTATGATCTTTTAGAGCATGCGGGCTTTCCTCCGATCTATTCCACCCCTCGTCTAAAAGATAAAATGAAGGAAATGTAAGTTCAGGGCACTGGTTGCTTCATTTCTAACCTTAGTTACACACCTTGTTTTACCGTTTAGATCTCACAAGCAGGACAAATATACTAGTCGTTTCTGCATACTCCTTTCATTTTTAGAAATGATTTATAACTTCCAAATCATTATTTAAAATACTTATTCATTTATTTAACCATTCCATAAATTCTTCAAATCATCCTTAGAATACTCTATTAATCATTTAAGAACCTCTACAAATGCTTTTGAAAAGAAAGGTTGTGCTAAAACTATATTTCAAAAGTTACTGAAAAGTGCTGCGAAAAAGTTCTACGGAAAGTGCTTTTTAAAGCTATATTGATTAAAATGGCATTTTATTATTTGAAAATCTATTTGTATTAAATCACTTTTAAAACATTTTAAAAGATTTATAATATTTATTTCATATTTTTAAACAATTTTAAAACATCATTTTCAGAGAAATCCATTTTTGGATTCCGAACTACAAAATCATGATTTTTTTGAAAACTTGTTCTACTCATATCTCAAATCTACTTATAGAAATCTCGATCTTCTTTCTTGGAAAACTATGGTTATAATAGTTTGGAAAATTCTTATCTTGAAGAATTCTGAGCTATATTCTAACCTTTACACTAGTTTGACTTTTTTTGTCGCGAAATCGCAAACTAACGATACGTGACGCGCCTATTTTTAACTAAATTTTCAATTTCTTTTCAAGCTTCATGGAAACACTTTTAAATGTTTATAAGAAATTTCCCAATCATTATAAGCTCATTTAAATAATATTTTTTCATATTTCAAATCCATTTTTCATTTCATTTCATGTTATAGTATTATATCATTTTAAATCCTCTTAGATATTTTGATTTCATTCAGAGGCTAGATAATTTCCATAGACATATATATATGGATTTGAATTCCTATTAAATTAACTATGCTTACTGACCAGTTTTACTATCATTTATCAAACTAAGTTATCATCCATATCACAAACATATAATCAACCATAATATCAACCAAGTTATCATCCATTAAATCATCTAACACATACTAAACTTTTCATGTTATTAACTTGAAATATTTTAAAAAATTAGTAATTTTAAATGAGTACTCACCTTTAAACAAATCGATTAAATTCCTACCGATATTCATTTAGTCCAACACTTCACCATTGTTTTCAACTTCAACCAACTTCGAAAAATTCGGCAGAGCTTCCATAACGCCTTGAATTTGGTCCTAGCTCCTTGGAATGAAATCGACGCACTTTTGCTCCGAAGCTTCCCGAACTTGCTTTCTTTCCAAATGGTTCGGCGTCTGTGGGTTCCAACCTCTCCTCCATCATTTCTTCCATTCTTAGGTGCTAAACCATGTTTTAATGGTATTCTAAGGTCTTTGGTAAAATTTGGTTGTGTTTGGAGTTGATTTGATATGATTTTGAAAAAAGTTAGTAAGGAAAAGAGAGAAGAAGAATCCATTAAAGAGAGCTTCAAAGAGGAAGAAGAAGGTAGAAATGGTGTGAAAAAAAATGAGAAAGTGATTGTTATTTATAGAAAAAAATAAAGTGGTAAGTTACCAAATTATCCATTTACCAAATTACCAGAATAACCTTACTTTTTAAGCAACCTTTTTTTTAACACTTAACATCACGTTTCAAATCATTACTTTATGTCATTTTCACTTAAATATTAAGTAAAGAAAGTAATAATTATGTTTGTTTGATTTGATGTTTTACTTTTTGAATTTTGTACTTTTTTGTCTTTTTATGCTTACTTTTTATTAATTACATTATAGAATTTTCTAAGTATGTTGAGTAAAAATAAACTTGATTAGTGAATTAATTAATACTTATTGCTATTTTAATATATGTTCATATATAAGAAAATAAAGAAGCGACAATGTTGCGCCAACTTTTAATCGAAAAAACGTTGATTATTAACAAAATGTTTTACGTTCACATTTTGACGTTTTAGTTAAAATATTTATTTATGTAAACCAAATATAAAAATAAATTAGTAAATTGTTATTAAAAAATATAAACACTCATAAATTAATTAAAATAATCATTTAACCATTGAAACTTACTTTACTGAAATCAGCGTTTTGTCACTTTTGTCGATGTAGGCAAATGTTATTTTTTTTTTGTATAATTCTCTTTCCAAATCCTATCTAATATTTTTTGCATATAAAATTACATATTTTATCTTTAAAATCGCTTTAAATAGCATATTTTAAAGCGGTCAAATTCCGAGTCATTACAAGCTACCTTGGACGCTTTTAATTTACGCTCTTCTATGTTAAGTGCATCTCGATCGTTGATTGGTCTTTGTTTCACCATTGAATCAAAATTTACAATATAAATGGTTAAGACTAAATCATCGATTTCTTATTAACTGAAGCTTTTGATAGGAAAGTCGATTTCTTTTATTTCTTCACATCATCAAGAGCTTTGATCTGATATAATGTAATGTAGGGATTGGGCAATTTGAATTTTTGAAGGATTTTTGATTAATTAAATTTGATCCATCATTAGTGAGGGATTAAGAGAATTTTCAGATTAGTGAAGAAAAATGAAAGTGGTGCTAACGGTTGTAATTCACTTGAGTGATTTGAATCGCTCTATTCTCTCGGATTCCTCCTGGGATAGGAAATACAATTGTGGTCCCGATTCGGTGGATTATTTTCCTACATTAGCATCTTTTTCTTTGGTTACTATCATGTTATTGGTTCTCAATCTTTAATGAGGGAAGAGGTTCTTCCTCCTTTGACAGAGACTAGCTTAGTTTTTTGTTGGTTAGTAGTTTAGCACTTAGGCAAAACTCCTGTGCTTTGTTTGTTTCATTTAGCTGTTCTGGCACATGTGCCTAAACACTTATTTACATATTCATTTATACATGTGGCTTGGCCCATAGTAAATGCCGGCTAGCTTTGTTAAATTTAAAAAATTATAGTCAAACAATCGGCTAGGAAAGATCTGTGCTATAAATACAATACCGAGATCACCATTTAATTAAAAATCCACGTTAATTATTTTAATATTCGTAGTGTCAAATTACGAGTCGTTACAAATCCGTTGCACATGTACCGATTGTAAAACCCTCTTATTCTACTCAACTAGTCATTAAAAATTCTGAATTGGACAATCTCCAAACACTTCGGCTAACTTACCTTAGAAGTCCATAAAATTTGTCGCTATAATATGAATTGGTACTGTCCATCATGGACTGATATAGGTCCACACACTTAGCCAAGATCAACTCCTTCCTTCACGCCTTAGCCAAAAATGCCCAAAGAGACAACCTTGCTGGATCAGTGCCGACCGATAAACTTAGTCAGAATCCTTTAGTTTTACTTCCAATCGATTCTTCATGTTCTAAAGCCCCAAAATGTGCTAAGACCAAATTTTAGTATGGATTGATGTCGAACAACCATTTCGCCAAATTTTGCTAAGTCATCTGCTTTAGTCTATTTTTTTTATCAATCTTTCTATTTTGGCATCTTCGATATGTGACATATCTCTTTTGTAGCGATCGACTTCTTACTCTCTTGATCTATCGAAATACTCTACACAACGGATCCTCCATCCTGGTGTAATCAATCAAAGACTCCATCATATATCCTTTACCTACACTCAAAAATCCTTGCCCATGGAATAATCACTCCATGTGAGTGTTTCATTTATTCAAAGATAACATCAAACATGCAAACATAATAATAGCAAATATATTATCATATCAAGTCATAAAATCAATATTAGACATATGAATTGTCAAAACCTAATTAGAATATTAACAATGGCTTCCTTCTCTATGAATCCTCTTTACCAATATTGCCACCATCATAGCTGCCATCAGCACTGATTTCCCGTATATCCAAATCCACCTCCTCGGCATGCTCATCACCCTCGTCATCAATTGATGATCTTCCTTCTTTCTCCTTCCCTCCCACTTATCTTCAATTCCATCAAAATCCTAGTTTTGCAACTTCAGCTTACTCATTAGATCCTCCTCGATACCTTCCCTCTTTCATAAATTCTTAACCGTTGTATGCTGAAGCGCTTCTATCATCTCTCTCGATTCTTTAACATCAAAACCTAAACCTACATTGCCTGTTCCTTGGATCAAACGTTGAATCAGCAAGACTTACTACTACCATTGGGAAACACCAGACCACAAAACTGGAACTTTCCACGACCCGGTTCGTTGCTTCTTTTACGGCGATCTAGGGCATAGAAAAACCAATTGCAAGAGAAAGGAGATGCCCTCCTCCTTTCCATCTTTTGCCTCACCACCTCAAGCTCTCATCAAATCTTCGACGTCAAGCTATGTGAATTTGCGATCCTAATTTCACCTCAATTATTTGGAACTGCGAATACCAGCCCATTTGCTATTGGATCCCTTCTTAGCACGTTCCTTGCTTAGCCTGTTCAAATCATTTCTTAAGATCTTTGAAGCGGTAGCAATTAGATCAATTAGGATTTTCAATTTGCCTACTGATTTGGGTTCCCACTCCCTTATAAATCTTGAAGATACTCACTGGGTTGAAAATCTTCTCAACCATTTTAGCAATATTTATCCTAATCAGAGTATATCAAACATGATTCTTTTGGATCCTGATATTCAAATTGTCAAACACCTCCAACAGCGGTTGGTGATGGAGGCAAAACAAGAAACTCCTTCGAGCTCCCATCATTAGATATTATTGTATTTTAACCGAGAAGTGTTGATGAAGATTTTGAGAAAGGCACCACACTAGCTACAGAGATTACGGAGCCTACAATTTTAGCCTCGGTCATCGAGCTTCACAAAGATTTATCAACAGTTCCGATAGCAGCATCTACCCATGAGAGTGTCTTCAGATCTTAAAGTGTTAGGCAGACCTGTAAGTTTAGGAGCACAACGAATGATTCTGTTCGTAGAAGCCTTAGACGTCTCCTTTCGAAGCCTTTTCATGACCCATCCTCCTCGGGTAATCACGTTCTTTTTGGAAGAACTTATACACCTATTATTTTAAACACACTATCACCAAGTCAAGCATATCAAATCCCTACAAACATTAATTTTATTTATAATCAAATTAACTCTGCTTTTGAACACAGTGGAAACGTAGAAATTGACAGGGCTAACAATGCGTAAACGAAAATTCTAAGTTGGAATGTGAAGGGTTTATGAATACCTTTAAAAAGATCTAAAATTTAAATTTTATACTTGACTGTTCTGTAGATATTGTATTAATTCAGGAAACCAAAGCCGAACTTCCCAATCAATTTTTTTATTAAGTCAATTGGAAGGAATTCCTTAATGGGATGGGCATTCGTGCCCTCCAATGGTAATTTAGATAGGATCTTAATGATGTGGAGGGACGATAAATTAAAGCTTTTACAAGCAACCTTAACTCTTATTCTTTACATGTTATTCTTCATAACCTTCAAGATAACAAATCATTAACATCGCAAATGTGTACGCCCCTAACAATAAAGATAATAGAAAAATTATGTGACCTAAATCTTCTGAATTCAAAAACCTTTCATACAGAACTTGGGTGGTTAGCAGAGACTTCAATGTGACTAGGTACATTGAAGAAATAACTCCTATAAGAGGAAATTATGGAGGAATTAAATGATTTTATTAATTCTAATAGTGTTAACCCATCTTTTGTCAAGGCAGTACACATGCGGATTTAATCCAACAGACTTCGCGATTATCGAGGCCGATGAGTCCAAAGTGATGATTGTGGAACCCAAAAATCATGCATAGATAATAACATGAAGTTGAGATTGGATGAAACTGATAGATATGCAGGCAGAGTGATTAAAGTAAGGAATATGGTTCAACGCATTGGAGCAAGTGCATTTCGATAGAAAACAATTAATAACTCAATAACCACAAAAGGGATCCAAGCGAAACTCTAGGAACATGAAGAGGGGAACCTTGGGAGTTCAATCTAGGGGTCGCACCCCAAAAGATGTAACTTGAAGGGATCATTACTGATCCCTCCATAGGAGTCAGCGCTCTTCCCTTGTAGGGATCGGCTATATTCAAATTCTGGCGGTGATTAGTCAATATCTCAATATCAACTAATCCAATTGACATGAAACTTGGAGCACAAGCGAATTACAACATATGGAACACCTCATAGCGGTCTCATATCATTTAGAGAAAAATATAGAGATCGGTGACTTACTGTTGAATATGCGATTATATGATTTTTGTTTGATGATAATAAACATATATATATATTCATTAAATGTATTTGTTAATGTACTATTTTATTTTTCATGGATTAAATAAATATTTGCTGAATAAAATAAATAGCACAGAATTTGAATTCAAAAAGAAATTTTATTCAACCAAATATTTATTACAATTTTTGAATAGTACAAATTTCAAGCTCTCACTAGATACAATTTTAATTACAATACAAATTTGATTAAATTACAATTCACATTTACATTGCACCTTACTACATATCACTCATTTACACAACTCGTACTGATTTTCAACTTCATTCTAATGTGAATCCAGCATTTGAGCAATCTGTAAAAATATACATTGACGCAGTAAAATTGAAAATAAAATATTTTTGCAGTATAAAATAAAATGTGGATTTTGAAAATAATATTTTCTTCAGTTATTTGGGTTGTTCGTCATCATTTAATTTTGAATTCATCATACACAAATAGCTTGTGACATACACAGTGTATCACTTTATATGCCACAATGTCGTGCACACCGATATATACACTTGATAAAATTACAGGGACAGGTAAGCACAGGCCAAACCCAAAACGCCGGGTTCAACTCAAGTGCAATAAAAATAATGTCACAATATCAGCACAAGGTCAAACCCGAGCTTTAAAGCTGGATTCAACATAGGTGCAATACAAAACTATGGGTCAAGATACATACAACACAACCTCGACCAAAAATTCGGATGTACACTTGAATTAAAACTGTGAATATTCACGGTTCAAACTAGGAATGCAACACTGCTTCATATATATGACAACCAGAGTACATGGATGAAGACTACATGTACAATACAATGAAACTGGACCAATAAGCAGTGCTACAAGTGAACAACAGGTAGTACAAGACCGAACCAGATGAATGGCAACACCAAGTGCACATGTACACAATAAAACAACAATGAAATTAAACACAAACCAAAGTTCAAAATGCAAGTTCAAATAACAAGCTAGAAGTTCATCATGCTCACAAGTTTTAAGGCACAGTGCGGACTTACGAACACACTAGAAATGACAACTGGAAACATGAATGTACAGACATCATGATAAACTCAAACAATGTCGAAATCATGGAACATCATAGCAACTCAAGCCAGCATATAAAATTTATACAGCAAGCTCCAGATGGTACACAAGTAAAAGGCAACAACAAGTGATGCATCAGTGAAACAGTGGCTCAACATCAATATGCAAGAAATCGAGACTGAACCAGACAACAAGGATATGAATGCAAGCAATACACTGCAGTAAACACTGTACTCAGACTACAAGTGCAAAACAAAGTAAAGCTCCAACCAAGTGAATATGCAATATGTACACAAGTGAATGCAATTCAGTACTCAACGCAATCAATTAACTCGAGTAAAACAAATGGAGATGCAACCAAATCACATATGTCCATACTAAATGCAAAGACCAATGATGCAACTCAATATAGCAAAGACCAGTGAATCAACAGGCTCGAGGCTATCAAATACACAGTGCACAGCAACCTCAAATGCCATAGCAACCACAAATGCTACAAGAAGTCAATGCAAATACAACATGCAGTGATACACAGTGACCAAGTGCAAATGAAACACACGAAGTTCAGACAAGTTCAGATATGAAACAGGGATAACAGTGGTGCAGCATATACATGTATAGTGAAGACAACTACAATTATCATGTCGATTCAAAGCAGTGCTACCAGAAGTCAAAACCGAAGTCAGGTGATGTTGAAAAACAAGTTGAAGCAGAAAACAAAAATTAGAACAATTCAGAAACCAACAGTAGCAAGTTCAACCACGAAGGTCAGAAATCATCACATAAACAATATCACAAGCCGAAGTCAAAAAGAACAGAATCGAACAGTTTAAATTCGACGCCGTGGTGGCCAAGCAAAGTCAAAATCGAAGCCGTGTTAACCAAGCCAAAAATATACGAATCGACAAAGTCAGAAATCATCGCCAACATTCAATCAATATCGAATGGCCGAGGAGAATTACAGACGAATTCAAACAAATATATATGAACGAAAATCAAGGGGTTCGAACCCTATATAAAAACCCAATCATCATCGGCCACAAAAGCATCAAGTTCATGTAAGCCAAAACATATAAAGCAAAAGGAGTAAATTACATACCAGAATCAAATTCGAACTTGATCGAATTGAAGTAGCCGAAGACGATTCAAAGAGCCAAACAATCGAAAAACGCAACAAACTAGAAAATATCTATTTCGATTAAGCAACCGAAAGTCGACGACTTCAGAAAAAAAGACCTAATTTCATAACAAAGTGGAACGAGAACAAGCCGCCATTATACAGGGCAAAGAGAACGGGCCAATATAATAATAAAAAGAAGAAAAGGACCGGCCTTGTTTTTAGTCGGGATTTAATAGTTTAAATTAGGGTTTTGTTTTATTTAAATTGTTTTTAAATTGTATTGTCTTTTGAGAATTGTGTAATTACTAGTCGTGTAACTAGGGGACAAACTACGTGGTGTAGTTTGAGGATTCGCAACTCAGTGGCTGAGTTGTTGCAGGGTTTTGAGCGTAGAGTTAGGTTAGTCAGTAGCGAGTGTCGCGAGTTTACGTGTGTAAGCGTGTGACTACTTAATTTCTAGTAGAAACCTTGGGGGCAGCACGTAGGTAGAGTTTTGCCGAAGCTGGGTAAATTCTATGTCATTCTATTTCTGTATTTATTATTCTTCTATTATCTGTGCTGCTATAATTTTGATTTATCTACGTTGAAATAATTTTATAATCTTCCGCAATAATTTTTATAATTAACAGTATCACCCTATTCACCCCCCTCTAGGGTGAAATCGATCCTACAAGTGGTATTAGAGCTAGGTTTTAGAAGTCAACTTTTGTTTTTTTTAAAAATTCGTTTTTCAAAAACCAGTTTTGTTTTAAAAATTTGAATTTTTAAAATGGCTTATTTTAATATTGCTTTTGCTGAGGGTCAGTCCATAGTTAGACCACCAATGTTCAATGGTGAATATGCTTATTGGAAAAATAGGATGAAATTTTTTCTGAAAACCATTGTCGCTTGGAATATTGTTGAGACAGGTTATAGAGCACCAACTATAATTATAGATAACTAGGAAATAGATAAACCAAAGGATCAATGGACAAAACTAGAAAATAAATTACAAAATGCTAATGCTAAACCTATGAATTCTATTATCTGTTCATCGGATCAATTTGAATTTAATCGTGTCTCACATTGTCTAACTGCGCAGGAAATATGACACACACTAGAAGTGACTCACGAAGGAACATCTCAAGTCAATGAATTTCGCCTTGCCATGCTAAGCAGCGGATACGAGAACTTCGCAATGGCGAAGGAAGAAAATGTCAAAGAGATGTATAAACGACTTTCCAATATCGTATACAAATCAAAAGCTCTCGAAAAATCATACACAGAGATGGAAATAGTCCGAAAAATCCTCAGAGTCCTTCCACGAAGTTTTGAAGCCAAAGTGACAGCCATTCAAGAATCAAAAGATTTAAAACATATGAAAGTTGAAGAACTCATCGGAAATCTCACCACTTATGAGCTAGAAATGAAATTCAAGAAAGAGCGTGAAGGAGGTGACACTCGAAAGAAATCAATAGATCTTAAATGAACAACAGAAAGTGATGGTGATGATGATGGAGCAGCAGAATTGGAGCTGATAATAAAGAAATTCAAAAGGTGGAACTACAAATACGGAAATCCAGCTCGAAATCAAAAATTGGAAAGAAGAATAGCCAAAGCACTAGACTACTCAGAAGAACAGAAGATCATCTGTCACAAGTGCAACCAACCCGGACACATCAAGCCCAATTGCCCTCAAAATAGACGCGACTTTGAAAAGAAATCAAAAAAGAGAAGTTTTGCAGCCACATGGAATACAAGTGATGAAGATAATCAAAGTACTAGCAGTGAGAGTGAGAAAGCAGATATGTGCCTTCGAGGTAATATAAATGATAGCGACGACGACGAACCAAGCGAGGTATCAAAACTCACTCACTCAGAATTACTTATGTATTTCCACAAAGTTAATGGCTGTTTTAAACGACTTAGGGAGAAGTATGCCAAACTTGAATCACATAATGATAGTTTGATAGATTTAAATAAACAACTTGACCAATTAGTTATAACCTATCAAAGTAGGATCCCTAAGTGTGATAAGTGTCTAACATTTGAAGAAGAAATCAAAAACTCAGAAATTAATATAAAATCACTTGAAAATGAAATTCTGATTTTGAAAGAGAGTGAAAATACTAGGAGAGAAAATTCTATAAAAAAGTGCACACAATTGTTAAACAAAAATGAATCTCTCAAAACACAAGTCCAACAATTGTCAATGACTTTATATAAATTTTCAAAAAGTGAAAAATCGTTGAATATGTTATAAGGAAAGCAAACTGTTAATACAGTCAGACAAGGACTTAGATATAATCAATCTGAAAATGTTAAAAGCAAAATTAATCAAGTCAATTCTGTGTGCACAATTTGTAGAAAATTTGGATACAATCAAAATAGTTGTTGGTATAGACCCAAACACGTGAAAACTATACCAATTTGGTTCCAAAAGGCACAAATATAAAATCTCTCAAAGTTAAACAAATCTGGGTGCCGAAAGGAACATATATAAATAGTTTTGGGTCTCCACAGTATTATTTTTCAAAATATTCTACCACTAACAATCATGGACCTATAAAAACAAATAGGTCACAAAAATCTTTTATCGTGTAGGAGTGGTGGCAGGCTAAGGAACAACAACAGTGTTATCTGGATTCTGGTTGTTCCAGAAACACAATGGGCGACAAAGCAAAGTTCCTTAGCCTAGTACAAATGTGACAGAATCACAATGGACAACAACGAAAAATATCATAAAGGTAAAACATGTAATGATATATTAATTTGAACGATACATTAAATGTGATAATCTACAACGTAATCTGAGTTAAATCAGCCAATAACATGATGATTTTGACTCTGACTTATTCAAAATTGTTGGCCAATTATATTCTTATGCCAAGAACACTATAAAAATCTGTAGAGTCTTTGGATTACTTTATATATATTAGTTTGGATTAATAATAGTGTTTTATTGGATGATAATACATTTGGTTATTTTACGGCTAACTCTACATTCACGGTTTCTGATTATTTACACAGTTTTAATTCAAATTCAAGAGAATGTCATTTAAAAAACCGTTAAAATTGATTTTGAGTTTTTTTGTTGCACACTTCATGGTCTGGTCTATCAAATTCAATTAATGATAATTTTGAGTGAAAGAGAAATTCAGATGCAGATTACACTGGTAATCTAATTGATAGAAAAATTACTAATTGAACGTGATTTTTGTTGAGACATTTAGTAACTGCATCGTTTTTCAAAAAAATATGTACATATTTTTCGTTTCAAATAATTTTCAATTAGCAGAAATTTTTCTTATATAACCCCTTCTAGAAAATCATTTTTGACCACGTTTTCAGATCAGTCATTTTGAAAAATTGATTTTATAATTATTTTTGAATTTGATTTTAAATGACTATTTTGACTAATCTGACTCCCCAATGATTATCAAAAAATAAAAAAATAAAAGAAATAGTGGTTGAAAAAGTAAAGAGTGTTGATATTTATCATATTATGACTCGAGATGGTATAATTAGTAAATTTCTTTAGAAATTTAAACAAGAGTTATAAAACTTTTTGTTGGTAAAAATTCCATGACCATCTCTATTTCTATCATATTTCTAACGATCACCCATCAAAATTCAATATAGTTTATCAATATGTGGTGCTTTAAATAGGAATCATTCGTTTTTCATTTTACATTTTTTTTAAATAAATAATAATAAAATAAAATAAAATAAAATATAAAGTATTCACTCTCATTTAAAAGTCCTCACGGTTATGCATGGGTGAATTACTTGGTATTTGTTATGTGTTTCCATGCTCATTTAAAAGTCCTCACGGTTATGCATGTATGGAACGTATATCAAAATTGATTTTTTTAATAAACAAGTTGATTCTAATCCCATTTAAAAGTCCTCACGGTTATGCATGGTTAGAAGATATTTGATTTTATTTTTTTCAAATAAAATTGGAATACTACTAATCTCATTTAAAAGTCTTAACGGTTATGCATGGTTGGTAGATATTCAAATTCTTGATATAAGTATACCACAAATAGACACAATTGTATGGTTTTATATGATGACATCATTCCCATCATTCTAAAAGTGGAATATGCGCTTAACAAAGTATTTATGATTTTTGTTTGATTTTTTATTGAAATTTAATAATTATATTCAATTGAGTTTTAACATTGGATTAATATCTATCACTTTATCTCCATTTTTTTCTAACACTATTACTCTTGTGCTGATAACAAAAGGGGAAGAGAAAAGTTAAGATTTTGTCAAATAAAATCAAGCAAAGGTCAAATATTTTCTATTTGCATATAGGCTCATTTGCATATTTTTAATTGCATTCATATATGAAGGGGGAGCTTTGTGTAGAGAGGAAGCATTTAAATAGGGGAGCAATTAGAGTATATCAATGATCAAATACATTTAACATATTCAAAATCTTAAATATATGTTTGTTATCATCAAAAGGGGGAGATTGTTGAATATGCGATTATATGATTTTTGTTTGATGATAATATATATATATATATATTCATTTAAATGACTATTTTATTTTTCATAGATTAAATAAATATTCGCTGAATAAAATAAATAACACAGAATTTGAATTCAAACAGAAATTTTATTCAACCAAATATTTATTACAATTTTTGAATAGTATAAATTTCAAGCTCTCACTAGATACAACTTCAATTACAATACAAATTTGATTAAATTACAGTTCACATTTACATTGCACCTCACTACATATCACTCATTCACTCAACTCGTACTGATCTTCAACTTCATTTCAATGTGAATCCAACTTCTGAGCAATCTGCAGAAATATACATTGACACAGTAAAATTGAAAATAAAATATTTTTGTAGTATAAAATAAAATGTGGATTTTGAAAATAATATTTTCCTCAGTTATTTGGGTTGTTCGTTATCATTCAATTTGAATTCATCATACACGAATAGCTTGTGACATACACAGTGTATCACTATATATGTCACAAGGCCGTGCATACAGATATATACACTTGATAAAATCACAGGGACATGTGAGCACAGGTCAAATCCAAAACACCGGGTTCAACTCAAGTGCAATAAAAATAATGTCACAATATCAGCACAAGGTCCAACCCGAGCTTTAAAGCTGGATTTAACACAGGTGCAATACAAAACTATGGGTCAAGATACATACAACACAACCTCGACCAAAAATTCGGATGTACACTTGAATTCAAACTGTGAATCAAGTCACAGTTCAAACCAGGAATGCAACACTGCTTCATAGACATGACAACCAGAGTACATGGATGAAGACTACAAGTACAATACAATGAAACTGGACCAGTAAGCAGTGCTACAAGTGAACAGCAGGTAGTACAAGACCGAACCAGATGAATGGCAACACCAAGTGTACATGTACACAATAAAACAACAATGAAATTAAACACAAACCAAAGTTCAAAATGCAAGTTCAAAGCACAAGCTAGAAGTTCATCATGCTCACAAGTTTAAGGCACAGTGCGGACTCACGAACACACTAGAAATGACAACTGGAAACATGAATGTACAAACATCATGATAAACTCAAACAATGTCGAAATCATGGAATAGCAAAGGAACTCAAGCCAGCGTATAAAATTTATACAGCAAGCTCCAGATGGTGCACAAGTAAAAGGCAATAACAAGTGATGCATCAGTGAAACAGTGGCTCAACATCAATATGCAAGAAATCGAGACTGAACCAGACAGCAAGGATATGAATGCAAGCAATACACTGTAGTGAAGACTGTACTCAGACTACAAGTGCAAAACAACGTAAAGCTCCAATCAAGTGAATATGCAATATGTACACAAGTGAATGCAATTCAGTACTCAATGCAATCAAATAACTCGAGTACAACAAATGGAGATGCAGCCAAATCACATATGTCCAGACTAAATGCAAAGACCAGTGAATCAACAGGCTCGAGGCTATCAAATACATAGTGCACTGCAACCTCAAATGCTATAGCAACCTCAATGCTACAAGAAGTCAATGCAAATACAACATGCAGTGATACACAGTGACCAAGTGCAAATGAAACATAAGAAGTTCAGACAAGTTCAGATATGAAATAGGGATAACAGTGGTGCAACATATACATGTATAGTGAAGACAACTACACTTATCAAGTCGATTCAAAGCCAGTGCTACCAGAAGTTAAAGCCAAAGTCAGGTGATGTTGAAAAACAAGTTGAAGCAGAAAACAAAAATTAGAACAAGTCAGAAACCAACAGTAGCAAGTTCAACCACGAAGGTCAGAAATCATCACATAAACAATATCACAAGCCGAAGTCAAAAAGAATGGAATCGAACAGTTCAAATTCGACACCGTGGTGGCCAAGCAAAGTCAAAATCAAAGGCGTGTTAACCAAGCCAAAAATATACGAATTGACAAAGTCCGAAATCATCGTCAACATTCAATCAACATTGAATGGCCGAGGAGAATTACAGACGAATTCAAAAAATATCTACGAACGAAAATCAAGGGTTTCGAACCCTATATAAAAACCCAATCATCATCGGCCACAAAAGCATCAAGTTCAAGTAAGCCAAAACCAGTAAAGCAAAAGGAGTAAATTACATACCAGAATCAAATTCTAACTTGATCGAACTGAAGTAGCCGAAGACGATTCAAAGAGCCAAAAAATCAATGAAAGCAACGAACTAGAAAACATCTATTTCGATTAAGCAACCGAATGTCGGCAACTTCAGAAAAAAGCCATAAATTCAGAGCAAAGTGGAACGAGAACAAGCTGCCATTATACAGAGCAAAGAGAACGGAGAAAAGGGCTGGCCTTGTTTTTAGTTGGGATTTAATAGTTTAAATTAGGGTTTTGTTTTATTTAAATTGTTTTTAAATTGTATTGTCTTTTGAGAATTTTGTAATTACTAGTCGTGTGACTAAGGGACAAATTACGTGGCGTAGTTTAAGAATTCGCAACTCAGTGGCTGAGTTGTGGCAGGGTTTTGAGCGTAGAGTTAGGTTAGTCAGTAGCGGGTGTCGCGAGTTTACGTATGTAAGCTTGTGATTACTTAATTTCTTATATAAACCTTGGGGGCATCATGTAGGCAGGGTTTTGCCGAAGCTGGGTAAATTCTGTATCGTTCTATTTCTGCATTTATTATTCTGCTATTATCCGTGCTGCTATAATTTTGATTTATCTGTGGTGAAATAATTTTATAAGCTTCCGCAATAATTTTTATAATTAACAGTATCACTCTATTCACCCCCTTCTAGGGTGAAATCGATCCTACACTTACCCTCCATAGGGATTAGCTATAATCAGCCTTTACAACTTATTGCAACAAAGATTCATTAACAATTCGAGTTCTACTAATCAAACTGGCATAAATATTGGAGGCTAAGCATAGTACAATATGGAGAAGCTACCCTAGGGATTGCATGGTATTTGGAAGAGAATGGAGGGATCGGTACCTATCCATCTATAGCGATTGGTAGAAATCAGAATTCAAGCAATACCACTTCATGGAAAATGCGATATCTCCCAAATGTAAGTTGAAATGACATAAAATTTGGAGGGCAAGTAACTAACATCATAGGATATCTCTCATAGGGATTGTAGCCCATTTGGACACAGTAATAAGGATCAATACCGATCCCTTATGTGGGCCCAATGGACTTGGAAATTTTTGGATGGCCTCGCCTTGGTCTGCCGAACCTTTTGTTAAAATTTCAGCCCGGTCCGTACACATCTTCCCTTATAAATATAGCAGGCATGGCATCAAAAAAATGGGTCTCTTTCTTAGGGATACTATCATGGAAATAACGTGAAAGGGGAATCCATCATGGAGATGTCCATCATAGGGATACCATCATGGACTTGCCAGTGACAAATCCCTTGGCCCTGATGGTATCCCTATGCTTTTTAATCAAAATTTTGAAAATCCATTAAGGATGACATTATGGATTTATTTGTTGAATTTTACAACGATAGATTCCAAATAGGAAGAATTAACTTTGTGGATGTTATTCTCATCCCAAAAAAGGAGAATCCTCATGAGCTGTTTGACCTGAGACCTATCTTGTTGATTAACTGTTTAATAAAAATTATTACTATGGTTCTAGGTAACAACTTAAGATATAAGATGGATAAGTTAATTGATAAATCCCATACAGGATGCATTCAAGGCAGACACATAATAGATGGATCGCTACAGCATAATATTTATTAGTTTGCGTCAAAAAGAAAATATATCATGCACCATCCTTAAACTTGACTTCGCCAAGGCTTTTGACTCAATCGACTGGGTATTTCTTCTAGACATCTTGAAAATAAGGAGATTGTCCGAAAAATGGATTTCTTAGATCGATTTGATTTTGAAATCAGTACATCCTTGTATTAGTAAATGGAATTAAAGGCAGTAAAATTCAATCTTAGAGGAGTCTTTGCCAAGGAGATCCCCTCTCGCCCTTGCTATTGACGTAGAATACAACGACCCTGACTCGATCTTTGAAAATCAACACACAAATACTTCACCCGTATTCAAATGTCGCAGATTCAAACATCGAATCTGGTTCGCCGGAGCTTATAACACATTAAGTACAACAACACAGCGGAAGAAAAAAACAATATATCATCGATACAACAATGGATACAATATCTGATACAATATGATACAACAGATGCCCAAAACTGTCAGTGCTAAAAATGCACAATAGCGGAAAGATAGCACCAAATGGTTTTCCAAAAGAATCCAACAACTGCATCTCCAATGCCAAAGCTCAAAAGACTCCAAGCTTGAATCACCATCAATGCTGAACTTAAACAAGTCTGATTGACATGAAACAAATGCTATCGCCAAATCCAATGGCTTCAAAGACGAAAGACTTCAAAGATTTCCAATCAGAAAGCTGAAGGCTACCGAATCTATATCTACTAGCTGATTATCTGAAAATCTGACTCTAGGCTGCTCGTGTGGAAATTGTGGGCAACCAGAGTTCAGAAAGGGAACAATAAACTCTAGATCAGTCATGGGACTAGTGTGAGCAAACGGAAACAGTTTATTTGAACAAAAAAACAAAAAGAAATAAAATGCCGCTATGCTTTTTGGAAAATGAAACTACCATAAGGCCTCCCCGCACACACACAATGCAAGCGCACAATTGGAGGAGATTTCTCCTTATGATAGTCAAACATGCTTGATACGCAAAATCCTTTTTGATATTATTATTAGTGCATAGTGTAGAAAAATATTTTGAAAGTATAATATTAATCTTAGCCAGCATACCACCATTATGTTATACCTACTATAGCTACCATGTTCAATAGCAGGTTACCACCACATTCCATGGCAGGTTATACAACTAAAATCGTACAGGGCTCGTATTGTTTGATTGGATTTCCAACAAATGGTCGGGCTAAGGAACTTCCCCACCACATAGGTACGCCTCTGGAGGAATGCCCCAAGAACTTAACCAGCTCTCTGCCAACACAATGCCGAATTACCTTTGTAACTAGGTAACTGCTGACACGAGTATGCCATCCCCCGGTCATTACCGACCTTTATCCAATGATCCTCAACACTAAAAAAATTCCAACAACCACATAGGTTAAATACCTGAGCTCCATACCATGATATCACCTTTTTGCAGAAGGAAATGGACATACCCTAAAGGGTGCGACCCTCATAACCTTGCCGCATTTTTCCTGTTTCAACCATTCTCGGGTTGTGAGGTTCGACGAGGTCTCGTCCACATAGCTTCACTTTTCGCAAAAGCCATGCTTTAATCAACAAATGATCAGCATCACTTAGCATGTCACATTACCAAATTGGGAATATATCACTAGTAACCATCAACTACATAACCTCTGAGCTCGTACGTCTCCGAGAAGGGTGTTAAGTTAAGAGAATAAATTCTCTGCCACCAAACAGAAATGTATTTGATAGAAACCAGCTTTACATCCTCAAGTGCAACGTCAGACATACATCCTTTCAAGTCCGTTCCGGGTTGGAACAGAATTGAAGGCACTTCAAAGAAGCCCATGCAATTCGGTTATTCAATATCTCGATCGGACTTCCTATCACATATGGACATCTCTATACCGGCGCGACTCAGTGCAGAGACATTCGACAGGTAACCTTTCGTTCTCGAAAATACCCGGTCTTCACCACTGCCTTCAAATGCACTCCCATTACGTCGTAACACTATTCGGAATGGGTTATATGACATAAAGTCCTCTTCCGGCTAAACCGAATAATGAGCGCTTAATTTTAAAACCATGTGGATATATTGGAATCTTAGTTAAGTCACAACTTTTTGCCTAAAATCTTTCCTTTAAATGGTTTAAACAAATTTCCACTTTTAATCTTTTTAAACAAAAGATTCACCTTTTAAAATCCACTTCAATTTGAAACAAAGGTTTACCAATCTTTCACAAATTTTCATTCATAGCTTTCAAAACTATTTTCATTTCAAATCTTTTAAACAACAGATACACCTTTAAGATCCTCTTCAGTTTAAAAACAAAGTTCACCAATCTTTCACAAAGATTCATTTATAGCTTTCAAAACTATCCCATTTCAAACTTGAAATCCTTTCAACAGAAATTGGGAATTCTTTTATTTTATGAAAGCCATTATCATTTGAAAACAAATTCTTTTTGTTTTGGAAAAATCTGATCAAATATACACAAGTTATAGCCTTTAAAAAATATAAACCAGAAAATCAGCGAACTGCCGTAGTATCAGCAAGTTCTATCTGAATTAAATTCAAATTCCCAAAATAATTTATTCAATACACTTCAAATGGTTTAAAATCCATATGTATACATATATTATAACTTGTATAATCCTTTCAAACCATATTTCCGTAAAATAATTCCAAAACACGACATAGTGTATTCAAACTAAATTTGGATTTCAAAACTTTCTTTTCAAGATCTTTACATATTCAACTCAATTTCATTTCCAAACCAATTGGATTCAAAATTCAACTTTTGAACAAAATAATAATATTTGAATTCAAAATATTTGTGACTTAACCAATTCCTCATGAAATCCATATTTGTGTGTGTGTGGTGTAGTCCAAGGGTTTTATCTGCAACAATACAATATCACAACCATCATCAATTTAAGCACAACAATATTGATAAGCACTATAATATTATAACGCTTATCTTTCATTCATAGATTCACAGATAAATATGTAAATTCATCACAGATAAATAAATCATAGTTCACAGCTCAATCATATCACAGCACATCACACATCAGGGATTTCAAACAATTCAAAGCATTCCATATAATCCAAACATCTATAAGTAAGATCAATTAATTACCTAATTAATTTAATCCAGATTAATTACTTATGAATAAATTACTAATCCTGGTTAATTAACATTAATTAATTACAACCCTTCAATTAATTGTCCTTTAATCATTTATTAATTAACCTTTATTAATAAATTAATCAACCTTTAATCACTAAATAATTAACCTTTAATTATTTAATTATCTTTTAATTAATTTTCCTTAATTAATTAATTAACCCTTAATTAATTACCATTTAATTAATTCAATAAGAGATTATCCCTAATCGCTTATATTAATAAATCATAAATTAATTTTAATCACTTGATTAATCAACTTTAATCATTAATTAATTACTTTTAATTAAGTAATTATCTTTAAGTAATTAATTACCCTCAATTACTTACATTAATTAGTCAACCTTTAATTTAATTACACTAAGTAATTATTCTTTTAATTATTTGATTAATTAACCTTTAATTATTACACAATTATTCTTTAATTTATTTAATTAATCAATCACTAAGTAATTAAGCAATTATTATAATCCTTTAAATTTCATTAAGAAATTACTCAAGACCTTAATTATTTTAAAAGATAAACTATTTATCTTTATTCATTAATTAATTTTATTCAAGTTCATTTGATAAACTTTTAAAATAAATCTTCATAGCATACAAATTAACTTAAAACCTTTAAGTTACTCAAAACTATTACATTACATCATTTAAACTTATTTAAATAAACTTTTAAAAATAAGTTTACAATAATAGGTATACATAATAAAATACATAAAATTGAATAAGTTTAAAATAATTTATTTTTAAACCTTTAACCAATTTCAAAACCAAAATAAAAAGTTTCTTATTTTAAAAGAATTAAACAAGAAAATGTTTAAACTTGATTAATGAAAACTTGTTTAAGATTCAAAAATTGTTAAAAAATTTAACCCGAGACCAACCTAAAAACCCCCAAGCCTTACCCCGAGTTAAATCCAAAAATACCCAGGCCTTCCCTCAAGTTTCTTCCTTTCTTTCCTATTTATACTTTGTTTTAGTTTAAAATTTTAAAACTTCTTAAACATGATCACATGCACACAAATATACTCGAGCATGTACTCGAGCCAGCAACAAAACTACATGAGTTCGACTTCGAGATACTCCTCTTCTTCCCCAAACTTGAACAACCTAAAACAAAACGTGCATATGTGCACATGTGCACCCCTTCTGGTCACCTCTAACCAAGTCGCCTACCACCACCAAGTCACCATACCTTGCCTACCTTACCACAAACACCCAGATCCTCAAATCATCTAAGAAATAAAAATCGAGTATATTGAACAAACCTGGTACCCAAAATTAATCATCTGAAAATGCATCGTGTAGGTACCTCTGACCACCAAAAGGTCTGAAATTTAGACCAAAGCCTCGCCATGACACTACGTATCGAACCCCCTGGTCCGATCATCCCCGATCCATCCATGACGAAGAAATCACCTCGACAAACCCACTAACCAAAACAAGTTATCAAACCCTAGTTCGACGTTGTCCAGTCACCACAGCGCACTATAAACCCTCCAACTATTTTTCCGTTGATCTCTTTTACTCAAGCTCCCTCCAACACCAGGCCCGAAGCCTATGTTTCTTCTGATCATCGGGAATTGACGAGAAATCGATTATCATTCATCTCAATAATTCACCTCAACCACACTTTTAAAAATCATGATATCTATGTTAAATATTATGATTTATAAACATGAATCCAAATCTATAATCAAAACTAGGAATTTTATCAATTGAAATTTTGACTTGAATGTTTTCTTTACTGTATATTTCCATTTCAAAATATTTACTCAATATTTTCGTTTGAATCTATTTTTAAAAATGATGTTATACACTTACAAACACTTTTTATTCAGAGATCAAGGTCTTAGGTAGGATGATTTGAATTTTTGAATCAGATTTAAAACCAGTAAAGGGTTGAACAGAGGCATGCTTTGCTTGTTCCAGACATGTGCACAAATATCAACACACGTATATATACATAAAAATCATTTTTAAACCACATACACATCATAATTCAAATCATACTTCAAAGATCATCATACGCTAATTCAAGATATACCAGGTTTTTAGAGTTTACTCACCTGTTTGAATAGAGAGCAGGCTTTGGACTTAAAATCTAGAAATTGTTTTGATGATTGGAACTCTGATATTTGAATTGATCTGAAACTTGGTTGTTTGAATTTGATCCTGACTTTTCTTACTTGAATTATGATGAAACTGAAGCTTGAAACTGAATGTTTGATTCAGGTTTTGAGTTGAATCCTCACTTTAGTATCCATGTTTGAACTCAATTTGTTGTTTGAATTTGTGATTTGATTTTCAGTTTTGATTTCTAGGCTTTGAATCTTCTCTTTTAATCTGAGTTATATCTGAACTTTGTTTTAAATTTGCTTGATATTGTTTTTGATTACTCTACTTTTTATTTCCTGGTTTTGGTCCTTTTTAGGTTTTGTAATTTGCTTTGAATTTTAATAAAGAAGTGAGAAAAGGAAGAGTTAGTGGTATTTATAACTTTGATTTCCTCTTTATTCATAAATTTCAAAAAAAACATGGCACTTGTTAAAACTAAGCTTACACTTGTAAATTTTAAGTTACATGGCCAACAAATGTTTTAATACATTTTTGAAATATTTACACTTGTTAAAAAACAAACATTTTTATGTTTAAAACCTCCCTTAAATAATTTTGTAAATTTTGTTTTAAACACTTTTATCTTATGTTTTATATTTTAACATATGTTTATGTTTTCAAATTATTATGTTTTAAATGTTATATATATTTATACTAAGAAAATGTATTATGTTTTAAACTTTTATTTTGACAATCTATACCTAGTTCATATATAATTTTAAAGAAAGAACATTAGCCTTTTATTAGTCTCACTCAAATTTTAAACTTAAGCTAAAATATTCCTACATATATACAACCATTATTATTTAAATATATATACATATGAAATAAAGCTTTTGAAAATCTATTATTCAAAACATAACTTCCAAATCAATATACATATATATACATTATAATATTTGAAAACAAACTTTTATTAATTTAAAATATAGAGTTTTCAAATTCAAATTATTTCTAAAATATTTATTTTTGAATTTCAAATCCAAAATTCAATTTTCAATCAATTTACACACACACACACACACATATATATATAACAACACATATCTTTATTAATTTTGAAAAACTTCAAATTAATTCACAATTTAATCCAAAATTTTATATTAATTATCAAATTAAATCTGACTCAAAAATGGGATCTTACATAGAAGTTGATGTTTTTAACAAAATAATTAAATTAGCTCTTAGTAATAGCATTCTTCCTAAAATCGAGGGGCCGACTACTAGTAATGGAATCTATATCCTTCAATATGATGACGGTACCTTGCTTTTCTACCCCCGTTAAACTGATTCTTTTTAGCTTTAAACTTCTTTCGAGACTCAAAATTAATTTCCACAATAGCTTTGCTCTGATCATTAATGACGTAAACGCGATGTCTGGGGTATCCCAAACATTTAATTGTAGCATTTTGAATTTCCTAATAAACTGTTCCAGGATTCTTATGAGACTAACGAATTTGAAAACAAAGATTGGAATGTCGTCATCGATAAAGTTAATAAGCGATTCCTTTTTTGGAAAGCTAATTGGCTCTCAAGAGCTCGAAGAGTTGTCCTCATTAACTTGGTATTATCTGCAATACCAATTTATTTGCATTCTTTCCATCAATTTCCTTCAAGAGTTATTAAAAAATAGACAATATTAGACGCAAATTTATTTGGAAAGGAAATTCAGAATGCTTTAATTTAAACTATCTTATTTTATGGGATCTTGTATGCAAACCCAAGTTGCAATGTGGTCTAGGTATTATGAACTTAAAAATACTAAATATCTCCTTGTTATGTAAGTGGATTTTGAAATTTTTAGAAGACAACAACACAATATAGAAGGAAATTATTATAAATTTTTACTATAATAGATCTAAGAATTTACGTAAACCTAACAACCTTCGGTTATCATTTTTTTGGAAAGACATAACCAAACTTTTTTGTATTTTTAAAATTTGTCTCAGCCTTAATGTTTACTCGGAGAATAAAATAACATCCTAGAACGATCGTTGGGCTTCTCCTATAGCACTAAAAATACAATTTTGCTGATTTTTATTTTGCCTCAAAAAAATAGAATTGACCTTGACATTGACATATTTAGGCCGCACAAGATGTTTAAATGGGACATTTCTTTTAATCAAAACTTGGTTGCAAATATGTTAAATCAATACGCGAAACTAATTAACATTATTGATAGTATTAATTTGGTTGAGCATTCAGATCTAACATTTTAGACATAGGACAAAAATGAAGTATATTCGTCTAAATCTATATATAAATTCTTAATTTATTATGGTTCCTCCTCGTTTAATCGCTTTAGTCCTATTTGAAAGATGAACGCGACTCCAAAACTTAAATTCATATGTTGGACCGCTCTTCACGGTAAATTAAATACTATTAGCAACTTAAACTTTAAACTAATTACAATTAAACCATAGGGGTTTTTAGGCTCAAGGAAAAAGTTAGAGAAAATTTTAGTTTCAGGGACAAGAAGTTTGTTTTTTAGGCTGAATGACACTTTTTAGTGTAAATCACCGAATGATAGTTGTAACTATCATTTTCAATTTACACTAAAAAGTGTCCTTCAAACTAAAAAGCAAAATTGTTGTTCTTGAGATTAAATTTTTTTGCAACTTCTTCCTTGTGCCTATTTACCTGTAAACCATAACCCTTGCTATTTTTACAAAATAGTCCTTGAATCTAGTTCACACCTTTTTTACAATTGTTAATTCACTTGATATATAATTTACAAAAGGGGGTTTTAGGCACAGAGAAGAAGTTGTAAAAAAATTTAGTCTCAGAGACAACAAGTTTATTTTTTAGTCTGAAGGACATTTTGTACTGTAAATCACAGAATGATAGATGAAGTTATCATTTTCTATTTATACTATAAAGTGTCCTTCAGACTAAAAAACAAACTTACCGTACTTGAGACTAAATTTTTTTGTAACTTTTTCCTTATGCCTATTTTCCTGTTTACAAAATCTTTTATATTTTTTGTTTTGACACAAACATTAGTTTGCCATCTCCATATGAATACTAGACGAATTTGGGTTCAAATACAATAAAACTACTAGAAACTTTTTAGATGCCTCATACTTTATTGTGTGTTGGACCTTTAGTACGAACATAATCAAAAGATATTTAATAATTATCAAAAAAATTCCTTAGTTACCCTATATTTTACTGCCTAGCAAATTTCTATGTGGACAGCTGTACGCAACGACCAATCAAACTGGATGGTGCACTTAGACAAGATCAGGGAAGACTTTGCATCTCACTCAGGAATTCAGTCATAACTCCGAAAACTAATCTATACTATTATATTAATAGTGAGTTCAGTTTCGAGCTCACAGAAGCCCCCACCAATTTTTGGAAATGAACAGTCTTTTTTTTTTTTTTTCCCTTCCACTTCTGCCGTTCCTCTCTTCTCTCTACAAATAATTAAAACGTACGTGCTTGCTCCTTTCTCACACCCGGTTCCTGTTCGATTCTCCCCCAACCAGCCCCCTTTCGGTTTTCACTTTCCCCCCTTATATATTTCTCTTCGCACTGATCGTTGCCACCGTATTTGATGTTCTGAATGTAGTCTAATTTCCTTTTTGGTATGCTTTCTGCCCAAATTGAATTTTTGAGTATCTTCATTTGACTAACTTAATTTCATTTCTTTTCTTCATTTGCTGCAACCGCCTATGGTTGATATCCGACCTCATCGATTCCGCCTACCTTCAGACGACTTTCAGGTATGATTTTCCTTCTTTCCAACGGTTTTTATTTTAATCATTCAGATACTAAAATTCCTTTTTCATAGATCGAGCAAGTCGATTTACTGTACTCAATACTTGCTTTGGAACTTCATCAAAAAAGGTACTTGCGTGGGAACTCCTTTTAAGGTTCGTGATTGCTTTTCTTATATTACTCTTTTGTGTTTGTAGACAAATATAGAAGCGACGCATTGACCTTTTTGATAGAAAAATTACCACAATTGTTTTTCAATTTTTGGAAGAGCAATAATTGTATTGTTAAATACTCAATTGGTTAATAGTAAACGTAGTTGCTGTTAATATTGTCTGTTTGAGCGGTTAGCCAAGCAAAAAAGGACCTCCATTGCCTTGCTTTTTGTGTTGTCCGCTGAATCCATAATAATTTCATCACTTTGAGGTAAAAACCCTTCATTTACATCGTTGTTAGCTTACTGATGTCTTTGTCGGTCGAAATAATGAGCTTTTGTGCTGCTTAGTCGATCACACCTTCCAATTTGGCATATGGTTCTATACATGGCTACAATGATATTATCTGCTCTGCCAGTAATTTGCAGAATACTTATTGTGCATCAGTAATTTAGGGTTGAACCCTGAAAGTTATTTTCTCAAAATATAATTAGTATGTTTGTTAGTATGTCGATGTAATGTGTTTTTGCCCAGTTTAATTTTAAACCATGCGGAGGTACTGATTCTAGCATTGATGCATTATATACATTCGGACTCTAATGATTTGGTCGTCTTAAATCACCCCAAAAGACGCATGACTAATCATCAGTTACACAATTCTGTTAGAAAATGCAGGTCTGTAATATTGCATATTATTACCAATTTGATTTATATACCCTATTTATTATGTGTTTTTTCTTTAATCTGTAGTGGTAATGTTTCACTAAATTACTATATTGTCAATTACACATTAAAGATAGTTATACGTAGGTGATGTTGCAGATGCCACATAACTCAACATTATAACAACAAGAATTCTTGCTAATTCTTTATATTACTCTTTTGTGTCTGTAGACAAATATAGGAGCGACACATTGACCTTTTTGAAAGAAAAATTACCACAATTGTTTTTGAATTTTTGGAAGAGCGATAATTGTATTGTTATATACTCAATAGGTTAATAGTAAACGTAGTTGCTGTTAATATTGTCTGTTTGAGCGGTTAGCCAAGGAAAACAGGAACTCCATTGCCTTGCTTTTTATGCTGTTTGCTGAATTCATAATAATTTAATATATTATCTACTGTACTTAGAAACTCACTTCTTTGATATTATATTTATTAAGTAATCATAGCCACTTTCGTTAACTAATATATACAATCTATAAATATCTTTTGTGTCTGTAGACAAATATAGAAGCGACACATTGACCTTTTAGATAGAAAAATTACCACAATTGTTTTTCAATTTTTGGAAGAGCAATAATTGTATTGTTAAATACTCAATTGGTTAATAGTAAACGTAGTTGCTGTTAATATTGTCTGTTTGAGCGGTTAGCCAAGCAAAAAAGGACCTCCATTGCCTTGCTTTTTGTGTTGTCCGCTGAATTCATAATAATTTCATCACTTTGAGGTAAAAACCCTTCATTTACATCGTTGTTAGCTTACTGATGTCTTTGTCGGTCGAAATAATGAGCTTTTGTGCTGCTTATTCGATCACACCTTCCAATTTGGCATATGGTTCTACACATGGCTATAATGCAATTATCTGCTATGCCAGTAATTTGCAGAATACTTATTGTGCATCAGTAATTTAGGGTTGAACCCTGGAAGTTATTTTCTCAAAATATAATTAGTATGTTTGTTAGTATGTCGATGTAATGTGTTTTTGCCCAGTTTAATTTTAAACCATGCGGAGGTACTGATTCTAGCATTGATGCATTATATACATTCGGACTCTAATGACTTGGTCGTCTTAAATCACCCCAAAAGACGCATGACTAATCATCAGTTACACAATTCTGTTAGAAAATGCAGGTCTGTAATATTGCATATTATTACCAATTTGATTTATATACCCTATTTATTATGTGTTTTTTCTTTAATCTGTAGTGGTAATGTTTCACTAAATTATCTATATTGTCAATTACACATTAAAGATAGTTATACGTAGGTGATGTTGCAGATGCCACATAACTCAACATTATAACAACAAGAATTCTTGCTAATTCTTTATATTACTCTTTTGTGTCTGTAGACAAATATAGGAGTGACACATTGACCTTTTTGAAAGAAAAATTACCACAATTGTTTTTGAATTTTTGGAAGAGCGATAATTGTATTGTTATATACTCAATAGGTTAATAGTAAACGCAGTTGCTGTTAATATTGTCTGTTTGAGCGGTTAGCCAAGGAAAACAGGAACTCCATTGCCTTGCTTTTTATGCTGTTTGCTGAATTCATAATAATTTAATATATTATCTACTGTACTTAGAAACTCACTTCTTTGATATTATATTTATTAAGTAATCATAGCCACTTTCGTTAACTAATATATACAATCTATAAATATTATCCTTTTATTGTTTGTTTCCTCTTTATATTTGTACATATTTTATTAGGCTATTTGATATAATTATTCGTGTTCATCAGTTCAAAATTTGAAGAGTTTATCTATATTGGTAAATATTTCAAATGGGGTAAAGGCAGAATTTGTTCTGAAGCCTAAACATGTTTTAAAGAATTCAAGGGTATGATTTTTTATTTTATTTCATGTACTTAATTTGGGGTTTTTATTAAAGTTTAGTTTATATTCATAGATAAATAGTGATTCTAAGCAAGTTGTAGGTGAACATTTTGTAGCGGTGCCTCTTTGTAATCAAAATAACCACCCCTTTACTAGCTTCTTAAACTTCAGCCTAATTCATGGAGTCTTTCGACATTAGAATATATAAGGTTTTAGGTTCTAATTTTATAGCTTATGCAATTTAATGGCTAACATAATTTTCTAATCCAGCTAATTTGATCAACATGGTATAGTAATTCATCTCAGTGCAATCAAAATGATCGCTTTCTCCCTGTTCATTGTAAAGCGTCTTCAGTTTCAGCATAATTTAAGGAGTTTTACCCACGTTACATAATGTGAGTTTCAAGTTATAATTTTGGTGCTAACGTAATGTATGGTTAACGTAATTGTTTGTTCCACCTACTATAATGATGAGAATGCTTTCCCGAATGACCCTTTTTTATCAGCGGTTCATTTGGCGTTATCGTTCCTTATGATGTTTATACATTACTTGATATTATTTTGGATAGGTATATCTATATTTTAATATCATTAATTCAATTCTCAGTTTATCTATCTTCCCTTTATAATATGATGAATTGAGGCACGTAAAGTTTATGTGTTCTCCTTGATCAAGTTTTGTTTGTTTCTTAGATTAAATCAATATTAAACTGCAAATACATTGTATTTTTAAAGTACTGGAAGCAATAGTATAGGATAATTCTTCTTGAAAGGTTACTAAGTATTACAAATAGTGTTTAAGACAATGCATTTATATTTCTTATGGCTTCTGCAAATAATTATTTTGCTACAAAACATGAGTTTATTTGGGTTTCTTTTATGTCATACTTCTTGATTGAAAATATATGCCTGTACAATTACATGTTTCATCGTGCAAGCTAACATACGTTGGCAAAATAAAAAAGTTATAATTATGTTATATTTTCATGATTTAGAAAGTTGTTCTCTTAGCTATAAAGTTTATTAATATATTTTCTTATTTGAAATTGATATAATTTTTAATCCTTTCAGTAGTAAGAATTATATGCATTTCCCATCACAAAGGCACTTTTTTTTTTTTGAAAAAAAGGTACTTTATTAACAAGATAGCATATACTTCCATGATATGCCTCATTAAAACCTTTCAACCCCCCTAACCTAAGTGGGTGCGTTGAAGAGGAAAAAGAGTACATATCATTTCCGTATATTAACGGTACAACAAGAAAATCTGTGCCAAGCTATCAAACAGATGGAGGAGTAAAAACGAGTTAATGGGTACTCAAAACCATCCGTACGAACAGCTTGCACTAGAAATAACACAATAAAAACCAAATGCCACTACATGTTACAACATAAAACATCAAACCAACAGAAAAAAAAGAAAGAAAAATGTCGGATAATGTCTTCTCTTAGGCAAACGAGGAGAGAGAAAAGAACCACCGGCTTCCATAATCAGATCTAAATCAAATGTTTGAATATTACAATTTGTATTTATGGTGCATCTCAGTCAGATTTTGACGACTTTAAACAAATCGCTGCCCTTAATAACAACCATAGGAACATTACTACCTTAAGTCCCCTCTTATATGAGACCAGCCAGTGTATGCACAAGCTAGAGATATTAGTTGCAATGAATATGTTCTTTAGTCACAAACTTATTTGTTTGATCTTTGGAACACTTCATTTCTGGTGCGCCGTAAAGGATATGGTAAATAGTACTTAACGAGTGGTCTGCTCTTATTACCTCTTCACATTGTAATAATTGCATAATTTTGAAAACTGCATCTGTCTGACACATGAAATCATTTTCCACTGTATGTCTAACTACATATCTCTTTCGACTCCATATTTTAAACTGTCAAGCATGATGGTGGTGATAAGACGTGCTGTGTTCCGAAGGTGTATTTTTTTTTTCCTTATTAGACATATGCATGAACTTATACACATTTTATCTTATTACTTACAACATATAACAAATTGGCTCGCTCAAATCTACGATGGCAAGGTGTCTTCTTTCTGTGATCATATTCCAAGATATCTCATTTGTTTCCCAGTCCACTGATAGAGGTGCGACTTTACGTAAAATGCTGTGAACTTACAGTTTGTAGTCCCATTTTCTCCAACGTTTCGCATCCAAGCTCCTCGTGCGTAAACCAACAAATAGTTCTCCTTCGTTCCTAAATACATTGTACTAACATGCTTCTAATCTTTGCTTATCTATTTTACAAACCTTTGCTTTAGGCAACACATAATACTTAACCAGGCATCTATAGTCTGTATACATGCTTTGTACATATATCACTTTATCTCATCCGCTCCCTATATTTTATTATATTTCAGTAACCACACGCAAAAGTTAAGGTTGTAAATGTAAAGACACATTTGGATATATGTGAGAATGAACTGCGCATATATTAGACCCGTTTTTTCATTTCCAATCGTTAGGAACATAATTAATGCAATAGTGGTTTAGTATAATGAAAATGGCAACCGTGATTTCCTAACTTTTCTGTTTGTACCAGATATAATTTTGGGGATGGAGGCAAATAACAAAATTAGAAAGAGGAAATCAATCAGCAGGACAACCTCTCCTTCTGATAATTCAACCCCGTTGTTTGAACCTGCGGCCAAACTTTGTGTTAGTGGTCCACACCGGAGCAGCCTTCTTCCCCAAACAACGTCATCCAGTACACATATTACCCAATTAGACTTACCCCCGTCTACTGTAAGTATGGTTTATCCTTATTTTTCCTTTCTCTGTTACAGACCCATATTACTTGACATGTCTACCTTCTCTTTTCTAATAGCCGGTGCGTGCATCGGATGCGGGCCTTGCTAATTCGACTGTGAAACGAAGATACAATAAGTCAGGTAAAAACTCGCTGGCAGCAAATCTAAAGAAATTCACTTCTGCAACACCCGATGTTTCTGGTGTTGCATATCATCGAACGTACAATCTACATACATCGACTGATGACGAAGATTGTTCTCCGTCGCCGCTTTCAGCACCATCTTCTGCCTCCGCTTCTGTACCTTCCTTTACTTCAAATCCGTTAAGCTCTGTTCCTGACGAACGATGCAACAACCAAACAAACCATTCATCCATTTCAAAGAATAATGGTACCATTTCTCACTTATCTCCCCTCCATCACATCTCTCTCATAATTACTAATTAAACATTGTAAATCCTAACTGCATAAAATGTGCCCCACTGTCTCAAAATCATTCCTAAATTTTTCAAAAATTTGTTTTCTTCTAGACCGTACAAACAATCATTTTTTTCGCATCATTTCCGTTATGTATTTTCCATCTTTCTTTTTTTACAAAATAATCCCATTGTCGGCTGTTGCATAGCTTTACAAAACCATAATCCAATTGTTTCTTCCTATTTGTTCATTTCAATATGTTGAATTAGTCTGACAACATCACGTTGCAGGTGCACCTCCCATTCTCCAACTAAATACGTTTCCTACGACTAATAGTTTGGATGAACCAACGACAAGTAGATCGACAAGTTCTTTGCGTCCGGTTTACCTGCTTCAAGATATAAGTGTTGTTTCAACTAATAATTTGTCTTCCATCCATACGCTCCTGTTCAATTAAACATCTTGACCAATCATAATGTCCCTGTAGGTAAATGGAGGAAACGATGTAATCGAGTTTTTGTGTTGCAATCGAAGAAAATCTACAACTCAACAAATTTAAGCAATGGTGACCAATTTTTTCATTCGTCCAAGTCCTATATATTTTTTCCCTGCCTTCCAAGTTTGAATGCGAAGTCCCCTAACTTACTAACAATTTCTTCACTATAGTGTGCACTCTTCAGTTTTGTTCTTCAATCGCAAGCACGATGAGGCATAGAGGCGTACAAAATACAACAAACACTGGCATATCCAACTCCAGCCTTTGGTTTTGTAGTCCCTTGGCAAATGTTTTCCTTGCCAACCCTAACCTAGCAAAAAATAACATACACCAACGTAGGTAATCCTCGGTACTTTAAACGTGTTGTCCCATTACTTGATCATGTGAACTTATTTTCATTCCCGTCATTTACATATCTTAGGTTTTATCTTTAAATCATGGGATTTCGGCCCTCCTACTAACACATGCCGTTATTGCGGTGCCACTGTGTGACAGCCCGCAAATCTGAGCCCCTTGAATCAACACTATTCTACCTCTATTAACTCAAGTGGCACAGAATTACGAACCATTAGGGTTAAAGAAAAGAGATAGAAGAAGAAGAAACTAAACAATATCAGAATCTCACAGTCGCAACGGAATAAAATATAATAATGAATATAGAACTTTACACAAAATGAAATCTATAACTTTTTATACATCATATCATCAGAGTGTCTCATACATCAATAGTCATAAATCAGACATACCATGCAATCACAGCAGCGGACTATACATATATATAAATAATACGTCTCGGCTCCAGCTCCTTTCCTGCTCCAAAGCATCAAGTCCTGTATAAATAATACTCGGTCTGACCCGAGCATTATAACGAAATAACACCCGAGTCAGTCTGGAATACCAGCTGATAATAATGCATCCAAATTGATTTTTAAAGTTCAAAAATCCTTTGTAAACAAAAGCATCTCGTAAGACCACGCCACAAATAAACATGTCGGGTTTTTACCTTACGATAGCTAAAACACTTTTTATCGAAAATCCTCTGATATTATAATAGTGTCTATTTACAAATACTTATAAAATAGCCGAAATTGTTACATCTATTAAATTCCAGCTACTAGCCACCGAAGTGGGTAATACAAACAAAACTCGTACAAGGCTCGTAGGGAAAATGGATTTCCAACAATGACTAGGCACTGGGGTACCACCTGTCACAGTACGGGGCCTAGATCACCGTACCGAGGACTACTCCCTTCATCCCCTGCAACACAAGGCCGGAACCATTCCTTACTGAACAGTCCCGAACAAGATAAACCCCGTGGTTGGCGCGACCAACCACCCACTAAGCCGAAATATAATAAGGGACATCTAGACAGGGGAATTATCTTGTCCTGCTTGGGCATGACCCACCTAACCTTGCTGCATATCCCCTGATTTTCAGTCATTCCCATTTGATGAGGCTTGAGGCTAAACGTTACCTTTTTAGAACGTTTCACTTAGAATGCCCATCGTCCACCTGACGATGTTTCGCAAGCATTCGTCTATACAAGTCCGTCCCGGGTTCGAACGGAACCGAAGGCACTACTCCTACTACATCCATTTTGGAAATATCCTCAGGATTAGTAGCGACTAGCCCTTGCACTTTCACTGCTCCATCTTCGACGCCGAACACGTTTTTCGCACGAAACGTACAAATCGGATCGAAGTGGTTTTCGAGAAATAAATCTCGATCCCGGTCTCTTCGAAACGATCAACACATTGTCCAATATTGATAGTCGGTGATTTAACTATCAATTTATATTTATAAACATCCATAAGCATCCATCACACAATAAATAATATTCCATATTATTTATTTACCTCAAATATCTTTAAAAGATATGTTACCCAATTTTCAAATCTCATTTGAAACCATTTCCCAAAATTTCTCCTTTACAAGGTAAATCATTTACCATATATTCCCATTGGAAATATCCAAGTCCAAAACAGTTTAGATTTAAAAACAATTTAAAACATTTTAGTTTAAAATATATGTTTTAAAATAGGTAAATTTACTACTAATTGTTTACTCAACATATAATTTCAAATATTTAAAGCCAAACTATTTTATCAGGTATAACTTGATTTAAACTAAGGTTTTAGTTAAACTATATTTTAAAAATAGAGTTTAAAGGAATTTAATAATTTCAGACAACTTTATTCAAAAACTAGCCTTTTAAATAAATCCATTTGTAAAAATAATTATTTTAAAATAATAATTTCCAAAAAACTCTCCTTTAAAACAAGTTTAAATTTTAAACTCCCTTTTTATAAAATCAGTTTAAAACTCGAACTTGGTTCTTCCCAGGGAATCTCATTTCCACTTAACATCACAGAAATCCTTCTCTCGATTTCTGTCCATTTATTCAATTTAGTTTTATGGTTTTATAATATAACTTACTTTCACATTTGTAAATTTATAACGTTTCTCTTTGTTTATCATTCCAGATTTTACAAATTTTCAATTTCCATCTTTAAATAGATTTCAGATTTAATTTGTTAAAAATTCATTATTTATCAATATCCTTTATTTCTCTAAAATTCAATTTATCCCTTTAAAATCAACTATGGATTTATAATTTACTTAGCATTATTCCAATTAAATTTTTATTCCAGTTTTCCATCCAACAGATTAAAAAATTTAATATTCTTTTAAATTCCTTATTTATCAATTTCTTATTTTCTTATTAAAATCCAAATTTACTTCTTGTAATTAAAGCTCCAATTTCTTTATAATTAACATTCTGGATTTTTAGTTTATATCACAATATCACAATACAATTAAATTCAAAATTTATCAATCACAGTATACAATCAGGCATCATCATCAATTATAAAACAAATAATTTCTGTATTGTGAGGAATCCTGTTGGATCCCTCCAACCTGGTTTTCCCTGCATCCACAAATATTAGCACAACCACATATATCAATTCAAATTTGATAATAATTAACATAAACAGCTAAACATCCAACAATAATCAATATTAACTGTCTAACTTTACTAGTATCCAGATGTGAGTGAGAATAACTCACCTTGAGTTTCGGCGAGCGTTCGAAATTCAAATTAAACCGGACGGCGTCCGATTTAACCCAAATTTCTACTTGCCCGGAATGACTCCGGATCTGCACCATCGCGTAGTACTCTTTCCTGCGATTCCAACGCTACCAAATTTGTTGAATTCTGATCACACATGAACTAGATATGAATTTTATAATTTGACAAGTTTTAAAACAAATTTTACTTTATTTTAATATTTAAATAATACCAAAACAAACACGGGCCGACCCCTTCCTCTTCCTCTACAATCACGCGATGTCCAGGAACCAAGAAACCCAACGCACGCGACTTAGGTTTAGATGCCGCTCCACACACGAACTCCGAGAGAACGATCAAGCACCACCACGCGGAAGCTCGTCTTGACCTCCACCTACACCCACCACGCGCGCGAGCTCGGTCGCCACCTCGCACCAGAAACCGTGCGCGAATAGCACACGAACGCGGCTCCCCCACGCCTCCAATCGACGACGATACTCCGAATCACCCGTTGGATCTGAAGCCTACGTCGATCTCTACGATATTCTAGTTGGAAATTTTGCGAAATAACGCGAGGATTGATTGCAAATTGGAGGAGAACAAGGATCATTTTCGGCCATGAATGATGTTAGAGGCGGCGGCCTGAATATAGTCTAGGGTTTAGTAGTATAAACGTGTATATAAATGTTATTTAATATTATTTTATTAATATAATTTCTCAAGTTAACAGTTAATGCAAACGACCCCCAATCCTCACGTTCCGACAGGCGATCCTAAGGTTTTTCCGCGTTCCGGACACAATGGAACAGGTTTCGTAAGCTAATTTGATCGTACGTGCGAGTTACGGAATTAAACGTTCAATTTTAAATTAAATCGATTAAAACGATTTCAATGCGTTTCGAGCTGCCGGGGTCAAACGACAACTCCGATTGCTACGAAAATTGAAATCCGGTAATAATTAACTATTACGGATCCAATGGAACTAGTTTCGTCGAATTCCGAGACTGTGCCCCGGAAGGCTATTTTAACTCGTCTATTAATTAAGCAATTTTCGAAATTATCGAAATCACTCAAAATTTCCACTTTTAAAATTTTATTAACTTAACAATAATTCATATAACATTTATAAACACATTAAAAATCATTTTGGCTCATTCCGAACCAAAATCTGATTATTTGCATTTTAATAATATTAAATTCGTTTTTAAATTATTATAAAATTCCAAATATTAATTTATTGACTTCAAAATTCATCTAAAATTTCCACCACGCTATTTACACTCAAATAGCCCAAGATAAATTTTTACAACCATTTTATCACTATTTACATCCAGTTTTACCTTTATTTAAATTCTGAATGTTTAAATTATTGTTTTTCCCATTATTCAAATTCAACCGGAATTACTATAATAAAAAAAAAAATTATAGCTTATTTCATTTATTGAATTCGAATCCATTGTATCCAAAATCAATAAGAATCCACATTAAACATTTAAATCGAATTAAATGTTTTAAATTAAATAGCTAAAAAATACGGGATGTTACATTCCTCCCCCCTTATAAAAATTTCGTCCCCGAAATTTGTATAAGGTAGAACATACTCTCAAACCCATTTACTTACCCCATTAGCTTTGTAAAAGCTTATATACACTTCACAAAATCCTTTTGCTCGATTCCCAAACCTATTTGCTTTATTAACTCTAAAGCTTAAATTTTTACTTATAACTTCCCAAGTTATTTAACTTTTCCCAAAACCCCAAAAATTTTCTAACTCCCAAAATTTACGGAAAATTTTGGCAGAGTCTCCCCTGTACGGAGGAGCTTCTGCGATATCGCAGGATACACAAATATATATACATCGGCCCACACGGCCGGAAACCAAAATATAACACAATATATATATCATTTTCCCAATTATATTTGCGTAGGCGTACCTTTTAGCAAATTTTTAAAAGCAAGCGGCTAAAATATCGCATATATGCGCTCCAACTCTCTCGAACGCCTCCCGCACCTGTGCTATACTCAACAAACACATTAGTTTCTAAAGATATGAGCATTTTTAACAACATTATCAATAAAATATAAACCAACATATCCATTTTTATTCCAAACAACACTTTGTATAATTTCATAAGTAAACTGTGTTTTATAACATGCACAAAGTTCATTTTCCAATGCTAACTCCAAGTTAACACAAATGATTTACATATAGATTCTGCTTTTTCAATTTATATCATTTCATAACCAAAACCAAGCAACTTCCATAATTATGCATGCTATCCACCTTTATAAACAATTTTACAATTTCAACATTGTTTAAACTCTCACTACAAACCCAAATTTCTTAGTTTAACAATGTTACCATACTTTATTTGCTTCACTAACATCTTTCTATATCATTTCAATATCAAGTTGATTCACACCAAATTCTTATTTCGAATTTTGGAGCATTTGCATTACTATGGTAATCCATTTTCATTCATATGTAAAGTCACTTGAGAAATTTCCAATCCCTTCACATCAATTCAAAACTAATTAAATTTTGAGTACAATAAGACAACTCATTCATATTCACTTCAATATTATGAATATGTGCTTTAAGTCATTTATATGCAACACTATTTAATTTAATTTACAATCAAATTCTTTGAAATAAATTCCAATCCATATCAACTTATTCAAAAACCAACCCAGTTGCTATTTAAACAACTCAATTCTGTATACAAGAAATTTTTATGTCACCCAAGCAAAACAATTGCCACTTAAGCTTATAACCATTGAAATTAATTCCAACTTAAATTTATATTAGTTTTATTCCATCACAAGGTTCACAAACCAAACATTTCCTCTTTCCAATGCAATTGTTAAATCACATTTTCTTACATCTTATTCCATTAACCAATCCAAGTTTATATTGATATCTTTCCACTTACAATTAAATTTTTAATAAACAGTGGAGAAGTTATTAATTTAAAATCCATTCACCATTATTTTGTTTTACCTTCAATTTGCTTAAATCCTTTCCCAATATTTCCATTATCTTTTTATCAAATTAATTTTATCTCCATTTGATTCTTATTCAAATCAAATTTCAATTTACATACAAAGTTTATGCTCTTTGTTTAGATATCCAATCCATGTTAAGTTTATTTTATTCACAAAGAGACCATTTAAATTATTTCACACATTTGAATTTTATTCACAATTCAAATCATCATTAATATAGCTAATTCCATTATTCATTCACCCTTCCAATATTTATTTCCTTATACTTCTTTAATAGAATCTAAATTTCTTTCAACATTATTTATTACACAATTGAAATTAAATTTCAATTTTATTATCGAGACAGATTTCTCATTGTCCCATACATAAGTCCAAAACTTATTTGCTAACTTATGTACATCCACCTTCAATTCTTACTTGCTTTATTACACTTTACATTTCATTTATGGTCAAATTTTAAATTTGCCACACCATTCAACTCTCTCCATTTATGGATTACAATTTCACTTTCATTCAAGAGTTTAGGTTTCTTATCTAAGTTCATTTCTATTTTACATTCACAAGTTTAAATTATAACACTTAATAACTTAAGTATGTGGATTTCCTTATGCAATTATAAACAATTTATATTTCACCTTTATATCCATTTACTTTAATGCTAATTCTTTTAGATTTTATTAAATTCCAATTTCTCAATTTTAATTCTCCATTTCATTTAGATTTACTTCAATTTCAAGTTCAAAATTTTAATTCTCCAAATACAAGTTCAAAACTTGTTTACCTAGTGAAATTCATTCACTTCATTATATCTCACTTTATCTCATCTCAATCCACATTCATTTGAGATTAAATTTGGATCTTCCATACCATTTCTCTATTTCCACCTGTGATTATAATTTCATTTTATTTATATATGTTCACCAACTTATTTATTTTAAAAGCTTACATAGCTCATTTTAATCCATTTACATCCTATAATCACAATTTCAAATTCCATATGCATATGTATATACATTTGAATTCTTAAGGTTACCAACCTTCTTACACCTTAATCCTTTGCTAATTCCAAATCCATAGTTTCAACTACAAGCATACACCTGATAGCTCAGGAGTTCAATTCATTTCACAATGACCCATAATTCCAAGGTCATCTTACATTTTAATTTGATTCAAATCATTTTTATTTTAAGTTCAATTTATTTATCTTATCCAAGTTAAATTCAAATTTTCTATTTATTTCAACATATTTTATGTACTTCAATATATTTTATTCACTTTCAATTACTCAAATTAAATTTTAATCCCAAGATTTAAAATTTTCATTTCTTCCTTCTCATTAGCATCAGCTTTACTTTATAAATTCAATATTTAATCCAATTTAAATTTATACATTATATAATTAGAATTTTCTTCCCAGAATTCAATTTACCCGGTTTTATTTCAAAATCATTTTAAAATAATAATCAATATATATTCCTATTTGGTATATCAATCAAATTACCAGATTTCCAAAATAATTTGTTTATACCAAAACAAATTTCCTTCTTTGAGATTTCCCAAACAACTAGCATACCCAAAATCCAAACAATACTAGGGAAGCAATCCATCACTTTAGAAACTCGAAAATGAATTCTAATGATGTGGCCAGCATCATCAGGATTATTTTCCAGCGACTGAAGTGAGTTCAATGCTTCTTACTTTCCCAAATTTTTTCAAAACAGTTTTCCCATTCAAACATATTACTCAAAACAATATTTCATCATTACCTTCAATACATTGGAAAACATTTCAATCCTTCCCAGGATTTTAAATTTCCCAAATCCTTTTATTTCCATTACCTTTAAAATCCTTTCCAAAACTTCCGGGATTTAAATTCTGGTTCAATTCAAATTTTAATTTCACATCTTACTCACAACATATTTAATTAATTCTATTGGGTTATAAACCATTTTAATATTTAAATTATTATTAGCTTATTATTTCAAATTTTGATCAAATTCAAGATTCTTACTTGATTATGGTAGTAACAACCAACAAACACCCAATATATAATAAGCTAGAAAATCATTTCTTTTATATCAAAATATAATTTTGGGTAAAATTATTTCATTTACCCACTTTAAAAATAATACTATGTCGGTTTACCTTGTTTAAGAGTTTAGAAATCCCTATCGATACAGTTGTACTTCCCGCACCGACCAGAATTCATAAACACTCAACCGATAAGTCAACACAGTATAAAAATAATTTTATATCCACTAACAAGTACGCTCTCATATCTATTATTACTCTCAGCTCATTATAGAGTACTATCGACTCTATTAGATGAGTAATTACCCCACCAAAGCCTAGGTTGTCGCCAACCTAAGCTCTGATACCAAGTGTGACAGCCCACAAATCTGAGCCCCTTGAATCAACACTATTCTACCTCTATTAACTCAAGTGGCACAGAATTACGAACCATTAGGGTTAAAGAAAAGAGATAGAAGAAGAAGAAACTAAACAATATCAGAATCTCACAGTCGCAACGGAATAAAATATAATAATGAATATAGAACTTTACACAAAATGAAATCTATAACTTTTTATACATCATATCATCAGAGTGTCTCATACATCAATAGTCATAAATCATACATACCATGCAATCACAGCAGCGGACTATACATATATATAAATAATACGTCTCGGCTCCAGCTCCTTTCCTGCTCCAAAGCATCAAGTCCTGTATAAATAATACTCGGTCTGACCCGAGCATTATAACGAAATAACACCCGAGTCAGTCTGGAATACCAGCTGATAATAATGCATCCAAATTGATTTTTAAAGTTCAAAAATCCTTTGTAAACAAAAGCATCTCGTAAGACCACGCCACAAATAAACATGTCGGGTTTTTACCTTACGATAGCTAAAACACTTTTTATCGAAAATCCTCTGATATTATAATAGTGTCTATTTACAAATACTTATAAAATAGCTAAATTCCAGCTACTAGCCACCGAAGTGGGTAATACAAACAAAACTCGTACAAGGCTCGTAGGGAAAATGGATTTCCAACAATGACTAGGCACTGGGGTACCACCTGTCACGGTACGGGGCCTAGATCACCGTACCGAGGACTACTCCCTTCATCCCCTGCAACACAAGGCCGGAACCATTCCTTACTGAACAGTCCCGAACAAGATAAACCCCGTGGTTGGCGCGACCAACCACCTACTAAGCCGAAATATAATAAGGGACATCTAGACAGGGGAATTATCTTGTCCTGCTTGGGCATGACCCACCTAACCTTGCTGCATATCCCCTGATTTTCAGTCATTCCCATTTGATGAGGCTTGAGGCTAAACGTTACCTTTTTAGAACGTTTCACTTAGAATGCCCATCGTCCACCTGACGATGTTTCGCAAGCATTTGTCTATACAAGTCCGTCCCGGGTTCGAACGGAACCGAAGGCACTACTCCTACTACATCCATTTTGGAAATATCCTCAGGATTAGTAGCGACTAGCCCTTGCACTTTCACTGCTCCATCTTCGACGCCGAACACGTTTTTCGCACGAAACGTACAAATCGGATCGAAGTGGTTTTCGAGAAATAAATCTCGATCCCGGTCTCTTCGAAACGATCAACACATTGTCCAATATTGATAGTCGGTGATTTAACTATCAATTTATATTTATAAACATCCATAAGCATCCATCACACAATAAATAATATTCCATATTATTTATTTACCTCAAATATCCTTAAAAGATATGTTACCCAATTTTCAAATCTCATTTGAAACCATTTCCCAAAATTTCTCCTTTACAAGGTAAATCATTTACCATATATTCCCATTGGAAATATCCAAGTCCAAAACAGTTTAGATTTAAAAACAATTTAAAACATTTTAGTTTAAAATATATGTTTTAAAATAGGTAAATTTACTACTAATTGTTTACTCAACATATAATTTCAAATATTTAAAGCCAAACTATTTTATCAGGTATAACTTGATTTAAACTAAGGTTTTAGTTAAACTATATTTTAAAAATAGAGTTTAAAGGAATTTAATAATTTCAGACAACTTTATTCAAAAACTAGCCTTTTAAATAAATCCATTTGTAAAAATAATTATTTTAAAATAATAATTTCCAAAACACTCTCCTTTAAAACAAGTTTAAATTTTAAACTCCCTTTTTATAAAATCAGTTTAAAACTCGAACTTGGTTCTTCCCAGGGAATCTCATTTCCACTTAACATCACAGAAATCCTTCTCTCGATTTCTGTCCATTTATTCAATTTAGTTTTATGGTTTTATAATATAACTTACTTTCACATTTGTCAATTTATAACGTTTCTCTTTGTTTATCATTCCAGATTTTACAAATTTTCAATTTCCATCTTTAAATAGATTTCAGATTTAATTTGTTAAAAATTCATTATTTATCAATATCCTTTATTTCTCTAAAATTCAATTTATCCCTTTAAAATCAACTATGGGTTTATAATTTACTTAGCATTATTCCAATTAAATTTTTATTCCAGTTTTCCATCCAACAGATAAAAATTTTTTATATTCTTTTAAATTCCTTATTTATCAATTTCTTATTTTCTTATTAAAATCCAAATTTACTTCTTGTAATTAAAGCTCCAATTTCTTTATAATTAACATTCTGGATTTTTAGTTTATATCACAATATCACAATACAATTAAATTCAAAATTTATCAATCACAGTATACAATCAGGCATCATCATCAATTATAAAACAAATAATTTCTGTATTGTGAGGAATCCTGTTGGATCCCTCCAACCTGGTTTTCCCTGCATCCACAAATATTAGCACAACCACATATATCAATTCAAATTTGATAATAATTAACATAAACAGCTAAACATCCAACAATAATCAATATTAACTGTCTAACTTTACTAGTATCCAGATGTGAGTGAGAATAACTCACCTTGAGTTTCGGCGAGCGTTCGAAATTCAAATTAAACCGGACGGCGTCCGATTTAACCCAAATTTCTACTTGCCTGGAATGACTCCGGATCTGCACCATCGCGTAGTACTCTTTCCTGCGATTCCAACGCTACCAAATTTGTTGAATTCTGATCACACATGAACTAGATATGAATTTTATAATTTGACAAGTTTTAAAACAAATTTTACTTTATTTTAATATTTAAATAATACCAAAACAAACACGGGCCGACCCCTTCCTCTTCCTCTACAATCACGCGATGTCCAGGAACCAAGAAACCCAACGCACGCGACTTAGGTTTAGATGCCGCTCCACACACGAACTCCGAGAGAACGATCAAGCACCACCACGCGGAAGCTCGTCTCGACCTCCACCTACACCCACTACGCGCGCGAGCTCGGTCGCCACCTCGCACCAGAAACCGTGCGCGAATAGCACACGAACGCGGCTCCCCCACGCCTCCAATTGACGACGATACTCCGAATCACCCGTTGGATCTGAAGCCTACGTCGATCTCTACGATATTCTAGATGGAAATTTTGCGAAATAACGCGAGGATTGATTGCAAATTGGAGGAGAACAAGGATCATTTTCGGCCATGAATGATGTTAGAGGCGGCGGCCTGAATATAGTCTAGGGTTTAGTAGTATAAACGTGTATATAAATGTTATTTAATATTATTTTATTAATATAATTTCTCAAGTTAACAGTTAATGCAAACGACCCCCAATCCTCACGTTCCGACAGGCGATCCTAAGGTTTTTCCGCGTTCCGGACACAATGGAACAGGTTTCGTAAGCTAATTTGATCGTACGTGCGAGTTACGGAATTAAACGTTCAATTTTAAATTAAATCGATTAAAACGATTTCAATGCGTTTCGAGCTGCCGGGGTCAAACGACAACTCCGATTGCTACGAAAATTGAAATCCGGTAATAACTAACTATTACGGATCCAATGGAACTAGTTTCGTCGAATTTCGAGACTGTGCCCCGGAAGGCTATTTTAACTCGTCTATTAATTAAGCAATTTTCGAAATTATCGAAATCACTCAAAATTTCCACTTTTAAAATTTTATTAACTTAACAATAATTCATATAACATTTATAAACACATTAAAAATCATTTTGGCTCATTCCGAACCAAAATCTGATTATTTGCATTTTAATAATATTAAATTCGTTTTTAAATTATTATAAAATTCCAAATATTAATTTATTGACTTCAAAATTCATCTAAAATTTCCACCACGCTATTTACACTCAAATAGCCCAAGATAAATTTTTACAACCATTTTATCACTATTTACATCCAGTTTTACCTTTATTTAAATTCTGAATGTTTAAATTATTGTTTTTCCCATTATTCAAATTCAACCGGAATTACTATAATAAAAAAAATTTATAGCTTATTTCATTTATTGAATTCGAATCCATTGTATCCAAAATCAATAAGAATCCACATTAAACATTTAAATCGAATTAAATGTTTTAAATTAAATAGCTAAAAAATACGGGATGTTACACACTGTTTGGTTCGAGGAGAGAAATCGGAAGGATGATATCCCCAGCTCTGCAAACTTCTCGGTTTGTTGTCAAGGTGGAAAAGTTTGCTTACCTCTGTTACAAGAAACCCCACCTCTGCTGAAAAAATTATTAGATTATAAACAAGGTGGAGGGGCTTCCCGTTTCCGAGAACAAATCTGAATTTATAATTCTATGTTTGCGTTCACATCAATGGGAGGACATGTGGACAATAGCGTTAATGATGGTAAGGGAGTTTATGTATTTAGATTAAATGGCCAAAATCATCATAAAATCGGATCTTTGCTACCCGTTGATGGCGTTCCCAAATTTGAACAGCTGTACATTTATGACACAGAAAATGAAAAAGAAAATAGGCTACGCATTTACTCCAAAAACAAGACTACAGATGTGGATCCAAATTTGGTAGAACAACTAATACACATGTTTGATGAAACAAATGAACTTGCTAAGGTATTCAGAATGGCAAGAGATAGATTCAAAGTTAGCACTTTACACGATGTTAGCATTAGAATTCTTTCTGGAAGGAACAATGATGGCAGGCAATATAATTTACCCACTTCTTCTGAGATAGCTGCTTTAATAGTTGGTAATGACAGCCAACCGGGTGCCCACAGAGATATTGTGTTGGAAGAGAAAACAGGCATCCTGTGTCGTATAAACGAAAAGCACCCCAGCTTCATGGCAATGCAGTATCCAATTCTCTTTCCTTATGCTGAAGATGGATATAGGTCATGTATTGAATATCGCGGTGCTCAGCTTGCCTCTGCTTGTGAAAGAATTTTTCTAACAATTCGTGAGTACTATGCGTTTCGCCTGCATAATAGACAGAATGAAGGGCAAACTTTACTTAGAGGAGGTCGTTTGCTTCAACAGTTTATTGTTGACGCATACACAAGCATTGAGGAAGATAGATTGAGATGGATTAGAAATAATCAATCGAACATACGATCAGACCTTTACAAAGGTTTACAAGATGCCGTGCTTGCAGGGGATACGTCCGCTAGATCGATTGGTAAACGAACAATCTTATCTTCCAGCTTCACCGGCGGTCCTAGATATATGGTTCAAAATTATCAAGATGCGGTAGCTATTTGTCGATGGGGTGGATGTCCAGATTTGTTTATAACGTTTACCTGTAATTCAAAGTGGCCAGAAATCAGATATATGCTTGAATTAATTCCAGGTCAACAACCTCATCATCGACCTGACATCATTGCCCGTGTCTTCCACATAAAACTTAAACAATTTATCAATGATGTATTTAAAAACGGACATTTTGGATGAGCTAAAGCAGGTACAATCATCATGCCTTTCTGCATATAGACATATATGCACTGCACTGTCCATCTACATTTCAATTATGTTCGTACTGATCGATCTCTAACTTTACGATTTCTTTTCCTATACAGTTATCTACACAGTAGAATTTCAAAAAAGAGGCCTACCACATGCTCATATCTTACTGTTTTTGCACTCCGATGACAAACCAAAGACCACATTGCAGGTTGATCGGATTGTAAGCGCTGAAGTGCCAGACCCTGCCGTAGATCCCATCGGTTATGATGCAGTTGGACAATTCATGGTTCATGGCCCCTGTGGAGTGGCTTATAAACATGCACAGTGTATGGAAGGTAGTGTATGTGGAAAACATTATCCAAAATCTTTTGCAAATGATACAAGCTTTGACAAAGACGGTTTTCCAATTTATAAACGTAGAAAAAATGGCCATTCCATACGCACATCTTCGGAAATTACAGTTGACAGTAGCTGGATTGTACCTCATAACGTTGACTTATTGGTTAAATATAATGCGCATATAAATGTCGAGGTATGTAATAAAACTAAATCTGTTAAATATTTGTTCAAATATATCAATAAGGGACATGATAGAGCAACAATAATCATCGAAGAAAATGTTAGAAATAAAGAAATATCGACTTATCAACATGATGAGATCAAAAGGTATCTTGATTGTCGATATGTGTCTGCTTCTGAAGCATGCTGGCGTATCTTTGAATTTGAGGTTCAATATCGTAAACCGTCAGTACAAAGACTAAATTTTCATCTTCCAGGAGAGCATACAGTTACTTTCACCGATAATGATAGCATATCTGAAATTGTAGGCAGGCGAAATATTGAACGAACTATGTTCACAGAATGGATGAGAACTAATATGCTACATGTTGATGCAAGATGTTGGACATATGTGGATTTTCCGTCAAATAGGGTATGGTACGAAAAACAGAAGCAATGGGGAAGAAGGAAACAAGGTGATAAAATAGGCAGAATATACTACGCGCATCCAACTTCCGGGGAAAGGTTCTACTTACGAATGCTTTTAACCGTTGTTAAAGGCCCAACCTCCTATGAGGACATTCGAACTGTAAATGGTACGTTATATTCAGACTTTCAATCTGCATGTGTCGCTCTAGGATTGTTAGAAAATGACAACGAATGGAATACTGCGCTCTTAGAGGCTGAAAACTGGTCTTCTGGAAATAACTTACGTCAAATGTTTGCGACGATGCTACTTTTCTGTGAAATTTCGAACCCATTTGAGCTTTGGAACAACAACTGGAAAATGCTCTCCGACGACATACAATGGAAACAACGTCGCATCAGAAATAACACAGATTTGTTCTTAACAGAAGAAGAACTAAAGAACTATTGTTTGATAGAACTTGAAAATATACTTAATTTAAACAATCATTCTTTAGCTGACTTTCCTCTTATGCCAATGCCAAATTTATCATTACACCGTCCACATCACAATAGACTAATAGATGAGGAGCTAAGCTATGATTGTTCTACTTTACAACAGGAAGCAAGTACGATGTTGTCTCAACTAAACGTAGAGCAGCAAAATGTTTTCGATGTTGTCTCTGCATCAGTAGACGAAAAAGCAGGAGGTTTTTTCTTCGTCTATGGAAGTGGGGGCACTGGAAAAACTTTCCTATGGAATACAATAATTACAACAATGCGTTCACAGGGTAAAATTGTTTTAGCGGTTGCATCGTCTGGTATAGCATCTCTTCTACTACCAGGAGGTAGAACTGCCCATTCTAGGTTTAAAATACCAATTGACGTCGGAGAAGACACGACATGCAGCATTTCAAAGCAATCAAATCTTGCAAAGCTCATAATACGATCAGATTTAATTATTTGGGATGAGGCTCCTATGGTACATAGAAATTCTTTAGAAGCTTTTGATCGCACTCTTCGAGACTTGATAGACGACGGCGTCAACTGTTTACATGAACATACCTTTGGTGGAAAAACTATTCTTTTGGGAGGAGATTTTAGACAAGTACTTCCTGTTATACCAAAAGGATCGAGAAATGCAATCGTCCAATCCTCCATAAACAAATCTCCATTATGGTCCAAATGTCGTGTTTTCAAACTAAACCTTAACATGCGGCTAAGGTCGACGGATGGTGCATGTACTGAAATTAAAAAGTTGGAGAATTTTACAAAATGGGTCCTCGCTGTGGGTGATGGAAAAGTTCCTGCCACTGCATTGCAACAAGGAGCTGAGCCAACATGGATAAAGATACCACAAGATTTGTTAATCAAAGAAGCTTCAAATCCAATTGCAGCAATAGTAGATCATACGTACCCAGACTTAGAAAAACGATTGAAAGAGCCAAATTATTTACGTCTACGATGCATTTTGGCTCCAACTAATGATTGCGTGGAAGAAATTAATAACTACATAACATCAACTATTTAAGGATCTTTAACTACATACCTTAGCGCAGACACAATAAGCCCAGCCTCTGAAGGAATTGAGGATCAACATCTTTTGTTTCCTACTGAATTTTTGACCACTTTGCACTCTTCAGGTATTCCTGGCCATAAACTCAACCTTAAAGTAGGGATTCCGATAATGCTTCTTCGAAATATAAATCAAAGTATAGGCCTCTGCAATGGAACACGTTTGATCGTTACTCAACTGGCAGCAAAAGTAGTTGAAGCTGAAATTATAACTGGGACCTATGTAGGAAATAAAGTTTTCAGTCCTCGAATTGTCCATACATCGGCAAATACAAAATGGCCATTTATTCTCCGTCGGTTGCAATTCCCAATCAAAGTTTGCTTCGCTATGACAATTAATAAAAGTCAAGGACAGACTTTAGATCATGACGGTGTGTATTTGCCACGACCTGTGTTTTCCCATGGTCAATTGTACGTAGCTATATCAAGAACAACATCACACCGCGGTCTTAAATTGCTAATTACGCAACAAGGAGCGGAAGAAGTCGGCTATACTGAAAATATTGTATTTCACGAAATATTTGACGATTTGTAGCTACCTTCACTTTGTTTTAGTTGAATATTCCGTTTTTAAATCCATGTACAGAAATTGCTTCGTATGTAATTTACTCAACCACACTATATTTTCTGCCGTATTGTAAAGATTGTTCATGTTTACCAGTCAACTTAATTTTTGCAACAATAATACTCTTCCCACAAATTCCCTTCATACATTGATCGTCTTACTCCTTATACAAGTTGGTCTTTGCATTTCATTGGATACGATATAGGAGACTCTTTTGAAATCTCGATTTTACCATTACTTGAAAAATCATTAGACTTTCTGTCCAGTCACAAAAAATTGTTTACATTTCTTCCTTTCTTAATGAGTTAATTGATTTCATTACTCAATCTATCTGCTGAGTGGCTTAACATATAAGATTTATGTTACCACTTATCTTCAACATGGATCTTTGTAGTGGATCACCTCCACTGCAATATATTTTTAATCCTTGCCCCTGCTGAAATTACAAGGTTTGTAACTATTCTTTCCACTATGATCTCTTAAATATACAACATAACTACAGCCGTATTTGTTTCTCCTACAGTATAAATTATTTGCAAACAGTACATACTTATTTATTACCCATTAATTTTCTGTTAATAGTTTGTCAGCAGATTTTTTTCTACTTTTAGACAATTTCCCTCACTCCCTATAATTTCCACTGTCTCCTGTCTATACCGTCTAAAATGTGGATATGTATGATTTTTATTTTCTGTTCTTCTTTTCTTTCGCTTAAAAGTTTCTTGGTCTTTTTCCTCCCTGAGAGTGAAAATAATGATCGACATAACATACATCCAAATATGTCAATGCAATTCATAGAACAGAGCAAAAACGACGTACAAACTATTTGATTGAATCAGATTGAATTTATATTGATAGATTGTACGAAAAAAAATTGTTCATTGTCTAACCGCATAAATTTGTTTGACCATACCAAATGTTTCAGCACATTTAGCATCATACCATTTTGTTCCATGCAGAACCTGAGAAAGAAATCATATAATTTGGCGCATTTAAACTTTTCATCGACCAATACTTCGGTTTTCACTTTGCATTCTTCCTTATTTATATTTCTGCCGTTGTTTTTTTCTTTATTTATAAATTATGATTCTCTAATAGTATCGTACAAATTTCAACTTATGTTTATCTGCATAATTACATTCAACATGATGATATTGCTTTCGTTGCCCACTTCATGCGATGCTTTTCTGCTATTTTAGTTTCTTTGCAGTAATAAAAATATTTTGTACTATTTTTCATAGGCTTAACGATGTTGTTTCGAATCATATAATAACTACTTATTTTAGTATTACATTTTTAATGGTATGCTACAAAAATAATCATATAATACTGTATAAATTATTTGTCCGGCTAACAGTTAATACTTAATTATTACCCATTAATTTGGTGCTAACCGTTTGCCAGCAAATTTTTAACCTGCTTTTACACAATTTCCCTCACTCACTACAATTTCCACTGCGTCGTGTCTATACCGTCTTAAATGTGGATATGTATGATTTTTATTTTATGTTCTTCCTTTGTTTCGCGTAAAAGGTTCTTGGTCTTTTTCCTCCCTCACAGTGAACATAATGATCGACATAACATGCATCCAAATATGTCAATGCGATTCATAGAACAAAGCAAAAAAGACATACAAACTATTTGATCGAATCACCTTGAATTGATATTGCTAGATTTGACGGAAAAAAAATGTTCATTGTCCAAACGCATAAATTTGTTTGACTATACCAAATGTTTAAGCACATTTAGCATCGTACCATTTTTTCCCATGCGGAAGTTGAAAAATAAATCATATAATTTGGCACATTTTAATCTTTCATCGATCAATACTTCAGTTTTCACTATCCATTCTTCCTTATTTATAGTTCTGCCATTGTTTTTTGCTTCATTTATTAATTATGATTCTCTAACGATACTGAACAAGAAAGTATTCAGATCGGTTTTATCCTTTTCTATGAATATTTTACAAATGATAAATAGTATTGTACAAATTTCAACCTATGCTTCTCTGCATAATTATATTCAACAGAATGCTATTGCTTTCGTTGCCCTCTTGATGCGATACTTTTGTGCTATTTCAGTTTCTTTGCAGTAATACTAACATCTTCTATTATTTTTCATTCACTTCAGGATGTTGTTTCCACTCATATAATAACTACTTATTTTTTAGTACTACATTTTAACTGATGTATTACAAAAAAAAAACTCAAGTAACCTATTAATCATACTCGATTTTCTGAAAAACATCTCTACTTTTTTTCATAGTTGTTGCTTCTCTGTTTGAATACAAAAGCACTAGAGTAAAATAGACATGAAAAATATACTATTCTAACACATAGGTAATGAAGGTAAGAAATTTTTAATTACACTTTACCTGGTATTTATACACCTTCACTTACTACAGAAAATAATATAACCAAGTGAAGGTATTATGATTTGTCAATTTAAAACATTATTGTTGGTAAAGTTTTTTCTCCTCATTTTTTGATCTCTGAATCACAGTCAGTTGAAAAGTAAATCTGATACCTTATGAATCATTTCATCAATTATAGCAAGTATGTTGACCAACTTCCCCAAAAAAGGGTAGTGAACGGGTATATTTCAAATCATCAAAAAAATAGAGAAGGAGCTAAAAAGGGCCTCTTGATTTACATATCATTTTTTCATATGTTTCTGTGTTTTGAAATTCAAGATTATTAGGGTATGAATTTGTAGGCAGATCATAACACTAATATAATAATTCAGTATGCAATGCCTCATGGTTTATTTGCAAAGCATACAATGAAGACGACGATGGCTTGAAAAAGCTAATTAAGATGGAAAGGTAGGCGAACTCCCATGACATCATATCTAATTTACATCACCACTGATCAATTCATTCGGTAAGATATTTGGGGATGTGTCTAGACAATGTTTTGCATTGTACGAATATCCTAGAGGCTGTTAGGATATGGCGAAGATGGAAGTAAAAAACTGCTTATGCTCTGATGCAGGATTGCAACATTTCTGGGTGAACTCATATTCCAAAGCATTATTTCTGTAATTCCTTACTATGTTATATTAAAATTTTGTCCATTCAAACTATATGGTTACAAATTGAACTTTGTATAATGTATAGGCATTAAATACCAAGTACCAAATTGACATAATCACTTAGTTGTCATGTTCTTTCTAAAAAAAGTCATGTCACAACATGTAAATTAAACATACAAATTTGTTTCTTCATGAAATCTGTCAATTGCTTCATGATTTATAGTAATCATTTTAAGATGCAAGTTATTATCATGCGCTCTAATTTATAGATGCTATCAGGCCTATTATTATCCTTCATGATTTATTCGTAACGATTCAATTTGTATAGTTTCAGATATCATTCATCTGCGCTATGCAAAAGCAAGAGAGGTGGTTTCAATGACATGTTAATAGAGGTGCAGTTATTTTTCTTTCTTTTTTTCATTAGATTTTGCATTTGTTGATGTGTCAGTGGGTAGATTTTCGTATCTTTTAAGCCCCATATTGACTTTTCTATTACATTTTAGTACATTAGACTTGAGCCGTAGGTTTTAAACTTTTTTATGCTTGTGCTGAAACATTTATCTTCCCTTCACCTATAATATATTATAATATTGCAGTGCATACTCAACAATTGAGCTCATACCGAATTAGCAAATTTATGTTCATTTCAAATCTTTCCTATATATTTTGTACTGTGCTCCTTATTTCAAAGAATGCTTATATGGAAGGCCACACGTTCATTTAAATGGTCAAATTTATATTTTGTCAAATGGAGAGCCACATAAATGGCTTACAGATTCATTGTGCATGTAATGTCAGTTTACAGTAATTGAATGGTATATTTTTGATTCTTATAGACTTAATTATTTGTTCAACATTTTGTGTTAAAATATATGAATAAAATTAAGTATTATTATTACTTATACACATAAGTAGACTCTTATTCGTTTATTGTTTGTTATAGTATAAGGTTTACTAATCATAGTTTTTTCTAATATATTTTAAAATTTATGACGGTGTATCAAATGATGTGCATATTATAAGCTTTTATCATCTTAGGATGTCAATTTATGATTAATATTATATTTTCAAATGTTAAAATATGGAGGGAATATTATTTGCTGCATGTACTTTTGTAGCTACAATACTTTTTTGTTTCTTATGTGTTTGTCATCATCATCAACTGTTCAAATGAATTTTTGTTCATCAAATTAAAATAATAATTACAGACTAACAAGATAAATATTAATGAATAAAATGGTTTTTTCTCCTGTCGTTTGAGGTCGTGTTCTTCCAAACGATGGTGATAGGTGGAACCATGTCCATTTATGGACTCGCTTTTTAGATCCTTTATCTACAATTACAATGAAAGAGCCTATATGAAATAGGAAAGACAATAAAGTAATTCTTCACTACATTAAACTGTATACTAACTTTTATTACTATCGTTGCTTGATAAAGTTGCTCAGTGGAAGTATTGAATGCAATTGTTTGCAGGGCAATAATTTCAGCTTGAGTTTATAATTCTTTTTTATAATTGACTTTTTTATATATCATTGGATTATTTACAACTGCAGTAGCATTTAATCGTACAACTATATATAGAGGGCAAAAACATATGTGATTGAAAAAATCTTTCTTTTCTAACATAGCGTGGTACAGATATCCTTCGTGCTACCATTATCAGCTGAAAGATTATGGAGTATCACCTGACTTACAAGTTTGGTTGCTTGGTTTTTTTGTACCGAGTTGTGGCATTCTGCCAAAATAGCTCACCGCCTCCGGTTCTCTTGCACCGTTATAACATTTCCTACCCGCTGTCACGTGCATCAAAATTTCATCCTCTAATGGCATAAAATTATCGGTTTTTAACCTAAGTAGGTGTTGACTCCTACCACAAGGCAATAACAAATAATGAAGCTTCTATTATTATACTGAAATCGACTCCTCGATTCCTCAAATTGATAAGTTTGGATGTAATTGTCAATGTAGTATTTTTTCTTCATTATTGGATAAAATTGTTTTTGTTACTTTGCAGATTTGTTCTACTGATTTTGGCTACATATTTGTCTATTGTAGTTCACATGAAAATCATTGTTCCGTAATTTTTTTTCCCTATTTTGTTGTAGGGTTATGGGATAGTAAACTGAAGCTATGATTTTGTTGGTCAGCATTAAAGATTGTGAATTTGAAGCTTGGGAGCTTGGTACATACCTACGCATTTTTTAGGTGTTTTTAATTTTTGTTACAGTGCAAACTTGCTGAATTTCCTCAGCACTCACAACTTCACCAACGAACCTTCTTCCAACAGGCAAAGTGCACATGCATCCGGTTTCACTCATAGGTACATTTTCAATTACATTTATATTTGCCAAATATAATTTTCCCCCCCTGTTATTATGACAAAGTATTTTAAAATAATAATATATATCATATATTCAACATATTGTTCCAAATTCCTGCTGGAATTTTGTTGACATACAAATAAGTCATTACACTGTCTACTGACTCAACATTAGATCAATGGGAAATTTAGCAAAATTTACATAGAGTTAAATTATAAAAAAAAACTCCTCACTGAAAATTCCACCGTGGTAAAATGTATGCTAAACGGGGTTTGAAATATCTTAGTTTTTGCATACTTAATATTACTTTATAGTTGTTTTTAAACACAATGATATAATGGTGTTCTTATGGGTAAAAAATGCATATTGATAAGAAACAGATTTAATTTCTTTATTGATTAATATCTGCCTCAGATCCGATTACAAAAATCACATTTGAATTTTTATGCTTTTGAGCTATTATGCCATTTGATTTGATAATTTTACAGTACACGTTATTTTATCAACCAATCATTTTGTTTGCGAAACACGATTTGTTTATTTTCCAATACTGAAGGATGAATATCTTTAGGTGTAGGTTAGCCATAGTTTAATTTTGTACCATCTGATTGCAAGTACTGTCTGTTATAATAGAGCAAAGTTAGATTGAGATGTAAAAACTACGGACCCACTTAGTTGACTCTGAATCTCTTTTGCGTCAAATTGAAGTTTATGAGTGATCTTTATGTGTTAGTGAAATTTAATATACATTTACAATGACTACATGCAAAACAACATGGTAATGCTCTGCGTGTGGATTTTTCCTTTTCATCATCAATATCTACATGTTATATGTTGTGCAGATTCAACAATTTTTGTTCAAAATGTTCAAAATATAAAAGATATGCCATAATGATTGTTTTAAGCTGGTCACATAATTATTTTCATGTAACGGCAATTTCTCACTTTCCAAAACGACATATAACCGCTATACTATATACGTTGGATTTCATATTCTTCAGCTGCCCATCGATACGCCTATAATAATCGATGATTTAATGCATGTTCGAAGCAATAACTTACTATTAAGTAAACTGCACCCTATTTTTTCATATCTGTTTCTTTTTAGTTCAAAACAGATGTTTAAAAGTATTTTTACTTTTATTTTCTACCAGGAAGAACAGATCATGGGCATTATAAGTATAACGGTTTTTAATTTTTATTCTTTATTGCTTTATCCAGGAAACGAAACTGCTGTTTCAAATACATACCAATAAAATGCCATTGACCTTTACACAAATACTGAGGAATAGCAAAACACTCAAGGCAGTAGCAGGTACATTTACTTCTTTACCATAAAAACAAATTAGAATATGATAATATACTGTCTTAACTATGACTTCTGGATTGCTAACCTTAGTTATTGTGCTTAGAATTTATAATGGTGTCCGTTTATATTACGTACCTCCTGTCATTTACACTATAAGATAACTTTAATTTATCAGTTTTATGATTGTTTACACTGCCTCACATTTATTGCGACAGATAACGAAAAGACACCCAATATTATAAATCCAATCCTTTATAACCTGCAGGCTATCTCTTGCTCATACGCAAATCAGCTAATCACAACATATTTTCTCCTCTTCAAACAGTCATGGAAACTACACACTCATCTATAAATTCGCTGACTGTTGACAGTGTTGGAGCAATAATCCGAGTCCGTGTTGCAAGGATGTGGGACTCCATCAACCTAAAGAGCAATGATGTTTTCGGTTTTAACATGCAGTTGCTAGATAACAAGGTTAGCCTTACACACGTTTTTGAATTTGTTTGTTTTCTACCCTCTTTTTTTGTCCCTCCATTTTTTTGCTAACGTTTGTTGCGTTTAACAAGATTTTCACACTGTTATGCGCCTGCGTGCGTACTCTTTATGTCAACACTTTATTTCTCTATCATCTCCTAAGTTTAGTTCTCTTCTTGATTTACAGGTTTAGATTTCATATATTCATTTTCTTTTCTATGTTTTACAAACTACTGTCCGTACAAGTCAGGATTACATTGTTAAATTAACTTTTATATACATAAATTGTTGGTGACGTGCTATACCCTTTAGTTTACTTAATCTAAATTCTTAACTACTAGATTTTAAGTTCTTCACGCAAACATTCTCTTCTCACCCTCAATTATTTTCCATACGTTGCCTGTCTATGTGTGTGAATGTATTAATTTTAGCCTTTTTCCCCTAAGACTCTACTTACTGTTGTACAGTATTTCGTTAATTTTTATTAACAATCTACATAAGCTTTGAATGTTTTTCTTTTCGTTGTATTGCTTTAACCACTTTGGGTTTCACATATTGTACCACATTCTTCTACTTATTATGACATTCTAGCGGTTTTACAACACTTTTATTCGATGCTCAATATTATCAAACTAACGCAACTGTATAACGGTTGTCTAAGCATCAAAAATTTAAAACATTGTAAATTCTAATATTTTACTCCGAATGTTTGAATGTTCACCATATCCTTATATTCTTCATGGATAGCAAATTTATGTTACAATGTCCATTGAATTTCTTAAACTTCTTATGTTTAAAATGGAATATCAACTGTATTTGTTATTATGTCTCTCAAAATATTATGGTTAGACCCAACCATATAGAAACACAAATGACCTTGGGACTTCAAAGTAAATGGTTATATTTCACAATAATTTTTACTACACAGAGAACCAAGGTTTAATTTTTTTTATTAATGATGCACTAAGGGCTTTGGTTCCAACAGAAAATTGTACGCTAATATATTACTTAATTTCCATAGTCCAAGTGAAGCTGTTACCGTCTTTTTACTTAATGTTTGTAATTTTGTCGTTTTATTAGGTAGCCTACAATCTGCAAATAATATTTCTTCTTATGAAATTAAATTCTTCGCGGCGTTCTTCTTCGCAAATTTGGGTAGTATTAACTACTGCAGTTTAAGATCTACCATTTCTTAATGTACAATACACAAATTTTTTTAAATCGCACCTGGTACAAATACATCCAATACTGCTTTATCCATTTTTATTACAAAGGAGTATATTTCTATTTAATATTTACATTTATTACAACTTTTTGGCTTCTCCAGGTCTGCATTAAGTTAACGACATTTTGTCATTTTGCAACACTTCTGTCATTCTTTCCCCTTATACATTTATGCCTTTGACTTTACGGTATATTGATGCTTTCACTGTCCAAACTACGAAAGGGCTGTCACTGAAATACAAAACATTGTACAACAGTATGCTTTCTTCATGTTAGTACTAAAACGTTTTTTAACTATACCTATATAGCTAGGGGGAGGGAATAATTGTGCACAATTCTATAAAACATTTACATAACTTTATTAAGGAATTAAATATGTACTGTAAAACTTAATTAGTATTTACAAACACAAATTATTTTAGGGATAACAGCATAAGATGTGGATTTGTTTAATCCAATACAATATGTACTAATTCGAGTTATCTATATTTTTAAATCAATTATCACTATCTGATTTTAATTTTTTCCATGAACCGTAGGTTGCTAATACTGTTTGTACAAAATATACATACATATATTGACAATAGCGCAAAAAGTTTTCAGTTGCGACTGCAAATTACATATCATACCTTTGTCTAATTGTGAATTTACAAGCTTATAATCTATTAAACACTTGGTACGAAATTGCTTCTAATGAACATAATTACTGTGCTTATGCTTTGCTACAAAGCATTATGCGTTTGACGTAAAAATCGTTCATTTGTATGTTTGTTTCACATTGAATACTGATTGTAAAGTATGGTAGTTTCAGCAACTAATGATATTAACTTTTGCATAGCTTACCATCATAGATTGGCAAGAGCTGCAACACGTTAACTCATTGCAAATATTTATATATCATATATTATCATCATTAAGTTTTATCATTTCAAGTACATTCATATGAATATCGGTATTTGTGGTTCACATTTCCAGAATGAAAATATATACGTATTCGGGAACTAATGCTTTCTCTTAATTCAGGATGGAGAAATACATGCAGTTGTAGGGCCCCGTTTCATGCCACTATTCCTTGGCAAGCTAAAAGAAGGGTTGCTCTACGACATAGGTTAATTCAACATCATCCCTGCTGGTGACAGATATCTTCCGTTGAACAAAGCCATTAAAATCGACTTCACTGCTTTGACAACCGTGGCTGAAGTTGACAACGATGATGACACCATACCAGCTCATAAGTTTTCATTTGCAGACTATCAATCCATAATTAATAGGACCGATACCGTAAAATACTTAACTGGTAAGTATGCTACATCCCATCTTCTTTTCATTTCATCTTATTAGCCTGCCATTTACCCATTTACAACTCCATTAAAAATCAACCACTCAAATCAGATGTCATTGGGGTCCTCCACCATGTTGGTGATGTCGTAAATCAATCTGTCGGGAATGGTTCAGTAACTACTAAGCGTGAGCTTATCCTATATCTTAACTGGTATCTGTAGCTTCTGTACTATTTCATCCCTCGCCATACATGCCATTGAATTTCTACAGTATTCTTGGATGACCATTATTTTATCTCAACTTCAGTGGTAACCGGATTGCTGCTACACTGTGGGGCAACAAAGCAGCCTTGATAGACGACTCCGCTATCGTTGACACCACTAAAACAATTATCCTTACATCAATGACCGTAAAGAACTACCGGGGTATGTTTCCTATATCCACATATCCTCCTATACTTTGTATATCTATTTGTTAGTATAAAAACATTGCTTCTGCTTTGACGTGCAGGTAAGCCAAGCCTGAGCTCAACTACTGCAACTTTTATTCACACCGATTTGGATATTAGTGAGGGATCTGATCTACTGAAGAGGTCAACCCTGCTAACCGCATATCAATATTACTTGCTACGTAAATAGAAAATATGTTAATAGGAAACATAAATAACAAAACATTTGCTCTATTTTATGTCTCTCTATTTAACAGGAGGGAAAATAAATTATTTCAGCCTCATACTAACCCTCCTATTTTTTACAATTTTTCCAGCTTCCGCAAAAGGAAGCTGCCTGCGTTTTCATCTGAAGACATGCAGTTTAAACAACCAAGTGGGATAATCACTGATAGGTGCATATCAGAAATAATAAGCTCGGATCTCCCATCTGTGTATGACGTAAGTACACTACTCCTCCCTGCCTGCCTAACTGCCTTAATTGGAAATTTTTTTAATTTCAATACATTACGCTTCCTTCAACTGCTATCTAACGAATTGTTTTTAACAGTATGGTTGTCCGACCAGTTGCCCTTTTCCTGGGGTGATGCCTGTATTCCTGCATAAACGATCTTACACTGTTTGCCCAAATTGTGCATGGACAACCATAATTTTCAGCTTCGAAATTAACTTTATTAGGTTTTATTGCAGCAACAATTTATGATATTCACCTAAAATACATAATTTTCCTTTTTAAATGTTCTTTTAAAAATTCAAAAATCAAAATTTATACTCTGTTCTTCAAGTCGTGCGATTTGTTTCTTATTCCTCTAATCACCTTTATAAATCTTACATGCAATTTGATATGTTTATCTTCATACATCTTTTTTAGCTTTGATTTAACCCTCAAGATAATTACTGCAAAACTGCATTTGACTATCAACCTTCATTTACCTTCATATTTCGTAAACTCACAACAACAACCTCTCTTTGTTAGGGAAAAATATTTGCATTTGACGCAAAAATAACAGGGCTTTCTCTCGACAACGGATGGGAATACTTATCCTGCAACATTTGCAAATCCAGTATGACCACATCAGGACATAAGAATTACTGCAGCAAGTGCGATAGAGATATCGAATTTCCATTGCATAGGTAATGAGATCACAATTTAGCTTCCGCATAGCTCTACCTTGACCACTAAGCTTCCTTTGTCTTCTCTCCCTTACTAGGTTTCGTTTGGAAGTAATTGTTGATGACGGCACTGCATCTGTTCCAATTGTGCTGTTTGACAAGGTGGCTGAGTTTGTTCTGAGACAAAAGGCCGAAGCTTTGTACAGGATTCAAAGAAATGAGGTACTTTTGGATTCATCGCAGTCATCGTATATCTATTACAACTCACTGTATAAAAATTAATCTCCCTTCTCTGCTGCAACGTTATACAAGATATTGCCACTGAAAAAAAATTAAATTTTGCGTTAAGGTCGGGCGTGAGAAGAAAGTCAGAACCATTCTCGAACATCTAATTGGTAAAACAGAAAATTTTCAAGCCAAACTTGACACATATGCAAAGTCTGCTGGAAAGAAAAAATTAACTGCAACTAGAATTACTACTCCTTCTGCCGACAGCATAAGTACGCCCCCTGAAGAAACCAATGCTAAGGTACCTATTTCACCATCCATGTATATACGTCCTTCAACAAGCAACTCTTATGTCCACGAAACTACATTTATACCTGCATTTTTTTCAATTTAGCCCTGCATACATTATTTTCTCAAAAAACTATTACATTAACTAACACACTTTAACACTGCAGCTTCCACATTCTTCGGACAACAAGGTGACTCAGCTTAAAGGAAATCCCCGAAAGAAAAATCGTACGGCTGCCGCTTAACTTCTGCGTTGTTTCTTAAGTATCTCCAGATATGTTGATTGTTGTAATGCAGTTACTTCTTCTGTTCTTTGTTGTCCGTCTTCTATTGCATGTACTCTGTTTGGTTTGAAATAAAGCATTTCAATTTTGTGCCCACTGCATATCTTTAAATATCCAAAAAACTTATATTCGCCGCACCCCTTTCGTGCAAATACAGTTAATATTTCATAATTAGCAGTTTTACAATTTCATCTTCCCCCAACTGTATAAATTCATCACATCTGCAAAACCTACCCAACAAACAATACCAATTTAAAACTATATATTAACTACATGTCGCAATGTTACAAACGGTGCTCCAGTCTGGAATGACAATTCCAACATATATAATTTTTACCCTCTTTCTTCATGTCCCCATTCAGTATCCACTATACGTAGACAAATACCATCAACGAGTCTTGAATATATGGTTCTAACATTTCAGCTCTCTTTAACTCAGCACAAACATTCAAACTTTTCGCTCTGTTACATTTGCATACATATCCACATTTATTATGCCAAATTTTACGTAGGTCACACTTACATACTACATGCACGGAATTGGGGTTATGAACTCTTTGTCTCGAACAATCTTCTCAGACAATCAACTGTCCCTAACCAACATATGGAGGCCAACAAGTCTTTATTTCCAATACTTAAGGTATTAATTTCATGCCTGTGATTACCCAAAAATTAAACTTATATTCTAACCTCCTCATTTTTTTTTCCACCTTCAAAATTCCTTATTACCCTAACGCATTTATTTTTCACCCTAGGTTGACATCCATGGATAGGTAACGTCACGATCATATCCTCTTATTATCCTTCCTACACTCACTGATATTACATTTATTCGGGCAACTTTTTTCCCATGCTGTCCCCAAAAGGTCGATGAAGATATAACGCTACTTCAATCCAATTTGCGCTCTAGGGGAATCCAAGTTAACATATCCCCACTAATGGTTATCTCCTCCGGTTACATATAACAGAAACATAGCAACTACACCTTTTTTTAAAGCATTATACTCATCCTATCATCTGTTGCACTGTAGGCCCCACAAGAACTGACTTCTACCCTGGAGCGATCCAGGATTGAAAAAAGACGTCTTAACCATCTGAAACAACAAATCCGCTCAAAAAAGGTAGATGCCATCCACCGCCTGAATTGCATGTTCCCTGTCAATGCGTGTGCTAAATTACGTTCTGCTCTTTTACAATTGAGATATAGGTCTATAAATACATGTGCTCGGAACAAGTTTTGGACAAAAAAATTAAAAACATAGAACACTCCCTTCCATTCCACACTAACCCATCGGGCAATTGTGTCAATAAGGTAATACAACTAACTTAGATAACAACTATCTGTCCTGTCATTCTAATTAAATGAAATAACATTACCTCATCTTTTACCAGGTTACAGTACGACTAAACAACTCCTTTGCTGGTGTGTACATTACAAGTTCAGACTTGCTAACTGTTCTTAGCAATCATAAGTTTACAACCGAAAATTCATCCTTTACCAAATTTACCACTGCATTCGGTTTCAAACAAAGGTGGGTTTACACTTAAAATTATATTAACCGTAATTTAAGCCTAAAACTGTCTGGTGAAATTGAGTCTGTGCACATAAAAAACCTTCACACTTCCTGTCGTTTTTTCTGTCCGGAAAAGCTTAGGGAAAAACCTTTTTTCGGTAGGTAATAGTCAAAAAAAACCAAAAACAAGTTTTCAGTTATGCTTCTACATTTATTTTCTAATACTTTTCTTCACTGTTGGAAAATTATATCTGCAGTTCATACAAATTCAATATCTTCAAACTCAAACATTTTTACATGACTATCCGTTTTTTAATATGACATATAAACTAATGCAGTTCATATTGCACATGAACTCGGTTTTAACCTAAATACATTTGGTATGTGAACTTTCATAATTTGAGGGTTATACTTTTCACTACCTGCAGTACCTATAAGACATGGTTTTCCTTTGATTGCAGACTCAGGCATACCCTACAAATAACAACTGTCTTGGTCACTGCATTACCTATTGAAGTTTAACAATTTGACTTCTTTTGAACTAATCTATGACATTCAAATTTTTGATCATTGGCAGCCGCTGATTCTACTATCAATGTTTCCATTCATGTTTTGTGAAATACAACATCACCAAAAAAGAAGCAACATTGTTTCAGGTATGCTTCTTATTATATTCAGCATGTTTTTGCTACTGTCCTTGCATGTACCGTAATTGTATTAATTAAGGTCATGAGGTGTTGACTCACACTGTTCTTTTCAACAGGTTTCTTTTGACCTTTTGTCTGCCTTTTCAACTCATATTATATTCAGCATGTTTCAGGTTGCACGTGTGTCCAACTCATATTGTGAAGATGCAGGACAGTAATTATTTTCAGATTTTGTCTTCTTAACGTCTGTCATCATTGAATGAAAATTGTACAACTATTTTCGCACCTAATTTGCTTCTGTGGTACATTTGTTCTTCAAGGCCTCATGTCCTGCGTTTTTGCACCCTTTTATCTAATGTACTGTTTTTCATTCAGCAGTTGCTATTTTTTATCACATCCATGTATGCGATATTAATTAACTTCAAACATTTGTTTCGTATCAATTTCTTTGCCTTACTTGTTATTATATCGGTAGCTGTTTTACCTAATATTATATCCAGCTTCTTTTTAATGTTCGGCTGTTCTGTTATGTTTAAGCTCAAGTTGTGTATTTCAATTATAAGTTTTTAACGTCTTCATACTTCAATGCACGCCAACTTTTATTTGGCATTAGTTTAGTTATTTTAACCATTAACATACATTTGATGTCCTAACGGTTGAAGATGGCTCTAATAGGCTGCAATATTGATGTCACGTTCTACAAATCTCATGTATAACTATTTACTGCACTGACATATACGTGTTCACTGTATCATGTACAGTGTTATCTAATAGAAAAGTAATCAACAAATATATATGAATGAGCTGGAAAATCTTATGTCTTAAAACGTACGTTATAACATTTTGACTCAAAAGTAACATTCTAAAATATAAATAATATGCTATGCAAATGAAAAAATGATTGTGCTACTGCACAAACACGGAATACTATCAACAGTGCATGGAAGCATTTGGTTGTCAATTCAATCAAGGCTGGCATGATTTTTATCCCCATCCATGTGACTAGAAGGGCAATACTGTGTTATAATTTAAAGTTACTACATCACTCATTCCCGAACTACTTTTTGAAACAAAAAAAACCACGTAATATACATATTTAAGATTATCTAACTTTATGATTTATTATGTTAATTGAAAGGAAATGTTGGGATAAAAAACCATAAAAAGGTATAATTTGTACAGTCCGCTATGTACGCAGTTTCTACATGTTTTTTTTCCTAAATTCTAGAATTCTTTATTTTCTTAATTGAAATATAAATGTACTACGACTGCAACTTTTAAGCATGAAAAGTGGATTGTATTTTAAGATAATTAAATTTGTAGCATGTAAGGTTCAATTTGTCATGGATTTATAATGTTTTACTCCACCTCAGCGTCTTTTTAGCATGTTTTGTGTTTCATCATTCCATTGATATCATATTGATATAACATTTTTAATGCGTAATACGATTTAATTTTTCCTATTATTACGGAATTGGAATTGGATTTTTCTCCACAAGAGATGTAATTGGAGTGACACATGCTATTTATAAAGGTTAGTTCCATCTTCCAACTTTCGTTCAACTGTTGCGCTATTTATCGTCAAAAATAGAAAGTTCCAGCTGTAGGTCGATGGACTAATGGATTGCTATTCGTGCAGTGGATAAATCTTAAACTATGAACTTGCAATGTATATTAAACCTGCGATAATCTTTTAAGTAGAAATTTGTGTCCTCTTGCTATAAATATGAAACCTTTGTGCTTGATTCATACATTATGCTAATTTTCCATTACTATGTTCTATATCAACAAAATTATAAAACCTCAATTAGTATCAAGCACTAGCATTGTTCGCCTTGACTTTCGACTAAATTTTCGTTTATTACAAATTAGTTATTTTTTTATCATTATTTTATTAATGTGATAAAGCAACTGCAGTGGAATATTTAGCAAGACATTTCCAAAATATGCACATGATTGAAATGCTTTGCCATGTCAGTATTGATGAAATTGGATGGGCGTAACATACTCAGAAAGAAATAATACTTGACTTACCTCATTTTAATTTTGACATGCTTTACTCTTATATATTTATATGAGTTCCATCAACCAATCTTGAATATCAGCATATACATACAGTGGCATATTTGTTGAAATATTGTTACTGATTATAAGATGTATTCTCAATACATTTTTAATTTCCAATTATATGAAATAATTTAACCCATGATTTACAAAATCAAATGATTAGTATAATGTAATATTATGGAACACACACAATACACACACACACACACACACACATTCATCTATTGCTGAGCCACTTAGTGTACGCATTTTTCATTGCTTAAATTTGCAGTGTTTTATGGTTTACTTTCTTTACACTCCCGCGTTTTCACCTACACTTGGAGATACTTTTTAAGGACATGCACGGGATTATCAATTTGGCAATTTATATACAAATATATTTAACCAGTTTGAATTTTAGTCATACCACGTGATATATATATATATATATATATATATATATATATATATATATATAGTTGAAAAGCGTAGATATATTTGAAGGACTGTTGTTGTTTTTTATTTCATCCGTCTTTACAGTAATGTGGTTTGTTTTATTACAAAACATGCATGGAATTTGGATGTAAGTGGATGATTAAATTTTATAATATCTGATGTTTAACCAGTGGACATCTTTTGTAGTCTTTATTTGGTGTTGGTTTTTGACACATGCATTCATATATCAAGGAATAGAAGGTACATAATGTGTGAAATTAACATTCGGTTGTAACTAAGTGCAAATGAAGTGCTTTCTTTCCCAAGTAAATAATAATGTATATATATGGTTATATTCTTAGAGAACTTTTTAATGATATATTTCTGCACTGGCTACTCTGTGTGTTTTATAACATAAGTAATTCAAAATTTCAAAATAATTTTGGTATACAATACTGTATCTAGCATGATTCACTACTGTGCTTCGATGTATTCAACATTTTCATACCAAAAAAAAAAACAGGTACAGAAGAATTAAAAAATTGATAGCCAACGACCAACAGATAAACAACAGATACAAATAATTTAATAGAGATTTACATTTATTACTTTTACAAAGGGATTAATCGAACTCCCTGTGCCACCATCTATTTCTTCTACTTTTTTCTCAAACTAATATTGATAATTAAAGATGTACTTATTAAGCTACAATGTTGCTGCCAAGTCCTATATCTTTGTTCAGAATTTAATAAGGTGCTAAATCTGAATTGTTAAATTAATCCAGTATTTAAATTTACATTTGAAAGTAGAGTTACTTTGTGTAGCTTTGGTTGTTGTTTTCGTGTATATTTCACTATGCTTCTTTTCAATAACAAAAAATTGTAGTTTAATGATTCCTAACTTTTTACATGCTTTGTTTCTTACCTTATTTACTTCATATTCCTTACGTCATTGATTTTCCTGTTCTTTCATTTGGTGTGTAACTACAATATATTCACCACACCCGTGTGCAACGCACGGGTTTACACTAGTACACTAAAAGGCACACCAGCATATCTCATCCTTGCTTTTGCTTCAGCAACGCTACTTTGATTCATCAACTTCCGCCTCACAACATCACGGGGAGAGATTAGCTCTTCTTCATCAGCATATGCCCCTCGCCCAATCTTCCTATAGGCCGCATGCTTCAGACCGCACTAGGATGTTCATCATCCTATCTTGCTACAGGCCGCACAAGCTAGTTCCTCCTCATGAGATGTTCACCGCTCTTGCTCCAACTTAGCCTCATGCCTGATAGAAATATCTTCACACTGCGTGCACTTAGACGGTCAGGTCTAGCCAACTCTTATGTTTTGGACTAGCCAACTAAACCTTAACCATCTCATTGAATTTTTCTTTATCACATTTCACTGCAATTTAGCACCACACAACAACGCACTCAAGCCTTAGGAATATATTCCAGCCAGCACATGTTCTATGCGCACTATACACTATGCCTCACAGCATCACAGGGAGAGATCAACTCTTATGTTCTATGCAAGTTAGCACCACACAACAATGCTTCTATTTTAGTGCTTGCTTTGACCTCTTAACATTAATGCATGATGCTGCTATTTCAATTTTGCTAGAGAACAGGGCGCTACTTAATTTTTCTCCTCTCATACATGTTGTTTTACTATGCTAACGTATATAGACTATAATTATTATTTCTTTCGAGATGATGCACATCTCGCTGGCTGATCATCGAAGTAATGAACACCTTTTCTTGCACTGAACATTTTGTATGATTTTTCATTATTTACTTAATAAATTTTTTTGAGTGCTCTCCTTCTAAAGGATCACTCTTTTATAAAAAAATCGATATTAACGTTTTATAACATATTTCTAACATAAAAACACATCCAAACATATCATTTAAACTATATAAGATCATTTAAACATATATTAATTCACATTTTTAAATTACATCATATTTAAAATTAGGATTTTAACTTGAAAAACGGATCCAAAATGCTTTTAAACATATATTTCAATATATAGCATGTAAGGGTTATAAACCACTCATCTGTGGATAGAAAGTGAATCAAATCAGCCTTGAATTAATCAAACTCCGAGTTGAACAGTAGTGGAAGACATAAATCCCCCTCAAAATAATGATCTGGTGGCCTATATTAGTTTCCTTAAGGTTACCTTCCCTAATCTTTTAGTTTTAACCCAAAATAATAAGTTCGAATTATGAAGGCTTGCATGGTTGACGCAGCGGGTATAACGGATGACAACGAAATGAAGATTTCGTGTCAAACTAATCGATGAAACGATTAGGTGAAACAATATAAATCGATGGATTGAAAAATACCCAAGTGCCCAAATCCGTTGATCTCAAGAGATACCAGATTCTAGCTATCTCCAACACGTTGATCGCGCACGATACCGTGTTAAAAGATCTACGACTCTTCTACGTTGATCTCACGCACGAGATTCCGTGAATCGGCTTCAAATCCGTTGATTCGAGCGCACTCGAATAACCGAAAATGGAGAAAGGAGACAACGCTCAACTTTCAATTTTCAAGGGGCACAAAGCACTCAAACAAAAGTTTATTTAAAATCAATCAACTTTACAAATGATCCATCACCCCTATTTATAGAGTTTACAACATACACAAATGACACCTTCAACGACTTAACACAGGTCGTTAACGACCTAACAGACACTTGACTCACGGTTTACGACCTAAGAACAAATACAGGTTACAACGACCTAACATCATAACAACATAACGACCTAAAAGCAAACGAGTTAAAAATACACGACATAACAATATATACAACATACATCGTTACAACAGAAACAACATACGAGTCAACATATGCGACATAAGAGGAACGACCTACGACCTAACGGTTCAGCGGCATAAGGATATAGCACCTCTTCAAGAACTTGAGCGACTTATACTAGAGCGACTTAAGGAATCATCAGCGACATAAGCCAGTAGCGACCTAATGAAATAGCAAGACTGAATGACTTAACGATTTGAGCGACCTAACTTGCTAGGTCGTGGTTCGTTAGGTCGTAGCCGGTAGGTCGTTACGACTCAAGAAAGAGTTAGCATAAGCGGTTCGGCTTAACTCGCTAGGTCGCCTAAGATTGAACGTATGCGACTCAAAGGCATGATCTGCTACTTTGGTGAGCCGTAAGTTTAGGTCGCGACTCATTGTGTTAGGTCGCGATTCTTTAGGTCGCGGCTCTTGGTGCTGATGCGCTGCATCATCCTCCCCCGGTTGATAGGAATTCGACCTCGAATTCACACTTTCCTCTTCTTCGACACACTTATCTGCATGATATGGAATCAAGTGTTTGACGTTGAAAACGTCGGCAGTATGGACATGATCCGACAATCTTAACCGGTAAGCATTATTATTAATTTTCTTCAAAATTTCTATTGGACAAATCTTTCGAGCTTTCAATTTGTTGTAAGTGCCAACTGGAAAACGATCTTTCGTCAATACTGCATACACAAAATCACCCTCTCTGTAGCCTACACTCCTTCGCTTCTTATCTGCCAGTTGCTTATACTTCTCATTTGACTTAAGCAATCGTTCACGAACAGTCCTATGACACTCCTACAACTCATTCATGAATTCACAAGCTCGTTTAACAACCCCTTTCTGAAATGGAACTATCGACAAATCCAATGGTCCCTTCGGAATTGCTGAATATACCACTTTAAATGGACTGAATCCAGTACTTCGATTAACAACATGATTATGTGCGAATTCTGCCTGACACAACTTAACATTCCAGCTCTTCAAATTATCTTTCACAAGACATCTCAACAAGTTTCCCAAAGATCTGTTCACCACTTCCGTTTGCCCATCAGTTTGCGGATGATAGGCGCTACTAAAATTCAGTTTAGTTCCAACCATCTTCCACAAACTCAACCAAAAATGACTTAGAAAACGAGTATCCCGGTCAGAAACTATGGTTTCAGGTAGCCCATGTAGTCGATAAACCTCTTTGAAAAATAATTGAGCAACACGGACTGCATCAGCTGTCTTCTTACAAGCTATGAAATGTGCCATCTTCGAAAATCTATCCACCACAACATATATAGAATCATTCCATCGTTGAGTTCTCGGCAAACCCAAGACAAAGACCATGCTAATGTCAACCCATGGTCTAGTAGGCACGGACAATGGCATATATAATCCTGCATTCGTAGCTATCCCTTTGAAAACTTGACATATGTGACATCTCTCCACAAATCTTTCAACTTCTTTCCTCATGGAAGACCAAAAATAAGATTGAGAAATCAACTGCAAAGTGCGACTTATTCCCACATGTCCTTCTTCATGCAATTCTTTCACAATCTTCATTCTTAAACTGCACGCTGGTATGCACAATCGATTTCCTTTGAACAGAAAACCATCCACCAACACATACTCATCCGTCTTTCCTTTCTCGACATCATCTACAATCTTTGCAAAGTAAGGATCATCAATATAAAATTCTGGTAACACATCAAACCCCGTCACTTCAACTCTCATCGTAGTCAACAAATGATTCCTTCTACTCAATGCATCTGCCACACGATTTGTAACTCCCGATTTATGCTTCACAACAAATGTAAACTGTTGCAAGTATGCGATCCATGAAACATGCATGGCCGCAACCTTATTCTATCCCTGCAAATGCCTCAACGCTTCATGATCAGTATACAACACAAACTCTTTATGAAACAAATAGTGTCTACAGTGCTTTATGGCTTGGACGATAGTATAGAATTCCACGTCATAAGTATTATATTTCGTCTTTGCTCCCGAACGTTTCTCACTAAAATAAGCAATTGGACGGCCCCTCTGACTTAACACTCCTCCAATTCCAACTTTAGATGCATCAGTATGTAATTCAAATAGAAACTGAAAATCCGGTAAAACTAGAATTGGTGCTGACGTCAAAAGTTCCTTGATTCGCTCAAAAGAAAATCCTGCTTCCTTCGACCATGAAAACTGATTGCCCTTCATAAAATTAGTAACAGGTGCCATTACGCTATTGAAATGTGGAATAAACCTTCGGTAGAATGATGCTAAACCATGAAAGCTTCTAACTTCTCTTATCGTCCTGGGTTGTGGCCAATTTCTGATTGCTTCAACTTTACTTTGATCCACCTGGATAGCTTCCTTTGACAATACATACCCCAAAAACAAAACACTATGCGTCATGAACACGCATTTCTTTGTTGCTGCATAAAATTGCTCCTGACGAAGTATCATCAACACTTCCCGCAAATGTAGTAGATGTTCTTCGGTGCTCCCACTGTATATCAATATATCATCAAAGTATACCACCACGAACTTTCCAATAAACGGTCGAAAGATCTGATTCATCACTCGTATAAAAGTACTTGGTGCATTCGAAAGACCAAATGGCATGACCAACCATTCATACAACCCTCCCGTGTCTTGAAAGCTGTCTTCCATTCATCACCTGGTCGAATTCGAATCTGATGATATCCACTCTTCAGATCAATCTTTGAAAAGATAGCAGCTCCGCTCAACTGATCTAACAAATCATCCAATCTAGGCATCAAAAATCTGTACCTCACTGTAATCTTGTTTAGTGCTCGACTATCTGTACACATTCTCCAAGTTCCATCCTTCTTCGGCACTAACAATGCTGGTACTGCACAAGGACTTAAACTCTCTTGTATGCGCCCTTGTTCAAGTAACTCTTCGACCTGCCTTCTCAACCCTTCGTGCTCCTTCGGACTCATTCTATAATGTGGTCTATGTGGTAACACGGCTCCCAGAACAAGATCAATCTGGTGTTGTATGTGTCTCAACGGTGGTAACTCTTTCGGTAGTTCTTCAGGAAATACATCTTCAAACTCCTTCAATACTGGCTTAACTTCTTCAGGAATTTCAACCGCTTCACTACTTTCACGTCCAATTAACAAAAATACTTCAAGCTCATCCTCCACTTCCTTGACAAATTCCTTCAAAGATAACAGAGTCTTTAGTTCTTCAATCTCCTCCAACTTTCTTTCACTCTGTTGTCGCTGTTTAGGAACTAAAGTAATTTTAGTGCCCTTGAACATGAAACTGTAGCTGTTAGTCCTCCCGTCATGTTGCACAGCTCTATCATATTGCCACGGTCTGCCCAACAACAAATGACATACATCCATATCCACAACAAAATTTCATCTTTATACTTCTTTCCAATGGAAAAAGTTACACAAGCTCTTCGATTAACCTTCAATTCCCCACCTTTCCTCAACCAAGCTAACTTGTAGGGTTTGGGATGTTTCCCTGTCTTTAATGCCCACTTTCTTACAGCTTCTGTAGAGATGGTGTTATCACAACTTCCCGCATCGATGACAAACTTACAAACTCTTCCCAAAATAGTGCATGTTGACTGAAAAATGTTACTCCTCAACCAACTAGTCTCCACTTCCTGCTTTGGTGTCAAGCAAGATCTCCTCATCATTAAAGAATATCCTTCGTCCCCCACCAATAATTCTTCTTCATCCTCAACTTGTGGTGAATTGGAACATTCTACTTCTGCATCCTCATCCTCAACCTCAGCAACCATCACTCGCTTCTTAGGCTTCGGACATTCATTGCTTTTATGACCAAACTCCTGACAGTTATAACACTTGAAATTGTTGTTGACCTTGGTCTTAGCAACTTCATTGACAATCGGTTTACTAACGGCCTTGGAAACATTAGTATTGCTACTAGCCCCTTTCAACTGATTGTTGGAATTTGTAAACACACCACCTCCTCTTCTACCTTGCCTCTCCCAAGCTAGAGCCTTTTGGTGTGCTTCAGCAACGGATCTTGGATCAAACATATTCACCATATCCTGAATTTGCATTCTCAGTCCTCCAACAAATCTAGCTGTCAACTGTTCCTCCGTCTCCATGATATCATTTCTTGCAATCAGTTGATAAAACTCATCTGCATAATCTATTACCGACTATGTTCCCTATCTCAAATTCTGTAAGCGCTGATACATAAGAGACTGTTAATTATAAGGCAAGAAAGTAGCCTTCATCAACTTCTTCATCTTCTCCCATGAAACTATCTTCGACTTTCCCATTCTTTCCCGTGTAAGTTTAGTTTGTTACCACCATGCCATAGCTCTTCCCCTCAATCGTGTAGCAACCAACTTAACTCTACGATGCTCGGGTACTTCCTTGAAGTCAAAAATTTCTTCAACATTTGATAACCAATCCAAAAATTCTTCCGCAATCATTCCTTCTTTGAATTCTGGAATTTTTGTTTTCATCCCCGACTCCCATTTACGATCATCTTCTACATCCCGATATGGATTTCGTACTTAGTCTCTATCTCGATAATGAACACTACATCTATCACCATCTTCATCATAATCAAATGTACTACGGTATCGATCTCGATCATCAACATCTCTATGATCACGCATATCTCTTCTACTATGTCTTTCAGCATCACGATATGGCTCATCTCCAAACTCACGTGGAGTTCTTCTCTCTTAATTCATGTACTCATGGTATTCTTGTCTCATTGAAACTGATGATTCTCTTCTTTCACGGCAAGATTATGGTGACACCCTCCTCGCTTCCGCAACCGATGGCGAAACTCTGTTTCCTCCATGGTTCGAGATTGGTGACCTTCTCCTTTGACTTTGATTCATATCATTCATCAATTTCTCTAATTTCCCAATACCTTCATCAAACTTTTCATTGATACGTTGTTCCATTTGCTCAGCTTCTTGTCTACGATACACATCTTCAACATTTTGAAATCGATTAGCTCTTCTCGGAGGCATTGTCAAATCTTCAACAAATCCAAACACACTTCACTCGGCCTGCACTTAGCTTGGCTCGGCTCAAAGTTTAACTCTCGGCCTGGTCTTCAAAAGTGATGCACACCTCCACTTATAGCTCTCGGCCTTGATCAAATCTGAGCTACAACACTTAACAACAAACAATCACCAATACTTCAAATCTTCTCCCAATAGGCTCGGCTTAGCTATGATTGGCTAAGTTTAGCTCTGATACCAAAATGACGTAGCGGGTATAACGGATGACAACGAAATGAAGATTTCGTTTCAAACTAATCGATGAAACGATTAGGTGAAACAATATAAATCGATGGATTGAAAAACACCCAAGTGTCCAAATCCGTTGATCTCAAGAGATACCGGATTCTAGCTATCTCCAACACGTTGATCGCGCACGATACCGTGTTAAAAGATCCTCGACTCTTCTACGTTGATCTCACGCATGAGATTCCGTGAATCGGCTTCAAATCCGTTGATTCGATCGCACTCGAATAACCGAAAATGGAGAAAGGAGACAACGCTCAACTTCCAATTTTCAAGAGGCACAAAGCACTCAAACAAAAGTTTATTCAAAATCAATCAACTTTACAAATGATCCATCACCCCTATTTATAGAGTTTACAACATACACAAATGACACCTTCAATGACTTAACACAGGTCATTAACGACCTAACAGACACTTGACTCACGGTTTACGACCTAAGAACAAATACAGGTTACAACGACCTAACATCGTAACAACATAACGACCTAAAAGCAAACGAGTTAAAAATACACGACATAACAATATATACAACATACATCGTTACAACAGAAATAACATACGAGTCAACATATGCGGCATAAGTGGAACGACCTACGACCTAACGCTTCAGCGGCATAAGGATATAGCACCTCTTCAAGAACTTGAGCGACCTATACTGGAGCGACTTAAGGAATCATCAGCGACATAAGCCAGTAGCGACCTAATGAAATAGCAAGACTGAGCGACTTAACGATTTGAGTGACCTAACTTGCTAGGTCGTGGCTCGTTAGGTCGTAGCCGGTAGGTCGTTACGACTCAAGAAAGAGTTAGCATAAGCGGTCCGGCTTAACTCGCTAGGTCGCCTAAGATTTCACGTATGCGACTCAAAGGCATGATCTGCTACTTTGGTGAGCCGTAAGTTTAGGTCGCGACTCATTGTGTTAGGTCGCGATTCTTTAGGTCGTGGCTCTTGGTGCTGAAGCGCTGCATCAATGGAGAAACGATTGACGGTATTTTAGGAAGTTAGAATTATGATTTGGAGGTTGCTTCAATCCTAGGATTAGCACAATTCCCAAAATCCTTTAATCATGCCTAAAGTTGGGTTATTAGGCCTTAGTATAAAATCTACTTAAATCTGCATAATGCGGCATCTCTTCATTAGTTGGGCCAAATAACTATTATAAGCACTCCATGCAATGGAAAACTGTCAAATCTTTCATTGGAACAAGAATCAGGTCCAAATTAGACTCCTGCAAATAGTTATGGCATCTACAATTCTTTGGGTTTGAAATATCCATAGTTTATTCTAAAGTCCAAAAAGGTTTTATTAATTATCCGAAGTTTTAGCTCATTTTAAGTTTATTGGTTATATAAACAATATTTTTACTACCCATCGTTGTATAGAACCGTGGTGCGTTACAGGATGGGTTGACATATTTTGTTTACCTATAGGATTGCTAATGGTAACGAAGTTCCAACATTCAATCTTATAGTCGTAAAAGCTAAGATTCCATTTACGAGTACTTATCAAGTGTTGACTGGTAGCGAAAGCTTGGAGGATATTTTATCTGAATATGTTTTTGATGATTTGAGGCTAAATGAAAAGTAATTGTTGCAATATTCTTCCCATCTTCAAGGATTTACTAGGAAGCAACATCTTTTGTAGGATGTATCAATCTAACAGTGTGAATTGGAGATTGCAACACCTTGTAATTTTAAAGTTAGTTAATTAATTAGTTAGTTAATTTAGCTCCAAAAATGGAATTTACGCAAACGATGGAATTTGGCCATGAAAATTACACCGTTGCATTCATGGTAAAATTCCGAGCAACTTTCATTTTTGGAGTTTTACGATCGGAGTCCATATAAAGAAGTTAGGATGGAAAAACGAATTCGGAATAGAAATAATTAAATTAAAAAACTAACGTTATATATTAATTATCTGGGCACTACTGGTTTACCCATTTGTTGGGTTGGTCGACCTGAAGCGGTCAACCTCTATGGTAGGGACAATTAACCACTTGGGTCATGTTGGCTAGGCTTTTCCTAGGCCACAATCATCCGGATTTAATATTTTTGATCATACTGATGTGATTAATTCTAGTGCCTATAAATTAAAGCCTAGCCCTCTCCTTTCTTCTTATATTTTTCTAGAGGTAGTAGTAAAGCTCTGCTATTTCCCTTCTCCACTATTCTTCCAAATTATAAAATATTATAGAAATTGAAGAGGTATAGAAATTAGAAGAAAAGGAAGAGAATCCATCAACAATACATGTATTCGATGTAACACACACACACACACACACACACACACATATTCTCACTCAATCCAAAATCTCTTCTTAGATCTGTAACTCTAACATATGTATATACCCTTTTTATACATGTTTCTTGGATTTAAAAGGAATTGGATACGAATCAAAGGTTCTTTTTCAGATCTACAGATTTGGATCACTTTTAAAAGGTGAGTGGGAAAATTATATATTGTTTATGATTTTGAATCTTTCTGTTGGAAAACGTTTGATATTTACACCTAAATCTATCTTATTTGTGAATTGTAGGCTAAAATTAGTGTAGAAAACCTTTGCCTCGCATTCTTGTTTTAGATCTAATTTGAAATATTGTTAAACCTTGATTTGGAAATCAGTCTCAAAGATTTTTAATATAGAATGATGTTTAGTTTAATTACAGATATGCACTTAGGGTGTAAAATATTAATAGGATATTGAATATTTCCCATTTTATGTTGAATTGTAGATTTTTCCATAGTTTAATTTGTGGAAAGAACATCTGTTGATTTTTACATTGGTTTATTTGTCCATTTTTCATATAAAAAGACGACGTTTGATTTAACAAGGATACATGCAAATAAAAAGGAAGAGATGTGTAGTATAGATTTATTCTCTGTGGTTTATACTATCTATTCCAAATAAAAAGTAATTATTCATTCCTTGTAATTTCAAACGGAGTCAATCTTTCCTTTGGTTAACTTTTGTTTTAAACTAATTTATGAAAATTATGATGGAAACTCATTCTAAGGAATCCAATTCCAGCAAAGTAAATATGGAAAGCATATTCTTGTTAAATATTTATGACTAGAATATATTCTGGCTAGGAGTAGGTAGTTTATACATATTTATTACATTAATAAATAAGAATATTATCTATTTATGCATTATTTATACGTAACTTTTGCTTAGGATGGGTTATTATTAGATGGAATGGGAAAGCGAATAGGAGAAATTAGGAAGAGTAGTAATTCCTAATAATGGGCAATAAAGTTAGGAGTTGCTAATAATTAATAGGATATCAAAGACTGCAACCCCAATTAATGGGCAATAAATGTGAATTGAATTAGGAATTACAATTAATCAGTATGGCATAGAATGTAGTAACTCTAATGGATTGTAAATGAAGATGAATTAGGGGTGAAAATTATAGAAAAATAGATACAAGAAAGAAGTTGCATAAAAATTTAGTCTCAAGGACAACATGTTTGCTTTTTAGTTTGAAGGACACTTTTTAGTGTAAACAGAAAATGATAGTTACAACCATCATTCTTTTATTTACACTAGAAAGTGTCCTTCAGCCTAAAAAGTAAACTTCTTGTCCCTAAATTTGAATTTTTCTTCAACTTTTCCTTGAGCCAAAAAATCCCTTACAATTAATAGATGTAAATGGATTAATGAGGCTAATAAAAATTGAATAGTTATAAAAAATTTACTAATTGGAAATTAGTAATTGTACATAAATGTCTTAGGGAATGTCCGTTAGGATTATTATGGGCATATTGCCATTTACGTATTATTAGAAGGGGATTTATGGGTAATTAAACATTTAAGGTAAATCTTATTGTTTTAAATAAAAAGGGAATTAGTAAACTTATTCCCATATTTTACCTAGGAATAATACTAAGACCTAGGATATGTGACCTAAATTTTTTATAGGTTTAGAATAGTTATTTGGACTTAGTGGATTGGGATGCGATGTTAGTAGAGGTGCACAACGAAAGACCGCCCTTCACTCAGAAGGTACCAGAAGTCGTGTGCACTTACTACTAATATGAGACTTCACCAATCATAGGAACCATAACTATGCAAGAGATAGGACCTAATTTAGGGTTAGAGGTATTAAGTGGTTGTTTAAGGGCCCACCTCTTTCCTAAATAAAAAGTATTAAATGGTCCAAATTATTAATTAAGAGTGGTAAGGGATATCTCTAGAGGGGTTCGCTTTAGGTTTGAAGTATTAAGTGATTGTAGGGTCCGCCTTTTTCCCAAAAAGAAGTATAAGTAACCTGGTGAGATTTCAAATTAATCATTAAGAGTGACAATTGATATCTCTGGAAGGGTTCGCTTCAAGATTAGTGTCTTAAGAAACAGTTATGTTATAGGATCCACCTCTTTCCTATAAAAGAAGTATTAAGTAGTTCAACGAGATTCTAAGCGATGTCAGCTACATAGTACTACTGAGGAGTTTTCCTTAGGGTTAGTTATTAAATGGCAAAGGCCTACTTATAAATAGGTGTTAAATGGTCAGGGGCATGCCTAGTCCTTATTAATAAGATATTACATGGCTTGGGTATAGTCTCTCATATGGCTAAGACTTTAATGACGATAGATGCGTTAGTGGTACAACTTTTATATATTATAAGGCCATAAATAGTAGTCAAAGTTCTCTGTAGCTAGGACCAATAGACTAATCATAATGATGCTGGGAGCCTGCTTTATATTTGGAAGTATTAAGTGGCTAATAGACTTTATCTTGGGAAGGGTAGGTAGGTAAGTTGTGCTAGGAAGGAATATCGTGTGTGCAATATTGGGTTAAATTTTTAAATAACAGACATAACAATTAAATGAAAACCAATCGGTATAAATTTATGTCATGGACATCGTATAGTTTTTCCAGTCACCAAAATGTTGTTCTGACTCACTCCTCATTAAAACCCACAGGACAGATTTATAGGAACAAGTAACTAGAACTGGATGTGTTCGACTATTGGAGAAGTCTTCTTTTCTCCCACGATCGATGCTAATGTGGTAATATAATTTCCAAGGAATATGAATAATTCCAAGGTAGTAGCCATGGTCAGTATTTATATCTTATTATTTTTTCCACTATGAGTTTAGATATTATCAATCTTTGATGATGCTCATGTTTACTTGTAGGTACAAATCCAACGATCTGTGCTCTGGTGGACTTAGATTTTCGTTGAAATTTGGGCCCATTAAAGTGGGGTTGTAACATTTGGTATCAGAGCCTAGGTTAGTAGATCGGAGAAATTAGGATAAATTGAGAGAACGTATTCGTACTTTCTTGTCCAGCATTATTAAATTTTTATGCTAGACTCTAAGAATCCCGACTATAGAAGTAGTTGTAGTTTTACTCCGTAGGAGTGGGTAAAGCAATTATGGGTTGGAAATATCTTAGAGTTAATATTTTCATAATGACTCTGAAATACCCCACGTAGTGCTGGGGATACGTAAGGCGCCGATGATGAAGAGCATGAGTATGACATTTGGTAGAATCTCAGAGACTGGAGAGTGTTCGACTTGATGGATTAGTTCTAGCTGCCTTGTGATTGTGGGTTCTTTGGTTAATTTTTTTTTCAAATCTACATACATATAGAACTGCTAGTATATGTATAAGTTGTTTGTATCATATTTTTCCAAAAATATTTCAAAGAAGTGTATTCATATAGAAGGATCCGATTTAGAATCATTTTACATACATGTTTCTATGATGTGATTTACTGTGCACTTGGGTATGTTGGTTGCAAAATTTTTGTGCACTAATTGGTCGTGTTGTTTAGGATAATTACGAGCTAGAACCACGACTTAATCGTTGTTATAATTTCGAGGATGAAATTCTTTTAAAGGGGAAGAATCTAAAATCACGTAATTTTAGCGTTATTTATTTAATCAATTACTTAATTTAGATCCAAAAATGCAATTTGTGCAAATTATTGAATTTGACTATGAATCTTGCATCATTACAATTATGGAAATTTTTTGAGCAAGTTTCATATTTAGAGTTTTGCGATCGGAGTCCAAACGAAGAATTTACGGACCAAAAATGAATTCGAAACAGAAATAATTAGATTAGAAAATTAACGTTTTGTATATTAATAATCCTAGGACCATAGGTCGACCCATTTATTTGGTCGGTCGACCTTAAACGGTCACCCCTATGGTATGGGTGGTTGATCGCTTGGGTCGTGTAGGCTAAGTTTTTCCTATGCCACAATGACCTAGATTTAATGTTTTCGATTGTACGGATGTGGTTAGTTCTAGTGCCTATAAATTTAGGTTATCCCTCTCCTTTCTTCTTATATTTTTCTAAAGGCAGTAGCCAAGCTTTACCATTTTCCTTCTCCCAAATTACAAAATATTTATATAAATTGGAGAGGAACATAAATTAGAAGAAAATAAAGCAAATCAATCAACAATACACATATTCGAGGTAATTTATATATATCTATATATTTATATCTATTTTCTCTCCCGGTCCCAATCACTTCTAAGATGTGTAATTCTAAGATATGTATATACCCTTTTCATACATATATCTTGGATTAAAATGGATTTGGAGATGAAACAAAGTTCTACTTCAGATCTAGATATTTGAGTCACTTTTAAAAGGTAGGTGGGAAATTTATATATTGTTTATGATTTTGAATCTGTTCCGTTGGCATACATTTGATTTCTATGCCTAAATCTATCTTATTTATAAAGCCTCAAATTAGTGTAGAAAATCATTGTCCACGTACTCCTGTTTTAGATCGGATTAGAAATATTATTACACCTTGACGTGGAAATCAATCCCAAAGATTTTTAATTTAGAATGATATATAGTTTTATTCGAGATTTGTACTTTGGGTGCAAAATATTGATAGGATTTTCAATATTTCTTGTAGCATCCCGTCTCTGGAGGCTAAAAGCTAAGAGCTACAGATGTTGCAGTCATCTAGTATTAACTTCTGGTGACAAAATGTGACAATGCTAATGGTATTCATAATATCAGAAGCTCTTGAATATGAACAAAATCACAGATTTTCAAAAATAACATTTCACTGATTACATTTCTAACAAATTCATATTCATATTACATAATCTCGTATTCGTTTTCTAGTTAAAGATCAATTATAGTCGTTGCAATGCTACGCCAAGAGCGACATATGACGATGCCCCTTGGTTGATCAGAGAAATATAGTCATATTTGACTTATTATACATTGAGGAAAAATTAACAGAATAAACTTTATTCCTAATTAGCTATCTGTTAGCCTCTCGCTCATCTTCGGAAGATTTATTTGCCAAAATATCAAAAACCTTTAAATCTTAACCCTCAGCCTACACAAATCAATTTTGAGCACCCGAGGGTTTAAGGGGAAACAAAAACATCGAGTCATACATAAAGTCTGGTGTTAATAATTCCGTTACATCTCGGTTTACTGATATTAAGTGCGGCCACACCACTTAGCAGAATAGGTTTCCCCTCACTAATATCCTTTCTAAAACATATATATTTTGCAAATCCTTTCCTGCAACCAAACTAGTTAATCAAACTGATTATATCAAAATAGCAATATCCTTCATACTAACAAATAGACTATCTATCCGTAAAAAAGGTAATATGTGAACTATCTTTCAACAACAAAATAACCAGGTCCGTTACGCTACAAATGGACTATCTGTCCATATATCTAGGATGACTTGCCGCAAACTAGACTAGCTGCCGAAATCTAGGCTGACATCGTGCAAACTGGACTAACTGTTCGAATCAAAATGGACTAACTATCTGAATAATTTTTTAGGGTTAACCACCCTTCAAATTTTCCTCGAAAACCATTTAAAAATTATTTAGTCCTTCAAATCATATATATATAAGGAAAATATATCTTTAGTTTTACTCTAAGCCATTTTGCCATGATATACATACCTTACTCAAAATAACATCGATGAGATTTAATAAGGATTAACTGTCCTCCCAAAACAAGTTAAAACTTTTTTTAACTTGAAAATACTTAGGCTATATTGTCTATTTAATACATTCAAAACCTTTGTTTAAAACCTTTAAACAACTCTTTTGAAACCCTTGAAGGTAACCCCTTCGAATACGTTAAAAGCCTCTCCTTTGAAAGCTTTAAAACATTAGACATCCTTCTTTAAAATCTTTAAATATTTCCTTTTGAAAATATAGGAGAAACCATTCCTTTCATATATTTTGAAACCCTTGGAAACTACCTCTTTCGAAACCATTCATTACAACCTCTCAAAACAGTCAAAACGCAATCCTTTCGAAAGCACTTTCGGTTCAATTTAAAACATGTGGAAACCTTTCGAAACCTTTCTAAATTTCAATCCTTCAAAACCATGAAAATCGTCTTGGTTGAAACCATTTGGGCTCTTCCTTCAAGTAGAGCAAAAGGATCAAAAACCCATTAAAGTCAAAAGCATCTTTTCAAAACCATATAAAACTATCTCTTTCGAAACATTTGGGTTTTACTTCAACCATAGAAAAGGGTCTTAAAAACATTTAAGTTGAAAGCATCTGTTTCGAAACCATTTCCTAAATGATGAAGTGAGGGTGTCAAAACCATACCTTTGAAAGCATTGGAGAGGTGGCCATATTTTAGAAAACAAAAAGAACCCCTTCGAAACCATCTGGATCGAAAGGTAGGAAGCGACAGCTAAAGGTTCGACTCAGTCGAAAGAAAGCATTTAAAAACCAAAGGCGCAACCCAATCGAAACCATTCTTTTAAACCATTTGACCTAGTCGAAAGCCAACTAAACTAAAGCATGCACATTTTTCTTTAAAACCAAATCAATACTTCAACCCCTTCGAAACCCCCAAGTTTTGGCGTTATACCTTTCGCCCACATCCAATTCATTATGTACCAATTTCCTGTACCATATGGATTAGTTTTGATTGTGTCCGAGGTGATAGTATGGAAGCGAAACCTGATGCCGAAAGAGACGAAATAGTGAAAAATCTATTTATTTGTACTTTTAAACTATTCTTTTGTACATAACCCGCCTGGTTTTTATAAATCTGATTGGTTGCAAGGTTTCTCTTTTCAAAAATGCTGCCGATTTTCCAGATTTAACAATTTAAACATTTTTCAAAAAGCACCTTCTCCTCCTTTAATTATATAAAACATTTAAGTCCCATACCTTAAATAATTTTATATAACCATTATAACACTTAGGAAAAATGTAGAAAAATTCCAGAAAATCACATTATATATGTTTTCTAACATATAAAAATTTAAGACCCAAGTAATTAATTATTTACCCGTAATTAATTTATAACCCAAAAATACCATTTTCTTTACTGGAAAATTCATATTAATTCCGCGAAAATTCGGAAAATTGAAACCCATCTCCAAAATAATATTTATGATCTTCATAAAAATTCGAAAGGCATTTGGATGTCATTTAATAGGGTTTTCACCTTAAAACATATCATAAATTCAATATGAATAACCATTATTCATCAATAAGTACATATATTCATTCCATCATTCAAAAACATGGCAAATCATTGTAAAATATTCGTAATTCGTCTTAAAACCGAAGACACAATCAAAAATGAGATGCAAATATTATTCATCTTAGCTTTAGAGATTAGGGATCTTGAGATTTGGATGAATTTGATTTGAATTAGCTTTTCCTTTAGCTTTTCTTACTCTTCTTCTCCTTCTCCTCGTTAATGGTAGCCAGCCTCTTGTTTTGAAAAAAAATTCAAAACGAAATGAACTTGTATTCTAATACACGGCCAAGGTTTGGAGGATATAGGAATGCCCTCTTTCCTATTTTACCCCTCCTCTATTTCCATTTGACTCTTATTTTAATTCATTGTTAAATAGCATGACTACACCTTAATTAAAATCAAATCTCAATCCCCTAATCAACACATTATTTTATTTTATTTAGCTAATTAAATATCGTAAATAATGTTTCCAAAAATCTAGGGTGTTATAGGCTCCCCTCCTTAAAGAATTTCATCCTCGAAATTATGATAAGGCACACAATAAATCAAATAAGAAGGTAAAATATACCATCAAACAAGTCAGGATAAGTATCTCTAATCCTGCTCTCAATCTCCAAAGTACAGTCCTTGTCATCATCGCTCCACTAGACTTTGACTAATCTAACCATCTTGGTTCTAAGCCTTTTCTCATCTCTCGCAATAATACGAATAGGCTTTCTCACAATAGTCAAATCTAGTTCTATTACTAAATCCTCTAGCACAGTTGGTGCAATAGTAGTCTCCGGATCTCTAACATACTTTTTGAGATGAGAAACATGGAAAACATTATGGACTCCTGCCAAACTTCTCGGTAACTTAACTCTATATGCACGTTTTTCGATCCTCTCAACAATAGGAAAAGGTCCAACGAAGCTTGGTGCCAACTTCCTCGATTTTCCAAACCTAATCACACCCTTCATCGGTGTCACCTTGACGAAAACTTGATCCCCAATTGAGAACTCTAGATCTTTCCGGCTCTTATCTACATAACTTTTCTGCCTAGACTGAGTCTCTTTCATTCTAGCCTGAATGACCTCAATCTTTTCTATAGCTTCCCTAACCAAATCTAGACCAAGAACCAACATATCCCCTGTCTCTAACCAACATATGGAAGATTTCATGACCTTTCATACAAAGCTTCAAACGGTGCCATCCTAATACAAGTCAGATAACCATTGTTATATGAAAACTTGACTAAATGCAGATGGTCTTCCCCTGATCCCCCGAAATGTAGAACACGAGCTCTTAACAAATCTTCTAAGATTCTGTTAACCCATTATGTTTGCCCATCTATCTGCGGACGGTAAGTAGTACTCATCTTGAGCTTGGTTCCCAAAACTTCTTGCAGACTCTTCCCGAACTCGCTAGTGAATAAGGGATCTCTATCAATTACTATGCTACTAGGAATTCCATGTAGTCTAACCACATTTCTCATAAACAACGTTGCCAAAAAGGGTGCCTTTCTGGTTGACTTAACTGGAATGAAATGGGAATTTTTGGTTAGTCTGTCCAATATGACCCACATACTATCATTTCCCCTGTTCGACCTTGACAATCCGTCAATAAAATCCATGGATATAGAATCGCACTTCCATATCGAAATATCTAACGGCTAAAGAAACCCACTTAGTTGTTGGTATTCGCCCTTTGCCTGTTGGCAATTCAAGCATTGCTTTACATATAAACTAATATCCCACTTCATACCTTCCCAGAAGAAGCTCCTCTTCATATCCTGATACATCTTAGTACCTCCTAGATGAATGGTGAACTTCGAACAATGGCATTCCTCCAAGACTTCTTTCCTTATGTTTCCAACACTCGGAACACATAATCTTCCTTCCTTTCCCAGCCACCCATTTTGATCAAGACTGAAATCTTTCAAGTCATCGCTTTTAGTTCCTTCGCTTAGCTTCCCGATCCGTTTGGCTAACATCGGATCCTCCATCTGTTTAGAAGGAATCTTTTCGATCAACATTGGTCGAACTTTCAAACAAGATCATACAACTGTATCTCCACTAGACCCAGCCTCGGATCTCTACTGCACTCTACAATCTGCTAATGCTTCCAAATATTTCTATGTAGCACTCATCACCAAAACTGCATTCTGATGTTTCCTATTAAGTGCAACTGCAACCTTCTTGCTTTTCCCCGGTATGTACTCAATTCCAAAATCATAAGTGGCAATAAACTCTAACCACCTTTGCTGTCTCATGTTCAACTCCTTCTAAGAGAACAAATACTTCAGCGACTTATGATCTGTATATAACTCAAACCATCATCCCAAAAGGTAATGTCTCCACACCTTCAAAGCAAAAAAAAGTACAGCCAATTCTAAATCATATGTCGAATGTCTGACTTCATGCGGTCTAAGCTATCTAGAAGCATAGGCAATCACTTTACCTCTCGACATCAGCACTGCTCCTAGTCCTGTTCCACACGCATCTGTATAAACCACCAATTCTTGATTCCCTTCTGCAACAACCAACACAGGTGCGTGGGTCAATAATATTTTTTCAAATTCAGGAATGCTTCCTCTCACTTATCAGTCCACACAAACTTCACATCCTTTCTTGTTAGCTTGATCGTTGGTGCCGCTATTCATGAAAAATCCTTAATGACCCTCCGTTAATAACTAGCCAACCGAGAAAACTCTTTATCTCGGTCACTATCGAGTCTCTTACAGCTATTTACCACCTCAATCTTAGTCGGATCTACTGACAACCCTTCCTTTCAGACTACATGACCAAGAAGATTCACTTCTTTCTTCCTGAAGTGACACTTTGAAAACTTCGCTTTCAGTTGATGCTGCCTCAGCATCTCAAGCACCACTCTAAGATGAACTTCATGGTCTCTTTCATCCTTAGAATATATCAAGATATCATCTATGAAAACCAATATGAACCTATCCAAGTGCTCACAAAAAACCTGGCTCATCGAATCCACAAAGAAAGCTGGCGCATTAATCAGTCTAAATGGCATGACTAACCATTTGTACGACCCATACCTGGTCCTAAATGCCATCAAAGGTATACTATCCTCTGCTCCTCTAAGCTGATGGAAACTTTTCGCTAGATCCAACTACGAAAATACCTTGGCTCTACTCAATTAGTCGAAAAAATCATCAATCCTTGGTAATGGATATCGATTCTTTATCATCCTCTCATTCAACTTACGATAATCGATACATAGCCTTAATGATCTATCCGGCTTCTTAGCAAATTCTATGGCTTCTCCCCAAGGAGAACTACTCGGCCTGATGAAACTCTTGCCTTCTAAATCCACCAACTACACCTACAACTCTCTCATCTCTAAAGGGATCATCCTGCTTGGCGGTCTACTCACTGGTTCTGCTCCCGAAACCAAATGTATTTGAAACCCAATGGCTTGTTTCGATGGAAATCCAACTATAGGCTCAAATACATCTTTGAATTCTCTAACCATGAAAACTCGACTCGACTCAACTCATCTTCCAACTCCATAGCACCCAACAAGGCATACATCTCACTGTAAGAACCTTCTACGATATAAACAATCCTATGACTACAATACGGGTGTCTAAGCGATATTTTCCTATGCTGGCAATATCCTAGCATCATACACACTAAACCAATCCATATGAAGAATGATTCCGAACCCCACAAAATCAAACCCATGCAAACTGCAAACGAAAGCATGACCTAACAAGTCAAACTCTAAATGGTCACATATTTACCCTAGAGTTGCATACCCTCCTACTGGATCCGCAACTCGTAAGAAAGTTACTAAATACGTGGGTTCTAGGTTAAGCTTGCCTGTCAAACATCTAGATATAAAAGAATACGGTGCACCAGTGTCAAATAGAATGCTAACAGACATACCATGTATCTGAAGCGCACCTCCCAAAACTACCTTTCCCTTCTCCTGAGCTATTGCCTTCGAAGTAGCAGGCTCCAATGCATACACTTTTCCCTTTCTATCCTTAGCGGACTCCTTGCATTGGCTCTTATGGTGGCCTATCTAGTCATAGTTGAAGCACCTGACATTCTTCCTCCCAACTACTTCCTTTGCCTTCCTAGCACGACACTCATTGGAAAAGTGTCCCTTCTTGTCGCACTGAAACAGACAATCTCAAACTTCCCTTTCTTAGCTGCTCCTTCCTTCTGAGCACCTTTCTTAGGAAAGAACTTCCTTTTTTGACCCTGCCCAACCGAGATTTCTTTAGCCTTACTCTTCTTTAAAGAATCAAGCAACTCCTCATGCCTTAAGGCCATCTCTACTACAAAATCAAAATGATCTCTAATATGAGTTAATTTAACACTGGCTAATTCAGGCTTCAACCCCCTGATAAACTTCTCATTCCTCTTCATCACCGTATCCAGTAAAGCATACCTATATTCGGCCAACTCCTCGAACCTCCTAGCATACTCCAGAATAGACATCTCTCCCTACTCTAATTCATCAAATTTTCTGATCAGAGCTAACTATGCCATTGCATACATGAACCTCATTTGGAACCTTCCCTTGAAATCTTCCTAGGTCATAGTCTCATCATGCACTGCCACTGTCACAATATTCCACCAGAACAAAGCAGCTCCCTAAAGCTATCTAGAACCAACCTCCTTTTCTGCTCATCATTGATCCCCAAATCAAAAAAAATCCTTTCTCAGTGCAACAACCAATTCTCTACCTCAATGGCATCCTCTGTCCGAACAAAAATCTTCCCTCCAAGCTTAATGTAGTCCCCACTCAACTTTGCATAGTTGTTGACAACTGGAGCTCCTAGAACTCCTCCTCCCACTACTCCAGCAGCAGCACCTACCTGCACCATATTCACGAAGAATTGATACATAGCTTCTATTCCACCTTGCGGAACTCCAGCACCCACATTCTCTGCTTGTACTTGACCTTGACCTCTTTTCGCATTAGGCCTGGTTTCCCATCGGTGCCTTCCCCTCCTGGGTTAACTCTTCCTCTTCTTCCTTTCATATCTGTATTCAAACCTCATGAGATAAAGAAAATATCCTAACAAAGATAGGAGACTAAAGATAAAACATATACTTATATATAGAAAATACAAGCATGTTACTATAGCATTATCTCATACCCTATGTAGTAAATGCGCTCGGTAGATTTAAAGCGGTGGAGGTGCAAAAAGTCATAACGGGGATACAGCGAGGATACAGCGGGATATAGCGGATGGCTCTAAAATAGCATATAAAACTCATACTTAATGTTTTTACAAATATATAAATGGTAATTAAATGAAAAATTATCATTCAATTGAATTATAAATAATACATAAATAATTTTAAATAAAAAACATGTGCGAATATATTTTAAGTAAACGAAAAACTGTTATATAACATAATTGAATTTGGTAGAATATTAGATTATTTTCATTTTTGAAAATATATTAAAAATTAAATCAAATAAATTATTTTTGTAATTTTATAATGTCTAAATGCAATTTTTTAATTCATTTTATTAAAAAAGATATAGTGGGGATAGCGGAATATAGCGGAAATAACGGGATATAGCAAAAATAGCGGGGTTAAAGCGAAAAAGCTATATTCTGGGGCTATATGGAAAAATCGTAGCGGTAGAAATCTGCTATGAGATATAGCAGGGTTGTAGCGGATTAATAGCGAGGCATTAACTACACAGCTCATACCCCAACCATACTCTACTTCCTTAGGATTATGTTTTAAAAAGAATTTTTAGTTAAAGTTTTTCATAAACCTATGCTCTGATACCAAGTTGTAGAATTCCGTATCTGGAGGCCAAAAGCTAAGCGCTGCAAATGTTGCAGTCATCTATAATATTAACTTCTGTGACAAAATACAGCAATGCAAATGGTATTCATAATATCAGAAGCACTTGAATATGAACAACCAAAAATAACACTTCACTGATTACAATTCAAACAAATTCATATTCAAACTACATAACTCCATGTTCGTTTCCCAGGTAAAGGTCAATAATAATCATTACAAAACTACCAAGAGCAGCATATGACGATGCCCCCTTGGTTGATCAGAGAAGTATAGTCATATCCGACTTAATATACGAAGCGGAAAAATAAATAGAATAATCTGTATTACTAATTAGCTATCCGTTAGCCACCTGCTCGTCTTCGAAAGCTTTATTCACCAAAATATCAAAAACTTGAAAACTTAACCCTTGGCATACTCAAATCAATTTTGAGCACTCGAGAGTTTGAGGGGAAACAGTCAGACATAAAGCCGGGTGTGAATAATTTTGTTACATCTCGGTTTACTGATATTAAGTAAGACCACGCTGCTTAGCGAAACGGGCTCACTAATATCCTTTTCAAAACATATGTATTTTACAAATCCTTTCCAACCAAACTGGTTAATCAAACCGATTATATCAAAATAGCAATATTCTTCATGCTAATAAATGAACTATCTGTCCCTAAAACAGGTAATATGTGAACTATCTGTAGAATAGCAAGATCCGTTATGCTACAAATGGACTATCTTTCCATATAACTGGGATGACTGCTCGCAAACTTGACTAACTATTCAAAATTTAGGCTGACTGCCTGCAAACTGGAATAACTGTCCGAATAAAAATGGGCTTACTATCCGAATCATTTTATTAGGGTTAACCACCCTTCAAATTTTCCTTGAAAACCTTTTCAAAATGATTTAGTCCATCCAATCATATATATACCAGGAAAATATATCTTTAACTTTACTCTAAGCCATTTTTCCATGATATATATACTTTACTCAAAGTAACGTCGATGAGATTTAATAAGGATTAACTATCCTTCCAAAAAAAGTTAAAACCCTTGTTAACTTGACAATACTTAGGCTATATTTCATATTTAATACATTCAAAACCTTTGTTTAAAACCTTTAAACAACCCTTTCGAAACCTTTGAAGGTAACCCCTTCGAAACCATGAAAAGTGTTTCCTTTGAAAGCTTCAAAACATTAGACATCCCTCTTTAACATCTTTAAATAATGCCTTTTGAAAACATAGGAAAAACCATTCCTTTCATCTCTTTCGATATTCTGGAGAACCACCCCTTTCAAACCATTCATTACAACCTTTCGAAACAGTCAAAACTCAATCCTTTCGAAAGCACTTTGGGTTCAATTTAAAACATGTGAAAACATTTTGAAACGATTCAAAGTTTCATTCCTTTGAAACCATTGAAAATCATCATGGTCAAAACCATTTGGACTCTACCTTCAAGTAGAGCAAAAGGAACAGAAACCGATTAAAGTCGAAAGCATCTGCTTTGAAACCATTTAAAACTATCTCTTTCAAAACCATTTGGGTTAAACTTCAAACACAGAAAAAGGGTCTTAAAAACATTTCAGTAAAAAGCATCTATTTCAAAACTATTTCCTAAGTAATAAAGTGATGGTGTCAAAATCATCCCTTCAAAAGCATTGGAGAGGTGACCATATTTTAGAGAACAAAAAGAACCCCTTCGAAACATCTGGATCGAAAGGTAGGAAGCGGCAACTAAAAGTTTCAACTCAGTTGAAAGTAAGCATTTAAAACAAAGGCGCAACCCAGTCGAAACCATTGTTTTAAACCATTTGACCTAGTCGAAAGCCAATTAAGTCGAAAGCATCTTAGTCGACAGCAAGCAGGCACATTTTTCTTAAACACCAAAACAATGCTTCAACCCCTTCGAAACCCCCTGGTTTCGACCCTATACCTTTCTCCTACATCTAATTCATTACTTACCAGTTGCTTGATACCATATGCATTATTTTCGACTATGTCAGAGGCGATAGTATGGAGGCGAAACCTAGTGCTGAAAGAGATGAAATAGTGAAAAACATATTTATTTGTACTTTTAAACTATTCTTTTGTACCTAACCTTCCATGTTTGTCTAAATCTGATTGGTTGCAAGGTTTCTCTTTTCAAAAGTGCTACCGAGTTTCTAGAATTAACAATTTAAACATTTTTCAAAAAGCCCCTTCTACTCCTTTATTTATATAAAACATTTAAGTCTCATACCTTAAATAATTTTATCTATTCATTAAAACACTTAGGAAAAATCTAGAAAAAATCTAGAAAATCACATTATCTATGTTTTCAGACATTTAAACATTTCAGATCCAAACAACTAATTATTTACCCGTAATTAATTTATATCCAAAAATACCATTTTCTTTTCTAGAAAATTCATATCAATTCCATGAAAATTCATAAAAATCTGAAAATTGAATCCCATCTGCAAAATAATATTTATGATCTTCATAAAAATTTGCGAGGCATTTGGATGTTATTTAATAGTGTTTTCACCTTAAAACATATCATAAATTCAATATGAATAACCATAATTCATCAACAAGTATATATATTCATTCCATCATTCAGAAACATAACAAATCATTACAAAATATTCAGAATTCATTTTAAAACCGAAGATACAATCAAAAATGAGATGTAAACTTTATTCTCCTTAGCCTTAGAGATTAAGGAGCTTGAGATTTGGATGAATTTGATTTGAATTAGCTTTTGCTTTAGATTTTCTTACTCTTCTTCTCCTTTTCCTTGTTAATGGTAGTCGGCCTCTTATTTTAAAAAATTTCAAAATAAAATGAACGTGTATTCTAATACGCGGCCAAGATTCGGAGGATATAGGAATGGCCTCTTTCCCATTTTAACCCTCCTCTATTTCAATTTAGCTCTTATTTTAATCCGTTGTTAAATGGCATGGCTACACCTTAATTGAAATAAAATCTCAATCCCCTAATCAATACATTATTTTATTTAATTTAGCTAATTAAATATCCTAAATAATGTTACTAAAAATCTGGGGGGTTATATTGCCCTTTTTATGTTGAATTGTTGATTTTTAATTTGTGGGAAGAACATCCGTTGATTATTATAAATTGGTTTATTTCTTCACTTTCTATAGAAAAAGACGACGTTTGATTTAACAAGGAATATATGTAAATAAAAAGGAAGAGATGTGGAAAGTATAGATATAATCTTCGTAGTTTACACTATCTATTCCAAATAAAAAGAAATTATTCATTCCTTGTAATTTTAAATGGAGTCGATCTTTCCTTTTGTTATTTTTTGTTTTAAACTAATTTATGGAAATAATAACAGAAAATCTTCCTAAGGAATCTAGTTACAGCAAATTAAGTATGGAAAACATATTCTAGTTAAATATTGATGATTAGAAATATATTTTTGGTAGGAGTAGGTAGTTTTTAGATATTTATTGCGTTAATAAATAAGAATATAAAATATATTTATGCATTATTTAAGTGTAACGTTCCCTTAAGATGGGTTACTAATAATTAATAGGATATAAAAGATTGTAACCCCAATCAATGGGCAAAAAATTAAATTGAATTGGGAATTACAATTAATTTATGTGGCATAGAATGTAATAACTCCAATTAATGTAGTAACTCCAATTAATGGTAAATGAGAAATGAATTAGGAGTTACAATTAATAGGTATAAATGAATTAATAGGAATGATAAAAATGGAATAGCTATAAAAATGTCACTAATTGAAAATTAATAATTATACATAAATGACTTAGGAAATGTACATTAGGATAATTATGGGCATATTGACATTTATGGATTATTAGAAGGGGATTTATGTGTAATTAATTATTTAAGGTAAATCTTATTGCCCTAAATAAAAAGGGGATTAGTAAACTATGTCCAGTATTTAACCAAGGAGTAATACTAAGACGTAGGATATATGACCTGAATTTTGTATAGGTTTAGTATAGCTATTTGGACTTAGTGGATTGGTACGTAAGGTTAGTGGAGTCACATGACAAAAGATTGTCCTTCACTCATAGGCTACTAGTAGTCATGTACTACTGATGTGAGACATCACCAATCATAGGAACTATGATTACGCAAGAGATAGGACCTACTTTGGGGTTAGAGGTATTAAGTGGTTGTTTGTGGGCCCTTCCTTTCCTAAATAAAAAGTATTAAGTAGTCTAAATTAGTAATTAAGAGCGTTGAAGGATATCTCCAAAGGAGTTCGCTCCAGGTTTGAGGTATTAAGTGAATGTAGACTCTGCCTCTCTCCTAAAAAGAAGTATTAAGTAACCTACCGAGAATTCAAATTAATAATTAAGAGTGATAGTGGATATCTCAAAAAGTATTCGCTTCAGGAATGGGGTTATAAACGATAGTTAGGTTACAGGGTCCACCTCTTTCCTATAAAAAAGGTATTAAGTAGCCCAATGAGATTCCAAGCGATTTCAGCTAGATAGTATTAGTAAGGAGTCCGCCTTGGGTTTTAAGTACTAAATGGCAAAGGTCTACATATAAATGGGTGTTAAATGGTCTGCGGTTTGCCCAGTCCTTATTAATAAGGTACTAAGTGGCATGGCTACAATCTCTCACATGATTAAGTCTTTAATAACGAAAGATGCATTCGTGGTATGGCTATTATATATTATAAGGCCATAAATAGTGGTCTAAGTCCTCTGCAGCTCGAATCAATAGACCAACCATAACGATGCTAGGAGTCCGCTTCACATTTGGAAGTCTTAAGTGACTGATAGACTTATGTCGGTATTTTATACCTTAGGAAGAGTATGTAGGTAAGTTGAGCTTGGAAGGAGTATCATGTGTGCAATATTGGGTTAAACTAGTTAACCTTAAATAGTAGACAAACCAGTTCGTATACATTTATGTTACAGACACTGTAATTATTTTCCAGTCACCAGAACACTGTTCCGACCCCCTCCTCATTACAACCCACATGATGTATTTAGAAAACATGTCATTGGAGTTGGACGTGTTTAATTGTTAGGAAAGTCTTTTTTTCTTTAACGCTCAATACTATGTGGCAATCTGATTTCTATGGAATACCATTAATCCCAAAGTAGCAGCCATAGTCAGTATTCATATCCTATTATTATTTCCACCATGAGTTTGGATCTTGTTAATCTCTGACGATGATCATGCTTATTTGCAGGTATCAAATCTAGCGATCCATGCTTTTATGGACTTGGGTTTCGATTTTTGTCAAATTTAAACCCATTAAAGTGCAGGTTGTTATTGAGATATACCCTACATGGATGTGCAGGAGGATAAATTTGTTATTGTTGATGGTTTATCTACTTATAATGCATCTTTAGGTTGACCGACACTTTCCAATTTTAAGACTACTCATCACAATGCTCTCTATGAAATTCTAACTGATAATAGAATTGAACAATTGAATATTGGACAACTTGTATTTTATGTGTACAAGTGTGAGAGCATAATTGAGCAGTTCGAAGTTGGTGCGTCAAGTTTTGGTGCAAGTATGAAGGAAAAAAGTGGCGGTGGGGGAAACATTCAATTGCGTAAGGGTGGAAAATAACCCTATAGATGTTTAATCAATTGAACCATATGAACTAGTCGACTGAACAAGGCATAGAAGCAGCCAAAAGAAAATAGGCCATTTTAGACCTGTTTTAGTAGACTAGATGTACCTAGCAGGCTAATTAAAAGCATGGCCAGTTGACTACCTGGATTTGACCAGTGGACTCATTAATGAGTTCACTTTATCATTAGACTCTAAAAGTTACAATAAAAGTTAGGTTATCCAGGATGATCTGGTTTAGTTTGTAATGCTTCGTGAAGATCCATAGAGGCCATATGTTGGATCTGGTGCATTGGCAAAGGGGTAAAAGGGTGAATTTCAAAAAAGAAATCATTTTAATAACTTGCATAAGATCGTATTTTGAATTTATAAAAATATAATTTTATACTAAACAATAATTAATATTTATTTGTAAAAGAATTTCAAAAATATTTTAATTTATTTACTATTATTTAAAATATTTGTCATTATTTAACAAAAATAATTTATTATTTATTAATTTAAAGTAAATTTATTTTAGTTTAATTTTATGTTTAAATATATTTGTATCCACACTACAAACAATATAACTATATGTAAAGAAATAATCTAACATATGTTTGATATGGGAATATGTGTGTAATAAACTATCATGACTTATGGTTAATAAATATATAGGTGATGAACATACGTAAATAATAATGTCAAAAGAATATACATATACAAAAAATAATTAAATTTATATTTACACTAATATAAACTAATATTTCTTTTTGAGCCATTTTATTTTTAATTAATACTTATATAAATAAATATACATATTATATATAATATATTTTTTGTCTACAGGCTTGGTCGGGTGGTGGGGCGATATGCCTTCCTCAATGGAGCTTTGAGGTTCGATTCCCACCTCTTGCATCATGTCAACCGAAAGGTCTGGCTAGCTTGGAATAGCGGTTGTGGCGGATCAGCCGTCTATTCCCTAGGTTTACTTTTCAGGAATTACGATGTCTATAGTGATTGAATAGGCTTCCCTGGTTTAAAAAAGTTTTTTTTTAAAATATTAATTTAGTGTTATATATAAATATGTTTTAATTCACACATACACACATGCGTTCATCTGTATATTTACAAACACTTGTACACACACAGTGATATATATATATATATATGCATATACACACACATAATTTTATTAATATTCAAATGAAATATATTTTAAAATTTTAAAATTCAAATTTAAATATATTTGACCTTGTCAAATAAATATCATATATACATTTTTATTTTTATTTTAATTTCTGCGCCATTATATATTTTTGAGAAAAATGAGGGATTCGTTATTCGAGGAGTAGAGCACTGATGTATTTTATCTACACCAAAAAGTGGTGCTACCAATAGGCCTGGTAGGTAGCACTTCCTTTCGGGAAGGGAGGATTAGGGAAATCCAATTGATTGCTGCTTTCTCCAAAATCACATAATCTGGTTTTTTTTCTAGTATATTTAAAGCAAAAGATCCTTTCTCCTTTTCATAGTAAAATAAAATAAAACTCCCCAAACCCTAATGACTAATGTCCATAATGTAAATAAATTGACAATATAATAGAATAACGCAAGAAAACTAAATTGAACCCTAAATATATACCAATATCAAAAATCCATCAGTGATAGTAAACTCCGCTAAATCTATCTCAGTGCTCATATAAATAGATCTAAAAACAAAACTCAACTATATGATTAGATCAACGTATACACACATATACATATACATATATGTGTGTGTGTGTGTGTGTGTGTGTGCGCGCGCGCGCGCACGCGCGCCTTGATTGGATAAAATAAACTTACTATGTGAGAACTAAGCAAAAGGTAAAATAGTGAATTAAAATACATTTTATTATAAAGCAGGCCTGTATAGTTATGAAATGAAAGATAAATACTGAACAACAACATTTGATAATCTAACTAGTTTCCTGTTAAAGCTATTGCATTAGAAAATTCATTAGCACATATAACATTAAAATGGTATTTAGAGTGTTGTTATTATTTGTATTTTTGGAAAATAATTTTTCCTTATCTAAATCAATAAGAAATTATACCTTTTAAAGTTATTCTTTGAAACTAATATTGTTAGCAATTCTATTAGAAGGATTTAATATCCAATTGAAACAAAACATGGTTAATTGCGTATATTAAATTTTCCATATAAGTATTTATAGTATTAAAAATCTTTGATTTCTTTCAAACCCAATACTCTAATATATTATAGTAAAAGTAGTATCAAGTACTTATTTACGAAAACATGTATAGTAAAATCTAAGGCTATGGCAATATAATTCACAATTAATATCTCTACTTGTTATATTAAAATAAAAACTACTAAGACTATTTATAAGAATAAAACTAGCGATATGACATTCCAAAAAATAAATGCGTAATATTTTCCATTTTCATATTATGAAAAATTATTTATTATTGATAAACATAATTTTCTTTTTAAAAGTTCTTGAGTATTTGATTTTCCATGTAAAATTAACCACATATGAACTTTTGCTTTGGGCAGAGCATTACCTTTCCAAATATTTTGAAATATATACGACTTTGTTCCATAAAAATTTATAAAGAATGAGATGTATAAAATTTATTTCCCTCCCAACACCATATTTTATTGTCATTTTCAATATCAATTTGTACAATGCCAGAATGAAGTGTTATTCCCCAAATTTAGTATATTATCAATTCCAAACTTATAAATATCAAAACCTTTTATTATCGATTTCCAAAAAAATGCATATTATTTAGGTTATATGAACCATCATACCATTAATTCGATATTATTTCTTTTCAAATAAATTTTTCGTTATTTTCAGTATATTTCCAAAGTTATTTCCCTAATAAAGATGTATTTAAATTATGTAAATTTATAATTCCTAAACATTCCTCCTCTTTAGATTTGCATATAATTTTCTATTTAACTAGACACTTTGAACTACTATTATGATTATTCTCACTTCATAAAAAATTTCTCATTATTTTATCTATTTTATCAATTATCATTTTGGAAAGAAATAAACGACATGTAGTATATGAGTAATGTTGATAACTCATGGTTAATAAGAATAATCCAACCCACCCTCGATAAATATTTATGTTTCCATTTGGATAATCATTTACTAATTTTATTAATTATTATTAACCAATCATCATTATTAAGTTTTGTTGGTCTTATTAAAAGCCATAAGTATGTTTTGGAAAATTTCATAGTTCTACAGTTCAACTTACTAGCAACTTGGTTCTCTACTTTATCTAAGATGTTTAGTGCTAACATAAAACTTTTATCAAAATTAATCCTTAATCCAAGGTATAAATCAAAACTTTATAAAACAAACTAATGCACTATGATATGCCTAGAAAAGTGAGGTGTAAAGTGCATGGTATCATATGCAACCGAAGAACGGAGAGGTCGTTACTCATAATCTCGTTTCCTAGATTATCTAAAATGTAATTGCTAGTGGCAAGCTTGATAATCTTAGCAAAAACGTTAGTGACTAGGTTAAATTAAAGTGATGAAAATGGATCACCTTGCCAAAGTCCAGATTTCGGCTGGATTTTATTTCCTCATGCGCCATTGACTATAATACTTGAATTTCCAGTAAGTAAAGATGTAATCCAACCAAACCATCCAAACTGAAATCCCTAGCAAGTAATAGATTTTTAAGCAAATCAAAATCAATTAAATTAAAAGTTTTTGCAATATAAAATTTTAATAGTGCACAAGTAATATTATTTTCAGAATAATAATTAATAAATCTTGACTACCGCTACACCATCTATAATATTTCTACCCTTGATGAATGTAGTTTGAGTATTATCAAGTAATTCATTCATTTGAGTATTTAACCTATTGCTAAAACCTTAAAAATAATTTTAATGGAATTACTTAATAATGAAATAGGTCTAAAGTCTTTTAACTCATTCGCACCTACTTTCTTATATAGTAAAATTAAATCGATAGAAAAAAACTACCTAATTGTAATGAACCATCGTAAAATTCATTAAATATTTTAATTATATCATATTTCAAAACATTCCAGAATTTTTCATTAAATAAAATAGGAAAACCTCAGGACCAGGCAATTTATCATTGGGCCTGTATTTTATAGCCTTCAAAATCCCCTCTCCCATATATGGGTTATCCAATCCTCCAAATCAATACTAGTACCACCGAGATACAAATCATTCCATGTAGCCCTAATCCTATGTCCTTTTCAGTTCCAAAATCTTAACATTGTTAATTAAAATAGAATTAATGGTGTTACCACATTTTCTACCACTAACTACTTGACAAAAAAATATATTATTCTTATCCCCCTCATCCATCCATTGGACCCAAATCTTTGTTTCCACATCACTTCCTCTTGCATAATAATCTAATTTAATTCTTCTTTAAGATTTAAAAGCATGTTTTTTTTGCAATATTCAAATTTCTAATTTCTTTTATTTAATTTAATTTAAAGAGGGAACCAAGGAGAAGGACAAACTTTGAAAAAAAATTTAGGCTGAAGGACGATAGGTTTCATTTTTAGGCCGAAGGACATACTTTAAAAAAAAATTAAGATGAAGAACAATGCTAGTTATTACTAGCATTACATTCAGTTTTTACACTATACAAAATGCTAGTTATAACTAGCATTATATTCGGTTTTACCCTAAACAAAATGCTAACTACAATTAGCATTGTTCTTCAGCTTAATTTTTTTCATCTTTCAGCAAAAAAATGAAACTTGTTGTGCTTTAGTCAATTTCTTTCAATGTTTATCCTTGTGCATATTTTCCACTAATTTAAATTCTCATATAGTGATTTATCCTTTTAATTTTAACGTTGTTGAAAACCTCTTTGCTCTCTTTTTTAAGAAAATTCCTTAAATCTCTAAGCTTGCTGACAAATATATTAGCTATATTTTTTGAAAATATATGATAATTATGATTACATATAGAAAGAAATTTATTTGCAATTAAATGCTGCCATCAAAGTATATGGTTTTTTCATTTTTTAACTTGAATTAGATATTTCATTTTTTTGAAATTTAGAAATTTAGAAATTTATAATTTATTTGACTTTTTAAAAAATAAAATAAAAAATTCTACTAACATTTAGAAAATTAAAACAAAATAATTTTTTATATAAAATCTTCCATACAAGATATATATATATATAGTTATATATAATTAAAAATAATTTTTTATAAACAAAAAGCAAAACATAATTTTTTTATTAAATATAAAAAGCTAAAAACTATTCAGTAATATAAAAGTATGAAACAATTACTTTAATATATATGAATATAAGTTTCGATCCAAAACTAATAAATTAATTTTTTGGAAAAAATTCAAAATTAATTTTATGTAATATATATATATATATATATAATGTTTTATTTGTTAATTAAGTATTAAACTAAAATTTATTTTTAGAACTTATTTATATTAAATCATAGTCGAGTGTATTATTTAGTACCAAGCATATATATTATCATAAATATATGTATACATAATCGAATGTATAATTAAATTAATGATTGCCTCCTTCTTGCGATCCTGCCGATTGTCAAATATCTCGATAATAGGTTTATTCCTTTATCTCCTTAGTTGTGGTTTGCAATGCCATCAGTCTGACATCACCGATGTCAAATGGAGGCTAGGGTTGTTTTATTTGAGTGTAGAAATAAAGAGAAAGGGCCTAACTATTAATTACTACACATATATCAAATATCTACCCCTTTCCATTCAAACCATAGTAGACTAGGTTCCCTTTGCCCCGTATGTTATGGTCGACCCATACTTGACCACTTTTCTTAGTGAAAATGCGTAATTGAATTTATTTAAATCAATTATTTAATTATACTATTTGAGCCTATTTTTCAAGTATATTGACGTACAACTTTTACATATTGTTTTAGTTGACTTTTTGCTTTAAACAAATAATTAAATTTTCATAAAAAATTCAATGCAACATATGTATAAATTTTATTTTAATTTATAAAATTGATAAATAATTATTTTTACATTGGTTAAATTTTGAAATAACCAACAACTCGGTTTTAATGACTTTTGGTGTGAATTCGATGCTCAGTCGATATTCTTTTTGAGTAAAATGAGTGATCCTCATAAGGAGGAGAGCACTCATGTAATTTCATACTATATTTAAAAAAGGTGTTGCTAACAAGCCTGATAGGTAGAAAATATCCCTTACATAAATAAGAAATGAAAATCCCTCCTAATCCAACAGACTAGTGAAATAACGAAGATGCTAAGATCGTAAGTCAATCTCCTTTAAGTAATGCGTAGTAAATCTCAATACTATAGAGGTCGAAGCGCTGGTGCATATATAGCTAACTTTCAAAGTAGAAGCCTAGATCAACTAGCAGGGGTACCCAATCATAGAGGTGGTTTTGGCATAATCGTCCAAGACATAATAGCGTACTAAACCTGAAAATATCTATAAAAGATATGAGTTCTGCACATACGTATGGACACATACACACAAACACACACACACACACACATACACACACATACACACACACACACACACACACACACACATATATATATATATATATGCACAAGGGTAAAGGTAGACAAATATAGAAAGTAGACTTAGTAATCGAGCAACCTTGAGGTGGTCGAGTGGTTGTCTTCGTTAAAATGATCCACTAGTTTAGTGCTTATGGTTGTATTATGTCTTCCTTTATTGTGAATAATTGTACCTTTAAGGTGTCAATTCAACTTTTTACCTTTTTAAGAGATTCATTTAATGATATATGTTTGGACAATTTATAGTTAGGCTTTGCGATTCCATTGTAAATGAACAAAGGGATAGCGTAAGTCAGTGTATTAGAAGCAGTGCTAGAACTATTAAATACCCTTTAGTTTGTTTCAAACCAAAGATAGCAACATGTAATTATGAAGATTGTGTCCAATAAAATTATATAACAATGGGTATACTGAAGTCTGAGAATGTTCCAATAGTGGTCACAATCGAAACCCTATTAGTTATGTTAACTTAAAAGTATGAAGAGCATTTACAAGAACAGAATGAATTAGAGGGAAAATATAATATAAGTGTGTTATTTTTCAAAGTTAAAGTTATGAAAAATACATTTTTTGTCCAGAAATAGGTTCTTTTTCTTTAAAAATTCAATCGTGTTTAATTTGTTGTGTAGGGTTAGCCACATATGTAACTTTTTTTAGGAGGGGCATTAACTTTCTAAATTAGTCTGAAGGTTTGCTTGGTCCCAAAGAAATTAAAAAATTTATAAACTGAGTTTGAAGAGTATATTTTAGTATTTTCTCAACATCAAATTTTAGTATCACTCACATTATCTAAGCTATTAAATTTAAGCATTGGATTAAGTGTTATAAGTTGAGTTATGATAGTTCCTTCAAGGGCACGATCGAATTTAAAGTTGCATGAAATTCGCAGTCTAGAAACCTCATAAATTAAGGAATTTATAAAATTACAAATATCATAAAGATTATTGGATACCACCCTCAAATGTATGGCCAAAATCCAACTATTATGCAAAAAAGAAGTATTATTATGAGAATGAACTATATGACTAACGCAATGTTAAATATTAAAGCATGTATGGACTTTGTTGAAGTAGAGTATCATAAACAAGTTCAACAATTACAAATCAATTAGGCGAAATCTAATTTCTAATATATAATAATCTCACATAGTAATGACATTTTGTACACATATTCTTTCCATTGCCGCATTATCACTTAAATGTCTCTAGTTTGGTCTATGGTAAAAAAAACACTACTAATATTCACATTTAATTGGGTCATCCATTCCAAAGTTCTTAGTTCAATCCGATAACATTTATACATTAAATGATTTACTCTGCCAAGAGATTTTGACTTTTAAGTTGACTACTATTTTGGTGATACAAACCTTCTACAATGCAAGAGATAAATCCTCTCTTAGGTAGTGTTTCGCTTCAATAATTCAATATATGACAAACAATGGTCATAACATGATTACAATGCCATGTGATAGACTATAATCACGGTATAGTCTAGTTACTTAAGATCAGTGGCATCCTAAAATCCAAAGACAACGGTATGTCATTATCACGAGATCACCTATTTTGTCATGACCCGAATTTCAGCGTTCGAAAATCGACACCCGTACTTCACTTGTGCTCGAATGCCGCAGATTCAACCATTGAAGTCCGATTCATGCCGGAGCTTATAACACATTAAGTATAAAAACACAGCGGGAGAAAAAGATAATATCATTGATATACAACATTTGATTACAACAATGATACAACTAATTTATCCATATTATCAGAGATACAAGATAATGCAGAAAGAAATAACTCCAACAGCAGTGGAACACAATAGCACCAAATGGTCTTCCAAAGGATAATCCAACACGTAAAACTTCATTGCCAAATCTCAAAAGACTCCAATCCAGAAGATCGAACCACCATCAATTTGACTTAAGTAAGGTCAGTCACTGATGTGATCGCCAAGATCCAAAGACTCCAAAGGATTCGAAATAAAAAGCTGGAGGCTACCGAAATCTACATCTACTAGCTGATTATCTGAAAATCCCAACTTTAGTCTGCCCGTTTAGAAATTATGGGCACCTAAAGTTTAGGAAGGGAACAATAAACTCCGGGTCAGTCATGGGACTGGTTTGAGCAAACAAAAACAGTTTTAAACAAAAACAACAATAAAAGAATTTAAGATTGAAATCCGCAATGCTTTTTGGAAAATGAAACTACCATAAGGTCTCCCGCCGCACACACCATGCAAACACAGAATTGAAGGAGATTTCTCCTTATGATAGTCAAACATGCTTGATACGTAGAAACCATTTTGATATTATTATTAGTGCATAGTGTAGAAAACCTTTCGAAAGTATAATATTAATCTTAGCCAGCATACAACCATTATTGTATGCCTACTATAGCTACCAATTTCAATAGTAGGTTACCGCCAAATTGGCAGGTTATACAACTAAAGCCATGCAGGGCGCGTATTGTTTCTTTCGATTTCCAACAAATGGTCAGGGCTAAGGAGCTTCCTATTGCCATATGGGTACGCCGCTGGAGGGACGCCCCGATAACCTAACCGGATCTCCGCCAACACAAGGCCAGGTTACCTCTGTAACTAGGTAACTACTACTCGAGTATGCCATCCCTCGGTCGTTTGCGACCTTTATCCGAGGATCCTCAACCACAAAGAAACAACCACAAAGTAATAAATTTGCAGTAACCACATAGGTTAAATATCTGAGCTCCATACCATGATGCCACCTTTTTCCAGAAGGAAATGACATACCCGAGCGCGACCCTCATAATCTTGCTGCATCTTTCCTGTTTCGACCATTTTCGAGGTGTGAGATCCGATGAATTCTCATCCACAAAGCTGCACTTTTCACAAAGCCATGCTTTGATCAACAAATGATCAGCAGCACTTCATATGCCACGTTACCAAATCGGGAATGTATCACTAGTAACCATCAACTACATAACCTGTGAGCTCGTACGTCTCAAAGAAGGGTGTTAAGCTAAGAGAATAAATCTCCGCCACCAAACAGAAATGTATTTGAAAGAAACCATCTTTACATCTCAAAGTGTAACGTTGGACACACATCCATACAAGTCTGTCGCGGGTTCGAACAGAACCGAAAGCACTTCACAAGGAAGCCCTTGCAATCTAGGTATTCACAATCCCGATCGGACTCCCCATCACACAAGGAGATCTCTATACCGGCACGGCTCAGTGCAGAGACATTTGATGGGTTATCCTTTCATTTTCAAAAATACCCGATCTTCACCACCGGTCTTCAAATGAAATCCATAACGTCGTATCATTATTTAGAATGGGTTATATGACACAAGGTCCTCTCCCGGCTAAACCGAATAATGAGCGCAATATTTAAAAACCATATGGACAATGGGATCTCAGTTAAGTAACAACTTATTACCCAAAAACCTTTCTTTAAAAGGTTTAAACAAATTTCCATTTTAATCTTTAAACAAAAAGGTTCACTTCACAAAGTTCACCAATCTTTCACAAAGATTCATTCACAATATTTAAACAAAAGATCTATCTTTGAGATCCTCTTTTGTTTAGAAACAAAGTTCACCAAATATTTCACAAAGATTCCTTCATAGCTTTCAAAATAGTTCCATTTTAAATCTTTTATACAAAAGATACACCTTTAAGATCTTCTTCAATTTCAAGAGAAGGTTCAACCATCTTTCACAAAGATTCATTCATAGCTTTCAAAACTATTTCAATTCCATTTCAAACTTAAAATCTTTTCAACATAAATTGGAAATCCTTTCCTTATATGAAAGCTATTATTAATTGAAAACAAATAGTTTTCGTTTTGGAAAAATTTGATTACATTTGCACGAGTTAAAGCCCTTCAAGTATATAACTTGGGATAAATTCAAATTCCCAAAATAATATTTTTGAAATGGCTTAAAACCTATATAAACACATTATAACTTGTATAACCTTTTAAACCATAATTTTCAAACATGAATTCAATTTCAAATCTTGAATTCAAATTCAAATCAAATTATGTAGATTTCAAAACTTTATCGAGTTTTTCAAAATAACTTTTATCTTCAAAATTCCTTTTCAAAAGCTTTTCATATTTAACCCAATTCTATTTCCAAAACCATTTGGATTCAAAATTTATCTTTTAAAATAATTTCATAATATTAGATTCAAATATCTGTGACTTAACCAATTTCCTCGTGCAATCCATATTTGTGTGTGTATGGTGTAGTCTAGGGGTTTTACACAATAGTGCAACATCATCAATCATCACAGATTCAATCATATCAATATCGATAAGTAGTATAATCTATAACGCTTATCTTCATCCACAGATTCATAGATAATATAAATTTATCATAGATAAATAAATTACATTCATCACATGTAAGTTACACGCATCATATCTCAATTCAATTCAATTCATATCATAAAGCAGCACGCATCAGGGATAAGAAATAATTCAACATTCAATAGGATTCAAACATCCATAAGTCAGATTAATTATTCATCTAATTAGTTTAAACCAGATTAATTACTTACGAATAAATCACTAATCCTTGTTAATTAATATTAATTAATTACAACCCATCTTAATTAATTATCTTTTAATGATAAATTAATTAACCTTTAATTATTAATTAATTAACCTTAATTAATAATTTAGTATAATTAATTACTTTCATTAATTAATTACACTTTTAATTAATTACATTTAGTAATTAATCTTAAATTAATCACATTCATTAATAATTAATCCCATTAATTAACTAACTAAATTAATTACACTAAGTAATTAATTCTTAATTACTTCCATTAAGTAATTATCCTCTAATTACTTCATCAAGTAATTTCTCTTTAATTAATTAGATTCAGTAATTATCCATTAATTAATTCACTAAGTAATTATACTTAATCAATTCATAATTAAGTGGTTATCTTTAATTAACCAAACTAATCAATTCCTTTAGTTAGTTATTTAACTAATCATTTAAAATTAATTAAATAATTTAAAAGACCTTAATTAATTAAGAAAATCCTTTATCTTATTTATTAGTAAATTATTCACATTAACTAATTATTCTTTAATTATTTACAATAATTGATAAACCTTTATTATCTTCACAAATTAATTAACTTAAATTAATCAAAATCTTAATCACTTAAAACCTCTTTATTATAATTAATTACTTAATTACATCATTAAACTTTATTTAAAATAAAACACATAGAAATCAATTACAATTAAAAACAATTTAAACATCTAATTTAATCTTTAAATCTTTGAAAACCTTTCAACATTGTTTAATAATTTTTTTTAATACATAATCATTTTTAAAAACCCACTTATTCCACTTTTCAAAACTTATCTACATTATATGTAACGACCCGCTATTTTGGACTATTCGCATCCGCACATGTCGGATTTGAATAATTCAACATCAGAGTTTACAACAGAAGAGAAATAATATGCAGCGGAAGTAAAAGAGATAGTAGTTCATGAAGCTACTATATAAATATATAAGATACATCAGAGTTTACAACAGAAGAGAAATACGATACATCAAATACAAATCAGAATACAATCACTGGAATCATCGAATACTGAAAGCGGAATAGATGGCTGGATCTTCAAGCAAAGCTCCAACTCCAAAGATGAGCCTCGAAAGCTGGTACTCTCAGCCTGACCCGAGCGTAAAGCAAAACACAAAACACTCGAGTCAGGATTAATATTCTCATATCAATAAATCCAACTCAAGTGAAATAGCAATCGAAATACAAGTAACTCAAAGGATGTTGGAATCACCATCCTCTAAGGATCCGTTAAACTATCTACTATGTAGTAGTGTACGCTAAATAGATAATGTCTATCAGTAACATAAAGTATCAAAATAGTGTTAAGGCGTTACCATTATCCCCCTTAACACATTTTATATAAATGTCATAGTCTATACAGCACTGTAAACTCCACCGTAAACTAGTGGGATATCAGGGAGTACTCCATAGGTATAACACAAAACAAATTCGTAGTGGTCGCGTATATAGGGATACAAGTATGACAAGGCACAAGAGGCAATACCCAAGGTAGTGAAACTACCGTTCGCCTGATCCGGACTGGTGAGAACGCATCGCCGCAGCGATCGCAACACCGCGAAACAACACTCCTGAAATGTACGAGGGTGCGCCAATCAATTACAAGTAATGAGTAGCAGTTACGAAGAAGTGTGTTCGCTCGAGGTGGCTAACCCCATTTGGCCCAGCACGGCTCCTGATTTTAGTCATTTCCAATTTGACACAAGTGTCAAGGCTATCCATTATCGTTCTCTTTCTTCAGTCATCACGTACATCATTCCAACCACCTCATTCTGGATCATCACTCCGCGTATAGTTATTAAAGTGGTTTTCGGTTTATATAGAGAGTATATCCATAACCGATTCCGGTCTCTTTAATAACTTTCGTAATTATTACACCGATTGATCATTTAATAGATTTCAACCAAGTCAATTTCAATTTCAATTAGAATTCGTAAACCATCATTTCGTTTATCTTTCTAAATCAATTTCCAAAATTTACGTTCAAACTTCCAAATAACCATTTCAAAATCTTATAATTCAATTTCAACTTTTATTTAAACAATTCAAATATTGATTCGAGTTCGTATATAAGTTTCATTCCGGAATCATTTAAAATGGTTAAATTTTCATTCAAATCAATTTAAATTTATTTATCGATTTCGTTCAATATTTATTATGTAAATTTGTCAATCAAAACAACTTCTATTTAAATTTCAATCAATTACTTACGTTCAACTACATTATATCAAACTTCAAATTGAAATAAATTAAATTCGTCCAATCAATTCTTTAAATTACAAGTCTTACATTTATTTCAATAAATTACATTTTATTTCTTGTTAAAGAAATTCAATTTCACTTATTTACGAAGTTCCAAATTCACTTATTCAAAAGTTTAATTTCTCTTATCAAAGAATTCAATCTTTATTCAATTATCAAATAATCCAATCTTATTCAATTTTTAAATAATTTCAAACTTAATTATTAATAGATTCAAAACTTAATAATTTCAACTTAATTATAAATTCAAACTCAATTATTAAGTCATTTCAAAACTTAATAATTTCAACTTAATTATCAAATCATTTCAACTTAATTATAAATTCAACTTAATAATTTCAAACTTAATTATAATTCCAAACTTAATTATAATTTAAAACTTAATTATTAAATGTTTCAAACTTAATAATTTCAAAAACTCAATTATTACTTATTCCAAATTATTTATTAATAATTCCAAATTTAATTATTAAATAATCAAATTTCAAACAACGTTCTTTCATCAATTACTACGTTAATATTTGTTTCAGATTTCAATCTTAACATTTCCTCTCAAAAATTCAAATTCCGACATCATTTCAAAACTTATTATTTGTTCGAATAAAATCATTATTTTATTTTTACATCAAATTATTGACCAATCGGATTTTATTTAATTCTCTATCCTAGGTCAAGTTCATTTGGGTATTTATCATTTCAACCCGATTCCAATTCCAATTCAAAAAATCAAAACATAACAAAGGGAACTTGCAGTATGATAACTGGGATGGTGTCAAAGTAAATAAACAAGCAATAACAACAATCAATAACAATCCAATAATCAATTCGAATAATCCCGAAATAATCGTATTAATTCGCAATGTTGTTTGTGCGAATTAATATAATTATCTCTAGAATCTACACTATCATTTCATGTAGATTAAAGATTATTACATTACGGTTTTCTCACTTGTCGTTCAATTTCAATTTCAAATTTAATACTACGCCAATTAATCCAATATACGTTCAAGGGTTCAAAGTAAAATTTATCAAATTCTACGTGTCAATTAACTTAACAATTAAATGGGGTCATATTATTCAAATTAACTAATCAAATCAATACATACGTCAATTCACAAATTTAAACTATCCTACGTCAAATTCAATTGCATAATATTCATCACTTTATACATTACAATTTAACATCCAATATAAACAACAAACAAACAATCAATTATCAACCAAACTGGATTATTATTGCATACATAACAGATAACGGTGTCAGATGTCAAAGGTGAACTGATATATAAATAACAGTGCAATAAATAACAGCAGTATATTTCAATTGTCGTTTCAATTGAAATCAAATTTAATAAATAAAAGAATAGTAATCGTGAGTGATTGCTCACCTTTGGAGGCTAGCGAATACAGAAGGTGACACGGATATGCACATGGATACGGACAATGAAATTTAATTTACGAATCCAAGCAAAGCAAGATCGGCACAATTTTTTATGGTCAAAGCTGATAAATCGAAATCGATGAAACAAATCAGAATTAGATCGAAAAGGGTAACTCAAAATAGCTCGATAAAATAGAAAATATATGAACTATTAATATTATTATTGTTATTCTTACAGTCGATATATTCTTTTAGAACTTGTATAATTAACATATTATACTTTAAGATTCATATCTAAAAAAAAACAATTAAACATATAAATTACTGTTTTAAGCAAATATAAACTTTAGATTCCTTAAACTAAATATGCTAAAATAACATAAAACCTTTATATTTGAAAACTAACATATAATTGCACTGTCATGATTATTCACATTGTTTTATATATACATAACCAAATAACTATCTACGTTTTATAAATCTGTATCATTTTGGAATCAATGCTTTAGTAAACAATAACACCTTTTATACAAAACTGCAACTAGCATAAATTTAACATTTTAAACATATTAAAACATACTTTATATATATGAGCAGACTCCTAAATCAAATAAAATTTAATACGCTACACATTCTGCCCATACGCATAAATAACAGAAGCTTGCAACTGACCATATGTATAATAATACATAATACATATTATACAAAATCAAAATTTAGTCTATCTTAAATATACTAATACCTATATACGAAAACTGTTTTGAAACCGAAATGAACATTTTATACAACATAATATCCTTATGAATATACTAACTGATAAATGCGTGTAACAAGACTTAGATGCCCAAAACACTAAACCGATATATATAAAACTACTTCAGTATTCTATAAAATATAGACAATAGACGGATACAACCATGCAAAATTTTCTTCAATATAATTTTACTTACTCTATATATACATAAACAACAAGCGTATAAACTTTGACTGTAATTTATATATACAACATCTTCGAACGGGATGTAAATAAAATAGGTTAGAAATCAACGCTTATCTTGACATAAATATTATACATACCATACTGTAGAATTTTATAAAACCTGAACATTCATATAATATATATTTTATATAAGCACCCATATATGATATAATTCATATATACCTTCAAGCGTCTTCAAGAGAAGAAAATTTGCCTAGGCTGAAGGCAAGAGGTGACATTGAGCTACTCTGGCTTTGGAGAGGAGTGGGTGTGGTGGCAAAGTCGAGGTGATGGAGTGGCTCGCGCTTAGAGGGAGGCAAGACAGTGGGCGGCAATGGTGGGGTTTCGAGCTCGGGCTGATGGAGTGCGGAGGCTTGACGAAGTGGGTTGATGTAGGATTAGAGCCGTGGGTTCGGAGGCGGTGGAGAGTGGCTGGCCGCGTGCTAGGAGTTAGTGGATCTCTGCTGTTGTGGAGGTGGTGGAAGGCTAGGCAGAGAGAGTAGAGGGAAGGCATGCTAGCGACGGGTTGTGTGTGGTCGGCGGGCTGTTGTACTCGACAATATCAGGTGGAGGCGAAGTGGGCTGCGGAGGAGAGAAGCTGGAAATGAGGAGGGTGCGTTGCTTTTGGTCTGTAATGGTTTGAAGTGGTGGATGGGGAAAATGTGAGGCAACCGAAGGTGGAGGAGGTAGGCGTGGTTGGAGAGGGAAGCTTCGAGTTTCATGGTGTCGTGGGCGCGTGGGTAGGAAAGGAAGTATACAGTTCCAGAGGCAAAATTTTATGACTTGATTTCTCTCAGGACAAAAAAAAATAAGCAAAAGAGGAGAGAAAGGATAGAAGAAGAAAGGAGCTACAGTACACACATTATATATATTATCTAAAGTGGCGTATCACTATTATCTGCTGAAAAGGTGAGGGGACTAACCACGGGAATTCAAGGCAAATCATAAATGTAAATATAACATATAGGAAATCGAACTTTGGGAAGTTCAAATAGACAGGAAGCCAAAGGTTGAATTTTATTTAGGGGTTTAAAATGCTGTGGCAACCGTACCGTAAAGATTCAAGTTACTTACTAAAGCAAATTTAAAAGTCACAAATTTCGGTACAGTACGACGCACAGTTTTCCATTCCGTCGCGTATCATACCTCAGAATACAGAAGTGAATATTCCGTTGAGATCAGCACGATGATATGATCAAAACGATATATGGATATTAGCGATATGATTGAATTATAAAAATTCGAATTTTCCACTAGCGGAAAATGCGTAAAAATCGCAGAAAATTAAGATCGACGGAGCCAAAGATATCCGAATTTGGAAAAACGACAAACTGACAACTTACTCAAAAGATGGTTTAGAATTTTTCTATATAAAAATATTTTGGTTTTGAAAACGTTTTATTTTCATCGCTTTTTAACTGATTAAATCGAAGTAAGTTTACGCACGAAATAAACTTTCATATTTTCAGACGAAAATTTAGCGGTTGTTATGTTTAACTGAACGCATTCCAAATATCAATTTATATTTCAAAAATTTTATCGTTTAAAATCCCATAAAATTTCAATAAATAACGTTATTAAAACCGGTGAAATCTACGGGTCGTTACATTATATATTTTAAAACTTGTTAAACATTCATCTTTGAAATAAATTATATTCATAACTTAAAACTTGACTAGCCTTGTTTAAAATTTTAAAACTTGATTTCTTTTACAAACTTGTGCTTTAGATTAAACTAGAAAATCACCTCAGGCAAAACCCGAATCCAACACACTAAAAACCCGAGCCAGCCTCAAGAACGCCTGCCTGTCTCACCTACTTCGAGACATAACATCATCCACTTTGAGCCACTCCCGAGACCATACCCGAGAAACCCCAAATAATATTCGTTCCCAGATACTACGTGCACAGGGTGCACGTACGCCATCACTACGACCATCGGAGATCATCGCGGCGACACTCGACAAGCCGTCCATACCCTCGTCGACCATCGGACGAACCCAAATCGCTACGTTCTCCATCGAACAAAAATCGAACCCAACACACTCAAAGGCCTAGAAAACCACTATCGGAATTCCTTTCATCGTCGACGAACCCAACCACGATAAACCTCGCCATCCTCACACATGCATCGTCTCGATCTCCAGCAGCTATTTCCCCTGTCACGATCATCTCTGTTCTTCCTACGGCGACGCAATCGAACGAATATTCCTCATCGACAAAAACCAGGTTAAAAACCCTACTACACCCATCTCCGACCACCACAACACATGATAAACCTGGCGACCATTTTTCCCTTGATCGCTGAGCTACCTCTTTCCTCCAAACCAAAGCCCGACAACCCAACTTCCTCCATTCGTCGGAATTTGATAAAAGTACCAAATTCGATCAACTCAGAAAAACCCAATAATTTCTAACCTAAAAATCATGATTATACCACCTAAATTCATGATTTTCTGCCTCGAATACAATCATGCAATCCAAATCTAAAATTGAATTGGTTTATTTTTGTCATATATAAGAATTTCACTGTTATTTTCATTTTTAAAATTATTTGCTGGATTTAAAATCCTGAAACTATTTTTATAATCATCATTATACTTCATCAAACAACTTTCATTTAAATATCAAAGGTTAATATTGACTCGATTGAGAGATTTGAATTTTTGAAAGCAAATCATGGACTGTGAAACAACAGAGAAAAGTTCTTTGTATAAATATAAAAAGACATGCTCACACAACATATATATCAATTCCAAATGAATTCAAGCTGAAGAACTTCCATACAAACTAATATCATCACATGCATTAAAGTTAAATCCAAATCAAACTGTTTTTGGAAAAGGTTTGCTCACCTGTGTAGGAAGAAGGAGAGAACAGAGATCAGCAACCTGTTTACTTGAAACTGGAATTAGAGAATTACTTTGATCGTTGAATTTTTTATCTATGACTTATTGATGTTGATTTGCATTTATTTTTGCTTGATCTTTGAGTTGCCTGAAGCTTGATGTTTTTAAGTTGAATACCTGGCTTGAATTTGAGATGCTTCAGATTTGCACATTTTCACAGATTTGATTTGTTTTCTTTTTAAACTTCCAGATTTCTTCTTTTTGCACTGTTTTCAGTTTTCTTTCTTTGATTTTTATTTGATTTTCTTTTAATCTATAGTTTCAGGTTTGAGAAGATAAGAGAAAGAATTCTATTGAAATGAAGAAGCCTGATTTATTATTTTTTAATGCATGTTAATATTATTATTAAAGAGAAATAAAAGCTTTGCCACTTGTTATGGTTGAATTAACACTTGTTATTTTATACCTTACTTGTTACACATTTGTCAAAAAACCTTTAAATTATGTTTAAGTCCTTTCTCTTAAATTTATTTATAGTTTATGTTTTAAACCTTACCATATTAAAATTTATTTTTGAAATTCAACCCAAAATTCTATTTGAATTTAACTTTGTAAATAGCTTTATATTATATTTCCTATTTAAATAAATACATTTTCTTTATTAATCATTTATATAATCTTTTAAAGAAAAATGGTTTTAAAATTTAATTACACATGAATAAATATATTAGAATTTTATTCTTAATTAGCCTTTGAAGAAAAAATTATTATATTAAATTCAAACTATCATTTTCAAATCAAAATGCATATTTAATATAATTAGAAATAAATTCTCATTAACTAAAAAAAATTAAATCCAATTTATTTTTCAAATATATTTATTTTGAATTTCAAATCCAAATTCTGTTTTATAATATATTTTATTTTAAAATTCCCAGATTAAAATTCTTTTTACAAATTTTACTTTCACAATTTACTATACGTTTTTATTCCCAAATATTCAAATTATTTCTCAAATAAATTCAAAAATAAATCCAAACCCATTATATTATTCAAAATATTTATTTCTAAATTTCCAATTAGAAATTCTATTTAAAATGATATTTATATACATTTATATTAATAAACAAACAAATATCTATTTAAATTTGGAAAATACCAAATTAATTCACAATTTAATTTCAAAAATTAAATTAATTACCAATTTAAATTTAGCTTAAAAATCGGGACCGTTGCATATTTTGACCTAGTTGTGTTAACCTGTAGAAGACTCTCGTTGAGTCATTCTCTGATTATTAAAAAACCAAAACAAGTATGCAACATCTTGGTGCACTTAATGGTCATGAGTAGTTCATCATCCATCGTATGGAGAGCATTATGTACACTAGGCTCAACAGATATCTTGATATCCTTTTTTCGATACATCTTGACTAGGAATATTTAAGAACTTATTGTTTACATATTGATTCAATACTCATGGTTACGAACACATTCGTCACTGCAATCGATAAAACACTTGTCCTCAGGATTTTCAACTTATGTATGTTTATTGTAATCAATTTATTATCTGTTACTATATAATAACATATATAAAAGAAAAATAAACAAAAAATACTTCATTTCGAACAAGATAGTTTACGAAGTTAATTTTATATGACTATTTACATAATTGTCCTTCGGGCACACCCTTAACTCTACCAATCTTCTACTTGCACTTGGTGCCAATTATGGATCCTTATCCCCATGCCTTGATAATTCTTCCTAAATTAGATTGAGAAAGCACCTTAATGAATGGATCTGCTACATTATTTTGGTATTACTCTCTTGATCATGATCTCTCTATCACTGGTAAATGTTCTTATCATGTAGTACTTACGGAGGACGTGTCCTGACTTCTTACGAGCTTGTAGTTCCTTGGAAATATAAATTATCATATTATTGTCACTATAAAATAGCATCGGGCCTTAATTGCTTGGAATCACTTTTAGCTCCTTAAGGAATTCGCATGTCCATACTACTTTTATGGCATCGTTCAAATCTATACACTTAGTCATCGTTGAATCATCACAACTTCTTATTTGAAACTTTTCCAACTAATGATCTTCCCGTTAAGGGTAAACACAAAACCAAAAACTGATTTACTAACAGTAACATTGCTCTAAAAGATTGAGTCTAAGTATCCCTTCATAAGGATTGCATTATTTTTGTATATGAGAAACAAATCCTTAGTATTTCTTAAATGCTTTCTGATGACTTTCACTGAATCCTGTGGTTTTCCTATAGATTCAATTGGTATCGACTAACTACTCCTAATACAAAAGAGATATTTGGCCTTGTACATAGGATATCATACATGAATTGACATATTGCGAAGCATAGGGAATCTGACTCATGCACTGTCTATCTTCATCTATAGATGTGTTGTCCTTCTTAGAAGGAAAATTTCGTGTTGCACTCAAACATTCCGCCACTTGGAATTTTTTATACTATGTTACATTAATATGGTATCAATTAGCCTAGATTGGGACAATCCCAATATCCTTTTAGATCTATATTTATGGATCTTAATACCATTTATATAGGATGTCTCTTCTTAATCCATCGTCAAGAAATTATTGGGTAGCTAAGTTTTTAGTTATTGCATACTTGGTAGTAAGTCATCAAGGTATAATATCTAAAAACGTTATAGCACCATTTTACTTTTTCTATGAAATTCGATTTCTCTTCGGGAAGGGAGACTTGAAAATTCTTTAATTACATTTGGATATTACTTCACTATAGGTATACACGATAGCCCTTCTTGTGATAGGCTGAGTGAATAAAAATATATCTTCATAAAATAAATATCGAGCTCATAATATAAATTCAAATCAAGTCCTTCATCCTTCCTCCATCGAACCATCCTTATCACAACACTACCCCATAGCAAGACATCTAATCCTTTCCGAAAATTAACCCATACTACCAAAAAGTTTAATACATATGCAGCATATGGAAACTCCACACCACAAATGACCAACTTTAACTTATGACATAGTATCAATAAATGGGTCGATCCCTTGATAATATTCAACACCAAAATGGATTCATACACAATGTCAAATTTAAGGGCTAAACTCTCGACTAATGCACTGGCTATGGATGATTGCGATGCACCAATGTTAATGTAGTACAAATAGGAAAATCGAATAAAATCAACACAACTTCCATCATAATTTGTTTCCTATTATCCTAAGCTGATAGTGGTGCTTTATCAGAGGTTGGAATAACATCTAGAGCATATGCCTTCACTATCTGAACTTCATTATTCAAAGTTAGGCAATCTCTTTTCATATGTCTGAACTGATCACAATTATAACATTTTACTTTCTTATGAGCTAGGGATGCCTTATAATCCTTCGCTATATGTCCCACTTAGTTGCAATTATAATATCTACCCTTCAAAAGATTCATCCTACAATTCTTTGTCATGTGGTCCACTTTTTGGCATCTATAACAAGTAACCACCAACTTTTTCCTTGCCCTCCTTGTGGTTCATTTCATTTATGCTTACCCTATTACTCACCCTCCACTTTCTTAATCAAAGTTCCATTTAGACAATTTGATAACATCGCTTCCACTCGTCCCTCAAATGTAGCTCAATATGAAATCTTATTCAATGCTAGTTCACTTAGAGGTGAACTCAAGCCTTTCACAAATTTCAATTCCTTCTTCTCCTAGGTATTCACTAACTCAAACCGAAATCTGCCTGATTCATTGAACTGAATTACATACTCCCCAACCGTTATCTCTCCTTACTTAAGATGAATAAACTACTTCAATAACAGATTTCTCTCGGAATTAGAAAGAAATTCATCTCAAACTTTGTCTTAAACATCCTCTAAATAAAAGTATCCTCCTCTACTTGAACTGTCACCACCTCCTACCAACATGCGGCCTCACCTTGCAAATACCATGCATCTAACTATCTCTTAGTAATATCACAATGTCCTAGTAGGTTGAAAATATTAAGCCATGCCCGAGTTATCGAGTATGGTTCCATCCTAGTAAAATACCTCCCACCAAGGTAGGAGAAATCCCCATATAGCTTAGGAAAGTCAGCAACTGGTGGTGTTGGGGCTGGAATGACATGTTGGTTAGCAACGGTAGTGATGGCAATGGGTTAAGTGTGGTTAGCACTAGCTTGGCACATCGCACGGATATAGCATACGAATAATACTATAATATTACCTCCAGGAATATCTAGTACATCTACTTGGGTACTGGTCCCCGCCTTGGTTTATACCTCACCATCATTGGCTTTGTTGGTCTCTATTCTAGTTTCGACTAAATTACTCATTTTCAACTATCTATAAACATACGATTCATTACAACTCCCTAATAGATAGTAAAAAAAACTGGAATAATAAATGGTGTGTGCATATGTACTTGATTCCTATATATACATATGTGCGTGTCTAATAGAAAATAGGAATACATTCCCTTAATAAATTCCTAATTCCTAACCTATGATTTGATACCAAATGTAACAATCTCTTTTTAAGCTCTAGATTTAACACCCAAACTTATCTCAATAACTTGATAATCAAATGAATGAGTCATTGGGGTTAAGATAAAATAAGCATATAACTAATACAGTTCTAACTATCTACTTTCCAAATCTCACGACAAAAGTAAATAAAATGTAATACATCGATAATGACCATAGTCACATCACTGTAACATGTATACAATATCAAATACATGTCTGAATAACACAAGTACAACCCAATCCATACACAGTCAAATCCAGGTCACAACACTTATTTATATCATATATATAAGTCTCTATCTTTGATTCCATCTCATCTCCATACTCCATCAGCCTATATATATATGTGTGTGTATAACGGGAAAAGTTTGGGTCAGACATAAGTCTGGTGAGTGAGTCATATTTTACTCTACATATACTATAAAAATAGTATTGTAGCATCAAAAGCGTCTATCACTTGGTCACATTATGTCCTATCGTCATGTCACACCTAGTTATCATACACATCTAGTCGTACGTCATCATCTTTATATCGACTCTCCTTGGATTAGCGTCGTTCCTTGCTGGTCACCCAAAGCCTACAGGGTCGCCTATCATCGTCATGCTAATTGAATTCATGCACTGGTCTGCCTGTAGCCTATAGGGTTGCTTAGGATCCACCTTCTCTACCTAGCCTACCAAAGAACTAAAAAGGAGCAAAGTGATACCTGGACTGTCTACTTATTCCATAGGACTATACTTGTATTGTGTCCTTATCCATATCCAAATCTGTATCCATGTACATATTCGTATCCATATCAAAATCCATATCCATATCCAAATATCCATGTCCATACCTATATCTGTATCCTAGGTCTTCTAATTGCACCATAGATTCATTCACATCCATCATCGTATCACGTTTTTATATCATAATAACATTCATATCCACTTCTACTAGCAACAAATCATCATGCACATACATTGAATTTGTAATACTATAGTTTACCTCATATATACCCACCTAACCTTTAGAAAAAATTTGGAACTTGATCTTAATTGATAATTATTATTTTCACGCTCATATGGTTCCAAGTTCAATAAGCCCGAATTATAGTGCACCGATGGACTGGTTGGCATGACCAATGCACCGGTGTACATGTTTTCGTTGTAGTTACTAGGTCGCCAATTGGGTCAATTTTCTCAGTGTTTCCACTTTTAGTCGTCTCTGCTCCACTTTTGGTCGCCTTATAACATCTCTACTACATATCCTTGTGTTTCTATATTCAGTTTAACAATTTATTTCATTATTTTGGTTGCCATTTGTTACCTCACAAGAATCTAGTGAAAACCTAATTTATATTTGCTCCTATCAAATTCCCTCCTAAATTCCATTTAATTCCAAATTTAGTTGTTTGTTTATGTTATTGTACACTAATAAAGCCAGCATGTCATATATATAGGATTATGATTACAATATATAAAGAGAAAAAGATAAATCACTTACGAATTCATCATTGTTGCCTTATCCTTTGTTGTCTAGCTGGGTGCCTCCTCGCTTTTGTATTCTGTGTCCAAATCATTATTGGTAGGTAGCCTGCTCCGATAGCTATGCAACACTATTGGTCTCGTGTGTTTTGGTTGAGTTTTAAGAGAGTTGGAGCTATTTGATTCTTTGTATGTAAGTGGAAGAAAGAGAAAACAGAAGAAGTAGTCGGTTTTGAAAATTGAAAAGTGAGCATGTGTGATTATTTTAAATGTAAGGAAGGAAAGTAGTTGTCCACTTAGATTCAAATTTCAAATTCTAAGGTATGGCTCCGTATCAGCTTGACACTTTTTCGACTGTAATTCCTTCGTACAGGTTCCAAACGAGGCAAACCAAAATACTTTGTCCCTCCTTACTTTCAATTTAGTTAGCTAACACGTTAAATTCAATTATTTTCATCTCATCATATTGTTAATATTTAACTAAAAATTTTACAATTTTTTTGGGCACCATAATTTATCTCCTCATTATCCTTAGTAGCCCGGGCCTTAAATTTTATGATTTCGCCTTTAGCCACAATGAGGTCTATCTGAACCTGGGCTTGGAGTATTTTTAGCTTTCAAACTAGCCTTGAGGCCATCAACTTTAGTCTAAAGTGCCTTTTGCTCTAACTCCTTAGTGTGTAATTTCTCCTCTTCCATTTTGGTTAATGCCTGAGCTCGGCATTCTCTTGTGGGTTGTTTTAGTATGATCTTTCGTTATGTTAGTAGCTTGGGTATGAACCCTCGACATCTCTTCATTCAGCTCTTTCACATGGTTGGTGGATTTTAGAGCTTTATCCCTCTCTTAGCCCGGGCCTTAAATTTTATGATTTCGCCTTTAGCCACAATGAGGTCTTTCTGAACCTGGGCTTGGAGTATTTTTAGCTTTCAAACTAGCCTTGAGGCCATCAACTTTAGTCTAAAGTGCCTTTTGCTCTAACTCCTTAGTGTGTAATTTCTCCTCTTCCATTTTGGTTAATGCCTGAGCTCGGCATTCTCTTGTGGGTTGTTTTAGTATGATCTTTCGTTATGTTAGTAGCTTGGGTATGAACCCTCGACATCTCTTCATTCAGCTCTTTCACATGGTTGGTGGATTTTAGAGCTTTATCCCTCTCTTTGCTGAGGCTTGCCAACTCCATTTTTATCTCTCGACTATCCTGCCATGATCTTTCCTCTCAATCTCAAATGACGAGATGGTAGTTTGGTTGATTATGTTAATATCAGAGAGGGCTTTAGTGAGTTCTTCCACTCAAATAATTGATCTACTATTTCCTTGACACCTTCAACCTTGTGGCTAGCCTTCTGGTGAGAAATATCTTTAACATTGTATTAAAACATGACCCCATCAAGCAATATTCAGGCAAAGCTGCCTGCCTAATAGTATTGATAGCTGTAGATGAGCCTGTAGGGGGCAGAGGTGGAATAATGCGAATTGCATCTTCTTTGGATTTGTAGGATCCTAAGACAATGGTAATCAAAGGTTGAGCTATCATAGGTTGCTGTTAACTAATCTGAGATAAAGTATGAGACTAATAAGCACTGGTGATGCACCTAGAATGATCATGAGAATCGCATAGTTTCTTTTCCAGATGATGATGCTCTTTTTCTTCTATTAGATGCCTTTTCTTTCTTCTTCATCTTGATATTCTTTGTCTTTTTATCTCCTTCTTTCCTCTACCTAATGCCGATATGAGCTAGGGTGACATAATTGTCAATGAAGAGGGTTGGCTAACGCCCGACCGAAGATAGTTCATATGATTTCCTGTTATTGTACTTGAAAAGATGAAGGTAAATCAGAACTATACGTCTGGATTAAGAGCATGTGTAGAGAGTTGGGGCTTGTAACCCTAGAAGTGTGTGAGGTATTGATATTTCCCTACATACTCTATGAATCATCTTTAAGGAGTTTGCAAGGATGGAGTTAATCACCTTCGGCAAGAATATCCCTCAACGGGAAGGTGAATTCACTAGAATGCTCATTCGAAATATCATCAATGGTAGATCCTCCAGTACCGATAGATGAAAGAATGCCAGTATCACTTAACGAGCTTAAGATGTTCTCCAACGAGCACTAGGTGATGTCACCTCGTCAATTGGCGCTAGACTTGAATTGGGATCTTGTTGAGAAGAGTAGATAACCAATCATGTCGGATGAGGCCCCGCCTTCGTGGGATGTCTTATTGTATGATTCATTCTCGCCTTGACCATGGCCTTCGTCGTCAGCATCACCATCATCTCATGTGCCTACTCTCCTTTCTTCTCTTTTTTTTTCTTCTCCTTTCCTTTCTTCTTCTCCTTCACTTTCTTCTACTCCTCTTTCTTCTCCTCTTTTCTCTTCACCCCACTTCCTCCATCTCCATCCCTTACCATGTTTTCGTCCATTTCTCCATCTTTTCCTTCTTTAACATTTACTTTGTCTCCTTGGTCTTCACCATCCTCATGATCATCATTATCGGGGTTGTGGATGGAGTAGAGAACCAACGGTTGCTCAAGATTTCTTCGGCGGAAGAAAAAGAGGAATAACATATCTATTGGGATGTAGAAGGTCGTACTGCCAAAGCCTTTCATTGGTAAACATGAAGGAGGTTGTACGGAACAGGTATTCGGCTTCCTTTAGCAGTGCTAGAGTGTCCACATGTGCACTGCTATCGTCTCGACTGGGAAAGTCTATAAAGAGCATGGAAAAGAAATTAAGCATTTGAATAATGAGAATCTAAATGGAAGAAATATGGAAGAAGAGGAGACATACATCCAAACAACCAAAAATGGTTGAAGCCATAAGGGCAACGAACAAAGTAGTATTCACTTTTGAAATATTTGCATTTACCATGAAGTGCCTCAATTACTTTGCAAAGGTTCCTATTTAATATGCTAGTAAATGATTTTTGTTTGATGATAATAAACATATACATATATATATATATATTCATTTAAATTTATTTTTTATTGTACTATTTTATTTTCACATAATTAAACAAATAATTGCTGGATAAAATAATAGCACAGAATTTAAATTCTAATAGATATTTTATTCAAATAAATATTTTATTACAATTATGAATAGTACAAATTTAAGCTCTCATTGCATATATACATTTTTCAATTACATTACAATTTCATTTATGACACAATTTTTTTACTATACAGTTCCACTTTACTACATATCACTCATTCACTCGTATTTATCTTCAACTCTATTCCAGATTGCATCCAGCATCTGAATTATCTACATAATAAACAATGACGTAGTAAAATTGAAAATGAAATATTTTTGCAGTGTAAAATAAAATATGTTTTTTGAAAATGTTATTTGCCTCGGTTATTTGGATTGTTCGTCATCATTTTCATTTGAATCCATTCATACACGAATAATTTATGACATGCACAATGTCTCATTGTACATGCCATAAGGCCATGCAGACCGATATACACTTGATAAAACTGCAGGGACAGGTGAGCACAAGGTCAAACCTGAGCCGAGGCTGGATTCAACTTAGGTGTAATACAAATACGTCTCAAAATTTTCAAGTTCAAGTTCTCATGCAACAAGAATCCAAAACCACCAGAAAACAAGCCTCGACCAAAAATCCAATGGTTCACATGACAACATACATGAACTATAACCAGAACCCAACCCAAATCAACAATGAACTGTGCTAGAAGCAACCAGACTCAAGGAAATGTGCAATAGACAAGGGCATGCACATCACAAGTGCAGATTTAAATTTTAACATTTCAAGTGGGTGGGAAGACCACCAGTGAAACAGAAGCTCAACAACTCAATGTAAATAAAGCAGCATCAAGACTCCAAGAAGATCATAGGAAAATCAATGATGGCAAAAAAGTAAATATAAAACTTAAAGAATCAACATTAGTTCAGATGCCACAAGTCTTGTACATATTCAAGTGGTGAAAACTATTCAGAAATGAAGCAGTGGAACAGTATTAGTGCACATGCCACAATAACCGTACACATGAATGCATACATGTGACAACATACATAAAGTTCAAGCATCAACATTTCCAAATTTATATGTAGTGCCATATACACATGTATACATATATACATATACATGTATATAGTTCATAAAGCATCATACCAAATGTAACGACCCGTATTTTACGTGTCGACGAATTGTAAAATAGTTGCATTAGGTTGAGTGGGGAGACCTATAGGTTGAACGACCTAAGGAGTTAGGCCGTGTAGTGGTTAGGTCGCATGGATGTTGGCTTAAGTCGTGTGGCCGAGTTAAGGTAGTAACCAACCTATAGGATGACCGACCTATAGTGCTTGACCGACTTAAGGAAGTTGCCGAGTTATAGAAGTGACGACCTAAGTGTATTTAGCAACCTATAGGAGTTGGAGCGACCTAAGGTATTGACCGACTTAAGGGGTTAGGTCGTATGATAGTTAGGTCGTGGAGCGACTTAAGGAAGATAGGCTTAGGGGTTAACGGCTCAAGGGAACTAACGGCTTAAACAGGATAGGGGACCAGGCGGGTTAACGACTTAAGGTAGGAGGGTCGTTCGAGCGACTTAGTGTAGTTGGGTCGTGGACGAGTTATGATTAAGTCTTAAGTCGTTAGGTCATTAAACGACTCATGGTAAGTCGCTGGGTCAGATGTATTGTTAGGTCGCATAGGAGTTAGGTCGGCTGTTGTGTTGAGTCGTCCCTTGTGTTAAGTCGTAAACCGTTAAGACCTTGTGTCTGTGATAGGTCGGGGTCTGTTTTAGGTCGTTAGGTGGTTGGGTCGGCTATGCTGTTGAGTCGCATGAAGCATGAGTCGTTAGGTCAGGCAAGGGTGTGGAGTGATAGGTCGGTAGGCCGTGGAGTGTTAGGCCGTGTGTTTTAGGTCATTACCGACTTATGTTAAGTCGCGTGTGTGCTTGGGTAGGATAAGTCGTATGCCGCATGCTTTAGGTCTCAGGTCTTTGAGGTTGGGTCGCTAAGTCGCGAACGACTTAAGAGTTAGGTCGTGGACGACCTAAGGGGGCGGCGACCTAAGGATTTCCAGCCTATAAATAGAGGGATTTGGCTCACTTTTTGGCACCAGATTTTGAAGCGACGAAGTGCTGCCATTTTGAGAGCTCGACTACAACACTTCTTCACTTCTTTTCTCCACTCTAATCTTGTGATTCCTTCCATCTAAATTGAAGATCAAATCGAAGATCCAAGAGCCAAAGTTGAAGATCTCCATCCAACAAAGAGAGATTTCATCGATTGAAGCGAGATTTTGCCGGATCAAGCTTAGTTCTTTGCTGTCCAGATCTGAAGTTGGTTGTTTTTGAGGTGTTTAGGTGATTCGGTGAGTGGTAGTTATCTCTCACACGGACCCAAAGGAGTATATTGGATCGGTGGTTTGTTTATGTGCTAAAGAGAGTGATTTCATGCATTTTTCTTAAGTTTGCATGTAGATCTATTGTTCATGATGATTTGACACCTATTTTACTACATTTTCATTTATACAAGTTTATTCATCAAGTTGTAGAGATATTGTTCATGATTCATGCTTGTTAGATTGCATATTAGATTTGGGCTGTTTATTTACGAAATTGCCATTATTGTTGTAATTGTTTATTTAGATCTTGTTTGAATGATTGATTGCTTGGATTAATGTTTGATTTGATTGATTAGTTGATCGATAACTTGATTTGGGCAAGTTGGTCGAAGATGATTCAAAAGCTAAGTGGAAAGGCTCTTGAATAAGGAAAGCTGCTTGTGGCATATGAAGCGGATATTGAAGCTCATATGGATAGGTTTGATGATGATGTTGAGATGGGACTCTGCCATGATGCGATGAGGCAAACCATGATGTTGAGATGAGACTTTGCCATGATGCGATGAGGCAAACCATGATGTTGAGATGAGACTTTGCTATGATGCGATGAAGCAAAGTATGATGTGAGAAAGCCTTGGTTTTATCTAGACGGGATCATCCCAAGCATGTTGATAACTCAGTGATGCGGTCCGAGTTTGTGGATAATGGTTAGCTTGAGAGACGCTTGAGCTAGTATGGGAATAGTCGTCGAGAAGGATGACTAGAAGGCTGAGATTTCATCGTTGTTGAAGGTTCTAGCATGCTCAAAGCAAGAGTACGTTGGGACGGGTCACGATGGCGTTCCAAGCACGGGCTGCGATGACGTGCTAGTACTCTGGGTAGTTGCGAAAATTCCTAGGCACGGGCTGCGACGACGTGCGAAGTTATGTCTAGAACCGGGGTTACCATTAGCCCTTGACAGGCGGCCATTCAACTAACGGTGAATTCAAGGCAATGATAACAGTGATAGCCAGAGTCATGGATGTTTGGATGTTTGGTTGTATCGTCATTTGGGTCAAGAGCGATGTTTTCAGGGTGCTTATCTGATCTTGGTTTAGGCCTTGGGGGTTTGTACTTGGAAAACACCGACCTTGACTCGAGTGATAATTACTTTGCTTTGAATGTCTGAATTGCTATGTTTACTTCTGCTTAGTGTGTCTGGGGGCTATCACTGTAGAAAGAGGTGGAGTGGGATGGTTGGGTTCCCATTCCTTTTACCCTTTATGCTCTTTTGGCATGTTTGATAGTTGATTTACTGCTCACTAAGACTTTTGTCTGACTCAAGGTTTTATGTTTAACTCTTATTACCTTGGGCTGTTCATCCATGTTGGGATGGGCAGACTAGGTAGCAGGTGACAGGTGCTGTTCTTAGTGGTCAACGCTGTTGATGACGAAGACGAGCTGGAGGCTTTTGCATATTATTTTTCTTACTATATGTACTGGGTGTTCCGCTGTTTGTATATTCTTTGAGTGATATGTAGTGAGGCTTGATGTATTGACTTTGCTGATTGCTGTATCAAACTATTATGAGTTCATATGATGAAATTCTATTCTATGGAGCTTCACTATGTATATTTTCTATTGTATTTTGTCCAAGCGCTGTGAGTAATACGATAGACTATTCTGTTTTACCTTACTCTGACTATCGTCCATGGCTGCCTGGCACACCTTTCAGCGCATCTTTTCCTTGTTTTCGTGCGGGAGTCATGGGCGGTCGTCACATTTGGTATCAGAGCTTTGGTTAATCGATTTTAGCCAACGCTCGCTGATGTAACTACGTATGAGAGACGTAATTGTATTTTGATGGATGATTACTATATATAATATAGTAGTTTAGAAGGATTTGAACTCCTTATGCAGTTGTTTCTCAAGGTGTTCTAAGTCATTCCTTTTGTAGATATTAAGGATGAGTCGAAGAGAGAGACAAGCTGCTAGGGAAAGCCGTGCTGCAGAAGAGGTAGCTGATGCTGACTATGCTGCAATGTTCGAAGCTATGATGACTTCGATTATGAGAAGGATACCAACCTCGGGGTCATCAGTAGATGTTGGAGTTCAAGTTCAAGCTCCAAAACCAGTGGATTTTGCTAAGTTGTGCAAAGACTATACTGCTCTTGGAGAGAAGGTTTTCTTGTGAACAGAATCAACCATTGAAGTTCAGAGATGGAGTGATGCTTGTAGAAGGATCCTTGGCGATTTGGGAATTGAGGATGCAACTAAGAGGAAGCTTGCATCAAGACAGCTTCAAGGGAGAGCTTCGGATTGGTGGAATTCTATCACCATTGATACTCCAGAGGAAGAGATTACTTGGGAGCAATTCCAAGCTAGATTTGAAGCTAAGTTCATTTCTACATCTCAGAAATCTGTTCTGTTCAAGAAGTTTGTGGAACTCAAGCAAGGTGGAAGACCAGTTCTTGAGTACGTTTCTGAGTTTGAAGCTTTGTCCAAGTATGCTCGGTCGTATATTGATTCTCCCTATCAGAAGAATGAGAAGTTTGTGACAGGCCTGGATAGTTATCTTGGGAGACAGTTGGTGGATCATCTGGACGATCCATTTGAGAAGCTTGTGGAGAAAGCTCTCAGGCACGAGAATCTGTTTCCTAAGGAAGGATCTGTTGTTGCTGTGGCCAAGGAACAAAATGGAAACAAGAAGAGGAAGCAGCAGTAGCAGAAGGGTAAGGATGGCCAGAAGAAGCCAAAGGGTGAAGTGACCTGCTACAATTGTCGGCAGAAGGGTCATTTCTCTAGGGATTGCAAGAATCCAAAGGTGCAGTTGAAATGCCACAACTGTGATAAGCTGGGGCATATCAGGAAGGACTGTCCAGAACCGAGGAAAGATAAGCAGATTGTGCAAGCTTATGCTTTGGGAGCTGTTCCATCATCTTCGAAAGCTCCTACTGCGGAAGAGAAGGGGAAGTGTGTGGTGGTTCAAGGTACTCTTTCCATTTGTGGTGTTCCGGTTAGAGTGTTGTTTGAACTGGAGCATCGCATTCTTTTGTTTGTAATGAGTTGGTAGACCGGTTGGGTTTGGAACCGGATATTGTTGATAGACCATTGGTTGTGACTAATCCAGTTGGGGGTTCGTCTTGTTTGTGTATGTTATGCCGTGGTCTAGTTGTGTCGAGTCATGATTGCTCTTTTGTTTGTGATTGTTTTGTTCTGAACTTTGCGGGGTTCGGAATTATTTTGGGTATGGACTGACTTAGGAAGTATGCGGCAAGGATTGATTGTGAGAGGCTGGAGGTGACAGTCGAGAATGTGGAGAGGCGAAAGGTTGTGATACGATGTAAGCATTAGGAATGCGTCTTCATGAGCTTCATGTATTCACTAGTTGTTCCACGGGATGGATTGTCATCGGTGCCTATTGTGAATGGATTTGAGGACGTCTTTGACGAAGTCAAAGGGTTACCGCCGCATAGGGAGATCGAGTTTCATATCGATCTAGTTGAGGGAGCCAGACCTGTTGTGATGCCTCTTAGGCGTATGGCACCTAGAGAACAGCAAGAGTTGAGGGTGCAAGTTGATGACCTTTTACGGAAAGGATTCATTCGGCAAAGTGTGTCCGAATGGGGTGCACCAGTTGTGTTCGCAACCAAAGCGGATGGATCGTTGAGGTTGTGTGTGGATTATCGTGAGCTGAATAAGGTGACTAAGAAGAACAAGTATCCATTGCCGAGAATAGATGACTTGTTTGATCAGCTTCACGAAGCCAAAGTGTTTTCCCAGATGGATTTGGCAACGGGATTTCACCAATTGAGAGTGGCTAAGGATAGTGTGCCGAAGACTGCTTTTAGGACACCATCCGGTTTTTATGAGTGGCTGGTAATGCCGTTTGGATTGACCAATGCACCAGCATATTTTGTGGATCTTATGAATAGAGTATTCAGAGATCAGTTGAACAAGTTTGTACTTGTGTTCGTGGATGATATTCTGATTTATTCCAGAACTGAAGGAGAGCACAAGACGCACTTGCATATTGTTTTTGAAATCTTGCGGAAACATCAGCTGAAGGCTAAGTTTTCGAAGTGTCACTTCTGGAAAAGTGAAGTGAGATTCTTAGGCCATGTTATTTCTGGAAATGGAATAGCGGTTGATCCCGCGAAAGTGGCAGCAATCCAGGATTGGGTTAGACCTAAGAATGCATCTGATGTGAGAAGTTTTCTTGGATTAGCAGGATATTATCGTCATTTTATCAAGGACTTTTCCAAGATAGCTGTACCGTTAACAGGATTGACGAAGAAGAACCAAGTGTTCAGATGGGTTGATAAGTGTGAGCAAGCTTTCGGAATCCTGAAAGAGCGACTGACAAGTGCTCATGTTTTGACTATTCCAAGTGGAAATGATGAGATGGTGGTTTACACCGATGCATGTGGTACTGGACTTGGAGCAGTGCTAATGCAGAAGGATAAAGTTGTTGCGTATGCAAGTCGACAATTGAAGCCGCATGAAAGGAATTATCCGACTCATGATTTGGAGTTAGCGGCGATTGTATTTGCTTTGAAGATGTGGAGACATTACCTATTGGGAGTTCGATTCGAGTTGTTTACGGATCATAAGTCATTGAGGTATCTTTTCTCCCAAAATGATTTGAATCTTCGACAGCAACGGTGGCTAGAGTTCTTAGCATCATATGATTTTGGTATAGCCTATACTCCGGGAAAAGGTAACGCAGTGGCAGATGCGTTAAGTCAAAGACATGCAGGTTTGGGAGCCATGTTTTCGGAATGGAAAAATCTTGAGTATTTGGCTGGATTTGACTTCAGGCCTAGATGTGAATTGGAACCTGAGATGTTGGCAAACTTATCAATAAGACCTACTCTTGTGGAAAGAATTGGCAAGAGCCAAAAGCGAGACGATAAGCTTGTCAAGATTATCCGCAATTTGGAATCTGGATTGGACCTTGAAAAGGATAAAGGATTCGAGGTCGATCGAGAGGGTTGGCTTCGGAAGCAAGGACGATTAGTTGTTCCCGATATAGATGGATTGAGAGATGAAGTTCTAAAGGAAAGTCATCACCCGAAGTTGACAATTCATCCAGGTGGAAATAAGATGTATCGGGATATGAAGAGAACCTACTACTGGGAAGGTATGAAGAAGGATGTTGGAAATTTTATTTACAAATGTATGAAATGCCAGTTGGTAAAATCCGAGCAGAAGAAGCCCAGTGGATTGCTTCAGCCATTAGAGTTTTCTACATGGAAGTGGGAGCAGATATCGATGGATTTTATCGATGGTCTACCTAGAACCAGGGCAGGAAATGAAGGGATTTGGGTCATTGTAGATCGTTTGACTAAGAGTGCAAGATTCATTCCTGTTCGATCAACTAGGACTGCATCGAAGTTGGCTGAGTTTTATGTTAAGTGGATAGTTCGATTCCATGGTATTCCGAAGAGTATAGTGAGCGATCGAGATCCATTGTTCACTAGTGGATTCTGGAAGAGCTTCCAGGAAGTTTTGGGAACCAAGTTGTGTTTGAGTACAGCTTATCACCCTCAAACATATGGTCAGACCGAGAGAGTCAACCGAGTTTTGGAAGATCTCCTCAGAGCATGTGTTTTGGACTTCGGAGGATCATGGGAAGATCACCTTCATTTGGTGGAATTTGCGTATAATAACAGTTACCAGTCAAGTATTGGTATGGCACCGTATGAAGCATTGTATGGAAGACCGTGTAACTCTCCGACATACTGGTTGGAAACTGGAGAAAAGTTGATACTTGGGCCAAAAATGATTCGACAGACTACGGATTGTATAGAGATCATTCGGCGACGATTGAAGGCAGCCCAAGATCGTCAGAAAAGTTATGCCGATAAGCGTCGTAAGGATTTGGAATTCGACATAGGTGATATGGTTTTTGTGAAGATTTCTCCACTGAAGATTGTTATTCGATTCGGGAAGAAAGGAAAGTTGACTCTGAGATTTGTTGGACCATTCCCGATCATCGAGCGAATTGGAAAGCTCGCATATAAATTGGAGTTACCAGAAAAGATGGCGGGTGTGCACAATGTTTTTCATGTATCATATCTACGGAAGTATGTGCACGACCCAAGTACGGTGGTTTCTGCTAATAGCTGTGAAGATTTAGAAGTTCAACCAGTTGTTACGAGACCTCGTAAGCCGCTTCGTGTTGTTGAAACCGACACGAAACAACTTAGGAGGAAGACGATTACGTTGCTCAAGGTACAATGGAGTGGTGATGTTAACGACTGTACATGGGAGGAGGAAGAGAGGATGAAGGCAGCTCATCCTGAACTCTTCGAGGTATGGCCCTAAGGTGTCGTGACATCTCACGAATTTGTAACTTGTTCTAGTCTTAGAATTCTGCATGCTAGGTTAGTAATTGGATGCAGGGTTTGTTGATTGCTATGGATGGTAGGCATGCAGAATAGTTTTGAGTGCTCTTGTTTGTTTGGAATTTCGAGGGCGAAATTCCTAAGGGCGAGAGAATGTAACGACCCTTATTTTACGTGTCGACGAATCGTAAAATAGTTGCATTAGGTTGAGTGGGGAGACCTATAGGTTGAACGACCTAAGGAGTTAGGCCGTGTAGTGGTTAGGTCGCATGGATGTTGGCTTAAGTCGTGTGGCCGAGTTAAGGTAGTAACCAACCTATAGGATGACCGACCTATAGTGCTTGACCGACTTAAGGAAGTTGCCGAGTTATAGAAGTGACGACCTAAGTGTATTTAGCAACCTATAGGAGTTGGAGCGACCTAAGGTATTGACCGACTTAAGGGGTTAGGTCGTATGATAGTTAGGTCGTGGAGCGACTTAAGGAAGATAGGCTTAGTGGTTAACGGCTCAAGGGAACTAACGGCTTAAACAGGATAGGGGACCAGGCGGGTTAACGACTTAAGGTAGGAGGGTCGTTCGAGCGACTTAGTGTAGTTGGGTCGTGGACGAGTTATGATTAAGTCTTAAGTCGTTAGGTCATTAAACGACTCATGGTAAGTCGCTGGGTCGGATGTATTGTTAGGTCGCATAGGAGTTAGGTCGGCTGTTGTGTTGAGTCGTCCCTTGTGTTAAGTCGTAAACCGTTAAGACCTTGTGTCTGTGATAGGTCGGGGTCTGTTTTAGGTCGTTAGGTGGTTGGGTCGGCTATGCTGTTGAGTCACATGAAGCATGAGTCGTTAGGTCAGGCAAGGGTGTGGAGTGATAGGTCGGTAGGCCGTGTGTTTTAGGTCATTACCGACTTATGTCAAGTCGCGTGTGTGCTTGGGTAGGATAAGTCGTATGCCGCATGCTTTAGGTCTCAGGTCTTTGTGGTTGGGTCGCTAAGTCGCGAACAACTTAAGAGTTAGGTCGTGGACGACCTAAGGGGGCGGCGACCTAAGGATTTCCAGCCTATAAATAGAGGGATTTGGCTCACTTTTTGGCACCAGATTTTGAAGCGACGAAGTGCTGCCATTTTGAGAGCTCGACTACAACACTTCTTCACTTCTTTTCTCCACTCTAATCTTGTGATTCCTTCCATCTAAATTGAATATCAAATCGAAGATCCAAGAGCCAAAGTTGAAGATCTCCATCCAACAAAGAGAGATTTCATCGATTGAAGCGAGATTTTGCCGGATCAAGCTTAGTTCTTTGCTGTCCAGATCTGAAGTTGGTTGTTTTTGAGGTGTTTAGGTGATTCGGTGAGTGGTAGTTATCTCTCACACGGACCCAAAGGAGTATATTGGATCGGTGGTTTGTTTATGTGCTAAAGAGAGTGATTTCATGCATTTTTCTTAAGTTTGCATGTAGATCTATTGTTCATGATGATTTGACACCTATTTTACTACATTTTCATTTATACAAGTTTATTCATCAAGTTGTAGAGATATTTTTCATGATTCATGCTTGTTAGATTGCATGTTAGATTTGGGCTGTTTATTTACGAAATTGCCATTATTGTTGTAATTGTTTATTTAGATCTTGTTTGAATGATTGATTGCTTGGATTAATGTTTGATTTGATTGATTAGTTGATCGATAACTTGATTTGGGCAAGTTGGTCGAAGATGATTCAAAAGCTAAGTGGAAAGGCTCTTGAATAAGGAAAGCTGCTTGTGGCATATGAAGCGGATGTTGAAGCTCATATGGATAGGTTTGATGATGATGTTGAGATGGGATTCTGCCATGATGCGATGAGGCAAACCATGATGTTGAGATGAGACTTTGCCATGATGCGATGAGGCAAACCATGATGTTGAGATGAGACTTTGCTATGATGTGATGAAGCAAAGTATGATGTGAGAAAGCCTTGGTTTAATCCAGACGGGATCATCCCAAGCATGTTGATAACTCGGTGATGCGGTCCGAGTTTGTGGATAATGGTTAGCTTGAGAGGCGCTTGAGCTAGTATGGGAATAGTCGTCGAGGAGGATGACTAGAAGGCTGAGATTTCATCGTTGTTGAAGGTTCTAGCATGCTCAAAGCAAGAGTACGTTGGGACGGGTCATGATGACGTTCCAAGCACGGGCTGCGATGACGTGCTAGTACTCTGGGTAGTTGCGAAAATTCCTAGGCACGGGCTGCGACGATGTGCGAAGTTATGTCTAGAACCGGGGTTACCATTAGCCCTTGACAGGCGGCCATTCAACTAACGGCGAATTCAAGGCAATGATAACAGTGATAGCCAGAGTCATGGATGTTTGGATGTTTGGTTGTATCGTCATTTGGGTCAAGAGCGATGTTTTCAGGGTGCTTATCTGATCTTGGTTTAGGCCTTGGGGGTTTGTACTTGGAAAACACCGACCTTGACTCGAGTGATAATTACTTTGCTTTGAATGTCTGAATTGCTATGTTTACTTCTGCTTAGTGTGTCTGGGGGCTATCACTGTAGAAAGAGGTGGAGTGGGATGGTTGGGTTCCTATTCCTTTTACCCTTTATGCTCTTTTGGCATGTTTGATAGTTGATTTACTGCTCACTAAGACTTTTGTCTGACTCAAGGTTTTATGTTTAACTCTTATTACCTTGGGCTGTTCATCCATGTTGGGATGGGCAGACTAGGTAGCAGGTGACAGGTGCTGTTATTAGTGGTCAACGCTGTTGATGACGAAGACGAGCTGGAGGCTTTTGCATATTATTTTTCTTACTATATGTACTGGGTGTTCCGCTGTTTGTATATTCTCTGAGTGATATGTAGTGAGGCTTGATGTATTGACTTTGCTGATTGCTGTATCAAACTATTATGAGTTCATATGATGAAATTCTGTTCTATGGAGCTTCACTATGTATATTTTCTATTGTATTTTGTCCAAGCGCTGTGAGTAATACGATAGACTATTCTGTTTTACCTTACTCCGACTATCGTCCATGGCTGCCTGGCACACCTTTCAGCGCATCTTTTCCTTGTTTTTGTACGGGAGTCATGGGCGGTCGTCACACCAAATGTACAAGAATGCAATTCAAAAATAGCAATTAGCACATATGTATACATGGTGCATACATAAGCAATAAAGACCAGTTAGAGCATGCAAGTGAAACCTCAACCAAGACCACTTCAAGTAACAGTGGCAACCAAACAAGAAACTGTTAACAAAGGCATGGTCAGGTGTAGTCACAAGTCAAGACAGTGAACAATGAAATGCAAAGTGGATACCTAGCAACATGAATGTTGTTATCCCACATTTTGGAAAAGCCGTGATACCTAAAGATCAGTCGAAAACAAAGGGCAATTCGTCTCAAAGATTGGTTATACTTTGCTTCACTATGAATATCGCAGAATTTTGTCTGAGCCCGGATCAGGCTAAAACTGATAGGACATGACAAGAAAGACCATAGGAACCAGTATATTAAATTTCAAGTCAATCCGAGTTCGTATGCTCAAGTTATGATGGATGTAAGTTGAAGGGGAAGACCATGTTTTCGTATCCATCAGGTTGCCTCATTTCGTATCCATCCATTTCGACTCGATGGATTTCGTATCCATCGAAATATGTCCAGTTCGCATCGATCGTATTCTCATCGATCAGGTCCCATCACTTCGTATCGATCAACTCGGCAGTGTTCGAATCCATCGCATTCGTATCGATGGAGTTCGTATCCATGAGAGGAACCTCCCTTCGAACCCATCTGGATAGAGCATTTCGTATCTATGATTGAGCCTTCCTTCGAATCCACCATCATCATCTCGGTTTGGAGTGTGACACCTTCGCATCCATCAGGCCCTACCGATCCGAAACCATCAGATGATGCTTATTTCGTATCCATCGGCCTTCGCTACTTCGTATCGATCGATGGAACTGTTGTCGAATCCATAAGCGATGCTTTCTTCTAATCCATTGAGTCAACGAAGCCTGGATGATGTGTCATTCCACGATATGAATGGGGCGAAATACATGGAGTCGACACGGTCAACTCGGAGTGAAGACCGGATCGAGGCGAAGTGCACGAGCCGCGTCATCAGAGATCCACGTGAGAAGACCGGTTCGAAGGCATCGATATGAAATGATCGATTCGAACCAATCAGCCACCGAAGAACCCTATTTCGTATCGACCACATCTCGCGATCCACTGATCCAAATGCCATGAAATTTTCACAGGAGCTAGCATACATGATGAAGAATGTCTCCACCGAATTTCAGCTCGATTGGGCGTCATCTTGAACGATACGAAATGGCTTCGTATCGATCGCCGATCGAGTCGAAACTTCCTGAGATTGGTCATGTGGGCCCACTCACGTGCCAGAATGAGTCTCCCGAAGTTTGAGCAAAATCTCAGCCTCCCACGCCTATAAATAGAGCCCCAGAGCCTACAGAAAAGGGATTCTTGGATTCTCAAGCGCCCAGACTCTGCCGGATTGAGATCTCCATCATCCTACATCGTATTCTTGCTGTTGATTTCGAATTTCCAGTTGTACTTTGCTGTTGTTCACTGTAATCACTTGTAATCATTGAAAGAGAATCAATAAAACTGCAAAAACTTCAAAGTGGACGTAGGCAACACGCCGAACCACTATAAATTGCTTGTCTTTGCATTTATATTTTTGTTAATTGGAGTTTTTGTTAGATAATTCTCATTTTCAATTTACATTCTTCATTTATTATCTCTTCAAAAACTTTCGACGAGTGTTGTGCCCAATTTTAGTATAAATGCTTTGGTGCTTTCACTGAGAAAACCTAGATTTTCTCCCGCTCATTGGATCTGTCATCGATACCGGATTGTATAAATCTAAGAGAGAGATACAGATTTCAATTTCAGATTACTTCCATTCTATTCAGATTTGCAAAAATCTAGGGAAAGGATTCCACTTCTCAAGATGGTTAGCACAAGAACCGCTTCTACCGCCGCTGGTCAAGAAGGCCGGGATAGACAAAATCCCGTGCAACTACCTCCACCTAATCAAGATGATACCGGGCATTCCGATCCATCAGGTCTGGTTACTGGACAAGAGTTCCAGACATTGCTTCAGGAATTAACTCAAAGCCGGCAACAGCTAACTGAGCAGTTAAGCGTTAATGCTGAATTAGCTAATCAACTAGACCGCAAAGGGCGTAGAAGATCCAGACGGGATCATGCGTCTCGCTCCTCCACTGAAAGTTCTGCTTCATCCGATTACAATCATAGATCTACCCGTCCCAGGCTAGAGGGAAATTATGCACCGGCAATTGATCACCAGCCAGCGTTGACCGTTGGGCAGTTAAGAGTTGGCCCTTCTGCTAGTTTTCATACTGGACCCTCCTCCTGAGGAGGCACTGTTCCACAAAACACCACGGACAACCGTGCCACTACTACCACGGCTGATATAGGGATTGATATCCATAACCAACAAGGGCGTACTCCTGAATCGTACGTTCCAGAAAATATCGAGCCAAGGAGGCGAGACACAGACCGTCGACGGCGCCCGGCCCAACCTCGCAATGTGGAACCCGACCACACTTTGGCCCAACATGCGCAAAACGCTCCGATGCCAGACCTTTCAGCCATGATACGCCAAATGATTCGTGAGAGTCAGGGCTTGACAAATGACGATTGGGGAATCTCCCAAAGTCATACTCCGTTCACGGATGAAATTTTATATGCTGAACCCCCTTGGCGATTCAGAATGCCAACTCTGCCCATGTACGAAGGGAATTCCGACCCCAATCAACATATCCTGAAGTACGAATGGTCGATGAGTGCTGCAAGAGCTGATGATGCAGTGAAGTGCCGTAGTTTTCCCATTTCTTTGGGGGGCATCGCAACGATGTGGTTTACATGATTGCCTCCTCAATCAATCTCTTCGTTCGACCAGTTGGCTACTAAGTTTGTCGAGCAGTTTCGTATGCACGTCGCCAGGCCTAAAGACGTTAATACTTTATCCAATGTCACTCAGGCTCCCGGAGAGACACTCAGGCGATACTTGGAAAGGTTCAATGCCGCTTGTGCAGAGATTAGCAACCCCAATGATAATTCGATCTTAATGACATTAACTAAGGGGATTGACCCTGATTCCGAGTTTGGAAACTGGTTAGCTAGGAAGCCTCCCGCATCGTTGGACCGTTTCTATTCCAAAGCCGCTTAATTCTTGAGGCGTGAGGATGCGAAATAGTCTAGGAGACAGGACGACGTGAGACCTAACAGTGAGGGGATTCAGAGTAATGTTGCAGTCAAACAATCTAGTGAAAGTTCAGGAAAAGTCTAGCTGAATATTGAGAATAAACAAACTCAACAACCAAGGAACAGTGATAATCAGAATAGAAAACGGGATCAGAACTGTGGCCCGCGACGTAGGGCCCCAATGTTTGACAATTATACACCACTGAACACGTCACTGGAGAACGTGTATTTACAAACTTGCCACGCTATGCAGTATAAGAAACCTGCTCCGAAGCCATCGTCGGAGAGCCAGATCCAAACAGGAAAGTTCTGTAGATTCCATGAAAGTTATGGACATAACACCAATGAGTGTAGACATTTGCAAGACCTCATTGAGAAATTGATCAGAGAAAGAAAGCTGGATCAGTTCATTCGGGCGCCGCAGTATGGTGGTGCGGGCCCATCCAATCAAAACCGTGTGGAAACTCAAGAGAGACAGGAGGAACCTGCCCATACAGGCGGGAGGTTAGTTATTAACACAGTCAGTGGTGGTCCCCATCCAACAGACCGAAGCTGGAGGGAGATGGAGCATATGCCAATTATATCAGGCATGTGGACTTTGAATGTTGTAGTAATTTCGATGGAGGGGCTCCGGCCAAACTATAAAAGACGATGACGGATGACATCATATTCAGGAGCCGAGATGCTGATAGGGTCGAAGCCCCAACTATTGACCCACTTGTCATATCTGCCCAGGTCGGCCCTGCTTGGATGAAGAGGATCCTGGTGGACAGTGGGAGTTCAGTCAATATTTTGTTTAAGAGAGCATATGACCAGATGAAAATGGAAGCCAAAGATTTAAAGACTTGTCAATCTAGAATTCATGGCTTCGATGGGAGTGCTAATATACCCACTGGGGCGGTAGAGTTGGCAGTGGAGTTAGGAGTTGGAGAGTGCCGAAGGGTTCGAATTTTACAGTTTGTTGTTTTGGATATTCAATCCCCCTACAATGCATTTTTGGGCCGACCGGCCCTTGCCAAGTTCAGGGCAGCGATTGCCCCATGGTGTTTGACGTTAAAGTTCCCCACTGATCGTGGGATTGGAGTTATACAGGGAGATCAGGTTGTTGGAAGAGCCTGTTACGTGGCTGAGCTGCGCGAGGCGCAGCGACGAGAGAAAGGAAAGGGCGTAGAGGAATCTCTCTGCGTCCGTTTCACAAGCAATTGACAATTAGCGCCTGGGCCTCGGCCCGGGCACAACAACCAATTCCACAGGGATCTTGACCCGAGAGACAATGAAAACAAGGAAGAACCTATTGAAAGTCAGGCATCCCCGGCTGAGCTGACGATTGATGTTCCAATCGATGGTGACGATGACGATGATTCGAGAATGTTGAAGTTTAGGTCTCAGTTGAACCAAGAAATGTAACAGGAATTGGTTGATTTTCTCCAGGTGAATCTCGACGTGTTCGTCTGGACGTATTCTGATATGTGTGGGATCTCGCCGGACATCGCGAGCCATACCCTGAATATTGACCCACATCATATCTCGGTCAAGCAGAAAAGGCGCGGTATGGATCCAAGAGATCTGCCGCCCTTAAAGAAGAAGTTGATAAGCTAAAAGCCAATGGGTTTATCCGGGATTCTCTATATCCGGAGTGGGTATCCAACCCTGTACTTGTCCGGAAACCAAATGGGAAATGAAGAACGTGCATCGATTATTCCGACTTAAACAAAGCTTGTCCGAAAGACAGCTTTCCACTTCCTCGAATTGACCAACTCGTAGATTAGACGGCCGGACATGAATTATTATCTTTCATGGATGCTTACTCGGGCTACAATCAAATACCCATGCATGTGCCCGACCAAGAGCATACAAGCTTCGTAACCGATCTGGGACTATACTGCTACAAAGTCATGCCCTTCGGGTTGAAGAACGTCGGAGCAACTTACCAACGCTTGGTTAACCGGATGTTCGCTGACTAGATCGGAAAGACCATGGAGGTTTATGTGGACGACATGTTGGTGAAATCATGATACTCCACTGAATACATTAAAGACTTGGAGTCAATGTTCAATACCCTTCGGAGATACGGAATGAAGCTCAATCCGCTTAAGTGTCGTTTTGGAGTCGCATCCGAAAAATTCCTTGGGTTCATCGTCAACGCCAGAAGAATAGAAGCCAACCCCGAAAAGATCTGGGCTATCAGAAATTTACAAACTCCAAGAACTATAAAGCAAGTCTAGAGTCTCAACGGAAAGGTAGCAGCGCTGAGCAGGTTCATATCAAAGTCCACCGATAAATGCATCTCATTCTTCGATTTGATCCGAAAAGGGAAGCGGAACTTTGAATGGACTGCGGAGTGCGAGGACGCATTCAAATCATTGGTTCAACATCTTTCCACACCGCTCATTCTTTCAAAGCCTATCAACCACGAACAGTTGTATCTTTACCTGGCAGTGTCAGAAAATGCAATCAGCGCTGCCCTTGTTCGGGAAGAAGACAGAGTTTAGAAACTGGTATACTATGTTTGCAAACGACTCACCGGAGCTGAGAGAAACTATCCGAAGCTGGAGAAATTAGCCTACTGCCTAGTCATTGCCTCGAGGAAGCTCCGTCCATACTTTCAGGCTCATCCCATCACTGTATACACCGATCAGCCATTACGACAGGCCCTCACGCTGCCTGAGACGTCTGGTAAGTTGCTCAAATGGAACATCGAACTGAGTCAATTCGATATCTCTTACACTCCAAGGAGAGCTATTCACGGTCAAGTCCTAGCAGATTTTATAGCCGAGTTTACTGTTCCTGAATACTTTCCTGAGACCAGCAAATCTCCTGAGTATATCTGGAAGCTACACACTGATGGTGCATCCAACGATCGGTGCTCGGGCGCTGGGGTAGTACTTGAAACCCCCGAGGGCCGATCCATATGCTACGCTTTAAAGTTCGAGTTCCGTGCGACCAATAATGAAGCAGAATATGAAGCTTTACTTGCTGGGTTGAAGCTGGCTCGTGATCTGAAAATTACCGCTGTGGAAATCTATTGTGACACCCAATTAGTCGTGTGCCAGGTCCAGGGCGAATATCAGGCGAAAGATCGAAGGCTAGCTGCTTATCTAGCTCGTATCCGAAAAGTGCTTGATCGGTTTGATTACTATTCCATTTTATACATACCCCGAGAGCATAATCAGAAAGCCGATTCGTTGGCAAAGTTAGCAAGTACGGGTGAAGCTCAGCAGTTAGGGCTCGTCCTCGTTGAATCTCTGTCCTCTCCAAGCATTGATCAAATGGAGACTGACTTCACCTTTGAGACTACTTCCAGTAGGAAGTCATGGATGACCCCTTGTCGAGATTATATTGAGCATGGGACATTGCCTGAGCGCAGAAGTGAGAAGAGACAGATTCTTCGAAAAGCCTAGCGGTTCATTATTCAAAATGGAGTTATGTATCGAAGAGGATATTCTGTTCCTCTCCTCTGGTGCATCACGCACGACGAAATCAAACGAGTATTACATGATGTACATGAAGGAGAATGTGGCGATCACACTGGGAGGCAAGCACTCACAAAGAAAGTACTCCTGTATGGGTATTATTGGCCCACCGTTAACCGTGACGCAGCAGACTATGCTATAAAAATGTGATAAATGCAAAAAACATGCTCGGATTCCTAGAGCCCCACCTACTGTGATAACCCAAATGGTCAGTCCTTGGCCGTTGGCAGTATGGGGCATTGACATAATCAGTACATTGCCTTTGGCCAAAGGTGGCGCGAAGTACGCCATCGTCGCAGTTGATTACTTCACCAAATGGGCCGAAGCTGAACCTCTTGCAACAATCACGACGAAGAAAGTCATCAACTTTGTAGTACGCAACATTATCTGTCGGTTCGGTCTTCCGCATACTATTATCACCGATAACGGAGCCCAGTTCGACAACGTTGAATTCAAGAATTTCTATCAACGATTCCATATCCATAAGAAATTCTCTGCAGTTGCACACCCTTAAGAAAATGGCCAAGTCGAAGCTGTTAATAAGGTTATCAAATCTATTTTGAAGAAACGACTGGAAAAATCCGGGGGCAAATGGGTTGATGAACTTCCTATGGCTTTATGGGCTTATCGAACGACCCACAAGACTGCAACCGGACACACTCCATTTTCTCTATCTTATGGCTCGGAAGCCGTTATTCCAGTCGAGATGGAAGTATCTTCTCATCGTGTGACGTACTATGATCCGAAAACGAGTGCCATGCTACTTGCTGAATCTCTGGATTTACTCGATGAAAAGCGTGAAGAGGCTGATCTGAGGGCAGCCGCGTATCGGAGTCGAGTCGCCCGAATATACAATGCTAAGGTCTGGCCACGAACCTTTGAACTCGGAGATCTCGTACTCAAGAGGATCTATCCTGTCCCTTTACACATGAAACCTAATTGGGAAGGACCATATGTGATTTCACAAAAGCTCGGAGATGGCACATTCAAGTTATCAATCATTGACGGTCTTATTCTGCCGAGAGCTTGGAATAGCGAGAGTCTCCGTCGCTACTATACATGACAGGCTTTATTTGTTTTAGCCCATTATTTCCTTTGCATTTTATTTTCACATTTCGAAATTTGAACTTGTAATAAGGTGTGACGACCCAGAATTTTTAAGTATTTAAAATTGGGATTTAAATTAATTTTACATATTTAATGGTTAGATATTAACTTGAATTACGAATATCACAATTTATTTGATAATTAAATTATTGAATTAAATAGTTTGAAGTTGAGTAAAATGCTAAATCTGGAGTTCTAAGCCTGTTAAAATATAATTTGAAGGCCTATAAAATTTATATTAATAATACTGAGAATAATAGAAGTTGTAAAATTAAATTTAACAATGATTTGTTCGGTTTTGAAATTTTATCATTTTCAATTGAATTTAAAAATAGTATTCCGAGGCACAGTCTCGGAATTCGATGAAACCAGTTCCATTGGGTCCGTAATATGAAATTATTATCGGATTTCAAATTTCATATCGATCGGAGTTGTTGTATGCTTATACATTATGTAAATGCGTTGAAAATTTAATCGAGATTTTTATAGAAAAAAATTATTAAACCAGTAGCCACCCTAGCATCTGATTTCCGTCGACATAGTTGTCTCCCCTTTTCGTTTCAAGCACGCTACTTTTGTCTTCCCTCAGAAGCCAAGATCAAAACAAATATCTGAAGATGATTAGATCTACCGAAATTCCTTTTCCTTATTTCAAATCTCTTCCTCCTCAATCCATAAATGAAGTCGCTTTCCCCTTTAATTATTTCAGCCAAACCCTTCTTACTATAATCGCACACCCCACTTCTTCTATTTCGGTAAGAGCATCAAAGAAGGAAAAAAAAAGAAGAGGGAGATGGAGTCGTGAATCCCTTGAAGTCGCGAAATCGTTGAGGGATTATTCAGATTCTATTTCATCTTCACGAAATCTCGAATCCAAATTCAAGCAAGGGGAGGCGCTTCGCGCACGCACTTGGAGGGGAACGGCGGTGGCTTAGGGCATTACGGCATGAGGAAGGACACGGTATTAAGTTAGGGTTCGTTCGAGCTTCGGTTTTGAAGAGGGATCGCGAGCCCTATTCGCGTTGCCTGTGCCTGGGTCAATCGCGAAGCACACTTAGGAAGGGGGGTTAACTGTTGATTGGGGTTTTCGAGGCATGGCTGTTCGCGCGTACTTCGAGGTGATGGAGATGGGTATCGCGATTTCTCGCGTAAGGGACGGCAAGGTATATCCTATTTCGATTTTAAATTCACATTTATTTTTATGCATACATAGTAAATATATATATATATATATAATATTACAATGAAAACATTAATATATATGTACAGATAGATCAATATTTTTCTCAGTAAGGTGTAAACCGATTTTAGGCTTTATTTTTATATATATATATATATATATCTATCTATTTTGAGTACAAAAAAAAGAGGAGAGGAAGAAAACTGCAGCAGTATATAGATGTGTAGTTTATGTATTTTAAATGTTAATAATAATAATATGTATATATGGGTATACAGTAAAACCGAAAAACTTAATGATATGGTAAGGAAATAATCATTTAGTTAAAATGGAATGGTTAATTAATTAATTTGTTCAAAGGGGATTTAATTTTAAATTAGATAATTAATTAAATCAATGGGGAGTAATTGTTCAATTTATTCAATTATTAATAAATTATATAATGTTATACAAGGTCTTAAATCGTGAAGTATCTAGCCTATTTGGATCGGATCAGCATATTCAAAATCAAGGTGAGTAAATCTCACTCATCTGGTTCTTTTAAATTTAAATGATTAAATTTAAATTTAAATGATTAAATTTAAATAATTGTTTGAATGGTTGAATTGATTAATGTGTTATAGTATGGTATATTGTGGGATTGGTATTTTATGTTGTGCTAACGTCTGTGGATGCAGGGAAAACAGGTTGGAGGGATCCAACTGGACCCCTCAACATTTATTTAAATTAATTAATATTTTCTGTTGTGATTACTTGATATTCTATGATGAATCATATTGGAATATTGAATGCCATGGGTTGATGGAATATATTTTAGGTATAAAGAGCTACTAAAAATATATAAATTGGATTTTTGGAAGAAAACAAAGAAGTAAATTTGTAGGCGAAATAATTATAAAAAAATTGGAAAAAAATTTAAGAATGAATTAAAAAGAAATGGAAGTGGTATCACAATACTAATAAATAACTCGTGTATGAAGAGATTTTGAATAATCGAAAATTAATGAATTGTAAAATCAAGTGATATTATTTCAAAGGAATAAAGAATTATTTAAAAATTTAAAGTTCAAATTTATTTAAAAGAATAAAGAAGTAATTTGGGGAATCTAAATTGGTATTTCAGTTAAAAATTTTTTAAATCATAATTAAGGAAATAAATATGAAATTAATGGATTTTGGAATTAAAAAGGAAGTAAATTGGGAATCAATTTGGAAATTGATTCAAGTGTTTGGATTGATGATTTAAAGATGAACGTGAAGAGAAGTATGTTTCTCTGGATAGCCAAGTACGTTTAAAGAATTTTTTTAAATATAAGATAAAAAGTTTTTAATGTTGTTTTAAAAAGTAAAGCAAGCAGTGTAAAGAAAACATAGTTTCAATTGTTGATGAACATGGCATCCTACATTCTACTGCTGAAGGTGTTCATCATGCTTTTGAACATTTTTTCACTTCCATGCTTGGTAACTCAGATAACTTCATTCCTGAGATTGATATTATACCATCTGACATTTTGCCAAAACTTAATCAAAATGACTATAATTATCTATGTACTGAAGTTACCCATGATGAAATACATGATGCTATGTTCTCTCTTAACACAAACTCGTGTGGTGGTCCTGATGGTATGAACGCTTGTTTCTACACCACTTGCTGGTCTATTGTTTCTGAAGATGTATGTAATGCCATAACAATGTTCTTCAAAAAGAGTAAACTCTATCGGTCCTTTAATTACACTAATATAACTTTAGTCCCCAAGACCAAGAATGCTCATGAAGTTAAAGACTTTCGTCCTATATCCTGTTGTAATACAATTTATAAGTGCATTTCTAAGATTATTGCTACGAGATTAAAATTGGTGCTCCCCAATATTATATCTACCAATCAAGCTGCCTTCCTCCCTGGAAGAAATATTCTTGATCATATTCTTCTAGCTCACGAACTATTGAAAGGATACAACAGTACAAATTCTGCCCCTAAGGCGATGATAAAACTTGACATCATGAAAGCCTTTGATATGTTGCAATGGGATAGCATAGTTCGCATAATGGGATATATGAATTTTCCACCTCATTTTGTTGCTTGGGTATATGAATGTATGTCAACTCCTAATTTTTCGATCAACATTAATGGTGTGATGAAAGGATTTTTTGGAAGCAAACAAGTAATTAGACAAGGAGATCCATTATCTGCTTATATTTTTATCTTGGTGATGGAACTGCTAACTAGGATGATTAATGAAGCAATACAGCATGGAAAAATTAAGCTCCATCCAAAATGTGAAGATCCCCAAATATCATCCCTTATGTTTGCTGACGATCTAGTTTTGTTCTGTGCTCCTGATGCTTACACTGTTCAAAATATTATGAACATTCTCCAACAGTTTTATACTATGACAGGCCTTAGAGTTAACATCCAAAAATCTGCTATCACTATTGCTGGAGTTAATTTACAGCAGATAACTCTTATAGCAAATATCTCTGGATTACCTCTTAACCTTTCCAATGATACGTATCTAGGATTACCACTTACTACTTCCAAGATAACAACTAATCAATGCATACCTTTGTATCAGAGAATTACTTCAAGAATGACAAATTGGACCACCAGGATGCTGAGTCAAGCAGGCAGGCTAACTCTTATCAAGTCTATCATCTTTGCCATGCAAGTGTACTGGGCAAAAACCTTTGTTCTTCCCTTCAAATTAATTAAAATGATCAGAAGTGCCATTATGAGATTCTTTTGGACTGGCAGAACCATGGGGAGATACCTTGCACCTATTAAATTCAATTCTCTTGAGATTCCTTTAAATAAGGGAGGGCTAGGACTGTTTAACCTCAAGCAATGGAATAAAACTGCTTTTGCTAAACATTTTGATACTCTGTACAATAATCCTGATAGCTTATGGGCAAGGTGGTCTGATAAGAATGTGATTAAGGGTAAAAACTTATGGAATATGAATAAGCCTCAAAATTTAAGCTGGACTTGGCAATGCATGTTCAAACTTAAGGAGTATGTCCTCCCTCTAATACAAATGAACACTGATCCTATTTACAAAGTTAAATTCTGGGATGATCCTTGGCTCGATAAGGGTTATATTATTAGACGTAAACTTTCATTCAATGAAATTATGCAAACTGGTATTCATCTATCTACTTATGTCATGGATGTGCTTCACATTTTTCAGGGAGTAGGCAAAAATTCTTTGAACCAGCGTATCCAGATTATTTGGGATAAGATAAGACAGTTTACCCCTATACAGTCTACTTCTCCTAGGATTGTATGGGGAGAGAAGAAAGCAGATTATAAAATTGGTGAAACTTATAAGTATATGCAAGGAAACAGTGACATTCATGCTTGGTCGTGGTGGAAGAGAGTTTGGAATAATGATAGTAGTATGGGTGAAAATTTATTTCTATGGAAGGTTTTGAAGCGAGCAATTCTAACTAAAGCGAAATTGGCAAGCATGGGAATGAATATGGATATGCTTTGCCCTTTTTGCAGTGAGTTTGTTGAAACAGTTGAACACCTCTTCTTTGAGTGTGAAATAAATATGCAGAGCTGGGCAGAAATCATGGTGAGCATTGAAGGCATCTGTCCTTCTCTTGACAACAATATTGAGTGGAATAACATTCATGCTATTACGGGGGGTAAGCAAACGAATAAACGAATGAACACTGTGGTTCTCAAAAGTTTCTTATATGCAGTTTGGAAAGAACGGAACACAAGAATTTTTGATGCAAATAAAGGAAAGACTGATGCTTCTTTTAAAATTTAGATAAAGCATGAAGTTATTTGCTCCCTACAAATGCTGAGTGTTTGTGATCCTGGGATATACATGTTACTGCATCTGTAATTTGTTCTTTGTTTTTTTTTCTGTGTCTTCTCCTGTGTGTGTGCAGCTCTTGTTGTCCCTTTGTGTTTGTTCCTCTCTGTAAGTTTTTTATTTGTGTTTTAATAAATTGGTCGGGGACCAATTAACCCCGTCGGCCATGCCAAAAAAAAAGTATGTTTTAGGAATTTATTATTTCTAAATATCTAAATTCTAAAGTAAATATTTTCAAATCTATTATCGAAGAAATTATTTAAAAAGGTAACTTAGTGTTTTGGTTTAAACTGTGAAAACCTAGTTGTATATTTTATAAAGTAATCATATTTTCAAATATTTATATAGTATGTATATTTTAACCAATTATTGAAATAGTTTTAGATTAAATGTTTTAAAGTAAATTCCAAATTAAGTATTTTCATTAAATCTATTATTATAATAATTATTTAAAGAATGATTTATTATTTTGTTTAAAGAAGAAAATCTAGTTATATTTATAAAGTAAACTTATTTTAATTGTTCCTAAAGTATTATTTTAAATTAAGTACTAAAGTAAAATTTTCTAAATTAAACGTTAAACATACTTCACAAATAAAGTGTTTTGAAATTATTTTAAAAATCTAAAATCTTGTGCTTGGTGATTCCAGTAGAAATAGAAATATTTGGAATTTATTCTGAGAAAGGAAGATGGATTGAAAACTGTTTTCAAAAAGGGTTTGAAAACTTGAAATATATCTCGTGAAGATATTTTTGAGGGTAATAAATAATTTGGGAAATTATTTATTGTTTGATGGTTGTTTCTGAATATTAATTGATAGTTAAATAACCGACTATCAATATTGGCCAAATACGTTGATCGTTTCGAAGAGACCGGGATCGAGATTTATTTCTCGAAAACCACTTCGATCTGGTTTGTACGTTTCGTAGAAACGAGTTTGGATTCGAAGATGGAGCAGTGAAGTGCCAGGGCTAGTCGCTACTAATCTTGAGGATATTTCCAAAATGGATGTTGTAGGAATAGTGCATTCGGTTCCGTTCGAACCCGGGACGGATTTGTATGGATGAATGCTTTTGGAATATCGTCAGGTGGACGATGGGCATTCTAAGGGATATGCTCTAAAAAGGTAACGCTTAGCCTCAAGCCTCATCAAATGGGAATGATTGAAAATCAGGGGTTATGCAGCAAGGCTAGGTGGGTAGCACCCAAGCAGGGTGAGGTCATCCCTGCCTAGATGTCCCTTTTTATTTCGGCTTAGTGGGCGGTTGCTGATCCCAACCGCGGGGTGTTCTCACTCGGGATTATCCAGTAAGGGGTAGTCCCGGTCTTGTGTTGCAGGGGAGCGGGCGTACTCCTCGGTACTGCGATCTAGGCCACGTACTGTGACAGGTGGTACCCCAGTGCCTAGTCATTAGTTGGAAATCCATTTTCCCTACGAGCCTTGTACGAGTTTTATTTGTATTACCCACTCTGTGGCTTGTAGCTGGAATTTAATGAATGTAACAATTTCGGCTATTTTATAATTATTTCTATATAGACCTTATTATAATATCAGAGGATTTCCATAAAAATTATTTTAGCTATCGTAAGGTAAAAACCCGACATGTTTATTTGTGGCGTGGTCTTACGAGATGCTTTTGTTTTTAAAGGATTTTTGAAACTTTAATAATCAATTGAGTGTGATTTTCTCACGCTGGTATTCCAGATTGACTCGGGTATTATTTAACTATAATGCTCGGGTCAGACCGAGTATTATAGGATACAGGATTTGATGTTGTGGAGCTCAGGAGACGAGCTAGAGGACGATGCGTATTTTCATACTTGTTTTATATATATTCCGCTGTGTTGAGTAGCTGTGTATCCTGTTGTATGTTATTGATGTTGAGCTGAGTTTGATGTACTCTGTTGATGTAATATATAAACATGTATATTTGATTTGTTTAATGATCATTTATTATCTATTATATTTTACTCCGCTGCGATGGTTAGATTCTGATGTTGTTTCCTATTTTCTTCTTCTACCTCTTCTTCTTTAACCCAAATGGTTCGTATTCCTGTACAACTTGAGTTGATTTAGGTAGTATAGTATCGACTCAAGGGGTACGGATTTGCGGGTCGTTACACTTGGTATCAAAGCATGGGTTGGAGATAACCTTGGCTCTGGTGGGCGAATACTCATTTAATAGGGTTCATAGTACTCTAGAATGAGTTAGAGTGTATTAATAGATATGAGCACGTATTTGTTAGTGAATATAAAATTGTTTTATATTATGTTGATTTATTGGTTGAGTGTTTATGGATTCTGGTCGATATATGGGACTTCATGTCATCGATAGGGATTTCTAAACTCTTGAACAAGATAAACCGACACAGTATTGTTTTAAATAGGGTGAATGAGATAATTTTACCCAAATTTATTTTGTATATCAAGGAAATAATTTTTCGTAAATTATTATAGTTATATATGGATGCTTGGTTGTTAGGAATAACAACATTAAATTATTATTAATGAGTAAAATTGAATAAGAAATTGGAATAATAACTAAAGATTAAGGAAGAAATTAATAATAAATGAAATTTGTGAATGTGATTCATAATTGAATAAGGAATTGAACTCATAATTAAAAACTAAGAAACAAAATCATAAACAAATGAGATTTGTAGATATAAACTAAATGTGAATTATAGTGTGATTAATTATTAAAGTAAGATAAAATTCCAAAGTAATGTTTGAATATAAACTTAAACAGTTTGGGATTTGGAAATTTGGGAATTTAGATTCCTTTGAATTTGATAATGATTCTCAAGGGTTGGGAAGATAATATATATTGAGAAATATTTTTAAATCGGATGTGAAATCTAGAGAGATTTGGAATTTAAAAAAATTTGAAGGGTTTTTAAAAAAAAGAAAAGCATTGAACTCTTTACGGTCGCTGGAAAATAATTTCGATGATGATCGCGACATCATCGGTGTTCATTTTCCAGTTTCCAAAAGAGGGATTGCTACTAGGATGATTTGGATTAATGTTTGTTGGAGAAATTTGGTTGATTTGGAAATGCAAAGGAATAGTTTGGTGAGATATATATATATATATATATATATATATATATATATATATGTTTTCAAAATTGAATGTTGAACTTAAATATGAAAAAAAAATTAGTCGAGTTGGACTAAATAAAACAAAGTTTTGAGATTTAAAATTTGTAAGTAACTGATTAGTTAATATAGTATACAAATGAAATGAAATTCAAAATTGGATGATGCTTGATTTAATGGTGTAAAAATAATCGTAGAATAAGTTCAAATGGACTGAAATAATTAATGTTGGAAATAAAATTTATTGGTTGAAAATGAATTTGTGAATGATGAATGGATCAACTATTGAACTTATAAAGTAAAGTTGATATTAATAAGAAGAAATTGAAAATTTTAATCCGGGAATTAGAATTTGACTTAAGTGAATGAAGTGAAGAGAATATATTTGAATTTAACTTGAGATAAGTTAAATAAAAATTGAAATTGAAATTGAAATTGAATTAAATTGGATATAAAGTTGAAAGGTAAAATGATTATAATTGTGAAATGAAAATTTATACCTTACGCTAGTAAGTGATATATAATTTGAATTTGGTATAAGATGAAATGACTCGAATGGACAATATAAGCTTTCGAATAAATAAATAAGTTGTGAACTCATATATTGAGAAATAAAATTTAGTTAAATTTAGATTGAATTGAATCAAAATTCATTTGTGTCATGAATGTTATTACATGGAATTAAGTCCTTGCTTAATAAAATTTAAAAGAATGAGGAGTACCTAAATTTAACTGGAATTAAGCTAAATTAATTGGATTGAAATAAATTCAGTTGAGTATAGATAATATTGAATGGAATAAATTCTTACTTAAATAAATAAAAATATAAACTAAGTAAGTATTAAATTGGAGTAAATAAGCTTCGGAGGCTTATAAAAGAATTGTAGAGCATTGAATAAAAAAAAAGAATATATATACCCAAACTTGGGATATAAAGTAAGATTGAACTCAAGGAAATCGGATAAAATGATTTTCAAGATAAATGAAAAAGAAAATCAAGTATGGAATTATAAATTAGATGTGTTGAATGAAATTGAAATTGGATTAAAATGGATATGGTGTGAGTTGTAAACAAATCCGATTGAAGCATAAATTGAATGACCTTATTATTAATAAATTTAACAATGAATTGTTAATGTAAATTAAAATTTAAAATGGATAAAAGAATAAAATAATCGAATAAATTAGTGAAATGGTTGGATTTGATCAAAGGAAAATCAAATCAAAGATTGTGAATAGATAATAGAGTTTGGAAATAAAGCTTGAGTTGTGTGAAATTGGATTAAAATAAAAATGAATTGAGATGAAAATAAATCCAATTTGTGTATGAATAAATTAAAATGGGAGTGAACTTAAGTTATGAAATGGTAATGAATTGAAGTAAATTAACTTAAGTTTAAAATTAATAGAAGCATCGGATGATGTCGAGTATAATAAAAATAGTTTGGAATCAAACTTTTTGGATATGAAAGAAATGCAATGGAAGTTTGTGAATAAATTTAAAATGGGATGGGATTAAACGTAAATTGAGTTGGAATCAATTTAAATGGTTATAAAGCTTATGTAATTATTTATTCACAGTAATATTGTCGAATTGCATTAGAAAATTGGTCGTTCGAAGTAAACGGAGGTAAACAAAATTATATGAATCAATAGCAGTTTAATAAATTGATTGTGGCATCTATTGAAATGAATATGCATTCATGAATTGAATGGAATGGTATGTGATTTGAATGCAAACAATTTAAAATTAGTGTCGAAACCTTGCATATGTACTTATGAATGTATATCACATGCATTACTTATGAAATCTATGTGATTTGAATATAAGTGAAATGTTATTAAATTGCATATATTTAGTACTTACACATTTAAATTGAGTAAGTACAGGTACCGGGGAGCCGTTTGGCTGGATTTGGTCGCGCTAAATGCTAAAATAAATAAGCCGCTTGCTTATAAATGCTAAATAAGGTACGCCTACGCAATAAAAATAGGAAATATGAACTTTTTTGGTTTTTCCGACCGTGTGGGTCGATGTATATATATTTATATCTTTTGTCAAATTGCAAAAGCTCCTCCGTACAAAGTAGACTCTGCCAAAATTTTCCGGAAATTTTGGGAGTTAGAAACTTTTTGAAAATTTGGAAAATTTTGTTAACGACAAAACGATTTCAAACTGGAAATTGAAATAAATTAGTGAATGAAACTACTATAAAATAATAATATGAATCAATATAAATGGAAGATAAAATTAAATGTTCAGAGTTGAAAATAAATTAAATTCATATAGAAATGGAAGAATCAATTTGAATAGAAATAGATATAAACTGAAAGTGGTAAAGTGAAAATAAATATAAGAAACATATAAAATGCTTATACTAAACTTAAGTAAGGAATGATGCATACTCAATTCGAAATTGATATTGTAAATATAATCTAAAGTAATAGTAGAATGAATAATTACTGACATTTTGTAAGAAAATTGATATAATGTTTTTGAATATTGTGATTGGATATTATTGCTAAGGGAATATACAGGTATTATGAAGGAAAAGAAAATGGGTTTTTATTCCAGAAGATAAATTTTAATTGCTCGATAAAAAGGTATGTATTTAAATTTCTGTATGAAATTTGATTGGGTTTTTGATCGAGCCACTTGGCTTTTTGTTTTCTTTTGGAATTTGGGAGCCCGTAGAGGCCTTTTGTAGTTGTATAGAGCTAGCCGCGCAAAGAAGAAGCTGGCGAAATTTAGAGAGTTAGAAATTTTTTGAGAAAATTTTGATAATTCAAAATTTGGTTTTAAATTGAAACTTGAATGGTTAAACAAATAGTAAAGTTTGAAACTATAGGAGGATTTGGAAAGTTAGTAAGAGTGATAAGGGGTCTTCTATAAAAAGATAGTTGGAAGAATGTTGAATTGTTGGTTTTGAGAAAAGTAAACGGGTATTGGACCATTCTTCCTAACTAGTAATTTCGGGGACGAAATTCTTTTAAGGGGGGAGGAATGTGACGACCCAGAATTTTTAAGCATTTAAAATTGGGATATTTAAATTAATTTTACATATTTAATGGTTAGATATTAACTTGAATTATGAATATCACAATTTATTTGATAATTAAATTATTGAATTAAATAATTTGAAGTTGAGTAAAATCTGGAGTTCTAAATCTGTTAAAATATAATTTGAAGGCCTATAAAATTTATATTGATAATAATGAGAATAATAGAAGTTGTAAAATTAAATTCAACAATGATTTGTTCGGTTTTGAAATTTTATCGTTTTCAATTGAATTTAAAAATAGTATTCCGAGGCACAGTATCGGAATTCGATGAAACCAGTTCCATTGGGTCCGTAATATGAAATTATTATCGGATTTCAAATTTTTTGTCGATCGGAGTTGTTTTGTGCTTATACATTAAGTAAATGCGTTGAAAATTTAATCGAGATTTTTATAAAAAAAATTTTATTAAACCAGTAGCCACCCTAGCATCTGATTTCCGTCAACCTAGTTGTCTGCCCTTTTCGTTTCAAGCACACTACCTTTGTCTTCCCTCAGAAGCCAAGATCAAAACAAATATCTGAAGACGATTATATCTACCGAAATTCCTTTTCCTTATTTCAAATCTCGTCCTCCTCAATCCATAAACGAAGTCCCTTTCCCCTTTAATTATTTCAGCCAAACCCTTCTTACTATAATCGCGCACCCCTCCTCTTCTATTTCGGTAAGAGCATCAGAGAAGAAAAAAAAAGAGGGAGATGGAGTGAATCCCTTGAAGTCGCGAAATCGTTGAGGGATTATTCAGATCCTATTTCATCTTCATGAAATCTCAAATCCAAATTCAAGCTTGGGGAGGCGCTTCGCGCACGCGCTTGGAGGGGAACGGCGGTGGCTTAAGGCATTACGGCATGATGAAGGACATAGTATTAAGTTAGGGTTCGTTCAAGCTTCGATTTTGAAGAGGGATTGCGAGCCCTATTCGCGTTGCCTGTGCCTTAGTCAATCGCGAAGCACACTTAGGAAGGGGGGTTGACTGTCGATTGGGGTTTTCGAGGCATGGCTGTTCGCGCGTACTTTGAGGTGATGGAGATGGGCATCGTGATTTCTTGCGCTCGCGTAAGGGACGGCAAGGTATATCCTATTCCGATTTTAAATTCACATTTGTTTCTATGCATACAGAATAAATATATATATATAATATATTACAATGAAAACATTAATATATATGTATAGATAGATTAATATTTTTCTCAGTAAGGTGTAAAACCGATTTTAGGCTTAATTATATATATATATATATTTTGAGTACGAAAAAAAAGATAAGAGAGGAAGAAAACTGCAACAGTATATAGATATGCAGTTTATGTATTTTAAATGTTAATAATAATAATATGTATATATGGGTATACGGTAAAGCCGAAAAAATTAATGATGTGGTAAGGAAATAATCATTTAGTTAAAATGGAATGGTTAATTAATTAATTTGTTCAAAGGGGATTTAATTTTAAATTAGATAATTAATTAAATGAATGGGGAGTAATTGTTCAATTTATTCAATTATTAATAAATTATATAATGTTATACAAGGTCTTAAATCGTGAAGTATCAAGCCTATTTGGATCGGATCAGCATATTCAAAATCAAGGTGAGTAAATCTCACTCATCTGGTTCTTTTAAATTTAAATGATTAAATTTAAATAATTGTTTGAATAATTGAATTGATTGATGTGTTATAGTATGGTATATTGTGGGATTTGTATTTTATGTTGTGCTAACGTCTGTGGATGCAGGGAAAACAGGTTGGAGGGATCCCACTGGACCCCTTAACATTTATTTAAATTAATTAATATTCTTTGTTGTGATTACTTGATATTCTATGATGAATCATATTGGAATATTGAATGCTATGGGTTGATGGAATATATTTTTGGCATAAAGAGCTACTAAAAATATATAAATTGGATTTTTGGAAGAAAATAAAGAAGTAAATTTTTAGGCGAAAGAATTATAAAAAAATTGGAAAAAAAAATTTAAGAATGAATTAAAAAGAAATGGAAGTGATATCATAATACTAATAAATAACTTCGTGTATGAAGAGAATTTGAATAATCAGAAATTAATGAATTGTAAAATCAAGTGATATTATTTCAAAGGAATAAAGAATTATTTAAAAATTTAAAGTTCAAATTTATTTAAAAGAATAAAGAAGTAATTTGGGGAATCTAAATTGGTATTTCAGTTAAAAATATTTTAAATCATAATTACGGAAATAAATCTGAAATTAATGGATTTTGGAATTAAAAAGGAAGTAAATAGGGAATCAATTTGGAAATTTATTCAAGTGTTTGGATTGGTGATTTAAAGATGAACGTGAAGAGAAGTATGTTTCTCTGGATAGCCAAGTACGTTTAAAGAATTTTTTTAAATATAAGATAAAAAGTTTTTAATGTTGTTTTAAAAAGTATGTTTTAGGAATTTATTATTTCTAAATATCTAAATTCTAAAGTAAATATTTTCAAATCTATTATCGAAGAAATTATTTAAAAAGGTAACTTAGTGTTTTGTTTTAAAGAGTGAAAACCTAGTTGTATATTTTATAAAGTAATCATATTTTCAAATATTTATATAGTATGTATATTTTAACCAATTATTGAAATAGTTTTAGCTTAAATGTTTTAAAGTAAATTCCAAAGTAAGTATTTTCTTTAAATCTATTATTATAATAATTATTTAAAGAATGATTTAGTATTTTGTTTAAAGAAGAAAATCTAGTTATATTTATAAAGTAAACTTATTTTCATTGTTCCTAAAGTATTATTTTAAATTAAGTACTAAAGTAAAATTTTCTAAATTAAACGTTAAACATACTTTACAAATAAAGTGTTTTGAAATTATTTTAAAAATCTAAAATCTTGTGCTTGGTGATTCCAATGGAAATAGAAATATTTGAAATTTATTCTGAGAAAGGAAGATGGTTTGAAAACTGTTTTCAAAAAGGGTTTGAAAACTGGAAATATATCTCGTAAAGATATTTTTGAAGGTAATAAATAATTTGGGAAATTATTTATTGTTTGATGGTTTTTTCCGAATATTAATTGATAGTTAAATAACCGACTATCAATATTGGCCAAATACGTTGATCGTTTCGAAGAGACCGAGATCGAGATTTATTTCTCGAAAACCACTTCGATCCGGTTTGTACGTTTCATAGAAACGACTTTGGATTCGAAGATGGAGCAGTGAAGTGCAAGGGCTAGTCGCTACTAATCCGGAGGATATTTCCAAAATGGATGTAGTAGGAATAGTGCCTTCGGTTCCGTTCGAACCCGGGACAGACTTGTATGGATGAATGCTTTGGGAATATCGTCAGGTGGACGATGGGCATTCTAAGGGATATGTTCTAAAAAGGTAACGCTTAGCCTCAAGCCTCATCAAATGGGAATGACTGAAAATCAGGGGTTATGCAGCAAGGCTAGGTGGGTAGCACCAAAGCAGGGTGAGGTCATCCCTGCCTAGATGTCCCTTTTTATTTCGGCTTAGTGGGCGGTTGCTGATCCCAACTGCGGGGTGATCTCACTCGGGATTATCAAATAAGGGGTAGTCCCGATCTTGTGTTGCAGGGGAGCGGGCATATTCCTCGTACTGTGACAGGTGGTACCCCAGTGCCTAATCATTAGTTGGAAATCCATTTTCCCTACGAGCCTTGTACGAGTTTTGTTTGTATTACCCACTCTATGGCTAGTAGGTGGAATTTAATGAATGTAACAATTTTGGCTATTTTTTAAGTATTTGTATATAGACCCTATTATAATATCAGAGGATTTCTATAAAAATTGTTTTAGCTATCGTAAGGTAAAAACCTGACATGTTTATTTATGGCTCGGTCTTACGAGATGCTTTTGTTTTCAAAGGATTTTTGAAACTTTAATAATCAATTGAGTGTGATTTTCTCACGCTGGTATTCCAGACTGACTCGGGTATTATTTCACTGTAATGCTCGGGTCAGACCGAGTATTATATGATACAGGATTTGATGCTGTGGAGCCCAGGAGACGAGTTAGAGGACGATGCGTATTTTCGTACTTGTTTTATATATATTCCGCTGTGTTCAGTAGCTGTGTATCCTGTTGTATTTTATTGATGTTGAGCTGAGTTTGATGTACTCTGATGATGCAATATATAAACATGTATATTTGATTTGTTTTGTGTAAAGATCATTTATAATCTATTATATTTTACTCCGCTGCGATGGTTAGATTCTGATGTTGTTCCCTATTTTCTTCTTCTACCACTTCTTCTTTAACCCAAATGGTTCGTATTTCTGTACAACTTGAGTTGATTTAGGTAGAATAGTGTCGACTCAAGGGGTACAGATTTGTGGGTCGTTACATAAGGCAACTGACTTTGCCATATTTTCTTATTTCAGCAATAAAATGCTATCTCTTCGAGCCAGGGTTGTGATTTATTGAATATGACATACAACATCATGATGCATGGAGAGTTAAGCTCCATCATAGGGTGGGATTTATTCAAATAGGGAGTGATTGAGGTACGACAAGTCACTCACTAAGTGAAATCCGAGCTCAGGGGCATGTCACCACACCAACATCTAAAAGGACTGATACACGACAATCCTTCCATTGACTCCAGATTTCCAGAGTGCGAACTGGAGTAAAAACATTAACTCCAAATTCCCAGAGTGCGAATTGGAGTATAAACATCAACTCTTGGTTCCAGAGCGTGAACCGGAGCATAAATACCAACTCCAAACTCCCAGAGCGCGAGTTGGAGTATAAACATATAAATGTAGTTACGAAGAGGGTGGACCTGTCTGCCTAACGACTTCGGCTGTATCCTAACCAAGTTTGAGGAGGATGGACCTGTCCATCCGTGATCCCAATAAGTCCATCGTTCCCAGAGTGTGATCGAATTCTTAAAAAGCTCAAACATATGTGATTGACCATCTATCGGCAAACTCCAAGTTTCCAGAGCGTTAGCTGGAATATAAGAATCAACTCCAGGTTCCCGGAGTGCGAACCGGAGTATAAATACTAACTCCAAATTCCCAGAGTGCGAATTGGGGTATAAACACCGACTTTAGGTTCCCGGAGAGCGAACCAAAGTATAAACGCTAATTCCGAATTCCCGGAGTGTGAATTAAAGTGTAAATATCAACTCGAAGTTCCCAGAATGCGAACTGTGTCATAGACATCGATAATTATCGGATTCCTGAAGTGCGAACCCAATTATCGCTTGCAAATTATTCTAAGTCCCCGGAGCACGGACATGTGCTCAAGATCTGTAATAGGTGCGGTCACAAGCTGATCATCACAACACTTAAACAAGTAAAGCAAGAGAAACAGTTGAAATGAAGAAAGCTAAATTTTATTTCAACTAACTAGAAACAAGAGCTTATGTGCAAGTTCTTCCAAAAATTCCTACTAGCAAGTGCCGAACTAGTATCTATACATGACATACTAATAAGAAGCAAAAATAAATCCTTATCTATCAAAAATTTGCTTAAGTGGCCAATCTATTTCTTCTTCCTTGGCCCTCTCTTCAACGGGGAACCCTCCGACTCGCTAGAAATCTTCCGTTTTGAGCTTCTTCCCTCCGATGGTTGCTCCCCAGCTGGGGGCATAATGTCAACATCCTCCTCTGAGCTTGATTCTAGGTGTATACTGCCTACCGGAGGAGTTGGAGGGATTGGATCTGCAACAGAAGAGGGGGCAGACACCCGGGTATCAACAACAGTACCACCCGGTGATATTACCCTTAGAGGCGCTGGGCTGTGCACCGCCGTATCATAACCAACACTACCACCTTGCCCTGCAGCCTCTAATTTAGCATTAATCTCGGCCAGAATTTCTTCATCACGAATCGCTTGGGCCTGGCTAGGGGCATCTGTGGTCTGCACTGAAGAGCTAGAGGCTGGCAGGAGTTCACTTATGATGAACGACAAGTCTGTAAAGGAGCCACCATGTTGGTCGAGCAGCTCGCTCACCATTTGCTCATAAAGAGATAGTGGGCCCCCCTGCGTCATCTCAGTTGACACTGTTGTCGTCACGACAGTCGTCTCGGTGGTGATGGCTTTCTGCCCCTGACTTGATTCTTGAGTCGCAGCAATCGGATCAACTCCAATCACTGAGCAAAGATAAGAAGAAGTTATTAGTAATCGCTTCAAAACAAACTCTTCATTTGGAACACACTTGAGATATGTTCGGAGTACCTTCCTCAACTTGGCCTGCTGACGAATGAGCGGCTTCAGCTCCCGGATAGGAGATAGCTATGGTTGTTTCGGGTTATAGGCTGGGACAGACTGTGAATCAACCGCAGATGTAGGCTCTGACGGGAGTGGAGCGGTGATCTCAAGAACTGTAGCCTGGTGTCCAACACCTGAACCTTCCCCGACTTCCAGATGTCGGGCGTCGACCATCTCCTTCTCATAAGAAATTATGGCATCATGAAGGACTCTCTTTTCATCTTTGGTCAGCAACCGGTTTTCAAGCTCAAATTAGTCAATTGTTTCATCCGGATGCGCCGCTTTCTCCTCCTCAATCAATCGACCCCAAGCGCTATGTAGATGTACCGGAAAATTCTCGAGCCAAGCCAAATTCCTGTGCCTTAACACATTAGTGTTATAAGTGATGAGGAGGTCTTTAATGTCGGCCTCCAGCTTGGACTCGGCAATTTCAATTTTTCTATCAACTTCGGCTTCGACCTCCAGTACTTTAGCCATTGCCGCGTCACGCTCGGTCCGAAATTCTACCACCTGATCACATGCCTCCTGCGCAGAAATATTGGCGGTATCCCTTTCCTTCATGATTTCAGAAACTTTAGCCTTAAGCTCATTAAGCTCCTTTAAAGTCGTGTTCCGCTCGGCGGTGACAATGGTGTTTCAGTGGACCATGTCTTCCACCGTGACATAATGCTCTTTTTTCATTCTGTCCATAGCCGCTTGAGCTTCATCAACCTTCTTAAGAGCCTCCATCTCTGATTTTCGAGACGACTCGGCTTCCGTGTTCAATACTTGTATGATACGGTCTTTTTGAGCTAGCTCGGCTTGTAGCTTCTCAATGGTAGCCGCTCGTTCAAAGGCTAATGACGACACTTTCTCGGCCGCTTTATTCCACGCCTTATATTGGGCGTAGAAGTCATGCACATAATCGTGCGCCATCTGCTCGGCCTCCGGCAGGATTCTCTTCAAATGAAGAGGGAAAATGTAGTTATCAAAACAAATGTTCGGGAAGTCCTTCTTTAACTGCGCAAGCCTGATCGCTCCTTCCCCCGAAATTTGCGTAGGAGGCTGTTCCTCAACCACTAGGGTTATTGCCTCAGACTTGGGGTGATGGGGCTCGGACCTGGAAGAATGAGAAGCTGACTTGTACCGCGAAGATTCGAAAGGACGAGAAACATAGGCGGGAGGTTGTACAGGAGCTCTGGGAGGAGGAGTGCGAGATGGAGATCGACATCTGTAGTCTCTATCTCTATCATATCGTTCTTGGCTAGAATATCCAGAATACCTGCGATCGTAATCTCTATCCCCTTCCCTTCTTTGCGACTTGTAATATGAAGAAGATTTACGAGCCTGTCGAAGACTTCCCAACATCGAACCACGTCCGATCATAATATCTGCAAAGCAAAATGAAAATAGAGTTAGTGATTGTTCGAAACAAATGACCTATGGTTAAGGGTTGTGTAGTGTCGTGAAATGTGTATGAATATGCATCCCCTCAACCAACCGAAAGTGTCGACCACGCTAGTAGTAAAAGGCACGCCCAATCCTAGGGTATGGTGGAATTCCTCCAACCCGACATCATGTCGGAAAGACGCATTGTCCGAGATTGGAAGATCGGCAAGCCCTTCATAGAGACTTTCTGTTCTTGGGGGAGACCTCTCCGAAATTCTAATTCCGGAGATGAGCCGAGATGTGACGACCGATTTCCGTCTTCCCTTTTTATGCGACTTAAAAATGGTTGCCTTGCCTTTTCTCTGTTCTTCAGTGCCCTGGGCTACATTAGCAGGTTCGCCCAGGGGTTCCTTATCAGTGTGAGTCCTCTCGGAATCAGCCTCCTCAATTATGACAACTTTAGGCCTTTTTTGCTCGACTCATTCTCTTGAGATGGTTCTTAATGCGCCGTCAAGCACTTTGCTTTGTCTCTGTTCGATCAACCCAAGAATTCTGAGATTTCTATCCGTCAAGAGCAATTCAATATTCCTATCTTCGCTCGGGACTTCCTGAAGCACCAGGACTATCTCCTTGAAGTATCCACCTTCGGGTCGTTGAATTATTGCTGTAGAAAAAGAAAAGAATATAAGTTTCACTTCAACTGCAATCACCTTAATAATTACTTGAGAACTCAGCTATACTCACGTCTGAGTAACCATCGTCGGGCGAACCCTGGGGGGCATCTAACGTAAAACCACTCCGTCTTGAAGTAGCTTAGCCTGGTCCAGGACCCGGTGACCACTTGACAGTTCCTTACTGCCTCCAAGAATGTAAAGGATGGGTTATCATTTCGACTTTTGAAGTTGAACAGGTATCTGATCTCAGTCGGGATTGGTGGCCGATGAAGATACTCCATGAAGACGATGAACAAACTATTCACTAAAGCATATCAATTTGGATGTAGCTGAGATGGAACGATCCCCAAAAAAGACAGTACTTCTCTTATATACTCGTTGAACGGAGGGAGCGTTCCAGCCGTACACGCATGACGATTGAATGTGGTGTATCCCTCTGGCGGATTGTGTGGTCTATCATTTGGTCCCGGCAGTAATACGTCGTCCATTGATAGACCATGCCTTAAGCATATTCTCCCTAGCATATCTTCAAAGACGTTGGATCGAACGGAGTCCGATGGATTGACAATGAAAGATGCATCGGGAAATTCGTCCGGGGCTGGACCAATGATTTCGGCCTCTATGTCCGGAATTTCAAGTCTCGGAGGGGTTGTACTTCGAATTTCTTGCGGCTGTGAACTTGATGGTTCCATAACTGGCTAACTTATGAGAAATTATCGTTAGGCGATAAAAGACCCGTGTATTCCCCACGTGTAAGAGTGTGTGTTGTGCAGTGATGTGCAGTACTTGAAAAGATTTTGCAGAATTAAAGAAAACTTGCAAGCGACAAAGATAATCAGAGTCCAATAGGAGTGACCGTCATCGCTGACCGTCACTACTGTATCATCCAGATGTTGGTGATCGATTCGAGTTAAAGTTCGTTGTCACGGTGTTAAGTTATAGTTCCATCAACGAGCTTCGAAAGGTGGTCGAATATGCAGTTTAATTATCAAGTCCAGATATACAAGAATGAAGCTCGTCGGAATCATGCAAAAAGAGTGTCAAAATTTCGTATCCATCGTAGAAGGTTTCGAATCGATGGCAGGAAGCTCGTTCGAATCCATCTAGGTGCAACTTCGAATCGATACCAGGAGTCATACTTCGAATCGATACCAGGAGGCACATTTCGAATCGATACCAGGAGGCACATTTCGAATCGATGGTCAAGGGACGAGTTCGTATCGATCAAAATAAGATAATTTCGAGTCGATCCTTGGATACATGGTTCGTACCGATCAGGAAGCTCTCAGCTTAACACCGATTACGTTCGAGTCGATACCATTCGTATCGATCATAAAGATATTGTTCATATCGATCTATAGCCGAGAACTTCGAATCGATCATTAACCTATGTTTCGTATCGATCATTTCGTATCGATACGATCCATCTCCATAGCCGCCGGTACGAACTGCATCACTCCCGTTAGAGTATCCCAGGGATCGATGCGAAATCTAGAGAAAAACATCGCTGCCTTCATCGATTCGAACGCAAGCCCCCCAGATCTATTTACTTTTGCCTTTTCCACTATTTCTTCTCCAATTTCCATGAACATTGCTATGACCATTGAACTTTAGGCCAGATCTAGCTTTACCAATCACCGAAGTGGATAATCGATGAAGAAAAAGCGGATCTAAAATAGCTTTGTCGCTTGGATTCATGGTTGATTACCTAATTTGAGTATGGAATTCGAGGAATTAAAGATTTGAATCTTGTTCGATTCGAAGACGTGACAAAGTGCTCTTCTCTCGGAATCTTCGAGTCGATACAAAAACACAGAAAGCACAAGGCAACAGTAAAAGTAAAAAGTGAAAAAATGGCCAAGCGCGAAGTATTTATATGAAGCCATAGAAGAACCGGGTCGATTCGCCTCCCGGTCCATGTGACCAGTCACCATCGGTCACCCTAACGTTCGAGTCGAACGGTAGTTTCGAATCCATCATCGAAAATTTCTGTCGATTCGAAATAGACGACGGATCCATCGATTCGACGCGAGCGACGAAGATGACCAAAGATGATGAGTCCCATCGATTCGAAGCTCATGTTCGCTTCAGCGAGTTGACAACTCCATCCACTTCACATCGATACGAAAAACAATTTCGTATCCATCATAGCTAATACATGAGCATCGATTCGAACAAGCATTGGCATCCGTCGAATTCTTAATTTATCAATGCAAAGCCAGTCTTTCGACCTTCCATATCGATTCAGGAGAGGATCGATGCGAAGGAACTCCGTAAAACAACTGCCAAACGTTGTTGCAGCTCAAATCTCACGCGATTCAGGAGAGGATCGATATGAGATTCAACAAAGAGGAAAACTGACGACAACAAACAGCTAAGCACTATTACACAGCAGTCAGTTATATCAACGCAAGGTTACAACAATACGGGATACAACTTTCAACGAAAGAGAGCAGTGATTGTTCAAACAGAAATTGCAGCTTTTCAAAGCACGTCGTGTTTCCACAAGATGTACTTTGGGGGGCAAATGTTATCCCACCTTTTGGCAAAGCCGTGATACCTAAAGATCAGTCGAAAACAAAGGGCAATTCGTCTCAAAGATTGGTTATACTTCGCTTCACTATGGATATCGCTGAATTTTTTCCGAGCCCGGATCAGGCTAAAACTGATAGGACATGACAAGAAAGACCATTGGAACCAGCATTCCAAATTTCAAGTCAATCCGAGTTCGTATGCTCAAGTTATGATGGATGTAAGTTGAAGGGGAAGACCATGTTTTCGAATCCATCGGGTTGCCTCATTTCGTATCCATCCGTTTCGACTCGATGGATTTCGTATCCATCGAAATATGTCCAGTTCGTATCGATCATATTCACATCGATCAGGTCCCATCACTTCGTATCGATCAACTCGGCAGTGTTCGAATCCATCGCATTCGTATCGATGGACTTCGTATCCACGAAAGGAACCTCCCTTCGAACCCATCTGGATAGAGCATTTCGTATCCATGATTGAGCCTTCCTTCGAATCCACCACCATCGTCTCGGTTTGGAGTGTGACACCTTTGCATCCATCAGTCTCGCATCCATCAGGCCCTACTGGTCCGAACCCATCGGATGATGCTTATTTCGTATCCATCAGCCTTCACTACTTCGTATCGATTGATGGAACTATTGTTCGAATCCATAAGTGATGCTTTCTTCGAATCCATTGAGTCAACGAAGCCTGGATGATGTGTCATTCCACGATACGAATGGTACGAAATACATGGAGTCGACACGGTCAACTCGGAGTGAAGACTGGATCGAGGCGAAGTGCACAAGCCACGTCATCAGAGATCCACGTGAGAAGACCAGTTCGAGGCGTCAATACGAAATGATCGATTCGAACCAATCATCCGTCGAAGAATCCCATTTCGTATTGACCATATCTCGCGATCCACTGGTCCAAATGCCATGAAATTTTCACAGGAGCTTGGATACATGATGAAGAATGTCTCCACCGAATTTTAGCTCGATTGGGCGTCATCTTGATCGATACGAAATGGCTTCGTATCGATCGCCGATAGAGTCGAAACTTCCTGAGATTGGTCGCGTGGGCCCAATCACGTGTCAGAACGAGTCTCCTGAAGTTTGAGCGAAATCTCAGCCTCCTATGCCTATAAATAGAGCCCCAGAGCCTACAGAAAAGGGATCCTTGGATTCTCAAGCGCCCAGACTCTACCGGATCGAGATCTCCATCATCCTACATCGTATTCTTGCTGTTGATTTCGAATTTCCAGTTGTACTTTGCTGTTGTTCACTATAATCACTTGTAATCATTGAAAGAGAATCAATAAAACTGCAAAAACTTCACAGTGGATGTAGGCAACACGCCCAACCACTATAAATCGCTTGTCTTCGCATTTATATTTTTGTTAATTAGAGTTTTTGTTAGACAATCCTCATTTTCAATTTACATTCTTCATTTATTATCTCTTCAAAAACTTCCGACGAGTGTTGTGCCTAATTTTGGTACAAAAAAATGTAGTGAACTGGCTCGAAGCAACAACCCAATACAAATACAAAGCATGCATAAATTCAGACAAACTCAAGTATAAACTCGGACCAGTGAACAGTGAAAGAAAACAAATGCAAACAGACCAAGGAAATGTAACAAGTCAGAGACATAAACCAGAGTATATAGGGAACCAAACCACCAGGTTAAATAGAGGCAAAGAAAAATAAAAAGCATACACATATACATGCGTAGACACACATGTATACATGTATTTATATGCAGTGACAAATATGGGTTGTAGTGGAGCAGAAAACAAAATGGAATATGTATACATATGAATGTGGACATGACTTAAAGTATCATCAATGAACCATAGCTCAATATAGTGAATTAATGAAGCAATACATCAACATCCAAACAGTTTTCTAAAGCAAGCAAGTGACTGTGATGATGTAACAATCGAACAAGTGCAATCAAGTCAATCACACGCATACATACGTACATATATGTATGCATATATGTATAGAGACAATCAACTCAAAGCAAATCAGTGATGTATGTTGCAATATGTTCATGCAACCAGAGTACATGATGCAATGCTCAATGTAACATTTGCAACATAAGGATGCATCAATTATTATTTTTATCACAAACACACATGTATACATATATACTTATATATGTATACACATAACCAGTTGTAGTAAAAAAGTCAAGATTCAAAAGAAAATGAAAGATTGGCAGTCAAAAAATTTTGAATCAAAACCGTGGTGAACAAGGTTGAGTTTGAAAAAGTCAGAGTAAAAGCCAGGTGACAACACGAATTGGACAAGTCCAGATAATATTGCAAGTACAATAATCAAGTCAAGTGTTGAAATCAAAGATGTCAACAAAGAAAAGAATGGAAGCAAATCCAAAGCAAGTGCAAGCCATGGTGACCAAGCAAGCATAACAGGAAAATATACAAATTTAAAAAGTCAAAAAGCATCATCAACATTTAATTACACATCAACGGCCGAGCAAAATTAGCAGATGAATTCAAACGAAATATTCAAACGATAATTTAGGATTTTATTCCCTATAAATACCATTAGCATCATTGGAAATTATAGGCATCGAGTTTAAGCATATGAACGAGAGTAAACGAAGGAAATTGCATACCTGTAATTATTCAAATCGAACTCGATTGAGAAGCAGCCGTAAAGAAACGAAAGCAACAGAAGATTCGAGCCTCGTTACAACATTCAATTCGATCAGTTTCAAGGCAGCAACTTCAACATCCAAAACCCTAATTTTCAGAAAGAAAGAGGAACGAATGAGGCAGCCATTTTCACAAAGCAAAGGGAATGACCGAAGATTACACGAATATAAAAAGTAAAATGACTTTTCTTTTATTTTTATTGGGGCGGTTCCTTTACTAATATTTTGGGCTATAATTTAATATAGGGTTTTGTATTTGTGTATTATTTTTCTTTTAAAATTTTGTAAAATTCTAGTCGTGTGACTAGGGGATGAACTCGGTGGTGTAGTTCAAGAATTTGCAACTCAGTGGCTGAGTTGTGGCAGGATTTTGAGCATAGAATTAGGTTAGTTGATAGCGGGTGTCGCAAATTTACGTACGTAAGCGTCTAATTACTTCATTTCTAGTAGAAATCTCAGGGGTAGCATGTAGGCAGGGTTTTGCTGAAGCTAGGTAAATCTGTGTTGTTATATTTCTGCTTTTATTATTCTACCATTATCTGTGCTATTATTATTTTATACATTTCCGCATTAATTTTTATATTTATTAATATCACCATATTCACCCCCTCCTCTCTAGGGTGAAATTGATCCTACAAGTGGTATCAGAGCTAGGAACAAAAGCCAAAATTTTCTTTTAAAATTTGATTTCCAAAAACAAATTTTTCGCTTTAAATTTTTTATTTTTTAAAATGGCTTCTTTTAATAACGCTTTTGCTGAAGGTCAGTCCATAGTTAGACCACCTATGTTCAATGGTGAATACGCTTACTGGAAAAATAGAATGAATTTTTTTCTGAAAACCATTGATGCTTGGAATATTGTTGAGACCGGTTATAGGATACCAACTATAGTGGTAGATAATCAGAAAATTGAGAAACCGATGACCAATGGACAGATCTAGAAAATAAACTATAGAATGCTAATGCTAAAGCTATGAATTCTATTATTTGTTTATTGGATCAAATTGAATTTAATCGTGTCACACATTGTCTAACTACGTAGGAAATCTAGCACACGATTGAAGTGGCTCACGAAGGAACATCTCAAGTTGAAGAATCTCGCCTTGCCATGCTTAGTAGCGAATATGAGAACTTCACAATAGCCAAGGATGAAAATGTCGAAGAGAGGTCTGGACGACTTTTCAATCTCGTATACAAATCAAAAGCTCTTGGAAAGTCATACACATAATTGGAAATAGTCTGAAAAATCCTTAGAGTCCTTGCAAGAAATTTTGAAGCAAAAGTTACTGTAACGACCCAGGATTTTTAATAATTTAAATTTGAATATTTAATTAATTTTAAATATTTATAAGTGAATTTTTAAGTCAAATAAATTTTTATTTGAATTATTGGATTTAATTGAATAATTTAATCGATAATTTAATACGTTAAATTATGGAAATAATTGAAAATAGAGTTAAAAATGATTGAAAATAATTTGGAAAATTTTATTTAATCATACTGGAGTTATAGAAATATTTTAGAACTTTTAAAATCGAATTAAAAGTTAATTTGTGAAAATTGAATATTTTAATATTTAATAATCGACTGTAAAATAGTCAATTTTTGAACAGTCTCAGAATTGAACGAAACCAGTTTCATTGGATCCGTAATAGTTAGTTATTACCGGATTTCAATTTTCGTGTCAATCGGAGCTATCGTTTGATCGTGGCAGCTCGAAACGCATCCAATTATTTTTAATTTAAATTTGACGAGTCAAAATAGCCATTTTTCAAAAAGTCTCGGAATTCGACGAAACCAGTTTCATCGGATCCGTAATGTGATATTATTGTAAGGTTTCAAATTTCAAGTCAATTGGATTTACGGTTTGTCCTGTACAAATTAAAACGCCTAGAAATCGACTTAAATCGGTTTAATTCAAATTGAACGTTTTCAGCCATAACTCGCACATACTTCCGAATTAGCTTCCGAAACCTGTTCCATTGTGTCCGGAACGCGGGATAAACCCTAGGTACGCTGGTTACGGCGTCTAAATCGGAGTTTGGAATTCCCGGGATGAATAGTGTTTACGCTAGCTGTTTCTTATAAATAGACACACACCCTTCATTAAAAAAAAAAAAAAAATTTTAAACATCCAAACCCTAGCCGCCAGGCACCCAACCCACGGCCAGAAACACACGGCCTTCCTCCCTCAATAACTCTAAATCCATGCATCTTCAAGCCTCGACTCCTAAATGAATATTGTAGAGCTTAGAGAGAACTTCACATCCATACGGTTGTGATCATCATCGGTGCTTTGTGGTCGTCGAAATCGTGGCTCAAAGCCATGGGGCTGCGCACGTTTTTCAAGGGGTTATAGGGGGCCGAGCTTCTCAAGCTTGGGGCCGAAGTTGGAGGGGGTGAAGGCCTTCGATGTGGAGGTGTCAGATCGAATTTCTATCGAGCAAGCAAAGAGCAAAATCAAAACCTAGTTTATGATGTTGGGTTCGGCGGCTACGTTTAGTTCCTGGAAGTTTTTGCGTGGAGAGGGAAGATGAACAGGGGACGTTGGATATGGGGTGAACGGCCATGATCTTGCTTGGTTATAAATTTGTTTAATTTAAGTTATAAAGTGTTATTTAAATCGTGTACGATCTTATAAAATGCATATCTTTTTCATACGAGGTCGAAAAAATGCAAACTCAGTTGCGTTGGGATCGTATGGACGAGCACTACGCGATGGAGTTGGTTTGGAGTCGTTTGGAGTTAGTGAGAATTTCGGGTAAAATTAAACGCGCGTTTAATTTTATTCGAAATAAAAGCTTAAACGGAAATTAAAACCAAGGTGAGAACTTCTCACTCAATCGAATAGATTTCGATTTTATTTTAAATAGTTAGATTTAAAATATTTGAATGCATGTTTGAATGATGACTGTAAATTATTGATTGTTAAAAATAGACATTATGCGCCGTTAGTAAGCGGATGTTATTTATTAAAAACATATACCGCGAATATTTCATAAACAGTGAAATTGGTATTATATATAATATCAATATATATATATTGGCATATGTATATATTGCAGTTGATTGATTTCCCGTATTTTTTGCGGATGAGACCCTATTACGCCGTTATTAAGCGGATAATATTTATTAAGAACATATACCGCGATAATTTCGTACTGGAGCGAAATTGGTATTGTGCTAATGTTTTTGGATGCAGGAAACAGGTTGGAGGGATCCAACTGGATTCCTCAACAGTATTTATTTTATTTCAGATATTTTGATATTTGATGGATTATCATATCGATATATGATATCGTTGTTGTCGTGATTGACTATTTGGTGTGTAGCATCATTGGACCCAGATTTTGGGATTTTAAAATGATTTTAAAAGTGATTTTGAAAATATACTATATTTTTGGAATTGATCCATTATAAATAAATAAACGTTATAATTTTTAAAGTTATAAAAATTATGGTTTTTGTGAAATATAGTTAAAAAGCTGATTTTTAGAAATACGATTAAAAGTCGATTTTTGAGAAACATGAACTAATGATTTTATAAAATAATTTAGATTGGATTTTTGAATATATGATAAAAGTTTAAATATAGGATTTATAAAATTTGATTATTTTATAAATCAAAATGATGAAATTATAAAGGAATTAAAAGACGTTTTAGAATAATAATATAAACTGATTTATAATAAGAGATTTATAAATGGATATTTATAAATTGAAAAATTGACATTATAAAACAAGTTTTTATAAGTGTTTGAATGTAGTGAAAATGAATTTCATAAATGAATGAAATTTATAGAGTTATAAACTGTGAAGTTATAAATGAAATCTATAAATAGTAAGATTTATAAATTTGGTGAAATTATTTGAAGAATGGATTGATTAAATAAATAAATCTTATAAGTTATAAGGTTTATAAATTGAAAAGTCTTTAAAAAGAACGATTTTGTAAAATAATCGTTTTATAAGCAATTGACTTATAATATGAACTTTTAGTTTATAATTGAGATATGAAATCAAATATGTTAATAAAGGAATTTATAAAAAAGGAAGTTTTTATAAAGAAATAGAAAAGGAATTTATAAACGTTGTTTTATAAATTCGCAAAGGACTTATTTTGACAAGTTAATTGTTATAACTTAGAAATGGAGTTATATTCACATTTTTTAATAGTGAATAATCCTTTGAATTAAAATGAATAAAAGAATGAAATTGGTTAACGTAGTTTATTCACGTTTTTGAATAGCGAATAACACGTTAAAGAAATTGTTTAGAATGTGAATGTTTTAATGTAACGACCCGCCGCTCTGACCGCCTCTAGTCGGTAATTAAACCAACTAGAAACGTTCAAAATGACGAATTGTTAGTCAGTTTATAAAGTTTAAACAGAATCAGCCACAGAATCACAGAATAATCATAATATTATTCATAATTGAATTTTTCTTACATACATATATCAGAGTTTGTACAATGCATTAAATTTTTATACAGCGGAATATATATCTTTTTAGAGTACAAAGAAAAATTTTACTGAAAACTTTAGTAGAGCTTTAATCCCCCTCTCTCTAACTTCGCGGCCTGAAAATCTTCAAGCTGTAAAAATACTCGGTCTGACCCGAGCGTTAATTGCAAAACACAAAAACACTCGAGTCAGGATTAATCTTAACTCAAGTAAATAAATTTGTAATGAACTGAATAAAATGGATCACATGAATCAATTCAAAATCTATTATGGATTTTCATATTAACAACTTTTTTTTTTTTATCTGTCGATCTCGTGTGGCTGCAGTACACACGTGTACTTTGCACACATGTGCACTGCCTCGCCAACACGCGTGCGAGCGCAAATCAGACAAATCACTGCAAACTCGACTTAACTCAATGAAATTCAAACCGTAAGTCCAAAACAAATACACAATGCACTAAGCATTGAATAAGTGCACAAATGAAAACACATGCAGCAAACAACCTGCAGCAAGTGCACATGCAGCAGCAAGGGACGACACAGTAGCACAAAGGCAATATTGAGGCAACACAAAGGCAACAGAGGCAAAAAGTGGCTTCTAGAAACACATATAGAAGTATTTTCGGGAAATATGCAGTTTTTGGTGCAAATAAATGCAAATATCTACAAAACAATATTTGCAGTTTTTACTGTAAATATTTGCTAAAAAAAAAAGAAATGCAACTACATGCATTAAAACTGGAAATTTTCGCTGCTGAGTTAACAGTGTCATGAAGCATCAAATATTAGCAGATAGAATGTGCCACTTAAATTTCAAAATGAAATCATTGGAGATGAACATATATAAAAATTTATATGGCAAGGCAGCAGTGCTCCTGCAACTTTGGTTCTGACTAAAATTGTGTTACATCTTTCAGTTATTTGTTAAGTCTTATAAAAAATGAGGCAACAATGATTTGCCTGTAGAAACAAAAAAAATTACTTCATGCATGATAGCACAGACCCTTTTGGTTTGGACTTCAAGTTTTGTGTCTTTGCATTTTCAGTATGTATTTTAAAAAGCATGGAAGAGGAGCAGAAAATGGAATAAGAACAGGAAAGAAATAGTTGTGTCGAAAACAGGTTCAACAAGTAGGATTGTCTGACAACCATTTATTGTTGATGGCAAATTTTTGTTGAGAGATCAGAAATTACTCTGCTTATAACAAAAATCTCAACAAATCAAAATTCCCCATAAACTCCATTTCTTCCAAAATATACATTTTATATCAAAGAAGAACATTTCTATCAAAACATAGATACTCCAGTTCTACATATGCTTGTGCATATATATAGATAATTCATCAAAATAAGTTTATAAAAACTTTCCCAAAAACTTCTGAAAAGAATACTTGAACAAATCAGTATATAAACAACAAGTCAAAAATGGAAGCAGTGATACAAAGGCCAGAACAAAGCCCAAACAGATGCACAATGCAAATTCATGCAAACATACTAACATAGCCTTCAACTAACACATATTTCAAACATCAACTCCAATATCAAAGCATATAAATCTTTCCTTAGTAAGTTTTGAGCCTGTGAATATAAAACAGAGGCTTATATATGTTCATATTCAAAGCTATGTACAGGCAGATCAACTAAGTGCAGCCTGGTAGCAAACTACAAGTGGAGCAGACACAATGAGTGTAACCAAATGAACCAAATGCAACAGTCAATTCAACTAAGTACATGAAGGTATAAATATATGGAACAGTCACTACATGCAAACAACAAATTTCAAGTCCAAATTCTCAAGTGCAGTAGCGTGGAATGTAGATGCAACAGCATGGATGCAACATAGATATTTAGTAGTATCTGTACTTATCAATTTAATAACAAAATAAATATAGCATCTGTTCTTATCAATTTAAATTTTAAAATCAATAACATCTGCTCTTAACAGTTTTTAAACGAAAATTGGTGTAGGATCTGTTCTCATCAGTTCAAAATCCAAGCAAATCGAGCAAATGATAGCAAATAGCCACCGAAAATCCAACATGCAGTAACCAATCTACCCATATCAGTTTCAAATTAAATTAGCCGAGCAAAAGATAACAAAATCACCCCACAAACATAGCATGCAACCAAGAAATTCACTTCAAACAAATTCAAAAACTTGCATGAAGATTATCGTGAGTTAGAAAAACTCACCTAAAAAAACGAAGCAGCCGTGGCGAGCACGAAGAAAGCGTCGATCGATTTGCAACAGAAGCTGTCGCCTTTGAATTTCCCCGAGCCCTAATTTTTGAAGGCGAACGAAGGCGAAAAGACGAATTTTAGATTCGTGGCCGCCATTGTTTTTCTTTTTTTTTTCTTTTTCTTTCGTATGAATGAATAAAGGGGAGAGGGGCAGGGTTATAAAACAGAAGAGAACGTGATTTTTTTTTTCCGTGGGTTATGGCGTGGAACACGGGTATGGAACACGGTATGTTGAAGGTATGGAGGAATGCTCAAGGTAAGGTGATGTTTACCTATTTTTTTTATTTTAAATTCAATTAGTTTTGTTTCAAATTATCTTGTTAAAATTTTAACTAGTATATTCTTTATTTATTTTATTATATATATATATATATATATATATATATATTTATTTATTTATTTTTATATTATATTTTCTTTCTTATTTTAAATCCAATTATTTTTTCTAAATCATTAATTCAAATTTAAAATATAAGTTCAATATTAAATTTCAACTTCAAAGTAAAAATTCAAATTTCTATTCAACTTTTAAATAGATTAAATTCTAAATTTTAATCACCAATTCATTCTGATAATTTGAAATTTAAGTCAAATTATCATTTAAATATTTAAAATAAATTGAATATTTACAAATTTAATTGTTCAAAATTTAGGATCGTTACAGTCTCCCCTACTTAAAAGAATTTCGTCCCGAAATTATAAGTTAGGAAAAACGATTGCTAAAATCTCACCGATATTTTATATCCTACATAATTTCACCAAGTTTCAAACTCATAAATAAATATAGAATTCATTCCATTTATTTCATTTCACTAGTTTTGTTCATCGATTTCAATAATCAAGACACAAAAGTCTTTTTTTTTTTTGATTTACAAAACTCAGATTTTTAAACTTGAAATCTTTCATGCTAAATATTTGCATAATATATCTTATCCAAAACTGTAGACTTTCAAGATATTCAAAAAGATCTTCTTCCTTAATTCATCAAGTTAGAATTATGTAATTCTAATTTCAGATTATTGATTTTCTATTTAAAGTTTTGAAAATACTTGATAACTCAAAGTTTAACAAGTTCATCGTCGTTCTCACAGATTTTAGGCATACGCTGGCCAGGCGCAAGACTAAAAATCTCCAAGTACTAAACATACTTGCTTCAACTCCCAGTGAAAATACTTTTAAAATTCTTTTAAAAATTCTTTTAAAAATGGATATGGAAAGTCCGTTCCCCCATGGATCACAGTCACCCGGCGGTTCCGCTACTATCTCAGTAGAATCGCTTGTAACTTAGATTTCTCATCACTCCTGAATTTCGCCATGGTTGTCGCCTTAGATCGCGGTCCACACGGCGGTTACGCTACTATCTCAGTAGAATCGCTCGTAGCCTTAGGCATCACGCCCCTCGAATTACGCTTCGGTTCCCAGATCGCAGTTTACTCGGCGGTTGCGCCACTATCTCAATGGAATCGCTTGTAACTTTAGGTATCACACCCCTCGAATTACGCCAGCATCAATCACATAATCCCAACACAATGGGATAATCCCAACACAATGGGATATCAAATCAGTCCCATTGGACATTCCACTAAGGGAATTCTACGTAGCTACGATTTACACTGGACACTCCACCGAGTTCCAATCACCTTCACACATAATAAATTGGAAGGTACATTTCCATATCCTCAGTTTTTAGAAAACATATGTCATATACATATAGTACTTCATTCACATTTCGTACTTATCATATCTATGTAAACCTACACAGGATGACTTTTCTAAACTGATTAGTTTTCGATTATATTCACATATATAAGTTACGAAAACTCAATTCACATTCATAACAAATAGAGGATTCAAAATTTTCTATCACGTTTAAAATTTTCCTCTCAATCGATTTGAAAATTTAAGGTTATCTCTAACCTAATTCACATTCACAATCCAATTCATTATCGATTTCACATTCGATTTGGATTTCACGTTACATCGTCAATTCTCAACACATAATTGATGTCTATCGATATATAACCTCTAAGCTCGTACGTCTCAGAGAAGGGTGTTAAGCTAAAAGAATAAATTCTCCGCCACCACAGATATATATTTAATAGAGATCAAATGATATGTCATCAATTCACAACATTAGACATACAATCCCAATCGACTATCCAAAATTCAAAGCTGAACTTATATTGTTTTTGGTGTCAAAGTTAAACTCAATTTTAACTCTAGATTCAATCCTTTGAAAAATTTCCAAGTTGAACTAATTGTTCACATTTCTCAAAATAATATCTTTACAAGATATCTAATTTTCACACTTAATCATTTGAAACTAATTTCAAATATTCATTTCTCAATTTATCTTTAAAAGATAAAATTTCAAACCTTTCATTTCACATTGGAAAATATTTCCATACTTATTCAAAAATAAGTAATTCACAAATTCTTTCATTTTCAACACTTTGAAAATATTCAATATACTTGAATCAAAATTAAGTATATATTTCACTCTTTAAGGAAATCATTCTTTTAATCACATTTATTTGAGTTAAAACGAATGTTACGTAAAACATCGTTACGACAACTCAAAATCACTAGTATAGGGATTCGGATTTAAAATAGATATATAAATCCCAATACTATCAACAATATTTCCTTCCGGAAACCATTTACTATAACAATAGTGTTAGAGTCTACCATTTCCTTAATTTTCTCGAAAACGTCTATTTCAACAATGAGTGTTGAAATCTATGTATTCGATAGTTAATGCATTTTAAAACATCTTTAAAACTATTAACTTTTTCTGCTTCACTTAATTCATAGTTTGAATTCCTCATACTTTTCACAATATTGGTTTTAAACCAATCTCAAACTTTTCAATATTAAGTTTTCCACTTAATTTAATTTTTTTCCGCACGTTTAATTTCAAATTCATCACTGAATTTATTAAACCTATAATGGACTATCATGTTGACAATTTCAAATTCAAAATTTAAATTCTATTTGAACTTTTCATTTACTTTCTATTTCAAAAATAGTCAACTAGTTCTTTAGTAAATTGTTCATCAATTTAGCTCCATTAAATTCATATTTCCACATTAACCATTTTAGACAATAGTCTAAACTTGAAATATAAACTTCACATCGAAATAGTTTGATTTCTACAGTTAAATCAACAATTAAACTTCATTTCATAATATTACTTCCCAAAATGCTATTCGATTAAAATATTTCCTCCATACGAAATTTTACATAGCTTAATACTTTTAAAAGACGTACATAGAAGATTGTGGATTACAAAAGATAGTATTACAAAATATATCGATTGGTTTAAGATTCAGAATAATTAAGGACTAACGACTTCTTGTCCAATAGTAGGCATCTTTGCCAAACATTCATCTTCGGATGACACTACTTCATATTGTGTTAAAGGAGGATTAACACATTCAAAATCCACATGTCCCCATTCCTTACAGTTATTGCAATAATATGAGATGTTTCCATCTTTATCTATCACCATAACACTTTTCGCTCTAGCTGGTCGGGCTATAGCTTGCTCTCCCCGTTGTCTTTCGGTGCAGTTTCTGGCTATATGTCCAGTCTGCCGACAATGGTAGCAGATTGTCAATCTATCGACGGGTAAATTGAGTACGCACTTTTTCCTTTTCACTTTAGGGCAATGACTAAGAAAATGCCCTCTCTCCTGACACTTAAAACACACAATCTCCTGACGAGCGAACCGGTCATCCACATTCCTTTTCTTTCTTCTCTCTCGACACTGACGGGCATAATGTCCCTTTTTATGACATCGATAGCAAATAACCTCATCATATGGACCAGGTGCTTGCCTTTCAGTGAATCTCCTTTCAATTTCCGCACGTGTCGCTTCTGCTTCTCTACGAGCGATTGCTCTTCGTTCACGGCGTATTGCTTTTTGTGCTTCGGTTTTCGCCATTATAATTAACAAGATGTTTTCGAAGTTTCCTATCAATATTCGCAATCCTTTATTAGCAGAGGTTGGATTATTCAATCATTCTCCCTAAAACATATCTGTTTTATTCAATAATATATTCACTGTCCAAAATCGTGAATATATTTTGTCAACCAATTTCATCATTTCTACAACTTATTTTTATTTTTAAAGGATTACCCACTGTCCAAAATCGTGGATATATCTCCTTTAATAAGCTATAACAATTTACTCATCAAATTCAATTGGTTTCGAATTTATAAACAATCTTTACACATTCCATTTCTATTTATAAAATTTCGATTTATAAATCTTCTTATTGATTCTATTCAATTCAATTCATTAACTCAGTTATATACTCAAAAGTTCATATTATAAGTTAAATACTTATAATCCATTCATTTACCAATTCGTTCTTCATATTTGAAAACAATTCCTCAAAAGAATTCAGAATCAAATTCTCAAGTTATAGTTCAATAATCCACTTGATTATAACCAAATTAACATATCAATTTATTTCACAATTATTACTCGAAATATTCAAGTTATTCGATTTAAACCAATTTAAACCAATTCACTAATTTATTAGTTCACTTAACTCATATTTCATTTTTCATAATCTCAATAATTCGATAATGAGTTTCTGAACGATCGAAACTCAAATCTAACGAGACCTCACCGAATATAAACTATCGCAAACTCACATTTAGAGAGGGGAATTTCAAAATAATTTTAACTTTCAAAATACCTTTTATTTTAAAGAAAACAATTTTATACTTCTTTAAATTTGAAAAGCACTTTCTTTATAGTGGTTCTAGTAACTATTCATATTAAACATCATAAACTGAGCTTTGAGTAAACCAAAGCTCTGATACCACTTTTGTAACGACCCGCCGCTCTGACCGCCTCTAGTCGGTAATTAAACCAACTAGAAACGTTCAAAATGATGAATTGTTAGTCAGTTTATAAAGTTTAAACAGAATCAGCCACAGAATCACAGAATAATCATAATATTATTCATAATTGAATTTTTCTTACATACATATATCAGAGTTTGTACAATGCATTAAATTTTTATACAGCGGAATATATATCTTTTTAGAGTACAAAGAAAAATTTTACTGAAAACTTTAGTAGAGCTTTAATCCCCCTCTCTCTAACTTCGCGGCCTGAAAATCTTCAAGCTGTAAAAATACTCGGTCTGACCCGAGCGTTAATTGCAAAACACAAAAACACTCGAGTCAGGATTAATCTTAACTCAAGTAAATAAATTTGTAATGAACTGAATAAAATGGATCACATGAATCAATTCAAAATCTATTATGGATTTTCATATTAACAACTTTTTTATTTATCTGTCGATCTCGTGTGGCTGCAGTACACACGTGTACTTTGCACACATGTGCACTGCCTCGCCAACACGCGTGCGAGCGCAAATCAGACAAATCACTGCAAACTCGACTTAACTCAATGAAATTCAAACCGTAAGTCCAAAACAAATACACAATGCACTAAGCATTGAATAAGTGCACAAATGAAAACACATGCAGCAAACAACCTGCAGCAAGTGCACATGCAGCAGCAAGGGACGACACAGTAGCACAAAGGCAATATTGAGGCAACACAAAGGCAACAGAGGCAAAAAGTGGCTTCTAGAAACACATATAGAAGTATTTTCGGGAAATATGCAGTTTTTGGTGCAAATAAATGCAAATATCTACAAAACAATATTTGCAGTTTTTACTGTAAATATTTGCTAAAAAAAAAAAGAAATGCAACTACGTGCATTAAAACTGGAAATTTTCGCTGCTGAGTTAACAGTGTCATGAAGCATCAAATATTAGCAGATAGAATGTGCCACTTAAATTTCAAAATGAAATCATTGGAGATGAACATATATAAAAATTTATATGGCAAGGCAGCAGTGCTCCTGCAACTTTGGTTCTGACTAAAATTGTGTTACATCTTTCAGTTATTTGTTAAGTCTTATAAAAAATGAGGCAACAATGATTTGCCTGTAGAAACAAAAAAAATTACTTCATGCATGATAGCACAGACCCTTTTGGTTTGGACTTCAAGTTTTGTGTCTTTGCATTTTCAGTATGTATTTTAAAAAGCATGGAAGAGGAGCAGAAAATGGAATAAGAACAGGAAAGAAATAGTTGTGTCGAAAACAGGTTCAACAAGTAGGATTGTCTGACAACCATTTATTGTTGATGGCAAATTTTTGTTGAGAGATCATAAATTACTCTGCTTATAACAAAAATCTCAACAAATCAAAATTCCCCATAAACTCCATTTCTTCCAAAATATACATTTTATATCAAAGAAGAACATTTCTATCAAAACATAGATACTCCAGTTCTACATATGCTTGTGCATATATATAGATAATTCATCAAAATAAGTTTATAAAAACTTTCCCAAAAACTTCTGAAAAGAATACTTGAACAAATCAGTATATAAACAACAAGTCAAAAATGGAAGCAGTGATACAAAGGCCAGAACAAAGCCCAAACAGATGCACAATGCAAATTCATGCAAACATACTAACATAGCCTTCAACTAACACATATTTCAAACATCAACTCCAATATCAAAGCATATAAATCTTTCCTTAGTAAGTTTTGAGCCTGTGAATATAAAACAGAGGCTTATATATGTTCATATTCAAAGCTATGTACAGGCAGATCAACTAAGTGCAGCCTGGTAGCAAACTACAAGTGGAGCAGACACAATGAGTGTAACCAAATGAACCAAATGCAACAGTCAATTCAACTAAGTACATGAAGGTATAAATATATGGAACAGTCACTACATGCAAACAACAAATTTCAAGTCCAAATTCTCAAGTGCAGTAGCGTGGAATGTAGATGCAACAGCATGGATGCAACATAGATATTTAGTAGTATCTGTACTTATCAATTTAATAACAAAATAAATATAGCATCTGTTCTTATCAATTTAAATTTTAAAATCAATAACATCTGCTCTTAACAGTTTTTAAACGAAAATTGGTGTAGGATCTGTTCTCATCAGTTCAAAATCCAAGCAAATCGAGCAAATGATAGCAAATAGCCACCGAAAATCCAACATGCAGTAACCAATCTACCCATATCAGTTTCAAATTAAATTAGCCGAGCAAAAGATAACAAAATCACCCCACAAACATAGCATGCAACCAAGAAATTCACTTCAAACAAATTCAAAAACTTGCATGAAGATTATCGTGAGTTAGAAAAACTCACCTAAAAAAACGAAGCAGCCGTGGCGAGCACGAAGAAAGCGTCGATCGATTTGCAACAGAAGCTGTCGCCTTTGAATTTCCCCGAGCCCTAATTTTTGAAGGCGAACGAAGGCGAAAAGACGAATTTTAGATTCGTGGCCGCCATTGTTTTTCTTTTTTTTTTCTTTTTCTTTCGTATGAATGAATAAAGGGGAGAGGGGCAGGGTTATAAAACAGAAGAGAACGTGATTTTTTTTTTCCGTGGGTTATGGCGTGGAACACGGGTATGGAACACGGTATGTTGAAGGTATGGAGGAATGCTCAAGGTAAGGTGATGTTTACCTATTTTTTTTATTTTAAATTCAATTAGTTTTGTTTCAAATTATCTTGTTAAAATTTTAACTAGTATATTCTTTATTTATTTTATTATATATATATATATATATATATATTTTTATTTATTTTTATATTATATTTTCTTTCTTATTTTAAATCCAATTATTTTTTCTAAATCATTAATTCAAATTTAAAATATAAGTTCAATATTAAATTTCAACTTCAAAGTAAAAATTCAAATTTCTATTCAACTTTTAAATAGATTAAATTCTAAATTTTAATCACCAATTCATTCTGATAATTTGAAATTTAAGTCAAATTATCATTTAAATATTTAAAATAAATTGAATATTTACAAATTTAATTGTTCAAAATTTAGGATCGTTACATTTAAATAGAATTAAAACGATCCAACGATGTTTTAAAAGGTATAGAGATTCGAAACCATAGATTTCAACATTTATTGTTGAAATAGATGTTTCGAGAAATAAAAGGAAATAGTGGACTATAACATTGTTGTTATAGTAAATGATTTCCGAATGGAAATGTTTTGGTTTAGTATTGGGATTTATATATCTATTTTAATTTCGAATCCCTATACTAGTGATTTTGGGTTGTCGTAACGATGTTTTACGCAACATTCGTTTTGACCCAAATGAATATGTTAAGTGAATGATTTCCTTAAAGAATGAAATATATACTTAATTTGATTTAAGTATATTGAATATTTTCAAAGGTTGAAAATAAAGAGATTTGTCGATTACTTATTTTTGATAAGTATGGAAATGTTTTCCAATATTAAGTGAATAATTAGAATTTATCTTTTTGAAGATAAATTGAAATGAATTATTGAAATCGAATATGCATGGATATTTTGAAATATAAATTCATTATGGAATTTATATGTGAAAAGTGAAATTAGTTTGAAAATAAATATTGATTTATTTTTGAAGTGTTGAAATTATATATCTTGTAAAGATATTTTGGAAAATAAATAATTTGGAAAATTATTTGGAATCTGGTGATGTATGCATATCCAGTGATAGTTCAATAACCGACTATCAGTATTTCCCTTTGAATGGGTATTTGATGTGAATTGATTGAATTTGAATGCACACTTATTTTTGAATAAGCGCTCACTATTCGGGTTAACCGGGAAAGGACCATGGGGTCGTATAACCCATTCCGAATATGTGATACGTCGTGATAAATCGCATTTGAAGATCGGTGTTGAAGACCGGTATTTGCAAGAGCGATAGGATGACCTATCGATTGTTTCTGCACCGAGTCGCGCCGGTATAGAAACTCCATATGTGATGGTGAATCCGATCAGGATTGTGAATATCCGGATTGCAAGGACTTCTTTGTAAGTGCCTTCGGTTCTGTTCGAGCCCGGAACAGACTTGTATGGATTGTATGTCTGACATTACAATTTGAGATATAAAGCCGATTTCTTTCAAATATATTTCTGTTGGTGGCGGAGAATTTATTCTTTGCTTAACACCCTTCTTTGAGACGTATGTGCTCAAAGGTTATATAGTTGAAGTTATCAGCGATATATTCCCAATTTGGTAATGTGACATGCTGAGTGATGCTGAAATGATCATTGTGTTGATTATTGTGATAGGATCATTTATTTGATCGTCTATCTTAGTGATCATTGTGTTGATCATTTGTTGACCCAAAGCATGGCTTTTGTATAAAGTATGTTTTTGTGGACGTGAATTCGTCGAGCCTCACATCCCGGAAATGGTCAAAACAGGAAAGAAGCAGCAAGGTTATGAGGGGTAGCACCCTTTAGGATGTGTCCATTTCCTTCTGGAAAAGGGTGGTATCATGGTATGGAGCCCAGATACTTACTCATGTTGAAAACACTTTGTTATGATTGTGTGAATTGATTAGAGAGCGCTCTCGGAAAAAGGTCCCAAAGGACCGGGGGATGGCATATTCGGTCAGTTGTTGCTCAGTTAGGAGTAACCCGGCCTTGTGTTGGTTGAGATCCGGTTTGGTTCTCGGGGATGTCCATCCAGAGGCATTCTTAGTGGCAATGGGAAGTTCCTTGGCCTGACCATTTGTTGGAAATCCAATTCCCAATACGAAACTTGTACGGTATTAGTTGTAGAACCTGCTATTCACTTATGGTGGTCACCACTGTTTGGATGGTAGCTATAGTAGGCATAGTTCGAAATGTCTATGTTGGCTAAGATTTATATTCTACTTTCGAAATATTTCCTACACTATGCACTAATAATAATATGAAATGTTCTTTTAATGCGTATCAAGCATCTTTGACTATCATAAGGAGAAATCTCCTCCGATTCTGCGTTTGCATTGTGTGTGTGTGCGGGAGGCCTTATGGTAGTCTCATTTTTAAAAGCATTTCGAATTGAAATAAAAATATTCCTCTATTTTGATTTTAAAGATAAATAAACTGTTTTTGAGTTCTCACACCAGTCTTATGACTGACTCGGAGTTTATTGTTTTCCGTCCTAAACTCTGGGTGCCCACCAATTTCCACACGGGCAGTTAAGAGTTAGGTTTATCAGGATATTCTGGATATTCTGGAGTTGCTGGAGGCAAGCTGGATGGCATGGCGTATTACTAGTTTATATAGTATTTCTTTTTCCGCTGCATTGTTTGATGTTGTTTGATGTTGTACACTCTGATGATATGATGTAATAAAATGTGTTGTAATGTAATAACTGATATAGCTCTTTGTTTAAAGATTATTCATTTATTATTATATGTTGTTCCGCTGCGAATTGTGAGATTCTGTTGTTGTTCTGTTGTTTTCTATTCCGTCCTATTTTCTTCTGTTTTTCTTTTTCCTTTCTCTTCTCTTTTCTTTCTATTTTAAAATTTTCTATCTTCTTTTCCCTATCTAAATTTTCTTTCTTCTTCTCTTCTTCTTCTTTTCTACTTTTCTTTTCTTAAATTCTTTTTAAAACCCATAACATCTCGGTTTTCGGCCTTCGATTTCTCGGCAGTCGATAAAGTGAGTGTCGATGTCGGATTTTCGAAAAGTCGAAAATCCCTGTTTGTTACATTTGGTATCAGAGCTGATGGTTAAGCGATAACCATGGTTCTGTAGGGTATTACTCGTTAGAGATAAAGTCAGCAGTACTCTAGAATGAGTTTGAGTGTAATAATAGCTATGAGAACGTACTTGTTAGTGAATATGAAATTGTTTTATATTGTGATGATTGGTTTATTGAGTGGTATATGGATTCTGGTTAATACGAGTAATTAACGTTGTTGATAGGGATCTATAAACACTTGAATAGAACAATTCAACATAATATTGTTTAAATTGGGTAAATGAAATAATTTTACCTTGATTATATTTTATATATGAAGAAATAATTTTTCAAAATTATTAAAGTGTATATAAGTTGATTGTTAGGTTGTTTGAATAATCTAAATAAAAGAATAATTGTATAAGCAAAAGAATTATAAGAATTGAATTATAATTAAGGTGATTTACAATTGTGAAATAAACTTATATATATATAAAAGTGAAATTATATGAATATGAGTTGTAAATAATCAAGTGGATTAAAAGAATATGAACTTAAGTTATGTGAATGAAATTCAAGTTTGGACATTGAATTGAATTGAATTAATGAATTGAATGTTAATCAATTGAATGTGAATAATTGATATGAAATAATGAATGAAAGTGTTAATTCATTAAAATCTAATTTTATTGGAAGTTGAATGGTTGAATAAAAATCAATTTAATTAAACCAATTGGAAAAGTGATGGTGTTAAACCAAGATGAATATAAGCAAAAGAAATTTTGTTATAATTAATATACTTTGGTTGCTATATGGATGTTGTTTGATTGTATGTAATTCATTAAGTGTTAATGAAATTGAAAGCTATGAAATTGAATTCAAATTAGAAGTAAATAAATTTGAATAGAATTGAAAGTGAATTGGATTTAATTAGTGAATGCAAACTAATTAAAATTGAATAAGAATGAAAGTTGATAAAATCCAATGTAATAAATCAAATGTGATTTAAATTGAAAACCAATTCATTAATATTAATGAGAATATGAATGAATATTCATTTGATTATGAATGGTAATTGGTTGATGTTTGCATTTGTTGTTTGGTTGCATTTGCTATGTGACATATATAGTTGATATGTTGCTATATGTTGTATATTGAGACTATTTGCATATATGCATGTTCTCATGTTGTTTGTTGAGTGTTTAGTAGGTGCGGATCGCGTTTGCTTCGCATTTGGAGTTCGCTTTTGCGCTATATTAGCCGTATATGCTTGCTAATAAAATATAAGGTACATATCTCGGATTAAATATCGTACTTTTACACTTTTTTCCCTTCGGGATGCCTCATTACTTGATGAGATGTATATTTGTGATATATATACTGTCATTTTTTTTCGGATCGAGCCGCGCAAAGGAGACTATGGCGAATTTTTCCGAAAATTTAAGGCGTTAGAAAATTTTGAGAAAATTTGGGAAAATTTTGAAAACTTTAACTTTGATTTTGGAATTGAAAGTTAAATGATATAGTTTGTTTTGAAAAGATAACTAAGTATGATTTGAAAACTTAGTAAAGATTTGTAAGAAGTTTAAATATGAATTTTGGAAAGTTAATAGATTTTGTAACCTTTCTTACTTGCAATTTCGAGGACGAAATTCTTTTAAGGGGGAAAGATTGTAACGACCCAGGATTTTTAATAATTTAAATTTGAATATTTAATTAATTTTAAATATTTATAAGTGAATTTTTAAGTCAAATAAATTTTTATTTGAATTATTGGATTTAATTGAATAATTTAATCGATAATTTAATACGTTAAATTATGGAAATAATTGAAAATAGAGTTAAAAATGATTGAAAATAATTTGGAAAATTTTATTTAATCATACTGGAGTTATAGAAATATTTTAGAACTTTTAAAATCGAATTAAAAGTTAATTTGTGAAAATTGAATATTTTAATATTTAATAATCGACTGTAAAATAGTCAATTTTTGAACAATCTCAGAATTGAACGAAACCAGTTTCATTGGATCCATAATAGTTAGTTATTACCGGATTTCAATTTTCGTGTCAATCGGAGCTATCGTTTGATCGTGGCAGCTCGAAACGCATCCAATTATTTTTAATTTAAATTTGACGAGTCAAAATAGCCATTTTTCAAAAAGTCTCGGAATTCGACGAAACCAGTTTCATCGGATCCGTAATGTGATATTATTGTAAGGTTTCAAATTTCAAGTCAATTGGATTTACGGTTTGTCCTGTACAAATTAAAACGCCTAGAAATCGACTTAAATCGGTTTAATTCAAATTGAACGTTTTCAGCCATAACTCGCACATACTTCCGAATTAGCTTCCGAAACCTGTTCCATTGTGTCCGGAACGCGGGATAAACCCTAGGTACGCTGGTTACGGCGTCTAAATCGGAGTTTGGAATTCCCGGGATGAATAGTGTTTACGCTAGCTGTTTCTTATAAATAGACACACACCCTTCATTAAAAAAAAAAAAAAAAAATTTAAACATCCAAACCCTAGCCGCCAGGCACCCAACCCACGGCCAGAAACACACGGCCTTCCTCCCTCAATAACTCTAAATCCATGCATCTTCAAGCCTCGACTCCTAAATGAATATTGTAGAGCTTAGAGAGAACTTCACATCCATACGGTTGTGATCATCATCGGTGCTTTGTGGTCGTCGAAATCGTGGCTCAAAGCCATGGGGCTGCGCACGTTTTTCAAGGGGTTATAGGGGGCCGAGCTTCTCAAGCTTGGGGCCGAAGTTGGAGGGGGTGAAGGCCTTCGATGTGGAGGTGTCAGATCGAATTTCTATCGAGCAAGCAAAGAGCAAAATCAAAACCTAGTTTATGATGTTGGGTTCGGCGGCTACGTTTAGTTCCTGGAAGTTTTTGCGTGGAGAGGGAAGATGAACAGGGGACGTTGGATATGGGGTGAACGGCCATGATCTTGCTTGGTTATAAATTTGTTTAATTTAAGTTATAAAGTGTTATTTAAATCGTGTACGATCTTATAAAATGCATATCTTTTTCATACGAGGTCGAAAAAATGCAAACTCAGTTGCGTTGGGATCGTATGGACGAGCACTACGCGATGGAGTTGGTTTGGAGTCGTTTGGAGTTAGTGAGAATTTCGGGTAAAATTAAACGCGCGTTTAATTTTATTCGAAATAAAAGCTTAAACGGAAATTAAAACCAAGGTGAGAACTTCTCACTCAATCGAATAGATTTCGATTTTATTTTAAATAGTTAGATTTAAAATATTTGAATGCATGTTTGAATGATGACTGTAAATTATTGATTGTTAAAAATAGACATTATGCGCCGTTAGTAAGCGGATGTTATTTATTAAAAACATATACCGCGAATATTTCATAAACAGTGAAATTGGTATTATATATAATATCAATATATATATATTGGCATATGTATATATTGCAGTTGATTGATTTCCCGTATTTTTTGCGGATGAGACCCTATTACGCCGTTATTAAGCGGATAATATTTATTAAGAACATATACCGCGATAATTTCGTACTGGAGCGAAATTGGTATTGTGCTAATGTTTTTGGATGCAGGAAACAGGTTGGAGGGATCCAACTGGATTCCTCAACAGTATTTATTTTATTTCAGATATTTTGATATTTGATGGATTATCATATCGATATATGATATCGTTGTTGTCGTGATTGACTATTTGGTGTGTAGCATCATTGGACCCAGATTTTGGGATTTTAAAATGATTTTAAAAGTGATTTTGAAAATATACTATATTTTTGGAATTGATCCATTATAAATAAATAAACGTTATAATTTTTAAAGTTATAAAAATTATGGTTTTTGTGAAATATAGTTAAAAAGCTGATTTTTAGAAATACGATTAAAAGTCGATTTTTGAGAAACATGAACTAATGATTTTATAAAATAATTTAGATTGGATTTTTGAATATATGATAAAAGTTTAAATATAGGATTTATAAAATTTGATTATTTTATGAATCAAAATGATGAAATTATAAAGGAATTAAAAGACGTTTTAGAATAATAATATAAACTGATTTATAATAAGAGATTTATAAATGGATATTTATAAATTGAAAAATTGACATTATAAAACAAGTTTTTATAAGTGTTTGAATGTAGTGAAAATGAATTTCATAAATGAATGAAATTTATAGAGTTATAAACTGTGAAGTTATAAATGAAATCTATAAATAGTAAGATTTATAAATTTGGTGAAATTATTTGAAGAATGGATTGATTAAATAAATAAATCTTATAAGTTATAAGGTTTATAAATTGAAAAGTCTTTAAAAAGAACGATTTTGTAAAATAATCGTTTTATAAGCAATTGACTTATAATATGAACTTTTAGTTTATAATTGAGATATGAAATCAAATATGTTAATAAAGGAATTTATAAAAAAGGAAGTTTTTATAAAGAAATAGAAAAGGAATTTATAAACGTTGTTTTATAAATTCGCAAAGGACTTATTTTGACAAGTTAATTGTTATAACTTAGAAATGGAGTTATATTCACATTTTTTAATAGTGAATAATCCTTTGAATTAAAATGAATAAAAGAATGAAATTGGTTAACGTAGTTTATTCACGTTTTTGAATAGCGAATAACACGTTAAAGAAATTGTTTAGAATGTGAATGTTTTAAATAGAATTAAAACGATCCAACGATGTTTTAAAAGGTATAGAGATTCGAAACCATAGATTTCAACATTTATTGTTGAAATAGATGTTTCGAGAAATAAAAGGAAATAGTGGACTATAACATTGTTGTTATAGTAAATGATTTCCGAATGGAAATGTTTTGGTTTAGTATTGGGATTTATATATCTATTTTAATTTCGAATCCCTATACTAGTGATTTTGGGTTGTCGTAACGATGTTTTACGCAACATTCGTTTTGACCCAAATGAATATGTTAAGTGAACGATTTCCTTAAAGAATGAAATATATACTTAATTTGATTTAAGTATATTGAATATTTTCAAAGGTTGAAAATAAAGAGATTTGTCGATTACTTATTTTTGATAAGTATGGAAATGTTTTCCAATATTAAGTGAATAATTAGAATTTATCTTTTTGAAGATAAATTGAAATGAATTATTGAAATCGAATATGCATGGATATTTTGAAATATAAATTCATTATGGAATTTATATGTGAAAAGTGAAATTAGTTTGAAAATAAATATTGATTTATTTTTGAAGTGTTGAAATTATATATCTTGTAAAGATATTTTGGAAAATAAATAATTTGGAAAATTATTTGGAATCTGGTGATGTATGCATATCCAGTGATAGTTCAATAACCGACTATCAGTATTTCCCTTTGAATGGGTATTTGATGTGAATTGATTGAATTTGAATGCACACTTATTTTTGAATAAGCGCTCACTATTCGGGTTAACCGGGAAAGGACCATGGGGTCGTATAACCCATTCCGAATATGTGATACGTCGTGATAAATCGCATTTGAAGATCGGTGTTGAAGACCGGTATTTGCAAGAGCGATAGGATGACCTATCGATTGTTTCTGCACCGAGTCGCGCCGGTATAGAAACTCCATATGTGATGGTGAATCCGATCAGGATTGTGAATATCCGGATTGCAAGGACTTCTTTGTAAGTGCCTTCGGTTCTGTTCGAGCCCGGAACAGACTTGTATGGATTGTATGTCTGACATTACAATTTGAGATATAAAGCCGATTTCTTTCAAATATATTTCTGTTGGTGGCGGAGAATTTATTCTTTGCTTAACACCCTTCTTTGAGACGTATGTGCTCAAAGGTTATATAGTTGAAGTTATCAGCGATATATTCCCAATTTGGTAATGTGACATGCTGAGTGATGCTGAAATGATCATTGTGTTGATTATTGTGATAGGATCATTTATTTGATCGTCTATCTTAGTGATCATTGTGTTGATCATTTGTTGACCCAAAGCATGGCTTTTGTATAAAGTATGTTTTTGTGGACGTGAATTCGTCGAGCCTCACATCCCGGAAATGGTCAAAACAGGAAAGAAGCAGCAAGGTTATGAGGGGTAGCACCCTTTAGGATGTGTCCATTTCCTTCTGGAAAAGGGTGGTATCATGGTATGGAGCCCAGATACTTACTCATGTTGAAAACACTTTGTTATGATTGTGTGAATTGATTAGAGAGCGCTCTCGGAAAAAGGTCCCAAAGGACCGGGGGATGGCATATTCGGTCAGTTGTTGCTCAGTTAGGAGTAACCCGGCCTTGTGTTGGTTGAGATCCGGTTTGGTTCTCGGGGATGTCCATCCAGAGGCATTCTTAGTGGCAATGGGAAGTTCCTTGGCCTGACCATTTGTTGGAAATCCAATTCCCAATACGAAACTTGTACGGTATTAGTTGTAGAACCTGCTATTCACTTATGGTGGTCACCACTGTTTGGATGGTAGCTATAGTAGGCATAGTTCGAAATGTCTATGTTGGCTAAGATTTATATTCTACTTTCGAAATATTTCCTACACTATGCACTAATAATAATATGAAATGTTCTTTTAATGCGTATCAAGCATCTTTGACTATCATAAGGAGAAATCTCCTCCGATTCTGCGTTTGCATTGTGTGTGTGTGCGGGAGGCCTTATGGTAGTCTCATTTTTAAAAGCATTTCGAATTGAAATAAAAATATTCCTCTATTTTGATTTTAAAGATAAATAAACTGTTTTTGAGTTCTCACACCAGTCTTATGACTGACTCGGAGTTTATTGTTTTCCGTCCTAAACTCTGGGTGCCCACCAATTTCCACACGGGCAGTTAAGAGTTAGGTTTATCAGGATATTCTGGATATTCTGGAGTTGCTGGAGGCAAGCTGGATGGCATGGCATATTACTAGTTTATATAGTATTTCTTTTTCCGCTGCATTGTTTGATGTTGTTTGATGTTGTACACTCTGATGATATGATGTAATAAAATGTGTTGTAATGTAATAACTGATATAGCTCTTTGTTTAAAGATTATTCATTTATTATTATATGTTGTTCCGCTGTGAATTGTGAGATTCTGTTGTTGTTCTGTTGTTTTCTATTCCGTCCTATTTTCTTCTGTTTTTCTTTTTCCTTTCTCTTCTCTTTTCTTTCTATTTTAAAATTTTCTATCTTCTTTTCCCTATCTAAATTTTCTTTCTTCTTCTCTTCTTCTTCTTTTCTACTTTTCTTTTCTTAAATTCTTTTTAAAACCCATAACATCTCGGTTTTCGGCCTTCGATTTCTCGGCAGTCGATAAAGTGAGTGTCGATGTCGGATTTTCGAAAAGTCGAAAATCCCTGTTTGTTACAGTTACTGCCATTCAAGAATCAAAGTATTTCAAATCAAAGTTGAAGAACTCATCTGAAATCTCACCACTTATGAGTTAGAAATCAAATTCAAGGAAGAACGTGAAGGAGGTGAAACTCGAAAGAAATCAATAGCTCTCAAAGGAACAATAGAAAGTGATGATAGTGATGATGGAGCAGCTGAATTAGCACTGATAATAAAGAAATTCAAAACATGGAATCACAAATACGGAAATCTAGCTCTAAATCAACAATTGAAAAGCAAGATAGCCAAAGTACTAGATAATTCAGAAGAGCAGTAGAACATATGTCACAAATGTAATAAACCCAATCATATCAAGCCAAATGGTCCATAGAATTGACTCAGCCAAGAAAAGAAACCAAAAAGGAGAAGTTTTGCAGCTACTTGGGATGAAACTAATGAAGTTGATAAAAGCACTGGCAGTGAGAGTGAAAAAGAAAAATTATGCCTTCAAGGAGAAACAAATGACAGTGATGATGACGAGCTAAGCGAGGTATCAAAACTTATTCACTCAGAATTACTTATATATTTTCATGAAGTAGATGGCTGTTTTGAAAGACATAGGGAGAAGTACGCTAAAATTGAAGCATAAAGAGATAATTTGATAGAATTAAATAAACAACTTGACCCATTAGTCAAAAACTATGAAAATAAAAGCACTAACTGTGACAAATGTCCATCATTTGAAGAAAAGATTAAAAAACGGAAATTAAAATTAAATCGCTTGAAAATGAAATTCTGATTTTAAAACAAAGTGAAAATATTAGGAGACAAAATTCATTAAAAAGTGCACCCAACCATTGAATGAAAATGAATCCCTCAACATAAAAGTCCAACAATTGTCTATAACTTTAGAAAAATTTTCCAAAGGAGAAAGATCGCTAAATATGTTATTAGGGAAACAAACTGTTAATATTGTTAGATAAGGACTTGGCTACACTCAATCTGAAAGAGTTAGAAGTAAAACCGATCAAGTCAAATCCGAGTGTGCAATTTGTAGAAAAATTGGACACAGTCAAAACAATTGTTGGTATAGGCCCAAATACGTGAAAACCATATCAATTTAGGTTCCAAAAGACACAAATATAAAATCCCTTAAAGCTAAAAAAATCTAGGTTCCAAAAGGAACAAATATAAATAGTTTTGGGTCTACACAAACATATTTTCAAAATATTTAGCCACTAACAACGATGGACCTATAAAAGCAAATAGGTCATAAAATTTTTTCTCGTGTAGGTGCGGTGGCAAGTTAAGAAACAACAACTGTGTTACCTGGATTTTGGCTATTCCAGGCATGCGACGAGCAACAAATAAAAGTTCCTTATCCTAGTATAAAGGTGGCAGAATCACAATGGGCAACAACGAAAAAGTATCGGCAAAGCTAAAATAGGTAATAGTACATTTATGTTGAACAATATATGAAATATGAAAATATTCTCCATAATCTGATTTAAATCAGCCAGTCATGTGATAACGAATGTTGATTGTGATTCTGATTTATGCAAAATTATTGGCCAATCATCTTTTCATCCTTGAACTATTTCGTATAGATTTGTTTGGACTAACTATATTGCAAGTTTAGATGATAAGAGATGTTGTCTTGTATTGGTAATGATTACTCCAGATATACATGGATATATTGTTTTATCTTACTGCTTCTAGATTTGGCACTACGTTCACTGTTTGTTTATTTGCATGGTTTCACTATTTCGTATACCTTCACTATTTTTTTATTTGCACGATTATCATTACCAGTGTAATCTTTCAATGTAGCTTTTTTAGTTCAATTCAAAATAAAGTTTCTCCATGTTAAACTATATTCCAACTACTTAAAAATGATTGAATAACAAAATGAATAACAAAGCCTATGACTAAATATTGGCAATAAATCTCCTGATATTACTTTAAAGTTTGTGACGGTTGTCCTTTTACATATATTATAATCCCGCCACCTTACATTTTTTTACTTCCCATTGTAATCAGTCATGCGTAAGGATGCTTTAATTTCCACTTTATATTTCTCTATTATCTATCATTCAATATCACTTTGTACTCTTTGTCTCCCCATGTTATTGATGCACTTGGTATGTTTGTTGAATAGTGTAAGTGAGGTTGAATTCATGATCTAAGTTTCTGTAATTACGCATTTAATAAACTATATATATATATATTGTGCAGTTTCAATTAGTTTTTCAGCTTAAAAATCCATAACAAAGACTGTTTCCTTTAGACTTTTTTTCCTTCTCCTTTCACATGCGCTGAAGCATGATGTAGTGTCATTGGGTTAACAACCACTGCTTATACTATGAGTTAATATTTGTGCCAATGGCTTAATGCCCGTTAGCTAATCTTTGGCTATTTATTTATGCCTCTACATCAGCATCCAATGGTTAACCTAACAGTTAGCGACTTCAGTCAGTGTACCATCACATTATCTTTGGTGTATACCTAAACACATGCACCCTTTTTAAATCTCTATTGAATTTTTTCTGCAGTATATTTACTATAATTCTATTTTTATTAGGGATCCTCTTTAAACTGCAGAATATGATGCTTGGACAGGGTTCATAGGTTTTGTCGTATAAACTTTTGCCCTTACAAGAGATTATCTCCAACATAATTAATTTATTAGTAAATTGTCTTAAAAAAATTATTTGATATTTAACTTTAGTTTTCTGTTATGTTTAAAGAGATACCTTTTAATATCACACAATACAAAAACAGCCTAATCTAATTGACTTTATTTTCAACTATCTCCATCATAGTTCGATCAGGCTCAGGTTCTAAAGTTTTGTCTTTTGTCTGCTAATATATTCTTTCATCTGTCTTTTGGCTTCTAAAATAGTTTCTTTGATTTTCCCTATAGTCGCAGCATCGGCAATAGTATCCCCGGTACCAATACTGAATGCTTGCACTAATAGCCAATAATTTACAAGCCACTACGCATGCCCTACAAACTTGCGAGCTGCATCTGGGCCAATCTCTTCCCTGTAAATTACATAATGTAATCATATAATACAAACAAATAACTTTTGAAATAACATTCATATGTATCTCACACATACCAGATTATGTGAATAAGACTACCACCTCCTGTTCCAAGTGTTTTCTTGCACTAAATTCCAGATAGAAGTTCTCCATTTTCTATTCTAACGACAGTATCACCGGGAGTAATATATCATGTTTCTGTGTCCACATGCTAACCTGAAATTTTTATAAGGTTTATCTGCTATGGGATAATAAGGTTGAATACTTGCTTCCAGTCCAGAGGGGTTTAGGCTTCAAAATGGCTGGAGCAGGTACTTTACCATCAAAGTCTTCCTACCACATTAAGATATTCATTAACACATCCAGCCACAAATGAAAGATGATTGCAAACATTTCTTACCAATTACAGTACATGATATTCAAATGTCTCTCCACCTATCAACCATAGTATTCAACATAATTTGAATAAACTTAATAAGTTGAAATGATGAAATCGTAATGAATAGGTATATGCTGGAACAACTTAGGTGCTAGATTGATGTAATATTGCATGGAGGTTTTTGAGAAATAATTTTTCTAAAACCTATAAGCAGTGTAATTATTTTAGTTATGATTAAACCTTGGAGACCTATATGCAGATGGAGTTGTACACATGTGTAAATTGTATGTACTAACATCAAAGTAGGAGCTGTTTTGAATAAAAAGTGCAAATAGGCTTTTGGAAGAAAAAACATCAGGTTAACAAAAAATGTGAGTGTTTAAGGGTGGTCATAATAGTTGTGCTTTTCCCCAGATTTCTATTCAGCCTTTGTATTCTAACAGCTACTACCAGTACACAGTCGTGTTAAAGGGTGATTATACGATATGTTATTAAAAATAATAATTAAGCTTATTGAAATCTTATTGACTGAATAATCATGACTAGAAATTAAAAGCAACAAGTTATATATAGTTATGATCAAGTTCATAATGGAAGAAAGAGCATGAATTTCATAATATAAGGTGCTGTCAAATTAAAAAATTTATAGTCTCTATTCACTTCCTTAAATATGTAAACACAATTTAAGGTGTTTCCATTAATACCTAATTATTCACTATTTGATCCAGTTTTTGCAGCATGTTCATGGGACCATGTAATTTTTTTCATGCTAGTTCGTCATATTTATGAGGCCTCCATAATTTTAGGCTTTAAACACTTGCGTAATATGCATATTTATTGGGGTGGCATTGATTGTGATGTTACATATTTAAATACAAATAATGATTAATACAGTGTATTTTATTTCCTTTGCAGGTGTACGATGGGAAGGAAGTTGAAAGTTAAGAAATGGATGATGAAATTTTTTCCAACTCAATAGCCTATCGAGTATCGGGTGTTAAATAAGGAAAGCTTCATGGAATGAATATTCTCCTTTAATTCCTCATGTAACATTCAAATACTGATCAGTATGCATTATTCCTAATGATTTCATAAGAGTCAAGTCCTTAGTATAATTTTGTCTTTTCTCTTTTAACAACAATTTACTAAAATCACCTATAATGATAATTATGCTAATAAAGATAGTCTTTAATAATAGCTTTGCTGATTTTTTTTCATTATTACTATGTTTTAGAACATGCCCATTATCTTGAAAACGAATAGTTACGTGCATTTAATTCTTTTCATAAGGTAGTGTGAATCTTAGTTAATTCTTCCTTTAATAAGAGGAAAATATGGGACCTAAATTTTTAGTAAATGAGTTTAATTTGTAGAGGTTATTTGTTCTACTTATAAAGCGTATTTTCTCAATAATTCCGAACATTCACGTTTACTTACCATTGAGGATTAGAACCATTCATCATGTTATCCCTATGTGGTATGTACAGTAATTACAGGTTTGACCTATAGAATTGCATAAATATTAATTTTCATACATTGAAGTTGAAATAACACACAATTTAATTAGTTTTACAATATTGATACTAGTGGAACTTCTTAAAAGTTAAAATGCAATAATTAATTTTTATGTTATTTTAACAATAATGCATTTTTACCTCCACTCTCTGCCCATTATAATAGTTGTATAGTTTCTAAATTTAAGGTTGAAATACTCATTTCAATATTACAAATTAATACAACTGATAATTAGCTTATTTATTTTGACCCCAAAATATACTAAGTATACTCCTAGCATTTCATAAAATTCTTATACCCATAAAATTTATGGTATACCCGCTTATCTTTCTTGATTCTTACTCTCAATTTTCAAACATTGATAAGGAATGACATAATTTTGATTTTTTTTAAAAGAAAATTGTGGCTTAGTTGTTAATTTCGAGAAATATAGCTACCCTTAAATTTAGCAAGAGTAAAATTTATTTTTTAAATTTCAATATTACTCTTATATTTCACAATAAATTATAATCCCAAGCAGAGCGATCTATGTTTGTTTTGTCATGTCGATTGTAATCGAATACTGTTGTCTCCCAATTTATTGCTTTCATTGGTAATTTACTCTATTGCATATGTATTTACGATTTGCAAAGAGTTTTTGTTGTTTTGAATTTAAATTTTCTATAAACATGGTTAAAACAGGTACAAAAAAGAAGGTTGCAAGGATAATTTTGTTATACTTTTGACCATGTATATGATATCCAATTTCAACCTAATTTCAAGGTTGAAATAAAATCTACCTTGATGATTATGTTCATTATACATTGTTTAACTTAGCGTGTTTAACAAATGCTATGTTGATTTTCATTGGTTTCAGATGGTATATACCTGAACAAAAATTTCTTTGCAATAAATTATAGAAGTTTTGTACAATTTTGTATTAGCATGATGTCAAAATATATATAGCTACACAAATTTCATGTCGTTTCATTTTTTTAGTTTTTGTTGGTTATGCAAAGTATATGCAATAAATAGTACATATGCAATCAATTTAGGAAAATATCCCAAGCTTCATTTTAATTTTAGGACAGTGTAAAAAATTATATACGCACTATCGTTTGATTCAACATAGTATATTCGAATATTTTATCGGTTGTTAATTTATCGGTCATGCATAGTATTATTCTTATAAGCTCGAATCAAAAATAAATAAAAAGTAAAATAAAAATAATATGTACATTTATTTATATTGGTGTACTGAATAAAAATGATAAATTTAGCATTTTAAGCATTTAAGCATTTAAACACTGGACAATATGACTTAGGATTCATTCACTTATTAAATTGACAAGAAACCTGCAATCATTAAGAAAGAATTTTAGCAACAAAAATGGAATATATAAATAAGAGACACTAATCCACTTCAAATATACCAATCATACAACCATGTCATGACCCAAAAGTAGTTATTTACACTACCCGTGTGCGTAGCACGGGCCACACACTAGTTTCTATCATATTTCTAATGACCATCACTCATCAAAATCCAATATAGTATGCCAAGATGTGGTATTTTAAATAGAAAATTATTCGTTTTTATTTTATTTTTTTAATAAAAACATCCAACGTATTTACTCCCATGTAAAAGTCCTCACGGTTATGCATAGATGAATTACTTGGAATATTTGTATATGTGCTTTCATGCTCATTTTAAAGTCCTCACGGTTATGCATGTATGAAACACATAACAAAATTGATCATTAAATAGACAAGTTGATTTTAATCCCATTTAAAAGTCCTCACGGTTATGCGTGGTTAAAAGATGCTTGAAATTCATTTTTAAAAAAACTGGGAATATTACTAATCTCATTCAAAAGTCCTAACAGTCATGCATGGTTAGTAGATATTCAAATTCCTGATATAAATATATCATAAATAGGCACAGCTAAATGATTTTATATGCCAACATCATCCCTACCATTCTAAAGTGGAATATGCGCCTAACAAAGTATATATGATTTTTGTTTGATTTTTTTTATTCAAATTTAATATTTATACTCGATTGGGTATTAATGTTGTATTAATATCTATCACTTTATCTCTATTTTTTCAATACTATTACTCTTTTGCTGATAACAGAAGGGGGAGAGAAAAGTTAAGATTTTGGAAAATAAAGGTCAAATACTTTAATTTTTATTTTCATCTAGGTTCATTTGCATATTTCATTTATTTTCATGCGTATATGATGTAGGCGATTTGTTATAGAGAGGAAGTATTCAAATAGGGGGAGCAAATAGAGTTCATCAATGACCAAATACATCTAATAAATTCAAAATCTTAAATATATGTTTGTTATCATCAAATGGGAGAGATTGTTGAATATGCTAGTATATGATTTTAGTTTGATGATAATAAACATATATATATATATATATATATATATATTCATTTAAATGTATTTGCTGTTGTACCATTTTATTTTCACATAATTAAATAAATATTTGCTGAATAAAATAAATAACACAAATTTAAATTCAAATAGATATTTTATTCAAACAAATATTTTATTACAATTTTGAATAGTACAAACTTAAGCTCTCACTACATATATATACATTTTTCAATTACATTACAATTTCATTTACAACACAACTTTTTTTACTATACAGTTCCACCTTACTACATATCACTCATTCAATCGTATTTATCTTCAACTCTATTCTAGATTGAATCCAACATTTGAGTTATCAATAAAATATACACCGACGCAGTAAAATTGACATGAAATACTTTTGCAGTGTAAAATAAAATCTGTATTTTGAAAATATTATTTTCCTTAGTTATTTAGGTTGTTCGTCATCATTTTCGTTTGAATCCATTCATACACGAACAACTTGTGCCATGCACAATGTATTAATGTACATGCCATATGCTCGTGCACATCGATATACACTTGATAAAACTACAGGGACAGGTGAGCACAAGGTCAAACCCAAGCCGAGGCTGGATTCAACTCAAGTGCAATATAAATACATCCCAGAATTTTCGAATTCAAGCTCTCATGCAACAAGAATCCAAAACCAACAACAAGCAGGCCTCGACCAAAATTCAATGGTTCACATGACGGCATACGTGAAGTATTAACCAGAACCAGACCAAAATCAATAATGAATTGTACTCGAAGCAACCAGACTCAAGGAAATGTGCAACAGACATGGGCATGCACATTACAAGTGCAAATTACAATTTTAACATTTCAGGTGAGTGTGAAGACCACTAGTGAAACAGAAGCTCAACAACTCATTGAAAAGAAAGCAGTATCAAGACTCCAAGAAGATCACAAAAAAATCAGTGATGGCATACAAGTAAATGTAAAACTTGAAGCATCAACATAAGTTCAGATGCCATATGTCATGTACATATTCAAGTGCTGCAAACTATTCAGAAACGAAGCAGTGGAACAATATTGGTGCACATGCAACAATAACTGTACACATAAATGCATACATGTGACAACATACATACAGTTCAAGCCTCAACATTTACAAGTTTATATGCAGTGTCATATGCACATGTATACATATATACATATAAATGTATATAGTTCAGAAAGCATCACACCAAATGTATAAGAATGCAAGACAAAAATAGCAACTAGCACATGTATATACATAGTGCATACATAAGCAACAAAGATCAGTTAGAGCATGCAAGTGAAACCTCAACCAAGACCCTTTAAGTAAAAGTGGCAACCAAACAAGAAATTATTAACAAAGGCATGGTTAGGTGCAGTCATAAGTCAAGATAGTGAACAATGAAATGCAAAGTGGAGACCTGGCAACATGAATTCGATGAACTGGCTTGAAGCAACAATCCAGTACAAATATAAAGCATGCACCCAGACAAACTCAAGTATGAACCAGGACTAGTGAACAGTGAAAGAAAACAAATGCAAACAGACCAAGGAAATGTAACAGGTCAGAGACATAAACCAGAGTATATATGGAACCAAACCACCAGGTTAAATGGAGACAAAGCAAAATAAAAAGCATACATATATACATGCGTAGACACACACGTATACATGTATTTATATGCAGTGACAAATATGGGTTGCACTGAAGCAGAAAACAAAAGAGAATACGTGTACAAATGCATGTAGGCATGACTCAAAGCACCATCAATGAACCAAAGCTCAATACAGTGAATTAATGAAGTAACACATCAATATCCAAACGGTTTTCTAAAGCAAGCAATTATTGTGATCAAGTAACAATCAAACAAGTGAAATCAAGTCAACCACACACACATATACATACATATATGTATGCACATATGTATAGAGATAATCGAATCAAAGCAAATCAGTGATGTATGCATACTGCAATATGTTCATGCAACTAGAGTACAGGATGCAATGCTCAATATAACGTTGCAACAGAAGGATGCATCAATTATTATTTTTCTCACAAATACACACATATACATATATACTTATACATGTATACACATAACCAGTTGCAATAACAAACTGAAGATTCGAAATAAAATGAAAGAACAGCAGTCAACAAAAATTTGAATCAAAACCGTGGTGAACGAGGTAGAGTTTGAACAAGTCAGAGTAAAAGCCAGGTGACAACACGAATTGAACAAGTCCAGATAATATTGCAAGTACAACAATCAAGTCAAGTGCTGAAATTAGAGATGTCAATAGAGAAAAGAACGAAACTAAATTGAAAGAAAATGCAAGCCAAGGTGACCAAGCAAGCATAACAGGAAAATATACGAATTGAAAAAGTCAGAAAACATCAACATTTGATTACAAATCAACGGTTGAGAAAAATTAGCAGATGAATTCAAATGAAATATTTGAACGATAATTTAGCGTTCTATTCCCTACAAATACCATTAAAATCATCGATAATTAAGGCATCAAGTTCAAGCATATCTACGAGAGTAAACAAAGGAAATTGCATACTAGTAATTATTTAATTCGAACTCGATCAAGAAGCAGCCGTGAAGGAACGAAAGCAATAGAAGATTCAAGCCTCATTTCCTACAAGCATACATCATTCATTTCGATCAACTTTAAGGCGAGCAACTTCAACTTCCAAAACCTTAATTTTCAAAAAGAAAGAGGAACGAACGAGGCAGCCATTTTTACAAAGCAAAGGGAACGACAAAAGATTACACGAATATAAAAGGAAAAGGATTTCTCTTTTATTTTATATTGGGCCGGTTCCTTTATTAATATTTTGGGCTTTAATTTAATATAGGGTTTTGTATTTGTGTTTTATTTTTCTTTTAGACTTTTGTAAAATTCAAGTCGTGTGACTAGGGGATGAACCGCGGTGCTGTAGTTCGAGAATCGTAACTCAGTGGCTGAGTTGTGGTAGGGTTTTGAGCATAGAGTTAGGTTAGTCGATAGCAGGTATCGCGAGTTTACGTGTGTAAGCGTCTGACTACTTAATTTCTTGTAGAAACCTTGAAAGCAACACGTAGGTAGGGTTTTGCCAAAGCTGGGTAAATCTATGTTGTTCTATTTCTACTTTTATTATTCTGCTATTATCTATGCTACAATTATTTTATATATTTTCGTATTAATTTTTATATTTATTAATATCACCTTATTCACCTCCATCCTCTACGGTGAAATCGATCCTACAGTTCCAAGCTTTGACAATCGGTAAGAAAGGCGATCCCTTTCTCTTTTTAAAGCTTAGAAGATAGTAAGCTCCTTAAAGTTTGGAGGACAATTCAATCTCATCATGAAGAGGATGTATAAAGAATTCAGTAGAGCACATCAATTGGCATACGCTTGGGTCAGAGCCAACCTACTCTTTTGCAAAAAGAATTGGAGAAACTTACCGAAGGGTGGAACGATCCACCTCACATATATTTATTGCAAAAAGTATATCCTTGGGGTGGATTATGTGACCATTAGTCGATCATCGATAGTAGAACATCGTTTTCTGGTATTCTTTGATGAAAGCAGATGATTTGGAGAAATTTTGCAGTCATATAGATGGTGACTGGTCTAGAGGGTTCTCCAAAATCATTGGGATGTATTGCTCATTCAGTACTGGAGGCTGATTTACAAGAGTTTCCAATGGAATGGGTTGTCTCTTACATTCGGCTGTAATTGAATGTCTTTCTCCAAACGGAGTAGACGTAGCGGCCCGAGCAGTAGAAGAGATAGCTTTGGGAGGAGTTGAAAGCTTAGAGCCAGATTAAGATAAGGAGGCCGTCAAGTCATTCAGAAGTAATCTTGATAGTGAACACGGTCAAGTACCTTTTACTATAAATTTTTTGCTTTAACTAAAACCCATGTAGAGGATGTATAGAATCCAATGGATGTCAACCGTGTTGATCAATCAGGTTCTAGACATCGACCAAGGAAGTGCAAAGTGTCCATCTTTATAGTGTGCATCCTATATTCGAAGCATGATGTACAAAACACTCTGTGTAGATATCCCACTCGTTATGGAAAACGAGCTCCGTCGCACCATGGAACCATATGTTAATTCTTACCCGCTATTATAGAGCGAACGATAGTGGAACCATTGCCCAAATTGACATGGAGCCTTCTTTATAGAAACAAAAGACTATGTTGTGGATTGGAATTTTGACTTGTACAACCCATTTGGATGCCAACGTGCATTTGACATGATCGTTATTTAGAGCCATCTCATCAAAGTTAATTTATGATTCATGTTCGACTAAAGCTCGATGAAGCCAACTATAACACCTTGTAGGTGTGAAAGCATGATGCTGTTGTAAAATTAAAGTCGCCCATAGGAAAACCTAAAGCATGAGCATTAGGAGCATAAGGTTAACACCAAATATAGGAGGATCCAACGAAAACTTAGGAATTCCCGGTGTTAACTTATTGTAAGACAAGGTTGTTTCCTTAGGCAACTTAGGTCTTGATATGGCCCTGTAGAGCAAGGTGATGGAGAATAATCAACCACGAATTAAAGCTGCAACCACCCTTTGGCCGTAGTTTAATGGTGATGGCAAAAATGCAGCAATTACATCACCCTATGTCGGCCTTGGTGACACCTGATTGGGAATCAACCTTAATTTGAACTAGATCTAGAAAAGGATGGGTCATGAATGTACATTCGTTACCAAGATGAGCTGGGTGCTAGCAAGATCCATGGTGGTGGTGTTAGGCAAGATAGCGGTAACTTAGGGTAAGCTCAAGGAGGCGCAATGATGGATAAAGGCTCAAAGTCGCAAAAGGAAGATAGGCAGAAATTTGCAAGTGAAGATAAGCGAGAAAATATGCTAAGCCTTGAAAATATGTAAGAGTAAATAGCTCTTCAATAATCATTTGGTACCAAATTTTATTAATCGGTACCGATATAGTCCAGCTAAAAAAATAAAAAATAAAAGAAAATAGAGGAAAATCATACCTAATCAAGATGTGTCTCCAAGATAATCAGAGTCTCCACTTGGTTATAAGGAAATAGATGGTATGATATTTATTTGAAGTGATGAGCAGTTATCTTCAGAAAAAATATGATGCTTCAAAGATGACTATTTTCTACCTGAAGACCTTTACGCAACTAAGGCAATACTTCTTTCCTTGATCTGTAGCATGTTTTATTTCATGAAGCATACTTTAGAGGGCAAGTGTTATCCAACGTTTGAACTGACTAGCTTCTAAGTGGATCTAGATGTTGAGACAAAGACAGAATGGATCAAGAGCTTGAGGAATGCTTAGAATGGCTAGAAGAAGCATCATAGAAATACTTGAGTCCACTTGACAAAGTAAATGTGGTTAGCACTGACCATAATTGTGGTTGGTACTGGGTTGATCTTCTAAGGTGGTCCACCCATGGACTTTGGAAGTTTAAGAGTTGAGGAAATTTGAACTCCTTCATACAATTAAAACAACCACTGTGGTTGGTACTGATCACAATTGTGGTTGGTACCGACATGATTTTTGGCTTTAGAAAGACTAGTTATTCCTTTATATTCTCTCGGACCTAAATGTTTTCCAATTATTTCGTGATGGAAGTTTGGGATGGACGATTTTGCTATAAATAGGAAGGCTGGAGTAATGAATGAAGAACTTTTGGCCTCCATGCTCTTCATATCTTCTTCTCACTTGATCTTTGTCATTATGGGATGTACTCTTGCTTTTCTACTGAAACAGCTGTAAAGCTCTTACACTTGTGATGAATCTAAACCAAATAACATTAAAGTAAACGTAGGCATGAAGCTTGGCCAAACCACTATAGTCCTCTATGTTCTTGTTATTATTGTTTGTATCATTTAGATCCATCTCATTTCTAATTGATTGGGGGCGTTGTATCACTTTTTGGTCCGACACTTTTCCATCGATTGGGTGACACTTTAGTGGAATGCTTTATTGTTGACATTGGTATATTAGTTACCTAAGGTGGTGGGAGGTTGTTACTACCTATATATTGCCTTTCTAGAGAAATGTAACGACCCGTAAATTTTCGACAATTAAAATGGTTAATTTAATAATATTCTGTGATTTAAATTTTGAAAGAAACAAAAATTTGGGATTTATTTAATGAAAAGTAACTAAAATAAAACATAACAATGTTAATTAAAGTGATCATTAACAATTTGAATGAAACTCCAACTAATTGAAGTGGTTTAAGTGTTATACTTGGTTATATATTGAATATAAGAAAAACAAATGTAAATATTGAACTAACTTATGAAATTGTACATAAATTAATGGAATTGAATAAAATTAGGGTTAGATAAGTAATCGTAACATTTGCTTGGAAATAGTGAATTTATAAGTGTGATTACAAGTTAATGGTAACAATTATTATATGGTACCATTCTATTTGGTCAATTAGATTTGATTTGAAATCAACTGCAATTAATTCACTTTATTAGTACAGTTTAGTAGGTTAAATTGATAATTGTAGAATGTTAATTTAATAAAATGTAACCAATGAAAACTTTATGCACAATATGGCAATTGATTGGATAAAAAGAATTGGAATCAAGTTTGACCAAAATTTTAGAATTTAAATTATAATAACTGAATTTATTATAATTAAATGTAATTAAAGATTACGTTAATGAAAAGTAAGATGAAATGGTAAATTATTAATGTAATAAAATATTTAACGAATGTTAACTGTGTATATAGAGAAATAATTGATTGAATTAGAAGATCGAAATAAAATTAAAACAATTTATTGAAATTAAATTAGACTTAATTGAATTCAATTACAATTGAAATTGAACAATGTAATTAGTAAAATTTTAAGCAATGAATTGATGTATAAACTAGTTTTGAATTATTGTAAATGTCTAAGTAACCCAGGATGATAAAAATCTGCTAGTTTATAGATATTGAATTAAAAAGTGATTTAATTAATTTAATAGTAATTTATTTAATTAACGGGAAAATAGCCATTTTCGCCACCGACTCGGATTTCGACGAAACTAGTTTCATTGGATACGTAGCAGTGAATTATTGTAGGATTTCAAGTTTCATAATGGTCGGTCTTGTCGTTTGAGCGTACGAGCTCGAAATGCATAGAAATTAATTTAATTGAAATCAATTTGGAATAAGATGGTTTTAACATAACTTCTTCATACGATGGAATTAGGATTTAAAACCTGTTCCATTGAGTTTAAAAATATTGGAATCATCTATTTTGATATATGGGATTACCCATTTTCTTTCCGTTGATAGAACAGGCTTTTTGGGTCGTTTATCATTCAACTTCCAAATCAAATAGTTTCAATCCATCTCTATTTCTTACCTACCTATAAATAGCCTGTTATAAACCCTAGATACTTCTTATTTTCATTTGTCTATACGTACAACTCCTTTTGGCTTCTTCTTCTCAGTGGCAAACAAACTAAACAAATTCCAAACTCAATTGCAATTCAAAATCAAATCAAAAATTCAGACTTCTCCAACCCAAACAAATTATATATCAATTTGAAGCTCTCAAAGAGCGCAAGTCAATTTTGCTGTTAATTTTTCGATTGGAGTTTATGTATAGCTAGAACTAGGCGAATTGGTCTCGATCGTTAATCACGCTTCGGTCAACCTTGTTTGATCGTCGAATTGATTTATAAGTATTGTAGAGAGGATCGAGGGGAGTTCATCGGTGTGGGTTGTTCGTCGAATCAACGGTCGGACTTCCTAGAATAATTCAACTAAGGTTAGGGAATAAGCGCGGTAGCTGGAGCTTATCGTGGCCTTCGCGAGAAGGCGGGGTGCGAGGCAACAGCGGCATGGCGTGGGTCGCGGCTGGGTGCGATCGTGGGAGGTGCGCGCATGAGGTTCATAGCCGGCAGCCCTGATGATTGGGCTGCGTGCATTCGTGCTTTGGTATTAGGTTTATCTGGAATGAGACATGATAGGTGCGTGACGCGGAAATTAATTTTTTTATTTTGTTAATTTTTATAATATAATCGAAGTGTTCTAATGTTAATAATTTTCTCATACGAGGTCCGATTCACGCACGGTTTGTTCCGTTGGGATCGTATCGAAATTTTGGACATTTTTGTTGCTAGTTTGGATGAATTCTAAGACTGTTTGAATTTGGGCCCTAAATTGGATTTTAAATCGATTTAAATCCAAAGGTGAGTGTTTCAACCCACTCACAACATCTAAAATTTCTTATGTTTGTTAAAATAAATTTATGATGTGATTAGAAATTTATTTTTTGTTGGTTGATATGTTAAATTATCATTCTGATTAAATTTGACTATTATTGAATTTAAATATTGTTTAATTTAATATTGAATTTAAATTGCAAATTTAATACCTGTGTTGATTATTAGTTATCTATTGATGTTTGTTGATTGATTTGGATGATGATTATGATGAATGTTTGATTGTTGATATTGGATGATTGGATGTTGTATTTTTTTTATTGTTATAACAGCATGTTCCCTATGGGTTGAAATGATACGTGCCCGAATGATCTATAGAGTAGGTAAATTGTTATGGGTTGAAATGATAGACTCGAGCGATTTTATGGATTTTATTTAATTCGAGATTGCGGTTTGAAATGATATATAACCGTAAAATATTAAACTGCAGATTGAAATGATAGATATCCATATTACTTGACCCTAGGGTAGAGAATTATATACGGACACCGGTTTGGTTAAATTTAAATGAATTAAATCCTTAATTTTCTTGAATTTAGTTAAATAATATATTGAAATAAAATTAGATTATATAAATTAGATTATTATCAAAATCTAAGTTTTATGTTAATATTTGAATTGGTTTAAAGGAATTGTTTAAAGAAATAAAATTTAAATCTTTAAATTTATTTTTAAGCATAATGGAAATTTATCAGAATTGAGTTATTAAAATTATTGAAATATAACTTTGAAATATATTGAGATGTGAGTAATTTAAATTGGTATTTCGAAAATGGATTGGAAGCGATATTGAATTAAATATTCTATTGAGAATTGGAATTTTAAAATCTGGAATTGGGTTTTGGAAATTGAAAATAGTCCAAAGTGTCGAAATGTAATAGCTAGTTTAAATTGATATAAATTTCAAATTCATGTTTTAATATAAGCTGTTTAAAAATATATTATTTTAAAGACTTTAATTATTAAGATTTTTGAATTATTAAACTATATTTAATTTAACATTATTTTGTTGAATATGCGCTTATATGATTTTTGTTTGATGATAATAAACATATATTCATTCATTTAAATGTATTTGTTAATATACTATTCTATTTTTTCACAGTTTAACTAAATATTTGTTGAATAAAATAAATTACACGGATTTTGAATTCATACAGAAATTTTATTCAAACAAATATTTATTACATCTTTGAATAGTACAATTTCAAGCTCTCACTGTAACTATACAACTTTGATTACAGTTACATCACATTTCATATTTACAGTTCACCTCACTACATATCACTCACACTCGTATTTATCTTCAACTGCATTCCAGTTTGAATCCAGTATTTGAGCAATCTGCAAAAATATAAACTAACGCAGTAAAATTGAAAAAGAAATATTTTTGCAATATAAAATGAAACATGATTTTTTGAAAATACAATTTGCCTCAGTTATTTGGGTTGTTCGTCATAATTTAAATTTGAATTCATCATACACGAACAACTTGTGACATACACAGTGTATTACTGTATATGCCACAAGGCCGTGCACGCCAATATATACACTTGATTGATTTACAAGGACATGTGAGCACAGGTCAAACCCAAATGAAAAACCGGGTTCAACTCACGTGCAATAACATAAAAGTCACAACTCTCGAGCACAAGGTCAAACCTGAGTTTTGAAATTGGATTCAACACAAGGCGACATGACATGAATGCAACGAAGACCAACATCAAAATGGACTACAATAATCATGTATGCAGATCAGGTCCAGTGCCAACAAACAACAAGTCTCGACCAAAACAATTGCAACATGGATATCACAAAACAAAACTCACTGGAAAGATGCAAGCATGCACATGTGTGGCCAGTAAAACCAAAGTATCAACAATGTCGAGCCCAGTACAAACACATGAACATGAAAGCCAAGCATGATACAGTGATACAAATGCAATACAGTGGGAACCACAAATGCACAATAGGCCGAGCATCAAGACAAAAAGCACAAGATTTCAGTGACATTCTACAATGAACAAGTCCAAATACAACAATATTCAAAAAAACTCAAAGAATCAACTACAAATACAAGTGTTGACCAGAATCAAGATTCAAAGATACAGGGTACAGTGATGCAGTGAACCACAGTAAAGAAAGCGTGCAAGTGCAAATCACCAACTACAAAGACCATGTCGAACATAGTGACAACATTAAGTAATGCAACAATCAATACTTCAATGAATTCAACATGAAGCAGTGCAAACTCCTAAAGATACAACAGTGACGGAAACTGCATCACAGCAGCATGAAAAAGTGTATACAACATCAAGATACATGAATATGGAACCAACTATACAAGTGCAGACTATAGAGAACCAATGGACAGCAAGTATGCAGTAGCAAAGAAATAATGACCAATGAATAAAACTGAAAACAAATGCACGACAATGCAATGCCACAGCGAACATGCTGCAATTAGTGAACAAAAATTCATGAAATCAAAGTGATCAGAGTCAAGCCAGTAGAGGGATGAACAATGTAAACGTCAAGGTCGTGGAAGCATACCAATGTCAACGAGAAATTCACGAAATTCAAAAAATACAGTTTAAAAATCAAAAAAAGGCCAAAGTCAATATTGAACGAGTAAATAATCAAAACCGTGTCAACCAAGCCGTGGGAAGCAAGTAACAAAATTATACGCATATGAAAAAGTCAGTGAAATCACGAGCATCCAAGAATAATCGAATGGCCAAAGCAATATCAGTAGACAAATTCAAATCAACTTATACGAACGCAAATCTAGGGTTACAAACCTTATATAAACCATCATCATCGGCAATCTCAAATCCATCGAGTTCGAGTAAGCCAAAATTGTAAAAGCAAAAAGGGAAATTACATACCTATGCATCAGAGTTGAACTCGATCAAAAATTAGGGCAGCCGAAAGCTAAACAGAGCCAGAGGGTCGATTACCGAATCAAAACAAAGAAGTAGCTACTGTAGTCGATCTACATTCAAGCGGCGCCTTCGATTTTACCAAAGCCCTAATTTCAAGAGCCAAGAGGAATGAACGAAAGAAGGAACCAGGCCGACATTATTTTCTACAGAGCAAAATAAAGAAGAGAACGGGCTAGAAGAAATAAAAGGGGCCGTTTTTTGGTTAAAAGGGCTTTATTTTTAATTAGGGTTTATAGTGTTAATTATTTGTTTTCTAATTGCTGTTTTGTTTTTATTTTTTCGAATCAAAACTTTGTAAATCACCACCTAGGGTTTAGGTAGTGTCAGATTGTCTAGTTAGAGTTAGTTCAGTGAGCAGGGTGTGCGAGTTTGCAAAGCTCTATAGGCGGGAGCAGAGTTTGCGAGTAAGCGAAGCTCTATAGGCGGGAAGCAAAGTTTGCGAGTAAGCAAAACTCTATAGGCGGAGCAGGGTGTGCGAGTCTAGTACAGTGTTTGTGAGCGGGAGCAAATGTTTGCGAGCAGGGTATGCGAGTCTAGTAGAGTGTTTGTGAGCGGGAGCAAATGTTTGCGAGTCTAGTAGAGTGTTTGTAAGCGTGATACTGTTTAATTCTAATAGAAATCTGTGAATGCAGCAGTAGGCAGGGGTTGCCGAAGCTGGGTAAATTTTTGTGTGTGATTTACTTTTCAGCATATTTATTTTTGCAGTCTACTTCTGTGTTTAAATCAAGAAAAATTGCTATAACCCTATTCACCCCCCCTCTAGGGTTAATCTAGATCCTACATATTTAACTATCTTAAATCAATTTAACGGTATCTTTAATCTATAACTAAACTATTTTAGAGTATTTTAACTATTTATAACTATTTTAACTATCTATAATTATTTAAACTATTTTCTAAATTTTCAGACTAAGTAGAGGGAAGTGTTTATATTCAAATTTACCGATTTAAAGCAAATACAGTTAAATGATGTTATAACCTATGTTGGGATATAGATGTTATAAATAATTGTATATGATGATTTTTAAGTAAGGATTTAACCTATTTGGAAATATGATTTTTTAAAAGAAATTATAATTTCGGAAACTCTATGATTCAAATGTGATAAGAATTTGAAAGTGAATATGATTTCGAAAGTATTACGGTTTTGAGAATATGATATTTTGATATAAATCGTGATTTGACTTTTGAAAATTTAAAAGAACCATCTGTTGTGTAATAAGCGATTGGTTGTTAAAGAGACCGGGATCGAATATTGTCATGCTCTATGCCAATACCATAAACCACTTTAATAACTGTGTACGTGGTGGAGGTTCCAAAAATGAAGTAGGACGGTTTCGTGAATGATTTCTGTATGAGGTATTTCATGACCCTAACTCCCATGAGTCAGCTCGATGTGACTAAAATAAGGAGTCATGCCTGGCCAAGTGAGGTCAATCCTCTGATCGGGAACACTTCTTCGATACTATATTCTGACTTTGTGATTTGATTTGGTGGCCACCCTTGATTTTGATTTCGGAGTGTGTTCCAAGGTGGGCGGTAGTAGCTGCAATGCGCTACCGCCAGTACGGATCCACAAATGGTATATCTACCCTGGCATTTCCTCGTGTGTCACGGCGCATGCCCTATCGTGCCTTCTACGAGTTTGTTTTGTATCATACCTATCGAGTTCCCTTTGATAGCCTTCCAGTTTATGGAGGAATTACGATACTGTATAGACTATGGGAATATATAAAAACATGTCAATAGGGATATGGGTAACGCCTTAACGCTATTTTAATAATTTACTTTACTGTAGACATATTATAATAGCGTATTGTTCTACATAATAGATAGTTTAACGGCTCCTTAGGAGATGGAATTCTCGAACATATCTTACGTTGCGGCTCTCACGTTAGACACTTGATAGGAGATGTCAAACCCCATAAACATTTCTGGCGCCGTTCCACTCACATTTGTTTACTGTTGATTTAACTTATATAAGATCTTTTAGTTCGCTTTGGTCAGCCAGAGAATTTCTAGAATTGAAGGCCTTATTCTGGAAAACAAAGACGATTGTACTACTATTATTTACTATAATATTCCACTGCATTCATACTGTTCCACTGCATTATTTATTTATCTCTAATATGTGTAACTCTGATTCTGTGTTGTATAAGTATAATTGAATGTTTTGTAAACAGCTTCATGAAAAGTTATTTGATTATTATATTTTCCATTCCGCTGCGAGATTCTATTCGTTTTTTTCTTTCTCTGCTTTTTTTATTTACCCCACAACAATCGGCCCTTTTGAATGGTTTGAGTCTGGCATGTGTGTCTGCTTAAAACATCCAAAAAGGTAGGTCGTTGCAATTGGTATCAGAGCTTTGATTTAGCGATAACCTTAGCTTTGCGGGGGTCTGACTAATATAGAATAGGGTAGTAATATCCTGGAATGAGTCACTGAGTGTATATGTATATATATATAAGAGAGCGTATTTGTTAGTGTTATAAAAAGGTTTTTATATTGTGTTAATTTGTTCCATTTTTTATTTATAAATTTTGGTTGGTGCATGCGACGCTATGACATCGATAATGATTTCTAAACACTTGATAGAACAGACCGACATAATATTTATTTTGAAATATAGGTAAATGAAACAATTTTGCCTATTATATATTTTTCTATATAAAATAATAATTTTATAAATGATATATTTGGTTGTAATATATTTGTTTGTTAGGTAGTGAAATTTATAAATATCAGTTAAAAAATAAGATTTACAAATAAAATGAATATAAATTGGAATTTTAGAACTTAAGTTCCGGGATTTTGAAATTTCTTTCGAAGGATTTTGGAATATAATATTGATATTATTTGGAAGTATTTTTTTGATATAAACATTTCAATATAATTTGAAAGAAACGTTTAGAGGAATTTTGGAAAGATTCTGTACTCCCCTCTCTATCGTTGGGAAATAATTTCGATGATGATTGCATGCATCATCGATATTCATTTTCGAGTTTTAAAAGTGGGAAGACTGCTGTAGTAGTTTTACTACACGTTTGTTTGATAAAAGAACCTTAAAATTTTGATTTATGAATTTGATATATATATATATATATATATATATATATATAAAGATATGGTAATATATATTATTTTAAATGATTTTAAATGCAACTGGGCATTTAGTTCTTAAATTTCTATAATCAAAGATTTCAATTATTGTAATAAAATGAAATTTGACTATTTAATAATTGGAACTTCTAAAATGAAAATAAGAAGATAAAATGCTAAGTATAAATGAAATTACAAGAACATTGAAATTTTGTAACCTGTAACTTAAGGATATGAAAATGGGAAATGATAACTATTGAACATTAGGTTAACTAAAATGAAATAAGATAAATTTATGTAACTTTCAATTGCATTCTTAAAGACACACATATATATATATATATATGTATATATATATATATATATATAACTTACCAAAATGGATAAATTTGAAATGTTAACAAGAATATGTAATAGAATATTATACAAGTGAAACTTAAATAATGAAAGTGTTCATTGAAATTCTTTTATAAATAAGAACTTTGATATTGTAGTTGTTATAAACTTAAGTTATAATTTAAATGCTACTAATTTAATGTAATAAAAAAGTGAGTATTATAAATAAATGATAATAAAATTAAGTAAATGTTTGAAGTTATTTATAATTATAATAAGTAGAGAGGATGAATACTGTAAGTAGATGATTACAGACTTAAGTTAATGATGGAAGCCATTTATAATTGAAATGAATAGAAAAATGAATACTATAATAAATTTAATGATTATAACTTCAGAAAAGGTTGAAAGGATTCAGAAAATAGATTTGTTATTCAATGATACTTTGTAAAGAAAATGAAGGTGAATTAAAAGTAAGAAACTTAGGTATGAACTTATAAACTAATGAATATTAATATCTAATAGAAATCAAGTATATAAATTAATAAATGTGAACTAAGCTGCAATAAAATGTATGTGATACTTAAATAATAAATTCATTGATTATTATAAACAATTGAATGGAAGTAACTTATGTAAGAAATGAATGTAAAGAAATGAAAACGAAATTGACATTATATGAATAACTAAAAATGAATTTTGTAAGTAATGAATGTGAATTTAATTACAAAGAAACCTATATAGTACTTTAAGAACTGATTTATACATGTTTAAATAACTATATATGAGACACACATGTAAGAAATTGTAAATAACATATGTAGATGAATGAATGTAAATAAATGGAATTAAGTATTATATGAATAAATGGAATTAAGTATTATATGAATAAATTGGATTTGAATTTGTTAGAAATAAATGTAAAAATGAAATAATCATTGTACTAAAATAATGAACAATAAATGTTGTGGAAGGAGATTTATAAGAATAAACTTAAATAATGTTTGGAATTTGTGTTTGTTCGGCTTATGGATTGTCTAGGAGAGGATACTTCTAATTGTTTGGATGTATGAATAATATGTTGAATTTTATCTAAGACTATTGAATAGATGATATACTTAGTAGTTTATTTGTCATTCTATATGATTAAAGGTGTCTAAACCAAAACAAACCATTTGTTTTGTTTGCTATGGATGGATGGATGATTACATTGATTTCATGTGATGATTGTATGCTTTGGTTGCAAGTTATTGTTTTTGTATTATATTGATTTGTTTGTTAGTGGGTGAAACAACTATAAATATTTCATTTTATATGATTATTAACCTCTTTGGATTATATAAGTAAAATACAGGTTATGGAAGCAATAACTACTGCTTTTGGTTTCATAAAATAAGTGTTAATTGCCCGACAAATACGTAAGTTCTCGGATTATGGTTTTCCAACGATATTATATTGTTTTCCCACTGTTGGGATATATTATTTAGAAATTTTTTGATATATATTTTTTTATTGATATTATTATTCCTCCCAGACCTCGCCGTAAAAGGAGACTCTGCCGAAATTTTTCGTGAATTTTGGACTTAGAAAATTTTGTGAAATGTTTCCAAACTTTATTAATTTGAGTATTAAAGGATTTAATTGTTTATAAATTGATATTTTATTTAAATTATTTAATTATGTAAATTAATTGTTTATAAATTTAATATTTGAAAAAGTTATATTGATTTCTTAGATCCTTCTTTTCCCTTCTTTTCCTTTTCGGTGATGAAAAGTTTTGAGTAGGTGAGAGTGTAACGATCCGTAAATTTTTGATAATTAAAATAGTTAATTTAATAAGATACTGTGATTTAAGGAAGAAATAAAAATTTGAGATTTATTTAATGAAATCATAACTAATATGAAACATAACAATGTTAATTAAAGTGAACATTAACAATTTGAATGAAACTCCAATTAATTGAAGTGGTTTAAATGTGATTAATGGAACTGAATAAAATTGGGGTTAGATAAGTAATTGTAACATTTGCTTGAAAATAATGAATTTATAAGTGTGATTAAAAGTTAATGGTAACAATTATTATATGTTACCTATCTATTTGGTGTATTAGATTTGATTTGAAATCAATTGCAATTAATTCACTTTATTAGTGCAGTTAATGTAGGTTAAATTGATAATTGTAGAATGGTAAATCAATAAGATGTAACCAATGAAAATTTATGCATAATATGACAATTGGTTGAATAAAAAGAATTGGAATCAATTTTGACCAAAATTTTAGAATTTAAATTATAATAAGTGAATTTATTACAATTAAATGTAATTAAAGATTACTTTAATGAAAATTAAGATGAAATGGTAAATTATTAATGTAATAAAATATATAACAAATGTTAATTTTGTATGTAGAGAAATAAATGATTAAATTGGAAGACCGAAATCAAATTAAAACAATTTATTGAAATTTAATTATAATCAATTACAGTTGAAATTGAACACTGTAATTAGTAAAATTTTAAACATTGAATTGATGTATAAACTTGTTTTGAATAATTATAAATGTATAAATAATCAAGGATAATAAAAATCTGTTAGTTTATAAATATTGAATTAAAAGCGATTTAGTTAATTTAATAATAATTTATTTAATTAACGGGAAAATAGCCAATTTGGCCACTGACTCGGATTTCAACGAAATCAGTTTCACCGGATCTGTAATAGTGAATTTTTGTAGGATTTCAAGTTTCGTAACAGTCGGACTTGTCGTTTGAGCGTACGGGCCTGAAACGCCTAGAAATTAATTTAACTGAAATCAATTTTGAATAAGCTGATTTTAACCTAACTTCTTCATACGATGGAATTAGGACTTGAACATGTTCCATTGGGTTTAAAATATTGAAAACATCTATTTTGATATATATATAGGATTACCCATTTTCGTTCCGGAGACAGAATTGGCTTTTCGAGTCGTTTATCGTTCAACTTCCAAATCAAATTGTTTCCATCCATCTCTATTTCTGATCTACCTATAAATAGCCCATTATAAACCCTAGATACTTCTTATTTTCATTTTTATGTACGTACAACTCTCTCTGGCTTCTTCTTCTCAATGGCAGACAAACCAAACGAATTTCAAACTCAATTGCAGATTAGAATCAAATCAAAAATTCAGACTCCTCCGACCCAAATAAATTATATATCGATTTGAAGCTCTCGACGAGTGCAAGTCAATTCTGCTGTTAGTTTTTCGATTAGAGTTTTTGTGTGCCGAGAATAGGGCAAATTGGTCTCTGCCGTTCATCGTGCGTCGTTCAACCTCGTTTGATCGTCGAATTAATTTATGGCCATTGTAGAGAGGACCAAGGGGAGTTCATCGGCGTGAGATGTTCGTCGAATCAACGGTCGGATTTCCATGAATATTTCGACTAGGGTTAGGGAATAAGTGCGGTGGCTAGAGCTTATTGTGTCCCCGTAGCCTTCGCGAGGGGGCGGGGTGCGAGGCGACGGCGGCATGGCGTTGGTCGCAGCTGGGTGCGATCGTAGCAGGTACGCACGCAAGGTTCATGGCCGGCGATGCTGATGATTGAGCTGCGTGCGTTTGTGCTTTGGTATTAGGGTTATTTGGAACGAGAGATGATAGGTGCGTGACGTGGAAATTAATTTGTTTATTTTATTACTTTTTATAATATAATCAAAATGTTCCGATGTTAATAACTTTCTCATACGTGGTCCGATTCACGCACGGTTTGATCCGCTAGGATCGTATCGAAATTTCGAACATTTTAGACGTTGGTTTGGACAAATTCTGAGACTGTTTGAATTTGGACCCTAAATTGGATTTTAAAACGATTTAAATCCAATGGTGAGTGTTATAACACACTCATAACTTCTAAAATTTCTTATGTTTGTCAAAATAAATTGATGACGTGGTTAGAAATTTATTGGTTGTTGTTTGATATGTTAAATTGTCATTCTGATTAAATTTGACTTTTATTGCATTTAATTATCATTTGATTTAATATTGAATTTTAATTCAAAATTTAATACCTATATTGATTATCAGTTACCTATTGATGTTTGTTAATTGATTTGGATGATGATTGTGATGAATGTTTGATTGTTGATATTGTGTGACTGGATGTTGTATTTTTTATTGTTATAACGACGAGTTCCCTATGGGTTGAAATGATACATATCCGAATGATCTATAGAGTAGGTAAATCGGTATAGGTTGAATTGGGATTGCGGTTTGAAAGGATATATAACCGTAAAATATTAAATTGCAAATTGAAATGATAAATATCCGTATTACTTTACCCTAGGATAGAGAATTATATAAGGACACTGGTTTGGTTAAATTTAAGTGATTTTAAATCCTTAATTTTCATGAATTTAGTTATTTGATATTTTGAAATAAAATAAAATTTGATTATATAAATCGAATTATTATCAAAATCTAAGTTTTATGTTAAAATTTGAATTGGTTTAAAGGAATTGTTTAAAGCATTAAAATTTAAATCTCTAAATTGTTTTTTAAGTATAATGGAAAATTATCGAAATTGAGTTATTAAAATTTTTGAAATATAACTTTGAAATATATTGAGATGTGAATAATTTAAATTGGTATTTTGAACATTGATTGGAAGTGATATTGAATTAAATGTTCTATTGAGAATTGGAATTTTAAAATCTGGAATTGGGTTTTGGAAATTGAAAATCGTCCAAATGTGTTGAAATTGAATAACTAGTTTAAATTGATATAAATTTCAAATTCATGTTTTAATATATGCTGATTAAAAATATATTATTTTAAAGACTTTAATTATTAAGATTTTTGAACTATTTATAGTTTAATTTAAAATTATTTAACTATCTTAAAACAATCTAACAGTATCTTTAATCTTTAACTAAACAATTTTAGAGTATTTTAACTATATATAACTATTTTAACAATCTATAATTATTTAAACTATTTTTTAAATTTTCAGACTAAGAAGCGGGAAGTGTTTATATTCAAATTCACTATTTTAAAGCAAATACGGTTAAATGATGTTATAAACTAAGTTGGGATTTAAATTTATAAATAATTGGATGTGATGATTTTGAAGTAAGGATTTAACCTATTTGGAAATATGATTTTTAGAAAGAAATTATGATTTCTAAAACGATATGATTTCAAATATGATAAGAATTTGAAAGTGAATATGATTTCGAAAGTATTACCATTTTTAGAATATGATATTTTGATATAAATTGTGAATTGACTTTTGAAAATTTAAAAGAACCATCCGGTGTGTAATAAGCGATTGGTTGTTAAAGAGACCAGGATTAGATATTGTCATACTCTCTGCCAATACCAAAAATCACTTTAACAACTGTGTATGTGGTGGACATTCCAAAAATGAAGTAGGACAGTTTTGTGAATGATTTTTGTATGAGGTATTTACGTGACCTGACTCCCCTGAGTCAGCTTGATACAGCTAAAATTAGGAGCCATACCGGGCCAAGTGAGGTCATTCCTCCGATCGGGCACACTTCTTCGATACTATATTCTGACTTTGTGATTTGATTTAGTGGCCACCCTTGATTTCGATTTGGGAGTGTGTTCCAAGGTGGGCGGTAGTAGTTTCTATGCATTATCACCAGTCCAAATTCGTAAATGGTATATATACCCTGGCATTTCCTAGTGTGTCATGGCGCATGCCCTATCGTGCCTTCTACGATTTTTTTTTATACCATACCAATGAAGTGCCCTCTAATAGCCCTCCAGTTTACAGAGGAATTACGGTACTTTATAGACTATGGGAATATATAAAATTGTGTTAAGGAGGGTATGGGTAATGCCTTAATGCTATTTTAATACTTTACTTTATTTTAGACCTATTATAATAGCGTATTGTACTACATAGTAGATAGTTAAACAGATCCTTAGGAGATGAAAATCCCGAACATCTCTTAAGTTACTGCGTTCACGTTAGACATTGGATAAGAGATGTCAAACCCCGTAAACTTCTCTAATGCCATTCCACTCATATTTATTGACCGTTGATTTAACTTACATAAGATCTTTTAGTTCTGACTCGAGTTTTTTGTTTTTTCAATTCACTCGGGTCAGCCTGAGCATTTTAGGATTTAAAGACCTTATTTCTGGAATATGAAGATGAAAATTTGTACTACTATTATTTACTATATTTATTCCACTGCATTTATACTGTTCCAGTGCATTATTTATTTATCTCTTATATGTGTAACTCTGATTCTATGTTGTATAAGTATAATCGAATGTTTTGTAAATAGCTTCATGAACTGTTATTTGATTATTATATTTTTGTCATTCCGCTGTGAGATTTTGCTTGTTTTTTCTTTCTCTTCTTTTTCTTATTTACTCCATAACAATCTACCTTTTTGAATGGTTTGAGTTTGGCATTTGTGTCTGCTTATAACGTCCAAAAAGGGCAGGTCGTTACAAGAAGCATCCTCCATTGCGTAGCCAGTAGCTAGTGGTGTATGCTTCAATGAACTTTCGTAACTCTTTGTTGCTTTAGGTTTTTTCCATATGATGCAGATCTCCATCTACAGCATTAATCATAAAATCATTTCCTAGTGGGTGAGGACCAACCTTGGTAGTTCCTTTTTCATCACTTTGAAGCAACTACCTCATAAATATATTATTTCCCCGTCCACCTACCTACAGGTTCTTCTCGTATAACAACATTTGCGATTTTTTACTAAATCATCGATGATGTTCTTCAAATTTCAACAATCATTGGTATTGTGCCCATGATTTTCATGGAACAAACATCACCTTCCTAACCTTATTTGTCCCTCGATCGCCTGCCACAAGGATGGTTTCGGGCACCTAACAACATTTTGGGTCACTAGATAGTTTTTTTTACATGGAATTGGTTAATTCCATATATTTCCATCTCGTGCGAACCTGAATCGTTTCCAGGTTTCCAGTCTACTTCCCCCTATCTGATTATTATTTTTTATTATTATTTTCACTAATAGCACTTTTTTTTCCATCATTCATCTTTAGTAACATCACACATTTTGAGGCTCAAAATAGATATTAGTGATATTGTAGTCCTCATTTACATTAGTTCCTAATGACAAAATGAAATCAATTACTGTATCATTAACATCAAAAGCACAAGAATTCAAATTTTCAAAACAAACATAGTCATTCATTAATTTGCAAATTCATTACATTCCATTACATTCAACTACATAACCTCATGACTACATTCTGAAAATACGTAATAAATACAAATATAGTTCTAAGAGTGACATATGAATATGCCCCCTTGGAAAATCAAAAAGTATGAACTACTTAGACATCTATAAACCTCGACAATACATACAATCAACAATAACAAAAGCAGTTAAATTTATACAGTAGAAATAAACTTTAACTGATAGCTTGCCTCCTATGCATCTCCATAAGCTTTTTCATGTAAACCTAAAAACCCAATCCCTAGCCTACCTAATTTCAATTGAGTATCTAAGAGTTTATGGAAAATCAAAAACTTCGGGTAAGACAAAAATTATGGCATGAATAATATCATACTCAAACCAACATAGATAATTAGTAAGATCACACCACTGAAGCATGGAATGGGTTTCCATCACTATTATCTTTAAATTAATTAATATGTCAATCATAACATATCTCGTAACCAAAATGATTAGGATATAATCACAACATCAATAGCATCATCATGCAAAATGTAAAAAAATGAATTTTCCATCATTCATGGGCATCAAAGGGGTCACACTTTCCTATGGTTACCCAATCCGATATATTAGTCCTCTCAATGACATAGTGTTCCTAGGGTCACTAAGTACTTACATTAGTTTTCACAGGCTAGCTGAAAACCTATGGGGCTAATTTAGGCCTACACATACTGGATAGTCCCATGGTCTTCTAGTTCAGTCAGAAGAAAGTAATAATGGTCTCCAAAGTTCAGTAAGTGAAAATATCCATAGTTTCCTAAATAAGGTAGGAGAAAATAACAATAGCCTCCTAAGGTTGGCAAGCGAATACATATATGAACTTCTTTGCTTCAAGTTACTTCGGATGTGTAATAAAATAATTTAGCCTCAATAACAGCAAAACCCTACACATTGAAATCACATACCTGATCAACTGGGGGCTTAACGGTTAGAGTGTAAGACATGAACCTTCAACAGTCTCAACCCATAAATCAAGTTTTAAGATGTCAATGAATCACGTCCTTTCATTAGTTAGGGCATCCTAACACAATTTTATCTTTACAATCTCCTAGATGCAATTCTACTTACTTAGGACTATAAGTTTGACCAATCCCATTGTTGGTGAAACCAAAATTGGTCATCAGTTCTCAATTCTCAAGGTCATAAATGTTGGGTAACAACATAAAGAGCATGTGTAACAACCCGCATATTTAACGATTTTTATATTTAAATGTTTATTTAAATATAGCGTCGTTAGTCGGATTTTTAGATCTGAAATGTTACTTTTTGCAAAAGGCCGAATTGGAACTCGAAACTACTTCCATTGAGTTCAAAACGTCGTTTGCGATCTATTTAAGTATAAGCTTTGATATGTTTGGAGTAAGTTGAATTTTGCAAATTTTTCTAGTTGGGTTTGGATTTGGGTTCAGCCCACTAACTAACTAATTAACCCTAACTCAGTCCCTCTCCTCTCCACTCACTTATTTCATTTTATAAAACTTAAGCTAAAAACTGAAAATGGGGGAAGAGAATGGGAATTAGAAATTTCAAGCCCTAGTTTCTTCTTGCAACTTGAAATCTTGCTCCAAAATCAAAGAAAAGCCATTGGTAAGCCTCCTCTTCATCTTCTCTATCTCTTTCTCTCTTCAATCTCAGAAATTCCTAAACCTAAACTTAGGAAATATGTGTTTTATTCTTAGATTGAAGCTTGTAGAGTTGAAGTGAAGAGTAGTAGTCTCATTCTTGTGTTTGAGCTTCTTCTTCTTTGTTTTGAGATAAAAGGTGAGTTTTGAACTCACATCTACTTCTCTTGATTTCATTGATGTTGGATATGAATTCCTAGCACTTGTTCATATGCACTTGCTTTTGGTTTGGATTGAATTGGTGAATACCCAAATTTTTAGTGTTTTTGGGTTCAATTCTTTAAAGATCCTAACTTTGATGTTTTGATCATGTTTTGGTGATGCATCGGGGAGCATATAGGGTCGGGTTGTCGATTGGCATAAACCGTTAGAGCCAATGTTCGTCCGGTTGCATTTTGGAAGAGTTTGCACTTCATTTGGATAGGTTGAAAAGCCCAGGCATGATTTAGTCGACTGAATTATCTGTTTAGTCGACTGAATCTGGGACCCGAAAGTTTCCAGGCATGGTTTAGTCGACTGAAAATCTCTGTTTAGTCGACTGAACCTGGAAACAGAAAGTTCCCAGGCATGGTTTAGTCGACTGAATTCTCTGTTCAGTCGACTGAACCTAGAAACAGAAAGTTTTCAAGCAGAATTCAGTCAACTGAATTCTCTATTTAGTCAACTGAATTTGCTATTTCAGTCCATTTTGCCTTTTGGGATTGAATTTCCAATTTGAATCGATTCGTGATGATTCTATTTGTTGTTATCATTTATTTTGACTTTGATGATTCCTTTTTAATTTCAATCCATGGGTTTTTATAAAATAATCTTTTAAATTGTATTAAACGCTTGTTTCTTTAATTTACATATTCTATTTAAACGCGCACACACAATTTCGCACGAGTGGTTATGGGACTCACGTTACCACTTTTCGGATTCCTTTTTGAGAGTTATGACACATTCCGCCAGTTAGTGGTGTCCAGTACTGGGCCTCTGGACCTTCACCACTACGGTTTGTTGCCTTTGGGATTGTGTCTTCGGACTCTCCTTCAGGTTTGTTGCCTTCGGGTATGTTGCCTTCGGGTATGTTGCCTACGGGTTTGTACCTTCGGGTTTATTGCCCTAATAATGTCGCTTTCGGAGTTAGGTCTTTATGAGCCGCTCGAGTGATATTTGGGTTTGGAGTCTTCATGCTCATGGATCCTTATTTATATAGTACTGAGCTCGAGCAATCTTATGTTTCATTGATATGTATATTCCCTAGGTATCCCCCTTCGGTGTTGGTCTTTTGAGCCGCATGATGTATAGCGATTGCCTTGTGGAACTTGTGTTACCTTCATTGGTATTTGTTATTTGCCTTTATAGCTTGTTTTGGGATATTCCTATCCTTTGTTTCTCTGTGTTGCCGATGATATGAGGCGTGTTATGATATGATTCATCTTTTTTTAGATGATTGTGTTATCTATTTTAGAGATATTTGTTATACTTTGTGACCTTGCAGGTTATTGTTGTTCAGTTTATCTAACTGATTTTTTTAGCTAGACTGACCCGTGTATTTCATACTCGGGTCAGACCGAGTTGTTTTAGGTTCCGCATGGACTTAGCCTATTTTGCTTCCGCATGGACTATTCAGCTTATTCCTTTTTGTCAAAACTTTTTTTGTAGTCCTTTTTATGGTAACTCTGATATATGTATTCTTTTGACTCGTCTGTATATTGTGGTTTGCTATACCACTTGGCATGTATTAGTTTGTATACTCTGTTATGTATCTGTATATGTGTATATAATGATCTATTGTTCTGTGATGTATATTACATTTGAGTTGTTATATTCTGTTCTGATAGATTCTCCAACCACCTATGGTTTTGTTTTAAGTATTCATTGGGTATGTCGACCTGCTTGGTATGTCTATTGTCGATGTATCCAATAGATAGTTAGAGCAAGGCTATAGATGGTCGCTCCTAACCAGCCTTATTCTCCGTGTTAGTCGACGGCATTACCCCATAGTGTCCTTGGCTAGCGTGGTTATAGAGGTGGGGCGTCATAGGTTGGTATCAGAGCAGAGTTCAGAACAAAATATGATAAACACAGAATAGATGCACATATTACGATACATCAAAGTGTATAAGTGATACAAATCTTTGAATCATCGTGCCTCTATATTCCTTTTGTGCCTTTGGTGTAGATAGAAATTTGGAATACGTCTAGGAATGCATTTAAATTCTGTAGTATTTCATCTTGAATCATCTACCTTGTGAATAATCTTGTTCTTATCTTAACTTTCAGCGTATGGCTGGAAGAGGCAGGGGACGACGTTCGGATGCTGGGCAATCCAATGGCTCACATCCGGATGGCGTTTATATGTTTGCCGATCAGTTTTTGGAATTTTTTAGGAGCACTCAGCCTCCAGTTCCTCCTCGAGTATCTCCACCTCGCAAGTCTGCCTTTGCGCGTTAGTGCAGTGATTTTGCTCATCTTGGAGGAAATCCGTTTAAGGGCTCCGAGTCTATTCTTGAAGTCCAATCCTGGCTTCGCATGTGCGAGCGTATCTTCTCTCACATGGATCTTTCTGACCATGATAGAGTTCTTGTAACTTCTAGCTTATTACAGCAGCATGCTCTTGATTGGTATGAGCTTCTTGTAGCCGAAATTGATGAGTCTACTCTTTCTTGGACTCAGTTTCGGGAGCGATTTGAACTCAAGTTCGTTCCTGAATCTGAAAAAGTTTTATTGACCCGTCGCTTCCTTGAGTTAAAGCAAGGGAAATCTTCTATTTCTGAGTATGTTGCATCATTCGAGGCTTTATCTAAGTATAGTCTTGAATTCATTAGCACTTCTTGTAAGAAGAATTTGAAGTTTGTCTATGGTCTTAAGAAATATCTTAAGAAGTCATTGTTGCTCCAGCTTAAGCTTTCTTTCGAGGAGTTGGTTGATTCAGCACTTCATCTCGAGACCGTCGAAAAGGAGTGTGATAGTGATGTTGATGTTGAGGTTTCCAAGAACCCCAACAAGAGGCAGTTTCCATTTCAGAAATTCAGGTCTTTTCCTTCCAAGAAGAAGAAGACTGGTAGTTCTAGTTCTCAGTCTCAGTCTTCTGGAACACCTTTCATTCGAAAGTGTTTCAATTGTGGTTCTCCTGATCATATGATTCGAGCTTGTTCCAAGCCTCTCTTCTGTCATTATTGCAAGAAGGAAGGTCATCATGTTTCCACTTGCCCTACTGTTCCGGCTGGTGCCAAGTCTGGCAAGCTTTATGCCGCTAAAGCTTTTGAAGGTCCTTCTCAGCCCAAAGGTATATCTCCATCTATTTTGAAAGGTTCTATTTTATTTCATGGTCATAGTATACGAGTTCTTTTCGATATGGGTGCTTCACATTCTTCCGTATCGAAAAAGCTCGTTGATGATTTATCTTTGGATGTTTCTTGTTTGGTTACTTCTTTAAGGATTGCGAATTCTATTGGGGGATCCGCGACCCTTAGCATGCTTTGTGATGATATTGAGATTGTTTTATGTGGCTTTTCCTTTCGTGCGAATCTGCATGTTATTTCTTGTCTGGGATTTGATATGATTTTGGGAATGGACTGGCTAGTGAGATATGATGCCAGGATTATTTTTTCGGAGAGAATTTTATATCTTCGAACATCCAGATTCATTTACTCAGCTATCACTTGTTCTTCGGAATGTGGATAATTCCGAAATGGCTTTATATTCTCTTGACTCGCGAGATGATGATGATATATCTCGTATTCCTATTGCTTGTGACTTTTCTGATGTTTTTGAGCCTGTTTTGGGTTTGCCACCCAAGCGGGCAATTGAGTTCTGTATTGATCTAACTCCAGGCGCGCAGCTAGTTAGTCGTCCTCCCACGAGGATGTCTACAAAGGAAAATGAGGAATTCAAGAAGCAGCTTTTAGAGCTTGAGTCCAAGCAGTTGATTTAGTCCAGTTTTTCTCCGCGGGGATCCGCGGTCGTCTTCGTGAAGAAATCCGATGGAACTCTTAGGCTTTGCATTGACTATCGCAAGCTTAACGAGTTAACCATCAGAAATATGTATCCATTGCCTAGGATCGATGATATGTTCGATCTATTGAGTGGTGCTAAGGTCTTTTCTCAGCTCGACCTTGCCACGGGTTTCCATCAGTTGCGAGTCGTGGAGGATAGCATACCGCTTTCCGCACTCGTTATGGTTCTTTTGAGTGGCTCGTTATGTCGTTCGGTTTGACGAACGCTCCTGCTTTCTTTGTTGATCTCATGAATCGAGTATTCCGAGAACATCTCGATAAGTTCGTCCTTGTGTTCATTGATGATATCCTTATTTATTCTAAGTCTGAAGCCGAGCATGCTAATCACTTGAGAATTGTCTTGAGTACCCTCCGTTATCATCAGCTTGGAGCCAAATTCTCCAAATGCCATTTTTGGGAGAATAAGGTTAAGTTCTTAGGCTATGTTGTATCTTCCGACGGCATTTCTGTCGATCCCTCAAAGATCGAAGCCATCCAGAATTGGAAGAGGCCTGAGAATGTGCATGAGATTCGTACTTTCCTTGGATTGGCGGGTTATTATCGTCAGTTCGTTGAGGATACTTCCCGTGTTGTGCTTCCTCTCACCAGCCTTACTCGGAAAGGCATTCGTTTTATTTGGTCCGACAAGTGTGAAGCTTCCTTTCAGACATTAAAGGAACTTCTCACTAATGCTCCTATTTTGGTGGTTCCCAAGGGGAATCATGATCTTGTTGTCTACACCGATGCGTGTGGTAGTGGTCTCAGTGCTGTTCTTATGCAGAAGGATCGGGTAGTTGCTTATGCTTCTAAGCAACTGCGTCCGAAGGAGTTCGCTATGCCACTCACGATCTTGAGTTAGCTGCCATTGTCGTTGCCTTGAAGATTTGGCGACACTATTTATTGGGCGAGCGCTTCATTCTCTATACCGATCATAAATCTTTAAAGTATTTGTTCACTCAGAAGGAACTCAATATGAGGCAACAGCGTTGGCTCGAGTTTCTTGCTTCCTATGACTTTGATATCCAGTATACCCGTGGAAAGGGTAATCGTGTTGCTGATGCGCTTAGTCGCAAACACTCGGCTGTTGTTTCTATGATGCTTGCCGAATGGGATATTCTTGAGACTCTATCTTTTTGTGAAAGTCGTGATCGAGGTTCATCTTCTGATTCTCCTATTCTATTATTTAGTTTGGGAGCTCAACCCATTTTGTTGGATCGTATTGCCGATGCTCAGCGGCGTGATCCTGATTTGTTGCATCTTATTCAGCTTTGTGAGTCTGGATCCTGTGATGAGGCGTTGCGGGATTTCAGCATTGATTCTCATGGGTGTCTTCGCAAGAAGAACCGTCTTTTTGTGCCTTCTGATTTTGCGCTTAGGCATGACATTCTTGATGATTGTCACCGTTCTATGTATACCATTCATCATGGTAGTAGTAAGATGTATGCTGATATGCATCGTCTTTATTATTGGAAAGGCATGAAACGCGATGTGGCGAGTTATGTGAGTAATTGCATAACTTGTCAACATATTAAGGCCGAACATCAACGTCCTTCGGGTCTTCTTCAGCCTCTGGAGATTCCATTGTGGAAATGTGATCAGATTTCTATGGATTTCATTGATGGCCTACCTCGTTCGAGATCAGGCCATTCTAGCATCTGGGTTATTGTTGATCGCCTCACTAAATCTGCTCATTTTGTTCCTATTAAGTCTAATAGGACTGCTTCGCATTTGCCTAAGTTGTATGTCAAGGAAATCGTGAGACTTCACGGTGTTCCTAGTTCTATTGTGAGTGATCGTGATCCTTTATTCACGAGTCATTTTTGGAAGAGTCTTCAGCAAGCTTTGGGAACAAAGCTTAATTTTAGCACAGCTTATCATCCGTAGTCTGACGGACAGACTGAACGAGTGAATCGTGTCTTGGAAGATCTCCTCTGTATTTGTATTTTTGATTTTGATGGTAGTTGGGAGGATCATCTACCTCTTGTAGAGTTCTCCTACAACAATAGTTTTCAGTCTAGTATCGGTATGGCTCCTGTCGAAGCTTTATACGGAAGGCCACGTCGATCACCTTCTTGTTGGTTGGAATCTGGGGAGAAGCTTATTCTTGGTCCAGATTTTTTTTTGTGACTCTTCTGAAAAGATTGATCTTATTCAGTTGAGAATGAAAGAGGCAGAGCCGCTAGAAATCCTACGCTGACAGTCGTAGGAAGCCTCTCGAGTTCTCGATTGGTGATCTCGTTTTTATTCGTGTTTCTCCTTTGAAGGGTGTTATGCGTTTCAGTACGACTGGGAAATTGGCTCCTCGCTTTATAGGACCATTTTGTATTACTGAACGTATTGGCCCTGTGGCTTATAGAGTTTCACTTCCTGCTCATTTATCTGGCATTCATGACGTGTTTCACGTCTCTCAACTTCGGAAGTGTCTTCGAGAGTCGGATTCAGTTATCGATTCTTCTAATTTGCAAGAACTTGAGATCTCATCGAACTTATCTATTGTACAGCAGCCTATTCGCGTACTTGACATGGAGGTGCGACACCTTCGGAACAAGGACGTGCCGCTCATTAAGATTCAATGGTCCGCTAATCTCAATGACTGTACTTGGGAAACCAGAGAGTATATTGAGCGATCTTATCTGGGTTTTCTATCTTTGCTTGGCAATGGTGAGAATATCTTTTCATCTCAAGCTTATTTCCTTTTCTTTTGAATGTTGTATGTATGAAGTTGTTACAAGTATCGTCTCTAGGAATTGCGGGGACGCAATTTTGTAAGGAGGGGAGATCTGTAACAACCAGCGGATTTAACGATTTTTATATTTAAATGTTTATTTAAATATAGCGTCGTTAGTCGGATTTTTAGATCCGAAATGTTACTTTTTGCAAACAGTCGAATTGGAACTCGAAATCACTTCCATTGAGTTCAAAACGTCGTTTGCGATCTTTTTAAGTATAACCTTTGATATGTTTGGAGTAAGTTGAATTTTGCAACTTTTTCTAGTTGGGTTTGGGTTTGGGTTCAGCCCACTAACTAGCTAATTAACCTTAACTCAGTCCCTCTCCTCTCCACTCACTTATTTCATTTCATAAAACTTAAGCTAAAAATTGAAAATGGGGGAAGAGAATGGGAATTAGAAATTCCAAGCCCTAGTTTCTTCTTGCAACTTGAAATCTTGCTCCAAATTCAAAGAGAAGCCATTGGTAAGCCTCCTCTTCATCTTCTCTATCTCTTTCTCTCTTCAATCTCAGAAATTCCTAAACCTAAACTTAGGAAATATGTGTTTTATTCTTAGATTGAAGCTTGTAGAGTTGAAGTGAAGAGTAGTTAGTCTCCTTCTTGTGTTTGAGCTTCTTCTTCTTTGTTTTGAGATAAAAGGTGAGTTTTGAACTCACATCTACTTCTCTTGATTTCATTGATGTTGGGTATGAATTCCTAGCACTTGTTCATATGCACTTGCTTTTGGTTTGGATTGAATTGGTGAATACCCAAATTTTTAGTGTTTTTGGGTTCAATTCTTTAAAGATCCTAACTTTGATGTTTTGATCATGTTTTGATGATGCATCGAGGAGCATATAGGGCTGAGTTGTCGATTGGCATAAACCCTTAGAGCCAATGTTCGTCCGGTTGCATTTTGGAAGAGTTTGCACTTCAGTTGGATAGGCTGAAAAACAGCCCAGGCATGATTCAGTCGACTGAATTCTCTGTTTAGTCAACTGAATCTGGGACCCGAAAGTTTCCAGGCATGGTTTAGTCGACTGGAAATTTTTATTCAGTCGACTGAACCTGGAAATAGAAAGTTCCCAGGCATGGTTTAGTCGACTGAATTCTCTGTTCAGTCGACTGAACCTGGAAACAGAAAGTTTCTAGGCAGAATTCAGTCAACTGAATTCTCTGTTTAGTCAACTGAATTTGCTATTTTAGTCGACTGAATTCTCTGTTCAGTCGACTGAACCTGCACTACGCCATAGATGGCCTTCTGCAACAGATTTGCAAGGTGTTTCCAGCTAAAATATTGCGATAGGTATGCTGATTTTTGTCTATTGCAACACACGCTTTAAGGTGTTAGCATAGATATCAGCAAAATGTTGCAGTAGCTATAGCTGTATTCAAATTAAGAAATTAATAAAATTAGCAATCCGCGTGAATACGATCCAACGATCTATATTTAATCCGACTGTTAAAATGGATCACCGCTGCACTTTTTACCAAATTTTCGTTTTCCCGCGTATGTTGTTGTAGATCCCCTTTCAGTTTTCAATTCATAATTCTCAAATCAAAAAGCAAATTCACGAAATCCAGCAAATTCATACTTCCAATTCGCGATTAGAATCAATTCATAATTCTCAAATCAATTCATGTGGAGATGGAAGATGATTTCAGGCGATTAGAATAAATCAAGTATCAAGTTCCAATTCGCGATTCATCTTCTTTGGGGATCCGCAAGTCTGACTGATGAAGTCGCCTGCTGCTTCATGTTGCGTTCAGTGCTTGGAAAGTTTGCTGAAGATTGCCGAGATAGAGGCTTGGATACTACCGAGATTACGATGCCACTGGCCGGTGATGCTATGTTTCAGATCCATAGTGGCTCGCAGTGCCATCGTTCGGTCTAGAAGCGAAATTAACAACAGACAACGAATGTTGTGTTTCAGATCTAGAAGCAAAATCAAGGGCGTCATCTTCAAATTCAGTATCTCAGACTCAAGCATCTTCTCAGCAGCAATCTGTTTTGCATATGAAGGCTTCTGGTTTGTTTTTTAATATTATTTGTGCTTTTTGATGATTTCTTCTTCAGTTTTTGAAGCTTGGGAATATGTTAGCTTATTAAATTTGGATGTTTTGCAGCTCCTAAGAGAAAAATTCATTTTATAAAATATGTATCCAAACGAGTTCAGATTCTTGATGGATACTAGTCTTGTTGTACAGTCAAATTTGGTATTCAGGCTCAACTTATATATTTAGTTTGTTAGATATATATCTAACCTTAAGTTTGTTAGATATATTTAGTAAATTTTAACTGAAATGTAAGATACAAGTCGAACTTCAAAAGCTGGGGTGATTTTTTATGTACTTTGATGGAACTCTATTTTATCAACAGATGTAGCCAAACAGTCGAATTTGAATGAAAATGAAAATTCTTTTTCCCTAAACAGCGTCTACTTACCTTTACTATTGTATATCTACAAGGTTGAAGTATGTGGAACAAGAATTTGCAAAAAAGAGAGGTAAGAATGTCGAGTCAGGAAATAAAGAGGACAATGATCCGGTGGATGAATTATATGTTGTACCTGAGCATCTTAAGGTTAGCTTTTGAGTGTGATTATGAAGTGTAAACTGCTACTCCATTCTCGACTGGTAGCTTAGCAGTTTGCATTTTTAGAATTTTTAGAATTTCATAGGATGTACTGATGATTGTAATTTCTTAATACCTGGTAGCCTAGCAGTTTGCATTTCATAGAATGTATTCATGAGGCAAATGTGGTAAATCTTTCTTGACTGGAAACCAATGATTAGAAATGACCATAATGTTGATTAACAGGTTGTGGCATTTGTCGTTTGAAATATTTGATGTTGATTAACAGGTTTGGTTTCTTAAGAATACAAACCATATTTTGATTGTGTTTCATACATCAGTGTACAAGTGAATGGTAGTCAGCCTCTGGTATTTAGATATTGACCCACTCGCCGATGTGCTATAAAGAAAAGAAAATGTAGGCAGACTTTTCTATAGCAGGATTCTACAGCGAACTAACTGAAATCACTTCCTCCGCATGTTACTTTCAGGTATGCACCAGATTCTTTTTTTTCCTCAGCTTCTCTTGTCTATCGTATTTTAAACCATGCATTATTCCACAACCAGGCGGTGTTGCTTCTGGATTCAAACATGCTGAAGTTAATGAGGATAAGCATGAAACATGGCTATTTGTTTGTAGGGAAAAGCTCATGGTCCATGTCGAGGAGGTAACTTTTATCATGATGCCCTGGTAGACTTTGTGTTATTTTTATTGCAAAAACTTATTGCATTAGAGCCGTTGTATTTAGGTTCCTTTTGCTAGAAATTCTCTGGGACATGACGACATATATATTTTGGATACAAAGACTAAGATATTTCAGTTCAATGGTCTGAAATCTTCTATACAAGAAAGAGCAAAAGCTCTCGAAGTCGTGCAATACATAAAAGATACGTATCATGATGGAAAATGTGATGTTGCAGCTGTTGGTGTCTGTATTTGTCAGTGTCGGTGTACGTATAAATTGAAACTGCATATGTAATGAGTGAACTGAGTGATGTAGTGAGGAATATCTGTATATGTGAATATTAGTGTTATATATCATTGAATTGTAAAATAGTGGAGTCAGGAATTTGTACTATTTCAAATGTTGAAATAAAATATTTATTTAAATAAATTACTGTTTAAATATCAAATTCTGTGCAATAGCATTTTATTAAATAAATATTTATTTCTATTAAAAAATCAAATATGCTCTACATTGTGGGCTCCACAACTTCAGAAAGTTAATATCTATAGCAACAATTTTGGAATGTTGCTACAGATACCTATGGGTGTTGCCATAGACCTAAATAGGGTTCTATTGCAACAATATTACTTATGTTGCCTTAGATAGTCAAAATGTTGCCTTTGAGGTCTAAGGCAACGGCAAAAATTGCATCACCCTAAAAGTGTTGCCATAGACCTATGGCAACATTTTTCGGGCCTGAGCCAACATTTTTTTTGTGTTGCAGAAGGCCATTTATGGCGTAGTGCTGGAAACAGAAAGTTTCCAGGCAGAATTCAGTCAACCGAATTCTCTGTTTAGTCAACTGAATTTGCTATTTCAGCCCACTTTGCCTTTTGGGATTGAATTTCCAATTTGAATTGATTCGTGATGATTCTATTTGTTGTTATCATTTATTTTGACTTTGATGATTCCTTTTTAATTTCAATCCATGGGTTTTTATAAAATAATCTTTTAAATTGTATTAAAAGCTTGCTTCTTTAATTTACATATTCTATTTAAACGCACACACACAATTTCACACTTTGAGCGGAGTGGAAAGGAGATTAAATTGTTAGGTAAAACACGGACCATGAATCAATGCGTTTATCTTTCCGATTAATCCCCGACCTATTCGATTGATTGTTTTGACCTTTGTGTCCGGTTTACCAATGAGATGAGGTAAACTTTATACTGCTTTTAGTGTGAAATTAACTAACAGATAGTGAACCGTTTAGTGCGAACGAGTGGTTATGGGACTCACGTTACCACTTTTCGGATTCCTTTTTGAGAGTTATGACACATTCCGCCAGTTAGTGGTGTCCAGTACTGGGCCTCCGGACCTTCACCACTACGGTTTGTTGCCTTTGGGATAGTTTCTTCAGACTCTCCTTCAGTTTTGTTGCCTTCGGGTATGTTGTCTTCCGGTATGTTGCCTTCGGGTTTGTACCTTCAGGTTTGTGCCTTCGGGTTTGTTGCCCTAGTAATGTCGCTTTCGGAGTTAGGTATTTATGAGCCGCTCGAGTGATATTTGGGTTTGGAGTCTTCGGGCTCATGGATCCTTGTTTATACAGTACTGAGCTCGAGCAATCTTATGTTTCATTGATATGTATATTCCCTAGGTATCGCCCTTCGGTGTTGGTCTTTTTGAGCCGCATGATGTATAGCGATTGCCTTGTGGAACTTGTGTTACCTTCATTGGTATTTGTTATTTGCCTTTATGGCTTGTTTTGGGATATTCTTATCCTTTGTTTCTCTGTGTTGCCGATGATATGAGGCGTGTTATGATATGATTCATCTTTTGTTAGATGATTCTGTTATCTCTTTTAGAGATATTTGTTATACTTTGTGACCTTGCAGGTTATTGTTGTTCAGTTTATCTAACTGATTTGTTTAGCTAGACTGACCCGTGTATTTCATACTCGGGTCAGACCGAGTTGTTTCAGGTTAGGTGCTTTTGGACTTAGCCTATTATGCTTCCGCATGGATTATTCAGCTTGTTCCTTTTTGTCAAAGCTTTTTTTGTAGTCCTTTTTATTGTAACTCTGATATATGTATTTTTTTGACTCGTCTGTATATTGTGGTTTGCTATACCACTTGACATGTATTAGTTTGTATACTCTGTTATGTATCTGTGTATGTGTATATGATGATCTATTGTTCTGTGATGTATATTACATTTGAGTTGTTATATTCTGTTCTGATAGATTCTCCAACCACCTATGGTTTTGTTTTAAGTATTCATTGGGTATGTCGACCTGCTTGGTATGTCTATTGTCGATGTATTCAATAGATAGTTAGAGCAAGGCTATAGATGGTCGCTCCTAACCAGCATTATTCTCCGTGTTAGTCGACGGCATTACCCCATAGTGTCCTTTGTTAGCTGGGTATAGAGGTGGGGCGTCACAGCATGTCAACAATTTAGCAATGTAATAATGACTGATTAAGGTACAAAGTTGAAATATACCCATATTCATACATTGGTAATGTACATTCATCTGATAGCCATTTTATACACAAAATACTTGTATTTAAGTAATATTTTCTTCATAAAGCTCTTTAAAAATGTGCTAAATGTTGTTTCTTTTCTTTTAAAACCTTGGAAAAATGCTTAATAAAAGCTATACTTTTGTCAAACGAACCTTTGCCCAACGTAGACTTAAAGTTAAAAAAAAGGCTATCTCATTTATCAAAACCTTGCGCTATCCTATCGAAAAATCATGCCATCACATGATATAAGTAGCTCTATTGAGCTTCAAACATTTACGATATTTCTAATCAAAATTACATATTATCGCTTGTTAAAATATAGGCTACATCATGGCTATGTAATACGAAGATATCGTATGTCAATAATGTTATCGTGTATCATTGAAAAGCTATCGCGTGTTCATATAACATTAATTTAGAGTGTTAAGTAAAATATCTATCACATGTCTAAATTACGTGAAGCTATTGAGCGCTGACAAGTAAAACATAGCTATCGCATGTTTAAACTACATGAAGTTATCGAGTGCTGAGAAAAACATAGCTATCGAGTGCCTTGTAAAATGTAGTTATCACGTGCAAAAAAATTTGATGTCGTCATGTTTGTAATCATTTAAAAGCTACCGAATGCCACAAAGGCAGTTTTGTAAATATTTGGAAAACTAATTTATTTACCTTGAAAATAATAACTTATTGCAAAGCCAATACCTTTTGATAAATTTTTATTGGATAATCAAATATTTTCAAAAATCCTTTTTGAAATTAATTTTTCTTATTTCCAAAGATATTAATTTTCCATGAATTACGCCTTTAATTACTTTTTGTAATTTAAACTGTAATGACCCATAAATTTTAGTGATTTCACTTATTTAATTAATTGAATTTTGTGCAATTTTAAACAACAAAATTTGAAATAAAAATTTAATATTTAGAATATGACTATTTAAACATCCCAATTGGTAAAATTTCATCAGAAAATATGGAAGTTTATTTTTATTGTCTAATTCTATTTCAATTTAAATCGGTTAATACTGATGATAATAAAATGCTTTCCAAGCTTGAATATTTTTATATAATAAATTTGTAAACCATCTTCTGAGTAAGATGTCATATTTCGTTTCTATAAATTTTGGACTGCTATTGCTCCGTTTATCTTATTTCTGGCGTTTTAGCAGCATTTTCAGTACTGAATATCGACTTTTTATAGGATGGTCGTATCGTCAATATCTATGTATCAATTTGGTCGCATCGTCGTGGTGATCTCCACAGTATATTCATTCGTGTATTTCGATATCTGGTGCGCGGTGAAATCCGTGAAAACGGTTAACCATATCGGCACCAATTGTGAACTTCTGATATTTTGTGTCCGTTCAAATTTTCAAATGGCCACTAGCATTTATTATTTGCTGAATCAATGGCCGGCCGTTACCATTCCATCATTTCAATTCATTGTGTAGTGGTATATTTCTTTATCAGTTGCCTCTTTCTCTCCCCTGTTTTTCGATTCATACTTCTGAAAGGAAGTGGACATTATTATATATATTATGAATATATATCTATAATTTCTTTTACAACCTCCTTGTAGCAATTCATCATCTCTAGTTTTCACTTTCATGGCCACATGCAAGCCCAATACTCCACCTCCACCTTCCTTTTACTTATGCAGTCTGACTTCACCACTGGCCATTTTTCTTCACCGCTTTCAAATGGACACGATCTCATCCTCCCCTCCTTTGCAACATGACAGCCGTGCCCGCCTCGACCGGACATTCTCCACCACAACTGCCTATGGCCGAGCACGTAGCCTGCTATCACCACCTATATTGATCACCCTCTCCCATAGTTAGCCACGCGCCTTCGCCTGCCCCGCCTTTACGTCGAGCACAGTCAGCTTCGCCCATCCGCCAACGTGCAGCCTATATCGAGCTCCCTCTCTTTTTCCCTTCGACCGCCTGTCAACCAAGCTCCAAGACCCATCTCGCTCGTCCAGTTTTCTTCTCTGCGTATTACATATTTTGGTATGCATTTCTTTTTTAAACGTATGTTTATACATATTATTATGCTGTTGATTAATATATATATATATATATATATAATAAAAGAAGTTGTAGCTTTATGTAGTTAAATACATACATATATGTATATTATGCAGGTGGTGTGATGTATAGGTTGTAAGTAAATATTGGTTTAAAAGATACTGTCAGTTTGTGTCATATATATATAGTTAGTTATATACATACATATATATATACAGGTTTGTAAATGTGTAAAGTAAATATATTATATAATATTTTATAGTATGTTAAATGGTATATTTCAAGTTGTGTGACATATAAAAACATTGTCTGCCCATGTATATAGTCGTATAAAGGTGTTTTGTATATATATGTATGTTAGAAATTTTGTTCACATTGGTTTATATATATTATCATGAGTTTGCATATATTTGTATAGTTGCGTGCACATAAATATTGCCTAGTATATAGTTATATATGTTATGTCTAGACTGTAGCATTATATGCATTATATTTCAAGATATGAATGTATGTGTTGTCAGCATATAAAAGTTGTTACATAAGTTGTTTATAATATACAAATGAAATAAGTAGTATATATTGTTACTTATATATATGTACAATTTTGTGTATGTATAATCTGGTTTCAATATATATGTGAAGTTGTTTTTCACACACACACACACATACATTATTTTTGATATTAAAGTTAAGTCATTGATTTGAAAATAAATAAGTATATTAATTTAAATATATGTGTGATATTTTTTAGTGTTAAACAATGATTTTAATTATATCTATATATATGTTATTTTAATGTTTGTTTTAACTTAAATATTGATTTCATGGTAATAATAATAATATAATTGCTGCCTTTATCAAACTGATTCTAATTGTCTCATCAATTACTATTTATCGGCTTTGTCCATCCAATTTCGTGTCAATCTTGCTTTGCTTTAGAAATTGTGTTTGGATTCGTAACCCATCTCATTTTCTTCATCCAAGCTATCTGGCCTCGAAAGGTGAGCTATCACTCACGATTAACGTTCTTGTATTTATTAAATTTGATTTCAATTGAAACGACAATTGAAATATGCTACTGTAGTTATTTAAAATTGTTATATAAGCTATTATTTGTAACTGTTCACCTGTGGGATATGACACCATATCCTATTGTTTATAATATATTGTTATCGATGATATATGCATGTTATGTTATTATCATATCTGTTATCACTCAGCAACTACCCTGTTAGTATAGAATTTCCTATAGGTTGAAATGATACATACTCGAACGATCTACAGAATAGGGGAAAATCATTATAGGTTGAAATGATAAACCCAACCGATTTTCATTGAATTGAGTTTGGGATTGCGGGTTGAAATGATATACACCCGTATATATATTTAAATTGCGGATTGAAATGACAGTATCCAAATCACTTGACCATAGGATAGAAAATTATATACAGACACCGTTGGTCGGTATATATATATATATATATATATATATATATATATATATATATATTTTAAAATGATTTCCAAGGTTTTAAAAGTGAATATTTTGATTTTAATATATAATTGATTTTAAGATATTATGTATATATGTTATTTATAAGGGTTTAAAATTTAGAATTTTTAAAATTTATATGTTTTGAAAATTGTATTGCTATAAATGAATTTAGAAATTATATTTCAAATATAACGTTTGTAATAGAAATTGGTTTGAAGTTATATTTATTTAAGAATTATACTTAAATAGGTTGATTTGAAATTTATTAAATTTAAGATTTTAAAGATATGATTTTATAACTTGAATTTGATTAAAAGCGATTTAAAATAATATTTCAAATTTACATAAATTGAAATGGTATATTTAGTTTTATTTAAAATTTGGTAATTTATGGTATTTAAATGATACTGGATTTATAAGTGAATATTTAAAATTAAATAATAATGAAGTTAAAATAAAGATATATATGGAATTATCAAATGTAGTTTTGAATTTGTGGAATGTTTAATGTTTTGAAATATATTGAAAAGTAAATGGTTTATTTGGTGGTTCAAATCTGTACTTGAAATCGATTTAATGTAAAATGGTTTATTGAGAGACTGAATTGAATTAAAAATTGATGAATTGAGATTAAATTGGAATTTTGAAATTCGAGTTGATTTGAATCGATTTGTGAAATTTGATAAAGCTATTTTATGAGATAATATATTTTAAAATTATCTTTAAATTATTCATATATTTTATTTATGAATTATTTTAACATAAACTATTTTAATATACTAACTATTTTAATATTAAATATATTTACTTATAACTATTTTAAATAAACTATTTTATTTTATATACTATTATTAATATCTAAACTATTTAAGGAAAGTATTAGGATTTCCAAAGTGTTATAAATTAAAGTATTTGGTTTCGAAAATTTTATAACTTTGAAAGTGTTATGATTTTGGAAATGAGTATATTTGAAGTGAAAATTTATATCGTATTGATATGGTTTTGAAATGGATATGATATTCTGATATTGAAGTATAAATTGTTTTGAAATAACCATGGTGTTATAATAACGTTTAGTTGTTAAAGAGGCCGGGATCGGATATGTCATACTCTCTGTGAATACCGAAAATCACTTTAACAACTGTGTACGTGGTGGGGATTCCATAAATGAAGTTGGATGGTTTGATGAATGATTTCTGTATGAGGTATGACATGGCCCTGACTCCCATGAGTAAGCTTAGATGTGACTAAAATCAGGAGCTACGCCAGGCCAAGTGAGGTCATTCCTCCTATCGGCCCATTACTTTGATATTATATTCTAATTTTTGTAATTGTTTAGTGGCCACCCCTCGATATTTTTGATATGGGAGTGTGTCTGATGTGACTACCCACCTTTCATTCCAAAGAAAGACGGATCATCAATAAGAAAGAAATAGGTAGAAATAGAATAGATGGAAGAAAGAACTAAACAATATCAGAATCTCACAGTGGAAACGGAACAAAATATAATATATCACATAGATATTACATAGTCTTTACATCAGAGTTACACATATTACACAACATTATCACACTAGACAATAGTAAAGGCCTGTCTAAACCATTACATTTCCAAAATACAACAGACAAAGACACCACACAGCGGAAATAGATAGATATAGCTACGTCTGGACTCCTTCTCCAAGCTTCCAAATTCGTCAAGCCAAAATCCCGATCACTTGGCTACTCATAAAAATTTGAGCACCTAAGAGTTTAAGAAAAATAGAAATAAACTATGGGTCAGACATGGGTCTGGTGTGAGTAAACGGGTTAAAGTTGTTTAACTTTAAAAAACATTTGAAAACAAAGAAATCACGTAAAACTTCCCACACATAAACATGGGTAAGTCTTTACCTTACACTAACCAAAGCATTTGATAGGAAATCCAATGATATTATATAGGGTCTAGGGTTTTCAAATAAATATTCACATAACTGAAATCGTTACATGATTAAATTCCAGCATACTAGCCACAAAGTGGGTTATACAATCAAAACCGTAAAGGCACGTAGGGATAATGAGTTTCCAACAATGGCAGGGATACTGGGTACCGTCCATCATTGTACGTGGGCTAGATCATCGTATCGAGGATGCACCCTAAATCCCCTGCAACACAAGGCTGGAGCCATCCCTTACTGGATAGTCCTGAATAAGACAACCCCACGGTTGTAGCTAGCAACCGCCCACACAACCGAATAAAAAGAGACTATAGACAAGGGAAGATCTAATCCAACTTAAGCGCGACTCACTTAGCCTTGCTTCACCTCCCCTGTTTTAGACATTCCCGGTTGATGAGGCTTGAGGCTACGATTACCTTTATAGAACACCTCTTGGAATTCTTATCGTCCTCCATTGATGATGGTCTGATAGCATTCATCCATACAAGTTCGTTCTAGGTTCGAACAAAACTGAAGGCATTATCTCGTGACACTCATTTTGAAATCATCCTCAGAGTTAACGATAATAACCCTTGCACTCTGAATCTCCATCTCGAATTTGAAAACACTATCTCCGTTATACTTGTATTGGAATCACCCTCAGAGTTTTAACGACAAATGTTCTTACACTTCGAGTCTTCAACTTGATCTTCACTTGAATTCACGACCTAACGTTTAACTTGGATCGATGTGGTTTTCGGATAATCAAATCTGATATCTGATCCCAGTCTCAACGAAATCCAAACGTTTCTTAAAGGCCAAGTTGTTTAAGGTTTAAACAATCTAATTCAATTCAATACTTTGAATTCACATAGCATCATTCACAAATAAATATCACAAATTTATCACAGATATATCCAATATCACATCACATAATATCATAGATTATCATCCAATAGATACCAACCAATCCGAACATTCTACACAAACAATCATCCACAAACAGGAACTATTAATCTATATTATAATTAATTTAATTAACTTAAATTAAATTAATTACTTAAGAATTAATCACCTAATCCTACTGAATCAATCATTAATTAATTAGAATCATTTGAATTAATTAATCATTCCTTAATTGCTTATAAACCAATTAATTAATCTCTAATCACGGATTAATTTTCCTTTAACTGTTAATTAATAAACCATAATTATTAATTAATATCCCTTAATAACAAATTAATTAATCCTTAATTACTTTGTAATCAATTATTTAATCTTAAATTAACTAATTAATTATCCCTTAATTATTAATAACTATAATTATTAATTAACAAAACTTAATTAAAAATTAATTAATCCTTAATTACCAGTTGATTAATCCTTAATTACCATTTAATTAACCTTTAATTACTTAATTAAATAATCTCTAGTTATCTAATTAATCAATCTTAATTACTTAACTAATTAATTCTTAATTACAACTTAATTTCTTAATTAATTAATCTTTAATCATTAATTAATAATCTCTAATTATCTACTTTATAATCCTTAATTACAAATTAATTAACCTTTAATTAATTCATTAATTTATAACCCTTAATTATTAATTTATAAATCCTTAATCATTAATAAATCAAATTAATTAATTATACTTAAACTTCTTAATTAACTTAATTAATCTCAACTCATTAAAACCTTAATTAACCTTAAGATAAAACATTATCTTTATTATTGCCTTAATTATCATTAAAACATTTTAAAACATTTTATTTTTATAATTAACTTCCTTAATTAAATCATTTAATTAAGTTTAAAATAAAATTATCATTTATCTTAACAAATTAAAGTTACCAAATCATAACTTCCTTTAAATAACTTTAAACATTTATCAAATAATAGTTTAAACTAAATTTAATTTTAAATGTTAAAACTTGCCTTTATAAAACCTTTAAAACTTTTAAAAACTGTTTTTAAAAATTATATCTTTAAATTACTTTTAAATTTCATTTCTAACTTAAGATTTAAAATAACTTACAATTCTACTTAACAAAATTTAAATTAAACAAATTTCAAAACTTCTTAATCAAATGTTAAAGGAAACAATTATTATATATAAAGGAAATTTATATAAGAAAGTTTTAACTAAATTTATTTTTAAATTTCAAAAACCTTGTTTTAAAACCCTTTTTAAAACTGTTTAAAAATTTACTTCGGGTCTAACTCGAGCTCTACCCGGGAGCTCCCCCGAGTTCCCTTCTTCTTCCCATTTTTTTTTTAAAAACTTAGTTTATTTTAAGTTGAAAACCTGAAGACTAAACACTCATGATCTACTCGAGTTTACACTCAAGTCATTACTCCAAACACCCGATCCTTCCTTTGAGTCAAACCCACAACCAAACAACTGACATACTAAAACCACCGTGCACATGCGCCGATGTTAGAGCCACCTCCGACCTTCGATGAACCCTCTAGAACATCGACCATCGATGCTGCAACCAAATCCGATCATCAAAGTTCTATCACAAGTCCACAAACAAGATCGAGCAAATCAGTCAGATCTGGAACCAAAAACCCAAGCCTGAAAACCCCTTGTCCAAGCGATTCTGACCACTAGACATCGCGCAAATCCGGCCACATCTTTCTGACCATCCATGCTTCCATCTCCCAAAGTTTCGAGCAACTCGAATCACCAGAGGCGTTGCAGTACCCAAAAAACCTGACCTCAACATAAATTCGGGTTAAGACCTAGTTCGACCTACCGTCGCCGCCATGGTGACAAAGAAAAACTTCCACCATTTTTCCCGGCCTTTACCACTTCCCTACTACCTCCAGCCAAGTTTTCAACCACCCCAAGCATTTGATTGCCAGAAAAACCCCAAAATTCCATTTTTGGCCATCACTGAATTGCACTCTCCTTATCAAACTAAAAATTGGGATTTTCATCTTAAAAATCATATTTTGCATAATCAATTCAAGTTATATATTTGAATTAGCAATTTACAACATTTGGTTTTAACATGTTTTTAAGATTTCTACTGTAATATGTTGATTCTAGCGGATTTTTAATCCTATTATGCTTGAACATATTTTTAAAACTAAGATTGAGTTTAAATTAATTTAACTTATTTGAATCTCAAAGTCTAACAGAGATCATATGCAAAGATTTTTAATTTTGATCAAAACCATAAGCTTCGAACTAAGAACAGAGGTGTTTACAGACAACTGGCATGCACACTTCATATATACACAGAGGATTTAATATATACATACATACAAAGCAATCATCATCACAGAAATTTCACAAGCAACAATCATTTATCTACTTAATTAAATGTTTACTCACTGCTTACAAAGGCAGAGGGCTTGAAAAGCAGGGATTTGAAAACTTGAATTGTTTGAAAGCTTATTTTACTGGAAATCTTGAATTGCTGAGACGATTTAAGACTTTGATTGTAATGCAGATTGAAGCTTGTTTGCTGATGATTGCTTGATAAACTTTGCTTCAGGTTGCATTTGAAAATAAACCTTTGTTACAGGTTTTGATCTTTTCTTTAAGAATTCGTTACAGGGTTTTGAACTTGAGTTGTTAAATGTTTACAGAATTATGGATTTATTTTGAGGAATGGTTTTCAGGTTCTGATTCTTCTCTGGTTTGAAAAATAGTTTACAGGTTGAGTTTTCTTGCTTTGAAAATGAGAAGACAAGAAAACGAAACGAAGAAAGAAGGTGAATATTTATATAGTGTTAAATTTAGGATTTATTAAAATTAAGAAAATGAAAAATAAAAAGAATGACACTTGTTCAAATGGTTAACATTTGTCATTACCGTTATTTAACTCTTTACACATGTTATCAGCATGCTTTATTATTAAACACTTGCAATTATACATTTTTATTTGTTTTAAAATGTTAATATAAAGCATTTATATTTATTTTCCTATTAAATAAGTACTTTTCTTAATGATAAATGCTTTTCTTAATTTTAGTTAAATAAAAACTTTAAAATAAAATAAAACCAATTATATTCTAAATAAAACTATATATCATATTTAATTCATTTTTAAATGTTAATATAAAACTTTTGTATTTATTTTACTATTAAATAAATACTTTTTTAATTTATATCAATAAAATTCTTTAAGGAAAATAATATAAAACAAATTATATAAAAAAACCTTATTCGTATATTTTTATATCCAAAATATTTTCAAGATATATATCCTTTTAAATTCCAAATTTAAATCCAAATTTAAATTCAAAATTCAAATTTAAAAATCCAATTTAAAATCAACTTATATATATATATATTAATTTAGACAACACATTATTAAATTTATAAATAAAATTCTATTTTAAAATCTATATATATATATATATACATATTTATTTATTTAAAAACATTACATTATTTTTATTGTTTGAAATAACAATTTTACCAATTTTAAATAATAAATAAAGGAGATTGTCACATTTTAAATTTCTTGAAATGCCGGGATATCACATTCCTCCCCCTTAAAAGAATTTCGTCCCCGAAATTAAAAAAAAAAGATAATCCAAAACTTTTATCTTTATTTCAACAATTTCAAGCATACATATCAACCATATACTTTCAACCAAACAAACAATTCATCCAAATAAACAATTTATTCAAACAAACATCACTAGCTATCCGGACACAGATCCAGATAAGCCTTCCTAAACTATCTAGAGTTTCATAGGTATAGTTCTAGGATCCTCACCCTACAGAACCTTAACTAGTTATACCAATATGATCCAGAGCTTCCTCTTACTCTGATCTATAAATTTGAACCAGATATCAGACCACACTTAAAACTAGCTCAACTATCAGATCCTTCTGAATTGCATATCCCAACTAAGATGGATCGTTCGCGTATTTCTGCAGGTGAGATAGGTGAAAAACATTGTGAATTCCAGCCATCCGACTGGCAATTCAATCATGTAGGCCACAACACCAATCCTTTCAAGCACTCAGAACGGACCAATATACCTTGGAGCAAGTTTTCCCATCTTACTAAATCTTATCGCTCCTTTAATCGGGAAACTTTGACAAAGACTAAATCTCCAATCTCAAATTCCAATTGTCTTTTTCTCTTGTCCGCATATTTCTTCTAGCCATCCTGCACTGCTCTCAAACTTTTCTTTATAAGCTCTACCTTCACAGATGCCTCTCGAATCAAAACTGGACCAAGAACAAGATGATCTCCTAACTCTACCCAACAGGATGAGAATCTAAAAGGTCCTCCATATAAAGCTTCATAGGGTGCCATTTTGATACTAGCTTGATAACTGTATGAGAATTCCACTAAATGCAGATGGTCTTCCCAAGATCCACCAAAATCCAAAACATAAGCCCTCAGTATATCCTCTAGAATTCTATTCAGTCTTTCCGTCTGTCCGTTGGTCTGGGGATGATAGGCTGTACTCAACTCAAACTCGTATCCAATGCTGATTACGAAGTCTCTTAAAATCCACTAGAGAAGAATAAGATCACGGTTACTAACAATGCTGACTGGAACACCATGCAGTCGGACAAACTCCTTCAAGAAAATCTCAGCCAAAGATGCTATAGATCGGGTTACCTTAACAAGAATAAAATAGGTGCTCTTGGTTAATCAGTCTACAATCACCCATATTCCTTCATTTCCCTTTATGGTCCTTGGCAAACCGTCGACGAAATCCAAGGAAATCACTTCCCACTTCCACTTTGGAACATCCAAAGGCTGCAACAAACCTACGGTCTTCTGCTGATCCCCTCTAACCTACTAACAGATCACAATCCATTGACGAAAGCAGCTACATACTTCTTCATGCTCGGCCACCAAAAAACTCTCCTTATATCCTTATACACCTTTGAAATCCCTAGGTGGATACTCAGCATAGAGCGATGACTCTCTGACAGAACTTCTTGCCTCAAATCCTTGAAATTCGAAACACAAACCTCCCGTTGATCCTCAATGTTCTTTGGTCATCAATCTCAAAACTGGAACACTGACCATTCTTGACTCAAACCATCACCCCTGGAACACATAAACGTCCTTGTGGACCTCAAACTTACTCTTGCCATCAGGAATAGCTAGAACAGGCGCACTGGTCAGCCTTGCCTTCAAAACCAATAAAACCTCTTCACACTCGGGTCCCACTTAAACTTTTCTCCTTTCCAAGTTAACTTGGTTAAGTGCGAAGAAATATTAAAGTAGTCACTGAAAAACTTCCTGTAGAACCCTACCAAACCTAGAAAACTGCGGACTTCTGACGGAGCCTGTGGCTGCTTCCACTCCATAATAATAGCTACCTTGGCTGGATCTACAGAAGTACCCTCCCCAGAAACAATACGCCCCAAAAATCTGACTTCCGATTTCCAGAAATGGCATTTCGATAACTTAGCTTTCAGAACATGCCACCTCAAAGTCTCTAACACCATTCCCAAATGCCGCTTGCTCCTCTTCAGACTTGGAGTGGACCAGAATATCATCGATGAACACTAGAACAAACTTATACCACACGTCCGAAAAAAACTCGGTTCATCAAATCCACACGGAACGTCAAAGACCCATCCAACTTGGTCACAATGACTACGGCAGAACCCAACTAGAAAAACTAGGCCGGATCAAACCTTTCTCTAAGAAATCTTGGGTCTGCTCCACCAACTCTTCTCTCTCCTACGGCAACATCCTTCTACAGGGCTGAACAACAGGTACTACTCTGGGAACAAAGACCATCCGAAACTCTATCTCTCGACGAGGGGGCAAACCTCACACTTCTTAGAAAACATCCAGAAAATCTCTGACCACTTCGATGGACTCTACGCCTTCTGGAGATGCCTCGATTCCATGAAAAAAAATCACTCAAGTGAACTCCAGAATCATCGCAAGTCACTTTTGCGATTCTTCCCAACTCAGTCTCCAAAGACATAATCCTCTCTTCACAAATCAAGACAGCCTTATACTTATCCAACCAAATCCATACCTAGAATAAGATCAAACCCTTTGAAATCCAATACAAAAAGGATCACATGAAAACTATGGAGGAGATAAGAAAGCCTTAAGCCTCTACAGATCTTATCTAACTTGGTTACTCCGCCTATAGGATTAGATACAAAGATAGGACGGTCAATCAAACAAAGGAAAAGATGAAAATTATCTAGAACTCATGTTCAAAACCAAACAGATACCCAACAAATCTAGATAGGTATATAATTATATAAAAATTACAATTGCGCGCTCTCAAAAATTACAATTACGCGCTCTCAAGATAGACACTACTCTAGATCCTAGGTATTATCTCAACCTATGCGCTGATGCCAAGTGTAATGATCTAGGATTTTCAACCATCGATAACGGCCACTCTTCGCCGTGGCATACAGTAGTACCTTGAAATTGCTTTTACGGCCAGCCTCTTGACTCGCAACTAACCGAAGGCCTTATACTACCTCAAAGGGACATGTAGGGGTAAGAGTCTCCCGTTCGCCACCAAATACAAAGAGAGAACCCCCTATCATGCTGTAATATAGCAAATCCGATACTTAAATCTCTATCACAAGTCCACAAACAAGATCAAGCAAATCAGTCATACTTCGAACCAAAAACCCAAGCCTGGAATCCTCTCATCTAAGAGATTTCAACCATCAGACGTCACGCAACTCCAGCCGCACCTTGCCGGCCTTCCATGCTGCCATCTCCCAAAGTTTCGAGCAACTCGAATCAATAGAGGCGACGTAGTACCCAAAAAACCCAACCTCAATATAAACTAGGGTTAAGACCTAGTTCGACCTACCCTCGCTGCCACAGTGATGACGAAATAATTCCACCATTTTTCCCGGCCTCGATCACTTCCCTACCACCTCCAGCCAAATTCCCGACCACCCCATGCATTTTGATTACCAGAAAAACCCCAAAATTCCATTTCTTATCATCATTGAATTGCACTTTCGATATCAAACTAAAAATTGGGATTTTCATCTTAAAAGTCATATTTTACATAATTGATTCAAGTTATATATTTGAATCAGCAATTTACAACATTTGATTTTAACATGTTTTTAAGATTTCCACTATAATATCTTGATTCTAGCTGATTTTTAATCCTATTATGCTTGAACATATTTTTAAAACTAAGATTGAGTTTAAACTAATTTAACTTATTTGAAGCTCAAAGTCTAACATGATCAGATGCAAAGATTTTAAATTTTAATCAAAACTATAAGCTTTGAACTAAGAACAAAGGTGTTTATAGACAACTGATATGCACACTTCATATATACACAGAGGCTTAACTTATATACATACATACAAAGCAATCATCATCATAGAAATTTCACAAGCAACAATCATTTATCTACTTAAGCTTTTTAATTAAATGTCTACTCACTGTTTAAAAAGGCAAAGGGCTTGAAAAGTAAGGATTTGAAAACTTGAATTGTTTGAAAGCTTATTTACAAGAAACCTTGAATTGATGAGATGATTTAAGACTTTGATTGTGAAGTAGGTTGAAGCTTGTTTGCTGATGATTACTTGATAAACTTTGCTTCATGTTGCATTTGAAAATAAATAGGCTTTTGATCTTTTCTTTGAGAATTTGTTACAGGGTTTTGAACTTGAGTTGTTAAATGTTTACAAGATTTTTGATTTATTTTGAGGAATGGTTTTCAGGTTCTGATTCTTCTTTGATTTGAAAATTAGTTTACAGGTTGAGTTTTCTTGCTTTGAAAATGAGAAGATAAGGAAAAGAAATGAAGAAAGAAGGTGAATATTTATATAGTGTAGAATTTAGGATTTACTGAAACTAAGAAAATGAAAAATAAAAAGAATGACACTTGTTCAAATGGTTAACATTTGTCATTACCATTATTTAACTCTTTACACATGTTATCAACATGCTTTATAATTAGACACTTGTAATTATACATTTTTATTTGTTTTAAAATGTTAATATAAAGCTTTTATATTTATTTTCCTACTAAATAAGTACTTTTCTTAATTATAAATGCTTTTCTTAATTTTAGATAAATAAAACCTCTAAAAGAAAATAAAATAAAAACCAACTATATTCTAAATAAAACTATATATAATATTTAATTCATTTTTAAATGTTAATATTAAATTTTTGTATTTACTTTACTATTAAATAAATACTTTCTTAATTTATAGCAATAAAATTCTTTAAGGAAAATAATATAAAACAAATTATATAAAAAAACTTTATTCATATATTTTTATATCCAAAATATTTTCAAGATATATATCCTTTTAAATTCAAAATTTAAATCCAAATTTAAATTCAAAATTCAAATTTAAAAATCCAATTTAAAATCAACTTAAATATATATATATATTTTAATTTAGACAACACATTATTAAATTTGTAAATAAAAATTTTATTTTAAAATCTATTTATATCTTTATTTAAAAGCATCACATTATTATTTATTGTTTGAAATAACAATTTTACCAATTTTAAATTATAAGTGAAGGAGATTATCACATTTTAAATTTCTTGAAATTCCAGGATATCACATCCGAGGTGGGCGGTAGTAGCTGTTATGCACTACCACTAGTCCAGATCTGCAACCGGTATATCTACCCTGGCGTCTCCTCGTGTGTCGTGTTCACATGCCCTGGCGTGCTTTTTATGAGTTTTTTTTGTATCATACCTATGAAGTGCCCTCTGATAGCCCTCCAGTTTACGGAGGAATTATGGTACTGTATAGACTATGGGAACATATAAAAATGTGTTAAGGGGGATATGGGTAATGCCTTAACGCTTTTTTAATACTTTTACTTTACTATAGACATATTATAATAGCGTATATTACTACATAGTAGATAGTTCCATGGATCCTTAGAGGATGGAAATTCCAAACATCCTTTGAGTTATTTGTATTTCAGTTGATATTTCACTTGAGTTGGATTTATTGATGTAAGAATGTTAATCCTAACTCGAGTGTTTTCTGTTTTGCTTTACGCTCAGGTTAGAATGAGTGATACACCATTTGAGACTCACCTTTGGAGTTTGGAGCTTTGCTGGAGATCCAACTATCGATTCAGCTTTCAGCTTTTCCAGTTGATTTGTTCAGAGATGTCATCTGTTTGTATTCGAGACTTCATTGTACTTGAGATATTTCGCAGTATTTTGTTTCTAACTTTGAGTTTATATAGCAGCTTCATGAACTACTATTTATCTGTTCCGTTGCTTATTATTGTAATACTCTGTGTCTATGATTATGTGATTTTTTATTTACTGTATATGCTGAGTTTTGCCAAATATAAATTAATAATCTGATATTTTGAGCAATTCAAGTCCGACGTGTGTGTCTGCCTGTGCACTTGGTGGGTGCAACATGATAGAGGGTTCTCCCACTTGGTTTGGTAGCGAGCGGATGACTCTTACTCCTACATGTCCTTGCGGGGTTGGTGCAGTCGAGAGGCTGCCGTAAAGGCAGAACACAGGTACAGCTGTATGCTACGGTGGGCATTACTCCACTAGCTGGTGGTCCGTTACAGTTGGTATCAGAGCTCTGGTTTTAGGCAAAATTTAGCATATAAAGTGAAATTTAATTTTGGAATTACCATTGTTCGAGCTTGAATTCCTTCCTCTTTGAATCGGATTCCCTTTGAATTTTGGAACTCTCCCCTTCGTTCTGAAATTCATTCTTGTCTCTCCCTATTTGTGTTTTCTTAATTTTGGAGTATCCCATAACTCCACTTTGGATGATATCTATAATGAATCAACGACTCTACCAATCTTGAAATGATTTGTAAAGGGGTGAAACTCCTTTACAAGAGGCATTGATTCACCGAAGATTTCGATACTCTCAATTTAGATGCTGTTATCTCTTACTATGCCCAAAATCTATTATGTTGTGATCGGATGCCGAGTTGCCTCAGAATTCTGCATCGATCTTATTCTTGAAGTCAAGGTTAACCCTGTTAAGGTTGCCCGCGATTTATACAAGTCTATCCATTCTTTTCACTCTTTGTAATCATCTTATCTTCGTTCCGAGCTATCTTCTGGTTAGAATCCTCTTTGATTAGAGTTCCTCTAAATTTGAATCTCTATCCTTGTTTTGAAATCCATCCTTGAATTATCATGTGAGGGAATGTATTTGCAATTAATAAAAAATGTTTTGTATTGTGTTATTTGAGTTGTTAAGTTTGAATTTTAGGTTTCGACCGATTCGTCTGATCAACATTATCAATAGAAATTCCAAAACACTTGAACAAAGCAAACTGACACAATATTGTTTTCAAATTTGGTAAATGAAAAATAATTTTTGTATGATTATATGATTATATATATATATAAGTATAAATTTTCTGAAATTCAACAGTTAAATGAATTGCTTGTTAGAAATGATAATATTTGACTTTCAATTATTGTTTTGTAAACCATTGACTATTGCAACATGATAAATAAAAAATCATGGTTTACAAATTTATTTGAAATTTGAAATAAAATAAAATTAAGAATCTGATAATTCAATTTTCGGTATTTTCAATAAAAAATTGGTTTTTAAACTTTGGAAAATATTATTTGAAAGTATTTTCGAATATAAATCATTTCTAAAGAATTTTTAAAAGGTTTTGAATTAGTATTCTTCTCTTTTGACACTGGAAAATAATTTCGGTGATAACGGCCACATCATCGATATTCATATTCGAGTCTCGAAGTGGAAAGGCCTCTTAGTAGCTTTACTAATACTTTGTTTCGGGGAAAATGGATTTGATTTGAAATTCTTAAATACGATTTGATTTATATAGTATATGTATATAATTACTTCAAAATAGTTTGAAGTGAAACCGGAAATTTAAATCTTAATTTTATGTTAAGAAATAGTTTCAATTATTGAAATAAAGTGAAATGCTTAAATAATTGAAATATCTAAAATGATAAATGAAATTTAAACGACTTGAAATAGTTGAATTTGAACAAACTCATTTGTATAACACTAAATTACATTCTAATATATATAACTTGCCTAAAAATATTCGAAAGGTTAAAATGTTTGGATATAATATAGGTTTATACAAGGAGGAAATTTAAGTAATAAATGGCTCAAACTAAAATCTGGCTTAATATAAATATTGAAAAATAAAAAGGAAAATTTGTATAGTATTTAATTATACTCATAAACATTTATATAACTACCCTGGAAAAGTTTAAATGCAATTAGAATTTAGTTGGATAGTATACACTATGATAAGTAATAAGATATATAAATTGGATAATAAAAGGGAAGTTTATTTGTTGAATAATATAGGGTTATAAAATGTTTATACATGTAATATATGTTGCAAAATGTATATTAAGTGGAATAAATTAAATAAATAAAGGAGAATGCTAGTTAAGAAAATAAATATGAACTTAAGAATAGTGAAATTGAAATTTTGACGGAAATCGGCTTAATTAGAGTCAAATGGATTAATAAATGGTCAAATAAATGAGTTAAGCCAAATATATTTTATTTTGAAAAGGAAATTTTATAACAAATGCTAATAAATTGAAACCAAATCTATTGATTGAAATACGTTAAATTGAATCAATAAAATATGGATATAATAAATAGTTATTGATTTAATAAAATAGATTGAACCAAATTGTTGAAAATTAATTTATTTAAAATTTAATTCTGTATGATTATGAATAGTTGGAGTTCAAAGTTGGGGTGGAATTAACTATGATTGATCTAATAGACTTAATAAATGAGTAAAATAAAACAAATTTTATTATGAAATTTTTGCAATAAATGTTAATAAATTGGAAAAAAATCAATTAAATAAAATATATGGAATTGAAATCAATTAAATGTGAACACAATAAATTTGACCGATTAAATGAAATGAATTGAAACCAATTAATTGAATATAGACCAATTTGAAAATAAATGAAATTTATATGGTTTGGAATTAATGGTTGTATCAAATCTTTTATATTTTGGATCTATTTTCTCTCTGGTTGTTTCTATTCTCTTACCTCCTTCCTTTTCGGGAACGAAAAGTTTTGAGTGGGGGAGAGTGTAACAACCCATAAATTTTAGTGATTTTATTTTTTTAATTGAATTTTGTGAAATTTTAAAATTTGAAAATAAAAATTTAATATTTGGAATTCGTCTATTTAAACATAGAAATTGCTAAAATTTCATCAGAAAATATGGAAATTTATTTTTATTGTGTAATTCTATTTCAATTTAAATCAGTTAATATTGATGATAATAAAATGTTTTCCAAACTTGAATATTTTTATACAATAAATCTGTAAATCATCTTTTAAGTAAGACGTCATATTTCATTTCACCAAATTTTGACTGCTATTGCTCCGTTTATCTTATTTCTGGCGTTTTAGCGGCATTTTTAGTACCGAATATCGATTTTTGATAGGATGGTCATATCGTTGATATCTGTGCACCGTTTGGTCACCTCGTCATGGTGGTCTCCACAGTATATTCATTTGTGTATTTCGGTGTCCGATACGCGGTAAAATCCATGAAAACGGTGAACCATATCGGCACCAGTTTGGAACTTTTGATATTCTATGTCCATTCAAATTTTCAAATGGCCACTACCGTTTATTATTTGCTGAATCAATGGCCAGCCGTTACCATTCCATCATTTCAATTCATTGTATAGTGGTACGTTTCTTTATCTGTTGCCTCTTTCTCTCCCTTGTTTTTCGGTTCATACTTCTGAAAGGAAGTGGACATTATTATATATACTATAAAGATATATCTATAATTTCTTGTACAATCTCCCTGTAGCAATTCCTCTTCTCCAGTTTTCACTTTCATGGCCACACGCAAGCCCAAAACTCCACCTCCACCTTCATTTGACTAGCGCCACGTGACTTTACCACTGGCCATTTTTCTTCACCGCTTCCAACTGAACACGATCTCATCCTTCCCTCCTTTGTAACACGACAACTGTGCCCGCCTCGGCTGGACATTCTCCACCACAACAGCTTATGGCCGAGCACATAGCCTGCTATCACTACCTATACCGATCACCCTCTCTCATAGTTAGCCACATGCCTCCGCCTGCCCCGCCTTCACGCCGAGCCCAATCAGCTTCGCCCATCCGCCAACAAGCAGCCTATATCGACCTCCCTCTCTTTTTCCCTTCGGCCACCTGTCAACGAAGCTCCAAGACCCATCTCACTCATCCAGTTTTCTTCTCTACATGTTACATATTTTGGTACGCATTTTTTCTAAACATATGTTTATACATGTTATTATGCTGCTGATTACTATATACATATGATAAAAGAAGTTGTAGCTTTATGTAGTTATATAGATCTGTATGTATATTATACAGGTAGTGTGATGTATAGGTTGTAAGTAAATAGTGGTTTTAAAAGATACTGTCAGTTTTTATCATATATATGTGTGTGTGTGTGTGTGTAGTTAGTTAGTTATATACGTATATATGTAGCTCTGTATATGTGTAAAGTTATATAAATGTCTAGTTTACAATATTTATATATTTGTGTTGTCAAGTTTAAAAATACAAGTTAAGTAAAATTTTAATTTATATGAACTACAACCTGTGTGTATGTAAATATATTGTATAATATTGTATAATATGTTAAATGGTATACTTCAAGTTGTGTGAAGTATAAAAACATTGTCTTCCCAAGTATATGGCCATATATGTAACGACCCTGACTCGACCATCGAAAATCGGCACCGAATACGACACTCGTATTCAAATGTCGCAGATCCAAACGTCGAATCTGGTTCGTCGGAGCTTATAACACATTAAGTACAACACAGCGGAAGAAATGAAATAATACATTTGATGTACAACATTTGATACAATATCTGATACAACATAATACAATAGAATGATACAATGGATATCAATACTATCAGAGATGCAAGAAATAGCAGCGGAAAGATAATGTCTTCAATGCCAAACTCCAAAAACTCCATCTCCAATCCAAAGCTAGCGAGAAATCCCATCAAGTTGCATGAAGCTAATTAAGTTCAGCTGTGAATGCTAAAGTGTAGCAAATGCGATCCATAAATCCAAAAGGCTTCGAAGGCTATCGAATCTATTCCTACTATTCGATTATATGAAAAACCCAACTCTAGACTGCCCGTGTGGAAAATAGTGGGCACTCAGAGTTTAGGAAAGGAACAATAAACTCCATGTCAGTCATGGGACTAGTGTGAGCAAACAAACACAGTTTTATCTTTTAAAACAAACAACAAAGCTTTTAAAGTTCAAATCCGCAATGCTTTTTGGAAAATGAAACTACCATAAGGCTTCCCGCCACACACACCATGCAAACGCAGAATTGGAGGAGATTTCTCCTTATGATAGTTAAAAATGATTGATACGCGAAAACTATTTTGATATTACTATTAGTGCATAGTGCAGAAAACCATTTGAAAGTATAATATTAATCCTAGCCAGCATACAACCATTACTGTATGCCTACTCTACCATGTTCAATAGCAGGTTACCGCCACATTCCATGGCAGGTGATACAGCCAAAACCGTACAGGGCTCGTATTGTTTTGTTTTGGATTTTCAAACAAATGGTCAGGCTGAGGAACTTTCTATTGCCACATGGGAACGCCTCTGGAGGGACGCCCCGAGAACCTACCCGGCTCTCTGCTAACACAACGCCGGCCTACCACATGCCTCGAGAACCCCTCCAACCATTTTTTCTGAGACCACCCATCATCACTCTAACTCCAGTAGCGACCACGACTGTCATACCTCACGTGGTCGCCGTGAATTGCTTGAAATCCTTTTCACGTTCAACTCCCAATTTCCTACGACTTATCAAACTAAAAACCTTGATTTCAATTTTAAAAATCATGGTTTATGATTACAAACAAGATTATGGAAATGAGCCAATAAATCAAGGTGTTCGAATTTTTCCATGCCTTTGAATTCTTACTGCATTTTCAAATTTCCCAGCAAATTTTAAATTAATAGCACTTGGAAATATTTTTAAAATTAGCATTTCATGATTATGGTTACTTTTCGTTTGGAAATTAAATCCTGAAATCATTTAAATAGGATGACCTCGGATTTTCTAACAGGTTTTGATTAATTTTTAAACCTGGAATAGAGATGTCTGTTTACACAGCAGACATGGAGATGCATATACAACTAGGCAATCGTGTTTACATATCTAAGCAAATACTTATTATCATGATTTCAATCACAAGCATCAAATAAACCATCAAAATATATTAGGATTTTGATCAAAGAGGGTAGTTTGCTCACCTTTTTTTCCAGAAGACAGAAATGTTTCTTGATAGTTTTTCAAAGGAAGATGAAGCCTGGCACTTTTTCTTCCCTTTCTACTTTAATCTTTTTTTTAGTTTAGATCTGCAAATTAGAGTTACGGATCTTTGATTATTCCTTGTTGTATTTATTTACTTAATCATTAATAACAATAAATCTTAATTTGACTTACAGTTTGAATAACAGAGAAGCATTCCTTTTTTCCTACAGTTGAAATCCAGAAATGGTTTTAAATTTTGATCTTGATTTTTTCCTGCAATGATTGATTCAATTACTTAGATTCTTACTTTACTACTTTAATATTATTTAGCAAACTTAGAATTCAAATTTACAGAAAAGATTCACTTGCCTTAAAATTCTTTCTAGAAAACTTGCACTGCCCTGTAAACCTGAAGCATTTGTTTTCTTTTACAAATCTGCAGCTTTTTTGAATTTGTTGTTAAAATTTTACTTCAAAATCATAATTTTATTAAACTATCAAGTTAAAAATCTACCTGAGAGATGTAAACTCACACTACAGCTTAAAGCTTTAAGAAATCTCAAATTTTTAGCTTCTGAATTGAATTGAAGAAGAGTTGACGGTTTTCTTTTCCTGATTTTTTTTCTTAAGTGTTGGAGTTTGAGAATGCTAAATCTTTTGGTTACTGAACTTTTAAGAGATTTGGAGCTAAATAAACTTGAAATGGGAAGCTGAAAAGTTTCTTGAAATTTTTTTAATTTGATTATTTTATTTAAGCAATGATGTTTTCATGCCATTTGTAAAACAGATTATCATGAGATCTAAATCTTGTTAATCTCTTTACTCCATCTCCCATGTGAAATGTTAAGCATTTGTGATTTTTTCAAGGCAAAAGAAATTTTATAATTTTTCTTATATATTATATACACTTTATAAATAAATGTATATCTTTATTCATTTGTATATATGTATATACATATGCAATGTTAAAAGAATTGTTTTTAGCCAATATTTACATTACATACATTACATCTTAATGTTTTTAAATGCTACTTATTTTTAAAAACATTTATTTTAAATTTAAATTCAAATTTAAATTTTTAAACTTGAAATTATAAACATTTATGTCCATTAATGTGTTCACACATATCTTGAAAATTTTAAATTAAATTTCAATATGTATTCAACCTTACTCATATATGTAATATACATATATATAAGATTTTAAATTCAAATGATTTTTTTTAAACATTTATTATTTAAAAATTTAAAATCAAAATAAAATTGGAATTTTTATTCATATATTATTATTAATTATTTTATTTGTTCGAGATTTGAATTTGAAGAGTTCAATTTTTTTATTTTTATGTTTCAAATGCAAATAAATTCTAAATAAATTCACAATTAAATCCAAAATTTAATTTGATTACCAATCTTTTCAAAATTAAATCCAAAATATTAAATCAATTATCAAATTATTTTTAGCTAAATTCCTGGAATGTTACAGGTTCCCCTCCTTAAGAAAATTTTGTCCCCGAAATTTGCCATGGAGACAACAAAGAATGGGTAGATACACGGAGATAGAGAATCGACTCATAAATCAAGTCGATTATCTATTCTGTGTTTGGCTTACCAAATCAGAATATCAGTAATAGATACAAGAACGAATCTATTTAACTCTTTACAGGATACTCGGGTCATCCAGATCTACGAAATATACATGGGCATTGGTTAGCTCGAAGGGATAACTAACCGTTCGTAGTATATATCTAGACCCCAAAGGAACAGATAATTGGATACAGTCTTTCGAAATTCGTAAATACTAAGTATGGATTCCAAACTTAAGTCGGAACACCCCAAATTATATGTCTTGTCCCTCTTCGGACTTTGATCCTCACAAGAAATCACAGTAGAATTTCGAATTTTGGTTTAATCGAAATCATCTTATCGCTACAATTTATTTAACTTTATACTTTAGTTAACCAATTTATCTCAAATCAAATTTCAATTTCTCTAAAGTCAAAAACGAAAAACTGATAGAAATTTGACGAAGAGAATACGAAATAGAGACTTATCTACAAGATTCGTAGGGCCACCATCACACCGAAGCTTCTTCCTCGAGCTGCCATGAAGCGATCAAAGAATTGAAAAGACGAATCGAAGAAGATTGATAAGAAAGTTATTTCCACTGTTGCAGGGTATTGACAATTTTTAGTGGTACTCCTCTGTCCCCTATCTCGTCCTCTTCTCGCAATCATACTCACTATCAGTGGATAGTAAGAGAATGTACTGAGGCATTCGAACGGATATCTTAGGGATACTCATTCTAGGGTATACTTCACCCTATCTCTAATGAGTCACTTAATGTGCTATACTCATGAGCTAAAGTCTTAACCTTCAGCTTTGATAACATTGTAATGTGTTACACTCATTCTAGGGTGCCGATTTTCGAAGGTCGAGTCAGGGTCGTTACAGCTTATAACACATTAGCTACAACACAACGGAAGAAATGAAATAATACATTTGATGTACAACATTTGATACAATATCTGATACAACAGAATACAATAGAATGATACAATGGACATCAATACTATCAGAGATGCAAGAAATAGCAGCGGCAAGATAATGTCTTCAATGCCAAACTCCAAAAACTCCATCTCCAATCCAAAGCTAGCGAGAACTCCCATCAAGTTGCATGAAGCTAAGCAAGTTCAGTTGTGAATGCTAAAGTGTAGCAGATGCGATCCACAAATCCAAAAAGCTTCGAAGGCTATCGAATCTATTCCTACTATTCGATTATATGAAAAACCCAACTCTAGACTGCCTGTGTGGAAAATAGTGGGCACCCAGAGTTTAGGAAATGAACAATAAACTCCAGGTCAGTCATGGGACTGGTGTGAGCAAACAAACACAGTTTTATCTTTTAAAACAAAAAATAAAGCTTTTAAAGTTCAAATCCGCAATGCTTTTTGGAAAATGAAACTACCATAAGGCCTTCCGCCACACACACCATGCAAACGCAGAATTGGAGGAGATTTCTCCTTATGATAGTCAAAAATGCTTGATACGCGAAAACTATTTTGATATTACTATTAGCGTGTAGTGCAGAAAACCTTTCGAAAGTATAATATTAATCCTAGCCAGCATGAAACCATTATTGTATGCCTACTATAGCTACCATGTTCAATAGCAGGTTACCGCCACATTCCATTGCAGGTGATACAACCAAAACCGTACAGGGATCGTATTGTTTTGTTTTGGATTTTCCAACAAATGGTCAGGCTAAGGAACTTCCTATTGCCACATGGGAACGCCTTTGGAGGGACGCCCCGAGAACCTACCCGGCTCTCTGCTAACACAACGCCGGCCTACCACATGCCTCGAGAACCCTTCCGACCATTTTTTCTGAGACCACCCATCATCACTCTAACTCCAGTAACGACCACGACTATCATACCTCACATGGTCGTCGTGAATTGCTTGAAATCGTTTTCACGTTCAACTCTCAATTTCCCACGACTTATCAAACAAAAAACCTTGATTTCAATTTTAAAAATCATGGTTTATGATTACAAACTAGATTATGGAAATGAACCAATAAATCAGGATGTTCGAATTTTTCCATGCCTTCGAATTCTTACTGCATTTTCAAATTTCCCAGCAAATTTTAAATTAATAGCACTTGGAAATATTTTTAAAATTAGCATTTCATGATTATGGTTACTTTTCGTTTAGAAATTAAATGCTGAAATCATTTAAATATGACGATCTCGGATTTTCTAACAGGTTTTGATTAATTTTTAAACCTGGAACAGAGATGTCTGTTTACACAACAGACATGCAGATGCATATACAACTAGGCAATCATGTTTACATATCCAAGCAAATACTTATTATCATGATTTCAATCACAAGCATCAAATACACCATCAAAATATATCAGGTTTTAGATCAAAGAGGGTAGTTTGCTCACCTTTTTTTTTCCAAAAGACAGAAATGTTTCCTGACGGTTTTTCAAAGGAAGATGAAGCCTCGCACTTTTTTTCTTCCCTTTCTAGTTTAATCTTTTTTTTAGTTTAGATCTGCAAATTAGAGTTACAGATCTTTGATAATTCCTTGTTGTATTTATTTACTTAATCATTAATAACAACAAATCTTAATTTGACTTACAGTTTGAATAACGGAGAAGCTTTCCTTTTTTTCTGCAGTTGAAATCCATAAATGGTTTTGAATTTTGATCTTGATTTTTTCCTGCAATGATTGATTCAATTACTCAGATTCTTACTTTACTACTTTAATATTTTTTGGCAAACTTCGAACTCAAATTAACAGAAAAGATTCACTTGCCTTAAAATTCCTTCTAGAAAAACTTGCACTGCCCTGTAAACCTGAAGCATTTGTTTTCTTTTACAAATCTGCAGTTTTTTGAATTTGTTGTTAAAACTTGACTTCAAAATCATAATTTTATTAAACTATCAAGTTAAAAATCTACCCAACAGATGTAAACTCACACTACAGCTTAAAGCTTTAAGAAAGATCTCATATTTTTAGCTTCAGAATTGAATTGAAGAAGAGTTGACAGTTTTTTTTCTGATTTTTTTCTTAAGTGTTGGAGTTTGAGATTGCTAAATCTTTTGGTTACTGAACTTTTCATAGATTTGGAGCTAAATAAACTTGAAATGGGAAGCTGAAAAGTTTGCTGAAATTTTTTTAATTTGATTATTTTGTTTAAGCAATGATGTTTTCATGTCATTTGTAAAAGAGATAATCATGAGATCTAAATCTTGTTAATCTCTTTACTCCATCTCCCGTGTGAAATGTTAAGCATTTTTTATTTTTACAAGGCAAAAGAAATTTTATAAATTTTATTTTTTTATATTATATACACTTTATAAATAAATGTATCTCTTTATTCATTTGTATATATGTATATACATATGCAATGTTAAAAGAATTGTTTTTAGCTAATATTTACATTACATACATTACATCTTAATGTTTTTAAATGCTACTTATTTTTAAAAACATTTATTTTAAATTTAAATTCAAATTTAAATTTTTAAACTTGAAATTATAAACATTTATGTCCATTAATGTGTTCACACATATCTTGAAATTTTTAAATTATATTTCAATATCTATTCAACCTTGCTCATATTTGTAATATACATACATACATATATATATAAGATTTTAAATTCAAATGATTTTTTTAAAACATTTATTATTTCAAAATTTCAACTCAAAATAAAATTGGAATTTTTATTCATATATTATTATTACTTATTTTATTTGTTCGAGATTTGAATTTGAAGAGTTTAATTTTTTTATTTTTATGTTTCAAATGCAAATAAATTCTAAATAAATTCACAATTAAATCCAAAATTTAACTTGATTACCAATCTTTTCAAAATTAAATCCTAAATATTAAATCAATTATCAAATTATTTTTAGCTAAATTCCTGGAATGTTACAGTATATAGGTGTTTTGTGTGTGTATGTGTGTGTGTATATATATATATATATTAGAAATTTTGTTCACGTAGTTTGCATATATTTGTATAGTTACGTGTATACATAAATATTACCTAGTATATAGTTATATATGTTATGTCTAGACTGCAGTATTATATGCCTTATATTTCAAGATATGAATGTATGTGTTGTCAGAATATGAGAGTTGTTACATAAGTTGTTTATAATATACAAATTAAATAAGTATCATATATTATTACTTATATATGTATATGTATAATTTTTTGTAGGTATAATCTGGTTTCAGTATATACGTGAAGTTGTTTTTCATATATATATATATATATATATATATATATATATATATAATTTTTGATATTAAAGTTAAGTCATTGATTTGAAAATAAATACATACATTAATTTAAATATATGTTTGATTTTTTTATTTTGAAACAATGATTTTAATTATATATATATATACATGTTACTTTAATATATTTTTTAACTTAAATATTGATTTCATGGTAATAATATAATTGTTGCCTCTATCAACTGATTCTAATTGTCTCATCAATTACTATTTATCATCTTTGTCCGTCCAATTTCATTCCAATCTTGCTTTGCTTTGGAAATTGTGTTTGGATTTGTAATCTATCTCATTTTCTTCCTAAAATCTATCTAGCCTTGAAAGGTGAGCAATCACTCATGATTAACGTTTTTGTATTTATTAAATTTTATTTCAATTGAAATGATAATTGAAATACGTTGTTGTAGTTATTTAAAATTATTATATATGCTATTATCTGTAACTGTACACCTATGGATATGACACCATATCCTGGTGTTTACAATATATTGTTATTGATGATATATGCCTATTATGTTATTATCATATTTGTTATCACTCTACAAGTAACCTGTTAGCATAGAATTCCCTATGGGTTGAAATGATACATATCCGAATGATCTGTAGAATAGAGGAAAATTGTTATGGGTTGAAATGATAAACCCAAGGCATTTTCATTGAATTGAGTTTGGGATAGCGGGTTGAAATGATATATACCCGTGCATATATATAAATTTAAATTGCGGATTGAAATGATAAATATTCGTATCACTTGACCATAGGACATAAAATTATATATAGACGCCGTCCGCCTATATATTTTGGTTTTAATAAATAATTTATTTTAAGATATTATATATATATATATATATATGTTATTTATAAGGGTTTAAAATTTATAATTTTAAAATTTGTATTGTAACATTTCATGATTTTAGCCAAATATAATAAAGTAATTAATTTAATTTTTAGAATTAAATTATGGAATTATTGGTGAATAAATTCCAGAGAAAATGAAAATTTTAGATTATAATTTGAAATTTGATTTGAAGTTCGAAAATAAATATTTTGAAAATAAATTGGATAATAAATACCTTATTGATAAATTAAATTTTAAATCTCTATATTTAAGCAAATAAGAATTTGTTTCAAATAGATAAATATTTATAATTATAATAAGATTTAATATAAAGGTTTAAGATATTCTCTTTTTATAATTTTTCTTGAAATAATAGTAGTTTGTATATACAAATGTAAAAGTTAAAACCGTATTTGTAAAAACATATGTTAATATGAAAAGGAATGTATTATGAATATAATACTACCTAAGGGTTTAAACACAAATTTCTTTCATTTTAACAAATGTAAGGTTAAGATTTATATATCAACATGTGTAAGCTTGCATTAACAAGTGGCAATATGGTTTCATTAAAAATTTGAATACACAGATATATTGCTTAACAAAGAAACTACGCTGTTCATTTTGTTCAGTTCAAAGATTAAAACCATCCTCTCATTTTCTACAAAACAAAAGAAAATCGAAATCTGAATCAAAACAACAACAAGCCTGAAACAAACTACAAACTAGAAAAAGACTAAAAGCAATCAAGTTCAACTCAGTTTTAAAATCAAAGCAAAATCCAGATCAAACAGCATCTTCAACCTGAGCATGATTCAAACTGTTTCAACATAAATTCAAATCAAACCTAAAGCAAAGATTATCAAGATCAAGCATGCAGTAGGTAAATTCAGATCAACTCAGTATTAAGAAAAAGCAAGATTCAACTCGAAAATCATCAAAACAGTTCTCAGATCATTTCAATAAACCGGTTCCAAATCATTCCATAACGCATTCAAACCTGTCTCTCTGTTATACAAAATTAGGTGAGCAAACTGACCCCTTTTAACTTAAAAGCTGTGATATATTTTTATGTTTCTACTGATCGTTGTTGAGGAAATATAATATTGGATGAAGTAAATTTGCATACATAAATATATGTGAATTAATATGTGCGTATCAGTATACAGAGAAAAATATATGTCTCTGTTCATCATATACAGGTTTTAAAAACTGTTTATAAATCCTTATCTCCACATGCAATAAGATTTAAACTATGATCTTTAAATGAAAAGTGATGATAATTAAGAAATAAAATTTTTAAAAATAAAAACAAGTAATTATATTAAGCAAATTTATCAAAAAAATGAGACTATAGAGGAAATTGTTTAAACTAGAAAAATTTGATGATTAGGTTTTCAAGAATTGATTATGGGAATAAATTTGTAGTTCAAAATCATGATTTTTAATAATCATTTTGGAATTTTAAAGTTTATAGTGGTTGAGAAATTTTAGGTCGAACGGAATGCATGTTTTCATCAAATTCCAATGATCGACGTTGATGCATGGGTCGAGGTTGATGCTGAAGGTAGTGGCGAGGTTGGCAAGGTTGGGAAAAATGCTAGATGAATTTTTACATTGTCGTAGCGGCGAAACCATGTCGATCTAGGGTTCGATAATCACTTTTGGCTGATGGACTTCTCGGGGAGATTTGCAACTTCATCAAGGTGTTTGAGTCGATCGCACCCAGGAGAATGGGAAAGGGGAGTCTGACGTTGCTTTGGCTAGAGTGGCAGTGATTCAGGTGGTCTGATCGTCGGTGTCAAGGCGGTTGTTTCCGATCGAGTCTGGTTACAAAGAAATGTCGACTTGCTCAAATTCAATTTCGACGTCGTTTTGTCGATTTGGGCACTCGAATTGATCGTGGTGGTCGTAGTCGATGTTCTGGTAGGGGCAGCTGTGATCAGAGCGGCTCTGATCACATGTGCACGTGCACGTGCGAAGATTTATGCATCTGAAAATGATGTGGGTTAGAAAGACAGGGAACACTTGGGTTCGTCTCGAAATCGGGCTCGGGGAAATCGAAAAATAGCTCAGGTAAGATTGCGTCTGTCTCGGGTTGTTTTGTTTGTTAACAAGTTTTAAAACGTGAAAGTGAGTGTATTACCAAGTTTAATTTTTTAAATATGAACAAGTTTAAAGTTATTTGAAATGATTAAGTTTTCTAGCAGTCTATTTAAAACATGGTTTTAAAATATATTTAAAATAAATAAGGTTTCAAAGGAATATAAACTAAATTTTCAAATTTAATCTATAAAACAAGTTTTAAATAAATTTCAAAGTTTAAAATGTTTACAGTCAAATAGCTTTAAATTGTTTTAGAAATTCAGATTAAGTAAGTGATTAAAGGCAAAGGTATTAATTTTAATTAATAAAAGATCTCGATTGATTTTGTAATAAATCAATTTCAAGCTTTTAAATTTGGTAAGATTTAAATGTTAATTGAGTAAAATAAATGGCTTATTCTTTGATTAATTAAGATTTAAAGTTAATTAATGCATAGTCAATGTTAATTAATTAATGATTAAGAAATGAATCAAGGCTAATTAATTACATAATTAAGGTTAATTGAATATTGATTAAAAGTCAATTAATGAATAATTAAGAATTAATTAATCTATAATTATGGATAATTAATTAAATGGTAATTACTTAAGGTTAATTAATTAATCTAATTAATTAAGTGATAATTGATTATGTAACTAACTTAAAGGTTAATTTAATTATTGTAATTAATTAAAAATAATTAATTAAGGATAATTAATTAAGGGTAATTAATTAATGTAATTAATATTTAAATTAAAGGATAATTAAATAATTAAAGGTTTATTATTTAATGATTAAAGGTTGATTAAATTATTAATTAAGGTTGATTAATTAATAATTAAAGGTTGATTAATCTATTATTAAAAGTTAATTAATAAATAATTAAAGGTTAATTAATTAAGATAGTTTGTAATTAATTAATAGTAATTAACCAGGATTAGTAATTTATTCATAAGTGATTAATCTGATTTAAATTAATCAGATGAGTAATTAATCTAACTTATGGATGTTTGAATTGTATGGAATGCTTTGAATTGTTTGATATCCTGATATGATATGCTTTGTGCTATGAATTATTTTGGTGTGAGCTGTGATAAATGTAATTTATTTATTTGTGATAAATTTATATTATTCATCTGTGAATCTGTGAATGAAGATAAGCGTTATTAGATTATACTGCTTATCGTTATTGATGTGCTTGAATCTGTGATGATTGATGATGTTGCACTATTGTGTAAAACCATTGTACTACACCATACACACACAAATATGATTGCACGAGGAAATTGGTTAAGTCACAGATATTTAAATTTAATATTGTGAAATGAGTTTAAAGATGAATTTTGAATTCAAAAGGTTTGGAAATGGAATTGGGTTAAATATGAAAAGCTTTTGAAAAGGAGTTTGAAAGATAAAAGTTATTTTGAACAACTTGATAAAGTTGAAATTTAAATAGTTTGATTTGAATTTGAATCCAAGATTTTGAAGTTGTATACATATATATATATATATGTGTGTGTGTGTGTGTGTGTGTGTGTGTGTGTGTGTGTTTATTTGGGTATACAAGTTATATAATGTATTTATCTAGGTTTTAAACCAATTTAGAAGTATTATTTTGGAAATTTGAATTTAACCCAAGTTTATACTTAAAGGGGTTTAACTTGAGAAAATAAAATTGGATTTTTCAAAACGAAAGCTCTTTGTTTTCAAATGATAATAGCTCTCATATAAAGAAAGGATTTCCAATTTGTGTTGAAAGGATTTCAAGTTTGAAATGAAAATTGTTTTGAAAGCTATGAATGAATCTTTGTTAAAGGTTGGTGAACCTTGTTTTAAATTGAAAAGGGTTTTAAAGGTGTATCTTTTGTATAAAAGATTTGGAAATGAAATAGTTTGGAAAGCTATGAATTAATCTTTGTGAAAGATTGGCGAACTTTGTTTTCAAAGTGAAGTGAATCTTTTTGTTTAAAAGATCTGAAATGATAATTGGTTTAAACCATTTGAAAGAAATATTTTGGGTAATAAGTTGTGACTTAACAAAGATCCCAACATCCATATGCTTTTTAAATTAAGCGCTTATTATTCGGTTTAGCAGAGAGAGGACTTTGTGTAACGACCCGCCGTTCTGACCGCCCCTAGTCGATAATTAAACCAACTTGAGACGTTCAAAATGACGGATTGTTATTCAGTTTATAGAGTTTAAACAGAATCAGCCAGAATCACAGAATAATCATCATATTTCTCATAAATGAATTTTCTTTTATATACAAATATCAGAGTTATACAATGAATTACATTTAATACAGCGGAATACATCTTTTAAGTACAAAATCCTGAAAAAGTGAAGCGGCTTCCCCAACTCTCTCTCTAACTTCGCTGCCTGAAAATCTTCAAGCTGTAAAATACTCGGTCTGACCCGAGTATTACATTCAAAATGAAAATAATACACGGGTCAGTCTAATTCAAACACGGTTATTAGTGCATAGAGGCAATAATAATTAAATAGCAATTAGACGACAGTCAAAGATAAATTCACCTATCCGATCCTTTAACAAGAAATCGGATAACGGTAAATATAACACTTATCAGTGTTAAACAATAAATCAGTAGTTTCAAATTATCAACGCAGATAGATGAAGGGATTATTGATGAAGATAATTTAGAAAAAAAATCAGAATTTCCTAAACGGCAGTTTACAACAAAATATTAGTTTAAATCAAATCAATTCAAATAATTGAAAAGTTACTTAAAACATCAAAACTGATTGGCTGCAGTACACGCACGCGTGTACGGCCTCGCCGCTATTCAAACGTCAAATCTGTGTGGCTGCAGTACATGTATGCGTGCACTGCCTCGCCACCGCAGCGCGAAATAGCAAAAATCAGAAAATGCACAGAAAAATGGACAAACGAGCACAAGGTCAAATCCGAGCTATTTGCTGAATTCAACACAGGTGAATTCGACCAACAATTCCAAATGCCATCAAGTGGTACGAGGCCACGTATATAAATATGCAGAAAATGGCAGTAACGAACTCAAAAATGCATTACAGTGTACCACAAGCAAACCCACATGAACATGCAAACAGGGATCTCAAGTCTGGCCAAATACCACCAAAAGAATGTGGAATGAAGACCAGGCTTAATCCAATGGAGGTGACAACATAGAACTGCAACTACAGGAATCAAATACTAAACATCATGTGCAAATAAGCCAAGGTTGCCAATCAAGCATCATACAAATACAACCCAAGGCAACATGAAGTATAACCGACTCAATGGAGTAACACTGCCAATGCAAGCAGGCTCGAGTCATAGTGCTGCCTGAACCATAAGGTATACCACAAGTAAATGAACTATACACCAGAGAGATGTACATGAGACTCAAGTACCCAACTGGCGATGCAAACCAAACTACAACAGAGGAATAACATGAGCAATGTATGCTACATGAAGACCAGGCAACATGAATCATATAGGACTGCATATACAACCAGGCGCAGCTACCATGACAACAAGGATGATAGAGATGAGCAGATGTAAGAAAGAAATGACATACTTATATGCGGTGTATACAAAGTCGAGGCCCGAGATACATATACAGTAGCAATACACAAGGTAGAATGTAAAGCCCAAGTCATTGTCTTCTCACAGTAGGTAATAGGAGAACACAAGTTACAAAAATTACTTTCGAACAAAGCATCAAGCTAAACTGCACGTGAATATGAAACCTGGGCTCAAAGGCAAAACAGTTCCAAATAGACATTTACACGTAGCAGTTACAAAACAAAGACTGTTTCTTTTTTTTCTTTCTTTACAAAAGAATCAACTCAAGAAACACAAAATGGGTCCAGTTGAGAGACACACACACAAAGGGCCAGAGTATCAAGTTAAGAAAAATAGAAGTTGTGCACAGGAGCAGAGAAGATAGTATCCAAATGACGCACAATCGCACATACACTCAGGCATGAACAAAGCAGCATTCTCAGGCATGCAAAACATTTACACGGTAATGCAGTGCATAAGGAAGTATCCAAAACAAAATAGCAACTCAGGGAGAAGACAGGTCCAGTACACTTAAAAAGATATCATAGGCATCAATGCCAAAACCCAATTATTTTCATAAAATCAACAAAACATCATAGAATCAAACAATAATAGCAAGATCGAACGAAATAAAATCAAGCAACAGCTTTATCAAAAACGAACAAGTTCAAAATCACTCAAAGCCATAATGAACTAGCGACGAAAATTCATGAATATGAGCAAGTTAGAAATCATCAAAACATTCGAATTGGATGTGAGTAATAAAGATTACTCACCTGGTTTGCCAAATTGAAGCAGCCGAAGTAAGCAACGAGGAGTCGAGCCATTGAAGTCGGCGCCTTCACTATGTTCATGAAAGCCCTAATATTGGAAGACGAACGAGCGCAAGCAAAGGAAAAGAGAACGGCTGCCGTAGATTTTTGAAAAGCCCTAATTTTTTTGTTTTGTATGAAATCTGAAGGGATGGAGGAAAGGGGGTATCTTGTTTTATGGGGAAGGAGATCGTGATTTAGGGCATGGTTGAAGGCGTGGATCAAGGCACGAATTATGGCATGTTTGCAGCTGATCAAAGTAAGGCAACGTACTTCTTTTTTTTTTCTTTATATATCATATTTTATTTTTATTTTTTTCTTTCAATTTAAATTCAATTTGTTTTGTATAATCATTTTCTTTACTTTGTTTTGTTTATTTTGTTGTTTGAATTTTTAACTATGGGTATTGATATTTATTTTGTATTGATTAAAATTTTATTCCTTTTTATTTTAAAGAAAAGAAAAATGTTATTTAAAACTAACCATCCATTTATAAATTTATATAAATAATAATTCTTGTATCCAAATTATTTTTCTAAGTCATTAGTTTGAATTTAAAATACAAATTCAATATTCAATTTCAAACTCCAAAGTCAAATTCAAATTTTATTCAACTTTAAATAGATTAAATTCTAAAATTTAATCGCCAATTTATCCTGAAAATTTGAAATTCAAGTCAATCATCATTCGAATATTTAAAATTAATTAAATATCTTCATTTTTAAATTGTTCAAAATTCAGGGTTGTTACAATCTTCCCTCCTTAAAGAATTTCGTCCCGAAATTATAAGTTAGGAAAAATGATCGTTAAAATCTCACCGATATTTTGTACCCTACACAATTTTTTTACCAAGTTCGAATCTTATAAATAAATATAGGATTCATTTCTTTTATATTATCTCACTAGCTTTGTTCATTGATTTCTATAATCAAGACCCAAAAGTGTTTTACCAAAATTTTTGACTTACAAAACTCAGATTTTTTTTAAACTTGAAATTCTTCATGCTAAATATTTGCATATTACATCTTTTCCAAAGCTGTGTGTTTTCAAGGTATTTTAAAAATCTTCTTCCTTAATTCATTAGGTTAGAATTATGTAATTCTAATTTCAGACTATTGATTTTCTATTCAAAGTTTTGAAAATACTTGCTAACTCGAAGTTTAACAAGTCCATCGTCGTTCTCACAGACATTAGGCATACGCTGGCTAGGCACAAGTCTAAAAATCTCCAAGTACTAAATATACTTGTTTCAACTCCCAGTGAAAATACTTTTAAAAATTCTTTTAAAAATGGATATGGAAAGCACGTTCCCCCATGGATCACAGTTTACCCGGCGGTTACGCTACTATCCCAGTAGAATCGCTTGTAACTGTAGATTTCACATCTCTCTTGAATTTCGCCATGGTTGTTGCCATAGATCGCGGTTCACACGGCGGTTACGCTACTATCCCAGTAGAATCGCTCGTGACCGTAGGCATCTCGCCCCTCAAATTACGCTTCGGCCTCTAGATCGCAGTTTACACGGCGGTTGCGCCACTATCCCAGTGGAATCGCTTGTAACTGTAGGCATCACGCCCCACGAATTACGCCAGCATCAATTCACATAATCCCAACACGATGATCCATCGTGGGGGATTCCAGTCCCAATGGACATTCCACTAATGAAAATTCTACGTAGCTACGATTTTCAATGGACACTCACACCGAGTTCCAATCACCTTCACAAATTATAAATGGAAGGTACATTTCCATATCCTCAGTTTTAGAAAACATATGTCATATACATATAGTACTTCATTTCACATTTCATACATATCATACGTATGTAAACTTGCATAGGATTTTCATAACAATGACTTTTCAAACTGAGAGTTTTCGAATTATTACATTCACATATATAAGTTACGAAAACTCAATTCACATCATAACAAATAGAGGATTTCTAAATTTTCCATCTCATTTAAAATTTTCCTCTAAATCGATTTGAAAATTTAAGGTTATCTCAAACCCAATTCACATTCATAATCCCATTCATTATCGACTTCACATTCGATTTGGATTTCACGTTACATCGTCAATTCTCAACACATAATTGATGTCTACCGATATATAACCTCTAAGCTCGTACGTCTCAGAGAAGGGTGTTAAGCTAAAAGAATAAATTCTCCGCCACCAACAGATATATATTTAATAGAGATCAATTGCTATGTCATCAATTCACAATGCTAGACATACAATCCAAATCGACTATCCAAAATTCAAAGCTCAACTTATATTGTTTTTGATGTTGAAGTTAAACTCAATTTAACTCAAGATTCAATCTTTTTGGAAAATATTCAAGTTGAACTGATCGTTCAAATTTCCCAAAAATATCTTTACAAGATATATAATTTTCCAACTTAACCATTTGAAACAAATTTCAAATATTCAATTTTTTTCAATTTATCTTTAAAAGATAAAATTTCAAACCTTTCATTTCATATTGAAAAACATTTCCATACTTATTTAATAAGTAATTCACAAGTTCATTTATTTTCAACACTTTGAAAATATTCAATATACTTAAATCATAATCAAGTATATATTTCATTCTTAAAGGAAATCATTCTTTAAACACATTAACTTGAGTCAAAATGAATGTTGCGTAAAACATCGTTACGACGACCCAAATCATTAGTATAGGAATTCGAATTTAAGATAGATATATAAATCCCAATACTATATAAAACTTTTCCTTTTAGAAATCATTTACTATAACAACAGTGTTATAGTCCGCCATTTCCTTTGATTTCTCTCGAAAACGTCTATTTCAACAATGAATGTTGAAATCTATGCTTTCGATGCTTAATACATTTTAAAACAACTTCAAATTTTCCCATATTAAATTTTCCACTTAACTTAATTCCATGCCCGTTCAAATTCAAATTCATCACTGAATCTATTAAATCTATTATGGATTTTCATATTAACAAATATCAAATTTGAAATCTAAGTCTCATTTGAATTTTTTGCATTTGCTTTTCATTTCCAAAATAATCAACTAGTTCTTTAGTAAACCATTTATCGACTTGGTTTCATTAGATTTATATTTCCACATTAACCTCATTTCATAATATCACTTCCCTAAAACATATCCGTTTTATTCAATAATATATTCACTGTCCAAAATCGTGAATACGCTTATTTAAATCAATTCAGTGTTTCTACACTTTTATTTAAAGGATTATCCACTGTCCAAAATCGTGGATAAAATTCCCAACCAACATTTACTATCATAGTATTTAACTTAAAGGATAATTCGCTGTCCAAAATCACGAATATATCTCCTTTAATAACTTCTATGTTTCATTTATCAAATTCAATTGGTTTCGAATTTATAAACAATCTTTACAAATTCCATTTCTATTTATAAAACTTCGATTTATTAATTCAATTCAATTATATAACTCGGTTATATACCAAAAGTCCATATTATAAGTTAAATACTTATAATCCATTTATTTACCAAATCGCTCTTCAAAACATTTGAAATCAATTTTCAAAAGAATTCAGAATCAAATTCCCAAATTATAGTTTAATTATCATCTTGGTTATACTAAATTGACACGTCATTTTATTTCACAATTTATTATTTTGGAGATATTCAAAATATTTGATTTAAACCAATTCATTAATTCACTTCACTTATATTTTATTTTTCATAGATCTCAACAATTCGATAATGGATTTTTTTTCGAATAATCGAAACTCAAATCTAAGGAGACTTTACCGAAGAGAAACTATCGCAAACCTAAATTTAGAGAGGGGAATTTTCGAAAAAATTTGAATTTTCAAAATACCTTTTATTTTTCAAAGAAAATAATTTCATACTTCTTTAGATTTGAAAAACATTTTTCCTTAAAGTGATCCTAGTAACTATTCATATTAAACGTCATAAACTGAGCTTTGTATAAACCAAAGCTCTGATACCACTTTTGTAACGACCCGCCGTTCTGACCGCCCCTAGTCGGTAATTAAACCAACTTGAGACGTTCAAAATGATGGATTGTTATTCAGTTTATAGAGTTTAAACAGAATCAGCCAGAATCACAGAATAATCATCATATTTCTCATAAATGAATTTTCTTTTATATACAAATATCAGAGTTATACAATGAATTACATTTAATACAGCGGAATACATCTTTTAAGTACAAAATCCTGAAAAAGTGAAGCGGTTTCCCCAACTCTCTCTCTAACTTCGCTACCTGAAAATCTTCAAGCTGTAAAATACTCGATCTGACCCGAGTACTACATTCAAAAAGAAAATAATGCATGGGTCAGTCTAATTCAAACTCAGTTATTAGTGCATAGAGGCAATAATAATTAAATAGCAATTAGACGACAGTCAAAGATAAATTCACCTATCCGATCCTTTAACAAGAAATCGGATAACGGTAAATATAACACTTATCAGTGTTAAACAATAAATCAGTAGTTTCAAATTATCAACGCAGATAGATGAAGGGATTATTGATGAAGATAATTTAGAAAAAAATCAGAATTGCCTAAACGGCAGTTTACAACAAAATCATCAGTTTAAATCAAATCAATTCAAATAATTGAAAAGTTACTTAAAACATCAAAACCGATTGGCTACAGTACACGCACGCGTGTACGGCCTCGCCGCTATTCAAACGTCAAATCTGTGTGGCTGCAGTACACGCATGCGTGCACTGCCTCGCCACCGCAGCGCGAAATAGCAAAAATCAGAAAATGCACAGAAAAAGGGACAAACGAGCACAAGGTCAAATCCGAGCTATTTGCTGAATTCAACACAGGTGAATTTGAAAAACAATTCCAAATGCCATCAAGTGGTACGAGGCCACGTATATAAATATGCAGAAAATGGCAATAACGAACTCAAAAATGCAGTACAGTGTACCACAAGCAAACCCACATGAACATGCAAACAGGGATCTCAAGTCTGGCCAAATACCACCAAAAGAATGTGGAATGAAGACCAGGCTTAATCCAATGGAGGTAACAACATAGAACTGCAACTACAGGAATCAAATACTAAACATCATGTGCAAATGAGCCAAGGATGCCAATCAAGCATCATACAAATACAACCCAAGGCAACATGAAGTATAACCGACTAACACTGCCAATGCAAGCAGGCTCGAGTCACGGTGCAGCCTGAACCATAAGGTATACCACAAGTAAATGAACTATACACCAGAGAGATGTACATGAGACTCAAGTACCCAACTGGCGATGCAAACCAAACTACAACAGAGGAATAACATGAGCAATGTATGCTACATGAAGACCAGGCAACATGAATCATATAGGACTGCATATACAACCAGGCGCAGCTACCATGACAACAAGGATGACAGAGATGAGCAGATGTAAGAAAGAAATGACACTCTTATATGCGGTGTATACAAAGTCGAGGCCCGAGATACATATACAGTGGCAATACACAAGGTAGAATGTAAAGCCCAAGTCATTGTCTTCTCACAGTAGGTAATAGGAGAACACAAGTTACAAAAATTACTTTCAAACAAAGCATCAAGCTAAACTGCACATGAATATGAAACCTGGGCTCAAAGGCAAAACACTTCCAAATAGACATTTACACGTAGCAGTTACAAAACAAAAACTGTTTCTTTTTTTCCTTTCTTTACAAATGAATCAACTCAAGAAACACAAAATGGGTCTAGTTGAGAGACACACACACAAAGGGCCAGAGTATCAAGTTAAGAAAAATAGAAGTTGTGCACAGGGGCAGAGAAGATAGTACCCAAATGACGCACAATCGCACATACACTCAGGCATGAACAAAGCAGCATTCTCAGGCATGCAAAACATTTACACGGTAATGCAGTGCATAAGGAAGTATCCAAAACAAAATAGCAACTCAGGGAGAAGACAAGTCCAGTACACTTAAAAAGATATCATAGGCATCAATGCCAAAACCCAATTATTTTCATAAAATCAACAAAACATCAGAGAATCAAACAATAATAGCAAGATCGAACGAAATAAAATCAAGCAACAGCTTTATCAAAAACGAACAAGTTCAAAATCACTCGAAGCCATAATGAACTAGCGACGAAAATTCATGAATATGAGCAAGTCAGAAATCATCAAAACATTCAAATTGGATGTGAGTAATAAAGATTACTCACCTGGTTTGCCAAATTGAAGCAGTCGAAGTAAGCAACGAGGAGTCGAGCCATTGAAGTCGGCGCCTTCGCTATGTTCACGAAAGCCCTAATATTGGAAGACGAACGAGCGCAAGCAAAGGAAAAGAGAACGGCTGCCATAGATTTTTAAAAAGCCCTAATTTTTTTGTTTCTTATGAAATCTGAAGGGATGGGGGAAAGGGGGTATCGTGTTTTATGGGGAAGGAGATCGTGATTTAGGGCATGGTTGAAGGCGTGGATCAAGGCACGAATTATGGCATGTTTGCAGCTGATCAAAGTAAGGCAGCGTACTTCTTTTTTTTTTCTTTTTTTTTCTTTATATATCATATTTTATTTTTATTTTTTTCTTTCAATTTAAATTCAATTTGTTTTGTATAACCATTTTCTTTACTTTGTTTTGTTCATTTTGTTGTTTGAATTTTTAACTATGGGTATTGATATTTATTTTGTATTGATTAAAATTTTATTCCTTTTTATTTTAAAGAAAAGAAAAATGTTATTTAAAACTAACCATCCATTTATAAATTTATATAAATAATAATTCTTGTATCCAAATTATTTTTCTAAGTCATTAGTTTGAATTTAAAATACAAATTCAATATTCAATTTCAAACTCCAAAGTCAAATTCAAATTTTATTCAACTTTAAATAGATTAAATTCTAAAATTTAATCGCCAATTTATCCTGAAAATTTGAAATTCAAGTCAATCATCATTCGAATATTTAAAATTAATTAAATATCTTCATTTTTAAATTGTTCAAAATTCAGGGTTGTTACACTTTGTGTCATATAACCCATTTCGAATAATGATACGACATTATGGATAGCATTTGAAGACCGGTGGTGAAGACAAAATATTTTCGAAAGCGAAAGGATGACCTGTCGAATGTGTCTGCACCGAATGGCCTCGGTATAAAGATTTGATCACCCTTTGTGATGGGCAGTCCAGATGTGATTACGGATTATCTGGATTGCAAGGGCTTCTTTTGAAGTGCATTCAGTTCTGTTCGAACCCGGAGCATACTTGTTTGCATCTATGTCTGACGTTACACCCTTCTTTGAGACGTACGAGCTCAAAAGTTATGTAGCTGTGATTACTAGTGATACATTCCCAATTTGGTAATGTGGCATATGAAGTGTTGCTGATCATGTTTTGATCGAAGCATGGCTTTTGTGAAAAGTGAAGCTTTCTGGACAAGACTTCGTCGAGCCTCACAGCTCGAAAATGGTCGAAACAGGAATGTTTGCGGTAAGGTTATTAGGGGTCACACCCCTGGGGTATGTCCATTTCCTTCTGGATAAAAGGTGGTATCATGCTATGGAGCCAAGATATTTAATTGTGTGGTTGTTGCTATTTGTTGGTGAATCTCGGGATGAAGGTTGGTAACGACCGGGGATGGCTTACTTGTAGATGTTACCTAGTTATAGAGGTAACCCGGCCTTGTGTTGCCAGAGATTTAGTTTGGTTCTTGGGGGCGTCCCTCCAGAGGCGTCCCATTAGGAAAGGAAGTTCCTTAGCCTGACGATTTGTTGGAAATCCAATCCTTCAATACGAGCCATGTACGGTTTTAGTTGTAGAACCTTCCATCTAATATGGTAGCTATAGTAGGCATACTATAATGGTACGTATGCTAAGATTAATATTATACTTTCGAAATGTTTTCTACACTACGCACTAATAGTAATATCAAGAAGTTTTTATTGTTTCAAGCATATTTGACTATCATAAGGAGAAATCTCCCTCAAGTGTGCGATTGCATTGTGTGTGTGCCGGGAGGCCTTATGGTACTTTCGTTTTCCAAAAGCATTATGGATTTCTTTTAAATTCTTTTGTTTACTTTTGTTAAAGATAAATTATTTTTGTTTTCTCACACCAGTCCCATGACTGGCCTGGAGTTTGTTTTTCCCTTTCTAAACCCTGGGTGCCCATAATTTTCCACACGGGCAGTCTAGAGTTGGATTTTTTAGATAGTTCGATAGTAGATGTAGATTCGATATCGTTGGAGTCATTGGAGTTTGGCGATCGCATCGATGTCCGGCCTTGCTTATATAAAGTGATAGGGGATTCTTGCTCGCGTTTATTGGCGAACGGGAGACTCTTACCCCTACATGTCCCGGGTGATGGGTTGGCTTACCAGTTAGGGAAGTCGAAAGGCTAGCCGTAAAAGAAAGTTCAAGGTACCAATGTGTGCCACAACAGAGGGTTTCCGCTATCGAGGGCCAATGGTCGGACCGTCACATTTGACCTTTAGCTCTGGAATATAGCCATTAGGTAATTCATTAGAGATAGGGTTACAAATACCCTAGAATGAGTATATCCCTAAGATATCCGTCCGTATGCCTCGGTAAATTCTATTACTATTCACTGATAGTAAGTATAAGTGCAAGAAGAGGACTAGGTAGGGGACAGGGAAGTACCACTACAAACGGTCGATACCCTGTAACAACAGTGATGGTTGGAAACAACTCTTTTATCTCTTTTGATCAGTATCCAATATCAAATTCTTTGATGGTTTTCTGGCAGCTCCAAGAAGAAGTTTTGGTGTGGTGTCCCTATGAATCATTGTGGGAAAATTCTTAGTCCATATTCTTATCCTCAATTTCCTAGTTATTTTCTTTTCGTTCTTAACTTTAATAAATTTGAAATCTTATTTGGAATAAATTGGTTAAAAAAATTAAAAGCTAAATTTAAATTGTATCCATTTGTCTGTTTCATTGGGTTTCGATATATTCTACGAAAGGTTAGTTGTCCCTTCAGACTAACCAACGCCCTACATATTTCATAGATGAGATGACCCAAATGTTTCATAAAGTGTTGAATGAGTTTATTCTCATATTTGTAGATATTCTGATTTGGTAAGCCAAATATAGAATTTGATCTGATAGTCTATTTCTCTATCTTTCATTTATTCTTTATTATCTTCCTAGAAAATTTCCGGGACGAAATTTTCTTAAGGCGGAATCTGTAACATTCCTGGATTTTAGCCAAATATAATAAAGTAATTAATTTAATTTTTGGAATTAAATTATGGAATTATTGGTGAATTAATTAGAAAAAATTCCAGAACAAATGAAAATTTTAGATTGTAATTTGAAATTTGATTTGAAGTTCAAATAAATATTTTGAAAATAAATTGGATAATAAATATCTTATTGATCAATTAAATTTAAAATCTCCATATTTGAACTAATAAGAATTTGTTTCAAATAGATAAATATTTCTAGTTATAATAAGATTTAATACAAATGTTTAAGATATTCTCTTTTTATAAATTTACTTGAAATAAAAGTAGTTTGTATATACAAATGTAAAAGTTAAAACCATATTTGTAAAAACATATGTTAATATGAAAAGGAATGTATTGTGAATATAATACTACCTAAGGGTTTAAACACAAATTTCTTTCATTTTAACAAATGTAAAGTTAAGATTTATATATCAACATGTAAGCTTGCATTAACAAGTGGCAATATGGTTTCATTAAAAATTTAAATACACAGATTTATTGCTTAAGAAAGAAACTAGGCTATTCATTTTATTCAGTTTAAAGATTAAAACCATCCTCTCATTTTTTACACAACAAAAGAAAATCTAAATCTAAATAAAAAAAACAACGAGCCTGAAACAAACTACAAACCAGAAAAAGATTAAAAGCAATCAAGTTCAACTCAGTTTTAAAATCAAAGCAAAATCCAGATCAAACAGCATCTTCAACCTGAGCATGATTCAAACTGTTTCAACATAAATTCAAATCAAACCTGAAGCAAATATCATCAAGATCAGGCATTCAGTAGGTAAATTCAGATCAAATCAGTATTAAGAAAAAGCAAGATTCAACTCGAAAATCATCAAAACAGTTCTCAGATCATTTCAATAAACTGGTTCCAGATCATTTCATAAAGCATTCAAACCTGTCTCTCCGTTATACAAAATAAGGTGAGCAAACTGCCCCTTTTAACTTAAAAGCTATGATATATTTTGATGTTTCTACTAGTTGTTGTTGAGGAAAATATTGTAAGTGCTGAAGTATATCTGCAAACGTAAATATATGTGAATTAATATGTGCATATTAGCATATAGAGAAAAATATACATCTCTGTTCATCATATACAGGTTTAAAACCTATTTATAAATCCCTATCTCCACATGCAATAAGATTTAGCCTATGATCTTTAAATGAAAAGTGATGATAATTAAGAAATAAAAATTTTAAAAATAAAAACAAGTAGCATTATTAAGCAAATTTATCAAAAAAATGAGATTACAGAGGAAATTGTTTAAACTGGAAAATTTTAATGATCGGGTTTTCAAGAATTGATTAGAGGAACAAATTCGTAGTTCAAAATCATGATTTTTAATAATCATTTCAAAAATTTTAAGTTTATATTGATCGATAAATTTTAGGTTGAACGGAATGCACGTTCTCGTCAAATTCCGATGATCGACGTTGATGCTAAAGGTAGTGGAGAGGTTGGCAAGGTTGGGAAAAATACTAGATGAATTTTTACATTGTGGTGGTGGCGACACCACGTCGATTTAGCGTTCGATAATCACTTTTGGCTGATGGAGTTCTCGAGGAGATTGCAACTTCATCATGGAGTTTAGGTCGATCGCACCCAGGGGAATAGGAAGGCGGAGTTTGACATTGCTTTGGTCGGAGTGGCAGTGCTTCAGGCGGTCTGATCATCGGTGTAGAGGCGGTTGTTTTCGATCGAGTCTGGTTATAGAGAAATGTCGAATTGCTCAAATTTAATTTCGACGTCGTTTTGTCGATCTGGGCGCTCGAGTTGATCGTGGTGGTCGTAGTCGATGTTCTGGCAGTGGCAGTGGTGATCGGAGCGGCTCTGATCACATGTGCATGTGCACGCGTGAATATTCGTGCATCTGGAAATGATGTGAGTTAGGAAGACGAGGAACACTCTGGTTTGTCTCAAAGTCATGCTTGGGGAAATCGAAATATAGCTCGGGTAAGAGTGCATCTGGCTCGGGTTGTTTTGTTTGTTAATAAGTTTTAAAACGTGAAAGTGAGTGTATTACCAGGTTTAATTTTTTAAATATGAACAAGTTTAAAGTTATTTGAAATAATTAAGTTTTCTAGCAATCTATTAAAAACAAGGTTTTGAAATATATTTAAAATAAATAAGTTTTCAAAAGAATATAAACTAAGTTTTCAAATTTAATCTATAAAACATGTTTTAAATAAATTTCTAAGTTTAAAATGTTTACAGTCAAATAGCTTTAAATTGTTTTAGAAATTCAGATTAAGTAAGTGATTGAAGGCAAAGGTATTAATTTTAATTAATAAAAGATCTCGATTGAGTTTGTAATAAATCTATTTCAAGCTTTTAAATTTGATAAGATTTAAATGTTAATTGAGTAAAATAAATGGCTTATTCTTTGGTTAATTAAGATCTAAAGTTAATTAATGCATAATTAAGGTTAATTAATTAATGATTAAGAAATGAATCAAGACTAATTAATTACATAGTTAAGGTTAATTAAATATTGATTAAAAGTCAATTAATGAATAATCAAGGATTAATTAATTTATAATTAAGGATAATTAATTAAATGGTAATTAATTAAAGGTTAATTAATTAATGTAATTAATTAAGGGATAATTGATTATGTGATTAACTTAAAGGTTAATTTAATTATTGTAATAAATTAAGAATAATTAATTAAGGATAATTAATTAAGGGTAATTAATTAATGTAATTAATCAATAAATTAAAGGATAATTAAATAATTAAAGGTTAATTATTTAATGATTAAAGGTTGATTAAATTATTAATTAAGGTTGATTAATTAATAATTAAAGGTTGATTAATTTATTATTAAAGGTTAATTAATAAATGATTAAAGGTTAATTAATTAAGATAGTTTGTAATTAATTAATATTAATTAACCAGGATTGGTAATTTATTCATAAGTGATTAATCAAATTTAAATTAATCAGATGATAATTAATCTTACTTATGGATGTTTGAATTGCATGGAATGCTTTGAATTGTTTGATATCCCTGATATGCTATGCTTTGTGCTATGAATTGTTTTGGTGTGAGCTGTGATAAATGTAATTTATTTATCTGTGATGAATATATATTATTTATCTATGAATCTGTGAATGAAGATAAGCGTTATAAGATTATACCGCTTATCGATATTGATGTGCTTGAAAATTTGATGATTGATGATGTTGCACTATTGTGTAAAACCCGTGGACTACACCATACACACACAAATATAGATTGCATGAGGAAATTGGTTAAGTCACAAATATTTGAATTTAATATTGTGAAATGATTTTATAGATGAATTTTGAATTCAAAAGGTTTTGAAATGGAATTGGGTTAAATATGAAAAGCTTTTGAATAGGAGTTTTAAAGATAAAAAGTTATTTTGAATAACTTGATAAAGTTAAATTTAAATAGTTTGATTTGAATTTCAATCCAAGATTTTGAAGTTATATACATATATATGTATGTTTATTTGGGTATACAAGTTATATAATGTATTTCTATAGGTTTTAAACCATTTTAAAATTATTATTTTGTAAATTTGAATTTAACCCAAGTTTATACTTAAAGGGCGTTAACTTGAGCAAATAAAATTGGATTTTCCAAAACGAGAACTCTTTGTTTTGAAATGATAATAGCTCTCATATAAAGAAAGGATTTCCAATTTGTGTTGAAAGGATTTCAAGTTTGAAATGAAAATTGTTTTGAAAGCTATGAATGAATCTTTGTTGAAGATTGATGAACCTTGTTTTAAACTGAAAAGGGTTTTAATGGTGTATTTTTTGTATAAAAGATTTGGAAATGAAATAGTTTGGAAAGCTATGAATCAATCTTTGTGAAAGATTGGGAACTTTGTTTTCAAAGTGAAGTGAATCTTTTTGTTTAAAATATTTGAAATGATAATTGGTTTAAACCATTTGAAAGAAAGGTTTTGGGTAATAAGTTGTGACTTAACTAAAATCCCAATATCCATATGGTTTTTAATTAAGCGCTCATTATTCGGTTTAGCAGGAGAGGACTTTGTGTCATATAACCCATTCCGAATAATGGTACGACGTTATGGATAGCATTTGAAGACCGGTGGTGAAGATCGAATATTTTCGAAAGCAAAAGGATGACCTGTCGAATGTCTCTACACCGAATGGCGCCGGTATAGAGATTTGATCACCCTTTGTGATGGGGAGTCCGGACATGATTAGGGATTATCTGGATTGCAAGGGCTTCTTTTGAAGTGCATTCGGTTATGTTCGAACCCGGAACAAACTTGTATGGATGTATGACTGATGTTACACTTTGAGATGTAAAGCTGGTTTCTATCAAATACATTTTTGTTTGGTGGTGGAGAATTTATTCACTTAGCTTAACACCCTTCTCTGAGACGTACGAGCTCAGAGGTTATGTAGTTGATGATTACTAGTGATGCATTTCCAATTTGGTAATGTGGCATAAGAAATGCCGCCGGTCATGTGCTGTTCGAAGCATGGCTTTTGTGGAAAGCAAAGCTTTATGGACGAGACTTCGTCGAGCCTCACAACCCGAAATGGTCGAAACATGAATGTGTGCGGCAAGGTTATTTGGGGTCGCGCCCCTAGGGTATGTCCATTTCCTTCTGGATAAAAGGTGGTATCATGGTATGGAGCCTAGATATTTAACTGCATGGTTGTTGCTATTTGTTGGTGAATCCCGGGATAACGGTCGGTAACGACCGGGGATGGCTTAGTTGTAGGTGTTACCTAGTTACAGAGGTAACCCGGCCTTGTGTTGGCAGAGATCTGGTTTGGTTCTAGGGGGTGTCCCTCCAGAGGCGTCCCATTTGGAAAGGAAGTTCCTTAGACTGACTATTTGTTGGAAATCCAATCATTCAATACGAGCCTTGTACGGTTTTAGTTGTAGAACCTGTCATCTAATATGGTAGCTATAGTAGGCATACTATAATGGTACGTATGCTGGCTAAGATTAATATTTTACTTTCGAAATGTTTTCTATACTATGCACTAATAATAATATCAAGAAGCTTTTCTCGTATCAAGCATATTTGACTATCATAAAGAGAAGTCTCCTCCATGTGTGCGATTGCATTGTGTGCGCCGGGACGCCATTTGGTAGTTCCATTTTCCAAAAGCATTGCGGATTTCTTTTAAATTCTTTTGTTTTCTTTTGTTAAATATAAATTGTTTTTGTTTGCTCACACCAGTCCCATGACTGACCTAGAGTTTATTGCTCCCTTTCTAAAGCCTGGGGACCAACAATTTTCCACACGGGCAGTCTAGAGTTAGATTTTTCAGATAGTTTGAAAGTAGATGTAGATTCGATATTCTTTAGAGTCAATTGAGTTTGGCAATCGCATCGATGTCTGACCTTGCTTATATAACGTGATAGGGGGTTCTTGCTTCGCGTTTGGTGGCGAACGGTAGACTCTTACCCCTACATATCCGGGTGATGGGTTGGCTTACAGGTTAGGGGAGTCGAAAGGCTGGCCGTAAAAGCAAGTTCGGGTTACCAATGTATGCCACAACGGAGTTTCCACTATCGAGGGCCGAAGGTCGGACCGTCACATATAAGTTTTGAAAATTGTATGGTTATAAATGAATTTAGAAATTATATTTTAAATATAAAGTTTGTAATAGAAATTGGTTTGAAATTATATTTATTTAAGAATTATACTTAAACAGGTTGATTTGAAATTTATTAAATTTGAGAATTTAAAGATATGATTTTATAACTTGAATTTGATTAAAAGCGATTGAAATGAATATTTCAAATTTACATAAATTAAAATGGTATATTTAGTTTTATTTAAAATTTAGAAATTTATGGTATTTAAATGATATTGAATTTATTAAGTGAATATTTTAAAACTAAATAATAATGAAGTTAGATTAAAGAGATACATGGAATTAACAAATGTATTTTTGAATTTGTGGAATATTTAAAGTTTTGAAATATATTGAAAAATAAATGGTTTATTTAGTGGTTCTAATCTGTACTTGAAATCAATTTAATGTGAAATGTTTTATTGAGAGACTGAATTGAATTAAAAATTGATGAATTGAGATTAAATTGGAATTTTGGAATTCGAGCTGATTTGAATCGATTAGTGGAATTTAAAAAAACTATTTTATTAGATAAAGTATTTTAAAATTATATTTAAACTATTTATATATTTTACTTTATAAATTATTTTAACATAAACTATTTTAACATACTAATTATTTTAATATAAAATATATTTACTTATAACTATTTTAAATAAACTACTTTATTTTATAAACTACTTTATTTTATAAACTAATTTATTTTACTATTATTAATATCTAAATTGTTTAAGGAAAGTATTAGGATTTCCAAAGTGTTATAAATTCAAGTATTTGGTTTCGAAAATGTTACAACTTTGAAAGTGCTATGATTTTGGAAATGAGTATATTTGAAGTGAAAATTTATATCTATTGATATGGTTTTGAAACGGATAAATATTCTGATATTGAAGTATAAGCTGTTTTGAAATGACCACGGTGTTATAATAACGTTTGGTTGTTAACAAGACCGGGATTGGATATTGTCATACTCTCTGCCAATACCGAAAACCACTTTAACAATCGTATACGTGGTGGAGATTCCAGAAGTGAAGTAGGATGGTTCGATGAACGATTTCTATATGAGGTATGACGTGACCCTGAATCTTGTGAGTCAGCTTAGATGTGACTAAAATAAGGAGCTACGTCGGACCAAGTGAGGTCATTCCTCCTATCGGGCACATTTCTTCGATACTATATTCTGATTTTTGGGATTGTTTGATGGCCACCCCTTGATTTTTTTGATATGGGAGTGTGTCCGCGATGGGCGGTAGTAGCTGCTATGCATTACCACCAGTCCGGATCTGCAAACGATATATCTACCTTGGCATCTCCTCATGTGTCGTGTTCACATGCCCTAGCGCGCCTTTTACGAGTTTGTATTGTACCATACATATGGCGTGCTCTCTGATAGCCCTCCAGTTTATGGAGGAATTATGGCATTGTATACACTATGGTTATATATATATATATATATATATATATATATATATATTTGTGTGTGTGTTAAGGGGGATATGGGTAATGCCTTAACGCTAATTTAATACTTTACTTTACTATAGACATATTATAATAGCTTATATTACTACATAGTAGATAGTTCAATTGATCCTTAGAGGATGGTAATCCCAAACATCCTTTGAATTATTTGTATTTCGGTTGATATTTCACTTGAGTTGGATTTATTGATGTAAGAATGTTAATCCTAACTCGATTATTTTGTGTTTTGCTTTACGCTCGGGTTAGACTGAGTGATACAGCATTTGAGACTCACCTTTGGAGTTTAGAGCTTCGTTGGAGATCCAACTATCGATTCAGCTTTTCCAGTTGATTTTATTTGGAGATGCCATCTATTTGTATTCGAGACTTCATTGTATTTGAGATATTTTGCTATATTTTATTTCTAACTCTGATGTTTATATAGTAGCTTCATGAACTACTATTTATCTATTCTGCTCCTTATTATTGTAGTACTCTGTGTCTGTGATTCTGTGATTTATTTATTTACTGTACATGCTGAGTTTTGCCAAATATAAATTAACAATCTGATATTTTGAGCAATTTAAGTCTGATGTGTGTGGATGCGAATGGCACGAAATACCAGGATATTACATAAACTAGCTTACGCAAAATAATTTATTTTAGATCGAAACCAGTCGAGAAAAATCCCCAACAATTCCTCAAAATTAGAATTCTCCTTGTTTACAGCGTATCAAATTTTCATATAACATTATTAATAGTCATATTTTAAATAATTGAAATCCAAAATTATTAAATTTCTCAACTTAAAAAATTCATAATAATTCAAAAAAAATTGACATTAAAAATCAATCTCCAAAATATTATTCCAAACATGATATCAGGGTTCAAAGCATTTAAAATCAAAATCAATGTTTTAAACTCAAAACCTCCTTAGGAAATTCCATAGAAATTCACAAACGATCATCATAATCCATATAGATGATTATCCAAGCCATATGTTTGATGAACATAAACAAATATTCAAATATACACTTAGTCTGAATTAAACACATCAAACAACATAGAGATAAAGATGTTATTCACTTTAGATTAGATTTTTTGAGTATAATTGCCTTTGTTTCTTCCCTTAAGCTGCATTCTCTTCTTCTTCTTTACTGATATAGTTTTAATGGAGTTTTTTGGTTTTGTTTTGTTTTCTTTGATTACGAATGCGTGGCAAAAAATACGAGAGGGAGAGGGAGTGCATTTGGGGAAATAAATCAATGTGCTATCTTTTCTCTTTATCCTCTCTCTAAAATAATTAAGGACTTTAACTTCTTTTCGTCTAAACCAATTCTCCATCCAAAGATTGAAATTCAAATTATATTAACATGGAAATTATCACACTACGTATACACTTTTACATATTATTTATTTAATTATCTTTTAATTAAACATATGGAGTAATGTGCTATAAAAAATAATGGTCTTACAAGCTCCCTTACATAAAGAATTTTGTCCTTAAAATTTCGATAAGGAAAACAATTTAGCATATCAATCATTCACACATGTTTCATAAGAATATACGACAATACTAGCATAACTGCAAGCCAAATGTATATACAATGATAGAGAATGTAACAACCCTACTTTCTATGTTGTAACATGAATAAATTAAAAAATGTTTGAAATTCAACTCTTGATAATTATTATTTTGAAAATAAATTTTTACTTAATTAAAATCTGATGAATAAAATTTTCTTTTAATAAATTGAACGTAATTTATAAAATTCTTGTGAATAATATTTTGAACTCGAACAAAATAATAACAACAATATATTTAAAAAAAATTCAAAGTGAATAAACCAATAAATATGGAGAGATATTGAGTTCAAATAATTTGGACAGTCTATTAAGAATATATTTTCGAACATAATAAATAAATTCAATTTGGAAATATATTGATTGACAAATGATAAAATCCTTTATATGAAAATGAAGAGATTTTGGTTCTCAATTAAAAGCAATAAAATGTGAATTATTTTCTACAAAAACTTAGTTTAAAAATGAGAAGAAATAATAACTATCAAATAATTATATTACATTATCTCTCTCCATTATTTTAGAATCTCCTTTTATTTCATATTCAATCCAAACATGTTACTTTCCCAAGCCCATTTAAAATACTTCACCTCTCTCCCTATTTTCAGAAGAAATATCCCGAACGTCCTGCCTCGTCTTCAAATTTGATCTAGAAAACCAATATTGATTTATACGGAAGAAAAACATAATCATGTTTGAAGCCACTAGGGCTAGGCAATGTTGGTGATGCTATGAAGAAGCAAGTGGCGACAAGATTAAGGTCGACTGGGTTTGCCGATGCGATGGAGGAGGTGATTGTGATCGACATGGGCGCTAGTAGTGAAGTGGAGGAGCAAGTATGCGTTGTTGGCGTGATGGCACGTGATATGCTGCAAGAGTTGAGTCGATGGGAGCAGTAGGTTCGGAATCGAGTCAGCGATGGTTGGAGGTCTGTAATGGGTTGGAACCTAAGGTTGATACACGAAACATGGAGGAGACAAAAATATTGATGGTGACCTGGTTGCTCATGTGAGGTGAAGTGATGGTGATGGTAGCACTGGCTATGATGAGGTTTGGGTTTTGGGCAATGATGGTTTGGGATTCGGAAAAGGTAGAGCAATTGCTATTTTGGGCAGCTCGGGCTATATTTCAATGAGTAATAACACTCACAAACCTACATCTAGATCATGATATGAATTATGTGTGCTTTGAATCGCTATTTGTTTGTTGATTAGTATGAAATTTGTGAACATCATAAGCCCTGCGTTCTATTTTATAATGAGTTTTTTTAAACACATGACTATACTTATATTATGTTGACACATATATATGATCCTGATTGATGGTTGAATTATTTGTTTGGTGTTGTGATGAATGTAGTTGATACTGATTGCTTGTTGCGATATTTGATTGAAATGATTGTGCGAAATTGGATATGATTACGATTAAATTGAGAGATTTTGTTTTAGTTGGATATATCGATTTACAAACGGAGTTTAGTCCATTTGTCAATTAAATTAGATAATATTTGTACGGTAATCTATAATTAATTTACTAAATATTATTCAATTTAGCTATTTTTAATTTACAAATATATTTTAATTATAGATAGAAATATAGTTTTCTTTTGGTTCTAGAAGTCTATTTCAATCAAATATGGTAGTATATTATAAGTTTTAGAATTGTTTTAAAATGTAACTATAATATATTAATATTTTTTTATAAGATAGAATATGAAATCAATAATATTATTCCTAAGCGATATATAAAAGATTATGAATATATTAAATTGTTTTGGATAGTATAATATTGCTTAATAATAGTAATTGATTATATAAAAATATTAAAAAAAAATTATATGTAATATTTCGTTTTATAAAGTATTTAGGGAATTTAAATTGATTTTTCTAATTTATTAGTAAATATTTAGTAATCAACTAAGTTTATATAAAATTGGAAAATTTGTTAATTATTGTAAAAATTAAATTATAACAGAGAATAGATGATTACTTAATTAATTTTGGGATATGAATTTATTATCCATTTCTTAGTATTCATTTTATTTTATTGATTTACATGTTGTAATTGAGTTTTGTCAAGTATTATTTAAGTACAAACTTATAAAATTAATTTTTCTTGGTTTAAAGTAGCTTAAAAATAATAATTGTCTTAGAAGACTATGAAATAAGAATTATATAAAAAAATTAACTTCTAAAATTATTTTGGAGTTAAAAAAGAAGTATATTTACTTTCTGAATATGCAAATGATTATTAAATTAATTTTTGATTATCTATTTATTGTTGTTTATAAGTATTTATTTTCTTATATAAGATAAAATGATATAAATGATTTTATTAGTTATCAATTTAGTTTTTTTATAATTATATTTATTTAGATAGTCTATTTTATAATTCTCCGGATCAATCATTTCCTCTAAATTGATTTGGAATATATAAATGTTTAGTAATGATTTCTGAATTTAATTCTCATCTTCTCAAGATTGATTTAAGATAATATGAGTGATTCACCATTGATATATATTTGATTAATGATTTTAATATGATACGATGATGACATATTTCTATCTAATTTGTGAGATTTAATTTTTGTACAACAGAAAATTTGAATAAATGGATTAGTAATACCGTTTGGGATGGGACATTCGGTAATACTCTTTTGGTTACCCATTGGACTTATCATGTAGAAATATATATATTGTGTGCATTAGTTGTAGTTATGAGCTTTGAATAACATGTGGTGGTATGGGATGTCGTTATGTTATTTGTTTAATTATTCATTGTAAGTAAATGTCACTCAAACGGGTATTACACTCATGGGTCCATGTGATACTAGGTTAGGAGTATCTTATTGATAGATATTGATATGAGAGCTGTATATCGGCTTATTATTAGAGATATGAATAGCGATAGGATATGACTAATATATGACCATCCGCATTATGTCCAACTTCCTTTATTTTTTGGGAGTGAACCAGATTTGCCAGTATCTACCCTGATGGCCTAATAATGGGGTCGTGCCCCAGATCCATGATACTGTAGTCATATGTCCCTTTTGATGCACATCACAGTATTGTTAGTAATAGATTAGTTGATGCGCATCACAGTACGCATAGATGAGCCACTGATGGATTGAGTCACGTTGTCCATCGAGGTAACCGAAGATTGTAGGAATAGATGGTGCTCTATAGTAGGAGAGCAGACCTAGGTTCTTGGAGCTGGCTGGTGGTGGGCGTCTGTTAATCTCCCTATCTGGTTCAGGGTATGTGAGTATAGTAAATTGACATATACCATGAAGACTATAAGAATAGACAGTTGCTCTGCGGTTGACGAGTAGACCTATGTTCCTGGAGCTAACTTGCGATAGGTGGCTGTCAGTCTCCCATTAGATTCAAGGTATATATTTGTAGTGGATTGTCATATATGTCTCTTTCCTTTAATGAGTTGACTAGCCTAGAGACTGGTTCAGTCTAAAGTGTAGTCAGTCCCCATTATATCCATACTGTTTCATGAATTGATACATTGAGATAGCTTTTATTATTGATTTGGATTGTATTGGATCATCTTTGTGATTTGCCTAATACTGGATGTCGTTTGGATGACTCGATGTGTTATCTCACATTATCCATTGATTATATGATTTTATAATATTGTATTTGAGCATTGCTATGTGTTTTCCTAATTCACTTGATTTCATATTTCTACGATGAAGTTTTATTCTATAGATGATTCACCTATTGGATATAGTATTCTTGATTGATATTGAATTGTTTATATGGGTGATGACATTTTATATTGGGTTTTGTGATGTTTTACGTCATATGATATTTAAGTTCATATGAGATAACATATAATGTTATTACCCAGTATATACTGAATACCATATGTTTATTAACATAGGATTTAGATATAGTCTGACCTGTTTATTATATAAATAATACTCGGGTCAGTCTGAGACATTTCATGCACAAGGATGACAGGACCAGCTTGTGTTTTGCTGGACTTAGAGGAGTATAGTATTAGTGTTGTATATGATATCAAATCCATTGTATGTATATAATTGACATTGAGTTGTATTGTATTCTTATAACATTAATGTATTTTATATATTATATGTTATCGCTACGATTGACTGTGTTCTCTATTATTTTACTATATATTATGTATTTTTCTTTCCTAGAGGAACATGTGCCTATTTATTTGAACTAATACTATTCACGTATAGATTGGTTCTTTATCAGATGTTTTTTAAAAATGTACAAGTAATTGTCCAAGGGAATATTCATATGTGTACCCCATATAGCCACATTCTCCATATTATCTGACCGTATTACTCTGTAATACTCTTGGATAGTATGGGCATAGAGGTGGGGTGTTATAGAGAGCATACATCAAAATAACTCAGGATAAGCCTCTCTAATCCTATCCTCAGTCTTCCTAGTGCAGTCTTTCTTCATTGGACTTTTATTAACTTGACTATCTAGATTTCCTATATATCTCTATCTACTTTATAAATAGGTTTACTAATTATAGTCATATCAAGCTCCAATAATATATCCTATAAAACCATTGGCTCAACAGTAGTCTTTGGATCACACATGTACTTCCTCAAATGAGATACATGAAAAACATTATGGACTCCTGCCAAAGTATTTGGCAATCATGAGGGTACCGAGTTTATTGATCCTCTTTATGATAGGAAATGGTATGATATATCTTAATTCATACTTTCCCATCTTTCCAAATCGTATTACACCCTTCATTGGTTATATATTTAAAAAATACAGTCTGTAACAGATAATTCCAAGTCCTTATGCCTATTATCTATGCAACTTTTCTGCGTTGATTAAGTGTGTCATCCTTGTTCGGATTAACTCAATCTTTTTTGATGCTCCTTTTACCAAATCTAGACCAATCATTGTTCTATCATCCATCTCCAACCAACGTGGTGGTGATTTTCATGGCATTTCGTAAAGCGTTTCAAAATGTGCCATTCCTATACTAATCCGATAATTATTATTAAAAGAAAACTCGACTAAGTGCAACCCATAACCTTCCAAAGTATAATACACAAGCTCTTAGTAAGTCTTTGAGTACCTTATTAATCATTTCTATTTAACCATCAGTACTCATCTTCAGCTTGGTCATTCTATGAACTCTTCGAAAGCTCGCTGGTATACAAAGGATCTTTATCACATGCTCGATATTCCATGTAGTTGTAAAACATTCTTCATGAATTATTCACCAAACTAGTTTCCATTCTTGTCGATTTAACAGGGATAAAGTGTGTTCTCTTAGTGGTCTATCAAGTACTATCAAGATACTTTCATTTCTTTTATTCTAACTTGGCAACCAATCAATAAAATCCATAGATATTGAACCAATTTCCATAGTGGCACTTCTAATGATTGAAGTAATCCGCTTGGCTTTTGATGCTCAACTTTTACTTATTGGCAATTTATACATTACCTCACCAGTATCCTGCATCTCCTTTCATTCCTCACCAGAAGAGATTCCTCTTCATATCTTGGTACATCTTCGTACCTCTGAGATGAATAGTAAACTTCAATCGGATATATTCTCTAAGAATTTTCTTCCTTTGATCTACATTAGGAAACACACAATCGTCCCTTCATTCTAAACCATCCTATTTGGTCAAGGGTAAAATCTTTCAAATAAACAATCTCACTTCACACTTTTAGTCTCTTAATCTGTTTGGATAGTATTGGATCATCTCTTTGCATTACAACAATTCTTCCTATCAATACGTGCTGAACTTCTAAACAACAGACCATTGTGATACTTTGACTAGAACTAGCCATCGATCTCATTCTAACTCCATAAGAAGCCAATGCCTCTAAATTGTTCCTTGTAGATAACATTTCCAAAACCATATTCTAATGTTTTCTACTAAATGCATCATTAAGTTTGTTTCCTTTTTCCAGCATATATCTAATCCCAAAGTCATACGCTGCCAAAAACTCCAGCCATCATTGTTGCCTCATACTCAACTCCTTTTGAGATAATAAATACTTCAAGGACTTACGATCCATAAACAATTAGAATCACTACCCCAAGAGATAGTGTCTCCACGCCTTCAATGCAAAGACTATTTCTGCCAACTTCAAATCATGAGGAGGATGTCAAACCTCATCCAATTGGAGTTATCAGGAAGCAAAGGCAATGACTCTACCTCTTTGCATCAATACATCTCCTACTGTAGTTCCGCATGCGTCGGTATACATCATCAAATCTTGATTCTCATTTAGAACTAATAATATGAACACACTAGTCAATAAGAGTTTTAGCTTCAGAATTCCCTTCATGTTTGTCAGCTCAAACAAACTTCATGTCTTTCCTTGTTAGTTTAGTCATCGAAGCTTCTATACGAGAGAAGTCTTTAACAAATCTCAAGTAGCAGCCAGCCAACCCTGAGAAACTTCTAATCTTAGTGATGGACTCGAGTCTTTTCAAACTATTTATTTCTTCGATCATTGATGGATCAACGATAATCCATTCTCTGAAATTAGATATCCATGAAACTTTAATTCTCTTTTCCAAAAATGAAATTTTGAAAACTTCTCCTTCAGTTGATGTTGCCTCGCATATCTAGCACTAATCAGAGAAAAACTTCAATATATCATTCATTCTTAGAATATAGCATGATGTCATCCATAAATATTAACAAGACTATCCAAATGCTCTCGGAACAATCGCTTCATCAAATCTGCAAAGAAACCACATGCGTTGGTCAATCCATAGGGCATGACTAACCATTCATACAAACCTATCTTGTTCGAAACACCGTTAACGGTATACTCTCCTCATCACTCTTAAATGGACACCCATTCTTAGGTCCAACTATGAGAATAATTTCACTCTATTTAGTTGATTGAACAATTCATCTATTCTAAGCAAAGGATACCAATTCTTTATCATTTTCTTATTTGGCTTTCTACAATCGATACGTAGCCTTAATGACCCATCTGGTTTCTTCATTAACAACGCCCCAAGGCATACAACTAAGTCTAACGGAACTCTACCATTCCAAGTCCACTAGCTACAACCTTAATTCCTTTATTTCGATAGGTGCCATACTACTACGTGGTTTAATTATGTATCCAATTCTGGGTAAGAGATCTATTCCAAACTCTATGGAACATTTTGACGATGGACCCATAATAGGATCAAAAATATTTGTGTATTGTCCTACTATAAAAACACGATTACTATCTTATGCCTTCCATCGAACGCAACATTGCACATACATCAAAATTCAATTCATTAAATGAGTATATGATTCGATCTTGGCAATCCGGTTGTCTCAACGATATTTCTCTCTCCCAATAAAATATCTTGGCATCATATCGGCTGAACCAATCTATACCAACAAAATCGAATACATGCTGATTGTAGGTAAACACATGACCTAACAAATCAAATTATAAACGGTCATATCTCATTCTAAGAGTTGCATAGTCACCTGTCATATTCGCAACCCTTAGAGAAGTAATAAGTTATGTTGGTTCAAGATCTAATTTATCTACCAAACATTTAGAGATAAGAGAATGTGATGCTCCGGTATCAAACACTACTTTAGTAGGTATGCCATGTATCAAAAATGTACCTCCCATCACAAATTTACTTTTTCTTCAGCAATCAGTCTGGAGGCTATAGGTTCTAGAGTAAAACTCTTTCCTCTTTTAGCTTTGATTGGTTTCTAACACTCCCTTTAGAATTGTCTCATCTCATTACAATTATAGCACCTCACTTCTCTCTTATATCATCAACCTTCTTGCTATAACTAGAATGACAGTCATTGGCAGAGTGCCCTTTCTTATCACACTCATAACAAACGACTAAATACTTTCTCTTTTTTGGAACCCCACTCTTCTGAGCTTCTTTCTTAAATAACTACTTATTCGTTCCTAAAAAACTTGTGCTCTCCATGAATTATTCCTCGCTAGAGGTTTAAGTAAATCTTCGGTCCTTAGGACCATGTCCTCCACGATAATAAATAGACTCTAACGTGGAACATAGTTTGATTTTAGTCCTCGGATGAACTTCTCATTACTGTTAAGTAGAGTATTAATGATGGCCTGCCCATGCCTTGTCAGTTCATCAAACTTCATTGCATATACCAACACGGACATATATCCATGCTCTTTCTCTAAGAATCTCATAAACCATATAAATTGTAGCTTCCACAGGCAGAAATTTCTCCTTAAACGTTTCCCTGAAGTCAACCTAAATAAGCTCCTCTTTCAGCACCCTACAGTAGCACTATTCCTTTATTATAAAGTAGCTTCTTGCAATTGCTTTGAAGCCAATCTCCTTTTGTGGTCATCATTCAAACCCAAATAAACAAAAATCCTTTCACACTGAAGAAGCCAATCATTTATTTCGCGACAGTATCTGTCCCTAAGAATGGTTTTTCTTTAGACTAGTAGAATCTCGACTTAACATGACAGTTATTATGAGCAGCCACTTCAGGCACAACAACGCCCACATTACCAACATTATCTCTAGTCAGCCCTACTACTGATCCATCTTGCACCATGTTAACAAATAATTGATACATTATCCATGTATAAACTGGTGCAGATTTAATACCTAGATTAGCATTTGCATTAGCTACAGTGGTTCAATTAGCGTTTCTTGCATTGACCCAAATGTTTCCATTAGTTATGGTGCGTCTGCCTCCCAAGTTTAGTCTTCCATTTCTGGTATCTATAATCTTCATATAGGTCTTCATAATATGTAGAAGAATGATCTAAAACAGAGTGGAAGCATAGTTAGTGTTACACCTGTATTTTCGAATTCTGTTAGAGGCGAGTTAATGCAAGCACCGAACCAAAAGACCCCTTAATAAAGGTTGAACTACAAAGAGGTAGCAAGGAATAAGGAAAAATCCAGACATCACTGTGCCAAATTCTTAAGATAATAACAAGACTCAAGGACCGCGTCAATCTCCTGAATTCGGCTTTAAGTTATGATGCTGAGCCGAAAATTTGAGATGGCTACAAAGTGTAGAAAACAATCTGCAACCTTAATACTCACTTCAATATACAGGGCTATAGTATAGCTTCTAGGTCCGCACAACAATCTTGCACCAAAAGGCATAAGTTGCTGCCATCTTGATTTGACGTTGAGGTGATAGAACTACACCATAATTTTAAAGTACTACCCAACATCGAAAAACTACATCAACACAACCGTAAGTCGTGTTGCACTGTTCAATCTGAGGTAACACCAAAGCATAGTGACAAGGATAATCAAACGTCAAACTACATAACTCAGTAATTATAAATGCGCCACTGTAGGAACTAGCTGGTAAGGAAAAGAGTTGTCATCGGGACATAACAAACATGGCAGCACAAAGAGAAGGATAGTAAAAGAGGACTGCACTACAACCGAAAGACCCATTAAATTCTAACATTATTCTAAACATTTATGCAATACCAACACTTTCAAGTATGGATATGCACTACGCATACTGAGAACTCTCTAAGCAGTGCCATGCAGAATCAAAAGCATCCTAGAGAGCTGCATACAGGGCCTCCCAAACAATTCTTCAGCATAGGTCCATACTTACACGTGAACAACAAAGATATAAGCATCCCTTATTAGCAACTTGTTCAATCCAGAACCAAGATCAGTTCTGTCACAAAATCTGATGGTTCTTTAAGAATGTGTGTTGATTATAGAGAGCTAAATAAACTTACTCTCAAGAACCAATATCTGATGCCTCACATTAATGATATGTTCGATCAGCTCTACGGAGCTAAAATATTTTCTCGGCTTGATCTTGCCACCGGTTTTCACCAACTTTGGGTAGCTGAGGAAAGCATTCCCAAGACTGATTTCTGAGCAGAGAATAGCTTTTATGAATGGTTAGTCATGCCTTTTGGATTAACCAATGCTCCTGCCATCTTTGTCGACCTTATTAATCGCATTTTCCATGATGTTCTCAACGAGTTTGTTCTGGTCTTCGTTGATGAATTTCTTCATCCTAACTATCTTTGAGCTGATCCCCTTATCCGTTTCCACGATTGAGAGACACCTAAGACTCCGACGGATATTCGTACTTTTCTGGGCCTTGCTGGTTATTATCGAAGATTCATTGAGAATTTCTCCCATATAGCTCCACTTCTCACTGCTTTGACTCGTAAGAAGACCAAGTTTAACTGGAATGAGATGTGTGAAGCTGCATTTAATGAGTTGAAGAAAAAGCTTACCTCTGCTCCTGTTCTCACCGTTCCGAATGGGGAGGAAGGATTATCGGTTTATACCAATGCTAGTAAGGAAGCATTGGGTGTTGTGTTGATGCAAGACAGGAAGGTCATAGCTTATGCTAGTCGCCAGTTGACGCCCTACGAAGCTAACTATGCCACCTATGACTTAGAGCTACTTGCAGTTGTGTTTGCTTTGAAGTTATGGAGGCATTACCTCTTGGGGACCAAGTTTGAGCTTTTCACCAATCATCAATCTCTTAAGCATATCTTCAACCAGAAGGATTTAAACCATAGGCAAGTTCGATGGCTTGAGTTCTTAGCATCTTATGATCTTGACATCAACTATACCCCTGGAAAAGACAACGCGGTGGCCGACGCTTTGAGTCGGAAGAAAGCCTTGATGTATCATATTATTGTCACCCCATCTCTTATGGATTATATTGTAGATAAGCAGAATGAGGATTTGATGCTTAAGCTTACGAAAGAGAACATCCGGAGTAGGGAGGGTGATAATCAGAAGGAGTTAGAAGCACAGATTGATCAGAATGGAATTTTGAGGATTAATGGCCGGATTTGTATTCTGAATGTTGATGGTTTGAGGAAAGAAGTTCTTAGAGAGAATCATCAGTCTAGACTCTCTATCCATCCAGGTGTTATAAAGATGTTTCAGGATATGAAGAGGTTGTATTGGTGGAGTGGTATGAAGCGAGACATCTCTATCTTTGTCAGTAGATGTGCCACTTGTCAACAGGTTAAGGCTGATCACCAGAAGATTGTTGGATTGCTGCAAACCCTTGAAATTCCCATTTGGAAGTGGGATCAGGTCTCTATAGATTTTATCGATGATCTACCAAGGACTAGAAGGGGGAACGAGGGTATTTGGGTAGTTGTTGATCGATTGACCAAGTCCGCCAATTTCATTCTGGTCAAGTCGAATCGAACTTCTTCAAGCTTAGCTAAGATCTATATGAGGGAGATTGTCCATCTCCATGGTGTTCCTTCTAGCATTGTTTGTGATCGTGACCCCATCTTCACCACCAAGTTCTGGAAAGCTTTTCAGGAGGCTTTGGGTACTCATTTGAACCTTAATACGGCTTATCATCCCCAGACTGATGGTCAGACAAAAAGGGTGAATCAGATTTTAGAAGACCTTCTTCGTGCTTGTGTCCTTAACTATGGAGGATCTTGGAAAGGTCATCTCCATCCAGTCGAATTCACCTATAATAATAGTTATTAGGTATAAACCCATCTTTAAATTTGACTCATTTTAAGTTTAATCAATCCGTTTATACCAATCTTTTGGAATCAGGCAAGTATCGAGATGTCTCCATTTGCCGCTCTTTATGGACGATCCTGTAAATCTCCATCCTTTTGGATTGAGCCTGATGATCGCTTGGTTCTTGGACCTGCTATGATTCTAGAAGTATCTGGGAAGGTTGAGGAGATTATGAGGAAGATGAGGATTGCTCAGGATAGGCAGAAGAAGTACGCAGATAGGCGCAGAAGGGATTTGGAGTTTTCAGTGAGTGATCAGATCTTTCTTAAGATCTCACTGCTGAAGAATGTGGTTTGTTTTGGTCGGAGAGGGAAGCTTGCTCCCAAATTCGTTGGTCTTTTACCTTATGAAGTCGATTTTCCGGAGAAACCGATGGGTGTGCACAACGTGTTTTATGTATCTCACCTTCGTAGATATCTCCATGATCCATCCTTGATTGTTTAGCCAGCTTTATTAGAGAATTTGGACATTGAGCCAAATCTCACCATCAAGAGAAAGAAACTTCGTATTGTTGATAGATGTACGAAGCAGTTTCGAAGGAAATCTGTCAGTTTAGTTAAGGTACAGTGGAGTACGGATGACCGGGATTGCACTTGGGAAACCGAGGAAATCGATACGTGCTTCCAATCCTGAATTGTTTGACTCAGGTATTATTCATTCGAATTTATACTACCTTCTGTTGTTTCTATTCTCCTATCTCGTTCCTTTTCAGGGACGAAAAGTTTTGAGTGGGAGAGCGTGACGACCCAAGAGTTTTAACGGTTTTTATAGCGTAAGTAACTAAAATTTTCTCGTAATGCAAATAATCAAATGTTGAAATAAAAATTTAATATTTGAAATGTGTCTATTTAAAACTAGTGATTGGTAAAAATTTAACGAAAAATATTAAAGTTAATTTATTTGTGAAATTTAAAATATGAATTTAATTAGTTTAAATTTGTGAAATTTAAATATTTTCGAAAAACTGAATATTTTATATAATAAAAATGTTATTCGTTTTCTGAGAAAGTCGTCGTAATTCGTTTTGGCAAATTTGAATTTATATAGCTTCGTTTATCCTATTTTCTGCATTTTGCAGCACTTCCGGTAGCGAAAATTCGAGTTTTTATACTTCGATCGTATCGCTGATATCTTTGTGCCGTTCTGTTCGCCTCATCGTGCTGATCGCCGCATCGGTACCACAAATCGTCACCTTTGATTTTTCTTGCTTTCAAATTTCAAAACCATGTATGGCCACAATAATAAATTGTTTTAATAACTTTTCTAATATATATTCCATTGCCTTTTCTTTTGCTATTTGCTCTTTCACAAATCACGTACGTTATATTTGGTTCTTCATTTTTTTGTTCTTTTATAGCTTTCTTCCATTTGTTCCCTTTTTCTTTTCTGTTTGCCGAGCTTCCATTCCTTTTTCCCCTGATCCAAGCAGCGCCTTTCCCTTCATTTTCTTCCTCTCTCCTTTTCTTCTCACCGAGCCTTTCCCTCTCATCACCCCGGCCCTCCGCCTGGACCACCACCTCACCCCATGCCTCCACGCAGTCGACCCAAGACCACCCAGCACCTCCCCAGGCCTCGCCCACTCACCTAAACCCATGCGACCTCCCCACCAAACAATCACTGACCCACAGGCCATAGCCCAGCCGGACCTGCCACATCCTCACCCAAGTTAAACCCCATCCCACCACTCTAACTGACCGACCTCCACCCTTCATCCACCAGCAACACGAAGCATCACCTCCCCTGACGTTAAGCAAGCAGCCAACCTCCTCGGCCTCGCATACGAACTCAAGGCTTGTATATTTCCATGCGAAAAAGAAAAAATTTATTACATATTGTTTGTTGCATACGTGAAATATATTGTGCTATGTCTTGAGCTTGCCACCTTCCACCTATTAGGAATTGTATCTCCCTGTTGCGTGTCAAGTAATACAGTGTTTTCTCCCTTGTGTAAATATTATGTGTACTACATTATGCTGTCGGCTATCACTTGATTTTGGTCATTGTTGTTACACGCCAGCTGCGTGCATATATATGGTATTATTCAGGGAAGTGTAAAAAAATAAAAATAAAAATAAAAATAAAAATAAAAATAAAAAGAGGAAGAAGAAGAAGAAAGAGAGAGAGGACACGTCTCATCCCCATCCGGCTTCAGGCTTCAACAATTCCTCCTCCACGACCACCGTCACCGATAAAGTGTCGTTCTTATCAGTCACTTTTATCTGCTTTCTGCCCAAGAAATTTTGCTATTATGGAATCGATCTACAAATTTTGCTATTTTGATAGACGTGGTGCTCTCGGCTTTGACGATCTGATAAGAGCGTGAAAGGAGGCTTTTGGTAGTATTTCGCTGTCTGAATCAAGTTGCTCGATATTAGGTCTTGTTGTTGTGCCAAATCGCTGTTGTTGTTGCTCAATTCGAGTAGAGTCTACTTGCTCAATATCAAGTTAATCAAAACACCATTACGCAATAAGATGGGCGACAGTCTGCTTGGAAATCACATGATAATATACATTGAAAGTGAAATTGCTAAAAACATTGATGTTGAGACGATTATAGATGAATTTGATTTTCGTGAAGTTCGTAGTCTCGTAGAGCACGACTTAAGTAAGATATTTAGTAATTTATGTTTTTTTTGTTTAAGGATTTTTGTGAAAATTCTTTATGTTAATGGAATCAATCGAACTTAATTATTTTGATTATTATGAATGCGATGGAATTAATTATATCAAAACAGTTCAGTTTTTTTATTATTTAATTTTCTTCCATTATTCGCCCACCGCAAAATAAATTTCTGCTTACGTCCCTGCATATGTGTGTGTATATGTATGTATACACACACACATATATATATATATATGTATGTATGTATGTATGTATATGTATATATATATTAATTCACATATATGGCATGCATGCTAGCCGGTCGATTAAATGTTCACCAATATCCTGTACACATCTTTCTCAGATGTATAGGCACTCTAGTATATGAATTGTTGATCTCTGTGCTAGCAATAAAATAATTAGGACAGTGCATTCTTTTCTACTGGTCATTGAGTATATACTAGTGATAGAAACTTATTTACACTTCTCTTTTGATATATGTGCCGTAGGACAGAAGCATACGTATATTCCGCATACATATACATTTCGTTTGATATGTTTCGCGCTTATACATATATATATATATATATATATATATATATATATATATGTATATACACACACACACACATATATATATACATACATACATATATATATATATATATATATGTATGTATGTATATATATATGTATGTATGTATATATATATATAGATATATGTATGTATGTATATATATAGATATATATATATATATAAGAAGAAATATATGTATATATGTAATGAATGTATAATTGCATTTGTACATGTATTTGTTTCGTCAATTTACCAGGCTATATCAACTTTCGTGTTTATCGTAGCTAATTGACTCGTCGGACCTGATTTCGTGTCATTCTGTTGCATCGTTGTTCGTAGCCCTCTTCCATCGTTCTCTAGCCACGAAAGGTGAGCAATCACTCACGATTAATATTCTTATGCCTATTAAATTGATTTCATAGAAATGAAAATTTAAATGTACTGCAAAAAAAATTAATTGATAGTTATTAACTGTTAAAGATGATAAGTTGTTAATTAAATTGATCACTTATATAAACTGACACCGTTATCTGTTCATGGATTATTTCATATAACTATAATTATTATCGATCATATCGTCAGAAGTTGTTACTTATTGTTCTCACTTTATAAGTTTCTTTAGTTAGGAATCAATATGGGTTGAAATTATACATACTTGAACAGACTTTAGAATAGAAGAACTTCGTTATGGGTTGAAGTGAAAAACCTAAGCAATTTTAAGTTATTATTGAACTTTTAGGATTACGGATTTAATAATATAAACCCGTAAATTTAAACTATTGCGTATTGAAAGAACAATATCTATATCACTTAACTATAGGATAGAAAATTTTATATGGACGTCGTTGGTCTATTTTTGAAAATGATTTCCAAATATTTGAAAGGAAAATACGTATGTGTTGATTTTGAAAAATAAACAAATACCCTGTTTTATTATGATTAAAAAAAATCTATCATCTTAAAGGTTGATTTTGAAAAATATTACGAGTTTAATTTAAAGTGATTCGTAAATTTTTACTTATAGTTTATTTTCTAAAAATTATAAAATAAGATTTTAAATGGATAAATAAAAATTTAATTTAGTTTTAAATTTATAAAATTTATTTTTATTTAATATACATATTATTTTAAAAGGGTCATTTAATTTATTTAATATAATGTATTATTGAAAGTGGTTGTTGATTTAATTTAAATAGAAATTCATTCTGAACATAATGTTTTGGAAATGATTTATAACTTATCGGAAAAAGGGGTGATTAAAGGAATACTTTGAAGGTTAAATAGTATAACTTGAATATTCGTTTTCACTCAAATTTATTTGAGATTTTTTGTTATTTATGAAGTGATTTTTATAAATGACCACAGTGTTAATTAAGCGTTTGGTTGTTAAAGAGACCGAGATCGGATATTGTCATACTCTCTGCTAATATCAAAAACCACTTTAACAGCTGTACACGTGGTGGAGATTCTAGAATGAAGTATGATGGTTGATAAACGATTCTGTATGGTATTTACGTAGCCCTGATTACCGTGAGTCTGCTTGATTTGGCTAAAACAGGAGCTATACCAGGCCAAGTGAGGTCGCACCTCCGATCGGGCACATTTCTTTGAAACCATATCTTTTGCTTTTGTGATTTGATTTTGATGTGCACACCATTGATTTGGAGTGTGTCTCGAGATGGGCGGTAGTAGCTGCTCGCGTTACCACTAGTCCGGGAGTGCAATTGGTATATCTACCCTAGCATTGCCTCGAGTGCCTTGTCACATGCCCTATCACGCCGTCTATGATTTTGGTTTATACCATACCTATAGAGTGCCCTCTGATAGTCCTCCAGTTTACGGAGGAATTATGATACTGTATAGACTATGGGAATATATAAAATTGTGTTAAGGGGGATATGCGTAACGCCTTAACGCTAGTTTGATATTTTACTTTATTGTAACATTATATATGTAGCGTATTGTATTATGTATGTAGATAGTTTATCGGATCCTTAAATGATGGAATCCCAACATCCCTTTCAGTTATATTGCATTTACTTGACATTTCACTTGATCTTGATTTATCTGCATAAGAATGTTAATCCTGATTTGAGTGTTTTGTTTTGCTTTACGCTCAAGTCAGCTTGAGTGTCAAAGTTTGGGATTCATCCTTTAGAGCTGGAGTTCGTTGGAAGATCTAGCTTATCTATTTCAGCTTTCAGTTTATTTCTGTTATTTCCAGTTGTATGTTCAGACGTCTGTTTTGTATTAGAAACTTATATGTATTGGGATTTTTGATGTATTCTATTTCAGATTATGCTATTTCTGTCCTAGATTCATGAACTACTGTTTATCTTTCCGTTGTTTGTTGTAAACTCTGTGTTTGTGATTCTGTGATTGATTTATTTACTATATATGATAAGTTATGCCAAATAAATACATTAACAATCTGTTATTTGGAGCAATTCAAGTCTGGCATTGTCAATTTGAATGGTTCGAAACAGCGGGTCGTTACACCAGGGGCGACATATGAAGATGCCCCTTAGTTGATCAGAGTTTATTACTAGACAATTATAACATCTATCATTACATACATTCCATCAAAATGAAACTTCAACGCAGTGGGTAACACACACACACATATAGACTTCTACTTAGCTAGATCTGCCTCCTACACATCTCCGGATGCTTTATTTATCCAATCTAAATGACCTGCGAACCTTACTTTCGAACCACTCAACTAAGTAGTCGAGAGTTAAAAGGGAAAAACAAAAGCTTCGAGTCAGACAAAAAGTCTTGTGTGAATATTAATATGCCATTTCGGTTAACAAATATCTAGGGAGACCACGCCATTGAGTGGAACGGGTTTTCCCCTCACTATTATCCTCTAAATGTTTGTCTTTTATAAATAAAACACTTGCGAACACAATGGTTAAACTAGAAAATATAAATAATCATATGCCTGCATGTAACTTGGGTAATCATGGTGAATCTATCTAAATAAATAGACTATCGGTACCAATATCATAGTTTTCTCAAGGTAATCACCGACCTATATGGCTGACTCGGGCCAACTAGATATATCAAATTCTCTAACCTACTATTAGAAGAAAACTGGAGCGTCTGTTCAAAACTTAATAGTCCTGGGGTCATACTGATCCTAATGGTTTTGCAGGCCAACCAATAATCTATCTCAACTTGGTGTACTCCATTCTGTATGTAAACCTACTTTTAGTCTTACCCTTGACGGAGCCATATGCGCTGGAATTTTAGACTAATATCAACTAGGAGTTAACAGCTGAAGTATAGGGTACCCTACACCAGTCTCATCTGATTTTCTAATTTACGAGTCAATTCATTCTACCATAATTTATCCAAATGTGATAAGACAATAATTCTTTAGTAAAACTCTCAAGTAAATACACCTTTTCTATTTCCTTGAAAACAAAACCTTTATAAATGATTTAACCCTTGAAATTATATATTTAAATAAGGAAAATTATAGCCCTTTACTTTATCGAAAAAACTTATGTCAAGATATATGCTTTTATAAAATAATATCGATGAATTTGGGAACCACTTAGAGGATGTCGCTCCTCACAACTATAGGCTATAAAGCCAAACTTGATAAAACTATAATATTGATAAAACTTAGCCTCAATATTGCCATTATGGGTTATCGCACCCCTTTTATACAACATTATGTTAATGCCTTTGACCTATAAAGTATAAGCCATAGAGCAAAAACTATTTACAACGCATATATATTTCGCCGACTATAATCTTGCTGTTATCAATTTATACCTTAAAACTTAGAGTTATGAGAATGGTGACATTAATGACTTTCAACATCAATGTCTTAAAGAAAAACACAGCCTCCTTATAGCCGTTATAAAACAAGCGACATCACTGCCTTAAAGAAAAACGTGGCATCACTAGAGCCGAGGTTGATAACACGCATTATAGCTGGTATGAAAATATGTAGTACCATTATAGCTGATATGAAAATAAGTGGCGTTGTTACCTTATAGAGTCGGTATCAGTATAGGAAATATGTGGAAAAATTCCCATTTATATAAAATGCGGCACATAGGCATGCGGTATAGAGGACATATGCGACATCATTGACGTCATTAGCATGCATGCAGACATTGACTCCAACCCAAATGAATTCATTCCATATCACCTAGAAGTGATGTCCTATGCACTCACTAAGGTTGACATCATATAATGGGGCATCAATAACTACAACATGACAATATCGTAAATATTATAAAAACTATTTTATTTCTCTAAATAGCAATAACTTTTCAATGAATCCTTTTCATTGTCAAATTCTTATTGGTTAACAAATAATTTACAGATTTTTCTTTTTAAAAACCTGCTATGGATCCGATTTTCCATCCTAAAATAATTTTGCATACCTTAAATTTTATATTATTATTTTATTAAAATCATTAAGCATCTCTAGCATAATAAAATCAATAAATCATAAAAACATGGGAAAATCCCCAAAAGTAACCATGAATCAAGTTTAACATATTCTTCAACATATAAAAATTTCAGGGTTTAAAAACATTATTTAATTATTTTTAATAATTCAAACTAGAAATAAATCAATTTTTCAATTAAGAAATTCATAAAATATTCACACTTGTTTGGACAATTATGATATTAAAAACCCATTTCTAAAATATTGTTTCGAACATCATATTAAAATTTCAGTCATTTGGTTGTCATATGAAAGGTTTCACACTTAAACCTATTAGCAAATGTTAAACCGCCTTTTGGCCAGGTAGTACCTTTGTGGATTTAACCCAATAGACTTCATGATCATCAAGGTAGAAACCCTGGAGATATGGTTTCTAGGGTTGGAGATCGATTAAAGATAAGACTATGGACAACGGTCGAACGAATTAGGATGGATATCACTCTCGAATTGGCTAAGTATGAATTTCACACTTCAACTGAAAAAACGATTGGGTACGATCGTTTTTCACAATGGATCGGCTATGATCTATCTCAAAAATGGATCGGCTATGATCCTTCTCCGATATCGATTAGGGATGATCCATCTTCACTATGGATTGGCTATGATCCATCGCTAAAATGGATCGGCTGATCCATCCGAAATATGGATCAGATATGGAACATCTTCATTATGGATCGGCGTGAATCAATATGGATTGCTTGGACTGATAGTACAAATCAACGATGATCGATCAATAACTGAACAACCATAAGGGCGATCGACCAAACAACTTTAGAAATAGGAAGTGGAGGACATGGCGGACCCACCATATAGACCGTTGGGTCTTACAAGCAAACAAAAACAATCGACACTGGTCATTCTTATAGTGCATGATCGACCCCAAATTTTATGGGTCGGGTCGTTTGGCTTTGGAGGTGCTTTTGGCGAAATTTCAGCCCAATCCATGCAAGGCTTCACCTATAAATATAGATTTGATTGTTCATTTTAGGGAACTTCTTTCTACTTCACTTCATCTTTTACCTAGGTTATACTTTGTCATTTTTATTCTTGGATTTCACGGATTTGTAATTGCAATCAGCAGTGTAAACTATTAAAAGGAAAATCTTTGGAGTGGATGTAGGTCGGAGTTAGCCGAACCATTGTAAATCTCCTTCTCTCTTTACTTGCTTTCTGCTTTGATTTATTATTTTTCAATTTATACTCTTTACATTATATGATTTGAGATCTGTGACTGGATATTGATGCTTTCACATAACTAGGTATAGGTGGCCATTTTTGACACTAAAATTTTTAGTGCTTTCATTGATAAAACTAGGTCCCGTGGATTTGGAGTTCAGATTTAGAATCAAGTATATAGCTTAGATTTAGAGCAAATGGTTAGACATTCAATAAGGAGAGTGCTACAGGAAAGGAGCCATCATGGAGGGAGCTAGGAGGCTTCCTAAGGAGCTGCAACTAATCAAGCGTCTATATACATCACCAGGGATGAAATGGAAATGATGATGGATGCTATGCAGGAAATGATGATGGATGCTATGCAGGAAAGGATGTTGGATTTACTCCAGCAGATTGGACAAGCTGGAGCAAAGATCCAAGGCATTGAATTAGTAGAAAACACTGGAAATACGGATCATAAAGTTGGAGTAACATGAGTTGTGGAAAACCAGAATCAAGATCATGGAAATGGAGCAGCTAGACTAAGAAATGATGTAGAGCATCCGAGAGCACCTCCTACTCAACGAGGAACGATCGGCCCCGATTCATCTATTAGGATCACTGCCAATCGATATAGGCGCTGGGGCATGCCCCTGGGTCAAGCTGGATCGAGCCCTAGCATGGTGTTGGATGATGCTATGTAGTTTGGTGCTAATCAAAATTTGGATGCTCCTTCGTAGGAGTATGTTCCAGAGTTCTCTCGTGGACTCGGGGGTAGTTTGGTAATGATGATAGGAGTCTACGCTAGACGAAAATAACAATTTTCACAAATGATCAAGCTAGCTATGTGAGGAGAATAGGTAAACAAGGATCTTAAGTATGTAAATAGAAGTCCATTCAATCCTAATATCAGGAATGCTAGGAATCCGCTGGAGTTTCAACTACCAATATTGGAAGTATATGATGGAAAGTCGGACCCAACTATGCACATGATGAGATATATACGGTGCATGGAAGTATTGGAGGGAATCAGAGGAAGTCATGGCACGATGCTTTCCTCTATATTTAACGAATGTAGCTGCACTGTGGTTCAGGAAGAGCAGTTCTATTGGAACATGGATGGAATTGGTCGAAAGGTTTATGAGGCAGTTCGGGGTTCATATCTCGAGACCCAAAAATGTTATGAGTCAGGCAACACTGAAACAGAGGACCAAAGAGCCTCTAAAGAGCTTTCTAACACGATTTAATGTCGCAATAGCATTGGTGGATCGGCGAGATCCATCAATGGTTTTGATGGAAGCAATATCAGGAATTGCTGATAGCATGGATTTTAAGGATTCATTGGCGGAGGATTCACCTATGAATCTCGGGGAGTTTTACAATGAAGCAGAATGGTTCGTATGATAGGAAGGCACAAGAGCCGAAAAACCAAAGATGAACGCTATGAAAAATGGAGGATGATCCGGAGATGAAAACAAGAATGATAAAGAAAAATAGAAACCGGATAATGGATATGATGGGACAAAAAGGCAATGGAAAGAGCGGGAGCCGAAGTTCTCTACCTATTCGGATTTGGCGGAAAGCCTAAAACGGGTTTATCTAGAGATTATGGGGCAACTCCCCTATAGAAACCGGCAAGGAGGAATCCCACGGAGCAAGAGCATATGTCTGGAAGTACTATATGTTCCATGATTTGAACGGGTACACCACAAATGAATGCAGGCATTTAAAGGATATGATTGAGGAGCACGTAAGGAATGGAAGACTGTCGCAGTACGTAAGGAATCGGACAATGACGGTGGAATAAAAGCAGCCATCACTATGCCATAGATTGCATACTGCAACACTCAGAAGTGATGCAGGAAGTGCCAAAAAATGTTGTTGTAGGCTAAAAAAGGGCAAAGGCAACACTTTCTCGGTGATGCATTTTGCCGCGTTGCCCTAGAGTCAAAGGCAACATCTTTGCGGCCGTAGGGCAACATCGGTTCTGTGTTGCCACATGTACCAAATTTACTAAAAAGTGGGCCCCACAATCTGGGCCCCAACATGTGGACCCACATTGTGGGGCCCACTAATTCTGTGGCCCGCCTTTACAGAACCATGTTGTAGGGCCCATATTCATTGATCTATGGTAACACTTTTACCATCCAATGGCAACACTTTGCCAGTTTATTACCACATTTAACATCACATACTGCAACATTATATCATATCTATGGCAACACCTTTTGTAATTTAAATTGAAAATGCACCGCAACATTATATCATATCTATGGCAACATTATACTGCAACATTATATCGTATCTAATGGCAACATTGCACTGCAACAAAGAACTTTTCATTTCAGAATAACCAGCAACACAAGTTTTACTTAGTCAAGTACAAAATAACAAACATACTTAAAAACATAGCCAGTGTATTCATAGTTACAGCCAGTACATACTAAATTCTACTTATTAACAGTACATTCATACTTGCGAACCTCTAGTGCCATCAGTGCCATCAGTGCCATCAGTGCACTATTTCAACTTATGATGTCCTTCAATGCAATTTCTAGTTGCATGGTTGAATCATTATTCTCAACGACGCCTGTAATGCTCAATTGTTAATACTTAGACAATAATTAAGTTGTATTCAATTGGTAGCCTTTAAAATTACCATTTTCTGTTACATAAATAACAGGCTTGTTATATCTGTTGTTGATGTAGAGCAAAACTTCATTTAGCCCTGGTGATATATAAAAAGCCACGGTGATGCACCCTGTATATAACTTTACGTGTTATATTTGTGAAAGGCAACAGCTAATATTTTTGAATTTTTTTATGGATTTTAAATTTGAAAATGCATATTACATAGCAATTCACCTGCTTGTATATTTGTTGGTGTCTCTCCAAGAGCCGCAAGAATTTGCTCCTCGATCGAATCAGTTGAAAAGATCATCATAGTGAGGGTGCTCAACCCAGTTAATGTATAACCAATACCAATAGTCATGAAATCGTAATATATTCGACATACTATTTAATACTACAATTTTTTCCAAACCTGTATCCTTATATTGATTTCCATGATGTAAAATGTGCATGTTCCATATGATATAAACTCTACACTTCGAACATCAGTACACCAAATAGATGCAGTCGCAGCTACAACAACTTCACCCATTGCTTTTGTAATTCTGGGGTCAAAGCTGGTGAAGGGCTTTTTTCAAAAGCATTTTATAATTTTGCAATCATGCTCCCCGAAATTAACAACATTTTCATACTTGTCAGTGATAACCTGTAGTTTTCATATGAACTGCACAAAATTTCATAAATTTTGTGAAGTCTCAAATGTGTGACAACGCAAAGTTCGAAATACGTGTTTCGTGGGAAAAAATTGCATTAACTCTATTTGAAACCTAGAGATTGAAAATGATTAGAGAAAGGGTAAAAAACAACCTACTAATACGTTCAATAAATTGCCTAAATAACTTATCTTCTACTATTAAGTTACAATAACTTAATTTTTAAAGTTGTTTTGGGTTATTCTTAAGAAAACCAAGCTATCTACCAACAAATATTAGTTTGCTTGGTTTTGATGCATTTGAAAACCAAACCCCTAAAATGAATGAAGGGTTTGCCAAAAATATTGATTCCCCTTACATAGTTAAATCATAAGTACTTAAATGACAACGGTCATAGTGAATATATTTCAACATCTCAATTTTGAAGAAGATCATGTTGATTGTAAAAATAAACGATAAACTGTTCTTTCTGATATAAAACAAGAAAACTAGCATAAGTGATAGAGTTTGTCAACCAGCATAGAGTAAATTAATCTCAAAGACCTAAAAGTGGTCACAACTACAATATTATTTCTTATCCAAAAATAATCATAATTTTCAAATCACTAACAAAATCTTAATGCTAAGTGATTATAAAAAAGTTCTGAAAATTCCTATTCATTTAGCTAAAACAACCGGACTAGTTCTAAAAATGCAACTTTATCATAGGTAACCAAGTGTTGGATTGGATTTCTTATAGATATCCAACTAATTCAAGTTGCAGTTTTTGCTTGTTAATAAGATTGCAACTCTCCTTTTTAGGTTCACTTGAATCAATCAGCATGAAAAACGTAATTTTTGTTTAGATATTCTAAAATTATCATCATTGGTGCACATAAACTGGCAAGCTAGTAACTTTGAGCACCATACTTAATTTGCATTACACCATTAAAGTCTTTTATTGATTGAATAGCTATAACAAAAAAATGCACTATCCATATTAGTTTATACTTGTGAATCACTTTTTACCTTGTATATGCACGTATGAAGTAAGTAACCGCAGTAGTGCATAATCCTGAAAAATGGACAACAGTGTCGTTTAGAGATTTTGAACTAATAAAGTGGTAGCCAGCATTTTTGCAGACTAAATATTAATTAAACTGCTAAAATATTCACATACAATGATCTTTTATCAAAATATGGTTTCAAAGAATTTTCTACGATACAATCAACTACTTTCCAAATCAAGAGAACAACTTTGTTGACATCGGTCTTAAAATAATATGGGACTGATAGGGTGTCCTCTATGAAACAGTGATTTGTCTCTAGATTATCTACCTAAAGGCATTGGGATCAAATCCTATTGACATCGCCATGTTAATAATAATAATAATAATAATATAATAATATAATATGGGACTAATTCAAGGAGTCCATAGAACCAACTGCGGAGTTCTACCAATGTCCACCAAACCACTAATTCTCAAAACTATGTATCATAATTAGCCAGCATTAAAATGCATATTTCACTAATTATTTTCACATAACATATGAAAACAACATATCCAACGAACCTTTGCCTGAATTTAACTTGTTGGGCCAACCTGGATATATCTACAACAGCACATTCAAATATAACATCTAATCAGTAAGAAGAAAAAATAATAACAGAGAAGAGATGAGAATGAGAAATATGCAATGTGCAGGAATCCTGAGGACTTAAAATACTTCATTAAAAAGAAACAAACAAGTGTAAACAAGACTTCGGATCCGAGACGAGCAAGCACCAAGCAGACGTGTGGTTACCATCTCGACAGAATCTCAGACACAGCCAACTAGAAATTAACCCTTGAAAAATCAATAGCAAGCTTCAAAGTCAATGACAAGTATTACAAACTTAAACCAAGAATCACAACATCAGTTCAGGCATCACATGAGCTTGTGAATTGGCGAGTTCAAGGAGACGAAGTAAGTATCAGAACAAATCTGAAGAGAACTATCCAAAAAAAATCCGATTTATTTGTGGATGAAGATTTGAAGATAAAGAGGCTAAACCAAATTTTTTTGAGAAGGATTATTAGAACGGAAAATATTTATGAAGAAAGCCGAGAGCGTCTGAATAAAAGTTTTGCAAAAATGGCTCTTCAAAACTTCGAATATACATATTTTTCCGTCGTAAAAGTGTAAAACTACTACATGTCTCTTGCTATCAACAACATGGAATACCAGCCAAGCAGTAAACTTTTAGTGACGAAAGTAATAAACACAAATATTTACTCAATGATCAGAATCTAAAACATAATCAGTCCTAATTGCATCCTCTCTTTAAGCTCTACTAATTCTGCTGTTGTTATTTTTTTTCCTAATTTCATGTTTAAATCCAAAATCACAGAAATAATCATAGAAATAAAGATGGAAATTGACAATTATATAATTCAAACCAGAATAACATGAACACAGAACTGCGTTAAACTATAAACATCGGTCAATACTTATGCTCGATGCCATATTTAGTAATGATCGACATCGACGATTACCTAATTTAAACAAGCAGACAGCCGTCTTTCGTAATTCTTACTTCGACACATCAATTTTCTAGTTTAATGCTGTCGCAATCGACGACCGTATGTATTTTATATTTAATAAAGAAAGAACAATCAGATACCTTTGTAGAATCATTTGGTTTCTGATTTTAATGAGGTGGAGATTCGCTGAACTGGTGTTCTTCCTATAAGTTGAGAGATGCTGGGGATACATCTATAAGCGCGGTGTGCCTGGAGATAAACAATTGAATCTACAACGAATGAAAGAGAAGCCATGACCAAGGATTTATTTTACATAGGGTTTTGGTTTTAATTTGGAGATAGAGGATTTTGTTCCAGCTAATATATGGTTTTTCCCCTAATATCTGGTTCCAGCTAATTGTTTAGCTAATTGCCCGTACCCGGGAAGCACCCGTACTTCCTCCCCTTCCCCGAATTTCTCCAAGCATATCGCTCCCTCCGACAAAGTTGTTTCCCTGCTTTCTTCCTGTTCGCGGAAGATCGACATCGGAAGGGATTTGATAGCTTTTTTGTTGAGGCCTTTGTTTGGAATTGGTTTTGCGGTAGGGGAGGAGGGATTTTGAGCGTGGTGGAGGCAGGCGCAGCGAATGACTAGGGCAAGGTCGATGACGTAGATGAGGGCGCAGATGAGGGCACCGAGGATGACGACGACGTCAGAATCAAGGGCTAGATGTTGATTTTCTGGCGATGCGGCAGCTGAGAAGTGGGCGGCTAAGGCTGGGGAGGGATCTGAGTAAAGCAGTGTTCGCATTTTCTCTTAATTTATTTTGCTCTTGCTTTTTATTGTTAGGCAGTAGGGATTGAAATGTCAAAGAGGTTTTGCCGCTTTGTTTTTGCTTCCCACGTTAAAAATTATTTCTGTCCGCTTTTTTTTCAGCCCACACTCATTTTTTATAATATTTTTATAGGTCTATAGCTACTGCAACATAGTGTTGATATCTATGCTAACATCCTGAAGCTAATGTTGTAATAGACAAAAATCAGCATAGCTATCGTTACATTGCAGCTAGCAACATCTTGCATTTTCGTTTCAATAGGCCACCTATGGTGTAGTGCATCATCTGCATCGAATGGAAATAGGAATAGCCCTGGATCGCGGATCGTCATCAACTGATCATGATGGTTGTGGTTATTGTCCCGACCGGAGAGACGGAGCAATATCCATAAGGTGTGAGTCCCTTCGTCGGAGAGCGATAACATGGATTCATACATGCATTAAGCGCTCGAATGGAGAGTTGAGACCGAAGAAAGGAAGTAAGTATGAAATTAATCACTTTATGTCCCTAGTCGGAGAGTCAGGGACTGAAGTGCAGGGAGCGAGTCGCTTCGCTAGAGAACGACATGATCGACTCAGTTATTGCTTTTCCCCCTTTCGTCGGAGAGCAACTAGATGGGGTCTAGCAAGAGCTCGGAGAGGCTATGAACGGCCTAAGAAGGCCAGGACATCGCTTGATGTTCAGGGACACTAAACCAGAGTGCAGGAAGTAAAGTCGCTGGGCCAGAGAGCGATAGGATCATCTTACTTGTCATTGCTCTCCTTTCATTGGAGAGTGACAGGATGAGGTCCGGTAAAAGTCTGGAGAGACCATTGATCGGTCTGAAGGGACCATAAGCTCGGGTAATGATCTAAAGAGATCATAGACTACTTACTAACTTCTAGGACTTCGATCGGTTATGGATTTGGATAACGACTCGGAGAGGTAGCGATTTAGATATCAACCTCGAATGGTAATGGTTTTTAGCTTTGGATCAATACAAATACGAATAAAATGATTTGGAGAGATTGTGGATTCGGAATTGGATATCAACTGAAAATGGTCATGGATTTGATTTCATTAGCAATCCATAGAGATCATGGATTTGGATTAGCAACGAATTTGATTCAAATTGGATAATATGGTTATCAATGGATTATAGACTTCGAATTTTAGACTTGTAGCGATTCAAAACACACCTTCCTATCGCAAAGCATGTTTTGGAGGATGAAGTGTTATCCCTCCTTTTGGTAAGGCAGTACACAGGTGGATTTAACCTAACAGACTTCATGACCATCAAGGCAGAAAGCCCAAAGAGATGGTTACTGGGATTAGAGATCAATTATGAACAAGACTATGGACGATGGTCAAACGAATTCGAAAGGATACCACTTTGGGATTGACTAAGTACGAATTTTACACTTCAACTGAAAAAATGATCGGCTATGATCATTTTTCAAAATGGATCGGCTATGATCCATCTCCACTATGAATTGGCTATGATTCATCTCCAAAATGGATCGGCTACGGTGAATCCAAATATCGATCGAATACGAAACATCTTTATTATGGATCGGGGTGAATCGATATGGATACGAATCGCTTGAATTCACAGTACAAATCAATGATGATCGATCAATAATTCAATATCCACAAGAGATATCGTTGAAAATAACTTCAGAAATAGGAAGTAGAGGATATGGGGGACCATCATATCGATCTCTGAGCCCCACATGCAAACAAATACAATCAGCACCGATTGTTCTTATGGTGCACGATCGACCCTAAATTTTTTGGGTCGGGTTGTTTCACTTTGGAGGTTCTTCTGGCAAAATTTCAGCTCAATCCATTCAAGGCTTCACCTATAAGTACAGACTTGATTGTTAATTTTGGGGATCTTCTTTCTACTTCACTTCATCTTCTACCTAGGCTATACTATGCCATTTCTATTCTTGAATTTCATGAATTTGTATCTGTAATTAGTAATATAAACTAATTAAAGGAAAATCTTTTGAGTGGGCGGAGGCCGAAGTTAGCTGAACCACTATAAATCTCTTTCTCTCTTTATTTGATTTCTGCTTTAATTTTATTGCTCTTCAATTTATACTCTTTACATTATATGATCTGGGATCTATGACTTGATATTAGTTCTTTCACATAACTGGATGTTGATGGTTATTTTTGACGCTAATAATAAATTTCATAAATAAATCCAATAATTCTTTTTAAAGCATATAATCATCCAATCATTTAAACAAGGTATAATAATACATCAAAGATTTCGGGTTGAATCCAAAAACCAAAATGAAACAAGCATATATTAGATTGGTATCACTATCCACCTAGATTTGATGAATGAATTTGAGATTTGAGTTTAAATTTGTTTCCCCTAAGCTTTAGTTTTGTTGCCAAGCTTTTCTTCTTCTTAATGCTCTTAGCAAAGGTCCGTCTTGATTTACTTATGGTTTGTATGAATGAAAGTGAACGAGAGAAGTAATTTAAGGGTTTATGTTTAGGAATTATAGCATATTCTTATTTTTCCCTTAGCATGAACTCCTCTTTATCTAATTTATGAGTACTCTTATTAATTCATTTCTTAAGGCATGACCTATTAAATGATCAAATATCATTTTCCTTTATCATCGTACATGATTTTATTTTATTTATCTAATAAAATTCCAAAAAATGTAATCAAAATCAGGGGTGTTGCAGACTCCTCCTTAAAGAATTTCATCATCGAAATTACAATAAGACACTTAACAACATATAACTTAGATATAAAACATAAACCTAAAATAAATTAGGATAAATATCTCTATTCCATCCTCTATCTTCCAAGTACAGTCTTTTCCGTTGTCACATTACTGGACCTTTAATATTTTGACCATCTTATTCCTTAACATCTTCTCATTTTTAGCCATAATACGAACTGGTTACTAACAATAATCATGTCTGATTCCACCACTAAATCTTCCTATGCAGTTGGAGTGATAGTATTCTCTAGATCATGAACATAATCTCTAAGATGAGAAATTTGAAAAACATTATGGACTTCTGCAAGCTGCTCAGTAACTCAATTATGTAAGTGAATTTCCCGATCTCTTTTATAGTTGGAAATGTCCAACAAACCTAGGTACCAATTTACCTGAAATCCCGAATCTTATTACACACTTCATTAGTGGTACTTCGACGAAAACATGATCCCCAATCGAGAACTCTAAGTCCTTCCGTCTATTGTCTATATAACTTTTCCACCTAGATTGAGCTTCCTTCATCCTAGCTCGGATTAAGTCAATCTTTTCTGTGGCTTCTCTTACTAAATTTGGACCAAGAATCAATCTATCTCTGGCCTCCAACCAACATAAGGGTGATTTACAAGGTCTTTCATATAAAGCTTCAAAAGATGCTATCTCTATACCACTATGATAACTATTGTTATAGGAAAATGCGAACAAATGTAGATGGTCTTCCCACGATCTTCCAAATCTAACACACAAGCTCTTAACAAATCATCCAAGACTTTGTTAGCTCTTTCCGTTTACCCACCGGTCTATGAATGGCAAGCGGTATTCATTTTGAGCTTGGTACCTAAAACTTCTTGTAGACTTTTCTAGAATTCACTAGTATATAAAGAATATCTGTCATTTACTATATTACTAAGAATCTCATGCAGTCTAATGATAATTTTCACAAATAACTTTTCCAAAATAGGTCCATCCATGTTGACTTAACGAGAATGAAATGTGCACTCTTCGTCAGTCTATCCACTATAATACAAATACTTCCATTTCCCCTACTTGTGGAAATCCGTTAATGAAATCCATAATATAGAATCCTATTTCCACATTGGTATATCCAAAGGCTCAAGCAATCCACTTGGTTTCTAACGTTGGCTTTTACTTGATGAAAATTCAAGCATTCCACTGCTCATAAGCCTACATTCTTTTTATATCCTCCCAAAAGAAACTTCCATTCATATCCTGATACATCTTAGTTCCTCTAGGATGAATAGTAAACATTGATCGATGACATTTCCTAAGGACTTATTTCCTTAGGTCTCCGACATCGGGCACACAATCATCCCTTCTTTCTCAACCATCCATTTTGATCAAGAAAAAAATCCTTCAAATCATCAATCTCGGTTCCATTTTCCAATATTCTAATTCTTTTAGCTAGCAATGGATCTTCTTTATGCTTAGAAGCAATCTTTTCATTCAGTATTGGGCAAACTTCTAAACAAGATAACGTTGCAGTATTATAACTAAAACAAGCTGTTGATCTGAACTGCACACTATAAGTAATTAATGCTTCCAAATCTTTCACTCCATAAGCAACGCCAATACTATATTCTGATGATTTCTACTAAGTGCATTTGCAGCTGTATTTCATTTCCCCGGTATATATTCAATTCTGAAATCATAAGAAGCTATAAACTCTTACCATCTCTGTTGTTTCATATATAACTGCTTCTGAGAGAATAAGTATTATAAAGATTTGTGATCTATATAAAACTCGAATTTCTCTTCCAAAAGGTAGTGTCTCCATGCCTTCATAGCAAAAATTATAGGAGCTAACTCTAAATCATGAGTCGGATATTTAGCTTCACGCGGTCTAAGCTATTGAGAAGCATAGGAAATCACTTTAGCCCTTTGCATCAGCATAGCTCCTAATCTCGTTCTACACGCATCAATATACACCACCAAATATTGATTTCCATTCAGAACAACAAATACGGGCGCATTAGTCAATAAATATTTCAGCTTCTGGAATGCCTGCTCAAATTTATCGGCCCAAACATATTTCACATCCTTCCTTATTAGTTTAGTCATCGGTGCTACTATAGGGGAGAAATCCTTGATGAATCTCTGGTTGTAGTTAGCTAATCCATTGAAACTCTTTATCTCAATCATTGTCTCGGGTCTCTTCCAGTTATTTACAGCTTTTATCTTAGTTGGATCTACTGACAACCTTTTTTTTTAAACTACATGACCAATGAAGTTTACATATTTCTTCCAAAAATGACATGCTTAAAACTTTGCCATCAGCTGTTGCTGTCTCAATATCTCAAGCACTATTCTAAGCTGAGTCTCGTGATCTTGCTCATTCTTATGGGTTCAGCTCTAGATACAAGATTTATTCAAAACTCAATAGCTCATTTTGGTGTTAGTCATGTCACTGGCTGAAAGACATCATCAAACTTTCTAATGACAAAAACTCAATTCAACTCGTCTTCCTCCTTTATTCCACCTAACTAATCATAAACATCAAAATTCGAGTCCTCTATTGAGTATATAATTCAATCTCACTATTAGGATGTCTTTATGATATTTTGCTATCCTTGTAAAATATCCTAGCATCATATTTTCTCACCAATAATACCCAAAATAATCCTAATGCCCACAAAGTCAAACATATGAAAATTGCAAGAAAATATATGACTTAATAATTTAAACTCTAAATGGTCACATCTCATCCCAAGAGTTAAATACCCTCCTATTGGATTTGCAACCCTTAAGGAAATAACTAGATATGAGGATTCCAGATTAGGCTTATCTACCAAACAATGAGATATAAAATACTGTAATATACAATTATCAAACAATACTCCAGCAAGTATGTCATGAATCAAAACCGTATCTCACATCATAGCCTTTCACTTCTCTCCGCTATGGGTTTTGAGGTAGCTGGTTTGAAAGCAAATACTTTTCCTTTCTCAACTTTAGCTTGTTCCTTGCACTGATTCTTATAATGCCCAATCTGGTCACAGTTGAAGCACTTCATGTTCTTCCTCCCAATGATTATCTTTCCATCCAATGAATAACATTCATTCGCAAAGTACCCTTTCTTATCGTATTTTTTGCAAATGACATTAGCTTTTCCTTTCTTAGCAACTCCACCCTTCTGATCTCCCTTTTTCTGAAAGAACTTCCTCTTCTGATTCTTCCCACTCTGATTCTCTACTGGCTTGTTCAATAAACAACAAAAGCATCTCTTTATTCCTCAGTTCCATTTTTGCTACTACATCACATGATTTATGAGATGTGGTAAGATTGCTCTAGCAAGCTCTAGCCTTAATCCACGTATGATATTTTCATATCTCTTATTCATGGTATTCATCGTGGCATACCCATACCTTGTTGCATACTCCAACACAGTCATGTCTCCTTGCACTAACTTGGTAAACTTCCTTAGCAAAGTCGACTTGGCAATTTTAGACATAAATCTCTCCTCGGTCTCTTAAATTTAGCCTAAGTCAAAGTTTCCTTCGACACTCCAATAATAACACGATTCCACCAGTATTATGTAGCTTCTTGTAACTGCTTAGAAGCCAATTTCCTTTCCTGCTCATTGTTCAATCGTAAATCAACAAAAATCCCTTTACAATGGAGTAACCAATTCTCCACCTCGGTAGCATCCTCAGCTCCAATGAATGGCTTCCCTTCCAGACTTGCATAATCTCTATTCAAAACAGCATAGCTGTTAATAATTCGGACTTCATGATTTGCTTCTCTAGCATTAGCACCAACTAATTCAACTGCAGATCCTACTTACATCATATCGACGAAGAACCGATACATAGCTCCCATATTCACCAGGGGCGTACCAGCACCCATATTAGCAGCTATTTGTCAACCCGGATTTCTCCTTGTATTACGCCTGATATTTCCATTAGTTGTGGTGCTTCCTCCACTGAGATTAGCTCTTACGTTTTTCTTCCTCAATACCTTACTTTCCTTAAATCTGCATTCGAACCATAGTAAGATACTAAAAAACAGTCTAAGAGAGATGGTAATAATAGCATATAGAACAGAATATTATACGAATGGAATAACATATATTATTCAACATATAATCTTTACATTGGAAAATTTTAAACATTTATCAGAGTTTAACTTAACATTAACATGGACAGTCATAAATCTATGTCCCTACAAATGTGGAATACAAAGTAGATAAGTGTGGTAAAATGGATAACAATCTTTAGAAGAATCTTCTAGCTTCATGCTCAAGCTCTTTCAAAATCTCCAAACTAAAGCCGACTACTAGGCTATCTATAAAAATAGGGCATCTAGAGTTTAAGGGAAATAAAATAAACTTTGGGACAGTCATGGGACTACTGTGGGAAACTCAAAATACGAGTATTTGAAAACAAAGGGTATCTCATAAGACCACGCCGCTTATAAACACGGAATAGATTTTTACCTTAAGATAACCAAATCATTTCTATGTAAAATCCAATGATATTATTTTTAATGACATTCTTTGAAAGCCTTTCAAAACACATATTCAAATAGCCCAATTGTTACAATGGTTAAATTTGACTGCATAGTAGGTTTACAACTAAGTCCAAAGGCACTTCTTAGATATGGATTTCCAATGAATAGAGAGGTAAGGGACTACCTCCCATATAGTACATTTCTAGAGGAATGTAGTGAGGCCACCAATAGATGGTCCCCTACGAATTAAGACCGACCTATCCAAGACCAACAGATGGTACGGATAGCACCGAATATGGTATCATCCTAGCCATTCATGACCTCTTCGAGATGTATCATAGCATACACAATAAAATTTAAACCCGACATTATAGCGGGTAGAAATAAATAAATCTAGAAAGGCGATATCATACCATAATGGTTGCGAACCACTTAGCCTAAAAGCAACCTTTGTTTCACAATTCCTCGTGTATGAGCCTGAGGTAATGTTTACCTTTCTTAGGACATTTTCACTTAAAATGCCACATTTTTATTTCTAACAACACACTATTAATTTCAACAAAAGTACCAACTCTGAGCTCGTACGTCTCAGAGAAGGGTGTTAAGCCTAATAAGGTTACCTCCTATACCACCAAACAGATATACGTTTGTAGAGATCAATGCACTGTGATCTTGGAAATGCAATATTAGACATCCATCCATACAAGTTATCTAGGATTAGGACAAACCAATGGCGCTCTACTGCCACATCTTGTTAGGCATCACCCCAAGGGTTAGTAGCGAGTAGTCCTTGCATACGAAGATTCTCGAACGAAGAGACTGCTGCTTTTTATTTATCTCGGGAGCTACTCTGAAATTATCAACAAGAAGCCTATTATGAATATCCCCATGTTCAACTTCATTGTCTATAACATGTCTTCACTTTCGAACTAGTAAATTAGCTCGAAGTAGTTTTTGGATAGGGATTTTCCCAAACCCGATCTCGGTTCCTCTAAACCAATCATTGATAAAAAGACGTTAAATTGGTGGGTGATTAATATTCCATTAATTAGCATCTATTTTATCCAAAATATTTTCTTAGAGATATATATCTTTTAAAAACCATTTCTATTCAGTATACACCGGATCATTAAACCTCATTTATCAAATCTTTGTTTATTTAAAACTTTTTTAAATCTTGGAATAATTCCAAATCATTTCATCCTTTACTGGAAAAATATCTCAAAATCATGTATTTAAATTTTAATAAAGATTTTCTATTTTCAAATCATAACTTTTAAATGGGTCAAAAACAAAGTTATTTAAGACAACATTTACAATAAACCCAGAACATTGATTTTAAGTAAAAGGATCCATATGAATTAAAATAATTCCAAATCATTTATTTAAATCTTAATAAAAGATTTCTTATTTCCAACATATATCTTTTAGATAGGTTGAAACCATGTTATCTAAGATGATAAATCCAAATTAGTTGCTATTCGAGTAAATAGATCCATAGAGATTATATTGATTTTACTCTATACTAATTTCCGTATTCAACTTGTACTATTCATCATATAATGGTGGAATCATCTTTTAAATTCATATGATTAGTAAGAGTTCCCTCCACAGAATTTAACACCAAGTATAAGAAGGTTATCTATATTCAATCCAAGCTGTAATTAATTAATTATAAATTTCTTATCTTTTATACTTGTCTTGTTTCCAACATTCCAACCTTATATCCCTTGCGCAGGAAAGAAGCCAGATGAGTTAGGGCACTGGTTGCTCCTGAACATCTCCTTAGTTTAAGCACCTCACATTTGGATTTCATGAATAGAAAGATCAGGCTTACTCATCGGCATTTAGAGCCAAGATTAAATCGTTCGTTTAAAATAAGTTTTATAAACAAAATTTCTTTTAAATTTTTTATTAATACTTCAAAATAATCTTAAAACACTTAATTATTTTAAAAAAGGATATAAGAAAAGATTGGGGAAGAATGATTGAGTTAAAATATGATTTGTAGAAGTTATAGAAAACAGCTGCAAAAAATGCTGCGAATAGTGTTTTAGGGTTATATTGAACCAAACACCAATTTTATTTCATGAATGTCCATATTTATGGAATTTATTTCATATTTTCAAACATTAAAAATATCCATTTTAAATCAATTTCAAAATTTGTTTTTAAACTGCTAAACCTCGATATTTTTTTTTAAACTTTTTTTGGACTTATTTGAAAATCTACAAAATGAAATCTTGATTTTCTTCCTTTATTTGAAAAGTATGACTATAAGAGTTTGAAAAATTCTTATTTCAAATAATTCTGACTTTGAGTCCATCGTATAAATGGATTTAACTTCCTGTGGCGCGAAATCGCGAATTACCGTTACGCGACACTCCTATTTTTAGTCAAATTTCATTTTCTTTTCAAACTTTGTTCAAATACTTTTAAATGTTTACGAAACATTTCTAAATCATTTTAAACTATTTTAAAGAGGTTTAACAAGCTCATATACACCACATCATTTAATAAAGGAAAGTGTTTCCTTTGTGATATTCGACGTGTATTGACATGGCTTGTTCACACAGTTTGAACAAATATATTAAAACAACCTAAATTAATGACCAAAGCATGATAAACATCCATGGAAAACATATCACATTATTGTTACCATATATATATATATATATTAAGTTTTATAGAGTTTTCTCACATGTATTGGACATCAAACTAAGGAAACGAACTATAGCTTCACTACGATCAAACCAAAGCTTATGGAATTGAACCCTGGACCTTGGGAAAGCTCAGACTATGGTTACAAGTGGAGGTGGGCTAGGCTTTGGTGATGGAGGGTGGTGGTCGTGTGTTGTGAAGGAGGAAAGGAGGTGATTACACTTGGTTTTGAAGTAGATTGCTAATATATACACACACTATACTAATTTAATTTCTCTTTTGCAATATTTTTCACCATAATCTTCTTAAGGTAGGAAGCCACTGAAATAGCTTGAGAGGAAGGAGAAGATGAAGAGTGTAATGACCTGCCTTTTTGGACATTTTAAGCAGACACATATGCATGACTCAAACCATTCAAAAGGGCAGATTGTTATGGGGCAAATAAGAAAAGAGAAAGAAATAGAACAAATATAGAATCTCGCAGCAGAAAGATAAAATATAATAATCAATAATAGTTCATGAAGCTGTTTTACAAATACATTTGATTATCCTTTACAACACAAATATCGGAGTTACATGAACAGTAATAAATAAGTAAATGCAGCGGAACAACATGATGCAGTGGAATAAATATATTAAATAATAATAGAACAAATCCTCGTCTTCGTCCCCTAGAAGTAAGGTTTTCAACCCTGACATGCTCAAGATGATCCAAGCAAATTGAAAAGACAAACACTCGAGTCAGAACTAAAAAATCTTATGTAAGTTAAATCAACGGTAAATACGAGTGGAACTGCATCAGAGATGTTTACGGGGTTTGACATCTCCTATCCAGTGTCCAACGTGAGTGCAACAACTTAAGAGATGTTCGGGATTACCATATCCTAAGGGTCCGTTAAACTATCTACTATTTAGTACAATACGCTATTATAATAGTGTCTATAGTAAAGTAAAGTATTAAAATAGCGTTAAGACGTTACCCATATCCTCCTTAACACATTTTTATATAATGCCATAGTCTATAAAGATACTGTAAACTCCACCCGCAGGTGGGCTATCAGGGAGCACTCCATAGGTACGACAAAAAACAAACTCATAAAAGGCGCTTAGGGCATGTGAACACGACACTCGAGGCAATGCCAGGGTAGATATACAAATTGCGGATCCGGACTAGTGGTAACGCATAGTAGCTACTACCTCCCACCTCGGACACACTTCCAAATCAAAATCAAGGGTGGCCACCGAATCAATCACAAAGTAATAGAATGGTATCGAAGAAATGTGCTCGATCGGAGGTGCGACCTCACTTGGCCCAGCATGGCTCTTGTTTTAGTCACATCTAAGCTAACTCATGGGAGTCAGGGTCATGTCATACCTTTTACAAGAATCGTTCATCAAACCATCCTACTTCATTTCTGGAATCTCCGCTACGTACACAGTTGTTAAAGTGGTTTACGGTATTGGTAGAGATTATGACAATATCTAATCCTGATCTCTTTAACAATCAATCGCTTATTACACACCAGATAGTTCTTTTAGATTTCCAAAACTATTTCATAATTGATATCAAAATATCATATTCATTTCAAACCATCACTTTCGAAATCTTATCATTTCCCAAAATCATATTCCTTTCAACAATCATATTTCCAAAATAGATTAAACCCTCATTTTCAAAACCCTCATATTAAATCAATATGTCATTTAAATCCCAACTTAGGTTAAAATTATCATTTAACCGTATTCACTTTTAAATCAAAATTTGAATATAAATATTTCTACTTTACTTAGTCTGAAATTTAGAAAATATCTTAGATAGTTAAAAATAAAAATTTGAATAGTTAAAATAATCTAAAATAGTTGAATATCAATTACAGATATTTTTAAATTGATTTAAAATAGATTAAATATAATCAAAATAGATTAGATAACTTTAAAATAGATAAATTAGATTTAAAATAATTTAAAATGGTTTAATTAGTTTAAAATAAATCAAAGTGTGTTAAGTAGATTTAAAATAGATTAAAATTAATAGTGTAATAATTTGTAAATCTTAATAATCATAATTTTTAAAAATATATAACAGTTTATATTAAATTTGAATTTGAAATTAATATCAATCTATTATTTATTTCATTTCAACACAATTTAACCATTTTCCATTTCTAAATCAACGAAATCCAATTTCAAATCACCATTTAGTTCCCAAATAAAATATTAAATTTTACATCAATTTTAATTCATGTCTGAAATATCAATTTAAGCTAATTCAATTTCAATATATATTCAATGTTATATACAAACAATTTCAACTCAATTCTGATAAATATCGCTTATACTTCAAATTCAACTTTAAAATTTCAATTTCTTTTCTTTAAACAATTCCTTTAAATGCATTCCAGTTTTTAACACAAAACTTGAATTTTGATTTAATTCAATTTATATAAATCAAATTTTATTTCAAAATATCATTTAAATAAATTCAAAAATTAAGGATTTAAAATCATAAATTTAACCAATCCGGTGTTTATATATAATTCTCTACGCTAGGGTCAAGTGATAAGGATATTTATCATTTCAATCCGCAATTTAGAATTCTATGGTAATATATCATTTCAAACCACAATCCTAAATTAAAAAAATCAAAAAAAAATCGCTCGAGTCTATTATTTCAACCCATAACAATTTTTTCCTAATCCATAGATCATTCGGGTATGCATCATCTCAACCCATGAGGAAATTGCAGTGTAATAACAAAATATAATTAAACATAATATCCAATCATCCAATAATAAAATCAAACATCCATCACAACCATCATCCAATTTAACCAATGAATATCAACAATTAATAGATTATTATTTACAGAAAATTAACTGGCAATTTAAATTCAATAATAAATTAAACGACAATTTAATTCAAAATAAATTCAAATTAACTGGAATGACGATTTAAATATAATAAACGGCCATAAATAAATTTCTAATCACATCATAAGTTTAATTTAACTAACATAAGAAAATTTAGAAGTTATGAGTGAGTCCAATCACTCACCTTTGATTTCAAATTGATTTGAAATCCAAAATAAGGCCTAAAATTCAACAGTCTCAAAATTCAACCAAACCATCTCTATAACATTTGAAATTTCGATACGATCCCAATGGAGAAAACCACGCATGAATCCGAGCTCGCATGCAAAATTTGTTAACGTTAGAAGATCTAAAAAAATTCGACTTCAGGTCTTACTTCGAGTCGCCGCCTCAATTACCCGTTGCTTGCTCTGAGTTTCTGCCAAAATGACCCAAGACCCAAGTCATATGGCTCCTGACCCGAAGTCGCTCCAGGGTCTTCGCCTCTGGAACTCGAAGCGTGCCCAGATCCACCTTGTTTGGCCTCAAACTCTCTCTGGCCCTAAGTCGCTGCTCCTCTGAAACTTGAAGTAAACCTATTCCCAAGTCAAAGTAAACCTAGGGCAATTTTTTTTTTGAAATTAGATTTTGCAATTTGGGAATTTGGTTTGGGAAGGAGGAAGAAGATATACGTACAGAAATAATAATATAAGAAACAATTAGGTTTTATAAAAGCCTATATATAGGTAGGGTTGGATCGAAACGACTACGCGACCCAAAAAGTCCGTTCTGACCCCGAAATGAAAATAGGTCATCCCATATATCAAAATAGATGTTTTTGATATTTTTAACATCAATGGAATAGGTTTCGTATCCTAGTTCCATTGTATGAAGAAGTTAGCCTAAAATCAGCTTATTTCAAATTGATTTCAATTAAATTTATTTCGAGAAGTTACGAGCCCGTACAATCAAATGACAAGTCCGATCGTTACAAAACGTGAAAACCTAAAATAATTCACTATTGCGGATGTGATGAAATTGGTTTTGTCAAATCTATGACAGTGTCCAAAATGACTATTTTCATGTTAATTCAATAAATTAACAATTTTTAATCACCTTTTAATTCAAATTTTAAAATTTACAAATTCCTATCACTTTAGATTACATAGTAATTCATAATACCTTAAAAAAAATTCTATATCAAATTCAATATTCAATATTGCACAAATTACAGTATTTGATTTCAATTTCAATAAATTCAGTATCTATAAATTAAATTTCCAATAAATCCATTTGTTTGAATTTCCAATCTTGTTATTCAATCAATTATTTCCCTAAGGATATAATTTAACACGAGTTTATTTCTTACCACAATAATATTTTACAATTTCATTTTAATTCCTATTAACGTAGTATTTAATTACATTTAATTGCAATAAATTCAATTATTATGGCTTAAATTCCAATAAATTGATCAAACTCAATTCCAACACTTTTCTATTCTGTCAATTATCATATTGTTAATAAAATTTATATTGGTTACATTTTATTGAATAAATATTCTACAATTATCAATTTAATCTACATTAACTACGTTAATTAAGTGAATTAATTGCAATTAATTTCCAATTAAATTTAACAAGCTAATAAATAGGTAACATATAATAATTGTCACCGCTTAACTTTAGTCACATTTTATAAGTTTATTATCCACCACAAGTGTTATAATTATTACCACAACACTAATTTTATTCAATCACAATTTATTTCACAAATATTCATTAATAAATCAACATTTAAATTACTAATTGCTCTTCAAATCCAATTATCCATTAATACATACATTATTGTAATTTATTTACATTCTATATCAATTATAACTCTTTAATCCTTTTAATTGGATGGAATTACATTTAAAGCAGTTATCAGTTACCTTAAATTAATACTATTTCATTACATTCCAGTTATATTTCCATTATTAAATCACAAATTTTTATTTATTTCTTCCAACATTAAATGACGAAACTTCATTAATTAACTAATACTAATTGTCGAAAATTATGGGTCGTTTTCTCTCCCCCACTCAAAAATTTTCGTCCCCGAAAAGGAAAAAGTAGGGAAAAGAAGAAATTAGGGAATCAATATCTTATTTAAAATATTAAATTTATAAACAATTAATTTACATAACTAAAAAATTTAAATAAAATATATCAATTTGTAACCATTAAGTCCTTTCATATTCTTAACAAAAGTTTGGAAAATATTTCATAAAATTTTCTAAGTCTAAAATTCACGAAAAATTTCGGTAGAGTCTCCTTTTTACGGAGAGGTTTAGGAGAAATAATAATATTAATAATAACAATATGTATCATATTTTCCAAAATAATATATTCCAACAGCGGGAAAAATAATATAATATCACAAGAGAATCGTAATCCGAGAGCGTACCTATTTGTTAGGCAAATAACACTTATTTTATGAAACCAAAAGCAGTAGCAATTGCTTCCATACCTGTATTTCACTTATATAATCCAAAGAGGTTAATAATGATATAAAAGTGAAATGTTTATATTGTTTCAATTAAAAACAAACAATCAACATAACATAACAACAATCACTTTCAACCAAAAGCATACAATCATCAAATGAAATCAAAACAAATCAATTATCCATCCATAGCAAGCAAAACAAATGGTTTGTTCGGGTTCAGAAACTTTTAAATGTATAAAATAACAAATAACTACTAAGTATACCATATACTCAACAGTCTTAGATAAAACTCACTAGATTATTCATACATCCAAATAATTAGAGGTATCATTTCCCAATCATCCATAAGTCAAAACAACCAACAATGACTCCAAGCATTAATTAAGTTCATTCTTATTAATTTCATTTCATATTATTTACCTTTCTTCTGTTTCATTCACACAATGATTATTTCATTCATTCAAATTCATTTATTTACATATGTTATTTACATTTTCTTACATATTACTCATATATAATTATTTAAATATATGTAAATCAATTTTTTTTAAGGTGCTATATAGGTTTCTTTGTAAATAAATTCACATTCATTCATTCAGTACTTTTTTCATTTACTTTCATTCATTACTTACAAAATTCATTTTTCTTCATTTATTCATATAATGAAAATTTCTTTTCATTTCTTTATATTCATTTCTTACATATGTTATTTCAATTCAATTGTTTAAAATAACCAATGAATTCATTATTCAAGTAGTACATACATTTTATTATGGTTTAGTTTACATTTATAAATTTATATACTTGATTTCCATCATATATTAATATTCATTAGTGCATAAATTCATTTTCAAGTTTCTTACTTTTTAATTTACATTCATCCTTTATTTAATAATGTCACTGAATATTAAGTCCATTTTCTAAATCATTTCAGCAATTTCTGAAGTTATAATCATTTAGTTTAATATATTATTCATTTTATTATTTACTTTAATTGTCAATGGCTTCAAATATTAACTTAAGTTTATAATCTTTAACTCACAGTACTCACTTTTCTATTACATTTTATTTAGTAGTATTTCAGTTATAACTTAAGTTTATAACCATTGTAATATCGAAATTCTTATTTCTAAAAGTAATTCCACTGAACATTTTCATTACTCAAGTTTTTCTTGTATAATATCCTATTACATATCCTATTCAACATTACAACTTTTTACATTTTGGTAAGGCATACATACATACATACATACATACACACACACACACACACACACACATATATATATATATATATAAATGTCTTTCAAAATGCAGTAGCAAGTTACACAAGTTTCTCTTATTTGTTTAGTTAGCAAAAAGCTTCAATAGTTACCATTTCTTATTTTCCTTTCCTCTTTATTTACAGTTTTCAAAATTTTAGTTTCTTGTCTATTTCATTAATCATTCTAATATTAAATTTCTTATTTTCATTTTAGAAGTTCCAATTATCAAATAGTTAAATTTTCATTTCATTATAATAATTGTTATCCCATTTTTTGGACAAAACTGGAATATCAAGATTGTATGCATTTCCACCACGACCGGAACCAGGAAGAAGCAAGCAAGCGGGGATTTCACTCAAAGTTCAAGCATAAAAATCAATCCGGCATTAAAGGTTGAAGGATCCATTCAGTAATCATCACCAGAGTCATCCGGCGTTCTCAGATACTAAGGCTCATTCGGCGTTCGGCATTTGTGAAGGCTCATTCGGCAAAGCCTCCGTTCGGCCCCTTCCATTCGGCAAAGCCTCCATTCGGCTCCTTCCATTCGGCTCCTTCCATTCGGTCCCCACGTATTCGGCCACCGGTCCAAGCCACCACCGGACCGGCCTCCTTTCCACCACCGAACCAACAAACCGAACCAACATTCCTCCCTACTGCCGAACCAGGAGTAGGACAACCCATGCCGAACCAACCCAACAACAAGGCCATCACCGAATCCACTCCATCACAGGTCCAACACCACCCATTCCAAACCGAACCAAGCTTCGCCGAACCAGAATTGCCAGTCCAGATTGCATCAGCCCAGGCCCACCAGTAGCTATAAACTCCAAGACCCCTGCCCCCAGCCTCACTCTATAAATAGAGGGGCAGGGGTACAACAATGGGGGAGAATTTTTTGAGACAAGTTTGAGAGCTCAAGCCTGGAAGGAACTCTCAAACAACTTTAGATACTTGTAATCAAAGCTTTGTACTTGTAATCTGAAGGAAAAAAGGAGAATAACATATAAAGTGGACGTAGGCACGTTCTTGCCGAACCACTATAAATCTGTGTGTCTTTTACAATTTAGTCCCTGCTTTTCATACATTTGCATAAATCACCCAAATCACTAAGAACAACATAAAATCAACCAACTCATACGACTTTGGGTGTTTGCGGCCATTTTTCACGCAAACATTTTGGTGCTTTCACTGAGAGGAACCAGCTCCCGCTACATCGGTTAGAAGTTGAATTTGAAAATCTAAGAGTTCAGATCTAAGAATTATGACGAGACAAACAAGTAGAAAGCAAAGGCCAGAGAGAAGTGAACACCAAGGAAGTCAAGAGGCTTCCTCAGGAGGGAATCAAGCATCGATCTTTATCACTAGGGATGAGATGGAGGCCATGATGAGAAGACAAGAAGAGATGATCCAGAACTTACTTCAGCAAATTGGGCAAATTGGAGCACAAATCCAAGGAGCAACTAGAGTTCAGAACGGAGCAGGACCGTCTGGCGCAGCACCAGAGCTAGGGGGCACTCACGCGGAGCATGTTGATCCAACCCCGGGAAGAGAGATGGGGGCATCCGAGCCACCTGGAAGCAATAGAGGAATGAACGTTCAGCCAGAGGGACATACACATGAAAACTCCCATGGACTAGGGGGGCAGGTCGAAGGCAATGAACAAGGACTACAACTTGGAAACAATGACAGATTAGCAGAGATGGACAATGACAGATTAGCAGAGATGGTTAGAAGAGCTATGAGAGGCGGTTTAGTAAACAGAGACTTGGAAGATGTAAACAGGAGTCCTTTTTCTTCTGCGATTAGGATGGCTAGAAACCCACCAGAATTCAAGCTACCATCATTGGACATGTACAACGGGAAAACGGACCCCACGGTCCATCTAACGAAGTATATGAGACATATGGAAGTGCTGGGGGCATCAGACGAGGTTATGGCCCGGTGCTTTCCACTGTATTTGACGGACATTGCAGCGTTATGGTTTAGGCAACTGGAGAGCGGCTCCGTAGGAACATGGGCAGATTTAACTGAGAGATTCATGAGGCAATTCAGGGTTCATATTGCGAGGCCCAAGAATGTGATGACTTTGGCAACCTTGAAACAGAAAACTGGAGAGACTTTGAGGAGCTTTCTAACGCGATTTAATGCTGCAGCAGCATCAGTGGATCGACCAGATCCAGCTATGGTCATGATGGCAGCTGTATCTGGAATAGCTGGTAATACAGAGTTCAAGAATTCATTAACCAAGGATCCGCCTATGAATCTGGGAGAGTTCTATCATGAGGCTGAAAAGTTTCTGCGTTTGGAAGATGCTAGTACAGAAAGAGAGGAAGAAGATGACGTTTACACAATCAAGAGCGGAAACCCACCTGGAAAGGGTGCAGAGACTAGCAAAGGAAAGAGAAAGGCTGAGGATAATGATGACAGGACAAAGTGGCTACGAAGAGAGCCACGATTCACCACCTATTCAGAGTTGAATGAGAGTTTGGAACGGATTTATCAGAATACCAAGGGGCAGGTTCCGTATCGTAGACCAATGCGAAGGGATCCAACCTCTGACGAAAGAAAATCAGATAAGTTTTGTGTATTTCATGAATTGAATGGTCATAACACTAATGATTGTAGGCATTTGAAGGACGAGGTGGAAGGGCTTATCAGGAACGGTATGCTCCTTCAGTATGTGAGGAGGCGAACTCCAGCGGTGGAGCCAGAGCGACCACCCTCTACATCAGCTAGAGGTGACCCTGGATCAGGGCACCATTTGATTATCCATTGATTGCTTGATTAAAATAACGATGAACAAGTCGTAAGCTTCCACTAAAGCAATTAAATCATTTACACATGTACGAGATCGCGAACGATCTCCAGGCATGCTCTGAATGATCATTGACTGCTTCGGGGTGGGAACTTACACTTTGACATCCTTGCTTTGCTTTTGTTTCGATTTGAACATTTGAATTCTTCCTGTTTGGACATTTCTGCTGTAAGGTACTATTGCTTTAACATTTACAATTCTATGAAAAAATTATTTACTTGTATGCCCGTTGGATCGCGAACGGTCCACGAGCACCTATTGCATGGCAACGAACTGCCGAAGTCTTTGATTCGAAAACTCCCCCAAACAATAACTCCAACACTGATAATATTAAGTCCCCCCCCGGGCACACTCATTCGCCTCGAACGGCACCCGACTTCGAACAGTCACAACTCGCCTCGAACGGCACCCGACTTCGAACAGTCACAACATGCCTCGAACGGCACTCGATCGCGAACGATCACAACTCGCCTCGAACGGCACAACTCGCCTCGAACGGCACAACTCGCCTCGAACGGCACAACTCACCTTACCTCAAATGGCTCGATCGCGAACGGTCGTCATTTGAGGTCCGCCACCCACAACTCACCTTACCTCAAATGGCTTGATCGCGAACGGTCGTCATTTGAGGACCGCCACTTGACCGCACACTGTCGCACCTTACCTCGAATGACTTGATCACGAACGATCGTCATTTGAAGTTAGGCGCTTGACCTTGAACGGTCACATTTCATCACAAATGGCTCGGTCTCGAACGATCGACGCGTGGACTTACAGACTTGACCGCGCACTGTCGCACTTTACCTCGAATGACTCGATCACGAACGATCGTCATTTGAAGTTAAGCGCTTGACCTTGAACGGTCCCCACTCGACCGCGCACTGTCGCACTTTACCGCGAATGACTCGATCCCGAACGATCGTCATTTGAAGTAAAGCGCTTGACCTTGAACGGTCACATTTCACTGCAGATGACGCGATCCCGAACGATCGACGCACGGATTTATGCGCTTGACCGCGCACGGTCGCACTTCACCGCAAGTGACTTGATCACGAATGATCGTCATTTGAAGTTAGGCGCTTGACCATGAACGGCCGCGCTTCATCCCAAATAGCTCGATCCCGAACGGTCGTCATTTGGGGCTATATAAAATATCAAGTTCTTTGCAGGTTGATGACAGGATATGAACATCTAGCTCATGGCATTACAAAACACGCCTTCCTACCGCAAGGCATATTTTGGGGGGCAAAGTGTTATCCCATTTTTTGGACAAAACTGGAATATCAAGATTGTATGCATTTCCACCACGACCGGAACCAGGAAGAAGCAAGCAAGCGGGGATTTCACTCAAAGTTCAAGCATAAAAATCAATCCGGCATTAAAGGTTGAAGGATCCATTCAGTAATCATCACCAGAGTCATCCGGCGTTCTCAGATACTAAGGCTCATTCGGCGTTCGGCATTTGTGAAGGCTCATTCGGCAAAGCCTCCGTTCGGCCCCTTCCATTCGGCAAAGCCTCCATTCGGCTCCTTCCATTCGGCTCCTTCCATTCGGTCCCCACGTATTCGGCCACCGGTCCAAGCCACCACCGGACCGGCCTCCTTTCCACCACCGAACCAACAAACCGAACCAACATTCCTCCCTACTGCCGAACCAGGAGTAGGACAACCCATGCCGAACCAACCCAACAACAAGGCCATCACCGAATCCACTCCATCACAGGTCCAACACCACCCATTCCAAACCGAACCAAGCTTCGCCGAACCAGAATTGCCAGTCCAGATTGCATCAGCCCAGGCCCACCAGTAGCTATAAACTCCAAGACCCCTGCCCCCAGCCTCACTCTATAAATAGAGGGGCAGGGGTACAACAATGGGGGAGAATTTTTTGAGACAAGTTTGAGAGCTCAAGCCTGGAAGGAACTCTCAAACAACTTTAGATACTTGTAATCAAAGCTTTGTACTTGTAATCTGAAGGAAAAAAGGAGAATAACATATAAAGTGGACGTAGGCACGTTCTTGCCGAACCACTATAAATCTGTGTGTCTTTTACAATTTAGTCCCTGCTTTTCATACATTTGCATAAATCACCCAAATCACTAAGAACAACATAAAATCAACCAACTCATACGACTTTGGGTGTTTGCGGCCATTTTTCACGCAAACAATAATTGAAATCTTTAATTTATAAAAATTTAAGAACTAAATGTCTGGTTCTTTTTCGAATCATTTAAATTATATATATATATATATATATAACCATATCCTTTTATATATCAATCATATTTAGAAATTAAAATTTTAAGATTTGTTTATCAAAACAAACGCGTAGTAAAACTACTACAGCAGCCTTCCCACTTTGAAACTCGAAAATGAATATCGATGATGCGTGCATTCATCACCGAAATTATTTTCCAACGACAGAGCGGGGAGTACAGAACTTATTTCCTTTCAAAATTATTTTAAAACATTTCCTTCAAATTGTAATGAAATATTTATATCAAAAAAAATACTTCCAAATAATATCAATATTATATTCCAAAAATTTTCGAAAGAATTTTCGAAATCCCGGAACTTAAGTTCCAATTTATATTTACTTTATTTGTAAATCCTATTTCTCAACCAATATTTATAAAATTTCTCTACCTAACAAACAACAGATTACATCCTATTATATCATTTATAAAATTTATTATTTTATACACAAAAATATATAATATGCAAAATTATTTCATTTACCCATATTTCAAAACGAACATTATGTCGGTGAGTCCTATCGAGTGTTTAGAAATCCTTGTCAATGCCATAGCGTCCCATGTATCACCAGAATTTATAAATACTAAACTGAACAAATTAACATTACGCTCTCTTATATATATACACTCAACGACTCAATCTAGGGTATTACTACCCTATTTTATACGAGTCAGACCCAACAAAGCTAAGTTTATCGCTAAATCGAAGCTCTGATACCAACTCGAATGACCTCCTTTTTTGGGCGTTTTAAGCAGACACACATGTCTGACTTAAACCATTCAAAAAGGCAAATAGTTATGTGGTAAATAAGAAAAGAGAAAGAAATAGAACAAATACAGAATCTCGCAGTGGAAAGACAAAATATAATAATCAATAACAGTTCATGGAGCTGTTTTAAAAATACATTGATTATTCTTCACAACACGAATATCAAAGTTACATAAACAGGAATAAATAAGTAAATGCAGTGGAATAAATATATTAAATAATAATAGTATAAATCCTCATCTTCGTCCTCTAGAAGTAAGGTATTCAACACTGAAATGCTCAGGCTGACCCGAGCGAATTGAAAAGACAAACACTCGAGTCAAAACTAAAAGGATCTTATGTAAGTTAAATCAATGGTAAATATGAGTGGAACGGCGTCAGAGATATTTACGGGGTTTGACATCTCCTATCCAATGTCTAACGTGAGTGCAATAAATTGAGAGATTTGTGGGAATACCATCTCCTAAGGATCCGTTAAACTATCTACTATGTAGTACAATACGCTATTATAATAGTGTCTGCAGTAAAGTATTAAAATAGCGTTAAGGCGTTACCTATATCCTCCTTAATACATTTTTATATAATGCCATAGTCTATACAAATACTGTAAACTCCACCCGCAGGTGGGCTATTAGGGAGCACTCCGTATGTATGACACAAAACAAACTCATAGAAGGCGCTCTAAGGTATGTGAACACGGCACTCGAGGCAATGTCAGGGTAGATATACCAATTGCGGATTCGGACCGGTGGTAACGCATAACAACTACTACCGCCCACCTCGAACATACTCCCAAATCAAAATCAAGGTTGGCCACAAAATCAATCACAACGTAATAGAATGGTATCGAAGAAATGTGCCCGATCGCAAGAGCGACCTCACTTGGCCCGACATGGCTCCTGTTTTCGTCACATCTATATGGGAGTCAGGGTCATGTTGTACATTATACAGGAATCATTCGCCAAACCATCGTACTTCATTTCTAGAATCTCCGCCACGTGCACGGTTGTTAAAGTGGTTTTCGGTATTGGCAGAGGGTACGACAATATCCAATCTCGGTCTCTTTAACAACCACTTGCTTATTACACACCAGATGGTTCTTTTAAATTTCTAAAACCATTTCATAATTGATATCACAATATCATATTTATTTCAAACCATATCACTTTCGAAATTGTATTTACTTTCGAAATCATATCGTTTCCCAAAATCATATTCCTTTCAACAATCATATTACCAATAGATTAAACCCTCATTTTCAAAACCACCATATTAAATCAATATGTCATTTAAGTCCCAACTTAGGTTAAAATTATCATTTAACCGTATTCGCTTTTAAATCAAAATTTGAATATAAACATTTCTACTTTACTTAGTCTGAAATTTAGAAAATAGCTTAGATAGTATAAAAAGTTTAAATAAAAATTTGAATAGTTAAAATAGTCAAAAATAGTTTAATATCGATTACAGATATTTTTAAATTGATTTAAGATAGTTAAATAAATGAAAAATAGATTAAATATAATCAAAATAAATTAGATAGCTTTAAAATAGATTAATTAGATTTAAAATAATTTAAAATGATTTAATTCGTTTAAAATAAATTAAAGTGTGTTAAGTAGATTTAAAATAGATTACTATTAAGTTAATGTAGTTTAAAATAGGTTAAAATAATTTAATATAGCTAACATAGGATGAAATAGTTTAATAATTTGAAAATCTTAATAATCGTAATCTTTTAAAAATATATATATTTAAAACGGTTTATATTAAATATGAATTTGAAATTAATATCAATCTACTATTTATCTTATTTTAACACAATTTAACCATTTTCCATTTCTAAATCAACGAAATCCAATTTCAAATCTCCATTTAATTCCCATATAAAATGTTAAATTTTACATCGATTTTAATTCATGTTTGAAATATCAATTTAAGCTATTTCAATTTCAATATATATTCAACGTTATATACAAACAATTTCAACTCAATTCTGATAAATTTCGTTTATACTTCAAATTCAACTTTAAAATTTCAGTTTAATTTCTTTAAACAATTCCTTTAAACCCATTACAACTTTTAACATAAAACTTGAATTTCGATAATAATTCAATTTATGTAAATCAACTTTTATTTCAAAATATCATTTAACTAAATTCAAAAATTAAGGATTTAAAATCATATAATTTAACCAATCCAGCATCCATATATAATTCTCTACCCTAGGGTCAAGTGATACAGATACTTATCATTTCAATATGCAATTTAAAATTCTACGATAGTATATCATTGCAAACCGTAATCTCGAATTAAGTAAAATCAACAAAATCATTCGAGTCTATCATTTCAGCCCATAACGATTTTTTCCCAATCTATAGATCACTAGTAAGTAGCCCGTGCTTCGCACACGGGCGTGGTTATAATCCGTGAATTATAGTACCAGCAATGGAAAGGCGATGGTAGAATGAAACAGTGATCATATATTGCATATACATGTTAACGGGCAATGAAATCGAATTCATATGTCAGCACAAACATGGTGTGTAGGTACAGTGGTAATATAGGTAACACCAATAGTCATAAATAGTAATTTACGGCCGGATCCGAGTGTTATAAAAAAGACACAAATATAATGCATACGAAAGCAAACAAAGTCAACGTCACACATCACGATGTATAGGGAAAAAAAAGGGTATGGGGAAAAAGGAGAAAAAAGAGTTGATGGCTGCAATGAATGGAAAAGGATTAGGTACAGCCAGAAAAACGTGAATGCACCACAATTATGAAATCATGAAATGGTACAAATTAACTTCTTTGCTTCTTCTCTCGAATCTTGATTCCCGTAGATGTTGCAGTCTACTGATCTGTATCAACATCCTACAGATAAGGAAAAAACAGGGCTTAAGTTTGGAAGTATAAAGCTTGTAGAGGCAGTAGAAGGTGACGATATGAACTGAATATGCAGTGTCATAGTATTGATTTGAAAGTTGAAACAGTTATAGACAGGAGTATCCATATGTAGAGCAGTCAAGTAGCGTTTGATATGGACAAATACATGTGTCATGAACTCATGCAAGAACGTACCATAGGATGGTCAGTTAAGCATTGTGTGTGACATATAATATTTGTCGGCAAACAAAGTGCTTGGCAGAAGGAAAGATCACATTGTTAAAACTAAGTACTGTCAACAAGAAGTGGTGAACAAAAATGTTAAAAAATACGCACCTGAATAACAGTTCCTCTTCGCACTGTCTTACTGGGGAGTGGTGGATCAGAAGCACGCACAACTGGATGAATGACACCATCGTTGTCCTATTAAACAAATGAATGTCATTTTTGTGATACCAGTTGGATAGATGCAGAATTGAGATGATTGCAGATCAAACCTGATCAATATGTTTCTTCCCTTTGATGGGTGCTCCCGACGGTGTGTCCTGCTTATCCATTTTTTAGGGATAAACTAAGTTAGAACTTTGATTGCTAGGTGGAGTGACCTGTAATTTTCAAGTGTTGCGAAACAAAAGAAAACGTTAATAAGCGAGAAAAATAAGTATGTAACTTCTAGGTTAATACATAACTAAGTTTCAGAACAAACCGTCTCAGTCACAGATACGTTTTTCGTGATTTTTCTGGTAGTAAGGCATGCATCAGGATTATTTATCTCATAGTTTCTTGGTCTGAATTCAAATATTGCTTTTGTCCCTGAGGGATGGTGGAAAATCTTGTCGATTTTGTGGACCCATTTTCTTGCAGCGTGAAACATTTTTTTAAACCACACTCTGTTAGCATGTCACTATAGACGTTACTCTTGACAGGGATCAAAGGTTGCGTAGCAGTACAAATGCATGTGAAATAATACTATGGATGGTATTCAAAAGTGAAGTAGCACAGGATAAATCTAAGTGTGGATAACACATTGCCTAGCTGGACATCAATGAGGAGAGTACAAAAAGCAAACTAAATAAGTCGGTACAAATTGAAAAGGGATGGAATAGAATATGTATAAAACTTAGGGAGACTGTCAGTATTCACATAGCTGTACAGTCATAATTTGTATGTGCTAGTATGTCACTCAGGTGTCCACCACCTACAGGTTCCTACCAGTGTAAATTGGTTCCCTTGAACAATGGTATGCCGTATTGCGCATTGAACTGACAACCCATGACGACCAATACGTCTCATCCACCGAATGTTAAACAATGAAAATCGTGTTGTGACAGTATGGTTATCATTTACGTGGGAAATAATATTCACACATTCAAAGCAAATTGGTGTCTGTACATTTTAAGTAACAACTTGAAACCCATAGTAATATGTAGCCACATAATAGCCTAGCTATATGCGTGGACAGAGATATACAAGGCACATCACTATTTAAGAACACAACGATGAAAACCAGGTTATAACAGTTCGGTTGTTATTTATTTGGGAAATAATATTTACAACCCAGAATGAGTAATATGTGTAGGAAGTTGGTAAAGTTAGCCGTGTAAAATGAGCGTGACCAAAGTTCTATGCCCCAGCGCGAGTAATGAGGTAGTAATATGATATATATACATCCATATACATTTACTTTATATTAAAACGGGCATAGTTAAATGAACAGCAAAATAAAATGCGTAATTATGTTTTTTTACCAAGTTAAGGATGGAAAGCATGTCATCAACCTTATGTCCAAGTAGCCATTCCGCTTTCTTGTCAAAATCGGTGATAGTAGTAGATGTAGAGGAATACAATATGTCAACATTTAAACGGTACCTACCAAACATGTTTTTAGTGGTCGTAGTTATTTTTTTCCAAGAAAAGAAAGAAAACTACAGAACAAAAAAGCAGACAAATGGTGCCTGTTTACGGGATGGGCAATATTCGGTGGCATCCGGAGCAGAAATATTTGGTGCCCTCAAAGTGAACTACAGATTTGCAGACCGCGCAGGAGAGATAGCTCCAGGTAGAACTTTTCAACTGCACAATGGTTGCTGGCACGACATATATTTTACCCTGAACAAAAATGTTGTTTGTATAAGTTAATAGCTATATTGGCATAACTGTTTGAACTTGAAAATGGAAATGATGAAAATGAAAACGGCAAGTGATGAGATTTTTTTGTTTTTGAAAATGGAGAATGGAGAAACTACAATCACTAACTTGAGTATACATCAATTGGCAGAAGAAATTGTAAGCAGCAATGCAGAAGGAAAAAAGGTACCATGTGATTAACAACGCAAGGCATAGGAGGATAATAAGAGATGTAGAATACAAGAAAAAAATAACAGCATAATCACTACAAGAAAAAGGCAGAATACCGACAGCCAAGACCGACGGCTTCCGACGACCATTTTCCGACGGCTTTCGACGGGCCGTCGGCGGCCGTCGGAAGCCGTCGGAAATTTGCGATTATACCTGCCAGCCGAGCCCTTTCTTCCACCTCCATTCCATACGAAAATAAATCAAAAAACCCCCCAAATTCAACCCCCAAGCTTCCAATCCCTAATTTCTAGCTTCCGGATCTTCCAAGGCTCTCTAATCAAGCTTCATTACTCTTAATCTCAGGTATAATCTCTTATTTTTATGAAAAATTCAGTTTTTACCCTAATTATAGATTTGCATAAATTGATAAATTAGGACGAATTAATGATTGCAATTGTTTCCACTAGCGTAATAACGGTTTATAGCATCACATGGTATACCGATTTCATCTTTTATCATGAAATTGTGATAAACACGTATAATTTGTGCTTGTTTATGTATATGTATTTTGTTGTGTATGCCTTGATTCGACGATTGTATACGTTATTTGGAATAAGATAAAATGATTGAATGAACTAGGAGTATTATATTGTGCACGTATTTACTTATGACACAAAAAAAATGCATTACTCTAAATTATAATTGTGTGTATTGAAAAATGACAAAATGTTAAACCAGCCCTAAGTTGATGCGTAATACGTCGAATAAATGTGTGAAATTAATATATAAATGTGAACAGTGAGTAAAACTGTATTTTTGAGTAAAATGCGCGCATGTTAACCGACAAATGTCCCTTAGAGAGTTTTTGGTCCCGTCTGACGAGTGTTGTACATGATCGTTGTATAAATAGTCGTTTTTTTCGAAAAACGACCATTTATATTCATCTGGTACAATGTTTGTCGGATTTGTCCCTGTATTGGACAAGTTATGAACACAGTAAGAATTTACATTTTGTATACTACTTCGTCTCAAACGGTTCATAAAATTTCACCCTAACTTTTCTTTTTTGTTTCCTGCGTACACGCATTTGTGTACAATGCAGGGAACAAAAGGGAAATGCTGCCGAAATTTTATTGAATCGTTTGAGACGAAGTAATATACGAAATGTAAATGCTTACTGTGTTTGTAATGGGAAGTAGGATGTCTGACCAATGAAAAAAAATTATATATATTTTTAATCGTTACGTACGTTAAAAAATGAAATGTGCCCTATTTGAAAATATTTTTAAATTTGTGAAGTTGTTCTTTAAATTCAAAATATTATACGAACATGAAAATAATCTTTTTCGAATATGTATTCTTCAAAATAAATATTAAATTTTGAACTTCTCATTTTGTCAAATAGGAAAAATGATTGATTATTTTGTTGATCGAAGGAGATGGATGTACCAAAGAAAAGGACTGAGGGGCTCAATAAAAGAAGATTTTTATAATGGTATAAACGTGTTTGTTGAATTCGCCTTAAGTAATAACGGAAACGATCCAGAAATTCGTTGTCCGTGTAGTAGGTGTAGACATTTGAAGTTTTTGTTACCAGATATTGTGAAAGTTCATTTGTGCCAACACGGTTTCACACCCGAATATTATGTTTGGGATCGGCATGGAGAAGTTGTAGCAAATATTTATGTAGAGTCTGAAAGTGTCGATAACGAAATAGTTTCAACGACCCGTATAGAAAATATGGTCGAAGATGCAGCACGATCAATGTTTCCTATGGTTGAAGTTGACGACGATGATGTAAATGTTGAAGAACCAAATATTGAAGCTAAGAAAATTTATGATTTACTAGATGCGGCTAAGAAACCTATTTGGGATGGTTGTAAAAGCGGCACGCAGCTGTCAGTAATCGCAGAATATATTGCGATGAAGTCAAAATACAACATCACTGAAGCTGGATTTACTGCTGTTGTACAAGCTGCAAAAAGGCATATGCCGCCCGATAATCTAATGTGTGAAAATCACTACGAAGTTAAAAAACTTATGTCGGCTTTTGGTTTACCGTATCAGAAAATAGATACATGTTTAAAAGGATGCATGTTGTTTTGGAAAGAAGACGCAAACCTTAGAAATTGTAAAGTTTGTAACCAGGAGAGATACAAACCAAGAAAAAAGAAGGGTAAGGAAGTTCCGTACAAGCGTATGCACTACTTATCCATAACTCCAAGACTTCAAAGATTATATGCATCTTCTGTAACTGCGTCTAATATGAGGTGGCATAGCGTGAGAACGGAGGAAGAGAGTACGTTGACACATCCGGCCGATGGAGAAGCATGGAAGCATTTCGATAAAACGTATCCAAATTTTGCAGCGGAGAGTCGAAATGTTAGATTAGGATTATGTACGGACGGTTTTTCTCCATTTTCTCAATTTGGTTCTAAATATTCATCCTGGCCCATTATCGTCACACCGTATAATTTACCTCCATGGATGTGCATGAAAACGTAATATATGTTTCTTACTGTTGTCGTTTCTGGCCCCGACGATCCGACACAAGGAATCGATGTATATTTACAACCGTTGATTGAGGAGTTAAAAATACTGTGGAACGAAGGAGTAGAAACATACGATGTGTCAAAGAAGAAAAATTTTCGTATGTTTGCTTCTTTGTTGTGGACTATAAGTGATTTTCCTGCCTATGCAATGCTTTCGGGATGGAGTACTGCCGGTCGTCTAGCATGTCCATATTGCATGGATGAAACACGAGCGTTTTCTTTACCTCATGGTAAGAAAATTTCATGGTTTGACTGTCATCGATATTTTCTCCATGTAAATCATCCCTTCAGAGGAGACAAGAAAAACTTTTTAGCTAATAGAGTAGAAAACAGACAACCACCGACGATATGGTCAAGCGAAGACATATATGAACTTGTTAAGGACTATCCAAAGATATATGAAACGGGGGAGCAAACAGAAATTGAAGGCAAATCAGTTGTTCATAACTGGTGCAAACAAACTATTTTTTGGGAGTTGCCGTATTGGAAACATCTTCTGTTTCGCCATAACATAGATGTGATGCACAATGAGAAAAATGTATTTGATAATGTGTTTAACACAATTTTGAATGTGAAAGGGAAGACGAAGGATGATTTGAAATCAAGATGTGATATAGAAGAATTATGCAAACGTCCCGAGCTTCATATGAAACCAAATGACAGTAAAAAACCAAAAGCTTGTTACGAATTAGATAATAATCAAGTTAAACCAAATGACAGTAAAAAACCAAATGCAATGAACTCTGCTTATCGTAGGAAGAGTACACCCATTATGAATCAGGTATAACAAGCTTACATTTCTATTTACATTTCAGTCATTATAATTAAGCAATTTATACCGTTGATGTCATGTTCATATGAAATATATTTCATTATCATGTTTTTATTCTCTTATATAATGATGTGTAAACGTCACAGGTTTATCATTATGTCACATAGAGGGAGGAGCTCTTCCCGTTCTTCAAGAGGCGATGGCAGTGGCCCATCGCAAGCGCCACACCGTCCAGTTGTTACGTTAGTCCCCAAAGCAGATGGGTAAAAATTAAATCTTATTCATCATCTTATTTTTTTTATACTATACGTACGTACTTATCTGTATCGTACTTAAAAACAGGGGGTTCGATCTACTACCCACTAAGGTAGTGTTGGACGTCTCCAGAGCAGCATATCGTAGTAGGATGAGTGCGTGCTGGCCGAAGTGGGATACCATCCCTCCGCACATCATAGAGTGCATATGGCAGGATGTCCTAGTATGTGTAATTTTTATGTTTTCCATTTTTAATTCGTTTTTGTCGTTTTTCTACCGTTTATCGTTTAAAGTGTAATCTTTTTTTAACACGGGCTGAGATAGACATCCAGACAGATGATATGCAGCTGGCACGAGCATACTGGATGAGGAAGATGCGAAAGAACTACAGAGACACGATATCTGAGGTTAAGAAATCCGGAAAGAGACCACGGTGGATGGGGGAGAGCGTGTGGCAAGCTTGGTTGAGCTACTGGGAGACGGACGAGGCGAAGGCAAGTATACTAATTTTTTTTGAATTATTAATTTAACGTGATTGGAAAATAATGTATCAAATTTTGAATGTACAGGCAGAGTCAGATAGAAACTCTGCAAATAGAAATAAGAATCCCGTTACTCATCGCGGAGGATCGAAGTCGTTTCAACAGTATCGGCAGGAGTTGGTAAATTTAATTACTGAATAATAAATGTAAATAGTTTATGCTATATGATTTTAAATGTATAATAATTGTATGTAACAATCAACTTCAGGAAGCCGAGGCACATGGTCCTGTCAGCTATATGGACGTGTTCACCCGTACGCATGCTGTCGAGCATGTTAATCCAGACGGGACTGTTTCGTACACATGGCAGGACGATAAATCCAGTAAAAGCCATGTAAGCATATTTCATTTTATTCAGTATTAGTAATTGTTTTAGTTGTCAAATTATTATGAAATAAGATATGATATTATTAATTTGTCAATGCAGGAGATGTTTATGGAGCAGCGACAGAAACTCCTTTCTGATACGGGTCGAGAGCAGCTGACGACCGATGAAGAGGACGTTATTTTTGAGTCCGTTATGAGTCCACCAGAGCATGGTCGACGATACGGATTTGGCAATTTAGCGGTAAATAATTTAATTTTTCTTAAAATACTTAAAATATGATATTCTTACCTTTTCAAAACAATAAACTTTGATTTTATTTATTTTTCAAGTATTGCAGTCCAGTAGTCAGAGTAGGAGACGGCGGAGTAGACCTCAGAGCGAGCTAGCAAGTATAGAAGAATTGCAGACTAGAGATCAGCAGTTGGAGGAGTAGAACCGCCAACAGGCCATGCAGACGGCACAGTTATTTGAGTACATGCAGCAGTTTGGTGGCCGCTTCCCTTCATCGGCTGGCTCTGGATCTGGGGCAGATTGATTCATTGCTTTCTGATTCGTTCGTGCAGGTATGTTTAGTTTTAGTTTACAATGATTTGGTAGATGGAACAATTAATTGTTGATATGTATAATTATGTATAATACACTTGGTTCTGTAGCTGTATCAGGATATGCATGATTAGAACAGTTATTGTTAGTATTATTGTTAATGTTGGAATGTTATGTATATTTTGTATTTTATTTTTATTCCAATTTTGTTTATTTCTGTGTCTATTGAATATTTTGGAGTATTGGTTTGCATGTTTGGTTGGATTATTGTTTATTGGATTGTGCAGTATTGATATTGTAGTGTTTGGAAGAGAAATGTGGTTGGAAGGCTCTATTTGCAGCAGATTTTATGAAAAAAAAACAGCAGATTTTCGACGGCTTCCGACGGCTCCCGACGGCTCCCGACGGCTTATAGGTCGAAATTTTCATCGGTTACCGACGGCTCCCGGCGGCCTGATTTCCGGCGGTTTCCGACGGGCGACGGAAGCCGTCGGAAACCGCCGGAAGCCGTCGGTAATCTATACGGCAGCACCCGTCGGTAGCCGTCGGAAACACTGCTCCCCGACGCCGTCATTTCCGACGGCTTTTTCCGACGGCCGCCGACGGTTTTCAGCCGTCGGAAATCCCCCTTCCCCTTATAGTGAATACACAAAAATTTGGTCAGCATAACATTCCCCCAAGCATGATTAAGTGAAACGAAACTGTTTTGCAAGTGTATATTGTACACAGCTAATTTCGTTAAACAAAAAGTGTGCAGTATTCCAGTCCGCACACGAATAGCTTATATATGGTAATGTTTATACGGTGTACAGTGTTCGCCTACTAAAATCATGTAGTAGGTGCAAGAAAAATGTACCCGACAGTTTGCAGTCCTGACGTCAGTCAATAGCTGGGTGAACGTAGTGTTCGTTCTTTCTAACACAGCAGCACGGTCAGCAGAGGAGTGGTCTATGTACTCGACCTTTTTCCCATCATGGTGGTGGGATCTATGCGGTGCACACAACAAAGGCAAATGAAATTAAAGGGTCAAACATATGAACAACATGTATAAAAAGCATATCTGGTTTTAATGACAGCTAGTTCAGGCAAATCAATCTCCAAATATATTTTTGTCGCTTTAGGAGAACTGAAAGTAAATGCACCTGACAAAGAAAATAAATCAGGGGGCAATTGTTTTGTGGCAGTGGGAAGTAAGTACAATGATCAGTACTGTACGACCGTATGTAGCGACTGTCTGTGAGGTGACAACAACTGTAGGCGAATTTTCAAACCTGTCTACCACAGATTGGTCAAGTAAATCCCTTTGGCTCTCCCAAAGTGATACAACACTTGTATTCCCACTATGCAATAAATAAAATTAATCCAGCGATTGGTTGATTGCAGTAAAAAAAAGGATAAGATGGTACCACCTATTGCTTTCCACATGCAACTCTCGTTTTAGTGTTTGTGTTCCGCTTTTAGAAGTTACAGCAAATATATTAGTTACAGCTCGTATTATACCATCTAAAATTGTAATAAATCAAAAACGAACAACATGAGTGCGCATAATTTCAATAACGGGGACAGGTGATATATATAGAGGGGAGGGAAAAGAGGTAGCACACTACCCAACTCAACAATAGTAGTCAGTACCATACCTCGCTGTCGACAAACTGCATGTACAACGCGTAAACTTTGTTCATTCCCTGACTGATCAATTTCCACAGTATAGCCACCCGGACACGAACGGTATTCCAATTTGTACCATACACCAGTTCTAAATGCAACGGATTGTTTCCGTACAGTGTAGTAAGCCCGTTGAGAAGAAAGACAGAATCTTTTTCATATTTATGTAATGGGGAAAGAAGAGTTCGGACTATATTGGTAAAAAAGTGTCTTCCAAAGGAACATGGGTAAACTGCTAGTATGATGGTTCACGTAAACTTAATTTCCTGCTTTATGTGGAAATAACTATTTAATTTATAGTACCATTTCTGAGAAGCCAGACATTGGAAAAAAAGTTACAAATATTATAAACAACACAGCCACAGTACTGCACATTGTAAGCAGATGCATGTTGCGGGCAGCGACTGAACTAATAATTAATTATTTGAATTCGAAGGGATATTTTTGTTTCCAGTCTTTTTGTAACGCGGTTATGGAAGGTTTTATGAGTGCACGAAGATCGTGTACTGAGGTTGCACTATGTTTGTGAAACATGTTGTAGGCAAAAAACCCTCACCCACTTATTTTAGTAATTTCATGTTGATAATGGGTTTGGTTCACACCTTAGGTAGTAAATAAGACCCGATTGTAAATGGTGTCCTTTTGTAGATTAAAATACAAATGCGTCTAAAATATTGCTTTAAATCAGTACAACTGTAGCCTGAACCGAACACATATTAAGTTATGGTTGTAGTTTGATAGTAGAGTTGAGTTAGCATATTTTCTAACCAATGTTCATTTTTGCATTGTGAATAAAACAGCCAGATCAATCATTTTTGGTAGAACCTTTTAACCATCGTCTATGAATTTTATTCATCGATTGCTGTAAAATAACGTTCTCTATTTCATAAGACCTAAGATGAATTTATTATTTAGTTCATGTTTTATGCATACACTTTACGGATAATAATGGTGATCCATGCAAAAGGAAACCAGCTACGTACTGTCACGGGTAGGACCAGGCCAGCAGCGGAAAATAAGTGACTAAAGAATTAAATTCGTTGGGTTTTACGTCCTACTTAATCAGATAACATCTGTACAAATATATTAATATTGAGTTGTACACGGCCAGATCAACCATATATAATCTAACATCTGCACAAATACACTAACGTCGTACAGAATATCGATTCCTTCCATAGACAATAAAGGAAAGGAGCCAGAAAAAAGCACAGAGAACTACTTAAGTTCACTACAGAACCAACTCGCCATTAAAATATCCTCGCATTGACGTAGAAGAGCCGAATGAAGTTTACGTAATAAAAGCAGTAATGGTGGACACTGGGTGGACCCGATCCATCGTAATACCCATTGGATATCCACTTTTATTGAAATGTGCTAACTGCTGTAGGATTATAATTTAGACCACCAATGCAGACAACATGCTTACTTTCATTTGCATCTACCATCTTCAGATTCAGTTTGATTAGAACCCATCATCAGATTGACAAATCATACGTACATCAGCAAAAGGTTAGAATAATACAATAAAATCTTAGATACTTGCTGTGTCAAAATTGCACAAATTGTTCGCGATGTATATTCACAAACTAAACCATGTCTATTGATCCTGGCTTTTTCTCTACGTCTGTGTGTAGAGAAAAATGTGTGTATGTATTTTTGAGTTTGTCGTATTTAATGTAAGTCGTGTAAAACAAAGTAACTACAGGTAAATTTAGCATGGTACAACTACAGCAGCGTAAGCGAAAACAAATACCCGTCGTCAAATTATTTCTGAAGTATTAAAACAACTCCAACATATACTTCTGCTCTTCTCTCACCATTATATTACTTTTCCTTTTTAACGCCAGTGTCAAACTCCTCAAACTCGATTTTGATTTCCCTCCATTCTCAAGTGCAGTGGTTTAATGTCAATGACCAAAACCACGACAACTACTTTTTGCATTTGAAGTTACAAACAGTTTCTCATTATTCGTAATATCTTCAACCCGATCCATTAGGGGTAACCTTCAGTTCAAATTTCATTCTATTTTGGTGGAGGATTGCATCCGTTGTAATGGTATTTGACAATCTGCTTGGTGTGGATTGCAGTTGAGCATTACCTTTTCGACAGTATGGAGTTCTGAGTAACATTCGTAACAAATTCCAAGTTATTGGTCACATAGTTGTTAATTCACCGCTGTTTTTTCTTTTTTCCCTACCAAAAATTATGTGGAGAAAACTTTAGCAAACACCTTTGTTGAATGGTACAATTAACATCCACTTTGATATATCGCTTGGGTTTTGCTCTAACAATTTCATCTCATTTAAAGGTATTGATCAGTACACAATTTATGGCCTCAGTAGATGCAAGTGATCCTTTTTCTCCATTAACAGTTAAATAACGTTTATTACTATTTTACATAACAAACCAACTATACATTTACTACAATACTGGAGAACACGCATACGTGAAATTTCTTGCCACTCAGTAATAGTTTTCGAATAAATCAGCCTCGTCTTAGCTAATCACAAGTGCAATTAATTTAACCGATAAATGGATCTCAAAGAGGCCATATAATTTGTCTGAAATCAAGGCAGGCAGAAGTTGACTGGTGAGCACAGTAATCAAGTCGTACGAAACAAAGTACGCTGATACACCAGTGGTAACAGTGTGCCAAGGACTTTCTTTTTGGTTGATTACAGTTGCATAATTTGCAAATAACTTACTGTCTCTGGAATATATTGGCTATGTAGGATTTATAAATCAGATATATATATATATCTATGACAATGATCAGTCCGGTAGTACAAATTTGAATTTTTTTCAACCATCACAAAAAATGCAGTAATGAGAGGGAAAACAACTGGTCTATTTTAAGAAAAGCGCTAACTATATGTAACGCATAGTGCGTAAAAGGACATTCTAATCGACTGCAACAGAACTTAAATATCATTTATTTATGAAAATGAAATTAAAATCAGATGCTAGCAAGTTCAAACAGTCGGTGGTGTACAATGATTGCTTTTGAAATCGTATATCATAGTGGAAATATAACCGAACAACTCATATATTAATATGACAGGTAAACATATTACCAAATACATATTACCATGTTGAAAGCATGGCTACTCAAACATGGGTCGGAGATGGTCATGTAATTCGAAGGTATAATCATAATATACATGGTAACCAATTACAAATCCGAAACTAGAATTAGGTTATGTAGGAGAACTGAGTAGCCAACATATGCAGTTTCACAAGCAGGACATGCATCCAAGTGATGTTGAACATACAATATACATGTACTGGTATTTGAAAGTTTAATTTCACAAATCTATTAATGTTGTATGGACATATTGGTAGTATCAGCCTAGTATAGCATGTGCAAATCAGGCACTTATATGAAGTATGCTAGTACAATAATATATTTTCTTATGATGATGATTTGTTCATGGCATTATTTCATGTTTGTTTATTAGGCTGATGTTTCTTTAAAAAAACCTTTACTAATACACCTTACGCATATGCACACATTTATCACACTTAATTTATCTTCACTCTGAAAACTGCAGACTCGGTAAATAATATATAGATTTCAAAGTCTGTAATAAACTGCTGTTTGCAATCAAATTACCGTATACCATTGTCAGCATAATGCGACGTCAGTCATAAATCATCAAGGGATCGTCTATGCCTTCCACACGCATTTCGTTTGAAACACATTGAACATCAGTTCACATAGTTGTATGGGATCTTTAAAATCGGTACTTAAAAATTATGAATGATGGATAAAAAAAATCATACCAACAAGATTTCTAAAGACTTTCCTGTATACGATGTTCTGCATGTACTTTTGAAAACCCGGTTTAGTAGTCCCAAGCAATATCTTCAGTCCGGACATTTATGTCGTTCTAGACAGTGCTACATAAAGCTGTCAATGTGTAAAAACCGGCCTTAGCAAATAAATTCCAACCTGCTCTAAAGTTTGACCCTGACTTTTGTTAATTGTCATTGCAAAACAGTCTTTAACTGGGAATTGATGTCGACGCGGGACAAATGGCCACTTCGTGTCATCAGAGGTTAAAACTATCCTCGGAATCAATACTTTCCTACCCACATTCTTCCCTGTTACAATCTTAGCTTCAATAACCTCCACCGATAGTTGCGCGACAATTAATCTCGTTCCATTTCATAAACCTCGACTCTAGTTAAGATTCTTCATCAACATTATTGGCACACCCACCTTCAAACAACTCATGATTCGACAGGCCTGAAAGTTTTAATGTGTTTAAAAATTCAAGAGGATATAGAAGATGATGTTCTTCGGTTGTATTAGACATAGGGCTGATTGAATCCGCGCTGTAATAAATTTGCATGGTACCACTTATTAGATCAATTGCATATGAATTAATTTCTTCAACGCAATCGTTTGTTGGAGCTAGAATACATCTTTCTTGCAAATAGGATTTTTTTTAATATATTCTTATCCAAATCATGATACGTCATTTCCACAACTGTATGAATGACATTATCTGCATTTGGTATAAGATATTCATCAGGTATCTGAATTCAAGTAGGTTCTTCACCCACGTCTAAGGACATAACATCATCTTCCCTTCGCCCATGTCTAAAATCCAGTTAGAAAACGACGACAGCTTTGATCTTTCATCTCCTGATAAGTTGTTATTTTTCAATCTCATGTTTATTGTTAGAGTGAAAACTTTTCACTTTTTCCACAGAGGCAAATAATTTATAGTAGAGCAAAAAATCATCTCTCTTGTGCCTTTACGAACAAGAGGCAGTGTCTGCCTGAAATCTCCACCCAGTACAACTGTCTTCCCACAAAAAATTTGACCATCATCATTATTCAAGTCAGAAGAGGCTATATCTGACAATGACTTCTCAAATGCTTCAAGTGCATTTCGGTGAACCATAGGAGCCTTATCCCAAATAATCAAATCCATACGTCTAAGTAAATCAGCCAAGCACGACTGCTTGGAAATATTGCAAGTCGACATGTCATCGAGATTCGTAGGAAATTTGAATCTGAATGTGCAGTTCGTCCATCGGGAAGTAGAAGCGATGCAATGCCAGAAGATGCTACCAACAATACATTTCTACCTTCCGCTCGCATAGTGTAGTCTAAAGTATTCCATAAAAACATCTTCCCTGTCCCTCCACTTTCGTAGACAAAAATAGACCTCCACTGCGGTTACAAACGGAGTAAACTATGGCGTCAAAAACCATTTTCTGCTTTGAATTTAGTAATGGCACTGAATGTTCTGCTTCCATTCGTAACAAATCACAGTCATAGTCAACTTTGTCGTATAGAAGTGTGTTATCCACCGAATGAAAACTTCCAAGGTCGGCTTCCGCTGCCGACCAGAACTCGGTTAGCGATCTGTTGTTTTTGAGCATAATCTTTTCTAAAGCAAGTAATACTTGCTTCTAATCTCACAATTTTCGAAGACATCTCATGTGACCGACATCCGTTCCCGCGTACGTACCTCCATTCCGTATCCTCGCTACACTTCTCCCAATGTTTATCCCTCAGTTGTTTCGCATCTGAAACCTTACAAAAACACAACAACGTTGCAAACATTTCTCGTATACAGTTCGGGGATGCCCATGAAGCAGCTTCAGTCAATGCATCATCCCACTCATTGTCATCGTCTAACAAACCCCATGCAAGGCATGCGTCTTTGAAGATGTTGAAAACAACACCATTTATTGTTCGAATATCTTCATAGCATGTAGATTCGTGAACAATATTTAAAAGCATACGCATATAAAACCTCTTCACTGACATAGGATGTGCATAATGTATCCCACCTATACATTCTCTTTTCTGCCTCATCCTCCACTCCTTTATAGACTTATCTCATACCCACTTAGCAGGAAAATCGACATAAGTAAGTTGGCGAGCTGCGTGATACATTCTATTAGTCTCCAACCACCGATTGAACATAATTTTGCATAGATTATGCCTACTTTGGACGTCATTTAACCGTTCTGTTTCATCAAAATACACGGTTTTCTCTCCCGGCAAATGAAACATTAACCTCTCTACCGCTGGAGTGTGGTACTAAACATCAAACTCAAATATTCGCCATGATGCTTTTGAAGCTGAAATATATCTACAGTCCAAATAAGTTTTTATTTCATCAACCTCCTGAACTAACGTGCATTCTTTGTTCGCACTATCTTCAATAACAACAGTTGCTCTATCATGCCCCTTGTTGATGTACTTAAAAATGTATTTGACGGACCTTTCTCTATTACATATCTCTACACTAATATGTTCTTGATATTTGACAACTAAATCAACATTATGAGGTATAACCCAACCGTTATCCTGCACAAACCCATTTGCAGTCTCAATTAACAACCCATTATTGTGTCGTCTGTACATAGGAAATCCAAATTTTTCAATACTGGTTTCATTCCTGTATTATTTAGGATAATGCTTGGAGCATGAACCTTCCACCATGCAAGCACATCCAAGATTTTCATAACCGCATGGACCGTGAATCATGTACAGACACACTGACCGATAAGCAAATAGATCCACATGTTTACTGGTATCTCAGCACTAATCACTACATCAACTTGGCTAACAGTCTTCGGTCTCTGATCGCCAAACACAAATAAGTATATGAGCATGTAGTAGTCCTCTTTTCCAAAATTCAATTGTGTACACAACTGAAAAAAAGAAATAAAAAATAAGCTAAGTCGGCGAAAGCACATTTAAAAAATGTGTAAAATTAGTAAGAATTTGTCAAACTTACGTGCTTTGACTTTTTCAAAATGACATTTTGTCTTTATGTTGTACAGTAGCTCCATAAGCTTCATGTGGAAAACACGGGGAATAATGTCCGGTCTATCCCCAGCTTTCTGACCGGGAAAGTTGAGTAAAGCCATTTCAATCTTAGGCCACTTTGGGTTGCACGTAAACGTTACAAAAAAATCTAGGGATCCTGCCCACTGACAGATGGCCATAGCATCTTGGTAGTTTTGCACCATGTACCTAGGACCTCCTGTGAAAGAGGAGGGTAGAACAACCTTTCTTCCTATTGTGAGTGCACTCATGTCACCAGCCGTAATAGCATCTTGCAGTACAGTTGACATCGTATTGTACATTGGTTACTCTTTACCCACAACCATCTGTCTTCTTCAATACATGTGTAACTTGTCTACAATAAACTGGTGGAAAAGCCTACCACCTCACAACAGAACCGAGCCATCTTCTACTCTGTGCTGAATAAGATAAGCGTAATATTCCTGCATTGTCACGGTCGTTCTTTTAGTTTCTAAACATATTTCAAATTCTCTATATCCTACATCACACCTGAAATCATCCTCATCATAAGGAAAAAAAGTGGATATTGCATAGACATAAAAGAAGGGTGCTTTTCACTAATCCTTTTCAGTACCTCATTCCTATCTTCAATCACAATATTATAACATCCAAACGAATCCACATTTGAGTTATTAATCAATGCTGCAATCTCCGACGTAGTTGGTAAATTGTACTGTCATCCATCCTGTAACGCCTCTCCAACAGTCTGACGATGATAGGCTTTCAATGCATGAAATCTATCTCTAGCCATCCTAAATAGTTTGGCCAACTCGCTATAGTGGTTGAATATGCGTTTTAGATTATTGACAACACCCACATCTAAATTTTACGTCATACTTTCACCACATGATGCCTGATTATTGGCTTTATTACTGGTGTCGTAGAAATATAACTGAGCAAATTTTGGTTTACCCGTCATCGGCAGAAGTGAGCCAATTCGATGGTGGTTTTGACCATTCAATCTGAAAACATATGGTCAACATTCCCATCCTTTGACGTGAAAGCAAAAATAGAATTATAAACTCGTATATGTTGCCGAAATTCCTTTGAAATAGATCCTCCATTGTAGTCCAGAAGATCCATTAAATAGTTGGGGGCTGACCATAGGTTGGCAGCTGAACCTTTCCCTTCTGACAGCATATTGAAAATTTTGGATTTGAATTCGTACTCCCCTTTTTTACCCTTTCTTCAAACTAAAGCAACGCTCCACAGTACGAACATGTACATGTAGTGGGACCAAAACTGCGCACGGAAAACATTTTACCTGCATATTTAGCAAAAAAATTTAGAAAAGGTTTGAACGGTGAATGCATTTTATACTAACCAAGTTAATGTGCGTTACATACACTGCCCGTAATTCCCAACTGCAGAAAGATGGGTACACTGTGAAGCAGCAGAAACGGGAATGTTGTTCCCATGTTGAGCTAAGTCAAATGATGCCGGAAATGAGTCGGTGGGACACCCCGTCAGGTTGTGGTTTTTTGCAATAACAGACAATAATGTTTTGAACATTCAAAACCTGTAATAACCTGCAGTAGACATACTGTAAAGGAGACGTATGAAGTTCTATCAATGTCCCATAGCAGATGAAGAATAAAATCATTCATACATATAGCCGCCGTCCACATTATTTTGTGCCTCAGTTTTCGATGTTTGTGATGGCGATTTATCTGACAAAATTCAAACACAGAACAACATTTCGTAAATGGTTGGGTTACTATGCATAGTCAGATGAAAAAAAGGTAGTAAAATGGTAATAACTCTGTCGACGGTAAGATCGCTCGATAGAAATCAATTTGATGGCGTCCTCCTCATGCTGTTGACAAAGAAAGTCAAAGAAATTATGTAGGGACATGTCTATGAAATCATGACAAGAGTGACTGCGCCGCATCCATCCAGTTGTATGGTATCTTTTTGCCCGTTTCCACCCCAGCAGCAGTCTGCATCTCGCTCTTGCAGACTTGCATATCTAGGTTTATAAATTAATTCAGCCTCAGGACAGGCAGAGTAATATCAATTTGACAGCATGTAGAACGTAAAGAAACATTAAGATAGTTGTAAACGGTAGAACAATGTGTACATAGATGGTATCAAAAGCACCGAGTGCTGACATGCATGCGTGTGCAACATGCTAATGTCGGACACCAAAATCAACCATCTAGCCTATCAACGTTGGATATGATGAGTGCGTTGAGTCGAGGATAGCTGGTGGGAAACAAAAGGGATTTTAAAAAAAGTAATAGCAATAGTTATACGTGGTTAGACCATAAGGTGGAGAAAGGCAAACAAAAATAATAAGACAGTGATAAATAATGAAAACATGTGTAACGTTTATCCAGTTAACATTAAGCCTCGAAAGTAGGTGGAGGTTGAAAGCAGTACAACAAATAGAGAACAAAATTATCATTTTTTTAGTCGGAAATAATAGGCATGTTCAGAATGAACAAAACCATGAAAAACAGGGAAGACATATGTAGTTGGACCTATAGATCATGTACTCATAACCTTATTTTCCTGGACCTATAGACCAAGTACTTAGAAACCTTATGTGCCAAGAAACACCTTCACTGTACAGAGCGGTGGACAGCTAGTATTAAGCGAAATTAGCATTCAAAGACACAATTATTCAATGGGACTTGCGTAGAATTGACATTCACTATTATACCTTTAGTCCATAATCCGTGCATAGATTAAATGTTAACTGACAAAAGATAAAACTGGGACATACACGCTCCTATCGTAATTTTGCTTAACTGAAAATATATATTTGTCTAAACTACATGCAATATTGGTCTGATTTTGGTTGGGGAATGGTGGATGCGCCTTCGGCCCCATATAATCTGCACGAAGTGTTTTTCCCCTCTCTAGTTTTCACCTTGTTATCACAATTTCCAGATTAACCTCGTTTGAAAAAAAATTGTTATCATTTCCGCCAATTTGTTTGGGACATGAACCAGTACGCCATTATTAGTTTTATTCAATAACTAAAAGGATGGTGGTAAAAAATAATAATACTATACATGGGATACTGGTACAGCTAGTAGTAGAATAACCGCAGACAAATCACTTATGCTATGAAATTGGAAGGAGGCCCATGCGTAAGTACAGATGGCAATGATATGTCCTTTAAAGAACGAAAGCTGACGCTCCAACCACTGAATATGATATAGGTAGATCAAATCGTTGGAATGAGTATATGAGAAATCACAATTGACATTTGCAGTCTGAAATTGAAATATTGAGAAATTCTTAAAAGCAAAAATTTATTAAGGAACGCTTAAATGGTAAATGCACGTATATTACTGAATTTGTATGAAAAGCATTCTGGATGCTAAAGCGTACTTATTCACACTTTACTTAAACTGAAAAGATGAGTCACAGCTGTTGAGGTGTAGTATAGAAAAGCAGTTGATTCAAAAAGTCAAAAAAGGAAAGGAATATAAAAAACTGTTACCAATTCAGAACGGTCCAATAAAGCGAGCGAAAACAAAGCCAAGTAGGTTGGCTGTATCTTCAATTCGTAAACCAGCATGCTGGAAATTCACTTGTGCAACTACCGGTATAGCTTCTGTTTACAGAGAAAAAACGTTGGTTGCCTGCATAAGCAAACACCGGCTTTTAAAAATGGAGGCAACTGGTGCAATCAGAGTGTAATGTAATTCATGCTGATGATCCTTGGTGACATATATCAAAATTATTAACATTAACATTGCAGTAAAAATATACCATAAACATATAAATGAAGAAAATATGGGTAAAGCATTTGTAGATAATTCTTGAACGAAAAATTGAATGGTATCCAGAATCTACCGAAAATATAGAAGGTAGCAGTAGTGCAAATCAAGCACGTGATGTTAATGATGGGTTGGCGTTAGCAGATGGAGTAAAAATTTAAATTCACCAACTACAAAAAATAGGTAGGACTCAGGTGTGGTGATAAAAAATAATCAGTTCACAGTTGACGTTTGCAGTCTGGAATTGAAGTATTGAGAAATTCTTAAAATCAAAAGTTTGTTAAGGAACGATTAAATGCTAAATGCACATATATCACTGAATTTGTATGAAAATAATTATAGACACTAAAGCGTGCTTATTCACACTTCACTTAAATTGAAAAGGTGAGTCACAGCTATTGAGGAGTAGTACAGAAATGCAGTTGATTCAAAAAGTCAAAAATGGAGAGGAATACGAAAAACTGTTACCAATTCAGCACAGTTCTGAGAAATGCGAGTGAAAAAAGAGCTAAGTAGGTTGATTGTATCTTCAACTCGTAGACCAGCATGATGGAAATCCACCCGTACAACAACCGGTATAGCTTCTGTTTACGGAGCAAAAACGTTGGCTTCCTGCAAAAGAAAACACCGGCTTTTAAAAAGGGAGGTAACTGGTGCAATTAGAATGTAATGTAATTCATGCTGATGATCATTGTTGACATGTAGCAAAATTGTTACCATTAACATTGCATTGCAAATAAACCATAAGCATGAAAAACGAAGAAAATATGGGTAAAGCATTTGTAGATAAACTGTTGAACAAAAAATTAATGGTATCCAAAATCTGCCGAAAATATAGGAGACAATAGTACTGCAAATCAAGCATGTAATGTTAACAATGGGTTGGCGTTAGTAGACGGAGTTAAAATGTAAATTCACCGACTACAAAAAACAGCTAGGCCTCCTGTGCGATGATAAAAAGCAATCAGTTAATGGAAATTTGAAGTAAGCAGAAAATTGTAGTAATAGATTAGGTAAAACAGTTTGGATAAACCATAGAGGTTTGAATCTGCAAGTGGAAAGTAAACTACTTATTCATACGTATATGCACATACATATGCGCATGGATGATTTTCGAAAGAAAGATTAACAAAGTACAAATGGTTTATGATAACATCAATTTTTTTTAATTCTCCTCTGCTGAGAAACATCTCTCGTGTTTGCAGAGATGGATAGCAAAAATTAAGAAGAAGTAGCATTTACAGACATAGTCAGTAAAAGGGACGTGTGCAAAACTGATATTCAAAGTTGTATCTTTAGCTCATTACCCTTGCATAGATTGAACGTTAATAAGCAGAAAATAAAAGTGAAACATATGCACTACTACTGTACTGTACTGTTGCCTACATCAAACTATATAGTTAGATGTAATACATGCAATTTTAGAGTGAATTTGGCTGGGGGCTGCTGGATCTGTTTGTGGATCTGTTTTCAGCCCCATATAAGTTGTACAAAATGCTTCTAGCTCTATGGTTTTTAGCTTGGGTTCACAGTTTCCACTGTAACCCTACCTGAAAATTTTGTTTCTTCATTTCCTCTACTTGATTTCTGTCATTTGGCAGTTCGTTGTTATTATTTTTGTTTAAAGACTCATTTGACGATGCTTCAAAAATAGCATCCTGTATATGTGATTTCGCGGCACATCTAAAACTACCGTAATCGTGTTCAAATTATGCCTGTAGCAAAACTAAAAGGAGGCCTATGCTGCATTATAAGTGGCAACGTTCCGTCCTTTAAACAGTAAAATCTCAAACCCCGACCATTGAATGTGAAGTTACATAAAAACGTGGAATGAATATAAGAGGAATGACAGTTGTCGTCTGTAGTCTGGAATTCAAATATGTATAAAATCTTAGGTACCGAAAGTTGGTAACAAACACTCGAATGATAAATAAACGCATTGCACTTAAGTCCCGGGGAAAGAAATATGGGCAGTAAAGCGTGTTTGTTCGTGCTTCACTTAAACGGAAAAGAGGATTAACTTATTGTACTTTGAAGTACAGATATGGATACGTGTGGAGAAGCAGATAAAGATTAAGTTGTAGAAGAAGCAATACAGAAATGCATATGTTCCAATAAATGTAAAGTGGAAAGGGATGTGGAAAATTGTCACCAAATCAGCACGCATTTAGTAATTGAGGGAGGACATAGCCAGGCAGGATGAATGTAGTTTGCCTGCAAAAGCACGGACGTTGTTTGCCTGCAAAAGCAAATAGTGGAGTTAAAGGAAATTAATAGCTGATCCAACCAGAGTCTTACGTGAGTCATGTTGGTAATATTTGGTTGCAGGTAAGTAAATAGACAGCGATAACATTGCAGTAATAACATGTCAGACAGCACGAAAAATGAATTAAACAAAGCTGAAACAGTTGTAGATAAACTTAGTAACGGCACTGAACTATTTCCAATATCTGTTGAAAATCTGTGAGATAGCAGTAGTGCAAATTAAGCGGTTAATGTGAAATAGGAGTTGATAATAATAAACGGGGTAAAAAAAATAAGCAACAACTACATATGGTAGCGACCAGCCCAGTGTGATTATGGAAAACATCAACGTATGAAAAGTTGAACTGAATTGAAAATGATATCAGTATGGATAAACCGTAACTTTTTGTTTTTATTTTTTATTTTATCCTGCATAGAAAACCATAGAATACCATACTGTGGTAAATATTAACATATTAAATGTTATACAATGTAACTGTAAAGGATAGTCAATAAAAGTTTAGTTCATGTCATATACATACAATGGTTAGTGATTCGTTTGCTGGGACAACTGATCAAGCGACATACTAAATGTTGTACAATATAACTGTAAACGATGGTCAAAAAAGTTCAGTTCTTGTCATATACATACAATGGTTAGTAATTCGTTTGCTAGGACAACTGATCAAGCGAACATACCATGTCGTACTAAAAGTAATACACTGTGTAACAACTTAAATTGAATATGTCTTAAACTGAAATTCACGTCAAAGCAGTAAGCGATCTCGATCAGGTACGACCCCCTTTTTCTATCATTATTATCTTACTGTTACACCAAGGAGTTGAGCTAGATCATAAATATGTTCTCCGTTATAGTATCACCAAGTAAATCAAACCAATCTTGGGAACTTCAGGGACGGCAGAAGGTACGGATGATAACAGGAAATGAAATATGATACATGCACTATAGGGAAGGCTACAGTCAGTTAAATAATAGCTGTCACAGTTACCAGTTGTAACGACCCGATATTTTCAACCATTCGCATCCATTATAAGTGTATAGGTAGACACCCATACTGGAATTGAATTGCTCAAAATACCGCGTTGTAAATAAAAATTTGGCAAATCTCAGAATATACAGTAAATAAAAATCACAGATCACAAACACAGAGTAATAATAATGCAGCGGAAGTAAAAGAAATAGTAGTTCATGAAGCTACTATATAAAAATATCAGAGTTACATAAAATACATCAGAAGAAATAAAGTACAAAGGAAGTCTCACTACATAGAAGTCTACTAATACAAGAGCTGAACGGAACAACAGACTGCAAAAGATAAACTTGACAAGTAGATAATCTCCAACGATTTCAATCTCCAGAAAGTGGAAATCCAAATCTGTGAATAACTCAGGCTGACCCAAGCGTAAATAAAAATACAAACACTCGAGTCAGAACATACATACTTATACAATGTAAACCAACTCAAGTGAACTGTAGTAAAAATACAAGTAACTTAAAGTATGCTTGGGACCGTCCATCCTCTAAGGATCCGTTAAACTATTTATTATATAGTAATATACGCTATATACAGTAGTGTCTAATCAGTAAAGTATAATCATATAGAAAATAGCGTTAAGGGGATGGTGAACCTTAACGCGGTCGGATCTTTAAAACCAAAATCGTAGTGGGCTCGATATAAGGATATGACACGGCACGCGAGGCAATGCCAGGGTGATATACCGTTTGCACTCCCGGACCGGTGGCGACGGCAAGCCAGCAGCTTCCGCCCACCTCGAACAATACCCCCGAATCAAAGTGGCGCCACGTATCGAATCACAAAAGTAATAGAATGGTTTCTGATGGAGCATGCTCAATGAAAGAGTGCGACCCTTTGTGTAGCCCGGTATAGCTCCTATTTTAGTCATTATGCCAACTCACGGGAGTTGGGTCCACGTAATATATCTCGAGAACTTCGCCACCATCCTACTTCATTCTGGAATCTCCACCGCGTACACAGTTGTTAAAGTGGTTTTGGGTATTGGCCGGCTATAAGACAATATCCGATCCCGGTCTCTTTAACAACCAATCGTTATTATAACCCGTAGTTATAACTTAAAACAATATTTTATACTTCAAAATAAAATATCATTTCAACCAAATCTTTATCAAAATAAAGATTAAATCATTTCCAAACCATTTCAATATATCATCATGCCATATGTTTCAATTCAAATATTTATCAAAATAAATATCAAGTCATTTCTAACCATTTCAATATATTAAATTATCATATCCTTTCAAAACTTCCTTTCAAATCATTTAACATCAAAACATCATTTCCTTTCATAGCTTCATTTTCAAAATATCATATCTTTCAGAACTTCTTTCAAATCATTTTAATATCAAAGTACCGTATCTTTCAAAACTTCATTTCAAATCATTTTAATATATCAAGATACCATATCTTTTCAAAACCACATTTCAAACCATTTTAATATATCAAAATAGCTATATTTTTTCAAAACCACATTTCAAATCATTTCAGTATACCAAAATATCATATCTTTCAGTACCACATTTCAAATCAATTTAATATATCAAAAGTTATATTTCAAAACAAATTACTTCATTTTAAATCATAAAAATGAAGTTATTACATTTAATAATTAAATTATTAAATTCCAAAAATTTAAACTTTTCAATATTCATTTATGCACTTAAATTTATTAAAACAATGAAAATTTAAGTTTCGCAGCATTTAGAAAATGCTACAAAAAGTTACATTCAAAAACAATTCAATTTAACAAAAGACAGTATTAAAAATGCTGTTAATTAACTTCAAATATTCAATAGAATTTCACAAACACTTATATTTTTATTTAAATCATTTTTAACTTATAAAATCATACATTTTCACATTTATAAGCATCATTTGATTTTTCTTAAATTCATGATTTTATAAAGTTAAGTTTCCTTTCAAGAATCAATATTTATTAATAATTCGCTTATTAAATTTCAACATTCAAATTTAAATTCATTACGTTAATTTCAACTTAACACTTAAGTTTAAAATTTCAAATATAACTTAATTCCATTTTATTTAACTTAACTTAAAATTTCACTTTTAAACCAAATTCATAAATTCCAATTTAAGTTATATTTTCAAATTCAACTTAATAGTCACTCATTAACATTTAACTTTATTCAAAAATCATTAATATGTTATAAAATCATTTAAAATTAATTTAACTTCAAAATATCATAAATTTATCATATTTCAAAGTTAATTTAAATTCCATTAAAAATTAAATCAAAATTTCCAAAATAATTTACATTCAGATTTTCTAACTTTTCCATAATTTATTTAACTTATAGATTTCCATAAAATCAATAATACTTTACAAAAATTATATTTTTATTTAATTTTAAATCAAAATATTATAATAATTAAATTTTCAAAATATTTTAAATTTTTTAGAAAAACATATTTTAACTACGTGCCTGTATATAATTTTCTACGCCAGGTAAAGTGATACGGGTAATGTATCATTTCAACCCGTAATTTACAAAGAAAAATCCGGGTTTTATCATTTCAAACCCGCAGTCCCAAGTAAATAAAATAAGTTGAAAATCATTCAGGCCTATCATTTCAGGCCATAACAATTTTTCCTTATTCTAAAGTCCGTTCGGATATGTATCATTTCAACCCATAGTGATTCTAATCTAAAGGGAACTTGCAGTGTGATGGACAGATAAAATAAACAGAATAGCATGAAATAACAGTAACATATAACATAATAGGTGTAACAAAAGGTGTGAACATCATATGATAATAATATAAGCAGTTATAACATGATCATATAGTTCTACAGATTCACAGGGTGTCAATTTACTACTTATATAAGTACATAATGTCTGGTGAGAAATACTCACTTGTTTGAGCTGGAGATTGCGATACAAATGACCAAAACTAAGATCTTCAAAAGCACGATGGCACGATAAAGATTTGATATTGAGAGAGCCAAAGATAATTTCCTTATTCAAATATTTACACAAAACAATGCAAATATATGTAAGTTTCAACGCAAGTTATCACCAAATAGCATTAGAAACAAAACCCCAAAACAACATTAAACGAATTGCACTTGTTCTCAACCTCATATGCTTCAGTTAGACATGGAATAAGCTCAGCTAAGGCAGAGGATTGGGTCAGGTTTGGGGTCCAAAGTAGTCGGCCATCATGGTGTAAAAGTGATGAGATGGTATAGGTGCAAAACTATACAATTTCAAGGCAACTACAAGGCAACAACTTCATCTCTATGCTCCTATTGTGCTTGGCCAGAGGCTAGGTGGGCCCAACCAGTGGTGCATGTGGTGGTGGGTGATGTGGAAGAGGGTGGAGGTCAGGTCATAGGTGGTGGTGGTAGTGGCGGCAAATGGTGGTAGAAGGAGGAGATGACAATTTTAGGTCATAAGTGATAATTTGTGATGGTTTTTGGTGGATTTTGTAGTGGTCTTCACCTTGGATTGGCTCGGCCTGAAATGGAGAGGTAGTAGGATGGGAGATGGTCAGAGGAAGGGGATGGTGGAGGTCAGGTCAGATCTGGTTGAGGAGGAGCCAAACTATGAAGGTGAGAACAAGTACAAAATTCAAATAGAAAAGTAGAAAAACAAAGGAAGAAGAAGATGAAAATGGAAGCCATTACCTTCAATACTTCTAGCCGTGAGTTTGATGATGGAAAGTGAGAAGTTTCTCACGTGAATAGGAAGAAAAATACACGGCTATTCAATAGAAAAAGAAAAAAAATGGTCAAAGAGTAAATGAGGAAACGGTAAAAGAAACGACTTAGGAGGTGAAACGACTTTACGTTTCAAAGCTTTTAAAACCTTTCAAATTTCCTTAATTTTGTTTATATAACTTGATATTTCTTGAAATAATAATAATCCCAGATAAAATTTCTAAAATTTATCAAAATATAAAAATATATACAATATTTATTAATTATATAAAGTTAAATTAAGGAAAATAGCTAAAAATAGTAAACTAGTCTAGAAATTTTGAAATTACATGAAATAAATTTTAGAAAATTCATATGAGCTTGTAATATATTTTCAAACATAAATAATAATATAAAATAAAAGTACATTCGCAAAATAAAAAAAATTAAATTTAAATATAATTTTAATGAAGAAAATAGCAGAAAATAAGAAAACAACCTGTTTAAAAAAAGAAGAAATCAACACGGTAAACTTTGGAAAAATTATAACATCACTAAAAAATATATTAAAAGACAAAATATACTTAAAATAACCCATTAACACATATGAAAAAAAAATTAAATTAAATTTAAAGAAAATAGAAAAAGATTTAAAGAAATTTCTTAAAAATCCAAAACAGTGTCCAGAAATTACAAATAAATCACCATTGACTTTGGAAATTTTTTTACTTCATTTTAAAATTATTATAATACAAAAATATACATACAATAACATATTAAAATAAATAAAATAAGATTTATATAATTTAAAATAGACAAAATTGTTAAATAAGTCAAATTACACTCAAAATTGAAATGTAAATAACTTTTACAGTTTAACTCCGTTTTCAACGAAACGAAAAACAGTTTTCAAGTTATTACATCTATTTTCATAATAAAAGATAAAATTTAAGATTTTAAATAATTTAAATTTGAAGTTTAAAAGTCACAGTTTGAACAGCTTGAACAGAAATCCACTTTACAGTAAAATATTCAAATTATACTGGTTTGAACTATAAATCATTTAATAATCATAATTTATATTTAAAATGAAATGTTTGAAATAAAACAAATTTAAAAAAAATTAAAAATAAAAGAAAGTCCAATTTAAATAGTATACAAAAATCTAGGGTTGTTACACTCTACCCCACTCAAAACTTTTCGTCCTCGAAAAGGGATGAGGTACAGAAAAGCACAGAAAAAGATAGAGTGAAATAGGATTAAGATAAGATGACAATAAGATTGAAATTATATCTGATAACTGTTGTTATAGGTAAGTTTAACAAGGTGGAGATGATCTTTCCAAGATTCTCCAAAATTAAGAACACAAGCACGAAAAATGTGGATCCAAAATGATTACCAAAGATTATCAAGGATTATAGAAAGATTTCTAAACGGAAACATTATAGAAAGATGTCTATACCAGTCTGTAGGAAGATAAGGACAACAAAAAGATAGTTTGAAAAACAAAATAAGGAAATAAATTTGAAAGCATGGAAATTTCATCTTAAATAGAGAATAAATCTTTACACAAGTTAAATAAATCTTAACTATCCCAAATTTCATTATCTTATTATCCAATCGTCTTAAATTAACAATTTTTAAAATCATGGGTTTGAAAAATAATCATTTATTACACTCACAATGTACTTAATAAATTTTATTCTTCTTTATTCCTAATTAAAATTAAATTTATTCCTCTCAATATATTTATCACTTATGGTAAATATGCTTACACTTATTATAACTGCTTTCTTTTATTCTTAGTTCTTTTAACATTATTTTATTGTAAGTCATTCAGTTACCCTTTATTATATTACCTCTGTTAATCATTTTATAATTAAAATTTAAGAGTATAACATTTATTATAACCACTCAAATTTTATTTATAAATCTTTTTATATTGTATATTATCCAATTACATTTTTAACTTCTGAATTTAGGTAAGTTATATTTGAATGCAATTGTATTATACAATTAACTTTCCAATTAAATCATTTCATGCTTGATATTCATCCAAAATTTTGATTTGATTTTTTTTTTTATAATTGGAATTATTCTTTAAAATAAAATTTAAGAACTAAATTTTCGATTTCTTCAAACCATTTAGAGATAACTAAATGTATGTACATAGTTTATCAAATAAAATTTAAATCATATGTCTATATATATTATAAATCAAGTCATATTTTAGAAATTCAATTCAAATCAATTTGATTTACCAAAACAAAGCTGTAGCAAGACTACAGAGCCGGCTCTTCACTTCGAGACTCGAAAATGAATGTCGATGATGCTGCAGTCATCGCCGAAATTATTTCCCAGCGATAAAGAGAAGAGCATTAATTTTTAAACTTTAAAAATCCTTTGGAAACATATTCTTATTCGAAAATACTTTAAATAATATGACCTTTTAAAACTTTAAACACAAAGTTTGAAACCATCAGAAATTAAATTCTCAAATTCCTTGTTCTAAATTCATTTCAGTTCCCAAATCAATTTATAACTATCTATAAATTCATTTATAGAACAATAAATGATAATTTAAGTACTATCATTTCAAATAATCAATTTTAAATCAATTTATTAAGTTCTATAAATTTACTTATATATCAAAATGTTATTTCACTAACCAAATTTTAAAATAATATTGTGTCAGTTTGTTCTGTCAAAGTGTTTTAGAAATCCTATCGATAGCGTTGATCAGACGAATCGATCGGAAAGCCAAATCAACATCAACAACTCAAACAACACAATATATAAAACAAAACATAGATATACAAGTACAATTCAAAATGTTTGGAAGAATAGATTGGAAACAAAAGACAAGATGATTAAATAACAAAGTAGGTAGGTGGATAAGCTTAAATAAATCGTGGGCAACCTTAACCGGGTCAACCGTGACTTAAAGAATAAGATCGATGTGGATTTTTCATAGATAAATCTACATTCGATCTCAAGAGTTAGAGTTTGTGATAACAAAAGATATTAGCATCTAAACCAATGATAGATATAAATCTCTGGTGAATCGATGCTAATTGTAAAGGAGTTTCCCATTTTACAATTCAATTTTAGAGATTGGCGGGATTGCCAACTCAATATATAGATCATTCGAAGCGGAGTTATGGAATACTCCAGAGTCAAAAGAAGATGAATAGCGAGGGATACGAATGGATTTTGGAACCGTAGGGAACATTCCAAAATTCAAAGAAATCGAGTCAAAAAGGAAGAGATTCAAACTCGAATGAAAGTGATTCTGTAAATACATTCACTCCATATGTTGAGTTTTGCCTAGAGCTACCAAAGCTCTGATACCAACTGTAACGACCCGATATTTTCAACCATTCGCATCCATTATAAGTGTATAGGTAGACACCCATGCCGGAATTGAATTGCTCAAAATACCGCATTGTAAATAAAAATTTGGCAAATCTCAAAATATACAGTAAATAAAAATCACAGATCACAGACACAGAGTAATAATAATGCAGCGGAAGTAAAAGGAATAGTAGTTCATGAAGCTACTATATAAAAATATCAGAATTACATAAAATACATCAGAAGAAATAAAGTACAAAGGAAGTCTTACTACATAGAAGTCTACTAATACAAGAGCTGAACGGAACAACAGACTGCAAAAGATAAACTTGACAAGTAGATAATCTCCAACGATTTCAATCTCCAGAAAGTGGAAATCCAAATCTGTGAATAACTCAGGTTGACCCGAGCGTAAATAAAAATACAAACACTCTAGTCAGGACATACATACTTATACAATGTAAACCAACTCAAGTGAACTATAGTAAAAGTACAAGTAACTTAAAGGATGCTTGAGACCGCCCATCCTCTAAGGATCCGTTAAACTATTTATTATATAGTAATATACGCTATATACAGTAGTGTCTAATCAGTAAAGTATAATCATATAGAAAATAGCGTTAAGGGGATGGTGAACCTTAACGCGGTCGGATCTTTAAAACCAAAATCTTAGTGGGCTCGATATAAGGATATGACACGGCACACGAGGCAATGCCAGGGTGGATACACCGTTTGCACTCCTGGACCGGTGGTGACGGCAAGCCAGCAGCTTCCGCCCACCTCAAACAATACCCCCGAATCAAAGTGGCGCCACGTATCGGATCACAAAAGTAATAGAATGGTTTTTGATGGAGCATGCTCGATGAAAGGGTGCGACCCTTTGTGTAGCCCGGTATAACTCCTGTTTTAGTCATTTATGCCAACTCACGGGAGTTGGGTCCACGTAATATACCTTGAGAATGTCACTACCATCCTACTTCATTCTGGAATCTCCACCGCGTACACAGTTGTTAAAGTGGTTTTCGGTATTGGCCGGCTATAAGACAATATCCGATCCCGGTCTCTTTAACAACCAATCGTTATTATAACCCGTAGTTATAACTTAAAACAATATTTTATACTTCAAAATAAAATATCATTTCAACCCAATCTTTATTAAAATAAAGATTAAATCATTTCCAAACCATTTCAATATATCATCATGCCATATGTTTCAATTCAAATATTTATCAAAATAAATATCAAGTCATTTCTAACCATTTCAATATATTAAATTATCGTATCCTTTCAAACTTCCTTTCAAATCATTTAATATCAAAACATCATTTCCTTTCAGAGCTTCATTTTCAAAATATCATATCTTTCAGAACTTCTTTCAAATCATTTTAATATCAAAGTATCATATCTTTCAAAACTTCATTTCAAATCATTTTAATATATCAAAATAGCTATATTTTTTCAAAACCACATTTCAAATCATTTCAATATACCAAAAATATCATATCTTTCAGTACCACATTTCAAATCAATTTAATATATCAAAAGTTATGTTACAAAACAAATTACTTCATTTTAAATCATAAAAATGAAGTTATTACATTTAATAATTAAATTTTTAAATTCCAAAAATTTAAACTTTTCAATGTTCATTTATGCACTTAAATTTATTAAAACAATGAAAATTCAAGTTTCGCAGCATTTAGAAAATGCTACAGAAAGTTACATTAAAAAAAATTCAATTTAACAAAAGACAGTATTAAAAATGCTGTTAATTAACTTCAAATATTCAATAGAATTTCACAAAAACTTATATTTTTATTTAAATCATTTTTAACTTATAAAATCATACATTTTCACATATATAAGCATCGTTTAATTTTCCTTAAATTCATGATTTTATAAAGTTAAGTTTCCTTTCAAAAATCAATATTTATTAATAATTCGCTTATTAAATTTCAACATTCAAATTTAAATTCATTACGTTAAATTTCAACTTGACACTTAAGTTTAAAATTTCAAATATAACTTAATTCCATTTTATTTAACTTAACTTAAAATTTCACTTTTAAACCAAATTCATAAATTCCAATTTAAGTTATATTTCCAAATTCAACTTAATATTCACTCATTAACATTTAACTTTATTCAAAAATCATTAATATGTTATAAAATCATTTTAAATTAATTTAACTTCAAAATATCATAAATTTATCATATTCCAAAGTTAATTTAAATTCCATTAAAAATTAAATCAAAATTTCCAAAATAACTTACATTCAGATTTTCTAACTTTTCCATAATTTATTTAACTTATAGATTTCCAGAAAATCAATAATACTTTACAAAAATTATATTTTTATTTAATTTTAAATCAAAATATTATAATAATTAAATTTCCAAAATATTTTAAATTTTTTAGAAAAACATATTTTAACTGCGGTCCTGTATATAATATTCTACGCTAGGTAAAGTGATACGGGTAATGTATCATTTCAACCCGTAATTTACAAAGAAAAATCCGGGTTTTATCATTTCAAACCCGTAGTCCCAAGTAAATAAAATAAGTTGAAAATCATTCAGGCCTATCATTTCAGCTCATAACAATTCTCCCTTATTCTAAAGTCCGTTCGGGTATGTATCATTTCAACCCATAGTGATTCTAATCTAAAGGGAACTTGCAGTGTGATGGAAAGATAAAATAAACAGAATAGCATGAAATAACAGTAACATATAACATAATAGGTGTAATAATAGGTGTGAACATCATATGATAATAATATAAGCAGTTATAACATGATCATATAGTTCTACAGATTCACAGGGTGTCAATTTACTACTTATATAAGTACATAATGTCTGGTGAGAAATACTCACTTGTTTGAGCTGGAGATTGCGATACAAATGACCCAAATTAAGATCTTCAAAAGCACGATGGCACGATAAAGATTTGATATTGAGAGAGCTAAAGATAATTTCCTTATTTAAATATTTACACAAAACAATGCAAATACATGTAAGTTTCAACGCAAGTTATCACCAAATAACATTAGAAATAAAACCCCAAAACAACTTTAAACGAATTGCACTTGTTTTCAACCTCATATGCTTCAGTTAGACATGGATTAAGCTCAGCTAAGGCAGAGGATTGGTTCAGGTTTGGGGTCCAAAGTAGTCGGCCGTCATGGTGTAAAAGTGATGAGATGGTATAGGTGCAAAACTATACAATTTCAAGGCAACTACAAGGCAACAACTTCATCTCTATGCTCCTATTGTGTTTGGCCAGAGGCTAGGTGGGCCCAACCAGTGGTGCATGTGGTGGTGGGTGATGTGGAAGAGGGTGGAGGTCAGGTCATAGGTGGTGGTGGTAGTGGCGGCAAATGGTGGTAGAAGGAGGAGATGACAATTCTAGGCCATAAGTGATAGTTTGTGAAGGTTTTTGGTGGATTTTGTGATGGTCTTCACCTTGGATTGGCTCGGCCTGAAATGGAGAGATAGTAGGATGGGAGATGGTCAGAGGAAGGGGGTGGTGGAGATCAGGTCAGATCTGGTTGAGGAGGAGCCAAGCTATGAAGGTGAGAACAAGTACAAAATTCAAATAGAAAAGTTGAAAAACAAAGGAAGAAGAAGATGAAAATGGAAGCCATTACCTTCAATACTTCTAGCCGTGAGTTTGATGATGGAAAGTGAGAAGTTTCTCACGTGAATAGGAAGGAAAATACATGGCTATTCAATAGAAAAAGAAAAAAACGGTCAAAGAGTAAATGAGAAAACGGTAAAAGAAACGACTTAGGAGGTGATACGACTTTACGTTTCAAAGCTTTTAAAACCTTTCAGATTTCCTTAATTTTGTTTATATAACTTGATATTTCTGGAAATAATAATAATCCCAGATAAAATTTCGAAAATTTATCAAAATATAAAAATATATACAATATTTATTAATTATATAAAGTTAAATTAAGGAAAATATCTAAAAATAGTAAACTAGTATAGAAAATTTGAAATTACATAAAATAAATTTTAGAAAATTCATATGAGCTTGTAATATATTTTTAAACATAAATAATAATATAAAATAAAAGTACATTCACAAAATAAAAAAAATTAAATTTAAATATAAATTTAATGAAGAAAATAGCAGAAAATAAGAAAACAGTCTTTTAAAAAAAAAAAGAAATCAACACGGTAAACTTTGGAAAAATTATAACATCACTAAAAAAAATATTAAAAGACAAAATATACTTAAAATAACCCATTAACACATAAGAAAAAAAAAATTAAATTAAACTTAAAGAAAATAGAAAAAGATTTAAAGAAATTTCTTATAAATCCAAAACAGTGTCTAGAAATTACAAATAAATCACCATTGACTTTGGAAAATTATTTACTTCATTTTAAAATTATTATAATAAAAAAATATACATACAATAACATATTAAAATAAATAAAATAAGATTTATATAATTTAAAATAGACAAAATTGTTAAATAAATCAAATTACACTCAAAATTGAAATGTACATAACTTTTACAGCTTAACTCCGTTTTCAACGAAACAAAAAGCAGTGTTCAAGTTATTACATCTATTTTCATAATAAAATATAAAATTTAAGATTTTAAATAATTTAAATTTGAAGTTTAAAAGTCACAGTTTGAACAGCTTGACCAGAAATCCACTTTACAGTAAAATATTCAAATTATACCGGTTTGAACTATAAATCATTTAATAATCATCATTTATATTTAAAATGAAATGTTTGAAGTAAAACAAATTTAAAAAAAAAATTAAAAATAAAAGAAAGTACAATTTAAATAGTATACAAAAATCTAGGGTTGTTACCCAGTCTTGCAAATATTAACTACAGGATAGGATACCTTATCGTTTAACCATCGAATTTAAACTACACGTGCCTAAGCGACATAAGAAGATGTTAGTGCTACAAAAACTGTTAATTATGATATACTGAGGTGGTTTAGTGAGGGCATACAGAAACGGAGTGGAGTATAGGTCCTCACCAACAATGTGATGCTATCTGGCCAAAGATACACAGGTAGTAATTTTAGCTCACTTTCTCAGGTTACACTGAGGAACAAGAGTATATTGAACCTTAAATAAAGGGCTGATTATTAACATAAAACGACTTGTGCACTCTATGTCGATTTAAGTAATCATCAGGACGAAGGAATGGTAAAAAAAAGGAATGACCAAACATATCAGAGCCATACAGTCATCAAACCGTTAGTCGAATAAGTCACAACAGAACAAATAAAAGGGGGATAAATAACAAGTTACAACGAAAATTAAGTTTTCTTTAACTAAACTTCAAGCATAAGTCTGGAAAATCGTTGACATCAACAAATTGGTTTACACAGATAGCACACTAACATTATATACGACTTGAAAATTAGAAGACGTATGCTCATGAACGAGTGGTTGGATATCTAAAAATTCATCGTAAATGAAAAATAGATCGAGATAAATTCATTAGTTCTACAGGGTGCAGAAAAAATTGTTAGATTCGCAGTGGTAGTTGGAATAGAAAGACGTAGTAGTTAGTAAATCATCCAGGACAGAAGAAAATAAAACTTCAAAACGCTGAGGAAGGAAGAGGTTACCTGCACATTCGACCGAGCGGTCAGGGGGAGGAAGGGGCCAAAGCAGGCCATATTCTGGTGGGCAGTCGTCCTTAAGATTGGCAAATGGAACGTGAAGGTTCGGAAAGGCAGTTGGCTACAGTAATATATGAGTGGAAAAGGATTCCAACACGGTGAGTATTTCATGGGGAGGAGTGACGGGGAGGGAGGGGAGGAGTTGGTGGGTCGGAATAGGAATGGATACGGAGAGGGGTGGAATTCGGCAATACCGTGTTATAGAGCATGGAGGGAAATAAAGTACGAAGAGAAGGAAGTTGCCAGTAGAACGTGGTGTAGAAGTTGGAGATGAGTGTGACGCCCCACCTCTATACCCACGCTAGCCAAGAACATTACTGTGAATGCTGTCAACTAGCACGGAGAATAAGGCTGTTGAGGAGCGACCATCTATATAATTGCTTTGTGCGAGTACCGATATACCAGATAAAAATATAACTTTTAATCTCAAGAGAAAATCCGACAAACCGACACAAACTCAAAGCTACTACACAGTGGCTATAATTTCTTCGGAAACAAATATAGAAATAAATATAACATAAATCAGTCATAGACAATTCATATCACAAAGGCGGAAATAGATATGAATATTACACATGAAAGTGTACATCAGAGTAGTGGTCTAAAAAGATCCACATATCACAAAAGAAATAGTTACATGAACTACACAAAAGAATAAGTATACATTATGGAGTCTATATCTCAAATGTATACAACAAAAACTACTAATCTAAGTAGTTAGCCAAAAGTCAGAGGGATCAATCCCAAGAGAGAAGTCAAGTAGAAGCACCTGTAACATCTCGGTCTGACCCGAGTATTATTTAATAAGAAAATAATAAACGGATCAGTCTAGCTATAAATATCAGATGAAGTGATATATAATAAGAGATATGACATAAACATATAATAATCACAATGCCAAGCTGTGATAAATAAGTAAATTGGAAATCAACAAGAGATTAATCAATATCACAATAATCTACTCAAGATAAAAAGGAATGTCATACTCCTAATTTCATTCACCAAGCCACAATATATGACACATATATCAATGCCCATCGTAAAAGTTGGTGAAACATAAATTCCAGAATTCAACACACGAGATCCAGAAATCACAAGGAAAGGATCAACGACGTCGTACAGCGGGACATCCAATGAACCAAATCACAATCAAAGGGAACAACGACGTCGTACAGCGGCACGTCCGATGAACCAAATCACAAAGACATAGCACGATGCTAGTCTAAAACCTAAAATGATCGTCATGATCAAAGAGAAGTGTCGATTACACTAAGCTAGTAAATATATGATCTTAGCTTCATGTCCCATAACCACTAGCTTAACTTAAATATTTACGAACAAATTGTAGATCTCCACTAGAAAATTGTCACAAGAGATTCAATCAAACAAGTCCAAGAATTAACCGACGAAGTAAACGCAAGCGTTTCATACCACTCGTTTTACTAAGTCGTTTAATTAGATTTCTCATACGAGTGAGGTAAAGGTTTGTATATACTAATAGATTGGAAAACGGTTTTATAAACGAATTTGGTATTAAAATAGTATTGAAATCGTTTGAGGAAAGAGTTTTGATATTTACTACTAGTATAGAAAACCTTTATATTTTTAAAGTGACAAAGCACAAGGGGGATTGTAGAAACAATCAATCACAAAGATCACATTCGAAGATGTGAATAAAAATCCAATCAAATCGATAGAGGATCCATCGAAATGGATATATCTAAAATTCCCAAAGAAAATAAGTCATCAAAGATGATAATAAATGATGACAATAAATAGGATCATCACGAATCGATTTAAATTGGAAATTCAATCCAAAAAGGCAAATTGGACTAAAACAGCAGGTTTAGTCGACTGAACAGAGTTTTCAGTCGACTGACCCTGTGCCTGGAAATTTTCCAGGTTCAGGAAACTTTCTGTTTCCATTTTCAGTCGACTGTGCAGAGTTTTTCAGTCGACTGAATCATGCCTGGAAACTCTCGGGTTTCAGGTTCAGTCGACTGAACAGAGTTTTCGGTCGACTGAATCATGCCTGGGCTGTTTTTCAGCCTTATTCAAATGAAGAGCAAATTCTTCCAAAATGCAACCGGACGAACATTGGCTCTAAGGGTTTATGCCAATCGGCAACCCCGCCCTATATGCTCCTCGGTGCATCACCAAAAACATGATCAAACATCCATAAAAGGATTTCACACAAATTTGACTTAAAAACTCAAACAATTTGAATATTCACAAAACCAATCCAAATCAAGAGCAAATGCACATTAAGAAGTGTTAGGAATTCATACCCAACAACCAAAGATAATTATAGCATAGATGTGAGATAAAAATCTCACCTTTGAACTAAAATTTATGAAGATGAAGCTTGAAAGCAAAGAGGAATCAACCACTCTTCAAATCCAACTCTAGAAGCTTGAATCTAAGCTAAAAGGAAGAACATTTCCTAAGTTAGGTTTAGGAAATTTCTGAAATTCAAAGAGAGAATGAGTTGGAGAAGAAGAAGAGGAAGCTTACCAATGGGTTCTCATGAACTTTGGAGCAAGGAGATGGATTTGCAAAGCAAGCTAGGGCTTAGGAATTTCTATTTCTCATTCTCTTCCTCCATTTTTGCTTGAGCTTGAGTGTTAGGAAAATAGAAGAGAAGTGAATGAAGAGGAGAGTGTTGGAACTGAGTTAAGTGGCTAATTGGCTCAGCCCAACCAAAGCCCTAAGCGGGAAAAAGTAGCAAAAATCAACTTTCTCCAAACATATCGAAGCTTATACTCAAAAAGGTCGCAAACGACATTTTGAACTCAATGGAGGTGGTCTCGAGTCCTAATTCGACCGTATGCAAAAAGTAGCTTTTCGGACTAAAATCCGACGAACGATAAAATATTTAAATAAAATATTTAAATATAAAATCGATAAATATGCGGGTTGTTACAATGAGGCAGAGGGGAAAAAATCGAGGAAGCGGATAAGAAAGGAGAATTTTGAAATGAGAAAAGGGGAGGAGTACACGTCAGTTTAGGGAAGTTCCCGCTTTAATATAGAGTAATAGATTCGGTTATGTATCATGTCAACCCATGGGGAACTTGCAGTGTAATAACAATATATAATCAAACATAATATCCAATCATCCAATGATAAAATCAAACAACCATCACAACCATCATCCAATTCAACCAATGAATACAATAATTAACAGATTAACATTTACAGGAAATTAACTGGCAATTTAAATTCAATAATAAATTAAACGACGATTTAATTCAGAATAAATTCAAATTAACTGGAATGACGATTTAAATATACCAAACAACCATAGATAAATTTCTAATCACATCATAAGTTTAAATTAACTGACATAAGAAATTTTAGAAGTTATGAGTGGGTCAAATCACTCACCTTTGATTTTAAATTGATTTGAAATCCAAAATAAGGCCATAGGCTTCAGCAGTCTCAGAATTCAACCAAGCCAGCTCTATAATGTCTGAAATTCCGACATGATCCCAACGGAGAAACCCGCGCGTGAATCCGAGCTCGTGTGCAAAAGTTATTAACGACGTTGGAAGATTGGAACATTTCGACTTCAGGTCTAACTTCGAGTCGCCGCCTCAATTACCCGGTGCTTGCTCTAAGTTTCTGCCAAAATGACACAAGACCCAAGTCATTAGGCTCCTGACCCGAAGTCGCTCTAGGGTTTTTGCCTATGGAACTCGAAGCGCGCCCAGATCCGCCTTGTTTGGCCTCAACGACTCTCTAACCCCAAGTCGCTGCAGGGTTTTCTCCTCTAAAACTCGAAGAAAACTCTTCCCGACTCAAAGTAAACCTGGAGCAAAAAAAAATTTGAAATTAGGTTTTGAAATTTGGAAATTAGGTTTGAGAAGGAGGAAGAAGTTGTACGTACAGAAATAATAATATGAGAAAAATTTAGGGTTTATAACAGCCTATATATATGCAGGGTTGGATCGAAACGGCTACGTGATCCAAAAAGCCCGTTCTGACCCTGAAATGAAAATAGGTCATCCCATATATCAAAATAGATGTTTTCAATATTTTTAAAATCAATGGAAAAGATTTCGTGTCCTAGTTCCATCGTATGAAGAAGTTAGCTTAAAATTAGCTTATTTCAAATTGATTTCAACTAAATTTATTTCTTGACATTTTGAGCCCGTATGATCAAACGACAAGTCCGCTCATTACGAAACTTGAAAGCCAATAATAATTCACTGTTACATATCCGATGAAATTGGTTTCGTCGAAATCCGTGACAGTGGTCAAAATGGCTATTTTCACGTTAATTAAATAAATTAACAATTTTTAATCACCATTTAATTCAGATTTTAAAATTACAAATTCCTATCACTTTAGATTACTTAATAATTTATAATACCTTAAAACAAATTTCTATATCAAATTCAATATTGCACAAATTACAATATTTGATTTCAATTTCAATAAATTCAGTAATTATAAATTAAATTTCCAATAAATCCATTTGTTTTGACTTTCCGATCTTGTTATTCAATCAATTATTTCCCTAAGGATATAATTTAACATGATTTTATCTCTTACCACATTTTACGATTTCATCTTAATTCCCATTAACATAGTATTTAATTACATTTAATTGCAATAAATTCAATTATTATAGCTCAAATTCCAATAAATTGATCAGACTTGATTTCAATACTTTTTTATTCAATTAATTATCATACTATAAATAAATTTACATTGGTTACATTTTATTGAATTAATATTCTACAATTATCAATTTAATCTACATTAACTGTTCTAATTAAGTGAATTAATCGCAATTAATTTCCAATTAAACTTAACGGGCTAAATAAATAGGTAACATATAATAATTGTCACAGCTTACCTTTAGTCACATTTTATAAGTTTATTATCCACTGCAAGTGTTACAATTACCAGCACAACATTAATTTTATTCAATCACAATTTATTTCACATAGTTTCATTAATAAATTAGCATTTAAATTATCAGTTTCTCTTTAAATCCAATTTTCCATTAATACATACATTATTATAATTTATTTACATTCTATATCAATTATAACTCTTTAACCCTTTTAATAAGATGGAATTACATTTAAAGTAGTTATCAGTTACCTTAAATTAATACTGTTTCATTACATTCCAGTTATATTTCCATTATTAAATCATAAATTTTTATTTATTTCTTCCAACATTAAATTACAAAACTTCATTAATTAACAAATTTTAATTGTCGAAAATTACGGGCCGTTACAAAGAAAATCTGTGTGTAGGAAAGCAAGAACAGAGGTTGTATTTATACAAAAGTTTTGCACCAAAAATATCATGATATGATTTCCTTACCTAAGCATGCTTGCATCACCGTTCCACCTCTTCCTCTCCCATCACCATTTGGTTGACCATGAAGCCCACTCCCCCCTCCGTGTGCTTGGCTTGTGTTGTGATGTGGTGATTTATTTTTATCTCTTATTTACACGTAAGGAGCTTGTATATACACATATGTGTTTGGATATTTTCTTTTCTTGATTTGAGTAATTCCTAAAAATAATTAAATGTATATATGTATATAATTGTATACGTGTTCACGTATATGTATGTGTATCACAAACATTGTATTGACTTGTTTACAACTTCTATACGTTAAATCGTTACGAATTTCAATTCCTGGTTGAATTTGAAACTTTACTTAAACTGTATATATTAGTAAACAAAAATTGAAAATATAGTTCTCATCATTTAAATTGAATTAAAATAATCTCACTTGAATTATAAAACCCTATATATCGATATTAACAAGTGCTTACAAAAGTGCCATCGTATCCATAAATCGTTTTGAATTTTCTTATATTTTCAAATCAATTATATAGCTTCTCATATTATCGTAAATGATTTACTATCACTTTGCAAATAAAATGAATTATTAGCATATTAAAACAATTATTTAATTATTTAAACTTAACTTGAATTTTTGGAGAAATATATAAAAGCAATGACATCTCTGGTGATGTCAAAAATACGTTTTATTTCTAAAAAATAAGATAAATAATTTTATTTCATAATCTTTTTTATATAGATATATTAGTGTATGTATCCAGACTCATGCACTCAAATACTAAGAAAATATCCTTTCTGTTGAAAATCAATTTATCGACGAGAATTCGTGTGCGAAGCACGTGCTTTATTTATGAAACTATATTCCATAATTATATTTAAACAAGTTTCTTATCATAATTTTAGGGTTTAAATCTTTAGAGTTGGTGCTATAAAACTTTGTATTTGAATATTTCAAAATTAAGTATCATTTATCGAACTGATAAATTTGCGGGTCGTTACAGACTCCTATCCTTAAAAGAAGTTCGTCCCTGAAATTACAACGCAAAAACTAGTAGTGCTTTATTGAAAATAAATTTTGAGATTTCAAATATAAACTTGTTCTTATATTTATAGATTATCTGCATGCACCAACTTATTTGATCTTTTCGAATATACCACTTTGCTTTCGAACCAGTACCGATCCTTCACTTCTCAAGTGAGGACTTTGATTAGGCTCAAAAACTTCTATTTTCCTTGCATAGCTCTCAACTATGGTAGAAAATGTAAGGATACGACCATAAATCCTCATCAAAGTTCGCTTTCAAGAATTGAGTGGTAAATCCTTTTTCAAACTGGTGTAAATACCTCAAAGTTCTGTACTCGAATCTTAGGTCAAACGGTTATGCGAATAAAGTGATCTATGTATAACTTACATATTTATTCCAATTGGTTTTCTTAACTATACCAAATCACAATCAATTTTATATCGCTATTAATTAATGAACCATTTCATAAAACTATTTCTTAAGTTTATAAACACTTATAAAACACAACTTTGGTTTAATCAACAATTTTAAGTTTCATAAACATTCATTTCATACTAAATCCATTATTGAGTTACCTCTTACAACATTATTTAAATGTATAAATAGTTTCACGACTTAAGTCTATATTTGTATAATACTCCATTACATCCTAAGAGTATATATACAAATCCCAAATTTCAAATTGATTTTACTTACATCAAGGTGTTTGACAAATTTAAAACTTGTTGTAATTTACTATCATCTCAAATTCATAGGTTATAAAACTTTTCTCTTATATTTTTATTCAAAAATACTTCCAAATAGTTATATTATTTTTTTCTCAATTTTGAAGAACAATATTCAAAATCACCAAGATTTAAATTCTCAACTTCTAGATCCTTTTTATTTATAATTATACTTATATAAATTTATTTACTCAAAACATTTCACAATTTTTTATCCATTATATTTTCAAATTTCTTAATTATGAGTTAGTTGTGATTTGGAAATTTACAGCTGTCCAAATTGGCCGAAAATTCCTTTTTGTTTTATCAATTACTGATTCAAATTATCTTTAGTTTAACACTTTTACAAAGATGTTTATAATTACTAATCAATTTATCAATTGATGAGTTGCATTATCTTTGAACTTAATTTTTTTTTATAGATCGAGTAACTCCAAACTGATACCAAGGAACTGTTTACTACTAATAGTATCATATATCCCTTTAACCGGAAGGCAAATACTAAAGAGAAGTGTTTACCATCCGATTATATTTCCTTCCCATTTTTAATTACTTTCGAGCCACTCGAACTAGTCATTATAAGATTCTTCTTTTCAATTCCTTTATTTATGAAACTTGATTTATACATTATTTCTTTGGATCATCTAATTTTTACATCTTTTGGCTCATAAATTTATTTATCTTAAATAAATTTCTTAACATTAAACCAATATTATTACCAAATTCCATATATTCAAATTATGAAACTTAATTCACTGGGTATTCGTATTTCTTTATAAATCAAACAATCAATCAATCAATGATAATAACTGAATATTGTTATTCCCTTAATTACAAACTTTCGCACTATAAATAACTATATATTTTCGAACGTTATTTCTTTATATATAAAATATCATCTTAGGTAAAATTATTTCATTTTCCCAAATATTTCAAAACAAATTCAATTTTAGCATTAACAAATATGTGCTCATATATTATAATCTCAAGTCATTCTAGGCTATGACATACCCTATCTCTAATGAGTTAGTCATCCTAGGGTACTACTAACCCTATCTCTGATGAGACACAACCTATCCAGGCCCAGGTGTTTGCTCAACCTAGGCTCGGATAAAAATGTAACGTCCCATAATTCCCGTACATTTTAAGTTGACAATAAACCACACATGTCCAACTCAACTTGAACAGAAAGGCGGATAGTTATGGGGAAAAGAATACACATAGAATGGAATCTTACAAGAATGAATTGACTTATATTATTTCAACATATAATCTTTACAATAAAATTTAAGATACATTTATCAGAGTTTACTTAACATCAATATGGACAATTATAAATCTTTGTCCCTACAAATGCAGAATATAATAGTACATAAGTGTTGTCGACATGGATAACATTCTTCAGAAGAATCTTCTAGCTTCATGTTTTGAGCTCTTTCAAAATGCTCCAAACTAAACCTGACTACTAGGCTGTCTGAGTAAATAGGGCACTTAGAGTCTAAGGGAAAGAAATTAACTTCGGGTCAAACATGGGACCGGTGTGAGAAATTCAATATGAGTATTCGAAAATAAAGGGTATCTCATAAGACCATGCCTCAAATAAACATGGAACAAGTTTTTACCTTATGATAACCAAATCATTTGTATGTAGAATCCAGTGATATTGTTTGTAATGATGTTCATTGAAAACATTTCAAATAAACATACTCAAATAGCCGAAATTGTTGCACTGGTTAAATTTGACGACATAATAGGTTTACAACTAAGCCCGTAAGCACTTTTTGAGAGTGCATTTCCAATGAATAGTGAGGTAAGGGACTACCTCCCGTGTAATACATTTCTAGAGGAACGTATCGAGGCCACCAATAGATGCTCCTCTACGAATTAAGACCAGTCTACCCAAGACCAACAGATGGTACAAATAACACATAATATGATATCACCTCGGCCATTGCCGACCTCTTTGAGTTGTCTCATAGTATACACCATAAAATTTAAACCCAACGTTATAGCGAGTAGAAATAAATAAATCTAGAAAGCTGATGTCATAACCTAATGCCTGCGAACCAGTTAGCCTTAAAGCAACCCCTGTTTCACAATTCCCTTGTTGTATGGCTTGAGGTAACATTTACCTTTCTTAGAACATTTTCATTTAAAATGCAACATTGCCATTTCCAAAAGCACATTATTGATTTCAACAAAATTACACCTTTGAGATTGGATGTCCTAGAGATGGGTGTTAAGCATAAAGGGGGTTAACTCCTACATCACCAAACAGACGTATATTTGTAGAGATCAATGCACTGTGATCTTAGAAATGCAATGTCAGACATCCATCAATACAAGTTGTCTAGGAATAAAAAAACCTAAGGCACTCCCCTATCACATCCTATTGGGCATCACCCTGAGGGTTAGTAGTAAGTAGTCCTTGCATACGAAGATCCTAGAATGAAAGGACCGCTACTATTTATTTATCTCAGAAGTTACTCCGAAATTATCAACAACCGGTCCTTCCATTATGAAGATCCATGCCTTCTACTTCACTGTCTTAACATGTCTTCACCTTCGAACTCGTAAATTGGTTCGAAGTGGTTTTCGAATAGGAATTTACCCAAATCCGATCCCAATTCCTCCAAACCAGTCATCGATAAAAAGATGTTAATTAGGTAGGTGATTAATATTCCACTAATTAGTATCTTTTTTATCCAAATTTTTTTCTTAGAGATATATATCTTTTAAAAACCATTTCTTTTCAGTATACACAGGATCATTATAACTCATTTATCAAATCTTTGTTTAATTAAAACCTTTTAAATCATGGAGTAATCCATCCTTTGCTTAGGAAAATATCTCCAAATCATTTATTTAAGTCTTAACAAATATTTCTTATTTCAAAATCATAACTTTTAAACGGGTCAAAAACAATGTTATTTAAGACATTGTTTACTATAAACCCAAAACAATTAATTTTAAGTAAAAGGATCCACAAGAATTAAAATAATTCCAAGTCATTTATTTAACTCTTGGCAAAAGATTTCTTATTTCCCACAAGTATCTTTTTAATAGGTTGAAACCATGTTATCTAAGATGGTAAATCCAAATTAATTAGTATTCGAGTAAAACAGATCCATAGAAACTATACTAAGTTTACCCGATACTAATTTCCACGTTCAATTTGTACTGTTCATCGAATAATGGTGGTAACATCAAGTATAAGAAGATAATCTCTATTCGATCTAAGCTGCAATTAATTAATTTTAAAATTAAATCTTTTATAATTATCTCGTTTTCGACATTTCGACCTTATCTATCCCTCGCCCAAAAAAGAGACTAGGTGAGCCAAGGCACTGGTTTCTCCTGAACTTCTCTTTAGTTTAAGCACCTCACATTCGGGTTTCTCGAATAGAAAATAAAGTCTGCTCATCGGCTTTTAGAGCCAAGATTAAATCAATCATTTAAAATCAGTTTTATAAACAAAATTTCTTTTAAATTTTTTATCAGTACTTTAAAATAATCTTTAAAACACTTAATTATATTTTTTTAAAGATATATAAAAGATTGGGGAAGAATAGTTGAGTTATAAAGTGATTTGTAGAAGTTATAGAAAATTGCTGCAGAAAATGCCATGGACAGTGTTTTAAGGCTATACATAACCAAACACCAATTTTATTTCATCAATGTCAGTTTTTATAACTTAAATTTCTTTTAAACATTTTAATATATTTATGTAGTTTATTTCATATTTTTAAACATTTAAAAATATCCATTTTAAATCAATTTCAAATTTTGGTTTTAAACTGCTAAACCGCAATATTTTTTGAAAACTTGTTTCGGACTTATTTAAAAATCTACAAGATGAAATCTTAATTTTCTTTCTTATTTGAAAACTATGACTATAAGAATTTGTAAAATTCTTATTCCAAAGAATTTCGACTCCAAAACCATCGTATAAATGGATATAACTTTCTATGGCGCGAACTACCATTACCTGACGCGCCTATTTTAACTTAAATTTCATTTTCTTTTCAAACTTTGTCGAAATACATTTGAATCTTTATAAAACATTTCTACATAATTTTAAACTATTTTAATGAGGTTAAACAAGCTCGTGTAGACCATTTCATTTCATAAAGGAAAGTGATTTCCTTTGTGATATTCAATGTGTATTAACGTGACTTGTTTACACAATTTAAACAACTATGTTAATAGAACTGAACTTCATGATCAAAGCATATTAAGCATCCATGGAGAACATATCACATCATCATTATCATATATTTATATATATAAAGTTTTATAGAGTTTTCTCACCTTTATTAGATATGAAACTTAGAAAAATGGACTATAGCTTCCCTACGATCGAACCAGAGCTTATGGAATTAAGCCTTGGACCTTGGGAAAGCTCGGCCTAAACTTGTAAGTGGTGGTGAGCTCGGCTTTGGTGATGGTCGGTGGTGGCCGTGTGTTGTGAAGAAGGAAAGGAGGTTATTGCACTTGACATTGAAGTGGATTGCTTATACATACATACATACATACATACATACATACATACATACATACATACATACATACATACATACATATTAATTTACTTCTTTTTTTTAAATATTTGTATCATATTTTTCTTAAGGTAGGAAGCCATTGAAATAGCTTGAGAGGAAGGAGAAGGTGATGAGAATTTGTGTGTAGGAAAGTGAGAATGTGGGTGGGTATTTATAGAAAAGTTTTGCACCAAAAATATCATGATATTATTTCCTTACCTAAGCATGCTTGCATCATCATTCCACCTCATCCTCTCCCATCATAATTTGTCCGACCATGAAGCCCATCCCCCTCCAAGTTCTTAGCTTGTGATGTGATTTGGTGCTTTGTTTTTACCTCTTGTTTACATATAAGGGGCTTGTATATATACATATATGTTTGAATATTTTCTTTGCTTAATTTGACTAATTCATAAACATAATTAAATGTATATGTGTATACATTTGTATATTGTTCATGTATGTGTATATGTATCATAATGTTGTATTCCGATTTCGATTCCCGGTCATATTTCCAGTTTTTAGTTAAACTATATATATTAGTATACAAAACATGAAAATATATTTATCATCATTTAAATTTAATTAAAATGATATCACTTGAATTATAAAACCATATATATCGATATTAACAAGTGTTTACAAAAAGTGTTATCGCATCGATAAACCGTTATGAATTTTCTTAAATTTTCAAATCAAGTATATAGCTCTCAAAACTATTATAAATGATTTACTATTACTTTTTAACTAATTAAAATGAATTATTAGCATATTAAAAAAATTATTTAATTATTTAAACTTAACTTGAATTTCTAGAGAAATATATAAAAGCATCTCTAGTGATGTTATAAATACGTTTTATTTCTAAAAAAATATATTTTCATAATCTTATTTAAATAGATATATTAGTGTATGTATATAGACTCATGCACTCAAATAATGAGAAAATCTCCGTTCTATTGAAAATCAATTTATCGATGAAAATTTGTGTGCGAAGCATGTGCTTTATTTATGAATCTATATACCATAGTTATATTTTAAAACTAATTTCTTATCATAATTTTAGGGTTTAAATATTTATAGCTGGTGTTATAAAACCTTGTATTTAAATATTTCAAAATTAAATATCGTTTATCAAAGTTATAAATTTGTGGGTCGTTACAAACTCGAGTTTTCTCTTGCTTGATTCTTTGCTACAATGATAAGAGGATGGATATCCTTTGATGTAATGTCTTCCTGAGGAGCATTCAGAAGCTCGGTAAGCTCGAGAAAATCTGCATCATGAGAAAACAGTCCCAAGCCTTGGCCACCTGATTCATTGCCACTGCTTCCCGATCCATCGGCACCCTTGTTACCATTTCCCTCATCCATCCTAGAAAAATCATCATCTTCATCGCCATCTTCACCTTTGTCACCATCATTGTTATTTTTGTCATCATTTCTTTCATCACCCCTATTATCATCTTCCTATCTTCATCGAGCAAGGGATCATTAAAGCGCAATTGTTTTTGAGGATTGATGGTTTCCACTTCTAGGAATTCATCTTTTAGGGACCCAAAAACTCTCTCCAACTTGAATTCAAACTTTCTCTTGAACTTGGCTTTCAGTTTTGGTAATGATGGGAAGTCCAACTCTGGATAATTTTCAATATTATTGAAGTATGCAAATGAAGAGTGTCTGCTTATACAATTTTTCTTTTATTTGAGAAACTTGTTCTATCAAGGAGGAGACTTTCATTTTAGCATCCTTGATGATTTCATGCATTTAGACAAAAGTAGCCTCCTTGCTTTCTAATTTATCTTTTGATGTTGTAACTTATGCGGCCACTTGAGTGTTTTTAGTTCTGGCTGCTCATGTTTTTTTTCTAGGGATTTCACCCTTTCTTTAGCCGCTACTTTGATTATTCTTTCTTCATTAAAATTGGAAGCAAGTTTATCCATTTTGGTAATAACCTCATCCCTCTTTAATGTAACTTCAATGTGCTGGCCTTCAAGGGTCCTGACTTTATTCGTTAATAATGAAATATGTTCTTTAAAATTTGGGACTTGATCAGCAGACTCATAAGAGGCTTGTTGAACAAAGAACATGTTCTTAGCCACTTGGGGAAAAAAATGAATAAAAGCCAAAGTTTGAATTTAATTTAAAGATATAAATTGCTAGACATGCAAAGATATGTACTATAAGAAGCTAGTGGAAAAGAATGTGGAGATGGTCTTGGAAAGGGCAGAAGGCTATAATGGTATTAAATAAGACACAGAAGGGGACTGTATAACCAAACGGACAATGTTATCAAAATCTGAGGGGATGGTTATGCCGAAACTTCATGGGGAAGAGATTCACAGGAGGAGGATTCAGGCTCAGCTTCTAGTACCAACGTTGTAAAGAAGTTGCAGATAAGGGACCCGAGATATATATATAATATGACTTGGGGTGTTAATAACTTTTGCTTGGTTCGTAACTTGATTCTGAAAGCTTTTCTCTTGCAAACTTAAATCAATGGCATTGGAATCTTGGTTAATAGTGACAACAACTGCATTCAGTTCCTCATCACTAGCAGTAAGTGTTTGATCTTCTCCAAGCTTGGGATTTTTACTTGGAGGAGGAATTGAAGCATCAAACAGATTTCTAGAATCATTCTTCCTTTTACGACTTTCAATAGCTTTAAGGGCATTAGTAGTAGAATTTGCAACATGGGAAGCTTTAGTGGTCATGGGTAAGGAGGAATAGGAGCTTTAGCATCCTTTATCTTAGCAACTAGCATAGAACGATTTGAGACTAAGTCAAAGAAACAATCATAAGATGTTGATAAAAGAAATTCTACTAGAATTGTGGTAAGAGATTACCAGGAGAATCATACTAAATGGGAAAAGATGGATAAAGATGTTTTGATTGCCAATGACTAAAGCTTGGTTCCCATGATCATCCTTCTTCGCCAATGGAGGCTCCCCAAGCACTTTGTGGTTTTCCAAAATCAAGAGGTATTTTCAAAGAATGACTTTGGTCAAAAGTTTAAGCATGTCCCTCATGGTACGAGATGCCAAGCTCAAAGCACTGATTATTTTAACAACGGAAGGATTCTCCTCATTAGAAGTAGGTTCTAAAGAAGAATAACTATTATAAAAGAACAGCAAGAATATAATATAAACAATAGAGAAAGTGCAAGAATTCTTACTGTGTATAGAGAAAGACCTCTTGATTCTTGGGGTATGGCACTCGATATAAAAGAAATAGTTTTCCAAGTCCTTAGTTCTGTTAGTAAGATTGGTGATTAAGCTCTTTTGATAAGGAAGAATGTGATATAGATCACCTACTAGCTAACTCCTAACTTTACTAAGAGTTACCAATGAGTGGAGAGTTTCAACATCAAGTGTGGGGAGGTCAGCTTCCGTCACAAGTATTTTAAAGTAAATCAGATAGGTATAAGGATTAGGTAGAAATTGTATCAAAGCGATTCCTGAGCGATTGTAACAACCTGGAATTTTGGTCATTAAATTTAAATATTTAATTAATTCTAAATAATGAAATATTGGTTTAAATCTTAAACACTTGAATTAAATTATAGAGAATATTTAAAATCTTTGACTTGTGGATAAATATTTGAATAAGTAGTTAAAATATCTGGACTTTGACTTGAATATTTTTCAAATGGATTTATTGGTCTCATTTAACTCCTTTTAAATTAATAAATATTAATGGTGAATTCAATTGTAAATTAATTTACAGTAATAGATAATTAGAATAAAGAATCAAAAAAATTATTTTTATTATAATGACTTGATTGTTATTAATATATTTTTAATTTATTTTATTTGATTTTTCCATAATTTTAAATTTGGAAAATATTGAAATTAGCGATTTATCGATAAACAACAGTGTTTTCATGATTTTAATTAATGTGAATGGTTGTCCTAAAGCGACCCTAATTTTGTTTTGTCGTTCGCTATTCGTACGTGAAAGGAAACCTGAGCAGCAAAATGCTGGAAAAATTAAAATATATTCCTCATTAAGAAATTTCATACAACCCGTACACATTCTTCTATTTTTTCGGCTCAATAAAAAATCAAATCGATCAAAGAAAATGAAAACAAATTGGATTTCAAAAATTCATATCTTATTAATTAATCAACGAAAAATTGTGAGACTTGAAGCTTTAGAATCACAGTAAAGAGTTCTTCGATGTGTTTTGGAGGATGCAGCACTATTTGGGGGTTGCGTGAGTTTGGGGTTGGATTTAGGGTCCGATTGTGGTGAAGCTAGAGGTGATGGTAGGCATTTTGGAGTGCGGAGATAGACTCGGGAGGTGAAAATGCATGGATAGGTGGTAGTCAGAGGCCCGACGATCGTCTTTGTCGATGTGCAACCCACCGCTATCTTTCATGGGTCTTAGATGTTGCTTTTTGAATAACGATGTTGATATTAGGGATTTTCGGTGAAGCACGTAGAGGAGGAGAAGGGGACCGTGTGGGTGAAGACTATTCGACAAATGGTAGGCTAGATCTCTGTGTCGATGGGAAGTGTGCACGACTAATACATGGACATGTGCAGGATGTTCAATTTGGGGATTGGGGGAAGATGATGAGTGGGAGAGTTAGTTTGGTAATTGTAATCAAGAACTTAATTAAATTTTTAAAAAATCAAAAGATTATAAATTGTGTAACACTCTTATACAAGGTCTAAATCGAACGTGGTTAGTCGCGTTGGACTCGTATCGAAGATAGTTACGATACAGAATTAGATTGTGGAAATTAGAGCTTGTAGAATTTCAAGCTAAAATCGAATGCTGTTCGATTTTAGATGGAATCAAAATGCTTTGGTGGTAACTGGAATTTCAATAAGTTAAACTCAACTCTTTGGTCAATCAATAATGATATGTAGTAGATAAAAAAAATTATTGCCTGCTTGGATGTGGTATTTGATGGTTGTTTGTTTTGGATAAATTATCATTTTTGAAAATGGATAATGTATAAAGTGATAAAATAATAATGATTTAATATAATTATGTTGTTTAAATACTAACGTAGCTAATTTAAGTATACTTCCTTGGTGTTATCCATTTGACCAAATAAACACCATCTAATAATAATAAAAGGAAAATTTTATTTTAAATGACAATTCATTTAGCAGAATAAACCCTCATTCTGCTATTATATTAATTTGGACATTCATTTAAGTCAGTTGATTAATACTGGATAAACGATATATTAACAATTGATTATTAATTATGGATTTGGTTTACATATATGCATGCTTATGTACATACCTGTAATTTAACTTAGGAAGTTAAACTGAATTTAAAGGTAACTTGTTAAAGTACCATTGTGGTTGTAGGCCTTTTTCTGGACTTGGAAAAGTTATGGATTTAAACTAACTTTAAATTTTATATTTTGAAATAGAATATTTTACTGAATTATTAGTTTAACAAAGCATTTTTTAAATTTCTATTTTACAAAGTGTGTAACGACCCGGTATTTTCAACCATTCACATGCATTATAAGTGTATAGGTAGACACTCATGCCGGAATTGAATTGCTCAAAATACCGCGTTGTAAATAAAAATTTGGCAAATCTCAGAATATACAGTAAATAAAAATTACAGATCACAGACACAGAGTAATAATAATGCAGCGGAAGTAAAAGAGATAGTAGTGCATGAAACTACTATATAAATATATTAGAGTTACATAAGATACAATAGAAGAAATAAAGTACAACAGAAGTTAAAATATGATAACCAAGTACAAGCTGAATAGAACAACCGAAATGAAAAGATGAAACTTGACAAGTAGATAATCTCCAGCGGTTACAATCTTCAGAAAGTGGAAATCCAAATCTGTGAATAACTCAGGCTGACCCGAGCGTAAATAAAAATACAAACACTCGAGTCAGGACATTCATACTTATACAATGTAAACAAACTCAAGTGAACTGTAGCAAAGATACAAGTAACTTAGAAGATGCTTGGGACCGCCCATCCTCTAAGGATCCATTAAACTATTTACTATGTAGTAATATACGCTATATACAGTAGTGTCTAATTAGTAAAGTATAATCATATAGAAAATAGCGTTAAGGGGATGGTGAACCTTAACGCGGTCGGATATATAAAACCAAAATCGTAGTGGGATCGCTATAAGGAGATGACACGGCACGCGAGGCAATGCCAGGGTGGATAGACCGTTTGTACTCCCAGACCGGTGGTGACGGCAAGCCAGCAGCTTCCGCCCACCTCGAACAATACCCCCGAATCAAAGTGGTGCCACATATCGAATCACAAAAGTAATAGAATGGTTTCCAACGTAGCATGCTCGATGAAAGGGTGCGACCCTTTGTGTAGCCCGGTATAGCTCCTGTTTTAGTCATTTATGCCAACTCACGGGAGTTGGGTCCACGTAATATACCTCGAGAACGTCGGCACCATCATACTTCATTCTGGAATCTCCACCGCGTACACAGTTGTTAAAGTGGTTTTCGATATTGGCCGGCTATAAGACAATATCCGATCCCGGTCTCTTTAACAACCAATCGTTATTATAACCCGTAGTTATAACTTTTAAAAATATATTTTATACTTCAAAATAAAATATCATTCAACCCAAATCTTTATCAAAATAAAGATTAAATTATTACCAAACCATTTCAATATAACATCATACCATATCTTTCGATTCAAATATTTATCAAAATAAATATCAAGTCATTTCTAACCATTTCAATATATTAAATTATCATATCCTTTCAAAACTTCGTTTCAAATCATTTTAATATATCAAAATATCATAACCTTTCAAAATTTCGTTCAAAATATCTTATCTTTCAGAACTTCTTTTCAAATCATTTTAATATCAAAATATCATATCTTTCAAAACTTCGTTTCAAATCATTTTAATATATCAAAATGTCAAATCTTTTCAAACCCACATTTCAAATCATTTTAATATATCAAAATATCATACCTTTCAAGGCTTCATTTCCAAAATATCATATCTTTCGGAACTTCGTTTCAAATCATTTTAATATATCAAAATGTCATATCTTTCAAAACTCCATTTTTCAAATCATTTAATATCAAGATATCATATCTTTCAAAACTTCGTTTCAAATCATTTTAATATATCAAAATATCATATCTTTTCAAAACCACATTTCAAATCATTTTACTATATCAAAATAGTTATATTTTTTCAAATCCACATTTCAAATCATTTCAATATACCAAAATATCATATCTTTCAGTACCACATTTCAATCATTAAATATACCAAAATATCATATCTTTTCGAAACCACATTTCAATCATTTTAATATATCAAATAGTTCTATTTCAAAACAAATTACTTCATTTTAAATCATGAAAATGAAGTTATTACATTTAATAATTAAATTCCAAAATTTTAAACTTTTTAATTTTCATTTATGCACTTAAATTTATTAAAACAATGAAAATTCAAGTTTCGCAGCATTTGGAAAATGCTACAGAAAGTTACATTCAAAACAATTCAATTTAATAAAAGACATCATTTAAAAGTGCTGTTAATTTACTTCAAATATTCAATAGAATTTCACAAACACTTATATTTTTTTTAAAATCATTTTTAACTTATAAAATCATACATTTTCACGTTTAAGCATCATTTAATTTTCCTTAAATTCATGATTTTATAAAGTTAAGTTTCCTTTCAAAAAACAATATTTATTAATAATTCGCTTATTAAATTTTAACATTCAAATTTAAATTCATTTCATTAAATTTCAACTTAACACTTAAGTTTAAAAATTTCAAATATAACTTAATTCCATTTTATTTAACTTAACTTAAAATTTCACCTTTAAACCAAATTCATAAATTCCAATTTAAGTTATATTTTCAAATTCAACTCAATATTCACTCATTAACATTTCAACTTTATTCAAAAATCATTAATATGTTATAAAATCATTTTAAATTAATTAAAATTCAAAATATCATAAATTTATCATATTTCAAAGTTAATTTAAATTCCATTAAAAATTAAATCAAAATTTCCATAACTTACATTCAGATTTTCTAACTTTTCCATAATTTATTTAACTTATAAATTTCCAGAAAATCAATAATACTTTACAAAAATTATATTTTTATTTAATTTTAAATCAAAATATTATAATAATTAAATTTCTAAAATAGTTTAAATTTTTTAGAAAAACATATTTTAACTATGGGCCTGTATATAATTTTCTATGCTAGGTAAAGTGATACGGGTAATGTATCATTTCAACCCGTAATTTACAAAGAAAATCCGGGTTTTATCATTTCAAACCCGCAATCCCAAGTTAAAATAAATTAAATAAAAACCGTTCAAGCCTATCATTTCAGCCCATAACGATTTTTTCCTATTCTAAAGTCCGTTCGGGTATGTATCATTTCAACCCATAGTGATTCTAATTTACAGGGAACTTGCAGTGTGATAAACTGATAAAATATATAGAATAGCATGAAATAACAGTAACATATGACATAACAGGTGTAATAACAGGTGTGAACATCATATGATAATAATATAAGCAGTTATAACATGTTAATATAGTTCTACAGATTCGCAGGGTGTCAATTTACTACTTATATAAGTACATAATGTCTGGTGAGAAATACTCACTTTTTTGGTGCTGGAGATTGCAATACAAATGACACAACGGATTCCCGAATGCACGATGACACAACAATAGGCTCAAGTGGGAAGAGACCCAAGCTTAGAACTTGTGTTACAACCCAAAACAAAACAAAATATAACACATGAATTTCTAATACAAAACAACATAGAAACAGATTGAAATAAAAGCAACAATGAACAAGATGATTTTACCATGCCTCAATCACTTCAATGATTGGCCTAAGGGACTCTTTAGCTTGGCCATAATGATGTTTTGGCTCAGGTATGGCATCATATAGGTCAGGTTTGGACTCGTAAGGGCATGGCTACAAAGGAAATGAGAAGGGGTATGGTAAGTTATAGGGCAAAGAATGCTAAAGATCAAGGCAAAGTGGTTTTGGTACAACATAGGCTCGACCTATGGTCATGTTTAGGTTCGGCCTTCATTGCTACAGGTCTGGTCATGTAAGGTACAGGTCTGGAACTGATGTCCGAGGTGATGTGATGGCTGGAGGCGGTGGCTATGAGGTGGCCAAGGCAAAGTATGGAAGGGTAGTGATGAAACATGAGTTCTGCTAGCATGTTTGTGGAGTTTTTGTGCAAAGTTTGTGGTGATGCTTCATCCAATGGTCATGGCCTGGATTTTTTTTTGTCAGAGGAGGGGCTGAGGGCTGCTGTAGATGGAGGAGGTGATGGTGGAGCAAATAGGTACAGCCAAGGTGGTGTATGAAGGTGGTGAAACAACTAGGCTAGGCTAGGCAATGTTTTAAGGGATTTTGCATAATTTTTGTGGAGATTGGATCATTGGATGGTCAAAGCACTCTCAGGTCAGAGGAGGGGAATGGTTTGGCCATGGATTGTGTGGGGAAGAAGTGGTGGTGGTCGGTGGTGGTGATTGTGAGGCTATGGCCGAGAAAACACATGGAAGAATCAAAGCAAATTCAAGTGAAAACATGGAAAAAAGAGGAAGAAAAGTGAGCAAAGAAGAAGCCATTTCTTATTTTTCTTTGCTCAGATCTGAAATGGATGTGTATTATTGATGGAATGAGAAACTTTCACATGAATAAGCAAAAGAAAAGGAACGGCTACAATAAATTGATGCATTGATTGAAAAAGAAACGGTAAAAGAAACGGTGAAACGACTTTATGTTTCTTAGCTTTTAAAACCTTCCATACTTCCTTTTCTTTTAAATCAAGTAAAACAAAATAACTTCAACAAGTACATCTAAAACCGAAACAAAGTGGAAAAAAATAAAAATATATAATTAAATTTAAAGAAAATATAAAAAGAATTAAGGAAATTGCTTAAAAATTGAAAACAGGGTTCAAAAATTACAATTAAAACATCAATGGCTTTGGAAAAGTATCTACTTCATTTTAAAAATATTCTAAAGCAAAATTTTGAAATAAAATAATTTATTTATCATTTCTAAAATAAAATAAAAAATTAAATTGGAGAAAAATAGAAAAAGAACTAAAGAAAATGTTTTAAAAATTGAAAACAGGGCATGGAAATTACAAGAAAAATACTACTAGCTCTAGAAAAATTCCTACCTCACTTCAAAAATATTAAAAGACAAAAAAATATATAAAATAACATATCAATACATATTACAATAAAATATGACAAAGAAAAATAAAATTTATACTATTTAAAATAACAAAATTGCAGAATAAACAAATTGCACTCAATATTGAAATATACATAACTTTCATAATTTAAATCCGTTTCCAACGTAACAAAAAGCAGTGTTCCTAAAATTTTATGTACTTTCAAAATAAAAGAAAAAATTTAAATATTCAAACTTTTAAAATTTTAATATAAAAGTCAAAGTTTGACTATTTTGACCAAAAATTCACTTTTTGGAAAATATTCTTTTTAGCCATGCTTTGGAATGATAATTCATATCAAAACTAAAGTTTATCATTCAAAATAAATAAAATAAGTTTTTTTATCAAAAATTCAATTAAAATAATTAAAATATACAAAAAAAATCACAAAATATAGGGTTGTTACACTCTCCCCCACTCAAAACTTTTCATCCCCGAAAAGGAATGAGGTACGGGAAAGCACAGAAAAAGATTGAGTGAAACAAGATTAGGACAAGATGACAAGGAGAAGGAAATTATACATGATAACTATTGTGATAGGTAAGTTTAACAAGGTGGAGAATATCTTTCCAAGATCCTCCGGAATCAAGAACACAAGCACGAAAAGGTGGATTCAAAATGAGTACCAAAGATTATAGAAGATTTCTAAACAGAAAGATTATAGAAAGATGCCTATACCAGTCCATAGCAAGATGAGGATGATAAGGACAACCAAAAGATAGTTTGAAAAACAAAATAAGCAAATAAATTTTAAAGCAAGGAAATTTCACCTTGAATAGAGAATAAATCTTTTACACAAGTTAAATAAATCTTAACTATCTCAAATTTCATTATCTTATTATCCAATCATCTAAAATTAACAATTTTTAAAACCATGGGTTTGAAAAATAATCATTTATTACACTCACAATGTACTTAATAAATTTTATTCTTCTTTATTCCTAATTAAAATTAAATTTATTCCTCCCAATATATTTATCACTTATGCTAAACATACTTACACTTATTATAATTGCTTTCTTTTATTCTTAGTTCTTTTAACATTATTTTATTGTAAGTTATTCAATTACCCTTTATTATATTTACCTATGTTAATCATTTTATAATTAAAATTTAAGTACATAACATTTATTATAACCACTCAAATTTTATTTATAAAATCTTTTTATATTGTATATTGTCCAATTACATTGTTAACTTTTGAAAAATTAAGGTAAGTTATATTGGAATGCAATTGAGTATTATACAAATAAAACTTTCCAATTAAATCATTTCATCCTTGAATATTCATCCAAAATTTTGATTTTCTTTTTATAATTGAAATTATTCTTTAAAATAAAATTTAAGAATTAAATTTTCGATTTCTTCAACCCATTTAGAGATAAATAAATGTATGTACATAATTTATCGAATCAAATTTAAATCATATGTCTATATATATTATAGATCAAGTCATATTTTAGAAATTCAAATCAAATTGATTTCCAAAACAAAGCTGTAGCAAGACTACAGAGCGGTCTCTTCACTTCGAAACTCGAAAATGAACGTCGATGATGCTGCAGTCATCACCGAAGTTATTTCCCAGCGACAATGACAAGAGCGCTAATTTTAAACTTAAAATTCTTTGGAAACATATTCTTATTCGAAAGTACTTTAAATAATATACTTTAAAACTTAAACACAAGGTTTGAAACCATCGAAAATTAAATTCTCAAATTTCTTGTTTTAAATTCATTTCGGTTCCCAAATAAATTTATAAACAACTATCTATAAATTCATTTATAGAACAATAAATGAAAAATCAAGTATTATCATTTCAAATGATCAACTTTAAATCAATTTGTTAAGTTCCATAAATTTACTTATATATCAAAATTTATTTCATTAACCAAATTTTAAAATAATATTGTGTCAGTTTGTTCTGTCAAAGTGTTTTAGAAATCCTATCGATAGCGTTGATCAGACGAATCGATCAGAAACCAAACTCAACATCAACAACTCAAACAACACAATATATAAACAAAACATAGATTTACAAGTACAATTCAAAATGTTTGAAAATAGGTTGGAAACAAAAGACAAGATGATTAAATAACAAAATAGGGAGGTGGATAAGCTTAAAGAAATCACGGGCAACATTTACCGGGTCAACCGTGACTTAAAGAATAAGACCAATGTGGATTTTTCTGGGGTAAATCTATATTCGATCTCAAGAGTTAGAGTTTAGGATAACAAAAGATATTAGCATCTAAACCAAGGATAGATATAAATCTCTGGTGAATCCATGCTAATTGTAAAGGAATTTCCCCCTTTTTTTCAATTTAATTTGAAAATGGCGTGACCGCCGACTCACTAAAAAGATCGTTCGACGCGGAGTTATGGAATACTCCAGAGTCAAAAGAAGATGAATAGCGAGGGATACGAATGGATTTTGGAACCGTAGGGAATGTTCCAAAATTCAAAGGAATCGAGTCAAAAGGGAGAGATTCAAACTCGAATGAAAGTAATTCTGTAAATACATTCACTCCATATGCTAAGTTTTGCCTAGAGCTACCAAAGCTTGATATCAACTGTAACGACCCGGTATTTTCAACCATTCACATCCATTATAAGTGTATAGGTAGACACTCATGCCGGAATTGAATTGCTCAAAATACCGCGTTGTAAATAAAAATTTGGCGAATCTCAGAATATACAGTAAATAAAAATCACAGATCACAGACAAAGAGTAATAATAATGCAGCGGAAGTAAAAGAGATAGTAGTGCATGAAGCTACTATATAAATATATCAGAGTTACATAAGATACAATAGAAGAAATAAAGTACAACAGAAGTTTAAATATGATAGCCAAGTACAAGCTGAATAGAACAACCGAAATGAAAAGATGAAACTTGACAAGTAGATAATCTCCAGCGATTCCAATCTCCAGAAAGTGAAAATCCAAATCTATGAATAACTCAGGCTGACTCGAGCGTAAATAAAAATACAAACACTCGAGTCCGGACATACATACTTATACAATGTAAACAAACTCAAGTGAACTGTAGCAAAGATACAAGTAACTTAGAAGATGCTTGGGACCGCCCATCCTCTAAGGATCCGTTAAACTATTTACTATGTAGTAATATACGCTATATACAGTAGTGTCTAATCAGTAAAGTATAATCATATAGAAAATAGTGCAAAGGGGATGGTGAACCTTAAAGCAGTCGGATCTTTAAAACCAAAATCGTAGTGGGATCGCTATAAGGAGATGACACGGCACGCGAGGCAATGCCAGGGTGGATACACCGTTTGCACTCCCGGACCGGTGGTGACGGCAAGCCAGCAGCTTCCGCCCACCTCGAACAATACCCCCGAATCAAAGTGGCGCCACATATCGAATCACAAAAGTAATAGAATGGTTTCCGACGGAGCATGCTCGATGAAAGGGTGCGACCCTTTGTGTAGCCCGGTATAGCTCCTGTTTTAGTCATTTATGCCAACTCACGGGAGTTGGGTCCACGTAATATACCTCGAGAACGTCGCCACCATCCTACTTCATTCTGGAATCTCCACCGCGTACACAGTTGTTAAAGTGGTTTTCGGTATTGGCCGGCTATAAGACAATATCCGATCCCGGTCTCTTTAACAACCAATCGTTATTATAACCCGTAGTTATAACTTTTAAAAATATATTTTATACTTCAAAATAAAATATCATTCAACCCAAATCTTTATCAAAATAAAGATTAAATTATTTCCAAACCATTTCAATATATCATCATACCATATCTTTCGATTCAAATATTTATCAAAATAAATATCAAGTCATTTCTAACCATTTCAATATATTAAATAATCATATCCTTTCAAAACTTCCTTTCAAATCATTTTAATATATCAAAATATCATAACCTTTCAAAACTTCGTTCAAAATATCTTATCTTTCAGAACTTCTTTTCAAATCATTTTAATATCAAAACATCATATCTTTCAAAACTTCGTTTCAAATCATTTTAATATATCAAAATATCATATCTTTTCAAACCCACATTTCAAATCATTTTAATATATCAAAATATCATACATTTCAAGGCTTCATTTCCAAAATATCATATCTTTCGGAACTTCGTTTCAAATCATTTTAATATATCAAAATGTCATATCTTTCAAAACTCCATTTTTCAAATCATTTAATATCAAAATATCGTATCTTTCAAAACTTCGTTTCAAATCATTTTAATATATCAAAATATCATATCTTTTCAAAACCACATTTCAAATCATTTTACCATATCAAAATAGTTATATTTTTTCAAAGCCACATTTCAAATCATTTCAATATACCAAAATATCATATCTTTCAATACCACATTTCAATCATTAAATATATCAAAATATCATATCTTTTTGAAACCACATTTCAATCATTTTAATATATCAAATAGTTATATTTCAAAACAAATTACTTCATTTTAAATCATAAAAATGAAGTTATTACATTTAATAATTAAATTATTAAATTACAAAAATTTAAACTTTTCAATGTTCATTTGTGCACTTAAATTTATTAAAACAATGAAAATTCAAGTTTTGCAGCATTTGGAAAATGCTACAGAAAGTTACATTCAAAACAATTCAATTTAACAAAAGACAGCATTTAAAAGTGCTGTTAATTTACTTTAAATATTCAATAGAATTTCACAAACACTTATATTTTTATTTAAATCATTTTTAACTTATAAACTCATACATTTTCACGTTTAAGCATCATTTAATTTTCCTTAAATTCATGATTTTATAAAGTTAAGTTTCCTTTCAAAAAACAATATTTATTAATAATTCGCTTATTAAATTTTAACATTCAAATTTAAATTCATTTCATTAAATTTCAACTTAACACTTATGTTTAAAATTTTCAAATATAACTTAATTCCATTTTATTTAACTTAACTTAAAATTTCACCTTTAAACCAAATTCATAAATTCCAATTTAAGTTATATTTCCAAATTCAACTCAATATTCACTCATTAACATTTTAACTTTTTTCAAAAATCATTAATATGTTATAAAATCATTGTAAATTAATTTAAATTCAAAATATCATAAATTTATCATATTTCAAAGTTAATTTAAATTCCATTAAAAATTAAATCAAAATTTCCATAACTTACATTCATATTTTCTAACTTTTCCATAATTTATTTAACTTATAGATTTCCAAAAAATCAATAATACTTAACAAAAATTATTTTTTAATTTAATTTTAAATCAAAATATTATAATAGTTAAATTTCTAAAATAGTTTAAATTTTTTAGAAAAACATATTTTAACTACGGGCCTGTATATAATTTTCTATGCTAGGTAAAGTGATACGGGTAATGTATCATTTCAACCCGTAATTTACAAAGAAAATCCGGGTTTTATCATTTCAAACCCGCAATCCCAAGTTAAAATAAATTAAATAAAAACCGTTCAAGCCTATCATTTCAGCCCATAACGATTTTTCCCTATTCTAAAGTCCGTTCGGGTATGTATCATTTCAATCCATAGTGATTCTAATTTACAGGGAACTTGCAGTGTGATCAAATGATAAAATATAAAGAATAGCATGAAATAACAGTAACATATGATATAACAGGTGTAATAACAGAAACTGATAAAATATACAGAATAGCATGAAATAACAGTAACATATGATATAACAGGTGTAATAACAGGTGTGAACATCATATGATAATAATATAAGTAGTTATAACATGTTAATATAGTTCTACAGATTCGCAGGGTGTCAATTTACTACTTATATAAGTACATAATGTCTGGTGAGAAATACTCACTTTTTTGGTGCTGGAGATTGCAATACAAATGACACAACGGATTCCCGAATGCACAATGACACAACAATAGGCTCAAATGGGAAGAGACCCAAGCTTAGAACTTGTGTTACAACCCAAAATAAAACAAAATATAACACATGAATTTCTAATACAAAACAACATTGAAACAGATTGAAATAAAAGCAACAATGAACAAGATGATTTTACCATGCCTCAATCACTTCAATGATTGGCCTAAGGGACTCTTTAGCTTGGCCATAATGATGTTTTGGCTCAGGTATGGCATCATATAGGTCAGGTTTGGACTCGGAAAGGCATGGCTACAATGGAAATGAGAAGGGGTATGGTAAGTTATAAGGCAAAGAATGCTAAAGGTCAAGGCAAAGTGGTTTTGGTACAACATAGGCTCGACCTATGGTCATGTTTGGGTTCGGCCTTCATTGCTATAGGTCTGGTCATGTCAGGTGCAGGTCTGGAACTGATGTCAGAGGTGATGTGATGGCTGGAGGTGGTGGCTATGAGGTGGCCAAGGCAAGGTATGGAAGGGTAGTGATGAAACATGAGTTCTGCTAGCATGTTTGTGGAGTTTTTGTGCAAAGTTTGTGGTGATGCATCATCCAATGGTCATGGCCTGGATTTTTTATTTTTTCAGAGGAGGGCTGAGGGCTGCTGTAGATGGAGGAGGCGATGGTGGAGCAAATAGGTACAGCCAAGGTGGTGTATGAAGGTGGTGAAACAACTAGGCTAGGCTAGGCAATGTTTTAAGGGATTTTGCATAGTCTTTGTGGAGATTGGATCACTGGATGGTCAAAGCACTCTTAGGTCAGAGGAGGGGAATGGTTTAGCCGTGGATTGTGGGGAAGAAGTGGTGGTGGTCGGTGGTGGTGATTGTGACGCTATGGCCGAGCAAACACATGGAAGAATCAAAGCAAATTCAAGTGAAAACATGGAAAAAAGAGGAAGAAAAGTGAGCAAAGAAGAAGCCATTTCTTATTTTTTTTTGCTCAGATCTGAAATGGATGTGTATTATTGATGGAACGAGAAACTTTCACATGAATAAGCAAAAGAAAAGGAACGGCTACAATAAATTGATGCATTGATTGAAAAAGAAACGGTGAAAGAAACGGTGAAATGACTTTACGTTTCTTAGCTTTTAAAACCTTCCATACTTCCTTTTCTTTTAAATCAAGTAAAACAAAATAACTTCAGCAAGTACATCTAAAACCGAAACAAAGTGGAAAAAAATAAAAATATATGATTAAATTTAAAGAAAATATAAAAATAATTAAGGAAATTGCTTAAAAATTGAAAACAGGGTTCAATAATTACAATTAAAACATCAATGGCTTTGGAAAAGTATCTACTTCATTTTAAAAATATTCTAAAGCAAAATTTCGAAATAAAATAATTTATTTATCATTTATAAAATAAAATAAATAATTAAATTGGAGAAAAATAGAAAAAGAACTAAAGAAAATGTTTTAAAAATTGAAAACATGGCATGGAAATTACAAGAAAAATACTACTGGCTCTAGAAAAATTCCTACCCCACTTCAAAAATATTAAAAGACAAAAACATACATAAAATAACATATCAATACATATTACAATAAAATATGAAAAAGAAAAATAAAATTTATACTATTTAAAATAACAAAATTGCAGAATAAACAAATTGCACTCAATATTGAAATATACTTAACTTTCACAATTTAAATCCGTTTCAAACGAAACAAAAAGCAGTGTTCCTAAACTTTTATGTACTTTCAAAATAAAGGAAAAAATTTAAATTTTCAAACTTTTAAAATTTTAAAATAAAAGTCAAAGTTTGACTATTTTGACCAAAAATTCACTTTTTGGAAAATATTCTTTTTAGTCATGCTTTGGAATGATAATTCATATCAAAACTAAAGTTTATCATTCAAAATAAATAAAATAAGTTTTTTTTAATCAAAAGTTCAATTAAAATAATTAAAATATACAAAAAAATTAAATCATAAAATACAGGGTTGTTACAAAGTGTCTTGTAAAATTATTTCTTTAGTGAAGTTAATTGTTATATTTATAATGTTTTAAAATTAATTATTTTACTTATATTATTTAAAGATGATTATTTACTTATCAAAGTTGTCTAAAGATAATAAATTATTATTTCTTGATTATTTAATAATAGTTAATTATTTTATTAGTAATGTTGTGTAAAGGTTAATTAGTTAAATTTTGAAAGTTATTTTAAAGTTATTTTAAAGTTATTTTATCATTTTTTATTTAAATGTTAAAGATTAGTTATTATTTTATTTAAATGTTTTAAAAGCTAATTGTTATATGTTTTAAAATCTTTTAAAACTTATTACTATATCATTTAAACATGTTTAAAATTTATCTTAATGGTGTTAAATTTTTATTTATTTTAATTAAATAAAAAAAATTTATAAAAGGATTTCTTTTATGAAAAGAATTTATTTAAAGGATTTTATAAATTTGAAGGAGGTTTGGAATTTGAAAGGAAGTAGTTTTGAACGATTTTAGAAAAAAGGGTTTTAAACGTTTTAGAGATTTAAAAGGGAAAGTTTTATAAATAGGTTTTCGAGATTTATAAGAAAGTATTTTATAAATTGAATTGGAGATTTATGAAAGAGTATTTATAAATAGATTTTTTAGATTTATAAAAAGGGAGTTTTATAAATGATTTTGAAGAACTATAAACAAAGTTTTATAAATATTGGAGATTTAAAAAGAAGTTTTATAAATGATTTGGAGATTTATAAAGGCGATATTTATAAATAATAAGAGATTATAAAAAACAATAGTTTTTTGGGTTATTGTAACGACCATAAAATTTTATTAATTTTTAATTGGTTTTTATAACATATTTAATTGAATATTTGTGAAACTTTATAATAATTGAATTTTTAAAATAAAATGTTTATATATTTAGAATATGTATATTTGAATATAGTAGATCGTAAATTTTCAATTAATTTTATGAAAGCTTATTTCATTGAGAAATTCTATTAAGTTCAAACTAGCTAAAAATTGCGGATAATAAAATATTTCCTAAATCTGAATATTTTTTACATAGGAAAATTCTAAATCGTCTTCTGACGGAGACGTCATTTCGTTTTTCCAAATTCGGACTTCTTTAGCTCCGTCGATCTTATTTTCTGTGTTTTGCTGCACTTTCCCTTAGTAGAAAATTCGAATTTTTATAATTCAATCGTACCACTGATATCGGTATACCGTTTTGATCGCCTCATCGTGCTGATCTCAGCGGTATATTCATTTCTGTGTTTTGGATTCCGGTACGCGACAGAACCAATAGAATGTTCGTTGTAACGGTGCTTTAAATGTTGACCGTTAACTTTGCTTTGCTTTTCAAACTTCAACGTGAATCCCAAGCAATAAAATAAATTGCTTTAATAGCTTCTCAATCAGCGTACAGCTGTTGCCATCCCATGCCATGTCAAAAGTTTGAAACGTAATAAATGCTATATGATTATTTCGCATTTATTTGTTTCCTTTATTATTTCCTGTACGTTTTCATTCCAATCTAAATTCTAACTTTTCGATTTCCATGCCTTTTCGGATCTCAAACGTACAACCAAGGAATATTTCTTTAATAATTTTCCTAAAAATCAGCTTTTGGCCGTTTTATTGCATTAATTTCAAATTGTGCCCGTTTGTTTTTCTCATTCCTCTCATACGTTGCCACCTTTATTTAAGCTCGGACCACTTTTCTTCTCCCCTTTCATTTTTCTCTCCTTCTACAAATTTTACCTACTAAAAGTTTAAAGCCTCTTCACCTCTGCTTCCTCTCACCATTTCCCATTCCATCAACCTACCACCTCTTCCACCCGAGAACGCAGCACGCATACCCTTGCAACCCAAAAAGCTCTCCCACCCGAAGCCTGAACCATCACAGTGTCCTCACCCACAAACCCCTCACTTCTTTCACCGCCCAGACCTCCACCTTATTTCGACCCCCTATGCACACGCCTCGGGCCACCTCCAACGTGAAGAGCTCCACGTCACCGGCCCTTCTTTCCATCACCCACCTCTCGGATCCGCTTCGCCCGAGCACACAAACCCGACCACGGCTTCATCTCCCGGCCAAGCAACCTTGCTCCGCTCCTCTTCCACCTTGCTGCGAATCCCTGTAGCCGAAGCCGCCCTCCACCTGACTCAGCCTCGCCCACCTCCACCCCACAACCGCCGAACCCACCGATCATCCGAGCACTTGACTCCCAGTGTCACCATAACTGCAACCAAGCCCTCCACCTACCTCTCTTTCTTAACTTAGTATAATATATATTATATACCAGGTCAATATTTATGTTTTGTTGTTATGGTGTATATGTTTGTTTTTTTATCCATCTGTTGTTATCTATGTAAAGTATTGCAAAACTATACTAAATATAAACTGTGGTTTGCTTATACTATCAAGTGAATGATACTATCAGTTATATATTACAATGTCAGTGTATATATTTCGTTATGCAAGTTTTGTTAGTATTTTTATTTTACATAGATAACAGTTTATTCACATTTTTTGTGTATATATATATAACAGTTTGGTCAGTATATATAAATGTATAATAATTGCAGGCTATATTGATCTACCATATAAGTACTATTATATAAACTATACTATTTATATAAGTTTATATTTTGATCTAGAAAGGAAATTTCATTTGGATACTAAAAATATGTTTACAATATATATGTATCATACTGTATAGGAAGTTACATTGGTACGGCAGTTTATATAATGTGTTTGTAAAGTATTTCATAAACTGTATATGATATTAATATGTAAGTTTTACTATTTACATATATTTACTGTAATATATGAATTTATAGTAGTATGTATATATAGCTTTTAATCGCATATATTTCAACTCAAAACTACTTGTCCTATGTTGTTTGTAATATACTTGTACTTTGAACAATGAATATTTTATTTACACATTTTTTTTTTTGAGTTCGGGTCTGCTATGCTCAATATATACATTTGCTATTATATAGTTGTAAGTTCTATAAAATGTATATGTTTCGCCTGGTTGGATTGCTTTGGAGAATATATGATCTAAGTGACTGTTTATATAATGTAAAGTATATAAATATGATCTGTCCATTTTGGTAAATATATAAGTTATATTATATTACATAAAGCTACGTGCATATACTGTATATATATATATATATATATTGATTCGTATATGTATATATATTTTTCTTTGCTGGCTTCTTCATGATGTATGTGTAAGTTATATGTTGTATAGTATATAACTTATATATTAGTGATATACATATATATAAGTGGTATTTCAAAATATATGATGTATGAATGTTGATTTTATGTGTTTAATTAAAACAATTACTTTTAATTATATATATATATTAGTTTTAAATTAAAGATTGATTTCTTGGGAATGACAATAATAATAATATATATTTTCTATTTCTATCTAGATGATTTTGATTCGTTCTCATCAATTCAACTATCAGCTTGTCCATCGAGATCATGTCCATCGTAAATTGCTTTGCAATTCGTGCTTGGATTCGTAACCCATTTCATTGTCTATATTCTCTAGCCTCGAAAGGTGAGCAATCACTCACGATTAACATTCTTTTATTCATTAAATTTGATTTCAATTGAAACGACAATTGAAATATGCTGCTGTAGTTATTTAAATTTGTTATATATGCTATTATCTGTAACCATTCACATGCGGGATATGACACCATATCATGTTGTTTATATTATATTGTTATTGATGATATATGCATGTTATTTTATTGTATTATCAGTTATCACTCTGCAAGTTCCCTGTAGTTTAGAAATCACTATGGGTTGAAATGATACATACCCGAACGAACTTTAGAATAGGAAAAAATCGTTATGGGTTGAAATGATAAACCCAAGCGATTTTCATTTAATTGAATTTGGGATTACGGGTTGAAATGATATCCACCCGTATATATTTAGTGTACGGATTGAAATGATAAATATCCGTAGCACTTGACTATATGATAGGAAATATATACAGACACCGTTGGTCCATATAATTATTTTGGAAATAATTTCTACAATTTGAAGAGAAATATATGGGATTTAATAAATATTGGTTCTTAAAAATATTATATATAAATGGAAATTATATATATAAATTTAATAATAATATTATTAAGATTGATTTAATCCATATAATATGTTTAAGTAGTACTTAAGATTTATGTTTCAAAATTTACCGTTGTGAAAATTTGAATAATTAAGATTGGGAGATAAATTTGGGTTTACTAAAAATGGTATTTAAATAATGATTTATTTAATTAAATCAATTTGAAATTTTTGAATGGGAAATATAAAGGTATGACTTTATAACTGGATTTTTGATTTAAGTGATTTAATGAATATTTCACGTTTAAATAAATTAAGGAAAATATTGAGTAGAAATGGAATTTAAGGTTACTTAAATAATATTGAATCAAATGAGGAAGTATTTCAAGACTAAATAATAGTGAGGTTAAATCGAGATCAATATGAAACTGTTAAATTTAACATTTTAATATTAAAGCTTTGAACTATATTGGAATTGAATGGTTTATTTTGAGATTCAGATCTGTATGAAAAAGCAAAATAGTTGAATTGTTATTTAGAAACTAAAATTTGAATTAAAATGTAACGACCCAGAATTTTATTAATTAAAATTTGAATATTTAATTAATTTTAAATATTAGTAAGTGAAATTTATAAGTCGAATAAATTTTATTTCGAATAATTAGATTTAATTGGATAATTAAATCGATAATTAAATAGTTAGAAATTCAGAAATAATTGAAAATTGAGTTAAATATGATTGAAAATGATTTGTAAAATTTTATTTTATCATATTGGAGTTAGAACGATATTTTAGAACTTTTAGAATCGAATTAAAAGTTAATTTGTGAAAATTGAATATTTTAATATTTAATCGACTACTGAAATTAGTCAATTTTTGAACAGTCTCAGAATTGGACGAGACCAGTTCCATTGGATCCGTAATAGTTAGTTATTACCGGATTTCAAATTTCGTAGCAAACGGAGTTATCATTAGATCGTGGCAGCTCGAAACGCATCGAAATTATTTTAATATTAATTTGGCGAGTTAAAATAGTCATTTTTCAAAAAATCTCGGATTTCGACGAAACCAATTTCATCGGATCCATAATGTGATATTATTGTATGGTTTCAAATTTTGTGTCGATTGGATTTGCCGTTTGTCCGGTACAAATTAAAACGCCTAGAAAATCGTTTAAATCGGTTTAATTTAAATTGAACGTTTATTGCCATATCTTGCACAGATGTCCGAATTAGCTTCCGAAACCTGTTCCATTGTGTCCGGAACGCGGGGTAAACCCCAGAAACGTCGGTCACCGCGCGTGAATCGGAGTTCGGAATTTCCGGAATGAATAGTGTCGTTCGTTCTTCTATAAATAGTCCCCTCTCTCTTTAAAAATAAAATAAAAAAAATAAACCTAACCCTAATAAAATGCAGCCGCCACCCCTGAATCAATGGCCGAAAATTTACAGTTTTCTTCTTCAATTATCTTTCAATCCACAAACCCATTCAAGAAATCTCCAACTACAAAGTTGTAGAGCTAAGTGAGATCCTTATATTCAACGGATATGATCGCGAATGGAGCTGTATTTTGTGAGATAGGAAGCCGCGTTCCCTGGGTGTTGTGCACGGAATTCTAGGCTATAGGGGGGGCCGAGAGCCACCATATCTTGGCCGAGTATTGTACTTGTCGTGCTCTTCAAAATGGAACTCCCTGATCGAATTTTCATCAAGCGTGGAGGCCGTAGTTATTAACCCTAATATTATGCTTTATGGGTTCTATGGTTGCGTTCATGTTTCTAGAAGAAGAACGTGGGAAGGAGAAGGAAGTGGTGGACGGCCTGATGTTGAGGGTGATGGGATCCAGTGGCTAGGAATTGATGAAGGTTAAAAATAAGAAAATAATTGTTGTAAATTATGAATATAAAAATCGTGTAAACTTGTTAAATGCATAACTTTTTCATACGAGGTCGAAAACGCGCGAAACCAGTTGCCTTGGAATCGTATGGACGATCACTACGCGATGAAATTGGATTGGAGTCGTTTGGATTTAGTGAGAATTTCGGGTAAAATTAAACGCGCGTTTAATTTTATTCGAAATAAATCGCTAAAATGAAATTGAAATCAAGGCGAGAACTTCTCACTCAATCGAATAGTTTCGATTTATAATTTAAATAGTTAGATTTAAAATTGTTGATTGAATGTTGAATGATGATTGTTATCTATTGATTGTTAAAATAGACATTATGCGCCGTTAGTAAGCGGATGTTATTTATTAAAAACATATACCGCGAATATTTCATAAACAGTGAAATTGGTATTATATATAATAGAAATATATATATATATATTGACATATGTATATATTGCAGTTGTTGATTTTCCCGCATTTTTTAGCGGATGAGACCCTATTGCGCCGTCTATTAAGCGGATAATATTTTAAATCCCATATACCGCGATAATTTCGTACTGGAGCGGAATTGGTATTGTGCTAATGTTTGTGGATGCAGGAAAACAGGTTGGAGGGATCCAACTGGATTCCTCAACAGTTTTTATTTGATTTCAGATATTTTGATATTTGATGGATTACATATCGATATATGATATCGTTGTTGTCGTGATTGACTATTTGGTATGTAGCATCATTGGACCAAATTTTGGAATTTTAAAATGATTTTTAAAGTGATTTTTGAAAGTATAAGTTATAAATTATTTTTGGAATTGATCCATTATAAATAAATAAACGTTATACTTTTAAAAGTTATAAAAATTATGATTTTTGAGAAATACGGTTAAAGTTGATTTTTGAGAAATATGGATTAATGATTTTATAAAATAGTTTAAATTGGATCTCTGAATTTATTGTAAAAAGTTTAAATATAGGATTTATAAAATTTGATTTTTTTATAAATCAAAAGGATGAAATTATAAAGAAGTTTAAAGACGTTTTAGAATAATAATACAAATTGATTTGTATAAAAGATTTATAAAATGGATATTTATAAATTAGAATATTTTGGATTATAAAACGAGTTTTTATAAGTGTTAGAATGAATTGTAAATGAATTTCATAAATGAATGAAATTCATAGAATTATAAACGGTGAAGTTATAAATGAAATTTTATAAGCAGTAGGTTTATAAAATTTATAAAGTTATTAAAAGAATGGTTTTGGATAAATAATTGAATCTTATAAGTTATAAGATTTATAATTATGAAGTTCAAAGGAACAATTTTGCAAACAAATAAATTATAAGTATTTAACTTATAATATGAACCTTTGGTATATAATTGAGTTATGAATTGAATATAGGGTAATAAAGGAATTTATAAACATTGTTTTATAAATTCGCAACGACTTATTTTGATAAGTAAATTTTTATAACTTATTTATGAAGTTATATTCACGTTGTAGACAGTGAATAATCCTTTAAAATGAAACGTATAGAAATGATGAAATTGTTAACGTAGTATATTCACGTTTTTGAATAGTGAATATTATGTTAAAGAAAATGTTTTAGATGTAATGTTTTAAATAGAATTAAAACGATCTAACGATGTTTTCAAAAGGTGTTAAGATTCGAAACCATAGATTTCAACATTCATTGTTGAAATAGAAATTTTCGAGAAATAAAAGGAAATGGTGGACTATAGCACTATTGTTATAGTAAATGGTTTCCGAAAGGAAATGTTTTGTATAGTATTGGGATTTATATATCTATTTTAATTTCGAATCCCTATACTAGTGATTTTGGGTTGTCGTAACGATGTTTTACGCAACATTCGTTTTGACCCAAATAAATATGTTTAAGAGAACGATTTCCTTAAAGAATGAAATATATACTTAATCTTGATTTAAGTATATTTGAATATTTTCCAAGTGTTGAAAATAGATGGATTTGAGAATTACTTAATAAGTAAGTATGGAAATGTTTTCCAATATAAAGTGAATATTTTGAGAATTTATCTTTTTGAAGATAAATTGAAATGAATAATTGAAATCGTATATGCATAGATATTTTAGAATATAAATTCACTATGGAATTTATAAAAGAAAGCGGAATCTGTTTAAAAATAAATATTGATTTATTTTTGAAGTATGAAAATTATTTATCTTGTAAAGATATTTTTGGGAAATAAATAATTTGAAAAATTATTTGGAATCTGGTGATGTTGTGCATATCCATTGATAGTTCAATAACCGACTATCAATATTTACCTTTGAAAGGTATTTGTTGTGATTTGCTGAATTTGAATGCTACGCTTATTTTTAAATTATTGCGCTCGTTATTCGGATTACCCATTCCGAATAGTGATACGACGTAATGGATAGCATTGATGACCGGTGTTGAAGACCAGATATTTGTGAGAGCGATAGGATGACCTATCGATTGTCTCTGCACTGAGTTGCAACGGTATAGAGACTCCCTAAGTGATGGGAAATCCGATCGGGATTGTGAATATCCGGATTGCAAGGACTTCTTTGTAAGTTCCTTCTGTTCTGTTCGAGCCCGGAACAGACTTGTATGGATTGTGTGTATGACATTACAAATTGAGAAATAAAGCCGATTTCTTTCAAATATATTTCTGTTGGTGGCGGAGGATTTATTCTCTTAGCTTAACACCCTTCTCTGAGACGTACGAGCTCAGAGGTTATGTAGTTGAAGGTTTTTAGCAATATATTCCCAATTTGGTAATGTGACATGCTGAGTGTTGCTGTGAAATGATCATTGTGTTGATCATTTGTGATAGGATCATTTATTTGATCGTCTATCTTGGTGATCATTTCTATGATCATTTGTTGACCCAAAGCATGACTTTGTATAAAGCGTGTTTTTGTGGACGTGACTTCGTCGAGCCTCACACCCCGGAAATGGTCAAAACAGGAAAGATGCGGCAAGGTTATGAGGGGTAGCGCCCTTTAGGGTATGTGCATTTCCTTCTGGAAAAGGGTGGTATCATGGTATGGAGCCCAGATACTTACTCATGTTGAAAACACTTTATGATTGTGTGAATTGATTACGAGCGCTCGGTGAAAGGTCCCAAAGGACCGGGGGATGGCATACTCGGTCAGTTGTTACTCAGTTAGGGGTAACCCGGCCTTGTGTTGGCAGAGATCCGGTTTGGTTCTCGGGGATGTCCATCCAGAGGCATTCTCATGTGGCAATGGGAAGTTCCTTGGCCTGACCATTTGTTGGAAATCCAAAGAAACAATACGATCTTGTACGGTATTAGTTGTAGAACCTATCATTCACTTATGGTGGCGCCCCACTGTTTGGATGGTAGCTATAGTAGGCATAGTTCGGAATGTCTATGCTGGCTAAGATTTATATTCTACTTTCGAAATAATTTTTCCTACACTATGCACTAGTAATAATATCAAATGTCTTTTTAATGCGTATCAAGCATCTTTGACTATCATAAGGAGAAATCTCATCCGATTCTGCGTTTGCATTGTGTGTGTGTGCGGGAGGCCTTATGGTAGTCTCATTTTCAAAAAGCATTGCGAATTGACTTTAAAAATATTCCTCTATTTTGTTTTCAAAGATAAATAAACTGTTTTGAGTTCTCACACCAGTCACATGACTGACTCGGAGTTTATTGTTTTCCTTCCTAAACTCAGGGTGCCCACCAATTTCTACACGGGCAGTCAAGAGTTAGGTTTATCAGGATATTCTGGATATTCTGGAGTTGCTGGAGGCAAGCTGGATGGCATGGCGTATTATTAGTATATAGTATTTCTTTTCCGCTGTTTGTTGTTGTTGTACACTCTGATGACATGATGTAATGAAATGTGATGTAATGTAATAACTGATATAGTTCTTTGTTTAAAGATTATTCATTTATCTATTATATGTTGTTCCGCTGCGAATTGTGAGATTCTGATGTTGTTCTGTTGTTTCCTTTTTGTTCTGTCCCGTTCTATTTTCTTTTCCCTCTATTCTCTTATGTTCTTCCCTCTCTATTTTCTACTATCTTCTCTCTTCTTCTCTCTCTTTCTTTTTCTTAAAACCCTAAGTGTTCGGTTTTCCGGCATTCGATTTCTCGGCAGTCGATACAGTGGACGTATTGATGTCAGTTTTCGGAAGACGAAGAATCGGGTCCTTACATAAAATGAAAATTTTGGTTGAACTAAATTGAATTTATTATGTAGAAAACTAAATTGAATAAAATTTAGTTTGAAACGCTGAATACTTAAAGTTTTGAAATATATTGAAATATAAAAGGGTATTTGTGATTTCAAATCCGAATTGGGATCGATAAAATTTAAGTGGTTAATTTAAGATTTAAATTGAATTTAAATTGATAAATTGAGATTGAATTTAATTTGAATGGGAAGGTCGGGTTGATGTTGAAACAATATGTTAAGTTGAGGAAATTGAATACTTTACTTTATAAATTATTTATTTTATATAAATAATATTTTGGGAAATATAGAGATAATTGAAGTAAAATGATATTTGGATTGAAGTATAAATAAATGGGAATGGCCAGGGTGTTATAGTGTATATTTCTACTTTGTAGATAGTTCCATGGACCCTTAGACGATGGTTATCCCAAACATCCTTTAAGTTATTTGTATTTCAGTTGATATTTCACTTGAGTTGGATTTATTTATATAAGAATGTTAATCCTGACTCGAGTGTTTTGTGTTTTGCTTTACGCTCGGGTCAGACTGAGTGATACAACATTTGAGACTCACCTTCGAAGTTGGAGCTTTTGTAACGACCCAGAATTTTATTTAATTAAAATTTGAATATTTAATTAATTTTAAATATTTATAAGTGAATTTATAAGTCGAATACATTTTAATTTGAATTATTGGATTTAATTGGATAATTTAAATCGGTAATTTAATATGTTAAATTATGGAAATAATTGAAAATTGAGTTAAATATGATTGAAAATGATTTGTAAAATTTTATTTTATCATGTTGAAGTTAGAATGATATTTTAGAACTTTTAAAATCGAATTAAAAGTTAATTTGTGAAAATTGAATATTTTAATATTTAATAATCGACTGTAAAATAGTCAATTTTTGAACAGTCTCAGAATTGAACGAAACCAGTTCCATTGGATCCGTAATAGTTAGTTATTATCGGATTTCAATTTTCGTATCAATCGGAGCTATCGTTTGATCGTGGCAGCTCGAAACGCATCGATTTATTTTTAATTTAAATTGGCGAGTCAAAATAGCCATTTTTCAAAAAGTCTCGGATTTCGACGAAACCAGTTTCATCGGATCCGTAATGTGATATTATTGTAAGGTTTCAAATCTCAAGTCAATTGGATTTACCGTTTGTCCGGTACAAATTAAAACGCCTAGAAATCGATTTAAATCGGTTTAATTTAAATTGAGCGTTTGTTGCCATAACTCGCACATACTTCCGAATTAGCTTCCGAAACCTGTTCCATTGTGTCCGGAACGCGGGGTAAACCCTAGGTACGCTGGTTACGGCGTCTAAATCGGAGTTCGGAATTCCCGGGATGAATAGTGTTTACGCTTGCTTTTCCTATAAATATCACCTTAAATCTAAAATAAAAAAATAAAAAAAAACCCTAGCCATCTTCTACAGCCGCCACCCCTCAATTGAATGGCCGAAAATTAAGCAACTTCCACCTCCAATTACTCCAAATCCGTGCATCGATTGCAAAATCCTTCAACTAACAAAATGAAGATCATGAAGAGAGCTTCCTATCCAACGGCTGTGATGTAAAACGGAGTCGCGTAGGAGGAGCAAGAGATGGCCGTTCGTGGCCGTTCAACTTACGTGCGCACGCATATCTAGGAGGCCGAGTTGGCCATGGTGGTAGGTGTGGGTAGCTTGCGTCGTGCTCTTCGCGATGGTGGTTGTGTGATCGAGTTTCGTCGAGAAACGAGGGTGTATAATTTAACCCTAAATTGCTATATGGGTTCAAGGAGGTTACGGCTCCTTCCTGGAGATGATAACGTGAGTTAGGTGTTGGGGAAGATGAACCTGGGGCCGTAGGATTTGGATCCAAGGGCTAGGAATTGGTGTAGGTTTAAATTATAAAGAAAATGTTGTTTTAATTTTATTTAAGTCGTGTACAAACTTGTAAATTACATAACTTTTTCATACGAGGTCGAAAAAATGCAAACCCAGTTGCGTTGGAATCGTGTGGACGAGCACTACGCGATGGAGTTGGTTTGGAGTCGTTTGGAGTTAGTGAGAATTTTGGGTAAAATTAAACGCGCGTTTAATTTTATTCGAAATAAATCGCTAAAACGGAAATTAAAACCAAGGTGAGAACTTCTCACTCAATCGAATAGGTTTCGATTTTATTTTAAATAGTTAGATTTAAAATATTTGAATGCATGTTTGAATGATGACTGTAAATTATTGATTGTTAAAATAGACATTATGCGCCGTTAGTAAGCGGATGTTATTTAGTAAAAACATATACCGCGAATATTTCATAAACAGTGAAATTGGTATTATATATAATATCAATATATATATATTGGCATATGTATATATTGCAGTTGTTGATTTCCCGCATTTTTTGTTTAGCGGATGAGACCCTATTACGCCGTTAGTAAGCGGATAATATTTAATAAGAACATATACCGCGATAATTTCGTACTGGAGCGAAATTGGTATTGTGCTAATGTTTTTGGATGCAGGAAAACAGGTTGGAGGGATCCAACTGGATTCCTCAACAGTATTTATTTGATTTCAGATATTTTGATATTTGATGGATTATCATATCGATATATGATGGATCGTTGTAGTCGTGATTGACTATTTGGTGTGTAGCATCATTGGACCCAGATTTTGGGATTTTAAAGTGATTTTTGGAAATATACTTTATTTTTGGAATTGATCCATGTTAAATAAATAAACGTAATAATTTTTAAAAGTTATAAAAATTATGGGTTTTGTGAAATATAGTTAAAAAGCTGATTTTGAGAAATATGGATCAATGATTTTATAAAATAGTTTAAATTGGGAAATTTGAATTTATTTTGAAAAGTTTAAATATAGGCTTTATAAAATTTAATTATTTTATAAATCAAGAGAATGGTGAAATTATAAAAGAATTTAAAGACGTTTTAAAAGAATAATATAAATTGAATTATATTAAGAGATTTATAAATGGATATTTATAAATTGAAATATTGAAATTATAAAACAAGTTTTTATAAGTGTTTGAATGAAGTGAAAATAAATTTCATTAAAGAATGAAATTTATAAAATTATAAACTGTGAAGTTATAAATAAAATTTATAAATAGTAAGATTTATAAATTTGTGAAGTTATTGAAAGAATAGATTTGGTTAAATAAATGAATCTTATAGGTTATAAGATTTATGGTTTGGAAAGTCTTTAGAGGAACGATTTTGTAAAATAATCGTTTTATAAGTAATTAACTTATAATATGAACTTTTAGTTTATAATTGAGTTATAAACTGGAATAGGTTAATAAAGAAATTTATAAAAAGAAGTTTTTATAAGATAAATAGAAAAGGGATTTATAAACGTTGTTTTATAAATTCGCAAACAACTTATTTTGATAAGTAAATTGTTATAATTTATTAATGGAGTTGTATTCACATTTTTGAATAGTGAATAATCCTTTGAATTGAAATGAATAAAAGGATGAAATTTGTTAACGAGGTATGTTCACGATTTTGAATAGTGAATAACATGTTAAAGGAAATGTTTTAGAATGTGATATTTTAAATAGAATTAAAACGATCTAACGATGTTTTAAAAGGTGTTGAGATTCGAAACCATAGATTTCAACATTCATTGTTGAAATAGATGTTTCGTGAAATAAAAGGAAATGGTGGACTATAACACTGTTGTTATAGTAAATGATTTCCGAAAGGAAATGGTTTGGGTAGTATTGGGATTTATATATCTATTTTAATTTTGAATCCCTATACTAGTGATTTTGGGTTGTCGTAACGATGTTTTACGTAACATTCGTTTTGACCCAAATAAATATGTTAAGTGAATGATTTCCTTAAAGAATGAAATATATACTTAATTTGATTTAAGTATATTGAATATTTTCCAAGGTTGAAAATAAAAAGATTTGTGAATTACTTATGAATAAATAAGTATGGAAATGTTTTCCAATATGAAAAGATAAATTGAAAATGAATAATTGAAATCGGTTATTCATAGATATTTTGGGAATATAAATTCATTATGGAATTTATAAATAATAAGTGAAATTAGTTTGAAAATAAATATTGATTTATTTTTGAAGTGTTGAAATTATATATCTTGTAAAGATATTTTGGAAAATAAATAATTTGGAAAATTATTTGGAATCTGGTGATGTATGCATATCAATTGATAGTTCAATAACCGACTATCAATATTTCCCTTTGAATGGGTATTTGATGTGAATTGATTGAATTTGAATGCACACTTATTTTTGAATAAGCGCTCACTATTCGGGTTAACCGGGAAAGGACCATGGGGTCGTATAACCCATTCCGAATATGTGATACGTCGTTATGAATTGCATTTGAAGATCGGTGTTGAAGACCGAGTATTTGCGAAAGCGATAGGATGACCTATCGATTGTCTCTGCACTGGGTAGCTCCTGGTATAGAGATCTCCTAAGTGATGGGAAATTCGATCGGGATTGTGAATACCCGTATTGCAAGGGCTTCGTAAGAAGTGCCTTCGGTTTTGTTCGAGCCCGGAACAGACTTGTATGGATTGTATGTCTGACGTTACAAATTGAGATATAAAGCAGATTTCTTTCAAATATATTTCTGTTGGTGGCGGAGAATTTATTCTTTTAGCTTAACACCCTTCTCTGAGACGTATGAGCTCAGAGGTTATGTAGTTGAATGTTATCAGCGATATATTCCCAATTTGGTAATGTGACATGCTGAGTGATGCTGAAATGATCATTGTGTTGATTATTTGTGATAGGATCGTTTATTTGATCGTCTATCCTTGTGATCATTGTGTTGATCATTTGTTGACCCAAAGCATGGCTTTTGTATAAAGTATGTTTTTGTGGACGTGACTTCGTCGAGCCTCACACCCCGTGAATGGTCAAAACAGGAAAGAAGCAGCAAGGTTATGAGGGGTAGCACCCTTTAGGATGTGTCCATTTCCTTCTGGAAAAGGGTGGTATCATGGTATGGAGCCCAGATACTTACTCATGTTGAAAACACTTTATGATTGTGTGAATTGATTACGAGCGCTCGGTGATAAAGGTCCCAAAGGACCGGGGGATGGCATATTCGGTCAGTTGTTACTCAGTTAGGGGTAACCCGGCCTTGTGTTGGTAGAGATCCGGTTTGGTTCTCGGGGATGTCCATCCAGAGGCATTCTCATGTGGCAATGGGAAGTTCCTTGGCCTGATCATTCGTTGGAAATCCAAAGAAACAATACGTGACTTGTACGGTTTTAGTTGTAGAACCTGCCATCTAATATGGTAGCTATTAGTAGGCATAATATAATGGTACCTATGCTGGCTAAGATTTATATTCTACTTTCGAAATGAATTTTTTTTATACACTATGCACTAATAATAATATCAAAATTGATTTGATTTTAATGCGTATCAAGCATCTTTGACTATCATAAGGAGAAATCTTCTCCAAGTCTGCGTTTGCATTGTGTGTGTGGCAGGAGGTCTTATGGTAGTCTCATTTTTAAAAGCATTGCGAATTGACTTTAAAAATATTCCTCTATTTTGATTTTAAAGTAAATAAACTGTTTTGAGTTCTCACACCAGTCACATGACTGACTTGGAGTTTATTGTTTTCCTTCCTAAACTCTGGGTGCCCACCAATTTCCACACGGGCAGTTAAGAGTTAAGGTTTATCAGGATATTCTGGATATTCTGGAGTTGCTGGAGGCAAGCTGGATGACATGGCGTATTACTAGTTTATATAATATTTCTTTTTCCGCTGCATTGTTTGTTGTTGTATGATGTTGTTGTACACTCTGATGATATGTTGTAATGTAATGTATAAAATGTAATAACTGGTATAGTTCTTTGTTTAAAGATTATTCATTTATTATTATATGTTGTTCCGCTGCGAATTGTGAGATTCTGATGTTGTTCTGTTGTTTTCTATTCCGTCCTATTTTCTTCTATTTTAAAAGTTTTCTATTATCTTTCCTCTCTCTCTTCTAAATTTTCTGTTCTCTTTTCTATTTTCTTTTCTCTCTATTTTCTATCTTCTCTCTTCTTCTCTTTTCTTTTCTTAAATTCTTTTTAAAAACCCATAACTATCCGGTTTTCGGCCTTCGATTTCTCGGCAGTCGATAAAGTGAGTATCGATGTTGAATTTTCGAAAGTCGAAAATTTCCGGGGCGTTACATTTGGTATCGGAGCTGATGGTTAAGCGACAACCATGGTTCTGTAGGGTATTACTCGTTAGAGATAGAGTCAGCAGTACTCTAGAATGAGTTTGAGTGTAATAATAGCTATGAGAGCGTATTTGTTAGTGTATATAAAATTGTTTTATATTGTGATGATTGGTTTATTGAGTGGCATATGAACTTTCGTCAGCGTGGTCCGCAAGACTATGCCGAAGGGGTTTCTAAACACTTGAATAGAACAATTCGGCACAGTATTGTTTTAATTGGGTAAATGAAATAATTTTTGCCTTGATTATATTTTATATATAAAGAAATAATTTTTCAAAATTATTAAATTGTATGTAAGTTGATTTATAAGTTGTTTGAATAATCTAAATAAAAGAATAATCGTATAAGTAAAAGAATTATAAGAATTGAATTATAATTAAAGTGATTTACAATTGTGAAATAAACTTATATATATATAAGAAGTGAAACTATATTAATATGAGTTGTAAATAAAAGTGAATTTTAAAGTTAAATGGAATATAACTTAAGTGTTGTTGGATGGAATTGATTTTGGTATCGAAGTAAATAATCAAGTGGATTAAATGAATATGAACTTGAGGTATGTAATAGAATTCAACTTTAGTAATTGAATTGAATTAATGGATTGGACGTTAATCAATTGAATGTGAATCAAGTTGGTATGAAATAATGAATGTTAATTCATTTAAAATCTAATGTTATTAGAAGTTGAATAAAATTGAATGAAAATCAATTTAAAGCAAAGGAATTTGGTTGAAATTAATATACTTTGGTTGTTATATGATTGTAGTTGATTTTATATAAGTTCATTAAGTATTAATGAAGTGGAAAGCTAAAGTAAATTGAATTCAAATTGAAAGTAAATAAATTTGAATAGAATTGAATGTGGATTAGATTTAAATTAGTAAATGATAACTAATTAAAATTGAGAATGAATGTTGATAAAATCCAATGTAAACGAATCAAATGTGATTTGAATTGAAAACCCTTTCATTGAATATAATGAGAATATGAATGAATATTATTAGTTATGAATGATAATTGGTTGATGGTTGAATATATGTTGTTTTACTACATGTGCTATGTTGACATATAAGTTGTTATGTTGCTATATGTTTTATATCGATACTATGCTTTATATACATGATTCTCATGTTGTTTGTTGAGTTTAGTAGGTGCGGATAGCGTTTGCTTCGCATTTGGAGTTCGCTTTAGCGCTATATTAGCCGTATATGCTCGCTAATAAAATATAAGGTACATATCTCGGATTAAATATCGTACTTTTACACTTTTTTCCCTTCGGGATGCCTCATTACTTGATGAGATGTATATTTGTGATATATATACTGTCATTTTTTTTTCGGATCGAGCCGCGCAAAGGAGACTATGGCGAATTTTTCCGAAAATTTAAGGCGTTAGAAAAATTAGAGAAAAATTGGGAAAATTTTGAAAACTTTAAACTTTGTTTTAAAGTTGAAAGTTAAATGATATAATTGTTTTTGAAAAGATAACTAAGTATGATTTGAAAACTTAGTAAAGTATGGTAAGAAGTTTAATTATAAATTTTGGGAAAATTAATAGATTCTGTAATTTTCTTACTTGTAATTTCGAGGACGAAATTCTTTTAAGGGGGAAAGATTGTAACGACCCAGAATTTTATTTAATTAAAATTTGAATATTTAATTAATTTTAAATATTTATAAGTGAATTTATAAGTCGAATACATTTTAATTTGAATTATTGGATTTAATTGGATAATTTAAATCGATAATTTAATATGTTAAATTATGGAAATAATTGAAAATTGAGTTAAATATGATTGAAAATGATTTGTAAAATTTTATTTTATCATGTTGAAGTTAGAATGATATTTTAGAACTTTTAAAATCGAATTAAAAGTTAATTTGTGAAAATTGAATATTTTAATATTTAATAATCGACTGTAAAATAGTCAATTTTTGAACAGTCTCAGAATTGAACGAAACCAGTTCCATTGGATCCGTAATAGTTAGTTATTACCGGATTTCAATTTTCGTATCAATCGGAGCTATCGTTTGATCGTGGCAGCTCGAAACGCATCGATTTATTTTTAATTTAAATTGGCGAGTCAAAATAGCCATTTTTCAAAAAGTCTCGGATTTCGACGAAACCAGTTTCATCGGATCCGTAATGTGATATTATTGTAAGGTTTCAAATCTCAAGTCAATTGGATTTACCGTTTGTCCGGTACAAATTAAAACGCCTAGAAATCGATTTAAATCGGTTTAATTTAAATTGAGCGTTTGTTGCCATAACTCGCACATACTTCCGAATTAGCTTCCGAAACCTGTTCCATTGTGTCCGGAACGCGGGGTAAACCCTAGGTACGCTGGTTACGGCGTCTAAATCGGAGTTCGGAATTCCCGGGATGAATAGTGTTTACGCTTGCTTTTCCTATAAATATCACCTTAAATCTAAAATAAAAAAAAAAGAAAAACCCTAGCCATCTTCTACAGCCGCCACCCCTCAATTGAATGGCCGAAAATTAAGCAACTTCCACCTCCAATTACTCCAAATCCGTGCATCGATTGCAAAATCCTTCAACTAACAAAATGAAGATCATGAAGAGAGCTTCCTATCCAACGGCTGTGATGTAAAACGGAGTCGCGTAGGAGGAGCAAGAGATGGCCGTTCGTGGCCGTTCAACTTACGTGCGCACGCATATCTAGGAGGCCGAGTTGGCCATGGTGGTAGGTGTGGGTAGCTTGCGTCGTGCTCTTCGCGATGGTGGTTGTGTGATCGAGTTTCGTCGAGAAACGAGGGTGTATAATTTAACCCTAAATTGCTATATGGGTTCAAGGAGGTTACGGCTCCTTCCTGGAGATGATAACGTGAGTTAGGTGTTGGGGAAGATGAACCTGGGGCCGTAGGATTTGGATCCAAGGGCTAGGAATTGGTGTAGGTTTAAATTATAAAGAAAATGTTGTTTTAATTTTATTTAAGTCGTGTACAAACTTGTAAATTACATAACTTTTTCATACGAGGTCGAAAAAATGCAAACCCAGTTGCGTTGGAATTGTGTGGACGAGCACTACGCGATGGAGTTGGTTTGGAGTCGTTTGGAGTTAGTGAGAATTTTGGGTAAAATTAAACGCGCGTTTAATTTTATTCGAAATAAATCGCTAAAACGGAAATTAAAACCAAGGTGAGAACTTCTCACTCAATCGAATAGGTTTCGATTTTATTTTAAATAGTTAGATTTAAAATATTTGAATGCATGTTTGAATGATGACTGTAAATTATTGATTGTTAAAATAGACATTATGCGCCGTTAGTAAGCGGATGTTATTTAGTAAAAACATATACCGCGAATATTTCATAAACAGTGAAATTGGTATTATATATAATATCAATATATATATATTGGCATATGTATATATTGCAGTTGTTGATTTCCCGCATTTTTTGTTTAGCGGATGAGACCCTATTACGCCGTTAGTAAGCGGATAATATTTAATAAGAACATATACCGCGATAATTTCGTACTGGAGCGAAATTGGTATTGTGCTAATGTTTTTGGATGCAGGAAAACAGGTTGGAGGGATCCAACTGGATTCCTCAACAGTATTTATTTGATTTCAGATATTTTGATATTTGATGGATTATCATATCGATATATGATGGATCGTTGTAGTCGTGATTGACTATTTGGTGTGTAGCATCATTGGACCCAGATTTTGGGATTTTAAAGTGATTTTTGGAAATATACTTTATTTTTGGAATTGATCCATGTTAAATAAATAAACGTAATAATTTTTAAAAGTTATAAAAATTATGGGTTTTGTGAAATATAGTTAAAAAGCTGATTTTGAGAAATATGGATCAATGATTTTATAAAATAGTTTAAATTGGGAAATTTGAATTTATTTTGAAAAGTTTAAATATAGGCTTTATAAAATTTAATTATTTTATAAATCAAGAGAATGGTGAAATTATAAAAGAATTTAAAGACGTTTTAAAAGAATAATATAAATTGAATTATATTAAGAGATTTATAAATGGATATTTATAAATTGAAATATTGAAATTATAAAACAAGTTTTTATAAGTGTTTGAATGAAGTGAAAATAAATTTCATTAAAGAATGAAATTTATAAAATTATAAACTGTGAAGTTATAAATAAAATTTATAAATAGTAAGATTTATAAATTTGTGAAGTTATTGAAAGAATAGATTTGGTTAAATAAATGAATCTTATAGGTTATAAGATTTATGGTTTGGAAAGTCTTTAGAGGAACGATTTTGTAAAATAATCGTTTTATAAGTAATTAACTTATAATATGAACTTTTAGTTTATAATTGAGTTATAAACTGGAATAGGTTAATAAAGAAATTTATAAAAAGAAGTTTTTATAAGATAAATAGAAAAGGGATTTATAAACGTTGTTTTATAAATTCGCAAACAACTTATTTTGATAAGTAAATTGTTATAATTTATTAATGGAGTTGTATTCACATTTTTGAATAGTGAATAATCCTTTGAATTGAAATGAATAAAAGGATGAAATTTGTTAACGAGGTATGTTCACGATTTTGAATAGTGAATAACATGTTAAAGGAAATGTTTTAGAATGTGATATTTTAAATAGAATTAAAACGATCTAACGATGTTTTAAAAGGTGTTGAGATTCGAAACCATAGATTTCAACATTCATTGTTGAAATAGATGTTTCGTGAAATAAAAGGAAATGGTGGACTATAACACTGTTGTTATAGTAAATGATTTCCGAAAGGAAATGGTTTGGGTAGTATTGGGATTTATATATCTATTTTAATTTTGAATCCCTATACTAGTGATTTTGGGTTGTCGTAACGATGTTTTACGTAACATTCGTTTTGACCCAAATAAATATGTTAAGTGAATGATTTCCTTAAAGAATGAAATATATACTTAATTTGATTTAAGTATATTGAATATTTTCCAAGGTTGAAAATAAAAAGATTTGTGAATTACTTATGAATAAATAAGTATGGAAATGTTTTCCAATATGAAAAGATAAATTGAAAATGAATAATTGAAATCGGTTATTCATAGATATTTTGGGAATATAAATTCATTATGGAATTTATAAATAATAAGTGAAATTAGTTTGAAAATAAATATTGATTTATTTTTGAAGTGTTGAAATTATATATCTTGTAAAGATATTTTGGAAAATAAATAATTTGGAAAATTATTTGGAATCTGGTGATGTATGCATATCAATTGATAGTTCAATAACCGACTATCAATATTTCCCTTTGAATGGGTATTTGATGTGAATTGATTGAATTTGAATGCACACTTATTTTTGAATAAGCGCTCACTATTCGGGTTAACCGGGAAAGGACCATGGGGTCGTATAACCCATTCCGAATATGTGATACGTCGTTATGAATTGCATTTGAAGATCGGTGTTGAAGACCGAGTATTTGCGAAAGCGATAGGATGACCTATCGATTGTCTCTGCACTGGGTAGCTCCTGGTATAGAGATCTCCTAAGTGATGGGAAATTCGATCGGGATTGTGAATACCCGTATTGCAAGGGCTTCGTAAGAAGTGCCTTCGGTTTTGTTCGAGCCCGGAACAGACTTGTATGGATTGTATGTCTGACGTTACAAATTGAGATATAAAGCAGATTTCTTTCAAATATATTTCTGTTGGTGGCGGAGAATTTATTCTTTTAGCTTAACACCCTTCTCTGAGACGTATGAGCTCAGAGGTTATGTAGTTGAATGTTATCAGCGATATATTCCCAATTTGGTAATGTGACATGCTGAGTGATGCTGAAATGATCATTGTGTTGATTATTTGTGATAGGATCGTTTATTTGATCGTCTATCCTTGTGATCATTGTGTTGATCATTTGTTGACCCAAAGCATGGCTTTTGTATAAAGTATGTTTTTGTGGACGTGACTTCGTCGAGCCTCACACCCCGTGAATGGTCAAAACAGGAAAGAAGCAGCAAGGTTATGAGGGGTAGCACCCTTTAGGATGTGTCCATTTCCTTCTGGAAAAGGGTGGTATCATGGTATGGAGCCCAGATACTTACTCATGTTGAAAACACTTTATGATTGTGTGAATTGATTACGAGCGCTCGGTGATAAAGGTCCCAAAGGACCGGGGGATGGCATATTCGGTCAGTTGTTACTCAGTTAGGGGTAACCCGGCCTTGTGTTGGTAGAGATCCGGTTTGGTTCTCGGGGATGTCCATCCAGAGGCATTCTCATGTGGCAATGGGAAGTTCCTTGGCCTGATCATTCGTTGGAAATCCAAAGAAACAATACGTGACTTGTACGGTTTTAGTTGTAGAACCTGCCATCTAATATGGTAGCTATTAGTAGGCATAATATAATGGTACCTATGCTGGCTAAGATTTATATTCTACTTTCGAAATGAATTTTTTTTATACACTATGCACTAATAATAATATCAAAATTGATTTGATTTTAATGCGTATCAAGCATCTTTGACTATCATAAGGAGAAATCTTCTCCAAGTCTGCGTTTGCATTGTGTGTGTGGCAGGAGGTCTTATGGTAGTCTCATTTTTAAAAGCATTGCGAATTGACTTTAAAAATATTCCTCTATTTTGATTTTAAAGTAAATAAACTGTTTTGAGTTCTCACACCAGTCACATGACTGACTTGGAGTTTATTGTTTTCCTTCCTAAACTCTGGGTGCCCACCAATTTCCACACGGGCAGTTAAGAGTTAAGGTTTATCAGGATATTCTGGATATTCTGGAGTTGCTGGAGGCAAGCTGGATGACATGGCGTATTACTAGTTTATATAATATTTCTTTTTCCGCTGCATTGTTTGTTGTTGTATGATGTTGTTGTACACTCTGATGATATGTTGTAATGTAATGTATAAAATGTAATAACTGGTATAGTTCTTTGTTTAAAGATTATTCATTTATTATTATATGTTGTTCCGCTGCGAATTGTGAGATTCTGATGTTGTTCTGTTGTTTTCTATTCCGTCCTATTTTCTTCTATTTTAAAAGTTTTCTATTATCTTTCCTCTCTCTCTTCTAAATTTTCTGTTCTCTTTTCTATTTTCTTTTCTCTCTATTTTCTATCTTCTCTCTTCTTCTCTTTTCTTTTCTTAAATTCTTTTTAAAAACCCATAACTATCCGGTTTTCGGCCTTCGATTTCTCGGCAGTCGATAAAGTGAGTATCGATGTTGAATTTTCGAAAGTCGAAAATTTCCGGGGCGTTACATTTGGTATCGGAGCTGATGGTTAAGCGACAACCATGGTTCTGTAGGGTATTACTCGTTAGAGATAGAGTCAGCAGTACTCTAGAATGAGTTTGAGTGTAATAATAGCTATGAGAGCGTATTTGTTAGTGTATATAAAATTGTTTTATATTGTGATGATTGGTTTATTGAGTGGCATATGAACTTTCGTCAGCGTGGTCCGCAAGACTATGCCGAAGGGGTTTCTAAACACTTGAATAGAACAATTCGGCACAGTATTGTTTTAATTGGGTAAATGAAATAATTTTTGCCTTGATTATATTTTATATATAAAGAAATAATTTTTCAAAATTATTAAATTGTATGTAAGTTGATTTATAAGTTGTTTGAATAATCTAAATAAAAGAATAATCGTATAAGTAAAAGAATTATAAGAATTGAATTATAATTAAAGTGATTTACAATTGTGAAATAAACTTATATATATATATAAGAAGTGAAACTATATTAATATGAGTTGTAAATAAAAGTGAATTTTAAAGTTAAATGGAATATAACTTAAGTGTTGTTGGATGGAATTGATTTTGGTATCGAAGTAAATAATCAAGTGGATTAAATGAATATGAACTTGAGGTATGTAATAGAATTCAACTTTAGTAATTGAATTGAATTAATGGATTGGACGTTAATCAATTGAATGTGAATCAAGTTGGTATGAAATAATGAATGTTAATTCATTTAAAATCTAATGTTATTAGAAGTTGAATAAAATTGAATGAAAATCAATTTAAAGCAAAGGAATTTGGTTGAAATTAATATACTTTGGTTGTTATATGATTGTAGTTGATTTTATATAAGTTCATTAAGTATTAATGAAGTGGAAAGCTAAAGTATTGAATTCAAATTGAAAGTAAATAAATTTGAATAGAATTGAATGTGGATTAGATTTAAATTAGTAAATGATAACTAATTAAAATTGAGAATGAATGTTGATAAAATCCAATGTAAACGAATCAAATGTGATTTGAATTGAAAACCCTTTCATTGAATATAATGAGAATATGAATGAATATTATTAGTTATGAATGATAATTGGTTGATGGTTGAATATATGTTGTTTTACTACATGTGCTATGTTGACATATAAGTTGTTATGTTGCTATATGTTTTATATCGATACTATGCTTTATATACATGATTCTCATGTTGTTTGTTGAGTTTAGTAGGTGCGGATAGCGTTTGCTTCGCATTTGGAGTTCGCTTTAGCGCTATATTAGCCGTATATGCTCGCTAATAAAATATAAGGTACATATCTCGGATTAAATATCGTACTTTTACACTTTTTTCCCTTCGGGATGCCTCATTACTAGATGAGATGTATATTTGTGATATATATACTGTCATTTTTTTTTCGGATCGAGCCGCGCAAAGGAGACTATGGCGAATTTTTCCGAAAATTTAAGGCGTTAGAAAAATTTGAGAAAAATTGGGAAAATTTTGAAAACTTTAAACTTTGTTTTAAAGTTGAAAGTTAAATGATATAATTGTTTTTGAAAAGATAACTAAGTATGATTTGAAAACTTAGTAAAGTATGGTAAGAAGTTTAATTATAAATTTTGGGAAAATTAATAGATTCTGTAATTTTCTTACTTGTAATTTCGAGGACGAAATTCTTTTAAGGGGGAAAGATTGTAACGACCCAGAATTTTATTTAATTAAAATTTGAATATTTAATTAATTTTAAATATTTATAAGTGAATTTATAAGTCGAATACATTTTAATTTGAATTATTGGATTTAATTGGATAATTTAAATCGATAATTTAATATGTTAAATTATGGAAATAATTGAAAATTGAGTTAAATATGATTGAAAATGATTTGTAAAATTTTATTTTATCATGTTGAAGTTAGAATGATATTTTAGAACTTTTAAAATCGAATTAAAAGTTAATTTGTGAAAATTGAATATTTTAATATTTAATAATCGACTGTAAAATAGTCAATTTTTGAACAGTCTCAGAATTGAACGAAACCAGTTCCATTGGATCCGTAATAGTTAGTTATTACCGGATTTCAATTTTCGTATCAATCGGAGCTATCGTTTGATCGTGGCAGCTCGAAACGCATCGATTTATTTTTAATTTAAATTGGCGAGTCAAAATAGCCATTTTTCAAAAAGTCTCGGATTTCGACGAAACCAGTTTCATCGGATCCGTAATGTGATATTATTGTAAGGTTTCAAATCTCAAGTCAATTGGATTTACCGTTTGTCCGGTACAAATTAAAACGCCTAGAAATCGATTTAAATCGGTTTAATTTAAATTGAGCGTTTGTTGCCATAACTCGCACATACTTCCGAATTAGCTTCCGAAACCTGTTCCATTGTGTCCGGAACGCGGGGTAAACCCTAGGTACGCTGGTTACGGCGTCTAAATCGGAGTTCGGAATTCCCGGGATGAATAGTGTTTACGCTTGCTTTTCCTATAAATATCACCTTAAATCTAAAATAAAAAAAAAAAGAAAAACCCTAGCCATCTTCTACAGCCGCCACCCCTCAATTGAATGGCCGAAAATTAAGCAACTTCCACCTCCAATTACTCCAAATCCGTGCATCGATTGCAAAATCCTTCAACTAACAAAATGAAGATCATGAAGAGAGCTTCCTATCCAACGGCTGTGATGTAAAACGGAGTCGCGTAGGAGGAGCAAGAGATGGCCGTTCGTGGCCGTTCAACTTACGTGCGCACGCATATCTAGGAGGCCGAGTTGGCCATGGTGGTAGGTGTGGGTAGCTTGCGTCGTGCTCTTCGCGATGGTGGTTGTGTGATCGAGTTTCGTCGAGAAACGAGGGTGTATAATTTAACCCTAAATTGCTATATGGGTTCAAGGAGGTTACGGCTCCTTCCTGGAGATGATAACGTGAGTTAGGTGTTGGGGAAGATGAACCTGGGGCCGTAGGATTTGGATCCAAGGGCTAGGAATTGGTGTAGGTTTAAATTATAAAGAAAATGTTGTTTTAATTTTATTTAAGTCGTGTACAAACTTGTAAATTACATAACTTTTTCATACGAGGTCGAAAAAATGCAAACCCAGTTGCGTTGGAATCGTGTGGACGAGCACTACGCGATGGAGTTGGTTTGGAGTCGTTTGGAGTTAGTGAGAATTTTGGGTAAAATTAAACGCGCGTTTAATTTTATTCGAAATAAATCGCTAAAACGGAAATTAAAACCAAGGTGAGAACTTCTCACTCAATCGAATAGGTTTCGATTTTATTTTAAATAGTTAGATTTAAAATATTTGAATGCATGTTTGAATGATGACTGTAAATTATTGATTGTTAAAATAGACATTATGCGCCGTTAGTAAGCGGATGTTATTTAGTAAAAACATATACCGCGAATATTTCATAAACAGTGAAATTGGTATTATATATAATATCAATATATATATATTGGCATATGTATATATTGCAGTTGTTGATTTCCCGCATTTTTTGTTTAGCGGATGAGACCCTATTACGCCGTTAGTAAGCGGATAATATTTAATAAGAACATATACCGCGATAATTTCGTACTGGAGCGAAATTGGTATTGTGCTAATGTTTTTGGATGCAGGAAAACAGGTTGGAGGGATCCAACTGGATTCCTCAACAGTATTTATTTGATTTCAGATATTTTGATATTTGATGGATTATCATATCGATATATGATGGATCGTTGTAGTCGTGATTGACTATTTGGTGTGTAGCATCATTGGACCCAGATTTTGGGATTTTAAAGTGATTTTTGGAAATATACTTTATTTTTGGAATTGATCCATGTTAAATAAATAAACGTAATAATTTTTAAAAGTTATAAAAATTATGGGTTTTGTGAAATATAGTTAAAAAGCTGATTTTGAGAAATATGGATCAATGATTTTATAAAATAGTTTAAATTGGGAAATTTGAATTTATTTTGAAAAGTTTAAATATAGGCTTTATAAAATTTAATTATTTTATAAATCAAGAGAATGGTGAAATTATAAAAGAATTTAAAGACGTTTTAAAAGAATAATATAAATTGAATTATATTAAGAGATTTATAAATGGATATTTATAAATTGAAATATTGAAATTATAAAACAAGTTTTTATAAGTGTTTGAATGAAGTGAAAATAAATTTCATTAAAGAATGAAATTTATAAAATTATAAACTGTGAAGTTATAAATAAAATTTATAAATAGTAAGATTTATAAATTTGTGAAGTTATTGAAAGAATAGATTTGGTTAAATAAATGAATCTTATAGGTTATAAGATTTATGGTTTGGAAAGTCTTTAGAGGAACGATTTTGTAAAATAATCGTTTTATAAGTAATTAACTTATAATATGAACTTTTAGTTTATAATTGAGTTATAAACTGGAATAGGTTAATAAAGAAATTTATAAAAAGAAGTTTTTATAAGATAAATAGAAAAGGGATTTATAAACGTTGTTTTATAAATTCGCAAACAACTTATTTTGATAAGTAAATTGTTATAATTTATTAATGGAGTTGTATTCACATTTTTGAATAGTGAATAATCCTTTGAATTGAAATGAATAAAAGGATGAAATTTGTTAACGAGGTATGTTCACGATTTTGAATAGTGAATAACATGTTAAAGGAAATGTTTTAGAATGTGATATTTTAAATAGAATTAAAACGATCTAACGATGTTTTAAAAGGTGTTGAGATTCGAAACCATAGATTTCAACATTCATTGTTGAAATAGATGTTTCGTGAAATAAAAGGAAATGGTGGACTATAACACTGTTGTTATAGTAAATGATTTCCGAAAGGAAATGGTTTGGGTAGTATTGGGATTTATATATCTATTTTAATTTTGAATCCCTATACTAGTGATTTTGGGTTGTCGTAACGATGTTTTACGTAACATTCGTTTTGACCCAAATAAATATGTTAAGTGAATGATTTCCTTAAAGAATGAAATATATACTTAATTTGATTTAAGTATATTGAATATTTTCCAAGGTTGAAAATAAAAAGATTTGTGAATTACTTATGAATAAATAAGTATGGAAATGTTTTCCAATATGAAAAGATAAATTGAAAATGAATAATTGAAATCGGTTATTCATAGATATTTTGGGAATATAAATTCATTATGGAATTTATAAATAATAAGTGAAATTAGTTTGAAAATAAATATTGATTTATTTTTGAAGTGTTGAAATTATATATCTTGTAAAGATATTTTGGAAAATAAATAATTTGGAAAATTATTTGGAATCTGGTGATGTATGCATATCAATTGATAGTTCAATAACCGACTATCAATATTTCCCTTTGAATGGGTATTTGATGTGAATTGATTGAATTTGAATGCACACTTATTTTTGAATAAGCGCTCACTATTCGGGTTAACCGGGAAAGGACCATGGGGTCGTATAACCCATTCCGAATATGTGATACGTCGTTATGAATTGCATTTGAAGATCGGTGTTGAAGACCGAGTATTTGCGAAAGCGATAGGATGACCTATCGATTGTCTCTGCACTGGGTAGCTCCTGGTATAGAGATCTCCTAAGTGATGGGAAATTCGATCGGGATTGTGAATACCCGTATTGCAAGGGCTTCGTAAGAAGTGCCTTCGGTTTTGTTCGAGCCCGGAACAGACTTGTATGGATTGTATGTCTGACGTTACAAATTGAGATATAAAGCAGATTTCTTTCAAATATATTTCTGTTGGTGGCGGAGAATTTATTCTTTTAGCTTAACACCCTTCTCTGAGACGTATGAGCTCAGAGGTTATGTAGTTGAATGTTATCAGCGATATATTCCCAATTTGGTAATGTGACATGCTGAGTGATGCTGAAATGATCATTGTGTTGATTATTTGTGATAGGATCGTTTATTTGATCGTCTATCCTTGTGATCATTGTGTTGATCATTTGTTGACCCAAAGCATGGCTTTTGTATAAAGTATGTTTTTGTGGACGTGACTTCGTCGAGCCTCACACCCCGTGAATGGTCAAAACAGGAAAGAAGCAGCAAGGTTATGAGGGGTAGCACCCTTTAGGATGTGTCCATTTCCTTCTGGAAAAGGGTGGTATCATGGTATGGAGCCCAGATACTTACTCATGTTGAAAACACTTTATGATTGTGTGAATTGATTACGAGCGCTCGGTGATAAAGGTCCCAAAGGACCGGGGGATGGCATATTCGGTCAGTTGTTACTCAGTTAGGGGTAACCCGGCCTTGTGTTGGTAGAGATCCGGTTTGGTTCTCGGGGATGTCCATCCAGAGGCATTCTCATGTGGCAATGGGAAGTTCCTTGGCCTGATCATTCGTTGGAAATCCAAAGAAACAATACGTGACTTGTACGGTTTTAGTTGTAGAACCTGCCATCTAATATGGTAGCTATTAGTAGGCATAATATAATGGTACCTATGCTGGCTAAGATTTATATTCTACTTTCGAAATGAATTTTTTTTATACACTATGCACTAATAATAATATCAAAATTGATTTGATTTTAATGCGTATCAAGCATCTTTGACTATCATAAGGAGAAATCTTCTCCAAGTCTGCGTTTGCATTGTGTGTGTGGCAGGAGGTCTTATGGTAGTCTCATTTTTAAAAGCATTGCGAATTGACTTTAAAAATATTCCTCTATTTTGATTTTAAAGTAAATAAACTGTTTTGAGTTCTCACACCAGTCACATGACTGACTTGGAGTTTATTGTTTTCCTTCCTAAACTCTGGGTGCCCACCAATTTCCACACGGGCAGTTAAGAGTTAAGGTTTATCAGGATATTCTGGATATTCTGGAGTTGCTGGAGGCAAGCTGGATGACATGGCGTATTACTAGTTTATATAATATTTCTTTTTCCGCTGCATTGTTTGTTGTTGTATGATGTTGTTGTACACTCTGATGATATGTTGTAATGTAATGTATAAAATGTAATAACTGGTATAGTTCTTTGTTTAAAGATTATTCATTTATTATTATATGTTGTTCCGCTGCGAATTGTGAGATTCTGATGTTGTTCTGTTGTTTTCTATTCCGTCCTATTTTCTTCTATTTTAAAAGTTTTCTATTATCTTTCCTCTCTCTCTTCTAAATTTTCTGTTCTCTTTTCTATTTTCTTTTCTCTCTATTTTCTATCTTCTCTCTTCTTCTCTTTTCTTTTCTTAAATTCTTTTTAAAAACCCATAACTATCCGGTTTTCGGCCTTCGATTTCTCGGCAGTCGATAAAGTGAGTATCGATGTTGAATTTTCGAAAGTCGAAAATTTCCGGGGCGTTACAGCTTTGCTTGAAGATTCAACTATCTATCCTTTCAGTCATCCGGTTGATTGGTTCAGAGAAGTCACCTGCTCGTACTGGAGACGTCACTGCATCTGGGATATTCTGATGTATTTTATTTCTAACTCTGATGTATATAGCAGCTTCACGAACTACTATTCTTTATCTATTCCGCCACATTATATTACTCTGTGTCTGTGATCTGTGATTAATTATTTACTGTTTATGCTGAGTTTGCCAAAATAAATTAACAATTCGGTATTTTGAATTATTCAAGTCGGACATGTATGGTTTTATTGTCGATTCGAATGGTTCAAAATAGCGGGTCGTTACATGTTGGTATCAGAGCTTTGGCTCTAGGCAAAACTTAGCATATATGGTAAATTTATTTACAGAATCATTTTCGTTCGAGTTGAATCTCTTCCTTTCTGACTCGGTTTCCTTTGAATTTTGGAATGTCCCTCCATTCCGAAATTCATTCTTGTCTCTTTCTATTTATATTCGTTTGATTCTAGAGTATCCCATAACTCCACTGAATGTTTTGTAAAGGGGGTGAAAACTCCTTTACAATCAGCATTGATTCACCAAAGATTTCTGTATCCTCGGTTTACGATGCTGTTATATCTAGTTATGCCGAATTCTATATCGGGCGATCGAATGTCGATTTGCCTTGGAATGCCGCATCGATCATATTCCTGAAGTCATGGTTGACTCGGTTAAGGTCGCCCGCGATTTATAGAAGTATATCCATCTTCTATTTTGTAATTTAATTATCTCATCTTCGATCGAGTCTATCTTCGAATCAGGATTCTACTGATTAGAGTCCCTCTAATTTAAATCTCTATCTTTGTTTTGAAATCCATTCTTGAATCGTCTTTTGAAATCCGGGTTTTGTTTGTATTTTTGAAATTATTTTATATATCGAAATTATTATTATAACTATGATTTTATTCTATATATATAGAAAAAATGTTTTCGATAAGGATTATATACCTATATATAACACAAATAAGAAATGTTATTCTATATATAAAAGTTTGAAAGGATTTGAAATTTTGAAAATTATAAGAAATTGATTTATATAAAAATGATTTATAACTGAAGTGTTAAATTTGAAATTCGAGAATTGAATTCCGGTATTTTGAAATTGGTTTTAAGATTTTGGAAAATATATATAAATAATACGATTTAAAATTATTTTTCCGAATAAGAATTGTTTCAAATGAATTCCAATAATTTTGTAGAAATTTCAAAGAAGTTTTCAAGAAAATAGAAGTCCAGAACTTACTTATGTCGCTGGAGAATAATTTCGGTGATGAGTGCACACATCATGGACATTGATTTTCGAGTTTCAGAGTGGGGGAGAGGCCACTTTAATAGCTTCGCTGTGCGAGTGATTTTGAAAAGCCGTTTTTGATTTTAAATTCCAAAGTATAATTGGATATTTTCGAAAGATATATGTATATATTTGAAACAATTTAAGTGAGACCGGTGTTCAGTCCTGGAGTTTTCGATTTGACTTAGAATAACTCTATTTATAAAAATTGATTTCCAACTCTTAGATTTGAAATTGATTTTCGCCGATTATTTTGAAGGTTCGAGCACTTCCAAATCAAGGTTTAAGGGTTTAAAAACTAAGAAATTTCGAAAGGTATAAAATATTTGATAAAGTATATAAGTTTTGTTTGTATGAGTTTAAAACCTTTTGTTAAGTAAGTGAATGTGACTATTTTAATTATACTAATACGAAATTTAGTTTTGAAATGTTTTAAAAAAAATTATTTAAAATAATGATTTTCAGAAAGGTATATTGGATATTTCAAATAGAAATAAATAGTTTAAGGGTTTTAAAGGGATAATTATAAATTTGGAAACCATTTTGAGCATAATTGGTTTTGAGAAAAATATTTGGTTTTGAAATTAGATTGGAATTAAAACCAGTACTTTTATGGTGATTTTGGGAATGAATTTTTTGACTTGAATTATTTTAATTTAGAAACTGGGATAATTTTCTAAACCTATTATTTTGGGAACTTTGAAATTTAGATATTTAATTTGGAAGAAAATTAGGTGAAATCATATATGATTTTGAAACTGAATTGATATTGAAATGATTTGAAATTGAGAACCTTCTATTATTAAGCACTTGATTTGGGAGTGGTCGAACTTATATATAAAACGGATTGGTACAAGTATGAAGTTGATTTGAAATCTATTGATTTGAAAGGTACTCAATTTGGAAAGAGATTTTATATAATCGAAATCTATACAAGTATGATTTGATGTGCTATTGATTTGGAAAGTATTCGATTTGGGAAAAATGGAATCCTATATATATGGAATTTATATAAGTACGATATTTGAAAGTGATTTGAAAAGGTACTATATGATATATGTTTTCGAAGTAAAGATATGGAAAGTGCCTTCTGCTTGATATCCGCTTTGTGGCCACATTGTGGATTCATTCTATCGATATTATTCTCTTTGATTTTTGGTTTTCCGAATGTAATACTCGAGTGTTCCCACCATGGCATAACCCAGGGTTTCTTTTTTTTTCTCGCGAATGCATAGCGCAACTGCCTGGCTGAGTCTTGCCTAGGGGTACGGATTGTTTCCTGGGGGATCCAGGTGTAACCATTGTGTATCCTTCAATCTGTGTAGGTCGCGAATAGTAGCGCAACTGCCTGGCCGAGTCTTGCCTAGGGGTACGGATTGTTTCCTGGGGGATCCAGGCGTAACCATTGTGTATCCTGCACTCTACTAGTCATCATGGCGTAACTCGCAGGGCTGAGAAAGCTTACGGATATGGATTGTTTCTTGGGGGACCCAGGCGTAACCATTGTGTATCTGCGAACCATGGTCGGACAAAGGTTTTGATTTGGTTGTTTGTTGGATTGTACTTTCCATATCTGTTTTTAAAGGATTTTCAAGTATTTTCACTGGGTGTTGAAACGGGTCTACCAAGTACTTGAAGAATTCTAGCTTTGCGCCTGATCAACGCATGGCCAGAGTCTGCAAGAACGAGGCTAAACTTGTTAAAACATCGAGTTATAAAAGTATTTTCGAAAGAAAGGATTTATTTCGATATAATAGTATTTTATTATAAAAGTATTATTATAAAGGTATTTATTATAAACGTATTTTTTCCAACAAAGAAATTTTGAATTAATATTTGAAATTTAAATTCTTATGGTTCTAGATTAATTATTCGTGCCCGATACTATTCCTAGCATCTACCTTATCTTCTAGTTTAGTTATTCACCTTGATTCTGTTTTCCAAATCTACCTTCCTTCCTTGTTGGATATATTCTTTAAAAAATGTTTATTTATATACTACTTGGTTTAATAGAAGATTTTAAATATTGTAAATATTTTGAAGTTATTAATTAAATAAAACAACTTTAAAGAAAATGATTATTAATTTATTGATAATATTTGAAAGGTACCTTGAGTTAAATTAAAAATTTCATAAATTTTGGATTTAATATTTTCAATATTCTTTGTAAATATAAATAATAATGTAAATAATTGTTTTCAAAAGGAGTTTGAAAGGTATTAAATATTAAAAAAAAAATTTCAAATGAAGTTTTCCGATGAATATCTCAAGTAAAATTTATATAGTTTTAAATTAATTATTTGCCCTTGACTTTTAATCTACTTTTATTTCTAGTTGTTCTATTCTCCTACCTCCTTCCTTTTCGGGGACGAAAAGTTTTGAGTGGGGGAGAGTGTAACGACCATAAAATTTTATTAATTTTTAATTGGTTTTATAACATATTTAATTGAATATTTGTGAAACTTTATAATAATCGAATATTTTAAAATAAAATGTTTATATATTTAGAATACGTATATTTGAATATAGCATATTGTAAATTTTCAATTAATTTTATGAAAGTTTATTTCATTGAGAAATTCTATTAAGTTCAAACTAGCTAAAAATTGCCGATAATAAAATATTTCCTAAATCTGAATATTTTTTACATAGGAAAATTCTAAATCGTCTTCTGACGGAGACGTCATTTTTCGTTTTTCCAAATTCGGACTTCTTTAGCTCCGTCGATCTTATTTTATGTGTTTTGCTACACTTTCCCTTAATAGAAAATTCGAATTTTTATAATTCAATTGTACCACTGATATCGGTATACCATTTTGATCGCCTTGTCGTGCTGATCTCAGCGGTATATTCATTTCTGTGTTTTCGATTCCGGTACGCGACAGAACCAATAGAATGTTCATTGTAACGGTGCCTTTAAATGTTGACCATTAACTTTGCTTTGCTTTTCAAACTTCAACGTGAATCCCAAACAATAAAATAAATTGCTTTAATAGCTTCTCAATCAGCGTACAGCTGTTGCCATCCCATGCCATGTCAAAAGTTTGAAACGTAATAAATGCTATATGATTATTTCACATTTATTTATTTCCTTTATTATTTCCTGTACGTTGTCATTCCAATCTAAATTCTAACCTTTTGATTTCCATGCCTTTTCGGATCTCAAACGTACAGCCAAGGAATATTTCTTTAATAATTTTCCTTAAAATCAGCTTTTGGCCATTTTATTGCATTAATTTCAAATTGTGCCCGTTTGTTTTTCTCATTCCTCCCATACGTTACCACCTTTATTTAAGCTCGGACCACTTTTCTTCTCCCCTTTCATTTTTCTCTCCTTCTACAAATTTTATCTACTCAAAGTTTAAAGCCTCTTCACCTCTGCTTCCTCTCACCATCTCCCATTCCATCAACCTGACACCTCTTCCACCCGAGAACGCAGCACGCATACCCTTGCAACCCAAAAAGCTCTCCCACCCGAAGCCTGAACCATCACAGTGTCCTCACCCACAAACCCCTCACTTCTTTCACCGCCCAGACCTCCACCTTATCTTGACCCCCTATGCAAACGCCTCTGGCCACCTCCAACGTGAAGAGCTCCACGTCACCGGCCCTTCTTTCCATCGCCCACCTCCCGGATCCGCTCCGCCCGAGCACCCAAACCCGACCACGGCTTCATCTCCGGGCCAAGCAACCTTGCTCCGCTCCTCTTACACCTTGCGGCGAATCCCTGTAGCCGAAGCCGCCCTCCACCTGACTCAGCCTCGCCCACCTCCACCCCACAACCGCCGAACCCACCGATCATCCGAGCACTTGACTCCCAGTGTCACCATAACTGCAACCAAGCCCTCCACCTACCTCTCTTTCTTAACTTAGTATAATATATATTATATACCAGGTCAGTATTTATGTTTTGTTGTTATGGTGTATATGTTTTTTTTTATCCATCTGTTGTTATCTATGTAAAGTACTGCAAAACTATACTAAATATAAACTGTGGTTTGCTTATACTATCAAGTGAATGATACTATCAGTTATATATTACTATGTCAGTATATATATTTCGTTATGCAAGTTTTGTTAGTATTTTTATTTTACATAGATAACAGTTTATTCACATTTTTTGTGTATATATATATATAACAGTTTGGTCAGTATATATAAATGTATAATAATTGCAGGCTATATTGATCTACCATATAAGTACTATTATATAAACTATATTATTTATATAAGTTTATATTTTGATCTGGAAAGGAAATTTCATTTGGATACTAAAAATATGTTTACAATATATATGTATCATACTGTAAAGGAAGTTACATTGGTACGGCAGTTTATATAATGTGTTTGTAAAGTATTTCATAAACTGTATATGATATTAATATGTAAGTTTTACTATTTACATATATTTACTGTAATATATGAATTTACAGTAGTATGTATATATAGCTTTTAATCGCATATATTCCAACTCAAAACTGCTTGTCCTATGTTGTTTGTAATATACTTGTACTTTGAACAATGAATATTTTATTTACACACATTTTTTTTTGAGGTCGGGTCTGCTATGCTCAATATATACATTTGCTATTATATAGTTGTAAGTTCTATAAAATTTATATGTTTCGCCTGGTTGGATTGCTTTGGAGAATATATGATCTAAGTGACTGTTTATATAATGTAAAGTATATAAATATGATCTGTCCATTTTGGTAAATATATAAGTTATATTGTATTACATAAAGCTATGTACTTATACTCTATATATATATATATATATTGATTCGTATATGTATATATATTTTGCTTTGCTGGCTTCTTCATTATGTATGTGTAAGTTATATGTTGTATAGTATATAACTTATATATTAGTGATATACATATATATAAGTGGTATTTCAAAATATATGATGTATGAATGTTGATTTTATGTGTTTAATTAAAACAATTACTTTTAATTATATATATATATTTTAAATTAAAGATTGATTTCTTGGGAATGACAATAATAATAATATATATTTTCTATTTCTATCTAGATGATTTTGATTCGTTCTCATCAATTCAACTATTAGCTTGTCCATCGAGATCGTGTCCATCGTACTTTGCTTTGCAATTCATCTTTGATTCGTAACCCATTTCATTGTCTATATTCTCTAGCCTCGAAAGGTGAGCAATCACTCACGATTAACATTCTTTTATTCATTAAATTTGACTTCAATTGAAACGACAATTGAAATATGTTGCTGTAGTTATTTAAATTTGTTATATATGCTATTATCTGTAACTATTCACCTGCGGGATATGACACCATATCATGTTGTTTATATTATATTGTTATTGATGATATATGCATGTTATTTTATTGTATTATCTGTTATCACTCTGCAAGTTCCCTATAGTTTAGAAATCACTATGGGTTGAAATGATACATACCCGAACGAACTTTAGAATAGGAGAAAATCGTTATGGGTTGAAATGATAAACCCAAGCGATTTTCATTTTATTGAATTTGGGATTACGGGTTGAAATGATATCCACCCGTATATATTTAGTGTACGGATTGAAATGATAAATATCCGTAGCACTTGACTATATGATAGGAAATATATACAGACACCGTTGGTCCATATAATTATTTTGGAAATAATTTCTACAGTTTGAAGAGAAATATATGGGATTTAATAAATATTGGTTCTTAAAAATATTATATATAAATGGAAATTTTATATATAGATTTAATAACAATATTATTAAGATTGATTTAATCCATATAATATGTTTAAGTAGTATTTAAGATTTATGTTTCAAAATTTACCGTTGTGAAAATTTGAATAATTAAGATTGGGAGATAAATTTGGGTTTATTAAAAATGGTATTTAAATAAGGATTTATTTAATTAAATCAATTTGAAATTTTTGAATGGGAAATATAAAGGTATGATTTTATAACTGGATTTCTGATTTAAGTGATTTAATGAATATTTCACGTTTAAATAAATTAAGGAAAATATTGAGTAGAAATGGAATTTAAGGTTACTTAAATAATATTGAATCAAATATGGAAGTATTTCAAGACTAAATAATAGTGAGGTTAAATCGAGATCAATATGAGACTGTAAAATTGAACATTTAAATAGTAAAGCTTTGAACTATATTGGAATTGAATGGTTTATTTTGAGATTCAGATCTGTATGAAGAAGCAAAATAGTTGAATTGTTATTTAAAAACTAAAATTTGAATTAAAATGAAAATTTTGGTTGAACTAAATTGAATTTATTATGTAGAAAACTAAATTGAATAAAATTTAGTTTGAAACGCTGAATACTTAAAGTTTTGAAATATATTGAAATATAAAAGGGTATTTGTGATTTCAAATCCGAATTGGGATCGATAAAATTTAAATGGTTAATTTAAGATTTAAATTGAATTTAAATTGATAAATTGAGATTGAATTTAATTTGAATGGGAAGGTCGGGTTGATGTTGAAACGATATGTTAAGTTGAGGAAATTGAATACTTTACTTTATAAATTATTTATTTTATATAAATAATATTTTGGGAAATATAGAGATAATTGAAGTAAAATGATATTTGGTTTGAAGTATAAATAAATGGGAATGGCCACGTTGTTATAGTGTATATTTCTACTTTGTAGATAGTTCCATGGACCCTTAGAGGATGGTTATCCCAAACATCCTTTAAGTTATTTGTATTTCAGTTGATATTTCACTTGAGTTGGATTTATTTATATAAGAATGTTAATCCTGACTCGAGTGTTTTGTGTTTTGCTTTACGCTCGGGTCAGACTGAGTGATACAGCATTTGAGACTCACCTTCGAAGTTGGAGCTTTGCTTGAAGATTCAACTATCTATCCTTTCAGTCATCCGGTTGATTGGTTCAGAGAAGTCACCTGCTCGTACTGGAGACGTCACTGCATCTGGGATATTCTGATGTATTTTATTTCTAACTCTGATGTATATAGTAGCTTCACGAACTACTATTCTTTATCTATTCGGCCGCATTATATTACTCTGTGTCTGTGATCTGTGATTAATTATTTACTGTTTATGCTGAGTTTGCCAAAATAAATTAACAATTCGGTATTTTGAATTATTCAAGTCGGACATGTATGGTTTTATTGTCGATTCTAATGGTTCAAAATAGCGGGTCGTTACAGTTATTGTTATCTTTGTTTAACAATACTCATTTTGCTCCATTTAATAAAATTTTGAAAATAGGAAATCTTCCTTAAATCTTTTGCGAATATACTTATACTATTGTATTAGTACATGGAAAAGTTTTCAAGTTTTGAAAACTTGTGGATATACTTATCCGCTGAGATAAGTATATGGAAATGATTTCCAATTATTTCCAAAGTGTTTTTACTAATGGAATATTAGTTAAATGAGGCTTAGTGGGTTACATAGGAAATAAATCTTCGATTTGTTTGATTTGAATGTTTATTTATTTGATAGTTAAAAAACTGACTTTCAAATCTTGGCTTAAAATGCAATCCTTCTTAATTTTAGACTACAGAAATATTTTCCTACTTAACACTGAAGGATTTTAACTCTGAAAATATTTAAGAGAAACACAGGGGATTATATGGTAGAATTGTGAGAAATGCGGATTACAGATCTTAAGGCTAGAATTAACACTAGAGGGGGGTGGATAGTGTTTTAAGGAATTACTAAATCTTTTTGAGTTTATATTAATTTGAACACAAATGTATGCAATATTCAGACACAGATATGATCACAGAATCAAACATAGATGCAGAAATAAAGTAAAGCAATAAAGGCAAGAACATACCGGATTTTATACTGGTTCGGAGTTACCGTACATCCAGTCCCGCACACAAGTACATATTTCCTTTCAAATCAATTCTTACAATTACACCCTCGATTTCAAGGCCACGAGGTACACCACTCCAGATTCACAATCCTCTGGGTAGAGATACTTGATTTTAAGGGCAACAAGTTCACCCAATTGATTTCACAGGCTACAATCACACCTATTCTCGCTTGATTGATTTCACAGGCTACAATCACACCTTTTCTCACTCAATTAATTACAAAGAAGCCTATAACTCAGAATAGTACTGAGATCTTGTTAAGATAGTGATAGGGAATCAAACCAGAGATGATCTAGTTAGATTCAATGGTGATTTCGGCAGAGTAATGATAAAAATGTATATAAAGAAATGTGGAAGAAGAAAAGGAATGAAATCAGAGAAAATATGTATATAAATTCGTTTAAAACATCCCCTATTTATAGTAGAACAACGGCCATGTCCATTCGTGAAAGGATATGATGAATATGCACTTCCTTTGAAATTCAAAATTTTGAAACAAACTGCCACCTTGTCGACAAGGGTATGTTGGGGTTGTCGACAGGCCTATGGTATTTTTGGTAGTTTATTTTTCTTTGAAAATAACTTCTATCTTGTATTAAAACTATTTTAAACTTTATAAATATACTTAATCATGGTTAAAATATATAAATAAGTAAAGAGAATAATATTTTGGTATATGTAAAATTTTACTATATATTTAAATCTAAGTATAAATATTAAAAGTTAAATATATTATAATTAAAGATAGTTTAAAACCAAGGATAATTGGATTTTGAAGATAAAGATTATTTTGAGGCTAAAAGTATTTTAAAACCAGGATAGATGTTTTTGATCTTTTTAAAAGGAAGATTTTGAAATCATTTTGAAAATAAGATATAATTTTGTAAAACATTTGAATAAAAGTTAGTGGATACAAAACAATGTTCCACTAGATTTTTCGTAGGTTCCATCCTACTTAGGGTTCCATCCCTTTAACAAGCTCAAAGTGGATTCCATTCCACGAATAAAATGGATTTTAAGATGCTAGTGCTTTTCTAGGAGTTTTAACAAAATTCCTAATTAAATTACTTATATTGAAATTTTAAACTCTTGGTAATCCTGATACTCATTAGTCTTCAATCTTGATATCTTCAGTCCTGAATCTCTATACTGTACAGTCTTCATTCTTGGTATCTGCATGGTTAAATCCTGCATATACATATATATATATATATATCTATGTATGTATGTATGTATATATATCTAAACTATAATGTTAGTATATTTTATAATCTTATTCTAAGGTTGTTGTCATCAAAATCATCTTCTCCGGGACTAACAATCTCCCCTTTTTTTAGTGATGACAACATTTGTTTATAAAATATTACTTCTATCCTAATAACTCCCCCTAAAACTATGCCTAACTATCCTATTTTATACTTATCCCCCTTTGTCATAAAAAAAAACTAACTCCAAACTATATAACTCCCCCTTATTCTAATACTATATGACAGTGATTATAATGATAGTGTTATCATAAATAATCATCACTTAATTCTAAAACTAAAACTTAGTCCTTAATTACCAACTATCCTAACTAAGAATGCATATATGATAATACTTATAATAGTGATAATGTTAGAATTCCAATATAAGAACACAAATTATTTATTAATTATATATTGTTATATTTACATTTGCATAGAAAACATAAGTAAAATCATATAACGATAAGAAAGAGAGAAAAGAAACTAATGTGTGTCTTTGAAAATGGAAGATCTATGAACCGAGCAATTTGGGTAGTGGAAACAGAAATTTCCACGTTGTTCGACTAGATTTCCATCCTTGTCAAAGCACACTTCGCCAATGCAAACAACTTTGTCATCATCTTCAGCGTGCTCTTCTTCCATGAAGGTTTCATCTTCTTCCTCGCTGTCCTCTTACACTTGATCTCCTGAAGATTCTTCATCAACCAAGATGGGATTGGCGTGATTGTCCATTAGAAACTTTTGTAAGTTTCTAAGGATTTTTCCTTGCCGTTCTTGTTCTTTGGCCATTCTGAGTTGCACTACTTGAATTTCAGTCATTAGTTGCAGTGCATCCTTCAAAGAATCCTCCATTTTCATCACTCGTGCAAGCGTAGTTCGTTGAAATGGTCCAGTAGAAGGAGAAGGGAACGAAAAGGTTGAATTTTTATTTGATTTGGAGGAGAAGGCCAATGTTTAATTGTTTTCAGAAGATAGATTAGAGAAAGGACAGAAAGAATGAACAAACTTTCGAAATAAGAAGAATATATAACCACTTATTTGAATTTTGGTGGGAAAATTTCAAAAGAAAAAAAATCGTCACATACCGACAGGGGTAAGGGAAGGTTGTCGACATGGTACCTATATTTTTACTATTTTATTTATTTTAATTTAATTTTTTAATTATACTTTGTTATTTATATTCTATATTTCAGTTATTGAACAAATACCTAATTCTCTTCTTAATTTAGTAAATATAGATTCATTTAAGGGTTTTGTTAAGATATCAGCAATTTGCTTCTCGGAATAGATATAATCAAGAGTAATTACTTCCTTACTTATATTATCTCTGAGAAAATGATGTCTGATATCAATATGTTTAGTTCGAGCATGATGAGTAGGATTTTTGGATAAATTTATTGCACTAGTATTATCACAATAAATTGGTGATTTTGAGATATTTAAACCAAAATCTTTTAAAGTTTGTTGCATATATATTACTTGAGAACAAGCCAAAGCAGCAGAAATATACTCTGCTTCAGTTGTTGATAAAGAAACTGTGTTTTGTTCTTTACTAAAGCAGGAAATCAGAGAATGCCCCAAAAAGTGACAAGTTCCACTTGTACTTTTTCGGTCTGATTTACAACCAACATAATCAGCATCACAGTAAGATATTAATTCAAAAGAATCATTTTTAGGATAAAATAATCCATAATCAAAGGTGTGTTTAACATATTTTATGATACGTTTTACAGCTTTTAAGTGGGTCTCTTTAGGATGGGATTGATAGCTTGCATAGAGACAAACATTATGCATGATATTAGGTCTACTAGCAGTGATATAGAGTAGTGATCCAATCATTCCTCTATATAATTTTTGATCTTCATCTTTCGAGAGATCTTCTTTACTTAGGTACTCATTAGTTTCCATAGGAGTGGGTTTTCCACTTGCAGTAGTCAAACCAAATTTACTAACTAGGTCTTTAGCATATTTTTCTTGCCTTATAAAGATATCATTATCTCAATGTTTTATGCATTCCTAGAAAAAAGTTTAATTCACCCATATGACTCATCTCAAACTCTTTTGTCATTATTTTAGAAAATACTTTATTCATTTCAAAATTAGTTGATCCAAAAATGATATCATCTACATAAACTTGTACTAGTTGAATATCATTTTTATTTCTTTTAATAAAAAGAGTATTATCTACTTTACCAATTTCAAAGTATGATTGTAATAAGTAAGATCTTAGTCTATCATACCAGACTATATGAGCTTGTTTTAGACCATATAGAGCTTTCTTAAGTTTGTAAACATGATTCGGTAATTTTTCATTTTCAAAAAGTGGCACTTGTTCAACATATACTTCCTCTTTTACAAATCCATTTAAAAAGGTATTTTTAACATCCATTTGATATAACTTGAAATTAGTATGATTTGCGAAAGCAAGTAGAATTCTAATGTCTTCTAATCTTGCTATGGGAGCAAAGGTTTCATCAAAATCTATTCCTTCTTCTTGACAATAATCTTGAGCGACTAACCGGGCTTTATTTCTAACAACCTCTCCATGTTCATTAATTTTATTTTTATAAACCCATTTAGTTCCAATTATAGTTTTCTGGTCTAGGAACAAGTTCCCAAATATAATTTCTAGTGAATTGATTTAGTTCTTCTTGCATAGCCAAAATTCATGAATCATCAGTTGATGCTTCTTTTGGATTTTTGGGTTCAATAGTTGATATAAAGGCTACATTGCTCATTTTACTTAGTTGATTTCTCGTTTTGACAACAGATTTCATATCTCCAAGTATATTTTCTATAGGATGATCTTTTAAAAGTTTAATCTTTTTATTAGGGTGATTAATTTCATTATTAATTTCAGTTGACTCTTGATTTTGAGTGATTAAATCCTCTTCATCATTTGCATCTTCAAAATTTTTGAAACTTTCATCGAATGAAACATGCATTGTTTCTTTGATGGTGTTAGTTCTTAAATTAAACACTTTTTATTCTTTGCTTCTATTAAAATATCCGATAAAGACACCTTTGTCGGATTTAGGATCAAATTTATCTAAATTATCTTTTGTATTTAAAATAAAACATTTACTTTCAAAAATTCTAAAATAAGATACCTAAGGTTTCTTTATGTGAAGAAGTTCATAAGATGTCTTATAAATTAAAGGTCTAACTAAAATTCTATTTAAAATATAACAGGCGGTAGCAACTGCTTCTGCCCAAAATATTTTGGTAATTTACTATCTGAAGGCATAGTTCTTGCACACTCTTGAATCGTCTTATTCTTATGTTCTACTACTCCGTTTTGTTGTGGAGTTCTTGAAATGAAAAATTGTGAGTTATTCCCTTTTTATTGCAGAATTCCTCAAACTTTTCATTTTCAAATTCACCATCGTGATCACTACGGATGGTAATAATTTTTAGATAAATTTGATTTTGAATCCTTTTTGTAAAGTTTTTTAAACATTCAAAAGTATCACTTTTATGTTTCAAAAATATTGTCCATGTAAATCTAGAAAAATCATCAACAATTACAAAAACATATTTATTATGATTTATTGATAGAATTTGAGATGGACCAAATAAATCAAGATGAAGTAATTCATGAGGTTATGAAGTTGAAATCATATCTTTTAATTTAAAGGAACTTTTTCTAAGTTTTCCTAATTGACATGCATCACATAAACTATCTACTTCAAAGTTCATTTTTGGGACACCTCTTATTAAATCATGTTTTGACAGTCTAGATAAGAGTTTGAAATTAAATGCCTAAATCTCTTTTGTCAAATCCAAGAGTCACTTGTATTTGCCAAAAGACACAGGTTATCATTTGAAACTTTCATACTAAGAATATAAATATTCTTTTTTGCTAATTCCCTCAAATATTATGGTTGACTTATTATCTTCAATGTGACACTTATCTTTTTCAAATTTAATTTTATACCCTTTATCGCAAAGTTGGCTAATGCTTAGCAATTATGTTTCAGATTCTTAACTAGCAAAACATTAGTAATAATAGGAGTTTCAGAGTTACCGACTTTGCCGATGCCAATCACACATCATTTTGAGTTGTCTCCAAAGTAAACCAGTCCTCCGTCTTTGTATATTATATCATTCAGCGTAACCGGATTACCAGTCATGTGTCTAGAGCATCCACTATCGAGCATCCATTTATTCTTTTTGATCTGCAAAATTTGTCTATTGTGGATTGATTCCTCAATACCCATAAAACATATTTCCTGCACGTCATACAATTTTGGTAAACAACTTGAATTTGAATATTGATTATATGTAGACTCAAGAGATGATGATGATCTGAATATTTCTAAACTAGTACTAACAAGTTTTTTAAACATAGCCAATTTAAAAGCTTTTTCAAAAATCATATTATGAAACTTTGAAAACATTGCTCTGATACCAAATATGAGAAATGCGGATTACTGATCTTAAGGCTAGAATTAACACTAGAGGGGGTGAATAGTGTTTTAAGGAATTACTAAATCATTTTGAGTTTATATTAATTTGAACACAAATGTATGCAATATTCAGACACAGATATGATCACGGAATCAAACACAGATGCAGAAATAAAGTAAAAGCAAAAAAGGAAAGAACATACTGGATTTTATACTGGTTCGGAGTTACCCTGCATCCAGTCCCGCACACAAGTACATATTTCCTTTCAAATCAATTCTTACAATTACACCCTTGATTTCAAGGCCACGAGGTACACCACTCCAGATTCACAATCCTCTGGGTAGAGATACTTGATTTTAAGGGCAATAAGTTCACCCAATTGATTTCACAGGCTACAATCACACCTATTCTCGCTTGATTGATTTCACAGGCTACAATCACACCTTTTCTCACTCAATTATTACAAAGAAGCCTATAACTCTAAATAGCACTGATATCTTGTTGAGATAGTGATAGAGAATCAAACTAGAGATGATCTAGTTAGATTCAATGGTGATTTCGGCAGAGTAATGGTAAAAATGTATATAAAGAAATGTGGAAGAAGAAGATGAGTGAAATCAGAGAAAATATGTATATAAATTCGTTTGAAACGACCCATATTTATAGTAGAACAACAACCATGTCCATTCGTGAAAGGATATGATGAACAGATACTTCCTTTGAAATTCAAATTTTTGAAACAAACTACCACCTTGTCGACAAGGTTATGTTGGGGTTGTCGACAGACCTATGGTATTTTTGGTAATTTATTTTTCTTTGAAAATAACTTCTATCTTGTATTAAACTATTTTAAACTTTATAAATATACTTAACTATAGTTAAAATACATAAATAAATATAAAGAATAGTATTTAGGTATGTAGAAAATTTTACTATATATTTAAATCTAAGTATAAATAATAAAAGTTAAATATATTATAATTTATAGATAGTTTAAAACCAAGGATAATTTGATTTTGAAGATAAAGATTATTTTGAGGCTAAAAGTATTTTAAAACCAGGATAGATGTTTTTGATCTTTTTAAAATGAAGATTTTGAAATCATTTTGAAAACAAGATATAATTTTGTAAAACATTTGAATAAAAGTTAGTGGATACAAAACAATGTTCCACTAGATTTTTCGTAGGTTCCATTCTACTTAGGGTTCCATCCCTTTAACATGCTCGAAGTGGATTCCATTCCACGAATTAAATGGATTTTATTTTAAGATGCAAGTGCTTTTCTAGGAGTTTTAACAAAATTCCTAATTAAATTACTTATATTGAAATCTTGAACTCTTGATAATCTTGATACTCATGAGTCTTCAATCTTGATATCTTTAGTCTTGAATCTCTATACTGTACAGTCTTCATTCTTGGTACCTGCATGGTTAAATCCTGCATATACATATATATCTAAAATATAATGTTAGTATTTATATTTTATATTCTTATTCTAAGGTTGTTGTCAGCAAAACCATCTTCTCCGGTACTAACAAGAGTTACCATCAATGGTGTTATATTGTACATATAAACTCGTTTTGTTCTTCTTGGACAAATGATGAGGTGATCCGTCTACATAAATGGTTAGGCAGTGATCCCCGCTCTTATGTATCGTCTAATTATTTCCAGAAAAACAGATACTGAGTATTCTTGAAATCGATTGATTGGTTTTGGAATGTCCAGTAAGCATGGGAGTGTACTTATAAGAGATGAGTCAAACCATAACCACTCCAAAACCATATACGGGTTCTTTGCTTGGAGGAGATTCAAGATCTGTTTTCGATGTTGGAATCCATATGTGATTCCGAGACCGATGGGGTTATAGGAATCCATGTGTGATTCCAGGACCCGTTGTGGCGTGATTCCGAGACCCGTTGGGATATCAAAATCCATGTGTGATTCCGAGACCCATTGGGGTGTGATTCCATTTTTATTAAGATGTGGAAATCCATGTGTGCTTCCGAGACCAGTTGGGGTATGAAAATCCATATTTGGTTCCGAGAACTGTTTAGGTGGCGGCGAGTGAGCTGGTTGGACGTAGCCTCACCAGCGGTAATGACTAAAAGAAGAGATAGGTGCATAGCCAGGGGTTTACTAACCCAGTGGGTGCAGTCGAATCTTTTCTAGAGTTGCCTGCAGTTGTTAGGCATGAATGAAACGATGCATTCCGCCTTGCGTGGCCAGCTTGGTATTTAGTATTGTACATCACTAGGGATGTATTGTTACTTCAAAAGGATAACTCTGATCCTTATGCAGAAAGACCATTCTCGAAGTACTAAGGGCCCTTCATGGAATCCTATATAATAAGTGAACGTCCATTAGTGATTTTTCAAAAATTCAATTCTAAAATTATTTCAAGAACCCGTGACTTAACCAATTTCCACGTGCAATCCATATTCGTGTGTGTGTATAGTGTAGTCCAAGGGTTAAACACAATAGTGCACAACATCAACCATCACAGATTCAATCATATCAACATCGATAAGCGGTATATCTTCATTCACAGGCTCGTAGATAAAATAAATTTACCAATGAGATATATCACAGAATATAAATAAAATTCTTATTTGTAAGGAATCCAGTTGTATCCCTCCAACCTGTTTCCCTACATCCACAAATATTAGCACAACCAATAAATATCGACTTAATCTGATAATAATTATCATATTCAGCTAAACAACCAATCAAACATTTAAATATTAGCTATTTAAATTAACTTTTATCCAGATGTGACTGAGATTAACTCACCTTGAATTTCGACGAGCATTCAAATTTAATTTAAATCGAGCGGCGTTCGATTTAACCTAAATTTTTACTTGCTCGAAATGATTTCAGAATTGCTCCACTGCGTAGTACTCGTCTCTGCGATTCCGGCATCGCCAGTTTCGTCGAAATCTGATAACGTACGCAAAAGATATGAATTTATAAAGTTCAATTACCAATTTTAATAACAATTTATTATTATTATTATTACCAAACGAAAATCGGCCGCGTTTCCTACTTCTTCCTCTCGTTCAAAAGCACGCATGAACCCAACGTCTACCGCCTAGGGTTTAAAATCGCCCCCACCTTGGCGATCGCGACGACGATCGGTTCCCTCTCAACGTCGAGCATCACGAACTACACCACTGGCCGGCGACCGCATCCCAAACGCGCCACCATTGCCTTGTGAAACCAACTCGAACGGCCCCTCTACCTCGACGAACTGCCCCTTCTCTAAAGCACGAAAAATGATCTCGGCCGTTGATCGGGTCGAGCTCGATGAGCTCTCCAGCTTTCCAGTTGGAAGTTTTCGCTATAGCTTGATGGATTGCTCGATAATCAGAGGTGAATGATAAAGCTTCTCAGCCATTAAAACATAAGTAAGCGGCGGATGATGTTAGGGTTAGGTTAAGAGGGTTTAAGTGCGTATATATATACGTATATACATATTAATTTAATATTAAATTCATTTTAAAGCAACTTTTTCACACGATCTCCAAACGACGCATGCCGACATGCGTTTACCATGTTTCACCCATATTCCGAACACAATGGAATGTGTTTCGGAAGCCAATTTGGTCATATGTGCAAGTTACGGAAATAAACGATCAATTTTAAATTAAATCGATTAAAATAGTTTCTATGCGTTTTGAGCTGCCAGGGTCAAACGACAACTCCGATTGCTACGAAAATTGAGATCCGATAATAATTAACTATTATGGATCCACTGGAACTGGTTTCGTCGAATTCCGAGACTGTCCCCCGAAAGGCTATTTTAACTCGTCGATTAAATCGAGCGATTTCCGAAATTGTCGAAATCATCTAAAATTTCACTTTTAAAACTCTACTAACTCTATTATAAATCATATAGACTTTATAATTACATTAGAAACTATTCTAATTCACTTCGAACCAAAATCTGATATTTGCATTATTATATTATTAAACTCCATTATTAAATTAATATAAAATCCCAAATCTTAATTTAACGACTTTTGATTCCATCCAAGAGTCCAACATCGCTATTTAAATTCAAATAGTCTTAAAATAAATTTTAGAAACCATTTCATAACCATTTATATCCAAATTCACCAATTATCACAATTCCAAATATTTAATTATTATTGTTCAAATCCAATTAAATTACCGTATTTGAAAATTTAACTAATTCTATTAATTTAACCAAAATCTTTTGACTTTAAAATCAATTCAAAATCAATTCAAAATCCACATTTAACATTTAAAATGAATTAAATGTTCAAAATATAACGACTAGAAATTATGGGTCGTTACATCCTTCCTCCCTAAGAGAATTACGTCTCGAAATTTGCTAAGGTAGAAAGAATGCTCCAAACTCAATAGCAAAACTCACTTAGTAAAAATCTCAAATTTTACTTTGCCTAAATTGTTGCGTTTCAAATCAAAACTGCTAGTTTTGATTCCTATTCCAAAATCCTTTTATTTCAATTTTAATTTGAAATCAATTTGTCGTGAACAAAACGTTTCAAAATTTTCAAATTTTTTTCTAACTCTCAAAAATTCTGGAAAATTTTGGCAGAATCCCCCTTGTACGGATGAGCTTTTGCAATATCACAATAGATATAAATATATATACATCGACCCACATGGTCGGAAAACCAAATATATCATAATATATATATATACATATACATATATATATATATATATGTATATATATATATATATCATTTCTCAATTATATTGCGTAGGCGTACCTTTTGATTAGCATTTTAAAAGCATGCGGCTAATTTATATTGCATATACGCACTCCAACTCTATCAATTGCCTCCCATACCTGTACTTACTCAACAAACACATCAGTTTTCAATAATATAATAATTTATTAACATTCTATTCATTAAACTAGCCAAACACATTAATTATATAGTATAAACAAATAAACCTCATAATTTAACATGTTAACCATATTTTAACAGCAATCCAAAGATTTCAATCACCATTTTAATTTCCTGACAAATCCAAACTTCATTTTATTCCACTCGAATGATTTACATTCAAGTTTTCTACATACAATTTATATTTATTTCAATTCAATTCCAAACTAATTTACAATCAAATTTTTATTTTCAATTTGATACATTTGCATTTCTTCTATGATTCACTTGCATCTATATACAATTCCACTTACTACGGTTTCTATCCATTCCAATTTATTCAAAAATCATCTTTATTTGCTTTTCTTAATTTATTAGCTTTGTTTACAACAAAACGACTAATCTCAATGCAAATTTGATATCATTCAAGCAAATAACAATTACTGAAGTTTATAACCATTTTAAATTAATTCCAAACCAAACTATATTAATTTTACTTCATTTGAAATTATTTACAACCCAAACATCCTCATTTTTATTCCATTATCAAATTAAATTCTTATTCTTACACTTCCAATTCATTATCCATATAGGTTTATCCAAAACCATCTCTTAAAAATCGACAACAACCCTTACACAATTTCTTAAGTAATTTCAACTCCAAAATAACTCCATTTCTTCTTACATTAATTTTATTTTCATTTTAATTTGATTATTATTCAATCAAATTCCAATCCATTACAAATTTTAACTCAATTTATTCACTTATTCAATCCATTTAAAACTTATTTTATTAACAATGAGACCACTTTAAATCATTTCACTCATTTGAATTTATTTATAATTCAAACCATCACTATTATAATCTAATTCCATTATTCATTCACACTCTCAACTTTTTATTGCCAAAATTAAATCCCATACCAGAACTGGATTTTTATCTTTCTTTTCAAATTTTTTTTTAACAAACTACCAAAATTTCATACATGCCATTACAAATTCCATTTAATTTAGTTTACACTAAATTCATCTTCATCCTACTCTTTTAAATTTAGTTGAGTTAAAATTTTATTCATACAATATCCTTTCAACTTAATTAATTTTTCTTTCAATTTAATTCTTTTCCAATTCTAATTCAAGTTCAACTAAATTTATTCAGCCAACTTAAATTCTTACCAATCCCTCTACTATTTTAAATAAGAATTTAATTCCATTCAATGTTATTTATAATGCAACTGAATTTTAAATTTCAATTCAATTCAAATTTAACTCAATTTCTCTTAGTCTACGTTAAATTCAATCTGATCCAATTTATTTCTCCTTTAATATAAGTTCAAGCCTTATTTACTGACTTAAGTCCATTCACCTTTTATCTTTTATATTTCTTCACCTTATTTCAATTTACATTTCATTTAGGATTTAAATTTTGAATTTCCCATGAAGTACCCACCATTTTATCTTGGTTTTATAATTTCCATTTCCTAATCTTAAGTTCACCAACTCATTTACTTAAAAACTTATATTGCTCATTTGAGTTATTTTCATCTTATAGTCACAATTCCAGATTATCTATATAACACTTAATAGCTTAAGGATATAAATTTTCATTACTCAATCATAGTCATTTTACATTTCAACTTTATATCCAATTTAATTCAATTCCAATTCCAATTTATTTAACTTATCCTGAGTTAAATTCAAATATATTTTAGTCACCACCATTTTCTCAAGCTAAATTTTAATTCCAGGAGTAAAATTTTCATTTTCTTCTTATTAATATCAACTTCACTTTATAGGTTCAATAGTTGATATATCTTAACTTCTCACATTATTAAATAGAGTATCCAGAATTCAATTGCCCGGTTTTATTTCAAAACCATTTGAAATGATAATCAACTCATACCTACTTGTATATCAAATCAAATCTCCAGATTCCAAAACAACTTGTTTTTATCCAAAACAAATCTCCCGTTGAAATTTCCAAAACCTCTTGTATATCAAACAAATCTAAACAGATATCATACTCAATTACCATGGAAGCAATCCATCACTTTAGAAACTCAAAAATGAATTCTAACGATGTGTCCATCATCATCAGGATTATTTTCCAGCGACTGAAGTGAGTTCAGTGCTTCCTCACTTCCACAGATTCATTTCAAAACAATTCTCATTCAAAAATATTTCCCAAAATAATACTCTATCATTGCTTTCAAACACTTTGAAAACATTTCAAGCATTCCACAGCTTTTAAATTCCCAAACCTTTGTTTTAAATTCATTTTAAACCCTTTTCAAAATTCTCGGGATTTAAAATTTTGGTTTAATTCAAATTTAGTTATTCTTCTTTTGGATAAATCATACATATAGAATTTTATTTGGTCATAAACCTTTTCAAACTTTAGATTCTTATATTTGATTTTAATATCAACAACCAAACATCCAAATATATATAATATTTTCAGAAAAATTATTCCTTTTATATCAAAATATAATTTTGGGTAAAATTATTTCATTTACCCCACTTTAAAACAATACCATGTCAGTTTATCTTGTTTAAGAGTTTAGAAACCCCTATCGATACGGTTGCACTTCCCGTACTGACCAGAATTCATAAACACTCAACCGATAAGTCAACATAGTATAAAAATAATTTTATATTCACTAACAAGTACGCTCTCATATCTATTATTACACTCAAACTCATTCCAGAGTACTACTGAATCTATCTCTAATGAGTAACACCCAACAGAGCCAAGGGTGTCATTAAATCAAATGCTCCGATACCACATTGTAACGGTCTAGGCTTTTCAAACATCAACAGCGGCCATTCTCGACTGGTAGGCTTTTCAACCATCCCAGCCCCGCCCTGCCGTAGCATACACTGGTACCCTGCCCTTGCTTTTACGGCCAGCCTTTCGACTATCACGCCTTACGGCTAACCAACCCCTTAAAGAGGACGTGTAGGGGTAAGAGTCTCCTGCTCACCACCAAACAAAAAGCGAGAACCCCCCATCACGTTTCACAAAGATAAGAAAGGTCAGTCGTGGGACTGGTGTGAGATCTCAAAACAGTTATTTCACAAAGAAAAGAAAAAGGAATCCGCTATGCTTTTGAGAAAATGCAACTACCATAAGGCCTCTCGCCACACACAATGCAAACGCAGAATTGGAGGAGATTCCTCCTTATGATAGTCAAATATGCTTCATACGCAAAGTCCTTTTTTTAATATTATCATTAGTGTATAGTGCAGAAAACATTTCGAAAGTATAATATTAATCTTAGCCAGCATACAACCATTATTGTATGCCTACTATAGCTACCATGTTCAATAGCAGGCTACCACCATATTCCATGGCAGGTTATACAACTAAAACCGTACAGGACGCGTATTGTTTTATTGGATTTCCAATAAATGTTCAGGCTAAGGAACTTCCTACTACCACATGGGTATGCCTCTGGAGGGACATCCCGAGAACCTACCCGGATCTCTGCCAACACAAGGTCGGTTACCCCCTTCCCGGGAAGTAAAACCTAAGATATGCCACCCCCGGTTATTTGCGACCTTTATCTGAGGATCCTCTACACCAACAACCATAAAGAAAAGTATTTGCAGTAACCACAAAGGTTAAATATCAGGGCTCCATACCTGACACCACCATTTTCTAGAAGGAATGGACATACCCTAGGGGAGCTACACCTGAAATCTTGCCACATATTTTCTGTTTCGACCATTACCGGTTTGTGAGGCTCGGTGAGGTCTCGTCCACAAAGCTACGCTTTTTCACAAAGCCATGCTTTGATCAACAAATGATCAGCAGCACTTCGTATGCCACATTACCAAATTGGGAATGTATCACTAGTAACCATCAACTACATAACCTCTGAGCTCGTACGTCTCAGAGAAGGGTTTAAGCTAAGAGAATAAATCTCCGCCATCAAACATAAATGTATTTGATAGAAACCAGCTTTACATCTCAAGGTGTAATGTCAGACACACATCCATACAAGTCTGTTCCAGGTTCGAACGGAACCGAAGGCACTTCCGAAGAAGTCCTTGCAAATCCGGGTATTCACAATCCCGATCGGACTTCCCATCACTTAGGAAATCTCTATACCGTAGCTACTCAGTGCAGAGACAATCGATAGGTTATCCTATCATTCTCGCAAATACCCGGTCTTCACCACCGGTCTTCAAATGCTATCCATAATGTCGTATCATTATTCGGAATGGGTTATATGACACAAAGATCCTTTCCCGGCTAAACCGAATAATGAGCGTAATATTTTAAAACATATGGATATGAGATTTCAGTTAAGTCACAACTTTAAAAATCAAATCTTTCTTTCAAATGGTTTAAACAAAGTACCATTTCAAATCTTTTAAACAAAAGATTCATTTCACAAAGTTCAACCAGTTTCATAAAGATCCATTCATGGATTTCAAAACAATTTCCATCCCAACTGGATTAGCTCATTTAATCAGATCAAATATTTAACTTATAGCTTCCAAAATCGTTTTCGAAGATTCATTCATAACTTGGAAAACCATTTTCAATTCAACGTGAACTCCCTTTAATACAAATTGGAAATTCATTTATTATATGAAAGCTTATATCGTTTGAAAAAAAATAGTTTATATTCGGGAAAATACGATTTCATTTATATAAGTTAAAATCTTTGGGTTAATTTAAATTCTCAAAGCAACACTTTCTAAAATGGTTTAAATTCATGTAAACATGTACAACCTTTTTAAAATCATAAGTTCTCAACATAGAATTCAATTTCAAATTTTTTAATTCAAATTTAAATCAAATTTCATAACTAAATTAAGTTATTCAAAAATAACTTTTATTTTTGAAATTCCTTTTCAAAAGTTTTTCCACTTTAAATCCGATTTATTTCCAAAACCATTTGGATTCAAAAATTAAAAACTTGTGACTTAACCAATTTCTAATTGCAATCCATATTCGTGTGTGTATAGTGTAGTCCAAGGGTTAAACACAATAGTGCACAACATCAACCATCACAGATTCAATCATATCAACATCGATAAGCGGTATATCTTCATTCACAGGCTCGTAGATAAAATAAATTTATCAATGAGATATATCACAGAATATAAATAAAATTCTTATTTGTAAGGAATCCAGTTGTATCCCTCCAACCTGTTTCCCTGCATCCACAAATATTAGCACAACCAATAAATATCGACTCAATCTGATAATATTATCATATTCAGCTAAACAACCAATCAAATATTTAAATATTAGCTATTTAAATTAACTGTTATCCAGATGTGAGTGAGATTAACTCACCTTGAATTTCGACGAGCGTTCAAATTTAAATTAAATCGGGCGGAGTTCGATTTAACCTAAATTTTTACTTGCTCGGAATGATTTGAGAATCGCTCCACTGCATAGTACTCGTCTCTGCAATTCCGGCATCGCCAGTTTCGTCGAAATCTTATAACGTACGAAAAAGATATGAATTTATAAAGTTCAATTACCAATTTTAATAACAATTTATTATTATTATTATTACCAAACGAAAATCGGGCGCGTTTCCTACTTCTTCCTCTCGTTCAAAAGCATGCATGAACCCAACGTCTACCGCCTAGGGTTTAAAATCGCCCCCACCTTGGCGATCGCGACGACGATCGGTTCCCTCTCAACGTCGAGCATCACGAACTACACCACTGGCCGACGACCGCATCCCAAACGCCCCACCATTGCCTTGTGAAACCAACTCGAACGGCCCCTCTACCTCGACGAACTGCCCCTTCTCTAAAGCACGAAAAATGATCTCGGCCGTTGATCGGGTCGAGCTCGATGAGCTCTCCAGCTTTCCAGTTGGAAGTTTTCGCTATAGCTTGATGGATTGCTCGATAATCAGAGGTGAACGATGAAGCTTCTCAGCCATTAAAACATCAGTAAGCGGCGGCTGATGTTAGGGTTAGGTTAAGAGGGTTTAAGTGCGTATATATACGTATGTACATATTAATTTAAAATTAACTTCATTTTAAAGCAACTTTTTCACACGATCTCCAAACGACGCGTGCCGACATGCATTTATAATGTTTTACCCGCATTCTGAATACAATGGAACGTGATTCGAATGCTGATTTGGTCATATGCGCGAGTTACGGAAATAAATGATCAATTTTAAATTAAATCGATTAAAATAGTTTCTAAGCATTTTGAGCTGCCATGGTCAAACGACAACTCAGATTGCTACGAAAATTGAGATCCAATAATAATTAACTATTACAGATCCAATGGAACTAGTTTCGTCAAATTCCGAGACTATCCCCCAAAATGCTATTTTAACTCGTCGATTAAATCGAGCGATTTTCGAAATTGTCGAAATCATCTAAAATTTCACTTTTAAAACTCTACTGACTCTATTATAAATCATATAGACTTTATAATTACATTAGAAACTATTCTGGTTCACTTCGAACCAAAATCTGATTATTTGCATTATTATATTGTTAAATTCCATTATTAAATTAATATAAAATCCCAAATCTTAATTTATCGACTTTTGATTCCATCCAAAAGTCCAACATCGCTATTTAAATTCAAATAGACTTAAAATAAATTTCAGAAACCATTTCATAACCGTTTATATCCAAATTCACCAATTATCACAATTCCAATTGTTTAATTATTATTCAAATCCAATTAAATAACCATATTTTAAAATTTAACTAAATCTATTAATTTAACCAAATCTTCTTACTTCAAAATCAATTCAAAATCCACATTTAACATTTTAAATGAATTAAATGTTCAAAATCTAACGACTAGAAATTCTGGGTAGTTACAACTACCATAATGCCTCTTATACGAAAACTCCACAAACTGAATCTTATATCTAGGATCTAGAATAACAACAACCGAGAGAATATGACTGTATGACTTTCAGTACTTCTTAAATTTTCCAATCATACCGCATGAAATCTTACTCATAAAACTATAGCCATCAGCCCTAGCTCCTTGCAAAGTGCCTTGAACAACAAATACTTGAGGAAATACAGATTTGTAGTAGGATATTTGGTGCTAGAAAAAAGACAAGTCTCATCATAAAAAGCCTTAAAAAAAACTTACGAATTTGTTCCATTTTCACCCATTCAGATTGAAAAACAGTGTGCTTATAGTTAGAATCATTTAATTGTAAATGGCGGAAAGCACGCTGATAATAAAGAGCACTTTCAAGCATAAGAAATGTGGAATTCCATCTAATAGGAACATCCTAAAGTACACCTTTTTTACACTCCAAAGGAACATGAGATTTGCACTCTAAAAATTTTTGTTTCCTCGCTTGTGAACCTCTTACATATTTAATGCTCTCCCTAATTTTAGACACATATATATCAAATTCTTTTATCCCATCTTGCACTATACGATTATGAATATGAACATAACATCTAATGTGAAAAAAATCATATCCATCCATCAACAAAGACTCCCTCAACAAAAGCTGCTCCTTCGGCAAATTAACAAATAAATCATTTGCATTAACATTGTCTAAGGTAATGAAAAATATTTTTTGTCAATGCCCCAATTAGTCAACAAATTATAAAAAATTTCATAAAGCAACTCCGGTATGTGGAGGAGGCATAAAACTAACATTTAAGACACTTTTTGAATGATCCCATTAGCATAAAAAAGAGCAGTCAAATAAATATACTCGTCAGTTGCTATAGAAGTCCATAAATCAGAAATCAAACAAATTCTCGGTGGAATTGAAACTAACATGTCTTTAAGTCTCAATTTTTCCCTTTCATACATTTTCATTACATCAACTCTAACGGTAATTCTAGAAATCAATTTCACATCTGCACAAACATAAGAAAATAATTGCCTAATTCTAGCATACTCAACAAATTGAAATAACAAACCATGCATCAATATTGACATTACCAATAATTCTCTAAACTTATCCAGATAAAATTTAGAAGACCTTGTTATAATAGCGCCCTCGGCCTGACTTATAAGCAATTGACCTAGATCATGATCAGTAATTTTGGAACAAGTTTTAATGTGATGTTTTAGGTTTCCAATGCCATAAGTACTATCGCATAAATAAACAACACCGCATTCCATACACTTAGCACTTTGCTTTCCATCATTTTGCAAGGGAATAATTTCAAACTTAGTCCATGTCTCAGAAGTAAGCTTTCTACGTCTCATACCAACAACTTTTGCACCTTTTATTTCTATGTTTTCTGATTCCAATGCTTTCGTTTTAGCATCTCCAACTACTTTACCACTCTCACTTATTCTCAAAATATATAGTATCGTCACTCACTACTCAACCACTTCTTTATATTTTACTCTTGTACCAAATTACTGCTAGGTCACAAAGCATAACTTCACAACTAAAGATTGTCCCATCACAAATTTACAATTATACCAAATTATAAACTGCTAGGTCACAATAAATAAACATAGAAAAGATTTCGGTATCAAATAAATCACCATTTACCAGAGTATGACGAGTTGGACGATGACGAACTGACTATGTAGTGGATTAGTGGATGGATGGAAGGCGTGAGCGAATCAATCGATTAGGGCCCGAGTGGATGGATGGCAGCCACCAAGGTCGAGCCATTGAAAAAGTAGAACGAAATAATTAAAAATTAAAACAGAAAAATAATAATCCTAGCTACAGAGGAATGGACGAATCACGAATGTTATTAAACGGGTAGACAAATTGGAAATTGAAATCCCATCTATAGCTTGTAGACGAAACTTTAAAAATTAAAACATTCCAAGTTGCAAAAAATTAAAAAAATATTTTATAATAAACAGGTTTGGCAGGTCAAAATCTGGTTCACGGGTCAACCCGAAACACACCCGTTTATTAAACGGGTTATGGAGGGTTGACCCGAAATTGATCCGCCCATGTTATCGTGTCATCCAAACCCACTAATTTTCGTGTCATCTTCGAGTCGTGTTTCGGGTCATGTTGGAAATAGATAGTGCTACTTATATGTAATGAAGAATTTATATTGAGAATTTGAGAACTTAAATCTTGGTGTTTTTGAAAATGGTTTTTAAATGTTTTGGAGGAAATAATAATGGTATTATTGGAAGTATTTTTGAATAGAATTATTCTTAAAGGATTTTGAAGGAGATAGAAAATGTTGAACTCAACTCGCTCGCTGGAAATACTTCTATTGATGACTGCAGCATCATTGATGTTCATTTTCGAGTTTATAAGTGAGGAATTGCTACCATAGTGATTTGCCATAGAAGTTTTGCTTTGTGTAAAAATAAATTTGTTTTACATTCCAAAAAGTATGGTGTGGTATACAAAAGGGATATATGTATATTATTATTTCAAAATGATTTGAAAAAAAACAAGATGGTTAATTCTTAAATTTTAAGCTAAGTAATATTATGTGAACCCAAATGTCCTATGCATTAGAATAATTTGATTTGTGCATCTCGTTTTGAGGTGTTGTTTGGCAATTTTTAATTATGAAAATGAAATAGGATTTTCGACGATTTTGGATAGTCGAAAATTCTCGAATGGACATTGAAATTTAAGCTAAGTATTTTTTTGAAATATAAGAAGATAAGTTTTTGTAACTTATAAATTTGAGAAATAGTAAATTAAAACAAAATTTTAAATTATTGGACATTTGGGTTAAGTAAAATCAAATCTGGAATTTGTATATATACTCTTAGGTTATAGCGGAGTGTTATACAAATATGGACTTAAGTTTAGAGTAGATGATAAACATAAGTTGCTTTATAAAATGTTTATAATAAACTTAAGTATGGAAGGAATTAAACGATAAAGTTGTCGCCATTTTAAATGTGTATAAACTGAAGTTTTTAAGTGGTTGATTTATATAAGTGGTGTTATACGATGGTCGGGAACCTAAGTACTGGTTGTATGAAATAGTTCATGAACAATTTTAGTATTAAATGAAATGCTATTAGTGTAATAAATTGTGATTTAAACTGAATGTGGTTTTAAATGTTGAAGAAATTGGTATAATTTAGAAAACCAATGGCAATAAATACGTAACTTGTACATAGACCATTTTGTTCGCATAACCGTTTTGATCCAGATTCGAGAGCATGATTTCGAGGTGGTTTCACCGTTCTGAGTTAGGATTTTTCACTTGATTCTCGATGACGAACTTTTGATATGGATTTTGATTCAATTCTGAAGTTTTCTAACATAGTATATGGCTATGCGAGAAAAAAAGAGATTTATAATCAAAGAACTGGATCAAAGTCTGCACTAAGGAAGTCGTGGGAACGATACTAGTTTGAAAAAGAAATTTATATGATCACGTGAGCAATCAAATTTGATATTGCATATGAATGGTTGATGTACATATTACAGGCATTATCATAATTATAGGTTTGACATTTGCAAAATGCAAAATTATATGGTTATGGGCTATATGGTTGCATATTATGTTTAAGCGAGATGCAAGTTTATGGAAACCAAAGCTAGTTTGACGCCTTTGCTTTCATGAGCAGAGTTTGATTGCCCGACAAATAGGTACATGATTGTATATTGTTTTGGATTAATGATTTTAAGCTTCATATATGGGAGTCCACTTGGATTTTGTTTTCTTTTGTTGGTTTCAGCCTGTAGTGGCGATTTATAGTTTTTTCGATAGAGCCACGCAAAGGAGACACTACCAAAATCTTCTATAAATTTTTCCTACTTAGGAAACATCAGAGATGAAATTTAAGGGGATAATGTAATAATCTGGAATTTTGGTCACTGAATTTAAATATTTAATTACTTCTAAATATTAAAATATTGATTTAAAAGCTTTGAAACTTGAATTAAATTATAAATATTATATGAAATCTTTGACTTGTGAATAAATATTTGAATAATGATTTAAAATATCTAGATCTTGAATTGAATATTTATTAAATAGGTTTATTGGTTTTATATAACTCCTTTTAAATTAATAAATATTTATGGTGAATTCAGTTGTAAATTTATTTGTAGTAACAAAGGGTAAGAATAAATAATCAAAAATTTTATTTTTATTATAATGACTTGATTTTTATTGACGTATTTTTAATTTAATTTATTTGATTTTTCCATAATTTTAATGTGAAAAATATTGAAGTTATTCGTTTGATGATTTATTGATAAACGGTAGTATTTTCACGATTTTATAGAATTCAATAATCGATAGAGGTTGCGTCGTTATTTTAAACACAACCGTATTTTTATTTTTTCATTCGCTATTCGTATGCGAATAGAAGTCTAGGTAGCGAAATTCCGAAAAAATTGTAATATAATCCTATCTCGAAACATTTTGTAAAACCTGCACACATTCATCTGTTATTTCGGCTCCCTTAAAAATCAATCTGACCAAAGAAAAATGAAAACAAAATGGATTTCAAAAATTCATATCTCATAAATTACTCAATGAAAAATCATAAAACTTGAAGCTTTGGAAACACAGTGAAGAGATTTTTGATTTGGTATATGTTTTGTAGGGTATGGCACTAGTTTAGGGATTGCATCAGTATGGGTTAGGATCTAGGGTTTAACTATAGAAGAGCTAGAGGCGATGGTGGACGTTTTGGAGTATGGATATAGATTCGGGAGGTGCAAGCGCCTGGATTGGTGGTAGTCGGAGGTCGGACGATCGTCTTTGATGAAGTGCAACATACCGCTGTCATTCGTAGGCCTTGGATGTTCAATTTAAAACTGGAGGGAAGATGGTGAGTGGGAGAGTTAGTTAGGTAATTGTAATTAAGAATTTAATTATATTTTAAAAATCAAAAGCTTATAAAGTATGTAACTCTCTCATAAAGGGTCTAAAGCGAACGCGGTCAGTCGCGTTGGACTCGTATCGACGATAGTTACGCTATGGAATTAGATTGGTGGAAATTGAAGGTTCTAGAATTTCAAGCTATGAAATCAGAATGGTTCAGCGATAATTAAAATTGTGGTGAGTTAAACTTGCCACTTTGGGTAATCCGTAATGATATATAGTAGATAAAAATTATTTGTTGCCTTCTTGGATGTGGTATTTGCTGATTGTTTGGCTTGGATGAATTATGATTTTTGAAAATGGATAATGTATGAAGTGATAAAATAATACTGATTTAATATTATTGCATTGTTTAAATACTTCCTTGGTGTTATCTATTTGGCCAAATAAACGTGTCTTATAATAATAAATGAAAGATTTTGTTTTGAATGACAATTATTCGCATAATAAACCTCCATCCTGTTACTATATAAATTTGGATATTCATTTAAGTGCCAGTTGATTAATATTAGATAAAGATGTGTTAACAATTAGTTGTTAATTATATATTTGGTTTACATATATGTCTGCTTATGTAAATGCCTATAATTAATTTAGGAAGTTAAATTGAATTTAATGATAATTTGTTTAAGTACCATTGTGGTCGCTAAGCCTTTTTCTGAATTTGAAAATGTTATGGATTTAAACTAACTTGAAATTTTATAATTTGAAGTAAAATGTTTTATTGAATTATTATTTTAACAAAGCATTTGTTAAATTTCTATTTTACAAAGTGTTTTGTAAAAAAAAGTATTCAGTAAAGTTAATTATTATATTTATAATGTTTTAAAATTATTTGTTTTATTTACGTTATTTAAAGATGATTATTTAGTTATCAAAGTTGTTTAAAGATAATAAATTATTTCATTATTGACTATTTAAAACTAGTTAATTATTTCATTGGTACGTTGCGTAAAGGTTAATTAATAATATTTTTAAAAATTGTTTTAAAATAATTTCATTATTCTTATTTAAATGTTTCAAAGGTCATTTATTATTTTATTTAAATGTTTTAAAAGTTGAATTTTATATTCTTTAAAACATTTTAGAAATTATTATTATATTGTTTAAAAATGTTTAAAATTTATCTTTATGACGTTAACGTTTTATTTATTTTAATTAAATAACAAATTTTTTATAAAAGGATTTCTTTTATAAGAAGGATTTATTTAAAGGAGTTTATAAATTTGAAGGATGTTTGGAATTTAAAAGGTAGTTGGGTTTTGAATGATTTTAAAGAAGAGGTTTTTAAATGTTTTAGATGTTTAAAAGGGAAAGTTTTATAAATAGGTTTTTGAGATTTATAAGAGAATGTTTTAGAAATTGAACCGAAGATTTATGAAAGAGTATTTATACATAGATTTTGAGATATATATAAAAAGGGAGTTTTATACATGATTTTGAGGATTTGGAAACAGAGTTTTAAAAATAAACCTCGTGATTTATAAAAGAAGTTTTATAAAGGAGATATTTATAAATAAATAAAGATTTATAAAAAATAGTATTTTGGGTTATTGTTATCTCTGTTTTATTAACATTCATTTTGACCCATTCAATAAGATTTTAAAAAGAAGAAATCTTGAATATACTTATACTACTGTATAAGTATATAGAAAAGTTTCCAAATTTTGAGAGCGAAATGGTTTGTGAATATACTTATACCATCGAGATAAGTATATGGTTATATTTTCTAAGTATCGAAAATATAGAATTTTGTGAATATACATATCCCATTAAGATAAGTATATGGAAATGATTTCCAAGTAGTTACAAAGTAATTTTTACTAATGGAAGACTACTTAAATGAGGCTTGGTGGTTTCCATGGAAAATAAATCTCTGATTTGTTTGATTTGAATATTTTTTTATTTGATAGTTAAAAAAATGACTATCAAATCTTGGCCTAAATATATAATCCTTCTTAATTTTGGACGTACGGAAATATTTTCATACTTAACATTGAAGGATTTTAACTCTTGATCAAGGAGAAACACGGAGATTATATAGTACAATTACCGTCAATTACTATATATATAAACTCGTTTTGTTCTTCTAGGACAAATGATGAGGAGATCCATCCACATAAATGGTTAGGCGGTGATCCATGCTCTTATGTATTGTCTGATTATTTCCAAAAGAACTGGTATTGAGCATTCCTAAAATCGATCGATTGGTTTTAGAACGTCTGGTAAGCAGGGGAGTGTACTTATAAGAGATGATTCGAACCGTAACCACTCCAAAACCATATACGGGTTCCATGCTTGGAGGAGGTACGAGATATGCTTTGGATGTTGGAATCAATGTGTGATTCCGAGGACCATTGGGATATGGGAATCCACTTGTGATTCTGAGATCTATTTTGGATGTTGGAATCCATGTGTAATTTCGAGACTTGTTAGGGTGTGAGAATCCACGTATGATTCCGATACTTATTTTGGATGTTGGAATCCATGTGTGATTCTGAGACCTTTGATGGGATTAGGGAATCCATGTGTTGTTCCAAGACCCATTGAGGCATGGGAAACCATACATGGTTCCTAGATCTGTTCAGATAGCTTTGCATGAGATGGAATCTCAGACATAGGCTCACCAGCGGTAATGACTAATATAGGAGATATGATGCAAAGCTAGGGGTTCAGCTAACCCATGAGGGTGTTGTCATCTCCTTTCTAGAGTTACCTACAGCTGTTATGCATACATGAAGGGATGCACTCCGCTCTGCATGGCCATCTATGTATTTCCTATTGCACATCACTAGGGATGTATTGTTGCTTCAGAAGGATGACTCTGATCCTTGTGTAGGAAGATCGTTCACAAAGTACTGAGGGCATTTTTGTGGAATCCTACACAATTAGCGAACGCGCCTTGGAAATTTTTGATTATATATTTAGTTTTGTTGTGATGTACACTCACAAGCATCACAGATACTTGATTATTGATATTTTCACACTTAGACATTATTATAATATCATCGAATTTTCTAACATAAATGATTTGCTTATCGTAAGGTAAAAACTCATTCGTGTTTATATGCGACGTGGTCTTACGAACACCTTATTTTGAAAGGTTTATAACATTAAAAATCTATTTGAGGTGTGTTTCTCACGCTGGTTTACCAGACTAATCTGGATGTTATTTTCTAATAACGTTCGGGTCAGACCAAGCATATTTAGAGATTTGCTTTGGAGCTTAGGAGAGGAGCTGGATGCCCAAGACGTATCTATGTATTTATTTATTTTTCAACGCATTGGTCATTGTGTTTATTAGCATTGTGAGGGCAAGTTGTTATAACTGTCTAGACTGATAATTAGTTTAGTATACTCTGATTGGTGTATATTTTTACAGATTTTCTTAGATTTGATGTATATTATATATTACTCGCCATAGTGTGAGATTCTGTTATGTCTTTTCTATCTTATTTTTCCAACAATCTATCTTTTTGGCTTGGTCTCGGCATGTGAATACAGTGGATGTATTAGTATCGCCTTTTGAGGATCGAAAAGGCTGCTCATTATAGTGATCCAAGAATCGTTCAGAGAAGTCCGAAAGGGGGAAGATATCCCGAGTGCTAAATGTGGATCAGAGTAAATGCAAAAATCCATCCGGGGATTATCTATCCTTCTGGATAGGCCAGCCACTCTAGCTTCTAAATCGAGATATAATACCAAACTTTTGGAGGATGGTGTCTGCTCATCTTGAGTAGTTATTGAATATCAGATGAGTTTGTAATCTCCTTTTTCTGATCCAGGAGTGTATCTGAGGAGAAGAGGTAAAGTTTTTGGGAAAAGACATGGCAAATATTTATAGAGGAAAAGGGAAAAAGGAAGAAGCATGGATCCTTATTTGAATGAATTAACAAGATTTGAAGCTCCAAAATACAAATAGGCAGCAATATGAAATGCGGAATTGTAGTAAAATATGGTATGCCTATTCCATGCGGGGCAAATGTTACTGCATAATACAAGTGTCGAGCATCAAAAGAAAATATTGAGTTAGAAAATTACGAGAGTTGTCGAGCTTGAAAATAGTAGAGTTATCAAGCATTTAACCATTAGAAAAGAGTAACGAGCCTCTACCAACAACAAGAAGGTATCGAGCATCTAACAACAGAGGGTTATCGAGCCTCTACAACAATAGGGATGTCGAGCCTCTACAACAATAGGGATGTCGAGCATTCAACTAATTAGCAAGCCTCTACAAAGAGTGAAGAGGTGTCGAGTCGCAAAGGGGTAGTGAGTCTCTACAATAGTAAGTGCTGTCGAGCATCTACAAGTAGTTGGTGACGTCAAGCATCTGACAATAAAGAAAGATATCGAGTTTCTAGGGGATATCGATCCATTGTAATAGCAGCTGTTATCGAGCCTCTACAATAGTAAGTGTTGTCGAGCATCTACAAACAACAAATGATGTCGAATTTCTACAAAGAAGTGTTGCCAAGATTTTGCAAGCAGAAGAGATAGCGAAGTTCTAAGGTATGACAAGCTTCTACAATAGCAAAGCATTATGAGCTTTTACAAGAGGCAAGAGATGTCTGATCTCTAAAGAATTTAAGGTTGTCGAATATCTACCATATGAAGGGATAATGAGTACCTAGCTAAAGGGACACGCGTCAGTTATCCTGCCTATTTTCCATGTTTATAAATAGACCCTCATCTGCCATGAGGAAGCGGATCATTCTTCTTTCTCCAGTTCTAAAATACAAATTGTAAACCCTAGATTTCTAATTTGGGGGTTTTAGGGTCGATTGTAACTTTGACTATTGACAGATATGGACTTGAACATTTAACTTTGCATAGCATATTTCCCTGAATGTGCATACTTGACTATTATTGAATAAGGAACATACATATAACAATTGATGCGGCAGCATACCTTGAATCGAGCGAAGCCGTGGATCGCTCCTTCCCAGCCCTAGATCACTGTCTCGTATGTCGCAAACGAGCTACAGTAGGTCACAATCGGCAGCTAGGTCGCGAGCGACGTTCCTTAAGTCGCGGCGTGCGCCTAGGTCGCTCCTCCTTTTCCTTAAGTCGCGTCGAAATCCACCATAGGTCGCGAATGACCTTCGTTGCTCCACCATAGGTCGCGAACGACCTTCGTTGCTCCGCCTAGGTCATTTCTCCAGCCCTAGTTGGCAAGCAAGACGAAGACACTTAGGTCGCAAAGCCTAATCGATCCAATATCCAGCTAGATCGCGAATACGGCGACTACTACATCGCGAAGATACAGCCTCCATCCTCTTTAGGTCGCTTAGAATTTCCTATACCGCTGATTTCTAGGTCGCGAGCAACTTTCTTATGTCGCGAGGCTTATGTCGTTCAAGAAGTTAAGTCGCTCTGCCCAAGTTGTTGTGTCGCATCTATTAAATCTTTTGTTTTTCTTAGGTCGTTGATGTATAGTGTTGTGAAGTCATATGTCGTTAAGCCGTTGGTTTGTAAGTCGTTGTACTGAGTGATGTATTTGTTAAGTCGCTGTGTTGTAATTTGTATATTGTTAAGTCGTACGAGGTTAAGACATGTGTGTTGTACTTTCCCTATAAATAGGGACGTATTGTCATTGTAGAAGGTTATTGATTTTTGAATAAAACTTTTGTTAGAGTGCTTTGTGCCCCTTGAAATTGGAAGTTAAGTGTGAGCTCCTTTCTCCATTTTCGGTTATTCGAGTGCGCTCGAATCAACGATTTTGAAGCCGATTCACGGAATCTTGTGCGCAAGATCAACGTCGAAGAATCGTAGATCTTTTAACACGGTATCGTGCGCAATCAACGTGTTGGAGATAGCTAGAATCCGGTATCTCTTGAGATCAACGGATTTGGGCATTGGGTATCTACAATCCATCGATTTATATTGTTTCATCTAATCGTTTCATCGATTAGTTTGACACGAATTCTTCATTTCGTCGTCATCGTCATAATCCGCTGCATCAGTTTGGTATCAGAGCTAGACTTAGCCAATCATAGCTAAGCCGAACCTGTTGGAGCCGAGTTAAAGTGTTGGAGTTAAAGCCGAGCTAAGTAGAGAAGGAACCGAGATTGTTAGAGAGATCATGCCTCCGAGACGTGCTAACCGATTTCAAAATATTGGAGATGTGTATCGAAGAGAAGAAGCTGAGGCAATGGAGCAACGTATCAACGAGAAGTTCAATGAAGGTGTTGATAAGTTAGATAAGTTGATGATCGACATGAATCAAAGTCGTAGGAGAAGGTCACCAGTCTCGAACCATGGAGGAAACAGAGTTTCTCCATCGGTTACGGAAGCGAGGAGGGCGTCGCCACAGTCGTATCGAGATAGAAGAGAATCATCAGTTTCAATGATGCGAGGTCACCATGGGTATAGAAATGAAGAGAGGACTCCACATGAGTTTGAGAATGAACCATATCGTGATGTTGAAAGACATAGTCGAAGAGATATGCATGATCATAGAGATGTTGATGGTCGAGATCGATATTGAAGTACATTTGATTATGATGAAGAGAGTGACAGAGGAACTATTCATTATCGAGATCGAGACCAAGTACGACGTCAAAATTGGGATGTAGAAGATGATCGTCGATGGGAGTCGGGGATGAAAACTGAAATTCCAGAATTCAAGGGTGGTATGCAAGCTGAAGAATTCCTTGATTGGTTATCTAATATTGAAGGGATTTTTGACTCAGTTCCCGAGTCTCGCAGAGTTAAGTTGGTTGCTACTCAGTTGAGAGGAAGAGCTATGGCATGGTGGCAGCAAACAAAACTTACACGGGTGAGAATGGGCAAATAGAAGATTGTCTCATGGGAGAAGATGAAGAAATTGATGAAGGCTACTTTCTTGCCTTATAATTATCAATCTCTTATGTATCAGCGATTACAGAACTTGAGACAGGGAACAAAGTCTGTGAATGATTATGCGGATGAATTTTATCAACTGATTGCGATGAATGATATCATGGAGACAGAGGAACAATTGACCGCTAGATTTGTTGGAGGGTTGAGAACGCAGATTCAAGATATGGTGAATATGTTTGATCCGAGATCTGTCGCTGAAGCACATCAGAAAGCGCTTTCTTGGGAGAAACAAGGGAGACGAGGAGATGGTGAGTTTACAAATTCCAACAATCAAGTGAAAGGGGCTAGTAGCAATGCTAATGTTTCCAAAACAGTCAATAAGCCGGTTGTCAATGAAGCTGTTAAGACCAAGGTCAACAACAATTTCAAGTGCTATAACTGTCAGGAATTTGGTCACAAGAGCAATGAATGTCCAAAACCTAAGAAGCGAGCAATGATTGCTGAGGCTGAGGATGAGGATGCAGAAGCAGAATGTTCCAATTCACCGCAAGTTGAGGAGGAAGAAGAATTGTCGAGAGATGAGGGTTGTAATTTAATGATGATGAGGTCTTGTTTAACAACAAAACAAGAGGATGATTCTAGTTGGTTGAGGAGCAACATTTTTCAGTCAACATGCACTATTCTGGGAAAAGTTTGCAAGTTTGTTATTGATGCTGGAAGTTGTGATAGCATTATCTCTTCAAAAGCTGTAAAGAAGTTGGCATTGAAGACTGAGAAGCATCCTAAGCCCTACAAGTTATCTTGGTTGAGGAAAGGTGGGGAGGTGAGAAGAGCTTGTGTAACTTTTTCGATTGGGAAGAAATACAAAGATGAAATTTGGTGTGATGTGGTTGATATGGATGTATGTCATCTGTTGTTGGGGAGACCGTGGCAGTATGATAGAGCTGTAGAACATGATGGACGTACCAACAACTACAGTTTCATGTTTGAAGGTACTAAAATCACTTTAATTCCTAAAAAGCAACAACAGAAGGAAAGCAAGTTGGAGGAGATTGAAGAGCTGAACTTTGCTATCTTTGAAAGAGTTTGTTAAAGAAGTCGAAGATGAACCTGAAGTATTTTTGTTGATCGGACGTGAGAGTAATAAAGTGGTTGAAATTCCTGAAGAAGTAAAGCCAGTGCTGGAAGAATTTGAAGATGTATTTCCTGAAGAGCTGCCAAAAGAGTTACCACCGTTGAGGGACATACAACACCAAATAGATCTTGTTCCAGGAGCTGTGTTACCACATGGACCACATTACAGCATGAGTCCAAAAGAACACGAGGAGTTGAGAAGGCAGGTGGAAGATTTGCTTGAACAAGGGCATGTACAGGAAAGTTTAATCCCTTGTGCAGTTCCAGCCTTGTTAGTGCTGAAAAAGGATGGAACGTGGAGGATGTGTACCGATAGTCGGGCACTGAACAAGATTACCGTAAGGTATACATTTCCAATGCCAAGATTGGATGATTTATTAGACCAGTTGAATGGAGCTGTTATCTTTTCGAAGATTGATCTAAAAAGTGGATATCATCAAATTCGAATACGATTAGGGGACGAATGGAAGACAACATTCAAGACACGTGCGGGGTTGTGTGAATGGCTGGTTATGCCGTTTGGTCTTTCAAATGCACCTAGTACGTTTATGTGGGTGATGAATCAGATCTTTAGACCATTTATTGGAAAGTTTGTGGTGGTGTATTTTGATGATATACTGATATACAGTGGAAGCCCAGAAGAACACTTGCATCATCTGAGAGAAGTGTTGAGGATACTGCGACAGGAACAATTTTATGCTGCAACGAAGAAATGCGTATTCATGACGCATAGTGTTTTATTTTTGGGATATGTTATATCAGAAGGAGGTATACAGGTGGATCAGAATAAAGTTGAAGCAATCAGAAATTGGCCACAACCCAGGACGATAACAAAAGTTAGAAGTTTTCATGGTTTGGCATCATTCTACCGAAGATTCATTTCACACTTCAGTAGCGTGATGGCACCAGTTACTGATTGTATGAAGGGGAAGCAATTTTCATGGTCAGAGGAAGCAGGATTTGCTTTTGAGCGGATCAAGGAACTTTTGACGTCAGCACCCATTCTAGTATTACCAGACTTTCAGTTATTGTTTGAACTACATACTGATGCATCTAAGGGTGGAATTGGAGGGGTGTTAAGTCAGAGGGGCCGTCCTATTGCTTATTTCAGTGAGAAGCTTTCGGAGCCAAGATGAGATATAATACTTATGATGTAGAATTTTATGCTGTTGTGCAAGCCGTGAAGCATTGGAGACACTATTTGTTCCATAAAGAATTTGTTCTATATACTGATCATGAAGCATTGAAACATTTGCAGGGACAGGACAAAATTGCAACCAGACATGCTTCGTGGATTGCATACTTACAACAGTTTACATTTGTTGTGAAACACAAATCAGGAGTTACAAACCGTGTTACAGATGCATTGAGTAGAAGGAATCATTTGTTGACTACAATGAAGGTTGAAGTGACAGGGTTTGAAGTACTTCCAGAATTGTTTGCTGAAGATCCTTACTTTGCGAAGATGGTAGATGAAGTCAATAAAGGGAAGACAGATGAATATGTGATGATAGATGGGTTTCTATTCAAGGGGAATCGATTGTGCATACCATAGTGTAGCTTGCGAATGAAGATTGTGAAGGAATTACACGAAGAAGGACATATGGATAGAGACCGTACGTTACAGTTGATTTCTCAATCTTATTTTTGGCCTTCGATGAGAAAAGAAGTTGAAAGATTTGTGGAGAGATGTCACATATGTCAAGTTTCCAAAGGGACAGCTATGAATGCAGGATTGTATATGCCATTGCCTGTGCCTACCAGACCATAGGTTGATATCAGCATGGATTTCGTTTTAGGTTTGCCAAGAACTCAACGTGGAAATGGTTCCATATATGTGGTGGTAGATAGATTTTCGAAAATGGCACATTTCATAGCTTGTAAGAAGACCACTAATGCAGTCCGTGTTGCTCAGTTATTCTTTAAAGAGATTTATCAATTACATGGGTTACCTGAGACCATTATTTCTGACAGAGTTACGCGATTTCTAAGCCATTTTTGGATGAGTTTGTGGAAGATGGTTGGAACGAAACTGAATTTTAGTAGCGCTTATCATCCGCAAACAGATGGGCAAACGGAGGTAGTGAATAGATCATTGGGAAACTTGTTGAGATGTCTTGTGAAAGATAATTTGAAGAGCTGGGATATGAAGTTATGTCAGGCGGAATTTGCACATAATCACGTTGTTAATCGAAGTACTGGATTCAGTCCGTTTCAAGTTGTATATTCAGCAGTTCCGAAGGGACCGTTAGATTTGACGACCGTGCCATATCAGAAGGGAGTTGTTAAGCGAGCTTGTGATTTTATGACTGAGTTGCAGGAGTGTCACAGAACCGTTCATGAACGATTGCTTAAGTCAAATGAGAAGTATAAATAACTAGCAGATAAGAAACGAAGGAGTGTAGAATTCAAAGAAGGTGATTTGGTTTATGCAGTGTTGACAAAAGATCATTTTCCAGTTGGAACTTACAACAAGTTGAATGCTCGAAAATTTGGCCCAGTAGAAATTTTAAAGAAGGTCAACGATAATGCATACCGGTTGAAGTTACCAGATCATATTCACACTGCAGATGTGTTCAACGTTAAACATTTGATTCCGTTCCATGGGGATGAGCTTGTTGAGGTAGAGAGATGTGTGAATTCGAGGTCGAATTTTTGTCAACAAGGAGAGGATGATGCGGCAGCATACCTTGAATCGAGCGAAGCCGTGGATCGCTCCTTCCCAGCCCTAGATCGCTATCTCGTATATCGCAAACGAGCTACAGTAGGTCGCAACCGGCAGCTAAGTCGCGAGCGACATTCCTTAAGTCGCGGCGCGCGCCTAGGTCGCTCCTCCTCTTCCTTAAGTCGCGTCGAAATCCACCATAGGTCGCGAACGACCTTTGTTGCTGCACCATAGGTCGCGAACGACCTTCGTTGGTCCGCCTAGGTCATTTCTCCAGCCCTAGTTCACAAGCAAGACGAAGACACTTAGGTCGCAAAGCCTAATCGATCCAATTTCCAGCTAGGTCGTGAATACGACGACTACTACATCACAAAGCTACAGCCTTCATCCTCTTTAGGTCGCTTAGAATTTCCTACACCGCTGATTGCTAGGTCGCGAGCAACTTTCTTATGTCGCGAGGCTTATGTCGTTCAAGAAGTTAAGTCGCTCTGCCTAAGTTGTTGTGTCGCATTTGTTAAGTCTTTTGTTTTTCTTAGGTCGTTGATGTATAGTGTTGTTAAGTCGTATGTCGTTAAGCCGTTGGTTTGTAAGTCGTTGTACTGAGTGATGTATTTGTTAAGTCGCTATGTTGTAATTTGTATATTGTTAAGTCGTACGAGGTTAAGACGTGTGTGTTGTATTTTCCCTATAAATAGGGACGTATTGTCATTGTAGAAGGTTGTTGATTTTTGAATAAAACTTTTATTTGAGTGCTTTGTGCCTCTTGAAATTGGAAGTTGAGTGTGAGCTCCTTTCTTTATTTTCGGTTATTCGAGTGCGCTCGAATCAACGATTTTGAAGCCGATTCACGGAATCTTGTGCGCAAGTTCAACGTCGAAGAATCGTAGATCTTTTAGCACGGTATCGTGCGCGGCCAACGTGTTGGAGATAGCTAGAATCCGGTATCTCTTGAGATCAATGGGTTTGGGCGTTGGGTATCTACAATCCATCGATTTATATTGTTTCATCTAATCGCTTCATCGATTAGTTTGACACGAATTCTTCATTTCGTCGTCATCATCATAATCCGCTCCATCAACCATGAACTTGAACTTGGACGCGAATGGTTTTGGACTTGTATATATTTCTAAGCTTGCATAAGGCCACTTAGGTCCTTATTCAAAATAGCATTGGCCTGCCATGCATATTAAGTTAGCGAAGAAATTTGCGAACAGTCATCTACACATAATAAGTGGGTGTTGATTGGTTCAATGGAATAGAGCGGCTTCAAATTTCCCTTTAGATATTCCAGTTCAAATAAAATGAAGAGATACTCCATTGCAATAGAGAATAACAAGAGTGAATGTGGTCTTCTTTCCTCAAACCCTTATTACTATTAAAAAACCATATTGGTTCCATTAATAATTGCAAAAGAGGTGGGGTGACGGATGCACTCAAAGATTAAGAAGATTTTTTTGGGGAAATCCATTCTTAACAACATATGATGGATGAAATTCCTATTGAGCTTATCATAAGCTTTGTGTAAATCTATATTCATCCATAAGTTGTTAGTTGTTTTCCTATTAAAACCCCTTACAATCTCATAATCCAACAAGGAGTTTTTAGTTAATAACCTTCCTGGAATGAAAGCATTTTGGTTAAAAGAAATTAGGCCATTCATATACTCTTTTATTCTGTTGAAGATTAAATTTGCTAGGATCTTATACAGAACATCACAAAGAGATTGGCATGTAGCATATTACCTCCTCAGGCATATATTTTTTCGGTATGAGACATGTAGAAGTATGATTAATTACCTTTATAAGCTTATTTGATGCTTGAATCCCCAATATAGCTCTGGCAGTTCATGATTTAGTGCTTCCCAATGACATTTGTTGAATTTTGCATTGAACCTATCATGGCTTGGTGAACTACTGTCATCAATATGAAAAATAGTATTTATAATTCTTCAAATTCAAATGGCTTTTCAAGTGAATTTTAGGGCTTTTCAGTTAGGATGTTCTTACAAGTTATGTCTGGAAATTGCTTTTTTGCTGAATTATCATTAAGTAACTCAAAATAAACTGAATTGTTTGGTTTATCAATATTTTTATGCTGAAATGAGATTTCACTACTCATCTAAAGTATATCCCTGCCTTGTTGTTGAGTTAGGGGTATTATGAAAAAAATTAGCGGGTATATCCCCTTCCGTTAACCATTTGTATTTAACCCTTCGAATATTTTTTGTTTCTACCTTTTCAACCAAATTATGCAAAGATTCTATATTGTATTTATACTTTTGAATGATATCTTCATCATCTGGGTTGAGAACCATTTGTGCATATATGATTTCATTTTCATGTCTAAGTGTTTCATCTTTTTGAAAATTATTATTTTTTCCTCTATGCCATTCTTTTAAGGCATGTTTAGCAACCTCAAGCTTGCACAGTAATTTGTAGCAAGGAAACCAATGAAATTCATTTTTAGGCAATTATCTACTTCATCTCCTTACTCCTTATGCATGCACCATAAGTAAATCTGAAAGAATTTTGGAATTATGAGTGAGTAGTAGATAATTTCACTGTTATTGTTGCACGGTCACTCACTAATGGTTTGCAAAATGTACATCAAAAATGAGAAATTCATATAACATTGTGAATTAACAAAAACTCTGTCTATTCCGCTATGCGTGGAAATTTATTACCTCCCCTCCATGTGTAATGATTGCATGAACGCTCTGGTTCACATAATTATATTGCATTCACAATTGCATAAAATTTTATCTATTGAACTTGCATACACTCCATCATTTATTCTCTCATAATTGAATAGAATAGAAGTAAAGTCTTAATAATATCCCTGGTAGTTTAATTTATTCAGATTGAGACTTAATATAATTCCACAAAGATATTCTCTTATTTGTGATGTTGAAGGCATATACAACTATACAAATTGAGCTCAAACCTCTAGCATTATGTAATAATCAGGTGTTACATTGCTCATCAGACTGCAAGATAATATTAGGCCACTGAAAAGTATTATAAAGGACCAGAATTCTACTTTTCTGTTCAAGGTTACTTCTATGGTTATACTGCCAAGTTGGATTTATTTTGCTAGTAGCTATTCTTGTGCATCTGGGATTGATTTGCTATCAGTAATACCTTCATTTGCCGCCTTATTTTGTATAAAAATATCGCTACTTTCAATGTCATTTTTATGTTTATTACAAACTTATAATTTGGTTAATAAATTAGAGCGAGAGGATTCTGTATGTAATAACTCGGACTGTAAACTTCTAAAACTAAACATACATTTTCCATTATTGTTTTGGTCACTATTGTTATTCTGCACTTCTGCATTTACAAAATGGGCTTTGCACTGAAGGTCCCTATTTTTAATGTTATTATAAGAAAAGTCCTTATGACAATGAGTATGTAAATTAAGTCCATGTTTTTACTAAATCATAAAGCGCAAACTATCGTGCGCTTTTTTTTATAAAAAGTGCAAGTTAACTTACGTTTTTCAAAAATTTAATTTTTTGAAAATTTTAAAATATTCAAAAAAAATTGTAAAATGAAAAAGCGCAAACTACCTTGCGCTTTTCTGATAAAAAGTGTAAGTTAATTTGCGCTTTTTCAAAAATTTCAAAATTTTCGAAAATTTAAAAATCAAAAAGCACAAACTAGCTTGAACTTGCATTTTTCAAAAAATTTAAAATTTTCAAACATTTCAAAAAAAATTCAAAATAAAAGCGCAAACTAGCTTACGCTTTCTATCAGGAAAGCGCAGGTTAATGTGCGATTTTAAAAAATTTCAAAATTTTTAAAATTTTCAAAATTTAAAAAAAATTCAAAGTTTAAAAGTTGCAAATTAGCTTGCATTTTCTGTCAGAAAAGTGCAAAGCACCTTGCGCTTTCTGTTTTTCAAAAAATAGGGACTAAATTTACATATTCATATCTACATGGACTTTTCTTATAACAACATCAAAAATATGGACCTGTAACTCGTTTCTTGTTTACAAAACGCATAGTTGTTTCTGTTGTGGAAATTCTTTGAATGTTTTGTGAAGAAGTTTGCTTCCATGTAGAATCTAAGTTGATTTCTAAATTTTCTACTTCCATATTAGCATTATAATTTTCACCTGTATTGGCTTACTAATTTGCTATTTATGAGAGTGCGATTGATCTTTTTATTGGGACCCGAATTTTCAAGAATTGACAGTAGTATTCATAACGACCAGAGAAGACATATCAAAGGCTTCCATCGTATTCTATTGGTTGCGTAATAAGCTCATCATTTTCATTCAAAATAGGGATTTGCTTAATAAAAGATTATAAACTATCAATCTCAACTAGAACCCTTGCAAATGCTATTTTGATCATCCCTTGAGTTATTTACCTAATTTGATCGGTCTTCAAACCATTGATGCTATATAGCTAAAACCTTCTTCAGTCCAACAGTCAAGAGGTAGCCCATGTAAACATATTCAAATAGGGATTGTTTGAAAAAAAATCTTTTTTAGATGCATACCAAGACTTCATCTTTTCATCGTCGTCAACTTTTTCATCATAGAAATAAGGTCCACCTTTTAAAATACTATCACAATCCTCTCGTTTTTCAAATTTGATTACACGGATCCATTCCCTTTAGAATAATGGTGAAGTCCCCTATTGGCTTCCATACTCTATGAACATATGGTTTGAAATAATGATAACATGCTTTTGAGCCAACCACATATGTCACTGTTGCATTATCCCACTGTTTTTTCTTTTGCTACTACTTTATTGTTCATCTTAGCACGGTCGAAGTTATATCTTTCAGCGGGTTTAAAGAATTTAAGTGTAATACTAATCAAGATTTGGTTACTTTTTATGACATCAATCCATGATCAGGAAACCAAATTTCCAGGTAGTGGAATATTATCAACCGAACTATAAAGGATAGAAGCAATTCTGTCAATGTTATGCTCCTAAGGTCGAATCAAAATTGGAACATAGGTTGATCTGGTAGGGTGAGTCAATTGTTCACCTAGGAAGGGACCTAGGATCCTTTAGTTTTCTCCATATATTTTTGGAAGCGTTTCCATTTCTTAGAAATCCTAGTGAAACCTTCTACGTCAATATAGGAAGATACCAATTGAAGCAGGAGGAAATGGGCACTGTAATGGAATTTAAGATTTGTGAAATTTTGATCAATTATGTCAAAATTTCACAAATCTTAAATGTTAATTCAAAACAATTTTGAATTGCTATATATTAAAATACTTATAATTATATATTTATTTACTTATATATATGTGTGTGTGTGTGTGCGCGCGCGTGTGTGTATTATAACATGTACAATCTATAAATACACGTATTTAATTAATAAAGAAATTCAATTAATTAATAACTTTAGTTAGTTTTGAAATTTTGAAATTTTTAATTCTATTCTCTTAAAAATGTTTTGAGGAAAGATTATATAATTATAAGTTATATGTATGTGTATGTGTGTATATGTATATGTGTATGTGTGTGTATTTTAAACATATGTAGTATTATAACATTTATAATCGATATATACATGCGTACATTATTAAACACTTTAATTTACTTAAATTACATAAATTCAAATAGTAACCCAAAACAATTTTGACTCACTATATAAATATAACAAATATAATTATATGTTTTAACTATATATTGCACTTCCAATTTTTAATAACATTATCAAGAGATTTAGTTAGATAAATTAAATAGAATAATGTAAATATTAAAGTGACAAGGGGATATAGATTGTAAAGACCCACAAGTCCGTACCCCTTGAATTGACACTAATCTCCAGTGATTAACTCAAGATGAACAGAAATACGAACCCTTAGGGTTTAAAGAACAGAAAAGAAAAAGAAAGAGGTAGAAAAAGAGAGAAAAGAAGATAGAAAATAGAGAGAAAAGAAAATAGAACGGAAAGAAAACAACAGAACAACATCAGAATCTCACAATTCGCAGCGGAACAACGTATAATAGATAAATGAATAATCTTTAAACAAAGAACTATATCAGTTATTACATTACATCATTTTATTTCATTACATCAGAGTGTACAACAACAAACAAACAACAAACAGCGGAAAAGAAATACTAGATACTAGTGATACGCCAATGCCATCCATCTTGCCTCCAGCAACTCCTGAATTCCAGAATATCCTGATAAACCTTAAGTCTTGACTGCCCATGTGGAAATTGGTGGGCACCCAGAGTTTAGGAAGGAAAACAATAAACTCCGAGTCAGTCATGTGACTGGTGTGGGAACTCAAAACAGTTTATTTATCTTTAAAATCAAAATAGAGGAATATTTTTAAAATCAATTCGCAATGCTTTTAAGAATGAGACTACCATAAGACCTCCCGCCACACACACAATGCAAACGCAGACTTGGAGGAGATTTCTTCTTATGTTAGTCAAAGATGCTTGATACGTATTAAAAAGAAACATTTGATATTATTACTAGTGCATAGTGTAGAAATATTTCGAAAGTAGAATATAAATCTTAGCCAACATAGGTACCATTATAGTATGCTTACTATAGCTACCATATTAAATGGCAGGTTCTACAACTAAAACCGTACAAGTCTCGTATTGTTTCTTTGGATTTCCAACGAATGGTCAGGCCAAAGAACTTCCCATTGCCACATGGAAACGCCTCTGGAACGACCTCCCGAGAACCTAACCGGATCTCTGCCAACACAAGGCCGGGTTACCTTTCAAACTAGGTAACAACTGACACGAGTATGCCATCCCCCGGTCCTTTGGGACCTTTAACCGAGCGCTCGTCATCAACATCACACCATAATAATAAGTGTTTCAACATGAGTAAATATCTAGGCTCCATATCGTGATACCACCCTTTTCTAGAAGGAAATGCACATACCCTAAAGGGAGCTACCCCTCATAACCTTGCCGCATCTTTCCTGTTTTGACCATTCCGGGGTGTGAGGCTCGACGAAGTTTCGTCCACAAAAACACGCTTTATACAAAAGTTGTGCTTTGCGTCAACAAATGATCATAGAAATGATCACCAAGATAGACGATCAAACAAATGATCCTATCACAAATAATCAACACAATGATCATTTCACAGCAACACTCAGTATGTCACATTACCAAATTGGGAGTATGTTGCTAATAACCTTCAACTATATAACCTCTGAGCTCGTACGTCTCAGAGAAGGGTGTTAAGCTAAGAGAATAAATTCTCCGCTACCAACAGAAATATATTTGAAAGAAATCGGTTTGTATCTCAACTTGTAATGTCAGACATACTATCCATACAAGTCTGTTCCGGGCTCGAACAGAACCGAAGGCACTTACGAAGAAGTCCTTGCAATCCGGATAATCTCTAATCACGTCCGAATTTCCCATCACACATGGAGATCTCTATACCGGGGATCAGCCAGTGCAGAGACAATCAACAAGAAACCCTTTCGTTTTCGAAAATATCCGGTCTTCAACACCGATCTTCAAATGCAATTCATAACGATGTATCACATATTCGGAATGGGTTATACGACCTCAAGGTCCTTTCCCGGTTAACCCGAATAGTGAGCGCTTATTTTTAAAAAAATAAGCGTGGCATTCAGTTTCAAGCAAATCGCAACAAATACCTATTCAAAGGTAAATATTGATAGTCGGTTATTGAACTACCAATGGATATGCACAACATCACCAGATTCCAAATAATTTTCCAAATTATTTATTTTCCAAAAAAAATATCTTTACAAGATATATATTTTCCATTCTTCAAAAATAAATCAATATTTATTTTTAAACGAATTCCAAGTTTCATTTATAAATTCCATATTGAATTTACATTTCCAAAATAACTATGAATATACGATTTCCATTCGATTTCTAATATTCATTTTCAATTTATCTTCAGAAAGATAAATTCCAAATATTCACTTAATATTGGAAAAACATTTCCATACTTATTTATTTATAAGTAATTCACAAGTCTTTTTATTTTTCTACACTTGGAAAATATTCAATATACTCTAATCGAAATTAAGTATATATTTCATTCTTTAAGGAAATCATTCTCTTAAACATATTTATTTGGGCCAAAACGAATGTTGCGTAAAACATCGTTACGACAACCCAAAATCACTAGTATAGGGATTCGAAATTAAAATAGATATATAAATCACAATACTATACAAAACATTTCTTTTCGGAAATCATTTACTATAACAACAGTGTTATAGTCTACCATTTCCTTCTATTTCTCAAAAACGTCTATTTCAACAATGAATGTTGAAATCTATGGTTTCGATAGTTAATACATTTAAAACATCGTTAGATCGTTTTAATTATATTTAAAACATCACATTCAAAACATTTCTTTAACATATTATTCACTATTCAAAAACGTGAATATACTTGTTAACCAATTTCATCATTTCTATACATTTTGTTTTAAAAGATTATTCACTGTCTAAAACACGAATATAACTCCATTAACAAGTTACAACAATTTACTTATCAAAATAAGTAGTTTGCGGATTTATAAAACAATGTTTATAAATTCCATTTCTATTTACTTTGTAACAACTTCCTTTTACAAATTTCCCTTATTAATTTATTCAATTTATAACTCAATTATATACCGAAAGTCCATATTATAAGTTAAATACTTATAATTTATTTGTTTGCAAAAACGTTCTTTCAAACTTCCCAAATTTTAACTCTTATAACTTGTAAGATTCATTTATTTATCCAAAATCTATTCTCTAAATAACTTTATAAATTTTATAAATCTATTGTTTATAAAATTCCATTTATAACTTCACAGTTAAAATCCTATAAATTTCATCTTTACGAAATTCATTCACAATTCATTCTATCACTTATAAAAGCTCGTTTTATAATTCCAATATTTTTAATTTATAAATCTTTTATATGGATTAATTTATATTATTCTTTTAAAACGTCTTTAAACTCCTTTATAATTTCATCATTTCGATTTATAAAATAATCAAATTTCATAAATCCTATTTTTAAACTTTTTATAATAAATTCAGAAATCCTAATTTTAACTATTTTATAAAATCATTAATCCCATATTTTCAAAAATCAACTTTTAACTGTATTTCTCAAAAATCATAATTTTTATACATTAAAATTATAACGTTTATTTATTTAAGATGAATTAATTCCAAAAATATTTTATAAACGTATAGTTTCAAAAATCACTTTAGAAATCTCTTAAAATCAAAATCGTTATTTTTAAACTTCAAAATTGGATTCGATGATGCAACACATCAAATAGTCAATCACGACTTTCAAATATCATACATCGATATGATAAACAATCAAATATCACAATATCTAAAATCAACAAATATTTGTGAGGAATCCAGTTGGATCCCTCCAACCTGTTTCCCTGCATCCACAGACATTAGCACAATACCCATTCCACTTCGAGGTGGAATATCGCGGTATATGGGATTTTATAAAATATAATCCGCTTAATAGACGGCGCAATAGGGTCTCATCCGCTATACAATGCGGGAAATCAATCAACTGCAATATATACATATGCCAATATATATATATATATATATATATATTGCTATATATATAGATATATCCTACTATATCTAATATCACAACCAAATAGCAATCAATCAATAACTGCAAATCTAACTTTAAATTTTTGAGTGAGAAGTTCTCACCTTAGCTTTTATTTTGCAATCCATTTCCATTTGTCTCGATTTCCTTGATTTATACCTTGTATAAATATTTTTATACAACTGATTAATATTCGAAATAATCGAATAATAAATTTTCGTTTTGATTGTTAAATTAATCAATAGTTTTATTTAAACCAATATTTTTCCTTTAATAATTGATTTAACCCAAGATTTTATTTTAACTAACTAATTCCTTTTTAAAACAATTTCTTTTAAATAATCAAATTTATCTAACTAATGATTTAATTCTCCCTTTTATTTTAATAAATGTGATTAACTAAAAATTATATTTTAAACTAACAATTTTATTCTTAATATAAAATTTTGAACTAATATTTTCCTTTAAAATCTTTTAACAACTAAAAATAACTAAATTGATAAATAGACAAATTAATTGCCATTTTTTTTAAATTGTGAAATATTAAATATTTTACTGTAAAATTCCTTTTTGAATCAAAATACATACCTATATATGCATTTTAAAATCTAGTGAAATAGAAATCTGTTTCCTGTACATATTTAACTTCATATTCAAATTAAACAACTATTTCATATCTTCATTTTTTCCCTGTATATACATTTATATATATAAATTTAAAATTTGCATAAAATTTTTCTATAAAAATAACTGATACCTTACTGTAAAAATTTAAATACTGATTACACATTATTATTACTTTTACCAAAATGAAATCAAAATAACTAGCAATTATACCTCACTGGAAATCAACGAACCCAGCTTCGTTCACGCGATCGACCCCTCCTGACTCGCTGCCGCCGCCGCCACTATCCCAGGTCATCGCCATCTCCACGCGAGGCGCCGTGCCGCTCCACCTACCACGGCCTACGCGACTTCACTGACCAAGCCACCATTGTCGATCGCGACCCCAAAATCGCCGCTCGAATGCCTCGAACCCTAGTCGCGATCCTCACTGCGCCTCGAGCGCGCGCCCCCTGCAGATCGTCGCCGCCACTTGGTTACAAGCTCACGCTACAGAGCTCGGCTGCGGCCATGAATGTTGATTTGGGGGGGAAAACTCGATTTGGGATTTAAGAAGGCTTCGGCCATTTTGTTTTCAATTGAGAGAGAGATAGATTTGCCTTCGAACGAGAAATAATTTATTCGGCAATGATTTCTTCGATTTTTTTTCTTTGAATTCAACTGAAAGAAAACGTCGTGCTTTTAACAGAGAAAAGATCATGCTTTCACGATTTCATATCGCGATTTCAGGCGCGATACTAGGCTGAAACAAAGGGGCGTGTTATAAAGGAAGAACGTGGTGTGTTGTTGACTAAATTTAAATTTAAATTTAAATTGAATTCATTGAAAATTTCAACGCGTTTACTCACCGTGTGCTCACATAACAACTCGGAAAAATACGAAATTTGAAATCCGAGAATAATTCAATATTACGGACCCAATGGAACTGGTTTCGTTGAATTCCGAGACTGTGCCTCGGACGGCTATTTTTAAATATTGATTCAAACGATTAAAATTTCAAAACTGAACAAATCACTTCTAAATTCAATTCTGAAGCTTCTATTATCTTCAGTATTTTCAATATGAATTTTACAAGCCTTTAAACTATTTTTAATCAGCTTAAAATTAAAGATTCAAATTTTTATTCAACTTTCAATAGATTAAATTTTATAATTTAATCGCCAAATTCAAAGTTATATTGAAAATTCAATCTAAACCATCATTCAAATATTTAAAATTAATTAAATATTTTCAAATTAAATTGTTCAAAATTCTGGGTCGTTACAATCTTCCCTCCTTAAAAGAATTTCGTCCCGAAATTACAAGTTAAGAAGAATGCCCCTATCACGTCTATCATTTTTCACAATCTAAATAGTTTTATCAACTTTCTAAAACAAATCTTTTTATTAGAGATTCATTATCATTTCAACTAGCTTTTCAACTTCACTTATAAGTTTCAATCAACATTGTTCTCCTAACGATTTAAATTTAAATTTAAATTCAAATTTCAAACTTTCAAAATTTCTCAAAAATTTTCTAACACCCTAAATTTTCGAAAAATTTCGCCAGCGTCTCCTTTGCGTGGCTAGCTCGGTACAACTACAAAATGGCACCACGGCCCCTCAGAATCAAAAAGAAAAGAGAAAGCCAAGTGGCTGGAGAAGAAAATCATCAAATCTCATACTGAAATTGAAATACGTACCTTTTTGTCGAGCAATTCAATTTTATCTTCGAAATCAAAATCCAATCCCTTTATAATACCTGTATATCCTGCTATTCATAATATCCAATTCCAACATTCAAACCATTTTGTCAATTCTATTACAAAATTTCCAATATATGCTTCTTATACATTTTTTTTACTTCACTATTGAAGTTACACATTCATTTTCATTCAATTTTACATTTCAATTCAATTCACAATTTCAATTCTATTTGAATTCAATTCACAATTTAAATTCCATATGAATTCAATTCTCAATTCTAAATATTGAATTCTAACGATTAACTTTCATTACTAATTCATATTACTACTTTAAATTAGTTTCATTCACTAATTCTTTTCAATTAGTACATTCACTTATTCATTTTAAATTTCAATTTCCATATTCAATTCATCTTGAATTTACTTAATTTCTAACAAAGAGAATTTCAATTTATTTCTTTTACTTACTTGAATTTATATACAAATTCAAATTTATCTTCAAATTTAGCTCACAACTAAACTTTAATTTAACCAATTCAAATTCCAATTCATTAGTCCATGAATTTATCAAGTTAGTTTACTTGGATTCAATCCATTTTATCTCTTATTTAATTCCATATACTAATGATAATAATTTAATATTATTACTTCCCAACAATCATGCAACCATATACTATAATAATTCATAGAAAATCATTTCTTCTCTATACAAAAATAGTTTTGGGCAAAATTTATCTTATTTACCCGATTCAAAAACAATTTTATATTCACTAACAAATACGCGCTCATATCTATTATTACACTCAAACTCATTCTAGAGTACTGCTGACTCTATCTCTAATGAGTAACACCCAACAGAACCATGGTTGTCGCTTAACCATATGCTCCGATACCAAATGTAAAGACCCGCAAGTCCGTACCCCTTGAATTGACACTAATCTCCAGTGATTAACTCAAGATGAACAGAAATACGAACCCTTAGGGTTTAAAGAAGAGAAAAGAAAAAGAAAGAGGTAGAAGAAGAGAGAAAAGAAGATAGAAAATAGAGAGAAAAGAAAATAGAACGGAAAGAAAACAACAGAACAACATCAGAATCTCACAATTCGCAGCGGAACAACATATAATAGATAAATGAATAATCTTTAAACAAAGAACTATATCAGTTATTACATTACATCATTTTATTTCATTACATCAGAGTGTACAACAACAAACAAACAACAAACAGCGGAAAAGAAATACTAGATACTAGTGATACGCCAATGCCATCCATCTTGCCTCCAGCAACTCCTGAATTCCAGAATATCCTGATAAACCTTAACTCTTGACTGCCCGTGTGGAAATTGGTGGGCACCCAGAGTTTAGGAAGGAAAACAATAAACTCCGAGTCAGTCATGTGACTGGTGTAGGAACGCAAAACAGTTTATTTATCTTTAAAATCAAAATAGAGGAATATTTTTAAAATCAATTCGCAATGCTTTTAAGAATGAGACTACCATAAGACCTCCCGCCACACACACAATGCAAACGCAGACTTGGAGGAGATTTCTTCTTATGTTAGTCAAAGATGCTTGATACGTATTAAAAAGAAACATTTGATATTATTACTAGTGCATAGTGAAGAAATATTTCGAAAGTAGAATATAAATCTTAGCCAACATAGGTACCATTATAGTATGCTTACTATAGCTACCATATTAAATGGCAGGTTCTACAACTAAAACCGTACAAGTCTCGTATTGTTTCTTTGGATTTCCAACGAATGGTCAGGCCAAGGAACTTCCCATTGCCACATGGAAACGCCTCTGGAAGGACGTCCCGAGAACCTAACCGGATCTCTGCCAACACAAGGCAAGGTTACCTTTCAAACTAGGTAACAACTGACACGAGTATGCCATCCCCCGGTCCTTTGGGACCTTTAACCGAGCGCTCGTCATCAACATCACACCATAATAATAAGTGTTTCAACATGAGTAAATATCTAGGCTCCATACCGTGATACCACCCTTTTCCAGAAGGAAATGCACATACCCTAAAGGGAGCTACCCCTCATAACCTTGCCACATCTTTCCTGTTTTGACCATTCCGGGGTGTGAGGCTCGACGAAGTCTCGTCCACAAAAACACGCTTTATACAAAAGCTGTGCTTTGGGTCAACAAATGATCATAGAAATGATCACCAAGATAGACGATCAAACAAATGATCCTATCACAAATAATCAACACAATGATCATTTCACAGCAACACTCAGTATGTCACATTACCAAATTGGGAGTATATTGCTAATAACCTTCAACTATATAACCTCTGAGCTCGTACGTCTCAGAGAAGGGTGTTAAGCTAAGAGAAATTCTCCGCCACCAACAGAAATATATTTGAAAGAAATCGGCTTTGTATCTCAATTTGTAATGTCAGACATACTATCCATACAAGTCTGTTCCGGGCTCGAACAGAACCGAAGGCACTTACGAAGAAGTCCTTGCAATCCGGATAATCTCTAATCACGTCCGAATTTCCCATCACACATGGAGATCTCTATACCGGGGATCAGCCAGTGCAGAGACAATCAACAAGAAACCCTTTCGTTTTCGAAAATATCCGGTCTTCAACACCGATCTTCAAATGCAATTCATAACGATATATCACATATTCGGAATGGGTTATACGACCCCAAGGTCCTTTTCCGGTTAACCCGAATAGTGAGCGCTTATTTTTAAAAAAATAAGTGTGGCATTCAATTTCAAGCAAATCGCAACAAATACCTATTCAAAGGTAAATATTGATAGTCGGTTATTGAACTATCAATGAATATGCACAACATCACCAGATTCCAAATAATTTTCCAAATTATTTATTTTCCAAAAAAAATATCTTTACAAGATATATATTTTCCATTATTCAAAAATAAATCAATATTTATTTTTAAACGAATTCCAAGTTTCATTTATAAATTCCATATTGAATTTACATTTCCAAAATAACTATGAATATACGATTTCCATTCGATTTCTAATATTCATTTTCAATTTATCTTCAAAAAGATAAATTCCAAATATTCACTTAATATTGGAAAAACATTTCCATACTTATTTATTTATAAGTAATTCACAAGTCTTTTTATTTTTCTACACTTGGAAAATATTCAATATACTCTAATCGAAATTAAGTATATATTTCATCTTTAAGGAAATCATTCTCTTAAACATATTTATTTGGGCCAAAAGGAATGTTGCGTAAAACATCGTTACGACAACCCAAAATCACTAGTATAGGGATTCGAAATTAAAATAGATATATAAATCCCAATACTATACAAAACATTTCCTTTCGGAAATCATTTACTATAACAACAGTGTTATAGTCTACCATTTCCTTCTATTTCTCGAAAACGTCTATTTCAACAATGAATGTTGAAATCTATGGTTTCGATAGTTAATACATTTAAAACATCGTTAGATCGTTTTAATTATATTTAAAACATCACATTCAAAACATTTCTTTAACATATTATTCACTATTCACAAACGTGAATATACTTGTTAACCAATTTCATCATTTCTATACATTTTGTTTTAAAAGATTATTCACTGTCTAAAACATGAATATAACTCCATTAACAAGTTACAACAATTTACTTATCAAAATAAGTAGTTTGCGGATTTATAAAACAATGTTTATAAATTCCATTTCTATTTACTTTGTAACAACTTCCTTTTACAAATTTCCCTTATTAATTTATTCGATTTATAACTCAATTATACACCGAAAGTCCATATTATAAGTTAAATACTTATAGTTTGTTTGTTTGCAAAAACGTTCTTTCAAACTTCCCAAATTTTAACTCTTATAACTTGTAAGATTCATTTATTTATCCAAAATCTATTCTCTAAATAACTTTATAAATTTTATAAACCTATTGTTTATAAAATTCCATTTATAACTTCACAGTTAAAATCCTATAAATTTCATTTCTTTATGAAATTCATTCACAATTCATTCTATCACTTATAAAAGCTCGTTTTATAATTCCAATATTTTTAATTTATAAATCTTTTATATGGATTAATTATATTATTCTTTTAAAACGTCTTTAAACTCCTTTATAATTTCATCATTTCGATTTATAAAATAATCAAATTTCATAAATCCTATTTTTAAACTTTTTATAATAAATTCAGAAATCCTAATTTTAACTATTTTATAAAATCATTAATCCCATATTTTCAAAAATCAACTTTTAACTGTATTTCTCAAAAATCATAAATTTTATACATTAAAATTATAACGTTTATTTATTTAAGATGAATTAATTCCAAAAATATTTTATAAACGTATAGTTTCAAAAATCACTTTAGAAATCTCTTAAAATCAAAATCGTTATTTTTAAACTTCAAAATTGGATTCGATGATGCAACACATCAAATAGTCAATCACGACTTTCAAATATCATACATCGATATGATAAACAATCAAATATCACAATATCTAAAATCAACAAATATTTGTGAGGAATCCAGTTGGATCCCTCCAACCTGTTTCCCTGCATCCACAGACATTAGCACAATACCCATTCCACTTCGAGGTGGAATATCGCGGTATATGGGATTTTATAAAATATAATCCGCTTAATAGGCGGCGCAATAGGGTCTCATCCGCTATACAATGCGGGAAATCAATCAACTGCAATATATACATATGCCAATATATATATATATATATATTGCTATATATATAGATATATCCTACTATATCTAATATCACAACCAAATAGCAATCAATCAATAACTGCAAATCTAACTTTAAATTTTTGAGTGAGAAGTTGTCACCTTAGCTTTTATTTTGCAATCCATTTCCATCTTGTCTCGATTTCCTTGATTTATACCGTGTATAAATATTTTTATACAACTGATTAATATTCGAAATAATCGAATAATAAATTTTCGTTTTGATTGTTAAATTAATCAATAGTTTTATTTAAACCAATATTTTTCCTTTAATAATTGATTTAACCAAAGATTTTATTTTAACTAACTAATTCCTTTTTAAAATAATTTCTTTTAAATAATCAAATTTATCTAACTAATGATTAAATTCTACCTTTTATTTTAATAAATGTGATTAACTAAAAATTATATTTTAAACTAACAATTTTATTCTTAATATAAAAATTTGAACTAATATTTTCCTTTAAAATCTTTTAACAACTAAAAATAACTAAATTGATAAATAGACAAATTAATTGCCATTTTTTTAAATTGTGAAATATTAAATATTTTACTGTAAAATTCCTTTTTGAATCAAAATACATACCTATATATGCATTTTAAAATCTAGTGAAATAGAAATCTGTTTTCTGTACATATTTAACTTCATATTCAAATTAAACAACTATTTCATATCTTCATTTTTTTTCTTGTATATACATTTATATATATAAATTTAAAATTTGCATAAAATTTTTCTATAAAAATAACTGATACCTTACTGTAAAAATTTAAATACTGATTACACATTATTATTACTTTTATCAAAATGAAATCAAAATAACTAGCAATTATACCTCACTGGAAATCGACGAACCTAGCTTCGTTCACGCGATCGACCCCCCTGACTCGCTGCTGCCGCCGCCGCTATCTCAGGTCGTCGCCATCTCCACGCGAGTCGCCGTGCCGCTCCACCTACTACGGCCTACGCGACTTCACTGACCAAGCCACCATTGTCGATCGCAACCCCAAAATCGCCGCTCGAATGCCTCGAACCCTAGTCGCGATCCTCACTTCCCCTCGAGCGCGCGCCCCCTGCAGATCGTCGCCGCCAGTTAGTTACAAGCTCACGCTACAGAGCTCGGCTGCGGCCATGAATGTTGATTTGGGGGGGGGGGACTCGATTTGGGATTTAAGAAGGCTTCGGCCATTTTGTTTTCAATTGAGAGAGAGATGGATTTGCCTTCGAACGAGAAATAATTTATTCGGCCATGATTTCTTCGATTTTTTTTCTTTGAATTCAACTGAAAGAAAATGTCGTGCTTTTAACAGAGAAAAGATCGTGCTTTCACGATTTCATATCGCGATTTCAGGCGCGATACTAGGCTGAAACAAAGGGGCGTGTTATAGAGGAAGAACGTGGTGTGTTGTTGACTAAATTTAAATTTAAATTGAATTCGTTGAAAATTTCAACGCGTTTACTCACCGTGTGCTCACATAACAACTCGGAAAAATACGAAATTTGAAATCCGAGAATAATTCAATATTACGAACCCAATGGAACTAGTTTCGTCGAATTCCGAGACTGTGCCTCGGACGGCTATTTTTAAATATCGATTCAAACGATTAAAATTTCAAAACTGAACAAATCACTTCTAAATTCAATTCTGAAGCTTCTATTATCTTCAGTATTTTCAATATGAATTTTACAAGCCTTTAAAATATTTTTAATCAGCTTAAAATTAAAGATTCAAATTTTTATTCAACTTTCAATAGATTAAATTCTATAATTTAATCGCCAAATTCAAAGTTATATTGAAAATTCAATCCAAACCATCATTCAATTATTTAAAATTAATTAAATATTTTCAAATTAAATTGTTCAAAATTCTGGGTCGTTACATAGATTGAAAATTTAAACTAGAGGCCGAGCTTAATTAAATAAATAGGCTATGAAAGGTTTCATATGTTTAGAAAACAATTAATGCAAGGGCTTAATAGGAAATTGCCGCAACATAATCCCATTGCCTTAAAATCTCGTTTTCTTTAATTTACACGTTTATTTTGCAAAACTCAAAAACGTAAATCAAAAGCTCAAAGTTGGCCATTACCTAGGGAAGAAAAAGGGGAAAATAAAATTTAAGCTAAACAGTCAAGCAAGGAGGATTAATACAAGATCAAGTCTCAAGTCCTTATCTTAATCAAGGTGAATAATAATCAAAACTATTTCTATTTTTTTAATGATCACTTGATTTCGAGGGTTAAATTTAAATCCATTTAGATGATTTTTGATAATGATATGCTAGGATTTCATGATATGTTGTTTGATAAATGTTATATACGGTTTTAAGGCTAAAATCATTATATTGTATTTCGAATGCCATGAGGAATTTATATGTTATGTAAAACATTATTTCGGAGATGGGTTTTAATTTTCATAATTTTCCAAGCTATGAAAAATTTATTATTAATTTTCACAGAAAAATAAAAACAATTGGGTTTACAAATTAATTTCGGTTATATTATGAAGAATTTAAGTCTGAAATTTATATATGCTAAATAACATATTAACAGTGAATTTCTACGATTTTTGGGGCTACGAAAATTAAATTATTTTAGATGGAGGACTTAAATGTTTTACTTGTTTTACTTAAGGAAGGGTTTGTTTGTAACATCCCCTATCCGGAGTCCCAAAGCTAAGCGAAGATGCTGAATCATCCATAGAATTAACTTTCGATGATCAAATACGGTATTGTTAATGGTATCCATAATATTAGAAGCACATGAATATGAAAAAATTCACTTATTTTAAAATCAACTTTTCTCATTACATTTTAAAACATAGTTTCATATCCAAGTTACATAACCCCAAACGTTTCCCAGGTTCAGATCAATTATAATTATTACATAAATACGCCAAGAGCGACATATGAAAATACACCCTTGGATGACCATGATACTAAATAGTCATAACAAACTTAATACAACACCGTGGAAATAAAACAAAACAACTCCTAAGCATAGCTAGCATCAGCCTCCTGCTCGTCTCCGGAAGCTTTGTTCGTCCATCTACCAAAACCTGAAAATCTTCAACCATCAGCCTACTCAAATCAATTTTGATCACCTTAGATTTTATAGGGAAATAGAGTCAGATATAAAGTCTCGTGTGAATAATACTATATAACTTGTTTATATGATATTAAGTGAGATCACGCCGCTTAGAGGAATGTGTTTCCCTTCACTAATATCCCTTTTTAACAAAATATCTTTTGCAAACCAAAACCCTACAACCAAACTAGTTAAAATAATAATATCAATGTCACTTAAGCATATAAATCAGGTAATCAATGGGCTATCTATCCGAACACTATAGTTTTGTTTGGCGAATTACAAACCTTTCGTTGACTCGGGCCTACCACACAATATAGACAGATAATCTACTTCTGTTAGGTACTCCTCTTCTGGACAGTCTGTCCGCAACTTAGTTCCCCAAGATCAACTGATCCTAATGGTTTTGCGGGTTCACCAATAACCTATCGCTCCTCTATAGATTCATTTCTGTGTGTAACATTGTTTTAGGCTTACCTGTGACGAAGCCCTACACAGCGGAATTTTGGACTTATATTAGCTGGGGGCCACTAGCTAAAGTATTGGGCACGACCCCATACCAGTCCCACCTCGTATTCTAATATCTAAGTCATTTTACTTAGGGTCATCTACCCATAAAATTTTCCTTAAAAACATTTTATCTCAAATTGATTTAAACATTTGAATCATACTTTAAACAAGGAAAATATACTCTATGCTTTACTCAAATCACCTTGCCATGTTATATAGATTTTATACAAAACTTTGTTGATGAAAAAATTCAAACCTTTGAAAGTACCCCTTTTGAAACCATTAAAGGAACCCCTTTCGAACCAAATAACTACTTTGCTTTAGACCGAAAGGACAAAACATACCTTTTGAAACCATTCTTAATAAACCTTTCGAAAATATTGAAAAACCTTTCTTTCGAAAGCTTTAAAACCTTAGACATCCTCTTATCAAAACACTATAAACATTGCCTTTTGGAAACATTGAAACTTTCCATTTAAAACCTTTCGAAACCTTTGGAGAAACACCCTCTTTGAAACCTTTATCTTAAACCTTTTGAAAGCACTAAATCCTTTTCATAAAATCAAACCTTTCGAAAGCGTTTGGGATCAAGTAAAACACGTGGAATAACTTTTCAAAACCATTAGAAACTAGTCCTTTCATAACCTTTTGGGCTTAACTTTCAATGGAACAAAAGGGTCATAAAACAACTAAGTCGAAAGCACTTTTTCGAAAGCAATTTCCTAGGTAAAAGAAGTGGATGGTGTCGAAATGACCCTACGAAAGCATTAGAGAAGTGGCTAAATTTTAAAAACATAGTAACCCTTTCGAAACCTTTTGCTTCGAAAGGTGGAAAGCGACAGCAAGGGGTTTTGACCCCTTCGAAAGAATTTACTTAAATAAAAAGGCACACCCACTTTCAAAACTATTCCTTAAAATGATTTGACTCAATCGAAAGCCAACCAAGTCGAAAGCATTCCTTTCAAAGAAAAGTAGGCACATTTTCATTTAAAAACAAAGTAAGGCTTCGACCCCTTCGGAACCTCTTGTTTCGACCTAGTATCTTTCGTCTATATCCAATTCACATGTACCAAGTCTTTGATACCCTGTGCTTTGGTTTTGACGGAGATGGAGGCGGAAGTAAGGTATCGAAGGCTAGGTGCCGTAAGTGGCGAAGCATGTAAAAACATGTATAAACTGATTTTTAACTTTTTAAAGCAATTCTTTTCAACTAACCTGCCATGTTTGTCAAATCATGATCGATTGCTAATTTCTTTCCTAAAAGCATCGCCGAAATTTCTAAAATAAACAAATTAATTATTTACAAAATGCCTATTTTTCTTTTATAAATGTATAAAACAGTTAAGTCTCATGCCTTAAACAATTTTACATACTTATTAAAGCACTTAGGAAAAATCTATAAAAATTTCCCATAAATCGTTTTTAATATGTTTTCTAACATATATTAATTTCTGATCCAAAACATACATATATTAGCCGTAACTAATTTTAAACCCAAATAACCATTTTCTTCACTAGAAAATTAGAATTATATCTACATTAATTCAAAAAATTATGAAAATTGAAAACCATCTCTAAAATATCATTTTGGACTTTATTCTAAAATCGCAAGGCATTTGGATGTCATGTAATAGGGTTTTCACATTAAAAAATATCATAAAATCCATATGACATAGCATAAATCATCAACAAGCATATATCCATTTTAACAATCAAAATATGGCAATATACTTTGCAAAAATTATTCAGATCTGATCAAGAAACCAAAAAACATCAAAAATATGAGATGTAACCTATTATTCATTTTAGCTTTGTGATTAAGGAGTTGAGATTTGATCTTGGATTTGATTAATCTTCCTTTTGATTCTTGCTTTAGCTTCTGCATAATTTTCCTTAATGGTGGTCGGCCACTATTTTGTTGTGTTTTTTTTATTGTGAGAATGAATGTGGCCTAAGGGTTTAGGGTATAAGAATATACTTTATTCCTACTTTACCCCTTATCTAACTTCCCTTATGTATTTCATTTTGATTCATCTTGGTTCATTTGTTAATGAGGCACGGCTACCTCCATTAACATAAATCTCAATCCCTAACCTTTTCCTTATTTTATTTAATTTAACTAATTAAATTCCCTAAATAATGTTAACCAAAATTAGGGTCGTTACAAACTCCACTCCTTAAAAAATTTCGTCCTCAAAATTACGACAAGTTACTCATATAAATCAATTAATAAGGTAAAACATACCATGAAACGAATCTAGATAAGCATATCTAATCCTACCCTCTGTTTCCCAAGTATAATCTTTCTCATCCTTGCTCCATTAGACCTTAACTAATCTGGCTGTCCTATTCCTTAGCCTCTTCTTATCTCTCACGACTATATGAACTGGCTTTCTAACTATAGTCGAATTCGTCTCTATTACTAAGTACTCTAACACGGTCGGTGCTATAGTAGTCTCCGGGTCTCTAATATACTTTCTTAGTTGAGAAATATGAAAAATATCATGGACTCCTGCTAGACTATTTGGTAACTCTACTCTATATGCGAGTTCCCGATCCTTTCTATAATAGGAAATGGTCCGAAAAATCTCGATGCCAATTTCCTTGATTTCCCGAAATGAATTACACCTTTCGTCGACAATACCTTGACGAAAACATGTTCTCCTACTGAGAACTCTAAGTCCTTCCATCTTCTACCAGTATAAGCCTTTGCCTAGATTGAGCTTCTTTCAACCTGGCCCGAGCCAACTCAATCTTCTCTACAACTTCTCTAACGAAATCCGGACCAAGAACCAACCTATTCTCGGTTTCTAACCAACAAATGAGAGATTTGCATGGGATTCCGTAAAAAGCTTCAAACGATGTCGTCCTTATACTAGCCTGATAACTGTTGTTATACAAAAACTCGACTAAGTCTAGTTGGTCTTCCCATGATCCCCCAAAGTCTAATACATAAGCTCGTAACAAATCTTCTAATACTTTGTTAACTCTTTCCATTTTCCCATCAGTCTGTGGATGGTAAGCGATACTCATTTTAAGCTTGGTACCTAAATTATCCAATAGACTCTTCCTGAAATCGCTAGTGCATAAGGACTCTCTGTCACTTACTATACTATTAGGAATTCCATGAAGTCTAATTATATTATTCTTGAATAATTTAGCCAAAACAGATGCCGTTCAGGTTGACTTAATTGGAATGAAATGGGCACTCTTGGTTAGTCTATCCACGATGACCTATACACTTTCATTTCCTCGATTTGATCTTGGCAACCATCTATAAAATCCATCGAAACAGAATCCCATTTCCATACTGGAACATCTAATAGCTGAAGCAACCCAGTTGGTTTCTAATGTTCGGCTTTTACCTGTTGACAGCTCAGACACTGCTTCACTCATAAGCCTACATCCTCTTCATACCTTCCCATAAGAAACTTCTCTTCATATCCTGATACATTTTAGTTCCTCCTAGATGGATAGTGAATTTTGAACGATGGCATTCTTTAAGAGCATCTTTCCTAATGTTTCCTACATTTGGAATTCGAAACGCATAGTTTTCCTTTCTTTCTCAACCATCCATTCTGGTCAAGACTAAAATCTTTCAAGTCATTGCTCACTGTTCCATCTCTTAACTTCCTAATCCGCTCAGCTAATGTTGGATCCTCTTGTAACGACCCTGGATTTTGACCCTATTTTCTTAATAAATATTTAATCCAATTAAATAAAATGTAAACTGATCATTCTAAAATAAATAAATCTTTTGGAATGATTGCCATTTGTTTATATAAAATTGTATTTTGGAAAGAACAGTTAGATTTGAAAATTTAAAATAAATCTCTTACATAGTATTCATCTTATATAATTGAAGTAAAATATTTCACTTTGTTTACAATTGATAAATATTATATATAGGTTATAATGTTGAAATAAAAATCAAAGACTATCAAATCAAAATAAATCAATGTAAAATGCAAGTAAACTTATAAACGACGTTAAATATTGTTAGTCAACATACAAGGAGAATATATCAAATTGAAAATAAAAGTAAGATGAATCAGTTTATAAACAAAATATAAAAATCAAAATCAGGCTGCACTATGAAAAAATAATAAAAAATAATAATATAACACACTTATATACATGAGCAAGCTTCTTAAGTAAGACAAGGTAGATTAATTAATGAAACCACCTGGACATCTATCGAGTATAGGATAATAATAACAACCAGAAAAAATTAATTAATGAAGCCACAAATCAATCTTATCAGCCTACAAATTTTTCAAACCAAATCTCTGCTCAACATAAAAAAAATATCTCTAGTACATTAAAATATCTTGCCTAAATATCATCAGCCTGTAACTTTCATCCATATACCATCTTATATTTCATTTTCATTCCTAAATCTAAACTTGAAGAGAAAATAAAATATATAAAACCAACAACAACTTGACCAACATCAGTATCATCAAAGCATAACTTTGGAAGCATAATATCAGGCTGTGATCACCTGGAAAGAAGGACCAAGCCTTACTCTCTGTTAAATCATTTTGTGAGTAAACATACTTTTCTTAAATTTTAAGTATGATAATTAGCTTCTGATGTTTGTGTTGCTATATATATATATATATATATATATATTGATAATAAATGGACCTGTATTTATTTTATGCACTGGAAGCTCTCTGTCCTTGATTTGTTTCAAGCTTCTGAGCAAAAGGAGTAAAGGATATTAATACATATCCATTTAAATTAATTTACAACCTAGATATGTAAGTAATTCAGATTGTTTAACTTAAAACAAAAGCTTGGGAATGTATTTGAAGTATAACAGTAAGATATAAACACTGTTTATTTCAAGTTACAGGTAAAAGAAGCAAAAGGTCAAAATTAGAATGTTTAAATTTGTGAGTTCAATAACATATTCTGAATTCATTCACATAGTTAGGATTTATAACATAAAAATTATGATTTTTAAACAAAGGTATTAAGAGCAGTTTTAAAGGGAGGCCGAATTGGATTTTTGTAAATTCTGGATGATTGAGTAAATTTTAATTGTTGTAATTTGATATAAAGGAAGCTTGTAGATAATTTAACACAAGAAAAATACAAAGAAAATTTTCGAATGCATAAATTTTGAGGGTGAGTTAAACTTAGGGTTTTGTTCTTTTGTTTCCTGTGCTCGGAAAAATTGCCATTTGCATCACACTAGAGTGATCGAGTGCGACGTGCGTTAAGGTGGAGGTTGAGGAGAGTCTGGACGTGGTGTAGGCGAGGTGGTTTCGCCTCCGGTGGTCGTAGCTGGTAGGGCGAGGCAATTTTTCTCGGTGTCGTTCGAACTTTGGTTCGAGCATCAGGTCATATTTTGATTTGATCATCTTCGAGAGGAATTGAGTTGTGATTTTGGGTTTCGAGACGATTAGTGGTTTGTGAGTGGCGACAGGGGACGCCAAAGGTGAGCCGAACCACCGTGCACGTGCACAGTGGCGTTGGATGTCAAGTTGGGTTGCCGTGGCCATTGCGTGCTCTTGCGCGAGTTGAACTGGTTTCTGCATCGAGTAATTTATGGGTTCTACGCGTGAGAATTTAAATACTGTTGTTGTTTCATTTATAACTTAAGTTTAAAAAAAATGAGAAGAAGGAAGAAAAGAAACAGGAAAGAGAAGAAGAGGGTAAAGTAGAGAGAGCTCGGGGGAAAACTGAGGAGTACTCGGGTTTGTCACGAGGGAAGATGGAGTTGCCTCGGGTCTTGTCGTGTCTAATTACTTTAAGCTTCTTGATTAACAAAGATCAACAGTAAAGAATATTTGTTAGTTTAAAGTAAGTAAGTAATTTAAATTTATTAAGAATATGGGTTGTAAAAGGGGTAATTAATTGGTATAAGGCAATTAGTATGTAAATTTATTTTATACTGAAATTAATTAATAACTATAATTAAATTTGTAATTAAAAATTAATCATGTGTTAAATCAATTTAAGTCTTAAGAATGTTAGCTAATGACTTAAAAGTTAATTAATAAATGATAATTAACTTAAGTGATTAATTAAAGATTATATAGTTAATAAAATTGATAATAATTGATTAATTAAAGTAATTTGTGATAATTAAATAACTAATTAATTTTTAATAAGTTAGTTAATAATTAATAATTAAGAATCAACTAATTAACTGAGCAATTAAGTTGAGTAATTAAATAATTAATTTAAGATTAGATGACTAATAAATTAATAATTAATGATTAACTAAGTAATTAATTGATCACTAATAAGTTAATTAACCAGTAATTAATTAAGCAGAATAAAGTAGTTTATTCTTAAGAAATTAATTAAGAAGAATAAAGTAGTTTATTCTTAAGAAATTAATTAAGTTAAGTAAACCAAACCGTGTTGGTATGAATTAGTAATTCTGTTTGATTTACTCTGATATTTGTTGATGATATTTCTGTGATATGTTATGGATATCTATGATAACTGTGTATGATTTATCTGTTTTAACTGTTATGTGAATTCTAATATTAATTGAATTGTTAAGTTAAATAGACAACTTGGCCCTTAAAATGGCGTTTGGATTCCGATGAGACCGGGATTGGAAGAATCAATTTTGATTCTCTGAAAACCACATCGATCCAAATTAAACGATAGGTCGTGACTTGTCATTTGGTGATCGAGATGGTGTTTCAGAATGCAAGGGTTATCGTCGTTAACTCTGAGGGTGATTCCAAAATGAGTATAACGAGATAATGCCTTCGGTTTCATTCAAACCCGGAACGAACTTGTATGGATTGAATGCTTTCAGCACATCGTCAGGCGGACGATGAGCATTCTAAGAATAATGTTCAATAAAGGTAATCGCAGCCTCAAGCCTCATCAACCGGGAATGGCTAAAACAGGGGAGATGCAGCAAGGTTAGGTGGGTCATGCCCAAGCCGGACAAGGTATTTCCCTGTCTAGATGTCCCTTTTATTTCGGCTGTGTGGGCATTTGTTGGCCACAACTGCGGGGTTATCTTGTTCGGGACTGTTCAGTAAGGAATGGTTCCGGCCTTGTGTTGTAGGGGGTCGGGAGTGATCCTCGGTACGGTGATCTAGGCCCCGTACTGTGACGGACGGTACCTCGGTAGCCCTGCCATTGTTGGAAACCCATTTTCCCTACGAGACCCTATGGTTTTGATTTGTATTACCCACTTTCGTGGCTAGTAGCTGGAATTTAATGAATGTAACAATTTCGGCTATTTTCTATTTACTTGAAAACCCTAGACACTATTATAATATCACTGAATTTCCTATAGAATGTTTTGGTTAGCGTAAGGTAAGAAAACTTACCCGTATTTATTTGTGGGGAGTCTTACGTGATACCTTTATTTCAAATGATTTTCAAAGTTAAACAATTTTAGCCTGTTTACTCATACCAGACCCATGTCTGACCCGGAGTTTATATTTTGTTTTTCATAAACTCTTGGGTACTCAAATTTTGATGAGTAGCCAAGTGATAGGTATTTGGGAGTGTTGATTTTCTAAAAAAGCTTTGGAAAGAAGACCAGACGTATGTATCTATATATGTAGTTCCACTGTGTAGTTAGTTGATGCTGTATTTTGAATGTATGTATGGACACATAAGTATATGACAGTCCTGTTATATATTGTATGACTTTGATGTATGTATAACTATGTAATAGTTATGTGAGATTCTGATGTTGTGATTCTTTCTTTCTTTTCTTTTCTATTTCTATCCCTTTCTTTCTTAATGATGAAACGTCTTTCTAGGGTTAGAAAGGCGGGTCGTCACACCTCTCCTTGCTTAGAAGAAATCCTACAGATCATATCTAATTGAATTTCTAATCATGACAACAATACAGTCTCCATACTAGAATCACTCTTAGACCTTCATTGTATTCTGCATGTAGTCAATGCTTTTAAATCTTTCCACTTAGCTATCGTTCCCAACACTGCATTCTGATGTTCTCTGTTTAGTGCATCTGCAACCTTGTTGCCCTTTCCTGGTGTGTACTCATTTCCAAAGTTATAAGCAACAATAAACTCCAACCACCTCTATTATCTCATATTCAGCTCCCTTTGAAAGAATAAATACTTCAATGACTTATGATCCATATATAACTCAAATATTTCTCCCAAAAGGTAATGTCTCCATACCTTCGATACAAAAATCACCTCAACTAATTCCAAATCATGAGACATATACCTATCCTCATACGGCCTAAGTTGTCGAGAAGCATAGGCAATCACTTACCTCTTTGCATTAACACAACTCAAAACCCTATTCTACATGCATCTGTATATACTACTAAATCCCGATTCCCTTTTGGAACAACTAACACAGGTGCATTATTCAGTAAGTTTTTCAGCTTTTGGAATGCCTCCTCACACATATCGGTCCAAACGAACTTCACATCCTTTCGCGTTAGCTTGGTCATCGGCGTTGCTATTCGCAAAAAATCCTTAATGAATCTTTGATAATACCCCACTAATCGAAGAAATTTTTTATTTCAGTCTGTAACGGCCCGGAAATTTTGATCCCGAAAATTCCAAATAGTTAGAAAAGAAAAGAAAGAGAAAGAAGAAGAAATCAGAAACAAGACACAGAAACCTCACATTCGCAGCGGATTAAAATATAATATCACATAATAACAGTTTACAAAGAAGAACTGTATCAATACACTTATATTTATAAATCAGAGTTACAACCATTACTGTTCTCTGGACAGTTTTAAATAATATGTTCCAATTATACAATAATATATCATAAGGGTAAGCACTCCATACGTTTCAGCCATCCAACTCGCCTCCTGAGCTCCAGAACGTACTTACCTGAAAATCTGCAATACTCGGTCTGACCCGAGTATCTCAGGTCTCTTCCAGTTATTCACCACTTCGATCTTAGTTGGATTTATAGACAACCCTATCTCTGAGACTGCATGACCAAGGAACTTCACTTCCTTCTTTTAGAAATGACACTTTTAAAACTTCGCATTCAACGATGCTGCCTCAACATCTCAAGCACCACTCTAAGATGAACTTCATGCTCCCTTTCATCCTTAGAGTATGTAACGAGCCACTATTTTGGACGATTCGAATCGACAATAATCCACACATCTCTGACTTGAATAATTCAAAATAATAGATTGTGATAAAATTTGGAGCAAATGAAATACAACCATAGAATCATAGACACCGAAATATCAGAATAACTCACAGCGAAAATTAAAATACCATAGTACTTCATGAAGCTACTATAACAAATTCTCAAAACAAAATACATAATATCAGTTTGAAAAACATATACAATAGAAATCTCAAATACAAAGAAGTTTACAAATACCAGAGCTAAAATAGGAAACTGAAACTGAAAGGGAATAGATAACTAGACAAGCAGAATCTCCAGCGACTCCTAGCTCTAGAAAAGAAATCCAAAGCAAAGCCGTGAATACTCAGGCTGACCCGAGCGTAAAGTAAAAAACAAAACACTCGAGTCAGGATTAACATTCTTATATCCATAAATCCGACTCAAGTGAAATATCAACTGAAATACAATTAACTTAAAGGATGTTGGGATACCCATCCTCTAAGGATTAGTGGAACTATCTACAATGTAGAAATATACACTATAACACCGTGGTCATTTCAAATTAATTTATACTTCAAAACTTAAATATCGTTTCATTTAAAATGTATCTATTTTCCAAAATACTATATATATACTAACTAATTTATAAAGTAAAGTATTTGTAATTTCCTCAAAACTTCACAAATCGCTTCAAAAATCAACCCGACTTTTCCATTCAAATTTAGTTCAATCTAAATTTATCAATTTCCATTCAATTCAGGTTCTGACTAAACAAATTCAAATTTTATCGATTTCGAATACAAATTTGAACCACAAAATAAACATTTAAATTCCAATATATTTCAGGGCTTTAAATATTCAACATTTCAAAACTAAATTTAAAATTTCATATAAATGTTGGTTTAACTTCATTATTTTATAGCCTTGGAATATTTACTTAATAAATTCAATATCGTTTAAATAAACTTGAATTACAGTTTACTATATTTTCCTTCAATTTCTTTAATCGGGAAATATTCATTTAATTTCCTAAATCAAAATCAAGTTATAAGATCATATCCAAAAATTCCAAATTCAATAGTTTCAAAGCAATTTTATTAAGTAAAATTCTTAACTAAATACAATTTTAATAAATTCAACATTATCTTCCTTACTTATACAAATCATTGAAAAATCAATTTAAGAATTTACTACTTAACATAATATATTAATTAAATCATTTTATTTTAAAACTTATTTATATATCAACCATTTCCAATATTAAATAAACCATATATATATATATATACTTTCAAAACCATAAAAATCCTTTTAAAATATTTATATATAGACCAACGGTGTCTGTATATAATTTCCTATCCTATGGCCAAGTGATACAGATACTTATCATTTCAATCCGTAATTTAAATATATACGGATAGATATCATTTCGACCCACAATCCCAAATTCAATTCAAATGAAAATAGCTTGGGTCTATCATTTCAACCCATAACGATTTTCTCCTATTCTAAAGTCCGTTCGGGCATGTATCATTTCAACCTATAGTGAATTCTATACTAATAGGGAACTTGCAGAGTGATAACTGATAATATAGAATATAACAACAGACATATATCATCAATAATAATATAATATAAACACAGGATATGGTGTCATATCCCATAGGTGAACAGTTACAGATACTAGCATATATAACAATTTAAATAAATAATAGTTCAAACTAGCAGCATATTTCAATAGTCGTTTCAGTTGAAATCAAAGTTAATAAATATAAGAACATTAATTGTGAGTGATTGCTCACCTTTCGAGGTTAGAGAGATAGACAACGAAGTGAACTACAAAATCCAAAGCAACGCTGGATGGACAAGATTTGATGTAGAAAACATGCACGATGGACAAGGCTCATAATGGGAAATCGAAGAGAACGATTGAATCAGTCGATGTAAATTTGAACTAAATATATATAAATCAATATTTAGTTTAAAACCAATAAATAAAATTAATCATCGTATATACATAAGATTGAAATAAATACTTGTATACTATATTACCCATATTTCAAACCAATATCCGTACACCATCTAAAATTTAAATCTTTATAAAAGTAACCTTTTATATATATACATAATATAAAAAATCAATTTTCATTTAATATCATATGTATTCTTTCAAAATTGTACGGCAACGCAGGCATGAATTTATATACATTATCTTTATACATTACAAACATGCAGACTAAAAATTTAAGTGCAGACTTTAAATCACACTTAAAACATATATACAATATATATATTGAAACAAATATATATATATATATATATATATATATATATATATTTAAATCAATCTTAAACTTTAAACATATATATTGAATTTAAAGCATATCTATAATAAAAATCAAAACGTTTATGGGTATGTACAAAATCATTATTATATCCAAACTCATATTTAGAATACATACCTAATATATATTTTAAAGTCAATACCCCTTATAAAATCAAAGTGACTTGCTTTAAAATCAACATATAATTCTTATGCAACCCAGGTAGCAGTATATAACCATAACTATATACATAACTGCATAAATGTTACACTTAAACACGTTACATATTTAAAACTTATACCTTCCATTTTAAATCCAAGTATAGAAACAATAGGCCCTGACTTAAAATGTCACATAAATGAAAAAATGCAGGTCGTATATGTGTATAGGTGTAAACTATGTATGCAAGCTATTCAGACATGTGCCTATTAAATCAAAACATGTGTATATATATTATATGTTAAAACAAGATATGAACATAGAATTCAAACTCATGTACACAATATATAGACTAATATTTGTTCATGATATTTCTCTGATGAAATCATACAGATTGAAATCCAACTATTCTAAACTTCTTATATGATATATAATAGTATGCAGACTTCTAAACTTCTTATATTATATATAAACAGTATGCAACAACCCAATGTATATTCGAAAGTCAGACTAAACAAATTTCAATAAATACTCATATAAAACTAACCATAGAACAAATGCAAATGTTTATAACCTTAAAATTAAATGTATAATTGCGCTGCACTATATAAACTTACTTATATTTTAAAATATATATTTGGAACATGTTATACTTCAAATAAAGGAAAAGCAAAAGCAATATTAACAAGAAGAAAACAAAAGAAAAGGATGAAAAAGAAGAAGAAAAAGAAAATAAAGGAAAAGCATGCGGCCATTTACCTGCTGCTTCACGCGAAAGAGGAGATGAAGGTCTATTGATATGGAGTAAGGTATGTACGTGTGATTTGTATTTATAAGAGAAGCCTCAATTTGATAAAGTGGAAAGAAATTTTGTTTAAAGTGGCAAGAGAAAATGAAGGGATTTAATTCCTATTTTAAAAAAGGAATAAATGGAAAAATGAGAACCCTTCCTATCTTCACGTGAATTGATAGGCTACATGTAAGGAACGGCTATAGGTATTGAGGAATAAGTTAAGGTAGGAAATAAATAAATAGGTAAATAAAGAGGTAGGAAATCAAAAGGTAGGGAAAAGGGGCAAGAAATAAAGATAGTAACGGCTAGAGGAAATTTAGGAATTTATTCCTATTAATTGAGAATAAGTAAAAAGGAAAGAGGAAATTCTCACACGTGAATGACAAGGCAAGCTTTTTCATTTCTTTCCTATAGAAAAGCCCGATTTTTTTTTCCAGCTAAGGTAAGAAATTAAAGAGTGCGTATAATAAACGCAATAATTAAAATGAAACGTACGCCCAAAATAATTAACGAAGTAACATAATTTAAATTTATATGTTTCTTATTTATTTAGTAAATATGCTAAAGAATATATCAGGAAATAACGTATGATTAATAACGCCAACTAATTAAACAAGAATGGATATAAAACGTGTCAAGTAAACGTATAATTTATTGCCTTTTTACATATTATTTATTACTATATTTAAAATTTGATGGAATGAACATTACTTTCAAATATTATCATAATTTACATTAACAAAATATTTAATTATATTTATTAAAATTTATTTCTCAATTTTCTAAATAAAATCAATTAAAATGTTGCAATTGTGCATTAACTATAATTCCCATTTATATTGAAATTTGCCAAAGATAACATTTGCATTTCTTTTCATTAATTTGTATTCCCTTCAAAAACCTTGACTAGTATTGTTTACCTTTCATTTACTTAACACATTCTCATTCCCATTAATGTAACCTTTAATTATATTTTTATTAGAATTTTATTTCCCATTCCAATTCAATCAACAAATTAAACATGTAACTTATAATAATTGTTTACAAGCCAAGGTTACACTTATGTTTATCATACTTCAACCAAATTTTATAATTACGTACATATTACCGAATTCATTGAATTACTATTAATAATATATAAATTCCTTTAGTTATACAGAACTTACACTTATTTACTTATTTTATATTTTTATTTTATACCAAGTGCAACAATATACACAATTTCATTTCCATTGTGATTTTACTTAAATTGTCAATAATTAGTTCTTAATAACCATGGCTACAATTCATTCTTAACATTTACTTCAATATAAATTATAAAAAATTTATTTCTTTCTAAATTTAATTTCAAAAATCTTATCAATTCAACTAATTTATTTATCAAAATTTATAGGTCGTTACACTCTCCCCCCACTCAAAACTTTTCTTCCCCGGAAAGGAATGAGGTACGGAAAACACAGAAAAAAAGAATGAAATAGGACTAAGACAAGATGATAAGAAGATTAAAATTATACCTGATAACTATTGTTATAGGTTAGTTTATCCAGGTGGAAAGTAGGAATGGCTAGAAGGGAAGATAGGTTGAAAGACAAGGATGAACCACTATTTTAAAATTATACAAATTTCAATTATTTAGAAAGGTAAAATAAATGATCAAAATATCCTTTATGTGATACTTTATCAAAATACTTTTATAACTCGATGTCTTAACAAGTTTATCCTTGTTCCTGTAGACTCTGGCAGTGCGTTGATCAGGCGCAAAGCTAGAATTCTCCAGGTACTTAGTAGAATTGTCTCAACACCTAGTGAAAATACTTGAAAAAATTTTAAAAACAGATATGGAAAGTACAATCCATACAAATCAACCAAACCTTTTGTCCAACCATGGATCGCAGATACACAAAGATTACGCCTGAATCCCCCAGGAAACATCTGTATCCGTAAGCTTTCTCAGCCCTGCGAATTTCGCCATGATGACTAGTAGACCGCAGATACACAAAGGTTACGCATGAATCCCCGTGGAAACATCTGTATCAGTAAGCTTTCTCAGCCCTGCGTATTTCGCTACTAAAAACCACCTATGTAGATCAAAGGATACACAATGGTTATGCATGAATCCCCCAGGAAACATCCGTACCCCTGGGCCATCTCAGCCAGGCGAATTACGCTACGCAGTTGTGCCAAGAAAAAAACCATGGCTTACGCCATGGTGGGACACTCGAGCATCACATCCGAAAAACCAAAAATCAGAGAAAATAATATCGATATAATGAATCCACAATGTGGCCACAGAGCGGATATCAAGTAGAAGGCACTTTCCACATCTTTACTTCGGAAATATATATCATATAATACCTTTTTCAAATCACTTTCAAATATCATACTTATATAAAGCCCATTATATATAAGATTTTATTTTCAAATCGAATACTTTCCAAAATCAATAGTATATCAAATCATACTTATAAGATTTCTCTTTCCAAATTGAGTACCTTTCAAATCAATAGTTTTTAAATCAACTTCATACTTATACAAATCCATTTTATATAAGTTCGGAAACCCCCAAATCAAGTACCTAATAATACAAGGTCCTCAATTTCAATTCATTTCAATATCAATTCATTTTCAAAATCATATACGATTTCACCAAGTTATTTCTTCCAAATTAAATATCGTCGATTTCAAAGTTTCCAAAAAACAGGTTTAGAAAATAATCCAAATTCCATATTAACCTAATTTAGGTCAAACAAATTCATTTCCAAAATCATCATATTAGTACTGGATTTACATTCCAATCTATTTTCAAAACCAAATATTTTTCTCAAAATTAATTTTACCTAAAAGGATTTCCAGGTTTATAACTACCCCTTTAAAACCTTTAAACTATTTATTACTATCAAAAGATCCAATTTACCTTTTGCAAATTATTTACTTAACAAAAGTTTCAAATTTATTTAAGTCATACTCTTCATATTTTAAGCATAAAAAACCAAACTTGTATACTTTATTAAATATTTTATACTCTTTGAAATTTCTTAGTTTTGAAAATTTAATCTCGATTTGGAAGTGCTCGAACCTTCAAAATAGTTGGTGAAATCAATTTCAATAGATAAGCTTATACCAAAACAAATCTGAAACTCAAGAACTGAACACCGACTCACTTTAAATCATTTCAAATGTGTGTGTGTGTATCTTCCGAATATCAAACCATACTTCAAAATCTGAAATCAAAATTGGTTTCATAAAATCACTCGCATAGCAAAGCTACTATAGTGGCCTCTCCCCCCACTCAGAAACTCGAAAATCAATGTCGATGATGCATGCATTCATCACCGAAATTATTTTCCAGCGACATAAGTGGGTTCTGGACTTTTATTTTCTTGAAAACTTGTTTTGAAATTTCTTCAAAATCATTGGAATTCGTTCAATTACATTTGAAACATTTCTTATTCGAAAAATATCTTTAAATCCTATTATTATATATTTCCCAAAATCTTAAAACCAATTTCAAAACACCGGAGGTCAATCTCTCAAATTTCGAATTAAAACCTTTCAGTTATAAATTATTTTTATATAAATCCAAATTCTTATATATAATTTTCAAAATTTCAAATCCTTTTGAAATTTCAAATTTTCATTTTTAAAAGGTATATAATCCTTATCGAAACATTTCACTTTTATATAAAAAAAGTGGTCATCCTTATCAAAATAATAATTTTGATGTATGCACAAATTCAAAATAAAACCAAACATAAATTTTCAAGGGAATTTTCAAGGATGGATTTCAGAACAAGCAGAGATTCGAATTTCAGATCATACGAAAACAGGAGCACATATATCTTTTTAGTTTGACAACTTCGGATAAGCAAAAGATACAATAGAGTTTACTGAATGCAACCTAACATACTACTGATGACAAACAGATCCACAGAATACCACCCTACATGAACAAGGCATCAGTATTTATTCTTCCGGGTGGTACTTCAACGGGTCCCGAACACTCCTCCTCGATATGCCCCCAACTTCTACACTTCTGGCATAAATGCAGCACAGTCCCATCTTCCTTCTCGAACTATGGGTACACAGCATACTTCCCATGCTGCCTCTCTAAACAATTCCTGGCTATATGCCCAAACCTCCTACACTCGTAGCAAACAGTTGGTGGGCCAACTGATGTAGTGGGTGCAGATTACACTTTCTTCACCTCCTGGCAACGACTAGGAAAGTGCCCCTCCTGACAGCATCTAAAGCAGAAGATCTTGTATCGGAAATGCTTGCTCCCCTTCTTCTTTCCTTTACCTCTTTTCCCACACATGGCAGCACAGTGACCCTTTTCCTGACACCGATAACAAATGACATGGTCATAAGGACCAGATCCTGCCCTTTCTCCACAGCTTTTCCCACTTCTCGACCGCTTCCTCCTGCTCCTTACGGGCCAATTCTCTTCATGCTCTACGAGCTTCTTTCTACTCTTCTGATTTTTCCATGCTCTAATAGCTTCCTTTCAACAAAGAATCCGAATCAAACAAGATAGAAGATGGATAAGACTATATAGATCGCGGGCGACCTTAACCGGTCAAACGTGACTTCAGGAATATAATAAATGCGGAAATCTAAGGAAAATCGACATTCGATCGCCAGGGAGAGAATCCAGGTTGAGCAGAAGGTAGATAGCATCGTAAAATCAAGGATACAGAAATCTCCAGTGAATCAATGCCAATTGTAAAGGAGTTTCACCCCTTTACAAATCATTCAAAGATTTGCGGAATCACCGATCTTTATAGAGGTCATTCCAAAGTGGAGTTACGGAATGCTCCAAAGTTCAAAAGGAAAAATAAGGAAGACAAGACTGGATTTCAGAACAAGTGGGAGCGTTCCAAAATACAAGGAATCCCAATCTATAAGAATTCTAACCAAGAGATTTCTAACAAGGTGGATACAGAAGGAATGAAACTTAGAAAATCTTGATTTCAGGATAAGAAGATTTTATACTAATATAATCTTTGAAAATCCTTTAAAAATCATTTAGAAATCATTTTATACTTCGAAAATACGTTCTCTCAAAAAGAAATGATTCTGAGATTGATTTTACTCACTCTAAGGTATTTCTACCCAATCTCTAATGAGTTTTTTGTTCCGCAGGCTATGGTTTGCCTAAAAACCAAAGCTCTGACACCAAATGTAACGGGCCGTGCCAATGGGGTAACGCCCACCGTAGCATACATTGGTACCTGTGTTCTGCCTTTACGGCTAGCCTCTCGACTGCACCACCAACCCTTGCGGGGACATGTAGGAGTAAGAGCCAACCTTTCGCTACCAAACCAGGAAGCGAGAACCCCTTATCATGCTGCACCCTCCAAGTGCAATGGCAGACACACATGTCTGACTTGAATAATTCAAAATAACAGATTGTGATAAAATTTGGAGCAAATGAAATACAGCCACAGAATCATAGACACCGAAATATCAGAATAACTCACAACGGAAATTAAAATACCATAGTACTTCATAAAGCTACTATAACAAATTCTCAAAATAAAATACATAATATCAGTTTGAAAAGCATATACAATAAAAATCTCAAATACATAGAACTTTAAAAATACCAGAGATGAAATAGGACAAATTAAACTGAAAGGGAATTGATAACTAGACAAGCAGAATCTCCAGCGATTCCTAGCTCTAGAAAAGAAATCCAAAGCAAAGCCGTGAATACTCAGGCTGACCCGAGCGTAAAGTAAAACACAAAACACTCGAGTCAGGATTAACATTCTTATATCCATAAATCCGACTCAAGTGAAATATCAACTGAAATACAATTAACTTAAAGGATGTTGGGATATCCATCCTCTAAGGTTCCGTGGAACTATCTACAATATAGAAATATACACTATAACACCGTGGTCATTTCAAATTAATTTATACTTCAAAACTTAAATATCATTTCATTTAAAATATATCTATTTTCCAAAATACTATATATATACTAACTAATTTATAAAGTAAAGTATTTGTAATTTCCTCAAAACTTCACAAATCGCTTCAAAAATCAACTCGACTTTTCCATTCAAATTTAATTCAATCTAAATTTATCAATTTCCATTCAATTCAGGTTCTGACTAAACAAATTCAAATTTTATCGATTTCGAATACAGATTTGAACCACAAAATAAACATTTAAATTCCAACATATTTCAAGCTTTAAATATTCAACATTTCAAAACTAAATTTAACAATTTCATATAAATGTTGGTTTAACTTCATTATTTTATAGCCTTGGAATATTCACTTAATAAATTCAGTATCATTTAAAGAACCTTGAATTACAGTTTACTATATTTTCCTTCAATTTCCTTAATCGGGAAATATTCATTTAATTTCCTAAATCAAAATCAAGTTATAAGATCATATCTAAAAATTCCAAATTCAATAGTTTCAAAATGTTTTAATTACGTAAAATTCTTAACTAAATACAATTTTAATAAATTCAACATTATCTTCCTTACTTATACAAATCATTGAAAAATCGATTTAAGAATTTACTTGTAACGATCCTGAATTTTTATTTAATTTAAATTAATAATTAAAAGAAATTTTGAATAAAATTTATAAAATTGATTTTAAATGGAAGCGAGTTTCCCCAAGTTCAAATATATTCTATATAAATCATTTAAATTTTTAAGTATTGTATATACATGTATATATGTGAATATATATATATGTATATGTATATTTGGATATATATGAGTCAATTTGAAATTATAAAATTTTGAGTGTATATATATATATATATTGATTTGAATTTAAATCTTAGATGAATGATTTAATAAATATTTGGGTTATAAAATAAATTAAGAAAAATATATATATAGTAACTCATAAATAAATTTTAACAACATGTTAAAACAGAAGTTATTCATACTATAAAGTAATAATAATTTTAAGTTATGAATAAAAATAAGAACATTGATATATAAAACAAAAACAATAAGTGTAAACAAAATAAGAAACAAATGCACTTACCAAGTTAAAATAAATGAATTAAACTATAAAAAGAATATAGAGCAAAATATCCACAAACTAACTACATACATAATTTAAAAACAAAGCAAATAATAAAAAAAAAAAAAGTATAAAACAAAACTAAAGCAAAGTAAAATAAATAAAAGGAAACAAAACAAATAAAAGGAATTGGAATAGGAATACATATATAGGAGATAAAATATAAAATATGAAGGCAAGCAACATATTTATAAAATTATGTAAAATATAAGTAAACATATTAACTGAAAACTAACATTTTAGAACTCATGTACATTTCAAAATATAAAACAAAAGAAAGAAAACAAAATAAAATATATTTGTACATATATAAGTTAAAGTTTAACAAATAACAAAACTAAAAAGAATAAGTATATGCAGGCAAGAAAATACAGGCTGAAATAAAGAAGTACAAAGAAAAGTAATAAAGTTTTCATCTCAACTCAAACAGCTCAATATAAAACTGTACAAACAAGTATATTAGCATGTAAACCAGAAAGGACCTGCATTTAATGCAAGCATATCCACCCATGCCTATTTTACAAATAACATTACCTGTACAAACCAGATCATCACTCTGTACATCCTTTTCTATATATATCAACTTATTTAACTTCAGTTCGTTCAAAACATAACTAAGCAAAGCTAGAAAAGAAAAAAACTGAAGCAAGCATTGTTTAAAACTTAAACAAAACTCAACTTACTAACATCAACACAATCAATACCACCAGAGATCAAGAGAATAGCTTCAGCTAGCAAATACAAAACAGGTTTCAAATAAAGAAGACTCTGTTCATTTCTCTGCAAAAATCTGTGAGTAACTTAAATTTAAATTTGCTTAAGTATATTCAGTTATGTTTCTTATGCGTGGAATAAGTATGTTTGTGTGTCTATATATTGATGCAATTCTATGAATATATGATACCTGTCTGTTAAATAGTCTGAAAACATCTCTGTTATAAGATTTAAAGCTCAGATTTAAAACAAAGATCATCTTTGCTTAATCTATTGATTGATAGGACTTAGTATCTACACAAAATATTTTTGTTTGATCATAAAGTAAATTTTAAAAATCTGAATTCAAGCTAAACAAGGTGGAATTGCTTTGAAAACCTTAAAAACAGTTAAATGCTTAATAGGAGTGAAGTTTCAAACATCTTAAATTATTAATTCAGGTTTACAACTTGGATTCTTATCTAAAAATAGGATTTTTAAAAGTAAAATCACATTTTATAGCTAAGTATTGATTTGGCATTTCTGGTTTGATGGTTTTGGGGATTTTGGGTTGCCCTCGGCAATCCAGTTGACCTGGGAGTTTGTGGCGCTGCTTGGAGGTGCATGGGTGGTAGGGGTGCTTGGAAAAATTGTGTGGTGGATGATCAGAGGCCAGTGGGAAGTGCGGTAGTGGATTCTAGTTCAGAACCCTAGTTTTACTGGGTGAGATAAATTTGGGGACTTCGGCACTTGTAGATGATCGAGTGCTATGGGCTGTTGGGTGGTGGTAGAGATTGAGGCGACGAAGGAGATGCCGGAGTTTTAGCACCTACGATGGTCGGAGCGTGGGGGACGACGTGTTGACAGGTTTGAAGGGGTGGAGGCACTTGCGTTTCCAGGTTTCGCTTTATACTCGAATTCGAGTTCGAGTTGGAGCGGAGGTGTTTGGATGGTCGTTGTCAGATTGGGGGATGATGGTCGACTTGTTGATGACGTCGACGATGACCGTAGTTGGCCAGAGGGGCTGTGCACGTGCACCGTGCAAATTGTTTTGAGGTCTGGAAAAAAAAAAAAAATTTGGGAAGAAGAGGAAGATATGCCTCGGGGATGGTATCGAGAAGTTTTGTATTTGACTCGAGTTGTTCAGGTATCTAACTCGAAGCATTAGCAGGGGGCTCGAGTCAAAGTTGTAACAGGTTTTAACCTGAAACTGTTTTGGTTTGAAAATTTTTAAAACCCAAATTTAATTTTAAACCAAGATTTTTAAAGCTAAGTTCAAATTGAAATGTTAATATAAATTCAAGTTGAATGAAGAGTTTAGTTTGAACATAAATAAGTTTTAACTTTAACTTGTGTTAATAACTTAAAAGAAATTCAAAATATATTAAAGATAATTTGAATCGTAGTCTGAAATCAGAGAAGTTTTAATATTTAAATTGTTTAAATTTGATTTGTGATGATAATTAAAACATTAGTTAGAAAATGTTTTAAAATTGAATTAGTAAAGATAAAATGATATGCACTCGTTAAATTAGTTCAAGTGAATAATTGATTAAATTATTTAAATCAAGAAATTAAGATTTGAGTTAAATTAATTAAGGTAAATAAATTTGTAAATAAGATTTATTAAATTAATAAAGAGTTTTCTTTTAAACAAATGATTAAGGTTATTTAAATCAAGTAATTAAGATTTATTAAGTTACAGTTTAGAACTTAAGAAATAAAAAAAAAAATCAGTGATTAAATATATGATTTTAAAGGTTAATTAAATGATAATTAACGATAGTTAAATTGAGTTTAATTACTTAAGAATAGTAATTAAATAATTATGAATAGTTAATGAGAATCATTTACTTGAAATTTATTTGATAATAAATGTGAAAAGAATTATTCATAGAAATTTAATCTGATTTAAATTAATCAGATAATTAAATTAATCCTATCTATGGATGCTTGGATTTTATTGGATGGTAAACTGTTTGATATCCCTGTTATATGATGCTTTATGATTATCCTGATTTGTGTTGTGATCTATGATGAAATTTATTATCTGTGATATATATATGTCTGCGAATCTGTGTATGAAAGATAAGCGTTATAAATTTATATCGCTTATCGAATATATTGTTGTATTTGATCTGTGATGATTATATGCTGTTGCACTACTGTGTATAACCCCTAGACCACACCATACACACACAATTATGGATTTCACGAGGAAATCGATTAAGTCACAGATTTTTGAAATAGTTAAATTTGAATTTTTAAATTCAAATGTTTTGGAAATGGAATCGGAATAAATGTGAAAAGCTTTTGGAATGGAATTTCAAAATAGAATTTATTATTTTTAAATTACTTGATTAAGTTTTGGAATTTAAATAAGTTGATTTAAATTTAAATTCAATACTTGAAATTGAATTCTGTAATTTGAAATTAGGGATTAATGATATTATACTAGTCATTATGAGTTAAACCATTTTTAAAGTATTATTTTTGGGAATTTGAATTTAACTCAAGGATTTCAACTCGTATAAATGAATCAGATTTCCAAAATGAAAACTGTTGTTTTCAAATGATAAATACTTTTAGATAAGAGCTGAGATTCCAGTTAATTAGGGGAATTGCAAGATTGAATAGAGAAATGATTTTCCTAAGTTATGAATGAATTCTTTTTGAAAGCTATGAATTAAATCTGTTTATTTTTAACAGATTTAAATTGATGATTTGTTTAAATCAAATTGAAATGAAATTTGTTTTGAAGGCTATAAGTTAAATCTTTGATTTAAAGATTTAACGAGTTAATCAAATTTAAATGAAAATTGATTTGGAAAGTCTGTGAATGAATCTTTTGTTTAAAAGATTAAAATGTGAAAATTGTTTAAACCGTTAAAGGTTGTGAAAATGAATCTTTTTGTTTAAAGATTGAAAATGGTAATTTGTTAAACCATTTGAAAGAAAGTTTGAATTATTAAGTTGTGACTTAATTGAAATCCCATATCCATATGTTTTGAAAATATTTTCGCTCACTATTCGGTTTAACCGGGAAAGGACCTTTATGTCGTATAACCCATTCCGAATAAGTGATTCGACGTTATGGATAGCATTTAACGACCGGTGATGAAGACCGGGTATTTGCGAAAGCGATAGGATGACCTATCGATTGTCTCTGCACTGGGTCGCTCCTGGTATAGAAACTCCCTAAGTGATGGGAAAATCCGATCGGGATTGTGAATATCCGGGTTGCAAGGACTTCTTTGTAAGTGCCTTCGGTTCTGTTCGAACCCAGAACAGACTTGTATGGATTGTATGTCTGACATTACAAATTGAGATATAAAGCCGATTTCTTTCAAATATATTTCTGTTGGTGGCGAAGAATTTATTCTTTTAGCTTAACACCCTTCTCTGAGACGTACGAGCTCAGAGGTTATATAGTTGAAGTTATCAGCGATATATTCCCAATTTGGTAATGTGACATGCTGAGTGATGCTGTAAATGATCATTGTGTTGATTATTGTGATAGGATCGTTTATTTGATCGTCTATCTTGGTGATCATTGTGTTGATCATTTGTTGACCCAAAGCATGGCTTTTGTATAAAGTATGTTTTTGTGGACGTGACTTCGTCGAGCCTCACACCCCGGAAATGGTCAAAACAGGAAAGATGCAACAAGGTTATGAGAGGTAGCACCCTTTAGGGTATGTACATTTCCTTCTGGATAGAGGTGGTATCATGGTATGGAGCCCAGATATTTAACCTATGTGGTTACTACGAATTTATTACTTTGTGGTTGTTGGTTTTTGGGATCCCGTGAGAAAGGTCGTTTACGATCGGGGAATGGCGTGCTCGTGTCAGTAGTTACCCAGTTAGGGGTAACCCGGCCTTGTGTTGGCAGAGTTCCGGTTTGGTTCTCGGGGATGTCTTTCCAGAGGCATTCTCATGTGGCAATGGGAAGTTCCTTGGCCTGACCATTTGTTGGAAATCCAAAGAAACAATACGTGACTTGTACGGTTTTAGTTGTAGAACCTGCCATCTAATATGGTAGCTATTAGTAGGCATAATATAATGGTACCTATGCTGGCTAAGATTTATATTCTACTTTCGAAATGAATTTTCTACACTATGCACTAGTAATAATATCAAATGTTCTTTTTAATGCGTATCAAGCATCTTTGACTATCATAAGGAGAAATCTCCTCCGATTCTGCGTTTGCATGTGTGTGTGTGTGTGCGGGAGGCCTTATGGTAGTCTCATTTTTCAAAAGCATTGCGAATTGACTTTAAAATCTTTTGTTGATTATTTAAAAGATAAACTGTTTTTGCTGCTCACACCAGTCCCACGACTGATCCGGAGTTTATTGTTTCTTTCCTAAACTCTGGGTGCTCATTATTTTCTACACGAGCAGTCTAGAGTTGGGTTTTACAGATAGTTAGATATAGTGGATTATCTGGAGTTAGTTCAGTCTTTGGATCACACCAGTCTTGTTGAGCTTGGTGATATGTTATTGGGAGTTCGAGCTATTACTGGATTGGTTATTGGAAATGGAGTTGCAGTTATTTCTGGAGTTCTTCATTGAAGACTGTTTTAGAGTTATTTGTTCCACTGCTAGATGTTATCTATTTTTCTTTTCCGCTGCTATTTTATTGTATCATATCTCTGATGTATATTGATATCTATTGGATCATCTGTTGTATCAAATATTGTATCAAAGCTGTATATCAATGTATTATTCTTTTATTCCGCTGTGTTGTTTACTTAATGATTGTTATAAGCTCCGGCGAATCGGATTTGAACGTTCGAATCTATGGCATTCGAATACGATTTGAAGTATGGATGTCGATTTTCGAGCGGGCAAAATCCGAGCCGTCACATTTGGTATCAGAGCTAAGGGTTGAACTTTAGCTCAGGACTATAACACATTAAGTAGCTCATTAGAGATAGGATGAAGTAAATCCTAGAATGAGTAATCCTTAAGATATCTGTTTTAACGCCTCAGTAAATTCTTTTACTATCCACTGATAGTAAGTATGAGTGCAAGAAGAGAACGAGATAGAGGACAGGTAAATACGACTATAATTGGTCGATACTCTGTAACAATAGTGGAAACAACTTTCTCTACCAATTTTCTTTGATTCGTTTCCAAATTCTTTTGATTTCTTCGTACCAGCTACAAGAAGAAGTTTCGGTGGGGTGATGCCCTACGAATCGTTGTAGAAAATTTTTATTTCATATCTTCATCGATTTCTTATCATTTTTTTTTTGATTTAAACTCTAATAAATGAATTGGAAATTTTGAATAAATTGGAAATTTTAAATTGAGTTAACTTGATTAATAGAATATGAAGAATGATTAGAATTGTATCGATAAAACGATTTTGTTTAAAACAAAAATTGAAATTCTATTATAATTTCTTGTATCTGTTGTTGATATTCTGATTTGGTGAGCAAATGCAGAATTGATATCCAGTTTGATTTGAAAAGATATTTCTTCTATCTTTCATCTATCTCTGTATTGTTTTCGTGCCTGCGAATTTCGAGGACGAAATTCTTTTAAGGGGGGAAGTCTGTAACGATCCTGAATTTTTATTTAATTTAAATTAATAATTAAAAGAAATTTTGAATAAAATTTATAAAATTGATTTTAAATGGAAGCGAGTTTCCCCAAGTTCAAATATATTCTATATAAATCATTTAAATTTTTAAGTATTGTATATACATGTATATATGTGAATATATATATATGTATATGTATATTTGGATATATATGAGTCAATTTGAAATTATAAAATTTTGAGTGTATATATATATATATATATATATATTTTGATTTGAATTTAAATCTTAGATGAATGATTTAATAAATATTTGGGTTATAAAATAAATTAAGAAAAATATATATATAGTAACTCATAAATAAATTTTAACAACTTGTTAAAACAGAAGTTATTCATACTATAAAGTAATAATAATTTTAAGTTATGAATAAAAATAAGAACATTGATATATAAAACAAAAACAATAAGTGTAAACAAAATAAGAAACAAATGCACTTACCAAGTTAAAATAAATGAATTAAACTATAAAAAGAATATAGAGCAAAATATCCACAAACTAACTACATACATAATTTAAAAACAAAGCAAATAAAAAAAAAAAAAGTATAAAACAAAACTAAAGCAAAGTAAAATAAATAAAAGGAAACAAAACAAATAAAAGGAATTGGAATAGGAATACATATATAGGAGATAAAATATAAAATATGAAGGCAAGCAACATATTTATAAAATTATGTAAAATATAAGTAAACATATTAACTAAAAACTAACATTTTAGAACTCATGTACATTTCAAAATATAAAACAAAAGAAAGAAAACAAAATAAAATATATTTGTACATATATAAGTTAAAGTTTAACAAATAACAAAACTAAAAAGAATAAGTATATGCAGGCAAGAAAATACAGGCTGAAATAAAGAAGTACAAAGAAAAGTAATAAAGTTTTCATCTCAACTCAAACAGCTCAATATAAAACTGTATAAACAAGTATATTAGCATGTAAACCAGAAAGGACCTGCATTTAATGCAAGCATATCCACCCATGCCTATTTTACAAATAACATTACCTGTACAAATATCAACTTATTTAACTTCAGTTCGTTCAAAACATAACTAAGCAAAGCTAGAAAAGAAAAAAACTGAAGCAAGCATTGTTTAAAACTTAAACAAAACTCAACTTACTAACATCAACACAATCAATACCACCAGAGATCAAGAGAATAGCTTCAGCTAGCAAATACAAAACAGGTTTCAAATAAAGAAGACTCTGTTCATTTCTCTGCAAAAATCTGTGAGTAACTTAAATTTAAATTTGCTTAAGTATATTCAGTTATGTTTCTTATGCGTGGAATAAGTATGTTTGTGTGTCTATATATTGATGCAATTCTATGAATATATGATACCTGTTTGTTAAATAGTCTGAAAACATCTCTGTTATAAGATTTAAAGCTCAGATTTAAAACAAAGATCATCTTTGCTTAATCTATTGATTGATAGGACTTAGTATCTACACAAAATATTTTTGTTTGATCATAAAGTAAATTTTAAAAATCTGAATTCAAGTTAAACAAGGTGGAATTGCTTTGAAAACCTTAAAAACAGTTAAATGCTTAATAGGAGTGAAGTTTCAAACATCTTAAATTATTAATTCAGGTTTACAACTTGGATTCTTATCTAAAAATAGGATTTTTAAAAGTAAAATCACATTTTATAGCTAAGTATTGATTTGGCATTTCTGGTTTGATGGTTTTGGGGATTTTGGGTTGCCCTCGGCAATCCAGTTGACCTGGGAGTTTGTGGCGCTGCTTGGAGGTGCATGGGTGGTAGGGGTGCTTGGAAAAATTGTGTGGTGGATGATCAGAGGCCAGTGGGAAGTGCGGTAGTGGATTCTAGTTCAGAACCCTAGTTTTACTGGGTGAGATAAATTTGGGGACTTCGGCACTTGTAGATGATCGAGTGCTATGGGCTGTTGGGTGGTGGTAGAGATTGAGGCGACGAAGGAGATGTCGGAGTTTTAGCACCTACGATGGTCGGAGCGTGGGGGACGACGTGTTGACAGGTTTGAAGGGGTGGAGGCACTTGCGTTTCCAGGTTTCGCTTTATACTCGAATTCGAGTTCGAGTTGGAGCGGAGGTGTTTGGATGGTCGTTGTCAGATTGGGGGATGATGGTCGACTTGTTGATGACGTCGACGATGACCGTAGTTGGCCAGAGGGGCTGTGCACGTGCACCGTGCAAATTGTTTTGAGGTCTGGAAAAAAAAAAAAAATTTGGGAAGAAGAGGAAGATATGCCTCGGGGATGGTATCGAGAAGTTTTGTATTTGACTCGAGTTGTTCAGGTATCTAACTCGAAGCATTAGCAGGGGGCTCGAGTCAAAGTTGTAACAGGTTTTAACCTGAAACTGTTTTGGTTTGAAAATTTTTAAAACCCAAATTTAATTTTAAACCAAGATTTTTAAAGCTAAGTTCAAATTGAAATGTTAATATAAATTCAAGTTGAATGAAGAGTTTAGTTTGAACATAAATAAGTTTTAACTTTAACTTGTGTTAATAACTTAAAAGAAATTCAAAATATATTAAAGATAATTTGAATCGTAGTCTGAAATCAGAGAAGTTTTAATATTTAAATTGTTTAAATTTGATTTGTGATGATAATTAAAACATTAGTTAGAAAATGTTTTAAAATTGAATTAGTAAAGATAAAATGATATGCACTCGTTAAATTAGTTCAAGTGAATAATTGATTAAATTATTTAAATCAAGAAATTAAGATTTGAGTTAAATTAATTAAGGTAAATAAATTTGTAAATAAGATTTATTAAATTAATAAAGAGTTTTCTTTTAAACAAATGATTAAGGTTATTTAAATCAAGTAAATAAGATTTATTAAGTTACAGTTTAGAACTTAAGAAATAAAAAAAAATCAGTGATTAAATATATGATTTTAAAGGTTAATTAAATGATAATTAACGATAGTTAAATTGAGTTTAATTACTTAAGAATAGTAATTAAATAATTATGAATAGTTAATGAGAATCATTTACTTGAAATTTATTTGATAATAAATGTGAAAAGAATTATTCATAGAAATTTAATCTGATTTAAATTAATCAGATAATTAAATTAATCCTATCTATGGATGCTTGGATTTTATTGGATGGTAAACTGTTTGATATCCCTGTTATATGATGCTTTATGATTATCCTGATTTGTGTTGTGATCTACGATGAAATTTATTATCTGTGATATATATATGTGTCTGCGAATCTGTGTATGAAAGATAAGCGTTATAAATTTATATCGCTTATCGAATATATTGTTTTATTTGATCTGTGATGATTATATGCTGTTGCACTACTGTGTATAACCCCTAGACCACACCATACACACACAATTATGGATTTCACGAGGAAATCGATTAAGTCACAGATTTTTGAAATAGTTAAATTTGAATTTTTAAATTCAAATGTTTTGGAAATGGAATCGGAATAAATGTGAAAAGCTTTTGGAATGGAATTTCAAAATAGAATTTATTATTTTTAAATTACTTGATTAAGTTTTGGAATTTAAATAAGTTGATTTAAATTTAAATTCAATACTTGAAATTGAATTCTGTAATTTGAAATTAGGGATTAATGATATTATACTAGTCATTATGAGTTAAACCATTTTTAAAGTATTATTTTTGGGAATTTGAATTTAACTCAAGGATTTCAACTCGTATAAATGAATCAGATTTCCAAAATGAAAACTGTTGTTTTCAAATGATAAATACTTTTAGATAAGAGCTGAGATTCCAGTTAATTAGGGGAATTGCAAGATTGAATAGAGAAATGATTTTCCTAAGTTATGAATGAATTCTTTTTGAAAGCTATGAATTAAATCTGTTTATTTTTAACAGATTTAAATTGATGATTTGTTTAAATCAAATTGAAATGAAATTTGTTTTGAAGGCTATAAGTTAAATCTTTGATTTAAAGATTTAACGAGTTAATCAAATTTAAATGAAAATTGATTTGGAAAGTCTGTGAATGAATCTTTTGTTTAAAAGATTAAAATGTGAAAATTGTTTAAACCGTTAAAGGTTGTGAAAATGAATCTTTTTGTTTAAAGATTGAAAATGGTAATTTGTTAAACCATTTGAAAGAAAGTTTGAATTATTAAGTTGTGACTTAATTGAAATCCCATATCCATATGTTTTGAAAATATTTTCGCTCACTATTCCGTTTAACCGGGAAAGGACCTTTCTGTCGTATAACCCATTCCGAATAAGTGATTCGACGTTATGGATAGCATTTAAAGACCGGTGATGAAGACCGGGTATTTGCGAAAGCGATAGGATGACCTATCGATTGTCTCTGCACTGGGTCGCTCCTGGTATAGAAACTCCCTAAGTGATGGGAAAATCCGATCGGGATTGTGAATATCCGGGTTGCAAGGACTTCTTTGTAAGTGCCTTCGGTTCTGTTCGAACCCAGAACAGACTTGTATGGATTGTATGTCTGACATTACAAATTGAGATATAAAGCCGATTTCTTTCAAATATATTTCTGTTGGTGGCGAAGAATTTATTCTTTTAGCTTAACACCCTTCTCTGAGACGTACGAGCTCAGAGGTTATATAGTTGAAGTTATCAGCGATATATTCCCAATTTGGTAATGTGACATGCTGAGTGATGCTGTAAATGATCATTGTGTTGATTATTGTGATAGGATCGTTTATTTGATCGTCTATCTTGGTGATCATTGTGTTGATCATTTGTTGACCCAAAGCATGGCTTTTGTATAAAGTATGTTTTTGTGGACGTGACTTCGTCGAGCCTCACACCCCGGAAATGGTCAAAACAGGAAAGATGCAGCAAGGTTATGAGGGGTAGCACCCTTTAGGGTATGTACATTTCCTTCTGGATAGAGGTGGTATCATGGTATGGAGCCCAGATATTTAACCTATGTGGTTACTACGAATTTATTACTTTGTGGTTGTTGGTTTTTGGGATCCCGTGAGAAAGGTCGTTTACGATCGGGGAATGGCGTGCTCGTGTCAGTAGTTACCCAGTTAGGGGTAACCCGGCCTTGTGTTGGCAGAGTTCCGGTTTGGTTCTCGGGGATGTCTTTCCAGAGGCATTCTCATGTGGCAATGGGAAGTTCCTTGGCCTGACCATTTGTTGGAAATCCAAAGAAACAATACGTGACTTGTACGGTTTTAGTTGTAGAACCTGCCATCTAATATGGTAGCTATTAGTAGGCATAATATAATGGTACCTATGCTGGCTAAGATTTATATTCTACTTTCGAAATGAATTTTCTACACTATGCACTAGTAATAATATCAAATGTTCTTTTTAATGCGTATCAAGCATCTTTGACTATCATAAGGAGAAATCTCCTCCGATTCTGCGTTTGCATGTGTGTGTGTGCGGGAGGCCTTATGGTAGTCTCATTTTTCAAAAGCATTGCGAATTGACTTTAAAATCTTTTGTTGATTATTTAAAAGATAAACTGTTTTTGCTGCTCACACCAGTCCCACGACTGATCCGGAGTTTATTGTTTCTTTCCTAAACTCTGGGTGCTCATTATTTTCTACACGAGCAGTCTAGAGTTGGGTTTTACAGATAGTTAGATATAGTGGATTATCTGGAGTTAGTTCAGTCTTTGGATCACACCAGTCTTGTTGAGCTTGGTGATATGTTATTGGGAGTTCGAGCTATTACTGGATTGGTTATTGGAAATGGAGTTGCAGTTATTTCTGGAGTTCTTCGTTGAAGACTGTTTTAGAGTTATTTGTTCCACTGCTAGATGTTATCTATTTTTCTTTTCCGCTGCTATTTTATTGTATCATATCTCTGATGTATATTGATATCTATTGGATCATCTGTTGTATCAAATATTGTATCAAAGCTGTATATCAATGTATTATTCTTTTATTCCGCTGTGTTGTTTACTTAATGATTGTTATAAGCTCCGGCGAATCGGATTTGAACGTTCGAATCTATGGCATTCGAATACGATTTGAAGTATGGATGTCGATTTTCGAGCGGGCAAAATCCGAGCCGTCACATTACTACTTAGCATAATATATTAATTAAATCACTTTATTTTAAAACTTATTTATATATCAACCATTTCCAATATTAAATAAGACCATATATATATATATTCCCTTTCAAACCATAGAAATCAATTTAAAATATATATATATCGACCAACGGTGTCTATATATAATTTCCTATCCTATGGCCAAGTGATACAGACATTTATCATTTCAATCCGTAATTTAAATATATACGGGTAGATATCATTTCGACCCACAATGCCAAATTCAATTCAAATGAAAATAGCTTGGGTATATCATTTCAACCCATGACGATTTTCTCCTATTCTAAAGTCCGTTCGGGTATGTATCATTTCAACCCATAGTGAATTCTATAATAACAGAGAACTTGCAGAGTGATAACAGATAATATAGAATATAACAACGTACATATATCATCAATAATAATATAATATAAACACAGGATATGGTGTCATATCCCATAGGTGAACAGTTACAGATACTAGCATATATAACAATTTAAATAAATAACAGTTCAAACTAGCAGCATATTTCAATTGTCGTTTCAATTGAAATCAAACATAATAAATATAAGAACATTAATTGTGAGTGATTGCTCACCTTTCGAGGTTAGAGAGATAGACACGAAGTGAACTACGGAATCCAAAGCAACGCTGGATGGACAAGATTTGATGTAGAAAATAGGCACAATAGACAAGGCTGATAATGGGAAATCGAAGAGAACGATTCAATCAGTCGATATAAATTTGAATTAAATATATATAAATCAATATTTAGTTTAAAACCAATAAATAAAATTAATCATCGTATATACATAAGATTGAAATAAATACTTGTATACTATATTACCCATATTTCAAACCAATATCCGAACACCATCTAAAATTTAAATCTTTATAAAAGTAACCTTTTATATATATATATATAATATAAAAATCAATTTTCATTTAATATCATATATATTCTTTCAAAATTGTACGGCAACGCAGGCATGAATTTGTATACATTATCTTTATAAATTACAAGCATGCAGACTAAAAATTTAAGTGCAGACCTTAAATCACACTTAAAACATATATACAATATATATATATATATATATATATATATATATTGAAACAAATATATATATATATATTTAATTCAATCTTAAACTTTAAACATATATATTGAATTTAAAGCATATCTATAATAAAAATCAAAACGTTTATGGGTATATACAAAATCATTATTATATCCAAACCCATATTTAGAATACATACATAATATATATTTTAAACTCAATACCCCTTATAAAATCAAAGTGACTTACTTTAAAATCAACATATAATTCTTATGCAACCCAGGAGCAGTATATAGCCATAACTATATATGTAACTGCATAAATGTTACACCTAGACACGTTACATATTTACAACTTATACCTTCCATTTTAAATCCAAGTATAGAAATAACAGGCCCTGACTTAAAATGTCACATATATGAAAAAATGTAGGTCGTATATGTGTAAACTATGTATGCAAGCTATTCAGACATGTGCCTATTAAATCAAAACATGTGTATATATATTATATGTTAAAACAAGATATGAACATAGAATTCAAACTCATGTACACAATATATAGACTAATATTTGTTCATGATATTTCTCTGATGAAATCATACAGATTGAAATCCAACTACTCTAAACTTCTTATATGATATATAAAAGTATGCAGACTTCTTAACTTCTTATATTATATATAAACAGTATGCAACAACCCAATGTATATTCAAAAGTCAGACTAAATAAATTTCAATAAATACTCATATAAAACTAACCATAGAACAAATGCAGATGTTTATAACTTTAAATTTAATGTATACTTGCGCTGCACTATATAAACATACTTATATTTTAAAAAATATATTTGAAATATGTTATACTTAAAATAAAGGAAAAGCAAAAGAAATATAAACAAGAAGAAAACAAAAGAAAAGGATGAAAAAGTAGAAGAAAAAGAAAATAAAGGAAAAGCATGCGGCCATTTACCTGCTGCTTCATGCGAGAGAGGAGATGAAGGTCTATTGATATGGAGTAGGGTATGTATGCGTGATTTGTATTTATAAGAGAAGCCTCAATTTGATAAAGTGGAAAGAAATTTTGTTTAAAGTGACAAGAGAAAATGAAGGGATTTAGTTCCTATTTTAAAAAAGGAACAAATGGTAAAATGAGAACCCTTCCTATCTTCACGTGAATTGATAGGCTACATGTAAGGAACGACTATAGGTATTGAGGAATACGTTAAGGTAGGAAATAACTAAATAGGTAAATAAAGAGGTAGGAAATCAAAAGGTAGTGAAAAAGGGTAAGAAATAAAGATAGTAACGGCTAGAGGAAATTTAGGAATTTATTCCTATTAATTAAGAAGAAGTAAAAAGGAAAGAGGAAATTCTCACACGTGAATGACCAGGCAAGCTTTTCATTTCTTTCCTATAGAAAAGCACAATTTTTTTTCCATCTAAGGTAAGAAATCAAAGAGTGCGTACAATAGACGCAAAAATTAAAACGAAACGTACGCCCAAAATAATTAACAAAGTAACATAATTAAATTTATATGTTTCTTATTTATTTAGTAAATATGCTAAAGAATATATCAGGAAATAATGTATGATTAATAACGCCAAATAATTAAACAAGAATGGATATAAAACGTGTCAAGTAAACGTATAATTTATTGCCTTTTTACACATTATTTATAACTATATTTAAAATTTGATGGAATGGACATTACTTTCAAATATTATCGTAATTTACATTAAAAATATATTTAATTATATTTATTAAAATTTATTTTCCAATTTTCTAAATAAAATCAATTAAAATCTTGCAATTGTGCATTAACTATAATTCCCACTTATATTGAAATTTTGCCAAAGATAACATTTGCATTTCTTTTCATTAATTGGTATTCCCTTCAATACATAAATTTATTAACCTTGACTAGTATTGTTTACCTTTCATTTACTTAACACATTCTCATTCCCATTAATGTAACCTTTAATTATATTTTTATTAGAATTTTATTTCCCATTCCAATTCAATCAACAAATTAAACAGGTAACTTATTATAATTGTTTACAAGCCAAGGTTACACTTAGGTTTATCATACTTCAACCAAATTTTATAATTACATACATATTACCGAATTCGTTCAATTAATATTAATAATATATAAATTCCTTTAGTTATACAGTACTTACACTTATTTACTTATTTTATATTTTTATTTTATACCAAGTGCAACAATATACAAAATTTCATTTTCATTGTGATTTTACTTAAATTGTCAATAATTAGTTCTTAACAACCATGGCTACAATTCATTCTTAACATTTACTTCAATATAAATTATAAATTTTTTATTTCTTTCTAAATTTAATTACAAAAATCTTATCAATTCAACCAATTTATTTATCAAAATTTACGGGTCGTTCAAGAGTATATCAAAATATCATTTATAAATACCAACACGAACCTATCCTAGTGCTCTTGGAAAACTCGGTTCACCAAATCACAATGAATGCTAGCGCATTAGTTAGTCCGAACGGCATCACTAACCATTTTTATGATCCATATCTAGTTCTAAACACTGTCAAAGGAATACTATCCTATGCTACACTAAGCTGATGGAAACCTGTTGCTAAATCGAACTGAAAAAATACCTTAACTCCACTCAACTGATCAAACAAATCATCAATTATATGCGATGGATATCGATTCTTTATCGTCTTCTCATTCAACTTACGATAATTGATACACAACCTTAATGATCCATTCAGTTTCTTGGCAAACACTGAGGCTGCTCCCCAAGGTGAACTACTTTGTCTGATAAAATTCTTGCTTTCCAAATCCACCAACTGCATCTTCAACTCCTCCATCTTGGTAGGTGTCATCCTACTTGGCAATCTACTCAGGGGTTCTGCTCCTGGTACCAGATCTATCTGAACCTCGATAGCTTGTTTCAGTTGCAATCCTACTATAGGTTCAAAGACATCTGCAAATTGTCTAACAATGAAAACTCTATTCAACTCGTCATCTATCTTCATAACACCCAATAAAGTATTTACCTCACAACTAGTGTTTTTTATGGTGTATGTGTCTGATCACCACAGTCATATTTACTTAACCAATCCATACCCAAAATAATTTCAAACCCTATGAAATCAAACACATACAAAATGAAAACAATGGTATGACCTAACAAATCAAACTCTAGGTGGTCACACTTCATCCCAAGAGTCGCAAATCCTCCTATCAGATTTGCAACCCTTAAGGAAGTAACTAGGTATGAGGGTTCTAGGTTAAGCTTATCTACCAAACAATGAGTTATAAAGGAATGTCATTGAAACGACCCGTCTTTTTCTCTATAGAAGGACACATCATTTTTAAGAAAGACAGGGATAGAAAAGAGAAAAGACAGAGAAGAAAGAAAGAAACAACATCATAATCTAAATAGCGGAACGAGTAAATTATATTAACATAATATATTACATAGTATCATATACATCAGAGATACACAGCTAAAACAACATATACTAGACAGTTATAAACACCTGTCCAGTTATACAATTCAATATACAACACAGACAAACGACTCAGAGAAAACACAGCGGAAAAATATATATCTATACGCAGAAGCCTCCTGCTCCATTGCCCCTCCAGAATTCGTCAAGCCAACCTGAATCCCCTGGCTACTCGTAAAAATTTGAGTACCCAAGAGTTTAAGAAAAGCCGAATAAACTCCGGGTCAGACATGGGTCTGGTATAAGTAAACGGTTAAAGTTATTTAATTTTAAAAACCTTTTGAAAAGAATGGTATCACGGAAGACTTCCCACACATAAACATGGAATTTTTTTACCTTACGCTAACCAAAACATTTGATAGGAAATTCAGTGATATTATAATAGGTCTAGGGTTTTCAAATAAATATGAAATAGCCGAAATTGTTACATTTATTAAATTCCAGCTACTAGCCACAAAAGTGGGTAATACAATCAAATCCGAGGGCACTTATTGGATTATGGATTCCATACAATGACAGGGCTACCGGAGTACCGCCGGTCATAGTACGTGGCATAGATCACCGTACCGAGGATCACTCCCAATCCCCTGCAACACAAGGTCGGAACCTGTAATAACCCGCATATTTATCGATTTTATATTTAAATATTTTCTCATTAATCGGATATTGGTCCGAAAAGCTACTTTTTGCAAACGGTCAAATTAGGACTCGAGAACACTTCCATTGAGTTCGAAATGCTGTTTACATTTTTTTTAAGTATAAACATTGATAGGTTTGGAGTTAGTGGAATTTCACTTACTTTTCCCGCTTTGGACTTTGGGTTAGATTAGCCATTATAACTCAAACCCACTTCTCTCCTTCTCCTCACTCTTCATAAATTTTCTAACAACCAAGCTTTAGCATTAATGGTGAGTGGAAGGGAAAATTAATATTCCAAGCTCAAATTCTCTTGCAAATCCAACATTCAATTCCAAATTCAAGAAGAAGATATTGGATTCAAGCTTGTGATTACTTCTCCATTGCTTTCAAGCTTTTCTTCATAAATTTGGTGCAAAGGTGAGAATTTTATCTCACAAATCTAGCCTATAACTATCTTGGACTGTTGGGAATGAATCCCTGTCATGTTTGCATGTACATTTGCATTTGGTTTTGGATTGGATTGGCCAAAAACCCCAAATTTTAGTGTTTTTGGTGAAAAAACTGCACTTAGGTCGTTCTGCCTATGCTAGGTCGTTCGCGTGGAAAAGTCTCGGCCTCAAAATAGCTCGTTTCTGACCTTAAAATGGCCTACGACGTTAGGTCGCTCGACACTCGGAATTAGGTCGTAGGTCGTTTGGTTTTAGGTCGCTAGGTCATTGGGCTTTAGGTCGAATGGACCTTAGGTCGTAGGTCGTATGGACCTTAGGTCGTAGGTCGTTCTGACCATTTCTAACGTCTTCGGAGTTAGGTCGTACGGACCTTAGGTCGCTAGGTCGTATGGCTTTAGGTCTCTAGGTTGTATGACCTTAGGTCGTTAGGTCGTATGGCTTTAGGTTGCTAGGTCGACCTTAGGTCGTTAGGTCCTATGGCATTTTAGGTCGTGTGATCTTCTTACCTGTTAGATCGTTGGACCTACATCCTGTTAAGTCGTTGAACCTTTAGCTCGTAGGTTGCTAGGCCTTATCTCCTTAGGTCGCGTGACCCATCTTCTTTAAACCACTAGGTCGCTAGACCACGTTTCTAGTTGGGTCGCAGACCCTGTAAACCGTTAGGTCGCGTGACCTATATTCCGTAGGTCGTTGACCCACTTAAGTCGCTTGTCCCTCATAGGTCGCGTTTCCTGCTTAGGTCGCTAGGTCGCATGCCTTTAGGTCGCATTCCTTTATTAGGTCGCGTGTCTCTGTTAGGTCGTTGACCTCCTTAACTCGCATGACCTAACCCGTAGGTCGTTGGACCTCGATTCTATTTAGGTCGCTGCTTCTTATAGGTCGCTCGGCCCCTTATTTTCTTTAGGTCGTTTGAGTGTTAGGTCGCGAACCCATTTTAGGTCGCATGACCTTTACCCTTTAGGTCGTTGGACCACTAGGTCGTGCCCCTTTAATCACTAGGTCGTACCGTAGGGGATCTTATCTGAAAAACATTCAACAGAACTTGCTTTGTTGAGATGCTGAGTTGACCGTTCTTCGAGACAAACTATCTTTGGCTTCTCGGTCGATTTTATGGATTTTTGAATATCTATTTCGATGGATCCTTTATCGGTTTCTTTGGATTTTATTCACGTCTTCGAATGTGAATTTTTATGATTGATTGTTTCTACAATCACCTCTATGATTTGTCACTTTAAAATATAAAGGTTTTCTATACTAGTAGTAAATATCAAAACTCTTTCAACAAAATGATTTCAACTCTATTTTCAATAACAAAGCTCTTTTCTTAAACCGTTTTCCAATCTACTAGTATATACAAACATTTACCTCACTTGGATGAGAAATCTAATTAAACGGAATAGTAAAACAAGTGGTATGAAACGCTTGCGTTCACTTTGTCGGTTAATTCTTGGACTTGTTCGATTGAACCTCTTGTGACAATTTTCTAGTGAAGATCTACAGTTTGTTCGTAAATATTTGAGTTAAGCAAGTGGCTATGGGACATGAATCTAAACTTTTATATTTACTAGCTTAGTGTAATTGACACTTCTCGTTGATCATGACGATCATTTTGTGATTTAGGCTAGCAATTGTGCGATGTCTCTTTGTTTGCTTTCTGGTTAGGCTAGACACCATTTGTGTAATTCCATTCACACATACCTTTTTGCTTTTTGGTTAGCCTAGACACCATTTGTGTGATTCCACTCACACATACCTTTTTGTTGCGAGGTCTGGCTAGACACCATTTGTGTGATTCCATTCAGACATACCTTTTTGCTTTTTTGGTTAGCCTAGACCTCATCTGGGTGATTCCGACTCATCCATATAGGGTAGCTCCCCATGGTCTTCGGACCGTCATGTGATAGGCCTCTATCCCTTTTTCTATGATTTCTGGATTTCTTGTGTTGATTTCTGGAATTTATGTCATTGACTTGTTATGAGTACAAGTTTAGGATATGATGCCCTCTTTGGATCTTTGAGAAGATTCTTGTGATATTGATTTATCTCTTATTGATTGATCTTCTGTTGATCAGCATTTGCATACTTATAGTAGTATGTCAGTATGGATATTTTATGTTATGCCATATCTTTTGTTTTATAACATGTCATCTGATATTTATAGCTAGACTGATCTGTTTATTATTTTCTTAAATAATACTCGGGTCAGACCGAGATGTTACAGGTGCTTCTGCTTGACTTCTTCTCGGGGTTTGCTACTCTGACTTTTGGCTAACTATTTAGATTAGCAGTTTTTGTTGTATACACTTGAGATATAAACTCATAGTTGTATTCTTTTGTGTAGCACGTGTTGCTATTCTTTTGTATTATTGTGGATCTTTTTGACCACTACTCTGATGTACACTTTCATGTGTTAGTTATATATCCATATCTTCTTCCGCCTTTGTGATATGGAGGTCTGTAACTGATTGTGTTATGCTTATTTCTATGTTTGTTTCCGAAGATTATTTATAGCCACCGTGTGATAGCTTTGAGTTTGTATCGGTATGTCGGACTTCCTCCTTATTGACATAACGGTGCTCGCACAAAGAGGTTACATGGATGGTCGCTCCTCAACAGCCTTATTCTCCGTGCTAGTTGACAGCACTACATCGTAGTGTTCTTGGCTAGCGTGGGTATAGAGGTGGGGTGTCATAGAAGCATTCCTTACTGAACAGTCCCGAACAAGACAACCCCGCGGTTGTAGCCAGCAACCGCCCACAAAGCCGAATAAAAATGGTCCTCTAGACAGGGGAAAATCTCGTTCTATTTGGGCATGACCCACTTAACCTTGCTACACCTCCCCTGTTTTAGCCATTCCCGGTTGTTGAGGCTTGAGGCTACGATTACCTTTAGTGAACACATCACTTAGAATGCTGATCGTCCACCTGACGATGTTCTGAAAGCATTCATCCATACAACTTCATTCCGGGTTCGAACAAAACCGAAGGCATTATCTCTTTACACTCATTTTGGAATCACCCTCAGAGTTAACGACAATAACCCTTGCACTCTGAATCTTCGTCTTTACTTGAGATTAACGACCTATCGTTAATTTGGATCGATGTGGTTTTCAGATATCCAAATATGGAAACCCGATTCCGGTCTCATCGAAATCCAAAACGTATCTTTTAGGTCCAAGTTGTTTTGTGGTTAAACGATTCAATTCAACTATCTATATACACACAGATAGATAATTCACAATATCACAATAGATAATCTACATTATCATCACAGCAGATAATTCATGTTATCATCCCAAATACATAACTCATACAATCATCTCAATGCAACCAAAGTATCCATATCGTCTCACACATATCTCATCAGAGATATCAAACAACCAAGCCATTCAATATAAATCAGCCATCCATAAGAAATGATCTATAAATCACATCATTTAAAATTAATTTAAAATTAATTAAATTAATTACCTTCATCACAATAAATCTTGCTTACTTATCCAATAATTAAACCAATTAATTAATCATCTTCTTAATTAACCAACCTTGATTAATTAACTCTTAATTAAGTAATTAATCCTTAATTATTCTCATTAATCATATTAATTAATGAACCTTAATTAATTACTTCCATTATTTAATTAACCTAAATTAATTACATTATTGCTTAATTAATTGCATTATTTAATCATGCTTAAATTAATTAAATTAACTTTAATAATTATAAACAGTAATAAATTACTCTTAATTACTTTTAATTACATTCAAGAAACCTTTGATTTATTACACCAAGCAATAAATCCTTAATTACTTTACCAAGTAATTATCCATTTAAAATTACTTCCCAATAAGTAATTCTCTTATCTCAATTACCTCCTGTAATTTATTCATCAATTACTTATCTTAAGTAATTACTCTTATCGAAACTTATTAAGCATAATTAATCATTTATCATGTGACTATATTTAATTAATTGACAAATTAAATAACTTAACTTGATCACAATCACCTCATAAATCATAATTGAGTAATTCATCCCTTAATTACTCTTTAACCAAATTAATCTTCAACTATTAATTAATAAACATTAATTATTAATCAATCCTTTAATAAAAGTAATCAATCTCTAATTACTTTTATAATTAATTAATTAACCTTAATTAACTAATTAATTATCTCTTAATCATTAATTAATAAAACTTAATTATTAATTAACAACCTTAACCATAAATTAATTAATTCATAATTAATCAATCAATCCTTAATTATCATTAATTAACCTTTAATAATAGTTAATTAATTCTTAATTAACTTGCATGATAGATTAATAACCTTTTTATTAATCAAGAAAACCCAATTATCACTTAATAAAACTTCATTAAGTATTTCTTAATTACTAGTTTAATTATCCCTTAATTTCTTAATTAATTAATAAATAATTACAATTTAATTAATCATTAGTCATTAATTAAATCATCAGAATTATTAGTTAATTAAATTAATAATTATACTTAATTAATTACTTAATTAACCCTTTTAATAATTAACTAAATTAATTAATTAAACTTAATTTTCTTAATTAACTTAATTAATTACAATTCATTAAAACTTAATTATCCTTAAGATAAAACATTATCTTTAATTAACCTTGAAAACTTTACTTAACTTAATTCATTAATTAGTTTAAAATATAAAGAAATCATAAATTACTTACCTTTAATTATTAATTAACAATCCTTATTTTTCAAGTTAATAAATTACTTGAAAAGTTAATTGTTAATTTATAAGTCATTATTCATTAACTAATTTAAAAAAAACATTTCCTTATAAATTTCCTTTTATATTTTAAAATAAGTTTGAAAATAACATTAAGGTTTTTTTAACTTAAAACATTTAAAAACGTTCATACAAAATCATTTATATAAACAAATTAATTCAAAGAAATAAATTTCAAGAAATTAATTTAGCTTAATTTTTTTTAAATTTTAAAACTTTTTTTATTTTAAATTAAAAATCCGGTTAAACATTTCAATTTGGGTTTAACCTATGTGTACATGAACCAAGAACATCATCTTTCTTTTTAAAACAATTTGACTTAAATTTAAGAAAACTTATTTAGTTAAGAAAAAATTAAAAACTATTAAACTTAACAGTTTAATCAGGCTTGCAAAAGACCCCAGAACCAACCCGAGACAAAACAAAAATTACGCGAGTTTCCCCCCGAGTCATCTACCCTGTACCACGAGACCCTACTCAAGAAAAACAAACAACCCAAATGCAAACAATGGTGCACCGATCACCATGTGCACCTGCACCAGCGCCGGACCCTCCTCCGATCAACGACGACCCCATCGCCAAGTCACCCAACCTCCCTATGAGCACCTACGATCAACTGAGCATCATCTCATGCCTCGATTCAAAATCGAGTACCCCAGGATGAACTGAGACCCAAACCCATCATCAGGAAATTCCCTGAACTCCCGCTTCCGATCATGATAACCGCTACAATTCCGGCTATGGATTGCCGATCCACCGTGCTTCTACTTCCTAGAATTTTATGCAACTCGAATCACCATAAGAAAAGTAGTGATTCAATTTTCAGCTAGACCAAAAATTAGGTTTAGAATCTGAACCTTCTTGCTGTCGACGCCACGATCATCAGGCAACCATCTCTTTATTTTTGCCGTACCACCAGATGCTTCCCCTACCTCTACCCAAAATCCCGATTCCCAAAAATGTCCTGATCATCAGAAAATGACCAGAAACTAAATTCTAGCTAACTCCCAAATTCTCATTTAATACTTCTTTAAAATTTGTGATATTTGTTTTAAATACCTTAACTTTAAAGGATGATTCAAGTTATAGTTTTAAAACAGTAAGTTAAAGTGATTGATTTTACATGTTGAAGAATCTCCACTGTATTTTCCAAATTTAACATAGTTTAAATCTTATAATCCTTGAATCTATATTTTTTTATACACTGGATTAATCTTAAACCAAACTATATTGTTAAAATTTCACAGACTAACAGAAACTGATTCAAAGATTTTGAACTTTGATCAAAATCCTATACTCTGAATTAAGAACAAAGAGGTTAGAATCAACAGAAAAGTATACACCATACATACACCAGAACCTACTTACGTGCATACTTATAGTTCTTACATAACCTGTTTATATTTTCAGTTCCTAGATTATACTAAAACTTAGTTATTTTATTTTTAATCCAAGTGTTAATAATGAATAAATAAAAGATATAAATTTTTTTACATCTGTAAACATTTAAAACCTGTAAAACAGGGAGATATGCACAGTTCACAACTATCATATAAAAATGTTCATACCCAGATTATTCACATGCAAAGTCAATTCATCTCAGAAATCATATGAAAGCAACTTAAAATTACTTAGCATTTGAATTAAAATGTTTACTCACATATGAAGGAGATGCAGAGCTTTAGAAACTGGGTTGAAATCTACATGCATTTGTATATTGATTCCAGAAAAATGAATACTTGATTTGCTTTAAACTGAATTACTTCAGGTTTGCCCTTTTGAAAACTTGCAAATTCTTGAATTTTGAATAGGCTGTGATTTAAAAACTGGAGTACTTGCATGCACATGAAAGATGTTGCAGACGTGGGAAATTTAGAACTGGATTGAAATTTGCATTGAGCTTTTGAAACATATTGCAGATTTGGTATAAGGAGGTTACAGACATGGGAAATGCAGATTTGATCTGCACATGATTTCAAGATTTTGTATTCTGGTTTGGAAAATGGATTACAGGGCTCTCAAATTTATTGCTGGATTGTATTTAATTTGAGGAATTTCAGATTTGCATTTGAATTTGAGAGTTTTACATGATATTGATTTGAACAGAGAAACGAATTCAGGTTTTAGATTTGAACTTGAGGAAAATTTCAGATTTGATTTTGAGATTTTATGGTTTTTGAAGAGTAAAGATTGCATTGGAACTTGAAGAGGTTTTACATGATATTGATTTGAGCATTTGTTTCAGATTTTATTTGAGGAAAATTTCAGATTGGATCTGCCATTGTTTGCTTAGCTTTTGAGAAGAAGATAATAAAAAGAAAAATGAGAAAGAAGATTAGGAATGTTTATAAGTAAATTTAGATTTTATTAAATTTAAAAGAAAATGCAAATAAAAGTGACACATGTCTCTAGTTTATATTAATGTTTTAGCACTTGTTATCAAAGTGATTTATAACTTAACACTTGTCAATATTTATTTATATTTATCCTAAAAGAATTTTAAAAGCTTTTTAAATTAATTTCCTAATTAATTAATATGTTTTCTTAATTTATAAATACTTTTCTAATTAAACTCCTAATAAACAAATACATTTATAAATTTGGAAATGTTTTCTAAATTTATATAAATACAATCTTTAAAAGAAAATAAAATAAAACCAATTATAATTTAAATAAAATTATATATAATATTGCAAACTCATTTTAAAATGCTATTTCAAAAAGCCTTTGTATTTATTCTTATTAAATAAATACATATACAAATTTCTATAGATAAATTTCTATAAAAAGAATAGTATAAAACAAATCTTATTTTTAACTAATAACATTATCTATATATTTTAAATCCAAACTATATTACTATTTTATTTTAAGATGTATGTATATCTCCTTAAATTCAAATTTATATTCAAATTCAAAGTCAATTTGAAAATCCAAATCTAAAATCAATTTAAATAGATATAAATATCAATTTTTAAATAGGCTCATTATTATTTAAAATAATTTATCCTATTTTAAAATCAATTTAAATACACAGATATGTATATATTTAAACACACTTATTAACTTTGAAAACAATAAGTCAATTTAGAATTTATTTACACAAACAAAGTAATAATTATTCTTATTTTAAAACAAATCTATAACCATAATTAAGACAATATATTATTATTACTTGGTTATTTATCTTTGAAAATAACAATTTTATCAATTTAAATTAAGAGATTATCACATTTTAAATTCCTGGAAATTCCAGGTTATTACATTCCTCTCCCCTTAAAAGAATTTCGTCCTCGAAATTTAAAACAAAGATAATCCAAAGTTTTATTTTATTTCAACCAATCCAAACATACATAACAGCCATACATTATCAATCAACCAAACAAATTCATCCAAATAACCAATTCAATAAAATAAATAACACTAGCTATCCGGACACAGATCCGGATAAGCTTCCTAAAATTGTCTTGAGTTTCCCAGGTACAATCACAGGGATACTCGCTCTACTAAATCCAAACTAGCTATACTTCTAAGTTACTTAGTTCCTACTCAGCTAGATCTATAATCTGCCCTAGATACCAGACCACAGACAAGTCTGATCAATAACTAAATCCTTCACAGAACTACTGGTCTCAAAACCCGTGATGGACCAAACACGTACTCCCTCAAAGGCACGTGAAATATTTTGAATTCCAGTCTTCCAAACTGGCAATTCAACTCTTCAAACCAAAGCACTGATCTTTACAAAAACTCAAAAGAATCCATTATACCTCGGAGCTCACCTCATAATCTCAACAAATCTTATTTCTCCCTTTACCAGAGAAAACCTCAACAACATCGAAGCCTCCAACTTCGAATTCCAAATTCTTTTGTTTCTTAATCACAAAACTTTCCGGATGATCCAGGCTGCATACAGATCTTTCCTGATCAGCTCAACCTTCGCTGATGCTTCTACAAACAAACTGGATCAAAACAACTCAACAAACTGAACCTCACATGATCTATCCAAAATCAAAATCAAACTTTACTATCAATAGTAGAAAGCAACTTCTCCTATCCGGAAAAGACAGAATAGAATCACTCGCCAACTTGCCTCAGATCCTAAAATAAAAAAATTAGTAGAAACTCTCTAATCATAAACACTGTAACTTCCAGTTGCTTCTACTCAAGAACAAGAGCCACCTTGCTTCCGCTGCACAACTCTGATCTAGAGAGGATGAGAATGTCGTCGATGAATACAAGCACAGACTAGACAGCACATCTCAGAAATAAGGTTCAACAGAAGTTCCAAGAAATACAGAGATGCTTCACCAAACAATCAACCTAGGAGACATCCTTCTTCCCAGCTGAATCACCGGTATCACTCCTGTCATCAAGTCGATTCAGAACTCAATCTCCAATGCATGCAAATCTCTAACTTTCCTGAAGATATGTCCGAAAAATCTTCGATAATTCCATAACTCCTACATCCTCCAGAAATGCCACAAATCCAAGAAAAAGATTATCTAAGATAATCATCCAATTATCGCAAGTCACTTTTGCGATCAACCCAACCTAAATTTCTAAAGATATTGTTCTCTTTCCACTAATTAGAACAGTTTATCCTCGAGCAACTAATCCATCGAAGAAACGGTCCCTCTCTGCTGCTTCTGAATTCCACCTCTAGGAAATGCTATGCCAAAAGATCTTCCTGCTGGAACATAGAACACTCCCGAGTTGCACCGCTAACACAGATGCTAAAGACTTCTTATCCAATGCTCTTTGAGAAACTCGGACCTCCAACTAAACACATACATCCTACGGAACTCAGCTACAACCCCGAAGCAGACACACTTCCTTAAACTTGCTCCGAAAGAAAACATCTTCGGAGACATCCATAGTCACTGCGTCTCATCACGCAGCTATTACTTCCTGAGATTACCAAGATACCATCACTTGCTTCTGCCTAACCGACAGATCCAAATTCTCAAAAATCCGTTCACACGAGCGCGATCAAACTTACACTTCAAAGACGAAATCCGAACCTTAACAGGTTTCCTTCAAAGATCAATGAAATCCTTACACCAAACTGCAAAGATTACTCGAGATGGTATTAGGTCTACCATCTCGACTAATACACTTCCAATCTCAAACATTCAAACTCCAACCATTGGTGGTTGTGTTACACACACCACTACCTTATCTACCTTTATAACTTATGTTGAAAAACCCAAACAGGTAACCCAACGGATATGTAGAAATATATATATACACACACACACACACACACATATATATAAATATAGTTATATACAAAAATTACAAGTACGCTCTCTCAAGAAAGACACCATTACAGAGCCTAGGTATTCGCTCAACCTGGCTCTGTTACCAACTGAAATGACCCGTCTTTCTCTCCACAGAAAGACACATCATTTTAAAAAAAGAAAGGGATAGAAAAGAGAAAAGACAGAGGAGAAAGAAAGAAACAACATCAGAATCTAAATAGCGGAATGAATAAATTATACTAATCACATAATATATTACATAGTATCATATACATCAGAGATACACAGCTAAAACCACATATACTTGACAATTATAAACATCTGTCTAGTTATATAACTCAATATACAACACAGACAAACGACTCAGAGAACACACAGCGGAAAAATATATATCTATACGTAGAAGCCTCCTGCTCCATTGCTCCTCCAGAATTCGTCAAGCCAACCTGAATTCCCTGGCTACTCGTAAAAATTTGAGTACCCAAGAGTTTAAGAAAAACAGAATAAACTCCGGGTCAGACATGGGTCCGGTATGAGTAAACGGTTAAAGTTGATTAGTTTTAAAAACCTTTTGAAAAGAAAGGTATCACGTAAGACTTCCCACACATAAACATGGAAAAGTTTTTACCTTACGCTAACCAAAACATTTGATAGGAAATTCAGTGATATTATAGTAGGTCTAGGGTTTTCAAATAAATATGAAATAGCCGAAATTGTTACATTTTTTAAATTCCAGCTACTAGCCACAAAAGTGGGTAATAAAATCAAATCCTAGGGCACTTAATGGATTTTGGATTCCATACAATGGTAGGGCTACCAGGTACCGCCCGTCACAGTACGTGGCCTAAATCACCGTATTGAGGATCACTCCCAATCCCCTGCAACACAAGGCCGGAACCATTCCTTACTGAACAGTCCCGAACAAGACAACCCCACGGTTGTAGCAAGTAACCGCCCACAAAGCCAAATAAAAAAGGACCTCTAGACAGGGGAAAATCTCGTCCTACTTGGGCATGACCCATTTAACCTTGCTGCACCTCCCATGTTTTAGCCATTCCCGGTTGATGAGGCTTGAGGCTACGATTACCTTTAGTGAACACATCGCTTAGAATGCTCATCGTCCACCTGACGATGTTCTGAAAGCATTCAATCCATACAAGTTCATTCCGGGTTCGAACGAAACCAAAGGCATTATCTCGTTACACTCATTTTGGAATCACCCTCAGAGTTAACGACAATAACCCTTGCACTTTGAATCTTCGTCTTTACTTGAGATTCACGATCTATCATTAATTTTGATCGATGTGGTTTTCGGATATCCAAATATGGAAACCCGATCCCGGTCTCATTGAAATCCAAAACGTATCTTCTAGGTCCAAGTTGTTTTAAGGTTAAACAATTCAATTCAACTATCTATATACACACAGATAGATAATTCACAATATCACAATAGATAATCTACATTATCATCACAGCAGATAATTCATGTTATCATCCCAAATAGATAACTCATACTATCATCTCAATGCAACCAAAGCATCCATATCATCTCACACATATCTCATCAGAGATATCAAACAACCAAGCCATTCAATATAAATCAGCCATCCATAAGAAATGATCTATAAATCACATCTTTTATAATTAATTTAAAATTAATTAAATTAATTACCTTCATCACAATAAATCTTGCTTACTTATCCATTAATTAAACCAATTAATTAATCATCTTCTTAATTAACCAACCTTGATTAATTAACTCTTAATTAAGTAATTAATCCTTAATTATTCTCATTAATCATATTAATTAATGAACCTTAATTAATTACTTCCATTATTTAATTAACTAAAATTAATTACATTATTGCTTAATTAATTACATTAATTAATCATGCTTAAATTAATTAAGTTAACTTTGATAATTATAAACAGTAATAAATTGCTCTTAATTACTTTTAATTACATTCAAGAAACCTTCGATTTATTACACCAAGTAATAAATCCTTAATTACTTTACCAAGTAATTATCCATTTAAAATTACTTCCCAATAAGTAATTCCCTTATCTCAATTACCTCCTGTAATTTATTCATTAATTACTTATCTTAAGTAATTACTCTTATCAAAACTTATTAAGTAAGCATACTTAATCATTTACCATATGACTATATTTAATTAATTGACAAATTAATTAACTTAACTTGATCACAATCACCTCATAAATCATAATTGAGTAATTCATCCCTTAATTACTCTTTAACCAAATTAATCTTCTACTATTAATCAATAAACATTAATTATTAATCAATCCTTTAATACAAAGTAATCAATCTCTAATTACTTCTATAATTAATTAATTAACCTTAATTAACTAATTAATTATCTCTTAATCATTAATTAATAAAACTTAATTATTAAATAACAACCTTAGTTACAAATTAATTAATTCATAAATAATTAATCCTTTCTTAATTATAATTAATTAACCTTCAATAATAGTTAATTATTTCTTAATTAACTTGCATTATAGATTAATAATCTTTTTTTTAAACAAAGAAAACCCAATTATCACTTAATAAAACTTCATTAAGTATTTCTTAATTACTAGTTTAATTATCCCTTAATTTCTTAATTAATTAATAAATAATTACAATATAATTAATCTTTAGTCATTAATTAAATCATTATAATTATTAGTTAATTAAATTAATAATTATACTTAATTAATTACTTAATTAACCCTTTTAAATAATTAATTAAATTAATTAATTAAACTTAATTTTCTTAATTAACTTAATTAATTACAATTCATTAAAACTTAATTATCCTTAAGATAAAACATTATCTTCAATTAACCTTGAAAACTTTATTTAACTTAATTCATTAATTAGTTTAAAATATAAAGAAATCATAAATTACTTACCTTTAATTATTAATTAACAATCCTTATTTTTCAAGTTAATAAATTACTTGAAAAGTTTAATTGTTAATTTATAAGTCATTATTCGTTAACTAATTTTTAAAAATACATTTCCTTATAAATTTCCTTCTATATTTAAAATAAGTTTGAAAATAACATTAAGGTTTTTTTTTAACTTAAAACATTTAAAAATGTTCATACAAATTCATTTATATAAACAAATTAATTCAAAGAAACTGATTTCAAGAAATTAATTTAGCTTACTTTTTTTAAAATTTAAAACTTACTTTATTTTAAATTAAAAATCTGGTTAAACATTTCAATTTGGGTTCAACCTATGTGTACATGAACCAAGAACATCATCTTTCTTTTTAAAACAATTTGACTTAAATTTAAGAAAACTGTTTTAGTTAAAAAAATATTTAAAAACTGTTAAACTTTACAGTTTAATCAGGCTTGCAAAAGACCCCAGAACCAACCCGAGACAAAACAAAAATTACGCGAGTTTCCCTCCGAGTCATCTACCCTATACCCCGAGACCCTACTCGAGAAAAACAAACAACCCCAATGCAAACAATGGTGCACCGATCACCATGTGCACCTGCACCAGCGCCGGACCCTCCTCCGATCAACGACGACCCCATCGCCAAGTCACCCAACATCCCTAAGAGCACCTATGATCAACAGAGCATCGTATCATGCTTCGATTCAAAATCGAGTACCCCAGGATGAACTGAGACCCAAAACCATCATCAGGAAATTCCCTTAACTCTCGCTTCCGATCATGATAACCGCTACGATTCCGGCATGGATTGCCGATCCACCGTGCTTCCACTTTCCAGAATTTTATGCAACTCGAATCACCATAAGAAAAGCAGTGATTCAATTTTCAGCTAGACCCAAAATTAGGTTTAGAATCTAAACCTTCTTGCTGCTGGCGCCATGATCATCAGGCTACCATCCCTTTATTTTTGCCGTACCACCAGATGCTTCCCCTACCTCTACCCAAAATCATGATTCCCAAAAATGCCCTGATCATCAGAAAACGACCAGAAACTAAATTCCAGCTAACTCCCAAATTCTCATTTGATACTTCTTTAAAATTTGTGATATCTGTTTTAAAAACCATAACTTTAAAGGATGATTCAAGTTATAGTTTTAAAACAGTAAGTTAAAGTGATTGATTTTACATGTTTAAGAATCTCCACTGTATTTTCCAAATTTAACATAGTTTAAATCTTATAATCCTTGAATATATATATATATATATATATATATATATATATATATTTATATACACCTGGATTAAGCTTAAACCAAACTATATTGTTCAAATTTCACAGACTAATAGAAACTGATTCAAAGATTTTGAACTTTGATCAAAATCCTATACTCTGAACTAAGAACAGAGAGGTCAGAATCAACAGAAAAGAATACACCATACATACACCCGAACCTACTTACATGCATACTTATAGTTCTCACATAACCTGTCTATATTTTCAGTTCCTAGATTACACTAAAACTTAGTTATTTTATTTTTAATCCAAGTGTTAATAATGAATAAATAAAAATATATAAAATTTTATACATCTGTAAACATTTAAAACCTGTAAAACAGGGAGATATGCACAGTTCACAACTACCATATAAAAATGTTCATACCCAGATTATTCACATGCAAAGTCAATTCATCTCAGAAATCATCTGAAAGCAACTTAAAATTACTTAGCATTTGAATTAAAATGTTTACTTACATATCAAGGAGATGCAAAGCTTTAGAAACTGGGTTGAAATCTGCATGCATTTGTATATTGATTCCAGAAAACTGAATACTTGATTTGCTTTAAACTGAATTAGCTCAGGTTTGCCCTTTTGAAAACTTGCAAATGCTTGAATTTTGAAATGGCTGTGATTTAAAAACTGAAGTACTTGCATGCACATGAAAGATGTTGCAGACATGGGAAATTTAGAACTGGATTGAAATTTGCATTGAGCTTTGAAACATATTGCAGATTTGGTATAATGAGGTTACAGACATGGGAAATGCAGATTTGATCTGCACATGATTTTAGGTTTTTGTATTCTGGTTTGGAAAATGAATTACAGGGCTCTCAAATTTATTTCTGGATTGTATTGAATTTGAGGAATTTTAGATTTGCATTTGAACTTGAGAGGTTTACATGATATTGATTTGAACAGAGAAAGGAATTCAGGTTTTAGATTTGAACTTGAGGAAAATTTCAGATTTGTTTTTGAGGATTTTCTGGTTTTTGAAGAGTAAAGATTGCATTTGAACTTGAAGAGGTTTTACATGATATTCATTTGAGCATTTGTTTTAGATTTTATTTGAAGAAAATTTCATATTGGATCTGCCATTGTTTGCTTAGCTTTTGAGAAGAAAATAATAAAAAGAAAAACGAGAAAGAAGATTAGGAATGTTAATAAGTAAATTTAGATTTTATTAAATTTAAAAGAAAATGCAAATAAAAGTGACACATGTCTCTAGCTTATATTAATGTTTTAAAACTTGTTATCAGAGTGATTTATAACTTAACACTTGTCAATATTTATTTATATTTATCCTAAAAGAATTTTAAAAGCTTTTTAAATTAATTTCCTAATTAACTATTATGTTTTCTTAATTTATAAATACTTTTCTAATTTAACTCCTAAAAACAAATACATTTATAAATTTGGGAATGTTTTCTAAATTTATACAAATACAATCTTTAAAAGAAAATAAAATAAAACCAATTATAATTTGAATAAACTTATATATAATATTGCAAACTCGTTTTAAAATGCTATTTCAAAAAGCCTTTGTATTTATTCTTATTAAATAAATACATATCCAAATTTCTATAGATAAATTTCTATAAAAAGAATAGTATAAAGCAAATCTTATTTTTAACTAAAAGCATTATCTATATATTTGAAATCCAAACTACATTATTATTTTATTTTAAGATGTATGTATATCTCCTTAAATTCAAATTTATATTCAAATTCAAAGTCAATTTAAAAATCCAAATCTAAAGTCAATTTAAATAAATATAAATATCAATTTTCAAAATAGGCTCATTATTATTTAAAATAATTTATCCTATTTTAAAATCAATTTAAATACACAGATATGTATATATTTAAATACACTTATTAACTTTGAAAACAATAGGTCAATTTAGAATTTATTTACACAAACAAAATTATAATTATTCTTATTTTAAAACCAATCTATAACCATAATTAAGACATTATATTATTATTACTTGGTTATTTATTTTTGAAAATAACAATTTTATCAATTTAAATTAAGAGATTATCACATTTTAAATTCCTGGAAATTCCGGGATATTACAGTCATGCACCCATATCAAACGCTAACTGTCATACCTTGAATCATAAGTGTACCACCCAATGCAGCTTTTCCCTTTTGCTCTGCCATTAGCCTCGAGGTAATTGGCTCCAATGCAAACATTTTTCCCTTTCCATCCTTAACTGGCTCTTTGAACTGGTTCTTTTAATGTCCAATTTGATCATAGTTCAAGCATTTGATATTCTTCTTCTTGATCACCTTCTTTCCACAATTCGAGCGACATTCATTTGCAAAATTCCCTTTCTTATCACATTTATAGCAGACAACCTCTGCCTTTCCCTTCTTAGCATCTTCAACCTTCTAAGCTCCTTTCTTATGGAAGAATTTTCTTTTCGAACTTTACCCCACCTGCACTTACTTTGCCTTATTTCTCTTTAGAAAAGCAAGCATCTCCATATGTCTTAAAGACATCTCTACATAAACATCACAAGAATCCCTGGTATGAGGTAATGTATCCATGGTCAATTCAGGCTTCAACCCCTTGATGAATGTGACGCCCCACCTCCATACCCACGCTAGCCAAGAACATTACGGCGAATGCTGTCGACTAGCACGTAGAATAAGGCTGTTGATGAGCGACTGTAACGTACGCAATTTTTCGTTGCCGAAAAACCGAATAGTTATGGATTTAAGAAAAAGAAAGAGGGAGAAGAAGAGAAGAAAAGAAGATAGAAAATAGATAAGAAGAAATATAGAGGGAAAAGAAATAGAGGAAAGAGAATAGAAAATAAAGAAAACATAGAACAGAATAGAACGGAACAGAAAACAACAGAACAACATCAGAATCTCACAATTCGCAGCGGAACAACATATAATAATAAATGAATAATCTTTAAACAAAGAACTATATCAGTTATTACATTTTATACATTACATTACATCATCTCATCATATCATCAGAGTGTACAACAACATACAACAACAAACAGTGCAGCGGAAAAAGAAATACTATATACTAGTAATACGCCATGCCATCCATCTTGCTTCCAGCAACTCCAGAATATCCTGATAAACCTTAACTCTTGACTGCCCGTGTGGAAATTGGTGGGCACCCAGAGTTTAGGAAGGAAAACAATAAACTCTGAGTCAGTCGTGTGACTGGTGTTAGAACTCAAAACAGTTTATTCATCTTTAAAATCAAAATAGAGGAATATTTTTAAAGTCAATTCGCAATGCTTTTAAAAATGAGACTACCATAAGGCCTCCCGCACACACACACAATGCAAACGCAGAATCGGAGGAGATTTCTCCTTATGATAGTCAAAAATGCTTGATACGCATTTAAAAAGAACATTTTATATTATTACTAGTGCATAGTGTAGAGAAAAAAATTCATTTCGAAAGTAGAATATAAATCTTAGCCAACATAGACATTCCGAACTATGCCTACTATAGCTACCATCCAAACAGTAGGGCGCCACCATAAGTGAATGATAGGTTCTACAACTAATACCATACAAGTCACGTATTGTTTCTTTGGATTTCCAACGAATGATCAGGCCAAGGAACTTCCCATTGCCACATGAGAATGCCTCTGGATGGACATCCCCGAGAACCAAACCGGATCTCTACCAACACAAGGCCGGGTTACCCCTAACTGAGTAACAACTGACCGAATATGCCATCCCCCGGTCCTTTGGGACCTTTCACCGAGCGCTCGTAATCATTTCACACAATCATAACAAAGTGTTTTCAACATGAGTAAGTATCTGGGCTCCATACCATGATACCACCCTTTTCCAGAAGGAAATGCACATATCCTAAAGGGCGCTACCCCTCATAACCTTGCTGCTTCTTTCCTGTTTTGACCATTCACGGGGTGTGAGGCTCGACGAAGTCACGTCCACAAAAACATACTTTATACAAAAGCCATGCTTTGGGTCAACAAATGATCATAGAAATGATCACCAGGATAGACGATCAAACAAATGATCCTATCACAAATAATCAACACAATGATCATTTAACAGCAACACTCAGCATGTCACATTACCAAATTGGGAATATATCGCTGGTAACATTCAACTACATAACCTCTGAGGTCGTACGTCTCAGAGAAGGGTGTTAAGCTAAAAGAATAAATTCTCCGCCACCAACAGAAATATATTTGAAAGAAATCTGCTTTATATCTCAATTTGTAACGTCAGACATACAATCCATACAAGTCTGTTCCGGGCTCGAACAAAACCGAAGGCACTTCTTACGAAGCCCTTACAATCCGGGTATTCACAATCCCGATCGAATTTCCCATCACTTAAGGAATCTCTATATCAGGAGCTACCCAGTGCAGAGACAATCGATAGGTCATCCTATCGCTTTCACAAATACTCGGTCTTCAACACCGATCTTCAAATGCAATTCACAACGACGTATCACATATTCGGAATGGGTTATACGACCCCATGGTCTTTTCCCGGTTAACCCGAATAGTGAGCGCTAATTCAAAATAAGTGTGGCATTCAAATTCAAACAAATCACATCAATTTCCCATTCAAAGGGAAATATTGATAGTCGGTTATTGAACTATCAATGAATATGCACACATCACCAGTTTCCAAATAATTTTCCAAATTATTTATTTTCCAAAATATCTTTACAAGATATATATTTTCAACACTTCAAAAATAAATTAATATTTATTTTTAAACAAATTTCACTTTTCATTTATAAATTCCATAATGAATTTATATTTCCTAAAATATCTGTGAATATACAATTTTAATTATTCATTTTCAATTTATCTTCAAAAAGATAAATTCTCAACTTATTCACTTTGCATTGGAACAACATTTCCATACTTATTTATTCATAAGTAATTCACAAATTTTATTTATTTTCAACACTTAGAAAATATTCAATATACTTAAATCGAAATTAAGTATATATTTCATTCTTTAAGGAAATCATTCTCTTAAACATATTTATTTGGGCCAAAACGAATGTTGCGTAAAACATCGTTACGACAACCCAAAATCACTAGTATAGGGATTCGAAATTAAAATATATATATAAATCCCAATACTATACAAAATATTTCCTTTCGGAAATCATTTACTATAACAACAGTGTTATAGTCCACTATTTCCTTCTATTTCTCGAAAACGTATATTCCAACAATAAATGTTGAAATCTATGGTTTCGAATCTCAACACATTTTAAAACATCGTTAGATCGTTTTAAATTCCATTTAAAACATCACATTCAAAACAATTTCTTTAACATCTTATTCACTATTCAAAAACGTGAATATTCTTTGTTAACAAATTTCATCCTTTTATTCATTTCATTTTAAAGGATTATTCACAGTTCAAAAACGTGAATATAACTCCATTAATAGGTTTCAACAATTTACTTATCAAAATAAGTCGTTTGTGAATTTATAAAACAACGTTTATGAATTCCATTTCTATTTAGTTTATAACATCTCCTTTTATAAATTCCTTTATCAACCTATTCACTTTATAACTCAATTATAAACCAAAGATTCATATTATAAGTTAAATGCTTACAAAACGATTATATTACAAAATCGTTGCTTTGAACTTCATAATTATAAATCTTATAACTTATAAGATTCAATTATTCATCCAAATATATTCTTTTAATGACTTTATAAATTTTATAAACCTACTGTTTATAAAATTCCATTTATAATTTCACCGTTTATAATTCTATAAATTTCATTCAATTTATGAAATTCATTTTCACTTCATTCAAACACTTATAAAAACTCGTTTTATAATTCAATATTTTCAATTTATAAATATCCATTTATAAATCTCTTAATATAAATCAATTTATATTATTCTTTTAAAATGTCCTTAATCTCCTTTATTATTTCACCATTTTGATTCATAAAATAATTAAATTTTATAAATCCTATATTTAAACTTTTCACAATAAATTCTAAAATCCCAATTTAACTATTTTATAAAACCATTAACCTCATATTTTCAAAAATCAATCTTTACTCGTATTTCTCAAAATCATAATTTTTATAACATTAAAATTATACGTTTATTTATTTAAAATGGATCAATTCCAAAAATAATTTATAAACGTTTTCTTTCAAAAATCACTTTAAAAATCATTTCAAAGTTTCAAAATTTGGTCCAATGATGCTACATACCAAATAGTCAATCACGACGACAACGATATCATATATCGATATGATAATCAATCAAATATCAAAATATCTGAAATCAAATAAATACCGTTGAGGAATCCAGTTGGATCCCTCCAACCTGTTTTCCTACATCCACAAACATTAGCACAATACCAATTTCGCTCCAGTACAAAATTATCACGGTATATGGGATTTAAAATATTATCCGCTTAATAGACGGCGCAATAGGGTCTCATCCGCTAACAAAAATGCGGGAAATCAATAACTCCAATATATACATATGCCAATATATATATATTGCTATTATATATAATACCAATTTCACTGTTTATGAAATATTCGCGGTATATGTTTTTAATAAATAACATCCGCTTACTAACGGCGCATAATGTCTATTTTAACAATCAATAGATATCAATCATCATTCAAACATGCATTCAAATATTTTAAATCTAACTATTTAAAATAAAATCGAAACTGATTCGATTGAGTGAGAAATTCTCACCTTGATTTCAATTTCGTTTTAGCGATTTATTTCGAATAAAATTAAACGGACGTTTAATTTTACCCAAAATTCTCACTAACTCCAAACGACTCCGATCCAATTCCATCGCATAGTGCTCGTCCATACGATTCCAACGCAACTGGTTTCGCGCGTTTTTGACCTCATATGAAAAAGTTATGAATTTTTGAAGTTTTACACGATTTAAACTAAAATTTACAACATAAATAACCTAACTTTTAATCACAGCCGTTAGATCCAACTTCAACAAATCAGGACCGCACCATTCGTTCCCCTTCTCCTTCGTTCCCCCTCCAGGTTATTGCCGTCACCATGAACCCATACAACAAGCAACTAGGGTTGAATTATGCTCCATCCACGACGAACTATAGCACGATCGGATAGCGCCATGTTGAAGCTTGCCTCGAAGAGCACCACCGCCCCAAACCCTATGCAACTCGGCCCCACCCTCTCTCGTGCGCACGTTAATGAACGGCCACACACGCAGCCACTTCCCTCCCTCCACGCGACGCCAAACTCCATCATCACCGTATAGATCGAAAGCTCTCGCCTTGCTCTTCATCTTTGTAGTTGATCACTTTGGCTAAAACTTCACGGATTGGAAGTAATTAAGGGATGAATTTTGAAAAATTCTGGCCATTGGTGCTTGAACTGGCAGCTAGGGTTATAATTAGGGTTAGGTTTCTTTTTTTTTTTTTAGAATGGTGGGCTATTTATAGAGAATTTTCGAACACTACTCATCCGGAAATTCCGAACTCCGATTCACGCGCCGAAACCGGCATTTCTAGGGTTTATCCCGCGTTCCGGACACAATGGAACAGGTTTCGAAAGCTAATTCGGACATCTGTGCGAGTTATGGCAATAAACGTTCAATTTGAATTAAACCGATTTAAGCGATTTTCTAGGCGTTTTAATTTGTACCGGACAAACGGTAAATCCAATTGACTTGAAATTTGAAAACTTACAATAATATCACATTACGGATCCGATGAAACTGGTTTCGTCGAAATCCGAGACTTTTTGTAAAACGGCTATTTTAACTCGCCAAATTAATAATAAAAATAATTCGATGCGTTTCGAGCTGCCACGATCAAACGATAACTCCGATTTCTACGAAAATTGAAATCCGGTAATAAATAACTATTACGGATCCAATGGAACTGGTTTCGTTCAATTCTGAGACTGTTCAAAAATTGACTATTTTCACTAGTTGATTTAATATTAAAATATTCAATTTTCACAAATTAACTTTTAATTCGATTTTGAAAGTTCTAAAATATCGTTCTAACTTTAATATGATAAAATAAAATTTTACAAATCATTTTCAATCATATTTAACTCAATTTTCAATTATTTCCATAATTTAACATATTAAATTATCGATTTAATTATCCAATTAAATCCAAAAATTCAAATAAAAATTTATTCAACTTATAAATTCACTTATTAATATTTAAAACTAATTAAATATTCAAATTTTTAATTAATAAAAATTCTGGGTCGTTACAATCTTCCCCCCTTAAAAGAATTTCGTCCTCGAAATTAACAAGTAAGAAAAGTTGTAGAATTTATTAACTTTCCATAGTTCATAATTAAATTTCTTACAATAACTTTACTAAGTTTCAAATCATACTTAGTTACCTTTTCAAAACAACTACTATTGTTTAACTTTCAACTTCAAATCAACATTAAAGTTTTTTAAAAATTTTCCCATTTTCTCAAATTTTTTCTAACGCCTTAAATTTTCGGAAAAATTCGCCATAGTCTCCTTTGCGCGGCTCGATCCGAAAAAAAAATGACAGTATATATATCACAAATATACATCTCATCAAGTAATGAGGCATCCCGCAGGGAAAAAAATGTAAAAGTACGGTATGTAATCCGAGATATGTACCTTATATTTTATTAGCAAGCATATACGGCTAATACAGCGCGAAAGCGAGCTCCAAATGCGAAGCAAACGCGATCCGCACCTACTAATCACTCAACAAACAACATGAGAATCATGCATATAGATAATAGTATCAATATACAACATATAGCAACATAATAACTATATATGTGAACATGGAAATTGAAACAAAAGCAACAAATGCAAACATCAACCAACTATCATCCAAAAATTCATAACCAATAAATATTCATTCATATTCTCATTAATATTCAATGAAATGGTTTTCAATTTAATCACATTCGATTCATTAACAGTGGATGTTTTTACTAACATTCATTTTCTGTTAGTTTATATTCACTAATTCATATTCAAGTTGGTTCACTCCCAAATCAAATTCAATTCCATTCAAATTTATTTACCTTTAATTTGAATTCAATTATATAGCTTTCAATTTCGCTAATTTACTTTCATTAACACCTAATGAATTATATACAATCAACTAACAACCATATAACAATCAATGTATATTAATTACAACCAAATTCCTTTTCTTATATTCATTCAATTTGGTTTAACACCATCACTTTCAATTGGTTTAATTAAATTGATTTTATTCAACTATTCAACTTTCAATAACATTAGATTTTAATGAATTAACACTTATATCCATTATTTCATACCAATTTTATTCACATTCATTTGATTTACATTCAATACATTCATTCAATTCATACTCAATTACTAAAGTTGAATTTCATTTAAATAACTTAAGTTCACATTATCACTTAACTTCATTAATTTACTTTGATACTAATATCAATTTCATTCATATAGTTTCACTTAAGTTATATTTCCTTTTACAAACATCACTTGTTTTTACTTAACTTAAATTCCAACTATAAATCAATTTAGATTCCAATTCTTATAATTCTTTTGCTTATACAATTATTCTTCAATTTAGATTATTCAAACATCTAAACAATCAACTTATATACACTTTAATAATTCTGAAAAATTATTCCTTTATACATATAAAATATAATCAAGGCAAAATTATTCCATTTACCCAATTTAAAACAATACTATGTCGAATTGTTCTATTCAAGTGTTTAGAAACCCCTTCGATTCAGTTTCGAGGCTGCGCCGACGAAGGTTCATATAGCACTCAACAAACCAATCATCACAATATAAAACAATTTTATATATTCACTAACAAATACTCTCTCATAGCTATTATTACACTCAAACTCATTCTAGAGCACTACCGACTCTATCTCTAATGAGTAATACCAAACAGAACCATGGTTGTCGCTTAACCATATGCTCCGATACCAAATGTAACGTACGCGATTTTTCGTTGCCGAAAAACCGAATAGTTATGGATTTAAGAAAAAGAAAGAGGGAGAAGAAGAGAAGAAAAGAAGATAGAAAATAGATAAGAAGAAATATAGAGGGAAAAGAAATAGAGGAAAGAGAATAGAAAATAAAGAAAACATAGAACAGAATAGAACGGAACAGAAAACAACAGAACAACATCAGAATCTCACAATTCGCAGCGGAACAACATATAATAATAAATGAATAATCTTTAAACAAAGAACTATATTAGTTATTACATTTTATACATTACATTACATCATCTCATCATATCATCAGAGTGTACAACAACATACAACAACAAACAGTGCAGCGGAAAAAGAAATACTATATACTAGTAATACGCCATGCCATCCATCTTGCTTCCAGCAACTCCAGAATATCCAGAATATCCTGATAAACCTTAACTCTTGACTGCCCGTGTGGAAATTGGTGGGCACCCAAAGTTTAGGAAGGAAAACAATAAACTCCGAGTCAGTCATGTGACTGGTGTGAGAACTCAAAACAGTTTATTCATCTTTAAAATCAAAATAGAGGAATATTTTTAAAGTCAATTCGCAATGCTTTTAAAAATGAGACTACCATAAGGCCTCCCGCACACACACACAATGCAAACGCAGAATCGGAGGAGATTTCTCCTTATGATAGTCAAAAATGCTTGATACGCATTTAAAAAGAACATTTTATATTATTACTAGTGCATAGTGTAGAGAAAAAAATTCATTTCGAAAGTAGAATATAAATCTTAGCCAACATAGACATTCCGAACTATGCCTACTATAGCTACCATCCAAACAGTAGGGCGCCACCATAAGTGAATGATAGGTTCTACAACTAATACCGTACAAGTCACGTATTGTTTCTTTGGATTTCCAACGAATGATCAGGCCAAGGAACTTCCCATTGCCACATGAGAATGCCTCTGGATGGACATCCCCGAGAACCAAACCGGATCTCTACCAACACAAGGCCGGGTTACCCCTAACTGAGTAACAACTGACCGAATATGCCATCCCCCGGTCCTTTGGGACCTTTCACCGAGCGCTCGTAATCATTTCACACAATCATAACAAAGTGTTTTCAACATGAGTAAGTATCTGGGCTCCATACCATGATACCACCCTTTTCCAGAAGGAAATGCACATATCCTAAAGGGCGCTACCCCTCATAACCTTGCTGCTTCTTTCCTGTTTTGACCATTCACGGGGTGTGAGGCTCGACGAAGTCACGTCCACAAAAACATACTTTATACAAAAGCCATGCTTTGGGTCAACAAATGATCATAGAAATGATCACCAGGATAGACGATCAAACAAATGATCCTATCACAAATAATCAACACAATGATCATTTAACAGCAACACTCAGCATGTCACATTACCAAATTGGGAATATATCGCTGGTAACATTCAACTACATAACCTCTGAGGTCGTACGTCTCAGAGAAGGGTGTTAAGCTAAAAGAATAAATTCTCCGCCACCAACAGAAATATATTTGAAAGAAATCTGCTTTATATCTCAATTTGTAACGTCAGACATACAATCCATACAAGTCTGTTCCGGGCTCGAACAAAACCGAAGGCACTTCTTACGAAGCCCTTGTGTAACGACCCTAGATTTTAATTTAATTTAAATTGATAATTAAATGAAATTCTGAATAAAATTGTAAGGGAAATTGATTATAAATGGAAGCGAGTTTCCCCAAGTTCAAATATATTCTATATAAATCATTTAAATTTTTAAATATTGTATATATATATGTATATATGTGAATATATATATATATATATGTATATTTGGGTATATATGAGTCAATTTGAAATTATAAAATCTTGAGTGTATATATATATATTTTGATTTGAATTTAAATCTTAGATGAATGGTTTAATAAATATTTGAGTTATAACATAAATTAAGAAAATATATATATATATAGTAACTCATAATTAAATATTAAAGTAAGATAACAATAAATATTTAAACTAGAAATAGAAAAATAATATACGATAAAATTGGTTATGTAAACTATAAAATGTAAAATATACACATGAAACAAATTAGTTAAAAATTTAAACAATATATTTACAATAGAAATTTATGTTCATATACAAGCAAAACATTAGTATAAAAATAAAATAATATATGTATGTACTTTGGGAAACTATGATTGTAAATATAAAATAAATTTTAATAAAAATGTACATAAGTCTGAAATAATTTTAAGTAAATTAAGTATTTAATAATATAAGTTAAAAATAAAAGAAAAGAAACTACATTTAAATATGAAAACAAGACAAGAAAATAAGTAAACATATAAACGAAGTATTCAAACAAAAGAAATAACATACAAAGTAGAAACCACATATTTATAAAATTATGTAAAATATAAAACAAAAGAAAGAAACAAAATAGAATATATCGGTACATATATAAGTTAAAGTTTATAACCAATAATAAAACAAATATATAAGTATGCAATACAAAATAATACAAACAAATAGATAAAAAAAAAATACAAACAAAGACATAGATATGTAGGCAAACAAAATAAAGCTGCAGCCACCAAATAAAAATAAGCTAGGCAATGCAAATAAAGTTTACAAACAAATAAATATAAGTACAAAATGAAACATAAACAAAGAAATACCAAGATACTTAGTACACTGTAAAATATCCTAGCACACATTTTTCATCTCAGCCGAAGTAAGGCTGAAGTAAACAAATGCATTAACATGCATAACCAAGTACAATAGCATATCAAAGCAAAATCATCTCAGCCCATAACTATTGTACAAACAAACAATAATAATCCCTGTACAAACATTTTTCTCTACATGTATACATCTATCCCATTTCATTCATTCACTAAAAGTTAAGCAAAACCAGAGAGAAAATAAAATAAAATAAGAAACATTAGTCAATAACAAAAGCAAAACAAGTTCAGTTTCAATATCAAAGGAAAGTTTCTAAACCTGAGCCTCTGTTCTTTTTGACAGGTGAGTAACACTTGCTTGGAATTTTAAAAATATGAATCTGTTGCTTGTATGATGTGTGAATATAAGTGAAATCTGCTTTGTATATACTGATGTTGGGTATGCATAATGTTTCATCAGAATGCTCTCTGTTTCAAACAACACATGTGAGTAACTTTTTTTTATGGAGCTGTTGCAAGTTAAAGTTTAGATAAGTATGTTTATGTACATTTACATTTAAACTCTCTGGGTACTTTTGAATACTGGAAGTAAGTATACAGGCTGTTGAGCATATGCTATCTGTTCTGTGATCTTTAACATAAGCTTTGATCTTGTGAAAAAAAAAATCATTTCCATTGATTTACTCAATGTTTAGATTTGGTATTTAAACAAATATTGATTGTTTTGATATAAGCTTTAATCTAAAAATTTATTTAGGTCAAAATAACTCAGTATTGTGTCTGGAAATCAAGATATATGAACCAAACTTCAAATAAGTCAAAATTTAAATTTCTTAATTTACGAATTCAGGTACTTAATTTGAATTCGTATACTTAAACAAAAATTTTAAAGCTGAAATCAAATTTTCTAGATCAAAGAATAAAGAACAGTTTGGGTTTGAGTGTATTGGGCATTTGGGGTTGCCGTGGGTGATCCCTTCGACTGGAGGAGTCGAGTTTCCTCCTGGAGGTGGAGGGGTGATGGGTGGAGCTCGGAAAAATGGCGCGGTGGTGGTCAGGCTACGGTGGTGGCGGCGGCGAACTTTTTTTTGTTCGTAGACTTAATTTTTTTCGAGGCTCGGTTTCGATTCGTGCATCCTCGTCGTTGGATCGAGCTGCATGGCATCGCGGGGGTGGATAGAGGCTGAAGCGACGAAGTGATGGCCGAAGTTTCACACGTTTAGGTGGTCGGAGCTCAGAGGAAGCGGCGTTGACAGGTTTCTGGTTGATTTCTTTTGCGCGTTCCAGGTTTTGATTTATACTTGAATTCGAGTTCGAATCGAATTGGAGGGGTTTGGATGGTCGTTTTCAGATCGGGGGATGGTAGTCGACTTGCTGATGACGTCGACGTCGACAGGAGGTGACAATCAACGGTGTACACGTGCAGGGGGAGTTGTTATAGTGGTCTGGAAATTTCTGATGGGTGAACTCGAGATTTTTCTCGAGTGACTCGATTGTTTACTCGAGGTTTTGACGTGTTGGACTCGAAGCAAAATGATAGGGAGGCTCGGGTCAATGTTGTTCAGGGTTTAGAACAGACCTGTTCTGTTTTCCTGAATTTAAAAAAAAAAAAAATCAAATTTTTAAACAAGCTTAACAAGTTTTAAAAACAAAAGTTTAAATATAAAATCAGATTAGTTTGGAAACTTAGTTGGGAATAAATAAGTTTTTATTTTCAAATTGTTGTATTAATTAAAAGTGTTAATCAATTAAGTAGTTAAGAAAAATTAAATAGTTGAGGTCAAATGGAAGTTTGAAAAAAATTGAAAGGAGAGTTTAAGTCAAATTTTTGTAGCCTGGATTTTGAGTTTAAATTTTAATTCCAGATTTTTGAAATGGAAGCAAGTTTATAAATTTAAATATTCCAAATTCAAGAGAATATGATTTAAAAACCTTTCATAACAAAAGAATTGTTTTAAGTTGTAATTTAAAGGTAAAATTAACTAAATTGAGTTAATTAAAGAATAAGGAGTGATCAATTTGAAGTTTGAAATTAATTAATGATTTATTGATCAAAATTTCGGGAAATTCGAAAGGAATAGATTTATTTATAATTAAATATCAATTCGGAAAGTAATTAAAGAATTGTTATTTGTTAATGATGGTCATTAACTAAAATCATTTTAATAATTAATTTATAGGATTAATTTTAACAATTAATTAGACTAATTAATTTATGATAATCATTTATGAAATTAAGTAAGTGTAATCATTTTATGGTAAGAAATTAAAGGTTTAATTAGTTGAAGGTCAACTTAATTTATATGATTAATTAAGAATAATTTAATTAAATAAGGTGATTGATTAATTAATCTATATCAAATGATTTGTAATTAGTAAATCAGGATTAGAAAATAAATTCATAAGTAATTAATTTAATTGGAAATAAATTGAATTAATCAAGATAAAACGATTAATTTATCCTGCTTATGAATGATTATTAAATGCTTGACCTTACTTATGGATGATCGTATTATATGTGATGCCTTGAATTAATTACTCTATCTGATCTGTGATATTTTGTTCTGTAGATTGAGCTGTGTATAATCTATTCATTTATATATAATCTGTGAATGAGCGATAAGCTTTATAGTTATATCGCTTATCAACTATATTTCTGTGTTTGATCTGTGATGATTGAAATGATGTGGCACTATTGTGTTAAACCCCTGGACCACACCATACACACACAATTATGGATTTCACGAGGAAATCGATTAAGTCACAGATTTTTGAAATAGTTTAAATTGAATATTTGAATTCAAATGTTTTGGAAATGGAATCGGAATAAATGTGAAAAGCTTTTGGAATGGAATTTCAAAATAGAATTTATTATTTTTAAATTACTTGATTAAGTTTTTGGAATTTAAATAAGTTGGTTTAAATTTAAATTCAATACTTGAAATTGAATTCAGTAATTTGAAATTAGGGATTAATGATATTATACTAGTCATTATGAGTTAAACCATTTTTAAAGTATTATTTTTGGGAATTTGAATTTAACTCAAGAATTTCAACTCGTATAAATGAATCAGATTTCCAAAATGAAAACTGTTGTTTTCAAATGATAAACACTTTTGGATAAGAACTGAGATTCCAGTTAGTTAGGGGAATTTCAAGATTAAATAGAGAAATGATTTTCCTAAGTTATGAATGAATTCTTTTTGAAAGCTATGAATTAAAATCTGTTTATTTTTAACAGATTTAAATTGATGATTGTTTAAATCAAATTGAAATGAAATTGTTTTGAAAGCTATAAGTTAAATCTTTGATTTAAAGATTTAACGAGTTAATCAAATTGAAATGAAGATTGATTTGGAAAATCTGTGAATGAATCTTTTGTTTAAAAGATTAAAACGTGAAAACTGTTTAAACCGTTAAAGGTTGTGAAAATGAATCTTTTTGTTAAGAGATTTGAGATGGTAATCGGTTTAAACCATTTGAAAGAAAGTTTTGAATTATTAAGTTGTGACTTAATTGAAATCCCATTATCCATTTGTTTTTGAAATATCGTGCTCACTATTCGGTTTAACCGAGAAAGGACCTTTGTGTCGTATAACCCATTCCGAATAAGTGATTCGACGTTATGGATAGCATTTAAAGACCGGTGATGAAGACCAGGTATTTGCGAAAGCGATAGGATGACCTATCGATTATCTCTGCACTGGGTAGCTCCTGGTATAGAGATTCCCTAAGTGATGGGAAAATCCGATCGGGATTGTGAATATCCGGGTTGCAAGGACTTCTTTGTAAGTGCCTTCGGTTCTGTTCGATCCCAGAACAGACTTGTATGGATTGTATGTCTGACATTACAAGTTGAGATATAAAGCAGATTTCTTTCAAATATATTTCTGTTGGTGGCGGAGAAATTATTCTTTTAGCTTAACACCCTTCTCTGAGACGTACGAGCTTAGAGGTTATATAGTTGAAGTTATCAGCGATATATTCCCAATTTGGTAATGTGATATGCTGAGTGATGCTGAAATGATCATTGTGTTGATTATTGTGATAGGATCGTTTATTTGATCGTCTATCTTAGTGATCATTGTGTTGATCATTTGTTGACCCAAAGCATGGCTTTTGTATAAAGTATGTTTTTGTGGACGTAACTTCGTCGAACCTCACACCCCGGAAATGGTCAAAACAGGAAAGATGCGGCAAGGTTATGAGGGGTAGCACCCTTTAGGGTATGTACATTTCCTTCTGGATAGAGGTGGTATCATGGTATGGAGCCCAGATATTTAACCTATGTGGTTACTACGAATTTATTACTTTGTGGTTGTTGGCTATCGGGATCCCGTGAGAAAGGTCGTTTACGATCGGGGAATGGCGTGCTCGTGTCAGTAGTTACCCAGTTAGGGGTAACCCGGCCTTGTGTTGGCAGAGTTCCGGTTTGGTTCTCGGGGATGTCTTTCCAGAGGCATTCTCATGTGGCAATGGGAAGTTCCTTGGCCTGACCATTTGTTGGAAATCCAATTCCCAATACGAAACTTGTACGGTATTAGTTGTAGAACCTGTCATTCACTTATGGTGGTCACCACTGTTTGGATGGTAGCTATAGTAGGCATAGTTCGAAATGTCTATGTTGGCTAAGATTTATATCTTTACTTTCGAAATGAATTTTTTCTACACTATACACTAGTAATAATATCAAATGTTATTTTAAATTCGTATCAAGCATCTTTGGCTATCATAAGGAGAAATCTCCTCCGATTCTGCGTTTGCATTGTGTGTGTGTGCGGGAGGCCTTATGGTAGTCTCATTTTTAAAAAGCATTGCGAATTGACTTTGAAAATCTTTTATTGGATGTTTTTAAAGATAAACTGTTTTTGTTGCTCACACCAGTCCCACGACTGATCCGGAGTTTATTGTTTCCTTCCTAAACTCTGGGTGCTCATTATATTTCTACACGAGCAGTCTAGAGTTGGGTTTTTCAGATAGTCAGATTAGTAGGTTATCTGGAGTTAGTTCAGTCCTTGGATCACACTAGTCTTGCTAAGCTTGGTGCAATGTTTATGGGGAGTTCGAGCTATTGCTGGATTGATTGTTGGAAATGGAGTTGCAGTTATTTTTGGAGTTCTTCCTTGAAGACTATTTTAGAGTTATATTGTTCCGTATGCTAGATGTTATCTATCGTTTTCTTTCCGCTGCTATTTTATTGTATCATATCTCTGATGTATATTGATATCTATTGGATCATCTGTTGTATCAGATATTGTATCAAAGCTGTATATCAATGTATTATTCTTTTATTCCGCTGTGTTGTTTACTTAATGATTGTTATAAGCTCCGGCGAATCGGATTTGAACGGTCGAATCTACGGCATTCGAATACGATTTGAAGTATGGATGTCGATTTTTGAGCGGGCAAAATCCGAGCCGTCACATTTGGTATCAGAGCTAAGGGTTGAACTTTAGCTCAGGAGTATAACACATCAAGTAGCTCATTAGAGATAGGGTGAAGTAAATCCTAGAATGAGTAATCCTTAAGATATCCGTTTGAATGCCTCAGTAAATTCTTTTACTGTCCACTGATAGTAAGTACGAGTGCAAGAAGAGAATGAGATAGGGGACAGGGAATGCGACTATAATTGGTCAATACTCTGTAACAACAGTGGAAATAACTTTCTCTATCAATTTTCTTTGATTCGTTTCCAAATTCTTTTGATTTCTTCGTACCAGCTACAAGAAGAAGTTTTCGGTGCGGTGATGCTCTACGAATCGTTGTAGAAAATTCTTACTTCGTATCTTCATCGATTTCTTATCAGTTTTTCGTTTTAAACTTTAATGAATTTGAAATTTAGAATTAAAAATTTGAATAAATTAGAAATTAGAAATTAGAAATTGGAAATTTTGAATGAATTGAAAATTTTAAATTGAGTTAACTTGATCAATAGAATATGAAGAATAATTAGAATTGTATCGATAAAACGATTTTGTTTAAAACCAAAATTGAAATTCTATCGCAATTTCTTATATCTATTATTGATATTCTGATTTGGTGAGCCAAATGCAGAATTGATATCCAATTTGATCTGAAAAGATATTTCTCTATCTTTCATCTATCTGTGTTGTTTTCGTGCCTGCGAATTTCGAGGACGAAATTCTTTTAAGTGGGGAAGTTTGTAACGACCCTAGATTTTAATTTAATTTAAATTGATAATTAAATGAAATTCTGAATAAAATTGCAAGGGAAATTGATTATAAATGGAAGCGAGTTTCCCCAAGTTCAAATATATTCTATATAAATCATTTAAATTTTTAAATATTATATATATATATATGTATATATGTGAATATATATATATGTATATTTGGGTAGATATGAGTCAATTTGAAATTATAAAATCTTGAGTGTATATATATATATTTTGATTTGAATTTAAATCTTAGATGAATGGTTTAATAAATATTTGAGTTATAACATAAATTAAGAAAATATATATATATATATATATATATATATATACAGTAACTCATAATTAAATATTAAAGTAAGATAACAATAAATATTTAAACTAGAAATAGAAAAATAATATAAGATAAAATTGGTTATGTAAACTATAAAATGTAAAATATACACATGAAACAAATTAGTTAAAAATTTAAACAATATATTTACAATAGAAATTTATGTTCATATACAAGCAAAACATTAGTATAAAAATAAAATAATATATGTATGTACTTTGGGAAACTATGATTGTAAATATAAAATAAATTTTAATAAAAATGTACATAAGTCTGAAATAATTTTAAGTAAATTAAGTATTTAATAATATAAGTTAAAAATAAAAGAAAAGAAACTACATTTAAATATGAAAACAAGACAAGAAAACAAGTAAACATATAAACGAAGTATTCAAACAAAAGAAATAACATACAAAGTAGAAACCACATATTTATAAAATTATGTAAAATATAAAACAAAAGAAAGAAACAAAATAGAATATATTGGTACATATATAAGTTAAAGTTTATAACCAATAATAAAACAAATATATAAGTATGCAATACAAAATAATACAAACAAATAGATTAAAAAAAAATACAAACAAAGACATAGATATGTAGGCAAACAAAATAAAGCTGCAGCCACCAAATAAAAATAAGCTAGGCAATGCAAATAAAGTTTACAAACAAATAAATATAAGTACAAAATGAAACATAAACAAAGAAATACCAAGATACTTAGTACACTGTAAAATATCCTAGCACACATTTTTCATCTCAGCCGAAGTAAGGCTGAAGTAAACAAATGCATTAACATGCATAACCAAGTACAATAGCATATCAAAGCAAAATCATCTCAGCCCATAACTATTGTACAAACAAACAATAATAATCCCTGTACAAACATTTTTCTCTACATGTATACATCTATCCCATTTCATTCATTCACTAAAAGTTAAGCAAAACCAGAGAGAAAATAAAAATAAAATAAGAAACATTAGTCAATAACAAAAGCAAAACAAGTTCAGTTTCAATATCAAAGGAAAGTTTCTAAACCTGAGCCTCTGTTCTTTTTGACAGGTGAGTAACACTTGCTTGGAATTTTAAAAATATGAATCTGTTGCTTGTATGATGTGTGAATATAAGTGAAATCTGCTTTGTATATACTGATGTTGGGTATGCATAATGTTTCATCAGAATGCTCTCTGTTTCAAACAACACATGTGAGTAACTTTTTTTTTATGGAGCTGTTGCAAGTTAAAGTTTAGCTAAGTATGTTTATGTACATTTACATTTAAACTCTCTGGGTACTTTTGAATACTGGAAGTAAGTATACAGGCTGTTGAGCATATGCTATCTGTTCTGTGATCTTTAACATAAGCTTTGATCTTGTGAAAAAAAAATCATTTCCATTGATTTACTCAATGTTTAGATTTGGTATTTAAACAAATATTGATTGTTTTGATATAAGCTTTAATCTAAAAATTTATTTAGGTCAAAATAACTCAGTATTGTGTCTGGAAATCAAGATATATGAACCAAACTTCAAATAAGTCAAAATTTAAATTTCTTAATTTACGAATTCAGGTACTTAATTTGAATTCGTATACTTAAACAAAAATTTTAAAGCTGAAATCAAATTTTCTAGATCAAAGAATAAAGAACAGTTTGGGTTTGAGTGTATTGGGCATTTAGGGTTGCCGTGGGTGATCCCTTCGACTGGAGGAGTCGAGTTTCCTCCTGGAGGTGGAGGGGTGATGGGTGGAGCTCGGAAAAATGGCGCGGTGGTGGTCAGGCTACGGTGGTGGCGGCGGCGAACTTTTTTTTGTTCGTAGACTTAATTTTTTTCGAGGCTCGGTTTCGATTCGTGCATCCTCGTCATTGGATCGAGCTGCATGGCATCGCGGGGGTGGATAGAGGCTGAAGCGACGAAGTGATGGCCGAAGTTTCACACGTTCAGGTGGTCGGAGCTCAGAGGAAGCGGCGTTGACAGGTTTCTGGTTGATTTCTTTTGCGCGTTCCAGGTTTTGATTTATACTTGAATTCGAGTTCGAATCGAATTGGAGGGGTTTGGATGGTCGTTTTCAGATCGGGGGATGGTAGTCGACTTGCTGATGACGTCGACGTCGACAGGAGGTGACAGTCAACGGTGTACACGTGCACGGGGGAGTTGTTATAGTGGTCTGGAAATTTCTGATGGGTGAACTCGAGATTTTTCTCGAGTGACTCGATTGTTTACTCGAGGTTTTGACGTGTTGGACTCGAAGCAAAATGATAGGGAGGCTCGGGTCAATGTTGTTCAGGGTTTAGAACAGACCTGTTCTGTTTTCCTGAATTTAAAAAAAAAAATCAAATTTTTAAACAAGCTTAACAAGTTTTAAAAACAAAAGTTTAAATATAAAATCAGATTAGTTTGGAAACTTAGTTGGGAATAAATAATTTTTTATTTTCAAATTGTTGTATTAATTAAAAGTGTTAATCAATTAAGTAGTTAAGAAAAATTAAATAGTTGAGGTCAAATGGAAGTTTGAAAAAAACTGAAAGGAGAGTTTAAGTCAAATTTTTGTAGCCTGGATTTTGAGTTTAAATTTTAATTCCAGATTTTTGAAATGGAAGCAAGTTTATAAATTTAAATATTCCAAATTCAAGAGAATATGATTTAAAAACCTTTCATAACAAAAGAATTGTTTTAAGTTGTAATTTAAAGGTAAAATTAACTAAATTGAGTTAATTAAAGAATAAGGAGTGATCAATTTGAAGTTTGAAATTAATTAATGATTTATTGATCAAAATTTCGGGAAATTCGAAAGGAATAGATTTATTTATAATTAAATATCAATTCGGAAAGTAATTAAAGAATTGTTATTTGTTAATGATGGTTATTAACTAAAATCATTTTAATAATTAATTTATAGGATTAATTTTAACAATTAATTAGACTAATTAATTTATGATAATCATTTATGAAATTAAGTAAGTGTAATCATTTTATGGTAAGAAATTAAAGGTTTAATTAGTTGAAGGTCAACTTAATTTATATGATTAATTAAGAATAATTTAATTAAATAAGGTGATTGATTAATTAATCTATATCAAATGATTTGTAATTAGTAAATCAGGATTAGAAAATAAATTCATAAGTAATTAATTTAATTGGAAATAAATTGAATTAATCAAGATAAAACGATTAATTTATCCTGCTTATGAATGATTATTAAATGCTTGACCTTACTTATGGATGATCGTATTATATGTGATGCCTTGAATTAATTACTCTATCTGATCTGTGATATTTTGTTCTGTAGATTGAGCTGTGTATAATCTATTCATTTATATATAATCTGTGAATGAGCGATAAGCTTTATAGTTATATCGCTTATCAACTATATTTCTGTGTTTGATCTGTGATGATTGAAATGATGTGGCACTATTGTGTTAAACCCCTGGACCACACCATACACACACAATTATGGATTTCACGAGGAAATCGATTAAGTCACAGATTTTTGAAATAGTTTAAATTGAATATTTGAATTCAAATGTTTTGGAAATGGAATCGGAATAAATGTGAAAAGCTTTTGGAATGGAATTTCAAAATAGAATTTATTATTTTTAAATTACTTGATTAAGTTTTTGGAATTTAAATAAGTTGGTTTAAATTTAAATTCAATACTTGAAATTGAATTCAGTAATTTGAAATTAGGGATTAATGATATTATACTAGTCATTATGAGTTAAACCATTTTTAAAGTATTATTTTTGGGAATTTGAATTTAACTCAAGAATTTCAACTCGTATAAATGAATCAGATTTCCAAAATGAAAACTGTTGTTTTCAAATGATAAACACTTTTGGATAAGAACTGAGATTCCAGTTAGTTAGGGGAATTTCAAGATTAAATAGAGAAATGATTTTCCTAAGTTATGAATGAATTCTTTTTGAAAGCTATGAATTAAAATCTGTTTACTTTTAACAGATTTAAATTGATGATTGTTTAAATCAAATTGAAATGAAATTGTTTTGAAAGCTATAAGTTAAATCTTTGATTTAAAGATTTAACGAGTTAATCAAATTGAAATGAAGATTGATTTGGAAAATCTGTGAATGAATCTTTTGTTTAAAAGATTAAAACGTGAAAACTGTTTAAACCGTTAAAGGTTGTGAAAATGAATCTTTTTGTTAAGAGATTTGAGATGGTAATCGGTTTAAACCATTTGAAAGAAATTTTTGAATTATTAAGTTGTGACTTAATTGAAATCCCATTATCCATTTGTTTTTGAAATATCGTGCTCACTATTCGGTTTAACCGGGAAAGGACCTTTGTGTCGTATAACCCATTCCGAATAAGTGATTCGACGTTATGGATAGCATTTAAAGACCGGTGATGAAGACCGGGTATTTGCGAAAGCGATAGGATGACCTATCGATTATCTCTGCACTGGGTAGCTCCTGGTATAGAGATTCCCTAAGTGATGGGAAAATCCGATCGGGATTGTGAATATCCGGGTTGCAAGGACTTCTTTGTAAGTGCCTTCGGTTCTGTTCGATCCCGGAACAGACTTGTATGGATTGTATGTCTGACATTACAAGTTGAGATATAAAGCAGATTTCTTTCAAATATATTTCTGTTGGTGGCGGAGAAATTATTCTTTTAGCTTAACACCCTTCTTTGAGACGTACGAGCTTAGAGGTTATATAGTTGAAGTTATCAGCGATATATTCCCAATTTGGTAATGTGATATGCTGAGTGATGCTGAAATGATCATTGTGTTGATTATTGTGATAGGATCGTTTATTTGATCGTCTATCTTAGTGATCATCGTGTTGATCATTTGTTGAACCAAAGCATGGCTTTTGTATAAAGTATGTTTTTGTGGACGTAACTTCGTCGAACCTCACACCCCGGAAATGGTCAAAACAGGAAAGATGCGGCAAGGTTATGAGGGGTAGCACCCTTTAGGGTATGTACATTTCCTTCTGGATAGAGGTGGTATCATGGTATGGAGCCTAGATATTTAACCTATGTGGTTACTACGAATTTATTACTTTGTGGTTGTTGGCTATCGGGATCCCGTGAGAAAGGTCGTTTATGATCGGGGAATGGCGTGCTCGTGTCAGTAGTTACCCAGTTAGGGGTAACCCGACCTTGTGTTGGCAGAGTTCCGGTTTGGTTCTCGGGGATGTCTTTCCAGAGGCATTCTCATGTGGCAATGGGAAGTTCCTTGGCCTGACCATTTGTTGGAAATCCAATTCCCAATACGAAACTTGTACGGTATTAGTTGTAGAACCTGCCATTCACTTATGGTGGTCACCACTGTTTGGATGGTAGCTATAGTAGGCATAGTTCGAAATGTCTATGTTGGCTAAGATTTATATCTTTACTTTCGAAATGAATTTTTTCTACACTATACACTAGTAATAATATCAAATGTTATTTTAAATTCGTATCAAGCATCTTTGGCTATCATAAGGAGAAATCTCCTCCGATTCTGCGTTTGCATTGTGTGTGTGTGCGGGAGGCCTTATGGTAGTCTCATTTTTAAAAAGCATTGCGAATTGACTTTGAAAATCTTTTATTGAATGTTTTTAAAGATAAACTTTTTTTGTTGCTCACACCAGTCCCACGACTGATCCGGAGTTTATTGTTTCCTTCCTAAACTCTGGGTGCTCATTATATTTCTACACGAGCAGTCTAGAGTTGGGTTTTTCAGATAGTCAGATTAGTAGGTTATCTGGAGTCAGTTCAGTCCTTGGATCACACCAGTCTTGCTAAGCTTGGTGCAATGTTTATGGGGAGTTCGAGCTATTGCTGGATTGATTGTTGGAAATGGAGTTGCAGTTATTTTTGGAGTTCTTCCTTGAAGACTATTTTAGAGTTATATTGTTCCGTATGCTAGATGTTATCTATCGTTTTCTTTCCGCTGCTATTTTATTGTATCATATCTCTGATGTATATTGATATCTATTGGATCATCTGTTGTATCAGATATTGTATCAAAGCTGTATATCAATGTATTATTCTTTTATTCCGCTGTGTTGTTTACTTAATGATTGTTATAAGCTCCGGCGAATCGGATTTGAACGGTCGAATCTACGGCATTCGAATACGATTTGAAGTATGGATGTCGATTTTTGAGCGGGCAAAATCCGAGCCGTCACACCTTGCAATCCGGGTATTCACAATCCCGATCGAATTTCCCATCACTTAAGGAATCTCTATACCAGGAGCTACCCAGTGCAGAGACAATCGATAGGTCATCCTATCGCTTTCACAAATACTCGGTCTTCAACACTGATCTTCAAATGCAATTCACAACGACGTATCACATATTCGGAATGGGTTATACGACCCCATGGTCTTTTCCCGGTTAACCCGAATAGTGAGCGCTTATTCAAAATAAGTGTGGCATTCAAATTCAAACAAATCACATCAATTACCCATTCAAAGGGAAATATTGATAGTCGGTTATTGAACTATCAATGAATATGCACACATCACCAGTTTCCAAATAATTTTCCAAATTATTTATTTTCCAAAATATCTTTACAAGATATATATTTTCAATACTTCAAAAATAAATTAATATTTATTTTTAAACAAATTTCACTTTTCATTTATAAATTCCATAATGAATTTATATTTCCCAAAATATCTGTGAATATACAATTTTAATTATTCATTTTCAATTTATCTTCAAAAAGATAAATTCTCAACTTATTCACTTTGCATTGGAAAAACATTTCCATACTTATTTATTCATAAGTAATTCACAAATTTTATTTATTTTCAACACTTAGAAAATATTCAATATACTTAAATCGAAATTAAGTATATATTTCATTCTTTAAGGAAATCATTCTCTTAAACATATTTATTTGGGCCAAAACGAATGTTGCGTAAAACATCGTTGCGACAACCCAAAATCACTAGTATAGGGATTCGAAATTAAAATATATATATAAATCCCAATACTATACAAAACATTTCCTTTCGGAAATCATTTACTATAACAACAGTGTTATAGTCCACTATTTCCTTCTATTTCTCGAAAACGTCTATTCCAACAATAAATGTTGAAATCTATGGTTTCGAATCTCAACACATTTTAAAACATCGTTAGATCGTTTTAAATTCCATTTAAAACATCACATTCAAAACAATTTCTTTAACATCTTATTCACTATTCAAAAACGTGAATATTCTTTGTTAACAAATTTCATCCTTTTATTCATTTCATTTTAAAGGATTATTCACAGTTCAAAAACGTGAATATAACTCCATTAATAGGTTTCAACAATTTACTTATCAAAATAAGTCGTTTGTGAATTTATAAAACAACGTTTATGAATTCCATTTCTATTTATTTTATAACATCTCCTTTTATAAATTCCTTTATCAACCTATTCACTTTATAACTCAATTATAAACCAAAGATTCATATTATAAGTTAAATGCTTATAAAACGATTATATTACAAAATCGTTTCTTTGAACTTCATAATTATAAATCTTATAACTTATAAGATTCAATTATTCATCCAAATATATTCTTTTAATGACTTTATAAATTTTATAAACCTACTGTTTATAAAATTCCATTTATAATTTCACCGTTTATAATTCTATAAATTTCATTCAATTTATGAAATTCATTTTCACTTCATTCAAACACTTATAAAAACTCGTTTTATAATTCAATATTTTCAATTTATAAATATCCATTTATAAATCTCTTAATATAAATCAATTTATATTATTCTTTTAAAATGTCCTTAATCTCCTTTATTATTTCACCATTTTGATTCATAAAATAATTAAATTTTATAAATCCTATATTTAAACTTTTCACAATAAATTCTAAAATCCCAATTTAACTATTTTATAAAACCATTAACCTCATATTTTCAAAAATCAATCTTTACTCGTATTTCTCAAAATCATAATTTTTATAACATTAAAATTATACGTTTATTTATTTAAAATGGATCAATTCCAAAAATAATTTATAAACGTTTTCTTTCAAAAATCACTTTAAAAATCATTTCAAAGTTTCAAAATTTGGTCCAATGATGCTACATACCAAATAGTCAATCACGACGACAACGATATCATATATCGATATGATAATCAATCAAATATCAAAATATCTGAAATCAAATAAATACTGTTGAGGAATCCAGTTGGATCCCTCCAACCTGTTTTCCTACATCCACAAACATTAGCACAATACCAATTTCGCTCCAGTACGAAATTATCGCGGTATATGGGATTTAAAATATTATCCGCTTAATAGACGGCGCAATAGGGTCTCATCCGCTAACAAAAATGCGGGAAATCAATAACTCCAATATATACATATGGCAATATATATATATTGCTATTATATATAATACCAATTTCACTGTTTATGAAATATTCGCGGTATATGTTTTTAATAAATAACATCCGCTTACTAACGGCGCATAATGTCTATTTTAACAATCAATAGATATCAATCATCATTCAAACATGCATTCAAATATTTTAAATCTAACTATTTAAAATAAAATCGAAACTGATTCGATTGAGTGAGAAATTCTCACCTTGATTTCAATTTCGTTTTAGCGATTTATTTCGAATAAAATTAAACGGACGTTTAATTTTACCCAAAATTCTCACTAACTCCAAACGACTCCAATCCAATTCCATCGCGTAGTGCTCGTCCATACGATTCCAACGCAACTGGTTTCGCGCGTTTTTGACCTCATATGAAAAGGTTATGAATTTTTGAAGTTTTACACGATTTAAACTAAAATTTACAACATAAATAACCTAACTTTTAGTCACAGCCGTTAGATCCAACTTCAATAAATCAGGACCGCACCATTCCTTCCCCTTCTCCTTCGTTCCCCCTCCAGGTTATTGCCGTCACCATGAACCCATACAACAAGCAACTAGGGTTGAATTATGCTCCATCCACGACGAACTATAGCACGATCGGATAGCGCCATGTTGAAGCTTGCCTCGAAGAGAACCACCGCCCCAAACCCTATGCAACTCGGCCCCACCCTCTCTCGTGCGCACGTCAATGAACGGCCACACACGCAGCCACTTCCCCCCCTCCACGCGACGCCAAACTCCATCATCACCGTATAGATCGAAAGCTCTCGCCTTGCTCTTCATCTTTGTAGTTGATCACTTTGGCTAAAACTTCACGGATTGGAAGTAATTAAGGGATGAATTTCGAAAAATTCTGGCAATTGGTGCTTGAACTGGCGGCTAGGGTTATAATTAGGGTTAGGTTTCTTTTTTTTTTCTTTTTTTTTTAGAATGGTGGGCTATTTATAGAGAATTTTCGAACACTATTCATCCGGAAATTCCGAACTCCGATTCACGCGTCGAAACCAGCGTTTCTAGGGTTTACCCCGCGTTCCGGACATAATGGAACAGTTTTCGAAAGCTAATTCGGACATCTGTGCGAGTTATGGCAATAAACGTTCAATTTGAATTAAACCGATTTAAGCGATTTTCTAGGCGTTTTAATTTGTACCGGACAAACGGTAAATCCAATTGACTTGAAATTTGAAAACTTACAATAATATCATATTACGGATCCGATGAAACTGGTTTCGTCGAAATCCGAGACTTTTTGTAAAACGGCTATTTTAACTCGCCAAATTAATAATAAAAATAATTCGATGCGTTTCGAGCTGCCACGATCAAACGATAACTCCGATTCCTACGAAAATTGAAATCCGGTAATAAATAACTATTACGGATCCAATGGAACTGGTTTCGTTCAATTCTGAGACTGTTCAAAAATTGACTATTTTCACTAGTCGATTTAATATTAAAATATTCAATTTTCACAAATTAACTTTTAATTCGATTTTAAAAGTTCTAAAATATCGTTCTAACTTCAATATGATAAAATAAAATTTTACAAATCATTTTCAGTCATATTTAACTCAATTTTCAATTATTTCCATAATTTAACGTATTAAATTATCGATTTAATTATCCAATTAAATCCAAAAATTCAAATAAAAATTTATTCAACTTATAAATTCACTTATTAATATTTAAAATTAATTAAATATTCAAATTTTTAATTAATAAAAATTCTGGGTCGTTACAGCGACCATCCATGTAATTTCTTTGCGCGAGCACCGATATGTCAGATAATATAACATGCATTCTATTTCGAGAGGAAATCCGACATACCGACACAAACTCAAAGCTACTACACGGTGGCTATATAAATCCTTCGGAAAATAAATATAGAAATAAGCATAACACAAATCAGTCACAGACAATTCATATCACAAAGGCGGAATAAGATATGAATATTACACTAGAAAGTGTACATCAGAGTAGTGGTCTAAAAAGATCCACAATATCACAAAAGAATAAGTATACATTATGGAGTCTATATCTCAAATGTATACAACAAAAAAAACTACTAATCTAAGTAGTTAACCAAAAGCAAGAGAAATCAATCCCAAGAGAGAAGTCAAGCAGAAGCACCTGTAACATCTCGGTCTGACCCGAGTATTATTTAATAAGAAAATAATAAACGGATCAGTCTAACTATAAATATCAGATGAAACGATATAGAATAAGAGATATGACTAAACACATAATAATCACAATGCCAAGCTGTGATATATATATATATATACATATACTTAGTTGATAATCATCAAGAGATTAATCAATGTCACCAAATCTACACAAGGATCAAAGAAACGTCATACTCTTTATTTCGTTCATCAAACCACAAATATTGACGATAATATAAATGTCAATCACAAAAGTCAATGACACACAAATTCCAGAAGACTACACAAGAAATCCAGAAATCACTAAAGTCAATGACACACAAATTCACCAATGCACAAATATTGATAAAACTTATCAATGGAAATCACGAAAATTGGTGAAATACAAATTCTAGGAATCTACACAAGAAATCCAGAAATCACAAAGGGGGGAAGGCCTATCACAAACGGGAGCATAAAGCTCACCAACACGTGTATAACAAACGGAACGCTAATTCCATGGTCGCTAACCATCACAAATTGAGCCGAAGCTCCACAAACGGTCCGAAGACCATGGGTTGCTACCCCATCACAAATTGAGTCGAAACTCCACAAAACGGGGTTTAGTCTCCCTCGCAGACAAAGAGACATCGCACATTGCTAGTCTAAATCACAAAGATGATCGTCATGATCAACGAGAAGTGTCGATTACACTAAGCTAGTAAATATATGAGTTTAGCTTCATGTCCCATAACCACTTGCTTAACTTAAATATTTACGAACAAACTGTAAATCTCCACTAGAAAATTGTCACAAGAGGTTCAATCGAACAAGTCCAAGAATTAACCGACAAAGTAAATGCAAGCGTTTCATACCACTTGTTTTACTAAGCCGTTTAATTAGATTTCTCATACGAGTGAGGTAAAGGTTTGTACATATTAATAGATTGGAAAACGGTTTTATAAACGAATTTGCTATTAAAATAGTATTGAAGTCGTTTGAGAAAAGAGTTTTGATATTTACTACTAGTATAGAAAACCTTTATATTTTTAAAGTGACAAATCACGAAGAAGATTGTAAGAACAATCAATCACAAAAATTCACATACGAAGACGTGAATAAAATCCAACGAAATCGATAAAGGATCCATCGAAATGGATATTCAAAATCCCTAAAAAGAGTCATCAAAGTCATAATAGATGATAACAACAAATAGGATTATCACAAATCGATTTAAATTGGAATTTCAATCCAAAAAGGCAAATTGGACTCAAACAGCAGGTTCAGTCGACTGAACAGAGTTTTTCAGTCGACTGACCCTGTACCTGGAAATTTTCCAGGTTCAGGAAACTTTCTGTTTCCAGTTTCAGTCGACTGTGCAGAGTTTTCAGTCGACTGAATCATGCCTGGAAACTCTCGGGTTTCAGGTTCAGTCGACTGAACAGAGTTTTCAGTCGACTGAATCATGCCTGGGCTGTTTTACAGCCTTATTCAAATAAAGAGCAAACTCTTCCAAAATGCAACCGGACGAACATTGGCTCTAAGGGTTTATGCCAATCGGCAACCCGACCCTATATGCTCCTCGATGCATCACCAAAAGCATGATCAAACCTCCATAAAAGGATTTCACACAAATTTGACTTAAAAACTCAAAAATTGGAGTATTCACAAAACCAACCGAATCAATAGCAAATGCACATGAAGAAGTGTTAGAAATTCATACCCAACAACCAAAGATAATTATAGTCATAGATGTGAGATAAAAATCTCACCTTTTCACAAAATCGAACAAGAAGAAGCTTGAAAGCAAATGGAGAATCAACCTCTCTTCGACACAACCCAATTGAGCTTGAATCTAAGCTCAAAAACAAGAACATTCCCAAAATTAGGTTTAGGAATTTCTGAAATTGGTAAGAGAACAAGTTGGAGAAGAAGAAGAGAAGCTTACCAATGGGTTCTTCTTGAGTTTGGAGCTAGAAATTTGATTTGCAAGAGAAACTAGGGTTTTGGAGTTTTAATTTCCAATCTCTCCCACCATTAAAGCTAAGAAAACTGAAAAGAGAAAAGAATGAGAGTGAGTGGGGAAGAGTGGCTCAGATTTGAGCATTAGTTAACATAGGGCCGAGCCCAAAAACCAAACCCAAAGTAAAAAGTAGCAGAAATCAACTTTCTCCAAACATATCGAAGCTTATACTCAAAAAGGTCGCAAACGACATTTTAAACTCAATGGGAGTGGTCCCGAGCCCTAATTCGATCGTAGCAAAAAGTAGCTTTTCGGACTAAAATCCGACTAACGATAAAATATTTAAATAAAATATTTAAATATAAAATCGACAAATATGCGGGTTGTTACAGACTCCCCTCCTTAAAGAAATTGCGTCCTCGCAATATTACAAGAAGAAGATATATAGTAACAACCATAAAAGCATATTCAACACAAAGGAAGTTTGAAATAAGAAGTTCACCTCAAAGGGCACGAGAAAGTAAGTCCGGATGTGTACGCTCGATGTACTCTCTAGATTCCCAAGAACAATCCTTAGGATTTGAAGACCATTGAACTTTAACAAGCGGAACATCTTTATTTCGAAGTCGTTTGACTTCCGAAGCAATGATACGAATAGGATGTTGCTCATAAGTTAAATTAGGCGAAACTTCAATCTCTTCCACAACACCGGGCTCAAGAATAGAATCGGAATCTCGAAGACATTTCCGAAGTTGAGAAATGTGAAACACGTCGTGCATAGCAGAAAACTGAGCCGGTAATAAAAGGCGATAAGCCATGGAACCAATACGTTCGGTGATAAGAAATGGCCCAATATATCGAGGCGCAAGTTTTCCCAATCGACTGAAACGTACAACACCCTTCATAGGTGAAACACGAATGAATACAAGATCTCCCACAGAAAATTCTAACTTCCTTCTCCGGTTATCGGCATAGGATTTTTGTCTACTCTGGGCTTCTTTGATCCTATGACGAATAAGATCAATCTTTTCTGTGGAATCACGAATAAAATCTGGACCTAAAGCCAGCTTCTCACCGGCCTCAAGCCAGCAAGAAGGAGATCGGCATGGCCTTCCATAGAGTGCCTCAAAAGGTGCCATACCAATACTAGATTGGAAGCTATTATTATAGGAAAATTCAACAAGTGAAATATGATCTTCCCAACTTCCACCAAAATCAAGAACACAAGAACGAAGAAGATCTTCAAGAGTTTGATTCACACGCTCAGTTTGTCCATCGGACTGGGGGTGATAAGCGGTGCTAAAATTAAGCCTCGTTCCTAAAGCTTTTTGAAGACTCTTCCAAAATCCACTAGTAAACAATGGATCACGATCACTAACAATAGAAGTAGGAACACCATGCAATTTAACAATTTCTTTGATAAATATTTTGGCCAAAAGAGGAACGGTTCGGTTAGACCGAACGGGAATAAAATGGGCGGATTTAGTAAGTCTGTCAACAATTACCCATAAGCTATCATAACCCGATCGAGAACGGGGAAGGCCATCTATAAAATCCATGGAAATTTGATCCCACTTCCAAACTGGAATTTCTAAAGGTTGCCATAACCCTCCGGGCCTTTGATGTTTGGCCTTAACGAGTTGGCAAGTCATGCAACGTTTAACGAAGTTAGCGATGTCAAGTTTCATTCCCTCCCAATAATAAAGTCGCTTCATATCCGCGTACATTTTACTACTACCGGGATGAATGGTAAATTTAGAGTGATGAGAATCTTCTAAAATATCTTTACGAAGATCCCTAACATTTTGCACGATAAGTCTACCAAATTTCCGAATGCCTCCACGAGAATCGATATTAAAGTCTTTCAAACCTTCAATATCAATTTTATCCTTAATATTCTGGCCAAGAAGAACCAATTCAGTATCTAGCCTTTGAGCTTCAAGAATGCGGTCTAAAAGGGATGGATGAGCCTCAAGGCTACATAAAATAAATGATGAGCATAAATCGGATACACGGCCTCGAATCTCACAAGTGGATAAGATCTCGAGATCGTTCCATTCAGATATCATCATAGAAACAACAGCTTGTTGTTTACGGCTAAGAGCATCGGCGACACGATTACCCTTACCGGGAGTATAAAGAATATCAAGATCATATGGTGCAAGGAATTCGAGCCAACGCTGTTGACGCAAATTAAGTTCCTTTTGAGAGAATAAATATTTCAAAGACTTATGATCTGTGTAAAGAACAAATTTCTCTCCTAAGAGATAATGACGCCAAATTCGAAGAGCAAAAACAATAGCCGCGAGCTCTAAATCATGAGTGGCATATCTAGTCTCAGCAGGCTTTAATTGCCTAGAAGCATAAGCAATAACGCGTTCCTTTTGCATAAGAACGGCACCCAAACCAATGCGACTAGCATCGGTATAAACAACGAAATCTTGATTCCCATCGGGAATAACAAGAATAGGAGCATCAGAAAGAAGTTCTTTTAATTTCTGAAAAGAACTTCACATTTGTCCGACCAAATGTATTTAACACCTTTCTTCGTCAAGCTAGTGAGAGGCACGACAATTTTAGAAAAGTCTTTAATAAAACGACGGTAATAGCCCGCCAATCCAAGAAAACTACGAATCTCTGTCACACTCTCCGGTCTCTTCCAATCTTGAATCGCTTCAATCTTTGAAGGATCCACGGAAATTCCGGATTCAGAAATAATGTGACCGAGAAACTTCACACGAGATTGCCAAAAGTGGCACTTAGAAAATTTTGCCTTTAATTGATTACTCCTAAGAGTTTCCAACACAATCCGAAGATGTTTTTCATGCTCCTCCTCGGTTTTAGAATAAACAAGAATATCATCGATAAAGATGAGAACAAACCGGTCGAGAAAGTCTTTAAAAACTCGATTCATTAAGTCAACGAAATAAGCCGGGGCATTTGTTAACCCAAATGGCATAACAAGCCATTCATAAGATCCATACCGAGTACGGAACGATGTCAAAGGAATGCTATCCTCTGTAATACGAAGCTGATGAAAACCGGTAGCCAAGTCCAATTGTGAAAAGACTCTAGCACCACTAAGTTGGTCGAATAGATCATCAATCTGAGGTAAAGGATATTTATTTTTGATAGTAAGATCATTAAGCTTGCGGTAGTCAACGCAAAGCCTAAGTGTACCATCAGATTTCTTCACAAAAATAGCTGAAGCTCCCCAAGGCGAGGAACTAGAGCGAATAAATTACTTCGTTTCCAATTCAGATAATTGTTTACGCATCTCCTCGTTTTCTTTATTGGACATACGATAAGGAGGACGAGTGATAGGTTGAGCTCCCGGAATAAGATTAATTCTGAACTCAATTGCTCGCTTAGCTGGTAATCCTAAAACGGGCTCGAATATGTCGGAAAATTCACAAACGACGTGAATAAGAGAAATAATATCACCCTCATCATCATCATCGTCATCACGAGGATTTAAAGAATATAAAGACGCAACCAAAGCAGAATTTGAATCTTTAAGAATAACGGAAACCTGATTAACAGATTGAGGATGTCGAAGATGAATAGTCCGCTCAGGACATAGGATATGAGCTTCATAACGGTTAAGCCAATCCATTCCCAAAATCATTCCGAAGCCTAAATAACGCATGACATGCAAATCGGCTCGGAAAGAAAAATCACACAAAATAATCTCGACATCTTTACACAATAAACTGATTGTTGCGGATCCACCAATCGGATTCGCAATTCTCAAAGAAGTCATTAAACACAAAACATCCAAAGAAAAAGTATCAACAAGTTCTTTTGATATAAAAGAATGGGACGCACCCGTATCAAAAAGAACTCGAATAGGATGATCACGAAACAAAATAATTCCATCTAGAATAGAATGAGAAATACCTTGGCCACGAGATGTGTTGCCAGGGGCTTGAGCAACATTTAACTTTCCCTCCTTCCTGCCCTGAAGCTTGGGGCATGAAGATATAACATGACCGGGAACTTTGCAGTAGCGACAAGAAAGAGACTTTGGGCACTTGTTCGCATAATGGTCCTTCGAACCACAATTATAGCATTCCCCACGACCAAAGGAAGAAGTCTTTGCCACGGAGGTTGCTTGCTTCCCTTTCTTATTGGGATAAGGGCCTTTAAATTTGTTTGGCCTCTTTTTGTTGTTGAAGTTTCGTTTGGCACCCACCACTTCAACATCATTCTCCTTATCCGTCTCTTCAAGACGAAGAGCAATATCAACAAGTTGGTCAAAAGAAACTTCTAACTTTAGAAGTAATGGCTTCTTGAGACTTTTGTTTAAGCCATAGACGAATCTCTGATTCTTCTTAAGAGGGGTGTTGATGTAGTCAACCCCATATTTGGAAAGCGACTCGAAGGAGGCGACGTAATCAGTCACGGATGACTCACCTTGAACAAGGTCTATAAATCGTCGAGCCAATGTCACTTTTTCTGCTTCTGGTACGAATTTCAACTCGAAGCGCTCTCGGAATTTCTCCCAGGTGAGATCCGCTTCATTAATCTCAGAAATAAGAAGCTCGTACCAGTCCAATGCTCTTTCTCGGAGCATACTAGAGGCCACCTAAACTCGGTGAAGGTCAATAAGATTCATGCACGAAAAGATGCGATCGCATGTTCTTAGCCAAGCCTGTACTTCAATAACAGTTTCGGAACCCCTGAATGACTCCCCACCCAAATTAGTGTAATCGCTACACAAGCGTGCAAATCCCGACTTTGGGTGAGTAGGTTCCGGGTTAGCTCCAGCTGCTTGAGCATTTGTTACCAAATCAAGAAGCTGTTGAGCAGTCATAAAAACTCCATCCTGGGGTGGAGTGCTAGATGGCACGGCTCTGGGGCGGCCTGGTCTAGACATTTCTCTTCCCTTAGAAAGAAAGAAGAAGAAGAAAAGGTTATTCACCAAATTGAATATCAAGCAATCTTGATAGATAAACAAGGAATCATAAGGAAAATAGGATAGAACGGTACGAAGACCCGAATAAAATCCTAAAGCACAACTCCTAAGATGGACTTAGGACGATGATCCTTGTTATAATATTCCATATTGTTCCGAAGTTTGGCTCTGATACCAAGCTGTGACGCCCCACCTCTGTACCCACGCTAGCCAAGAACATTACGGCGAATGCTATCGACTAGCACGGAGAATAAGGCTATTGAGGAGCGACCATCCATGTAATTTCTTTGCGCGAGCACCGATATGTCAGATAATATAACATGCATTCTATTTCGAGAGGAAATCCGACATACCGACACAAACTCAAAGCTACTACACGGTGGCTATATAAATTCTTCGGAAAATAAATATAGAAATAAGCATAACACAAATCAGTCACAGACAATTCATATCACAAAGGCGGAATAAGATATGAATATTACACTAGAAAGTGTACATCAGAGTAGTGGTCTAAAAATATCCACAATATCACAAAAGAATAGTTACATGAACTACACAAAAGAATAAGTATACATTATGGAGTCTATATCTCAAATGTATACAACAAAAAAAACTACTAATCTAAGTAGTTAACCAAAAGCAAGAGAAATCAATCCCAAGAGAGAAGTCAAGCAGAAGCACCTGTAACATCTCGGTCTGACCCGAGTATTATTTAATAAGAAAATAATAAACGGATCAGTCTAACTATAAATATCAGATGAAACGATATAGAATAAGAGATATGACTAAACACATAATAATCACAATGCCAAGCTGTGATATATATATACATATACTTAGTTGATAATCATCAAGAGATTAATCAATGTCACCAAATCTACACAAGGATCAAAGAAACGTCATACTCTTTATTTCGTTCATCAAACCACAAATATTGACGATAATATAAATGTCAATCACAAAAGTCAATGACATACAAATTCCAGAAGACTACACAAGAAATCCAGAAATCACTAAAGTCAATGACACACAAATTCACCAATGCACAAATATTGATAAAACTTATCAATGGAAATCACGAAAATTGGTGAAACACAAATTCTAGGAATCTACACAAGAAATCCAGAAATCACAAAGGGGGGAAGGCCTACCACAAACGGGAGCATAAAGCTCACCAACACGTGTATCACAAACGGAACGCTAATTCCATGGTCGCTAACCATCACAAATTGAGTCGAAGCTCCACAAACGGCCCGAAGACCATGGGTTGCTACCCCATCACAAATTGAGTCGAAACTCCACAAAACGGGGTTTAGTCTCCCTCACAGACAAAGAGACATCGCACATTGCTAGTCTAAATCACAAAGATGATCGTCATGATCAACGAGAAGTGTCAATTACACTAAGCTAGTAAATATATGAGTTTATCTTCATGTCCCATAACCACTTGCTTAACTTAAATATTTACGAACAAACTGTAAATCTCCACTAGAAAATTGTCACAAGAGGTTCAATCGAACAAGTCCAAGAATTAACCGACAAAGTAAATGCAAGCGTTTCATACCACTTGTTTTACTAAGCCGTTTAATTAGATTTCTCATACGAGTGAGGTAAAGGTTTGTATATACTAATAGATTGGAAAACGGTTTTATAAACGAATTTGGTATTAAAATAGTATTGAAGTCGTTTAAGAAAAGAGTTTTGATATTTACTACTAGTATAGAAAACCTTTATATTTTTAAAGTGACAAATCACGAAGAAGATTGTAAGAACAATCAATCACAAAAATTCACATACGAAGACGTGAATAAAATCCAACGAAATCGATAAAGGATCCATCGAAATGGATATTCAAAATCCCTAAAAAGAGTCATCAAAGTCATAATAGATGATAACAACAAATAGGATTATCACGAATCGATTTAAATTGGAATTTCAATCCAAAAAGGCAAATTGGACTCAAACAGCAGGTTCAGTCGACTGAACAGAGTTTTTCAGTCGACTGACCCTGTACCTGGAAATTTTCCAGGTTCAAGAATCTTTCTGTTTCCAGTTTCAGTCGACTGTGCAGAGTTTTCAGTCGACTGAATCATGCCTGGAAACTCTCGGGTTTCAGGTTCAGTCGACTGAACAGAGTTTTCAGTCGACTGAATCATGCCTGGGCTGTTTTTCAGCCTTATTCAAATGAAGAGCAAACTCTTCCAAAATGCAACCGGACGAACATTGGCTCTAAGGATTTATGCCAATCGGCAACCCGGCCCTATATGCTCCTTGATGCATCACCAAAAGCACGATCAAACCTCCATAAAAGGATTTCACACAAATTTGACTTAAAAACTCAAAAATTGGAGTATTCACAAAACCAATCCGAATCAATAGCAAATGCACATGAAGAAGTGTTAGGAATTCATACCCAACAACCAAAGATAATTATAGTCATAGATGTGAGATAAAAATCTCACCTTTTCACAAAATCGAACAAGAAGAAGCTTGAAAGCAAATGGAGAATCAACCTCTCTTCGACACAACCCAATTGAGCTTGAATCTAAGCTCAAAAACAAGAACATTCCCAAAATTAGGTTTAGGAATTTCTGAAATTGGTAAGAGAACAAGTTGGAGAAGAAGAAGAGAAGCTTACCAATGGGTTCTTCTTGAGTTTGGAGCTAGGAATTTGATTTGCAAGAGAAACTAGGGTTTTGGAGTTTTAATTTCCAATCTCTCCCACCATTAAAGCTAAGAAAACTGAAAAGAGAAAAGAATGAGAGTGAGTGGGGAAGAGTGGCTCAGATTTGAGCATTAGTTAACATAGGGCCGAGCCCAAAAACCAAACCCAAAGTAAAAAGTAGCAGAAATCAACTTTCTCCAAACATATCGAAGCTTATACTCAAAAAGGTCGCAAACGGCATTTTAAACTCAATGGGAGTGATCCCGAGCCCTAATTCGACCGTATGCACAAAGTAGCTTTTCGGACTAAAATCCGACTAACGATAAAATATTTAAATATAAAATCGACAAATATGCGGGTTGTTACAATGAACTTCTCATTTCTCTTAATCACGGTATCAACAATAGCATACCCATACCTCGCCAACTCCTCAAACCTCCAACACAGTCATCTCCCCCTGCTCCAACTCGCAAACTTTCTGAGCAGAGTGGACTTAGAAATCTCAGACATAAATCTCTCCTCAAATCTCCTCTTAAACTTAGCCTATGTCAACTTGCGGGACTCCAGCACCCACATTTACAACTTGTTCCTGACCTTGGTTCCTTCTCGTATTTGGTCTGGCATTTCCATTTGTTATGGTGCAACCTCGTCTAAGGTTAACTCTCCCACTTCTAGCATCCATATCTGCAGTTGAGCCTTCGTAACATATTATATAATAGACTAAGGGAGATAGGAGAATAGAGATACAGCGCATGCTTATATATATCAAATACAAGCACATTACTGTAGTGTTATCCCATACCCCAATCTTATCTCTAATTCCTTAGAACTATGTTTTAAAAAATAATTTTAGTTTAAAGTTTTTATGAACCTATGCTCCGATATCAAGTTGTAACATCTCCTATTTACAGGCCAGAAGCTAAGCACTACAGTTGCTACAGTCATCCATAATATTAACTTCCGATGACTAAATATAGTAATGTTAATGTTATCCATAATATCATAAGCCCTTGAAAATAAATAAAAATCACATATGTCAAAAACCACTTTTCTCATTACATTTCAAAACATTGTTTTATATCCAAGTTACATAACCCCAAATGTTTCCTAGGTTCAGATCAAATATAATTATTACATAAATACGCCAAAAGCGACATATGAAGATGCCCATTGGATGACCAGAGTACTAAATACTCATAACGGACTTGATACAACACAATGGAAATGAAACAAAACAACTCCTAGATATAACTAGCATCAACCTCCTAATCGTCTCCTGAAGCTTTATTCGCCCACCAACTAAACCTAAAAATCCTCGACCCTCAACCTACTCAAATTAATTTTTAGAAACCGAGATTTTAAGGGGAAATACATAAACTTCGAGTCAGACATAAAATCTGGTGTGAATAGTACTATACATCTCGGTTATATGATATTAAGTGAGACCACGCTGCTTAGCGAAACGGGTTTCCCCTCACTAGTATCCCTTTTTGAAAACATATCTTTCGCAAACTAAAACCCTACAAACTGGTTAAAACAATAATATCAATATCATGTAAGCATATAAATCAGGTAATCAATGGACTATCTATTCGAACACTATAGCTTTGTTTGGCTAACTACAAATCTTTGACTGACTTGGGCCTACCAGGCAATATAAATAAATAATCTAACTTCTGTTAGATAATCCTCTTCTGGACGGTCTGTCCCTAACTTAGTTCTTCCAGAGTCAACTGATCCTAATGGTTTTGCGGACTCACCAATAACTTATCTCTCCTTTATAGATTCCTTTCTGTATGTAACATCCTTTTAGGCTTACTTATGACAAAGCCCTATGTACTGGAATTTTGGACTTATATTACCTAGGGGCTACTAGCTAAAGTATAGGGTGCGACCCCACACCAGTACTGGTATTGTAATATCTGTGTCATTTTACTTAGAGTCATCTACCAATAAAAATTTCCTTGAAATTTTTTTTCTGTCAAATTGATTCAACCTATTAAATCATACTTTAAACAAGGAAAATATACTCCATGCTTTACTCAAGTCACCTTACCATGTTATGTATACTTTACACAAAACATTATTGATGAAAATATTTAAACCTTTAAAGGTACCCCTTTCGAAACCATTGAAAGTAACCCTTTCGAAACAAAATAATACTTTGCTTTATAACCTTAGGCCGAAAGGACCAAACATACCTTTCGAAACCATTCTTAATAAACCTTTTGAAAACATTGAAAGACCTTTCCTTCGAAAGCTTTAAAACCTTAAACATCCTCTTATCAAAACACTATAAACATTTCCTTTCGAAAACATTGAAACCTTCCATTTAAAACATTTTGAAACCTTTGGTGAACCACCCATTTAAAACCTTTATCTCAAACCTTACGAAAGCACTAGATCCTTTTCATAAAATCTAACCTTTCGAAAGCATTTAAGTTTAAGTAAAACATGTGGAATAACCTTTCGAAACCATTAGAAACTATTCCTTTCAAAACCTTTTGGGTTTAACTTTCAGAAGAAAAAAATGGTCATAAAATAATAAGTCGAAAGCACTTTTTCAAAAGCAATTTCCTAAGTAAAAGAAGTGGACGATGCCGAAACCGATGCTTCGAAAGCATTAGAGAAGTGCCTAAGTTTTAAAAATATAGTAAGCTGTTCGAAACCTTTTGCTTCGAAAGGTAGAAAGCGGCAGCAGGGGGGTTTCGACCCCTTCAAAAGCATTTACTTCAACAAAAAGGCACAACCTCTTTCAAACTATTCCTATAAAATGACTTGACTCGATCGAAAGCTAACCAAGTCGAAAGTATTCCTTTCGAAAGCAAAGCAGGCAAATTTTTATTTGTAAACAAAGTAAGGCTTCAACCCCCTTCGAAACTCCTTGTTTCGACCTAGTACCTTTCGCCTATGTCCAATTCACATGTACCAAGTCTTTGATACCCTAATGGTTTCAGTGGAGATGGAGGCGGAAGTAAGGTGTCGAAGGCTAGGTGCCAAAAGTGGCGAAACATGTAAAAAAACATGTATAAACTGATTTTTAACTTTTTAAAGCAATTCTTTTCAACTAACTTACCTTGTTTGTCAAAATATGATTAGTTGCTAATTTCTTTTCTAAAAGTACCATCGAAATTTCCAAAATAAACAAATTAAATTATTTACAAAATGCACGTTCACCTTTTATAAATATAAAAAACATTTAAGTCTCATACCTTAAATAATTTTATATACATATTAAAACGCTTAGGAATAATCAATAAAAATTCCCATAAATCGTTTTTAATATGTATTCTAACATATATTAATTTCTAACCCAAAACATACATATATTAGCCGTAATTAATTTTAAACCCAAATAACCATTTCTTTACTAGAAAAAAATTAAATCCAAATTAATTCACAAAATTATGAAAACTGAAGCCCGTCTTTAAAATAACATTTTTGACCTTATTCTAAAATTACAAGGCATTTGGATGTCATTTAATAAGGTTTTCACATTAAAACATATCATAAAATCCTTATAAAATAGCATAAATCATCAACAAGCACATATATCCATTTTAATAATCAAAACATGGCAGTATACTTTGCAAAAATATTCGAATCTGATCTAGAAACCAAAAACATTAAAATTATGAGATGAAACATATTATTCCTTTTAGCTTTGTGATTAAGGAGTTGAGATTTGATCTTGGATTTGGTAAATCTTCCTTTTGATTCTTGCTTTAGCTTCTACTTGATTTTCCTTAATGGTGGTCGGCCTCTATTTTGTTGTGTTTTTTTTGAACGTGAGAATGAACGTGGCTTAAGGGTTTAGGGGATAAGAATATACTTTATTCCCACTTTACCCCTTATCTAAATTCCCTTATGTATCTCATTGTAATTCATCTTGGTTCATTTGTTAATGAGGCACGACTGCCCCCATTGACACAAATCACAACACCTAACCTTTTCCTCATTTTATTTAATTTAACTAATTAAATGCCCTAAATAATGTTAACCAAAAGTAGGATCATTACGTTATTTGTTAAATTATTTTAATTAGATCTGAAATAATTATGAAAGTGATTATAGAAAGAATTTGAAAAGTTTATGGCAGTTAATTAAATGTTTGGAAATAGGCAGGTTAGTTAAAAAGTAAATACTTAAAAAGGCATTAAAATAGTCATTTACCCCGAAATTATGTTTTGTCTCTTTCAGCAGTACCTTTTGACCCTATACTTCCACCTCAATCAAGTGTCGAAACCAATACACTAGGTATCAATAAGTTGGTACGTAGTGGATTAGAGAAAGGCGAAAGGTCTAGTGTCGAAACTGAGATTTCGAAGGGGTCGAAGCCTTCGTTTTACTCTCCAAAGATATACACTTTCCTTGCTTTCAAAGGGGTCTAAAGCTATCTAAGTAGCTTTTGAAAATGTTGCTTCCTTTTTGTTTTGAGAAGAATGCTTTCCAATGAGTCTCCTTGTTTTAATTTAAAGCTTTCGAAAGGGTAGTTTCAACCTAGTCGAAACCCTACTGCTGACCTTATGCCTTTCGAATGGATTGAAGTCATCATCTAGATCAAATGGTAACTTTTTTTGTAAATGTAATATGTCAACTTCCTAAAGCGTTCGAAAGGGTTTAATGGTATAAAAGGCAATGGCTTCGAAAGGGGTTTCAAAGATATCCTTCCAATGTTTTACTTAAATAATTTAAGCTTTCGAAAGGATGGTTCCGAGTCCATCAGATTTCCCTGAACTCTTTTATATAAAGGTTAATGGTTTCGAAAGGGGTACTTTCGTTTATATTCACTTTTACCCAAAGATATTTTTAAGAGTAAAACCAATGGTTTCGAAAGGGGTAGTTTCAAATGGTTTCGAACCTATGCTTCTTTGAGCTAATAAGTAATGCTTTAATACTTTTGAAAGGTATGTTTTGATGGTTTCTAAAGAGATGTTTTAAAGTGTTTCGAAAAGCATATGCTTATTGTTTTGAAAAGAGGATTTGAATGCTTTCGAGGGAGGTTAACCAATGGTTTCGAAAGTAATGGTTTAAGGTTTATAAAGCCTTTGTTTTGAAAAAAAAGAACCCAATCTCATTTAAAAAGGAAAACCCATGGCAAAATCAAAAGAGTTTTGTAATGGCTTTTAAGTATGGAGTTTTTGAAGAAGCTTTCCTTGATAAAGTAATAGGTTAAAGGGATTAACCATGTTTCATATGAAATTGAGTTGATGTTATTATGTTATTGTGTTTGCTTCTTCTAATATACATATTCACTGTAAAATGGACCAATAACTTTATTTTGGAAAGAAAAAGGGCAGAATAACTAGTTAGGTTGACCCAGTAGTGAGTATAAATTGACTTAACTCCTGAACGAGTAAAATTGCGTCCAAGAGGTCAGATAGGCCAGAATTGCGTAAATATCGATTGAAGAAGCTGTCAGATAGACAGTTCATAGTAAACCCATGAAAACTATCATTAGAAAGAGTTATAAGCAGAGGGCCAATAGGTTTGTAGTGAACCCAAGAAAACTATCCGGATTAAGTTATTGACAGAAATCAATAGTTTCATAGTCAACCCATGAAAACTATGATAAGAAAGAAGTTACTGGAGATTCCAATAGGTTCAGAGAGAACTTATGAATAATGAAGTATTGGCATGGCCAATAGGTTCTTAGTGATCCCATGAAAACCATGAGACGGAAAATGGAGTCTCTAAGCTTCACACATATTATTAGTCAGCCCATGAAAACTAATAGGTTAATAGTGACCCTAGAAACTATGATCAAGGCAGATAGTCAAAATGAATGGGGATGGGAAATCCATAACTGATTTACTTTTTTGCATATCATTATAATATTTTAAATTGCTATGTTTTAACCATTGTAGATGTAGGAGCATAGTATATGGTTATTATATTTTTGTGGAGGATACTTGTAACGATCCTGAATTTTGAACAATTTAAAAATGAAGATATTTAATTAATTTTAAATATTTGAAATAATTTTAAATTGAATTCCAATAAAACTATGAAGTTGGCGATTAAATTTTTGAATTTAACCTATTTAAAGTTGAATAGAAATTTGAATTTAACTTTGAAGTTTGAAATTGAATATTGAAATTGTATTTTAAATTCAAACAAATGACTTAGAAAAAAAAATAGTTTGGAGTTACGAATTATATTTATGTAAATTTATAAATAGATGTTGATAGTTGAACTTCAAAACGTTTCTATGTTTATTAAAGAAAACAATTTACAAAACAAAATTTAATTCAAAATAAAAATAAAAATATAATTATATATATAATAAAATAAATAAAGAAATACGCATAGTTAAAAATTCAAACAACATATTTATAAATTTTGAAAAAAATTATAATGTAACTACACTTAGTTAAAGTTTTAACAACAAAAATAATACAAAACAATTGAATTTAAAATGAAAAAAATAATAATAAGAAGAAAATAAAAAAATAAATAAAATAAAATAAGAAGTATATACTGCCTTACCTTCATCAGCTACAAACATGCCTTGTTCCACGCCCTAAATCACGCAAGAGACATTATCTCCTCTGCAAAATCACGTCTCCTCCTTCTATTTTATACCCGACCTCCTTTCCCCCTTTTCTCATTCGAAACCTAATCTAAAAAAAAAACGAAAGAAATAAAAATGGCGGCTTCCTCTTCGTCGTTTATCAATTAGGGTTTGCTTCATCTTCATTCGATTACGTTGCTTCGACTCGCGTGCTCCTCTACAAAGCTAAGGTGAGTACTTCGGTACTCACATCTAATTCAACGTTTTAATGATTGCTTGCTTGTTAAATTTCGCGACTTTGGATTGCTCGATTTATTGATCCTAACAATTTTGAAAGCTTGTGGACTTCGGTCCTTTGATTTGTTAAAATTAGCTGCTGCGATGAATTTTTCTGGGTTTATAGTTCGAATTTCTGGAAATTAAATTTTGTGATTTTGTTTGCTTTGACTTCGGTCTTGATTCTTTTTACTTGGAATTTCTTTGTGAATCCATGTGCTTGCTTAATAGATCCACTTGAAATTGCACTGCCTATGTTGCCCTATTGTATTCATATTTGTAGCTCCTGTGCTTTGTTGTTCCACGGTGGCATTTTGATTTCTTCTGTTGGTTCATGACATTTGTTTTGGGTGTTTGTTGTACATATGAAATTGATTCATATGTATGGTAGACATGGTTTAATTTTGCCTTGACTGGGTTCACTGAGTTTCAATGTTGATCTTTGTAACTTGCTGTTACACTGGTATATGAGGTGGTTCAACATTTTATTGTTTGCTTTGGGGTTGAACTTGTCTCAGGCCTTGACCTATAATATTTTGAAAACTTGATGATCGTTGGGTTTTTTTTTTTGGTCTGCATCATTGCTTGACCTCTGGCACTTTCGTTGTTTCAGTTTGACACTCATTCTTGACCTGTTGCACTAATATCACTTGACGTACAGTGCATTGTTGCTTATGTACACTTGTGTTAGTGGTTACCTTGTTTTTTTTTTCTGGTTCGCCAGTTCTGTTGTGTGCTGTCTGTACTTGTTTCTCCTCATCTTCAATAATGAAGTTTGAGTCTGGTCTCACCTGAGTTATAGATGCATATTTGCAGTTTTCCTCCCTTTACCTTGAACTACTATAGTCTGGTTTCACCTATGATATTTCCATGTAGTCTGTGCATTCATGTGCATTGATAGTTCATTTACTTGAGCATTTGATGTTCATGTTTCCACTGTTTCATTTGTACATGTTCATTTCACTTGAATATTGTGGTGGCTGCAGTGCTTTTTGTTGAGATTTTTCCTTGGTTGCATTGCATTGATGTACTGAGATTATTTACAGTTTAACTTGTTGTACCTTGTACTGGCTCCCTTGTATTCAAGTGGGGGCTGCAGTTTTGTTTGCAGTTTTTCCTTGAATATCTGAGTTGGTTTAGACTTGCATTTGTGGTGGCTGTAGTTTACGTTTGCAGTTGCCCATGCATACTTGTGGTGGTGCATTTTGTATTTACAGTGCCTTATTGTCACTGTCTGGATTGAGTTTCTTGATGCGTTGATCTTAGCTTGCTTCTGATTTTACTGAAGTTTGATAGTCTCGACTAAGTTGCTTCGAGACAGTTTTTGTTGCATTATGATCTTGTGGTGGCTGCGTTATTGTTGCAGTTCGCCCTAGTGTTCATTAGTGACTGCAGTTTCATTTTTATGGAAATTTTGCACTTGTTAAAGCGTGCAGTAATAAGTTGTTGAAAACTTGTTTTATTTCACAAATTGTTGTGGCGAGGCAGCGCACGCGTGCGTGCACTGCAGCCACGTAGTATCGACATTTTGAATCGATATTTGAACCTTCATTGATTTTGGTTCGTTGATTTTTTGAGTATATCATCACGATAGTGGCAAGGCAGTGCACGCAAGCGTGAACTGCAGCCACGGAGTTGACATTTAAATGTGGCGAGGCCGTACGCGAGTGCGTGTACTGCAGCCCTACCAAATTTAATGTTTTAAATTGATGTTTTCTTTTTGATGAAAATTATTTTATGTTGCCAATTCAATATATTTTGAATCGATTTTGATGATTTTGTTGTTAATTGCCGTTTAGGCAAATTTTGATTGTTTTCTAAAATTATCTTCATCAATAATCCCTTCATCTATTTCATTGATAATCTGAATCTACTGAATTGATGTTTAACACTGTTAAGTGTTATATTTACCGTTATCCGATTATTTGTTAAAGGATCGGATAGGTAAATTATATTTGACTGTCATCTAATTGTTGATTATTATTGCCTCTATGCACTAATAACTGAGTTTGAATTAGACTGACCTGTGTATTATTTTCTTTTGAATATAATACTCGGGTCAGGCCGAGTATTTTTACAGCTTAAAGATTTTCAGGCCGCGAAGTTAGAGAGAGAGGGGAAAACACTCCACTAAAGTTTTTCAAGAAAATTTTTCTTGTACTTAATGAAAATAAATTGTTCCGCTGTATAAAAATTAATGCATTGTACAAACTCTGATATATATGTATGTAAGAAAAAAAATTCATTTATGAATAATATTATGATTATTCTGTGATTCTGTGGCTGATTCTGTTTAAACTCTATAAACTGACTAACAATCCGTCATTTTGAACGTTTCTAGTTGGTTTAATTACCGACTAGAGGCGGTCAGGGCGGCGGGTCGTTACAAAAGTGGTATCAGAGCTTTGGTTTACTCAAAGCTCAGTTTACGATGTTTAATATGAATAGTTACTAGAACCACTATAAAGAAAGTGCTTTTCAAATTTAAAGAAGTATAAAATTGTTTTCTTTAAAATAAAAGGTATTTTGAAAGTTTGAATTATTTTGAAAATTCCCCTCTCTAAATTTAAGTGCGATAGTTTATATTCGGTGAGGTCTCATTAGATTTGAGTTTCAATCGTTCGGAAGCTCATTATCGAATTATTGAGATTTATGAAAAATGAAATATGAGTTAAGTGAATTAATGAATTGGTTTAAATTGGTTTAAATCGAATAACTTGAATATTTCAAGTAATAATTGGGAAATAAAAGGATATGTTAATTTGGTTATAACCAAGAGAATTATTGAATTATAACTTGGGAATTTGATTCTGAATTCTTTTGAAATTGATTTCAAATGTTGTTAAGAACGAATTAGTAAATAAATGAATTATAAGTATCTAACTTATAATATGGATTTTGGGTATATAATTGAGTTATATAAATTGAATTGAATTGAATTAATAAAAAGATTTATAAATCGAAGTTTTATAAATAGAAAGGGAATTTGTAAAGATTGTTTATAAGTTCGAAATCAATTGAATTTGATAAGTAAATTGTTGTAGCTTATTAAAGGAGTTATATTCACGATTTTGGACAGTGGATAACCCTTTAAAAATAAAAAATAGGTTGAAGAAATGATGAAATTGGTTGACAAAGTATATTCACGATTTTGGACAGTGAATACATTATTGAATAAAACAGATATGTTTTAGGTAAAATGATTGAATAATCCAACCTCTGCTAATAAGAATTGCAAATATTGATAGGAAACTTCGAGAACACCTTGTTTATTATAATGGCGAAAACCGAAGCACAAAAAGCAGCACGCCGTGAACGAAGAGCAATTGCTCGTAGAGAAGCAGAAGCGAGACGTGCGGAAATTGAAAGGAGATTCAGTGAAAGGCAAGCACCTGGTCCATATGATGAGGTTATTTGCTATCGATGTCATAAAAAGGGACATTATGCCATTAAGTGCCGAAAGAGGAGAAAGAAAAGGAATGTGGATGACCGATTCGCTCGTCCTGAGATTGTGTGTTTTAAATGTCGGGAGAAATGGCATTTTCTTAGTCATTGCCCTAAAGTGAAAAGGAAAAAGTGCGTACTCAATTTACCCGTCGATAGATTGACAATCTGCTACCATTGTCGTCAGACTGGACATATAGCCAGAAACTGCACCGAAAGGCAACAGGGAGAGCAAGCTATAGCCCGACCAGCTAGAGCGAAAAGTGCTAAGGTGATAGATAAGGATGGAAACATCTCATATTTTTGCAATAACTGTAAGGAGTGGGGACATGTGGATTTTGAATGTGTTAATTCTCCTTTAACACAACATGAAATAGTGTCATCCGAAGATGAAAGTTTGGCAAAGATGCATACTACCGGACAAGAAGTCGATAGTCCTTAATTATTCTGAATCTTAAACCAATCGATATATTTTGTAATACTATCCTTTGTAATCCACAATCTTTTGTGTACGTCTTTTAAAAGTATTAAGCTATGTAAAATTTTGTACGGAAGAAATATTTTAATGAAATAGCATCTTGGGAAGTGATATTATGGAAGGAAGTTTAATTGTTGATTTAACTGTATGAATCAAACTGAGTTTGATGTAAAGTTTATATTTCAAGTTTAAAACTATTGCCTAAAATAGTTAATGTGGAAATATGAATTTAATGGAACTAAATCGAAGAATAATTTACTAAAGAACTAGTTGATTATTTTTGAAATAGGAAAGCAAATGCAAAGTTCAAATGAGATTTAGATTTCAAATTTGAAGTTGTCAACACGATAATCTATAATAGGTTTAAATAGATTCAGTGATGAATTTGAATTTAAACGTGCGGAAAATTAAATTAAGTGAAAAACTTAATATTGAAAAGTTTGAAATCGGTTTAAAACCAATATTGTGAAAAATATGAGGGATTCAAACTATGAATTAAGTTGAAGTTGTAAAAGTTAATAGTTTTAAAAGTGTTTTAAAATGCATTAACTATCGAATACATAGATTTCAACATTCAATTGTTGAAATAGACGTTTTCGAGAAGAATAAGGAAATGGTAGACTATAACACTGTTGTTATAGTAAATGGTTTCCGGAAGGAAATGTTGTTTATAGTATTGGGATTTATATACCTATCTTAAATCCGAATCCCTATACTAGTGATTTTGAGTTGTCGTAACGATGTTTTACGTAACATTCGTTTTAACTCAAATAAAAATGTTTAAAAGAATGATTTCCTTAAAGAATGAAATATATACTTAATTTTGATTCAAGTATATTGAATATTTTCAAAGTGTTGAAAATAAAAGAATTTGTGAATTACTTATTATTGAATAAGTATGGAAATATTTTCCAATATGAAATGAAAGGTTTGAAATTTTATCTTTTAAAGATAAATTGAAAAATGAATATTTGAAATTGGTTTCAAATGGCTAAGTGTGAAATTTTATATCTTGTAAAGATATTATTTTGAGAAATTTGAACGATTAGTTCAACTTGGAAATTTTTCAAAGAATTGAATTTTGAGTTAAATTGAGTTTAACTTTGACACCAAAAACAATATAAGTTCAACTTTGAATTTTGGATAGTCGATTGGGATTGTATGTCTAACATTGTGAATTGATGACATAGCATTTGATCTCTATTAAATATATATCTGTGGTGGCGGAGAATTTATTCTTTTAGCTTAACACCCTTCTTTGAGACGTACGAGCTTAGAGGTTATATATCGATAGACATCAATTATGTGTTGAGAATTGACGATGTAACGTGAAATCCAAATCGAATGTGAAGTCGATAATGAATTGGATTGTGAATGTGAATTAGGTTTGAGATAACCTTAAATTTTCAAATCGATTTAGAGGAAAATTTTAAACGTGATGGAAAATTTGGAATCCTCTATTTGTTGTGAATGTGAATTGAGTTTTTGTAACTTATATATGTGAATATAATTCGAAAACTATCAGTTTGGAAAGTCATTATTATGAAAATCCTGTGTAGGTTTACATAGGTATGATATGTACGAAATGTGAAATGAAGTACTATATGTATATGACATATGTTTTCTAAAAACTGAGGATATGGAAATGTACCTTCCATTTATTATGTGTGAAAGTGATTGGAACTCGGTGGAGTGTCCATTGAAAATCGTAGCTACGTAGAATTCCATTAGTGGAATGTCCATTGGGACTGATATGATATCCCCCACGATGGATCATCGTGTTTGGGATTATGTGATTGATGCTGGCGTAATTCGTGGGGCGTGATGCCTACAGTTACAAGCGATTCCACTGAGATAGTGGCGCAACCGCCGAGTAAACTGCGATCTGGAAACCGAAGCGAAATTCGAGGGGCGTGATGCCTAAGGCTACGAGCGATTCTACTGAGATAGTAGTGTAACCGCCGTGTGGACCGCGATCTAAGGCGACAACCATGGAGAAATTCGAGAGTGATGAGAAATCTGAGATTACAAGCGATTCTACTGAGATAGTAGCGTAACCGCCGGGTAAACTGTGATCCATGGGGGAACGTGCTTTCCATATCCATTTTTAAAAGAATTTTTAAAAAGTATTTTCACTGGGAGTTGAAGCAAGTATATTTAGTACTTGGAGATTTTTAGTCTTGCGCCTGGCCAGCGTATGCCTAAAGTCTGTGAGAACGACGATGGACTTGTTAAACTTCGAGTTATCAAGTATTTTCAAAACTTTGAATAGAAAATCAATAATCTGAAATTAGAATTACATAATTCTAACTTAATGAATTAAGAAAGAAGATCTTTTTGAATATTTTGAAAGCACACAGTTTTGGATAAGATATATTATGCAAATATTTAGCATGAAAGATTTTAAGTTTAAAAATCTGAGTTTTGTAAGTCAAAAATTTGGTAAAAGATTTTTGTGTCTTGATTATTGAAATTGATGAACAAAACTAGTGAAATGAAATAAATGGAATGAATCCTATAATTATTTGCGAGTTTGAAGCTTGGTAAAATTGTGTAGGATATAAATATCGGTGAGATTTTAGCAAACGTTTTTCCTAACTTATAATTTCGGGACGAAATTCTTTTAAGTAGGGGAGATTGTAACGATCCTGAATTTTGAACAATTTAAAAATGAAGATATTTAATTAATTTTAAATATTTGAAATAATTTTAAATTGAATTCCAATAAAACTATGAAGTTGGCGATTAAATTTTTGAATTTAATCTATTTAAAGTTGAATAGAAATTTGAATTTAACTTTGAAGTTTGAAATTGAATATTGAAATTGTATTTTAAATTCAAACAAATGACTTAAAAAAAAATAGTTTGGAGTTACGAATTATATTTATGTAAATTTATAAATAGATGTTGATAGTTGAACTTCAAAACGTTTCTATGTTTATTAAAGAAAACAATTTACAAAACAAAATTTAATTCAAAATAAAAATAAAAATATAATTATATATATAATAAAATAAATAAAGAAATACGCATAGTTAAAAATTCAAACAACATATTTATAAATTTTGAAAAAAATATAATGTAACTACACTTAGTTAAAGTTTTAACAACAAAAATAATACAAAACAATTGAATTTAAAATGAAAAAAAAATAATAATAAGAAGAAAATAAAAAAAAATAAAAAAAAATAAGAAGTATATACTGCCTTACCTTCATCAGCTACAAACATGCCTTGTTCCACGCCCTAAATCACGCAAGAGACATTATCTCCTCTGCAAAATCACGTCTCCTCCTTCTATTTTATACCCGACCTCCTTCCCCCTTTTCTCATTCGAAACCTAATCTAAAAAAAAACGAAAGAAATAAAAATGGCGGCTTCCTCTTCGTCGTTTATCAATTAGGGTTTGCTTCATCTTCATTCGATTACGTTGCTTCGACTCGCGTGCTCCTCTACAAAGCTAAGGTGAGTACTTCGGTACTCACATCTAATTCAACGTTTTAATGATTGCTTGCTTGTTAAATTTCGCGACTTTGGATTGCTCGATTTATTGATCCTCACAATTTTGAAAGCTTGTGGACTTCGGTCCTTTGATTTGTTAAAATTAGCTGCTGCGATGAATTTTTCTGGGTTTATAGTTTGAATTTCTGGAAATTAAATTTTGTGATTTTGTTTGCTTTGACTTCGGTCTTGATTCTTTTTACTTGGAATTTCTTTGTGAATCCATGTGCTTGCTTAATAGCTCCACTTGAAATTGCACTGCCTATGTTGCCCTATTGTATTCATATTTGTAGCTCCTGTGCTTTGTTGTTCCACGGTTGCATTTTGATTTCTTCTGTTGGTTCATAACATTTGTTTTGGGTGTTTGTTGTACATATGAAATTGATTCATATGTATGGTAGACATGGTTTAATTTTGCCTTGACTGGGTTCACCGAGTTTCAATGTTGATCTTTGTAACTTGCTGTTACACTGGTATATGAGGTGGTTCAACATTTTATTGTTTGCTTTGGGGTTGAACTTGTCTCAGGCCTTGACCTATAATATTTTGAAAACTTGATGATCGTTGGTTTGTTTTTTTTTTGGTCTGCATCATTGCTTGACCTCTGGCACTTTCGTTGTTTCAGTTTGACACTCATTCTTGACCTGTTGCACTAATATCACTTGACGTACAGTGCATTGTTGCTTATGTACACTTGTGTTAGTGGTTACCTTGTTTTTTTTTCTGGTTCGCCAGTTCTGTTGTGTGCTGTCTGTACTTGTTTCTCCTCATCTTCAACAATGAAGTTTGAGTCTGGTCTCACCTGAGTTATAGATGCATATTTGCAGTTTTCCTCCCTTTACCTTGAACTACTATAGTCTGGTTTCACCTATGATATTTCCATGTAGTCTGTGCATTCATGTGCATTGATAGTTCATTTACTTGAGCATTTGATGTTCATGTTTCCACTGTTTCATTTGTACATGTTCATTTCACTTGAATATTGTGGTGGCTGCAGTGCTTTTTGTTGAGATTTTTCCTTGGTTGCATTGCATTGATGCACTGAGATTATTTATAGTTTAACTTGTTGTACCTTGTACTGGCTCCCTTGTATTCAAGTGGGGGCTGCAGTTTTGTTTGCAGTTTTTCCTTGAATATCTGAGTTGGTTTAGACTTGCATTTGTGGTGGCTGTAGTTTACGTTTGCAGTTGCCCATGCATACTTGTGGTGGTGCATTTTGTATTTACAGTGCCTTATTGTCACTGTCTGGATTGAGTTTCTTGATGCGTTGATCTTAGCTTGCTTCTGATTTTACTGAAGTTTGATAGTCTCGACTAAGTTGCTTCGAGACAGTTTTTGTTGCATTATGATCTTGTGGTGGCTGCGTTATTGTTGCAGTTCGCCCTTGTGTTCATTAGTGACTGCAGTTTCATTTTTATGGAAATTTTGCACTTGTTAAAGCGTGCAGTAATAAGTTGTTGAAAACTTGTTTTATTTCACAAATTGTTGTGGCGAGGCAGCGCACGCGTGCGTGCACTGCAGCCACGTAGTATCGACATTTTGAATCGATATTTGAACCTTCATTGATTTTGGTTCGTTGATTTTTTGAGTATATCATCACGATAGTGGCAAGGCAGTGCACGCAAGCGTGAACTGCAGCCACGGAGTTGACATTTTAAATGTGGCGAGGCCGTACGCGAGTGTGTGTACTGCAGCCCTACCAAATTTAATGTTTTAAATTGATGTTTTCTTTTTGATGAAAATTATTTTATGTTGCCAATTCAATATATTTTGAATCGATTTTGATGATTTTGTTGTTAATTGTCGTTTAGGCAAATTTTGATTGTTTTCTAAAATTATCTTCATCAATAATCCCTTCATCTATTTCATTGATAATCTGAATCTACTGAATTGATGTTTAACACTGTTAAGTGTTATATTTACCGTTATCCGATTACTTGTTAAAGGATCGGATAGGTAAATTATATTTGACTGTCATCTAATTGTTGATTATTATTGCCTCTATGCACTAATAACTGAGTTTGAATTAGACTGACCTGTGTATTATTTTCTTTTGAATATAATACTCGGGTCAGACCGAGTATTTTTACAGCTTGAAGATTTTCAGGCCGCGAAGTTAGAGAGAGAGGGGAAAACACTCCACTAAAGTTTTTCAAGAAAATTTTTCTTGTACTTAATGAAAATAAATTGTTCCGCTGTATAAAAATTAATGCATTGTACAAACTCTGATATATATGTATGTAAGAAAAAAAAATTCATTTATGAATAATATAATGATTATTCTATGATTCTGTGGCTGATTCTATTTAAACTCTATAAACTGACTAACAATCCGTCATTTTGAACGTTTCTAGTTGGTTTAATTACCGACTAGAGGCGGTCAGGGCGGTGGGTCGTTACAATACTAGTGAGGGGAAAACCTGTTCTGCTAAGCGGCACGGTTTCACCGGATATCAAAAATGGTTATGATGGTAGATTATTATTCGTACCAAGATTTATGTCTGACTCGAAGTTTATGTCTCCCCTTAAACTCATAGGTGCTCAATTGATTTTGAGTAGTTTAAGAGTTGAGGTTTTCAGGCACCTCTTTAGACGAATAAGCTCTAGGAGACATAAAGGAAGCAAGCTAGATAATAAGATTTCTTTTCTATCTTGATTCTACCGTGTTTTGTTGTAAAGGTGAAGTTGTTTAATTGCCTCGATATATATTCTGATCTTCCAAGAGGGCATCTACATATGTTGCTGTTGGCGTATGTTGTAATAATTATATTTTCTTTGAACGTAGTTCTCGAATATGAGATTATGTAATGAATGTTGAAATGATTGAAATGGAATTTGAAATTTATTTTATGATTTTGAAATTTCTCATATCTATGTGTTCCTATAATATCAATGTATCTAACATTACCATATTTGGTTGCCAAGGATTAATAACTATGGACGACTGTAGCATCCGTAGCAGTTAGTTTTGGGCCTCCAAGTGGAAGATGTTATAAGTTGGTATCAAAGCATAGGTTGATGAAAATTTAAAAGAAAATTTAACCTAAAGGATTCCTTAAAACATAATCCAACGAGTCAAAAAATAAGATTGGGGTATGGGTTAACACTATAGTAACGTATTTGTATTTGATATATACACACACACATACATTCCCCTCTCTTAGACCGCTCTTCTGTATCTTACTAAGGCTCGCATGCGGAATTACGAGAAAAAAATATATGGAGGTAGGAAATGGAAGAGGAAATCTCGATGGAGGAAACACCACAACAAATGGAAATGTTCGACCTAATAGAAGGAGGAACCCGAGTCGACGGGCTAATGCTAATCAAAATGCAGATGCTAATGTATGTGTTGGAAATCCGCCAGTAGATATAGGTATGATGTATCAGTTTTTCATCAATCTGGTGCAAGTAAGGGCGACTACTGGAGTTGCTAGAAGTGTTAGAGGAGCTAATCTTGTGGCTCCAATTGGGAATAACTATGCTAAGTTGAGCAAAGATTACACCAGTCTTGGTGAAAAGCCATTTATGGGAATGGATATTGCTATAGAAGTTAAGAATTGGCTGTTGCATTGCAAGAGAATCTTCGTTGATTTAGGATTGGATGATGAGCAGAAGAGGAGACTAGCCTCTAGGCAGTTGCAAGGAGCGGTGCTTCATTGGTGGAATAGTGTTACCGCCAAAGTTCTTGAGGAAGAGTCAAGTTGGGTAGAATTTTGAAGGAGATTAGAATTTTTTGTTTGAAGTTTCTAAGTCAGCATTGTTGAGGAATTTTATGGATTTAGTGCGAGGAGAAATATTGTTAATTGAATATGCCACTAAGTTCGATGAGTTATCCCGATATGGTTATGCTAGCATAGACACTATCATCCGAAGGAATGAAAAGTTCATTCGGGGATTGAGACCCGAGATTGCTAGGGCGACCTTGCTACATCTTCATGATCCTTGTAATGTAGTTGTGGAAATGGTAATTAGACATGAGGAAATGCTTGTACTTAAGAGAAGAAAAAGCCGGTTGAAACCCAGGGTTCTCAAGGAAAGAAAAGGAAGTTCTTTAAAAAGAAGGGAACCTAGAAGGGAGATGCTGCCAAAAAGGCAAAGGCTGATTTAGTTCGTTTCATATGTAAATAACAAGGGTTATTATGCTCATGAATGCTAGACGAGCAAGAGGAATAAGGCCGCAGACAAGAAGAGTATGAAGTGTTTTAACTGCCACTAGGTTGGGTATTATAAGAATCAATGTCCAAAACCAGTCAGGGTGGACAAGGGAAAAGTCTTTGCTATTGGACCATCATCTGCTAGACCAACTGCTACTGAGAAGGAAAAGACTGTGATGGGTATGCTTTTGATTCATAGTATACTAGTTAGGGTACCTTTTGATACTGGTGCATCATATTCATTTATATCTTAGTGTTTAGTTGATAGGTTATGCATAAAACCCACGTACCTTGTTACTTCCTTAAGGTTTGCGAATCCGATAGGAGGGTATGTAACTCCAGCGATGAGATATGACCAGTTAGAACTTGATTTGTTAGGTCATAAGTTTCCATGCAGTCTGTATGCTTTTTATTTTGTAGATTTCGGGATTATTTTGGGTATGGATTGATTAGGTAGATATGAGGCTAGGATATTTTTCCCAAATAGGGAAATATTGTTGAGACACCTTGGTAGTCATAACCGAATCATATTCTATTATGCTTTGTTGAAAGCTATTGAAGTGGAAGAGGAGTAAGTCAGGTTCGGATAGCAAGAGAATTTGTAGATGTTTCTGAGCAGGTTACAGGATTACCATAGAAACAAGCTATTGAGTTTTGGATAGATCTTGTGCCAAGAGCTGAACCTGTTAGTAGACCACCTAGTAGGATGACATCAATCGAGATAAAGGAATTGAAGGTGCGGCTGGTGGATTTGGAAGTGAGGAATTTTATTAGACCAAGCAGTTTGCTTTGTGGAGCGACAGTGGTGTTAGTGAAGAGTCCTTGTCGATGTATCGTTTATCATAATTGAATAAGAAGACGATCAAGAATAAGTTTCTTTTACAGAGAATTGATGATTTGTTTGATCAGTTATGTGGAGCCAGAGTATTTTCCTAGTTGGATTTGTGGACAGGTTTCCATCACTTAAGAGTGGCAGAGGATAGCATTCCATTGACGGCATTTCGAACTAGGTATGGTTCATACGAATGGTTAGTAATGCCACTCGGGCAAACAAATGCTCCAGCTTTCTTCGTGGATTTGATGAACGAGTTTTCCAAGAGTACTTTGACAAGTTCGTGTTGGTTTTCATAGATGATATCTTAGTATACTCTAAGGATGAAAGAGATCATGAAGATCAACCTAGAGTGGTGCTTGAGATGCTGAGGTAGCATCTGTTAAAAGTGAAGTTTTTCAAGTGTCATTTTTGAACAAAAGAGATTGAGTTTCTTAGTCGTGTGGTTTCAGAGAAGGGATTGTAAGTCGATCTAGATAAGACTAAAGCTGTTAATAACTGGAAGATACTAGATACAATGACTAAGAATAGATGTTTTCATGGATTTTCTGGCTATTACCGGAGGTTCATTAAGGATTTCTCACGGATAGCGACATCTTTGACTAAGTTAACCGGGAAGGTTGTGAAGTTTGTCTGGTCTGGCAAATGTGAGGAAGAATTCCTTAATATAAAGCATTTGTAGGCCAAAGAGCCTAAGTTTGTAGTTCCAGATGAAAACCAAGGGATGGTGGTGTACACCGATGCATGCGGAACTGGATTAGGAGCTATGTTGATGCATAAGGGTAAAGTTATTGCTTATGCTTCACCACAACTTAGACCGCATGACGTAAGGTTTCCTACTCATAATTTCGAGTTGGCTGCAGTAATCTTCATATTAAAGATATGGAGACATTATCTCTTAGGGGAGAGAATTGAGTTATACACAGATTATAAGTCCTTAAGGTATTTATTCTCTTAGAAGAAGTAGAATATGAGACAGCAGAGACGACTGGAGTTTTTAGCGGCATATGTTTTTGGTATAGAGTATACACATAGGAAAGGAAATAAATTAGCTAATGCTCTTAGCAGAAGAAATCAAAATTTGGTGTTGGCTATGTTAGCAGAATGGAAAGATTTAGAAGCTTTGACTACTTGTAGTGTGCAGTTAAGGTCGACCGGTAGTTCTAATCGGAGCACCGCTATGCAGTCCTGTTCGAAAGTTTGACCAGCCTTGATCGAAAGGATTGTTTCTAAGTCGAAGGAAGATCCATTATTGTCCAAAAGGATTAGAAGGCTTGAGGTAGGAATTTAGATCGATGATCTAAAGGATTTTAGTCTTGACTAGAGGATATGGTTAAGAAAGAAGAGACGATTGTGTGTTTCGAATGTTGAGGACTTAAGGAAAGAAGTTCTTGGGGAATGTCATTGGTCTAAATTTATGATTCATTCTAGAGGGACCATGATGTATCAAGATATGAAGAGGAGCTTCTATTGGATAGGTATAAAAAGAGACGTTGCCTTATGGGTTAGACACTACACAAAATGTGAACAAGTGAAGGCCGAACATCAAAAGCCGAGTGGGTTGCTTCAACCTTTTGAGGTACCATTTTGGAAATGGGATTCGACATCCATGGATTTTATAGATGGGTTGCCGAGGTCGAATAAAGGAAAAAAAAGTATACGGGTCATAATGAATAGGTTGACTAAGAGTTCCTATTTCATTCCAGTTAAGTCAACCAGGATGGCACCTGTTTTAGCTAATATTTTCATAAAGAACATAGTTAGACTGCATGGAATTCCTAGTAATATAGTCAATGATAGAGGTTCTTTGTTTACTAGTGAATTATAGAAGAGTCTATAAGATGTATTAGATACTAAGCTCAAGATGAGTACTGCAATTCTCCCTCAGATGGATGGGCAGACAGAGAGAGTCAATATGGTACTCGAGGATTTATTGAGAGCTTGTGCATTGGACTTTGGTGGATCTTGGAAAGATCACCTAAACTTAGTGGTGTTTTCCTGTAATAATAGTTATTAGACCAGTATAAGATTGGTACCTTTTGAAGCTTTGTATGGAAGGCCATGCAAATCATTAGCATGTTGGTTGGAGACTAGAGACAAATTAGTCTTAAATCCAAATCTGATTAGAGAGGAGACAGAGAAGATTGAGTTGATTTGAGAAAAGATGAAGGAAACTCAATCTAGATAAAGAGTTAAATGGATAAGAGGCGTAAAGACCTAGAATTCTCATTTGAGATAGGCTTTTCATTAAGGTATCACCAATGAAGGGGGTGGTGCTATTTGGAAACTTGGGGAACTGGCACCAAAATATCTTAGTCCATTCCTAGTTATAGAGACGATCAGGAAGCTCGCATACAGAGTAGAGTTGCAGAGCAGTAGGCAAGTGTCCATAATGTATTTCATGTGTCCTATCATCGCAAATATGAGCTTGATCCATAGTCTACTAATCCTCCAATAGGGTTGGAAGATTTGATAGTAGAACCAAATTTGACTTTTGTTAGACAACCAATTCGAGTTATGGACAGAGATGAGAAAAGATTAAGAAACACAATAGCTAAATTGGTGAAAGTTCAGTGGAGCTACAATGAGAATGACTGTACTTGGGAGACATAAGACGATTGGAGATACTTATCCTGATCTACTATGAGGGCATGTTCATATTTTATTTATATAGATAGTTGCTAGTCAGGCAGGCTAGGATGGTAGCTAGGAGTTGTTACAGAAGATTGTTATATTCAACATTTAGTCCATACTGAACTTCGAGAATGAAATTTTTTAAGGAAGGGAGCCTGTAACCCCCTAAATTTTAATGACATTATTCGGGAGATTTAATTAGATAAATTAAATAGAACAATGTAAATATTAGAGTGATAGTGGGATTGAGATTTGAAAATTTAAACTAGAGGTCGAGCTTAATTAAATAAATGAGCTATGAAAGGTTTCACATGTTTAGAAAACAACTGACGCTAGGGCTTAATAGGAAATTGCCGCCCCATAATCCCATTACCTTAAAATCTCATTTCCTTTACTTTGCACCTTCATTATGAAAAACTCAAAAGGTTAATCAAAAGCTCAAAGCCAGCCATTACCTAAGGAAGAAAAGGGGTAAAATCAAATTTAAGCTAAACAATCAAGCAAGGGAGATTAATCCAAAATCAAATCTCAAGCCTTACCCTAATCAAGGTGAATAATAATCAAAACCATCTCTACTTTTGTTTTTAATGATCATTTGATTTCGGGTTTAATTTTAAATCCATTAAGATGACTTTTGGTGATGATATGCTAGGATTTCATGATATTTTATATTCAAACAAGTTTGTTTGATAAATGTTATATACGATTTTAAGGCTAAAATTGTTTATATTGTGTTTCAAATGCAATGAGGAATTTATAAGTTATGTAAAACATTATTTTGGAGATGACTTTTAATTTTTATAATTTTCCAAGCTATGGAAAATTTATTATGAATTTTCAAAGAAACATATGAACAATTAGGTTTAGAAATTAATTCCGATTATATTATGAAGTATTTGGGTCTTAAATTTATATATACTAGATAACATATTAAAAGTGAATTTCTATGATTCTTAGGGATTTTCCCTAAGTAATTTACTGTGGAAATTAAATTATTTTAGATGGAGGACTTAAATGTTTTATTTATTTTACTTAAGGAAGGGCTTATTTGTTAAATTATTTTAATTAAATCTGAAATAATTGCGATGGTTTTATTTTAGAAAGAATTTGAAAAGTTTATGGTAACCAATTAGATGTTTCGCCTCTTACAGTAGTACCTTTCGACCCTATACTTCCACCTCAACCATGTGTCAAAACCAATACATAAGGTGTCAATAAGTTGGTATGTAGTGGATTGGAGAAAGGTGGAAGGTATGGTGTCGAAACCAAGCTTTCGAAGGGGTCGAAGCCTTCGTTTTACTCTCCAAAGATATGCACTAGCCTTGTTTCCGAAAGGATGCTTTCGAAGGGGTTGAAACCTATCTAAATAGCTTTCGTAAATGTTACCGCTCGTTTTTTCGAAAAGAATGCTTTCAAATGAGTTGCCTCATTTTAATTCAATGCTTTAGAAAGGGTAGTTTCAGCCCAGTCAAAACCCTGTTGGCGACCTTATGCCTTTCGAATGGATTAAAGTCGTCATCTAGATCGAAAGGTTAATTTTGTTTATAAATACAATAATCCACTTCCTAAAGCTTTTGAAAGGATTCAATGGTTTAGAAGGCAATGGCTTCGAAAGGGGTTTTGAAGCTATCCTTCCAATATTTAACTTTAATGATTTAATCTTTCGAAAGGATAGTTCCGAAGTCATCGGATTTCCCAAATCTCTTTTATATTAAGGTTAATGGTTTCGAAATGGGTACTTTCGTTTATATTCACTTTAACCTAAATGATATTTTTAAGAATAAACTCAATGATTTTGAAAGGGGTACTTTCAAATGGTTTCGAAGCTATGCTTCTATGAGATAATAAGTGATGCTTCAATACTTTCAAAAGGTATGTTTTGATGGTTTCGAAAGAGATGTTTTAAAGTGTTTCGAAAGGCATATGCTTAGTGTTTTGAAAAATGGATTTGAATGCTTTCGAGGGAGGTTATCCAATGGTTTCAAAAGTAAAGATTTAAGGTTTCTAAAGCCTTAGTTTTCAAAACAAAGGATCCAATCTCATTTTTAAAGGTTAAACGAGTTTTGAAAATACTTTTTATTATAGAGATTTTGAAGAAGCTTTCCTTGATAAAGTAATAGGCAAAGGGATTAATCATGTTTCATATGAAATTGAGTTAGATTATTATGTTTTCTTATTCTAATATACATATTTACTGTAAAATGGACCCATAACTGTGTTTTAGGGAGAAAAATGGCAGAGTAAGCAATTAGGTTGAGCCGTTAGTGAATATAAATTGAGTTAGCTTCTAAATGAGTAGAATTGCATCCAAGAGGTCGGATAGGTGAGATATATGATGCCTAAATATTGATTGAAGAAGTTGTCAGATAGACGGGTTCATAGTAAATCCATGAAAATTATAATAAAAAAGAGTTATTGGAAGGATCCAAAAGGTTTGTAGTGAATCCATGAAAAGTATATCCAGATTAATTCATTGATAGAAGTCAATATGTTCATAGTCAACCCATGAAAACTATGAAAAAGGGAAATTATTAGAGATACCAATAGGTTCATGGAGACCCCATGAATAATGAAGTTATTGGAAAGGGCCAATAGGTTTTTAGTGATCCTCTAAAAACTATGAAACCGGACAAGGAATCTGTAAGCTTCATAAAGGTTATTAGTCAGCCCATGAAAACTCATAGGTGAATAGTGACCTTAGAAACTATAATCGAGACAGATAGTCAAAATGAATGGGGGTGGAAAATCCAAAATTGATTTACTTATTTTTGTATCATCATAATATTTTTAACTGTTATGTTTCAACCATTGTGGATGCAGGAGCACGATATACGGTTACTATAAATTTTTAAAGGATAATAGTGAGGGGAAAACTCGTTCCACTAAGTAGCTTGGTCTTACTAGGTATCTAAAATGGTTTAAGATGGTAGATTATTATTCATACCTAGCTTTATGTATGACTAGAAGTTTATGTTTTCCCCTTAAGCTCTTGGGTGCTCAATTGATGTTAAGTAGTTTGAGAGTTGAGGTTTTCAGGTACCTCTTTTGATGAATAAGCTTTTGGAGACGTGAAGGAGGCAAGCTAGATAATAAGAGTTCTTTTCTATCTTGAATCCGTTGTGTTTTGTTGTAAAGGCAAAGCTGTTTAATTGCCTAGATATATACTCTAATCATCCAAGAGGGCATCTTCATATGCCACTCTTGGCATATGTTGTAATAATTATATTTTCTCTAAACGCGGTTCTCGAATACGGGATTATGTAATGAATGTTGAAATGATTTGAAATGGAACGTGAAAGTTGTTTTATGATTTTAAAATTTTCCATATCCATGTTTTTCCGTTATCAATGCATCTAACATTATCATATTTGATAGCCGAAGATTAATAACTATGGATGACTGCAACATCCATAGCCGTTAGTTTTGGTCCTCCAAGTGGGGACGTTACACTACACATATACATAAATTAACCTTTGTAATTATATATACAAGTATGGTGGCACGTCCGTTGGACTCCGCTGGACGTGTGCAAAGAAGGAAGTGAGCATATTTTGTCTTTGTTACAATTATGATATTGTGAGAGATTGCAGTAATGTTTTGGTTAAATATGGAAAAAAGAGAGGAAGAAGATATGACAACTAAACAGAAATAAGGTGCTGCAAGAAAGACGATAGGTAAACCTGGTAATGATGAAGCACGCTTGAGTTATATCAATTTATGAATAATCTATGAATTTTTCAAGTTTGCTGAATAAAAAATTAATTAAGGCATATTAACTTTTAGATTTTGACCTAGTTCAAGGTTGATTTTGTTTGTCTGATCGTTGTAGAGATAGCATAAAGAGTTTGCTGAAATCGTTATCCAGATTAAGAAAACAGATGGTTGAATGATATATCAATTGATTTTAAAATTTAGATGATCGATGTCAAAATTTAAGTATAGAAAATTAGGTAAAAAAGGTGTGGAAAACTCGGTCTACTTGACTCCACTCCATAAAGAATTTTGCATATCTATTTCAATAGAGTTGCAGTACGCATTCACATAGTTGACAACAAAATTAAAACAGTGGACAAATTAGCTTTTTGTTTAGACTATAGCACATAAAATATAATGGATATAAAAATTTGATCTCAATTCAAATTAAAAAGATGAGTCTCTATTTATCATTTATGAATCTCCGGAAGCTTCATCAGTGATTGCAACCCAATAACATCAACTTATGTATGTATATAAACATGCATAACTTGAAATTTTGACATTTTCCATTGTAGAATGAATGTTTTCATTATCCATTGTAAGGCTATTTGTATAACGTATTCTAAATACGTACTTTTCATTTAAAATAATGTTGGGTTCTTGTTTGAAATGTCAGTGCCTACCTTTACATTCAATTTTGTTTAGAGTGTTCTAAATATATAGTTAGTGCTGCTTAAGATTAACGAATTGTTCGTGCTTTTCAACTGATGCATAATAACTAATATCTTATAATGGAATACAATATTACAAATCAGACAATATAAACCTCATATGCAAACAATCTGGATAAATATTAACTGAAACAAACAACTTCGAGGAAGGAAAAATTACAATTGAAGGTTAACACTGTATCATGCCAAATATAGTAGATCTAACACTTTGGGATATAATTAAACCTGAGATGAAATAATAAATACATCTTTGCTCATTAATATCACCTGCTCCTCCTCCACCTCCTTGCTCGAACTCGTAATCTACCTCCCTTAGCCATGAATATAACCTTCTTTGCTGCTTCTTCATTCTCTTACGGCATGACTCCTCTTCAGCCACTTCTAACAATGGTGTACCATTCACTGTTGTCAATTCTTTGAGGTTCAATGAAGTGACACTTGACAGCTTACTGATACTATCAATATTACCGTGGTTCGAAGAATTAAGGAGTGAATCTCAATCGATTGTTGAAGGTGTTCGATTAAGCTATGAATTTATTTTATTAACGTGTGTTATATGTTGCTTATATCATCTGCTAAGCTACGAATGAGTTTTGCTGCATCTTTCATGGCTTCTGAAATCTTCAATTAGAAAGCATACCTCAAGTTATATAGTGCCGGAGAAATCTCCAATTAGAAAGCATACCTCAAGTTATATGGTGCCTGAATGAAAATCATTGAATTTCACTTTCTAATTTTGTAACTAAGTAAAAATATTCATACTAAGAGAATTTGTACGTAATAAAGAAGATATTGTTTCCTGTATCTCTGAATGGAAGCAACCATTCAAAGCCAGTAGTTTATAAGCACAATGTCGGAGCAGTGCCCCAACTTTGATGTATTCTGCCCATGGGTAGAAGAAGTGCATAAAATGGCCATGTGGAGGTTCCCAGGCTGTAAAACTTGCCTTTTATAACCAAAAATAAAAGGTAATGTTGCTATGTATTGCTTTACTTAAAAATATGAGAGAGTGGAGTGCTTATATAATTACCATTGGTTCAAGCTTTGCTGAGGGATCTAAAGTAGTTGTGCACTTTTTGAATGCAGGTTCATCTAGGAACTCATGATCCATTGTGTACTTAGCTCGTTCTTTAGCCATTCATCAAACGATTGGACTACAAAAACTAAATGTCACTATTGCATAACTCAAGGCATGCACAATGAATCCGAGTAACAGTCATCATCAGAAAACATATAAAAATATCAAAATGCATAAAAGAACTCACGACACTCAAACCTTTTCAAAGCTAAAATGTCTATTTGAACGAATCATGGTCCAAGTTTTCTTTGCCAAAGTGATTATTGGATCTGATCTCAAACTCTGAATTATCTCTTCCCTGTATAATTACGAAAAGTTAAATTATAGTTTATTTTCATTTCGATTTATGGTAATTCAATCTTCTAAATGAAGGATAATACGTTAAGAACTATCATATTGGTCCTATATTAAGAAGCATAATCATCGCCAAATGAATGAAATAAGCATGACACAATATCGCTTTTTACATAAAATAAACAAATTGAGTAAATATGATAATTAATTCACAGTAGATTGAATCTCATATATAGTGCCAAACAAATAACTGATAGCTTAATAATGAATTATGAAATATCTCACTTCTTTGGACGTCATTTCAATAGTAATGACTAATTTATTAGTCAATATATTATTGTCCATGCTGGTATGAACTGATTGAAAAGGATAAATAAATCACATTAAATCGAATCCTAAATATACAAACAAACAACTTACAAATTAGAAATATATGATAGTCGAACAAAAAATATAAACTATAAACTTAGCTAAAACAAATTTATGACTTTTTAATGCATGTCTAGGTTCTTAGTTACAGCGACATATAATAATGAATTTGGACAAATATTTCTCTACCACAGCTGGTTTTGTTGTCAATCTAAACATTCCCAGTTAATTATTATGAAAGGGATTCCTCTGCTTCTGTCAGAAACTAAAGCATGACTGAACCATCAGATCAAAAATCTAGATTTTGATCAATCAGTGTGTTTCAACCTATTTGATTTACTAAAATCACTTTGTTACATTAAATAATAAGATGAAACTTTCTTATTTTTGTCTTCAGCTAAACTAAGATGCTGCACTGCAGGAAAATCCAAATTGTAGACTACAAAGGCTATCTACTAACTCAAGCTAACCAAAACAGCCAAGGTTTTGAATGACTACTGTTATAAAATTATTTAGAATAACAAAAAGGGGTTGTACAGAAGGACCTTTTTTTCTGATGTAGTCTTCAGATGCCACGGTTGTAGTCCATCATCTGATAAATACAAAGCAAGAGATTGAAACTTAATATAAAGCACAAAACTCTATCTTTTCTTTTGGTACAAACGAATCCCAAACATAGTTTGCGGCATAAGTAAATTGTCGAATTAATCCACTGAAACGTAAATTCAAATTTAAATTGACAAATGTTTTGATTTGGAATAAAATTAAACCTTTAAAAAAGCAGTATGAGTTTTACCGAAGCCGGTATCAGTACTTACCACCCTAATTTCAAATTCATCAACTGAATCCCTAGCATCATCAGAAAAGAAAACATTAAAATAATTGAAGGAAAAGATCATTGTATAAATACTAACATTGCATGACACTTTTGTAACAAAGTATAAAAAAAATCTTACAACAGCAAAGTAAAAAATTTAAAGAACAAAAATATCCATGTAAATTACGTACTTATAGTAATGGAAAGCATTTCCACAGAAAAGAGTTTATTGACTTCAGCCATAATCCCCATTCGCCTTCTTCCAATCCCTAAATAAGTAGTGCAACGTCATCAAAAACAAAAGTTATTTTAACAAATAATGATTAGATATTCAGAAACTACAGCACCTACGTGATCTTTGAGTTTCCAAGTGCATCAGTAACCAATCAGTAAACATACCTCATTTTTTGCACATACAGTTACGCTTTGGTAATGAATGCAATCCCAAATAGTGGCGGCTATCCTAAATTTCATCAAAAAAAGTATATAAAATAAACAATTGACGAACCTGAGAATTAAAATTGTAGGCTGATGTAATTATGAAAGAAATTAACATTTGTGATCCAATTGACTCACTGAATTAAGTTTCTTTAATCGTAAAAATTGAAGCGCTTCTACTTAGGAGGCAAAGGCTAGGGCTTCAGTTGAGTCAAAGCTTTAGTTACTGTCGCAAAATTTAAAAATTTCTCAGCACTTGATTCAAAAGAAGGTAAGCTGAGAAGAGAAAGAAAAAGACAATTTATGTGTTTTGATTTCGGTAATAGCGGATGGGTTTTGGGAGAGGAGAGGGCTTTGAAGGGAAGTAATTCTAGTTATGTGGTACGTGTATGTGTGAGGTGGGGGAATACAGCCGCATATTTGGTGGGAAATACAGTCGCCATTATTAAAGCGAATTAGAAGAGGGATAGTTGAGGAAAGTGGAGGAGACAAATGAGAACAGACTGATCGTGGCCAAAGAGAGAACTGTTTTCACGTGCAAAAGATAAATGACAAAAGTGTCCTCGACAGTTTCTCAGTTAGTAGGGTTATTTCAGGAAATGCAAAAAAGGCTTCACTTTGACCCCTTTGACCAATGTTTTGCTTTATAGTATAGATATATATGTATATGTATATGTATTTATGTATGTGTATCTGTAATTATAACAATTACAGTTACAATAATTTGAACATTTTAAATTTATTTCTTTTATATTTTTTATAAAAAAATTATAATTAAAAATTAACTCTTTAAATTCAAACTATATTTTATAATAATTCAAATACGATATTTGAATTAGCCGAAGGCCTAAAATACTTTTAGGACTTACTCTTCGGCCAACCCTAAAATAAAACCACATAGTGAGCAGGCCAGAGTAAAGAAGGGGAGGGTGCTGGTTACTCTAACTCCAAGCTTGGATACTCTTTCTAGACATCCACCAGATAGAAGAGCCTAAAATTTAGCTTAAATGCTGATTACGTATTTGTATAAACTATATTGGGCTCTAAACCATTATTGCTAGGGCCCAAACACATTTGAGGTGGCACATACAGAACCCTAATGAGAAATTTTCACTTATTGCCTCCCGCCTCACAATCATTCTTGGGAAATGTAAGGATAAGAGATAATGACTCACCACCGATTACATTATAAGAAACCTTTATCATGTTGGTCATAACTGCATCTTGCTCTGATAACATTATTGGATTAGATCCATTTGGCAATGAGTAAATTAAGTAGGTTTTAAAAACTTCCCTTAATGGATCTTTGTCAGACTTATATAAACAATTTAATTTTGTATTTAATCAAATTTAATATTAGTTTATATCATTTTCGGTGTAACAATTACCCCATGTATATCACATATACATAAATATGTGTATAACATAAGAAATATATAGTCTACAAGGATATTGCATATAAAATACATATATATACATATAGTTCTTAGGATTTATAGCTAATACAAACACACACATAGAATAATAAAGTATATATGCATATAAGTTCCTTTTATAGACATATGTGCTTATGTAACGACCAACAAATTTATCGCTTTGACAAATTATATTTATTTTTTTAATTATTCAAATAAAAGGTTGATAATACAAATATTATTAATTCGATTGATAATAAATAATAGTAATCTTATTTTGAATAGATATTTACTAAAATATTTTCCTTGGGATTTAAATCGATAAAATTTCCAAAAATCGTTTTATTGATAATCAGCTCTATAGTCATAAAACATCGTGCACGCAACTGGATGGATACACTTATTTTTATAATTACATAATATATAAAATTAATCATTTCATTTTTGTAAATAAAATGTATTTAATACATCACCAGTGATGCCTTTATATTTAATAAATTTTAAATTTAAATTGAGATTTAATGATTTAATAATTATTATAAGTATTCAAATAATTGCTTTTTTAAATGATGATAAATCATTTTAATAACTATAAAATGTTAAGATGTTTATAATAGTTTTATAAAGACATATACTTAATTTGAGAATATAATTAAAATTTGTATCACTTTATTGATATAATAGTGATTTTGTAAATAATTAATAATATTAATTTATATGGTTTTATAATTCAAATGTGATCATTTTAATCAATTAAAAATGATAAGAAAATTACTTTCAAATTTTGTTTACAAGTATATGTACGTTAATTAATAAGTGAAAATATGACCGGAAATCAGAATTAAAATTCATAACGTTTTGACATATATGAGTTATGCAATGTTGTTTATATGACTTGCATATCTTTCTAACATGCACACACATATAGTAACATATACATATACTTATAACAATGGTAGAAAAGTAGAAATGTATTTACATATGGTAAATATAGAAAAATGTCTAAGTTAAAAAAACATCTTGTCACATTAACTAACCTTACACCACCATCATCACCACCATCACCTCCACATCATCCATCACATGGGAGGAGGTGCTGCCATGCATGTAGGTGGCCTAGGAAGGGATGGCAAGGGTAATTTCGTCCACTCATATTATGATATTTTGGTTTTTAAAATTCATAGAAATACGCCACCCTATCTTCATATTTTTCACATGACTTTCTACATTTTCCTCCTCCTTTTTCAAGCTATTCTAATGGCTTCTCATATTAACATAGTTATGCAGAAAATTTATTCAAAAAGAAACTAGATTACTATAATATAGATATATTATCGAATCCATTTCAAACCAAGGTAAAACTCCTCCTCTGCCTCTTCTTTACACCATTTCCCAAAGCAAGGTCGAGCCCTTCCTCCTCCTTTAGTAAGGCCGTAGGCTCCTCCTTGCATCCAAAGCCTAGGTTAAGCCATTTAAAGTCGATAGTGCTAGTGATCGTGAGCTTAGATTTCGTGATAGCAAAGCTAAAGCCAATTTATATTAGCTCAAAGGGAAAATGAAGGTGCAAAACTCCTAAGCTATAGATATATATACTATTGGAGGTATGTTTGGATATGATTGTTAGTGGTGGTTTTTTAATATAGTTGTTGAATATATATGCAAGTCACATTAATAGAATGTCAATAAGCATAAATAAAATCACTTTCCTTTATTGAATAAAATGGAGTATATGGAATGTTTAAACCTCTTAAAAATGGTTTAACATGATTTAGAAATGTTTTATAAATATCTAAAAGTGTTTTGGAAAATTTTAGTTGAACATTGTAAATTAAGTCAAAAATAGGCACGTCGCGTAATGGTAATTCATAATCTCGCACCATAAAAGTCAAACGCATATATAGAATGGAATATAGCTCGGAATTCCTAAAGATAAGAATTTTCCAAACTATTATATCCAGAGTTTAAACAAAGAAAGAAAATTGAGATTTCGATAAGTAGGTTTTGAAATATGAGTAAAATAATTTTTTGAAAAGAATCGCGAATTTATAGTTTGAAATCCATAAATTGATTTCTTTAAAAATGATATTTTAAAATTGTTGAAAATTATAAAATAAATTTTAAATATCTTTCAAAATGTTTTAACAGTGATCTGAGTTATAAAAATGAATTTCCAAATGATAGAAAATTCGTTTTGATCAATATAGCTCAAAAAGCACTTTTCGCAGCGCTTTTATATAACTATTGGAATATGGTTAAACTTAACAATTCTTTACCAAATCTTTTGTAAATGTTTTCAAATAAATAATTAAGTGTTTTAATAATGATTTTGAAGTTTTATAATTTATTTGTAAATGTTTAAATAAATGATTTAAAGAAAAGCTGTCAAAAGTCAAGTGATTTAATCTTGGCTCTAAAAGTCGACGAGTAGACTGGATTTTTCTATTCTGAGATCCGTATGAGGTCCTCAAACTAAGGAGATATTCAGAAGCAAACAGTTCCCTAGCTCACCTGGCCGCCCTTGGACGAGGGATAGATAAGGTCGAAATGTCAAAGACAAGTTAAGTATGAAAGATTAAATTTTCCAAATTTAAATGATTTCGCCATTATTATGCCCGTAGTACTTGTTGAATATGAGAATTGATATTGAGTAGACTTAGATGATTTTTATAGATTTTTCTCACTTAATATTTACTGTTTTTGGTTTAACATCCTGAATAACATGGTTTTAACTTAACCCAAATTTTGAGTTTCGGACTAAGAAATCTTTGTTAAGATTTAAGTTGAATTTTTTTTCTTAAGTGGAAAATGAAATGACTAAGATTATTCCAAGATTTGAAAAGGTTTTAAATAATCAAAATATTTGATAAGAGAGGTCTAGTGATTCCGTATATACCGGAAAGAAATGTTTTAAAGACATATACCTCTTAAAGATATTTTAGATAAAAAGGACGTAATAAATCAACCGAATAATTCCCTATTTACTTAACATTTCTTTTATCGATAATTGGTTCAAAGAAACCAGAATCGGATCTGAGTAATTCTTATCGGGAAACCAATCCAAACCAATTTACATATTCTAAGTGAGGACACGTGTAACGATTGCAATTTTCGACTCACGAAAGTCGACATTAATACGTCCACTGTATCAACTGCCGAGCAATCGAATGCCGGAAAACCGTACCGTTAGGGTTTAAAGAAGAGGTAGAAGAAGAAGAAATTAGAACGAAAGAAGAACAACGGAAACAATATAAGAATCTCACATATCGCAGCGGAACAACATATAATAGATAAATGAATAATCTTTAAAACAAAGAACTATCACAGTTATTACATTACATCATCATCAGAGTGTACAACAACAATATACAACACAACTGGACAATGGACAGTTATACAAACATTCCTTACAAGTGAATTCTATAGCGGAAAAGATAATATCATATACAAGAAATACGTCTCGCCATCCAGCTCGCCACTTGAGCTCCATAGCACTTCTGAATCCAGAATGACTTGATAACCTGACTCTAGGCTGCCCGTGTGGAAAATTATGGGCACCCAGAGTTTAGGAAGAGAACAATAAACTCCAGGTCAGTAATGAGAGTGGTGTGAGAACTCAAAACAGTTATTTATCTTTAAAACAACAACAACAAGAAAAGTGAAAAATATCCGCAATGCTTTTGGAAAATGAAACTACCATAAGGCCTCCCCGCACACACACAATGCAAACGCAGAATTGGAGGAGATTCCTCCTTGTGATAGTCAAAGATGCTTACTACGCAATACAAATCATTTTTGATATTATTATTAGTGCATAGTGATGAAAACATTTCGAAAGTATAATATAAATCTTAGCCAGCATTGGTACCATTATAGTATGCCTACTATGGCTACCATATTAAATGGCAGGTTCTACAACTAAAACCGTACAAGGCTTGTATTGTTTCTTTGGATTTCCAACAAATGGTCAGGCTAAGGAACATCCTATTGCCACATAGGATCGCCACTGGCGGGACGTCCCGAGAACTTAACCAACTCTCTGCCAACACAAGGTCGGGTTACCTTTGTAACTAGGTAACTACTACACGAATATGCCACCCCCGGTCCTTTGGGACCTTTATCCGAGGGCCCTCGTTCACAAAGCAACAACCACACAAAAAATGAGATTGGAGCGACCACATGGGTTAACCATCAGGGCTCCATACCTGACACCACCCTTTTCCAGAAGGAAATGACATACCCTAAAGGGCACGACCCTCATAACCTTACCGCATAATCCTGTTTTGACCATTTCCGGGGTGTGGGGTCTGACGAAGTCTCATCCACAAAGCTACGCTTTTTCACAAAGCCACGCTTTGATCAACAAATGATGAATAAATAATCATCACACAACAACACCCATCATGCCACATTACCAAATTGGGAGTTTATCGCTGATAACCTTCACCTACATAACCTTTGAGCTCGTACGTCTCAGAGAAGGGTGTTAAGCTAAGAGAATAAATTCTCCGCCCCCAACAAAGATGTATTTGAAAGAAATCTGCTTTATATCTCAAAATGTAATGTCAGACACGTAACCATACAAGTCTGTTCTAGGTTCGAGCAGAACCGAAGGCACTTCTAAAGAAGCCCTTGCAATCTGGTTATTCACAATCCCGATCGAATTTCCCATCACAAAGGAAATCTCCATACCTACGGTGCAGCGACAATCGATAGGTCATCCTATCGTTTTCAAAAATACCCGGTCTTCACCACCGGTCTTCAATGCTATCCATTACGTCGTATCACTTATTCGGAATGGGTTATATGACACAAAGGTCCTCTCCCGGCTAATCCGAATTGTGAGCGCAATATTTTTAAAACATATGGATATTGGGATTTCAATTAAGTCACAACTTATTACCAAACCCTTTCTTTCAAATGGTTTAAACAAATACCATTTTAAATCTTCAAACAAAAAGATTTACTTCACAAAGTTTACCCAGTTTCACAAAGATTATTCCCAGATTCCCAATAAATTTCCATTTCAATTGGATTAACTCATTAAATCTTAAACCAAGATTTAACTTATAGCTTTCAAAACTATTCACAATTCAAGTCTTTTATAATATAAAAGATGCACCATTTGAAATACTCCATTATTTCAAGTCAAGTTCAACAACCTTACACAAGGATTAATTCACAGCCTTCAAAAACAGTTTAATTCCAAATTTACATTTCATAGCCTTCAAAAACAGTTTAATTCCAAATTTACATTCTTTTAACACAAATGGGAATTTCTTTCCTTATGGGAAAGCTATTATTATTTAAAAACAAATAGTTTTCGTTTTGGGAACTAATTACAATTTTTTCATGAGTTAAAGCCACTCAAGCATAAACTTGGATTTAAATTTAAAATTTCCAAAACCATATATTAAATGGTTAAAAACCCATAAAACACCTTTTATAACTTGTACAATCTTTTAGACCATAGTACCCTAATCATTGAATTCAATTTCAAATATTGAATTCAAAATTTAAATCAAATGATTTAAATTCTAATTTTTATTAAATTATTTAAAATAACTCTTATTTTTGAAATTCATTTTCAAAAACTTTCAATCCCAATTCCAAAACTAATTTGGATTCAAAATTTCAATCTTTAGAATTGTCAAAAATCTGTTACTTAACTGATTTCCACGTGAAATCCACATTTTGTGTGTGTATTGTGTAGTCCAAGGGTTTAACACAATAGTGCAACAACATTCAACCATCACAGATCAAAATATAGAAATATATTTGATAAGCGGTATAAACTATAACGCTTACCTTTCATTCACAGATCACAGATATATATATATATATATATATATATATATATATATATATATATATATATATATATATATATATATAACAGATAAACAAATTACAGATCACAGCACACATCAGGATATATCATAAAGCATCACATATCAAAGATATCAAGCGATTCAACATCCAATATAATTCAAACATCCATAAGTAGGATAAATTCAATCATCTGATTTATTTAAATCAAATAAATTTCTATGAATAGAAATTTGCTAGTTATGGTAAATTAATAACCAATTTATAAACACATTTAATAAATTATCCTTTCATTGATCATTAATTAACTCTTAATTAATAGTTAAACTTGATTAATTATTCTTAATTAATTATCAAAACCAATTAATTTCTACTTAATAAATTTCCAATGAATCTACAAAATCATTTCTCTTTAAAATAAATTTCTTCAACTTATAATAACATAAATCGAAATCCATTTACTTAGCCATTTTTTCCGTAACTTGGAATTTTATTCAATATGGTTTCAAAAACAGCTAAATAGGCACAAGGAAGAAGTTGAAAAAAAATTTAGTCTTAAGGACAACAAGTTTGCTTTTTAGTCTGAAGGACACTTTTTAGTGTAAAGTGAAAATGATAGTTACAACTATCATTCTGTGATTTACACTAAAAAGTGTCTTTCAGCCTAAAAAACAAACTTCTTGTCCCTGAAACTAAATTTTTTTCTAACTTTTTCCTTGAGGCTAAAATCCCCTTTCAAAAATAACTTTGTCTTTTTAAAACTCCTTTTTAACTTATCCAATTCTCAAAAAAAAAAATTTCTATAAACTTTCAACTGGAAATTTCAAAAATCCAATTTTTTTATCTATTTTCGGTATCCAATGATACCAAAAATATATTCGGCTAACCTATAGCCTTCAACAATCTCAATCACAAAGATAATCACATGGATTATAAATCAACCAACACACAACATATGAAATAAATTCAAATGTTTGAGGAATCCAGTTGGATCCCTCCAACCTGTTTCCCTGCATCCAAAGATGTTAGCACAGTACCAATTCCACTTCGAGGTGAAATATCGCGGTATATGGGATTTATAAAATATTATCCGCTATTATGTGGCGCAATAGGGTCTCATCTGGTATATAATGCGAGATATCAACTCCAGGTACATATATAATACCAATTCCATAACAAGTTGGAATTATCGCGGTACATGTGTTTAATAAATAACATCCGCTTAATTTACGGCGTATAGGGTCTATTTCAATACAACAGATAATAACTATCATCCAATCACACAATCAAGTAATTTTAAATCTAACTATTTAAAATTTAAATCGAAACAATTCGATTGAGTGAGAAGTTCTTACCTTGAGTTTCCGATAACAGTTGTAGCGTTTGTTTCGAATAAAATTAAACGTGAGTCTAATTTTACCCGAAATTATCACTAGCTCCAAACGACTCTAACTAGCTCCATTGTGTAGTGTCCGTCCATACGAACCCGATGCAATTTGTTTCGTGCAATTCCGACCTCGTATGAACAAGTTATCAATTTTTAAAGTTTGTACACATCATAATATAAATTAATTTCAATTTCTTATATATTTTAATACCCTAGCTCCATCTGGCCATCCATTGCCCTAGATCAAATCGTGGCCAACATACTCATCTTCTCCTTCCCCCAGTATTCGAACGCGTACGAACCCACCAAGCCGGCCCTAACCCTAAATCACGCGCCCACCATACGACGTTTCTACAACGATCAGCAACCTCCATTCACACGCCCAAGTCGAGCTCTACCTTGGCCAGAGAAGCTTGAAGCTCGGCCCTATATTGGCCTCGGTTTTCGTGCACGAACGCACGACCTTCCAATTGCCGTTGATCCATCAAGAGATTTTCGATCTCCACCGTTGAGATTGTAGCTCTTGTTGTGCTATTAACTTTGCAGTTGGAAGTTTGTTGAATCGCTGTGTGGATTTGAAGAAAATGGAGGAAGAAGATAGCACATTTTCGGCCATTGAAGGTAGGGGTGGCGGCAAAGAGTTAGGTTTAGGGTTTGTTGCAAAGTGAAGATGGAGGGGTTCCTTTTATAAAATTTCAACGAAAAACACTATTCACTCCAAATTCTCGAACTCCAAATCTCGCGCGGTGACCGGCGTTTCTAGGGTTTAACCAGCATTCCGGACACAATGGAATAGGTATCGACAGCCAATTCGATCATCTGTGTGAGTTATGGAAATAAACAATCAAATTTAAGTTAAATCGATTAAACCAATTTCTATGCGTTTTGGCTTGCCCCGGACAAACGGTAAATCCGATTGTTACGAAATTTGAAACCTTACAATAATTTGACATTACGGATCCGATGAAACTAGTTTCGTCGAAATCTGAGACTGTTTGAAAAATGACTAATTTCACTAGTCGATTAAATATTAAAATATTCAATTTTCACAAATTAACTTTTAGTTCAATTTTAAAAGTTCACAAGCATTGTTCTAAATCCAATATGATTTAATATAACTTTATAAATAATTTTTAATCACATTAAAACCAATTTCCAAATTTTTCTGTAATTTCATATATTCAACTGTCGATTTAATTATCCAATTAAATCCAGATATTCGAAACTAAATTATTCGACTTATAAATTTTACTTGTTGATATTTAAAATCAATTAAATATACGAATTTCAAATGACAGAAATTCTGGGTCGCTACAATCTTTCCCCCTTAAAAGGTTTCGTCCTCGAAATTACCAAGTAAGAAAAATGCCCCAAATGCAATAAATTTTTCAAAACAATTCGTTTAAATTAAGTTTCAAATTTATTTAAATGTTTAACCTTTCCAAAATCCATAGTTAAACCTCTTACAAATCTTCACTAACATTTTCAAATCCATATATGGTTATCTTTTCAAAACCAAGTATATCGTTTAACCTTTTAACTTCAAATCAAAACTTAGTTTTCAAAAAAAAATTCCAAAATTTCCCAAAAATTTTCTAACGCCTTAAATTTTCAAAAAATTTTGCCATAACCTCCTTTGTACGGAGGAGCTTTTACAATATCACAATAGATATAAGTATATATACATCGACCCACACGGTCGGAAAACAGAAAAACAGTTCATATTTCCTATTTTTATTGCGTAGACATACCTTTTTAGCATTTTTAGGCAAAGCAGTTATTTATTTAGCATTTTGCGCAACCCAAAACTAGCCAAACATTAACTCCGGTACCTGTATTTACTCAATTTAAATATGTAAGTGACATATATAAGAAGTTATTAACATTTTACTCTTTTAAACAACTGCAATACATGCATATTAAAAGAAATGCATACTAAACAAGGTTTATAAGCAACTTATATGATTTCAACATTACTAGTAACTGTTTACAACCAATTTATATACAACGACATTCAATTATTCATGTTTCAATTAGTTTACATTCACTAATTTACATTCATGTTTGTTCACTTTCAATTCAAATCAATTTCTATTCAATTTAAATTTACTTAACTTCCAATTTGAATTTAATTGCTTTAGCTTTCAATTTTATTCATTTAATTGCATATGAATTCCTATTCAATCAATTAATAATAATAATCTAACAACCAATGTATAACCAACACAACCGAATTTATTAAATTTACATTCAACATTCATATTCACTTTGTTTACCTTCAATTTGGTTTAACATTAAATTAGCCGTAAATGAATTTACACTTATACCCATTATTCTATACCAATTCATTACATTCGGTTGATTAATATTCAATTCATTAGTTCAATTACCAATTTATTTTACAAATAAAGTTGAATCTCTTTTATATAACTCAAATTCATATCCATTTAATGACTTTATTTCATTAATTCATTTTGATACCAAAATCAACATCATTCAGCATCACTTAAGTTATATTCCTTTTAAACATCCTTTGTTTAACCTAACTTAAATTTCCATTTCAACAACATATCTAATCCAATTCAAATTCCAACTCCAAAGCAAATTCTATTTAACTTTTACCAAAGTCAATTTTATCACTTATTCAGATTCATGCCCCGTTTTGCTTAACAAAGTTGTTTAACCATTTTAATAATTGGTTTTACTTACATCTTCACATTTAATAAGTTATACAACTTATTATTCAACTTCCAAATCTGATTTAATTTATTTAACTTCCTTTAGTTAAATTTCACATCATATATTTTATCATACTAATTCAAATTTATTTCAACTTTACTAAAGTTAAATCTTTATTATCTCATATTATAAGTTCAAAACTTGATTACTTATATTTATCAATTTCAACTTGGATTTTAATTTCAAATTTGTTTATCACAACAAAATTCAATTTCAATTTACTATGGTAGCAAATCCATCACACAGAAACTCGAAAATAATACTGATGATGCTGCAGTCATCACCCTTATTATTCCCCAGCAACAGTAGTGAATCCAATGCTTTAAATTTTTTCAAAATTTTCCTTTTATTTATAAATCTCATTTATAAATCTTGCTTATATAATTTCACCATTTCCCTTAACTTATACAAGATTATTTCACAATTGTAAATCATTTCAATTATAATTTCATCTTTATAATCATTTGCTTATATAATTTCTTCTTTCACAATTGTTGTTTTTATTCAGATTATTCGAACAACTTTGATTCACTTATATATTTTCTTACATTTTCAACAATCAAACAATTCAATTTTACATGCACTTTGATAATTCTGAAAAATTATTCCTTTACATATAAAATATAACCGAGGTAAAATTATTTCATTTACCCAATTTAAAACCATACTATGTCGGTTTATCTCGTTTAAGAGTTTAGAAACCCCTATCGATACAGTTAGCTAGACTGCACCGACCAGAATCTATAAACAATCAACTGATAAGTCAACACAATACAAAACAATTTCATATTCACTAACAAATACGCGCTCATATCTATTATTACACTCAACACATTCTAGAGTACTGCTGACTCTATCTCTAATGAGTAATTCCCAACAGAGCCAAGGTTGTCACTTAACCATATGCTCTGATACCAAATGTAACGATTGCGATTTTCGACTCACAAAAGTCGACATTAATACGTCCACTGTATCAACTGCCGAGCAATCGAATGCCGGAAAATCGTACCATTAGGGTTTAAAGAAGAGGTAGAAGAAGAAGAAATTAGAACGAAAGAAGAACAACAGAAACAATATCAGAATCTCACATATCGTAGTGGAACAACATATAGTAGATAAATGAATAATCTTTAAAACAAAGAACTATCTCAGTTATTACATTACATCTAATCATCATCTGAGTGTACAACAACAATATACAACACAACTGGACAATGGACAGTTATACAAACATGTCCTTACAAGTGAATTCTACAGCGGAAAAGAGAATATCATATACTAGTAATATGTCTCGCCATCCAGCTCGCTACTTGAGCTACATAGCACTTCTGAATCCAGAATGACTTGATAACCTGACTCTAGGCTGCCCGTGTGGAAAATTATGGGCACCCAGAGTTTAGAAAGAGACCAATAAACTCCAGGTCAGTCATGGGACTAGTGTGAGAACTCAAAACAGTTATTTATCTTTAAAACAACAACAACAAGAAAAGTGAAAAATATCCGCAATGCTTTTGGAAAATGAAACTACCATAAGGCCTCCCCGCACACAAACAATGCAAACGCAAAATTGGAGGAGATTTCTCCTTATGATAGTCAAAGATGCTTACTACTAAAAACAAATCATTTTTGATATTATTATTAGTGCATAGTGATGAAAACATTTCGAAAGTACAATATAAATCTTAGCCAGCATAGGTACCATTATAGTATGCCTACTATAGCTACCATATTAAATGAAAGGTTCTACAACTAAAACCGTACAAGGCTCGTATTGTTTCTTTGGATTTCCAACAAATGGTCAGGCTAAGGAACTTCTTACTGCCACATGGGATCGCCTCTGGCGGGACATCCCGAGAACTTAACCAGCTCTCTGCTAACACAAGGCCGGGTTACCTTTGTAACTAGGTAACTACTACACGAATATGCCACCCCCGGTCCTTTGGGACCTTTATCCGAGGGCCCTCGATCACAAAGCAACAACCACAAAGAAAATGAGATAGGAGCAACCACAAGGGTTAAGCATCAGGGCTCCATACCTGACACCACCCTTTTCCAGAAGGAAATGACATACCCTAAAGGGCGCGACCCTCATAACCTTGCCGCATATTCCTGTTTTGACCATTTTCGGGATGTGAGGTCTGACGAAGTCTCGTCCACAAAGCTACGCTTTTTCACAAATACACACTTTGACCAACAAATGATGAATAAATAATCATCACACAGCAACACTCAGCATGCCACATTACCAAATTGGGAGTATATCGCTGATAACCTTCAACTACATAACCTCTGAGCTCGTACGTCTCAGAGAAGGGGGTTAAGCTAAGAGAATAAATTCTCCGCCACCAACAGAGATGTATTTGAAAGAAATCTGCTTTATATCTCAAAATGTAATGTCAGACACGTAACCATACAAGTTTTTTCCGGGTTTGAACAGAACCGAAGGCACTTCCAAAGAAGCCCTTGCAATCCGGGTATTCACAATCCCGATCGAATTTCCCATCACAAAGGAAATCTCCATACCGTAGCTAACGGTGCAGAGACAATCGATAGGTCATCCTATCGTTTTCACAAATACCCGGTCTTCACCACTGGTCTTCAACGCTATCCATTACGTCGTATCACTTATTCGGAATGGGTTATATGACACAAAGGTCCTCTCCCGGCTAATCCGAATTGTGAACGCAATATTTTTAAAACACATGGATATTGGGATTTCAATTAAGTCACAACTTATTACCCAAACCCTTTATTTCAAATGGTTTAAAAAAATTACCATTTTAAATCTTTAAACAAAAAGATTTACTTCACAAAGTTTACCAGTTTCACAAAGATTTATTCCCAGATTCCCAAATAAATTTCCATTTCAATTGGATTAACTCATTAAATCTTAAATCACGATTTAACTTATAGCTTCCAAAACTATTCACAATTCAAATCTTTTATAACATAAAAGATACACCATTTGAAATACTCCTTTATTTCAAGTCAAGTTCAACAACCTTTCATAAGGATTAATTCATAGCCTTCAAAAACAGTTTAATTCTAAATTTACATTCTTTTAACACAAATAGGAATTTCTTTCCTTATGCGAAAGCTATTATTATTTGAAAATAGATAGTTTTCGTTTTGGGAACTGATTACAATTTTTTCATGAGTTAAAGCCACTCAAGCATAAACTTGGATTTAAATTTAAAATTTCCAAAACCATATTTTAAATGGTTAAAAATCCATACCAACACCTTTTATAACTTGTACAATCTTTTATACCATAGTACCCAAATCATTGAATTCAATTTCAAATATTGAATTCAAAATTTAAATCAAATAATTTAAATTCCAATTTTTAATAAGTTATTTAAAATAACTCTTATTTTTGAAATTCATTTTCATAAACTTTCAATCCGAATTCTAAAACTAATTTGGATTCAAAAATTCAATCTTTAGAATTGTCAAAAATCTGTGACTTAACTGATTTCCATGTGAAATCCACATTTTGTGTGTGTATTGTGTAGTCCAAGGGTATAACACAATAGTGCAACAACATTCAACCATCACAGATCAAAATATAACAATATATTTGATAAGCGGTATAAACTATAACGCGTACCTTTCATTCACAGATCACAGATATATATATATATATATATATATATATATATATATATATATATATATATATATCACAGATAAACAAATTACAGATCACAACACACATCAGGATATATCACAAAGCATCACATATCAAAGATATCAAACGATTCAACAACCAATAAAATTCAAACATCCATAAGTAGGATAAATTTAATCATCTGATTTATTTAAATCAGATAAATTTCTATGAATAAAAATTTGCTAGTTATGGTAAATTAATAACCAATTTATAAAAACATTTAATAAATTATCCTTTCATTGATCATTAATTAACTCTTAATTAATAGTTAATACTTGATTAATTATCCTTAATTAATTATCAAAACCAATTAATTTTTGCTTAATAAATTTCCAATGAATTTACAAAATCATTTCTCTTTAAAATAAATTTCTTCAACTTATAATAACATAAATTGAAATCCATTTACTTAGCCCTTTTTCCGTAATTTGGACTTTTATTCAAAATGGTTTCAAAAATAACTTTGTCTTTTGAAAACTCCTTTTTAACTTATCCAATTCTCAAAAATAATTTTTTTCTATAAACTTTCAACTGGAAATTTCAAAATCCAATTTTTTTATCTATTTTCGGTATCCAATGATACAAAAAATATATTCGGGTAACTTATAGCCTTTAACAATCTCAATCACAAAGATAATCACACGGATTATAAATCAACCAACACACAACATATGAAATAAATTCAAATGTTTGAGGAATCCAATTGGATCCCTCCAACCTGTTTCTCTACATCCAAAGATGTCAACACAATATCAATTCCACTACGAGGTGAAATATCACGGTATATGGGATTTATAAAGTATTATCCGCTATTATGCGGCGCAATAGGGTCTCATCCGCTATATAATGCGGGAAATCGACTCCAAGTACATATATAATACCAATTCCATAACAAGTTGGAATTATTGTGGTATATGTGTTTAATAAATAACATCCGCTTAATATACGGCGTATAGGGTCTATTTCAATACAGCAGATAATGACTATCATCCAATCACACAATCAAGCAATTTTAAATCTAACTATTTAAAATTTAAATCGAAATAATTCGATTGAGCGAGAAGTTCTCACCTTGAGTTTCCGATAACAGTTGTAGCGTTTGTTTCGAATAAAATTAAACGTGTGTTTAATTTTACCTGAAATTATCACTAGCTCCAAACGACTCCAAACCAGTTCCATTGCGTAGTGTTCGTCCATACGAACCCGATGCAATTTATTTCGCGCAATTCCGACCTCGTATGAACAAATTATCAATTTTTAAAGTTCGTACACATCATAATATAAATTAATTTCAATTTCTTATATATTTTAATACCCTAGCTCCATCTGGCCGTCCATTTCCCTAGATCAAATCATGGCAGACAAACTCATCTTCTCCTTCCCTTAGTATTCGAACGCATATGAACCCACCAAGCCGCCCCTAACCCTAAATCACGCGACCACCATACTACGTTTCTACAACGATCAGCAACCTCCATTCACACGCCCAAGTCGAGCTCTACCTTCGGCCAGAGAAGCTTGAAGCTCGGCCCTATATTGGCCTTGGTTTTCATGCACGAACGCACGACCTTCCAACTCCAATTGCCATTGATCCGTCAAGAGATTTTCGATCTCCACCGTTGAGATTGTAGCTCTTGTTGTGCTCTTTAACTTTCAGTTGGAAGTTCGTTGAATCGTTGTGTGGATTTGAAGAAAATGGAGGAAGAAGATGGCACGTTTTCGGCCATTGAAGGTAGGGGTGGCGGTTGAAGAGTTAGGTTTAGGGTTTGTTGCAAAGTGAAGATGGAGGGGTTCCTTTTATAGAATTTCAACGAAAAACACTATTCACTCCAAATTCCTGAAGACCAAATCTCGCGCGATGACCGGCGTTTCTATGGTTTAACACACGTTCCGGACACAATGTAATAGGTATTGAGAGCTAGTTCGATCATCTGTGCGAGTTACAGAAATAAACAATCAAATTTAAATTAAATCGATTAAACCAATTTCTATTCGTTTTGGCTTGCCCCGGACAAACGGTAAATCCGATTGACATGAATAATAATTTGACATTACGGATCTGATGAAACTATTTTCGTCGAAATCCGAGACTGTTTGAAAAATGACTAATTTCACTAGTCGATTAAATATTAAAATATTCAATTTTCACAAATTAACTTTTAATTCAATTTTAAAAGTTCACAAACATTGTTCTAACTCCAATATGATTTAATATAACTTTATAAATCATTTTTAATCACATTAAACCCAATTTCCTAATGTTTCTGTAATTTCAAATATTAAACTATCGATTTAATTATCCAATTAAATCCAGATATTCGAAAAATAAATTATTCGACTTATAAATTTTACTTGTTGATATTTAAAATCAAATAAATATATAAATTTCAAATGACAGAAATTCTGGGTCGCTACAACACGAAAATGTTTTGGTAGATGGAATGCAGGGCTGCTCGTCATAGATCCTCAAGGGAATTTCCCATATCATATTGCGTGACAGTAATTCTTCAAGAAAAATTTTGATACAAGGACTTCTCGCTACTAATCCTAAGAGTAATTCCTGGCTGGATGTGGTAGGAGAGTGCCTTTGGTTTTGTAAAATCCCTTATCTAGAGGTAAAAGCTAAGCGCTATAGATGTTGTAGTCATCCATAATATTAACTTCTGGTGACAAAATATGGCAATGCTAATGGTCTCCATAATATCTGAAGCACTTGAATATGAACTAAATCACATATTTTCAAAAACAACATATTACCGATTCACTACAACAAAACGACCTTTTAATAGCATTTAAAAACACTATAAAAGGCTTTTATAGCTTTTATAAACATTGTAATCAACAAGTTGTAATAACTTAGTAACCTATTATTGCAACGTAAGAAACTTTATAAAAAACACATCATTATAGCGTTTTCATAACGCTATAAAAAGTCTTATCAATGGCTTTCTTAAAATGCAATAAAAAACCCTATATTATAATAATATGGTGTAAAACCGTCATAAAACGCTATTAATAACTATAATAGCATTCCATAAACGCTATTATAGACTTTAATAGCATTTAAAAATGCAATTAAATCCTGTAGCAACGTTTTAAAAACACAATCAAATCCTTTAACAATGTTTTAAAAATCATTTTTGCAATAGGTAGATATCCAATATCACACTAATTGACAAATTTGTTGAATATGCGATTATATGATTTTTGTTTGATGATAATAAACATATATATATTCGTGTAAATGTATTTATTAATGTACTATTTTATTTTTCACAGATTAATAAATATTTGCTGAGTAAAAATAAATAATACAGAATTTGAATTCAAACAGAAATTTTATTCAAACAAATATTTATTACAAATCTTTAAATAGTTTAAATTTCAAGCTTTCACTATATACAATTTGGATTACAATTCATATTACACCTCACCACATATCACTCATTCACTCAACTCATACTGATCTTCAGCTTTATTCCAATGTGAATTCAGCATCTGAGAAATCTCCAAAAATAATCTTTGACGAAGTAAAATTGAAAAGGAAATATTTTTGCAGTATAAAATAAAAAGTGAATTTTGAAAATAATATTTGCCTCGGTCATTTGGGTTGTTCGTCATCATTTATGTTTGAATCCATCATACACGAACAACTTGTGACATACACAGTGTATCACTGTATATGCCATAAGGTCGTGCACACCGAAATATACAGTTGATTGATTTACAGGGACAAGTGAGCATAGGTCAAATACAATATACCAGATTCAACTCAAGTGCAATAAAATAATATCACGACTTTCAGCAGAAGGTCAAATCCGAGCTACATGCTGGATTCAACTCAGGTGTAATTCGAAAAACAATCAAAATGCAAAGGTCAAGTCACTGCTATCATGACTCAACTCAATGCAACGTGACAATACAGTCTCAAGTGAAAGCAAAACTCATATATGCAACCTGGAATGTTGGACACTTATGACACTTATGACACTTATGATAAATAGTGATTGAAAAAGTGATGAGTGTTGATATTTATCATACATTACTCAAGATATTATATTTAGAAAATTTCTTTAGAAATTCAAACAAGAGTTATAAAAACTTTTTGTTGGGTAAAGATTCCATGACCATTTCTATTTCTATCAACCATCGCTCATCAAAAATTCAATATAGTTTGTCGATATGTGGTACTTTAAATATGAATCATTCGTTTTTCATTTTATAAAATAAAATAAAATCCAAAGTATTCACCCTCTTTTAAAAGTCCTCACGGTTATGCATGGGTGAATTACTTGGATTGTTATATGCTTCCATGCTCATTTAAAAGTCCTCACGGTTATGCATGTATGGAAAGCATATCAAAAATTGATTTATTAAATAAAACAAGTTGATTCTAATCCCATTTAAAAGTCCTCACGGTTATGCGTGATTAGAAGATACTTGAATTCATTTTTAAAATTAAATTGGAATACTACTAATCTTATTTAAAAGTCCTAACGGTTATGCATGATTAGTAGATATTCAAATTCCTGGTATAAATGTACCACAAATAGATACAAGTTTATGATTTTATGTGATGACATCATTTGCATTTTTCTAAAAGTGGAATATGTGCCATACAAGGGTAGCTATGATTTTTGTTTGATTTTTTTATTGAAGTTTAATATTTATATTCAATTGAGTTTTAATGTTGGATTAATATCGATCACTTTATCTCTATTTTCTCTAACACTATTACACTTTTGCTGATAACAAAAGGGGGAGAGAAAAGTTAAGATTTTGTTAAATAAAATTAAGCAAATGTCAAATAATTTTCCATTTGCATCTAGGCTCATTTGCATATTTTTATGCATATACGTTTGGGGAGCTTTGTGTTAGAAAGGAAGCATTTAAATAGGGGGAGCAATTAGAGTATATCTATGATGAAATACATTTAACATATTCAAAATTTTAAATATATGTTTGTTATCATCAAAAGGGGGAGACCGTTGAATATGCGATTATATTATTTTTGTTTGATGATAATAAACATATATATATATATATATATATATATTCGTGTAAATGTATTGTTAATGTACTATTTTATTTTTCGCAGATTAATAAATATTTGCTAAGTAAAAATAAATAATACAGAATTTGAATTCAAACATAAATTTTATTCAAACAAATATTTATTACAAATCTTTAAATAGTTCAAATTTCAAGCTTTCACTATATACAATTTGGATTACAATTCACATTACACCTCACTACATATCACTCATTCACTCAACTCATACTGATCTTCAGCTTTATTCCAATGTGAATCCAACATATGAGAAATCTACAAAAATAATCTTTGACGCAGTAAAATCGAAAAGGAAATATTTTTGCAGTATCAAATAAAAAGTGAATTTTGAAAATAATATTTGCCTCAGTTATTTGGGTTGTTCGTCATCATTTAATTTTGAATCCATCATACATGAACAACTTGTGACATACACAATGTATCACTGTATATGCCACAAGGCCGTGCACACCGAAATATACACTTGATTGATTTACAGGGACAAGTGAGCACAGGTCAAATCCAATATACCGGATTCAACTCAAGTGGAATAAAATAATGTCACAACTTTCAGCACAAGGTCAAATCCAAGCTACAAGCTGGATTCAACTCAGGTGTAATTCGAAAAATAGACAAAATGCAAAGGTCAAGTCACTTCTATCATGACTCAACTCAACGCAACGTGACAATACAGTCTCAAGTGAAAGCAAAACTCATATATGCAGCCTCGACCAAAATCAAAATAAACCAAACTCAAAGAAACAAGACTCAACATGTATATGAATGGTCAGGAAATATGCATATAACCATCAGGTTAGAGCATGCAAGCACAGCCTCAAACCAGAACATCAAAATACAGGCCTCAACATCAAAGACAGAGAAACCAGAATGAAAGGAGTATTACTGCAACATGCACTAGTGATACAAGGAAAGAGCAACCTGAATCAGAAGCATGTGCATCAAAAACCATCAATGAACAAGACTACAAGATGAACCAGACCAGGAAGCAAGCATTCATGAAACAAAAATGCCAACTGACTCGAATATCACAAAACACAGCAAACAAAAATGGATGCAACAGATGTATAGTGCAATGCACAACATACATAAGGTTCAAGTATAGCAACAATGAACAAAGTATTCGAGTTTGAAGCAAAACATATGTCAGGTGAACATCAAAATGCAATTCTCAGTACACAACAGTGGCTCAACAACATCAAAATGCAAAAGCAAGGCTTAGGCATACTGGAGCAGCTATTTCAGTGCAACAGTGAAAACAAATATACAGAGTGTCAACACCCAGTGGACTGTGACAATATCAGTGTAAACATCACATTGAAGCAACTCACGAATCACAGTGAACATTAAAAATAAAACACATATATAGATACATAGGTGTATGTATATACATGGAAGTAAAGACATAATGGCCGGAAACAGCAAGTAAGATCGAACAAGGTCGAAAGTGCTACCAGAGGATGTCAATAGCATGGCAAAAGTCGAACATGACCAATACTTATTCTTTTCATCACAAAATCAAGTGTACAGTTCGAACAATATCACCAGCATTTTAAGAAATCAAAATGGCTGAAGTAAACACGATCAGTGTCGAGGCCGAAGTCATCAGAAAAATGGAAGTCAAATCAAAATCGAAGTTGAACAAGTCAGAAATCGACACCGTGGTGGCCAAGCAAAGTCAAAATCGAAGCCGTGTTAACCAAGCCAAAAATATACAAATCGAAAAAGTAAAAAATCAAATCCAAAATAAAATAAGAAAGTTACTACCGTAACGATCAAGGAAGGATCGAACGGTTTCAAACTAAAACCGTGATATTGAAGTAAATGAAATATACGATATGAACAAGTCAGAACATATCCATAGCATTAAAAAAAATCAAATGGCCGAGAATACTCAAGTGACGAATTCAATCAAATGGATACGAACAAAAATTCAAGGGCATCGAATTATATATAAGCAACATCATCGGCAGTTTCAAAATCAACGAGTTCAAGCATTGAAACCAGAAATCAAGAGCAAAAATCACATACCCGAATCGAAGCAGAGACAAACTCAATCAAGCGGCCGAAAGCATCTCAAGAGACGATCAACTAACAAAGCAAGGAAATCAAGTTGAATCGAGCATTTGTAATCAGCATCATCGAATTACCGAAAACCCTAATTTCTGAAGAAAAGAACGAGCGCAGCCATTATCTCAACAAAAAAGGAACGGGCCGAATAATTTGAAAAGGGAACAGGACGAATAATTTGAAAAGGGAACGGGCTGACCTTTTTGTTTTTGAAGTTTAATTAGGGTTTTTTGTCTTTTGTTTTTAAATTTCTTTTTAAATTTTTAACCGTCGTGATCACTAGTCGTGTGACTAGGGGCGTAGTTTGAGAATTCGCAACTCAGTGGTTGTGTTGTGGCTGGGTTTTGAGCGTAGAGTTAGGTTAGTCAGCAGCGGATGTTGTGAGTTTACGTGTGTAAGTGTGTGACTACTTAATTTCTAGTAGAAACCTTGGGGGCAGCACGTAGGCAGGGTTTGCCGAAGCTGGGTAAATTCTGTTTCGTTCTATTTCTGCATTTTTATTCTGCTATTATCTGTGCTGCTACTATTCTGTGATCTGTGTTGAAATAATTCTATAAGCTTCCACAATTAATTTTATAATTAATAGCATCACCCTATTCACCCCCCATCTAGGGTGAAATCGATCCTACAAGTGGTATCAGAGCTAGGAATAAAAGTCGGTTTTTGGTTTTAAAAATTTGATTTTTTCAAAAATCAATTTTTGTTTTCAAAAGTTGAATTCTTAAAATGGCTTCTTTTAATAATGCTTTTGCTGAGGGTCAGTCCATAGTTAGACCACCAATGTTCAATGGTGAATACGCCTACTGGAAAAATAGAATGATATTTTTTCTAAAAACCATTGACGCTTGGAACATTGTTGAGATAGGTTATAGAGCACCAACTATAATTGTAGATAATCAGGAAATAGATAAACCGATGGATCAATGGACAGAGCTAGAAAACAAATTACAAAATGCTAATGCTAGAGCTATGAATTCTATTATCTGTTCATTGGATCAATTTGAATTTAATCGTGTCTCACATTGTCTAACTGCGCAGGAAATATGGCACGCACTAGAAGTGACTCATGAAGGAACATCTCAAGTCAAAGAATCTCGCCTTGCCATGCTATGCAGCGAATATGAGAATTTCACAATGGAAAGGGAAGAAAATGTCAAAGAGATGCATGGACGACTTTCCAATATCGTTTACAAATCAAAAGCTCTTGGAAAATCATACACAGAGTTGGAGATAGTCCAAAAAATCCTCAAAGTCCTTCCACGAAGTTTTGAAGCCAAAGTGACTGCTATTCAATAATCAAAAGATTTAAAACAAATGAAAGTCGAAGAACTCATCGCAAATCTCACCACTTATGAGCTAGAAATGAAATTCAAGGAAGAGCATGAAGGAGGAGATACTCGAAAGAAATCAATAGCTCTCAAAGGAACAACTGAAAGTGATGACGATGATGATGGAGCAGCAGAGTTGGAAATGGTAATAAAGAAATTAAAAAGGTGGAACCGCAGATACAGAAATGCAGCCCTAAATCTAAAAATAAAAGGCAGAATAATCAAAGTTTTAGATAACACAGAACAACAAAAAATCATCTGTCATAAGTGCCATCAACCCGGACACATCAAGCCCAATTGTCCTCAAAATCGACGCGACTTTGAAAAGAAATCGAAAAGGAGAAGTTTTGCAGCCACGTGGAATAAAAGTGATGAAGACCATTAAAGTACTAACAGTGAGAGTGAGAAAGCAGACATGTGTCTTCATGGTGAAATAACTGACACTGATGATGACGAGCCAAGTGAGGTATCAAAAATTTCTCATTCAGAATTAGTTATATATTTCCACGAAGTGAATGGCTGTTTTGAACGACTTAGGGAGAAGTATGCCAAACTTGAATCACAAAAAGATACTTTGATAGATTTAAATAAACAACTTGACCAATTAGTTAAAACATATCAAAGTAGGATCCCTAAGTGTGATAAGTGTCCAACATTCAAAGAGGAAACTAAAAAATCAGAAATTAATATAAATCACTTGAATATGAAATTCTAATTTTGAAAGAGAGTGAAAATACTAGGAGAGAAAATTCTATTAAAAAGTGCACAAAATTGTTAAACGAAAATGAATCTCTCAAAACACAAGTCCAACAACTGTCGATGACTTTAGTTAAATTTTCAAAAAGTGAAAAATCGTTGAATATGCTATTAGGAAAACAAACTGTTAATATAGTTGGACAAGGACTTGAATATAATCAAACGGAAAAAATAGAAATGAATTTAATAAAGTCAATTCAATGTGCATAATTTGTAGAGAATTTGGACACACTCAAAATAGTTGTTGGTATAAGCCCAAACAAATGAAAACTATACCAATTTGGATTCCATAAGGCACAAATATAGAATCTCTCAAAATTAAACAAATCTGGGCACCCAAAAGGAACATATATAAATAGTTTTGGGTCTCCACAAAATAATCTTTCAAAATATTCTGCCACTACCAATCATGGACCTATAAAAATAAATAGGTCACAAAAATCTTTCATCGTTTAGGTGTGGTGGTAGGATAAGGAACAACAACAGTGTTCTCTGGATTTTGACCGTTCCATAAACACAACGGGCGACAAAGAAAAGTTCCTTAGCCTAGTATAAAGGTGACAGAATCACGTAATGGTAAAACAGGTAATGGTATATCTATTTGAACGATATATTAAATGTGAGAATCTGCACCGTAATCTAAGTAAAATCAGCCAAGATTGAGATGTTGAAAAGATGATGATTTCGATTCTGACTTATACAAAATTGTTGGCCAATTATATTCCTATGCCAAAAACATTATAAAAATCTTTAGATTTTTCGAATTACTTCATATATATTAGTTTGGATTAAAAATAGTGTTTTGTTGATGATAATACATTTGGTCATAATACGGCTAACTCTATATTCACGGTTTCTGATTATTTACACGGCTTCAATCCAAATTCAAGAGAATGTCATTTAAAATGCTGTTAAAAATTGAGTTTGATTTTTTATGCACACTTCATGGTCTGATCTATCTAATTTAATTAGTGATATTTTGGAGTGAAAGAGAAATTCAGATGCAGATCATACTGGTAATCTAGTTGACAGAAAACTTACTAGTTGAACGTGATTTTTAGTAACTGCATCGTTTTTTTCTTGGAAATATCAGCATATTTTTAAATTCAAATAATTTTCAAAATAGCAGAAAATTTTCCTTATATAACCCCTTTGAGAAAATCATTTCTGATCATATTTTCAAAAATTGATTTATAATTATTTTTGAATTTGATTTTAAATGACAATTTCGACTAGTCCGAGTCCCTAATAATTATCGAAAAGATAAATAGTGATTGAAAAAGTGATGAGTGTTAATATTTATCATACATTACTCAAGATAGTATATTTAGAAACTTTCTTTAGAAATTCAAACAAGAGTTATAAAAACTTTTTGTTGGGTAAAGATTCCATGACCATTTCTATTTCTATCATATTTCTATCAACCATCGCTCATCAAAAATTCAACATAGTTTGTCGATATGTGGTACTTTAAGCAGGAATCATTCGTTTTTCATTTTATAAAATAAAATAAAATCCAAAGTATTTACTCTCACTTAAAAATACTCACGGTTATGCATGGGTGAATTACTTGGAATTTGTTATATGCTTCCATGCTCATTTAAAAGTCCTCACGGTTATGCATGTATGGAGCGCATATCAAAAATTGATTTATTAAATAAAACAAGTTGATTCTAATCCCATTTAAAAGTCCTCACGGTTATGCGTGATTAGAAGATACTTGAATTCATTTTTAAAATTAAATTGGAATACTACTAATCTCATTTAAAAGTCCTAATGGTTATGCATGATTAGTAGATATTCAAATCCTGATATAAATGTACCATAAATAGATACAACTGTATGATTTTATATGATGACATCATTTCCATTATTTCTAAAAGGGGAATATGAGCCTAACAAGGGTAGTTATGATTTTGTTTGATTTTTTATTGAAGTTTAATATTTATATTCAATTGTGTTTAATGTTGGATTAATATCGATCACTTTATCTCTATTTTCTCTAACACTATTACTCTTTTGCTGATAACAAAAGAGGGAGAGAAAAGTTAAGATTTTGTCAAATAAAATCAAACAAAGGTCAAATAATTTTCCATTTGCATCTAGGCTCATTTGCATATTTTTATGCATATATATAGGGGGAGCTTTGTGTTAGAGGAAGCATTTGAATAGGGGGAGCAATTAGAGTATATCTACGATCAAATACATTTAACATATTCAAAATCTTAAATATATGTTTGTTTTCGTCAAAAAGGGGAGGTTGTTGAATATGCGATTATATGATTTTTGTTTGATGATAAAAAAAATAAAATTTGTGTAAATGTATTTGTTAATGCACTATTTAATTTTTCACAGATTAATAAATATTTGCTGAGTAAAAATAAATAATACAGAACTTGAATTCAAACAGAAATTTTATTCAAACAAATATTAATTACAAATCTTTAAATAGTTCAAATTTCAAGCTTTCACTATATACAATTTGGATTACAATTCACATTACACCTCACTACATATCACTCATTCACTCAACTCGTACTGATCTTCAGCTTTATTCCAATGTGAACCCAACATCTGAGAAATCTGCAAAAAATAATCTTTGACGCAGTAAAATTGAAAAATAAATATTTTTGCAGTATAAAATAAAAAGTGAATTTTGAAAATAATATTTGCCTCGGTTATTTGGGTTGTTCGTCATCATTTGATTTTGAATCCATCATACACGAACAACTTGTGACATACACAATGTATCACTGTATATGCCACAAGGCCGTGCACACCGAAATATACACTTGATTGATTTACAGGGACAAGTGAGCACAGGTCAAATCCAATATACCGGATTCAACTCATGTGCAATAAAATAATGTCTCAACTTTCAGCACAAGGTCAAATCCGAGCTATAAGCTGGATTCAAATCAGGTGTAATTCGAAAAAAAAAATGCAAAGGTCAAGTCATTGCTATCATGACTCAACTCAATGCAACGTGATAATACAGTCTCAAGTGAAAGAAAAACTCATATATGCAGCCTCGACCAAAATCAAAATAAACCAAACTAAAAGGAACAAGACTCAACATGTATATGAATGGTCAGGCAATTTGCATATAACCATCAGCTTAAAGCATGAAAGCACAGCCTCAAACCAAAACATCAAAATACAGGCCTCAATATCAAAGACAGAGAAACCAGAATGAAAGGAGTATTACTGCAACATGCACCAGTGATACAAGGCAAGTGCAACCTGAATCAGAAGCATGTGCATCAAAAACCATCAATGAAAAAGACTACAAGATGAACCAGACCAGGCAGCAAGCATTCATTAAACAAGAATGCCAACTGACTCGAACATCACAAAACACAGCAAACAAAAATGGATGCAATAGATGTATGGTGCAATGCACAACATACATAAGGTTCAAGTATAGCAACAATGCACAAAGTATTCGGGTTCAAAGCAAAACAGATGTCAGGTGAACATCAAAATGCAATTCTTAGTACACGACAGTGGCTCAACAACATCAAAATGCACAAGCAAGCCTTAGGCATAGTGGAGCAGCTATATCAGTGCAACGGTGAAAACAAATATACATAGTGTCAACAGTCAGTGGTCTGTGACAATATCAGTGTAAACATCACATTGAAGCAACTCGCGAATCACAGTGAACATTACAAATAAAACACATATATACATGCATAGGTGTATGTATACACATGGCAGTAAAGACATAATGGTTGGAAACAGCACGTAAGATCGAACAAGGTCGAAAGTGCTACCAGAGGCAGTGAATAGCATGGCAAAAGTCGAACAAGACCAAAACTTATTCTTTTCATCACAAAATCAAGTGTACAGTTCGAACAGTATCACCAGCATTTTAAGAAATCAAAATGGCTGAAGTAAACATGTGACGCCCCACCTCTGTACCCACGCTAGCCAAGAACATTACGGTGAATGCTGTCAACTAGCACGGAGAATAAGGCTGTTGAGGAGCGACCATCCGTGTAATTGCTTTGTGCGAGCATCGATATGTCAGATAAAGAGCATGCAATTCTTTTCAAGTGGAAATCCGACATGCCGACACAAACTCAAAGCTACTACACAGTGGCTATAATATCTCCGGAAACAAATATAGAAGTAAACATAACATAAATCAGTCACAGACAATTCATATCACAATTGCGGAAATAGATATGAATATAACACTTGAAAGTGTTCATCAGAGTAGTGGTCTAAAAAGATCCACAATATCACAAAAGAATAGTTACATGAACTACAAAAAAGAATAAGTATACATTATGGAGTTTGTATCTCAAATGTATACAACAAAAAAACTACTAATCTAAGTAGTAAGCAAAAGGTCAGAGTAATGGATCCCCGAAGAGAAGTCAAGTCGAAGTACCTGCAACATCTCGGTCTGACCCGAGTATTATTTATAAAAAAATAATAAACGGATCAGTCTAACTATAAATATCAGATAACATGATATAGAATAGGAGATATGGCTAAACACATATTAATCACAATGTCAAGCTGTGATATATATAAGTAATTGAAAATCAACAAGAGATTAATCAATATCACGATAATCTACTCAAGATAAAAAGGAATGTCATGCTCCTAATTTCATTCACCAAGCCACAATAAATGACATATAAGATATGGCATAGTCGTATAATATCCATAACGGCATACTACTATAAGTATGTAAATGATAATCAACAAACGATTAATCAATATCAAAGAATCTTCTCAAAGATCCAAAAAGGGTATCATACCCAAAACTTGTATTCACAACAAGTTAATTACACACGAATTCACCTATGCACAAGAATTGATAAATCATATCAATAGAAATCACAAAGTTGGTGAAACATAAATTCCAGAAATCAACACAAGAAATCCAGTCAATGACACACAAATTCACCTATGCACAAGAAATGATAAATCATATCAATAGAAATCACAAAAATAGGTGAAGTATAAATTCCAGAATTCGACACACGAAATCCAGAAATTTCACAAAATAAGGGGGGAGGCCTATCACATGAACGGGAGCATGAAAACTCACCAACAGCTGTAACACACGAACGAGAAGCTATCTCATGGTAGCTAGCCATTAATTTGACACACGAATGGTCCGAAGACCTGACACACGAATGGTACGAAGACCGTGGGTTGCTACCCCACCAATTTGAGTCGAAACTCCACAAAACGGGGTTTAGTCTCCCTTACAGACAAAGAGACATCGCACATTGCTAGTCTAAATCACAATAATGATCGTCATGATCATCGAGAAGTGTCGATTACAATAAGCTAGTAAATATATGAGCTTAGCATCATGTCCCATAACCACTAGCTTAACTTAAATATTTACGAACAAATTGTAGATCTCCACTAGAAAATTGTCACAAGAGTTTCAATCGAACAAGTCCAAGAATTAACCAACAAAGTGAACGCAAGCGTTTCATACCACTTGTTTTACTAAGTTGTTTAATTAGATTTCTCATACGAGTGAGGTAAAGGTTTGTATATACTAATAGATTGGAAAACGGTTTTATAAACGAATTTGGTATTAAAATAGTTTTGAAATCATTTGAGGAAAGAGTTTTGATATTTACTACTAGTATAGAAAACCTTTATAATTTTTAAAGTGACAAAACACAAAGAAGATTGTAGAAACAATCAATCACTAAAATTCACATACGAAGATGTGAATAAAAATCCAACGAAACCGATAAAGAATCCATCAAAATGGATACTCAAGAAAATCTCTAAAAAGGAGTCATCAAAGTCATAATAATTGATAACAATAAATAGGAAACGACACGAATCGATTTAAGTTGAAAATTTAAGCAACAAGGCAAAGCAGGCAAAAATCATCAGGTCGGTCGACCGGACTCCCTGAGTCGGTCGACCGAACCAAAGGTTGGAAACCTCTCAGGACAGCAGGTCGGTCGACCGGGCTCCCTGAGTCGGTCGACCGAACCTTAAAACAGAAAGCGCTTATGCACTTGGAAGCAGGTCGGTCGACCGGACCAGGGGTGTCGGTCGGCCGAACCTGTTTCCAGCCTCTTCCCTGCCTATTACAAATGAGGTTCAATCTTGACCAAAAGTGCATTCGCACGAGCAACGACGCTAAGGGTTTATGTCAATCGACTACCCGGCCCTATAAGCTCCTCGATGCATCACCAAAAACATGTTCAAACATCAAAGTTAGGATTTTTAACGAATTGAACTCAAAACACTAAAAATTGGAATATTCACCAAAGCAATCTAAACCAAAAGCAAATGCACACGAATAAGTGTTAGGAATTCATACCTAACAATAAAAGAGAATTATAAGCATAGATGTGAGATTAAAAATCTCACCTTTGCACTAAAATTTATGAAGATGAAGCTTGAAAGTGTTGAATATGCGCTTATATGATTTTTGTTTGATGATAATAAACATATATTCATTCATTTAAATGTATTTGATAATATACTATTTTATTTTTCACAGATTAAATAAATATTTGCTGAATAAAATAAATAACACAGAATTTGAATTCAAACGAATATTTTATTCAAACAAATATTTATTACAATTTTGAATAGTATACAAATTCAAGCTCTCACTATTCACTATACAACTTTGATACAAATTCAATTACATCACTATTTTACATCAGCACCTCACTACATATCACTCACACTCGTATTTATCTTCAACTGCATTCAAGTTTGAATCCAGCATCTGAGCTATCTGCAAAAATATAAACTAACGCAGTAAAATTGAAAATAAAATATTTTTGCAATATAAAATAAAACGTGAATTTTGAAAATGATATTTGCCTCAGTTATTTGGGTTGTTCGTCATCATTTAAATTTGAATTCATCATACACGAACAACTTGTGACATACACAGTATATTACTGTATATGCCACAAGGCCGTGCACGCCGATATATACAGTTGATTGATTTACAGGGACAGGCAAGCACAGGTCAAACCCAAATGAAAAATCGGGTTCAACTCACGTGCAATAACATTGAAAATCACGACACAAGCACAAGGTCAAATCCGAGTTTTGAAACTGGATTCAACACAAGGCGACATGACATGAATGCAACGAAGACCAACATTAAAATGGACTGCAACATGGATATCACAATCAAACTGCAACAAGGCAACTAGGAATGAACAGAACATAGCAGCTCAAGTCATCAAGTTCAAGTCAGACCACTGTAATAAGGAAGTAGTGTACATAGATACAACTACAACAATGACCAAAAGTGTACAGCAATGCAAGTAAAGATGACACAAATTCAAGCAAATGCAACAAAGATGCAAGCTGCAGCATACCAGTGACATGAATGCAGTGTACAACAATGGAACATGACTATCATGGTACAATTCAAAGCTCAAGTAACAAAAGTCAAGTGCAACAATGAAACAAAATAGTATGACATGAAGCAAATGAATATAGTGAATGAAATGCACAAAGACATAGCATCTGTCTCAGGTTAATAAAACAGAAATGCACAGTGGAATGAAGTCAAGTAATGCACATATACTTGAAAGCTACAGCACCAAGTAGACCAAGTTCATATGCAATGAGAGGAACATCAAAGACAAGACTAAGTGCAGCATCAGTGAAGACAGTTACTTCACAATGAACAATGTGCACAAGTGAATCATATGAAACAGTGCAACATCTTCCATCAACACACTCAAGTGACTCAACAATGCAACAAGGTGATATGCAAACTACATGCAGGCCAGAAGCAAAATCTCGAGTGCAACAGTGAAGTTCAGCTATGCAAACAACAATATACAAGCTCGAGCACAAGAACATGACAGCAAACAGAAGTGCACAGCAACAGTAAGGCAATGCATAAATACAAGTGAATCAAGTGACCAACATACTACAGTGAACCATCAAAATGCAAGCACTAAGTGCACAGCAACTATTAACTGCCACAAGACCACCATGTAAAGACCAGAAGTACAGAATGGCCAAGCAAGTACACCACTAAACCAACAAACAAGACCAAGAAAAAGTGAAGTACAACATCACAAGCAATTGCAAGCACATGACATCTCAAGTCATGACCGAAGCCAACAGTACAAAAATTCCCAAATCAAAATAGTTCAAAATGGCCGAAGTCATTAGGTAAAAGAAGTTGAATTCACGATTCAAAGTCAGAGCCTTGGCAATAAAGCTATTCACATTGCCGTGTAACCAAGTCAAAACAAGTAATAACCAAACATCTCAAATTCAAGGCATCGAGTCAGGTCAGAGAAATTCAAGGAGCCAGGATTGAACATAAATTCAAAGCCGTCGTTTTTAAACCAAGTCAACCAAGAAATAATAAGAATAATTCGCATATGAATTAGTCAAGATAAATCGCAATCATCCAAGCATAAACGATCGGTAGAGATAAAATCAAATATATTTTGTGCGAACGAAAATCTAGGGTTACAAACCCTATATAAGAATATCATCATCGGCAATCTTATTATCAGAGTTCGAATACTAAAATTAAAAAAGTAACGAAGCATAAAATCGTACCAGAAGCAAAAATCGAACTCATCGAAGCAGCCAGTGAAAGCAACGAGATTCGATCGAGAAAGGCAACACTTATTCAACCAGAGATTCGATCAAATCTAATAGGCGCTTCGAAAAAGCCCTAATTTTTAATCAGGAAGAAGGAACGAAGGAAGCCGCCATACTTTCTCACAAAGGACTGAGCAAATAGAAGTGGATCGGGCCACATAGAAAGGGGACGGCTTGAATAATATAAAAGGATTCTTGTTTATATTAAGGGCTATTTACTTTTTATGTTTGTGTTTCTTTTAATCTTAAAATTCTCTTTTAAACCGTGGTAATTTTCTAGTCGTGTGACTAGGGTACAAACTACGGTGTGTAGTTTGGGAATTCACAACTCGATAGTTGAGTTGTGGTCAGGGTTTTGAGCGTAGAGTTAGATTAGTCAATAGCGGGTATAGCGAGTTTACGTGTGTAAGCGAGGGACTATCTAATTTCTAGTAGAAACCTTGGGGGCAGCACGTAGGCAGGTTTTTGCCGAAGCTGGGTAAATTCTGTGTTGTTCTATTTTGTTATTTATATTCTGCTATATCTGTGCTGCTATTCTGTGATCTGTGTTAATATTAATTAACTTCTGCAATTAAGTTTTTATAATTTACACTATCACCCTATTCACCCCCCCTCTAGGGTGAAATCGATCCTACAGAAAGCAGAGGGGAATCAACCACTCTTCAAATCCAACTCAAGAAGCTTGATTCTCAACTCAAAAGAAGAACATTCCTAAGTTTAGGTTTAGCAAATTTCAGAAACCAAAGAGAGAATGAGTTGGAGAAGAAGAAGGAGATACTTACCAATGGGTTCTCTTTGATTTTGGAGCAAGAAGATGGATTTGCTAATGGAAACTAGGGCTTAGGATTTCCTAATTCTTTTTCTCTTCCCCCATTTTTGCTTGAGCTTAAGTGTTAGGAAAATAGAAAAGAAGTGAATGAAGAGGAGAGGGGTTGGGACTGAATACATAAGTGGGCTCAGACCAAACCAAAACCCTAAGTGAAAAGTAGCAAAATTCAATTTTCTCCAAACATATCGAAGCTTATACTCAAAAGGTCGCAAATGGCATTTTGAACTCAATGGGGGTGGTCTCAAGTCCTAATTCGGCTGTTTGCAAAAAGTAGCTTTTCGGACTAAAGTCCGACTAACGATAAAATATTTAAATATAAAATCGATAAATATGCGGGTTGTTACAGACTCCCCTCCTTAAAGAAATTGCGTCCTCGCAATACTTAAGAAGAAAATAAGATGTAACAACCATAGAAGCATATTAACACAAAAGAAAATTTGAAATAGGAAGTTCACCATAAAGAGCACGAAAGAGTTAGCACGAACATGATCGCTCGATGAATTCTCTGGATTCCCAAGAGCAATCCATAGTATTTGAGAACCATTGAACTATTATCAAAAAGAATATCTTTATATCGAAGGCGCTCAACCTCCAAAGCAACGATGCGAATAGAATGTTGCTCAAAAGTCAAATTTGGTGAAACTTCAATCCCTCAATAACACCGGGCTCAAGAATAAAAAACGAAAACATAAAAGCATTTCCATAGTTAAAAGACGTGGAAAACGTCAAGAATAGCAGAAAGTTGAGCCGGTGCAACGGCGTAGTACAAATACGGTACCCCCGAGAAACTAGAAACTCGAATAATTTGGAACACCGACGTAGTACAAAGACGGTACGTCCAATGAACCAAAAAGCCAAGTCATTGATACAGTGCAAATGGTACATCCAATGAATCAAAAAGCGAAGACATTGATGTAGTACAAACGGTACATCCAATGAATCAAACAACAAAATCATTGATGTAGTACAAACGGTACATCCAATGAATCAAAGACACTGATGTAGTACAAACGGTACATCCAATGAATCAAAAGCAAAGACATTGATGTAGTACAAACAGTACATCCAATGAATCAAAAGCAAAGACATTGATGTAGTACAAACGGTACATCCAATGAATCAAATAGTAAAGACATTGATGTAGTACAAACGGTACATCCAATGAATCAAAAAGCGAAGACATTGATGTAGTACAAACGGTACATCCAATGAATCAAACAGCAAAGTCATTGATGTAATACAAACGGTACATCCAATGAATCAAAGACACTGATGTAGTACAAACGGTACATCCAATGAATCAAAAAGCGAAGACATTGATGTAGTACAAATGGTACATCCAATGAATCAAATAGCAAAGACATTGATGTAGTACAAACGGTACATCCAATGAATCAAATAGCAAAATCATTGATGTAGTACAAACGGTACATCCAATGAATCGAATAGCAAAATCATTGATGTAGTACAAACGGTACATCCAATGAATCGAATAGCAAAATCATTGATGTAGTACAAACGGTACATCCAATGAATCCAAGCTCAAATAATTCGGAACACCGACGTAGTACAAAAACGGTACGTCCAATGAACCGAAGACCGAATGATTTCGAAACACCGACGTAGTACAAAAACGGTACGTCCAATGAACCGAACACAATAAAAGGACATCGGACGCTAGTCCATAGAAGAAATGAGATGAAACTCAATAAAACGAAGTGTACCAAAACGTCTGATGAACATGATGAAAAGATAATTCCATTCAGACAACATCAAAGAGTCAACCACTCGTCGCTTACGACAAAGCGCATTGGCAACACGATTTCCCTTCCAGGAATAAAAAGAATATCAAGATCATAAGATGTCAGGAACTCGAGTCAACATGGAGTTCCATATGAGAAAATAATTATTCCAAAGATTTATGATCGAGGTAGAGAACAATTTCTCATCCAAATATGATGATGCCAAATTCCTAAAGTAAAAACAATAGCCGAGAGCACTAGATCATGAGTGGCGTATCTAGTCTCGATAAGCTAAAATGATTTAGAAGCACAAGTGGTAGAACATTCTCTTTTGCAAGAGAACGACACCCAAACCAACGCGACTAGCATCGGTATAAACAACGAAATCTTGATTCCCCTCGGGAATAACAAGAATAGGAGCATCAGAAAGGAGTTCTTTTAATTTCTGAAAAGAAGTTTCACATTTGTCCGACCAAATGTATTTAATGCCTTTCTTGGTCAAGCTAGTGAGAGGCACGACAATCTTAGAAAAGTCTTTGATAAAACGACGGTAATAGCCCGCCAATCCGAGAAAACTACGAATCTCTGTCACACTCTCCGGTCTCTTCCACTCTTGAATCGCTTCAATCTTTGAAGGATCCACGGAAATTCCGGATTCGGAAATAATATGACCGAGAAACTTCACACGAGATTGCCAAAAGTGGCATTTAGAAAATTTTGCCTTTAATTGATTACTCCTAAGGATTTCCAACACAATCCGAAGATGTTTTTCATGCTCCTCCTCGGTTTTTGAATACACAAGAATATCATCAATAAAGATGAGAACAAATCGATCGAGGAAGTCTTTAAAAACTCGATTCATTAAGTCAACGAAATAAGCCGGGTCATTCGTTAACCCAAATGGCATCACAAGCCATTCATAAGATCCATAACGAGTACGGAACAATGTCAAAGTAATGCTATCCTCTGCAATACGAAGATGATGAAAACCGGTAGCCAAGTCCAATTGTGAAAAGACTCTAGCACCACTAAGTTGGTCAAATAAATCATCAATCCGAGGTAAAGGATATTTATTTTTGATAGTAAGATCATTAAGCTTGCGGTATTCAACGCAAAGCCTAAGTGTACCATCGGATTTCTTCACGAAAATAGCCGAAGCTCCCCAAGGCGAGGAACTAGAGTGAATAAATTGCTTCGTCTCTAATTCAGATAATTGTTTACGCATCTCTTCGTTTTCTTTATTGGACATACGATAAGGAGGACGGGTAATAGGTTGAGCTCCAGGAATAAGATTGATTTTGAACTCAATTGCTCGCTTAGGTGGTAATCCTAAAACGGGCTTGAATATGTCGGAAAATTCACGAACGACGTGAATAAGAGAAATAATATCACCCTCATCATCATCATCATCGTCATCACGAGGATTTAAAGAATTTAAAGATGCGACCAAGCTGGAAACCGAATCTTGAAGATTAATAGAAATTTGCTTAACAGATTGAGGATGTCGAAGATGAATAGTCCGCTCAGGACATAGGATATGGGCTTCATAACGGTTAAGCCAATCCATTCCCAAGCCTAAATAACGCATGACATGCAAATCGGCTAGGAAAGAAAAATCACACAAAATAATCTCGACATCTTTACACAATAAACTGATCGTTGCGGATCCACCAACCGGATTCGCAATTCTCAAAGAAGTCATTAAGCACAAAACATCCAAAGAAAAAGTATCAACAAGTTCTTTTGATATAAAAGAATGGGACGCACCTGTATCAAAAAGAACTCGAATAGGATGATCACGAAATAAAATAATTCCATCAAGGTTAGAATGAGAAATACCTTGGCCACGAGATGTGTTGCCAGGGGCTTGAGCAACATTAAGTTTTCCCTTCCTCCTATTTTGAAGTTTGGGACACACATGCATAAAATGGTCCGGGCTCTTGCAATAGCGACAAGTATGAGGCTTTGAACACTTGTTTTCAAAATGGTCTTTCGAACCACAATTATAGCATTTCCCTTGAGTAGAGGAAAAGGTCTTTTCAGTAGGAGTTGCTTGCCTCCCTTTCTTATTGGGATAAGGACCTTTGAATTTTCTTGGCCTCTTCTTGTTGTTGAAATTTGGTTTGGAACCCACCACTTCAACATCATTCTCCCTATCCGCCTCTTCAAGACGAAGAGCGATATCAACGAGTTGGTCGAAAGAAACTTCTAATTTTAAAAGTAATGGCTTCTTGAGACTTTTGTTTAAGCCATAGTCGAATCTCTGATTCTTCTTCAGAGGGATGTTGATGTATTCAACCCCATATTTGGAAAGCGACTCGAAGGAGGCGACGTAATCAGTCACGGAGGACTCACCTTGAACAAGGTCTATGAATCGTCGAGCCAATGTCACTTTCTTAGATTCTGGTACAAATTTCAACTCGAAGCGTTCTCGGAATTTCTCCCAGGTGAGATCCGCGTCATTAATCTCAGAAATAAGAAGCTCGTACCAGTCCAATGCTCTTTCTCGGAGCATACTAGAGGCCACCTGAACTCGGTGAAGGTCAATAAGATTCATGCGAGAAAAGATTCGATCGCATGACCTTAGCCAGGCCTGTACTTCAATAACAGTTTCGGAACCTCTGAATGGCTCCCCACCCAAATTAGTGTAATCGCTACACAAGCGTGCAAATCCCGACTTTGGGTGAGGAGGTTCCGGGTTAGCTCCAGCTGCTTGAGCATTCGTCACTAAATCAAGAAGCTGTTGAGCAGTCATAAAAACTCCATCCTGGGGCGGAGTGCTAGATGGAACGGCTCTAGGGCGGCCTGGTCTAGACATTTTTCTCCCTTTAGAAAAAAGGAAGAAGAAGAAAAAGGTTATTCACCAAATTGAATATCAAGCAATCTTGATAGATAAACAAGGAATCATAAGGAAAACAGGACGAATCGGTAAGAAGACTCGAATTAAATCCTAAAGCACGACTCCGAAGATGGACTTAGGACGATGATCCTTGTTATAATATTCCATATTGTTCCGAAGTTTGGCGCTGATACCAAGCTGTGACGCCCCACCTCTGTATCCACGCTAGCCAAGAACATTACGGTGAATGCTGTCAACTAGCACGGAGAATAAGGCTGTTGAGGAGCGACCATCCGTGTAATTGCTTTGTGCGAGCATCGATATTTCAGATAAAGAGCATGCAATTCTTTTCAAGTGGAAATCCGACATGCCGACACAAACTCAAAGCTACTACACAGTGGCTATAATATCTTCGGAAACAAATATAGAAGTAAACATAACATAAATCAGTCACAGACAATTCATATCACAAAGGCGGAAATAGATATGAATATAACACATGAAAGTGTTCATCAGAGTAGTGGTCTAAAAAGATCCACAATATCACAAAAGAATAGTTACATGAACTACACAAAAGAATAAGTATACATTATGGAGTTTGTATCTCAAATGTATACAACAAAAAAACTACTAATCTAAGTAGTAAGCAAAAGGTCAGAGTAATGGATCCCCGGAGAGAAGTCAAGTCGAAGTACCTGCAACATCTCGGTCTGACCCGAGTATTATTTATAAAAAAATAATAAATGGATCAGTCTAACTATAAATATCAGATAACATGATATAGAATAGGAGATATGGCTAAACACATAATAATCACAATGCCAAGCTGTGATATATATAAGTAATTGAAAATCAACAAGAGATTAATCAATATCACGATAATCTACTCAAGATAAAAAGGAAAGTCATACTCCTAATTTCATTCACCAAGCCACAATAAATGACATATAAGATATGGCATAGTCGTATAATATCCATAACGGCATACTACTATAAGTATGTAAATGATAATCAACAAACGATTAATCAATATCAAAGAATCTTCTCAAAGATCCAAAAAGGGTATCATACCCAAAACTTGTATTCACAACAAGTTAATTACACACGAATTCACCTATGCACAAGAATTGATAAATCATATCAATAGAAATCACAAAGTTGGTGAAACATAAATTCCAGAAATCAACACAAGAAATCCAGTCAATGACACACAAATTCACCTATGCACAAGAATTGATAAATCATATCAATAGAAATCACAAAAATAGGTGAAGTATAAATTCCATAATTCGACACACGAAATCCAGAAATTTCACAAAATAAGGGGGGAGGCCTATCACATGAACAGGAGCATGAAAACTCACCAACAGCTGTAACACACGAACGAGAAGCTATCTCATGGTAGCTAGCCATTAATTTGACACACGAATGGTCCGAAGACCTGACACACGAATGGTCCGAAGACCGTGGGTTGCTACCCCACCAATTTGAGTCGAAACTCCACAAAACGGGGTTTAGTCTCCCTTACAGACAAAGAGATATCGCACATTGCTGGTCTAAATCACAAAAATGATCGTCATGATCATCGAGAAGTGTCGATTACAGTAAGCTAGTAAATATATGAGCTTAGCATCATGTCCCATAACCACTAGCTTAACTTAAATATTTACGAACAAATTGTAGATCTCCACTAGAAAATTGTCACAAGAGTTTCAATCGAACAAGTCCAAGAATTAACCAACAAAGTGAACGCAAGCGTTTCATACCACTTGTTTTACTAAGTCGTTTAATTAGATTTCTCATACGAGTGAGGTAAAGGTTTGTATATACTAATAGATTGGAAAATGGTTTTATAAACGAATTTGGTATTAAATTAGTTTTGAAATCGTTTGAGGAAAGAGTTTTGATATTTACTACTAGTATAGAAAACCTTTATAATTTTAAAGTGACAAAACACAAAGAAGATTGTAGAAACAATCAATCACTAAAATTCACATACGAAGATGTGAATAAAAATCCAACGAAACCGATAAAGAATCCATCAAAATGGATACTCAAGAAAATCCCTAAAAAGGAGTCATCAAAGTCATAATAATTGATAACAATAAATAGGAAACAACACGAATCGATTTAAGTTGGAAATTTAAGCAACAAGGAAAAGCAGGCAAAAATCATCAGGTCGGTCGACCGGACTCCCTGAGTCGGTCGACCGAACCAAAGGTTGGAAACCTCTCGGGACAGCAGGTCGGTCGACCGGGCTCCCTGAGTCGGTCGACCGAACCTTAAAACAGAAAGTGCTTATGCACTTGGAAGCAGGTCGGTCGACCGGACCAGGGGTGTCGGTCGACCGGACCAGGGGTGTCGGTCGGCGGAACCTGTTTCCACCCTCTTCCCTGCCTATTACAAATGAGGTTCAATCTTGACCAAAATTGCATTCGCACGAGCAACGGCGCTAAGGGTTTATGTCAATCGACTACCCGGCCCTATAAGCTCCTCGATGCATCACCAAAAACATGTTCAAACATCAAAGTTAGGACTTTTAACGAATTGAACTCAAAACACTAAAAATTGGAATATTCACCAAAGCAATCTAAACCGAAAGCAAATGCACATGAATAAGTGTTAGGAATTCATACCTAACAATAGAAGAGAATTATAAGCATAGATGTGAGATTAAAAATCTCACCTTTGCACTAAAATTTATGAAGATGAAGCTTGAAAGCAAAGGGGAATCAACCACTCTTCAAATCCAACTCAAGAAGCTTGATTCTCAACTCAAAAGAAGAACATTCCTAAGTTTAGGTTTAGCAAATTTCAGAAACCAAAGAGAGAATGAGTTGGAGAAGAAGAAGGAGATACTTACCAATGGGTTCTCTTTGATTTTGGAGCAAGAAGATGGATTTGCTAATGGAAACTAGGGCTTAGGATTTCCTAATTCTTTTTCTCTTCCCCCATTTTTGCTTGAGCTTAAGTGTTAGGAAAATAGAAAAGAAGTGAATGAAGAGGAGAGGGGTTGGGACTGAATACATAAGTGGGCTCAGCCCAAACCAAAACCCTAAGTGAAAAGTAGCAAAATTCAACTTTCTCCAAACATATCGAAGCTTATACTCAAAAAGGTCGCAAACGGCATTTTGAACTCAATGGGGGTGGTCTTGAGTCCTAATTCGGCTGTTTGCAAAAGGTAGCTTTTCGGACTAAAATCCGACTAACGATAAAATATTTAAATATAAAATCGATAAATATGCGGGTTGTTACAAAACACGATCAGTGTCAAGGCCAAAGTCATCAGAAAAATGGAAGTCAAATCAAAATCGAAGTTGAACAAGTCAGAAATCGACACCGTGGTGGCCAAGCAAAGTCAAAATCGAAGCCGTGTTAACCGAGCCAAAAATATACAAATTGATAAAGTCAAAAATCAAATCCAAAATAAAATAGGAAAGTTACTGCCGTAACGATCAAGGAAGGATCGAACGGTTTCAAACTAAAACCATGATAATGAAGCAAATGAAATATACGATATGAACAAGTCAGAACATATCCATAGCATTAAAACAAAATCAAATGGCCGAGAATACTCAAGTGACGAATTCAATCAAATGGACACGAACAAAAATTCAAGGGCATCGAATTATATATAAGCAACATCATCGGTAGTTTCAAAATCAACGAGTTCAAGCATTGAAACCAGAAATCAAGAGCAAAAATCACATACCCGAATCGAAGAAGAGACGAACTCAATCAAGCGGTCGAAAGCATCTCAAGAGACGATCAACTAACAAAGCAAGGAAATCAAGTTGAATCGAGCATTTGTAATCGGCATCATCGAATTTCCGAAAACCCTAATTTTTGAAGAAAAGAACGAGCGCAGCCATTATCTCAACAAAAAGGGGACGGGCCGAATAATTTAAAGAGGGAACAGGCCGAATAATTTGAAAAGGGAATGGGCCGACCTTTTTGTTTTTGAAGTTTAATTAGAGTTTTTTGTCTTTTGTTTTAAATTGCTTTTTAAATTTGTTTTTAAATTTTTAACCGTTGTAATTACTAGTCGTGTGACTAAAGGACAAACTACATGGCGTAGTTTGAGAATTCGCAACTCAGTGGCTGAGCTGTGGCAGGGTTTTGAGCGTAAAGTTAGGTTAGTCAGTAGCGGATGTCGTGATTTTACGTGTGTAAGCGTGTGACTACTTAATTTCTAATAGAAACCTTGGGGGCAGCACGTAGGCAGGGTTTTGCCAAAGCTGGGTAAATTCCGTGTCGTTCTATTTCTGCATTTTTATTCTGCTATTATCTGTGCTGCTACTATTCTGTGATCTATGTTGAAATAATTCTATAAGCTTCCGCAATTAATTTTATAATTAATAGCATCACCCTATTCACCCCCCCCCCTCTAGGGTGAAATCGATCCTACAAAATTTACATAAACACAATGTATAATTTCACACAATCATATTGATCACATTAAACGAAAAGTAAATAACCATTCAACACACATAGAGTAATGCACAATATGTCATAATATTTAACGAACATTACATTAAAAGTGTAAATAATACAAGTAATAGAAAGATCGTACTACACATGACCATTAATGTGCAAATCAAAAAAGTTGTTACTTCAAAAGAGATTCAAATCGCTAATATCCTATAGATTTGTATGCACCATATATGTGTAATTACCTATGAAAAAGAAATTCAACAATTAGCAATTATAATTATACATACATGTGTGTGTGTGTTTGGAACTTAATTATATATATAAATTTAATTAATTTATATGAAACTTAATTAATTTATATGAAACTTGATTAACTTAGTTAATTTTTATAAAATTAAATTGATTTGTATAAACTTTAGTTAATTTTATAAAATTTAGTTAATTGATGTATTCATATGGAAACAATACCAACAACATATGTAATTTCCTAAATTGGATGTAAAATTTGTTTAAAATACTTTATTCAACAATTGCATGTATATTGTTTAAACTTATTAATTTTTATAATACTTAATTAAATTTAATTAACTTATTTGATTTTAAAAAAATTTGGCTTATTTAATTATTATAAAACTTAATTAACTTAGCTACTTATTTTAAACTTAGTCAATTTGTTGTTGTTGTTATATTATTGATGTTATTGTATTATTTTATTACTATTATTATTTTTATATTATATTATTATTCTTCTTCTAGACTTAGTTAATTTTTATAAACTAAATTAATGTTTATAAAACTTAGTTAACTTAGTTAATTTTTATAAAAATTAGATAATTTTTATAAAACTTGGTCAATTTTTATAACAATTTAACAAAGATTTCAAAATAGAGTACATGATTTTTGTAAAACTTAATTAAATTTTATAAACTTGTTTAATTTTAAAAAAAAATTGTAACGACCAGGAGATTTCGTGAGTTTAATTGGGTTAAATTTATAAGTTTTGTAATTATTTTAGTAGAAAAAAAAACTTATAAATTAATATTGAAATAAAGGCTAAAATAACGTATATGAATGGTAATTTAAGTCTTTGTTTGTAATATGAATAAATTTTTCAATAAATAAAATGGTGTAAGAATTGTACCTGAATATAATGTGAAGATAGGAAATATAGGGTACGCTTTAAATTTGTTAAGTGAAAATTTATGGGTATGATAACAAATTCGTATGCATTATCTAAATAAAATGGTCAATCAATTTGTTAGAAATCAAAACCTTTTAATTGGTAAATAACTTGATGTGTATTGATATAAACGTTACTTTAACGATTATTTATAAGGTAACGGAAGTGTTAATGGAATAAATGAAGTTATGCAGTAATGAATGAACAAATAAAAATATTGCAATAAAATAGGAAACTGACATAACATTTATAAATGATAACGGGCATTGGTAAGGAAATAATATTAAATTGGTTTTAGAAACCTTAATTTAAAATACGAAGTAGACAAGATTTCACGTTATAACCATTTATACAAATCCAGGATGTATGTAGAAGTATTAATGGAATAAAACGGAAACAAATGTTGAATAAAAAGGAATAGGAATCAACATTTTTTTTTTGGATTTAACTACGATAGTATGATTTATTGCCATTAAATGAAAATTTAATGTATAGAATATTGCCTAAAAGGAAAAATAGATGAAATCTAAAGAAATAAACGAAGACAATAGTGAACTAATGAAAATTCCCTCTCTTTGATAATAATAGACTGAATAACAGAATGAAAATGAAATTTTTGAAAATTTAATTTACAAATTCTAAATTCAATGAATGTGATATAAGCACTGAAGATTGTTAGATTTTTCAACTCTAAATTTACTGTTAAATTGGTTGAACCATTGTAATTGGTTTGAGAAATATAAAGTGACAAGATTGGTCAAATTTAAGATTGGGAATAAAAATTTGAAATTTTGTTAATTATTTGTTAAATTATTTAATTAATATAAAAATAGCCATTTTGGTCACGGACTCGGATTTCGACGAAACCAGTTTCATCGGATCCGTATCAGTGAATTATTGTAGGGTTTCAAGTTTCGTATCGATCGGACCTGTCGTTTGATCGTACGGACGCGAAACGCCTTGAAACGATTTAATTAAAATCAATTTGAAATCAATTTGGAAATTTTGTTTTCAGCATAACTTCTTCATACGATCGAATTTGGACGTGAAACTTTTTCCATCGCGTTCAGAATATTTTAAAGGGGTTTTTAGGCACAATGAAGAAGTTGCAAAAAAAATTAGTCTCAGGGACAAGAAGTTTGTTTTTTAGGCTGAAGGACACTTTTAGTGTAAATCACAGAATGATAGTTGTAACTATCATTTTCAGTTTACACTAAAAAGTGTCCTTCAGACTAAAAAGCAAACTTGTTGTCCCTCAGACTAAATTTTTTTGCAACTTCTTCCTTGTGCCTATTTACCTGTATTTTAAAATACCTATTTGGATATATGGGTTTAACAAATTTCGTTCCGGGGTCAGAACGGGGTTTTTGGGCCAACTACCATTTAGCACGTTCATAATTCGTGCCCACCTAGCCTACTACAATTTGTCTACATATATGATGTAATAAACCCTAGCCTCCATCTTCTATCATTTGTCTGTACGTTCTTTTCTTCAAGTCTTTCTCCTCCTCAAATGGATGCAAACCTAGATCTATTTCACTTCAAAATTTCAAATTCTCCAAAAAAAATTCTAGAACAATATATGTTGTAGATTTCATCGACACGAATCTACGCGCAGTCTCTGTTTTCGAAATCGATACTCGAGTCAACGGCAAATCGCGGTCAAAATCAGAAAATTCGAAACCCTAGGTCAATTTAGGCGTTTTCGTTTGGATCGACGTTAGGAAAATCGGCTTCTGGGTTTGATGGAGATCGAGGAAGGGAGTCGTTTGGTGGTGATCGCAGCTTCAATTGATGGCCGAGGCATCTGATTTTGGGCTTCTAGGGTTCGGCAAACCTTATATGTGGGCGGCGGCGGCCTGTAGCTGGGGACAAACGGAGGGGAGGTGTGGTAGAGGACAGTGTCGCGAGTCAAACGGCGGTATTGCCGAGGTGTGGAACGCCATAGGGAAGGTGCGGCAGCCAGTCAACGGTGGCTTGATGTCACGTTCGTTTCTGGAACGAGAGTACTGTAGGCGCGCGTATCTCACGGTGGAAGGAGGTGACGTGGCGTGTTCTGTATGGTTCGTTTTATTTTATTTTATTTCTAATTTCAGTCTTCAAACCTTAATAACTTTTGCGTACGAACTCCGTTTCACACAAGAATTTTTTTCTTAGGATCGTAATAAAATTCCGGATCTGTTGACGCCGGCTTGGACTGATTTGGAGACCGTCGAATTTTTGGGTTTAAATCGGATTTAAATTCGATTTAAATTCAAAAGGTGAGTGTTTTAACCCACTCACAACTTCTGAAAGTTTTTATGTTTGTTAAATTTATTTTAAATATGAGTAGAAATTTATTTGTGACTGTTGGCGTGTTTTATTCAGCATATCAGTTAAATCGCATTTATTTAACTTAACTGTTAATTTAGTTTATTTATTGCATAAAATTTGACAGGTAGAATTTATTTTTGCACATAAACTGCTAGTTTACAGTCATTAAATTTATTATGGAATAGAAACTGTTAGTTAATAAAATGTTATTAATTCCTGTATAATTCATATGCTATGTATCAATGATTGTTTAAAATTGGATGATGATTGCAATTGATGATTGATGATTGATATTTGGATGAATGAATGCTATAATTATATTGTATAAACTGCAAGTCATCATGCATTTTCATTTCATTCGGGGTTGTGGTTTGAAATGATATACAACCACAAAATTTTATTTTTAAATTGCGGATTGAAATGATAAATATCCGTATCACTTGACCATAGGATAGAAAATTTTATACAGGCACCGTGGTCTATATATAAATTATTTTAAAGTGATTTCTATGGTTTGGATGGGATACGGTTTATAAAATTTTTTAATTTTGATATTTTATAAATGTTATTCTTCTATATATATACATATGAAGTTAAAAATTTTGAATTTAAGCTGTGTATAAATCTATTAAATAAAAATGGGAAAATTGAGAAATGGAATTTGATAATTCATATTATATGTTTAAGTTTGGAAAACTTTAAGGTATGATATTTATAACTGGATTTTTCCAAGATAAAGTTAAAATGAATATTCTAGTATAATTTAATTGAAGAAATATTTAATTGCTAGAAATTGGAGTTTTATTTATGGATTTTTATGTAAATATTCAAGACTAAATAATAGAACATTTAATTTGGTTGAAGGAATAAATTCCAACTTTAGTTTTGGAATATTAATACTCCAAATGGATATATATATATATATATATATATATATATATATATATAGAAATTGAAGTGGTTTTGGAACTTGAAAGTGGTATTTAAATTTTTGTTTAGACTTTAAATAAAGAAATATATTTGTAAAGCCATGGAAATTATTTTCTTTACAAAGTAACCTTAAAGTTAAACAATTTATTTCATATATCGCTGAATATCCAAACCATTCAAGTTTTAGAAGTTATGATTTAAAATATATGAATTTCGAAATATTATGTTTTGAAAGTATAAGTCAAATATTTGGTTTCCAGATATTTTAAACTTTAAAGCAGTGTGATTTTGGAAAAGAAATATATTTGGATAAAATGATATCATATTGTTTTGGGTTTTAAGATGATATCGTATTCATAGTTTTGAAATGGAATTTTTATTCTAGTTTTAAAGTATAAACTATTTTAAATGACCGCGGTGTTATAATAACGATTGGTTGGCAAAGAGACTGGGATCGGATATGGACATACTCTCTGTCGATACCGAAAACCACTTTGACTAACCGTGTACGCGGTGGAGATTCCAGAATGAAGTAGGTTGGTGGCGGCGTTTCCTGTAAGGTAAATACGTGGACCCGTCTCCCGTGAGTTGGCATAAGGTGGCTAAAACAGGAGCGATTCTCGGGCCAATGAGGTCATTCCTCTGATCGGACACTCCTCTTCGATATTATACTTTGACTTTGGATTGTTTCAGTGGCCACTTTTACTTTGATTTTTGGGGGAGTTTGTTTGAGGTGGGCGGTAGCTGCGGCTATACGTTTCCATCAGCCCGGATAGCAATTGGTATATCTACCCTGGCATTGCCTAGTTGTGCCGTGTCACCTACCCTAGCGCGCCTTATACGATTTTGGCTTTGTACCATACCTATGGAGTGCCCTCTGACGACGCCCAGTACGGGGGAGATTACGATACTGTATAGACTATGGGAATACATTTTGTGTTAAGGGCTATATGGGTAACCCCTTAACGCTATTTAAAAGTAAGTTTATTTTATAAATAGACACTATTATAATAGCGCAATATACTACATAGTAAATAGTTTAACGGATCCTTAGGAGATGTAAATCCCGAGCATCTCTTGAGTTACTGTACTCATATTCATTTCTGTTAATTTAACTCACATAAGATCTTTTAGTTCTGACTCGAGTGTTTTGTCTTTTCAATTCGCTCGGGTCAGTCCGAGCGTTTCAGGATTTGAAATTTTAGCTCTGGAGGACGAAGACGAAGATTTGTAGTATTACTGTTATTATTTATACTAGTGCACTACACACTGTTCCGCTGCATTGTTATTGGTATGTGTAACTCTGATATGTATTATATAAATGTTTGTAAACAGTTTTATAAACTGTATATTTTATTATTTTATTTTATCCTTCCGCTGTGAGATTCTGTTTAGTTTTTTTTTTCTTCTCTGTTTTTTCTTATTTACCCCATAACAATCCGCCCGTCCATATGGTTTGAATTGGCACGTGTGGCGATTTAAAGCGTGCGTAAAGAGGGACGTTACAGTTGGTATCAGAGCTTTGGTTTAGCGATAAACCTTAGCTTTGTGGGGTTTGACTCTTTGTTAATAGGGTAGTAATACCCTATGGGAGTCGCTGAGCGTATATATATGAGAGGGCTTATTTGTTAGTGTTATAAAAAGATTTTGATATTGTATTAATCTATTCCGTTTTGTATTTATAAATTCTGGTTGGTGCATGGGACGCTATGACATCAATAGGGATTTCTAAACACTTAATAGGACAGACCGACATAATATTTGTTTTAAATATAGGTGAATGAAATAATTTTGCCTATTATATCTTCTATATATATAAAATAAATTTTCCAAAAGATATATATATTTGGTTGCAATAGATTGGTTGTTAGGAATAAAATTTATATGTAGTAGGTAAAATAAGATTGAAAATAAAATCAATGAAATTTGGAAATTTTAGAACTTAAGTCCGGGATTTTGAAAATCTTCTTTCAAAGGATTTATGAAATATAATGATTTGGTTTATAAGTATTTCTTATATAAATATTTAGTATAATTCGGAAGAATTGTTTTAAAGAAGATTTTGAAAATAAATTTTGTACTTTCCTCTCTGTCGCTGGAAAATAATTTCGATGGTGACGGCCGCATCATCGACTTTCATTTTCGAGTTTCTAAGGGGAAAGGTCACTGTAGTAAATTCTACTGCAGATTTATTTTGAAATCATCTAAAATTTTAATTGTTTTAAATATAATTAGAGATGTAAAAGTTGTAAGAAATTATTTATCTATTATTTTAAAATAAATTGAAATTTAACCGGGTATTTAACTCTTAAATTTCCATTAATTAATTGTTTAAATTATTTTAGTGAAATAAAAGGTAAGTAATTAATGAATTGAAACCTCTAATTTAGGTAAGAGAATTAATGCAAAGTTATAAAGGGAAATTTGAAATTTTTAACATATGAGACAAAAAGTAATATTGTTGAACATTAAATTTAATTAAAAGATGAGATAAAACTTGTATAAGTTCTTTTTTTTTTACATAAATAACTTACCAAATATGAAAAGTTGAATTGTTAAATAAGAGATTGGAATAGAATATTATACAAGTAGAAATTTTGAAAATAATGAAGTATTCAATGAATTGCTATTATAAATAAGAATTTAATGGTATAAACTTAAGTTATAATTGAAATTTTACTAAAATTAAAGGTAAGTATTATAAATAGGTGATTTTAAACTTAAGTAAATAAATGAAATTCTTTAATAAATAAGGATTGATGTGTAGGGTTATTAACTTAAGTATGATTTAAATGCTACTAGTTGAATAAAATGGAAAGTTGGTAATATAAATAAACGACTGTAAAACTTAGGTAATAAATTAATAAAATCCTTTATTTATAAGAATGGAGGTTATAAGGTTAAGAATTTAAGTGTAATTAAAAAAAGGGTTACTGTAATATAATATAATAGCATGTAAGCATTTAATAAATGATTGAATTTGAGAAGTGCATTAAATGTAATACAAATAAAAGAAACTTACATGAAGAAAAAAAAATGAATATTGTAAGTAATAAATGAAAATATATGAGGTAATCACTCAATGAATGAAAGAAAGGAAATCAAACAACTAAAGTATGAAATAAAAATTTATAATAAGTTAAATTGATTGTTGGGTTGAATTGTTATTGTTTGATTTATGTTTGGTTTGGTAAGGAAATTTGAAATTGTTGGATGAATAAATAATTTATTTTGTTCCATCTAAGACCGTTGAGTAAATGATGCACTTGATAGTTATTTTTCATTCCGCACAATTTCAAGTTTTGAACCCGAACAACTATTTGCTTGTTGATTGAATGATTGTTTGTTTTGTTGTGTATGTTGTTGTTGAAAAGGATGGTAGTTGTATTGATTTGTTGTTAGGGATTTGAAACCACTTAATTATTTCACTTTATATAGTTAACCCTTTGGATCTTATAAGTGAAATGCAGGTTATGGAAGCAATTGCTACTGCTTTTGGTTCCATAAATTAAGCGTAAATGGCCCGACAAATAGGTACGTTTCGGATTTTGGTTTATAGCGCTATTTTATATATTTTCCCGTGTTGGGATATAATATTTTGAGTAATATGTAATATAATTGTTATATTTTGATATTATATTTTCTCCCGAGCCTCTCCGTACAAAGGAGGCTCTGCCAAAATATTCCGTAAAATTTTGGACCCAGAAATTTTTGAAACTGTTTTTCCAAACTTTATTTATTTAAGTATAAAGGAATATAATGATTATTAAACGGGTATACTTTATCTAAGGTAATAAATTTAGTAAATTATTGTTTATAAGTTAAATATTTTGAATAAGATGTATTGTTATTAAATTCTTCTTTTCCCTTCTTTTCCTTTTCGGGGACGAAAAGTTTTGAGTGGGGGAGAGACCAGGAGATTTCGTGAGTTTAATTGGGTTAAATTTATAAGTTTTGTAATTATTTTAGTAGAAAAAAAAACTTATAAATTAATATTGAAATAAAGGCTAAAATAACGTATATGAATGGTAATTTAAGTCTTTGTTTGTAATATGAATAAATTTTTCAATAAATAAAATGGTGTAAGAATTGTACCTGAATATAATGTGAAGATAGGAAATATAGGGTAGGCTTAAAATTTGTTAAGTGAAAATTTATGGGTATGATAACAAATTCGTATGCATTATCTAAATAAAATGGTCAATCAATTTGTTAGAAATCAAAACCTTTTAATTGGTAAATAACTTGATGTGTATTGATATAAACGTTACTTTAACGATTATTTATAAGGTAACGGAAGTGTAAATGGAATAAATGAAGTTATGCAGTAATGAATGAACAAATAAAAATATTGCAATAAAATAGGAAACTGACATAACATTTATAAATGATAACGAGCATTGGTAAGGAAATAATATTAAATTGGTTTTAGAAACCTTAATTTAAAATACGAAGTAGACAAGATTTCACGTTATAACCATTTATACAAATCCAGGATGTATGTAGAAGTATTAATGGAATAAAATGGAAACAAATGTTGAATAAAAAGGAATAGGAATCAACATTTTTTTTTTGGATTTAACTACGATAGTATGATTTATTGCCATTAAATGAAAATTTAATGTATAGAATATTGCCTAAAAGGAAAAATAGATGAAATCTAAAGAAATAAACGAAGACAATAGTGAACTAATGAAAATTCCCTCTCTTTGATAATAATAGACTGAATAACAGAATGAAAATGAAATTTTTGAAAATTTAATTTACAAATTCTAAATTCAATGAATGTGACATAAGCACTGAAGATTGTTAGATTTGTCAACTGTAAATTTACTGTCAAATTGGTTGAACCATTGTAACTGGTTTGAGAAATATAAAGTGATAAGATTGGTCAAATTTAAGATTGGGAATAAAAATTTGAAATTTTGTTAATTATTTGTTAAATTATTTAATTAATATAAAAATAGCCATTTTGGTCACGGACTCGGATTTCGACGAAACCAGTTTCATCGGATCCGTATCAGTGAATTATTGTAGGGTTTCAAGTTTCGTATCGATCGGACCTGTCGTTTGATCGTACGGACGCGAAACGCCTTGAAATCGATTTAATTAAAATCAATTTGAAATCAATTTGGAAATTTTGTTTTCAGCATAACTTCTTCATACGATCGAATTTGGACGTGAAACTTTTTCCATCGCGTTTAGAATATTTTAAAATACCTATTTGGATATATGGGTTTAACAAATTTCGTTCCGGGGTCAGAACGGGGTTTTTGGGCCAACTGCCGTTTAGCACGTTCGTAATTCGTGCCCACCTAGCCTACTACAATTTGTCTATATATATGCTATGATAAACCCTAGCCTCCATCTTCTATCATTTGTCTGTACGTTCTTTTCTTCAACTCTTTCTCCTCCTCAAATGGATGCAAACCTAGATCTATTTCACTTCAAAATTTCAAATGAAATTTCAAATTCTCCAGAAAAAAATTCTAGAACAATATATGTTGTAGATTTCATCGACACGAATCTACGCGCAGTCTCTGTTTTCGAAATCGATACTCGAGTCAGTGACAAATCGCGGTCAAAATCAGAAAATTCGAAACCCTAGGTCAATTTAGGCGTTTTCGTTTGGATCCACGTTAGGCAAATCGGCTTCTGGGTTTGATGGAGATCGAGGAAGGGAGTCGTTTGGTGGTGATCGCAGCTTCAATTGATGGCCGAGGCATCTGATTTTGGGCTTCTAGGGTTCGGCAAACCCTATATGTGGGCGGCGGCGGCCTGTAGCTGGGGACAAACGGAGGGGACGGTGTGGTAGAGGACAGCGTCGCGAGTCAAACGGCGGTATTGCCGAGGTGTGGAACGCCATAGGGAAGGTGCGGCAGCCGGTCAACAGTGGCTTGATGTCACGTTCGTTTCTGGAACGAGAGTACTGTAGGCGCGCGTGTCTCACGGTGGAAGGAGGTGACGTGGCGTGTTCTGTATGGTTCGTTTTATTTTATTTTATTTCGAATTTCAGTCTTCAAACCTTAATAACTTTTGCGTACGAACTCCGTTTCACACAAGAATTTTTTTGTTAGGATCGTAATAAAATTACGGATCTGTTGACGCCGGTTTGGACTGATTTGGAGACCGTCGAATTTTTGGGTTTAAATCGGATTTAAATTCGATTTAAATTCAAAAGGTGAGTGTTTTAACCCACTCACAACTTCTAAAAGTTTTTATGTTTGTTAAATTTATTTTAAATATGAGTAGAAATTTATTTGTGACTGTTGGCGTGTTTTATTCAGCATATCTGTTAAATCGCATTTATTTAACTTAACTGTTAATTTAGTTTATTTATTGCATAAAATTTGACAGGTAGAATTTATTTTTGCACATAAACTGCTAGTTAACAGTCATTAAATTTATTATGGAATAGAAACTGTTAGTTAATAATCTGTTATTAATTCCTGTATAATTCATATGCTATGTATCAATGATTGTTTAAAATTGGATGATGATTGCAATTGATGATTGATGATTGATATTTGGATGAATGAATGCTATAATTATATTGTATAAACTGCAAGTCATCATGCATTTTCATTTCATTCGGGGTTGTGGTTTGAAATGATATACAACCGCAAAATTTTATTTTTAAATTGCGGATTGAAATGATAAATATCCGTATCACTTGACCATAGGATAGAAAATTTTATACAGGCACCGTGGTCTATATATAAATTATTTTAAAGTGATTTCTATGGTTTGGATGGGATACGGTTTATAAAAATTTTTAATTTTGATATTTTATAAATGTTATTCTTCTATATATATACATATGAAGTTAAAAATTTTGAATTTAAGCTGTGTATAAATCTATTAAATAAAAATGGGAAAATTGAGAAATGGAATTTGATAATTCATATTATATGTTTAAGTTTGGAAAATTTTAAGGTATGATATTTATAACTGGATTTTTCCAAGATAAATTTAAAATGAATATTCTAGTATAATTTAATTGAAGAAATATTTAATTGCTAGAAATTGGAGTTTTATTTATGGATTTTTATGTAAATATTCAAGACTAAATAATAGAACATTTAATTTGGTTGAAGGAATTAATTCCAACTTTAGTTTTAAAATATTAATACTCCAAATGGATATATATATATATATATATATATATATATATATATATATATATATAGAAATTGAAGTGGTTTTGGAACTTGAAAGTGGTATTTAAATTTTGGTTTAGACTTTAAATAAAGAAATATATTTGTAAAGCCATGGAAATTATTTTCTTTACAAAGTGACCTTAAAGTTAAACCATTTATTTCGTATACCGCTGAATATCCAAACCATTCAAGTCTTAGAAGTTATGATTTAAAATATATGAATTTCGAAATATTATGCTTTGAAAGTATAAGTCAAATATTTGGTTTTCAGATATTTTAAATTTTAAAGCAGTATGATTTTGGAAAAGAAATATATTTGGATAAAATGATATCATATTGTTTTGGGTTTTAAGATGATATCGTATTCATAGTTTTGAAATGGAATTTTTATTCTGGTTTTAAAGTATAAACTATTTTAAATGACCGCGGTGTTATAATAACGATTGTCGTGGTTGTTGTTATATCAATGTTATTATATTATTTTATTACTATTACTATTATTATATTAATGTGAACTTTTAACTTTAGTTACTTATTTTAAACTTAGTTAATTTATTATTATTATTATATTGTCATATTATTTTATTACTACTTCTATTATTATTATATTATTATTCTTCTTTGTAAATTTGTTTAGTTTTTACAAACTTAATTAATTTTATAAAATTTTGTTAATATTTAGAAAATTTCTTAAGTCTTATAAAAATTAGTTAACTTAGTTGAATTATTAAAAATATATTGAAGTTTTATAAAACATGGTTAATTTTTAGGAAATTAATTAATTTTCATAACTTAGTTAATTTCTATAAAAGTAATTATCTTATTTAAATTTATAAAATTTAATTAATTTTTATAGGATCTTAGTCAATTTAGTTAAATTTTTATAAAATTTAAATATTTTTATATACTTAGTCATTTCTTATCAAAACATAGTTAACTTAGTTAAAAAATTGTAAAACTTTGTTAAATATAAATAAGTTTATTTTTTATATATATGTTTGGCAAATGTTTCTCATAATAAAAACTATGCCATATCTTATTCTTCTGAAGACAATAAAATATTCTAAACTTGTAGTGTATAATAATTGTATAGTTTGAAATGTTCCACATCTATATATAGTCCAGACATAAATATCACAGTCAAAACAATGATAATACATGTCATTTAAAAAACTGAAAGGTCTCAAGTACAAAAATAGAAACATGCAGAAATGATATGCTAAAATTTACATATTTAAGCAAATTAAAAATTATATGGTTGTCATCAAAAGACTACGTATTGAACACCATTATCATATTTGATACTCTACGCTTCTTATATAACTGACTAATATTACATAGCTCTCCTTCGTTAGAAAAGTGTTTCTCAAGATCAACCTTTGTTATCTTATGAGATAATCCTGTAACGTATAAGTTATTTCCAGGATTTTCTACGTCACTAGAATCTTGAGATCGACTTATGGATAAAAGTAAATTAACGTTAACAATTAAAATTAAAATCCCAATTAAGAATTAACTTTTAAATTCCATACCTTGATCAACTCCTAGATCTTGATAACGATTTGGAACAAGCCCTCTCATGACAAGGTGTGGGTGATGGTGAAACATATCTAAAATCCAACATGCCAAGGGATCAGATGAAACGTCGGTTTTGAATTATAAATAAATGGTACACAACAGTGCACTCACCCTGACTTTCCTAAGCATGCTATTCTGAAACAACAAAAACAAATAAATGGAAATGAGTCAGAACATTTACATTATGTATTACTTACTAAAAACGCAAGTTAAAATGAAATGAGTCAGGCATTACATCTTTGTTAGAAATTTAGTTGTTTATAATGAACATTTTTCCTTCAAATGCATTATCTTATTTATAACTTTTTGTTCATCCTCTGCACGTAAAGCAAAACAAATCAAATTTTTATAGCATGCACTAATTCATGACAATGTTGTACCTGTGAAGTCATGCTATTAATTATTTTCAAGCTAAACAAAAAGATATCAGTATCTCGTGCCAGTCACCGTACGATAAACTAAACAACTAGAACAAAAATGCAAATACAACATTTCTTTTCCTCATTAATATTAGGCAATATCCACTACCACCTTTTTCCTAACTATTGTCCGAGCAACGCAATCTATATATTCAAAATAAAATAGTTGTTTCACAATTTGCCTAGGAACACCGTTAGCAAATATAAATACTTCTTGTTGATAGCCAAGTAAAATGATTCAAATCATTGATGTGTAATCCTTTAGTAAAAGGAGGAATTTATTATATATAATAAGTAATAAATGAAATCCATTAATCTTTTCACCTGTCTTTGAGGATAGTGCTCTTACCAGCAGCACCCTTGCCTCCATCCATTAGTAGTAGACATGACTCTTCACACATAGTGTTGTGGATCCACTGTATCATTTGTATGTGAATTCTACTATGGTCCTAATCCTGTCACCTTCATGACTTTCTTGCAACTAAAGGTGAATTTTCTTGTACTGCAATATCGGTTATGTGATTATGCAACCATGCCAAGATATTGAGATCCAAATTCTTTGTACTTTGTACACAAAATAATGTTGTTGAAACAAACTATCTTTAAATACTATGTTCCTTTAAATACTACGCTTTTCTCTGTGCCATACCTGCAATATGCTCTTCATTCTCTTGGTCGAGTTGAAGAGTTTTGGCCATGGCAAAGCAACAGTACATGCCAGCAGCTCTAAAAATTCCACCTGCTTACCTTGCATCTCCCCTATTGGATGAAGTCCACTTGGCAGTGTTCTTTCAAATGTTTCTAGATGTCTCTGAATCTGAATTGGAGGTTTGTTCGAGTCTGCATAACAGAAATATACAAGTTAATGATATTAACAAAGAACTTTCTTTATCTCTTCATCTACTAAAGAATCATTTACAGGCTTTTGGTTCTATGTAAAAACTAGAAAGGAAATTTAGTAGTGCAAATTTACAAGCTTAATTCGCCCAGAACAAAATTTTCTTATTAAATATAATTTAATTTAGCTTTCTTACAAAAAGCTAAATGATTTTATCATCCATATTTTAAACTCATTTTTGTTAGTAAAAGATCAATTTTTATTTTTTTATATGATGATGTATAAAATCAGTGCAAAACGATAAACGCTTTCATCATTTTTTATATTTTTCATCTTGTATATTGTTAATAAAAAAGATAAAAGTTATATGATAAGATTAATCGTTTGTTGTTTAATATCGAAGCGTTTATTATTCTATGAACTTTTGCTTGGGTAAAAACAAGACTATTGTTCAGATGATTTCACTGTTTTATGGAGAAAGATAAATGATTTATCATTTTAATAGAATATATATTTAATGATATAATCTAACTATATTGAGAAAAATAAGATTTTTGTGCCTATTTATGCTCAGCAAAATATTCAATCATCATTTTAGATCCTATATAATTTGAGTTGATTTTTGTCAATTTTCTTTATAAGCACACAAAAAAAAGCCAAAACTACTAAAGAAAAAAATATCAAGGTTTTAATGTCTTTAACACACAAAAAATGTCAAAAGCTAGGAAAATCAACACTTTTGTTAGAAATGAACTATTGAACATTCAAAAACTCTAATCATAAGCATATTTACCCACGTAATAAATATGATAGGACATGTGATAAGGTAGAAATTTACATCTTTTAAAAATATCAGTTAAGGGTTTTCTATACCTTAGCTCATTCCCATTCCATGACTAAACATGCAACATTTTGTTGATTCGTGAAAGCAGAACCAAACTCTCTCAACAATAAATGGAACAGTAGGTTCAACATTGAATATTACGTATATTAATAACTTGGTAGATTTACTCTCTTCAAGCATAACAACATCTACAGATGCATATAAGTGAAAAAGCAAAAGTGCAATCACATAACATATAGGCACAAAAAAGTGAAATTATAAATTTGTTATACACGTATTTATATCGCAAAAGGGTTGTTACCTGACATCTTCGGTCGGTTGCAAAATGACAGTTGAAGATATTATTATTAGCACTAGACAAGATTCTTACCAAGAAGAGCCTGAAGGTATAAGGGTTTGATGCAATCGACATGTTTCGGTATCCCTGGCCCGGTGTGAAGAAGTCACCTACCGTGGGCCGAGATACCTTGTTCCTAAGCCCACGAGGGAAGCCCAACCCATCTTCGTCTATAAATAGAAGGGCAGAGGTGTAACGACCCGCAAATTCGTACCCCTTGAGTCAACACTATTTTACATAAATCAACTCAAGTTGTACAGAAATACGGACCATTTGGGTTAAAAAAGAAGAGGTAGAAGAAGAAAATAGAAAACAACATCAGAATCTAACCATCATAGTGGAATAAAATATAATAGATATTAATGATCTTTACTCAAAAATCGAGTATATCTGTTATATATTAGATCATCAGAGTACATCAATCACAGCTCAACATCAATATCATACAAATGGATACACAGCTACTCTACACAACGGAATATATATAAAACAAGTACGGAAGTACGTATCGTCATCCATCTCGTCTCCTGAGCTCCACAGCATCATACCCTGTATCCTATAATACTCGGTCTGACCCGAGCATTACAGTTCAATAACACCCGAGTCAGTCTGGAATACCAGCATGAGAAAATCACATTCAATTCATTATAAAAGTTTCAAAAATCCTTTTGAAAACAAAAGCATCTCGTAAGACCACGCCACAAATAAACATGTCGGGTTTTTACCTTACGATAGCTAAAATAATTTTTATAGAAATCCTCTGATATTATAATAGGGTCTATATACAAATACTTATAAAATAGCCAAAATTGTTACATTCATTAAATTACAGCTACTAGCCACGGAGTGGGTAATACGAACAAAACTCGTATAAGGCTCGTAGGGAGAATGGATTTCCAACTAATGACTAGGCACTGGGGTACCACCTGTCACAGCACGTTGCCTAGATCACAGTACGGAGGAGTACTCCCACTCTCCTACAACACAAGACCGGGACTACCCCTTACTGGATAATCTCGAGTGAGATCACCCCGCGGTTGGGATCAGCAACCGCCCACTAAGCCGAAATAAAGGGACATCTAGGCAGGGATGACCTCACCCTGCTTGGGTGCTACCCACCTAGCCTTGCTGCATAACCCCTGATTTTCAGTCGTTCCCAGTTGATGAGGCTTGAGGCTAAGCGTTACCTTTTTATAACATATACCTTAGAATGCCCATCGTCTACCTGACGATGTTCCGAAAGCATTCATCCATATAAGTCCGTCCCGGGTTCGAACGGAACCGAAGGCACTATTCCTACTACACCCATTTTGGAAATATCCTCAGGATTAGTTGCGACTAGCCCTTGCACTTCACCGCTCCATTTTCGAATCCAAACTCGTTTCACGAAACGTACAAACCGGATCGAAGTGGTTTTTGAGAAATAAATCTCGATCCCGGTCTCTTCGAAACAATCAACGCATTTGTCCAATATTGATAGTCGATGATTTGACTATCAATTAATGTTCACAAACAACCATCAACCAATAAATAATTTCCCAAATTATTTATTAACCTCAAAAAATCTCCACAAGATAAATTTCGATTTTCAACTCTTTGAAAACAGTTTCAAACCATCTTTCTTTTCAGAATAATTTTTCCCAAATATTTTCTATCCCCACTGAAATCACCAAGCACAAAACTAGATTTTTAAAGTAATTTTAAAACACTTTACTTTGAAATATACTTTAAAACATTTAAGTTAAATTACTTCAATAATTTATTATAAATACATATTATATGAATATTTGAAATAAGGTTACTTAATAAAATACAAAACTAGATTTTCACTTTTAAAAACAAAATACTAAGTCACTTTTTAAGTAATTACTACTATAATAGATTTGAGAAAATACTTACTTTAGAATTTAAATATTAGTAATAACAAATTTTTCAAAACTTGCTTTTTAAAACAACATTTAAAAACCTTTAACTTATATTTAAAAATTTTCTTTAAAAACGTACTTGGTTATTCTGGGAGAATTTCCAATCTCAGTCACTTAAATCAATTTTCCAAATTGATTTCTAATTTATTCCATTTGAGATAAATTTCTTTACTTTCTCAGTTCATTTCAAAATTCATTAATTATGGACTTTATTATTATTATTTTCCGTTTGATTTTAAACCTTTTATCTGAAATATACCAATTTCAGGTTATTCCCAATTTCTTCTTTATTCTTCTTAAATAATTTAAACTTAATTTTAATTAAATGTTTTGTTCTTTTAAATAATAATACTGAAGTTTAAAATTCATTAATCTTCTGATTATTCAAAATTACCCTCTCTATAGTCAAGATTTATTTATTAGAATTTTTAAAGTCACTTTATTTCTTTTCCAATTCATTCTCAAATTTATTCAAATTTCTATAATTATTTTACTTACAAATTCACTTCTTTTATTTTCTTTCCAAAATCCAATCTATATATTTTTGTTAATTCATTATACCCAATTATATCCAATCGAACCATAGCATTTAATATTCCAATATAATTTATCATAGAATATCAAATAATCACAACAGAGTGTATAAAATAATTTAAATAAATGTTGAGGGATCCAGTTGGATCCCTCCAACCTGTTTTTCCTATATCCACAGATGTTAGCACAACATAACATACCAATTCCACTTCGAAGTGGAACATCACGGTATATGGGTTTGATATAATATTGGCTATATAATTCGGGAAATCAAACATTCCATGACATAGTATATACTATAATATAACACATCAATCAATTCAACCATTTAACCAATTATTTAAATTTAATAATTAAATCTAAATTATAAATTCAGCCGAGTGAGGTTAACTCACCTTTATTTTGCAATCCACTTCAATATTGCTTTGGATTTCCTTATGTTTGACCTTGAATAAGCATTATAGGATTTTATTAATATTTGAACCGATTGCATAATCAACTATCATTCAATAAATTTAATTAGCTAATTGTTTTGTTTAAACTAAATTTCCTTTTTGAAGATCTTTTAGTCACTAAGATAATTAATAAGCTAGTTTAAATATATATTTTATAAACTCATTATTTAAAATAACTAGTAGATTAAAATAGATATATGTATAATAATTTCTCTTTAACTTTATCTATATAAATAAATTTCCTATTTATATACAAAAATCTGATAAAAATTTCCTCTCACTGCTAATTTATTTCATTATCTACATGCATATGAATATATAAACAAAATTGTTTCCTTCAACAAATTCCTTTCAGTTGAACTCGATTGAATCTTACAACAATTTAAAAGTACTATATACATAATAATTTTTTTTAAACCGTATGTATCTATATATTTTATTCTTTTAAGATTTGTGAACATGTATATATAAATTAAATAAATAAGGAACACAACAGAGTCTCACCTCCCAGCACAGGTCGAAACCAAGATCCACCTTCACCCTTCATCGACGAAACTGCAACCCTAACTGGAACACTAGCGTCACCGATCCATTCCCATCCGCCGTCATCGCGACTCGAGACCTACGCGATCGAACCCCCTTCCCCAAGTCGCAACCCACCGCCGCACGCAGTTCCTCCCTTTGGCCTTGCTCCTCCAAGCGATCGCTTGCGCCACGTCTTCGAAGATCGCGACATGAGCCCAAACCCTAATCGCCTGCTCGCTCGATCCAGTCAACATCGTGGAATCCCCTCACTTTTTCCCTTTTTTTTGAGTTGTTCTTACGAACTGATTTACTTTGATTTCGTACGAGGAAGGATGGGGAGAAACTCAGGGTTATTAACCAAAGCATCGCATACGATTCAGAACGAGGGTGAACAAATTCAAATTCGATCTAGTCTCTTTTTTTTAGAGGAGAAGAGAAGGGAAACGAGTGGCTTCGGCCATGATTTTCTTCGAATGTGATAATTTATTTTATTTTTTTTGTTTCAAAATCGAACAGAAGGGGGAAGAGATGAAGAGCAAGGAAGTCTCGGCCATTATTTTCACTTTATTTAGAAATATGTTCGCGATTTGAAACAAAGGAGGAAGGGACGATAAAAAAAGAAAAAAAAATCTTCGTATGCGGTAGGTGGCGTGTAGGGTAAGCTATAGCGTCTTGAAGATGAAAAGGTTTGATATTGATATAATTTCAGCTGATGTTGACCAAATATAAATATAAATTCAAATTGAATTCAATACAGATTTCAACGCGTTTATATGTCGTACGCTCACACAACAACTCCAATTAATACAAAATTTGAAATCCGATAATAACTCAATATTACGGACACAATGGAACTAGTTTCGTCTAATTCCGAGACTGTGCCTTGGAAGGCTATTTTTAAATTCAATTTAAACGATATAAATTTCAGAATTGCACAGATCGCTATTAATTTCAATTTTAACACTTCTATTGTCTTCAGTATTATCAATATAAGTTTCATCAGCCTTCAATTTATTTCCAACAGGCATAAAACTCCAGATTCAACATTTTACTCAACTTCAAATTATTTAATTTAATTATCATATAAATTGTGATATCCGTAATTCAAGTTAAAATTACTCTATTGAATATTTAAAATCAATTAAATATTCCAATTTTAAATGCTTAAAAATTCTGGATCGTCACATTCCTTCCCCCTAAAAGAATTTCGTCCCCGAAATTACTAATTTGGAAGAATAGTCCAATACCCGTTTACTTTTTCCCCGAAACCAAACGGTTTCTAACAATTCAACATCTTACCAACTATCTTCTTATAAAAGACCCATTATTATTCTTATTAACTTCCCAAACTTTTCCATAGTTTCCAACCAACTTTACTTATTCAACCATTCAATTTAAATCTCAAAACCAAGTTTAAAATTTTCAAAATTACTCAAAAAATTTCTAGCTTTCTAAATTACCGAAAATTTTTGCCAGCGTCTCCTTTGCGCGGCTAGCTCGGTACAACTACAAAAGGCCTCTACGGGCTCCCAAATTCCAAAAGAAAACAAAAGGCCAAGTGGCTAGATCCAAAAACCCAATCAAATTTCACAGAAATTTAAACACATACCTTTTGGTCGAGCATTTCAAATTTATCATCTGAAATCGAAATCAATTCTATTTTCCCTTTATAATATCTGCATATCCTGCTTAGCACTAATATCCAATCACAACTTTCCAAAAACATTTTATCGACTTCCTCACAAAGTGTCAATATTTATTCATTAAAATATTACTTAGAATATATTTGTAATATCAATTTCTCATTTAGAATTCACCATTCCTTACTTAAGTTTAGTATAAGCATTAAATATGTTCCTTATATTTATTTTCACCTTGCCACTTTAGTTTATATATGTTTCTATTCAAATTGATTCTTCCATTTCCATATGAATTCAATTTATGTTTAACTCTGAATATTTGAATTTTATTTTCCATTTATAACTAATTCATGTCATTATTTTAAATTGGTTTCATTTACTAATTTATTTTAATTTCCAATTTGAAATCGTTTTGTCGTTAACTAAAATTTTCCGAAATTATCAGAAATTTTCTAACTACCAAAATTTCCGAAATTTTTTGGCAGCGTCTTCTTTGTACGGAGGAGCTTTTGCAATTTGACAAAAGATATAAATATATATACATCGACCCACACAGTTGGAAAAACAAAAAACAGTTCATATTTCCTATTTTTATTGCGTAGGCGTATCTTATTTAGCATTTTTAAGCAAGCAGCTTATAATTTTTATTAACTAGCGCAACCAAATCCAGCCACACAGCTCTCAGGTACCTGTACTTACTCAATTTAAACATGTAAGTGCCATACATATGAAGTTTAACAATATTTCACTTATTTGCAATAGTTAAACATATCAATTCTAAAAGAAATTCACACCAAACATTTTCCGTAAGCAACTTATACAATTTTCATACTAATTCCACTGTTCCAATTAATTTATAACCGTTTTCATTCAATTTGAATGGTTTTCAATCCATTCGTACACAACTTCATCAATTTGAATGGTTTAAAACTCAATCGCTTACATTTAATTTTTTTTAAGCAAACCGAACTCATATTTATTTCAATTGCTCTCAAAATCAATTTATTTTACTCCTATCAATTCATAGAATTTTAATTACTTCCATTTACATCAAATGACAATTTATTCTATGCAATTTGACGAGATCTATGTGAACAAATAAGTACTTATGTTTTATAACCAATTTAAATTGATTTCAACTCAATTTATACTTAATTCTATTCCATTTTTAAATTTATTCACAATCCATATATTCTCATTTCATTGCATTTCAGATTTGAATACATTCACTTGCATTTCATTCCATATTTGTTTACTCCAAACTATTTTATTTAGCTCGAGAACAATCCAGGCTATTTCGTTCAATAACCATTTCAATTTTATTCATGATCTATTCATTTGCGATTTATTTCTTATCCGCATTCATTTAAAACCATTCTATTAAACTTAAAACATGCTATTTTTCTTATTATCTCAAGTTACTTCAATTCCTTAACAATTTAAATGGTTTAAATTATTTATTTAGGAATTTTAATTCCATTAAATATTATCTATAACTCACCGAATTTTATTTCGATTAAAATTTATTTTCACTTAATTTAACTCCAATCCAATATCATTAAACTTAGTTTTAAGTTGAATTCAATTCAACTCTCCTCCATCCATTTAGCTCTAAGTTAATTTACTTCAATTTATTCAAATTTTTATACTTATTCTTATTTTCATTTTACAAGTAAATTTTTTCTCTTCTATTCAACTTGATTCTATCTCAATTAAATCTCGTTTTAAATCTACAATTTCATTTGATTAGTTATTATAAAATTTAACTTTCATACTCAACTCATTCAATTGATTACATGGCCATCTCTAATTTATTTCCACTTATTCGGATTTTATTTGCACATTCAAACCATTACTATTTTAATCCATTTACATTTTTATTCGATACATTTCAATTATATTTAATTTGTTAACACTTCAAGTTAAATTTTAATTTATAACACAAGTTCTAAATCCACTATCCATTTTCAATTTACCACCCAATTTCATGGACTCCCAATTCAATTACATTTACTTCACCAACAATTTAAGTCAAATTTAATTTATAACTTGAGTTTTATTTCCAAACTTCAATATTAACTCACCAATTCAGCTTCTATTTAGCTACATTAGGTTCCATTTACATATTTCATTAACTAATTTATTATCAAATTAGTTCTCCCTTATTTATAATTCAATACTTGATGTTAAATCTCAAAATCCCTTCATCTAATTTTCTTAAGTTCAATTAATTTTATAATTCAAGTTTCGATTTTTATTTTATTTTCCAATCCATCAAAACTATTTATTTTGGGTTTTCTATCCCATGTTTCAATTTATAAGTCACAACTTATTATTTTACACATTTCCATTCATTATAGGCTTGAATAGATTATTCTTTTATTTTTAACTCAAGCCTTATGCTTATTTATAACCCAAGCATATTTTATTCTATGGATTTTAATTCTTTTATAAGTTATTCTAATTTGTTCATTTCAATTTAATCCTTATCCAACTTATTTTTTCATTTATTCAGGTAAGAATCTAATTCCATTTGATAACCTAATTGAATTTTTTTTCCAATTCAATTTTATTTTAACTCAAATTTATTTAATTCAATTCGATTTCAACTTAATTCGAATACAACTGGGTATTATTTTCAGCCTATTCAATTAATTTCAATCCAGTTAAATTTTTATGTTCCAATCCAAGTTAATTTCATTTTTAACTTTTCCCTTTAAATTTAAATTCCAACATTCAAAGCTTATATTTCCTTCCTGATTTAAAAATCATCTTAATTTATAAGCTTATAACCTATCTCATCAGGAGTTTTAAACACCCAACTTTTGGTTTCAAATTATTTTGAAATCTTCAACATCTCAAATCACATTTCTCAAAGTCAAACCAATCCTGGTTTTATTCCCAACCAATTTCCTTTGACATTTTCAAAAACAACTAGCTTTTCTGAACAAATCAGTTTTTGGCAGCAATCCGTCACTTAGAAATTCGAAAATGAATACTGATGATGCGGCCGTCATCATCAGAATTATTTCCCAATAATCCAAGTGATTTCCATGCTATTTCACTTTCAAAATTCATTTAAAACAATTTTCCTTTCCGAAATACCTCCCAAAACAGTAATTCTATTATTTATCTTCAAAATACTTCCAAAATCTCCAGGGTTTTAAATTTCCAAAGCCTGCTTAAATAAATTTTAACTATAATTCGTTTGTACAGTTTATGCTTATACAAATTTCCATTTGATTGTATTTCAATTCATAAATTACATTTATATTTCATATTTATAAATTTCATTTTATAATGAATTTATTCCCTTAAACTTTGGTTATATTTTCAATTTCTAGTTAAATTTTTACACAACGATGATAATAATTTAATATTATTTTTCATAACATCCAATCAACCATATTTTAGCTAAAATAGTTTACAAAAAACTTTCTTTATATCAAAATATATTTTTAGGTAAAATTATTTCATTCACCCACACTTAAAACAATACCGTGTCGAACTGTTCTATTCAAGTGTTTAGAAACCACTTCAATACAGTTGTGCAGACTGTGTCGACGAAGGTTCATATGCCACTCAATAAACCATTCAACACAATATTAAAACAATTTATATTCACTAACAAATACACATTCATATCTATTAATACGCTCAAACTCATTCTAGAGTACTATAGACTCTATTTTATTAGTAATTCCCACCAGAGCCAAGGTTATCACCAACCTAAGCTCTGATACCAACTGTAACGACCCACAAATCCGTACCCCTTGAGTCAACACTATTCTACCTAAATCAACTCAAGTTGTACAGAAATACGGACCATTTGGGTTAAAGAAGAAGAGGTAGAAGAAGAAAATAGAAAACAACGTCAGAATCTAACCATCGCAGTGGAATAAAATATAATAGATATTAATGATCTTTATATATTACATCATCAGAGTACATCAATCATAGCTCAACATCAATATCATACAAATGGATACACAGCTACTCTACACAACGGAATATATATAAAACAAGTACGAAAGTAAGTATCGTCATCCAGCTCGTCTCCTGAGCTCCACGGCATCATACCCTGTATCCTATAATACTCGGTCTGACCCGAGCATTACAGTTAAATAACACCCGAGTCGGTCTGGAATACCAGCGTGAGAAAATCACACTCAATTGATTCTTAAAGTTTCAAAAATCCTTTTGAAAATAAAAGCATCTCGTAAGACCACGCCACAAATAAACATGTCGGGCTTTTACCTTACGATAGCTAAAACATTATAGAAATCCTCTGATATTATAATAGGGTCTATATACAAATACTTATAAAATAGCTGAAATTATTACATTCATTAAATTCCAGCTACTAGCTACAGAGTGGGTAATACAAACAAAACTCTTGCAAGGCTCGTAGGGAGAATGGATTTCCAACTAATGACTAGGCACCGGGGTACCACCTATCACAGCAAGTGGCCTAGATCACAGTACCGAGGAGTACGCCTGCTCCCCTGCCGCCCAAGACCGGGACTACCCCTTACTGGATAATCACGAGTGAGATCACCCCACGGTTGGGATCAACAACCGCCCACTAAGCCGAAATAAAGGGACATCTAGGCAGGGATGACCTCACCCTGCTTGGGTGCTGCCCACCTAGCCTTGCTGCATAACCCCTGATTTTCAGTCATTCTCGGTTGATGAAGCTTGAGGCTAAGCATTACCTTTTTAGAACATATCCCTTAGAATGTCCATCGTCCACCTGACGATGTTCCGAAAGCATTCATCCATACAAGTCCATCCCGGGTACGAACGGAAGCGAAGGCGCTATTCCTACTACATCCATTTTGGAAATATCCTCAGGATTAGTAGCGACTAGCCCTTGCACTTCACTGCTCCATCTTCGAATCCAAACTCATTTCACGAAACGTACAAACCGGATCGAAGTGGTTTTCGAGAAATAAATCTCGATCCCGGTCTTTTCGAAACGATCAACGCATTTGTCCAATATTGATAGTCAGTGATTTAACTATCAATTAATGTTCACAAACAATCATCAACCAATAAATAATTTCCCAAATTATTTATTAACCTCAAAATATCTTCACAAGATATATTTCTATTTTCAACACTTTGAAAAAAGTTTCAAACCATCTTTCTTTTCAGAATAATTTTTCCCAAATATTTTCTATCCTCACTGAAATCACCAAGCACAAATCTAGATTTTTAAAATAATTTTAAAACACTTTACTTTGAAATATACTTTAAAACATTTAAATTACTTCAATAATTTGTTAAAAATACATATTATATGAATATTTGAAATAAGGTTGCTTAATAAAATATAAAACTAGATTTTCACTTTTAAAAACAAAATACTAAGTCACTTTTTAAGTAATTACTACTATAATAGATTTGAGAAAATACTTACTTTAGAATTTAAATATTAGAAATAATAAATTTTTCAAAGTCTTTTTAAAACAACATTTAAAAACCTTTAACTTATATTTAAAAATTTACTTTAAAAACGTACTTAGTTATTCTGGGAGAATTTCCAATCTCAATCACTTAAATCAATTTTCCAAATTGATTTCCAATTTATTCCATTTGAGATAAATTTCTTTACTTTCTCAGTTCATTTCAAAATTCATTAATTATGGACTTTATTATTATTATTTTCCATTTGATTTTAAACCTTTTATCTGAAATATACCAATTTCATGTTATTCCCAATTTCTTCTTTATTCTTCTTAAATAATTTAAATCTTAATTTTAAATAAATGTTTTGTTCTTTTAAATAATAACACTGAAGTTTAAAATTCATTAATCTTCTGATTATTCAAAATTACCCTCTCTATACTCAAGATTTATTTATTAGAATTTTTAAAGTCACTTTATTTCTTTTCCAGTTCATTCTCAAATTTATTCAAATTTCTATAATTATTTTACTTACAAATTCACTTCTTCTATTTTTTTTCCAAAATCCAATTTATATATTTTTGTTAATTCATTATACCCAATTATATCCAATCGAACCATAGCATTCAATATTCTAATATAATTTATCATAGAATATCAAATAATCACAACAGAGTGTATTAAATAATTTAAATAAATGTTGAGGGATCCAATTGGATCCCTCCAACCTGTTTTTCCTGCATCCACAGATGTTAGCACAACATATTCCACTTCGAAGTGGAACATTATGGTATATGGGTTTAGATATAATATTGGCTATATAATGCGGGAAATCAAACATTCCATGACATAGTATATACTATAATATAACACATAAATCAATTCAACCATTTAACCAATTATTTAAATTTAATAATTAAATCTAAATTATAAATTCAGCCGAGTGAGGTTAACTCACCTTTATTTTGCAATCCACTTCAATATTGCTTTGGATTTCCTGATGTTTGACCTTGAATAAGCATTATAGGATTTTATTAATATTTGAACCGATTGCATAATCAACTATCATTCAATAAATTTAATTAGCTAATTGTTTTGTTTAAACTAAATTTCCTTTTTGAAGATCTTTTAGTCACTAAGATAATTAATAAGCTAGTTTAATTTTTTTTTATAAACTCATTATTTAAAATAACTAGTAGATTAAAATAGATATATGTATAATAATTTCTTTTTAGCTTTATCTATATAAATAAATTTCCTATTTATATACAAAAATTTGATAAAAATTTCCTCTCACTGCTAATTTATTTCATTATCTACATGCATATGGATATATAAACAAAATTGTTTCCTTCAACAAATTCCTTTCAGTTGAACTCGATTGAATCTTACAACATTTTAAAAGTACTATATACATAATAATTTTTTAAAAACCGTATGTATCTATATATTTTATTCTTTTACGATTTGTGAACATGTATATATAAATTAAATAAATAAGGAACACAACAGAGTCTCACCTCCCAACACAGGTCGAAACCAAGATCCACCTTCACCCTTCGTCGACGAAACTGCAACCTTAACTGGAACACTAGCGTCGCCGATCCATTCCCAGCCGCCGTCATCGCGACTTGAGACCTACGCGATCGAACCCCCTTCCCCAAGTCGCAACCCACCGCCGCACGCATCTCCTCCCTCTGGCCTTGCTCCTCCAAGCGATCGCTTGCGCCACGTCTTCAAAGATCGCGACATGAGCCCAAACCCTAATCGCCTGCTCGCTCGGTCCAGTCAACATCGCGGAATCCCCTCTCTTTTTCCCTTTTTTTTGAGTTGTTCTTACAAACTGATTCACTTTGATTTCGTATGAGGAAGGATGGGGAGAAAGCTCGGGGTTATTAACCAAAGCATCGCATACGATTCAAAACGAGGGTGAAAAAATTCAAATTCGATCTAGTCTCTTTTTTATAGAGGAGAAGAGAAGGGAAACGAGTGGCTTCGGCCATGATTTTCTTCGAACGAGATAATTTATTATTATTTTTGTTTCAAAATCGAACAGAAGGGGGAAGAGATGAAGAGCAAGGAAGTCTCGGCCATTATTTTCACTTTATTTAGAAATCTGTTCGCGATTTGAAATAAAGGAGGCAGGGACGATAAAAAAAAGAAAAAAAATCTTCGTACGCGGTAGGTGGCGTGTAGGGTAAGCTATAGTGTCTTGAAGATGACAAGGTTTGATATTGATATAATTTCAACTGATGTTGACCAAATATAAATATAAATTTAAATTGAATTCAATACAGATTTCAACGCATTTATATGTCGTACGCTCACACAACAACTCAGATCAATACGAAATTTGAAATCCGATAATAATTCAATATTACGGATCCAATGGAACTGGTTTCGTCTAATTCCTAGACTGTGACTCGGAAGGCTATTTTTAAATTTAATTTAAATGATATAAATTTCAGAACTGCACAGATCACTATTAATTTCAATTTAAACACTTCTATTGTCTTCAGTATTATAAATATAAGTTTCATAAGCCTTCAATTTATTTCCAACAGGCTTAAAACTCAAGATTCAACATTTTACTCAACTTCAAATTATTTAATTCTATAATTCAATTATCATATAAATTATGATATTCATAATTCAAGTTAAAATTACTCTATTGAGTATTTAAAATCAATTAAATATTCTAATTTTAAATGCTCAAAAATTCTGTGTCGTTACAAGAGGCATAGTGAAAAAGGACCTTTTTTCGAGAACATTGGGAGACCCTGCCGTTTTTGTTACTCTCCTCTTGTTAATTAAAACTTGTATGCCAGTGATTGGTTTTCGGATTGTATCTGTATTCAAGTGATTGAGAAAGCAATAAAGATTAAACTCAAAATGGATGTAGGCAATTACGCCGAACCATTATAAATTTGGTGTTCTCGTTTTTGTTGTTCTTTTTGCATTGAGTTACACTATCCTTATGTTCTAATTTAATCTCTTCATTAATCTCTCTACATAACTCTACTCAAGGGTGTTAGTGACCAAATCTGGTGCTAACATTTTAGTGCTTTCACTGAGAATTGAATTCTCAGCTCGATTGGATCTCATCGTCTATAAGTGGATTTTCATATTCACGAGATAGATCTAGTTGTTTACTAGAAAGCTTCCTATTCTACTCAGATTCAAAAGAAATCTAAAGGAAGCTGCTAGCCGTAGATTGGATTCACTGATGTATGCAAGATCTGGTGATTGGATGTTGAAGTCTACACTCAAGTTCAATGAAGGTCGGCCCTCCTCTGAAGGAAATTCAGCCGATCGCCCCTGAAAAAGTGTACACCGATCGCCTCTGGAAAGGCATATGCCGAGCGAGAGTATGCCGAGCGAGGTTACACCGAGCGACCTAGATTGTATGCCGAGCGACAGTGTATGCCGAGAGAGAGTGTATGCCGAACGACATCCAGGCCAAGCCGCATTCCTATGCCGAGCAGCATCCAGGTCGAGTCGTAAGCCTATGTCGAACGACATCCATGCCGAGCCGCCTTTCTATGCCGAGCGACATCCAGGCCGAGCCGCATTCTTATGCCGAGCGGCATCCAGGCTGAGCCTCAAGCCTATGCCGAACGACATCCATGTCGAGCCGCATTTCTATGTCGAGCGACATCCAGGCCGAGCCGCATTACTATGCCGAGCGGCATTTAGGCCGAGCCGCAAGCCTATGCCGAACGACATTCAGGCCGAACCGCATTCCTATGCCGAGCGGCATCCAGACCGAGCAGTAAGCCTATGTCGAACGACATCCATGCCGAGCCGCATTGTATGTCGAGCGACATTCGAATGCCGAGCCATACGTCTATGTCGAGCGGCATCTAGGCCAGCCATACGTTTATGCCGAGCGACATCCAGGCCGAGCCACACTTTTAGGCTGAGCGACACTTCTAAGCCGAATGACATCTAGGCCGAGCCACACGTCTTGTACGACCCCTAGCCGCAGCACAGTGCCTTCGGATAGTGAATTCAAAACTCAACTTAACAAAACAACATTCTATCCACTTCCCTTGCATCCCATGATCGACCATGGAATAAAGGATCTAGCGGCAGCTTCTGAATGGCAGTAAGGGAACGGACAAGCCACCGCTACTCAAACGATACTCTCAAAGGGATATCATACCGATCACGTTAGAGGAGAATCGACCTCCATATATATTTTGGCAGCTAGTTAGCTGGAGAGACCCTACGTCCATGGATCGTTTCTATAACAAAATGAATCTGAATCAAAGTGTGGAAGAGCGGAACAGACTAGGAAAAATAACAATGAAGGCCGGTTGGCTAAGGATGCTAATCCGAGTAGAAAAAACAAGATCTCAAAATTCGACCCATATGCTCTTTGAAAGATTCGATTGACAGCCTCTACTTAAAGACCCACGACTCTGAGTGGTACTGGAAACCAACCTCGAGAGAGTACACCAAAGTCTAAAGAAAATCAAGGGAATGTTGTATATTCGAAGATGCTCACTGATACTAACATGGGCAATTACAAACACCTCCAAGGTGTGATCGAAAATCTGGTCTGGAAAGGAAAGCTTCAATAGCATGTACAAGTCCTGCAGAATGGCGGGCGGCGAACATCCGATGCCTATTAATAAAGGGCTATGATTATCAATTGCACTGCTGATGGCCGACATCCCTTTGAAAGGACCCAAGGGTAAAGTTGAATAGCGAGCACATGATGTTGCTTCACTTATCAATGAGATTTATTCCAATCTTCTTTGAATTATCCCCATTTTCTATTTCTATTTCAATTGTTCTATGAACTACGATCAACTTGAATTACACTCTTTCAAAACGACGCAGGTGACCAGGTACTCTGATTTGGCCGCCAACCAATCCACGCAAAGCATGATCGTACGTGTGGAGTTTCATCTAGACGAGTATGATTCAATCGCTCACCATCACCCATGTGCCTTTAATTTGGGGCCATGAACTAGATATTGAAAAGCTTATCACGATTAGAGCCTAATACAAAGTCAACATGACTAACCATCCTTTCATTGACCTCCACATTTGACTTAGAGACCTGAGCAAGGCTTGGAATGAGTATGGCCCGATCATCACTCAAATCAAGTCATAGAACAAAGTTCGACAAAATATAGATGCCTTTCCTGAAGCTCAATGACGTCGGGATCTATCTACAATAGACGTGGTTTGATCATCTACACATCAAATCCTACCATGAACACAAAAGATTTTTCGAAAGCCCGACTTGGAGTAGTTGTGATGGACTACCTACTCGTCAACCATCGCTCTCAATAATCCATTATCCTTATTTTCTAGAAGGAGATACGAAGCAAATTGTGTGAGATTTGACTATCTAACCCAGCATGGATGTGATCCATTCATCTGTCATATACCTCCTTACTTGACTAGATTGGAAGAGCTATAATCACCAAGCGGACGAGAATCGACCATTCATTTTTCAAGTTTCACCCCTCATGCTGGGGCAGAATCCCATTCCATGAGCAAACATGTGTCGATCGTTCATTCGACAACATTAGACTCGATACGGTAAATGAAATATAAATTGAAGGGTGGAAGTATGACTGCTCTCAATAAAAACCTCTACGTCCCCAGAGTGCGGACTAGAGTACTCTAAGTCCCCTGAGTGCAGACTAGAGTATAAACGACTTAAAAACCTCTAAGTCCCTGAAGCGGACTAGAGTAATCTAAGTCCCCTGAGTGCGGACCGAAGTATAAACGACTTAAAAACCTCTACGTCCCCAGAGTGCGGACTAGAGTACTCTAAGTCCCCTGAGTGCGGACTAGAACATAAACGACTTAAAAACCTCTAAGTCCCTGAAGAGGACTAGAGTAATCTAAGTCCCCTGAGTGCGGACCGAAGTATAAACGACTTAAAAACCTCTACGTCCCCAGAGTGCGGACTAGAGCATAAACGACTTAAAAACCTCTAAGTCCCTGAAGCGGACTAGAGTACTCTAAGTCCCCTGAGTACGGACTGGAGTATAAACGACTTAAAACTTCTACGTCCCCAGAGTGCGGACTAGAGTACTCTAAGTCCCTTGAGTGTGGACTGGAGTATAAACGACTTAAAAGCCTCTATGTCCTTGAAGTGGACTAGAGTACTCTATGTCTCCAGAGTGCAGACTGGAGTACAAATGTAACGACCAAGAATTTCTGTCATTTGAAATTCATATATTTAATTAGTTTTAAATATTGACAAGTAAAATTTGTAAATCGAATAATTTATTTTTCGAATATCTGGATTTAATTGGATAATTAAATCGATAATTTAATATTTGAAATTGCATAAATAATTGGAAATTTGGTTTAATGTGATTAAAAATGATTTATAAAGTTATATTAAATCATATTGGAGTTAGAACAATGTTTGTGAACTTTTAAAATTGAATTAAAAGTTAATATGTGAAAATTGAATATTTTGATATTTAATTGACGAGTTAAAATAGCCATTTTTCAAACAGTCTCGGATTTCGACGAAACTAATTTCATCGGATCCGTAATGTTATATTATTGTATGGTTTTAAATTTTGTGTCAATCGGATTTACCGTTTGTCCGAGGCAAGCTAGAACGCATAGAAATTAGTTTAATCAGTTTAATTTAAAATTGATCGTTTATTTCCGTAACTCACACAGATGACCAAATTAGCCTCCGAAACACATTCCATTGTGTCCGGAACACGGGGTAAACCCTAGAAACGCCAGTCATCGTGCGAGATTTAGAGTTCGGAAAATTTCGAGTGAATAGTAATTTGAGAATTTTCTATAAAAGGGCTCAACAAATTCACTTTTGCACAATAACTCAAAACCCTAGGGTTTGAAGAGCCGGCCGCCACTAACACTATCAATGGTCGAAATTCATCTTTCTTCTCCCTCAATTTCTTTCAATCCTTCAGCTTTTAGCAAAAATTGTCAACTACAAAACTCTAGAGCGCGGCGAGACGAGTAAATCCAACGGTGTAGATCGCATTTGGAGCTACGGATCATCATCAAAGTAGCCGCATTCGCCTAGGGTTGCGCATGTATTTTTGTGACAGGGGGAGCGCCGAGTTCAACCATACTCGGGCCGAAGTTGGCTCGCGTGATGGGTTTCGTCGTGGTGTAACTTGATCGTCGTCGAACGTAGTGTGGTGGTTGCAAAAATTGATCAAAGGACGGCGGCTAATGGACTCAAATGGTCGCATTTTTACTGATGATGGGGAAGAGGGAATTCACGGCCAGGATTTGTTGGTTTTGAAATGGATGGCAGATGTGAATTAGGTTAAAAATTAAAAAGAAATTTGTAATTAAGTTATATTATAATTCGTGTAAACCTTAAACTAGTGTATCGTTTTCATACGAGGTCGAAAACGCACGAAACAAATTGCATTGGATTCGTTTTGTCGAACACTATGAATGGAGCTAGTTTGGAGTCGTTTGGAGCTAGTGATAATTTCGGGTAAAATTAAACGCATGTTCAATTTTATTCAAAATAAAATGCTACAACTATTATCGGAAACTCAAGGTGAGAACTTCTCACTCAATCGAATTGTTTCAATTTAACTTTTAAATAGTTAAATTTAAAAATTGCTTGATTATGTGATTGAATGATAAATTATTATCTATTGTTGAAATAGACCCTATACGCCGTATATTAAGCGGATGTTATTTATTAAAAACATATACCGCGATAATTCCAACTTGAAGTGGAATTTGTATTATATATGTACTTGGAGTTGATTTCCCGCATTATATAGCGGATGATACCCTATTGTGCCACATAATAGGGGATAATATTTTATAAATCCCATATACCGCGATATTTCACCTCGAAGTGGAATTGGTATTGTGCTAACATCTGTGGATGCAGGGAAACAGGTTGGAGGGATCCAACTGGATTCCTCAAATGATTGAATTGGTTTCAATGTTGTGTTGATCTATTTATTGATCTATTTATAATCTGCGTGATTATCTTTGTGATTAAAATCGTTAAAGGCTAAATTTTAGCCGAATATATTTTTGGTGTCGTTAGATGCCGAAAATAAATAAAATTTGATTTTTGAAAATTTAAGTTGAGAATTCATAATAAAATTTAATTTTGAAATTGATTTATTTTAAATAAATGAATGTTGTAATTTTTATGTTATAAAAATTATGATTTTTGTGAAATATAACCGAAATGTGATTTTTGAAATAAGTAGTTGATTAATTTATAAAATGGTTTAAATTGGGGTTTTTGAATTATTATGAATGATTCATATCAAAGATTTATAAAATTGTTATTTATAAATTAAAATATTGGAATTATAAAACGAGTTTTTTATAAGTGTTAAAATAAAGTATAAATGGATTTCATAAGTGGATGAAATCTATAGATTACTAAATTATGAAGTTATAAAATGTATAGATTTTCGTAAAAGATTTATAAATTATTAACTTATAAACTGGATTTTGGCGTGTAAATGGGATATGGATAGAATTTGTTAATAAAGTGATTTTATAAGCTGAAGTTGTTATAAAGTATAAATGGAATTTATAAACGTTGTTTTATAAATCCGAAATCGACTTATTTTGATAAGTTTAATTATTATAGCTTATTAAAGGAAATATATCCACGATTTTGGACAACGAATAACCCTTTAAATAAAATATGTAGAAATGATGAATTTGGTAAACGAAGTATATTCACGATTTTGGACAGTGAATAGCATAGTAAAGAAATGTTTTTGGAAAGTGATATTTTAAATAGAATTTAAAACGATTTAAAGATGTTTTAAAATGTGTTAAGTATCGAAACCATAGATTTCAACATTCATTGTTGAAATAGACGTTTTCGAGAAATAGAAGGTGTTTGCACAATAAAACTCTAAAGTCAAGCATCGTAGCTTACAAGAAGGAGATCTTGTCCTCAAGCGAATCTTCCCGCGCCCCGGAGCTCTAGATCCAATCTGGGACGGACCATATGTAATTCATAAAGATCTCCACAATGGAGCTTATATTTTGTCAATAGTGGACGGAGAGGTGTTCCAAAGGGTATGGAATATCCAACACCTTCGTCTTTTTACTCTTCTTAACTTGATACGTTTCTTAAATTATAGCACAATGTATGCTTTCAACACTTGATTTTTATTCCAGGAGCGGGCGAAGCGGCCAAGACATTAGATGTTCGGCACCGGCTTGAACAATACAAACTTCTCAAAGCTTCTACTAAGCCGAAGCCTTCGACTAACCGCCCCGGAGACGTAGTCGGCTACCGTCCTCTTCTTGGGGTCATCGAAGAGGACATCCAAAAGAGGAAGAGGAGTCGTTCCTTGTTCGAATCCTCACCTGGTCCTCAGCCCCCAACTCAACCTCTTCGGGATACCACAGAGGAGAATATTGAGTTTATGCCTTCCTCGCACCCGTCTGAAAACCCTACCGTTACCCCAATAGATCATCCCGGCTTGGCTCGTAATCCGTTTGCGGTTCATTCAGATCTGGATCCAGGCTCTCATGATATTTCCTTTGATGAGGCTACTGGTGAGCACCTTCGCCCTCGCAATCCTATGGTACGGGTGCTTGATGAGGCTAAGTCCCTGGACCTTGATTTGCTTACTACTTGGATTGTAACTATGGGGGACGAAGCTAAGGCAAACATCGACCGGGTTGCTGAGGAGACCAGGAAGCTGATGGGGCATCATGCCCGACTGGTCAAGGCCGGAGAGGAAATCGGGAGTGCTAACATTTGATTACGGCTAATGGTTTCCGACCAGGCCAAGCAACTCGCCGATCAGGCCATCCAGATCTCTCAGCATGAGGCCGCCTCTAGGCGACTAAAGAAAACCATGGAAGAGGCTAGCAGAGCAGAGTTACGGAGAATGGAGGCTGCCTACAAGGAACAAATAGATATGGCTATTGCAACGGTGGATGAGGTCCGGAAAGCGGATCCCGAGCGGGTAGAGGAGTTATCCGGGAAGCTTGAAGCCGCAGAGCTTGCTTAAACCAAGCTAAAGGAGGAGATGGAGGCAATGAGGAAATCTCTTCAGGCTGACCGCTCGCGATACCGATCGGAAATGGATGCTGCCGTTGCAAAGATGTTGGCTTCTAAGGTCCGAATAAAGGAGTTCGAGAAGAACGAGGGGATGATGGATGAGATGCTCCAGGATATGTACTTCCGTACTTGGAAACATGGCAACTTATCATGGATGGATGATTATCCCCGAGTCATGGCCAGGATTTATCTCGGGGCTCTGGAGGAGGCCAAGGCTGATGCGGATAAGGAGGGTGGCATGGCCTTCAGAATGGATGTGGTTACGGCCCAATTCACCAAGGAGGAGAAAGTGGCGGTGAAGGAGGGTATGTGGCTGCTCGCTGCTGAGGAGGTAGGTGTGCAGTTGGAGGATGATGATCAAGGAACATATGCTGGTAAGTCGTCCCTTTTACCCTTTTCATAACTTGGTTGCTTATTGTTTATTTAATGGATTCTTCTCCTGAATTGGACAGGCGGGACCTATGAAGCGCCAACTACCTCTGGTCAACATGTTGGGAGTTCTGATCCTGCGGTTAAGTAGATATCGGAGGGCCAGCAGGATAGAGCGAAGCCCCGATGCAGCCGACTCCTTGGCTTGATCTGGACATTTTTTGGTTTACTTGACATTGCTGTCTATGTTAGTCCTAAAACATTAATGTAATTTTCAGGCTGTAATTATGTAACGAACAACTTGATTTTTGGCATGTAACTTTTAACTTAGACTGATTCTACTATATTTGAATGCTTTTGTTATTTTGATGTGTTGCATAAGAAATACAGCTGTGCACATGTCTATGATTCAATCTTGTTTGATGCTAAGTTCTTGCTTAAAATATAATTTCATATCTTGCAATGTTTGTGTGATGTGCGAATAAATTATAGCTACGTACTTATATACAAGAGGAAAAGGTACCGCCCCTCATGTATTAGTTGTAGATGGTAGCTTTGAATGTCTTGTGTAGCTGAGTATGGAATGCAGCTGAGTGTCATGTCATTCAGTTGTGAGTTCCTATTTCCATTGGCGAGCGTCTCCTATTTTGTGTCCTGTACTTTAGGGATTGCTATAGAGGATAGGAGGAAAAATTTTCAAACAAAATAGAAATATAAGAAATAGTAAAACTTCCAATCACGGAAGGCCTTCAATGTGCTCAAGTTCGTGGCAAATGGGTTTTGTAGTCACTTTCCCTAGTTGTGGGTCTTGGAGACATTTGTCACCCATCTTACGCCTCCGCGGGGAGTTTTCTTTTTTCCCACAGCCGTACTTAAGACACATCGGAGCCGAGATCGCGCACGGTAACTACCCGGACCATTATAGCCCATAATCGTGGGTATTATTCGATTTACCGAGGCCGGCTAGCGTGGGTGCCGATCGTCAACCGTGAACTACCCCTGGCTGGCCACACCTTATGTTGGGGCTTAAAGTAGGTTCACAGTTGCCGGCGAGCCGAACGCCGTAATGAACTGCCTAGGCTATTTTCGGCCTCCTCGGTGGCTTAAAATCGGCTCATTACAGTTGGCTTTGAGGGCCGTCGCGAGCAATGAGTTAACCCGCAGCAGAGGGATGCTGGAGCAAAAGTGTCTCATTGGCGAGGGCATAGATTCGTATAGTACCTGTTAGGTCTTGTCCAGGTGAAGTCGCGCCGTGATGTGTCTTGAATAGAAACACAGGATTTTGTTCAATAGAAAAGGATAAAGTTAACAAGCAGCCAAGATATAAAGGAACAGGTTAAAAAAGAGACAAGATTTTTAAAGTGGTTCGGTACGAAAATGCCTACATCCACCGATTCTCTTTGTTAATTCACTTCATATGGGCAGTACAAGTTAAGAAAAGTATCGACGAAGGTGTTGGATATTCCATGCCTTCTGGAACACCTCTCCGTCCACTGTTGACAAAATATAAGCTCCATTGTGGAGATCTTTATGAATTACATATGGTCCGTCCCAGATTGGATCTAGCGCTCCAGGGCGCGGGAAGATTCGGTTGAGGACAAGCTCTCCTTCTTGTAAGCTGCGATGCTTGACTTTGGAGTTGTATTGTGCTGCCACCTTTTGCTTGTGAGCTACCGCTTTGAGTGCTGCATCATTTCTTCTTTCTTCGATTAGATCCAAAGAAATATGGAGGAGTTCTTCGTTTTCTTCTGGGTTGTAGTGGATCCTACTGTGGGAAGGCACTACAGTTTCAACTGGGAGCATGGCCTCCGATCCGTATGCCAAAGAGAAAGGAGTATGCCCTATTGATGTTCTGAAAGACGTGCGGTAGGCCCAAAGTGCCGTAGGAAGTTCATCCACCCAAGCGCCTTTTGACTTTTCAAGCTTCTTCTTGATTAGAGTTTTGAGAATTTTTTTGACAGCTTCTACTTGTCCATTTGCCTGGGGATAAGCCACGGACGAGAAGCTTTTGTAAATTCCGTGCTCTTGGCACCAGTCGGCGAACTCCTTGCTGTCAAACTGAAGTCCATTGTCCGATATGATTTTGAGTGGAACCCCGTACCTGCATAGAACATTTTTGATCAAGAAGTTAATAACTTTTGCTGAAGATACTTTATTTAGAGGTTCCGCTTCCACCCATTTGGTGAAATAGTCGACTGCCACTATGGCATATTTGGCTCCGCCTCGGCCCATTGGCAGTTCGCCAATCAAGTCAATTCCCCATACTGCAAAGAGCCAAGGGCTGGTCATCTGAGTAATCTCATTTGTTGGTAGTCGAGGGATCTTAGCAAATTTCTGACATCTGTCGCATTTTTTGACGAAGTCCAAGGCGTCTTTGTTTAAGGTGGGACAGAAATATCCATATCAGAGTATCTTCTTTGCCAGAGTCTGCCCTCTAGTGTGATCTCCGCAACTTCCTTGATGGATGTTGGATAAGATTTCCTTGGCTTCCCTTCCAGCGACGCACCTTAATAAGGGGTTAGAGAAGCCGCGCCGATAGAGGATGCCTTCTTGTATTGTGTAGCGGGAAGCTTTCCTTAAGATTTTCTTGACTTCGTTACGCCCGTCGGGCAGTGTTCCACTTTGTAAGTATTTCCGGATGGGAGTCATCCAAGTTTCCTCTTCGATTGCAGCTATCAGATTCACTTGCTCGAAACTAGGGGCTAGTTGCTTTGAGATGGTTACTGTTACAGAAGTGGTGCCGTCCTTCATGCTAGCTTGCTTTGCCAATTCGTCGGCCTCCTGATTCTTTTCTCGAGGAATGTGTTTGATTAAATAGTGATCCAATTGATCTAGCAGCATCTTGGTCTTCTTTAGATATGCTGTGAGTCATTCTCCTCGAGTCTGGAATTCTCCCAGTATTTGATTTACAATAAGTTGAGAACCGCTATGGAGACATATAGAACCGACTCCAATCTCTAGGGCAAGTTCTAATCTGGCTATCACTGCTTCGTACTGCATCGTTGTTGGTGGTAGTGAATTCCAACCTTAGAGCATAGTGTAGCTTCCTTCCCCTGGGAGTTATTATTACAATACCTGCCCCCGAGCCTTGTTCGTTTGATGCTCCATCTACAAAGAGATTCCACTTGATGTTTTCCGCTATTTCAGATTGCTCCTTTCCTTCGTTGGTAGTGAATTCGGCAAGAAATCGGCCATGGCCTGTCCCTTGATGGCGGTGCGAGGATGGTAGGTGATATCATATTGACTCAGCTCGATGCACCATTTAAGTAGTCGCCCGGAAGTGTCGGGACGATGGAGTACCTTCCTTAGCGGTTGATCAGTTAGAACTCTAATGGAATGAGATTGGAAGTAGTGTCGCGGTTTCCGTGATGTGATTAGTAAACAGTATGCTAGCTTCTCAAGTTTAGGATATCTGGCTTCTGCCCCCGTAAACCCCTTGCTTACAAAGTATACTGGCCGCTGCACGCGGTTGTCTTCTCTTACCAAAGCGGCGCTAAGAGCATGAGATGACACAGCAAGGTATAGGTATAGCTTTTTGCCTTAATTTGGAGTTGAGAGTACTGGTGGTCTCTGGAGGTGTTCGATTAGGTTAAGGAAGGCTTTTAAGCATTCGTCAGTCCACTCGAACTTTCCTTTGTCCTTCTTTAGAGCTTCAAAGAAAGGGACGCACTTGTCAGCTGCTTTAGAGATGAATCTGCTTAGGGCGGCCACTTTCCCATTTAGGCTTTGCATTTCTCTTCGAGTGGAAGATATCCTGATTTCTTTCAGAGCCCGGACTTGTTCAGGGTTCGCTTCAATTCCTCTAGCATGGACGATGAATCCTAAGAACTTTCCCGATGATACTCCGAAGCAGCACTTTAGAGGATTCAGCTTCATTCCATATTGGCGAAGTACTTGAAACATCTTGCTTAGGTGGCTTACGTGGTCGTTGGCTTTCCCTGATTTTACTAGCATGTCGTCCACATAAACTTCCATAGTTCGTCCTATTAGTTCTGCGAACATCTTGTTGACGAGGCGCTGATAAGTAGCTCCGGCGTTTTCAAGTCCAAAAGGCATTACTCTGTAGCCTGGTTAGTGATAAAACTAGTGTGGTCTTGATCGGGAGCGTGCATAGGAATTTGGTTATATCATGAGTATGCGTCCATAAAAGATAAGAGTTCGTGCCCGGCTGTGCTGTCCACCAGCTGATCGATTCGGAGGAGTGGGAAGAAATCCTTTGGGCAAGCAACATTTAAGTTGGAGAAGTCAATGCACGTTCGCCACTTTCCATTAGCCTTCTTTACTAGTACTGGGTTAGCGATCCACTCTGGGTAGATGGCTTCTCGTATGAAGTTATTGGCAAGCAGGTTCTTTACTTCTTCATCGAGGGCTGCTGATCGTTCTGCCCCCATGCTTCTCTTTTTTTGCTTTACTGGAACTTTGGTAGGATCGATGTTCAGTACGTGGCACGCTACGTTTGGGGAGATTCCAGTCATATCAGTGTGCGTCCATGCAAATACATCCAAGTTGTGGCGGAGAAAATCAATGAGTTAATCCTTCAATTCTGCTTTTAGTTGAGATCCGATTTTCAATAGTCTACTTGAGTCATGTTTGTCTACAGATACAAACTCCATAGCCTCTGCAGGCTCGACGGTGGCCTCCTCCTTTTTGTCCCTGGGGTCTAATTCATTGAAAGGATCACCGGTATATCGAAGAGGAGGGGCTCTCTTTAGTTGCTATGCTTCCAAGCTTTTCATGCAGAGAGTAGTCTCTGCATTCTTCCCTTTATCCCTTCTACGGTTATTGGGAAGTTCAGTTACATAGCAGTCTCGTGCAGCGTCTTGATCTCTCTCTACTTCTCTTATTCCATTGTCTGTTGGAAATTTCATCTTCAGGCACCACGGGCCAGGACAATTTGGAAGTCGGACAAGGCTGGTCTTCCCAAAAAGGCGTTGTAGGTCGAGTGGTTTTCTATTAGCACAAATGTTTGTTTCCGGACAACGAAGCGGGGATGACTTCCTATTTCAACAAAGAGGTCCAGTTGCCCGAGGGGCATCTTCGCATCTCCAGTGAAACCATGTAGCGGTTTGTTGCAGGGAGAAACATCCTTCATCGACAGCTTCATTTTGTCGAAAGCATGCTTAAATAGGATATTTACTGAGCTTGCAGTGTCTACTAGAATTCGAAAAACTTTGGCTGGACCGAACCAGGAGTAGAATACTGCAATAAGTCCTGGATCTCATTCCAGGACGGGAGCTGGCCAAAAAATGTTCCTAAATCCTTATCATAAATGGAGTCGTCAGGAGTCAAAAATTCACCTTGAATCGCAGGGGTTGCCTTAGCTGAAATGCTCTTGGAAGATGAATCGGCACCAGTCCCGGCCTAGTAAGCTTTCTTTGGCTTCTCCACCAAGGCCGATCCTTCCTCCTACCCCTCAAAAGCCTGGCGGAAAGCATCATCTGTCCACTCTTGGATCTCCCCTGCTTGCCCAGAGGACAAAGCCCCAGCGCCATCACCGCTCTGTCCTTCGCCACCATCATCACCATCACCTTCTCAATCACCTCCGCTCTCCTCCTCGCCTCTTTCCTCCTCCACATCTTCCTCCTCCGGGATGTCTGGATATGTGCTGGGGGAGGGTCCATCGGACTTCTTAAGCTTCTTGCCCCGGCAATTGGAGGTTTTGAGAAGGGTTTCCTTTTGCCACTCTTCGCCGTAGCCCCTCCTTTAGCTTTGGCGGCCCTCTCCTCAGCCGTGTCTCTCTGCTTGACCACAGACTGGCGTGGCAGAATCAAGTTGTGCCCCAGAAGAGTAGCATTCCTGATCAAGTAAGAAACTGACCTCTCCCTTTCTGGAATGGCTTCTATTTCCGCAGGCGATCGTTCTCCACGACTGCAAAGCCACCTATCGCTAGCAAGAAATAAAAACACATAAGAAGGAGTATTGCGGTCAGAATGGAAATTATAAATAATCTTCGACTTACAGCCAGAGGTGAAGCGATGGATAGAAACAGAGTCATCCTTGATGAAAAACCATTCCTTCTTGAACATGCTAAATTTCGAATACAAGTTCAGGTTTGGCTTGAAAGACACGGCCGACTCCAAGCTTATGTAGGGAGACCCCTTCTTGTAGCCTCTCAGGTTATACAGGTACCGGATCTCCCGGTTAGAAGGGGGACGCCCGTATCTTCCCTGGATGATAATAAACAAGCACACCAAGATGGCATAGGAGTTGGGCTGAAGCTGGAAAGGAGCCACCTTCAAGTATGTGATGAAGCTGACTATCCAGGCGTTGATCGGAGGGATTGCTCCGCACATGCAGTGATACCTGCTATAAGCAAAATATCCTTCAAGAGGGTCATATGGCATAACTCCTTTCCCTGGCAACACCATGCGTGCTCTGTCAATCCCAAAAGAACGAGATATAACATCAAGCTGCTCATCCTTGATGGAGCTGGGAAAGCAGTCAGGTGGCGAGTTCAGGAGCTCCTGAGGGCCGTATCCATCTACTAGTGATCTCTGGGTGGGTTCATGTCGTCCTGGTTCCGGCTGAACTGGGGGCACGATGGGGGACTCTCTTCTGTCCGTAGATTTCCTCTTGTCATAACGAGTTTCGACTTTATGAGACATTATCTGCAAACACAAAAAAGTATGTCGTTAGAATGAGGGAAGTAAACGAGCAAGTGTGTGTAGTCTCGAATTTCACTCGCAATTCAAAACATAAAAGTGTATTCGGTAGTTCAAGTCCGAAAGGTCATTCGGCACTCGAACTCCCGAATTCATTCGGTAAAGCAAGGCAAAAGGTCATTCGGCACTATACTCCCCAGTCCATTCGGTAAAGCAAGGCAAAAGGTCATTCGGCACTCATATCCTCCGAATCCATTCGGTGGTTCAGGCAAAAAGTTAGTTCGGTGAAAGAAGACCTCACCTGGTCCGGCAATCAACTCTGTTTCGGCACTATGATCGATTCGACAGCTTGGTTCAGACGGTAAGGAATAACGGAGACATACAGCCCATACTTATAGAGAAGAGAAGGGTAGCCGGACCAACCGGTTCGACACTCGGGCCGAATAAGGGTTTCCAAATAAACAAAGCACAACATATGCAAGCATATGCCCCACTTTGGGGGGCAAATGTTGGACGTGTTTCCACCGAACCAGAATAAGGAAAAACGTTGCCGAACCAACCACTTCCTAAGCACTGCCGAACCAACCACTTCCTAAGCACTGCCGAACCAAACACATATCCTCACCACTGCCGAACCAACTCCTAGCGAACCAACCCACTTCCCATGTACCACCGAACCAAAGCCACTCTACCTGCCACCGAACCAGCCACTTCCCATGTACCACCGAACCAAAACCACTCTACCTGCCACCGAACCAACCACTTCCCATGTACCACCGAACCAAAGCCACTCTACCTGCCACCGAACCAACCCATCTCCTAGGTACTACCGGACCAAAGTCCTACCGGACCAAAGTGCTACCGGACCAAGGTCTCAACTCCAACCATCTACTACCAAACCAAGGTGTTGCCGAACCAACGTTGCCAGGCCAGATTGCATCAGCCTAGGCCCACCAGCAGCTATATACATCCAGAATCCCTACACCCAGCCTCACTCTATAAATAGAGGGGCAGGGGTACAACAATGGCAGACAAGTTGGAGAGCTCAAGCAAGGATAGAACTTTCAAACAACTTTCATATACTTGTAATCAAAGCTTTGTACTTGTAATCTGACCAGAAAAGGAGAATAACATATAAAGTGGACGTAGGCACATTCTGGCCGAACCACTATAAATCTGCGTGTCCTTTACAGTTTAGTCCCTACTTTTTACATATTTGTGTAAATCTCCCAAATTTGTAAGAACAATATTAAATCGACTAAATCATACGACTTGGAGGTGTTTGCCCATTTTTTGTGCAAACAAAAGGAAATTGTGGACTATAACACTGTTGTTATAGTAAATGATTTCCGAAAGGAAAAGTTTTGTATAGTATTGGGGTTTATATATCTATTTTAATTTCGAATCCCTATACTAGTGATTTTGGGTTGTCGTAGCGATGTTTTACGCAACATTCGTTTTGACTCAAATAAATGTGTTTAAGAGAATGTTTTCCTTAAAGAATAAATTATATACTTAATTGTGATTTAAGTATATTGAATATTTTCCAAGTGTTGAAAATAAACAGATTTGTGAATTACTTATTATTAAATAAGTATGAAAATGTTTTTCCAATATGAAGTGAATGTTTTGAGATTTTATCTTTTAAAGATAAATTGAAAATGAATATTAGGAATCGATTTTGGAAATCGTATATTCATAGACATTTTGGAAAGATAAATTCACTATGGAATTCATAAAAGAAAGGGAAATTTGTTTAAAAATAAACATTGATTTATTTTGAAGTGTGGAAATAGATTTACGGATTTGGAACTTAAGTTTAAAATAAATCGGTAAGGATTTATTTGATTGATTTAAATGAACCCTTTTAAATTGAAAATGGATAAATGTTTGGAAGTGTTTCCGTTTAAGGAAATTGATTTGAAATTTGTTTTCAAAGATTGAAAGGTGGAAAATGATTTGAAATTTGTTTTCAAATGGTTGAAGTGTGGAAATTATATCTTGTAAAGATATTTTTGAAAATAAATAATTTGGGAAATTATTTGAAATCGGGTTATGTTTGAATATTAATTGGTAGTTAAATAATCGACTATCAATATTGACCCTTGAATGGCTATTTGTTGTGAATTGGTTGAAATTGAATGCTACACTTATTTTTAAATTATTGCGCTCGTTATTCGGATTACCCATTCCGAATAGTGATACGACGTGATGGATAGCATTGAAGACCGGGTGTTTGTGGAAACGATAGGATGACCTATCGATTGTCTCTGCACCGTTAGCTACGGTATGGAGATTTCCTTTGTGATGGGAAATTCGATCAGGATTGTGAATACCCGGATTGCAAGGGCTTCTTTTGAAGTGCCTTCGGTTCTATTCGAGCCCGAAACAAACTTGTATGGTTACGTGTCTGACATTACATTTTGAGATATAAAGCAGATTTCTTTCAAATACATCTCTATTGGTGGCAGAGAATTTATTCTCTTAGCTTAACACCCTTCTCTGAAATGTACGAGTTCAGAGGTTTTGTAGTTGAAGGTTATCAGCAATATATTCCCAATTTGGTAATGTGGCATGCTGAGTGTTGCTGTGTGATGATTATTTATTGATCATTTGTTGATCAAAGCATGGCTTTGTGAAAAATCGTAGCTTTGTGGACGAGACTTCGTCAGACCTCACATCCCGGAAATGGTCAAAATAGGAATATGCGGCAAGGTTATGAGGGTCGTGCCCTTTAGGGTATGTCATTTCCTTCTGGAAAAAGGTGGTGTCAGGTATGGAGCCCTGATGCTTGACCTATATGGTTGCTCCAATCTCATTTTCTGTGTGGTTGTTTCTTGGTGATCGAGGGCCCTCGGATAAAGGTCCCAAAGGACCCAGGGGTGGCATATTCATGTAGTAGTTACCTAGTTAAAAAGGTAACCCGGCCTTGTATTGGCAGAGAGCTGGTTAAGTTCTCGGGACGTCCTTCCAATGGCGATCCCATGTGACAGTAGGAAGTTCCTTAGCCTAACCATTTGTTGGAAAATCCAAAGAAACAATACGAGCCTTGTACGGTTTTAGTTGTATAACCTGCCTCCTCAGGAGGTAGCTATAGCAGGCATAATATAATGGTACCTATGCTGGCTAAGATTTATATTCTATTTTCGAAATGCTTTCATCACTATGCACTAATAATAATATCAAAAATGATTTGTTTTGCGTAGTAAGCATCCTTGACTATCATAAGGAGAAATCTCCTCCAATTCTGCGTTTGCATTGTGTGTGTGTGCAGGGAGGCCTTATGGTAGTTTCATTTTCCAAAAGCATTGCGGATATTTTTCACTTCCCTTGTTGTTGTTTTAAAAGATAAATAACTGTTTTGAGTTCTCACACCAGTCCCATGACTGACCTGGAGTTTATTGTTCTCTTCCTAAACTCTGGGTGCCCATAATTTTCCATCGGACAGTCTAGAGTCAGGTTATCAGATCATTCTGGATTCAGAAGTGCTATGGAGCTCAGGTGGCGAGCTGGATGGCGAGACGTACTGCTTGTACATGATATTATCTTTCCGCTGTAAATTCACTTGTAGGGACATGTTTGTATAACTGTCTATTATTTTGTTGTGTTGTATATTGTTGTTGTACACTCTGATGATGATGACGATGAGATGTAATGTAATAACTGAGATAGTTCTTTGTTTTGAAGATTATTCATTTATCTATTATATATTGTTCCGTTGCGACTGTGAGATTCTGATATTGTTTCTGTTCTGTTTTCTTACTTCTTCTATCTTTTTCTTCTACCTCTTCTTCTTAAAACCTCATGGTTTGGTTTTTCGGCATTCGATTGCTCGGCAATTGATACAGTGGGCGTATTGATGTCGATTTTCGGAAGTCGAAGAATCGGGTCCTGACAATAAACAACTTAAAAACCTCTACGTCCCAAGAGTGCGGACTAGAGTACTCTAAGTCCCCTGAGTGCGGACTAGAGTATAAATGACTTAAACCTCTAAGTCCCTGAAGTGGACTAGAGTACTCTAAGTCCCCTAAGTGCAGACTAGAGTATAAACGACTTAAAAACCTCTAAGTCCCCAGAGTGCAGACTGCAGTACTCTAAGTCCCCTGAGTGCGGACTAGAGTATAAACGACTTAAAAACCTCTAAGTCCCTGAAGTGGACTAGAGTACTCCAAGTCCCCTGAGTACGGACTGGAGTATAAACGAATTAAAAACCTCTACGTCCCTAGAGTGCGTACTAGAGTACTCTAAGTCCCTTGAGTGCGTACTAGAGCATAAATGACTTAAAAACCTCTACGTCCCTGAAGTGGACTAGAGTACTCTAAGTCCCTTGAGTGCGAACTAGAGTATAAACAACTTGAAAACCTCTACGCCTGCAGAGTGCGGACTAGAGTACTCTAAGTCTCCTGAGTGCGGACTAGAGCATAAACGACTTAAAAACCTCTACGTCTCCAGAGTGCGGACTAGAGTACTCTAAGTCCCCTGAGTGCGGACTAGAGTATAAACGACTTAAAAACCTCTACGTCCCCAAAGTGTGGACTAGAGTACTCTAAGTCCGTTGAGTGCGGACTAGAGCATAAACTACTAAAAAACCTCTAAGTCCCTGAAGCAGACTAGAGTACTCTCAGTCCCCTGAGTGCGGACTAGAGTATAAACGACTCAAAAACCTCTACATCCCCAGAATGTGGACTAGAGTACTCTAAGTCCTCTGAGTGTGGATTAGAGTATAAACAACTTAAAACCTAAGCCGACTAGAGTACTCTAAGTCACCTGAGTGCGGACTGGAGTCTAAACGACTTAAAAACTCTATGTCCCTGAAGCGGACTAGAGTACTCTTAGTCACCTAAGTGCAAACTAGATTTTAAATGACTCAAAACCTCTATGTCCCCAGAGTCCGGACTAGAGTACTATAAGTCCCCTGAGTGCGGACTAGAGTATAAACAACTAAAAAACCTCTAAGTCCCTGAAGAAGACTAGAGTACTCTCAGTCCCCTGAGTGCGGACTAGAGTATAAACGACTTAAAAATCACTACGTCCCTAGAGTCCGGACTAGAGTACTCTAAGTCCCCTGAGTGCAAAATAGAGCATAAACAACTTAAAAACCTCTAAGTCCCTGAAGCGGACTAGAGTACTCTCAGTCCCCTGAGTGCGGACTAGAGTATAAATGACTTGAAAACCTCTACGTCCCTAGAGTGCAGACTAAAGTACTCTAAGTCCCCTAAGTTCGGACTAGAGTATAAACGACTCAAAAAGCTCTACGTTCCCACAGTATGGACTAGAGTACTCTAAGTCCCCTGAGTGCGGACTAGTGTATAAACGACTTGAAAATCTCTACGTCCCTAGAGTGAAGACTAGAGTACTAAGTCCCCTGAGTGCGAACTAGAGTATAAATAACTTAAAAACCTCTAAGTCCCCAAAGTGCGGACTAGAGTACTCTGAGTCTCCAGAGCGCGGACTATATTATAAACAACTTGAGAAAAATCTCTAAGTCCCAGAAGCAGACTAGAGTACTCTAAGTCCCCAAAGTGCGGACTGAAGTATAAATGAATTGATAAAAATCTCTGGGTCCCGAACTGTGGACTAAAGCATAAACAAGTTCGACAAATCTCTAAGTCCCCGGAGCATGGACCGAAGCATGAACACAAATTGGGCACAAGTCGACCGGGGGAGAATAACACTAAGTCACCAGAATGCAGAGTGGTGTATAAACATCGATAAATAGGTGAGTGGATTTCGACCATTCTCTATTCCGCAATCTTCGGCCTAAAATCGACAAGAGGATTATTAACTCGCTAAGGATGGAGTTCGACCATCCAACTAGTGGCCTGGCCAAATTAATGCCAGGAGCAAGAGTACAAATCACTAAAAGCTGAATACGACTGCTTACTATAGCTCTAGCTTGTCGTTCTTTATAACTTAAGGCAACGACTACAGGGAGGCCTCAGTATAGAACTAATCGAAATGGCATCCAAAGCTACGAGCAACCAAATATATCATACCTCAGATCGGGGATCAATACGGATCCACACCAAGCACATACAAATGTGACTCAGATGTTCCTTAAAAAACAAAGACCTCCAGAGTGTGGAAAGGAGAGTAAACCACAAAGACTTGGTCAAAATTCTCCATCACCCTCCTTCGATCCATCAGGAGGAGTATGAAACTGGATGAGCATGACCTGACTGCATTTGTAGCCAACTTTACCCCGAGATCTGATTATAGAACATGAACCAAAGTGGACGTGGATGACCGTCCAGCATCCAAATTATGCCCTAAAACTGACAAGGCATCGAAGTATTCCTCTTGGAATGAAAAACCACGATGAAATCCAAGATAGGCGAGACCCAGTCTCCCATCGACTGATCTGATCCCACGAATCAACGGGAAAGAGAGTAAACCTAAAGTGCACATGTCTGGCCTTCCTACTTATCAGTATATGCCCCAGAGCTGGGGGTAAGAGTGAGAAGCAAGATAAATGCGAACCGACTATTCACCAACCAACTCTATGTCTTTGGAGTTTAGGTGGGAAAATAAACATAGCTAGGACGAGACTCAACCGTCCATGTAGTACATTTATCAACCCTCGATTGGGAGCAGACACGTGGTCATCCAAAGACTGGCTGCCATAGCTCAATATTGAAACCCATATATAATGCTTATAGTTACTCAAGGCTACGACGGATAGAATGCCTAGAGATAGAACCATTAAATCAATACCTTAGTTCGTGGGCAATTGACTGTTAATCCAACCCGAAGGATGGGTAAAGGATCATGAATGCATTGAATAGAAAGTGCGTTACTCGAATATACAAGAAAATTCAAACTCATAGCAAGATCCAACTATACAGCTGCACACAATTCGAGGCTGACCCCTACTCGACATTTCCTTCAACGTGTTTTAAGCCTGATCTTTGGTCATTTGCTGATAATCGATTAGGGCATTCATAGTCCTTCACTATTAGACCTAATAACTCATGATTAGACTCTAGGATTCGACTAGAGTAACCATCAACGTTGACCGTCCCAACCATATTTCACATTGAATGTTATGCAAAATAATTACATCTGAGCTTAAAGAATCCAGGATTGCACCTGCTAAGCTGATAGTCGACATTACAGCCAACAATGGCGACCCTTTTCGGGTTTTGAATATCGGATCATAGCTCAGTGCAGTGATGATAAAATAATTAGTTGAATTTTTCTGAATAAATGATGTTATGTTCCCTTGACCCATTCTGACATGCATATGTGATTTCATTAACTATCGCGAGCCATGCATTGGATATCAGACCGAAGCTACAAAAGCTAGCACAATATCTATTGATTTCATCATGAAAGCTCCACTCTTACTTTTAGGCTCACCCCATCAACGTCTATGCTTACCAGCCGTTGCGACACGGCATACAATGACCTGAGACATCTGAAAGACTACTTAAATAGAATATCGAACTAAGCCAATTTGATATCACTTATTTCCCTTGAAGGGCTATCCAAGGATGAAAATTAGCGGACCTCACACCCAAATTCACTGCATCAGATGACTACTCGAAGGGTAGTATAGAACCAACCAATAGATGGAAAATGTACGCGGATGGAGCATCCAGTGATCAGTTTTATGGCACAGGAGCCATGATAATGACTTCTGAGGGAAGATCGATCTGCAACTTCCTGAAACTCGATTTCCCTGTAACAAACAACGATGCTTAGTATGAAGTCTCGACCACCAGCCTCAAACTTGATAGAGGATTGAGAGTGGAAACTTTACATATCTACTGTGGTTCATGATTGATAGTATGCAAAGTTAAGGAAGTTGATTTTGCTAGGGGGCATTGTCTTGATCCTTATCTCGGCCAGTTCCAAGAGCTACTAGCCGACTTTGCGTATTACATCATTACACACATACTCAGCGAACAAAATCAAAAGAGTCTAGTCACTGGCCAAGCTAGCCAATTTTTGGGACATGCAACAGACATACATTGTTTCGGTTGAGATACTTAATATTCCAAGCATTGACGGATGAAGATCGACCAGATCTTGGAGACAGAGCCAAAAAAGGGATCATGGTTGACTCTTATCAAAGACTATCTACAATGAGGAATTCTTACCAAACGGAGGAATGAAAAACGACAGACCCTTCTCAAAGCTTCATGCCAAATCATCCAAGAAGAAGTCATGTGTAGAAGGAGTTTATCCATTCCCATACTTCGGTGTATCACCCATGATGATATCATATGAGTCTTGAGCGAAGTCTATGAAGAAGAATGTGGCGATTATATCAGCGAGAAAGGCCTGATAAAGAAAATACTCTGCTATGGGTATTACTGACCAACTATCAATCCAGATGTGGTTGATCATGCTAGACAATGCGACAAGTTCAAGGTGTTTGCAAAATAATCCAGGATCCCCGTCGATGGAAATTACTCAAATGGCTAGTCCATAGCCATTGCCACTTGGGGGCACTGACATCATCTTCTTACTGATCTTAAAGGTGGTGCGAAAAACGCCATCATAGCAGTTGATTGCTTCACCGAATGGGCAGATGAAGAACTTTTAACCACGACCAAGAAAAAGAAAATAATCAACTTTATTGTACATAACGTCATTTGTCCTTATGAGCTTCCATGATCCATTATAACTGCAAATGGATAGGTTGAAACTGTGAACAAAATCATAAAGTCTGTTCTGAAGAAAAGTTTGGAAAAGGATAGAGGTAAATGGGTGTATGAACTCCCAACGGCATTATGGGCTTATAGAACTACACATGGGTCCGTGACTGGCCGTACTTCATTCTCCCTTACTCATTGCTTTAAGGTCGTCATCTATGTAAAACTTAAAGTCCCCTCTCATCAAATGGCTGATTACAACCCTTATTTCACAAAAAAATACAAATAAGGAATCACAAATTGAATTGTAATTAAACTAGATGGAATTGGTGACGACTTATGAGCATATAAAACACATCTGAAAGCCAATGGCAAGAACATGTACCCAAACATGCATCTGTACATCCGAAAAAAGTTCGACTTCTTGAAATCAACAGGGAATTGAATTCTCACTTAAGGTTATTAAGAAAAGACTGGATCAAATAGCTAAAGCTTATTGGCCCTGTAGAACGGGACACGAATGGCCACTGATGAACTACAACCCAGGATTTATAATATTAGGAATCGACCAAGCGTCATGACAACCATAGAAGGATACGGCACCTTGGGATGATAAAATTAAAGAATAATGACTATTCAGGAAACATGACAGATTTCTTTCTGTAAACAAGGAATACTCGCTGATTCAAAGCGTGTCACATTGCTTCACACAACACACTTTGGAGGGCAAGTGTTACCCGACACCTTGGGTCGGTTGCAAAAGGACAGTTGAAGATATTATTATTAGCACTAGACAAGATTCTTACCAAGAAGAGCCTGAAGGTATAAGGGTTTGATGCAATCAACATGTTTCGGTATCCCTGGCGCGGTGTGCAGAAGTCACCTACTGTGGGCCGAGGTACCTTGTTCCTAAGTCCATGAGGGAAGCCCAACCCATCTCCGTCTATAAATAGAAGGGCAGAGGCATAGTGAAAAAGGACCTTTTTTCGAGAACACTAGGGAGACCCTGCCATTTTTGTTACTCTCCTCTTGTTAATTCAAACTTGTATGCAAGTGATTGGTTTACGGATTGTATATATATACAAGTGATTGAGAAAGCAATAAAGATTAAACTCAAAGTGGATATAGGCAATTACGCCGAACCAGTATAAATATGGTGTTCTCGTTTTTGTTGTTCTTTTTTCATTGAGTTACACTAGTCTTATGTTCTAATTTACTCTCTTCGTTAATCTCTCTACATAAATTGGTCGTGACTAATGACTTCATAAAGCTGGAAAAGAGTATTCTCTTTATAAAGAGTGTGTATATGTGTGTGTATTTTTGTTTGTGTGTAAAGGTACATTGTAGAATTTCACAAGAGAATCCTGGTCTTTTGATCCATGGTAATGGATTTTTTTTATTCTATTGGCTATCAGTATAGATGGAAAACTATGGATTCCATATCTTGAGAAAACATTAAAACAATTATGATAAGTATCGATGTCGCCCAAATAAGGAAATAGTGGTAAATATTCAACAAAGAGACAAATGGTAAAAAAAAAAATCAAATAAATGTTACAAACTGACAAGTCCTATGTGGTCAGTCACTTAATAGATTTTGTGAAATCAAATTATATCTCTACAACTGGCATAAACACTCTATCACATTTCACCTTTATATTAGCGGAATATTGTGTAAATAGAACATTTATTGGATCTGATATATAGCAGAAATTGCTGGACAAAATCGACACGTAATATTGAAGAACATTGACTCGCAGAGTAAGATGACTCACCTTCAACTTCCGCAGAGTGCAGTGATGGATAAATCCTAAAGTGTAGTTATAATATCTGTAATGATTAACCTCGCCTTTAGCCTTCAGATTTAAATTATTTTTGGTTGTACCATAATGAACAATGCCGGAACGAGGCTCTTCTTGTGTCACCCATGACACAATAACTGCACGGCCATACTGATCACCCTGAGTTATACGGTCCTTCATGGAAAAAGAAAAAGAAAAAAAAGGAAACAATTGTTATAATACAATATTGATATGAATAAAGACGCTTTAGGAGGTAATACATGTACAAGTAAAATACATTTCTCCATAGATTAAACTGTAAAAATGATCAATTCAGATCCTTGATGTAATTTGGTGCTAGGCAGCCTATTATTGAATATATTGAATACTTGTTCTTTACATCTTTTAGATCAAGAAAAAAAGTTTAACCAAATAGCTAATCAAACACAAAAGTGGTTGTAACTAAGAAGCATGTATTGAATATATACATTAGTGCTTGGAAACATAATGGAAATTATACCAAATAAAAATAAATCAAAATTCATTGGCAAATGAAGTCCAATGATGGTAAACATTCACACATATCACATAATTGGAATGGTATCATGAAAAATGAAGCACATGCTCTTGGTACCAAAAAACCAATACAAACTATCATGGTTAACAAATGAAGAGAGAGTTTTGGTATTTTTTTACTATAGTGATGAGTGAATAGGCGTCAACAAAATTTTTACACCATATCAATAAATTTTCTATTAAATTTAGAGGCATATATTATTCAGATTTGCATAGCTAAAAATAGCAATCGTCTTTGAAGAAAAAAACATATACTAAACAAGCATTTGTATCCTAAAAAGGGGGAAAGGAATTTTTTAGAAAAGGGACCGAAAACGCATAGGCTCAAAAGCAAATTATTTATCAATTAATTAACCAGATTTAGGCCAAAAAATTTGTAAACATCGCCCATAAGATGAGTTGACAAATCATTTGAGTTATTCCTAGTTAACTCAGCTAATGAGAAGACCTTGAGCACAAAAAGAATACCATTGTGTCTCATGTATCTGATACATCTTACTGATCGGTTTAATATTAATTATTTTAGTTTACTTGGATTGGATGTGAATGGTTGAGTTTATCGAGGAACATTATACAAATTTTTGAGGATACATTAAATTTAGTTGTAAAGCATGAAATAAATCATACATTACAATTAGATAAGTTGAAGTTTAGTGGATACAGGACGTTTATGATAGAACTACTACGTCCGAAAGTGCCTTTCAATGTGGTGGAATTGACTGTCTGTTAGTAGAAGATGGATGGAGGTTGGTTGGGTGGTTGAGTTTTTGTGTGAATTTCAAGTTTGAGAATTGAGAGTGTATCCTCGAGTCCTCAAATTTAACGTATCCACATGTCCAATTGCAATCCTCACGTCTCATTGCAATCCTCACGTCTCATTGCAATCACTGTCATCTTCCACAGTAACTAAAATTCTCATATGCCATTGCAAACACATAAACACAAATTCATATGTTTCCAAGTTTACCGTATACTCAGTCCTGTTGCAATCATCACCATCTACCACAGTGAATGAATTAACTAACATAATCAACTAATTCACAATGACTAATGAAAATCATTATGGGATAAGGAGGAGAAAGGGCAAATGACTATACTAATCGACCAGTAAATCATTTTTAGTATCAAAACAATGAATGAAAGGGACAACATCAAGGGAGAGAAAATGATGGTGAAAGTATTATTAGTCTTAAGAAAAATATATAAAATTGACTGGAATCATTGGAATCTATAAAGATATAATGCAAAAGGGAAGAACATCCAATATCAAACAACTGGAGAAGTCTGCTTTAAAATAAAACTGAAGGTTGATGCTAACATTGTGTCAATAAAGTTTGGAATGTGTACCGACTTTATACTGCCGATTACTTGGTACTAAAGATAAAACAAGAACAAGAATAAAAGATTAGACTGAGTGACACATTATTATGATTTTTTTACTGGTATCAACGAAATGAATAGTTAGGAAAAGGCAACTAAGAAGTAGAGCTTCTTTATTCAATAATATATATAATCAGCTTATTTTTTGAAAAGCACAATACCTGCTTTTATAGCCCAACTCACTTTGTAACGACATCAACAAGTCAACCAAGTTCACCAAGTAAAGCATTCACATTTCCACTTGTATTTATGCAACATATTCTTTAATAGCATATTCCTTAATGGCAAAACTAACATGGACCGTGCATTTATCCTTTTGTTCCTTGCATTTATGCAACAAATTTTGTTAACTGGCGTTGTAATCATTATATCGTCACATGCTCACTTTTATATTCTTCGCGGGAATATTTTTTCCCCTGCTATAAATGCATCTTCGCTGCAATTATATTTTTCCCTTCTAAGAAAAGCAATAATTATTAATACTATGATAGAAAAAAATTTACACACTCTATCCCTGTAATATAAGGGTACAAAATACTTCAATTAGAGGATACGAGGATCACACCGCTGGTGTTGACGAACGACATTTTGATCGATGATGAAAATCCCTCAAAGGTTCTCAAGATCGGATCTCAACTTAGCCCAAGGATATAAAAGGGGCTGAAAAGATTTCTTCGGATGAACATAGACATATTTTCTTGGATGCATTTCAATATATGTAGAATTTTTCTGAAAATAGCATGTCATACATTGAACGGAGACCTAAGATATCCTCTTGTGAAGCACAAGAGGTACATTATAAAACCAGCATGATCTACGTTGAAGGAAGAAGGATAAGTTAAAGGAAAATTGCTTCATCCACAATGCACTATACCCAATGTTGGTATCGAATCCCATGTTGGTCAATTAGAAAATTGGGAAATGGTGGACGTGCATTGACTATTTTGATTTGTATAACCCATGGCTGAAATACTACTTCCTATTGCCTAGGATCAACTAATTTGTAAATGGAACATCCATACATGACCTGCTATCCTTTATGGATGCGTACTCCAACTACAATCAGATAGTGATGCACCTTCCAAATCAAGAGCATACTAGTTTCATCATAGATTTGTGGTTGTATTCTTACCAAGTCACATGGTTTGGTCTAAAAAAACTCAAAGCTACTTACCATTGCCATGCGAACAGAATGTTTAAAAATCAAATCATAAAAACTATATAAGTTTATGTGGACGATATGCTTGTAAAGTCACGTAGATCGATGATCATATGGGCTATCTCTTAGATATGTTTGATGTAGTTCGAATGCATGTAATGAAGGTCAATCCACTAAAGTGTTCTTTCAAAGATGCATTAGGCATGTTTTTGGGTTTATGTAAACTCTAAGGGCGTTGAAACTAACCGGGAACATATTAAAGCATTAAGTGAGGTTACCACCCCAAAGGCGAGGAAGTAGATGTAGAGCTTGAATGGTTAAGTCGTTGCACCAAGTAGATTCATTTTGAAAGTAATGGACAAATGCATATCATGCTTTGATGCCCTTAAGATAGAGAAAGGAAAGTTCGTATAGACAAAAAAATATCAGTAGGATTTCTAAAATTTGTTGGATCATACGGAGAGACAAACAGTATTGTCAAAGCATTTGGAAGGAGAAGATCATTTTTTTCCCTTGGCAGTGTCTGCTCACACACAAAGGCAGCCTTGGTATGTGAGTAAAGTAGGATCCAAAGGCCATTTTACGATATTAGCAAATGGTTTACCAGAGTAGGAAATAATTATATGAAGCTGGAGAAACTGGTATATTATTTGTTGATTACAATAAGGAGACCATATTTTGGCTCACCTCATAAGGATGCTGACCGATCAACCATGGAGGCAAGTTCTCTGTCGACCCCAGACTTCAAGAAGATTAATAAAGTGGCTAAAGTAATCAACTACTGAGGCAAGTTCTGCATTGACCCAAGACTTCGGGAAGATTAATAAAGTGGAATGTCAAGTTAAACCAGTATAATATAATGTATCATTCTAGGAAGAAGATCTAAGGACAGGAATTGGATGATTTCTTTGCTGAATTCATGTCCGAGATGCTTGGGTGGAAGAGGAACAGGATCAGCTTTCTCAATGAAAGATATACACACATGGAGCCTCTAATGTGCATGATTTGGAGGTAGTAGTAGTTCTAATGACATTGAAAGGACGAAGGATATGTTACGCTATACGACTAGAATTCTCGATGATGAACAATGAAGATGTGTATGGAGTGTTGATTACAAGACTCAAAATAGTAAAGGAACTAAGACTCAAGACATTGCATATATTCGTCGACTCTAAGTTGGTGGTCTTTCTAGTGAAGAAGGAATTCCATGATAAGTAAGCAAGACTTGCCCTTACTTGACAATAAGTATTGTAAATGCTAAATGACATCAAACATTACAAGTTAAAGCACATCCCTAGTGAATAAAATATGAAAGCTGATTCACTAGTCATATTAGCCAGTTTGGGGATGCACGACTTCCGAGAATCGTAGCAATGGAAGTTTTGTCAGCTCCAAGCATCGACATGATGGATGTTGATTGGACCTTGGAGGCTAAGGAAGAAAATGAGTCGTGGATGAGTCCAATGAGGGAATATTTGCTAAAGCAGGCTTCCTTAATGGAAGGAGCGAATGACAAAAACTCCTATGTAAAGTACCGTGGTTGATTATGTAGGAAGAAGTATTATGTATGAGAGGATTCTCAATTCGCTTGCCGAGGTATGTCACCAAAGATGAAGCTAGGAAGATCCTTTCAGATGTACATGTAGGAAGCTATGGTCATCAAATTGAGGGGCAGACGTTGCTGAAGAAGATTTTTTATTTTGGATACTTATGGCCAACAGTCTACTAGGATATAACTGACTATTCTAGAATTTGTGACAAGTGTCATAGGTTTATGAATATACTATTATTCGGAATTTTGACCCGGCTATATTCAAATTGGCTGCACAAGTTAGACTTAACTGTCATCAAGGCCGGTAACCCATAGCGATGATTGTGAGGTCCAGAAATCAAGTGCAGGAAATGTTATGAAGTGACGATCAATCGAGACCAAGAGATGGACTTCTAGAATATTCTAAGTACGGAAAAGTACCTCTCCCAAGTGGTGATCAGTGCCTATCCCTTCCCCCAATGGATTAGTACATATCCTTAATTTTTGTTCCAAACTAGGTGAGATCGATAAAGAGTGACAAGGATGGCCCTACGAGGCTACATTTCAAATCTCAGGTAGTTTGTATGCTCAAGTTATGGACAAATACTTCACCTAAGAAAGGGATCATATAAAAAGGATCAAATCGTATTCATCCCAACAATGCAACTCAATGGAAAACGATCGTTATCTAAAAACCCAAAAGTCCAATGCACTTGAAACTTTAGAAACAAGAAGAGTGGACACTAAGGAGTCCACCTTAGGAATTGCACCCCAAGATGAAAAAGTAAGAAGCCTCGACCCTCTTCCCTCTAAGGCATCGGCTAGAATCAGACAACATCACATATTGCAATAATGTGATCGATAATTCAAGTTCTACTAATCCAATTGGCATGAAACTTAGAGGCTAAGCGTATTACCACATGTAGAAGCTCCTACAGGGATCGCACCTCCAAACTCCTCCCAAATAGGAATTGGCCCTGATCCCTATTCCTTGGGATTTGGGCCATGCGATCCTTTATGTGGGCCTCTATGGATCAGGAGAGTCTTCTGCTTAATTTTCTGCGAGATATTACGCCATCTTCCTCTATAAATACAGACTTTATTGTTCATTTTGGGGACCTTTACGCTGCTTGTTGCTTTGTACTCTTTTGTTGCTTTGTACTCCATTTACAAAGTGATTAATAAAAGCTATATCATCAAAGTGAACATAGGCAAACAACGCCGAACCATTACAAATTAATGTGTCTCTATTATTAGCTTATTTATTATTACTTTGCTGCTATATTCATTTTGTTTATATTTATTATTCTTAATTTATTCCTCTACAAAATCTTTATTGGTTATTTATGTCAATTTTTTATGCAAACAGATAACAAGAGCCTTGTATACTGAGATTATGCAAATAGTTAGCTCTTGGCCATTTATGGCTTATAGAATATAAATCATTGGTTTGCTGCTGATGTCGAGAGGAAGAATAAAGTATGTCATAGAGCTTGTGGATTACTTCACAAAATGGGTTGAAGTGGAACCGCTTGCAACGATAACTTTGAAGAAAGTGATCAACTTTGTGGCAAAGAAAATTTTGTAAAGCTTTGGAGTTCCATAGAAGATAATCACAGATAATGAAACTTAATTCGAGAGGGCTGATTTAAAGAATTTTATGCTTAGTGCTGAATTGAGGAGAGCTTCTCGGCATTAGCACACTTTTAGGCGAATGGACAAGTGGAGGTGGTGAACAAGATCATTGAGTCCATCATTAAGAAGAGATTGAAAAGAGCCAATGGCAATCAGGTCGCTGAGTTATCACACTCAGTATAGGCTTATAGGATGATCCATAAGTCCACGATAGGCCATATCTATTCGCTTTGACCTACGGAACCAAGGCCATGATGTCGATCAAATTTTTATTCATTTCTCATAGAATATTGAAATTTGATATCAAGATGAATGAGGAATTCTTGCTTGAGTCTCTCGACTTGGTTGAAGGAAAAAGAGAAGAGGCTTCTCGTAGAGTAGATACTCGCTAGATAAGAGTAGCGAAGCAATTTTACACCAAGGTCAGAAATTGTACCTTTGAAATAGGCGACCTTACTTTGAAACGGGCATTTCCTAGCACATGGTCACTTAGTCAAAATTTGGAAGGTCCCTATGTGATTGCACAGAAGCTTAGAGAGGAACTTTTAAAGCTATCGACTGTTAATGGGACCTGTAACGACCCATAATTTCTGTCATTTGAAATTCGTATATTTAATTTATTTTAAATATTAACAAGTAAAATTTGTAAGTCGAATAAATTTTATTTCGAATATCTAGATTTAATTGGATAATTTAAATCGATAATTTAATATTTGAAATTACAGAAATAATTGGAAATTGGGTTTAATGTGATTAAAAATGATTCGTAAAGTTGTATTAAATCACATTAGAGTCAGAATGATGTTATAGAACTTTTAAAATCGAATTAAAAGTTAATTTATGGAAATTGAATATTTTAATATTTAATTGACGAGTTAAAATAGCCATTTTTCAAACAGTCTCGGATTTCGTCGAAACTAGTTTCATCAGATCCGTAATGTTATATTATGGTATGGTTTAAAATTTCGTGTCAATTGGACTTACGGTTTGTCCGGGGCAAGCTAAAACGCTTAGAAATCGATTCGAGTGAATTTTGAATTCAAATAGTCGATTCAAAAACTTATCTTTCAAATATGATTGAATTGGCTCCCGATATATATTTCATTGCATTCGGAATGGAGGTAAAACATTATAAATGTCAGGCGGCACGCTTCGTTTGGAGTTCGGAAAAATCTCGGATGAATAGTCTTTCGATATTTTCTATAAAAGGACCTCACATCTTCTATTTTACACTCAAACCCTAATTCTAACCCTAACCGCCAGAAACATTTTAATGGCCGAAAATTTAGATCGTTTTCCCTCTGATCTCTCTCAATCCTCTAACTTTCATGTCTCGCCTTCAACTAGAAGATGGTAGAGCTCGTCGAGAGGTAGATATTCAACGGTCAAGATCTGATTTCGAGCTGTGGATCGATGGGAAATTCGCTGCGTTCGCATACGGTGGCGCACGTTTTCCCCACACGTGTGAGCGATCGAGTGGGTCATGGCTTCAGCCGAGGGAAGAGCGCTGGGTGGCCGTTCGTTTGCCGTAGTTCGATCGACGTTGAAGCCAACGAGGAAGGCTCGAAAATTAGGGCAAAGAACGACGGCATGGGTTTCGGTCACGTATGATTTACCTGGAGATGGAAGAAGATGTAGTGCATGGCCAGGATTGCAGGGGCTTGGAACGAACGGCAGAGATAAATTCTAGGTTTAAAAATAAAAAAATAAAATTGTAAATTATTTTATTATAAATTCGTTCAAACTTTAAAAAGCTGTAACTTTTTCATAGGAGGTCCGTTTTAGACGAAACGAATTGCGTTGGAATCGTATTCGCCAACACCACGCGATGGAGCTAGATTGGAGTTGATTGGAGCTAGTGAAATTTTTGGGTAAAATTAAACGCGCGTTTAATTTTATTCGAAATAAAACACTGAAACCGTTATTGCAATCAAGGTGAGAACTTCTCACTCAACCGACATTGTTTCGATTTAAATTTTAAACGTTAGATTTAAAATTTCTTGATTTTGTGATTGAATGATAAATTTTTATCTACTATATTGAAATAGACCCTATACACCGTATATTAAGCGGATGTTATTTATTAAACACATATACCGCGATATTCCATCTTGAAGTGGAATTGGTATTATATATGTACTTGGAGTTGATTTTCCCGCATTATATAGCGGATGAGACCCTATTGCGCCGCATATTAGCGGATAATATTTTATATGAACCCTTGTACCGTGATATTCTGTATTGAAACGGGATTGGTATTGTGCTAACATCTGTGGATGCAGGGAAATAGGTTGGAGGGATCCAACTGGATTCCTCAACAGTATTAATTTATTTATAGATATTGTGATATATTCTGTTATCATATGATATATGATGTTTTGGATGCCGTGATTGTTATATTTAGTGCTATTGCAGCATTGGGCCTATTTTGGAGTTTTAAAATTTTCTAAGTGATGATTTTCAAATTTAAAAGGATTTTTAAAGTGATTTTTGAAAGTATACGTTTTATTGAATTTTGGAGTTGATTCATTTTAAATAAATAAACGTTATAATTTTTAATGTTATAAAAATTACGATTTTTATGAAATATAACCGAAATGTGATTTTTGAAATAAGTAGTTGATTAATTTGTAAAATGGTTTAAATTGGGATTTTTTAATTATTATAAACAGTTTATGTAAAAGATTTATAAAAACTGATATTTATAAATTAAAATATTGGAATTATAAAACGAGTTTTTGTAAGTGTTAGAATGAAGTATAAATGGTTTTCATAAGTGAATGAAATTTATAGATTTATAAATTGTGAAGTCATAAAATGAATAGATTTTGTAAAATAAAAGTTTTATAAGAAATTAACTTATAAATTGGATTTTGGCATTTAAAGAGGATATGGATAGAATTTATTAATAAAGCAATTCTATAAGTTGAAGTTGTTATAAAATATCAATGGAATTTATAAACATTGTTTTATAAATCCAAAATCGACTTATTTTGATAAGTTAAGTATTATAGCTTATTAAAGGAGATATATTCACCATTAATTGAAGTGAACATTTGGCAAATTATCTAATTTATGGAAGATTAATAAAAAGGGCCTAGTGATTGTTATGGTGCTGAATATTTGTTGGTTTGCTTTGATAGTTAAATAATCGACTATCAATATTTACCTTTAAATGGGTATTTGTTGTGAATTGCTTGAATTTGAATGCTACATTTATTTTAAAATAAGCGCTCGTTATTCGGTTTAGCCGGGAGAGGACCTTTATGTCATAAATCCCATTCCGAATAGTGATATGTCATAATGGATAGCATTTGAAGACCGGCGCTGAAGACCGGATATTTTCGAAAACGAAAGGATTACCGTCGAATGGCTCTACATCGGCTGATCTCCGATATAGAGATTTTATCACCCTTTGTGATGGGAATTCTGGTCGTGACTAGTGAATATCCGGATTGCAAGGGCTTCTTTGGAAGTGCCTTCGGTTCCGTTCGATCCTAGAACGGACTTGTATGGTTGTGTATCTGACATTACAAATTTGAGATGTAAAGCTGGTTCTATCAAATACATTTCTGTTGGTGGCGGAGAATTTATTTTCTTAGCTTAACACCCTTCTCTGAGACGTACGAGCTCAGAGGTTATGTAGTTACTAGTGATATATTCCCAATTTGGTAACGTGGCATGCTGAGTGTTGCTGATCATTTGTTGATCAAAGCATAGCTTTTGTATAAAATGTAGCTTTGTGGATGAGACTTCGTCGGACCTCACACCTTGGAAATGGTCAAAACAGAAAAGATGCAGCAAGGTTATTAGGGGATAGCGCCCCCTTAGTGTATGTCATTCCTTCTGGATAGAGGTGGTATTATGGTATGGAGCCCTGATACTTAACCTATGTTGTTGCTGCAAACTTATTATTTTGTGGTTGTTGTGAATCCCGGGATTTAGGTCGGTTACGACCGGGGGTTGGCATATTCGTGTCAGTTGTTACGCATCTAGGGGTAACCCGGCCTTATGTTGGTAGAGATCCGGTTAGATTCTCAGGGCGTCCTTCTAGAGGCGTACCCATGTGGCAATGGGAAGTTCCTTGGCCTGACCATTTGTTGGAAATCCAAATTCCAATACGCACCTTGTACGGTTTTAGTTGTAGAACCTGCCATTTACTTATGGTGGTCACCACTGTTTAGATGGTAGCTATGGTAGGCATACGATACTGGTCGTATGTTGGCTAAGATTTATTTTATACTTTCGAAATGTTTTCCTACACCTTGCACTTATAGTAATAATATCAAAGAAAATTTGCGTATCAAGCATATTTGACTATCATAAGGGGAAATCTCTTTCGATTCCGCGTTTACATTGTGTGTGTGCGGGAGGCCTTATGGTAGTCTCGTTTTCTAAAAAGCATTGCGGATCTATTTAAAATATTTCTTTGTTTGTTTTTAAAAGATAAACTGTTTTAAGTTCTCACACCAGTCTCAGACTGACCTGGAGTTTATTGTTCCCTTCCTAAACTCTGGGTGCCTATCATTTTCCACACGAGCAGTCTAGAGTTAGGTTATCAGGTTATTCTGGAATTCAGGAGTTGTTGTAAAGATCTGGAGGCAAGCTGGATGGCTTGGCGTATCAACTAATATACAGTATTTCTTTTCCTCTGTTTTTTGTTGTAAACTCTGATAATGTAATGTAATGTGATGTAATGTAATAACTGATATATTTCTTTGTTTTAAAGATTATTCGTTTATCTATTATATGCTGTTCTGCTGCGATTGTGAGATTCTGATATTGTTTCAGTTGCTTTTTCTTTCTTTCTTCTTCTATCTTCTACCTCTTCTTTTACCTTAACGGTTTGATTTTCCAGCATTCGATTACTCGGAAGTTGATACAGTGGATGTATTAATGTCGACTTTCGTGAGACGAAAATTTTCGTTCGTGAAAATCTGGTATCAGAGCATCTGGTTAAGCGACAACCTTGGCTCTGTTGGGAATTACTCATTAGAGATAGAGTCAGTAGTACTCTAGAATGAGTGTGAGTGTAATAATAGATATGAGCGCGTATTTGTTAGTGAATATGAAATTGTTTTGTATTATGTTGACTTATCGGTTGATTGTTTATAGATTCTGGTCGGTGCAGTCTAGCTAACTGTATCGATAGGGGTTTCTAAACTCTTAAACGAGATAAACTGACATAGTATCATTTTAAATTGGGTAGATGAAATAATTTTAACTCGATTATATTTTACATATAAAGTAAATAATTTTTCAGAAATTATTAAAGTGTATATGAATTGATTATTTGGTTGTTGAAATGTAAGAATATATATAAGTTAATTAAAAGAATGAATTATATAAGCAAATGAATTATTAAGTATGGAATTATAATTAATGTGATTTACAATTGTGAAATAATCTTATATACACAATAAGTGAAATGATATAAGTAAAAGATTTGTAAATGTGATTTATGAATATAAAAGGAATTTTTTTTGAAAGAATATTAAGCACTGAATTCACTACTGTTGCTGGGAAATAGTAAGGTGATGACTGCAGCATCATCAGTGTCATTTTTGAGTTTCTGTGTGATGGATTTGCTACCATAGTAAATTGAAAATTGAAGTTTGGTTGTGATAAACAAATTTGAAAATAAAAATCCAAGATGAAATTGTTGAATATAAGTAATCAAGTTTTGAACTTATAATATGAGATAATAAATTTAGCTTTGGTAAAATTAATGGATTTGGAAGTTTAAATATATAAGTTGTATAACTTATTAAATGTGACAATGTAAGTGAAACCAAATGGTAAAATGGTTAAACAATTTTGTTAAGTAAAATGAGATATGAATTTGAATAAGTGACGAAATTTAGTTTTGGTAAAGTTAAAGGATTTAGGTTAGCATAGTAAATATATGATGTGAAAATGTAACTAAAGAAAGTTAAATAGATTGAATTGAATTAGATAGGTGATTATTTAGTATGGATTTGAAGATTTAAGTTAAGTTAAACAAATGATGTTTGAAATGGAATATTACTTGAGTAATGTTGAATGAAGTTGATTTTGGTATCGAAGTAAATTAATAAAGTGAATTAAATGGATATGAACTTGAGTTATATAAATGAAATTCAACTTTTGTGGTTAAATGAATTAGCAATTGAATTGATGAATTGAATATTAATCAATCGAATGTAAAAGAATTGATATAGAATAATAAATGTAAGTGTTAATTCATTAGAAGCTAATGAAGTTGAAGAAAATTTAATAATTGAATGAAGTCAATTAGATATTAAACCAATTGGAAATTTAACGTGTTAAACTAAATTGAATGTGAATTTGATAAATTTGGTTATGTTTATTATACGTTGGTTGTTAGTAGATTGTATAGAAAATTCATATGAAATTTAATAAATGAAAATGAAAGCCATAAATCATTGAATTCAAATCGAAAGCAAGTAAATCTTAAATAGAATTGAATTTGATTTGGAAGTAAACAAACTTGAATATGAATTAGTGAATGTAAACTAATTTAATATGATTAAATGAATGTTAGTAAAATCATCCAATGTTAATGAATCAAATGTGATTTAAATTGGAAAAACCAATTCAATTGAATATTAATGAGAAGTGAAAGTGTATTGATTTGGTTATTGATTGATTGGATAGATTATGGATGTTAGTTGAATGCTAGTTGGTTGATGGTTGAATTTATTGCTTTTGATTGCATTTTCTATATTGGCACATAAAGTTGTTGGTATATGTTGTATATTGACATTATTTTCATATAAACATGTTTCTCATTGTTTGTTGAGTGTTTAGTAGGTGCGGATTGCGCTTGCTTCACATTTGGAGCTCGCTTTCACGCTATATTAGCCGTATATGCTCGCTAATAATATATAAGGTACATATCTCGGATTACATATCGTACTTTTACACTTTTCCCCCTATGGGATGCCTCATTACTTTGATGAGATGTATATTTGTGATATATATATATATATATTACCGTTTTTTTGGATCAAGCCGCGCAAAGGAGACTATGGCGAATTTTTCTGAAAATTTAAGGCGTTAGAATATTTTTGAGAAAATCGGAAAATTTTGAAAACTATAACTTTGATTTTGGAGTGGAAAAGTTAAACGATATAGATTGAAAAGATAACTAAGCATGATTTGAAAACTTAGTGAAATTATTGTTAGAAGTTTAACTATGGATTTTGGAAAAGTTAAAATGTTTAAATGAATTTGAAATTAAATTTGAACAAATGGTTTTGGAAAGTTAATGGATTCTGTAACTTTTTCTTACTTGGAAATTTCGAGGACGAAATTCTTTTAAGGGAGGAAGTTTGTAACGACCCAGAATTTCTGTCATTTTAAATTCATATATTTAATTGATTTTAAATATTAACAAGTGAAATTTGTAGGTCGAATAAATTTTATTTCGAATATCTAGATTTAATTGGTTAATTTAAATCGATAATTTAATATTTGAAATTACAGAAATAATTGGAAATTGGGTTTAATGTTATTAAAATGATTCATAAAGTTGTATTAAATCATATTAGAGTTAGAATGATGTTATAGAACTTTTAAAATCGAATTAAAAGTTAATTTGTGGAAATTGAATATTTTAATATTTAATTGACGAGTTAAAATAGCCATTTTTCAAACGGTCTCGGATTTCGACGAAACTAGTTTCATCGGATCCGTAGTGTTATATTATTGTGTGGTTTCAAATTTCATGTAAATCAGACTTACGGTTTGTCCGGAGCAAGCTAAAACGCGTAGAAATAGATTCGAGTGAATTTTGAATTTAAATAGTCGATTCAAAAACTTATCTTTCAAATATGATCGAATTGGCTCTCGATATATATTTCATTGCGTTCGGAATGGGGGTAAAACATTATAAACGCTAGGCGGTACGCTTCTTTGGAGTTTGGAAAAATCTCGGATGAATAGTGTTTCGATATTTTCTATAAAAGGACCTCACATCTTCTATTTTACACTCAAACCCTAATTCTAACCCTAGCCGCCAGAAACATTTTAGTGGCCGAAAATTTCGATCGTTTTCCCTCCGATCTCTCTCAATCCACTAATTTTCATGTCTCGCCTTCAACTAGAAGATAGTAGAGCTCGTCGAGAGCTAGATATTCAACGGTCAAGATCTGATTTCAAGCTGTGGATCGATGGGAAATTCGCCGCGTTCGCTTACGGTGGTGCACGTTTTTCTCACTCGTGTGAGCGATCGGGTGGGTCATGGCTTCAGCCGTGGGGAGAGCGCTGGGTGGCCATTCGTTTGCCGTAGTTCGATCGACGTTGAAGCCAACGAGCAAGGCTCGAAAATTAGGGCAAAGAACGACGGCATGGGTTTCGGTCGCGTATGATTTACCTGGAGATGGAAGAAGATGTAGTGCACGACCAGGATTGCAAGGGCTTGGAATAAACGGCAGAGATCAATTCTAGGTTTAAAAATAAAAAGAAAATTGTAAATTGTTTTATTATAAATTCGTTCAAACTTTAAAAAGCTATAACTTTTTCATACGAGGTCCGTTTTGGACGAAACGAATTGCGTTGAAATCATATTTGTGAACACTACGCGATGGAGCTGGATTGGAGTTGATTAGAGCTAGTGAAATTTTTAGGTAAAATTAAACGCGCGTTTAATTTTATTCGAAATAAAACGCTGAAACTGTTATTGGAATCAAGGTGAGAACTTCTCACTCAATCGAAATTGTTTCGATTTAAATTTTAAATAGTTAGATTTAAAATTTCTTGATTTTGCGATTGAATGATAAATTTTTATCTACTGTATTGAAATAGACCCTATACGCCGTATATTAAGCGGATGTTATTTATTAAACACATATACCGCGATATTCCATCTTGAAGTGAAATTGGTATTATATATGTACTTGGAGTTGATTTTCCCGCATTATATAGCGAATGAGACCCTATTGCGCTGCATAATAGCGGATAATATTTGATATAAACCCATGTACCGCGATATTCCGTATTGAAACGGGATTGGTATTGTGCTAACATTTGTGGATGTAGGGAAATAGGTTGGAGGGATCCAACTGGATTCCTCAACAGTATTAATTTATTTACAGATATTGTGATGTATTCTGTTATCATATGATATATGATGTTTTGGATGTCGTGATTGTTATATTTAGTGTTGTTGCAGCATTGGGCCTATTTTGGAGTTTTAAAAATTTTAAAGTGATGATTTTCAAATTTAAAAGGATTTTTAAAGTGATTTTTGAAAGTATACGTTTTATTGAATTTTGGAATTGATTCATTTTAAATAAATAAACGTTATAATTTTTAATGTTATAAAAATTATGATTTTTGTGAAATATAACCAAAATGTGATTTTTGAAATAAGTAGTTGATCAATTTGCAAAAAGGTTTAAATTGGGATTTTTGAATTATTATAAACGGTTTATATAAAAGATTTATAAAAATTGATATTTATAAATTAAAATAATGGAATTATAAAACGAGTTTTTATAAGTGTTAGAATGAAGTATAAATGGTTTTCATAAGAGAATGAAATTTATAGATTTATAAATTGTGAAGTCATAAAATGAATAGATTTTGTAAAATAAAAGTTTTATAAGAAAATAACTTATAAATTGGATTTTGGCATTTAAAGGGGATATGGATAGAATTTATTAATAAAGTGATTCTATAAGTTAAAGTTGTTATAAATATCAATGGAATTTATAAACATTTTTTTATAAATCCGAAATCGACTTATTTCGATAAGTTAAGTATTATAGCTTATTAAAGGAGATATATTCACGATTTTGGACAGTGGATAATCCTTTAAATAAAATGTGTAGAAATGTTGAATTTGGTTAACGAAGTATATTCACGATTTTGGACAGCGAATAATATATTAAAGAAATGGTTTAGGAGGTGATGTTTTAAATAGAATTAAAACGATTAAAGATGTTTTAAAAAAGCATTAACTATTGAAACCTTTATATTTCAACATTCACTGTTGAAATAAACGTTTTAGAGAAATAAGGAAATGGTGGACTATAACACTATTGTTATAGTAAATGATTTTTCGAAAGGAAATGTTTTTTTATACGGTATTGTGATTTATATATCTATCTTAATTTTGAATCCCTATACTAGTGATTTTGGGTTGTCGTAACGATGTTTTACGCAACATTCGTTTTGACTCTAATGAATGTGTTTAAGAGAATGTTTTCCTTAAAGAATAAAATATATACTTAATCGTGTTTTAAGTATATTGATTATTTTCTAAGTGTTGAAAGTAAATATATTTATGAATTACTTATTGTTAAATAAGTATTTGGAAATGTTTTTCCAATATGAAGTGAAATATTTTGAGATTATATCTTTTAAAGATTAATTGAAATGAATATTTGGCAAGTTATTTAATTTATGGAAGATTAATAAAAAGGGCCTAGTGATTGTTATGGTGCTGAATATTTGCTGGTTTGCTTTGATAGTTAAATAACCGACTACCAATATTTACCTTTGAATGGGTATTTGTTGTGAATTGCTTGAATTTGAATGATACACTTATTTTAAAATAAGCGCTCGTTATTCGGTTTAGCCGGGAGAGGACCTTTGTGTCATAAATCCCATTCCAAATAGTGATATGTCGTAATGGATAGCATTTGAAGATTGGTGTTGAAGACCGGATATTTTCGAAAACGGAAGGATTACCGTCGAATGACTCTACATCGGCTGATCTTCGATATAGAGATTTTATCACCCTTTGTGATGGGAATTCCGGTCGTGACTAGTGAATATCCGGATTGCAAGGGCTTCTTTGGAAGTGCCTTCGGTTCCGTTCGATCCCGGAACGGGCTTGTATGGTTGTGTGTATGACATTACAAATTTGAGATGTAAAGCTGGTTTCTAACAAATACATTTCTGTTGGTGGTGGAGAATTTATTCTCTTAGCTTAACATCCTTCTCTGAGACGTACGAGCTCAGAGGTTATGTAGTTGACGGTTACTAGTGATATATTCCCAATTTGATAACGTGGCATGCTGAGCGTTGCTGATCATTTTTTGATCAAAGCATAGCTTTTGTATAAAGCATAGCTTTGTGGACGAGACTTCGTCGGACCTCACACCCCAGAAATGGTCAAAACAGGAAAGATGCAGCAAGGTTATTAGGGGATAGCGCCCCCTTAGTGTATGTCATTCCTTCTGGATAGAGGTGTTATTATGGTATGGAGCCCTGATACTAACCTATGTTGTTGCTGCAAACTTATTATTTTGTGGTTGTTGGTGAATCACGGGATTTAGGTCGGTTACGACCGGGGGAGGGCATATTCGTGTCAGTTGTTACCCAGCTAGGAGTAACCCGGCCTTGTGTTGGCAGAGATCCGGTTAGGTTCTCCGGGCGTCCTTCCAGAGGCGTACCCATGTGGCAATGGGAAGTTCCTTGGCCTGACCATTTGTTGGAAATCCAAACTCCAATACGCACCTTGTACGGTTTTAGTTGTAGAACCTGCCATTTACTTATGGTGGTCACCACTGTTTAGATGGTAGCTATAGTAGGCATACGATACTGGTCGTATGTTGGCTAAGATTTATATTATACTTTCGAAATGTTTTCCTACACCTTGCACTTATAATAATAATATCAAAGAAAATTTGCGTGTCAAGCATATTTGACTATCATAAGGAGAAATCTTGTCCGATTCTGCGTTTGCATTGTGTGTGTGTGTGGGAGGCCTTATGGTAGCCTCATTTTCTAAAAAGCATTACGGATCTATTTAAAATATTTCTTTGTTTATTTTTAAAAGATAAACTGTTTTAAGTTCACACACCAGTCCCATGACTGACCTGGAGTTTATTGTTCTCTTCCTAAACTCCGGGTGCCCATCATTTTCCACACGGGCAGTCTAGAGTTAGGTTATCAGGTTATTCTGGAATTCAGGAGTTGCTGTAAAGATCAGGAGGCAAGCTGGATGGCTTGGCGTATCAACTAGTATACAGTATTTCTTTTCCGTTGTTTGTTATTGTAAACTCTGATAATGTATTGTGATGTAATGTAATAACTGATATAGTTCTTTGTTTTAAAGATTATTCATTTATCTATTATATGTTGTTCCACTGAGATTGTGAGATTCTGACATTGTTTCAGTTGCTTTTTCTTTCTTTCTTCTTCTATCTTCTACCTCTTCTTTATCCCTAACGGTTCGGTTTTTCGGCATTCGATTGCTCGGCAATTGATATAGTGGACGTATTAATGTCGACTTTCATGAGTCGAAAATTTCCGTTCCTGACAGGACCCAATTCCATGGGAATGGAATAGCATGTACTTACGGTGCCATTCACTTGAATTCATTTTTGAAAATAAGACATCATACTTGTTGCAATTTGATGTAATAAGGCAGAAATATTTATTGATGTACTAAAAAAATGTAAATGATATTTGAAGTACTAGATATTATATAATGTTTATACAATTGAGATATGTTTATTTTATTTCAATTTTGCCGTGAGTGTTTTCCAATTTCCCATATTAATTTTAGATCTAAATTATATAACCAACGGTCCACTGCATTTAATGTCTGAGATTAGTGTGCATGTGTATTTGACGTCAATTATAACTAATTATAAACATTACAAATAGTGGGGAATCACACATTCTCTGAGAGGACCCGATTTTCTCACCATAGAAAATCGCATCATCTTGAAGAAAGAAAGGGATAGAAAAGAGAAAAGAAAGAAGTGAAAAAAGAAACAACACAGAATCTTAACAGCGAAATGAATAGATTATATTAATAACATAAATGTTACATAGTTTACAACCATTATCAGAGTTACATAGATTACACATCACATACTAGACAGTTATAAACACCTGTCTAGTTATAAAACTCAATACAGTACAAGGAAAACTACTCAGAGAAACCAACACAGCGGAATTCTATATATCTACATGCAGAAGCCTCCTGCTCCATTGCTCCTTCACAATTTGTCAAAGCTAACCTGAATCCCTTGGCTACTCGTAAAAATTTGAGTACCCAAGAGTTTAAGAAAATACGAGATAAACTCCGGGTCAGACATGGGTCTGGTGTGAGTAACAGGTTAAGGTTGCTTAACTTTCAAAAACCGTTTGAAAAGAAAGGTATCACGTAAGACTTCCCATACATGAACATGGAAAAGTTTTTACCTTACGCTAACCAAAACATTTGATAGGAAATCCAGTGATATTATAATAGGTCTAGGGTTTTCAAGTAAATATGAAATAGCCGAAATTGTTACATCTATTAAATTCCATCTACTAGCCACAAAAGTGGGTAATACAATCAAAACCGTTGGCACTTATTGGATTTTGGATTCCATACAATGGCAGGGCTACCGGGGTACCGCCCGTCACAGACATGGCCTAGATCAACATACTGAGGTTTACTCCCAATCCCTTGCAACACAAGGCCGGAACCATCCCTTACTGGACAGTTCCGAACAAGACAACACCGACAATTGGAGCTCACAACCGTCCACACAGCCGAAATAAAAGGGACCTCTAGACAGGGGAAAATCTCGTCCTACTTAGGCATGACCCACTTAGCCATGCTGCACCTCCCATGTTTTATCCATTCCCGGTTGATGAGGCTTGAGGCTACGATTACCTTTAATCAGAACACATCACTTAGAGTGCTCATCGTCCGCCTGACGATGTTCTGAAAGCATTCAATCAATACAAGTTCGTTCCGGGTTCGAACGAAACCGAAGGCATTATCTCGTTACACTCATTTTGGAATCACCCTCAGAGTTAACGACGATAACCCTTGCACTCTGAATCTTCATCTTCACTTGAGATTCACGACCTATCGTTCATTTGGATCGATCTGGTTTTCGGATGTCCAAATATGGAAACCCGATCCCGGTCTCATCGAAATCCAAAATGTGTCTTTTAGGTCCAAGTTGTTTTAAAGTTTAAAACAATTCAATTATCTATATACACACAGATAGATAACTCACAAATCACAATAGATAATCAACATTATCATAATAAACAGATGATCCACATTATCTTTATAAACAGATAATCCATACTATCATCAAAATAGACAATCCATATCATTATCACAATGCAACCAAAGCATCATACCACACAACATTACTTATCTCATTTCTGAGATCACAACCATTCAAGGCAATCAATATCATCCATTCATACATAAGCAATGATTTACTTAATCACAATATAATTAATTTAAAATGAATTAAATTAATTACCTCCATCTCTAATTAATTTAAAATGAATTAAATTAATTAATTCACCTTTAATATATTTAAAATAAATTAAATTAATTACTTCATCATTAAATCTTGCTTACTTAACCATTTAATTGATTATAAATCAAATAATCAATGAAATTAATCACCTTAATTAATCACCCTTAATTAATTATCCTTTAATTACATTCAAGTAATTATCCTTAATTAATTATACAAATTAATTATTCTCGACCAAAAACAATAATTAACCTTTAATTACTTCAATTAGTTAATTAACTATAATTAATAACATTAATCCTTAATTAATTACATTAATTAAATACTTTTAATCACTTATTATTCATTAATTAATCTTATTTAATCAACTTTAATTACATCATTAATTGTATTAATTAATGATCCTTAATTATATTTTAATTAATTATCCTCTTAAATTAATTACCTCAAGTAATTAACCCATAAATATTAATCCCTCTTGATTAACCGTATTCAGTAATTAACTAACTTAATTACTTCATTAAAATAAATAAATTATTCCTTAATTAATTTCTTAATTAATCCCTTGATTAATTACAAAGTAATTATACTCCAAATTACTTCCATTCTTAAAACATCTTTAATTAATTACAACCTGTAATTATCAATCAATTACTTCACTAAGTAATTTTCAATCCATTAATTACATTAAGTAATTATCATCAAAACATCAAGTGTTTAAAATTAATTAAACTTAATTAATCAAATTAAACAATCACATTTAACACAATTAATTACCTTAAGTGATTAATTTCTTAATTACTGCATTAAGCAATCACATTTAAACAATTCACAAATGATTATCATTTAATTAATTAATCTAATTAATTATTAAAAATTAACCACATTAATTAATTGTTAAATAATCCTGGTTAATGACCTTCATTAACCATCCTTTAATTACCTCCATTAAGAAATTAACTTAAGTTAACCTTTATTAATTACAATTTAAATTATCTTTAATTATCCATTAATTAAACTCTACTTATTTAATTAATTAAGTGTTAACTGTAACTTAATTAATCCTAAATTATTTAATTAATTAACCTTGATTATAACTTAATTGTTTAATTAATAAATCTTTAATCATTAGTTAATAATCTAATTAATGATCTTAATTACAAATTGATTAACCCTTGATCAATTATTTATTAATTCCTAATCAATTAATTAATTAAATTAACTAATTATTCCTTAATTACCTCATTAATTAAATTAATTTAAAAACATTCATCTTAATAAGATTTTAAGACAAAACATTCCTTAATTATGACTAAATTATCATTGACAAATTTATTTGAAAACAAATTTACTTTTGAACTTATTTTAAAATTTCATTTCAAATATGAATTTTAAAATGAATATAATTTAAACTTAACAACGTTAAACAATTTAAAACTTTTTTTTAAAATTACAAGGCAAACAAGTGCTTGTCACATAAAAGAAATTCATAAGGGTTCAATTCAAATTCATTTTTAAAATTCAATATTTTAAATTTACACTTTGTTTAAATCTTTCAAATTTAAAAACTTCTTTTAATTTCAAAAACTGAAGTTCATATTTAATTTTTTGCTTTCCAGATTTAAATTTAACTTAAACTTGCTCATATTTTAAAATTTTCAATTTTTAAAATTTCAACTACTTACTATTTTGAAATAGTTTAACAATTTTCAATTTTAACTTTATTATTATTATTTATTTAACCGAGATTTTAAATTTAAACTTGGATTCTAAAATTCAAACTTGAATTTAAAACTTAGTTTAAACTTTCTTTACATCTAAAAGCTTCAGGTTTTAAAAATTTATAACTGATATTACAGGTTTTTCTGTAAAACCTGAAAACACTGAACAACCCAAGACACCACAAACTTACTTCGAGTCAAGTACTCAAATAACTCGAGTTTTTCCCGAGTTCAAAATTCTACACACCACTTAAAGTTCATCTGAACTACTGCTGCACGGTGCACGTGCACCGTGGCTCTGGCCATCACCGGCCATCCACCAGCACTTCAACTCATCAGCGATCATCTCCAGTCTCGATCACGATCACCAGAATCCACCACAGTAGCTCAAATCAAAAATCGAGCTAGCTACCCAAACCTAGAAACTCGACACAGCAAACATCCCAAAATCTGTCATCAGTTCGCCACTACTCCTCCGACCATCCGGAAACCAGACACTCCACCGACCACTTCGTCCATGCTCCAGCAACCATTTCCCAGAGTTTCAGCAAACTCAATCAACCAGAGTGATCGAGCTGACCAATTTTACAACCCAGGAAAATTAGGTTTAAAAAACCTTCTGGACAACCACCATCACCACAACCCTCTGAACAACCATCACCTATTTTTTCCTTACTCTCCACTCAATCCACTTCCCTCAGAGAGAAACCCAGCCTCTCCAATCACTGCCATCACCCGAGATTCCCAAAATTTCCAAACTGTGCAAACCAGAAATGCATACTCAAATTTGCTTTTTAAAAAAAACGATTCAAGTTTTAAAAATCAGTATTTTGATTAAGTGTTTGATTAATCTTCCTAAATCCTGGAATTATTAATTTTGAGTTTTTACAAAACTCATGTTTCATACTGTTCTTAAGGTTTTCCGAGCAGACCTACTTTGTTTAACTTGAATTCTAATTTTAAAATTTACTTTATGATCAAACAAACATATTTTGTTTAGATACTAAATCCTAACAATCAATGGATCAAGCAGTAATGATTTTTGAATTAACCCAGAGCTTGAAATCTATAAACATAGGTATATCCAGATAAACAACATGCAGGCATTATCTCACCAAATATACAGTACAATGCATATATATATATATATATATATATATATATATATATATATATCTTCACCCAAACAAAATTTCAGATATTAACCATGCAACTAGATTAAAAATTTAAGTTATTAAAATATGAAGTTACTCACTATTTTTTTTAAATGCAGGGCAGAGCACCAGTTTTTGAAAGCTTCTGAATCTTTTGAAAGCTTGCTTTAAAATGCCTTTACCCCTTGAATCCTTTAAAACTTGTTTGAATGCTTTTAAGACTTGAGTTGTTTGATGCTTTTAAAACTTGCTTTAAAATGCTTCCAGCTTTGAAAATTTTCATGCATGCAAGTTTGTTTGAAAATGAAATGCAGGATTTCTTGCTTTCCAAGTTTTTTTTGAAAGGAGGAAATGCAGGAAATCATCTCAGGTTGAAGAGAAAAATGATGTAGAGGCTTTTGTTTTGAGGAGAATGTATTACATGGATTGATATGCATCTTTAATTAATTGCAGAAAATGGTTCAGGGATTTCAGATTTGTATGAATGAAATTGAGTTACAGGAGTTTGATTATGAAGAAGGATTTGCTTTGAGATTAGGGAATGATTTTTCAGATTTGTTTTTGAAGATTGTTTAGAGTAAATGGGTTTCAGGTGAAAATTTCTTAGTTTAGAAATGGAAATGAGAAAAAGGAAAGGAAAGAAAGAATGCATGTTTATATAACTTATTTATGATTTATTTTAAAATCAAAGAAAAATACAAATACAAATTTTGACACTTGTATAAAATATGAACAATTGTTAATATCTTTGCTTATCACTTAACACATGTTAAATTGTGCTCTAAGATGTTTCTACATGTCCTTATAATTAATTAGTATTTTTAATTAACGTGTTAATTAAAGTTTTAAACTAAATTAATTAGTTTTTAATACTTAGTTATGTATAGATAATAATTAAAGAATAAACCAAGTATGATTATAAATAAAAAAATACACTATTAATATTATTTTTAGAAATGACTCATTATTAAATTGAAATAATTATAAAAGAAATTTTGTCTTTATTAATGAATTACTTATTTTATTAAGCTATAAAACTTTTTGTTAATCCAATTAAATCTTAATTAAATTTTAAACATTTGTCTTAACAATTTAAAATCATATATTTATTTATTAAATAGCTTTGAAAAACTTAATATTAAATTAAATCAAAATTTCCAAATTATTAATATATATATTAGAATCAGGAAATTATTGTCAAGGATAAAATTTCACAGTTTTTAGCCTCAAGGACAGACCTTCAATATTTTATCTGAAGGACAACTTTCTGTAGGTATCAGTTTTTAGTTATTGATAACAGTTTTTAGGTATCAGTTTGTAGTTATCGGTAGCAGTTTTTAGGTATCAGTTTTAACTCGGTAGCAGTTTTGTTGTCCTTTTGAATAATTTTTGAAAATCTTTGTCCTTATGAATAATTTTTAGAAGAATGTTTGTCTTTGTGGTAAAAATATTGAGGTCGTGTCCTTGAGGCAAAAAATATACAAATCTTTGTCCTTTAAAATAATTCCCCCTATTAGAATTTTAAAACAAGATTCATTTATTAAGTTTAAACCTATATTATTAATTTAATAACTTTGAAAAGCTTATGTATTAAATAAAAACAAATTTCCAAATTACTAAAAATATTAGAATTAGAAAATATGTTTTATTTATTAAATTTAAAACAAAGCTAATATATTTACAATATAAACCATATATTTATATTATAAATAGAAACCAATTTATTAGCTGTAAAAGATAAAATATACCAATTTAATATTTTTTGAAGAAGATTATTATATCATTTTGAATTAGCTTTAACAAAATTGTCAATATCAATTTAATTTTTAATACAGATTATTAGATTGATACTGTCAAAAATTCCGGGATGTTACAATCCTTCCCCCTTAAAAGAATTTCGTCCCCAAAATTTAAAACAAAGGTAATTTAATAATCTCATTAAAGATTTTAATTTTTAAAACACAAGCGCATATTAAACATATGCTAACAACCATAGCAACCAATTCATCCAATCAAACAAATCTCATTATCCAGATAAAATTCTGGATAAAATTTCCTCGAGTTTCCCCAAGTGTAAATACCGGGATACTCGCCCTAAAAAATCCAAACAATCAAAAACACTAGGCTATAGAGCTCCTACTCAACTATATCTACAACCCTAGACAAGATATCAGACTAAAGACGAGTCTGACTCAACAACCAAAACTCCCGAACTGCTAGTTCCAAAATCATCGATAGATCATACACGTACTCCCTCAGAGATACGTGAAACTCATTGAATCCCAGTTATTCAAACTGGCAATTCAATCCTGTAGATCAATAACTTATTCTCACAAGAACTCAAAAAAGGTCCAAAACACTTCAGAGCTAGCTTTCCAGCCTTACTCAATCTTATAGCTCCTTTTCGATCGAAGAAAACTTATCCAAATCAAATCTCCGACTTCAGAATCCAAATTCCTCCGACTCTTATCCTCTAAAATCTTCGGACGATCCAGGGCTGTCTACAACCTTACTGATCAGCTCAACCTTCGCTAATGCCTCTAGATACAAACAAAACTAATCAACTCAACAAAATGTTCTCCTCAAGATCAATCCAAAATCCAGGAACTCAAACTCTACTCCTCAACAACAGAAGACTAAACTCACTTCTCCTGTCCAGACAAGAAAAGCAGATGTACTTCCAAACTGCTTCCGCTGCACGACTCTGGTTCGAAGTAGAAGAAAATGCTGAAGAAGAATACGAGCATAAACTAAACAACACATCCAGCAATATGGTTCATCAGATCCAAAAAGAAAACTCAGAAACTCCACTAAAACCTGAGCTGCTTCATCAAACTCTATCTCTAGGAATCATCCTTCTACTAAGCTGAACCACCGTAGCACTCTTGGAATTCTAGTCGATAAGGAAACTCAATCTCCAGATGCGATCAAACCTCTGACTTCCTTGAAGACATCCAGAAAAGTTCTGATAACCCAAGAGAACACTCAAATAATCGCAAGTCACTTTTGCGATCAATCCAAACCAAATCCAAGGAAAAATGTTCTCCCTTTACCAAACAGAACAGCTTACACTTAACAAGCCAATCCATCGAACAAACGGGTCACTCTGCTGCTTCTGAACTCCACTTTCAGAAAACTGCTCAGCCAGAAGACTCCCTGCCGACACACAAAACACTCCAAGCTGCACTGCTGACACAGATGCCAAAGAATTCCTAATCCAAAGCTCTTCGAGAAACTCGGACCTCAAATCAAATAGAAACACCATGCTGAACTCAGCCACAACACCGAAGCAGACTCACTTTCTTAAACTTGTTCCAAAGAAAACTTCTTCAGAAATATCCATAGTCATTGCATCACATCACACAGCTACTACTTCCTGAGGTATCCAAAATACCATTACTCACTTGCTTCTGCCTACCGACAGATCCAAAATCTACTCATCCAACTTCAAAAATAGACTCCAAACCTTAACATGTTTCCTTAAGATATCGATGAAATCCTTCATCACTACAAAACTTGCTCGAGACAGTATTGGGTCTACAGTCTCGACAAATACACCTCCAACCTCAAACATTCAAACTCCAACCAATGGTAGTCGTGTTACACACACTACTACCCCATCTACCTTTATAACTTATATTGGAAAACCCAAACATGTAACCCAACAGATAGGTAGAATAAATAAATATGTACAAGTATATAAAAAATTACAAATACGCTCTCTCAAGATAGACACCACTCCAGAGCCTAGGTATTCACTCAACCTAATGCTCTGATACCAAATGAGAGGAACCGACTTTCTCACCATAGAAAATCGCATCATCTTGAAGAAAGAAAGGGATAGAAAAGAGAAAAGAAAGAAGAGAAAAAAGAAACAACACAGAATCTTAACAGCGGAACGAATAAATTATATTAATAACATAAATATTACAATGTTTACAACCACTATCAGAGTTACACAGATTACACATCACATACTAGACAGTTATAAACACCTGTCTAGTTATACAACTCAATACAGTACAAGGAAAACTACTCAGAGAAACCAACACAGCGGAGTTCTATATATCTACACGCAGAAGCCTCCTGCTCCATTGCTCCTTCACAATTTGTCAAAGCTAACCTGAATCCCTTGGCTACTCGTAAAAATTTGAGTATCCAAGAGTTCAAGAAGACAAAAGATAAACTCCGGGTCAGACATGGGTCTGGTGTGAGTAACAGGTTAAGGTTGCTTAACTTTCAATAACCTTTTGAAAATAAAGGTATCACGTAAGACTTCCCACACATAAACATGGAAAAGTTTTTACCTTACGCTAACCAAAACATTTGATGGGAAATCCAGTGATATTATAATAGGTCTAGGGTTTTCAAGTAAATATGAAATAGCCGAAATTGTTACATCTATTAAATTCCAGCTAGTAGCCACAAAAGTGGGTAATAGAATCAAAACCGTTGGCACTTATTGGATTTTGGATTCCATACAATGGTAGGGCTGCCGGGGTACCGCCCGTTACAGTACATAGCCTAGATCAGCGTACTGAGGATCACTCTCAATCCCCTGCAACACAAGGCCGGAACCATCCCTTACTGGACAGTTCCGAACAAGACAACCCCGACAGTTGGAGCTCACAACCGTCCACACAACCGAAATAAAAGGGACCTCTAGACATGGGAAGATCTCGTCCTAATTAAGCATGATCCACTTAGCCTTGCTGCACCTCCCCTATTTTAGCCATTCCCGGTTGATGAGGCTTGAGGCTACGATTACCTTTAATCAGAACACATTACTTAGAATGCTCATCGTCCACCTGACGATGTTCTGAAAGCATTCAATCTATACAAGTTCGTTCCGGATTCGAACGAAACCGAAGGCATTATCTCGTTACACTCATTTTGGAATCACCCTTAGAGTTAACGACGATAACCCTTGCACTCTGAATCTTCATCTTCACTTGAGATTCACGACCTATCGTTCATTTGGATCGATGTGGTTTTTGGATATCCAAATATGGAAACCCGATCCCAGTCTCATCGAAATCCAAAACATGTCTTTTAGGTCCAAGTTGTTTTAAAGTTTAAAACAATTCAATTATCTATATACACACAGATAGATAACTCACAAATCACAATAGAAAATCAACATTATCATAATAAATAGATGATCCACATTATCTTTATAAACAGATAATCCATACAATCATCAAAATAGATAATCCATATCATTATCACAATACAACCAAAGCAACATACCACACAACATTACTTATCTTATTTCTGAGATCACAACCATTCAAGGCAATCAATATCATCCATTCATACATAAGCAATGATTTACTTAATCACAATATAATTAATTTAAAATGAATTAAATTAATTACCTCCATCTCTAATTAATTTAAAGTGAATTAAATTAATTACTTCACGTTTAATTAATTTAAAATAAATTAAATTAATTACTTCATCATTAAATCTTGATTACTTAACCATTTATTTGATTACAAATCAAATAATCAATGAAATTAATCACCTTAATTAATCACCCTTAATTAATTATCCTTTAATTACATTCATATAATTATCCTTAATTAATTTCACAAATTAATTATTCTCGACCGAAAATAGTAATTAACCTTTAATTACTTCAATTAGTTAATTAACTATAATTAATAACATTAATCCTTAATTAATTACATTAATTAAATACTCTTAATCACTTATCATTCATTAATTAATCTTATTTAATCATCTTTAATTACATCATTAATTGTATTAATTAATGATCCTCAATTATATTTTAATTAATTATCCTCTTAAATTAATTACCTCAAGTAATTAACCCATAATTATTAATCCCTCTTGATTAACCATATTCAGTAATTAACTAACTTAATTACTTCATTAAAATAAATAAATTATTCCTTAATTAATTTCTTAATTAAGCCCTTGATTAATTACAAAGTAATTATACTCCAAATTACTTCCATTCTTAAAACATCTTTAATTAATTACAACCTGTAATTATCAATCAATTACTTCACTAAGTAATTTTCAATCCATTAATTACATTAAGTAATTATCATCAAAACATCAAGTGTTTAAAATTAATTAAACTTAATTAATCAAATTAAACAATCACAGTTAACACAATTAATTACCTTAAGTGATTAATTTCTTAATTACTGCATTAAGTAATCACATTTAAACAATTCACAAATGATTATCATTTAATTAATTAATCTAATTAATTATTAAAAATTAACCACATTAATTAATTGTTAAATAATCCTGTTAATGACCTTCATTAACCATCCTTTAATTACCTCCATTAAGAAATTAACTTAAATTAACCTTTATTAATTACAATTTAAATTATCTTTAATTATCCATTAATTAAACTCTACTTATTTAATTAATTAAGTGTTAATTGTAACTTAATTAATCCTAAATTATTTAATTAATTAACCTTGATTATAACTTAATTGTTTAATTAATAAATCTTTAATCATTAGTTAATAATCTAATTAATGATCTTAATTACAAATTGATTAACCCTTGACCAATTATTTATTAATTCCTAATCAATTAATTAATTAAATTAACTAATTATTCCTTAATTACCTCATTAATCAAATTAATTTCAAAACATTCATCTTAATTAGATTTTAGGATAAAACATTCCTTAATTATGACTAAATTATCATTGACAAATTTATTTGAAAACAAATTTACTTTTGAAATTATTTTAAAATTTCATTTCAAATATGAATTTTAAAATGAATATAATTTAAACTTAACAACGTTAAACGATTTAAAACTTTTTTTTAAAATTACAAGGCAAACAAGTGCTTGTCACATAAAAGAAATTCATAAGGGTTCAATTCAAATTCATTTTTAAAATTCAATATTTTAAATTTACACTTTGTTTAAATCTTTCAAATTTAAAAACTTCTTTTAATTTCAAAAACTGAAGTTCATATTTAATTTTTTGCTTTCCAGATTTAAATTTAACCAAAATTTGCTCATATTTTAAAATTTTCAGTTTTTAACATTTCAACTACTGACTATTTTAAAATAGTTTAATAATTTTCAAGCTTAACTTTATTATTATTATTTTATTTAACTGAGATTTTAAATTTAAACTTGGATTCTAAAATTCAAACTTGAATTTAAAACTTAGTTTAAACTTTCTTTACATCTAAAAGCTTCAGGTTTTAAAAATTTAAAACTGATATTACAGGTTTCTCTATAAAACCTGAAATCACTGAACAACCCGAGACACCACAAACTTACTTCGAGTCATTCCCTCTTCTGCTTCGAGTCAAGTACTCGAATAACTCGATTTTTTCCCGAGTTTAAAATTATGCACGCCACTTAAAGTTCATCTGAACTTCTACTGCACGGTGTCGTGGCTCTGGCCATCACCGGCCATCCACCAGCACTTCAACTCATCAGCGATCATCTCCAGTCTCGATCACGATCACCAGAATCCACCACAGTAGCTCAAATCAAAAATCGAGCTAGCTACCCAAACCTGGATGCTCGACACAGCAAACATCCCAAAATTTGTCATCGGTTCGCTACTGCTCCTTCGACCATCAGGAAACCAGACACTCCAGCCACTGCTTCGTCCATGATCCAACAACCATTTCCCAAAGTTCCAGCAAACTCGATCAACCAGAGTGATCGAGCTGACCAATTTTACAACCCAGGAAAAATTTAGGTTTAGAAAACCTTCTGGACAACCACCATCACCACAACCCTTTAAACAACCATCACCTATTTTTCCCTTACTCTCCACTCAATCCACTTCCCTCAGAGAGAAACCCAGCCTCTCCAATCACTGCCATCACCCGAGATTCCCAAAATTTCCAAACAGTGCAAACCAGGAATGCATACTCAAATCATTTGAAAAAAAATGTGATTCAAGTTTTAAAAATCAGTATTTTGATTAAGTGTTTGATTTATCTTCCTGAATCCTAGAATAATGAATTTTGAGTTTTTACAAAATTCAAGTTTCATACTGTTCTTAAGGTTTTCAGAGCATACCTACTTTGTTTAACTTGAATTCTAATTTTAAAATTTACTTTATGATCAAACAAACATATTTTGTTTAGATACTAAATCCTAACAATCAATGGATCAAGCAGTAATGATTTTTGAATTAACCCAAAGCTTGAAATCTATAAATAGAGGTATATCCAGATGAGCAACATGCGGGCATTATCTCACCAAATATACAGTACAATCCATATATATATCTTCATCCAAACAAAATTTCAGATATTAATCATGTAACTAGATTAAAAACTTAAGTTATTAAAATATGAAGTTACTCACTGTTTTTTTTTAAATGCAGGGCAGAGCACCAGTTTCTGAAAGCTTCTGAATCTTTTGAAAGCTTGCTTTAAAATGCCTTTGCCTCTTGAATCCTGTAAAACTTGTTTGAATTCTTTTAAGACTTGAGTTGTTTGATGCTTTTAAAACTTGCTTTAAAATGCTTCCAACTTTGAAAATTTTCATGCATGCAGGCTTGCTTGAAAATGAAATGCAGGATTTCTTGCTTTCCAGGTTTTTTTTGAAAGGAGGAAATGCAGGAAATCATCTCAGGTCGAAGAGAAAAATGATGTAGAGGCTTTTGTTTTGAGGAGAATGTGTTACAGGGATTGATATGCATCTTTAATTACATGCAGAAAATGGTTCAGGGATTTTAGATTTGCATGAATGAAATTGAGTTACAGGAGTTTGATTATGAAGAAGGATTTGCTTTGAGATTAGGGAATGATTTTTCAGATTTGTTTTTGAAGATTGTTTAGAGTAAATGGGTTTCAGCTGAAAATTTCTTAGTTTAGAAATGGAAATGAGAAAAAGGAAAGGAAAGAAAGAATGCATGTTTGTATAACTTATTTATGATTTATTTTAAAATCAAAGAAAAATAAAAATACGAATTTTGACACTTGTATAAAATATGAACACTTGTTAATATCTTTGCTTATCACTTAACACATGTTAAATTGTGCTCTAAGATGTTTCCACATGTCCTTATAATTAATTAGTATTTTTAATTAACGTGTTAATTAAAGTTTTAAACTAAATTAATTAGTTTTTAATACTTAGTTATGTATAGATAATAATTAAAGAATAAACCAAGTATGATTATAAATAAAAACAATACACTATTAATATTATTTTTAGAAATGACTCATTATCAAATTGAAATAATTATAAAAGAAATTTTGTCTTTATTAATGAATTACTTATTTTATTAAGCTATAAAACTTTTTGTTAATGCAATTAAATCTTAATTAAATTTTAAACATTTGTCTTAACAATTTAAAATCATATATTTATTTATTAAATAGCTTTGAAAAACTTAATATTAAATTAAATTAAAATATCCAAATTAGTAATATATATTAGAATTTTAAAACAATATTCATTTATTAAGTTTAAACCTATATTATTTGTTGGGCGAATTTTCACCCAGAAGATCTCGAGACCGAGAAGCGTCAATTTCACCCGGGTTCGCAACCTCCATTCCATCCGGTTCCTAAGTCCATTCGGCATTCCAGGCAAAGGTTCATTCGGCAATACAGGCAACGGTCCATTCGGCATAACACACATCCGGTCCAAGCTCTGCCGAATCAACCCCCAACTCCACCGGTCCAACACAGTTTCCATACACCACCAGTCCAACTCATTTCCCACCATCACCGGACCACCATGACCGGACCACATACAACCGAACCAACCTCCAAGCTCACTACCGATCCATATCCACACTCCTACCACCGAACCACCACAACTGAACCAAGCTACGCCTGCAACCGGTCCACTCACCACTGCCGCACCAAGCTTCGTCGAACCAAAACGCTACCAGGCCAGATTGCTTCAGCCCGGGCCCACCAGCAGCTATATACATCCAAGGCCCCTGCCCCCTACCTCACTCTATAAATAGAGGGGCAGGGGTACAGCAATGGCAGACAAGTTTGAGAGCTCAAGCACGGAAGGAACTTTCAAACTACTTTCATATGTTTGTACACAAAGCATTGTACTTGTAATCTGAAAGAAAGAAGATAATAACATATAAAGTGGACGTAGGCACGTTCTGGCCGAACCACTATAAATCTATGTGTCTTTTACATTTCAGCCCCTGCTTTTTTCATATTTACATAACTCATCTAAATCATTAAGAATCACATAAAATCAACTAAATCACACGACTTGGAGGTGTTTACCCATTTTTTGCGCAAACATTTTTGGTGCTTTCACTGAGAGGTTCGAACTCGAAGCTAAAGCTTCCCTCATTCAACCTTCTTTCCCAATAGCACCCTTCATCGCCTAGGAAACATGACTTCCAGGCCAAGAAAAGTCGCCAACAAGGGAAAGAACGTTGCAACCAGCAGCGCTCCAAATCTAGTGGATCCAGATCAAGAGAACCATCCCACTACAGCAGCAGTGCCGCATGTAGATCAGGCAATTCCAACAGCCCCTGCCGCGAAACAACCGGCAGTAATCACTAGAGCAGACCTAGACAGAGTTGTGGTGGAAGTGACTAACCGCTTCGCATCCCAACAAGAAGCTTTGGTGAACCAACTCATGTCACGCTTGAGGGATGTCGAAGAATCCAACCGCAACACTGAATCATGGGGTGAATCTCAATCTGGAGGATCTCGGAGACAGCAAAGGTCTTCCCTCTTCGAGGAAGCCATCAACAGGAACAACAATGATAGGGGCCGCGCCCGGACTCAGCCCGAACTCTGACTCGAGGAAGCGCTTGGAACCGAACCCAGTGGGGGAGGCGCCAGGCGAGGGTCGGATGTAGCTGAGCCAGTCATGCCACCTAATCATAGAAACCCCGCTGAACGGAGCAGAGCTAGAACCCAGCCCGAAGCTGACCCCATGGAAATGCTCGAAACAGAACCCCACAGGGGAAGATCAAGGCAGGGGGCAGCTGTAGCTGGTCCTAGCATGCATCCGAGCAGCCAGAGGCAACCATTGGATAACGTCAGAAGTGATAGACTATACCATCCCTATAGGTCATCTGGACGAGATCGATCCCGCAGGGAAGAACCAAGTTCATTTCTATCCGCTCCAAATTCTGATGAAAGAATGGCACGATTATTCAGAGACTGCGTCCAACGGGAGCAAAGGGACCGAGGAATAGGCGCTAGGGTCACCAGCCCCTTCACCCGCAATATCGAAACTGCCATCACCCCCCGGGAATGGAAAATGCCAACCATGGAACCTTACAAGGGAACTTCCGACCCCATCGTACACTTACAGAGATACGCCCAGCATATGCTCATGAGCGGAGCAACGGAAGGGGTGTTGTGTAAATGCTTTCCGCTATTCCTAGCAGATCTAGCTACCTCCTGGTTCTGCCATCTACCCCAAGGATCTATCAGCTCATGGGAGATGTTGAAAGAAAGGTTCATTAGCCAGTTCCGCATCCATGTAGAACAACCCAAGGATGCTTATTCTCTATCCAATATCAAACAGAAATCCGGAGAGACACTGCAACAATATCTAACCCGGTTCAACGCCGCAGCGGCCGCAGTCCAAGATGCCGATGAGAAGCTCACCCTAATGGCCCTCTGTAGTGGTGTACACCCAGATACCAAGTTCGCTAGAAGACTAACTAAGGAAAAACCAGCTACTTTACCTGATTTCTTCCATGAAGCTGGAAAGTATATGAGACTTGAAGACGCCGCCACTGAGAGGCAGTCAGGGCAACAAGGTAAGACAACTTCGGACAAGGTTCCCGCTGCAGCTAAGGACACTCGAAGAAATGAATCTAGAGACAATGCTGGGGGCAGGAAGGTTGAAAAACGCCAATATCGACCAGGACCAAGATTTGACTCCTACACTCCTTTGAATGAAATAATCGAAAACATCTTTCTAGCCACTCAGGGCGAACTCGGATACAAGCGCCCCCCGCACAAGAAAGAATCTGATAACGCACTCAAGTCTGGAAAGTTCTGCCGCTTCCACGAATCCCACGGACATGACACCAATGAATGCCACCATCTCCGGGACTTGATCGAAGAACACATCAGAAGAAGAAGGCTGGAACGCTATGTGAAAGGCCAGAACAGGACTCCAACTCCTACCAATGAGAACTCAAAGCGACCCCTCCCAGAAGTAGGCGGAGGGAATCGCAACACCAGTGGCTCTAGTCAAGAGAAGATAGCGGTCCATACCATCTCGGGAGGACCACACATCGCCGACAGAAGCTGGGCAGAGATGGAAAGATACGGCAAGTCACTTAGAAATGCTGAAGGCTATGTTAACTCCATTATGGAAGAACGCCACCCGAAACGGAAAGAGAGTGATGACATCGTATTCAGTAGGCGTGATTTAGAAGGGAGACAGTATCCACATATGGATCCCATGGTCATCTCTGCCTGGTTCGGTCCAGCTAAAGTTTTCCGAATTCTAATAGACATAGGAAGCTCCGTAAATATCCTATTTAAGCATGCTTTCGACAAAATGAAGCTGTCAATGAAGGATGTGTCTCCCTGCAACAAACCCCTACACGGTTTCACTAGATATGCGAAAATGCCCCTCGGGCAACTTGACCTCTTGGTCGAAATAGGAAGTCATCTCCGCTCCGTTGTGCGAAAACAAACGTTCGTACTAATAGAAAACCACTCGGCCTACAACGCCTTCTTGGGAAGACCAGCCTTATCTGACTTCCAAATTGTCCTAGCCCCGTGGTGCCTAAAGATGAAATTCTCAACAGATAACGGAATAGGAGAAGTTGAAGGAGATCAAGACGCCGCTCGAGATTGCTATGTAACTGAACTTCGCAATAACCGTAGAAAGAATAAAGGGAAAGATGCAGAGACTACTCTCTGCATGAAAAGCTTGGAAGCATAGCAACTAAAGAAAGCCCCTCCTCTTCGATACACCAGTGATCCTTTCAATGAACTAGACCCCAGGGATAAGGAGGAGGAGGCTACCGCTGAGCCTGCAGAGGCCATGGAATTCGTATCTGTAGACAAACATGATTCGAGTAGACTATTAAAAATAGGATCTCAGCTAAAAACAGAATTGAAGGATCAACTCATTGACTTTCTCCGCCACAACTTAGATGTATTTGCGTGGACACATGCCGATATGACAGGAATCTCCCCAGACATAGCATGCCACATGCTGAACATCGATCCCACCAAGGTACCGATAAAGCAGAAAAAGAGAAGCATGGGAGCAGAACGATCAGCAGCCCTCGATGAGGAAGTAAAGAACCTACTTGCTAATGACTTCATACGAGAAGCCATCTACCCAGAATGGATCGCTAACCCGGTACTAGTAAAGAAAGCTAATGGGAAGTGGCGAACATGCATTGATTTCTCCAACTTAAATGACGCTTGCCCGAAAGACTGCTTCCCGCTCCCCCGAATCGATCAACTTGTGGACAGCACTGCCGGGCATGAACTTTTATCTTTTATGGATGCATACTCCGGATACAACCAGATTCCCATGCACGCTCCCGATCAAGACCACACTAGCTTCATCACTGACCGGGGATTATATTGTTACAAAGTCATGCCTTTTGGACTCAAAAATGCCGGAGCTACCTATCAGCGCCTTGTCAACAAGATGTTCGCGGAATTAATAGGACGAACTATGGAAGTATATGTGGATGACATGTTGGTAAAGTCCAGGAGAGCCGACGATCATGTAAGCCACCTGGGCGAGATGTTTCAGGTACTTCGCCGATATGGAATGAAGCTGAATCCTCTAAAGTGCTCCTTCGGAGTGTCATCGGGAAAATTCTTAGGATTCAACGTCCATGCCAGAGGAATTGAAGCAAACCCTGAACAAATCCGGGCTCTAAAAGAAATAAGGATACCTTCCACTCGAAAAGAAATGCAGAGCCTAAACGGAAGGGTGGCCGCCCTAAGCAGATTCATTTCCAAAGCAACTGACAAGTGCGTCCCTTTCTTCGAAGCTCTCAAGAAAGACAAAGGAAAGTTCGAGTGGACCGATGAATGCTTAAAAGCCTTCCTTAACCCGATCGAACACCTTCAGAGACCACCAGTACTCTCAACTCCAAACGAAGGCGAAGAGCTATACCTATACCTCGCTGTATCATCTCATGCTCTAAGCGCTGCCTTGGTAAGAGAAGAGGACCGCACACAACGCCCGGTATACTTTATAAGTAAGAGATTTACGGGGGCAGAAGCCAGATATCCTAAACTTGAGAAATTGGCATATTGTTTATTGATCGCGTCATGAAAACTGCGACAGTACTTCCAATCTCACTCCATCAGAGTTCTAACCGATCAACCACTAAGACAGGTGCTCCATCGTCCCGACACTTCTGGACAACTCCTCAAATGGTGCATTGAACTAAGTCATTATGATGCCACCTACCACCCTCGCACCGCTATCAAGGGGCAAGCCATGGCCGATTTCATTGTCGAATTCACTACCAACGAAGGCAAGGATCAATTTGAAATAGCAAAAAACATCAAGTGGAACCTCTTTGTAGATGGAGCATCGAACGAACAAGGCTCGGGGGCAGGTATTGTGATAATCACCCCCAAGGGAAGAAAGCTGTACTATGCATTAAGGTTGGAATTCGCGGCCACTAACAACGATGCGGAGTATGAGGCAGTAATAGCGGATTGGAGCTTGCCTTAGAAATTGGAGTCAATTCTTTATGTCTTCATAGTGATTCTCAACTTATCGTAAACCAAGTACTAGGAGAGTTCCAGACGCGAGGAGAACGACTCACAGCATATCTAAAGAAAACCAAATTGCTGCTCGATCAATTGGACCATTATCTAATCAAACACATTCCTCGAGAAGATAACCAAGAGGCCGATGAACTAGCAAAGCAAGCTATTATGAAGAATAGCACCATTTCCGGAACACTAGCCATCTCAAGGCAGCTAGCCCCAAGTTTCAAACAAGTGAATCTGATAACTGCAATCGAAGAAGGAACTTGGATGACTCCTATCCGGAAATATTTGCAGGACGACACACTACCAGACAAACGTGATGAAGTCAGGAGAATTTTGAGGAAAGCTCCCCACTACACAATACAAGAAGGCATCCTCTATCGGCATGGCTTCTCTAGCCCCTTATTCAGATGCGTCGCTGGAAGGGAAGCCAAGGAAATCTTATTCAACGTCCATCAAGGAAGTTGCGGAGATCACACTGGAGGGCAGACTCTGGCGAAAAAGATACTCCGATATGGATATTACCGGCCCACACTAAACAAAGACGCCTTAGACTTCGTCAAGAGATGCGACAGATGTCAGAAATTTGCCAAGATTCCTCGACTACCCACAAATGAGATTACTCAAATGACCAGCCCTTGGCCCTTTGCTGTATGGGGAATTGATTTAATTGGCGAACTGCCAACGGGCAGAGGCGGAGCCAAATATGCTATAGTGGCAGTCGATTATTTCACCAAATGGGTGGAAGCGGAACCCCTAAATAAAATATCTTCAGCAAAAGTTATCAACTTCTTGATCAAAAATATTCTGTGCAGGTACGGAGTACCAGTCAAGATCATATCGGACAACGGACTCCAATTTGACAGCGAAGAATTCGCCGATTGGTGCCAAGAGCATGGAATTCATAAAAGCTTCTCATCAGTAGCTTATCCTCAGGCAAACGGACAAGTCGAAGCTGTCAACAAAATTCTCAAAACCCTAATCAAGAAGAAACTTGAAAAGTCAAAAGGCGCTTGGGTAGAGGAACTTCCTACGGCACTTTGGGCCTACCGCACATCTTTCAGAACATCAACGGGACATACTCCTTTCTCTTTGGCATACGGATCGGAGGCAATGCTCCCTGTTGAGACTATTGTTCCTTCCCACCGTAGGATCCACTACAATCCAGAAGAAAACGAAGAACTCCTCCTCATGTCTTTGGATCTGATTGAGGAAAGGAGAAACGATGCAGCACTCAAAGCAGCAGCTCACAAACAAAAAGTGGCAGCACTATACAACTCCAAAGTCAAGAATCGCATCTTACAAGAAGGAGATCTTGTCCTCAGGCGAATCTTTCCGCGCCCCGGGGAACTGGACCCCATCTGGGACGGACCATATGTAATTCATAAAGATCTCCACAACGGAGCTTATATTTTGTCAACAGTGGACGGAGAGGTGTTCCAGAGGGCATGGAACATCCGACACCTCCGTCGATACTTTTCTTAACTTGTACTTCCCATATGAAGTGAATTAACAAAGAGAATCAGTGGACGTAGGTATTTTCATGCCGAACCACTTTAAAAAATCTTGTCTCTTTTTAACTTGTTCCTTTATATCTTGGTTGCTTGTTAAGCTTTATCCTTTTCTGTTGAAAAAAATCCTATGGCATCTCCACTCAAGACGCACCACGGCCTCATCTGGACAAGGCCTAACAAGTACGCTACGATTCTATGCACTCGCCAATGAGACTCTTTTGCTCCAGCATCCCTCTGCTGCGGGTTAACTCATTGCTCGCGACTGCCCTCAAAGCCAACTGTAATGAGCCGATTATAAGTCATCATAAAGGCCGACTATAGCCGATGGCAGCTCATTACGGCGTTCGGCTCGCCGGCAACTGTGAACCTACTTTAAGCCCCAACATAAGGTGTGGCCAGCCAGGGGTAGTTCACGGCCAACGGCACCCACGCTAGCCGGCCACGGTAAATCGAATAATAACCACGATTACGGACCATAATGGTTCGGGTAGTTACCGTGCGCGATCTCGGCTCTGATGTGTCTTAAGTGCGGCTGTGGTAAAAAAGAAAACTCCCCGCGGAGGCGTAAGATGGGTGACAAATGTCTCCAAGACCCACAGCTAGGGAAAGTGAGTACAAAACCCATTTGCCACGAACTTAAGCACATCGACGGCCTTCCGTGACTGGAAGTTTTACTTTTCCCATATTTCCATTTCATTTAAATACTTTTCTCCTATCCTGTATAACAAACTCTAAAGTACAGGAAACCAAATAGGGAGCATTCACTCATGAGAATCTAAGCCTGCGTACTGGGTGGCAAGGTACTCAGCTATGTCCATGATCAGTTACACAAGACGCTCAAAGCTACCACCTGCAACTAAAACATGAAGGGCGGTACTCTCTTCTTTTGTACATAAATATGTAACTATAGTTTATTCATACGTCACACTAACATTGCAAAACATGAAATTATATTTCAAGCAACAGCTTAACATCAAACACAACTAAAATCATAGGCATATGCATTCTTCTCACGCACCACATCAAAATGACAACAACATTTAAACATAACAAAATCAGCTTATGTCATAAAATCACATAAAGTTATTCTTTACAAATAATATTATTACAGTCACATCAATGTTTTGGACTAACATAAACAGCGATAAACGGAAATAAAAAGGTGGCCAAATCCGGACAAGTAACCAGCTGCGTCCACACTTCGCTCTCATCCTACCAACTCCCCCAAGCCTACTTGGCCGCAGGGTCGGAGCTCCCAGCGTGTTGATCGGAAGTTCCACCTGTCCAATCCAGAAGAGGAACTCATTAAACAAACGATAAATGACCAAGTTATGGAAACCCAGAAAGAAAAGGAAAAGAGAAGAATAACTCACCAGCGTCCGCCGCTTGATCCTCATCCTCCAGTTGCACACCCGCTTCCTCCGTCGCAAGCAACCGCATCCCCTCCTTCACCGCCGCTTGCTCCTCTTTCGAGAACTGAGCAGTGACCTCATCTAGACTAAAAGCCACTCCACCTTCCTTACCCGCATTGACCCTGGCCTCCTCTAAAGCCCGAAGATATATCTTGGCCATGACCCGGGGATAGTCATCCATCCAAGACAAGCTGCCCTCCTTCCAAGTGCGGAAGTACATGTCCTGCAGCATCTCGTCCATCATCCCCTCATTCTCCTCAAACTCCCTCACCCGGGCCTCGGAAACCTGCAACTTGGCGACAGCGACATCCCTCTCTGATCGGTATCTCAAACAGTCAGCCTGGAGAGACCTCCTCATCTCCTCCATCTCCTCCTTTAACTTGACTTGAGCCATCTCCGCGGCCTCAAGCCTCCCAGATAACTCCTCTACCTGCTCGAGATCCGCATTCCGAACCTCATCCACTATCGCAATGGCCATGTCGATCCGCTCCTTACAGGCGGCCTCCATCTTCCGTAGTTCTGCCCAACTAGCCTTTTCCATGGTCTCTTTCAGCCGCCTGGAGGCTTCCTCGTGCCGAGAAATCTGAACGGCTTGACCGGCAAGCTGTTCGGCCTGATCGACAACCTTTAGCCGCAACCGAATATTAGCACTCCCAATCTCCTCCCCGGCCTTGACCAATTGAGCATGATGCTTCATTAACTTCTTGGTCTCTTCAGCCACCCGATCAATATTAGCTTTGGCTTCGTCTCCCATGGTAACTATCCGAGTGGTAAGCAGATCAAGATCTAGGGACTTGGCCTCGTCTAGCACTCGTACCATGGGGTTGCGGGGAAGAAGGTGCCCACCCGTGGCCTCATCAAATGAAATATCCCGAGAGCTTGGATCTAAATCAGGATGACCGGCAAAGGGGTCGCGAGGCACGTCAGGACGCCTTATACGGATAACAGTGGGATTCTTAGAAGGAGGTGGAGGGGGGATAAACTCCGTGCTCTCCTCCGTGGTATCACGAGGAGGCTGAACAGGAAGCTGCGGACCAGGGGAAGGCTCAAATAAGGAACGACTCCTCTTCTTTTTCTGAATGCTCTCTTCAATGACCCCAAGAAGAGGACGGTATCTGACCACGTCCCCAGGACGACCAGTAAGAGGCTTCGGCTTATCAGAAGCTCTCATCAACTTGAATTGTTTAAGGCGGTGTCGAACGTCTGACGTTTTAGCCGCCTGGCCTGCCCCTGGAGTAAAAAACAAGTGTTATGAATATACGACGATCCATAATTCAAGAAACATGTTAAGTTAAAAAGAAAGAAAACGTGAGAATGCACATCTATTATACAAACCCTGCAGAGGAGTGGGATACTGCAATAAGTCCTGAATCTCATTTCAGGACGGAAGTGAACCATAAAATATTTCTAAGTCCCTATCGTAAATGGAATCGACAGAGGACAAAAGTTCACCTTGCACCGCCAGAGTCACCCTGGCTGAGGAGCCCTTAGGGGATAGATCGGCACCAGCCCCGACCTTGTCAGTCTCCTTCGCCTTCTCCGCTTTCGATTCTCCGTCCGATTCCCCGAAGGCCTGGCGGAGGGCCTCATCCAGTTCAGAGTCTTGCCCAAAAGTTAAGGCACCAGCACCACTACCACCCTGACCATCTCCATCTCCTCCGCCCTCCAACTCTCCTTCCATATCGCCTCCTTCGCCCTCTTCCACACCTTCCTCCTCCGGGATGATCGGGCAAGTACTAGGAGAGGGGCCCTCAAACTCCTTAAGTTTCTTGCCTCCCGCGACGGGATGTTGTGCAAAGGGCTTCCTCTTGCCACTCTTCACCGTGGCCCCCTCCTTAGCTTTAGCGGCCTTCTCCTCAGCCGTGTCCCTCTGCTTAACCACGGACTGGTGCGGCTGGATCAAGTTGTACTCCAGGAGGGTAGCATTCCTGATCAGGAACGAAGCCGACCAGTCCCGTGCGGGAATGGCCTTTATTTCAGCAGCCATCCACGCCAAAGAATCATCTTCCACAACTGCAATGCCACCTGTCGCTAGCAAGAAATAGAAGCGTGTCAGAAGAAGCACTACAGTCAGAACATGGAAAATATAAATGAAATTCATCTTACAGCCGGAAGTGAAAAGGCGGAAAGAAACAGAGTCGTCCTTGATAAAAAACCATTCTTTCTTGAACATGGTAAACTTTGAATATAAGTCCAAGACCGGTTTGAAGGGCACGGCCGCTTCTAGACTAATATACGGAGACCCCTTCTTGTAGCCTCTCAGGTTATACAAATATCGAATTTCCCGGTTAGAAGGAGGGCGCCCGTACCTCCTCTGAAAGATAACGAAAAGGCTCACCAGAATGGCATAAGAGTTCGGCTGGAGCTGGAATGGAGCCACCTTCAAATATGTGGTAAAGCTAACTATCCAGGCATTGATAGGAGGGATAGCACCACACATGCAATGATATCTGCTGTAAGCAAAGTAGCCTTCGGGGGGATTATACGGCATCACTCCATCTCCCGGCAACAGCATGCGAGCCCTGTCTATCCCGAAGGAACGGGATATAACATCAAGTTGCTCCTCCTTTAAGGAGCTAGGAAAGCAATCGGGAGGGGAGACCAGAAGTTCCTGGGGACCGTACCCATCCGCTAACGACCTCGGGGCAGGCCCATGTGGCACCGGTTTTGGTTGGGCTGGGGGCACGGAGGAGGATGACTCTCCTCTACTTTTAGATTTCTTTTTATACGATCGGGTTTCCGCATTGCGAGACATTTATCTGCAGCACAAGAAAAACACGGTATTAGAACAAGAAGTATGGAAACGTAAACAAGCAAGTATATAAAGCAAGCAAGTGTATATAGGTCTGATATTCCACTCGAGATTCAAGTATGAATTCTCATTCGGCATATACTCCATTCGGTAGTTTCATTCGGCATTGGAAGTTCATCCGGTATTGAAGTTCCATTCGGCATTGGAGGTTCATCCGGTATACGATTTCATTCGGCTATGCAAACACACATTTTCATTCGGTAAAAAAGATCATTCGGCAAAAGGACATATACCTGATTCGGTAAAAGCTTGATTCGGCAAAAGGTTGATTCGGTTGGAGATTGGTTCGGCGCTCGTTGGTTCGGTAAGGAATAACTAATGGGGGATGGCCCCTATATTATAGACGAGCGAGAAAGCACCAGACCAACCGGTTCGGCATACCGGACCAAACAAAAACCGAATGAAGCTATCCGAATCAGTGAAGACCAGTAGCAGGGGGCATGCAAAGCGTCTCACTCAGATAAGTACCGGACTCTAGGATCTACTGATAAAATAGAGATTATGTAACGATGAATAAGTAGTAAATCTCCCACTAACATGGGTTAATAATTTACACATGTACGCGACCACGAACGGTCCACAGACATGCTCTGAATGGCTATTGACCCTACCTTCGTGAGAATTTACACTTTGACATCCTTTCAAAACTCATCGGTTGAATGGATATTTGGTTCTGATAATTCTGAAATGGCTAAGCTACTTACACATGTACGGGGTTGCAAACAATCCTTAGGCATGCTCTGAGCTGGCGATAAACCATCTTCGCAAACGATCCAGGGACCCACTCGAACGTAAACCTGGCATCAATAATGCTAAGTCCCCTCGAGGCACACCTACTCGCCTCGAACGGCACCCGACCTCGAACGGTCGTCATTTGAAATCACATTAAAATTGTAAATTCCTTCGCAGGAAACCAACAGGATATGAACATCCAGCCCATGGCGTTACAGAACAAGCCTCCCTACCACAGGGAAACAAAGCGCGACACATGCAAGCACGTGCCCCACTTTGGGGGGCAAATGTTGGGCGAATTTTCACCCAGAAGATCTCGAGACCGAGAAGCGTCAGTTTCACCCGGGTTCGCAACCTCCATTCCATCCGGTTCCTAAGTCCATTCGGCATTCCAGGCAAAGGTTCATTCGGCAATACAGGCAACGGTCCATTCGGCATAACACACATCCGGTCCACGCTCTGCCGAATCAACCCCCAACTCCACCGGTCCAACACAGTTTCCATACACCACCGGTCCAACTCATTTCCCACCATCACCGGACCACCATGACCGGACCACATACAACCGAACCAACCTCCAAGCTCACTACCGATCCATATCCACACTCCTACCACCGAACCACCACAACCGAACCAAGCTACGCCTGCAACCGGTTCACTCACCACTGCCGCACCAAGCTTCGCCGAACCAGAACGCTACCAGGCCAGATTGCTTCAGCCCGGGCCCACCAGCAGCTATATACATCCAAGGCCCCTGCCCCCTACCTCACTCTACAAATAGAGGGGCAGGGGTACAACAATGGCAGACAAGTTTGAGAGCTCAAGCACGGAAGGAACTTTCAAACTACTTTCATATATTTGTACACAAAGCATTGTTCTTGTAATCTGAAAGAAAGAAGATAATAACATATAAAGTGGACGTAGGCACGTTCTGGCCGAACCACTATAAATCTGTGTGTCTTTTACATTTCAGCCCCTTCTTTTTTCATATTTACATAACTCATCTAAATCATTAAGAATCACATAAAATCAACTAAATCACACGACTTGGAGGTGTTTGCCCCTTTTTTGCGCAAACATTATTTGTTTAATAACTTTGAAAAGCTTATGTATTAAATAAAAACAAATTTCCAAATTACTAAAAATATTAGAATTAGAAAATATGTTTTATTTATTAAATTTAAAACAAAGCTAATCCATTTACAATATAAACCATATATTTATATTATGAATACAAACCAATTTATTAGCTGTAAAAGATAAAATATACCAATTTAATATTTATTGAAGAAGATTATTAAATCAATTTGAATTATTATTAACAAAATTATCAATATCAATTTAATTTTTAATACAGATTATTAAATTGATATTTTCAAAAATTCCGGGATGTTACATTCTCATTCTTAGAGTACACCAAAATGTCATAGATGAAGCCCAATACGTACCTATTCAACTAATCGTGAAAAATTTGTTTGTAATATCCAAAAAGAGCGCAAGGGCATTGGTTAGTCCAAAGGTAATGATTGACCACTTAATTGAGCTGTATCTAGGTTTAATGCTACCAAAGGAACATTATCTTCAGCTACACTTGGTTGATAAAATCCCATGGCCAAATATAGCTATGAGAATACTCTAGCTCCACTCAATGGCTAAAAAAGTTGTAATAACCTGCCTTTTCTACCCTAGGCTTCAACGCCTAAACTGAGTCAACAAATCAAGAATCGAAAAGGATGAGTCATTGAGATATGACAATAAGAAACAAACATAATTCTTAATAATAATTTTCGGAGTATCACAATAGAAGAAAATAAAATATAATACATCAATAACCATAATCATTTCACGTCACCATAATAGGTCTACAATGACAGGTATATATGTGTGTATAGCACAAATCGAACCCAATCCATATACATTATCAGATCTACGACATAATAGTTATTTACATCATTTACAATATATACATTTAAGTCCTTGCCTTCCATACCATCTCGACTCTAAACTCCAGCAACCTGAATATATGAACGATGGGGAAAAATAGGAGTAAGTCGGATATAAGTTTTATGAGTGAGCAATATTTTACTTTACATATAGTAAAAAATAATGCTATAATGTGATATGAGTGTAACTCTCAATCATCTCTCGTCCTACTGGTGACACCATACATAACAATCATACACATATGCAGAACATAGAGATATATATATATACATGACCAATTTGCTTCACATCTCTATGGAGCCACTTCTCTAAGCTTGCCTCACGTATTACAAGGTGATCTATTGTCCAGCGTGACATCAATCGCAATAGAACTCACTTCCCTAGACACGCCTCTTGAGCTATAGTTCGCCTGTTGTCCTCGTATATAGAGTGTGCTCATGCCCTGGACCTACCTCTTGGCTATAGAGGGGTAAATAATCCACACGGGTACTCTAAAGCCTATAGAGGAGTAACACAATACCAGGATCATCCGTTTGTATCACGGGTCCATATCCTAGGCCATCTACTTTCCATATAGGCTCATACATGTTCATACAACCATGCATCATTTCCATATCATGAATAACATACAAACCGATATCAAAACAATGATCAATAGCAATTAATCCTCCAGTGTTATCGCTTTCCTCGACAATAGCCTCCAAACGCCTTCAAAAAACAAGAGAATCAAACTCGAATAGGCAAAAGTTATTATATATTGGTCCATCTGGGACCAAGTTAAACTGCACCAAGAAAAATCCACCGCTGGATCGGTGAAAGAGACTAGTAGACCGGTCTAGACAAAAACTGGAAATTTCTTGGCCACGGATTTGATTATTTAACCACATTGTTTTACCTACAACTACCTCAGTTTCGCATCATGTTGCCTTTATTCCACCTTCGGTCACCTAAGAACATCCCTAGCACCTAATCCTATGTTTTTATGTTCAGTTTTACACCTTAATTCATTAATTCAAGTTGTATATTCATTAAATTGCATGAAATAGATGAAGTCTAGTTTTTAATTTACTATCTATTAAAATCCCTCCCAAATCTATGTTTAAATATGAATTTCGGTGATTATAAGGTGTTATCTATACTAAAATAGACTACAAATCATCGTTATGGGATCAAGATTGCATTATAGTGAGAGGAAAGCATGAATTACTCGTCGAAATTTTTTCTCATTGCCTAGGCCTCTGCAATCAGGGACTACTGCGCCTCCATAATTTAGATTATCATCTTCGAATTAATATAGATGCGTAGCCCTCTTTATTAGCTTTGCGATGTCGTTGATTTTATGTGATTTTGTTGAGATTTAAGAAGATATAGTTATTTTAATTTTTAGTATGAAAGAGGATGAAGATGAAAGAGAGCAAGAGATTAGTTTTTGAATGGAAATTTAGTTATGTTTTTAGTTTATATAGGTAAAGGGAAATTATTAATGCACTAAAAATTTGAATTCAAACTTAGCGCTCGTTCGACTCGAGATAGATTTGGCCGTAACTCCTTCTTACAGACTCCAAATGAGGAAAACCAAAATACTAGGCCAATCAAAAAAATAAGAAGACAATCGCAATGGCGCTGGTACAGTCAACAAATTCTAAAGTTCAAAAAATGACCATTTTGCCTCTCTTTATTTCATATTTATTTTATTTTCAAATTAATTCCAATTATTTAACACTATAATATAATTAATATTTAATTATAGTATTTACCAATTTTTGGGGTATTACATTCTCTTCTTAAAGAATTTTATCCTTGAAATAGATCATACCTAGTTGTGTCACGTACCATAATGTGTAACAAACACAAATACATAAGCATACAAAGTCAAATGTCCAAAGAATCGTCCACACAACAAAGAAACTAATTAAACCAAGCATCCATGCATATATAAAAATCTAAACCAAATTTTCCAAATAGGTTTACGTGTTTCATTAGCATACACATACACATATGGTGGTCATGTGTAGTTCATAAAATTTAACCAAAAATGTAGCGACCCTGACTCGACCTTCGAAAATCGACACCGAATACGACACTCGTATTCCAATGCCGCAGATCCAAACGTCGAATCTGGTTCGCCGGAGCTTATAACACATCAAGTATAATAACACAGCGGAAGAAAAAGAAATTAATATCATATACAATTCCTATGAATACAATATCCAATGATACAATATGAATCAACATCAGAGATACAAGATAACGATACTACAGCGGAATAACAATATGATATAGCAGCGGAACCAAAAAAACTTCAAACAGCAATAGCAACTTTAATTCCAAAGCACCAATGCAAAAACTCCAAGCCAGTAGCTCGAACCACCATCAATTTGTACCAAGATAAGCAAGTTTCGTCTGTGAATCCAAAGACTCCAATATCCAGGATCTCCAAAGAATACCAAAGAGAAAGCTGAGAGCTACCGGATTGATATTTATATCTACTATCTGAAAACCCCAACCCTAGACCGCCCGTGTGGAAAATTGTGGGCACCCAGAGTTTAGGAAAGGAACAATATACTCCGGGTCAGTCATGGGACTGGTATGAGCAAACAGAAACAATTTATCTTAAAAAAAACAAAGAATTTTAATTTGAAATCCGCAATGCTTTTTGGAAAATGAAACTACCATAAGGCCTCCCAGCACACACACAATGCAATCGCACAGTTGGGGGAGATTTATCCTTATGATGGTCAAACATGCTTAATACGCAAAAACCATTTTGATATTATTATTAGTGCATAGTGGAAAATATTTCGAAAGTATGATATTAATCTTAACCATCATAGGTACCATTATATCATGCCAGCTATAGCTACCACCTGAGGTGGCAGGTTATACAATTGAAATCGTAAAGGGCTCGTATTGTTTCTTTAGATTTCCAACAAATGGCCAGGCTAAGGAACTTACTATTGCCACATGGGTACGCCTCTGGAGGGACGCCCCGAGAACCTAACCGGATCTCTGTCAACACAAGGCCGGGTTATCTCTGTAACTGGGTAACTACTACACGAGTATGCCATCCCCCGGTCGTAACCAACCTTTATCCCGAGATTCACCAACAACCACAGAGTAATAAATTTGCAGCACCCACATAGGTTAAGTATCTGGGCTCCATACCATGATACCACTTCTATCCAGAAGGAAATGAACATACCCTCAAGGGGCGCTACCCCCAAATAACCTTGCTGCATTCTTCCTGTTTCGACCATTCCGGGTTGTGAAGTTCGACGAAGTCTCGTCCACAAAGCTACGCTTTTCACAAAAGCCATGCTTTGATCAACAAATGATCAGTAGCACTTTGTATGCCACATTACCAAATTGGGAATGTATCACTAGTAACCATCAACTACATAACCTCTGAGCTCGTACGTCTCAGAGAATGGTGTTAAGCTAAGAGAATAAATCTCCGCCACCAAACAGAAAAGTATTTGATAGAAACCGGCTTTACATCTCAAAGTGTAATGTCAGACACACATCCATACAAGTCTGTTCTGGGTTCAAACAGAACCGAAGGTACTTCCGAAGAAGCCCTTGCAATCCGGAAATCCACTATCCCGATCGGACTTCCCATCACTTAGGGAATCTCTATACCGTAGCTACTCGGTGCAGAGACAATCGATATGTCATCCTATCGTTCTCGCAAATATCCAGTCTTCACCACCGGTCTTCAAATGCTATCCATAAAGTCATATCATTATTCGGAATGGATTCTATGACACAAAGTCCTCTCCCGTCTAAAACGAATAATGAGTGCAATATTTAAAAACATATGTATATGGGATCTCAGTTAAATCACAACTTAAAGCCCAAACCTTTCATTTAAATGGTTAAAACAAATTACCATTCCCAATCTTTTAAACAAAAAGATTCATTTTAAAACCCCTATCAAGGTTCGCCAATCTTTTACAAAGATTCATTCATAGCTTTTCAAAACAATTCCCGTTTCAATCTTTTATATATAAAAGATACACCATTTAAAAATCTTCTTCAATTTCAAAATAGGGTTCAACTACCTTTCACAAAGATTCTATTATAGTTTTCAAAATTATTCCATTTCAAATTTGGAAAATCTTTTCATTATAATTTGGAAATTCTTTCCTTATATAAAAGCTATTATTATTTGAAAACAACTTGTTCCCATTTCGGAAAACACGATTATAATTGTACGAGTTAAGGCCTTTCAAATATAAAGTTGGGTTAAATTAAAAACCATACTTTTAAAATGTTTTAAGAAAACCCATATAAATATTTTTATATTTTGTATAACCTTTTTAAATCATGAATTCTCAACATAGAATTCAATTTCAAATTTTTGAATTCAAACTTAAATCAAATTTTAAAAACTAAATCAAGTTATTAAAAAATAACTTTTATTTCTAAAATTCCTTTTCAAAAGCTTTTCACTTTTTTAACCCAATTTCATTTCTAAATTTGTTTAGATTCAAAATTCAATTTTTAAAACTATTTTGAATTAAATTCAAATATCTGTGACTTAACTGATTTCCTCGTGAAATCCATAATTGTGTGTGTATAGGTGTGGTCCACGGGTTTTACCCAATAGTGCACAGCATCAATCCTCACAGATATAACAATATCAATAAGCGGTATAACTCATAACGCTTATCTTCATTCACAGATCACAGATAAAATAAATTTATCAATCATAAAGATTCATCATTACAATTCGATGTGGGTTTCGGATAACCAACTAGAATCCGACTCCCTATCGCATCAAATTTTCAAATGTCGTTTAACGGGTCAAGGGGTATTCACACAGAAACATATCACAGATATCACAGATCAATACATAGTAACTCACATCACAAGATATCACAAAATAGACATCAGAGTTAATCAAACAAGAATCATCAATTCATATCAATATAGTTTGATCTACTTTAAACTTAATCAATTTCTTGATAATAAACCATTTTATTCTGCTTAGTTAATCACTAATTAATCACTTATTTAATTTATTAATTACTTCTTAATTACTTTCATAAATTAATTAACCTTTAATAAATTAATTATCACTAATTATTATTGATTAAATCTTAATCACCATCATTAATTAAATCATTTCTCAACTAATTATCTTAATTAATTTATCCCTAATTACATTACTTTATAAACCCTGAGTCAATTATCATTAAATTAATTAAAATTAAACAAGTGATTATCCTTGATCACCTATATCATAAATTAATTACACCGAGTAATTATTCTTTTAATTACTTGATTAATCATAAATCAAATATTTTTGTTATTACGTAAATTTTTTTAAGTAATTAATTACCTTTTATAAAAAAATATATTAACAAATCATTAATTACTTAATAAATTAAAGATAAATCTTTTTTATCATTACTTATGACTTTGGCCATCTTTTGGAATTTGTTAAATAAACCATCTTCAATACATTAGTTTCTCCAACAGATTAAGATTAGTTTAAATGACATTCTATCTTAATTACCCTTTTAAATTACATTATTTAATTAATATAAATAACTTATAAAATAATGTATCCAAATCAAACAGATTAAAATTTTATTACATTGAAAATATATTACTTATATCCTTAAGTAATCCATTCTTAACTCGAAATCATCAATTGAAACATGTTTGAAAATGTTTTAAAAGTTTGATAAAATTTAAAATAAAATTGTTTTATATCTCTTGCTCGAGACCTGCTTTGAGTCATGCGCGAGAAAATTTTCCCGTTTGCTTCGGGTTTTATCAAAATTCAACCAGTGGCCTAACTTTCAATTTTAAATTTTACTAAGTATTCATTCCTGACACATTTAACTTTAACTCGAGTTGTAACTCGAGTTCGCACCCCTATCACCCGGAAACTGCTTCGAGTCGTTACTGCAATCACTCAAGCCATCCCGAGAATACTTCATCTTCCACAAATCGCAAAAATATAGACACCACCATAGCCGTGCACGTGCACGAACGTTCTGGCAAATTTCGGTCAAACTGGCCGACGCCAGCATGTCGACGATCAACTCCAAACTTCATTACGACCATTAGATCTTCAAAAACAATTCGAAATCAAAATCGATCAATTAGGCCTAAACCTGGAACAAAAGTTCGATCACCCAAACATTCCCGTGCTCCCATCTCCGATCATCGGAGGCCATGTGCTTTCACCTGAAGCTGCGCCATGGTCTCAAACTTCGATCCCACCCCTACTAGACAATACCGATGCACTGTGGAGGTTACAGTAATCCATCTTCTAACATCCATCAAAACTAGGTTAAAAACCTAAATCGTCATCGATCGTTCACCACAGCGAATGGTAAATTCTTTGGTTATTTTTCTGATGACCATCGATGCTCCAACCTCCTATAACCTTGATCACAAGGATCATTACCTCTTCGTTTGACAAGGATTGATAAAAATGTCTTTTCTGTTCATTTTGCAAATTCTCCCTTGAACCAAAACTTAAAATCTTGAAACTACATTTAAAAATCATAGTTTTTAATTATAAAATAGATCATATCAATGAATCAACTTATCATTTAAGTTGAATTTGGTCATGCTTTTAAATTTGACTGTGATTTTTATTCTCAGTAGGAATTTCTTCCAGTTTTCCACTTAAAAACATTTTTATAATTAAGATCTTGGTTCACTTAAACAATTTCATTCAAACATTCAAACTATAGGTGAATGATTATTAGAATCCTGTCTCTAGCCAATTACACAAGATCAGATATATATCTATATGTATATATACAACGGAATAACAAACATGCACTGGCACATTCAAAACATACATGCATATTGACAATCATTCCAGAACATCCTTTTAAGCATCAATATAATATCAAAGAGTATAGGCAAATAAAAGTGGGTTTGCTCACCTGTACTTCAGAAGACAGAGAGCAGTTTCAAAGAAGGATGAAAGCCTGGCAACCCTTTTTCTTTAAAAAAATTTTAAGCTTTTATAGTTTCGAATCCTCGTTATACACAGGGAAGTTTTCTTTTTCTTCCTGCAGTTGTGAAAACCAGAAGATTGTTTTGCCTTAATCTTGATTTGTTTTCCTTCATTCCTTCTTTCCCAGAGAAAACTGCACAGGCATTTGCTTGTTCCAGATTGGAGTTTGTTTTGACTAGACTTGCACTTGATTTTTTTGAATTTCAAGCTATCTTGATTTCTTTTTGAAACTTGCATGTACTATAGATTAACTACAGGCTTGAAAACTGGAATGAAGATTTTTTCTTAAGCTTGATTTCCTTGAGACAGATCTTGATTTTCTGCTATCTTCGTTTTTCTGATCTGGTTTTACTTGCTGAATTTTTTGATTTAGTTGCACAAAGTTTTTTTATATTTCTTTGTTTTGATCTGGTGACTTATTTGTGATATTGAATCTGAAATCTTTAGTTTCAGATTGAAGATGAGAGAAAAAAATATGCATTAGCCTGAATTCACTCTTTGATATTTATTTGTTTAAAAAAAATAAGGATGCCACTTGTTAAATTTATTACACTTGTTAATTTATTAAGGGAAAGGGTTTACATTTGTTAACATAAAGAAATTTATGTTTAAGTCCTTTAGTTCAATTAACTTTTAAATTTTAGTTTTAAACCCTTACTTTAAATTAATTTATATATTCAAACCTTTAAAATTATTTAATCTTAATATTTACAAATGTTTATGTAATACATTTTATATTTAAACTTAAATTTAGTTTAGTACACAGATATATTCATATTTATTTTCCACTCATACATTTATATATTATTTTTATTTGCAAATCATGTTTATGTTTTTAAATCCTATCTTATTTTTAATTTACAAACATATATTAGGAATCCTATTTTAAAATGGTTTAATTCCAATTTATACTAATTATAAGTTTAAATGTTAAAAACAATTATTTAATACTTATACAAATTAATGAAAAATGGTTTGAAATTAAATTATACATTACTAATAAATATTTATAATTAATGTTTTATTCTTGTTTATATGTTCTCATTCAAAATATCTATTTAATATAAGTTGGAAAACAAATCTTTATTAATTTAAAATATAATGTTTTCAAACCCAAAATATTTATAAGATTTTTATTTTGAATTTCAATTTCAGGATTTAATTTAAACTAAATTTATATAAATAAATAAATAACAGAACATATCTTTTATTGATCTTAAAACTTTATAATTCTATTTATAATCCATTGGATTTCAAATCAATTAATTTTATTTATTTAAAATCTCATTTTATAAATTTACAGACCAATTTTACATTTCTATCAATTTAAAGGAAATGGTTTTAAAACAAATTATACCTTAATACATATTATATTTTTAAACATAAGATATTAAACTTATTAACAAATACCTATTTTAAAATCTTCATCTTAAACTTAAGTAATCATACTTACTATATTTTGTTTCAAATATAAATTTCTTTAAGTCCAATTAAATTTCAATATATTAACATTTGAATTTCAAATTCACATTTTCAAATTATATTTAAAATTAACATCTATAAACAACTATTATTTTATAAACAACTAATATTTATTTTGATAAACTCTATTAAATCCACAAATTAATTTCAAAAATTAATTCAATTATCAAATTAGACTGGGCTAAAATCCGGGGATGTTACAAATAACATAACATTAAAGTATATATGCAGATGACATATTGCATTATATATATGCAAATTTCTGACATTTAGGTCCTTCTATATGAATGAGATTACATGACATATAAAGCAAAGATGCAAACACCTAGAGTGAACGTGGAAATTCTATTTGCCTGACAGCAAGTCTCATCAGCATAGCATATGATAAATACATACATAAATGAATCATAAGAATCAAGACATATAAAACATACCTATATTATAATCCAATCCATAACGAAAATAAAATAATCATCTAAAGCAACTTATATCAAATAACATAAGCAAAACCAACATTTAACCAAACATATATATTAATTAAACTAACAATCAAGTTGAAGGGAAAATGTTTTGGAATGGAGTCAAATTGAAAACATCGAATCTACCTCTCTACTTTTCCAATACCATTGACCAAATCATTATCCCTAACTAAATATAACAAACTCTACTAGTGGCATAAACTAATTCCAAAACATCAACCACAAATGTTCGTGCATGTCTACAACTTCTGCAATTTATGCTACCATCTCGAATAACTAAAGCACAATGTATAACCATGGGTAACCTTAGCACAAATGTGCCCACATAAAATTGTAGCCTCTTATACCATCCTTAAATGCACATACTCAATACTTAAATCGCTCTGTAGTACTTTACTCAATTAATCTTTTGAATTGCAAAGGTAAGGTAATTCAAAGTGGATGTTGTTTTACCCAAACAAATCTAAACAACTTGAATCACCCATATTATTCCTTCTTTCACTTAAGAACATCCAAAATGATCGATGTCTTAACTTGGTAAACATAACATACCACTTACCTAAATCTTTAATCTAACTTAAGTGGTCTTGTTATTCTTATGATATCACTTCTCCATATATACAATAAGTTTGATACTCAAAGCATCACCTTCACAGTTATCCAAACATTCCATCCTAACATTCCATCCTAAGTTGTACAACATACAACTAAGAAAGCATCCACACAAGAGTAAACTTATTCTATTGAATCAATAAACCATAGTAATCAAAAGTCTAAATCTACGTTGAATTGATAGCGATAGAGTAAAAAGAATCAACTATATAATCATTGCATATATGCACCTTATATGCAATGTAAATTGCACCTTTAAGTCGCTACTTCAAAAGAGTTTCTTCAAATTGACAATCTATTTTCAATCCGAGGGATGACTGAAAAGAATTTATCTACTTCACATTCGAATTTTAAACTTCTAATTCCATTTCTACAAAATCACCTCCACATCATTTACACATGCAAACTATATAACTTTTCCTCAATCTTTCCAATCAATTTTGCTTTAATTTCCCAAATCAGGTTATCTCAATAGTTCAAAATCCATTGAAATCCTTTATCTAAATTCTTTATCTACACTAATCAAAATATTTCTCACATAATCGTTGTTGCTAATCAGTTTGGAATATCTTTTATAAAAAATGTTACATCTCTACACAATTCTTTATTCTCCAAATTGTATCTATCTATAAAATTCCAAATACTTCATCCCATCAACAAATAACACCAACTTATATAATTTTAATACTCGTCTATATTTGAGAATTCTTACATGCTCATTTACCATACCTAAATACTTATCTATAAAATTTTAGTAGCAGATCAAATTCAAAATATCCTTTACAATCAAAAGTCTAAATTAATCTTCACAACCAAAAATCCAAGCTCAAATTATTTTCTAATTTAAATCGACTAATGTCTCATTTCTCATATACCATTTTACCAACTTAATATTCATCCATATTGTGGATGAGACAACTTAACAGGGATGTTGCATCACCATTTAAATGAAATCGACACAATACTAAGCAACCATGGTAACATCGCGCCCAAAACATATCTACAAACGTCGAAAAAAGAAATGATATCCTGTTATAGCGAACATGTCATCAAACCCATATCACATTAGTACGAATGATAGACTTGCAGTCACATCTATTACTCATGTATTGACAACCTATAACTATAATCCCAAAACACATATATAGCAAGACAACAATAATTTTCTTGGAAACTACATCCATCTGCATAAAACGTAAATGTTGTAACTTTACCCTCAACATCAGGTCAATGACTCCCATCCTCAAATCAACTCAAATAACCTACCATTTTGATGTTATCAAACAACAAAGCATCCTAAATATCATTCTCTTCAATCTTTGATCAGTAACACAACGACATTGAATAAAAGAATGCAAATGTCTATTGATTCAATTTCTACACTATGGAACGAGCACCGAGTCAGATCATATAGTAGCATCGTTGGGTCAACTAGATCCTAGAGTTAGTAAAATTTATAGAGACACAAAGCATACATCATATTGAGAAGGCATGAGAAAGAATATTGGGACATTCATCTCCAAGAGTATGAAATGTCAAGTACTTAAAGCGAAAGAGAAGAAATCAACTGGTTTGCTACGAGCTTTTGAATTTTCACAGTGAAAGTGGGAGCCGATATTGATGCACTTCATCGATGGATTTCCTAATACAATAGTATTTGGGTCATTATCAATAGATTGAAAAAATGTACTTATTTCATTTGTTTTGAAGTCTAATAGAATACCAGTGAAGTCAGCTGAGTTATATGTGTGATGGGAAGTATGTTTTCCATGGAGTACTATAGAGCATTGCGAATGGGAGAGATCCATTATTAATAAGAGCATTTTGGAGGAGCTTGCACATTTGGGACGAGGATGAATTTGAGCATAGCTAACCAACCATAAAAGGATAGTCAAACAATGAGAGTGAATTATTTACTTGAGAATATTCTACGGGCCTATATACTTTACTTTGTTAGCTCTTGGTAAAACCGTTCACATTTGGTAGAGTTCGCATACAATAATAGTTATCAATCGAGCATTGGTATAGAACTTTTTAAGGTTTTATACATCTAACCGTGGAATACCCTATCACATTGATGGGAAAAGGAGGAGAAACTAATATCTGGACTAGATATGGTAAGAGTGATTTTGGCAAAGATAGAGATCATTTGAAAATGAAAGAAAGCTACAGAAGATGGATAAAAGAATTATTCTGATAAGAGACACTATAATCAAGAGTTATTTATTGGTGATATGGTGTTTGTCAAAATTTCCCCATCAAAGAAAGTAGTTTGATTCAGTAGTAAGGGGGAGTTGGCACTGAGATTTATATGACCTTCTATAATACACGAGAAGATTGGGGCCCTTGTATATTGGGTTGATTTATCTCAAAAGATGGCGGTTATGCCCAACATCATCTATTTTTCACAATTAAGGATGTGTGCACATAACTTATGGATGGTAGTTAGAATGGATCAATTAGATGACTTTGAATTTGAGCTGAAATAGCATGACCTCATATGCTTATTCGTATAATCAAGAAAAGTAAGATATATCTTAGAAGGAACACCATAAAGCTAGTGATGGTCCATAAAGCTAGTGATGGTTCAATAGGGTGACCTTGAAGATAATGTCACACGAGAGGCCGAGGAGCACATGCGGGCCATATATCTGGAGCTCGTTGTTTGTTAAGGTTTCCTTTATCTTATTTGTTTGCTAGTATTTATGCAAAATAAAATACTAGTATAAATTTGTTTCTATGCTTGTATGTTTTACATGCTTGTGTTATCCAAGAGTTTCACAAGTGATGATTATGATATTAGACTTCAAAATAACGAAGGAGTTGATGCTAGAATCAAAGATGGTCAAGTACAAAACATAGCAAGAAGGAAAAAGGACCAATTTGCCTGAGTCTATAGATTGATACAGGTTCGTGGATGGATCGGTATCAATTCATCATGTTTACCTACCTTATTAATATCGATGAAATTGTTAAAGAACATAGCTTAGAAGCATCAAGGAAAGACTAACTCATGAATTATCAAACATATCTTAAAGGAACAGAGAAAGAGCATCAAAGTCCATGGATCTAATGATTTGGTCATATATGACATGTTATTTCATTTATTCTTTCGGATTTTGATCTATGACATATTCTAACGGACTAACAATGAAGTCTGACAATTATAAGGCCCAATAAAAGCCACTTACGGCTATTAATATTGGTTTATGTGCCACATAAAAGGGATCTTGGTAGCTCGCAATTTCATATCTAAGGTGAATAGCTGATATTATAATTCTTGACTGAATTTCAAGACTGTAATTATATTTTCATCTTGATCTAGTATATAAGCATCAATAAAGCATCTTTAAATTTGATGTAGGCCTAATCAAACCACTACATATTGTATATCTTGAAGTTCCAATCTTGTTCTTCCTATCTTTGCTTTTTTTATTGATATACATTGTTTTGCCTGGAATAACAAATTGTAACAACCAAAATCCATGAAATAATGACTACAAACCTCGTAAAATCATAGCCAAATATCGCATGTAAGTTTTTTTGCTCTATGCAATCTTTTAGGATGTGTTGATTAATGTTTTGGCTATTAATTTTAGGAGCTTCCACTAAGAAAGATGAAGGTCAGGCTAGATATCTTTTATTACTTACATTTGAAGAAAATATACAAAGAGATAAGATTAAACGAGACCCAAGAAGAATTTCAAAATGCAAGAGATGGGTAGATGGTAAAGGAAGTGTTGTAAAACAAAGTGTTAGTGATGGAACTAAGCAACCACCACGAGATCTCATGACTAGAGAGGAATTGGAAGGAATGTTAGCTTAGTTCAGCCAATGGATGGAAGCAATATGGTGGACATGGATGGAGGACTTGGATAAGAAATTTGATATGAAGAGGCAATTCCCTCAATGAGAAGGATCTCGCACAAGAGATCGTAAATGAAGAAGGAATTCTCCAGCTAGATGCAATGAAAAAAGTCCTACAATGAGGTGTAGTTGAATCAGAATAAAACCGAGGAGGAAAATTATTAAGGGAATCAAGCTCTTAAAGCATATACTCTGGTTAGATCATTCGATGCTTATCCATCACTAATCGGTACTGATTGGTACTAAGGTGGGATGGTCATTTTTGTAGGATCGATTTCACCCTAAAGGAGGGGTGAATAGGGTGATGCTATTAATTATAAAAATTAATTGCGGAAGCTTATAGAATAATTTCAACACAGATCACAGAATAATAGCAGCACAGATAATAGCAGAATAATAAATGCAGAAATAGAACGATACGGAATTTACCCAGCTTCGGCAAAACCCTGCCTACGTGTTGCCCCCAAGGTTTTTACTAGAAATTAAGTAGTCACACGCTTACACACGTAAACTCGTGACACCCGCTACTGACTAACCTAACTCTACGCTCAAAACCCTGCCACAACTCAGCCACCGAGTTGCGAATTCTCAAACTACGCCATGTAGTTTGTCCCCTAGTCACACGACTAGAAAGTACAATGGGTTAAAATTGAAATACAAATTTAAAACCAATTTAAAATTAAAAACAACCCTAATTAAAAATTAAAAGACCCTTATTATAAACAAAGAAAAAAACGGCCCCTTTTCTCCTTTTATAATTTTGCAGCCCGTTCCTTTTGAGATAATGGCGGCTTCTTTGTTCAATCACAATTAGGGCTTTCGTCCTTCGATCCAAATTAGGGTTTTGTTGAAATGTGAAGTAGCAGACTTTGAATGATTGAATGGATGATTCAGCGATCCTTTTCTGTCAATCGATCGTCTCTGTTATTTTCTTCAATTGCTTCGAATTTTATCGAATTCGAGAAGGCCTTGGTATGTAATTTCTGCTCCTTTTGCTTTTCTGTTTGTATGCTTGAATTCGATACCATTTGCCGATGATGTTGATTGCAATTTATAGGAGTGGAACTCCTAAATTATCATCATATAATTTTTATTTGAATTCGTCAAAACTTTTGCTCTGCCGCTTGATAATGCTTGAACGTTTGAGATGATTTATGACTTGTTCATATCGTATCTTTCCCTTACTTCACTGTCATGGTTTAGCTTGAAACTGTTCGATCCTTCCTTGATCGTTACAGTAGCTACTTTCCTATTTTATTTGGATTTGATTTTTGACTTTTTCCATTTTTACACATAATTGATTTCTGACATGGTTCATGAAGACTCTGGTCGTTTGAATTTATTTTGTTTATTGAATTTCTGGCTTCACTGATCATTATCGCTTTGATTTTGTGGCCCCAGTGTACTTCGGCTCTGGCCATCTTTGTGTTCATCCCTGAGCATTTTCGATCTGCTGTTTGCATTGCATCATTCATGTATGTGTCACTGCAATATTCAGTTTGGTTGTAATTGATTTTCACTGCTGTTCCTTCACGGCTTCAACTTGATTTTGTTATAACTATTAAAGGCTTTGTAGTATTTTATGGTTGAACTATAACTTGATTACTGCAACTAGTTATATAAGTACATCAGCACATCATATTGTTTGTAGCTAGTTCACATGACATGTCGCTTTGTGGAGTCTGGTTCCATTCTGGTTTGTAGTCTCACTTCAACCACATTGTCATTGTATGTTATTGCATTGTGAACTGTTGAGTTACTTGGGGCTTTTGGGCATTGCCTCCATGTATTTCATGTAGTCTGGTTTATATTGTTGTTTCCCTTTGTATATTTATATTACTTTGAATTTGCCATGATTCTTCTGATGCATCTCCTTCTGGCTCTTGAGTCTGTTGTGTACATAAGCAGTTTGTAGATGCTGTTTACACATGTACATGCTTCACTACCGTGTATTATTTGCATTCATATTCTTGCTTGTGCATCACCATATATCTGTTGCATTCATTGGTCTGTTCGTATATTTAACATGGTTGACCCTTGCACATGCTCTTTGATACATGTTTGAACTGACCGTGTCATTTGCTTAGTGCATTAGTTTGCACTGTGCATTGGTTTGGAGTTGCAGTTTGAGTTGCAGACTTCATGTGAGTTCACATGTATGGTTTGTTCTTTTTTTTTATTGTTGCTGTGTCACTTGTGTACTGAGCATTGCTGAGTCTTTATTTGGTTGTTGCTGATATCTTGGTTCAGTCTATATTTTGATGTTCGCCTCTCTTGTATCATTGGTGTTTCTCACTGTGGCATTTGTTTTGGTACAACTCCTTTATGTATACACAGTTGAGTTGTTATGTGCTTCCAGTCATCATTTCACTGCCTTTATGCACTTGTGTTGTTTACTGTACATATGAACTTGGTGCATTGCTTCGAGTTGTATTATTGAACACTTGAGTTTCACTGAACTTGGTTTTTCGTCCCTTTGTGCTTTGGTGCTGCAGTTGAGTTGAGTCAGTGACTTGACCTTTTGCATTTTGTTTGTGGTCTGGTGCCTTCTTGAATTTGTGCAATCTTTCATAAGCATGTTGACTTTTAGTTGGACCGTGCACTACAGTTGAATTGAGTTGATCTCGAGTATGATACTTGCACTTGTCCTGTCCACTGCCCTTTTCCATTTTCACTTGAGACTATATTGTCATGTTGCATTGATGATATTCTGACCATTTTATTGCATTTGGATTTGTTTTTCGAATTACACCTGAGTTGAATCCAGCTTGTAGCTTGGATTTGACCTTGTGCTGAAAGTTGTGACATTATTTTATTGCACTTGAGTTGAATCCGGTATATTGGATTTGACCTGTGCTCACTTGCCCCTGTAAATTTATCAAGTGCATATATATCGGTGTGCACGGCCTTGTGGCATACACAGTGATACACTGTGTATGTCACAAGCTGTTCGTGTATGGTGAATTCAAAGTTAAATGAAGACGAACAACCCAAATAACTAAGGAAGATATTATTTTCAAAATTCACATTTTATTTTATACTGCAAAAATATTTCCTTTTCAATTTTACTACGTCAATATTTATTTTTGCAGATTGCTTAGATGCTGGATTCAATTTGGAATGAAGTTGAAGATAAAATACGAGTTGAGTGAATGAGTGATATGTAGTGAGGTCAGATGTAAGAGTGAATTTGTGATGTAATTGAATTTGTATAGTAATCAAGGTTGTATATGTATAGTGAGAGCTTGAATTTGTACTATTCAAAATTGTAATAAATATTTGTTTGAATAAAATTTCTGTTTGAATTCAAATTCTGTGTTTTTTTTTATTCAGCAAATATTTATTCAGTCTATGAAAAATAAAATAGTACATTAACAAATACATTTACATGAATATATATGTTTATTATCATCAAAAAAATCATATAATCGCATATTCAACAATCTCCCCCTTTTGATGATAACAAACATATATTTAAGATTTTGAATATGTTAAATGTATTTGATCATAGATATACTCTAATTGCTCCCCCTACTTAAATGTTTCCTCTCTACACAATGCTCCCTCTACATATATGCATACAAATAAAAATATGCAAATGAGCCTAGATGCAAATGGAAAATATTTGACCTTGGCTTGATTTTATTTGACAAAATCTTAACTTTTCTCTCCCCCTTTGGTTATCAGCAAAAGAGTGATAGTGTTAGAGAAAATAGAGATAAAGTAATCGATATTAATCCAACATTAAAACTCAATTAAATATAAATATTAAATTTCAATAAAAAATCAAACAAAAATCATAACTACCCTTTTTAGGCGCATGTTCCACTTTTATAAATAATGGAAATGATGTCATCATATAAAACCATACAGTTGTATCTGTTTGTGGTACATTTATATCAGGAATTTGAATATCTACTAATCATGCATAACCGTTAGGACTTTTAAATGAGATTAGCAGTATTCCAATTTAATTTTAAAAATGAATTCAAGTATCTTCTAATCACGCATAACCATGAGGACTTTTAAATGGGATTAGAATCAACTTATTTATTTAATAAATCAATTTTGATATGCGTTCCATACATGCATAACCGTGAGGACTTTTAAATGAGCATGGAAGCATATAACAAATTCCAAGTAATTCACCCATGCATAACCGTGAGGACTTTTAAATGAGAGTGAATACTTTGGATTTTATTTTATTTTATAAAATGAAAAACGAATGATCCCTGTTTAAAGTACCACATATCGACAAACTATATAGAATTTTTGATGAGCGATGGTCGATAGAAATATGATAGAAATAGAAATGGTCATGGAATCTTTACCCAACGTAAAGTTTTATAACTCTTGTTTAAATTTCTAAAGGAATTTTTCTAAATTTACTGTCTTGAGTAATGTATGTTAAATATCAATACTCATCACTTTTTCAATCACTATTTATCTTTTCGATAATTATTGGGGAGTTAGACTAGTCAAAATTGTCATTTAAAATCAAATTCAAAAATAATTATAAAATCATTTTTTGAAAATATGGTCAAAAATGATTTTCTCGAAGGGGTTATATAAGAAAAAATTACTGCTATTTGAAAATTGTTTGAATTGAAAAATATGCAGATATTTTCTTAAATAAACGATGTAGTTACTAAAAAATTACGTTCAACTAGTAAGTATTCTATCAACTAGATTACCAGTGTGATCTGCATCTGAATTTCTCTTTCACTCCAAATTATCACTAATTGAATTTGATTGACCAGACCATGAAGTGTGCACCAAAAAATTTCAAACTTAATTTTAACAGCATTTTAAATGACATTCTCTTAAATTTGAATTGAAGCCATGTAAATGATCAAAAACCGTGAATGTAGTGTTAGCCGTATTAAAACCAAATGTATTATCATCCAACAAAACACTATTTTTCATCCAAACAAATATATATGAAGTAATTCAAAGAATCTTGAGATTTTTATAGTTTTTTTGGCATAAGAATATAATTGGCCAACAATTTTGAATAAGGCAGAATCAAAATCATCATCTTTTCATCATCTCAATATTGGCTGATTTTACTTAGATTACTATGCAGAATATCACATTTAATATGTCGTTCAAACAGATATACCATTACCTGTTTTACCTTTATAATATTTTTCGTTGTTGTCCAATGTGATTCTGTCACCTTTATACTAAGCTAAGGAACTTTGCTTTGTTGCTCATTATGTTTCTGGAACAGCCAGAATCCATATAACACTGTTGTTGTTCCTTAGCCTGCCACCACACCTACATGGGAAAGGATTTATGTGACCTATTTGTTTTTATAGGTCCATGGTTGTTAGTTGCAGAAGATTTAGAAAAATAATTTTATGGAGACCCAAAATTGTTTATATATGTTCCATTTTGCACCCAAATTTGTTTAACTTTGAGAAATTTTATATTTGTGCCTTTTGGAACCCAAATTGGTATAGTTTTCAAATGTTTGGGTCTATAGCAACAACTATTGTGATTATGTCCATATTTTCTACGAATTGTGCACATAGAATTTTCTTGATTAATATCGCTTTCAACATTTTTAGATTGATTATATCCAAGTCCTTGTCTAGCTGTATTAACAGTTTGCTTCCCTAATAGCATATTCAACGATTTTTCACTTTTTGAAAATTTATCTAAAGTTTTTGACAATTTTTGGACTTGTATTTTGAGAGATTCATTTTCGTTTAACAATTGTGTGCACTTTTTAATAGAATTCTCTCTCCTAGTATTTTCATTCTCTTTCAAAATCAGAATTTCATTTTCAAGTGATTTTATATTAATTTCTGATTTTTTTATTTCTTCTTCAAATGTTGGACACTTATCACACTTAGGGATCCTACTTTGATAGGTTTTAACTAATTGGTCAAGTTGTTTATTTAAATCTATCAAAGTATCTTTTTGTGATTCAAGTTTGGCATGCTTCTTCCTAGGTCGTTCAAAACAGCCATTCACTTCGTCAAAATATATAAGTAATTCTGAGTGAGAGAGTTTTGATACCTCGCTTGCCTCGTCATCGTCACTGTAAGTTATTTCACCATAAAGACACACGTCTGCTTTCTCACTCTCACTATTAGTACTTTGATTATCTTCATCACTTGTATTCCACGTGGCTGCAAAACTTCTCCTTTTTGATTTCTTTTCAACGTCGCACCGATTTTGAGGACAATTGGGCTTTATGTGTCCGGGTTGGTGGCACCTATGACAAATGATCTTCGGTTCTGGATTGTCTAATATTTTATTTATTTTGCTTTTCAATTTTCGATTTAGAGCTGGATTTCCGTATTTGTAATTCCACCTTTTGACTTCTTTATTATCAGCTCCAATTCTGCTGCTCCGTCATCATCATCATCACCATCACTTTTTGTTGTTCCTTTAAGAGCTATTGATTTCTTTTGAGTATCGCCTCCTTCACGCTCTTCCTTGAATTTCATTTCTAGCTTATAAGCGGTGAGACTTCCGATGAGTTCTTCGACTTTCATTTGTTTCAGATCTTTTGATTCTTGAATGGCAATCCCTTTGGCTTCAAAGCTTCGTGGAAGTACTCTGAGGATTTTTCGGACTATCTCCAACTCTGTGTATGATTTTCCAAGAGCTTTTGATTTGTATACGATATTGGAAAGTCGTCCATGAATCTCTTTGACATTTTATTCCTTTTCCATTATGAAATTTTCGTATTCGCTGCTTAGCCTGGCAAGGTGTGATTCTTTGACTTGAGATGTTCCTTCGTGAGTCATTTCTAGTGTGTGCCATATTTCCTACGCAGTTAGACAGTGTGAGACACGATCAAATTCAAATTGATCCAATGAACAGATAATAGAATTTATAGCTCTAGCATTAGCACTTTGTAATTTATTTTCTAGCTCTGTCCATTGATCCATTGGTTTATCTATTTCCTGATTATCTACAATTATAGTTGGTGCTCTATAACCTGTCTCAACAATGTTCCAAGAGTCAATGGTTTTTAGAAAAAAATTCATTCTATTTTTCTAGTAGGCGTATTCACCATTGAACTTTGGTGGTCTAACTATGGACTGACCCTCGGCAAAAGCATTATTACAAGAAGCCATTTTAAAAATTCAACTTTTTAAAACAAAAATTGATTTCTGAAAAAAATCAAATTTTTAAAACCAAAAACCAACTTCTACTCCTAGCTCTGATACCACTTGTAGGATCGATTTCACCCTAGAGGGGGGTTAATAGGGCGATGCTATTAATTATAAAAATTAATTGCGGAAGCTTATAGAATAATTTCAACACAGATCACAGAATAATAGCAGCACAGATAATAGCAGAATAATAAATGCAGAAATAGAACGACACAGAATTTACCCAGCTTCGGCAAAACCCTACCTACGTGCTGCCCCCAATGTTTCTACTAGAAATTAAGTAGTCACACGCTTACACATGTAAACTCGCGACATCCACTACTGACTAATCTAACTCTACGCTCAAAACCCTGCCACAATTCAGCCACTGAGTTGCGAATCCTTAAACTACGCCATGTAGTTTGTCCCCTAGTCACACGACTAGAAATTACAATGGGTTAAAATTGAAATACAAATTTAAGACCAATTTAAAATTAAAAACAACCCTAATTAAAAATTAAAAGACCCTTATTATAAACAAAGAAAAAAAGGGCCCCTTTTCTCCTTTTATAATTTTGCGGCCCGTTCCTTTTGAGATAATGGCAGCTTCTTTGTTCGATCACAATTAGGGCTTTCGTCCTTCGATCCAAATTAGGGTTTTGTTGAAATCTGAAGTAACGGACATCGAATGATTGAATGGATGATTCAGTGATCCTTTTCTGTCAATCGATCGTCTCTGTTATTTTCTTCAATTGCTTCGAATTTTATCGAATTCGAGAAGGCCTTGGTATGTAATTTCTGCTCCTTTTTCTTTTTCTGTTTGTATGCTTGAATTCTATACCATTTGCCGATGATGTTGATTGCAATTTATAGGAGTCGAACTCCTAAATTATCATCGTATATTTTTTATTTGAATTCGTCAAAACTTTTGCTCTGCCGCTTGATAATGCTTGAACGTTTGAGATGATTTATGACTTGTTCATATCGTATCTTTCCCTTACTTCACTATCATGGTTTTAGCTGTTTTTGTGTTCATCCCTGAGCATTTTCGATCTGTTGTTTGCATTGCATCATTCATGTATGTTGTCACTGCAATATTCAGTTTTGTTGTAATTGATTTGCACTGCTGTTCCTTCACGGCTTCAACTTGATTTTGTTATAACTATTAAAGGCTTTGTAGTATTTTGTGGTTGAACTATAACTTGATTACTGCAACTAGTTATATAAGTATATCTGCACATCATGTTGTTTGTAGCTATTTCACATGACATGTAGCTTTGTGGAGTCTGGTTCCATTCTGGTTTGTACTCTCACTTCAACCACATTGTCATTGTATGTTATTGCATTGTGAACTGTTGAGTTACTTGCGGCTGTTTGGGGATTGCCTCCATGTATTTCATGTGGTCTGGTTTATATTGTTGTTTCCCTTTATATATTTATATTACTTCGAATTTGCCATGATTCTTCTGATGCATCTCCTTCTGGCTCTTGAGTCTGTTGTGTACATAAGCAGTTTGTAGATGTTGTTTACACATGTACATGCTTCACTGCCGTGTATTGTTTGCATTCATATTCTTTCTTGTGCATCACCATATATCTGTTGCATTCATTGGTCTGTTTGCATATTTCACATGCTTGACCCTTGCACATGCTCTTTGATACATGTTTGAACTGACTGTGTCATTTGCTTAGTGCATTAGTTTGCACTGTGCATTGGTTTTGCAACGTCCCGCCTTTTTGCACACTTTAAATCGACACACGTGCAATTCAAACCATACGGAAGGGCAGATTGTTATGGGGTAAATAAGAAAAACAAATAAGAAATAAAATAAAACAGAATCTCACAGCGGAAGGATAAAATATAATAATCAATATATAGTTCATAAAACTGTTTACAGAACATATGCTTCTTTTTTATACAATAAATATCAGAGTTCACATACCAATAAATATCAATGCAGCGGAATTAAATGGTGTAGTGGAATAATATAGTAGATAATAGTAATACAAATCTTCGTCTTCGTCCTCCAGAGCTAAATCTTCAAATCCTGAAACGCTCGGACTGACCCGAGCGAATTGAAAAGAGAAAACACTCGAGTCAGAACTAAAAGATCTTATGTAAGTTAAATTAACAGAAATAAATATGAGTGCAGTAACTCAAGAGATGCTCGGGATTTACATCTCCTAAGGATCCGTTAAACTATTTACTATGTAGTATATTATGCTATTATAATAGTGTCTAATTGTAAAATAAACTTACTTTTTTCTTAGCATTAAGGGGTTACCCATATAACCCTAAACACGTAATAGTCCCAGTAGTCCATCCAATATCATAGTCCCTCCTGATCGAGAAGCCACCAGAGGATACCACACGGGCTACGGGATAAATCCAAACTCGTACAAGGCGCGATAGGGTAGGTGACACGACACAACTAGGCAATGCCAGGGTAGATATACCAATTACTCTTCCAGGTCGGTGGTAACGCGTAGCGCGCAGCTACCGCCCACCTCGGACAAACTCCCCCAAATAAAAGAAATCAAAAGTGAAGGTGGCCACCGAATCAATCCAAAGTCAGAGTATAGTATCGAAGGGAAGTGTCCAATCAAAGGTGCTACCTTATTAACCCGTCGATCGCTCCTGTTTTAGCCACCTTATGCCAACTCACGGGAGTCGGGTCCACGTATTTACCTTAAAGTAAACGCCACCACCATCCTACTTCATTCTAGAATCTCCACCGCGTACACGGTTGTTAAAGTGGTTTTCGGGGTTGGCAGAGAGTATGACAACTTCCGATCCCGGTCTCTTCAACAACCAAACGTTATTATAACACCGGGTCATTTAAAAGTTTATGCTTTGAAACCAGAAAATAATTATCCATTTCAAAACCCATAAATACTATATCATTTCCATTTGCAAAACAACTCATTTTGATATTATTTTTAAAAACCCCAAATCAATAATATCATTTTTATTTCAAAAAAATATTTCCTTTCTAAAATCACACTGCTTAAAATTTATAATATCTGGAAACCAAACATTTGGATTATAACTTTCAGAACATAATACTTCGAAATTCATAGCTTTAAAACCATAACTTCTAAAACTTGAATTATCTTGGATATTCAACAGTATATAGAATAAAGTAGTTGATTTCATATTACTATATAAAGTAAAAAGTCTTCACGGCTGTACAAATTTATTCATTTAAAATTTAGTCTAAATCCATAAAATTTAAATTCACTTTCAGTTAAATAAACCACTTCAATTTCAATATATTCCTAACTTTGAGTATTTAACAATTTCAAAATTTAAGGTTGGAAATTCCATTCAACAATTTATTGTCCTATTATTTAGTTTTGAAATATTCATAAAATAAATCCATAAAATAAAACTCAAAATTCCTAACAATTAAATATTTTCTTTAAATTATTTACACTAGAAATATTCATTTAATTTATCTTGAATAAAAATCCAGTTAAATATCATATCCTTAAAATTTCCAAGTTTAAATAAGTTACATCACTTATAGAGTTTAATTCTTAAATACGCTCAATTTCAATTTAATTTTTAATTTACCTTCCAATCTAAATTGATTTAAATCATTAGAACTCCATTATTCAACTTATTTAGTTTATTTAACAAATTTATACATAGCTTAAATTCAAAAATTTAACTATATATGTACATAAAAATAAGATTTTATATAATGTCAAAAATTTAATATTTACTAAACCGTATCATATCCAAAACCATAAAATCCTTTCAAAAATAATTATATATATATATATATATATACCGCGGTGCATATATATAATTTTCTAACCTATGGTCAAGTGATACGGATATTTATCATTTCAATCCGCAATTTAATAATAAAATGCGGTTGTATATCATTTCAAACCGCAATCCCAAATGAAATGACATGCATAACAACTTGCGATTAATATAAATGAACATCCATACATCCAAATATCAATCATCAACATTTATTACAATCATCATCCAATTCAAACAAACATCAATATAGAGCATATAAAATATAACAGGTAATAAATAGCAGGTATTAACTAACAGTTTATATTCAATAATAAATTTAATAATTGTTTAACTAGCAGTTTATATGCAAATAAATAAATTTTAACTGTCAATTTATATGCTAAAATAAAATTAATTAACAGTTAAATTAAATAAACACGATGTAACTGAGATGATGAATGAAACATGCCAAACAGTCATAAATAAATTTCTACTTATATCTTAAATCAATTTAACAAACACAAGAAAACTTAGAAGTTGTGAGTGGGTTAAAACACTCACCTTTGGGATTTAAATCGAATTTAAATCCGATTTAAACCCAAAAATTTTGACGTCTCAGAATTCGTTCAAACCGGCGTCAACAGATCCGGAATTTTATTATGATCCTAACAAAAAAATCGCGCGTCAATAGGATCATGTATGCAAAATTATTCGATTTAAACGATTAGAAAACAAAATTTAAATTAAAACAGAAAAAAAAACAGCTCACTCTAAAAAAATTCCACGTCACTACCCTGAGCACGCACGCGCACGGTTCTCCTTCACGCAACTATAGTCACGTTCGAACCCATAGGCGACCTCCATTGACCGCCGTTTTCGCCGCCGTAGGGCCCCCATACATCACGCCGCTACCACCATAGAGCTTTCCTCGCCTGCCGCAACCACCTGCCACCCCCGCGATCGTCTCTAAGGTAGCGCCGTCGCCTCCGGTTCCCAAACCCTAAACAACAATTTCGGCCACCACACCTCGCTATTAGGAAAACGAACACCATCAATAGACTCCCCTTGCTGCCCCCTACGAAACCCAGAAACAGATTGCTCGATTTCTGCCCCAATTGAAAACGCACAAAACGACACGTATGCTTCGCGAATTTTGACCTTTGACTGAATTTTCAGGATGATTCATGCATCGATTGCAAAAACAGAAACTACGTGCAGATTCGTATCGATGAAATCTACAACATATAATTTTTTCAAATTTTTCTGAGACTTCGAATTTTTGACTTTTGATTTTGGACTGAAATTGGATCTAGGATTTGCAGCCATTGGAAGAGGAGGAGCTGAGGAAATGAACGCATAAACAAATGAGAATAGATGGAGGCTAGGGTTTTATAACTGGGTTTATATAGATAGGATAGAAATAGAGTAGATGGATCTGATAAACAAATGTGTTGCACGATAATTGGCCCAAAAAGCCCGTTCTGACCCCGGAACGAAATTGGTTAAACCCATATATCCAATAGGTGTTTAAAAATACTCTAAACGCGATGGAAAAAGTTTCATGTCCAAATTCCATCGTATGAAGAAGTTATGCTGAAATCAATATTTTCAAATTGATGTCAATTTATTGATTTCAAGGCGTTTCGCGTTCGTACGATCAAACGACAAGTCCGATCGCTACGAAACTTGAAACCCTACAATAATTCACTGTTACGGATCCGATGAAACTGGTTTCGTCGAAATTCGAGTCCGTGACCAAAATGGCTATTTTTATATTAATTAAATTAATTGATTAAATCCAATTTTATACATTTAAATTCTAAAATTGACAATTTTATCATCTTTATATTACTCAAACATTTACAATGATTTTAACAAATTTAAATGTCAGTATAGAGAAGATAAATTTATCAAGTCAAATGTTAATCTCACATTTGATAATTAATTTCACTGAATTCACAAAATTATAAATAAAATCCTCAAAATTCCATTTCACTTAAATAAGGTTTTGATTTCCATAAATGTAGTATCTAGATTTTTAATTTTCATTTATTTGAAATAAACTCAATCACTATAATTTATATTCTAATAATTAAATAAATTTTGATTTCAATGCTACATCAACCAATAGTTATTAGAAACGGAATCGACATAAATTTCAAATATTACTTCAATTAACGTTAAATGTAATAACTATTTTTATTTATTGCAATTGATTACTAGTTAAAATTTAATATACTAAATAGATGGTTAATCTTAAAATACTTGTTTTTATTAACATTTATCCTCACTTAAAAGCTATTAATAACTAGCCAAATGTTGCTATTTGATTGAGACATAATTCAATGCATTAATGGATGGGTAAATGGTTAAAGTTTTGCACTATTGCCGCAATTTCATTAATATACATTAAGGTTTATTAAGCTCTAATTGACCCCCAATTAATTATTTCAATAATTACTACCCTTGCTTCAAACTTCCAAAATTTAGAAATTACAGATTTTATTTCCAATATTTCCATTTAATAGGCTTTCCATTATATCATCAAATCTAATTTCCCTTATTATGGATAGTATTACATTATTCCATCGATTGTGAATGTACGGGAAAGATTATTATTGGCCTACTCTTATTTCATTAACAATTTCCATCTTATTCTAATATCCCATTAGTTATAGAAATAAATTTCATCCACTTACACATAAATGCATTTATTACATATTCCCTCCAATTAACTTAAAAATTTGATTTCTATAGATTGGTTTGATCTAATCGCCAAATATATCAACATAAACTACTTTACATTCACATTTCCGTTATGTTAGTAATTATCATTAAAGAAACGTTTATAAATTTCAACAACATTGAAATTATTTACCTACATTGATTGTATACGTTTTTTCATTATTATCACTCGTTAGAATTCTATTGCCATTCATTTATTCTAAATTGACATCCACTTAATAAAATTTACTTCCATTTATATAGTTGCAATCCAATTCAGTTATTATTTCATTTATACCATTTCAAATTTTATTTCTTTCAGTGTTAATTACACAATCATATTAAATTAGCAAACTATAGTGTTCTCCGCTATTTCTTTAATTGAATTTCATTTCAATTGTAAGGAATTGATTTTTATTGCCATTTCAACTTTTAATTTCTAACGTTCTCTCCAATATAAATTGTACAATTTTCATTTTCTTTCTTTATTAAATTACAAAAATAAAATTAAATTAACAAATTAAATGGTCGAAATTTACGGGTTGTTACACTCTCCCCCACTCAAAACTTTTCGTCCCCGAAAAGGAAAAAGAAGGGAAAAGAAGAATTACATAAACAAAACATCTTATTCAAAATATTAACTTATACACAATAATTTACAAAATTTATTACTTTAAATAAAATATACATCTTTTATAATCATTATATCTTCTTATACTTGAATAAATAAAGTTTGGAAAAATATTTCAAAAAAAAATTTCTAAGTCCAAAAATTTTCGAAAAATTTCGGCAGAGTCTTCCTTGTACGGAGAGGCTCGGAAGAATATATAATATTAAAATATAACAATTATATTACATATATTATCCAAAATATTTTATCCCAACATGGGAAAATATATAAAATAGCGCTATAAACCATAATCCGAAACGTACCTATTTGTCGGACAATTTACGCTTAATTTATGAAACCAAAAGCAGTATCAATTGCTTCCATAACCTGCATTTCACTTATAAAAATCTAAAGGGTTAACAATTTATATAAAGTGAAATATTTAAGTGGTTTCAATCGCTAACAACAAATGAATACAACAACCAACAATTTCAACAAACAGCATACACAACAAATACAAAACAACCATACAATCAAACAAATAAACAGTTGTTCGGATTCAAACTTTTAAATTGTACAGAATGAAGAATAAATCATCAAGTGCATCATTTACTCAACAGTCTTAGATGAAACGTAATAGATTATTCATACATCCAACAATCTTAAAGTATCCTTACCCAAACAACCATAAACCAACGATAACAAATCCAAACAAAATTTAGTTCATTCTTATTAATTTCATTTCATACCTTTATTTTTTGATTCCCCCTTTTTATTCATATAATGATTTACCTTACATTTTATTTCTAACAAACTTTTATTTTCATTTACACATTTAGTGTTTGTTTCAATTATTTTCACTTACTACTTACAATTTTTCTTTTTCATTAATTCAGGTCATGTAAATTTCTTTTTATTGCATTACATTTGTGCACTTCTCAATTTCAATCATTTATTTAATGTTTACATTTCTATTATATTAAATTATTGTAACCCTTTTTACTTACACTTAAATTTTTAACCTTATAACATCCACTCTTATAAGTAAAGGATTTCGTTAATTCATTTACTAAGGTTTGCAATCATTTATATATATTACTTACTTTTATATTTTATTAAACTAATAGCATTTAAATCATACTTAAGTTTATAACTCTATACCACCAGTTCAAATAAATAAAAGCAATTTATTGAACCCTTTCATTACATACTTTTACTGTACCATTTTCCTTTACATTTCTTATCAAACATTTCAACTTTTAATATTTGGTAAGTTATATATATGCTTTTAAAGAATGTAATTGAAAGTTATACAAGTTTTCCCATTTCTTTTAATTAATTCATTGTTAAATAATTTTTTACCCTTTTCCTTATAAGTTACCATTTCAACTTCCTTTTTATTCCCTTTATAACTTAGCCTTAAATTTCTTACCTAAATTAGAGGTTTCCATTTATCTATTACTTACCTTTCATTTCATTACAACAATTGAAACAATTAATTAATGGAAATTAAAGAGTTAAATACCAGGTTAAATTTCAAATTATTTTAAAATAATAGATAAATATATTCTTACACTTACATATCTCTAATTATATTTAAAACAATTCAAAATTTATATATACTCTTTAAAAAATGAATCTGTAGTAGAACTACTACAGTGGCCTTCCCCTTTGAAACTCGAAAATGAAAGTCGATGATGCGACCGCCATCACCGAAATTATTTTCCAACGACAGAGAGGAAAGTACAAACTTATTTTCTCAAAAATCTTCTTTAAAACAATTCTTTCGAATTATAATAAATATTTATATCAGAAAATTAATATCTTCTAAAATTTATTCGAAAAATTTCAAAACCCCAGAACTTAAGTTCTAAATTTCCAAATTTATTTTATTTTATTTTTCAATCTTATTTCTATTATTATTTATACACTATATTACCTAACAACCAATCTATTGTAGCCAAATATAGATATCATTTGAAAACTTTATTTTATACATAGAAAATATAATAGGCAAATTATTTCATTCACCTATATTAAAACAAATAATATGTCGGTCTGTCCTATTAAGTGTTAAGAAATTCCTATTGACGTCATAGCGTCCCATGCATCAACCAGAATTTATAAATACAAAACGGAACAAATTAACACAATATTAAAACCTTTTTATAACACTAACAAATACGCTCTCTCATATATACACTCAGTGATTCCCATAAGGTATTATTACCCTATTAATAAAGAGTCAAACCCCACAAAGCTAAGGTTTATCGCTAAACCAAAGCTCTGATACCAGATGTAACGTCTCGCCTTTCCGCACGCTTTAAATCGACACATGTGCTAATTCAAACCATACAGAAGGGCGGTTTGTTATGGGGTAAATAAGAAAAATAGAGAAGAAATAAAATAAAACAGAATCTCACAACGGAAGGATAAAATATAATAATCAATATATAGTTCATAAAACTGTTTACAGAACATTTGCTTCTTCTTTATACAATAAACATCAGAGTTCACATACCAATAAATATCAATGCAGCATAATTAAATGGTGTAGTGGAATAATATAGTAGATAATAGTAATACTAATCTTCGTCTTCATCCTCCAGAGCTAAATCTTCAAATCCTGAAACGCTCGGACTGACCCGAGCAAATTGAAAAGACAAAATACTCGAGTCAGAACTAAAAGATCTTATGTACGTTAAATTAACAGAAATAAATATGAGTGCATTAACTCAAGAGATGCTCGGGATTTACATCTCCTAAGGATCCGTTAAACTATTTACTATGTAGTATATTGCGCTATTATAATAGTGTCTAATTGTAAAATAAACCTACTTTTTTCTCAGCATTAAGGGGTTACTCATATAGCCCTTAACACGTAATAGTCCCAATAGTCCATCCAATATCATAGTCCCTCCTGATCGGGAAGCCACCAGAGGATACCACACGGGCTACGGGAGAAATCCAAACTCGTACAAGGCGCGATAGGGTAGGTGACACGACACAACTAGGCAATGCCAGGGTAGATATACCAATTACGCTTTCGGGTCAGTGGTAACGCGTAGAGCGCAACTACCGCCGACCTCGGACAAACTCCCCCAAATTAAAGAAATCAAAAGTGAAGGTGGCCACCGAATCAATCCAAAGTCAGAGTATAGTATCGAAGGGAAGTGTTCGACCAAAGGTGCTACCTTATTAACCGTCGATCGCTCATGTTTTAGCCACCTTATGCCAACTCACGGGAGTCGGGGTTGGCAGAGAGTATGACAACTTTCGATCCTGGTCTCTTCAACAACCAAACGTTATTATAACACCGAGGTCATTTAAAAGTTTATGCTTTGAAACCAGAAAATAATTATCCACTTCAAAACCCATAAATAGTATATCATTTCCATTTCCAAAACAACTCATTTTGATATTATTTTTTAAAACCCTAAATCAATAATATCATTTTTATTTCAAATATATTTCCTTTCCAAAATCACACTGCTTAAAATTTATAATATTTGGAAACCAAACATTTGGATTATAACTTTCAAAACATAGTACTTCGAAATTCATAGCTTTAAAACCATAACTTCTAAAACTTGAATGGTCTTGGATATTCAATAGTATATAGAATAAAATAGTTGATTTCATATTACTTTATAAAGTAAAAAGTCTTCACGGCTGTACAAATTTATTCATTTAAAATTTAGTCTAAATCCATAAAATTTAAATTCACTTTCAGTTAAATAAACCACTTCAATTTCAATATATTCCTAACTTTGAGTATTTAACAATTTCAAAACTTAAGGTTGGAAATTCCATTCAACAATTTATTGTCCTATTATTTAGTTTTGAAATATTCATAAAATAAATCCATAAAACAAAACTCAAAATTCTTAACAATTAAATATTTCCTTCAAATTATTTACACTAGAAATATTCATTTAATTTATCTTGAATAAAAATCCAGTTATAAATATCATACCCTTAAAATTTCCAAGTTTAAATAAGTTACATCACTTATAGAGTTTAATTCTTAAATACGCTCAATTCAAATTTAATTTTTAATTTACCTTCCAATCTAAATTGATTTAAATCATTAGAACTCCATTATTCAACTTATCTAGTTTATTTAACAAATTTATACATAGCTGAAATTCAAAAATTTAACTATATATGTACATAAAAATAAGATTTTATATAAGGTCAAAAATTTAATATTTACTAAACCGTATCATATCCAAAACCATAAAATCCTTTCAAAAATAATTATATATATATATATATACCGCGGTGCATATATATAATTTTCTAACCTATGGTCAAGTGATACGGATATTTATCATTTCAATCCGCAATTTAATAATAAAATGCGGTTGTATATCATTTCAAACCGCAATCCCGAATGAAATGACATGCATAACAACTTGTGGTTAATATAAATGAACATCCATTCATCCAAATATCAATCATCAAATTTATTACAATCATCATCCAATTCAAACAAACATAAATATAGAGCATATAAAATATAACAGGTAATAAATAGCAGGTATTAACTAACAGTTTGTATTCAATAATAAATTTAATAACTGTTTAACTAGCAGTTTATATGCAAATAAATAAATTTTAACTGTCAATTTATATGCCAAAATAATATTAATTAACAGTTAAATTAAATAAACGCGATGTAACTGAGATGATGAATAAAACATGCCAAACAGTCATAAATAAATTTCTACTCATATCTTAAATCAATTTAACAAACACAAGAAAACTTAGAAGTTGTGAGTGGGTTAAAACACTCACCTTTGGGATTTAAATCGAATTTAAATCCGATTTAAACCCAAAAATTTCGACGGTCTCAGAATTCGTTCAAACCAGCAACAACAGATCTGGAATTTTATTACGATCCTAACAAAAAAAAATCGCGCGTCAATCGGATCATGTATGCAAAAGTTATTCGATTTAAATGATTAGAAAACAAAATTTAAATTAAAACAGAAAACAAAAACAACTCACTCTAAAAACTTTCCACGTCACTACCCCGAGCACGCACACGCATGGTTCTCCTTCACGCAACTATAGTTGCGTTCGAACCCATAGGCGACCTCCTTTGACCGCTGTTTTCGCCGCCGTAGGGCCACCATACATCATACCGCTACCACCATAGAGCTTCCCTCGCCGGCCGCAACCACCTGCCACCCCCGCGATCGTCTCTGAGGTAGCGCCGCCGCCTCTGGTTCCCAAACCCTAAACAACAATTTATCGATTTCAAGGCGTTTTGCGTTCGTGCGATCAAGCGACAAGTCCGATCGCTACGAAACTTGAAACCCTACAATATTTCACTGTTACGGATCCGATGAAACTGGTTTCGTCGAAATCCGAGTCCGTGACCAAAATGGCTATTTTTATATTAATTAAATTAATTGATTAAATCCAATTTTATATATTTAAATTCTAAAGTTGACAATTTTATCATCTTTATATTACTCAAACATTTACAATGATTTTAACAAATTTAAATGTCAGTATATAGAAGATAAATTTATCAAGTCAAATGTTAATCTCACCTTTGATAATTAATTTCATTCAATTCACAAAATTATAAATAAAATCCTCAAAATTCCATTTCACTTAAATAAAGTTTTGATTTCCATAAACGTAATATCTAGATTTTTAATTTTCATTTATTTGAAATAAACTCAATCATTATAATTTATATTCTAATAATTAAATAAATTTTGGTTTCAATGCTACATCAACCAATAGTTTTTAGAAATGGAATTGACATAAATTTCAAATATTACTTCAATTAACGTTAAATGTAATAACTATTTTTATTTATTGCATTTGATTATTAGTTAAAATTTAATATACTAAATAGATGGTTAATCTTAAAATACTTGTTTTTATTAACATTTTATCCTTACTTAAAAGCTATTAATAACCAGCCAAATGTTGCTATTTGATTCAGACCTAATTCAATGCATTAATGGATGGGTAAATGATTAAAGTTTTGCACTATTGCCGCAATTTCATTAATATACATTAAGGTTTATTAAGCTCTAATTGACCCCCAATTAATTATTTCAATAATTACTACCCTTGCTTCAAACTTCCAAAATTTAGAAATTACAGATTTTATTTCCAATATTTCCATTTAATAGGCTTTCCATTATATCATCAAATCTAATTGCCCTTATTATGGATAGTATTACATTATTTCATCGATTGTCAATGTACGGGAAATATTATAATTGGCCTACTCTTATTTCATTAACAATTTCCATCTTATTCCAATAACCCATTAGTTATAGAAATAAATTTCATCCACTTACACATAAATGCATTTATTACATATTCCCTCCAATTAACTTAAAATTTTGATTTCTATAGATTGGTTTGATCTAATCGCCAAATATATCTAAATAAAGTACTTTACATTCACATTTTCATTATGTTAGTAATTATCATTAAAGAAACGTTTATATATTTCAACAATATTGAAATTATTTACCTACATTGATTGTATACGTTTTTTCATTATTATCATTCATTAGAATTCTATTGCCATTCATTTATTCAATATTGACATCCACTTAATAAAATTTACTTCCATTTATATGGTTGCAATCCAATTTAGTTATTATTTCATTTATACCATTTCAAATTTTATTTCTTTCAGTATTAATTACACAATCATATTAAATTAGTAAACTATAGTGTTCTCCACTATTTCTTTAATTGAATTTCATTTCAATTGTCAGGAATTGATTTTTATTGTCATTTCAACTTTTAATTTCTAACGTTCTCTCCAATATAAATTGTAAAATTTTCATTTTCTTTCTTCATTAAATTACAAAAATAAAATTAAATTAACAAATTAAATGGTCGAAATTTACGGGTCGTTACAGGTTTGGAGTTGCAGTTTGAGTTGCAGACTTCGTGTGAGTTCACATGTATGGTTTGTTCTTTGTTTTTATTGTTGTTGTGTCACTTGTGTACTGAGCATTGCTGAGTCTTTATTTGGTTGTTGTTGATATCTTGGTTCGGTTTGTATTTTGATGTTCGCCTCTCTTGTATCATTGGTATTTCTCACTGTGGCTTTTGTTTTGGTACAACTCCTTTATGTATACATAGTTGAGTTGTTCTATGCTTCCAGTCATCATTTCACTGCCTTTATGCACTTGTGTTGTTTGTTGTACATTGGTGCATTGCTTCGAGTTGTATTATTGAACACTTGAGTTTCACTGAACTTGGTTTTTCAACCCTTTGTGCTTTAGTGCTGCAGTTGAGTTGAGTCAGTGATTTGACCTTTTGCATTTTGTTTGTAGTCTGGTGCCTTCTTATATTTGTGCAGTCTTTCGTGAGCATGTTGACTTTTAGTTGGACCGTGCACTACAGTTGAATTGAGTTGTTCTCGAGTATGATACTTGCACTTGTCCTGTCCACTGCCCTTTTTCATTTTCACTTGAGACTGTATTGTCATGTTGCATCGATGATGTTCTGACCATTTTATTGCATTTGGATTTGTTTTTCGAATTACATCTGAGTTGAATCCAACTTGTAGCTTGGATTTGACCTTGTGCTGAAAGTTGTGACATTATTTTATTGCACATGAGTTGAATCCGGCATATTGGATTTGACCTGTGCTCACTTGTCCCTGTAAATTTATCAAGTGTATATATATCGGTGTGCACGGCCTTGTGGCATATACAGTGATACGCTGTGTATGTCACAAGCTGTTCGTGTATGATGAATTCAAAGTTAAATGATGACGAACAACCTAAATAACTGAGGCAGATATTATTTTCAAAATTCACATTTTATTTTATACTGCAAAAATATTTCCTTTTTAATGTTACTGCGTCAATATTTATTTTAGCAGATTGCTCAGATGCTGGATTCAATTTGGAATGAAGATGAAGATAAAATACGAGTTGAGTGAATGAGTGATATGTAGTGAGGTCAGATGTAAAAGTGAATTTGTGATGTAATTGAATTTGTATTGTAATCAAGGTTGTATATGTATATTGAGAGCTTGAATTTGTACTATTCGAAATTGTAATAAATATTTATTTGAATAAAATTTCTGTTTGAATTCAAATACTTTGTTATTTATTTTTATTCAGCACATATTTATTCAGTCTATGAAAAATAAAATAGTACATTAACAAATACATTTACACGAATATATATATATATATATATATGTTTATTATCATCAAAAAATCATATAATCGCATATTCAACAATTTTCACCACACTAGAAGGAACATGGATCATGATGTAAGCCTTATTGATGAAAGAAGTGAAAGAAATACTATTGGAAGCACGTAGAAGTGAGCTATCTCATCGGCACACTTAAGAAAGGCAGTCCAGGAGGAATGAGAGGCCAAGACACATGGATGATGTGATAGCTCGTGAGTTTGTGAAGTGTGAATGTTTCCCTTTTTATTTCTTAAAGGATTGATGACTATACGGTTCTACGGGCTTGAGTTGGGTTCCATCAGGTCTTATGATATATTTGCTAATAATTTTTGAGCTAGTTTAGGATAGATTCATTACAACTAAAGGATGCAAATTTAGCTGGCTAGTAAGATGAAGAGGACAACAAAATCATCAAAAAATTACTTTAAAAGATTAATGTTGTTGTAATGTAAGTTAGGAATCCAGAAGGCATTCTTTTGCTAATGACTTTGGTTGGTGAAATCAGCAAGGATATATTTTAGGAAGCGGCTCACTATGAAGAAGCCAACTACATTAAAGGATTTCTATAAGAAGGCAAACAAATTTCTACACCTAGAAGAGGTAGAACTAGGGGAAAATTTAATGTAGTAAGACCATGATATCTAAGTACTTTGACGAAAAGTAATGAGGTCGTGAAGAAAGATAGTGGCAATGGAAATGCAAATGATGACATTGAGAGAAAGAATAACCAAAATAGGGGAAAGAAGGAACACCCTTGGAAATGTTTTCAGTTTATGCCAAACAGGAAATATATAGAGTTAATAGTCTCTATGGAAAATATTTGCATATCGATCCAATACACCATTAGGTGCAGAAAGCCATCTCTAAAGGAAGCAATAAAGGAAGAACCGAGATTCGAGAAGTATTTTCGTTACCATAAGACACATTGATATAATACGAATAAGTGTAAGCACTTAAAAGACATAATCGAGAAGCTAATAAGGAAGAAGAAACTGCTTATATATGTGAAGAAGCCTTAGGAATTTGAGCATTGGAATAACCAACCCTATCGTGGAGTGTTCCTATTCACCCTGAGGTGCTCTGATTATAAACATTGTTTCTAGGGATCTGCATTCTGTAGAAAAGAGCAGGGGTGAAATGGAAGGTAAGGGGTTTTCTAAACCATTCTGCATAGGAGGCATGTTAGATTGATTTTTAACCAAAGTCCAACATCCCAAAGATCCAAATGTGAGCTTTGGAAGTAGAGACTTTAAAGAGAGGAATATATCGTAAGCTAAAAACCTAGATCGAAGGTAAAAAAAATAAGAGTGCACTAAAGAAAAGACAAGAAGATTTATAATGGTACAAGAGCTAGTCCTAGTCCCTATATCCACTATTGAGATGTATCTTTTTTTACTTAATTGATTAGGTTGTAAATGGATTTATAGGGTCTGGTTGGCATTGTCCGCCGTTAGTGATTTTGATGAAAAAGCTTAAATCTTAGTAGATCAAAAATGATTCCAAAATGGTCATAGTAATATGCTGTCAAGCTTCCTAGATTCGAATCTTATTTATGTGGATCTGTGCCTTATATTTATAAGCAATTTACGACACTGTCATTGGTGCAGATCTTCTCTTAGATTTTGAATTGGCCTACTTGTAGGGCTAAAATTTGGGCATGTGTCGTCATCCGGTTGCTTGCAGTTTAAGTGGATTGATAATGTGGAATATCTAAATATAGTTTTGGATTTGCAACACGTATATTTTTGCATAAGCTAGCTATCTGAGACGTTGATGTAAATGGAGGCGATCTTAATTATTGATCTTGGTTTTCTATTAAGGTTTTTTAGGCCTTGAGTACAGATAGTTTTGGTCTCATGTGTTAAACTAGGTGCTTTTGGCATGTACTCTCGGTTATGGCCACTTAGGGCCATTTCTTTAGATAATGATCTTTGGAGGGTCTTGGGACATGATCTGAAGGCGATACATAGTTTCGAGGTTATAACCCGCCTTTATGCTTTTAGTCTTTCAGTGAAGTTGATCTCATAACTTATGCTTTCGACTGAAGGTCGGTTAAGTGACTGTTGCTTTCGGTATGAGGGACGTTGTCGGTTGTATCCCTTGGCTTTCCTTGCGTCATGGGCCCATTCTCAGGCATATTGCTTGGCATCTAGCCTTCGGACACTTCTATGCTTCGATATGGGAGCTTTAACTCTTGGATTGAGATTTTGAAGGTAACTATATAAAGTCATATACAAAATTCTCACTATTATTTTAATACTTATGGGAAGTCAAATATAGAATAAAGCTTTTTAGTCTAAGCTAAAGGATTGACACCTTCGGTATTCTAGTAATGAATATGTTGGGATTTCCCTCTGGGTTTTACTTTATATAGAGTGGGATTGAATAAAAAATTATGGTATAACACATGACCCCTCTAATTTTACTTCATAAGAGGAACAGTAAGTGAAATTTTGATTTTGTACGGAGGGTTAGATCATGTTTTTATACTTGCTATCTCACACTTTCTTTAGTCGATATTACATTCCCATAACTTCAAAATTTATCAATGTCCAATAGCATTTTAAGAGTCTATCCCCCATTGTTTAGAGGGGATTTTGCATTTGAATTTGAAAATCGAACCATGTCTTACAGTTGGGATTTTGTATATGGCTTTGAAATTATAGCCTTATAATATATTGAGGATTTTTGAAAATCAACCTCATTGTATATCGAGGATTTGAGAGTCTAAAATCACATAGTGAGGATTTGAAAGTCCAACATCAACATATAGTTAGGATTTGAAAGTCTAACCTCATCGTATAGTGTTGGGAATTTAGAAACAAATTTGAAAATCGAACCTTATATTGGTATTTTAAATGAATTTTAAAATATTACCTCTAATGATTGTTTTGAAAATATAGTTTGAAAATCTATCTACATCGTATATTGATGGTTTTTAAGATCTAACCTCATCATTTAGTGAGGATTTTGAAAATGAGTTTGAAAATAAAACCTCATAATGAGGGTTTCTAAATGAATTTGAAAATATAACCTCATAGTAAGGGTTTTGATATGTCCTCACCACATACCGAGGATTTTGAAGATCTAACCTCATCGTTCAATGAGAATTTCAAAAGTGAATTTGAAAATCAAACCTTGTAATGTGGATTTGTGAATGAATTTGAAAATATAATACCTGTTGAGGGTTTTTAAAATAAAATTTTCAAAACTATCCTCATTATATAATGAAGATTTTAAAGATCTAACCCCATAATTTAGTGAGGATTTTGAAAGTGAATTTGAAAATTGAACCTCATAATGAGGGTTTGTAAACGAATTTGAAAATATAACTCATAGTGAGGGTTTCGAAAAAAAAATGGAAATCTATCCTCATTGTATAGTAGGGATTTTTAAGATCTAAATCATCATTTAGTGAGGATTTTGAAGCATATAGGTCATTTCAGTTGTAGCCAATGTAAGGATAACTATAGCTTGTGGTAATACAATCCACTTTAGTTGGAATAGAATTAGGAAAATCAATCCAAGACACTCGCGGTGTTACTCCCTAGATTATTTTTCTACATCCATGATGATTTTATGTAGATGGCACCTTATTTTTTAGGTGATTCTCTAGGCAGGTGTGAATTTTTCATGAGGAATCTGAGTTCCTACTCCTTTTGATCGGTTAATAATTATGGCTTGTTTAAATACTTGTTTCAATTGTGAAATATTATGGTACAAGCTTTCCGCTTCGGATGCGGAGTTAACCGTGAATATAATTTTTATCCATTATGTAATAGATTCATCCTTCGGACTTACTTGATGGTCCATTGAGTTAGATCTCATTAGCTTACTCCACGGACTGTAGTTAAAGATACAACCTCTCGGAATTTATTATGTTTATCGTCGGAGAAGAAATGGTTTAATGATTAAAGCTTACGAACGAACGATAATTCCAAAAGGCTCAAAATCACTCCACTATTATTGCAAAAGATTAAAAAAAATTGAGTTCGGCTACTTAGTGCTGGAAATCGTAGCATAGTTTGAAAATTGTATGAAATATAAGCTAGCCTTATGACAACAATGTTTTAATAAACTTTTGATAACATGCTTTGGTCAATGAGACTAAGTCCGACATGTAAGCTATTTGTAAAACTAATAGTAGCAGCTTTGCACCTATAATTATAGATACTTCATACTTGGCCATGGCTCATTCTTATATTTTAAATCACTTTTATTGGATGATGCTGCTTGATCACAGCTAAAGTATTTAATGTATTTGAAAGTACCTCTAACTTTGATAGATTTGTAACTGTAATAGTTGCATGACACTACATGAGCAAGGATAAAATACTTAATGTACCTTAAAGTACTTGTAACTTTGATATACGTTAAAATTTACTTTTGTAGTGACCTTGTGCTGTGGTACTATTTCAATTGTTTTCAATTCCACGTTCGAGTTATTATGTTGTTGTCTTGCCTCTTAAGTTGGTAAGCTCTTGGAGGAATGATGTCATGGATAATTAGGGTCCTTCCTAGTTTAGGTCCAGGGCATCTGCTGAATGCTTACTATTTGACATGATTCATGGAGGAAAAGATATTATAGTATTTAATCATTCATCTAATTTATTTTTCATTCTTAATGCAGCATGGTCTTGTAATTTTGTTAAGAAATTTAGTTACTTGTTTCAAAGTTTTGTATTTTGCTGACTATTGTAATAGAGTCTTTGGTGATAAGCTATTTCGGGCTCTATCGGGAGCAAGCTTTATGGTCATAAATTAGAGAGAAGAGAGTATGCCTAATTGACATTTTAGAACTTTTTCCATAAACCTACAACACAAATGGCAATTCTTTAGCCAAATTTCTTTTATCTATGTTTAAGCATTTCTTTATGTAATTTTTTATTGTCTTGTTAGCCACTTCTATGGCACTATTGGCCTGTGGATAAGCCACTAAAGAGAAACTTTTGACTATGCTACGATCTCTACAGTATTCGATGAATTCTTGACTTTCAAATTATTTATTGTTATCTATTTTTATCTTGCATCGAAGGTCATATCTTGTCACTGTGTTTTCCATAATGAATTTAAAGATTTGATGGGTTATTCTTATTGGAAGCGGTTTGTCTTCAATCCATTTTGTGAAATAATCAATGGCAACTATCGCCAATCTTGCTCCTCTTTAAGCAGTTGAAAGAGGGCTATAATGTCAATAACCCAGATGTCGAATAGCCATGGGCTCATTATTAGAGTAAGCTCACTTTGTGGGGTGCTTAGAATTTTTGCATAGAATTGGTATTTCTCGCATCATTTTGCATAGTCTGATGCGTCTTGGCTTAATGTCTACTGATATATTCTTTGTGTTGATATCTTTTTGGCCAGTTTATGACCTTAAAATGATCTTCATGTATGCCTTCATAGGCTTCCTTTAGTAAACTTTGGCCCTCGAGGGTAGTTATGACCATAATGTTTGTTGGTACCTATATACTTATCTTTTCGAGAATCTTTACTGGAAAATATTTCTATTCTTGTATGCATATTTAGCTAAGGCATCTACCCTTGCATTTTGGTCTTGGGGGATGCTTTCGATGTCATAGATTTTTAAAGTTTCGAGTAGTTACTTTACTTGCTATGCATATAAGTAGAGTCTCTGATCTTTGGTTTGATGGTTGCCAAGGACTTGATTGACAATTAGTTAAGAATCACTGTATACTTTGATCTCTAAAACACTGATAGAGATTTCCATTCTTAGCCCTGCTATTAAGGATTCATATTCGTCCATATTGTTCATAGCAAAGAAGACAAGTTGAATGAAGCAATAAGGATGAAGGTTGTATTGAGTGACTAAAACATAGCCCGCTCCAAACCCGTGCTCATTAGAGGCTCCATCAACATAGAGTTGCCAAGAGAGTTGTTCGGCTCTGTTAGCTTTGAAGGTCTCGATTTCAAAACCTACGCATTTTGAAATAAAATCACCTAATATTTTTCCTTTAATGGAAGTTCTGGGTATATACAAGATATCATACTAGTTGTGTTTTATAGCTCATTTGATTAGCATTCTCGAGGTCTCGGATTCTAATACTAATCTTAGTGGTTGATCCGGAGGGGATGAGCCTAGAAGTATGGTCCAAATTTCCTTAATTTGAAGATAATCAATATTCTAGCTTTTCTATGATTAGATAGTGCTTCTTGGCTAGACTTAATCCATCATGTAATAAATAGGATGATGAACTGCATTATTGTCTCAGACTAATGTTGTGCTTATTGCTTGCTACGAAGTAGAAAGAAAAGGAATGGATCTTCTCCATCTATTGGCTTTGAAAGAATTAGGGGTTACTAAGATGTTTCTATAAATCTTTAAAGGCCTTTTGGCATTCGGTATTCCATTCAAAAATAACATGCTTTTTGAATAGAGTGAAGAAAGGAAAGCAATTAACGGTTAATCAGCTTATGAATCTGTTTACGGCTGTCATCTTCCCATTTAAGCTCATGAGTTCTTTACTATTTGTTAGAACTTATTATCGGTAAATGCCTTGATTTAATCCGGGTTAACTTCAATCCCTCTTGCACTTAACATGAAGCCTAGAAATTTTCAAAATATATCCAAAAGAGCATTTTTGACTATTTAGCTTTATATTGTACGTCCAAAGGACCTCTTACATCTTGGATAAGTATGAAACATGGCTTTTGGACTATTTTAAGTTCCTTAGTATAAACTCAACATCTACCTTGGGTTGTTTACTTTGTAAACATAAAAATGACTGTCTTTGATCGGTTTCCCCAGCGTTCTTGAGATCGAAGGGCATACATTATAGCAAAATGGTTCCATATTGATAACAAGGCATGGGTGTTTTTCATTTGGTTGAACATAGGGATTTGGTAGGCATCCATGAACAAAAGTAACAAATGTTCACTAGTGGCGTCAACTAACTAATTTATTCTCAAAAAAGGAAAGCAATTCTTTGGGAAAACTTTATTTATGTCCATGAAGTCTATGAAAATTCTCTACTTGCTATTTGGTTTCCTCATCAATATCGAATTGATGATCCATTTCAGACATTGAACATCTCTTATGAAATTATTTCTTAGCGACTTTTACACTTCTTCTTATAATGCAGCTTATCGAACCTTATTCAGAGGCCGTCTCTTTTCCTTATGTGGGGATACTTAGGATTAATGTTAGGCATTGGTATATGAGCAAAGGGTCAGCTCCAACCATATTGTCATCGGACAATGTAAACACATCCAAACTATTTTAAAGGAATTTATCAGTTCTTCTTAGACTGACGGATGAAGGTATGTTTCGAGTTTAGTCTTATGAATCAACATAGATCTCTTCGAAATTTTGGAAGCTACAGACTTTTCAGTTTTGGTTCTCGAATCTGATTCGAATTTAATGTTTTCTTCTTTTATAACCTCTTGAACTATGTGGGAACACTTTAGCTCTTTACAATTTTTTTTACTGCTTTGGCCATATTATATCTTGTATTCAGTTGCATGTTACTCGAACTATTTTTCATATAGTTGTATTTCATGCCTTGGTAGAATTCTTAAGAACACTTGGCTATATCTCATAACTTTGGAGTTAGTGTAATTAGTATAGGTTTTTGTTTTTTTCTTTGTTTTAGATGGAATATCAACTTCTTTTGGTTTAACGATATTCTCGCTTGTTGAATCCTTACCTTCATTAATCATATTTAAGCTAGCATGGTATAGTTTCCTTTCTCTACTATCGTTGTCATCCGCAAAAACTTTCTCCGATAATTCATTCCCAAGTTTACTAAGCTTGCATCTTTCTCTAGGAGCTGTATGACTAAGGGCTAAGGGAACTGATCTAGAATTCCATTCTATTCGAAATTCGTCCTCCCGAGTAGGTAGAGGACTAGAATCTTTAGTAAAGTCATTCATGAAATCACGAGCTATAGGTATAGAAGCTAACTCATTATGTGATGGGTCTAGGGAATATAGGTAACTCGACATAACAAAACTTTTGGGATCATAGCACACCTCAAGGTAGTGCCATCTACAAATACCCAAATGAACCACCTTCGTAATACAATCCAACACCGCTTCATATATAGCCATCTAGTCCATCCCTAGAATTAAACCAAACTTAGAAAATCCTAATAAAAAATCATTGCAATCAAATTCGACATCCAAAATATATAATTTAAAACCCTTACAAATCATGGATAAATGGATTGATCCCCCAATAGGGTTCGATACTATAATAGGATCTATGACTATGCTAGTTTGCAGGTGCAATTCATCTAATAGCTCACTCAATATAAATGAGTGTGATGCTCTGGTGTCAATCAAAGTGCAAATAGATAAATCAAAGGGAGTTAACACACCTTCCAAGATGACTTTGTTCCCTTTTTCCACATCTGGAGCTATGCTCGAGCTAGAAACGACATCAAGTACATAAGTTGGAACCACCTAAGTAGAAATCTTAGAAAAGATCCAACATTCCCTCTTCATATGTCCAAACTAGTTGCTGTTGTAGTATTTAATCCTTAAAAAATTGCATTGCAATCTTTTGCCAAGTGCCCTCTGAAATGACACTTTTTACACCTGGCTCCTTGCTTCTTTATTCTGGCTTGAGCACCCATTCCACCCTTTTGTTGATTCTACTAAGTTGTCTTCCCTTCTATCTTCTTAGGATCTAACATAGCAATTAAATTCAGTAGTTCCATCTCAACCAAACTTCAAAATTAGATCTGGTGGATACATGGCTCTAAGGCATAATCCTTCAAAGATGGATTTAACCCATTAGCAAATTTTATTGCCTTCTTCACCGGTGTGTTGATATGTTCTAGGCCATACTTTGCTAGCTGATTGATCTCCTTCTCCAAATGCCACTCCCTATTCAAAGTCTGATTTAAACTTAGTCCCAAAGCACCTCTTAAAATTAGTCCAAGCAATCCTAGTCTCTTCTGGCTCAGCAATAACAATATCCCACTAGTTTAAGGTTTCCTCTGGTAAGTTCCATGAAGTTAATTCTCTTCATAGCATCTCCTATACATATCATAGCAAATATACTATCATAATTCCTCATCCATGTCCTCAAAAAATGATTCAGTCTTATAGTAGTTCCTTCCACCCAAACTTTGGAAATCCAAACACAATCTAGGAAAATCCAAAGGAGGCTGAGTGGCCGGGTCTGCCTCATGTGCTTGTGTTATGGGTCCTTCATCAGGGTTAAGTTCATTTTGGCTTGTTTAAAGATACCAATAGAAACATACTGAAACTTTCACACCTGGAACCTCTACCGCTTCACCTTCAAACACTTTTCTATAAATAGGCATTATTAACAACTTCCCTAGATAATAGTAAGCATTGATGTAATATATGGATGTGTTAATGTTATGCTTATATATATAATGACTTTTAAATATACAAGTACATTTTATCAATATGCGCCTAATCCCTAAGGAATCCAGAATATATGTTCTGATGCCAAATGCAACAACCCACACCTTCAAAAACATCGATTCAAAGCCTAAAAACGACATTTGAATTATGTCGTTCCAAGAAGTGCGGACCCTTAGGTTTTTATAGGTTATATGTTACAAAGACAAATATAATTTTCATACAATTTATACTTTTATATCTTTCAGCGGAAGGAATCAAATATAAATATTGAAAATAACTTGAGCCAAACTGTCTCAAATTAACCATGGTCCGTATAAGAAGTGTCTTATAAAAAGTCTCTAAATAGGAATAGAATATAAGTGTGATTGACAAATACAATAAGTTACATAGGAAAATTACTATAAATAAATATATCTTCAAAGCATCATGTCACCTTCTCTACACATACCTTATCTTGGTAATTTCACCTACTACCCAGTGCCCTTATAATAAATATAAAGAGAGATAAATGGATGGAATAGGTCAAAGTTTTATGAGTGAATTATATCACTAGTGGTGCGATGTCAATAAGTAATTCAATTGCCACGTATAATCTATACAACCTAAGGGTGTTCGTTTGTGTACATGCACTTCGTAGGAGGAACTAGTTCTTCGACATGCTATGGTGCAGTAATCCGCAATGTACCTAACCATACACTGAGTAAACATTATGAATGACAAGCTACCTAAATATAGACTAAGTAGATAATCTCAAATGTAAACCGCTTAAGGCACACACCAAGTAAACAATTTTGATAGTAAACTCATCTATTGTAACATTGAGTATACAATGCTGAAGATCAACGTAACCTATCTTCTATACATAGCATAAAGTTCACCCATAATGCCCGAGCCCACGTTGCCCCTAAAGTATTAAGTAACCTCCTCATTAGTGCTTGTATCCTATTCTCTATACACAACACCAAGTATATGTCACAATGCCTAAGCTCATCTTGCCTCTAAATAACATTAAGCAACCTCCTCATTAGTGCATGTGTCTATGCAAAGCACCAATTATATCTCATAATGCATGAGCCCGCCCTACCTCTAATGCATTAAAGTAACCTCCTCTTTGGTGCCCATATAATCCAAAGCAGTTAGTTGGGATAGAATCACATGTTGCGTTGAGTATCTCATTATATAGCATCATGAAGTGCAAACCTAGGTACGTCGCCTAAGTGTGAAACCGATCCATCTTGTTACATAGCTTCATACAGTTATATCGCTCCCTAAATTTAAGGTAAGGAAGTGGGAACAACTTTCCCCGAACAATTTTACTTAGCATCACCAGGTACATTTTCAACCTAAGTTTGCTTCAATAATTCAAACGTATGGACTCTTGATTTAGATGTCTAATTTCTTGTACCAAACTAGCTACATGCACTTAAATGTCAGAAATTATATTTAGACCTCTAACTTAGACTTTAGAGATTTGAGAAAAGTATTTAGACGTCTGAACATAGTCAGATTTCAACATTGTAACAACCCACACTTTAATGCGCCCGAATTACTAAATCGAAACTCAAGTGCATTAGGACATGGATTATTGGTTTTGGCAAGCCAAAAATAAACATAAGTATATTAGAGGGTTATTTACATAAACTCACATCAGAATAAAAAATATATAATATAACATATATGCTGACCAAGATTACTACTTGGAATTAATATTATTCCCTTAGTACCAGATTGTCTTGCAAGAACCAAGCATGAATGAGAAGACTTGACCGTCTGCGGTTTATATCTTGCACCAATAATTTGTCCCTCTAAATTTATCTTGTGGGTTGTAAATAGGAGGGAGTCCGAACAACATTCTAGTGACTGGAAATTATATACTTTATCCATAACACTAATTTATGTGGATTGATTTTTATTCAAGTGTTATGTTCATTATTAATGGCTATTCAATGTAACTCCATCTATGCATATGATATACTTAACCATCTCTAGGGTATAACTATATATATGTGTGCGTGTGCATATGTGCATGTGCGTACGCGCGCGTATATACATATATATATCTAAACATTGTACTATCAAAAGAAAACTCAAGCCTCCTAATACTTCTCAAATAGGTAAGAGGCGACCCATCGGCCAACGCCAAAATGGAGCCTCTGTAACATAATCTCTAGTCAATCGGTTCTTGCTACAGAGACTGATAACCCCTTGATGCAGCTTTATAATTTAATTATTATATTATTTACGCATCTCAAAGACTTATCTAAGGGTTAAGTAGCCCACCTATGAAAAACAAATAACTGATTAAACTTTGAGGTCTTTGCGTATCTCATACAGATTCTACAATAGTAGGAAGCGAAATCCATTAGGGCATAACCCAAATCTTTGCTAGCGACCATTCAGGACCACTGGTACTCATAGCCCATAGCCAGCCCTACCACTTATATACTGGTCTAAAAACAACACCTATATAGCATGCCGGCCTCCGATAGCTGAAATCCTATTTAGATTATCCTAATGTAAGTCAAGGAAAATACTCATCTTAGTTGCTTAATACCTCTTTATTAGAAATGAAGCAGATCTCATTTCCCTATTAGGTACCATTGTAGGTTATTTAAGACTTCTAATAAAGAGAGGCGGCAGACCCAATGGCCAATTAATACCTTCAACCCTGAAATAGACCCCTTGACATCCCTAAGGGTATTGAATCATTTACATCTAAGGCAAAACCCTTGGAATATTTTCCCACACCTACACACAAATGCATATCACTTCCTTATAGGTCTTATGGTTGAAGATGCCCCACATCAGTAGTAAGTACACATAACTATTGTTAGCCTTTAGGTGAAGGGCAAGGATTTTGTTATGTCATTCCACTAATCTCGCATCCTAACCCATTTTATACCAAACTAATTATCCTAGGCCAAAATATTGAGCTAGGCTCACTAATTCATGGTCATCCTAAACATATTATTAGGGCTACATAATTTTTTACTATGAAAATTATATTATCTCCTAGTATAAATACTTTTCTTATGCATTTATTACATATATTCTCTATTTCCCTCTTTTGTATGGGAACTTGTTCCAAGCACAACAATCAATCTTTTATGGGAAAAAAATGGATTTTCAAAATTAAAATTAATTAAAATTGTGATATAGTTCAAAATAAAGCAAGATTTGCAGTTTAGGGATATTCTTAGGAGGAAGGAAATGATTAAGAAGAGATCTTCGCTCCTGTAGCACGTCTTGAAGCAATAAGAATTCTCTTAGCATTTTCTTGCCGTCATAACTTCATATTATATTAAATGGATATTAAAAGCTCATTTTTAAATGGATGTATTAAAGAAAATGTCTATATTGAACAACCACCACTATTTATGCATGAACAATTTCCAAATCACATATTTAAATCACAAAGAGCATTTTATGGTCTTAAACAAGGTATAATGGATAAAAAAATCATATCTGTTAGAATCTGGTTTTCAAATTGGCAAAGTTTATTCTACTCTATTTATAAAAACAAATGAAAACAATATTTTAGTAGTACAAATATATGTAGATGATATTTTCTTTGGATCAACTAATGAAAACTTTTATGATGAATTTTCTAAAATTATGTACATATAGGAGGATTAAATTACTTTTAGGATTACAAATTAAACAATTAAAAAAATAGAATTTTCATTCATCAAGAAAAATATTGTAAAGATTTAATTAAATGTTTTGGAATGGATAATGCTAGTGGTAAAGCTACTCTTGTAAGTACTAGTACTCACTTAGACAAGGACGAAAATGGTAAAGATGTTGAACAAAAATTATATAGAAGTATTATAGGATCACAATTATAATTTACTGCCAGTAGACCCGACTTTTTAATGAGTGCTTGCGTATGTGCCCATTTTCAGTATAATCCCAATGAAATGCACTTACAAGCAGTTAAAAGAATTTTAAGTTATTTATCAAATACCAAAGATTACGGACTTTTTTATCCAAAAGAATGTCCGTTTGAACTCGTATCATACAGTGATGTCGATTTCGGTGGTTGTAGATCAGATCGAAAAAGTACAAGCGAAACTTGTCACTTTATCAGTTAATCCTTGGTATCATGGTTTAGCATGAAACAAAATTGTGTTTCATTGTCTACAGGTGAAGCAGAATATATATCTGCAGCACTAGCTTTTACTCAGTTTCTATATATGCAACAAACATTACAAGATTTTGGAATAAATCTAAACAAATCTTCTATCTTTTGTGATAATACCAGTGCAATTAATTTATCAAAAAACCCCATTAGTCACTCAAGAACTAAACACATCGATATCAGACATCATTTCTTGCGTGATAATGTTGAAAAAGAGAAAATATCATTAGAATTTGTTACTTCAGACAAACAAATAGCTGATATATTTACTAAATCCCTTTGTGAAACCACATTTTAAATATTTATCATAATCTCGGAATATGCTTACTTAAAGATTTAGATATGTAAAGTATTTTTCTCATAACATCACTTTGAACCAACATCAGAAATTAGAAAGTGAAAACCATTGGACATCAATTTGATTTAACAGTTATTGAATTTATTATTGAATATAAACTGTTGGTTAATACATGTTATTTATTACCTGTATAATTTATATGCTCAATATCGATGATTGTTTAAATTGGATGATGATTGCAAATGATGGTTGATGATTGATATTTGGATGAATGGATGCTACATTTATATTGTATAAACTTCAAGTCATCATGCATTTTCATTTCATTCGGGATTGCGGTTTGAAATGATATACAACCGTATTTTTATTTTAAATTGCGGATTGAATTGATAAACGTCCGTATCACTTGACAATAGGGTAGAAAATTTTATACAGGCACCGCGGTATATATATATATATATATATATAATTATTTTTGAAATGATTTTCTATGGTTTTGTAAAGCTATATATATATGGTTTATGGGATATTGATTTGGTTATTGATAATGGTTATTTATATATAGTAATTTCCAGTTTTTAAGCTTTGTGTAAAATTTGAATTGAAGTATAAAATAAAGTTTGATTTTTAAGATCAAATACGATTAAGCATTTATTTAAAATTTAATTGCTGGAGTTTTATTGACTTAAATGAGAATAAGGTTGGAAGATGAATATTAAGTTAAATTGGAATTAAATAAAAAGGTTAGAAGTTTTTAAAGAATATGATTTTTATAACTTGATTTTTTGTGTAGAGTGATTTAAATGAATATCAGGTTGATTTAAATAAATTGAAAGATTTTCCAGTTATGTGAAGTTAAAGGCTTTTCTTAAATGATATTGAATTCATTAAGTAAATATTTCAAGTCTAAATAATAAGTAATTGAATTTAATATATATGGGATTGTCAAATGAGTTTGTTTTGAAATGGTGAAATATTTAAAGCTTTGAAACATAAGAATTGAAATGGTATCTAGGAGTTTAAATCGATATTTGACATTGATTTGTGAAATCTAAAGAAGCTATTTTGTTTTATAAAAGTAATTTAATATTTAACCATTTAAGAGATGGAAACTTGTTTCAAAGTTATGATTTTCAAGATAGTATAATTTGGAAATATTATATTCAAGAGTTTGATTTCTAAATAGTATACTTTGAAACACTATGATTTTTGGAAAAGAATATGTTGGAAAATAAAATGACATTATATGGGTTTGGGCCTAAATGATATCGTATTGATTTGGGGTTTTAAAAATATAAACGATATCGTATTTATACGGGTTTAAAATGGATATTTTATTCTGGTTTTAAAGTATAATTATTTTAAATGACCGCGGTGTTATAATAACGTTTGGTTGTTAAAGAGACCGGGATCGGAAGTTGTCATACTCTCTGCCAACTCCGAAAACCACTTTAACAACCGTGTACGCGGTGGAGATTCCAGAATGAAGTAGGTTGGTGGAGGCGTTTCCTGCAAGGTAAATACGTGGACACGACTCCCGTGAGTTGGCATAAGGTGTAAAACAGGAGCGATTCTCGGGCTAATGAGGTCAATCCTCTGATCGGACACTCCTCTTCGATATTATACTTTGACTTTGGATTGTTTCAGTGGCCACTTTTACTTTGATTTTTGGGGGAGTTTGTTCGAGGTGGGCGGTAGCTGCGGCTATGCGTTTCCATCAGCCCGGATAGCAATTGGTATATCTACCCTGGCATTGCCTAGTTGTGTCGTGCCACCTACCATACCGAGCCTTGTACGAGTTTGGTTTTCTCCCGTAGCCCGTGTGGTATCCTCTGGTGGCTTCCCGATCAGGAGGGACTATGATATTGGATGGACTACTGGGACTATTACGTGTTAAGGGCTATTTGGGTAACCCCTTAATGCTAAGAAAAAAAGTAAGTTTATTTTACAATTACACACTATTATAATAGCGCAATATACTACATAGTAAATAGTTTAACGGATCCTTAGGAGATGTAAATCCCGAGCATTTTTTGAGTTACTGCACTCATATTTATTTCTGTTAATTTAACTCACATAAGATCTTTTAGTTCTGACTCGAGTGTTTTTGTCTTTTCAAATTCGCTCGGATCAGTCCGAGCGTTTCAGGATGAGAAGATTTAGCTCTGGAGGACGAAGACAAAGATCCGTATTATTATTATTTATATTATTGCACTTCACTCATACTATTCCGCTGCATTGTTATATGGTATGTGTACTCTGATATGTATTGTGTAAATATAATCAAAGGTTTTGTAAAAACAGATTTATGAACTGTATATGTTATTATTATATTTTATCCTTCCGCAATGAGATTCTGTTTAGTTTTTTTCTTTCTCTGTTTTTCTTATTTATCCCATAACAATCCGCCCTTACGTATGGTTTGAATTGACATGTGTGTCTGTTTAAATCATGCGAAAAGGCGGGATGTTACAGTTGGTATCAGAGCTTTGGTTTAGCGATAAACCTTAACTCTGTGGGGTTTGACTCTTATTTAATAGGGTAGTAATACCCTATGGGAGTCACTGAGTGTATATATGAGAGAGCGTATTTGTTAGTGTTATAAAAAGGTTTTAATATTGTGTTAATCTGTTCCGTTTTGTATTTATAAATTCTGGTTGATGCATGGGACGTTGTGACATCAATAGGGATTTCTAAACACTTAATAGGACAGACCGACATAATATTTGTTTATTTTTATAGGTGAATGATATAATTTTGCCTATTATATTTTCTGTTTATAAAATAAAAAATTTCAAATGATATCTATATTTGGCTGCAGTAGATTGGTTGATAGGTAATAAAGAGTATAAATAATAATAGAAATAAGATTGAAAAAAATAAATAAATGAAATTTGGAAATTTAGGACTTAAGATCTGGGGTTTTGGAATTTTCTGTAAAATTTTTGGAATATAATAATATTGTTATAAGTATTTTCTGATATAAATATTTAATATAATTCAAAGGAAAAATTGTTTTAAAGAAGATTTTGAAGAAAAAGGGGTTTTGTACTTTCCTCTCTGTCGCTGGAAAATAATTTCGGTGATGGCGGCCGCATCATCGACTTTCATTTTCGAGTTTCGAAGGGGAAAGACCACTGTAGTAGTTCTACTGCAGATTTATTTTTGAAAAATATATAAATTTTGAATTGTTATAAAAATAATTGGAGATATATAAGTAGTAAGAATATATTTATCTATTATTTTAAAATAAATTGAAATTTAACCCGGTATTAAATTCTTAAATTTCCATTAATTAATTGTTTCAATTATTGTAGTGAATTGAAACGTAGGTAATTAATAAATTAAAACCTCTAAAGGAAATAAGAGATTTAATGATAGGTTATGAATGGTATTAAATGAAATTTGAAATTATAACCTATGAAATAAAGAATATTATTATTGAACGTTAAATTAATCATAGGTAATGAGGAAACTTGTATAACTTTCAATTACACCCTTAAATAACATATACAACTTACCAAATATTAAAAGTTGAAATGTTTAATAGGAAATGTAATGAAAATTGTACAAGTAAAGGTAGGTAATGAAGTATTCAATGAAATTGCTGTTAAATGAGAATTTAATGTTATAAACTTAAGTTATAATTGAAATTTTACCATGTAAATATAATTAAAGGTAAGTATGGTAAATAAATGATTATAAACTTAAGTAATTAAAGTGAAAATAAATGAATGTAATATAATGAAGAGAAATTGTAAATTTAAGAAATAGGGTAGAGTTATTTCTGAATATAATTGAAAGAAATAAAATGGAAATAAAATTTAATGAAATAAATGAAAATAAAAGATAAACTGTTATATGAATGAAAAGAATCAAACAACTAATGTATGAAATAAAATTTATAATAAGTTAATTTGATTTGTTGATTGAAATTGTTGTTTGTCGTGGTTGTGGTTGTTGGGCAAGAAAACTTTAATTTTGTTGGGGTGGATGAATAGTCCATTTTGTTTAATCTAAGACTATTGAGTAAATGTTGCACTTGATGGTTTATTCTTCATTCCGTACAAATTTAACGGTTTTGGACCTGAACAACTATTTGTTTGGTTGATTGAATGGTTGTTTTGTATTTGTTGTGTATGCTGTTGTTAAAATTGATGGTTGTTGTATTGAGTTGTTGTTAGGGATTTGAAACCACTTAATTATTTCACTTTATATAAATTGTTAGCCCTTTAGATTTTATAAGTGAAATGCAGGTTATGGAAGCAATTGCTACTGCTTTTGGTTCCATAAATTTAGCGTAAATTGTCCGACAAATAGGTACGTTTCGAATTACGGTTATAGCGCTATTTTATATATTTTCCCGTGTAGGGATATATATTATTTTGGAAAGTATTTTGTGTATATTGTTATATTTATATTACATTTTCTTCCGAGCTTCTCCGTACAAAGGAGACTCTGCCAAAATTTTCCGTAAATTTTGGACTTAGAATATTTTGAAAATGTTTTCCAAACTTTAGTAATTTAAGTATAAAAATATTTAAGGGTTATAAATTGAGATATTTTATCTAAAATTAGTTAATTTTATAAATTTAATTGTTTATAAAGTAAATGTTTGAATAAGGTATATCGATTTCTTAATTCTTCTTTTCCCTTCTTTTCCTTTTCGGGGACGAAAAGTTTTGAGTGGGGGAGAGTGTAACGACCCGTGTAAATTCGATGTTTAAAACGAATTAAATTAATAGGATTTTCATTTAAATTTAGAAAGCAATAGAAATCTTATTTATTTGTATGAAAGAGAATGTTGAAATTATATGTATCAAGGGTAATCAAAATTTGCAAACTGAATTATATATTGCAATTAATTGTAATAGTGGAAATTGTCGCTTTTGGATATAAAGTTAAAATAAGTAAATTAAGGCAAGTATTGGATTTATCAATGGAATAAAATATTGATTTATGGAAATTGATATGTAAACGGAGGTAATAAAGTAATGCAGGACAATAAATAACGTAATTAGTACAATCCCTTTTATTTGTAAACTATTGTAAGGTGTTAATTAATTGAAATATGAAAATTTGGGAATAGATTCAAAATTTATGTTAGATAAATGAATTGCAATAATTAAAGTTAGTAATTAATGGGTTAAAGGGATACCAATTTATTAATAAAGTGAATATAAGTGAATGTAACAAGATAAATAGGAAACGCTAATTATTCTTAAAGTGATGGTTGATGTAAAAGGAATAATTAATTGGATTTAGGATCTTAATTTATATGTGTGCATATATTTATTATGGAATATAAAAGGGCAAAATAATCATATACAAGTATATAAAAGGTATAATAGTGGGTTACTAGAAATTTCACTCATTTACCAATAAAGATAATTAGGTGTGTTGATGATATAAACGTTACTAATTATTATCGTAGTAATGGAAGTGTAAATGAAATGCAACTGTAGGAATTTAAGCTAAATATTAACAATTAAAATGGATTGTCAATTTAATGGAGTACATAAATTTGTCATACAAAACTAAGAACTGAATATAAGGAAACAAGGGGAAATAGAAATCAATCAATGAATGTATATAGATTGTAAGCTATAATAATAAATAGAAATTGGATGACATTAATACAAGATAATGAATTGCAAATTTTAGATTTTTAATAAAGTGTGAATGGAAATTGATTGGTTATATTAATTAGATGGAATTCAAATTTGACGGGAAAGGTAAATGGATATTTAGTAATAAATTTAAAACGGGCTTAAATAGTGAATTTATATAATTAATATATAATAAATAATGATTGAATTAAAACCCTATACCTGTAAATATCTATAATATGTGAGTGGAGATAACAAACTTATAAATGTGGGATTGAAAGTTTTACGACAACTATTATGAGTTATGTACTTAGTTCCTTCAATTAAATCGGAAAGCATTGCAATTAATATAAATTAAATGTTACGTTAAATAAATTAAAGTAATAAAAGCGGAATAACGTAAATGTCTTCATAATATGATGATTTGTGAATAAAAAAGATGTAAATAAAGTTTATTAATATGTCGGAATTTAATTGATGATAAAAGGTTAATTGCAATCAAATGAGTTAAATGTTTAAAGGGAAATCAAGCTTTATGTATTTACTTGGATTTATTGCAATTAATTAAGATTAAATATAAAATTTTACGTTAATTGACTAATTATTATCGAAATGATGCGAACTGTTTCAAAGACCCAACATGCATTTTCTTGCATTGGGCTCTTTCATCAACTGATTGATATAAAGATCAGTTAGTCCACCATATTTTTTCTTTTATGAATGAAAAATCATAGATCGAAATTCAGTCTTATGGTTCTTCATTATCTGCATATGGTCTTTTTTTCTTAGGTGCTCATTTTGCGCAAAAGGGAAAGAGAGGGATGGGGTTTCTCTCGCTTTTGGCACCTGAATTCGCACTCGAATCGGACCAAATCAAATATTTGTCAGGCTATTGTTCTCTTCTTCCTTCGAATGATCATTGAATCGTTTATTTCTCTTGAAATCCATTTAATTCTTTTTTTTGAACTTCTTAAAGGAAAAGGGAATTTTTTTTGATCAAATAAAAAATATTCGATTTGAAGATGTTCCAATTTTCCATAGAAATGTATTCGCTCAATAAAAGTTCACCCTCCGTGGACGAACCTTGCAGAGGAACCCTTAGGTTTTCGGGAAAAAAGTGGGATGCTGTATTTCCAGGATTGGATTTCATACTCGAATAAGCCCCGTAATCGTAGGAAAGTAGGTTTTTTAGGAAAATATTTATGTGATAATCTTAAATCCAAATGGTAAACCCTCATATTTGCAATATGAATAGAATAATCATTGATTCATTTAATTTAATAGAATTATTAGGAAATTAATTTATAATTTTGAAATTAATGAAATTGAGAATTAATATTGAAATTTATAAATGAATCATCTAAATTTACATTTTTAAATTTGTTTAAAATCATTGTAAGTGATTGAGGAATCATAAGTGATAAAATTTTCCAATTCTGAAACTGAAATATAAAATTTGGATTTATTTACTAATTCTTAATTTATTTAATTAATATAAAAATAGCCATTTTTGTCACAGACTCGGATTTCGACGAAACCAGTTTCATCGGAATCGTAACAGTGAATTATTGTAGGGTTTCAAGTTTCGTAACGATCGGATTTGTCGTTTGATCGTACGAACGCGAAACGCCTTGAAATCGATAAATTGAAATCAATTTGGAAATATTGATTTAAGCATAACTTCTTCATACGATGGAATTTGGACGTGAAACTTTTTCCATTGCGTTTGGAATATTTTTAAATACCTATTTGGATATATGGGTTTAACAAATTTCGTTCCGGGGTCAGAACGGGCTTTTTGGGCCAACTACCGTTTAGCACGTTTATAATTCGTGCCCACCTATTCTATTGTAGTTTGTCTATAAATAGGCTGTGATAAACCCTAGCCTCCATATATTGTCATTTGGTTGTGCGTTCATTTCTTCAACTCTTTCTCTTCCTCAATGGATGCAAATTTCAGATCCAATTCTATTCAAAATTCAAATGAAAATTCAAAGTTCTCAGAAAATTCCAAAAGAAATATAAGTGTGTTCTCGATGTACGTAATCTGCTGGTGTGATTCGTTTTTCGATCCGGGTCTCAGTTTTTCCATAATTTAGAAATTCATTCTCGGCCGTTCATGGTTTAGCGTCACGTTTAACGGTGGATCTTCAATGGTTTAACGATCGGTCGGCGCCAGAGTGTAGAGGAGGTTGAAACAAGTCGATCAAATGGTTTACTTCGTATAGAAGGTGATCGAAATCACTAGAAATCGACGACCTAGCTAGCATCGGCGGGACGACATAGGGGGACCGGAGGGGACGGCTTTCAAGGCGTGGGGTCGGCCGAAGATGGGGCTTGCAACGGTGAACCCAGATGTGGTCGAAGGCGCATGGTTTGGTCGGCGTTGATGGCTCAAGGTTCGGCGGCTAGGGTTTTTGTTTCGGCTGTGTCCCTATAGCACGTACGAGATAACGTGAAAAGAGGGGAAACGGGTTCACGTGAGTCACCTGTTGAGTTGATGACGTGGCCTATATTTAATTAGGTTTGTTTGTTGTTTAATAAATTTCATTTCAAAGGTTCTAACTAGCATAACTTTCGCATACAAAGTCGTATTTACACGAGATTTTTTTTGTTAGGATCATAATTAAATTCCAGATCTTTTGACGCTGGTTTGGACAGATTTGGAGACCGTCGAATTTTTAGGTTTAAATCGGATTTAAATTCGATTTAAATTCAAATGGTGAGGTTTTAACCCACTCACAACTTCTAGAATTTCTTATGTTTGTTAATTTGACTTAAGATATGAGCAGAAATTTATTTATGATTGTTTGGCATGTTTTATTCATCATCTCAGTTAATTCGCATTTATTTAATTTAACTGTTAATTAATTTTATTTATTGCATATAAATTGACAGTTAGAATTTATATATTTGCATATAACTGCTAGTTCAACAGTTATTAAATTTATTTATTTGCATATAAACTGCCAGTTAACAGTTATTGAATTTATTATTGAATATAAACTGTTGGTTAATACATGTTATTTATTACCTGTATAATTAATATGCTCTATATCGATGATTGTTTAAATTGGATGATGATTGCAAATGATGGTTGATGATTGATATTTGGACGAATGGATGCTACATTTATATTGTATAAACTTCAAGTCATCATGCATTTTCATTTCATTCGGGATTGCGGTTTGAAATGATATACAACCGCATTTTTATTTTAAATTGCGGATTGAAATGATAAACATCCATACACTTGACCATAGGGTAGAAAATTTTATACAGACACCATCGTATATATATAAAATTATTTTTGAAATGATTTTCTATGGTTTTGTAAAGCTATATATATATATGGTTTATGGGATATTGATTTGGTTATAGGTTATTTATATATAGTAATTTTCGGTTTTTAAGCTTTGTGTAAAATTTGAATTGAAGTATAAAATAAAGTTTGATTTTTAAGATCAAATACGATTAAGCATTTATTTAAAATTTAATTGCTGGAGTTTTATTGACTTAAATGAGAATAAGGTTGGAAGATGAATATTAAGTTAAATTGGAAATAAATAAAAAGGTTAGAAATTTTTAAAGAATATGATTTTTATAACTTGATTTTTTGTGTAGAGTTATTTAAATGAATATCAGGTTGATTTAAATAAATTGAAAGATTTTCCAGTTATGTGAAGTTAAAGGTTTTTCTTAAATGATATTGAATTCATTAGGTAAATATTTCAAGTCTAAATAATAATAATTGAATTTAATATATATGGGATTGTCAAATGAGTTTGTTTTGAAATGGTGAAATATTTAAAGATTTGAAACATAAGAATTGAAATGGTATCTGGGAGTTTAAATTGATATTTGACATTGATTTGTGAAATCTAAAGAAGCTATTTTGTTTTATAAAAGTAATTTAATATTTAACCATTTAAGAGATGGAAACTTGTTTCAAAGTTATGATTTTCAAGATAGTATAATTTGGAAATATTATATTCAAGAGTTTGATTTCTAAATAGTATACTTTGAAACACTATGATTTTTGGAAAAGAATATGTTGGAAAATAAAATGACATTATATGGGTTTGGGCCTAAATGATATCGTATTGATTTGGGGTTTTAAAAATATAAACGATATCGTATTTATATGGGTTTAAAATGGATATTTTATTCTGGTTTTAAAGTATAATTATTTTAAATGACCGCGGTGTTATAATAACGTTTGGTTGTTAAAGAGACCGGGATCGGAAGTTGTCACTCTCTGCCAACTCCGAAAACCACTTTAACAACCGTGTACGTGGTGGAGATTCCAGAATGAAGTAGGTTGGTGGAGGCGTTTCCTGCAAGGTAAATACGTGGACACGACTCCCGTGAGTTGGCATAAGGTGGCTAAAACAGGAGCGATTCTCGGGCCAATGAGGTCATTCCTCTGATCAGACACTCCTCTTCGATATTATACTTTGACTTTGGATTGTTTCAGTGGCCACTATTACTTTGATTTTTGGGGGAGTTTGTTCGAGGTGGGCAGTAGCTGCGGCTATGCGTTTCCATCAGCCCGGATAGCAATTGGTATATCTACCCTGGCATTGCCTAGTTTTGTCGTGTCACCTACCATACCGAGCCTTGTACGAGTTTGGTTTTCTCCCGTAGCCCGTGCGGTATCCTTTGGTGGCTTCCTAATCAGGAGGGACTATGATATTGGATGGACTACTGGGACTATTACGTGTTAAGGGCTATATGGGTAACCCCTTAATGCTAAGAAAAAAAGTAACTTTATTTTACAATTAGACACTATTATAATAGCGCAATATACTACATAGTAAATAGTTTAACGGATCCTTAGGAGATGTAAATCCCGAGCATCTTTTGAGTTACTGCACTCATATTTATTTCTGTTAATTTAACTCACATAAGATCTTTTAGTTCTGACTCGAGTGTTTTTGTCTTTTCAAATTCGCTCGGGTCAGTCCGAGCGTTTCAGGATGAGAAGATTTAGCTCTGGAGGACGAAGACGAATATCCGTATTATTATTATTTATATTATTGATTCACTCATACTGTTCCGCTGCATTGTTATATGGTATGTGTACTCTTATATGTATTGTGTAAATATAATCAAAGGTTTTGTAAAAACAGATTTATGAACTGTATAATTTATTATTATATTTTATCCTTCCGCTGTGAGATTCTGTTTAGTTTTTTTCTTTCTCTGTTTTTCTTATTTATCCCATAACAATCACCCTTACGTATGGTTTGAATTGACATGTGTGTCTGTTTAAATCGTGCGAAAAGGCGGGATGTTACAAATTTGTTTCTTCATCCCACAATGTCTTCAACACGTCCGGTCGATATTCGTGCACTGAGCCACCCGTTCGGCAAGTTCTCAGTCGCTCAGCATAACGGCTCACCAAACTACTAAAATGCCTTTACCGGGTCAATTGGTTGATGCCTGTTCACCTCCCCTTATTCACATATAAAAACCGACACTTCTCCTCATCACTTTTTTACTTTCACTTCGAACCTTCGAGAACCCGTAACTTGTCTTCCCTCGTACTTCGGCTACTTATCCAACCTTCCCTCCTTACCCTAAATCGAGTAAGTTCTCCCTACAGCTCCTCCCCAGATCGAGTCTAAATGAATCCCAATCTCAAACCTAACAGATCCTTAAGCCTCAGTCATCCTCTTAAGTAAGAATTTCTCCTTCAAACATTTTTTCAAACTAGGAAGTTTAGCACGAAATTCGAAATCGTGAATTTTCTTTAGATTATGGACGAAAGAAGGCATGTAGATGAGGAAGACGAATCAAGATTCGAACATGTCTCAGGGCTTGAACCTAGTACGACTTTAACCGATTTAAAGGATGATGGAATGAAGAGGAGGAATGAAAGGGACATCGGTGGTCCCTAGGTCGTAGGTTCCTGCTGGGTCCCAGTGCGTTAGAGTTAGGTTGTTGAAGTGGAACTAGATTGTTGGCCGAGCGTTCGGCACTTGTATTTTTGGCTGGAAACCTACCAACTACGTAGTAGGTGGCTCGATAGTCTTTATGTCAGAATAATGTTAGGGAGGTAGGAGGATGGGAGGTCGTTCTGTCTAAGGAGAGAGAGAGTACACTTCGGTGATCAAGGAACGAGGAAGAAATGAGTGATACCGTTTGAAACTAGTATTTCAGATGGAAACCGGTCAACCACGAAGTAGGTGGTTCATTAGTCCTTGTATGAGAGTGATGTTACGGAGACAGGAAGTAAGTAGCTTGGAGTAATCTTCATGTGAGAGTGGTGTTAGGGAGGTAGGAAGTAAGCGGCTCGATGTATCTGGTTTAGGTGGCCAGTCAGCCGTATGTTTTGAGTTTCGCTCGGTATTTAGCCTTGAAGTAGGCAACAACAATCAAATCATTCCAACTCGAACACAACTCATGTAAAATTCACTTACTTCTCATGCCTATTCATATGACAATAAACAAGAACAAGGACTTAAGCAAACAAGCATATCGAACTAATCCGGACTGATAATTCCACTGTCTCAACAACTATAAACTTGAGTTTAACTCGATTAAAACAGACAATAGCCTTCAACATATAGAGCCAATGTTCGGGTTCAAAACTAAAACCGTCATACGGCAGGCTCTCGGAGACGGTAAGCGATGACGATCTTCGAAGATGATAGTTCAATGCTTAACTTTTACTTTATCAGCTTTGTGACTTTTAGTTTTTTTACATTTACACTCGAACAATTGCACTAGTTGACACACCACGCGGGGGGAGCACTTTTGTCATTATGTCTAATATTGATAGTCTTTCAAGTATTGTTCAAATAGGAGTTTATCCAATCTTTGACGCTCAATGACGATGTCCAGAAAGTCGAGCTCTGCTACAGTCTCAGATAAACCTGAGCCAAGTTTTCAACAAAAAGTAGTGGGAACTTCAAATCCGTCGATAACTCTTGTACAGAACATCCCGAGTCCAACGGCTACATTTGTTGACTTGGCCCCGGATGCCATAGATGGAGTAATCATCCTAGACGATCCGATTGATTCCATGGCTTCGAGAATCAATGAAAACTCTCTTCGCCGACTATGCTCAATCCACGAAATTCCCTTTGATGATGTACTGGTTCCATTGGGACAAGATCGTCCACACCTTCCCCAGTCGGATATACTGCCTGCAACAAATTCATGTACTGGGTTGGTAGTGTGCCACCATTCAACTCCTTCCTCCATGATCTGTTGCAGTATATTGAGATCGCCCCATCACGGTTTAGGCTCCCCACTTCTGGTGACATTCACTATATTTATCGTTTCAAGAGACGATCCAACAGCCCATCTTTCATATTCCTAAAGCCATATAACAAGTGCCAAAACTTGACAAGCGCGTGGAGCAAGTTCGTCCAATATAAGCAAGAATTGTTTTATATGCGCTGTCATGCAGGCTTTGCGAGGAGATAGCTAGAAGGGAGTAAGTTTCTTTTCTAGATTAATACTTATATGTGACAGAAAGTGCATCCTTTCTAAATCCTTTCTCTGCTTTTACAGGTATCAGCCCACGTCCCGAAGGCTCCGGGTACTATGAGGACGTCGAAGCTATTTGGTCTATTCCCGCGTAAGACCGGGATATCAGATCCATCATTACCAATGAACCGCTCTCAAAATTTAAGCTATCGGCGGAAGGTCGCCGAATAAGTCTTCCTTACAGTGCTACTACAACTAGACCTGCCTTGGACAAAGGCAAGCTAGGCCATCGAAATATGGTGCCCTCGATACACCTAAGGAGGGCGAGATTAGAGAAACTGAGGTGTAAGAAGCACCAGGTGAGAATATAAGTCCTACTCTGGAACTGGTGGTTGAGGCACACGGCACTGATGTAATGCCTCCCCCTTCGAAGGGAAAAAAGAAACTGGCTTACAATCTGAGGAAAAAGAGAGAAGTTTGGAACCTCAAAGGTCACAATTACTCTAGTGGAGAAAGAGCTGTCTCCACAACACTTAGAGGGTTCACTGAAAGGCTTATCTGACCTAACTATTCCCGACGACTTGCTCAATTATGGATTCAATGATCTAGAAGCACTAAAACTCCATTCGCCCGCGAGAGGTGACGAAGGCGCTCAATCCCATAATCAAGGAGAAAAAAACCCGATAAATAAAGCCAAAGAAACTGGTCCTTCGGGCAGAAACATTAGGACACACACAACAACACTTACACCTCATCTTGCACTTAAACTTCAGCCATCATGTGATTCTGGCTAACTCGTGTTCACTTAATTTTTGTGCAGGTGAGATGAGATGCTCTCATGGATTTGACCATCTTCGTGGGTTCTCTATTTTTCATCATTCTGGTCGGGATACGGGCTTCGGTAAACGTCGAGATAGAGATGACGACAGCGATAAGGACTATCGCTCCCAGGATTCATCATCTTGAAGAAAAACTTACCATCAATCTTCATACCTTCACGATCCTCCCTCTCAACCAAAGCAAGGCAAGGAGAAATCCGGTCATAAGGGGTCCTAGTCCGATACTCACTGCGACCAACACTCTGGTTCCTCTAGCACCAGGCAATCCCGAGAACTTCATAAAAAACCTATTGTCTCTAGACAAATTTCGTCTGCTTCTACACATGATCCGTTGATAGAGGAAAAGCTAGTCGAGCTTAAGGCCACATTCCCAAAAATATGCTTCAACGGCTTGAAGTTTATCCCAACGATTCATCACATTCCGGGCATGTTTAGCAAAGTGCCATTGCGTGTAACAATGATGTCTATGTTCAACATGACGCATTTGTTCATTTGGCACAAAAAGTTTAAGAAGTCTCTATCGAACGCCAACATGAAATTAATCATCTGAAACTCGAAGCCATCCACGACAAAGATATCATTAAAGCCCAGGATGAAGAGTTTTTCTCATACAAGTCTCGGCTTGAAACTATTCGAAAAAATGCTAAAGACACAGCTAAGGTAATTAATCGTCTGAAGGCCATACATAAGAAAGAGATCGACGAAGCGGTTCAACGCTGCAGTGCCTTAGCTTTGGAGAAAGAGTCTGTTCAAAAGGAGAGAGATGCGTTCGCTTGGCGAGTCAAAGAGTCGGAAGAGCTACTTATCAAAGAGAAAAAAGAAAAGACAACTACTCAGGAGGAGTCGCAACAATACTGCGATGAGATTGTTGCTACATGACTCCTGAAAACAAAGCTTGATGAAGAACTCTCCAAGGTTGAGATGCTGAAGGATGAATCTCGTGAGGAAGGAAAAAGAATAGCGTTTATGGATATTGATTCTCGCCTTGAGGCGGCTGCCGAGGCTGTAGAGAGGGGATTAAGTGCATGTTTGACCTGCTCATAGCTGATTACAATGCTCGAGTTCTCATGCATCACCACCTAACATTTATTGGCGAGGGTTACCTCGAATCTTTGGACAAAGCATGGGAGGTGTTAACTCCTCTTTTTCACAACTCAGCGACCTAACGAGTTAAAGGGATCAGCGACCTAACGGGTTAAAGGACTCAGCGACCTAACAACTTAGAGGACTCAGTGACCCAGCGACTTAAGAAGCAAGCGACCTAATGACCTAAACGTCCAAGCGAGCTAACTTAGATGTAAGACCTACATCGAGTTAGCGTGGCAACAACTTAGCAACATAATCGACCTAACGAGTTAACGACCTAAGCTACTCAACGAGTTAACAACCTAGTGACTCAATGAAAAGCAACGACCTAACGACCTAAAGGGGTCAGCGACCTAGCGAGTTAAAACAGAATAAAGCCGCTTGCATATAGGTCGCTCCCAACCTTAAGTCGCTACCTCTTCTAAGTCGCTCCATATAAGTCGCTTTCCACTCCCATAGGTCGCTACGACCTGCCAACCAAAGCAGTTGATCAAGCATAAACCTTAACCCGTCCCTGTTAGGTCGCCTGCGACCTACGACTTAAATCCTATGCGACCTACGACCTACCTCAAGATTTTCACTATAAATACCCTGCCTACTCTACCAGAAAAAAGACTTTTGGATCATTTCTGGAACGCCAATACCTTGCTGTTTTCTCGACTCCTTCAAGACTTCAAACACCGAAGATGCTTCAACGAACTTTGAGAAAGATCTAACTCATTCAACATGAATTCAAAAGGCCTTTCTACATCGAAGTTCTAGCTATTCGTCTTAATCGTGTTGTAATTGAAGAATCATTGAAAGAGTTGTAATCAAATCAGCAATAAAAGAGATTAAGTGGACGTAGGCTTGACTTTAAGCCGAACCACTATAAAAACTGTTGTCTCTTTACTATTTCTCTGCTATTTTCTGCTTATTTTCAGTTCCCATACCAACGGGTGGTGCTTTCACTATACTACAACTTACATCGGGGTGTTAGCGTACATTTTTAGCATTAACATTTTTGGTGCTTTCACTGAGAATCGAACTCAGGGTGCTCTCATCATTGCTCTGCAAAGATTTGTTGAAAGACTTTCTCTAAAAACCAGAAGTCTATCTGAGATTATGGATCCTGGAAGAAAAGGTAGATCTACTAGATCTGGAAGTTCTTATGAGAGTATCGCTACTTCTCCGGCGTCAGATCAGACGGCTCCTAGTGTTGGAATTACAAGGGCCGAATTGGACGTTGTAGTGTCTGGGTTGTATCAACAGATGGAAGCCCAGAACACTTTGATGTTAGACAGGATAAATGCTTTACTTGGAGTTAACTGTCAACCAGAAAATGATGAAGAAACCTTTGCCGAAGATGTTCATGATTCTCAAGGAAAGAATATTCCTCAAAGGGCAGCTGGCACCGCCGAAGGGGCACCTCCCCAGGCCAGAGGTTCAAGGCCGCAGCCAACTCTTCGCGAACGTTTGTCCAAGCAAACTTCCAAAAATGTAGCTAACGTCTGTCCCGCGGGGCCTCTAAACGATGAGGAATAACTCTCGGGAATGATTCGAAAAATTATGAAAGAAAGCATGCAAAGGAAAGAAGATGAGAATGACTGGGGGTTTTCTCCAATCAAGACTCCTTTTACTGAAAGGATCTTGAAGGCTGAATTTCCAAAGAAGTTTGTTCCTCCCGCTATTCTAGCTTATCGGGGAACAAGCGATCCTAACCAATTCTTATACAAGTACGACTGGCATATGACTAGTGCCAGATCATCGGATGAGATCAAATACAGATATTTTCTGATGTATTTGGAAGGAGTGGCTCTGCTTTGGTTCATGAAGCTGCCAGTTCGTTCTGTGGATCAATTCTCTGACCTCACTCGAAAATTCAAAGATCAGTTCAGGTTATGTGCTTCAAAGGCCAAGGATATAATGTCACTATCCAGCCTCGAACAAGGCCTTGGAGAGCCTATTAAATCTTTCTTAAACCGCTTCAATATAGCCTTGGCTGAAATTGACAATGCAGAGCCTCGGATGATTCTCACTTACTTGATGCGAGCTATCGACAAATCTAGTGAATTTGGGAAATGGCTAAAGATGAAAGAGCCAAATTCGCTTGAGAAATTCTACAAGAAGACCGATGAATTTATGCGCTTAAAGTGCCTTCCTATGCCGGTAAAGGAAGTCGTGAACGAAGTTGAGAATAACAACGTTGCTTCTAACAAAAAGGAATCTGGTGGTCAGAAGAGGAAAAATGACGGTGGGAAAAAGTAAAAAGATGCGAAAGAAACTCGCTACTTTAAACCTTCAGAATTTACTCCTTTAACTGATACTCCAGAGAATATCTTTTTCGCTACCAAGGATGTTGTTGAATACCCTAAACCACCTAAGTTGAGGCTTGGGAAAAACGTTGCGCATAATGGAAAATTCTGTCGATTCCACAATCAACCCGGCCATGACACTAATGATTGTCACCATTTAAAGAGTTTGATTGAGGAGCTGTTGAGCCAGAATAAACTTAAACAATATGTGAAGAGAAACAGAAATGACCCAACCTCATCTACTCAAGGGCATCAAGTTCCTGCTTATCAATCCGGCTCGGGTGAGAGAGCTGCAGCGCAGCAGTCCGAGAGGCCTATCATTAATGTTATCACAGGGGGTCCTCACCCAACGGGCATAAGTTGGGGTGAGATGGAAAGATATGCTTACGCTTTGAGATACGCCCCGGATTGTTCTATGTCAAGTCAAGAAAGAGTTTCAGACTAAAGGAGAAAATCTACCTACTTATTAGTCAAAGGCCTGGGAGCGCCATATATCCCAGGAAGAGAACATAAAGGCGGATTATCTCGCAAAGTATTTAAGCTCTGGAAAAGCTCAATTATTGGGATTGGTCCCTGTGGAAGTCTTGTCAGCTCCGAGTACTGATGAGATCCAATTCCGTGAGCCTGAAACAGCGAGCACTTGCATCCATAGTTACTTAAATGCAATGCTTGAATTTGTAAAATTATTATGGATGTATCATTTTTATATTGATTCACACTGATTTTACCATAAATCTTGTGTTCTATATTACTATAAAATGCCTGTCTCATTTCGATGTGCATATATCTTAAATATATTGCTAAAATGTCGATTTAATAATGCAGGCTATCAAAGTGAAGCTTACCTATTCAACACATCACAAGGCCAAGCGATTCCAATAAATCACTCAACAAGCAAATGTCAAGTCACAAAAATTCCAGAGAGTGCTTCTCACAAACAGTTGGTGTTTCCACCGGAGGGGCACCTTCCCAACGTGAAGGTTCCAGGCCCTTGCTAACTGATTGTGATCGTTTGTGCAAACATACATCCGGTCAAGTACCTTGCGTCTGCCCCATGGATTCACTTAACAATGAAGTGCACTTCTTTGGAAAAAAGAAAACAACTTGCAAAAGAAAGGAACATGTGCTTGGAAACGATAACGAGGAATCGTTGAGAGGCTGATGGTGGAAAGACGTGGGCAAGCAGACAAAGAACAGCCAAAATGGAATTTTTTACCTCAACCAAAAAGGTTAGTGGAACCACCGAAGGGGCACCTTCCCAAAGTGAAGGTTCCAGGCCCCTGCTAGTTAATTGCAATCGTTTGTGCAAACAAACATCCAGTTGGGTAGCTTGCGTCTGCTCCGTGGATCCACTTAACTGTGAGTTACAACCCTCCAGGCGAACAACAAAGCCCTCTTTGGAGGCAAATGCCCTCTTCGGAGGCCCTCTTCTCCTCACAAGGGGGAAGAGCCAAAAGCCCTCTTCGGAGGCCCTCTTCTCCTCACAAGAGGGAAGAGCCAAAAGCTCTCTTCGGAGGCCCTCTTCTCCTCACAAGGGGAAAGAGCCAAAAGCCCTCTTCGGAGGCCCACTTCACCAAGTTGGAGTGCCAAAGCCCTCTTCGGAGGCAACAGCCCTCCTCGGAGGCAAAAGCCCTCTTCGGAGACACACTTCACCAAGTTGGAGTGACAAAGCCCTCTTCGGAGGCAAAAGCCCTCCTTGGAGGCAAAAGCCCTCTTCGGATGCACACTTCACCAAGTTGGAGTGCAAAAGCCCTCTTCGGAGGCACGCTTCCCCGCGTACAGGGAAAAAACAAAAAGCCCTCTCCAGAGGCACAAACAAAAGCCCTCTTCGGAGGCACACTTCCCCGCGTACAGGGAAAAAACAAAAAGCCCTCTCCAGAGGCACAAACAAAAAAAAGCCCTCTCCAGAGGCACAAACAAAAAGCCCTCTCCAGAGGCATGAACAAAAAGCCCTCTTCGGAGGCACAAACAAATCAAGCCCTCTTCGGAGGCCCACTTCACCGCGTAGGGGAATCCACTTCTCAAAAATAAAAGTGACCATCTCCGAAAGTGAAGTGTAAAACTTTTTCAAACAAAAGAGAAAGAAAACTTCTCCAATACAAAGCACACTCTACTAGAGTAGAATAATATTTCCACAAAATGGAAGAAGTATTCTCCAGAGTAAGAGTACAAGTCTTCTGAAAGTGGAAAAATTATTCTCCAAAGTAAGAGCACAAGTCTTCTCAAAGTGGAAGAATTGTTCTCCAAAGTAAGAGTACAAGTTTTCTCAAAATGGAGAAGATTGCAATAAGCCGTGGTATGGGGGCAATATAATATATCCGCATTAATAAAGCGACGCTCAAGCAACATACCACGAGCTCACTGCAATATCATACAAGGAAAATAAAGAAACTTGTGTGATAAAAAGGAATAAATGCATTTATAAATACAGACAAAAGTTTGTATAAAAAGAATCATTTTATTCCATACTATAAAAAATCTGTATACATGTGCAGGTTTCAAAAAGCGGGGGCCGGTACCCGCACAATCTCCGGCCAATACAAGCAAAAAAGAAAAATAAGAAGGATAAAGCCGGACCCATCACTTCTTCTTCCCTCCTCCTTTGGAGCCTTCGCCCAACCTAATGGTTAACTTCTTAAGTCGGCTTGAACGGGTCAGGGAAAGAGGAGAGAGAGGCGCAATCGGGTCCTCTTCTGCTTTCTCATCACCAGCAGAAGTGTCCTTCCTTTTCTTTAAAACTCCACGCTTGCCCCTCTTCTTTGAAGAAGATTCGCTGGCCAGAGCAATAAGATCAATCAACTTTGTATCGTCGGTAGTGAATTCCTCCGGGGGCCTCTCACCCTCTTCAAGCCCTTCAGTTTTCTGCTCTTGTGAAGCGGCTGGGTCATCCAAGCCTTGAAGAGCTTCTATCTGTTCTTCTTGAGACCCAGGTTGAGAAGCAAGAGAAGGAGTAACTTGAGGAGATGAAAGAGCAACAACTGGAGGAGGCGAAGCTTGTGCAGTACTTGTTGTATTCACTACAGAAGAAGAAGAAATAAACGTCAGTATTTCCCGCAAAAAGAGGAGATAGTGGCACGTCATGGTTTAAGTAATGATCAAGAAGTTCATCAGACTCATGTGAAGCAAACAAGTAGTCCACTTGAGCTAGATCGGTGTTGAAGTTACCTGGAGGAGCTGGCTTTGTCACGTCGATTTCAAAATCGTGGGCTTCGATGTCTTCCTGGGCCTTAGTGTGGGAAGTTGTAATTTCGGTCTCGGCTTTGGCAGGAGGCGGAGAATGAGAACTAGAGCCAATAATGTCAACGTCAACCGAAGCCGAAGGATGAGTCGGGTCGGTCAAAGGTGCCTTCCCTAAATGCTCTCTTTCCGCTTCTTCGGCTCGTTCTTCTTTCCCTCTGGCAAGGGCGGCTTGACCTTCATCGTTCAAAAAATGAGCCTCGAGACCCTCCTCAGCATAGCCGGCACCTTTAAGCATTTCAACCGCTGTTTCCCACACTTCCGCCAGGGTAATTTCATACTTTGGCCCCTAAAATGAGAGACTGCCATGCCCCAAGACGCAGTGAATGTAGAACTCGAATAAAGTAGAACTGATGTTGGCCTTCGTCTCTTCATGAGATTGTTCATCTGCTGCTTTTCCATCAATGGCCTCGTCACGCTCTTTTTCAACTTTAGAAAGCCGAGTCTTTAACATTTCAATCTCCAAGTCTTGGGATCTAGTCTTTTGCCGCAGCTGAGCAACATCACAGCGGTAGCTTTCCATAATTCTCTGTTGTGCCTCAAGTCTAGCCTCAGCATCTCGTTGACTAGCATGGGCATCTCTTACTTTCTTTTGAAGCACCTCTTCCTTTTGAGTATAAGAAGTGGAAGAGATAGCAAGTTCATCTATAAGTTGCTCGACTTCAGCTTCGAGTTTCTCATTATATGCAGTGATGTTCTTCATCTCCGTGTCGTGCTGGTCGAGAACTTTTTTCCATTCAGATTTATCACTCTCCATGGTCAGCATAGCTACGAGATTTAGACGGTTCACTCATTGAAGCTCATCGACTAGCTTTTGCCACCCGGACATTCTTTCGATGTCAAGCCTAACAGCATCAAGATTTCTTAGCATAGCATGTTTATCAATAGGGACCAAGTCCAAGTCAAAGCGTACTCCTTTTAAACACCAGTTTGGAAACCGGCTTTGGAGTGCAAGCAGAGCATTCTCAACTTGATATGGAGGCCTATTAATAATTGTCTGAATCTTAGCTCTTTTGAGGGCAGGGGAGCTAGAAGGGATGTCCAAAGAAATAGAAGTAGCGGGCACTTTGGAGATTTTAGCTGAAGTTCTTTCGCTAGGCTTGGCCCGCTTGCTAGACTCTTCAGTTTAATAACTCTTCCCTTTGTCGTCATGAGACTTTCTTTTATGAGATTCATCATCCCTTTGGTGAGAGTCATGGCGGTCATCTCTTCTACCATACCGCTCCTCATAGGCCTGCCTTTCGCGATCCTTTCTAACTGCTCTTTCTTCATCGGTTTCTCTGGAGGCAGGAAAATAAAGCCTGGGGTCATAAGAATCGCGCCTCCCATAGCGTTGAAAGTCGTCATAGTACGAACCACTGCGTCCCATTGGAGAAGCTGAAAGTGAAGAAGAGACAAGTTTAGAAATCTTCAAAATAAAGAAGCTAAGTACACATAATTGCCAAAATCCTAAGCGTGTGTGGCGTGTGAACTACGCGCGTCAAGCTACAAACCACTCTTCGACTTAGGAGTCAATTCTTGGATTGATAGAGTTGACCGCAAAACAGACGTTGCTTCGATCAATGGAGAAGTGAGCTTAGAGGTGATGGTGTCGTCTTTAAAAAGCTCTTGGGAAGTCATCATTAGGTCACTCAGTCCCCCGAAGACATCATCACCATTGTGCCCAACGGAACTCTCTTTCGCAACTCCCTCGTCGGTCTCTCCAGTGGCCTTCCCACAACATTGAGGAAGTTCCTCTTCTTCAATGACTGGGAGAAGTTCGGATTTGCCAGATAATCCCGCATCGTCAACGGAACTTGAACATTTCACTAACGAAGCCTCAGCAATAGATTCCTTCGGTGCGGATTCCTTCACGGAGACTGGGGCATTTGATACTCCTACTTGAGAACTGGGGGCATCACGGGGTTAAATAGATCGAGAAGGGTGCAAAAGTCCGAATTGGTGCAAAAACTCGTCCTTCAGTAGAAATTTTGATACTTCTCTCCTCAGCAGCTACAGCACTCAATCTATCAAAAGTCGGTTTATGGCTAGAATATCTTGATGGAGGGGGAATTGCTGCAAAAGTAAAGAATGAAGTTAACACTTGGTGACTCGAGTTTTGAAAGGCTCAAAAATCAAGTAAACGGAGATGAGTAGTCTTACTTCCTACTCTCCAGATGCCGTAGAATCCCGGGGGGCGGCGAACAAAGAAGAACTGATTCAAAAAACCGTGCGCACTTTCAGGAAGATCAGTAATCAGTTTACAATTTCTTGCGCCCCTCACAATTATAATAGAAGGATGATCTTTGTTCTTTGCAAATGTGCACAAATAGAAAATCTCTTCAAAGCTTGGGAGGCGATTAAGTGTCCTCCTAAACAGTTCGCACAACCCCATCAAAATGGCGTAACCGTTGGGGTGCAGCGGGAACGGAGAGATAGTCAATCGAAGGAGGAGTACTCTAAGAAAATCAATGAATGGGGGGATAGCTCCGTTCAAGCACATTTGATGGTTGATGGCAACGAAGCCAGGAGGTGGCCTATCGGCAGTGTCGTTTACCCCTGGAAGCAAAGCATCCGCTTCAGCGATGCCGAATTGAGTACATAACTGGATAAAAGCCCGTTGGTTAAATGAAGTTGTAACTCTCTCTGGAGGATTGTCTAAAGGATCAGCTATTGGAAAGACTCCTTCAGTCCGCTCTATCATCTCTTCTTGTATTTGTTGAGAAGTCATTCTACACAAGGAACTAGATATTCAAATATGAAGGTGCACGTTTCCTAAAAGTGTGAAGTGCTGTGCAAAAATAATAAAAAGAAAAGAAAATATAACTGGAATTAAACTAATTGGCATTTATCAATTATAAAGTTTCAGGGCTTGTTATTTTATGTTCAAGTACAGTATCGATGCAAGCAGATCAGCTTTAGTTGACTAATTTAGCTTTGCTTTAATACTTCACTTGAACTTGTTAATTCGCAGCACTTCATTCGTGTAATTCCATTAAGTTGATTATTCTTTATCGACTAATCTGTCATTCGATGTGGGCAGTCAATGGCAGTATATTCGTCCTATTTTTCTACAAATGTTGTGTTTGACAGGTTATTAGCTTAAAAGTTAATTCAATCCGTGGAACAATGCAACATGTTCAAGCAGTTTATCCTGGTTGTTCAAGTTAGAAATTCAATCAAGTTGTTTTACAAGTGTTCAAGTCCTATTCACTTCTTAGGTCGCAGGAACGACTTAAGTTAACTCAGGGTTCTTTAGGTCATCCAGATCATGCCCAAACGACCTAGCATAGGTCGGGCTTCCTTAAGTCACTTTGCTTTAAGCCATGTGTTATTCCAGCAAGTTAAGTCGCAAGTTCGAAGGTCGTTCAACTTCCTTTAAGTCGCAAGGCTCTTAGGTCGTTCAATTCATTAAGTCGCTGTTGAAGTAGCTCGGAAGTACCAAACTTCCACCCATCAAAAAACCCTAAGGCCTATTCTCCATTCACACTTTGCCACGCGTCCACCGCCCTTCCATCACCAGAAGCATCACGGCTTAACCTAAAATCCTCTAACCTGTTAGCCAAACATCCCTTCGCCTCTCCCAAGCACCTAAAGCCACATCGTCTCCTCCAAAGTTCCAGGGACCATCGTTAACTCCACAAACTCAAATACTCACCAAATAACTCTGTGAAACCCTAAGCCGGTTCATTTTTAAAGCAATTGCCAATGATTCGATGAAAAACGGGGGGCGAATCAGAACATAGTCTTACAGCATGATAGCGAAAATTGTATGGAGCTGATTATGGAGGAATCGATGGTAAACGTGACGGATAGATGATCGGGATTACCTAAATTTTCTGTTGAAATCAACAATTGGGGATGAAAAGGAGAAGATTTCGTGTTAATTTCTGAGCTCGAATGCAACAATGGCGGCAAAGTATAAGCAATAAAGTGAAGAGGACGAAGTGGTTTAATGGCTCATATAGGAGAAAGAGGAGAAGACGGATAGGCACGCGAGTTAACGAGCTACTTGGGTCGCTCACGACTTAGCAGAGTTAGATCGAAGCACATGACCTATAACCTAGGTATATGCTTCGAGGGGCAAGTGTTAACTCCTCTTTTTCATGACTTAGCGACCAAACGAGTTAAAGAGATCAGCGACCTAACGGGTTAAAGGACTCAGCGACCTAACAACTTAGAGGACTCAGCGACCCAGCGAGTTAAGAAGCAAGCGACCTAATGACCTAAACGTCCAAGCGAGCTAACATAGATATAAGACCTACAGCGAGTTAGCATGGCAACAACTTAGCAACATACTCGACCTAACGAGTTAACGACCTAAGCTACTCAACGAGTTAACGACCTAGTGACTCAATGAAAAGCAACGACCTAACGACCTAAAGGGGTCAGCGACCTAGCAAGTTAAAACAGAATAAAACCGCTTGCATATAAGTCGCTCCCAACCTTAAGTCGCTACCTCTTCTAAGTCGCTCCATATAAGTCGCTTTCCACTCCCATAGGTCGCTACGGCCTACCAACCAAAGCAGTTGATCAAGCATAAACCTTAAGCCATCCCTGTTAGGTCGCCTGCTACCTACGACTTAAATCCTATGCGACCTACGACCTACCTCCAGATTTTCATTATAAATACCCTGCCTACTCCACCAGAAAAAAGACTTTTGGATCATTTCTGGAACGCCAATACCTTGTTGTTTTCTCGACTCCTTCAAGACTTCAAACACCGAAGACGCTTCAACGAACTTTGAGAAAGATCTAACTCATTCAACATGAATTCAAAGAGCCTTTCTACATCGAAGTTCTAGCTATTCGTCTTAATCGTGTTGTAATTGAAGAATCGTTGAAAAAGTTGTAATCAAATCAGCAATAAAAAAGATTAAGTGGGCGTAGGCTTGACTTTAAGCCAAACCACTATAAACTGTTGTCTCTTTACTATTTCTCTGCTATTTTCTGCTTATTTTCAGTTCCCGTACCAATGGGTGGTGCTTTCACTATACTACAACTTACACCGGGGTGTTAGCGTACATTTTTAGCATTAACGGGAGGCTTTGATAAAGATCAAAAAGTTTGAGTCGGGCACTGAAGAGATTGACGAAGAAGCTCTAGTAAAGGAGTTTCTTCAGGGGAATGAGCCTTCGGACTTATCTGCAGCGAAGGCTCTTTATAACAGAGACTCCCCCTCGTCGAAAGGAAAGAATGACTTTGCCGGCCCATCCGGAACCGAGTCTCCAACTCCTTCCCCTACTCAACTGACTGGTCATCCATCACCTAGCCCCTTCGAGCAACACATTAGCTATGATCCGAAAGATCCTAGTATTGATATTCATGTTCTATCTCCCATTCCAATGGGTGAAAGTCCTTGGACAATTGAGAGCCAGCCGAAACTGGTACATAACTTTTCCCCTTAAAGTTCAAAGGGCCATGAGTAGTTAATGTATTCTAACATTTGTCTTTTATGATTTTGTATAGGCCGTTCTGATCCCGAGCCAACTACAAGGAGCGATGTCACCACGAAGGAGGAGATTATGGGAGTGGTAATTCAAATAGGAGAGACTCCCAGTCTTGATGCTTAAGTGATAGAGGTGCTTAATGAAGACAAATCTGAAAATCCATCGCCCGTCGAGGAACATGATGAAGTTGAAATTACAGGCGCCTTCGAACACACTTCAAAACTGAGCATGAAGGAGAAACTTATGGACGTGAAGAAGAAGAAAGTTGAAATCAACGTCGAGCCCCAAGTAGTGGATCTAGACGATCCTTTGAACAGACCTTTGAAAGTCATTCACACAAGTGGGTCCAGGCCACTGGAAGTTCCTTGTCCTCGGGCGTCAGTTCCCTTACAAGTAAAGCGTCCAAACGAAAACGCATGGAACAGGAGTCGTTTGAGAAACCGAGGTGGGAGAAGAAATCAAAGAAGTAACTACCAGGTCTCGTTCAACTAGATTAAGTTTAGATTATGTCATTATTTCTACTTATTTGCGTATCCAATGTAAATAGACTTTTGACTCCGAGTCGAGGAGGGTTTGTAGTGGAACTTTGTTTGGGATTTGTGAATAAAACTTAGTTTCTTTGTTTTTTTTCCTTTTCGATGATTTTCGCTTTCCAGCTTATTAACTAGCTTGTTGCCATAACTCAAAATTTGGTGAGTTACACAAGCTCTAGTTCACCTCCATGTGACTTGGGTATTTGTTGAGAATCGTTGATACTTGATTCCACGCTTGGGTATTTAGAATACTTTTAGTCCGCACTCTAGGAATTAGAGATTTTGAAGTAACTTATACTGTAGCCCGCATTCTAAGGACTTAGAGTACTCCAGTCCGCACTCCGGGGACTTGGAGATTTTAAATTATTTGTACTCTAGTCCGCCCTTTGGGAACTCGGAGTGCTCCAGTCTGCACTCCGGGGATTTGGAAATTTCAAGTCGTTTATATTCTAGTCCTCACTCAGGGGACTTAGAGTACTCCAGTCCATACTTCGGGGACTTGGAGATTTCAAAACGTTTATACTCTAGTCTGCACTCTGGGGACTAAGAGTACTCCAGTCCGAACTTCGGGGACTTGTACATTTTATGTCATTTATACTCTAGCCCACACTCTGGGGACTCAGTGTACTCCAGCCCTCACTCCAGGGATTTGGAGATTTTAAATCGTTTATACTCTAGTCCTCACTCTAGGGACCCAGAGTGCTCCAGTCCGCACTCTAGGGACTTGGAGATTTAAAGTCATTTATACTCTAGTCCGCACTTTAGGGACTTGGAGATTTCAAGTCTTTTGTACTCTAGTCCGCACTCTAAGGACTTAGAGCACTCCATTCCGCACTCCGGGGACTAGGAAATTTTAAATCGTTTATACTCTAGTCCGCACTCTAGGGACTTAGAGTACTACAGTCCGCACTCCGAGGACTTGGAGATTTTAAATCGTTTATAATCTAGTACACACTCTGGGGACTCAGAGTACTCCACTCTGCACTCGGGGGACTCGAAGATTTCAAGTCGTTTATACTCTAGTCCGCACTATCATGTTTATGACTAGCCTACCCACAGTTCGAGCAGTTTCCTCTGGGTGGCATGGAGCTTGCCTGCGATTGGGGTCTGATGTTCCTTGTCTACCTTTCTGTGAGTTCTTGACAAACTCCTGCAAACTTTTTCTGTCGTATCGGCTTTTCTATGGCATCGTGGAGGTTTCTACACTCCTCGGCATTGTGCCCATAAGTCTCATGGAAGCGGTAATAATTCCCAGTCCGCTTTTGTTCCTCTATTGACTCTTTTGGGTGTGGCTTTCGGTATTGAAAAGTGTTATAGGTTGACAGGTAAATATTTTCTAGAAATGCATTCAGAGGAGTGTATTCATTGTAAGTCGGAATCCTTAGTTTCCATTTTCCTGCTTCCCTTTTCTTTCAGGGATTTCCTCCTCCGGACCCTTTAGATTGACCAGGCTGGTTCTGGACATTGACCTGCACCTTCCCCGAGTTATCACCGAATTGTTTTACAGCAATGTTACTCTTCAAAGTCTCCTCGCCAGGCCCTGGTGCATTATCACGCCTCGTCCACCTGGCTTCCTTCCTACTTATAAATTGATGAGCCTTTGAATAAAACGCTCTAGCGTAGTCGAAGGCTTTCCTTCCAGCCAATAGCCAAACTTCGAATCAGGATATACCTCTCGCATAACAGCCATCAGAATGGCATGGTCATTTGGATTGCTAACTTCAGTAGCCGCAACATGAAATCTCTGTAATACTCCTTTAACGACTCACTTGGAGCATGAATCACACTGGATAAGGACATCACGTCCTTGGGACGAGTGGCATGAATCCTAAACTATTCCACAAATTTCATCGCTGGTTCATCAAAGTTGGAGATAGACCGCGGAGGAAGTCGAGTGAACCACATAGTAGTGATTCTAGATAAAGTTATTGGGAAGCATCTACACTTAGTTTCATCATTCTCCCTAGCTGAATCCATCATCCATTCATATCTCATCACATGCTGTCGGGGATCAGTCTTCCCTTCATAGGCCAGAATAGCTGGCATGTTAAACTTCCTGGGGTACTCTGCCTGTAGAATAGTATCTATGAATGGAGTATGACTCCTGGATATCCCCCAATCATCATTAGTCAAGCCTTGATTTTCTCTCATTAGGTGTTTGACTATAGCCGATAGGTTTGGGGTTTGTATGGAAGATGGTAGGTTGGAATCTGTCCTACGAGACCGTTCTGGTTAGTGTCTCCTCTGTTAGCGATCTACCAAACATGTATCGTGGGGTCCAGCTTCATTAGGACCTTGGTAAGCTGGCCATCCATCTTCTACTCATGCTTTAGATCCTAAGTTTTCTTGATGTAAGTTAGGTGCCATGGCTCTAGGTTGGGAACCTGGACCATCTCTAGTCGGTCGATAAGTAACACCTGCTTGTGTTGTTTCAGTTCTTCGACGCCTACGCTTGGGAGGTTCATTGGAAGATGTCGAGCTATCAGATGAGGAGTAAGCAGCGGGGCTACCTCCAGCATTCTAATGCTATTGTTGAGTAAGCTGAGTCATGAGGTTGGCGTTAGCTTGAATCTGTTCATTAAGTTATCTCCTGCTTTCCATGAGTTCTTTCATCAGCATGTTGAACTCCGTTCTAGTGACAACCTCCACTTGATTTTGGGTGGCGGAAGTCCCTACACCTGGATTAACTTGTTGATTGTTGGGTCCTACTTGTTGAACACTAGCAGTCTCGTGGATGTCCGCGTTGTGAGAGGCCGATCTAGTATGAGATCTTCCCATTGTAGAGTTATTGGTAGGAACTCTGAGTAGAATCAACAGACTTTCTGTGAATGACTTGGATCTTCTTCGGTGAATTTCTTCAACCTAGTAGGTACAAAGTAGATCCTAATAGCCTGAGAATGCATTCTCAGTGAAAGCGTAAAATTTAGCGCCATAATTGGTCACTAACACCTAAAGAAAGATTTGTGTAGAGAGATTAATGAAGATAGAAAATTAAAATAGAGGAATATATGAAGAATTAATTGCAAAAACTAGAACACCAGATTTATAGTGGTTCAGTGTAATTGCCTACATCCGCTTTCTGTTTATTCTTTATTGCTTTTTCAAATGATTGAATACAGATATAATCCGTACACCAACAACTTGAATACAAGTTCTAAATGAAAAAGAATAAGTCTTGGAAATGGAAGAGTCTCCCCAGTGTTCTCGAAAAAAGGTCCATTTCACCGTGCCCCTGCCCTTCTATTTATATGCGAAGATAGGTTGGTCTTCCCTTATGGTCCTAGGAACAAGGTATTTTGGCCCACAGCAGGTGACTTCTACGCACCGGGTCAGGCATGCCGAACGAGTCGTGCCGAGCGAGGAATGCCGGTCGAGAATTTTCTGGTCGATCATGAAGTGACTCGAAGTAAGCCCTCAGGAGAACCGAAGCAAGTAGCGAGTTGACTCGAAGCTAAGTTATGTCGAATGCCCTTACTTTGTTGTGGGCTTGACAAACTAGTTAACACCTCTAGATGCACCGAGCCAAGGATGCTAAACGGAAGTTGTCGAGTGACCTTGTTGCGTGGCTTTGCCAAACGATGTTGCCAGAGAAGGTTGACGAACAGCATTGCCTGAACGATAGATGCCGGGCGGCGATCACTGAGATGTTTGTGCTTCTAAGTTTGGAACAATTTTACATCGAGCGGTAGTTGACCAAACGGTGAACTTTGGGTAGTTGACTCGAAGCTAGATCATGCCGATCGATGGCGCTTGAACTCAAGATGTCGAGCGATAGCTTTTGATCCAAGGAATGCCGAGCGGTGGCACTTGAACTCAAGATGTCGAACGACGGACTTAGGCAAAGCGACACCTAGGCCGAATGATGCAGTCAGGCCGAACGATACCTAGGCCGAGCGATACTTGGGTCGAACGATACTCGCAGGCCGAACGATGCTCAATATTTTCCCCTCGTTGCCGGGCCAAGCAACCGGGTAACACTATATATAGTAAAAGCCTTATATATATGGAGATTCTCTGTATTAAGAAAAATAGAAACATAAGTTAAAGACTACAATAACAATTGAATAATGTCGGACAATTATGATTCCACTCATTCTTCTTTCGATTTTAGCTCTCCTTCCCACAATGAATATCGATCTCCAAATGTTTCAACTCCTAATTCTTAAAAATCACCATCTACTCATATTACCCTCTCTCCGACTTGTCACACTGGATTCTCGCCTAAAGGAAAGAATACAAGAAGAGTTGTGGAGCTAGACACACGCACTAAAATAGATGAAATACATCACTACCAACAAGAAATGATAAATGTCCAAAGGGAGATGTACTATGAACAAAGACGTCTAGGTGCACATCTGAATTTATTGGAAAGATGCATACTTTCTATCTACAGTCATTCCCTGACCAAAAACAGTATCCGTCAACGTAGTCCCTGTATTGCCGAGTCTTCGATTATTATCGACAATACTCCACCAAAAAATTCCTGAAAATCTAGACCATCAACATCAAATTGGAACAAAAATCCAGTTAATATAGTACTTGGTCTCCACTTCAACCATTAATTGAAGATACCAAGGTGGAACCAAATTCTTCGGATCGTTCTTCGGATAAAAAGTTAGATGATTCAAAAGATAACCAATAAGTTATGACAATATTTTATATATATACACACACACACGCACACACACATATATATAATAAAAACAAACTATGTATATCAAAACTTGGATGTAAACAATGAAGTATATCAAATAAGTTTGTTTTCGAAAAACCCATGAAAAATGTCCTCAAAATCATTAGAAAACAAATTTACACAGGTTTAGTCGATTGAACCAGATTCCCAATCGACTAAACATGTATCAAATTTATACCTATTCTCTGCCTCAAAAAGGCATAGTTTCAGTCGACCGAACCTATACAAAAAATCCCATTCACTCTTTACCTCTTAAATTTTTAGTCAACTGAATTCCTACCTCCATCGAATGAACTTCACTAAATTGACAACATAACTACCTTTTTCCATGGTATCCTTTCACCAGACCACTTTGCCTCTTCACAAACCCTAAACTCCAAACATTTTTTTAATGGCCCCAAGAAAGAATATTCCTGCTACTTGCCCTAAACCAAGCAAAGACAAAGCTCTGGTTTCTTCTTCATCCACACCGGCTCATCCCGAGTTTGCTTTCGATGCTCAAATCTTAGAGTGTCTTAATGGTAGTGCTAAAATTCTTCGAATCTTCAACGTGAATGACAAACGAATTTTTCAAGAGACATTCTGCAAGATAGAAGACTTCGCTGCTTTCGGCATAGAGGATTTAGCAAGAAAATATGACTTCCTTTCCTTTATTGATGAAAAAAAATAAGGTAAAAATTTATCCATTCTTAGTTAAATTATTCTATGCAAACCTTTGTGAAGATTTTTATACACCTCCGAATGAAACCAGAGAGGGAATTTTATGGAGTAGAGTATTAGGAGTTGATATAGTACTCAATTATCAAGATCTAGGAGCTATTTTAGAGTGTAATGGTCATGGATTTTCTTTACATAATGTCTTCCATCATGATTTCTCCTATGATTCAATTAGTTACAAATTCCATATTGAAAACACGAAAAATACTTCGGTGAATTTATGACCTCATGCTCGAATTATTAATAAAATGCTTCTTCATATTGTTTTTCCTCGCACCTAGAGCTATGAAAAAATATACGACTACAACTACAATGCTTTTTATGCCATTTGTTCTAACACACAACTAAATTTGGCAAGATTATTCATGATGAAATAAAAAGCTTTAGTTCCTATTCTCATAAAACAATCTTTTTAAGCCACTATCTCACAAAGATATTTATCCATTTCGGAATTAATATGGACATTTTACAAGATTACATCACACCAAAAATTATGGATCAAAAGTCTATTTCACTTATGAAATTACCCTTTACAATGGAACCCCTTCCCTCATATAATGTTTATTCGTCAAATTTGGTAAAAAAAAATACCTTGCATCAATCATCTTCGCAACCACCTCAAGCTTAAATTTCTCAAGAACAAACATGTAGCCAACCAAGTCATGGAATTTTCAAAGAAGTTAATTAGTATTCGGATAGTGAAAATGAAGTTTCGTTGGTCCAACCTTCCAGAAATATCAATGCCACAACCGCTATTTTGCACAACCAAGAATTTCTTTTCAAACAACAATAGAAAATGATGAAACGTCAATAAACATTTGGGAATTTGCTTGGTATAATTTGGAAAAAGTTCTCATATGCTTAAGCTCGTCATTATTTGAGCCTGAATCTTAGTTTCTTCAACTCCCGCCATATTTGATAAGACTATCTTATTTTCTTATGATTAAGTAGTGTTAAAGTTCAAAAAAAGGGTATTTGTGATGTTGTTCATATTATGTTGGTATACATCTTAATTTATGATGTTATGCAAATTTATGTATGTGACAACTTCTATTTGGTGTTATGTGCAAACTTCTATTTGATATTATGTTGTAACTAATTTTTAATGATGTTAGTCAGAGAGTATTCATTGTGTTTACTTCATTTTGTTGATACCAAAGGGGTAGAATCGTACAGATAGGAGGAGCATGAATTTAGGGGGAGCAAAATCAATTTTTTTTTACATTTAAGCTTTGATAGTTGTCATTATCAGGAAGTGGAAGATTGTTAGAACATTAGGTCTCTCTTTTAATGTGGACAAATATATAATGCGCATATATACTTTATCATGATATCAGACTTTCATTCAAGAAGACAAAAACACGAGGCAAAAAGCTAGAAGAATCATCTATAAGTCAAAGAAGTCAAAACAATGGAGCTTCAAGATCAATAGTATGTATACGGTCTTAGATTGAATTGTAAAATCTTCTTGATACTTCATATACACACAAAAAAAACACTCAAATATAGATGACAAGATATCATAGTGACTTGAATTCGACAAATGTCAAACTGTTTATACAAACTGAACTTATACAGTTCAGTCGACTGAAATTGGTTTCAGTCGACTGAGCTCAGTCGACTAAACCCAATTTCAGTCGACTGAAACTATGTTGACCAATTTTTTATATTTTAGATTTTTTGCTATGAAAATTTAAATGTTCATACTTAGTAGACTGACGTACATGCTGTAACGGTCATATTTTCTGAAAAGTCGTCTTCAACAGTTGCAACCTTCTTGAATAGTTTTTTCAATTCTGAAAGGATATCTTGAAGATTGAAAACTCTTGATTGCCTCTCTTCAATATTTATAAATAGCACAAAAACACATACTTGGTTTTTAAATTTCTACTTTGATTCTATTCTCTTGTGCTATCTTAAGCATTTGTACTTTCAACTCTATTATTTCATTTTCTATTATTTCAATAATCACTATGCACTCACTTCGAGTCATCAAGGAGGTTATAGGAACCATTGTACTATCAAGTCAAAATCAGTGTTAGATGAATAAAAGATTGTCAAGCAAGAATTGTATTTATCAAAGGAAAGAATAAATCTGAAAGTTGCTCAAATTGGTTAAGTTGTAAACCCATTCCTTCGGTTCAAGCGAGGTATTTACTAAGGAAATACCTAAGAGGTGCTTCGGGACTGGATATGGGAGAGGTGCTCCGAACCAGTATAAATCTCGGTGTGTGCATTTGCTTACTGCTTTAGTATTTCATAGTATAAATTAGAATATATACTTGTTTTATTATCCATACACGATCTACTAGTTCTATCAGCATGATCTTGGGTGAAGTTTCAGGACCAACCAAGGCTTTAAAGATACTTGCTGAAGGGGTAGACAACAAAAAGACACTGGCCGAAGCTGGAATGATTCATGTCTGATCATGAGGCTGCTTGGATGATTCGCTAGGCCTAGAACCGAAAGGCTCCAACAGTATTTTAGAAGTTTTAATTACGGCAGCTTCTCACTCTCTCTCCATCCGAATAATCTCTCGTCCCTCTACCAAAGACTTGTTTTGTTAAGATAGGCATCCACCAACTCTTGTTCAGTATACGCATCTCCGTCTTCTCGAAAACAGGCCAGAACTTCTTCCTAAACCACAGGGAGTTGATGCAGAAATTCAGGATAGTGTCATCCATTTTCTCCATCTTCCTTTCGAAGGTATCCTGCAACTCCAAGTAATCCACCGCCATGGTAGTCTTCTCAACTTCAATGTTGGTATTTCCAGTGTCGAGTTGTGCAACTCTTTATTGAAACGAAGCAGTCATTTGGGCCTGGTCAGAGATGGTCTTATCTTAGGATTCCACCAACCAAAAACTGCCTTTTTATGAGTTTTGACGATTTCATCATGACCGACAATAAATTTATTCTGAGCTTCAATGATCTCATCTCAAGTATCAAGTTCGTTTTTCAATTGACCTCATCAGCATGGGCTTTCTTGATTTCATCTCTGAACATGATCTTAATTTTTGGATGAACCTCTTCAATTGTTCAGCAAACTAGCATTTCTCTTACTCTCTCGAATGGCTATATCCCTCTCCTTTGTCAATTGAAAAAATTCCGGTGTTACATTCCATAAACATCCTCTCGTAATCATCATTTTTCAACTTGCAAGAAAGGATCACTTGATAGTTGTTACAGTTTGTGTCTAGCAGTTGCTTACATAATTTCTCTCATCCTTCAGCATGATCCATGTCACTTTGAATCACCAAGAGATGGGGCATTTAAGAATCCTTACAAATAGGGCGTAGGTCATGATCGAAATTTACTCCCTTCAGAAACCATCCGTGAAGCCCGGCTTCACGCGTAGGTGGACTAGATGGGAGAATATAGGTCGACCTCATGTGGAGCATAAAGAACTGAAAGTAGACATTACATGGGTTGATGGAGTCTGAGGTTGATGGAGCAACTTAAACAGTAGAAGTTGAAGCTTTAATTCCAATAGAGACTAGAACCAAGGCAAATGCTTGGTGCTTGGAAGGATGAGACCATAATCTACCTTCGAATTTTTGGGTGGCTCTTCACGATCATCAGGAGTCTTCCTCTTCTCATAGCCACCTTTATAAACTCTGCCTTGGTCTATGTCATCTTGAAGACGAAATTCTGCTTCCCAATCTTTACTCCTTCTCCGTTCTTCCTTAATTTTTCAATGCTAATGAGGGCTTAAAATCCATCTTGACCCACATTGTGCTTCTAGAAATTGTTCAAGGTCTTCATAAAGCCTACGACCTTCCATAGTACCTAATATAAAAAATGATGAGCTTTAGCGACAGAAAATGAGTTTAAATAGTGCTTATATGGGTGTACGTGACCCTAGTAAAATGTGTAAGGTGTTGTAGACGGCCCAAAATGACCTCACAAACAAGATTGGAGAGCGACTATAGTGGGAGTCTGTCTAACTCTAGATACAGCATGATTAGGGTGAGAAGAAAGTCCCTCGAACTCGGAATCATCTCCCATGAGTTCATTGATGTCCATAAAAAATTGCTCAAGTCCTCGAAGTCGATGTCGGTTTCCTTAGGTAGAAAGCCATGAAGTCGTTTGGCTATCAGGGGTACATCTTTAGCAATAATCTCTTGTGTAGGCGAATCCGAGAGAATGGGACTCATTATCGGAGTTTCGTCACATGATTCGAAGATTCCTTCACTCATCCACTGTAACTTGCATCAAATTCCTCATCATTAGAAGAGGAATGATACTACTCCACTTCTCAATTTCACCCTCCTCCTCTTTCGTGATCATTGCAACTTTGATTACTCGCTGCTTGAACACCTCTTTTTCCCTCCTTCGGGATTGAGGGCATCATAATCGATCAATTGGCTTTGGTCCTAACGCTTTTCTCATCATGAATTTCTTCAGTTGATCCATTGGATGGACATTCTCCTTCTGGTAGACCTCCCTCTTCGGAATCGTGTAATGAAGAAGTGGGGCGTGTTTGAATCCTAGAATGGGAAGGAGATAGAACTTCAACAGTGACGGTAGATCTCCTTGGATTAAGCAACCCGTAATGAAGCAAATTCTCATCCATTAGCAAAGACTTGATTGATCTCTCTCTAGCGTCTTTGGCCATCAGAGTATGGAAGATGGAACAAATGATGGACCTTTGTTTGGTCTTGAAATAACCACAAGGGGTATTCGGACTATTAAAATCCTGCACCATTGTATTAAATCTCAACAATTAAAAGGGAAGACTTACCCCATGTCATCCATAGACGATTAAATCCCTAGGGACTCCTAATGGAACAAATATTGGGCCTTGAACTGGAATAAGTTACTTCAAAACTGCAGCACGATTTTGCTATTTCTTTGAGCCTCGATAATCACAAGAGATAGACAATGAAATATCTCAGCTCATCGAAACTTAGGGCACAGTGCATATCCGCATAAACAAAACATGAAGACAAGTCAAAATTTCATATATGTTAAGATGAATTTTAAATGGAGCTATTCCCAAATTTGGAAGACTCTCTCTCAAGAAATGATTGAGGGAAGGCACTGCACCATTCAAGCACATATACCGATGGCAGGCGGTGTACCCCGAAGGTGCGTGTATGCAAACTCATTTCTTAATGGAAGGTGTACGTCATCATCTGAAATGCCCTGCTATAAACAAATGTTTTGCAAAAATTTAGCAGAAATTACAGTGGAAGCTCTCTTCGGAGGGTTAAGTAAAACTGTAAAGCTCAGAGTGGTTCGATCTACAATCGGACCAACCGGTATTCAACTGGTGGTGATGAAGAATTAGGCGCTGTTGGAACCGTTTGCGAAGGCATTACTGATTCGATTCAACTTTCGAGAGTGTTGGGCTTCCTCCACTGAATTTGCATCGGGATGATAGGTGCTTCATTTATATAATAGAACTTGTATCCAACACGGTCCGGTGATCCTATTTATAACTAGAAATTCCTCTATGCTTAAGACTTCAATTCCGAAAACATGTTGGCCTGTGCTAACTCGTAAGATTTCAAGCATTAACTGGGGCAAGTGCAGTGTTTTATCTATGTAGAATGGGTTTGGTGTCCTGAACACTACGAACACTATCCTATGTAGATAGTTCACTTGCAGTGGAAAATGGAAAAAACATTTCATATCGTTCAATAAAGTTATGCCTCCTACATTTACCCGTTATCGATCAAAGATTGATAATGGATCCGTTGTCTGAAGTGACACAAAAAGCCCTTCTTATTCCCGGTACATCGACTATGCAATAACAAGACCAATCCAAAGTAAGCAACTATAGATCAATAGGTCCAATTCAAGTGCAGAATTCTCAGCATAAGTCGATTTTAGTTCTCTGGAAAGTGATAAAAGCATAAGCCGCATAAAAGACGCTAACCTAAGCTATTATCACCTCCCAACAAAACCAAAATCAATCCACAAGGCCGTGCGGGATCAATGGTGTAACTAGATGCAAGTTAATTCTGACTCTGTGGATGAAGATAGCAAAACATGTCAAGTAATGGGGCAAAACACTGGTTTCGTTCCATGAAGAATAAAGATTTGATTTACTATCTTCTTCCATAAAGTCACAATTGGCTCGAATTTTGCACTACATCGATTGCCAACACAACTTCATCACCAATCGCTAATAATCTCCTTATCACCAACCTCAAGTCAGAAAGCAAATGTGATCAATTTCAAGTCACTGGCGATCCAAGTTGGGCAAGATCAAAGGCGATACAGGCAGGCAACATTTCAAGCGCTTAGGATTGGCTCGAGTTGTTAGGAAAGTTGAGCGAGGTCAGTGGAAGGGAGCTTCGGTGATGGAGATCGATGATGGTGGCGGCAAGGACAAGCTTAGGCTTTGGTCATGGGTTTATAAGGAAAGTAGCTCGGTTCACAAGAAGAGAGTGAATTAATAAAGGATCGATTTGGATGAAGTTAAATAAAAGATTGAGTGAAAAAATCGACTAAGTCTATAGATCTTTAGCGATCTATAGGCTATGTCCCACTAGCGATCCATAGGCTATGGACCGCTGGCCATCTGTAGGATATGGACTGCTAACAATCTATCGAGTTGCAATCGATTTTCTCCAAACTCGCCAAGCATGATCTATGTGTTGTTTGCAAGCATCTAGAAAGTTGTACAATCGAAATTGATTTATTGTTACGAGCAATGATGATTCACATCGAAAACTCAATAGATGGATGAATAGCCAAAGACAAATTCGCATAATAGCCTCAAAAAGATCAATCAAACTTCAGAAAACAAGAACTCAAAAGAAGTTATTTCAGAACATGCCTTAGCTTCCAATGAAGGCATACTCTGGGGGGCGAATGTAAACCAGTTTTTTAACCCGATAGAATTTAATAGGAGTTAGAATATCTACGTCAAGTCAAAACAACTCAAGAATTAACCAAAAGGACCAAAAAAGAAGTTAATAATGACCCAAGAAGAAAAATAAAAAGATAGGCTAAAGGAATGGATCGCTAGCGATCCATCACCCATGAATCGTTAGCAATCCATAAGGACTGCTCATCGATCATCCTAACTTCTTGCATCACGAACCAATATCTTTTCTAGAGATGTCTATCAATTTTTATTGTATTTCAAGCAAGCTAGTTCGAGAAGTGAGCAATCATCTAATTCCGCAATAGTTCAATCCAACATATACATGGATCACCATCAAAACAAGGCAACTAGTTACCAAATTACATGGAGGGCAACTACATAAAGCAAGGAAAGCAACCCAACTTAAGTCAGATCATTAAGAGATTTTTGGAGCGTCTTCGTATCATCAAGTGTAGGCTTCTGGCAAAGCAGCCTAGCCAAATAGCTCTCCAGCTCCTATAAATATGTCTTCTTGCAACATAAATAGGATCTAGAAGGACTGGCTACTGGAACTCTCTAGATTTTATTCTTCACTCTTCTCCTCCCATATAATAGTCACCTATAGCTTCACTATGATTCTCCAGTAAACTCTACTACATGTGACTTGATATAACTTAGAAGATTCAACAATATTGTAATCCAATTCAACTTATAACAACAGTCAATTAATAGAAAGTTATAAAGTGAACATAGGCTTCATTAACAACCGAACCACTATAAAAATATTCTATCTTTTTACTATTTCTTCTCTATTTACATTTGTTTTCTATATTATCGCTCTATAAGAACAGGGCTGGTGCTTTCGCTCTCACTCCAGGGTGTTGATCCTTTTTTGGGTTTAAGATATTTTGATTTGTTATTCTTTCTGTTTTATTTCTTATTTCTGGATTTTGACACAGCTTTTGAATTTGTATAATTCTTCTTTTAGATTGGTAACTATATAAATTTTATGTCTCTAAACATTCTACATAACTCATACCATCAATTGTGTATAATTATCCAACGATTCATTCCTACACATTTTATTCAAAATCAATTTAAATAGGTCTAGGTAATTTTTACAGGGTGTACATAAATATTTTACCTAATTCAATAAAGATATATCACGTAATAGAAAATCTATAAAGATTTAGAGGTAATTTCAATCCAACTAACCTACCTCCAAGTTCTCCAATTATTTCAGTTTACATATATTTCCAATTAAAAATCATCAATCCTAGTAATTAAACATATTTTATCTCTAAATAGAGATATATAGCTAGAATTTAATACATATCCACATCATAATCATGTCACACTCACCTTTGAACATAATTTAATGGAATCTCCTCTCTAATCTGACTCGAACTAACGTTCTTCCTCCTTAATATAGATTATTGTCGTTTCAACCTTGTTTCTCTTTCCTTTTCAATTTGGATTCTCTAATTTTGTTTAAAGTTTGGGTTTCAATTCGTTTGAAGGTATTACTTTAACTTTTGAGGAGGAGGAAGAAGAAAATATGAAGAACTGGAGAGCAGCATCTACAAAGTGAAAGGCAAAGAGTGATGAGGTGAGCTAGGATTAGAAACAATCCTTATATAGGCACAAAAACCAAAAATTCCCTTCAGCCCCTACTTGGGCCCTTATCCGTTTTGCTTCAAAATGTGCACTACAATAAATAATTCATATTTCCTCAGTATCTGTTTGCACCATTTTATATATAATTTGGGCTAGAATAATCCACTTGACAGATGGAAAAGTTAAATTTCTCAATTCCTTCATTTGCAAAGTTTCAATGTTTCATATTCACGTAAGAGTACCAAATGCCCTTTAAAATTAATAATTTATTTTTATTAAAATTATGGGATGTTGCATTCTACCCCCTTAAAAGAATTTCGTCCTCGAAATTCCAAAAGGTGGAAAAATGCAACTCGCGGACCCAACTATACTCTAGCAACCATGTGTATGTGCAATATATACACTCAAATGAAGTATCACACTTATAACGACTTTGAATTTTGGAACATCTTGGTTGGAACAAAAACATTTGAATAATAATTTTGAATAGACTTTTGTGAATAATGACCAAAATGTCATGACACAATGGGAGTGGTTACGAGTTTGTAAGTGTTGGATGAGATCCAGGAATTAATACGATGTATCGTTCGATCGATATTGGAGTTTAGAAAATATTTTAATGAGGAATCAAATAGTTTGATTTTTAATCAAAACGAAGTGGAAGCATGTGTCTATAAGAAAGAGTATTAAGGGTATTAAGATATTTCTAAATTATGAGCATGACAATATACTACTAATTCTTAGTGATGCACTCATGCTAAAATGTGTATGACATCTTTTTTGACTAGTATAAAAGTATGTTGGGATTGTCCCGAACAATATACATAAACATCATATTAAAATATTTAATATGGAGCATATGAGATGGACTCTTTATGCATCGAAAATAGGAATTATTTTATATGCTATAATTTTACAATATTGTGTTTCACTTATGTATTTGATGTGTTGAGTGAATATGAAATCTGATTTAATATTAGTAAATTGCAGTTAAGAGTATTCTCAATTATTTAGAAATATTGGAAAAAATTTATGGAACAACGAACTACATATGTAGGAGTCTTTAGACTCAACATCACAACTAATATCAAATATAGTTTGTCAATCCTAGATTCATATTTAACCTTAATTAAAGAGCTTTAAGTTAGAAGTATTTCAAATGAGCAAGGGTGGTTGATTCAACCGAAAGGCTAATTACTTACCTTAAATAGAGCCATAATGAAAGCAGTATAAATATAATTTCAAATTATAACCAAGATAGGGGTGATTCCAAATGTTTAAAATTCCATGATTTTGTTTTATGAAAACTGTCATGATATTGTTAAAGATCCCTAAGGTTAAGAAGATGTCTAGACACATGCTCTGAAAGTTCCAGACGATATAGGTAGTTTATCAAAGATAAAGAGATGTTGGCTGATAGTGTAGATAGTCATACAGCATAGCATATCCATTCACTAAGAGACTAGTTCGATTAGTTCTATATTGATTGAAGGAATTGGTATAGGATTCCTAATTGAACCCTAGTGCAAGTGGGAGATTGAAAGAATAAGTGGTATATCCTAGGGCTAATTATGTAGTTTCTTACATATATCTAACTCTATAATCAATCTTTCTCGTAATAAGGTGTTTAATTTTTGTTATATACTTCGTTATATTATGATATAATTAATTAAATAATTAATATAAAGTGCATAATAGGAAAATCCATAAATAAAATGTTATGTGATTGTATTTGTAAATAGCTACAATCATGAGTGGTTAATCATAAAATAAAGTGACATTTTGTTTTATATATTCCCTATAAAGTTGTTTCAAGAAATGGATACTGATTCATCCATTGAGACCAGAGTGTGTAGAACTCTCCAAATGTTAGGCAACGTATTACTCATGGCTACTAGGGGCATCAAGGGACTACATACTTGTAGTTATTTGGTAATTATCGAATGACTGATTTAAGAATTTCCTATTGGTTGATAACAATTCAGACCAGTAGAAAACCTTAGCTTGACGATGTTACACAGTTCCCTCAACTTGAGAATGTTATTGAACTTCAATGTGAATACTTCACTTTGGTTATAGTTAAATCATGGAATGGTGATCCATCAAACAACAATAGTTGGGTCTGAGCTGAAGCATTGGAAGTGAAGCACATTAAATAAAGAATTTATTTCCTTGGTTATAAAAGGTTAGTATCGCGGTCAACTGTAGTCAACTCAAAGTCAAAATCTCTAGGGAGAGTAAAATATTAATGATAAATGTTACTATTAAACTAAGGACTTTATTTATTGAATTAATCAAGTAGGATGCTAATAATATTGATATTTTGGCCAATACCAAATTCCATATGTCCTAAAGTGATACAGTTTAAATGAAGAGAATATGCATAAATTATCATTATTAAAAGTACCACTTAAGAGAATGTGAAATTGGATTTTACTTAAAAGATCTAATATCTTGTGCATTGTCATCTTTTAACACCAAGCAATTAAATTCACTATATATTTCACGTATATGCCACACCATTTAGAAATGTTAATATATTTGACATATTAGTACTTATTCAAGTAACATACTTAATTAACATAGGTTTAATCAATTAAAATTAAGACAATATTAGCCAAATATAATTTTATTAAAAATAACTAGATCAGATTTGGTATTAAACATTATATTTTATACCCCTACTAAGATCCAGCTAGGAAAAAATTGAAATCTACCATTTTCAACCGCTACAGACCAGGCCCGACCGATAGTATACAGACAAAAAATCTTGTAAGTATGTCTTCTCTCAGAAGTAGTTGAATATGAGACAAAAGTGGCAGTTAGAGTTCTTGGCAGAATATGTCTTTGTCATAGAAAATACATTAAGAAAGGAGAATAAGGTTGCTAATGCTTTGTGTATGAAGCAACAAATTAGAATTGTCCATGATTACAAAATGGGTGCATTAGAGGCAGTGGCTTTTTGTAGGTGCATTTTGGGCTGGATGTAGGATCCAGTTAAGATCTAGAAGATTTAACAAACTTGGAACTACGTTCATTGCTAGTGGATAGAATTGTCGCAATGTAAATAAAGGACCCATTGTTAGCTGAAAGAGTACGGAAATTAGAGATGAGGGTAGATGTTGAGGACCTGAAATGTTTTGATATTGACTCGAAAGGACGGCCAAGATAAACGAAGATTGTATGTCCCTACTCTAGGAGATCTTCAAAAAGTCATAGAGGATAGTCATCGGTCTTAGTATATGACTCATCTCAAAGGAAGGAAGTTGTAACATGATATGAAGTGTGTGCTCTTTTAGAAAGGGATGAAGCGGGATGTCGGTGAATGTGGAAAGAAATGTTTTACATGTCTACAATTGAAGGCTGAGCATCGGAAGCCAAATGGATTGCTTCAATCCTTGGAAGTACCGACTTGGAAGTGAGATTCAGTATCCATGAATTTTATAGATGGATTGCCAAGGTTGAGGATAGGGAATGATATTATATGGGTAATGGTTGAAAGATTGACTTAGAGCGCTATTTTATACCAGCTAAATCGATGAGAATGTCATTAGCTTAGTGAAGCTATATGTGAAATATATTGTTAAACTCCATGGGATTCCAAGAAACATTAATAGTGACCATTGTTTACCAGTGAGTTTTGGAGAACTTTTGTTAACCGGGTTATTATCGTAACAGAATTTGGAAGGAGTTAGAACACTCAACTAAGCCAGAACGACTCGAAAGTTGGCCGAAAGACCTAAAAGTACATGATAAAGGAGCCTTGAGAGTTTGAACCAAAATGCACCAAATATCTGGATCAGCACCGATCCAGTCCAATTGGATCGGTACCGATCCAAATTACTTGGTTGTGGATGTCCCAATCCACATGTGTTATGTTTCTACAACACCCCTAAGATTACCTACTAAGTTTGATGATATTTCAAGCAAAAAGAGTTGAAGAAGTCAAGACTTGTCCTACGCAAGTTACAGTTCGATCTAACCTATTAGTGATTCACCATCAAAACAAGTAAACAAGCCATGAAATTTCAAGGGAAGGCTCGTTAGCAGAAAAAGGAGATTTTGGGATGGAAGTTGCATAAAAGTTGCACAACTATTTGGATTAATACCGATCCGAACCAATTGGATCAGTACCCACCCAAACAGTTAGCTTGGTTTACTCCTAAAATTCATATATCACCTCCTATCGATGATTAGAAGCCTCTGGTGCTTTGGTTTTGATCCAAGTTCTATCTAACCCCTGTAAATACCATCTGATCTTCAATAGAGAGTAGGTTGGCTGTTTTGGTCACTAGAGAAAATCTGCTACGAAGATTCTTCAACCTTCTTCTTCCTCACACTGGCTACCATGGGACAATTAAAATCCTTTCTTTTGTCCCCTTCAATGGCAGTTTTATTTCCTTGAATTCAAACATACAAATTGTAATAAACTTGTACCTATGATCAACAATCAATACATCAATAAAATCCATAAAGTGAACATAGGTTTCGATAACATCCGAACCACTAAAAAATTTCTTGATTAATTTACTTTTTCTGCGATTTACTATTGTTTTCCTATCTTGTTTTCCTTGGCAAGCAGGGCTGGTGCTATCACAGTCAATCTATGGTGTTGATTCATTTTTTGTGTTAACATTTCGGTGCTTTCAATGAGAACCTAATTCTGACTTAGATCTAGCTATCTACTTTGGATCAGATTGGTTTAGAAGTTAGATCATTATTCTCTGTTTGAAAGATTTGTCGCTAAGAATCAATGGCTCATGGAAGAAAGTGAACTACTTCTGGAAGGTCCATAGGGGTGGTAATTTCCAGAGAGGAGATGAACCATCAGCAAATCGAAGCCAATGACGGTAACGCAGGAGTTCAGGTACCAGGATCCTCTAATCAATGAGAAGTTGTTACCAGAAATGAATTGAATAAGATGGTCGACTATATTAATCTAAAGATGGAAGGCTATCAAAGAGCTCTTATGGAAAAACTTAATGCCCTCTTGACCTTACAATCACATCCTGCTCCAAGAACCATGGCAGAACCCACGGCTGTCGTAGAACAAGAGAATTCCTCCACCTTGGAGTCAATAGAGAAACGGAAAACAGCAGAAGAAAAGGGTGATAGGTGGAACTGTAGGAATTGATTTGGAATAAAATGTAAATACTCCACCAACTGCAAGGCAACCAGCTACAACTTAAATCTAGACGTAAAAACCCCACAAGAAGATATAGCAATGGATCTCTCTGTATTGGAGGATGGTGAGCAATTCAACAATGTCAAGTTGGGAGGAAATGCCAGTGCATTAAACAATACTAGGGAGACCCAGACTGCTCTTATTCGACCAACCGCAAGCCAGCGGAACCCCGAGGGAGTGACTCTTCCAAAGACAGGAGAGCCTAGGATTCAACCCATTCATCGAGATTGTGTGCAAAGCCAAACACTTGGTGTAGTTACTAATAGCCAACTCCCATATTACCAGACATCTAAGGCATATATTGTGGATAGGGTCAAGCGACTAATGGATGAGAGTAAGGATAGAAGGAATGGTGAATGGGGATCCGTACCAAGTCAGACTCCTTCCACTGATGAAATTTTGAATGAGCGGTACCCAAAAAAGTTCACTATGCCAACTATTCTATCTTATGATGGAACGAGAGAGCCGAAACCCCACTTATATAAGTACAGTGTGTACATGGTTGGAGCGAATACTTCGGTTGCCGTTCAATGTAAATGTTTCTTGATTTTTCTAGAGGGAATTGCTTCTATGTGGTTCATTAGGCTTCCACCAAGATCCATCTTCACTTTCGATCAATTAGTAATAAGATTCCTTGATCAATTCAAACTTCACATATAATAGCCTAAAGATGTGATGTCCTTGTTCGGTCTATTCCAGGGACAAAATAAATCTCTGAAGTCTTTCATGAATCAGTTTAACACCGTGTTGACTGAGGTAAGCAATCCGAACAAGGATATGGTTTTTAAGGCCTTAGTCCATGCCATTCACCTCGAAATTAAACTTGGAAAATGGATCAAAATAAAACAAACTACCACTAGGAAAGAATTCAACCAAAAGGCGATTCAACACTTGAGATTGGAAGAGGTGCAAAAATTATAAAGGAAATCTATTAGCTTAAAACCGATAAACATTGGGTAGAGTGGTATGGCGATGAACTATGACATAAATACCTCTGGGACTGCTAAAGGAAATGTGAGAAAAGATGAAAATCAAAAAAGTAAAAATTAAAATTTCAATAAACGAAAAGGTAACAATAAGCGGCTTAAAGGATTAAGGCCTGAAGATTACACCCCACTAACGATACTCCAGAGAACATTTATCTTGTAACACAAGGAACAGAGGAGTGCAAGAAGCCTCCTAAGAAAGAGGCGGCTGAAAAGCAAAAGCACTTTAGGAAGTATTGTTATTTCCATTTAACACATGGTCACAACACAAACGAGTGCTGTCACCTGAAGAAATTGGTTGAGGATCTGATTCGAGAAAACAAGCTTCAGCAATATGTGAGAAATCATAAAAATCTGACCAACCAATGGCACCCCAAGCTCCTAGAGATCGAGGAAACCAAGCTAGAACCAGAAAAAAGGGATCTGGATGAATTGATCATAGATTTATCATTGGAACAATATCAGGAGGACCCCATCTCGTGCAGAAGTATTGAGAAGAAATGGAGCGGTATGCCAGCTCATTAAAACATGCTCCAAAGGGTTAGTGCCTCACGATCGAAGATGGAACCCCGACCAAGCAGCAGAGAACCCTGAACGATGATATTGTATACGAAGTCGAGACACCGATGGGATATAAGCTCCAACTTTCGATCCCATGATCATAACGGTAGAAATTGGACCCGCTATGGTTCGACGTTTATTGGTGGATAGTGGTAGCTCTACAGACATCCTCTTCGAACGCACCTTCAATCAGATGAAGATCAGTATGAAAGATGTATCCTCTTGCCAGACAAAGATCCAGGGATTCACTGACGAACCTAAACAACTAGCCGGAACGATTGACTTATCTGTAGAACTTGGGGAACGCGACCGAAGATTCACTCTCATCCAAAATTTCATGATCGTAAACGAAACTTCCGCATACAATGCCTTCTTGGGACGGCCCTTGCTGGAAGGTTTCAAAATTCCTTTAGCCCAGAGGTGTCTTACCAAGAAATTCCCATTAGAGAACGAAGTTCGAGTGATCAAAGGAGAACAAAGTGCTGCCAGGGAATGTTATATCGCAGAAATGCTCAAATCTAAAAGGAAGGAAAAGGGGAAGAATGTGGAGAGAACTCTCCACAGTAGAAAACCTTCTAAATAGCAACTACAGAACTTCCCCTGGCTTGGGGACCATAGTCGATTTGACAGGGCTTTGGACCCTAGAAAGAAGAGTTCAAGGAAGTACCGGGCAGCATCATAGATTGGCGATGTCTGTCCCAGTCGAAGTGGATGACCCGATGTGGGACTTCACAATTGGATCGCACCTTGGGAATAAGGTGTAATTGGAACTCACTAGATTTCTTCATACCAACTTGGATATGTTCGCTTGGACACGCTCCGATACGTGTGGAGGATCAACAGAAATTGCATGTCACACACTCAACGTTGATCATAAGTATATACCGGTAAAGCAGAAGAGGCACAGCCTAGGCCTCGAACGGTCCAAGGCGCTAAGAGAAGATGTAGGCAAGCTGATGGCTAATGGTTTTATCTATAATGTGAACCACCCTGAAAAGGTATCTAACCTAGTTTTGGTCAAGAGGTCCAATGGGAAATGGTGAACTTGTATCGACTACTTGGTCTTAAACAAAGCCTTCCCAAAAGGCGGCTTTCCTCTACCCAGAATTGACCAGTTTGTAGATGGGACTACTGGACATGAATTGTTATCATTATGGATGCATACGTAGGATACAACCAGATCTTGATGCATAAACCTAATCAGGAAAACACTAGCTTTATAATCGATCTTGGATTATACAGCTACAGGTCAATGCCATTCGGTTTAAAGAATGCTAGGGCAACCTACTAAAGATTAGTAAGTGCCACGTTCAAGCGTCAGATCGGGAAGATAATGGAAGAATATGTAGATGACATGTTAGTTAAGTCGCGCATAGATGCATCACTTGGATAATCTTGTCGAAATATTCGAGATACTTCGCAAATATGGAATGAAATTAAACCTCTTAAGTGTCGCTTCAGAGAGGCCTTGAGAAAGTTCTTAGGGTTCATCGTAAGCGCTAGAGGCATCGGGGCGAATTCAGAGAAAATTACTGCTCTACAAGAGGTAAAGGCCCAAGAAAAAAAAGGAGTTACAAAGCCTGAATGAGAAAGTCACAGTGTTAAGCCGGTTCATCTAATAGCCACCGACAAATGTATAACGTTCTTTGATGCACTAAAGAAAGGAAAGAAGAACTTCGAATGGAATAAGGCTTGTCAAACTGGGTTTGAAGAGTTGCTACGACATATGGAAACCCCGCCAATCCTATCAAAGCCGGTACACAGAGAGGAATTATTCATCATCTACTTAGCAATCTTACCTCATGCATTAAGTGCTGCTCTTGTATGTGAAGATGCTAGGATCTAGAGACCCATATACTACATCAATAAATGGTTCACTGGAACCAAGAAGAACTATTAGAAACTGGAAAAACTAAAATATTTCCTCCCGATCGCGTCTAGAAAATTACAACCATACTTCTAAGTGCACCCAATCAAAGTCTTGACAAACCCTTAAAGCAATTATTGTACCACCTTGAGACCTCCATATGACTTATCAAATGGAACATCGAGTTGAGCCAATACAAAATCACATAACATCCTCAAAGGGCGATCAAAGGGAAAGCTTTAGCAGATTTCATTATCGAGTTTACTATTAGGGATAACAAAGAAGAAATTATTCTAGAGGTGGAAATACTCTGGATGTTGTTCATCAATGATGCATCCAACAAATTCTACTCAAGAGCAGAGGTACTACTTGAAACTCTCGAAGGCGATCCGTCTCGCACGCCCTACATTTGGAATTTCCTACAACAAATAATGAAACTATTGCGACTTACGATGAAACGTTGATAGCAGGACTGAAAGTCGTGAGGGAACTTGGGACAAAATATGTCCACATCTATTGCGACTCTCAACTAGTTGTCTGTCACGTAAAAAGCGATTGTCAGGCTCGGGGGGAGACCCTTGCCCCATATCTATCTAAAGCACAGGAGCTACTGAAAGACATCGAGAATTACACCATAGCCCACATCCCAAGAGAACGGAACACGAAGGCGGATTATTTAGCCAAGCTTGCTAGTACCGAGGAAGTTCAGTCATTGGGGCTAGTCCCAGTTGAAAATATGACCACTCTAGGCATAAGCAAGATGGAAGTAGATTGGATTTTTGAAGCGATCGAAGACCTAAAAACATGGATGACGCCCATTAAAGACTACCTGCTCACAGGAGCCCTCCTCGCAAATAGGAACCAACGAAAGAAGCTTCTCTAAAAGGCACCATGGTTCATAATGTAGGATGCGATACTATACCATAGGGGATTCTCTACCTCCTTAGTTAGATGTGTAACTAATAATAAAGCTCGGAGGATCCTAAAAGAAATTAATGAGGGAAACCAAGGAGACCGTACTAGGGGCAAACCTTGCAAAGAAAATTCTCTAATATGGGTATTTCTGGCCAAAAGTATACCGTGATGCAGTAGATTACGCAAGACGGTGTGACCGATGCCACAAGTTCAACAAAATCAAAAGAACTCCTTATATATAGCTAACCTAGATGGTCAGCCCATGGCCGTTTGCAATATGAGGAGTCGATCTGATTGGCATATTGCCAATAACTAAAGGATTGGCTAAATATGCTATAGTTTCCATTGACTATTTCACCAAATGGACAGAAGTGGAACCGCTGGCCACTATTACCTCAAAGAAAGTTACTAATTTTGTTATGGAAAACATTATTTGCAGATTTGGTGTGCTATATAAAATCATCACTAATAATAGGAATCAATTCGAGAGCATCGAGTTAAAGACTTTTGCAAATGCTTCCGAACTGAGAAGAGATTTTCTACGATTGCTCATCCACAAGTGAATGGGTAAGTGGAAGTGGTAAACAAGATCATCAAGTCCATTGTCAAAAACTAGCTAACTAAAGCTAAAGGGAATTGGGTTGATGAACTTACACTCGCACTATGGGCTTAGAGAACAATACAAAAATCAACGACCGGGCATACTCTGTTTGCCTTGGCATACGATTCAGAAGCAATAATCCCTATCGAACTAGAAGTCCCCTCTTATCGAAGGCAGAATTTCAATCAGAAGTAAAAGGAGTAGCTCCTACTCGAGTCGCTCGACATGGTTGATGGAAAGACAGAAGAAGCCAAACTGAGAATCGTTGCCCACTAAAGGGTCTCGTGGTACTTCAACTCCAGAGTTTACAACCGAACCTTTTAAGTGGGAGACCTCATCCTCAAATGGGTCTTCCTCGTACCAGAATGTTTAGACCAAAATGGGAAGAGTTGTATGTGATCGATCAAAAATTAGGGGATGGAACATTCAAACTGACAAAGCGTTGATGGAATCCAAATTCCCAAGGCATGGAACAGTGAATTGCGACATCGTTACTTTATCTGAAACTATGTACTTCTTATTTTCACCAAATAAGCCATCTAAAAATACCGAGGGCATTGCAAGTAGGAAGAACTTACCCAACTTTTCTTAATAAAATTTCTTTGCTTACTAAACCAGTAAAACTGTGTTCATAAAAGTAACATGCTGAGTTGATGGGGTCAAATCGCCTCAAAACAATCCACTTACTTCTTAGGATAGTAAAGCCATGATCAAGTACACCTCACCTACACGCCAAGTCGACGAAAGCAAATCAAATCAAATCACTGGAGCGACAGAACCTGATCTTCGCTTTCTAAGAACCAATGTTGCTCTATCAACACTAGGAAGGCCCAAATCAAAGCCACACATCTTATAAGCCATGCATTACTTCTTGGATTGTGGAATCATGTCCAAGCAAGCACAACTCTCTAAGTCGCGCACCCCCATAAGCCGCGCATCATTTCTTCAGCCGTGAAATCATGCCCTCGGAGCATGAACTCCTCATGCTACCCGAAGATTTGTAGAGTTGAGAAATTCCAAACCATTTCATATGGACGGGTGATATCGATCTTAAAAGCCATGCATTTCATAAGCCATGCACATTCTTAAGTACAAAATTTCCCTAGCAATGTCAGGAAACACATCTATTATAGGATTAACCAAAACCCACTCCCATTATCAAAAGTAAGTCATATGAATCTGACGGAGTGCAACACCGGAAACGTGAGTTCCCGAAGATAGGAAATGCAAAATAGACTCAATGGCAAACATCTGAGGAACCACTCTGGTCAATCGATTGGAAATCCAATGTTTGAAGTAAATAGCCCCATGAACTGGGGGTACACACCAATACCCAAATAAATAAATAAATAATCAAACACTTCACAGTTCTATTAATCAAAACAATGAATTTGGCAGTGATTTCAGGACTAAACAGAATAAGTGATGAATAAAATCGACATAAGTGCATGAAACGTAGAGAGATAAACAGTACAGTTACAATCAAAATATCAACAATGTATTACTTATAACATTCTCTATAAAAAGTCAAAATATGGGGGCAGTACCCAACAATATCGGCCAAAAGATTTAAAAATACAAAATATCACCATGACAGCAACAAACGAATATTCAATGCAGACCCTGCACTTGTATGAAAGGCAATAAAAAACAAAACAGCAAAAGGGAAAAAGGATAAATTAAGACGTCATCTCACTACTGCCCCGGTCACCTTACCCTCCTCTAATTTGCAATTTCCTAGGCTCATCCTTACCCAGGGCACCTTCACTCCCCGAAGCATGACCACTGTAGGAACCTCCTTTCCTCTTATACTCTTGGGGTCGATGAGAGCCCTTTGATGACTTCCTCTGTGCTTCAACCTTTTATTTTTCCCACTGCAACCATATGTGCCTCAGTTTTCGGCTGCTCTGTTTTTGCTTTCTCTTGTTGGTTGCCTTGGTCTGCTTGCTCTGGAGCACCAGTAGCTTCCAATATTTCCTCTAGAAAAAACAAAGGGTCATCCAAACTACGTAGAGCCTCAATTTGCTTAGAATGTGGACTAGGCTACGAGCTAGATGCAGAGACAACGGTTGGTGTAATTAAAATAGCAGCATAACTAGCATTGTGATGAGAAGGTAATCCAGCGGAAAGAAGAAGTTGATCTATAATATCATAATAAAAGTTGGTTATCTCAGCAATTTCATTAGGAGTGAACTAAAAATCTTCAAGCATGGGAAAAAGGAGAAAGTTACTTTTAGTGGGGCTTTGGCTGAGTGTAACAACTTCGAAGCCTTCGTCGTTGCCTTCCTTCGACGTTTGCACGATCACGGGAGAAGTGGCAGCGATCACCATGTCGGTATGGAAATGTGATGATGATTCGCCCGGTCCTGAAGGAAAGTGTTCGGCAGCAGCCTCGGTGGTGGCTATGACAATGGTGGATTCACGCTTCCTCTCCATCTTTAAGATTCTCTGGCCTTCCACGGGAGCTTGGTGGGATTCCTCATTCAGATAGGCCTGGACTAATTCCTCCTCAAAATACCCACCACCCATGTCATCAAACCGGGCCAAAACTTCTTCCTAACTCACCGCGATCATGTGAGGGAATGATGGGCCAAAATAACTGAGGCTACCTTGATGAAGCACGGAATTAACATAGAAACCAAGAATAGTAGCATCCAAGTCTTTCATTTTTCTTGCAAAAGTATCTTGGAGCTTCGAAAAGCTTGTCTTCGTGCCAGCCTTCTCCACAGCTAATTGATTTTTTCTTGGTTTCTAAAGCTAAAATTTATGCGCATAGGGAGGAAAATTCTTAGGATTGTTTTGCGACACTTTCTTGTCTGCCTCGATTATCGCCTCACTTGCTTTTAATTTCTCTTTCAGAGCCGCCTCGTCGGTATGGAACTTTTTTTATCTCATCTCTCAATATGAGAGCGGCTCGATCAGTCGCTTACTTTAGCATCCTGAACAAAGAAGCTCTTTTACTTTCCCTTTTCAAGTTATCGTCTCTCCCCTTCTTCAACCTTACAATTTCTGAGTCGTGTTCTACAGGATGCTTCTCAAATTCATCTTTTTTAGACTCAAATTGAGAGGGTCTCCTGGTAATTATTTCGGTTAATGGTAGAACATTGCATGCATAGTTTCTCCCACCCCTCGCTCTTCTCTAAGCCACTTTTGATCGTCTAAAGATGGGGTGGGTAAGATTCGACGTGAACCGACTTCAGGTTGGGCTTGTCGATAACAAACACCATTAAGAATAAGTAGGGAAATGAAGCCTGCGGAAGAGGGGGACCGGCGAGAAGAATGTAAGGAGCTCATCTAGAAATTGGAAGAGGAGTAGTAGTGTGAGGAATGGAGGTCATGGCTCTGGAAGAGGAAGCGGGAAGAAGTTCTTGATCTTTCTTTAACTTCTTAGACGTGTCTCCCCACTCAATCGGGCTCTTTCTTTTTTCTTAGCTGCTTCCCCCACCGTGGTCTTGTTCCTTCTCAACTGATCGGTGCTCCTCTACCTCCTTATCTTTTTTTCTCCTTCTTTCTTCATCGGTTTCACGGGAGGAGTAGTATCGGGATGAACATCTTTGCGAACGCTGAGACTCGAGTGCTCATTTAAGACCACTATAGAAGCCCCGAGACATAATCCCTATGGAAAATAACAAAATGAATTCAGAAAAAAAAAGACAATTGATGGATTAAAAAATACTAGGTGAATAACAGTGAAGTGTGTGATCCTAGTGAAGCATGTACTATAGTTTAATGACCCCAGTAGAATAACACAAATCGGATCGATCGCCAATTAATGTCGCAATAATTATTTTGGTAAGAAAAGGTTTGGGCAGGCTGGGAAGGCAACCATTTCAAAGTAATATCACCAATCATGTCCTTCACAAAGATGTCACTCACATCTTCGAAGTCAAATTCGGCATCCCCTAACGAATGGTTGGGAGCAGGTTCGTCTTTAGGAGCGACTATTTTAAAATGTTCTTCTGGAGAGGGCAATGGAGTGTCCTCAAGACTTAGCTATGGGTACTTGTCACCTAAATCAGCATCGCCTTCATCGATATTTGTATCCAAGTCTATTTGCTCACCGATTGAAGGGAGTCCCTAATCGGTTTCTCCTTTCTCCCTTCTCACAATTACCAGAGCTTTACCTTCCTGATAAATCAGATCCTCTTCCTTCTCCTCTAGGATCAGAGGCATCATGGGCGAACTATCAATCTCTGTTTGAATTTGGGTTTCCTTATAAGTTTCTGCTGACTCGCCAGACGAGTCACTATCTTTCTCTTCATCATTATCATCTTCGTCAGAATCGCGGGAGGTAGAAGCTGAGTGAGCCCGAGATTTGGAGCGTGAAGGGGCACTAACAAACCCAACTGACTTCCCAAAATATAAAAGCCCACATCGGCGAAGATTCTTGTCGATGAGCAGAAATCTGATCGTGTGCTTTCGAGGATCGACCGCTTTAAGGGCACTGAGAACAGGCCTAAGTGCTTAATATTTGTTAATTCTTTGAAGGAATGCAAAAGAATAAATGATTTTTCAAAATACTTTCTAACAGCTAAAAGAAATTCCATGCATAGTAAGAAGAACTTGCCTCCCCCCAGAGTCCATAGACGACTAAACCCTTCTGAACATTTGGCAAAGAAAAATTGGTTTTTGAATGAGGGGACCTTGTTAGGAAGTTCAAGTTTAAGCTTTAGACTGTGTTGCACCTTGATATAAATAAGAAAGGATTAGCCTTCCTCTTTTTAAATAGCAGAAGACGAGCGTGATTGAGTGTTCACACGAACATAACATATAGGGCGAGTCAGCATGGCATAGCCATTCGAGAGAATCTGGAAGAGGGCTAGCCCCATATTCTGAAGGGTTTCCATTAGAAAATAATTAAACGAGGGCATCACACCATATATGCACATGTAGCGATGGCAGGCCACATATCCAGAAGGCGGCCAATGAGCAAATTGACCTCTTGATGGAAGAAGTAAAATCGTCCTCTGGAACGCCGTATTGCGAGAAAATACTTCGCAATGCCCTGTGCGTAAGAAACGAACAGGCTTTCTCCATGCGATCCAGCAGAACCCTGAAGTTGGGGGGAGTGCGGTCGACAATTAGGCCAATTGGAATTAGGCAGCCATACTGTCTTGAAGTTACAGAGGAAGCAGGTTCAACGGGGATCGACGAAGACTCCTCTTTGGAAGCAAGTGAACTCCCCTCGATTGACTTTCGATGGGAAGATTTACGTGTCATTCTATATAATAAAGCTTGTGTTCAAAATGGTCAGGTGCACATAATTTGTAAACTATAAACCCTTAACACAGATGATACTTAATATTTGAAAGATGATCGACACGTATCAATCATCGATCAAACTCTAAGCATTAACCGTGAGTGTGTGTGATGTGTAATCTATATGAGAACGGACGCGGCATCCTGAACGTTGCGAGCGGACCATTCCATGTGGATGGCTCACTCACATCGGGAAAATCAATTTGTATTAGCTATTAATATCATTTCTTATAAACTTACCTATTATCGATCAACGATGGATGGCCATGGAAAGCTCTTTCTATTCCAAGAACACTGACTGTCCAATAACAAGACCAGTTCAAATCAAGCGAATGTGAGTTAATGGGTTCGAATCAAGAAGGAAATTATCAGCATAAGTCGATTTTCATTTCCTGAAAGACGATAATTACTAAGCTGCATACAAGACACCATCTTGGGTCATTATCACCTCCTAGAAAAACCAAAATCAATCTGCAAGAACCAACGCCGGGACCAACTGCGTGACTCGATGCAAGTCAATTCCAATTTTTCATACGAAAATAGCAAGACATGTCAACCATGGGGGCAAAACCCAAGTTTCCTTCTGTGAAAATCTAAAACTTGATTTACTATTCCCTTCAACAAAATTGTAATCAACCTGAATCTTCAATTAGGCCCTTCACTGACGCGACTCCATAACAAATCAATCATGATACTATAAAATCAACTACATTGACCTTCGAGATTGAGAAGAGTGATGATAAAGTCCTCAATCCAAGATAGCTTGAACCACGGTGCTTTGGATCGACAATGATTGGATTGATGATGGCTTGGGGCAGGCAAAGTCATAGTAGAAGCTCCTCAAGATGACTGCTAGCGGCGCTTGAAGGCGGAAGTTGACGGCGACGTTCTGGTGGTAGCAATGGTTGGATCGGCTAGGGTTTGGAATCATTTGGATCGGCTCGGCTAGAAGTAATAAAATGGGGAAAAAGATATCCGATCCTATGTATAAAGGAAAAAAAGAAAGGAAATTCGAAAAAATTGAAAAGTACTTGGATCGGTACCAATTCGATCTGATTGGATCGGTGTCGATCCGATCTGATGGGATCGGTGCCGATCCGATCTGATTGGATCGGTGCCGCACCAATCCTATCTAATTGGATCGGTATCAATCCAAATTGTTTCCCCATGTATAACTTCAAACTTTTCTCAACTTGATGATGGTATTCATTCTGGAAGTTATCGAGTTAAGATCGCTCCATAATAACAACTAATGAAGATTCCCACTAAGGATTAAACAGCTGGTTGGAATGTCATACGTAGCAACTACTCAAGGAAGGTAGGTATGACTAATAAAGCTCAATGAAATGGAAACCATAAGATAAGTAATTCCAGAGCACGCCTTGTTTCGAACTAAAGCATGCTCTGAGGGGCAAATGTTAACCGGGTTATTATCCCAACAGAATTCAAAAGGAGTTAAAACATTCAAACTAAGCCAGAACGACTCAAAACTTGGTCGGAAGATCTAAAAGTACATGACAAAGGAGCGTCGAGAGTTTGAACCAAAATACGCCAAATATTTGGATCGGCACCGATCCAATCCAATTGGATTGGTACCAATCCAAATTACTTGGTTGTGGATGTCCCAATCCATATGTGTTATGTTCCTACAACACTCCTACTGCCTACTAAGTTTGATAGCATTCCGAGCTATCCGAGTTGAAGAAGTCAAGACTTGTCCTATGCAAGTTACAGTTCGATCTAACCTACAAGTGATTCATCGTCAAAACAAGTGAACTAGCCATGAAATTGCAAAGGAAGGCTCGCTAGAAGATATGGAAGCTTATGGGATGTGTGTAAAAATTGCATAACTATTTGGATCGGTACTAATCCGATCTAAACAGTTAGCTCGATTTACTCCCAAAATTCATATGTCGCCTCCTATTGATGATTAGAAGCCTCTGGTGCTCAGGTTTTGATCCAAATGCTATCTAACCCCTATAAATACCATCTGAACTTCAACAAACAAGATGTTGGCTGTTCAGGTCACTTGAGAAACTCTGCTGCGAAGATTCTTCAACCTTCTTCTTCCTCACAATGGATGCCATGGGACAATCGAGATCTTTCCTTTTGTCCCCTTCAATGGAAACTTGATTTTCTTAAATTCAAGCATATAAATTGTAATCAACTTGTACCTGTGATCAATAATCAATACATCAATAAAATCCATAAAGTGGACGTAGGCTTCGTTAACAGCCAAACCACTATAAAAATCTCTTGTTCATTTACTTTTTCTATGATTTATTATTGCTTTTTCTATCTTGTTTGCCTTGATAAATAGAGTTGGTGCTTTCACACTCAATCCAGGGTATTGATCTATTTTTTGGGTTAACAAGTTTATTAGGTTCTTTGGCTACAAAGTTGAACTTGAGTACGGCGTAGTACCCATAGACTGATGGTCAAACAGAAAGGGTAAACTGAGTTCTATATGGTTTGCTAAGAATATTTGTCCTAGAGTTTAGGGGGCCTTGTGAAGACCGTTTGAATTTGGTAGAATATCCTATAAATAATAGTTATCTTAACAGTCAAGTATTGGAATGGCATTGTTCATAGCACTTTATAGGAGACCATGTAAGTCACCTGTTTGTTGGTTGGACATGGGACATAGACTATTGAAACCGATTTGGAAATAGAAGTTATTGAGAAGGTAGAATTGATTCATGCTAGAATGAAAGTTTCGTAATCATAGTGAAAGAGTTATGCTGATAAGGTATGGAGGGAACTAGAGTTTTCGATTGGCGATCATGTATTTGAAAGTTTGCCTATGCGATATGTTATGCTCTTTGGGAAGGCGATAAAACTAGCACCTAGATATGCAAGTCCATTTCTAGTGATTGTGAGGATTGGTAAGCTCCCATCACAGGTTGGATTGCCTAATAGTTTGGTAGGTGTGCATAATGTATTTCATATATCGCATTTGAGGAATTGTTTACATAACCCTAGTAAGATAATGAATCTGTGGGCGATCGAGGATTTATTTGGAACAGGATTTACATATATTAAATGATTGAAAGGGATAGTAGGTTATAGTAAGAAAAAGATAAGGAACAAGTTTGTTAAGCTTGTCTGCATACAGTAGAGTGATGATAAAAATGATTGTACGTGAAAGGAGGAGCTTAAGATTAGGAATATCTATTTTGATTTGTTTTGGACATGTATGTTTAAGAAAGTATGTTGTGTTTATCTATTGTATGAACTAGTAGTAACACTAGTATATTGTGTGTTATGATTATTTATTGCTAGTGGCACTAATAGATTATAATCGTTGATTGATGATTTACATTAGTAGGGAACTAGTGTAATGGTTGTGCTTATGTGTGCATTTATTTTGATGATAGTGGTCATCATCCTACCTTGTTTGAATTTTGAGGACAAAATTCATCCAAGGAGGGGAGACCGTAACACCCCATACAACAGAGTGCTATAATATGAGAATATAAATTAATAATAAAAATTTATTAAATGAATTACTCAAGGGAAATTGAATAATTAAGTGTCAGACACTTCAAAAATTAATTGGATGAACCAAGAGTAATTATCATAATTAATTGCAGCCAAAAATTAAAGGGATGAAGGGGATTTTATATTAAGTGAAAGAAATTATTAAGATTAGGCAAGGAGGGATTTCAACCCAAGCCCAAATTATTAACTCTTATACCCCTAAACATATGATTCTCTTAATTCACATTTATTTTAAAATAAAAAAATTTAAACACACTTAGGTCGCCATTACCAAGCAGAGAGAGGAATAAGGGGTAAGATTAAATAAAGAAGGGATTCAAGCTCTCCTTTTAAATAAAAGGATATTTTAGTTGAAGTTTTTCACTTTACGTGAGCAATACATACCAATTTTCAAGTCCAAGCCTAATTAGGTTTGGATTCTAATGTTTTAAATGGCTTGAATGTTGATAATCATATTTTGATGATGATAGAATGAATTCATATATGTTTATATATGAAATGTCATTATTTGAGACATGTTTAAGATTAAAACATGAATTAACCGACTCTAAGTGGTATAAATTTTACTATGACAATTATATCATTAAAGCAGAGATGGATTTTAATTCCAAAAAATTTCAGGCAAGAAAATGATTTATCATTATTTTTGTAAGTTGACAATAGGCAGATTTGGATTTAATTTAATATTTGGATCTGCAAGTTTTAGGAATTTTCCCATCAATTTTTGAATTTTTATGAATTAAGTAGTAAGGGAGAAAATATATTTGATTAATGAAATAATTTGAGAAAGTAATTAATTAAGGCATAACTAAAGGATTAAATTACAACTATCATCAGAGATTTCTTGTAACAGCCTGATATTTTCAGCCATTCGCATCCACACATGCTGGATTTGAATTTCTCAAAATACCAGATTGTTAATTTATTTTTGAAAAAACTCAACATATACAGTATATAAATACATCATAGAATCACAGACACAGAGTAATATACAATATGCAGCGGAAACCAAATGAATAGTAGTTCATGAAGCTACTATATATATCAGAGTTAAATAGGTTACAATAGAAGTTTCAAATACAATAGTCAAATACGAGATCAGAATACATCACTGGAGTCAACTGAATAACTCCCAGCTGAAAGGATGTAGATGGATCTCCAAACGAAGCTCCAACTCCAAAGGTGAGTCTCAAAAGTTGTATCACTCAGTCTGACCCGAGCGTAAAGCAAAACACAAAACATTCGAGTCGGGATTAACATTCTTATATCAATAAATCCAACTCAAGTGAAATAACAACTGAAATACAAGTAATTCAATGGATGTTTAGGATAACCATCATCTAAGGATCCATTAAACTATCTACTATGTAGTATTATACGCTATTATAATAATGTCTAAAGTAAAGTATGATATATTTAAAAATAGCGTTAAGGCTTTACATTTTCCACCTTAACACATTTTATATATTCCCATAGTCTATATAGTACCATGATCTCCCCCGTACTGGGCGTCGTCAAAGGGCACTCCATATTTATGGTACAAAACAAACTCGTATAAGGCACGCTAGGGTACGTGACACGGCACAATAAGGTAATGCCAGGGTAGATATACCAATTACGCATCCGGGCTGGTGGTAACGCATAGCCGCAGCTACAGCCCACCTCTAGCCACACTCCCAAATCAAAAATTAAAAGTGGCCACAAAATCAATCACAAAGTCAGAATATAGTATCGAAGGAGTGTGTCCAATCAGGAGCTACCTCATTGGCCCCAGAATCGCTCCTGTTTTAGCCAACTTATGCTAACTCACGGGAGTCGGGTCCCTGTATATACCTCAACAGGACATCGCCACCATCCTGCTTCATTCTGGAATCTCCACCGCGTACACAGTTGTTATCAGAGTTGGCAGAGAGTATGACAACTTCCAATCCCAGTCTCTTTAACAACCAAACGTTATTATAACACCGCGGTAATCTTAAGATATTTATACTTCAAAGCCAAATTTCATTGTCATTTCAAAAACCATATCAATACGATATCATTTCCATTTCGAATATATCTATTTCCAAAATCATAGCATTTCAAAGTATTAACACATTCGAAACAAAACACTTGAAATTATAACACTCCCAAAACTAAATACTTCGAAATTCATAACTTAAAACATTATTTCTACTACTTAACAATTTAGATATTTAAAAGAGTATATAACATAAAATAGGTTATAAAGTAAAATAATTTATGTAAAAGAGTTATAAGTTGAAATAGTTTATATTAAAATACGTAGTATATTAAAATAGTTTATATTAAAATAATTTTATAAAGTAAAATATATAAATAGTTCTAAATAGAATTTAAAAATACTTCATATGATAAAATAGCTTCCTTAAATCTCACAAATCAATTCCAAGTCAATTCTAATTCCAAAATTAAAATTTAATCAAGTCTCAAATCATCAATTTCAATTCCCTTCAATTTCTCAATAACCATTTCAAATTATATTGGTTTCAAAATAGATTTGAACCCCAAAATAAACCATTCAATTTCAATATTTCCAAAGTTTAAATATTAAAACATTTCAAAACTAAATTTTAAAATTCCATATATATATATATATCAAATTTAACTTCATTATTAGTTTTGAAATATCCACTTAATAAATCCAATATCACTTAAATAAACCTCAAATAATCTAAACTAAATATTCCATTAAATTAGTCAAACTTGAAATATTCATTTAAATCACCTTGACCAAAGTCAAGTTATAAAACCATATCTTTTAAAATCTCAAATTCAATCAGTTTCAAATCGATTTTAATTAAATAATATCCTTAATTAAATACAATTTCAAACCAATTTAAAATCTATCTTCCCAGCCTTAATTTATTAAAATCATTATAAACTCTATATATATAATTTAAATACTTAACTATATTATATTTAATAAAATCAAACTTTATTATTAACTTATTTTATATTAAAACAAATTTATACATAGCTTAAAATCAAGAATTTAATTATATATAAAATAACATTTATATAATATCAAAAATCAATATATATATATATAACCATATATTTCTTTCCAAAACCATATAAATCATTTTCAAAATATATATATAGCCCACGGTGTCTATATATAAATTTCAATCCTATGGTAAAGTGATACGAATATTTATCATTTCAATCCACGATTTATATGTATGTATGTATGTATGTATGTATGTATGTATGTACGTACGTGTATGTGTGTGTGTGTATGGGTATATATCATTTCAACCCGCAATCCTAAAATCAATTCAGTGAACATCGCTTGGGTCTATCATTTCAACCCATAACGGTTTTCTCCTATTCTACAAATCATTCGGGTATGTAACATTTCAACCCATAGTGAATTCTATACTAACAGGGAACTTCCAGAGTGATAATAGATATGATAATAACATAACAGGCATATATCATCAATATAAATAACAAATAATGGTGTTATATGTCACAGGTGATCAGATACATATAACAGCATATATAACAATGTAATAACTAACATCAACATATTTCAATTGTCATTTCAATTGAAATCAGATTTAATAAGTATAAGAACGTTTATCGTGAGTGATTTCTTACCTTTTGAGGCTAGAGAGAACAAGAGATGACACAGATACGAACACATAAATTGAGTTACGAATCCAAGCATGAATTCGATGATCAAAGTTGATAACAAGGAATGGACGAAATCAAATCAGAATTGGGTTGATGAAGATAAATGGGTATAAGTGAAATCATATATATAAATATATATATAAAGATCATACGTAAATTCCAAACACATATTAAATTAAATGTATATGTATGGTTTTTCAAAATCATTAATTTAAATTAAAACACATATATAGCATCACATATATACATTATATATATATATATATATATTGAAATAAATACATATATATACACTTATATCCTCTTATTCAATACAAAGATAAAATTTAAAAGTCGAAACATATATATGAACACTTAAGCTAAAATATTTGAAAGTCACACACACACACACACACATATATATAGTACTAAAATATTGCAACCCAGACCTTATATTTATTTGCATCTTTTAATGGTATGATATAAACAAAAGAAAGTAAAGCAGCTTGCACCCCTTATAAATGTACATTAAACCATACTAGAACAACTATTATATAATAATATATAAAATACAGTAAATATAAACAACTATATATAATATGTAACTTTAAAATTTATCAACAGCAATCTATAACAACACTAAGACAACAAATATATTGCATATTACAAACTATCTATTATATATTTCAAAGTAAGTATTACTATAACCTATATACATTATATACAAAATTTCTCTAAAGTATATTTCAGATCATGTATAAATACATTACTATATATGTGTGATTTGAATCCCAACCTCAAGTACACTTTAAAAATATGATGTAATATAATACATTCTGAAGTCTAACATAGATATATACCTACATACTTTACAGCAATTATTTATAACCACAGCTTGATATCGAAGTATGTAAACTTTAGGTAATATGTATAGTTACAATCATTATAATATATAAAACACACACCTCTTTACAAAATACTGTTATAAAAGACCTATGTACAGCTCATATATATATATATATATGTATGTATATATATATAATAAACAACTTACTTTATAAATAAACTATATACCATATATATACAAACCAAAAAAATAAACAAAATAGCTTTCAAACAATATGCATGCAGACCACTATGAGTAAATATGTATATATACAAACACAATACCCATAGCCGAATAGATATAAACTAACATATCCCTTTATATGAATAGGAATTGAATAGGCTCAAAGATAGATGTCTGGACATTTCAACACATTAGAAAATTGCTCTACAACCCAGTGACGTTCCAGGCTTCAATATATTTCAAGAACCCTCATAATATAATTCATTGTAAAATAAAAATGTAATAAATAATAAAATAAAACATAATATATATATATATATATATAATCCAACCGAAAGAAGAGGCTTGGCTGCCCTCCAATATAGATGCGTGGAAGTATACATATATATAAATAACTGACTTATATATAACTCAAAATATTATTTATAAATAGAAATCCTAAAACTGCAAACATATAATTATATATACTATAGAAAAACAAAATATAACAACTTACCAAATTTATGTAGATGGCATACTAATATATCTCGGCAGAGCAGAAGTGGCTACAAGGTCGCTGACGTGAGTTGATTGGGTTAGAGGAAAAGAGATGGCGGTCGGTCAGGCCAAGGGAGATGTGGTTTGTGTGTGCGTTGGTGATGTGGGTAAGGGAACGGTAGTAGGGTGGAGAAACACGCAAGGCTGTGGCAAGCGATGCAAGGGTGCTGGGTTAAGAGGAAAAGGTGAAATATTGATACCAGGAAAAATGCAACAGATTTAGAATTATAAAATATTTATAAAAATATTTTCCCCAAAACGAACTAGAAGCAAAAGTCTAGTATGAGTTTCCGTGAATAATAAAAGATAATGGGCAGTGGTATACTACGGTTGGCAACCAAAAAGGCAAAGGAGACAAAAGGTCAAAGCAGGTACCGATACGGTTACAGTTCTTGTGGGTTTTCTCTACATTCCAGGCTTCAAAACACAGAAATGAATATACTGCAGAGATCAGTACAACGAGACGATCATAACGGTATACAGATACCAGTGGTACGACCATCCAGGCAAAAGTCGATATCCGGTACCGAAAATGCTGCAAATTTGTCAGAATTAAGACAAATGGAGCAATAACAATCAAAATTTGGAGAAATGAAATATGACGTCTCACTCAGAAGATGATTTACAGATTTTCTATATAAAAATATTCAAGTTTCGAAAACATTTTGTTTTCATCAATTTTAACTGATTTGAATTGAAATAAAAGTACACAATAAGATAAATTTCAATATTATAAGATGAAAATTTACCAATTGCTATGCTTAACTAAACGTATTCCAAATATAATTTTTTTTACAAATTCAATTATTTAAAATTTCAGAAAATTTCAATTAAATATATAAATTAAACCACTAAAAATTTTGGATCGTTACACTCTCCCCCACTCAAAGCATTTCGTCTTCGAAAAGGAAGGAGGTAGGAGAATAGAACAACCAGAAAGGAAATAGACTGAAAATAAAAATAAAACAACCAATTTAAACCATATAAATTCCGGTTTAAATTAATATTCAACAATTGATTTTTCTATTCAAGGTATTTTCATTCAGTTGATTAAATTTCAATTTATTAATTCCTTCAAAGCATAATTTATTTAATCTGTCTCACCTATTATCCAATTAACTTATTATTCTACTTATCTCTATTAACAATTTTATAGTTAAAATTTAAGTGTATAACGTTTATTATGATCACTCAAATATTATTATAATTTCTTTTAACATCATTTCTGCATTGTAAATTATTCAATTACATATTTAGCTTCTGAATGTTTAGGTAAGCTATTTTGGAATGCAATTGAGTATTATACAAGAAATTTCCAACTTCAAGTTTTTCTCAAATTTACATATTTATTCAATATTTTGGCTTCATTTTAAAATTAAAATCACCTTTAACGAAAGTTTAAGAATTAAACTGCCGATTAACTTAATACATACCATATATCAAATCAAATCTATAATCATATACTAATATATTATAAATCAAGTCATACTTTTAGAAATTCAAATCAATTTAACTTCCAAACAAAACTGTAGCAAAGCTACAGAATGGTCTCTCCACTCTGAAACTCGAAAATGAACGTCGATGATGCGGCCGTCATCGCCGAAATTATTTTCCAGCGATAAAAGAGGAGAGCACTGGTTTAAAATTCTTTGGAAACAAATTTCTATTCGAAAATACTTCAAATAATAGGCATTCTAAAATTTTAAAACCATAGTTCGAAATTATCGGGAATTAAATTCTCGAATTATAATTTAAATTCGTTTCAAATTCCAAATCAAATTATAATCAAGTTTTATAACTTCATTTGTTTGTATTGAATGGTTTACAAAACCATAAATGAAAATCAAATATTATCATTTCTGACAACAAATTCATTAGCAATTTAATTTCAAAAAAAATTATACTAACATATATAATCATGCAAAATTTATTCCATTTACCAAATTTGAAAACAATATTGTGTCAGTTTGCTCTGTTCAAGTATTTTGAAAATCCTATCGAGAGCATTGGTTAGACGAATCGATCAAAAATCCAAATCAACATCAACAACTCAAACAACATAATAAAAAAAACATTTTAATATAAATTTACAAATACACTTCCTCGCTCGACGATACAAGAATGGATTTCAAAGCAAGGATAGAGATTCAAATTTTACGGACTCAAATCAAAGAGAATTTTGATTCGGAGATAAATTCGAAACAAAGATAAGATTATTAAATAAAAAATAGGAAGATGGATAAGTTTATATAAATCATAGGCAACCTTAACAGGGTCGACCGTGATTTCAAGAATAAGATCGATATAGAATTTCAAGGCAAATCGACATTCGATCTCAAGAAATAGAATTCAAGCAATAGCAGGTGATAGATAGCATCGTAAACCGAGGATATAGAAATCTCTGGTAAATCAATGCCTCTTGCAAAGGAGTTCCACCCCGTTACAAATCATTCGAAGATTGGTGACACCGCCGAGTTATCATAGAGATCATTCGAAGTGGAGTTATTGGATACCCCAAAATCAAGAAGCACAAATGGGGAAAGATAAAGTTGGATTTTGGAACCGAAGGGAACGTTCCAAAATTCAAAGAAAATGCGAATCAAAGAGGAAAAGATTCAAGCATGAACGAAGGCGATTCTGTAATTAAATTTACTCTATATACTGAGTTTTGCCTAACCAAAGCTTTGATAAACACTGTAACGGCCTGATATTTTCAACCATTCTCATCCACACATGCCAGATTCGAATTGCTCAAAATACCAGATTGTTAATTTATTTTTGGCAAAACTTAACATATACAGTAAATAAATACATCACAGGATCACAGACAGAGAGTAATGTACAATATGCAGCGGAAATAAAATGGATAGTAGTTCATGAAGCTACTATATATATCAGAGTTAAATAGGTTACAATAGAAGTTTCAAATATAATAGTCAAATACACGATCAGAATACATCACTGGAATCAACTGAATAACTCCCAGCTGAAAGGATATAGATGGATCTCCAAACGAAGCTCCAACTCCAAAGGTGAGTCTCAATGCTGTATCACTTTGTCTGACCCGAGCATATAGCAAAATACAAAACACTCGAGTCAGGATTAACATTCTTATATCAATAAATCGAACTCAAGTGAATAACAACTGAAATACAAGTAACTCAAAGGATGCTTGGGATAACCATCCTCTAAGGATCCCTTAAACTACCTACTATGTATTAATGTACGCTATTATAATAATGTCTAAAATTAAGTATAATATACATAAAAATAGCATTAAGGCTTTACATTTTCCACCTTAACACATTTTATATATTCCCATAGTCTATACAGTACCATAATCTCCCCCGTACTGGGCGTCATCATAGGGCACTCCATAGGTATGGTACAAAACAAACTCGTATAAGGCACGCTAGAGTAGGTGACATAGCACAACAAGGCAATGCCAAGGAAGATATACCAATTACGCATTCGGGCTGGTGGTAACGCATAGCCGCAGCTACCGCCCACCTCGAGCCACACTCACAAATCAAAAATCAAAAGTGGCCACAAAATCTATCATAAAGTTAGATATAGTACCGAAGGAGTGTGTCCGATCAGAGGAGCTACCTCATTGGCCCAAGAATCGCTCCTGTTTTAGCCACCTTATGCCAACTCATGGGAGTCAGTATATACCTCAATAGGACGTCGCCACCATCCTACTTCATTCTGGAATCTCCACCGCGTATACAATTGTTAAAGTGGTTTTCAGAGTTGGCAGACAGTATGACAACTTTTGATCCCGGTCTCTTTAACAACCAAATGTTATTATAACACCACGGTCAGATAGCTTATACTTCAAAACCAAGAGATGACACAGATATGAACGTAAAAGTTGAGTTACGAATCCAAACACGAAGATCAAAGCTGATAACAAGGAATAGACGAAATCAAATCAGAATTGGATTGATGAAGATAAATGGGTATAAATGAACTTATATATATAAAGATCATATTTAAATTCCAAACACATGTTAAATTAAATGTATATGTATGGTTTTTCAAAATCGTAAATTTAAATTAAAACACATATATAACATCAAATATATATACATTATATGTATATTTTGAAATACATACACACACACACACACACACACACACACACACACACACACACACATATATATATATATATATATACTTATATCCTCTTATTCAATACAAAGATAAAATTTAAAAGTCGAAACACATATATGAACACATAAGCCAAAATATTTGAAAGTCATACAGTTATATATATATATATATATATATATAAAGTACCAAAATATTGCAACCCAGACCTTATATTTATTTGCATCTTTTAACGGTAAGATATAAACTAAAGAAAGTAGAGCAGCTTGCACTCCTTATAAATGTAAATTAAACCATACAAGAACAACTATTATATAATAATATATAAAATACAGTAAATATAAACAACTATATATAATATGTAACTTTAAAATTTATCAACGACGATCTATAACAATACTAGACTATAAATATATCACATATTATAAACTATATATTATATATTTTAAAATAAGTATTACTATAACCTATATACATTATATACAAAATTTCCCTAAAATATATTTCATATCATGTATAAATACATTACTATATATATATATATATATATATATATATATATATCTGTGTATGTGTGTGTGATTTGAAGCCCAGCCTCAAGTACACTTTAAAAATATGATGCGATATAGTACATTCTGAAGTCTAACATACGTATATATACCTACATACTTTACAGCAATTATTTATAACAATAGTTGGTATCGAAGTATGTAAAAATTAGGTAATATGTATAGTTTTGATCACTGTAATATATAAAACACACACCTCTTTACAAAATACTGTTATGAAAGGCTTATGTACAGCTCATATATATATATATATATATATATATATATATATATATATATATATATATACAACAAACAACTTACTTTATAAATAAACTATATACCATATATATACAAACCAAAAATATAAACAAAATAGCTTTCAAACAATATGCATGCAGACCACTATGAGTAAATATGTATATATATAAACACAATACCCACAGCCAAGTAGATATAAACTAACATTTCTCTTTATATGAATAGGAATTGAATAGGCTCAGAGATAGATGCCTGGACTTTCAACACATTAGAAAATTTCTCTACAACCCAATGACGTTCCAGGCTTCAATATATTTCAAGAACCCACATAATATAATTCATTGTAAAATAAAAATGTAATAAAATATAAAATAATAAAATAAAACATAATATACATATAATACAGCCGAAAGAAGAGGCTCGATTGCCCTCCAATATAGATGCATAGAAGTATATATATAAATAACTAACTTATATATAACTCAAAATATGATTTATAACTAGAAACCCTAAAACTATAAACATATAATTATATATACTATAGAAGAACAAAATATAACAACTACCAAATTTATATATACGGCACACTAATATATCTCGGTAGAGCAGAAGTGGCTACAAGGTCGCTGACGTGAGTTGATTAGGATAGAGGAAAAGAGATGGCTATCGGTGAGGCCAATGGAGATGTGGTTTGGGCGTGCGTTGGTGATGTGGGTAAGGGAACGACAGTAGGGTGGAGAAACACGCAAGGCTATGGCAAGCGATGCAAGGGTGCTGGGTTAAGAGGAGAAGGTGAAATACTGATAACAGGAAAAATGCAACAGATTTAGAATTATAAAATATTTATAAAAATATTTTCCCCAAAACAAACTAGAATAGGAATGCGAATAGCAAAAGTCTATTATGAGTTTCTGTGAATAATAAATGATAAGGGCTAGTGGTATACTACGGTTGGCAAGTAAAAAGACAAAGGAGACAAAAGGCCAAAGCAGGTACCGATGCGGTTACAGTTCTTGCCGGTTTTCTCTATGTTCCAGGCTTCAAAACACGAAATGAACATACTGCAGAGATCAGTACGATAAGATGATCAAAACAGTATACATATACCAGTGGTATGACCATCCAGGAAAAACTCGATTTCCGGTATTGAAAATTCTACAAATTTGTCAGAAATAAGATAAACGAAGCAATAACAGTCCAGATTTAGAGAAACGAAATATGACGTCTCACTCAGAAGATGATTTACAAATATTCTATACAAAAATATTCAAGTCTCGAAAGCATTTTGTTATCATCAATTTTAACTGGTTTGAACTGAAATAAAATTACACAAAAAGATAAATTTCAATATTATATGATGAAAATCTACTAGTTACTACGCTTAACTAGACGTATTCTAAATATAAATTTTCTTTTTTTACAAATTCAACTATTTAAAATTTCACAAAATTTCAATTAAATATATAAATTAAACCACTAAAATTTTCGGGTTGTTACATTTCTATCACAAATTAAAATTAATGAATGAGTGAACATCATGTGTAAAGAATCAACTAGAAATTAGTTGTTTTATAGGGAAAATATCAGTTTTCTACTTAATTACAAATTCGTCGTCTTAGACATGCAATCATCTATATTAGATATGTGATATCTTTGAAATTTGACTTACAATAGCTTTAGAAGTGCGATAGGATTTAAGTTAGACATCGAAATCTAACATGTGATAACTTAGACATGCAATGGCTTAGACATGCGATAACTTAGAAATACAATAGCTAGATGTGCGATTAGACATGCGATAGCTAGACTGTGATAGCTTAAATATTCGATAGCTATTGGGTTAGGCATGTGAGACCTATTAGTTATATACGTGATATTTAATGAAGTTAGACATGCAATAACTATTAAATTAGGTATTCAATAGTCAATGAAATCGAACTTGAAATAGTTATATGGTGGATATCCAATAGTCAATGAAATTAAAGATGTGATAGCTATGGGATAAGATATGTGATAGCTGCTGAGTTAGGTATGCGATAGCTATTAAGTTAGACATGCGACATATATATGATAGTAAAACGTTGGACACGTGATATAGGCTTTATGGAAGCTTGATTCCATGATGTGTAGTTTAATTTCATTGTAAGAACTTGGAAATTTTAACCGATAAAATTTATTTCAAAATGCTAAAACTAACATTTAAAGTGGATGGTTGTGTAAGGCTTATGTAGCAACCATTAATGTTGAAAAATATAACATTAAGAAAGGGAAAAGGTGTAATCCCTGAGTCGCAACCATGGTGTTAAACCCGATGTTTTAGAAACTATAGTGTAAGGCCTTAGTGGCAACCAAATGACTAAACATGACAAAATTCGAGAATGGTCGTGTAAGGCCTTAGTGGAAAACAAATGCCTGAAAATGATAGGCCAGAGTGGCGACCAAATTCTTGAATATAAAATATTTGAGAATGATGGTGTAAGGTCTGAGTAGCAACCTAAATGCCAAAGTAGGACACTAATAGGAGCGATGATTAGAGCATGAGTAGCAACCAAGGCTAAACGACTATAAAACATAGTCATGATATGATATTGAATGTAAGGCATACTTATTCTTGAAATTTTGTTCTGATATTATGAATCATATTATGATGGTCAATCTATTTGATATGATTAAATTTATGATGTTGTATTAGTCAATGGAATACCTGTTATGCTAGGCAGCATGGTCTCACTATGTTTTTTGTTTAGAGTATACTGTTACTCATACCTGATTTTATGTCAAACACTATGTTCTTATTAATTTTCCCATAAACACACGGGTACTCATTCTTGTAGGTTAAGTTTATGGACTAGAATGGCAACATTTTGGCAGACGAATAAAAGCTCCAAGGACAAAGCAGGAGGCCTAGTAGGTTAATTCCACTGTTGTAAGACCAATATATATAATTAGTTAAGTATTTAGGTCGGCATCATCATATATCGGGCAAAACACTAATTTCTATGTTTCTACTATATTTATCCCTATGTGGGCACATTCTGAGATATGGAAAACGTAAAGACAATATATGCAATGAAAGGTTTATTGAGTGGCTTTGTTATTTGTTAAAAAAATATTGATTCCCATTTTTTCGTTTGGAAATAATTCTGATGATGACTGTAGCATCCTCAGTATTCATTTTCGAGTCTAAAAATGGGAAGGTTGCAATATGGATCTCTTAAACCCTAAACATGTAATTAGAAACACTTGAACCGAATTGTTATATTGAGCTTGGGGATTTCGTGGGGAAACGGATAATATGAGTTTCAAAAGTTTATATGGATTTTAAAATGCGATAAGTTAGTTTAGAAAGGATAAAACTAAAAATGTTACTTTTTTGCCCAAAACTAGTTTATTTTAGGGAGAAAATGATTTATTGAATTTATTAGAATTTTCTAGGATTTTCTAAAATGACTTATAATAAGTCGAAAAATGGTTTAGTTTGAAAGAGTTGGTGGAATGCCCTAGGAGAAATTATGTAATTTATTACATAATCTAAGTATGCAATCAACCTTTTTCGTAATAAAGGTGTTTGTTTTGTTTTATATGCAATGTTATATTGTGACAAAAATAACTTATGCAATCAGTTTATAGTATATTAATCAAAAATCCTTGAATTTTCTTATGTAATTGTATAAATACATTACTATATATATGCGATTTGAATCCCAGGCTCAAGTACACTTTAAAAATATGATGTAATACAGTACATTTTGAAGTCTAACATAGATATATACCTACATATTTTACAGCAATTATTTATAACCAAAGCTTGATAACGAAGTATGTAAAATTTAGGTAATATATATAGTTACAATCATTCTAATATATAAAATACACACCTCTTTACAAAATACTGTTATGAAAGACCTATGTACAGCTCATATATTTATATTTATAAATATATAAAAAAACAACTTACTTTATAAATAAACTATATACCAAATATATACAAACCAAAAATATAAACAAAATAGCTTTGAAACAATATGCACGCAGACCACTATGAGTAAATATGTATATATATACAAACACAATACCCACAACTGAATAGATATAAACTAACATATCCCTTTATATGAATAGGAACTGAATAGGCTCAGAGATAGATGCCTGGACATTTCAACACATTAGAAAATTGCTCTATAACCTAGTGACGTTCCAAGCTTCAATATATTTCAAGAACCCTCATAATATAATTCATTATAAAATAAAAATGTAATAAAATATAAAATAAGAAAATAAAATATAATATATATGTATATAATACAGCCAAAAGAAGGGTAACAATCTCGATTTTTGAGTCAAATTCGAATTGAAAATTAATATAAATTTTGGGTTAAAATTGTGAATAAAATTGAATTTTTCCAAAATAAATAAAGATATGTGTTGTTTATATATAAAAGATATGTGTTGTTTATATATATATATATATATATATATATATATATGCAAATGGATTTTTAATTTGAATAGAATTTCTAATTGGAAATTTAGGATAAAAATATTTTTGAATAAAATATTAATTATAAATTTGATTGTGGATTAATTTGAAAATTTTGAATAAATATATTTATGTATATATATATATATTTAAAGTTAAATTGTAAATAAAATTTTGATTTCAAGAAATTCAAAATGTAAATATTTATAAATAAATTGGATTTATATAGAAATTAAGTTTTTAAAACATTTTCTCTAAAAAGTTATATAAGAATAAGTAATAATAAATGTATAAATATAAACATTCATAATAACTTGAATTTAAAATGTAAAACAAGAATTAATAAAAATTCTAAAAATGCATTCTTTTGTATACTTGAAAATAAATATAGTTAGTATATATGTAAACAAATATAAAGCTTTGATATACATATATCTTTTGAAAAATAAATAAGAATTATAAAAGGATCAAATACTTTCTTTTAAATGTTATATATAAATAAGTAAAATTTGTATATATAACAAATCTATTTCATAATAATTAATAAATAAAAACATAAAACATGTTTTATAAATAAAATAAAGTTAGGGATTTTAACAAAATTTATAAATAAATTTAACAAAAGGACTTGAACACAATTTAAGTAACAAAAGACATTCATAAAATATTGATACAAATAATTAACAGGTGTAAGCCTTGTTGACAAATGGCAATTTGATTTTTCTTTTAAAAATTTAATATAATAACATATTATAAGAGAAAATAACCAAGCTATCCTTAGTTTCTCAAGCCTGAAATTAAACTACATGATCCAAAGAGAACCTGAAACAAATTTAAAAACAAAACTACAAAATCATCTCAACATCAAAGTCTCAAGACATCAACCTGGAAATCAAAAAGCAAGATCAAGAAATTCCAGATTTTCAAAGAGCAAAGCAGATCAGGCAAAGATATGTATTTAATTCAAACCTATCTGGAATCGAACTTAAATCAAATGCAAGTTCAACTCATGAAAGATCAGATCAACCTGGTTTTCAAGTTTCAAAAAAACAAATATCATTCAGGCTTTCTTTTCTGCTTCTTTATTTTACCCAGGTGAGCAAACTTTCAACCTTAATCTATTTTGTTGCCTGTGAGTAAACTATCAGAACTTCAATCTATAACTTGGTTTTGTGATTAATATTTGAAGTAAGCTGTGAATAATGTTTTGTCTAGATGAAAATATACTTGTATATATGAAAAATTTACATGAGCATGTCTGTGTATGTCGGTAAACATGCCTCTGTGAATTATAAACAGACTTTATCATGTTAAAAAAAATTCAATGCCTCTTGTTTAAAATATTTTCAAGCCATGATCCAAAAAAAGAAAATGTTTTTTAGAAGGTGATTTCAATTCTAAAAATATTATTATGTAAAAATATTTGGTAAATTCTTCGAAATTGGGAAATTACAGGAATGGGCATTTTATATTGGAAAAATCAAATATCATAATTCCAAGTTTCATTTATATGCTCTGATTCGTGCTAGAAAATAATGGTTTTTGATGTGAAAATCATGATTTTAAAGTATGTGGATGTCGAGTTATCTCGAATTGATTGTTTTTGGGAGTTTCATCGAATGTCGTCGATCGGTGTAGTGCTAGTGGTAGAGATTAATGTTGAAGGTGGCTGGAACATTGGAGAATACAGGAAAAATAGGTGGAGGATTTTTAGATGAGCAACGCGATGGGTTGACATCGAACCAGGGTTTGATTCACAGTTTGGGTTGCTGTCGTTCTCGAGAAAATCTCAACGTCGATAAAGCATTATGGTCAATTGGACCTGGAGGAAAGAATTTATTTGTCGTGTGGCGACGCTTTGGCCAAGCTCGTGTGGATTCTAGTGAATTTGGGTAGCGTGGCGAAGAGATTTTTATCGGCAAGTTTTGTTTTCGGTCGAGTTGATATGCTAAATCTCGTTTCGGTGATGAAATCATTGATCTGGTTGTTCGTGGTGGATGGAATCGTGTTCGTCGTCGTGCCAGAGGTCTCGGTAGTGGTCGGAAGATGATCTAGCATTCGTGCACGTGCACCGGTGCACCTGGATATCTGGTTTGTTTGTGAGATTGGGGAAGATAAAGATGGCTCGATTTCATGTGCGGGTAATCCAGGGTTTGGCTCAAAGTAAGAATTGAAATTGAAATGGTTCGGGGAAAATAGCATTGTGCTCGGGTTTTTGGTGATCTGGCTCGGGTCATTGAAGATGCAGCAGGGTCTATAAATTTTTAAGTAAATATTTAACAAGGTTTAAATAATATAAATGTTTAAAACGATTTTTTAACAAACATAGAAGGGTGAACAAAGTTTATTAAAACAATGGTAAATATAATCTAGTTTTCAAAATATATTAATTATGTTTTAGAAGTTAAAATGAAAAATATGCTTTCAAATGCTTTCAAATGATTTGTTTTTAAAAGTAATATATTATGTAATTTATTTTTAAATGTTTTCAAATAGATTTTAATAAACTACTTAAGGTAGGTGATTAATTAATCAATCTAATTAAACGTTAATTTGTTTTTGATCAAGGTGATTAATTTAATTATGTGATTAATTAAGAGTTAATTAATTAAGGAAAGTGATTAAGGAAGAATTGATTTATGAAGATGATTAAAAGATAATTATTTTAAACGATAATTATTTAATCAAAGATTGATTAAGGTTAATTAATTTCATAATTAAGGATAATTAATTATTTATAAGATTAATTAATATAAGTAATTTGAGGTAATTAATTACTTAAAGATAATTACTTAGTTAAAAGTAATTAATTAATGTTTAAAATTAATTAAGTAATTAGGGATAATTACTTACTATAATTAATTAAGGATAATTAATTTGTGTGATTTACCAATTAATTTGAGGATAATTAATTAATTAAAGATTTATTTAATGGAAGTGATTAGGAGTAATCACCTATTGTAATTAATTAAGGATAATTAATTAATTGGCAATTAATTAAGGATTTATTAATTAATGTAACTAATTAAAGATAATTAAGTAAAGAATAAATTAACTAATTAAAGGATAATTATTTAATGGTTAAAGGTTGATTAATTTATTATTAAAGTTTAATTAATAAATGATTAAAGTTTAATTAATGAAATGGTTTATAATTAATTTATGATTAGTTAACTAGGATTTGTAGTTTATTCATAAGTAATTAATCTGGTTTAAATTAATCATAATCAGATATTAATTGATCCTACTTACAATTGTTTCGATTTTATTGAATGCTGAATTGTTTGATATCCCTGATATGTGATGCTCTGTGATATGAATCATTTTGATTTGAGCTATGATGAATGTAAATTATTTATCTATGATTAATTTATATTATTTATCTGTGAACCTGTGAATGAAGATAAGTGTTATAGGATTATACCGCTTATCGATATTACTGTTTTGGATTGTGATGATTGATGATGTTGCACTATTGTATAAAACCCCTGGACTACACCATACACACACAAATATGGATTGCACGAGGGAATTGGTTAAGTCACAGATATTTGGATTTAATGAAATGGTTTTAAAGTTGAATTTTGAATCCAAATGGTTTTGGAAATGGAATTAAATTGAACTGAATATAAAAAAACATTTGAATGAAAGTTTGAAATTTAAATTTAGTTTGAATGATATATATATTGTTTGGTTCGAAAGGTTTATACAAGTTATAAAATGTGTGTATATGGTTTTAAACCATCTTTAAAGTATTTTAAAAGTACTATTTTAGGAATTTAAAATTAACCTAAGTTTATACTTGAAAGGATATAACTGGTGCATATTTCATCAGATATTTCTAAAACGAAAAGTATTTATTTTCAAATGATAATAGCTTTCAAATAAAGAAGGGATTTCCAATTTTTGTTGAAAGGATTTCAGTTTTGAAATGGAATTGTTTTGAAAGCTATTAATGAATCTTGGTTAAAGATTGGTGAACTTTGTTTCCAAAATGAAAGAGGATCTTAAAGGTGTATCTTTGGTATAAAAGATTTGGAATTGAAATAGTTTTGGAAACTATGAATGAATCTTTGTGAAAGATTGGTGAACTTTGTGAGGTGAATCTTTTTGTTTAAAGATTTGAAAATGGTAATTTGTTTAAACCATTTGAAGAAAGGTTTTGGGTTAAAGTTGTGACTTAACTAAGACCCCAATATCCATATGTTTTTAAATATTGCGCTCATTATTCGTTTTAGCCGGAGAGGGCTTTATGTCATATAACCCATTCCGAATAATGATACGACGTTGTGGATTGCATTTAAAGACCGGAAGTGAAGACCGGGTATTTTCAAGAACGAAAGGATTACCCATCGAATGACTCTACACTGAGTAGCTACAGTATAGAGATCTCCATATGTGATAGGGAGTCCGATCGGGATTGTGAATACCTGGATTACAAGGGCTTCTTTGTGAAGTGCCTTCGGTTCTGTTCGAACCCGGAACAGACTTGTATGGATGTGTGTCTGACGTTACATTTTGAGATGTAAAGCTGGTTTCTATCAAATACATTTCTATTTGTTGGCAAAGAATTTATTCTCTTAGCTTAACACCCTTCTCTAATACGTACGAGCTCAGAGGTTATGTAGTTAATGGTTACTAGTGATATATTCTCAATTTGGTAATGTGGCATATGAAGTGATGCTAATCATTTGTTGATCGAAGCATGGCTTTGTGTAAAGCGTAGCTTTGTGGATGAGACTGCATCGGGACCTCACAACCCGAAAATGGTCGAAACAAGAAGAACGCAACAAGGTTATTTAGGGGTCGCGCCCCTAGGTTATGTCCATTTCTTCTGGATAGAGGTGGTTTCATGGTATAAAGCCCAGATATTTAACCTATGTGGTTGCTGCAAAATTTATTACTTTGAGTTTGTTGGTGTCGAGCGCTCGAATAAAGGTTGGTTATGACCGAGGATGGCATATTTGTAGGTGTTACTTCCGGGCAGGGGTAACCCGGCCTTGCGTTGGCAGAGATCCAGGTAGGTTCTCAGGGCATCCATCCAGAGCCATACTCATGTGGAAATAGGACGTTCCTCAGCCTGACCATTTGTTGGAAATCCAATCTCCAATACGCGCCTTGTACGGTTTTAGTTGTAGAACTTGCCATTTAACATGGTAGCTATAGTAGGCATACTATAATGGTACGTATGCTGGCTAAGATTAATATTATACTTGCAAATGTTTTCCACTATGCACTAATAATAATATCAAAAAAAATTCATGTATTAAGCATGTTTGACTATCATAAGGAGAAATCTCCTCCAACTGTTTGCTTGCATTGTGTGTGCGGGGAGGCCTTATGGTAGTTTCATTTTTCAAAAAAGCATTATGGATCTCAATCTTAAATTATTTTGTTGTTTCTTTTTATTTAAAATTGTTTTTGTTTACTCACACCAGTCTCATGACTGACCTGGAGTTTATTGTTCCCTATCTAAACACTGAGTGCCCACAATTTTCCACATGGGCAGCCTAGAGTCAGGTTAGCCATAGATTTTAAAGCTTAGTAGAATCTGGATCTAGAAGTTAATGGTTTTGGAAGCTTTTGGAAGTCTTTGAAGTTTTTAGAGCATTTGGTTTGGAGATCTTTTGAAGCCTTTTGGATTTGAAGGTCTTTGGAAGTTTTGGAAAACCTTAGCAAAGTTGCAGTATTGGATTCTCTTGAAGACTTTGCTAATGTTGATATATTTCCGCTGTGGTGTTGTGTTGTATATATTCACTGATGGTGTTGGGTTGTTGTTATTAATGATGTAGCTGACATTGTATCTATGTTGTATATCATTGTGATCATCCTTTGTTTCCGCTGTGTTTTTATCATCTAATGTTGTTATAAGCTCCGGCAATCCGGGTTTCGATGTCAATTGTCGAGCATCGAGTTGGGTCGTCACAAGTGGTATCAGAGCTAAAGGTTGAGTAAGAACTTTAGCTACGGAGTGTAACACATTAGATGGCTCATTAGAGATGGGGTGAAGTATACCCCAAAATGAGTACAACCCATGAAACCAAAAACCCAAATTACTCAGTCTATTTTCTTTAACTGTTGTTATTCCCTAAGATATCTCGTCCGAATGCCTAAATCGGTTTTCTTACTATTTACAGATAGTAAGAATGAGTGGAAGAAGAGGACGAGATAGAGGACAGGAAAGTACCACTTCAGCTGGTCAAGGACCTGCAACAACGAAAACAGCTATTCCGACTCAACCTCAGCCAAATCTGGCTGACTTATATCGAAGTTTTTCCAGACTTGGTGGAAAGCCATTCACAGGCAAGGAAACCATTATCGAAGCAAGCCTGGATTCGATCGTGCGTAAGGATTTTCAAAGGACTAAAATTGGAAGATGATCAGATGCGATTGATAGCTTTCTGGCAACTTAAGGAAGAGGTTTTAGCTTGGTGGGAGACGGTTGCATTGGATGAGCCTGTAGACGAGTTCACTTGGAATTAATTCAAGGAAGGTTCGAGCAGTAATATATGTCGTCTGCTGGTATCTCCAGAATGTACCAGGAGTTCATGGATTTGAACAAGGAAGTTTATCGTTTGAGGAATACTTGAACAAATTCAATGAATTATCTCGATTTGGTCCGGAGTTGGTGAATACACCTTTAAAGAAAAATGAAAGATTCATTAGAGGGATGAATAAGAAGTTCCATAAGAGAATGACAACCCACATAAAGGAATCTTATTCTGACCTGATAGATATGGGCGATCGATATGCCACTCTAGATAAACAACAATTTTTAAAGGAGAAGGGAAATGCAAGCAGTCCAAATTGGAAGAAAAGGGGGTTCGGCGGAAAAAACCGTGGCAAGGCAAAGAAAAGAAGAATACACAGGTTAATAAGGTGAAAGATGTTACTTGTTTCAATTGCTTGGAAAATGGCCATTACCCGAACAGTTGCAAAAATCCCAGGAAGCAAGGAGAGAGGGAGCAATTTATGAAGCCAAGACAGGAAACTAAGGAATGCTATTACTGCCACAAGCCAGGACATAGGATCGAAGATTGCCCAGCAACGAAGCAAGCTCAAGTAGCGAAGGTGTATGCAATCAAAGATGATCCTTCAACCTCTAAGGGTGATAAAGGAAAAATAATTTCAGAACGTAACCTTCTCATTTACGATAATATTATTCGAGTTTAGTTTGACACGGGAGCTACACATAGTTTTATTTCTCAACCAATCATAGATGAGTTAAATCTTGAATCTGAGATCGTAGATGAACCTGTTTTTGTCTGTTTCATTGGGTTTCGATATACTCTACGAATGGTTAGTTATCCCTTCGAATTAACCAATACCCCTGTATAATTCGTAGACTGGATGACCCGAGTACTTCGTGAAATATTGAATGAGTTCGTTCTCATAATTATTGATCATATAATGATTTGGTTAGCCAAATGCAGAATAAATATTCAGTTTGATCTGGTGAAGCATTCCTATGTGTGTTCATCTGTTCTTTGTTGACTCCCTGTCTAGAAAATTTCGAGGACGAAATTTTCTTAAAGGGGGAATCTGTAACGATCCGATTTTTGAGTCAAACTTGAAATGATAATAAATATAAATTTTGGGTTAAAATTGTGAATTAAATTGCGTTTTTCGAAAATAAATAAGTATATGTGTTGTTTATTTATATATATGTATACAAATGGATTTTTAATTTAAATAGAATTTCTAATTGGAAATTTAAAAGGAAAAATATTTTTGAATAATATATCAATTATAAATTTGATTGTGGATTAATTTGAAAATTTTGAATAAATATATTTATAAATATATATAGATTGAAAGTTAAATTGTAAATAATATTTTGATTTTGGGAAATTCAAAATGTAAATATTTATAAATAAATTGTATTTATATAGAAATTAAATTTTTAAAACATTTTCTTTAAAAAGTTATTTAAGAATAAGTAAAAAGAAATGTGTAAATATAAACATTCATAATAACTTGAATTTAAAATTCTAAAAATTCTTTCTTTTATATACTTGAAAATAAATATAGTTAGTATATATGTAAATAAATATAAGCTTTGATATGCATATATCTTTTGAAAAATAAATAAGATTTATAAAAGGATCAAATACTTTCTTTTAAGTGTTATACATGAATAAGTAAAATTTGTATATATAACAAATCTATTTCTTAGTAATTAATAAATAAAAACATAAAACATGAATTATAAATAAAATAAAGTAAGGGATTTTAACAAAATTTATAAATAAGTTTAACAAAAGGACTTGAACACAATTTAAGTAACAAAAGACATTAGTAAAATATTGATACAAACAATTAACAAGTGTAAGCCTTCTTGACAAATGGCACTTTGATTTTTCTATTAAAAATTTAATATAATAAAATATTATAAGATAAAATAACCAAGCTATCCTCAGTTTCTCAAACCTGAAATTAAACTACATGATCCAAAGAGAACCTGAAACAAATTTAAAAACAAAACTACAAAATCATCTCAACATCAAAAGTCTCAAGACATCAACCTGGAAATCAAAAAGCAAGATCAAGCAATTCCAAAGTTTCAAAGAGCAAAGCAGATCAAGCAAAGGTATGTACTTAATTCAAAGCTATCTAGAATCGAACTTAAATCAAATGCAAGTTCAACTCATGCAAGCTCAAATCAACTTGGTTTTCAAGTTTTAAAAAAACAAATATCATTCAGGCTTTCTTCTCTGCTTATCTGTTTTACCCAGGTGAGAAAACTTTCAACCTTAATATATTTTGTTGCCTGTGAGTAAACTATCAGAACTTCAATCAATAACTTGGTATTTTTTTATTAATATTTGAAGTAAGCTGTGAATAATGTTTGTCTAGATGAAAATATACCTGTATACATGAAAAATTTACATGAGCATGTCTTTGTATGTTGGTAAACATGCCTCTATGAATTATTAACAAACTTCAACACGTTAAAAAAAATTCAATACCTGTTGTTTCAAACAATTTCAAGCCATGATCCAAAAAAAGAAATGTTTGTTAGATGTTGATTTCAATTTTAAAAATAATCTTATGTGAAAATATTTAGTAATTGCTTCGAAATTGGGAAATTATAGTAATGAGCATTTTATATTGGAAAAATCAAATATCATAATTCCAAGTTTCATTTATATGTTCTGATTTGTGCTATGAAATAATGGTTTTTGATGTGAAAATCATGATTTTGAAATATGTGGATGTCGAGTTATCTCGAGTTGATTGTTTTTGGGAGTTTCATCGAATGCCATCGATCGGCGTAGTGTTAGTGGTCGAGATTAATGGTGAAGGTGGCAGGAACGTTCGAGAATACAGGAAAAATAGGTGGAGGATTTTTAGATGATCGGCGTGATGGATTGACGTCGAACTAGGGTTCGATTCACAGTTTGGGTTGTTGTCCTTCTCGAGAAAATCTCGTCGTCGATGAAGCATTATGGTCGATCGGACCTGGAGGAAAGAATTTGTTATCGTATGGCGAAGATTTGGCCAAGCTCGTGTCGATTCTGGTGAATATGGGTGGCATGGCGAAGAGGTCTTCATCGTCAAGTTTTGTTTCCGGTCGAGTCGATATGATAAATCTCGTTTAGGTGATGAAATCATTGATCTGGGTGTTTGTGGTGGATGGAATCGTGTTTGTCATCGTGCTGGAGGTCTCAGCAATGGTCGAAATATGATCTGGCGTTCGTACACGTGCACCAGTGCACCTGCATATCTGGTTTGTTTGCAAGATTGCGGAAGATAAAGGTGGCTCGAGTTCGTGTGCAGGGAATCCAGGGTTTGGCTCGAAGTAAAAATTGAAATTGAAATCGCTCGGGGAAAATAGATTGTGCTCGGGTTTTTGGTGATCTGGCTCGGGTCATTGAAGATGTAGCAGGGTTTTTAAATTTTTAAGTAAATATTTAACAAGGTTTAAACAATATAAATGTTTAAAATGAGTTTTTAACAAACATAGGAGGGTGAACAAAGTTTATTAAAATAATGGTAAATATAATCAAGTTTTCAAAATATATTAATTATGTTTTAGAAGCTAAAATGAAATTATGCTTTCAAATGCTTTCCAATGATTTGTTTTTAAAAATAAAATATTATCTAATTTATTTTTAAATGTTTTCAAATGGATTTTCATAATTAACTACATAAGGTAGGTGATTAATTAATCAATATAATTAAAATCAAGGTGATTAATTTAATTATGTGATTAAATAAGAGTTACTTAACTAAGGAAAGTGATTAAGGAAGAATTGAGTTATAAAGATGATTAAAGGATAATTATTTTAAAGGATAATTACTTAATCAAAGATTAATTAAGGTTAATTAATTTCATAATTAAGGATAATTAATTAATTAGAAGATTAAGTAATATAAGTAATTAGAGGTAATTAATTACTTAAAGATAATTACTTAGTTAAAAGTAATTAATTAATGGATAGAATTAATTAAGTAATTAGGGATACTTACTTATTATAATTAATTAAGGATAATTAATTTGTGTGATTTATTAATTAATTTGAGGATAATTAATGAATTAAAGATTTATTTAATGAAAGTGATTAGGGGTAACCACCTATTGTAATTAATTAAGGATAATTAATTAAATGGTAATTAATTAAGGATTAATTTATTAATGTAATTAATTAAAGATAATTAATTCAAGAATAAATTAAATAATTAAAGGTTAATTATTTAATGATTAAAGATTGATTAATTTATTATTAAAGGTTAATTAATAAATAATTAATGGTTAATTAATGAAATGGTTTATATTTAATTTATGATTTATTAACCAGGATTTGTAGTTTATTCATAAGTAATTAATTTGGTTTAAATTAATCATAATCAGATATTGATTGATCCTACTTACAAATTTTTGAATTTTATTGAATGCTGAATTGTTTGATATCCCTGATATGTGATGCTGTGTGATATGAATCATTTTGATTTGAGCTGTGATGAATGTAATTCATTTATCTATGATGAATTTATATTATTTGTCTGTGAATCTGTGAATGAAGATAAGCATTATAGGATTATACCACTTATCAATATTGCTGTATTTGGATTATGATGATTGATGATGTTGCACTATTGTGTAAAACCCTTGGACTACACCATAGACACACAAATATGGATTGCACGAGGGAATTGGTTAAGTCACAGATATTTGAATTTAATGAAATGGTTTTAAAGTTGAATATTGAATCCAAATTGTTTAGGAAATTGAATTGAATTGAATTGAATATAAAAAACATTTGAAAGAAGGTTTGAAATTGAAATTTAGTTTGAATATTATATATTGTTTAAGTTTTGAAATTGTATTGGAAATATGGTTCGAAAGGTTTATACAAGTTATACAATGTATATATATGGTTTTAAACCATCTTTAAAGTATTTTAAAAGTACTATTTTGGGAATTTAATATTAATCCAAGTTTATACTTAAGGATATAACTTGTGTATATTTGATCAGATTTTTCTGAAACGAAACGTATTTGTTTTCAAATAATAATAACTTTCAAATAAAGAAGGGATTTCTAGTTTTTGTTGAAACGATTTCAGTTTTGAAATTGAATTGTTTTGAAAGCTATTAATGAATCTTGGTTAAAGATTAGTGAACTTTGTTTCCAAAATGAAAGATGATCTTAAAGGTATATCTTTGATATAAAAGATTTGGAATTGAAATAGTTCTGGAAACTATGAATGAATCTTTATGAAAGATTGGTGAACTTTGTGAAGTGAATCTTTTTGTTTAAAGATTTAAAAACGGTAATTTGTTTAAACCGTTTGAAGAAAGGTTATGGGTTAAAGTTGTGACTTAACTAAGATACCAATATCCATATGTTTTTAAATATTGCGCTTATTATTCGGTTTAGCCGGGAGAGGACTTTATGTCGTATAACCCATTCAAATAATGATACGACGTTATGGATTGCATTTAAAGACCAGTGGTGAAGACCGAGTATTTTCAAGAATGAAAGGATTACCCGTCGAATGACTCTACACTGAGTAGCTATGGTATAGAGATCTCCATATGTGATGGGGATTCCGATCGGGATTGTGAATACCTGGATTTCAAGGGCTTTTCTTGTGAAGTTCCTTCGGTTATGTTCGAACCCGGAACAGACTTGTATGGATGTGTGTCTGACGTTACACTTTAAGATGTAAAGCTGGTTTCTATCAAGTACATTTCTGTTTCGTGGCGGAGAATTTATTCTCTTATCTTAACACCCTTCTCTGAGACGTACAAGATCAAAGGTCATGTAGTTGATGGTTACTAGTGATATATTCCCAATTTGGTAATATGGCATACGAAGTGCTGCTGATCATTTGTTGATCGAAGCATGGCTTTGTGTAAAGCGTAGCTTTTTGGACGAGCCTGCATCAGGACCTCACAACCCAGAAATGGTCGAAACAGGAAGAATGCAGTAAGGTTATTTAGGGGTCGCGCCCTTAGGGTATGTCCATTTCTTCTGGATAGAGGTGGTATCATGGTATGGAGCCCAGATATTTAACCTATGTGGTTGCTGCAGAATTAATTACTTTGTGGTTGTTGGTGTCGAACGCTCGATTAAAGGTTGGTTATGACCGGAGATGGCATACTTGTAGGTATTACTTCCGGGCAAGGCTAACCCGGCCTTGTGTCGGCAGAGATCCGGGTAGATTCTCCGGGTGTCCCTCCAGAGGCATACCCATGTGGCAATAGGAAGTTTCTTAGCCTGACATTTTGTTGGAAATCCAATCTCCAATACGCGCCTTGTACGGCTTTAGTTGTAGAACCTTCCATTTAACATGGTTGCTATAGTAGGCATACTATATTAGTACGCATGCTGGCTAAGATTAATATTATACTTGAAAATGTTTCCACTATGCACTAATAATAATATCAAAAGATTTTCGCGTATCAAGCATGTTTGACTATCATAAAGAGAAATTTCCTCCAACTGTACGCTTGCATTGTTTGTGTGCGGGGAGGCCTTATGGTAGTTTCATTTTTCATAAAAGTATTGCGGATCTCAATCTTAAATTCTTTTGTTGTTTTTTTTATTTAAAATTGTTTCGTTTGCTCACACCAGCCCCATGACTGACCTGGAATTTATTGTTCCCTATCTAAACTCTAGGTGCTCACAATTTTCCACACGGGCAGCCTAGAGCCAGGTTAGCTGTAGATTTTGAAGCTTAGTAGAATCTGGATCTAGAAGTTGATGGTTTTGGAAACTTTTGGAAGTCTTTGAAGTTTTTGGAGCTTTTGGTTTGGAGATGTTTTGAAGCCTTTTGGATTTGAAGGTCTTTGGAAGTTTTGGAAGATCTTAGCAAAGTTGCAGTATTGGATTCTCTTGAAGACTTTGCTAATGTTGATATATTTCCACTGTGGTGTTGTATATATTCTCTGATGGTGTTGGATTGTTGTTATCAATGATGTAACCGACATTGTATCTATGTTGTATATCAATGTAACCATCCTTTGTTTCCGCTGTGTGTTTATGATCTAATGTTGTTATAAGCTCCGGCGATACGGATTTCGATGTCAATTATCGGGCATCAACTTCAGGTCGTCACAAGAAGAGGCTCGGGTGCCCTCCAATATAGATGCGTGGAAGCATATATATATGTAAATAACTAACTTATATATAACTCAAAATATGATTTATAACTAGAAATCCTAAAACTGCAAACACATAATTATATATACTATAGAATAAGAAAATATAAAAACTTACCAAATTTATATAAACAGCGCATTAATATATCTCGACAGAGCAGAAGTCGTTATAAGGTCGCTGACGTGAGTTGATTGGGTTAGAGTAAAAGAGATGGTTGTCAATGAGGCCAAGAGAGATGTGGTTTGTGCGTGCGTTGGTGATGTGGGTAAGGGAACGGCAGTGTGGTGGAGAAACACGCGACGCTGTGGCAGGCGATGCAAGGGTGCTGGGTTAAGAGGAGAAGGTGAAATATTGATACCAGGAAAAATGCAATAGATTTAGAATTATGAAATATTTATAAAAATATTTTCCCCAAAACAGACTAAAATAGGAATGCGAATAGCAAAAGTCTAGTATGAGTTTCTGTGAATAATAAAAGATAATGGCTAGTGGTATACTACGGTTGGCAACCAAAAGGACAAAGGAGACAAAAGGCCAAAGCAGGTATCGATACGGTTATAGTTCTTGCGGGTTTTCTCTACGTTCCAAGCTTCAAAACACAGAAATGAATATACTGCAGAAATCATTGGACAACACGATCAAAATGGTATACAGATACCAGTGGTACGACCATCTAGACAAAAGTCGATTTTCGGTACCGAAAATGCTGCAAATTTGTCAGAAATAAGATAAATGGAGTAATAATAGTCAAAATTTAGAGAAACGAAATATAACGTCTCACTCAGAAGATGATTTACAAATTTTCTATATAAAAATATTCAAGTTTCGAAAACATTTTGTTATCATCAATTTTAACTTATTTGAATTCAAATAAAATTACACAATAAGATAAATTTTAACATGAGGCATTTCACTAGAAGGACAAACTTTGATGTCCAATTAGTTTCTAAGACACACATCCATAAAAATTAATTTCAAGGCCAAAATCAACAGAATAATTACTTTTAAGGACAAAGTTAGCAGTCCAATTACTTTCAAGGGCACAATTTCATAGGTTTTTGGGCCTTAGAAGACAATTATTTTGCATTTTGTCCTTAAAAGTAATTATTTCAGTTGTGTGTCCTAAAAACTAATTGCACCTGCTAAAGAGGCCCTTGTGGCTAATTCCACTTTTAATATTATAAGATGAAAATTTACTAGTTACTGTGCTTAACTAGACGTATTCCAAATATAAATTTTCTTTTTTCACAAATTCAATTATTTAAAATTTCACAAAATTTCAATTAAATATATAAATTAAACCACTAAAATTTTCAGGTCGTTACATTTCTATCACAAAGTAAAATTAACGAATGAGTGAACATCATGTGTAAAGAATCAACTAGAAATTAGTTGTTTTATAGGGAAAATATCAGTTTTCTACTTAATTACAAATTCATCGTGTTAGACATGCAATCGTCTATATTAGATATGTGATAGCTTTAAAATTTGACTTACGATCGCTTTAGACGTGCGATAGGATTTAAGTTAGACATGCGATATCTAACATGTGATAACTTAGACATGCAATGGCTTAGACATGCGATAACTTATAAATATAATAGCTAGACGTGCGATAGCTTTAGACATGCGATAGCTAGACCCGTTATAGTATAAATATTCAATAGCTATTGGGTTAGGCATGTGACAGCTATTAGTTATATATGTGATATTTAATGAAGTTAGACATGCAATAACTATTAAATTAGGTATTCAATAGTCAATGAAATCAAGCTTACAATAGTTATATGGTGGATATGCAATAGTTAATGAAATTAAAGATGTGATAGCTATGGGATAAGATATGTGATAGCTGCTGAGTTAGGTATGCGGTAGCTATTAAGTTAGATGTGCGACATATATATGATAGTAAAATGTTGGGCACGTGATATAGGCTCTATGGAAGCTTGATTCCATGATGTGTAGTTGAATTTCATTTTAAGAACTTGGAAATTTTAAGCGATAAAATTTATTTCAGAATGCTAAAGTGGATGGTTGTGTAACGCTTATGTAGAAACCATTAATGTTGAAAAATATAACATTAAGAAAGGGAAAAGGTGTAATCCCTGAGTCGCAACCCATGGTGTTAAACCCGATATTTTAGAAACTATAGTGTAAGGCCTTAGTGGCAACCAAATGACTAAACATGACAAAGTTCGAGAATGGTCGTGTAAGGCCTAAGTGGAAAACAAATTCCTGAAAATGATAGGCCAGAGTGGCGACCAAATGCCTGAATATAAAAATATTTGAGAATGATGGTGTAAGGTCTGAGTAGAAACCTAAATGCCAAAGTAGGACACTAGATAGGAGCGATGATTAGAGCATGAGTAGCAACCAAGGATAAACGACTATAGAACATAGTCATGATATGACATTGAATGTAAGGCATACTTATTCTTGAAATTTTGTTTTGATATTATGAATCATGTTATGATGGTCAATCTATCTGATATGATTAAATTTATGATGTTGTATTAGTCGGTGGAATACCTGTTATGCTAGGCAGCATGGTCTCACTATGTTTTTAGTTTAGGGTATACTATTACTCATACCTGCCTTTATGTAAAACACTACGTTCTTATTATTTTTCCCATAAACTCATGGATACTCATGCATGTAGGTTGAGTTTATGGACAAGAAAGGCAACATTTTGGCAGACGAATAAAAGCTCCAAGGACAAAGCAGGAGGCCTAGTAGGTAATGAAGTATATTTTTAATTCCGCTGTTGTAAGACCAAAATATATAATTGGTTAAGTATTTGTGTCGACATCATCATATATCGGGCACAACACTATTATATATGTTTCTACTATATTTACCCCAATGTGGGAACGTTCTGAGATATGAAAAATGTAAAGACAATATGTGCAATGAAAGGTTTATTAAGTGGCTTTGTTACTTGTCAAAAAATATTGATTCCCACTTTTTCGTTTGGAAATAATTATGATGATGACTGTAGCATTTTTCAGTATTCATTTTCGAGCCTAAAAACGGGAAGGTTACAATATGGATGTCTTAAACCCTAAATATGTAATTAGAGACACTTGAACCAAATTGTTATATTGAGCTATAATTACATAAATGGGGATTACATGGGGAAATGGATAATATGAGTTCTAAAAGTTTATATATATTTCAAAATGTGATAAGTTAGTTTAGAAAGGATAAAACTAAAAATGTTACTTTTTTCCCAAAACAAGTTTATTTTAGGGAGAAAATGATTTTTTGAATTTATTAGAATTTTCTAGGATTTTCTAAAATGATTTATAATAAGTTGAAAAAGGGTATAGTTTGAAAGAGTTAATGGAATTCCCTAGGGGCAATTATGTAACTTATTACATAACCTAAGTATGTAATCAATCTTTTTCGTAATAAAAGTGTTTGTTTTGTTTTATATGCAATGTTATGTTGTAACAAAAATAACTTAAGCGATCAATTTATAGTATATTAATCAAAAATCTTGAATTTTCTTATGTAATTGTATTTTCAAGAAGTTGCAATCGTGAGTAAGTAATCTCAATATAAGGCAACATTTTGTTTTAAATGTTCCTTGCCTGGATATTTTGAGAAACGATATCGATTCATCCGTCGAGACAAAAGTTTGTAGCACACTCCAGATGTTGGGTAGTGTAATACTCATGGCTGTTTGGGGGCACGAAGGGATTACGTACTTGCAGTCATTAAATAACTATGGAACGACTCATCCAAGAGTTTCCTATTGGTTGTTAACAACTATATCAAATAGGTAATCTCAATGTGACAATGTTCGATAGTTCTCTTAACTTGAGAATAATATGAAATTTCAATGTGGGCACTCCACTTTGATTACAGTTAAATTATGTCATGATGGTCATCATCCAACTATAGTTGGGTTTAGATTGAAGCATTGGAAGTAAAGCACTATTCAATAGAGGTTCTTATCCTCGGTTGTATGAAGTAAGTATCTCGGTCAACTGTAGTCTATTCAATGTCAAAAACTCTTGCTAGAGTAGAATGGTTAATAGTAAATGTCATTATAGAACCATCGACTTATTTTATGGACTAATAAAGTTGAATGTGGATAATATTGAAGTTTTGACCTGTACCAGACTCCATATAACGTAAAGTGATATAGTGTTGACAAAAAGAACATGTGTAAATTATTATAACTATTGGCACTTCCTAAGGTGAAGTAAAATATGATTTTACCAAAAATATCTATAAATAACAAATTCGGCCAAACTATCATACAACTAGCTAACGTGATGTATGAACGTTAATATTTGAATTTTTAATACTGCTAACTAAATTTTCATCTTTGAGTCACACAACTGTATTTATGAATTCTTCGAAATACCACACGATTTGACTAGTTTATAAAGTGTTATAATTAACTAATATTAAGATATATTAATTATTAATGTTTATGATGCTTGAGTTGTTATTAGTTAGTGACGTAGCTCTTTGAATTTTTTTTAAGTGTCACTAGTAATTTTTTGGATGTATATAGAATACATATATATGTACATATCGATATATATTCAGACGAGATTTAAATATAACTACTTATGCAACAGACTTTAGGATTTTCTGGTCTTCATAGGAGATAAAGTATGGTTGGCCATAGGAATGTGGTAAATGGTCTAGATATTGGATCTGGATCTAAGTGAAATCAGATGGGTGAAGGTTTTAAAAAGAGGAAGGTGGAATGTCTTTTTCCTCTCCATCAATACCAAACCTTCCACATTCATTCAATTTTCAATTGCTCCTCCATTCTTTATTTCATCGTTGGTCATTCCATATTTATCCCCTATGGATAAACTCATTTTTCACCCAGATAACATCAAATAAAATAAAAAAATGGTTCATTTAATTCTAGCAAAATAGGATAGCGATTTAAACAATCTAGGAGATTATTCACAGATCAAGGTGTCATAAAGGGATGGATTTTGTATCGACCTATATTTTACGTATCGGATGATCGTAAAAAATAATTTTTTAACATCATTTGAGGTTTTTACGGCTCTATAATATTGGGAAATGAATAGTAGTGACAATTTCCATCCTAAGAAATTTTGTCTGACAATTTGACCCTTAAAATATTGTAAGGGCTATAGCTTTATATCGAAGCTAAATTAAGGCCTGAAACCACTTTCTTTAGATTGAGATAATGGTTTCTCTCTCCATAAAATGGTCATAATAGGAAATCAAACTTATGATTTAGGAGATATGGTCATTCTAAGTTCAGGCTATTGTTGGCTCGATTAATGTGTAATTAATTAATCGCATTCTTAAGCCTACTAACCCACTTTGGACTTTGTGCGCAATCAGGGATGATGGGGCAGAGCTAAATCATCTGCTCATTTCCCAAAACAAATCTAAACCTCCATTATACTTTTTACATCGAAAAGTTTCGCTTTTCATACTTTAATTAGCCTCAAAATATCTTTAGAAGGCAATTAACAAAGGGAATGTATAGATCTACTATTTGGTTGCCTTAGGATTCATGCCTCTACTGTTCATCTCGAATTTCCATCGATTGCTGAGAAATTTTGGTGCTAGGTGAGTGATATTTTTTCTCTCAATTTACCATGATGTTAATATGGCCAAATTATGATTTTTAAAGTGATTTTGAAATTAAATGGTTTTAAAACTTAGATCTAATGTTAATAACACTTATACGCATTTTCCAAAAAGAGAATTGAATTTTAATATATTTTATACCATTTACCAACCATAATTGATGTTTTCTAGAAAACTAAATCTATAACGATTTATACTTATAATTTGTGTTTTGATGGATTGAATGTGTTGTTTGGATAATATAGAATTTTAATTTTTGTATTAAATGTTTTAATCTGTTTGTGTAATGATCTGCCTTTCTTACACCTAAAGATGACACTTAAAACATCCACGGTATTCATATGTCGATCATTTAGGCATCCGAAAGACAAGTTATTAGGGTTGAAAAGAAAGAAAGTGTTAGCACCAGAATTGGCCACTAACACCCAAAGAAAGATTTGTGTAGAGAGATTAATGAAGATATAAAATTAAAATAGAGGAATATATGCAAAATTAATTGCAAAAAACTGGAACACTAGATTTATATTAGTTTGGCGTAACTGCCTACGTCCACTTTGAGTTTAATCTTTATTGTTGTTTCAAATAATTGAATACATATACAATCCGTATGCCAACAACTTGAATGTAAGTTCTTACTGAAAAAGAACAAGTCCTAGAAATGGCAGAGTCTCCCCAATGTTCCGAAAAAAAGGTCTCTTTCACTGTGTAACTACCCAGAATTCCTGTCATTTGAAATTCATATATTTAATTGATTTTAAATATTAACAAGTAAAATTTGTAAGTCGAACAAATTTTATTTCGAATATCTAGATTTAATTGGATAATTAAATCGATAATTTAATATTTGAAATTACAGAAATAATTGGAAATTGGGTTTAATGTGATTAAAATTGATTTGTAAAGTTTTATTAAATCATATTGGAGTTAGAATGATGTTATAGAACTTTTAAAATTGAATTAAAAGTTAATTTATGGAAATTGAATATTTTAATATTTAATTGATGAGTAAAAATAGCCTTTTTTCAAACAGTCTCGGATTTCGACGAAACCAGTTTCATCGGATCCGTAATGTTATATTATTGTAATATTTCAAATTTCGTGTCCATCGGATTTATGATTTGTCCGGGGCAAGCTAAAACGCACTGAAATCGGTTTAAGTGAATTTTGAATTTAAATAGTCAATTTGAAAAGCTATCTTCCAAATACTTTCGAATTGGCTCCCGATATGTATTCCATTGCATTTGAAATAGGGGTAAAACATTATAAACACCAGGCTGCATGCTTCGTTTGGAGTTTGGAAAAATCTCGGATGAATAGTGTTTTGGCAATTTTCTATACAGGACTTCATAATTCATTATTTTCACAAACCCTAACTCAATTAGGTCTAGCCGCCATTTTCATTTCCATGGCCAGAATTTAATCTCGTTCTTCCCACGATCTCTTCTAATCCATCTACTTTCAACAAAAAGTTTCAACTACAAAGTGTTAGAGCTAGTCGTGATCTTCAAATCCATACGGGTAAGTCGACGAATCGTCGACCATAGGTGGAGTTTCTTGCCCACGTTCGGCTGTGGGTTGCGCACGTTTTTCTATGCACAGAGGGGGCCAAGCTCGACATACTCTTGGCTGAAGGTGGAGGCGTGGTCAAGCTTCGAAACCATGGTAGTTGATCGTCGTTGAAGTCGACGAGGTGGTTGCGTTAATTCATGAATGGAGCGGCGGCTATGGGTTGTCTTCGACCTGGAGGAACGTGCAATGAGGAAGAGAGAATATGCGGCCTTGATCCTAGGGTTTGAAAATGGACGGCCTGATTTAATCTAAGGTTTAAAATAAATATAAGTATGTAAATCGATTTATTTAAAATCATACAAACTTTGAAACATCATATCTTTTTGATACGAGGACCGTTTTAGACGAAACGAATTGTGTTGGAATCGTATGGACGAATACTACGCGATGGAGCTGGATTGGAGTTGATTGGAGCTAGTGTGAATTTTGGGTAAAATTAAATGTGTGTTTAATTTTATTCGCAATAAAGCGTTGAAACTGCTATTGGAAGCAAGGTGAGAACTTCTCACTCAATCGAATTTGTTACAATTTAAATTTTAAATAGTTAAATCTAAAATTGATTGATTGTGTGATTGAATGATAAATTGCTATATGTTGTATTGAAATAGACCCTATACGCCGCATATTAAGCGGAGGTAATTATATTAAACACATATACCGCGATATTCCACCGTGAAGTGGAATTAGTATTATATATGTACTTGGAGTTGATTTCCCACATTATATAGCGGATGAGACTCTATTGCGCCGCATAATAGCAGATAATATTTTATATAAACCCATGTACCGTGATATCCTGTCTTGAAACAGGATTGGTATTGTGCTAACATCTGTGGATGCAGGGAAACAGGTTGGAGGGATCCAACCGGATTCCTCAAGTAATTGAATTTGTTTCAATGTTGCGTGTTGATTTTTTCTATGATCTCTGTGTGATTAAAATCGTTGAAGGCTAAAATTTAGCTGAATATAATTTTGGTATCGTTAGATACCGGAAATATATTAAAAAAATTATTTTTAAAAATTCAGGTTGGGGGTTTATATTAAAATTTATTTTTTAAGGACGGGATAAATTTAAAAGAAGGAATTCTAAAATAATAAAGTTTTATTTTTAATCTTATTGAATAAAATTTCAAAATATGGGAATAACTTTAATGAATGGATTTCGGGTAATATTATTCAAAGGTTGAAGAATCTATTCAAAATATGGATTTTAAAGAGTTTGAAAAATAAAAAAAATTGTTTTCTTTAAAAGGAATTTTTTTTCAAAGGAAATTAAATTTGAAATCCATTTGGGAATTGATTTTTGGTGATTGAATTTAAATCTTTTGAAAATCCATTTGGAAATTTATTTGGTGTTTTGAAAAAACTTTGGAATCAATTTTAAAATTGATTGGGGGTTTAGTAGAAATTGATTTCAATTTGAGATTAGAATGAAATTCACTTAGTGTTTAATTTATTGGGAAATCAATATGGAATTTGATTTGGTTGTTTTTTGAAATCAATTGAAAAATTGAATTGTTGTTGCAAAGTAAATATTTGAAATCGATTTGAAAATCGTATATCAGTGGATATTTGGAAATTTAAATTCACCATGGAATTTATAAGGGAAAAGGAAATTTGTTTAAAAATAAACATTGATTTATTTTTGAAGTGTGGAAATAAATTTACGGATTTGGAACGTAAATTTAAAATTAATCGATAAGGATTTATTTAATTGGTTTAAATGAACCATTTTGTAATGAAAGTGTATTCTCCCTGGAAAGCCGAATAAAATTTCTAAATAGCTTCGAAATATATATATATATATATATATACATATATATAATTCTAGAATTTGTTTCGAAAAGGATACTTTGGAGAAATTAACTTCTTAAATTGTTTTAAATCCTTTAAGTAAAGATTTATCAAGTTGATATAGAAATGATTATTTCTAAGATTTAATCAATAATAGTTTTAGAAAATAGTAATTTAAATAGTTATACTCTATTTACTAATTTTGTTTTGAAAATTAGTTTGGACTTAAGTTATATGTAATATTGGTATAATATTTTTATAACTAATATTTTAAGTAAAGTGTTTAAAGAAAAATAGATTTATTTCAAAGTGTTTTTCCGTTATATTTTGGATAAGTATTGTAAATTATTTTAAAGTATTTGAACTTGGCGGATTTCCAGTGCAAATGAAAAAATATTTGGAAGTGTTTTCGCGTAAGGAAAATGATTTGAAATTTGTTTTCAAAAGTTGTAAAGGTGAAAAGTAATTTGAAATTTGTTTTCAAATGGTTGAAGTGTGAAAAATATATCTTATAAAGATATTTTTGGAAAATAAATAATTTGGAAAATTATTTGGAATCTAGTGATGTTGTGCATATCTATTGATAGTTAAATAACCGACTATCAATATTTACCTTTAAATGGGTATTTGTTGTGATTTGCTTGAATTTGAATGCTACACTTATTTTAAAATAAGCGCTCGTTATTTGGTTTAGCCGGGAGAAGACCTTTGGGTCATGAATCCCATTCCGGATAGTGATACATCGTAATGGATAGAATTTGAAGACCAGCGTTGAAGACTGGATATTTTCAAAAATGGAAGGATACCATCGAATGTCTCTACATCGGCTGATCTCTGATATAGAGATTTTATCACCCTTTGTGATGGGAACTCCAGACGTGATTAGTGAATATCTGGATTGCAAGGGCTTCTTTTGGAAGTGCCTTCGGTTCCGTTCGATCCCGGAACGGACTTGTATGGATGTGTGTCTGACGTTACAGTTTGAGATGTAAAGCCGATTTCTATCAAATACATTTCTGTTGGTGGTGGAGAATGTATTCTCTTAGCTTAACACCCTTCTCTGAGACATATGAGCTCTATGTAGTTGATGGTTGCTAGTGATACATTCCCAATTTGGTAATGTAGCATACGAAGTGCTTCCGATCATTTGTTGATCAAAGCATAGCTTTTATGAAAAGCGTAGCTTTGTGGACGGGACTTCGTCGGACCTCACACCCCGGATTGGTCGAAACAGGAAGAATGCAGCAAGGTTTTAGGGGGTAGCGCCCCTTAGGGTATGTTCATTTCCTTCTGGATAGAGGTGGTATCGTGGCATGGAGCCCAGATACTTAACCTATGTTGTTGCTGCAAAATTATTACTTTGTGGTTGTTGGTATTGAGGATCCTCGGATAAAGGTTGTTTACAACCGGGGAATGACATACTCGTGTCAGTAGTTACCTACTTTTGCAGAGGTAACCCGGCCTTGTGTTGGCAGAGATCCGGTTAGGTTCTCGAGGCGTCTTTCCAGAGGCGTACCCATGTGGCAATGGGAAGTTCCTTGGCCTGATCATTTGTTGAAAATCCAAAGAAACAATACAAGCGTTGTACGGTTTTAGTTGTAGAACCTGCCATCTAATATGGTAGCTATAGTAGGCATACTATAATGGTACCTATGCTGGCTAAGATTAAAATTGTACTTTCGAAATGTTTTCCTGCACTTTGCACTTACAGTAATAATATCAAAGAAATTGGCGTATCCAGCATGTTTGACTATCATAAGGAGAAATCTCCTCCAATTCTGCGTTTGCATTGTGTGTATGGCGGGAGGCCTTATGGTAGTAACATTTTCTAAAATGATTGCAGATCTATTTTAAATATTTCTTTGTTTTTTTTAAAGATAAACTGTTTTAAGTTCTTACACCAGTCCCATGACTGATCTGGAGTTTATTGTTCCCTTCCTAAACTCTAGGTTCCCAACCATTTCCACACGGGCAGCCTAGAGTCAGGTTATCAAGATATTCTGGAATTCAGGAGGTGTCGTACCCTACATTACATGTCGTACCCTACATTACTTCATTCACATTCATTATCGACTATGTCGATCCCTCTCTTATATAGACTAAACCATATCCTTTCGACATCCCGCCTTGTCCATCTATCAACTTGTTCCATCTGGGCCAAATATAACTGTTCGGACATTATATCTTGGTCATGTGCTATTGTTTCATGATCATCCTTCTCATCAACAGTAGAGTTTGGCCTTGCAATTAGTCCAATATAGCTGGGTCATAGCACTGGGTAACACTTGCCCGCTAAAGTACAACCAATGTACTAGGGCATAAGTCTATCCAACTTTCTGGTTGATCTCTATTCCTTTATCGATCTACAATAGTACAAGCCTGATGTCGTACTCTGTTAGTATGCATACATTTGGTCATGTGAAATTTATAGTTTTTCTTCTAATTTAATTTTAAACTAGATCATTTCAAGCGAAACTACCACTTCGGTCAATTTCTAAAAGTTGAATCCTTAAATCTCTTCCGTATATGTTCACACACTTCGTTATTGGCGCTCGGACGTGTTTGGGCGTTTGTAGGTCGTTGCTGAGTCTAATAGTTCTATGTACATTTACATTTTCAATTGAACCCCCACGACGACGATTATTTGTTATTCCCTACTTGCTTGCCACTTCTTTATTTTCATTTCCCATTTCATGCATAACTACCATTCACGCATCCCTTTTATTTATTTTATATTACATTATTATATATATTTATATTTATATTTATATTTATTTATATAGGAGGGGTCGACATTCGGTATGCCGATTCCTTGGTGAGTCTACATGGATAGGGATCGGCGAGCCCTGAGGTTGATCCCTTTTCAATCTCGTAACCAAGTCACCTGGGATGAGCGGTTCCTCTTCCTCCCAAACAAGCCTGTATATAACCCCATTCTCCTTCTCCCTATTACCTTCCCTTCATATTATTGCTCTTAATCCATACTTTGATGTTTTACTGTCTCTATTTACCTTCACACTTTCAAACTCCCCTTCCCACGAATCCTTATCATCGAAAATCCCAACAACGTTCTTCCAACTCGAGACCTTAGCATCAAGTACAAATTTGAACAATTCCTTCAAGGCCACTTCCCCACAATCATTGATTCTCAATTCTGAGCTCTCCCCCCTTTAGTTTATCCTGACATACATATATGTAGGTAAGAATTCTCCTTTATTTGCATTATTGGGTTGCGAATCTCGAGATTGGATGGGTTCGAGTGTTGTCTAGGTGCATGATTTAGAAACTAGTGTTGGGAGATTAGGATAAGGAAGAGAAGAAGGGGGAGATGGAGAAAAAGATGAAGAGGAAAGATGGTTTAGGCAAGATGGCATTGAAAGAGGTTGAGCCATAGAGGGATCGGTGAGGAATCGAGTGAAATAATAGAGGTTTAGTACAAAGTGATTTTGGCGAGGGGTTGGTACACTGATATATTGGTGCAAGATTGGTGTTAGCAACTTAATTGGAGGGTTCGGTAATGGTATTTGAAATATAAGGATCAACAAGAGGGTGGAAAATAGGGATCGGCATAGAGGCTGGGACGTAGATGGGTATAAAGGCTAGGGGTAAGTGCTCGGTACAAGGAGTTAAGGGATCGGCATTGACTATGGATGGTAGCTTAACTCAAGTTATTCAAACACTGAACTACACACTTCCTTGACTAAATATAATGACTTAGATGGTTGGACTTATGCGGTAATGAGCATACTTCTGGACTTCTTGTGTTAAACTGAACAAAGAACTGACTAATAAACTTAGATAAACTTCACAGCTCAATAGTTGATGACCGATCCTAAAGCTCTCATTGTCGATCAAATTCTTCGTCGATTGAGACGGTCAACAATGACGGTATCTCTAGACAAGACTCCAAGCCTTAACATCTCATTCTTATTTTCTTGATTTCAAACTATCTATGCTTGTTTCACACTGCATTGCACTAGTTCACACACAACACGGGGGGAACAGGTTATTATTTCTAATATTGATTGTCCACTTAGTATAGCTGACATAGATCTCAAATTGCATAGAGTGCCTAACCATAATGTCTTTTGAATCGGCTACGAGATCAAGCTCCGCCACCTTATCTGATAAACCTGCTCAAGCTTATCAAACATAATAATTAAGGGCATCTGACCCACAAATAAATCTCTTCTCCAACATTTCAGTTGTTCCTAAAGAGGTTGTTAGTTCGGTCCCCGATGCCATTGAAGGCACTATCATTGTAAACAACCCGGACTACTCACAAGCATCTAGAATCGGTGAAGCCACTCTCCACCGATTATGTTTCACCGAGGCTAGACAAACCTTACTTGCCCCCAGCCAGATATACATCTTGCAACAAGTTCATGTGCTGGGTCGGATGCATGCCGCCCTTCAACTCCTTCGTTTAGGAAGTGTTGGGATACCTGGGGATTGCTCCTACCCAACTGCATCCTAATAGTTATGCCTTCATTTATGGCAACTTTCTTCTCTTTATGAACGTCCTATTCCTTCCGCCAACTCCTGAGGACATTAGATACATCTACAATTTCAAAAGATGGACTGGGAGTCCTTCATATGTCTTTCTTGAGCCCTCACCCAAATGCCAAGTCTTAATAGGCGCATAGAACAAGCTCTCTCTATCCAAACATGAGTGGTTCTCTATGTGGTGTCCTCCTGGATTTGTAAGAAGATGGTTGGAAGGACGTAACTATTATCCCTGTCTCTGTCTTTAGTTCAAAGATTCAAGTCACAACTTCTTTCTTAAATATACTAATATCTCTAGTTCTTTTAGCTATCCACCCTCTACCTGAAGGCATCGAATATTCTAGGTCCATCGCGGCCATTTGTGCTACTCCCGTTGAGGATTAGGACATCAAACTCCTTTTCACGGATGAGCTGATCTCATTATATAGGCTGTTGGAAGACGGTCGCAAATCGGACTTCTCGGTAGTAAAGTGGTCCCGAGAATTGCTATCAAAAGAAGGATTGAAACAAGTGACCCCGTGGTGCCCTTTATTGAGGGAACTCGGGAAGACAATGAAGAGGGAGAGATTAGGGAATCTCAAGATGTTGGGCCGACATGCGAACATGTAGGCCCTGAGAAAGTGCCGGTAGTCGAAGCGCTGCAAACCAGCCAAATGCAAACTCCCTCGAAGAGGAGAAAAAGGTTGGTGTGCAAGCGATGAAAGAGCAAGGCTAGGGAAAATCCAAAATTCATCATAACCCCAATCGAAAAAAGTCATCTTCCCATCAAATGGAAAGTTCGCTAAAGGGACTCGTCGATTTCGATTCTGGATGATATATTAAATTACAATTTTTCTAATATTGAAGTCGAAAGGCTTAACTCTCCCACTAGAAGCGGTGAAGGCATGCAACCTTCCAATAGAGGGAAGGAAACTTCAACGAGTAAAGCCAATGTTACCAGTCCATTGGGGGAAAACACTAGGATACACACAAACAACTACACTCCACCATACACTCTGATTAATTCCTTGTGTTACAACTTCTAATATGCTGCTACTTAGCTCTTTTACAGGTGCAATGTCACACTCTCACACTTTTGACCGTCTCTAGGGTTCTTCTACTTACTATTGCTCTAGCCGAGACTCCAAATCTAGAAGACACATAGACAGAGACGAAGGGCGAGACAAAGACTATTATTCTTGAGAATCTTCTTCATCCTCCAGACAGAAATCTCTAGCACACACTCCCCGCCATGATGATCCATCAAACCTTCCCGCTCATAGCTGAGATAAGTCCTCATGCCGAGGTTCTCAAGCTGTTGCGCCTCACAACCAACTTCCTGGGTCATCCAGTTCAAGGCAATCACTTGAGTGTCATTCCAACAAGCATCCACTTGCTACTTCTGATCCGCTCCCACCGGTTCCTGCTCATGATCTTACCACAACGGAAAAATTGGCTGAACTCAAATCTAATTTTCCAAAAATTTACTTTGATGGACTCAAGTTCCTCCCCTCCACACATGTCATCCCTGGAAGTGCCAAAGAGAGCTCATTAGCATGTATGAATGTCATGTACGTCCAACATGAATGAATTGTTTATTCACTTAACCGGGAGAAATCTCCAAAGTTTCCATCGAGTGCCAACATGAAATTAATTGCCTTAAGTTGGAGGCTATTTATGATAAAGACATCATCAAACATCAAGATGCTAAAATGCTTGAATATAAAGCCCAACTTGCCATGGCAGAGAAGAATGTGAAAGAAACGACAGAGGCTGTAAGTCGTTTGGAGACCTCACAAAAAAAGGAACTGGATGTAGTGCTCCATTGCAGTGGCACTCTTTCCCTAGTGAGGGACTCCTTATAAAAGGATAAATATGTCTTAGATCATAGTGTTGAGGAGCTTGAAAATTATTGTACAAAGAGAGGGAGAAAAAATCAAGGCACAGGAAGAATCACGGAGATACTGCAAGGAGATCTATGAGGCGGGAAAGTAAAAAGAGAAACTTGATGAACAACTTTCCCAGATCGAAGCCTTGAAAGAAATAGCCCACGAAGGGCAAAAAAGGAGTGCTAGAAGAAGCTAACTCCCTGGTGGAAGCTGCCTCCGAGTCCGGTAGAGAAGAAATCAAGAACTCGTTCGATCCACTCATCGTCAAATATAATGCAAAGTTCTTCTTCATCGTGACTTGACTTTTCTAGGCGATGACTACTTTAATTGCTCGTTGAAGCCTTATCACCAAAATCAAGAGGGAAGATATGGGAGTGGTAGAACTCAATGAAGAGGCACTTGTGCAAGAAGTGCTCTGAGGAAATGAGCCGTTTGACCTGGCCGTCGCGAAGCTTCAGTTCTTTAAGGCTCCTATACCTAACAAAGAAGAGAGGACATTTCTGGGTCCTCTGGAACTGATCTCAAGGATCCTTCTCTTACTCAGATGGTTGGAACATCGTCTTCTCAGCCTTCGAAGCAACATATCGGTTATGATCCAAACAGAACTGGCCTTGGTCCACAAATGCTATCTTCCATTCTCGAAGGGAGCACTCCAGTGACCACTGAGAGCAAATCGAATGTTGGTATAGCTGCGTAGAATTTCCTTAAATTCAGCCATTTATTGCTTTTGGCACATAACGGTCATTGACTAATGCCTTTGCTTTAACTAACTTTTGCAGATCATCTCGGTCCAGAGCAAACTCCTAGGAGCAATGTCGCCATGGAGCAACAAGATAAAGTGGTCGAGGCTCTGACTGCTGCAAATACTCTAGGGACCAACGCTTGAGTCGTCGGTGCACATAAGGAGGATAAGCCTGAGGACGCATCCCTTGGCGAAGAGTGGGACGATGTATTCATCACGGGCACCTCAGAGATCACTGCCAAAAGCAGTATAAAGGAGTAGACTGAAGAGGAAGAGAGATCAAAGCATAAAGTTAAAACGTAGCCCATTGATGTCGCAGTCGAAGATCCTATTCTTGCAACTTTGCAGGTCATTCTACCCAGTGGGACAATTCCTATTGAAATTTCTCCTTCTTCAAGGCCACTTCCCCACAATCATTGATTCTCAATTCTGAGCTCTCCCCCCTTTAGTTTATCCTGACATACATATATGTAGGTAAGAATTCTCCTTTATTTGCATTATTGGGTTGCGAATCTCGAGATTGGATGGGTTCGAGTGTTGTCTAGGTGCATGATTTAGAAACTAGTGTTGGGAGATTAGGATAAGGAAGAGAAGAAGGGGGAGATGGAGAAAAAGATGAAGAGGATAGATGGTTTAGGCAAGATGGCATTGAAAGAGGTTGAGCCATAGAGGGATCGGTGAGGAATCGAGTGAAATAATAGAGGTTTAGTACAAAGTGATTTTGGCGAGGGGTTGGTACACTGATATATTGGTGCAAGATTGGTGTTAGCAACTTAATTGGAGGGTTCGGTAATGGTATTTGAAATATAAGGATCAACATAGAGGGTGGAAAATAGGGATCGGCATAGAGGCTGGGACGTAGATGGGTATAAAGGCTAGGGGTAAGTGCTCGGTACAAGGAGTTAAGGGATCGGCATTGACTATGGATGGTAGCTTAACTCAAGTTATTCAAACACTGAACTACACACTTCCTTGACTAAATATAATGACTTAGATGGTTGGACTTATGCGGTAATGAGCATACTTCTGGACTTCTTGTGTTAAACTGAACAAAGAACTGACTAATAAACTTAGATAAACTTCACAGCTTAATAGTTGATGACCGATCCTAAAGCTCTCATTGTCGATCAAATTCTTCGTCGATTGAGACGGTCAACAATGACGGTATCTCTAGAGAAGACTCCAAGCCTTAACATCTCATTCTTATTTTCTTGATTTCAAACTATCTATGCTTGTTTCACACTGCATTGCACTAGTTCACACACAACACGGGGGGAACAGGTTATTATTTCTAATATTGATTGTCCACTTAGTATAGCTGACATAGATCTCAAATTGCATAGAGTGCCTAACCATAATGTCTTTTGAATCGGCTACGAGATCAAGCTCCGCCACCTTATCTGATAAACCTGCTCAAGCTTATCAAACATAATAATTAAGGGCATCTGACCCACAAACAAATCTCTTCTCCAACATTTCAGTTGTTCCTACAGAGGTTGTTAGTTCGGTCCCCGATGCCATTGAAGGCACTATCATTGTAAACAACCCGGACTACTCACAAGCATCTAGAATCGGTGAAGCCACTCTCCACCGATTATGTTTCACCGAGGCTAGACAAACCTTACTTGCCCCCAGCCAGATATACATCTTGCAACAAGTTCATGTGCTGGGTCGGATGCATGCCACCCTTCAACTCCTTCGTTTAGGAAGTGTTGGGATACCTGGGGATTGCTCCTACCCAACTGCATCCTAATAGTTATGCCTTCATTTATGGCAACTTTCTTCTCTTTATGAACGTCCTATTCCTTCCGCCAACTCCTGAGGACATTAGATACATCTACAATTTCAAAAGATGGACTGGGAGTCCTTCATATGTCTTTCTTGAGCCCTCACCCAAATGCCAAGTCTTAATAGGCGCATAGAACAAGCTCTCTCTATCCAAACATGAGTGGTTCTCTATATGGTGTCCTCCTGGATTTGTAAGAAGATGGTTGGAAGGACGTAACTGTTATCCCTGTCTCTGTCTTTAGTTCAAAGATTCAAGTCGCAACTTCTTTCTTAAATATACTAATATCTCTAGTTCTTTTAGCTATCCACCCTCTACCTGAAGGCATCGAATATTCTAGGTCCATCGCGGCCATTTGTGCTACTCCCGTTGAGGATTAGGACATCAAACTCCTTTTCATGGATGAGCTGATCTCATTATATAGGCTGTTGGAAGACGGTCGCAAATCGGACTTCTCGGTAGTAAAGTGGTCCCGAGAATTGCTATCGAAAGAAGGATTGAAACAAGTGACCCCGTGGTGCCCTTTATTGAGGGAACTCGGGAAGACATTGAAGAGGGAGAGATTAGGGAATCTCAAGATGTTGGGCCGACATGCGAACATGTAGGCCCTGAGAAAGTGCCGGTAGTCGAAGCGCTGCAAACCAGCCAAATGCAAACTCCCTCGAAGAGGAGAAAAAGGTTGGTGTGCAAGCGATGAAAGAGCAAGGCTAGGGAAAATCCAAAATTCATCATAACCCCAATCGAAAAAAGTCATCTTCCCATCAAATGGAAAGTTCGCTAAAGGGACTCGTCGAATTCGATTCTGGATGATATATTAAATTACAATTTTGCCAATATTGAAGTCGAAAGGCTTAACTCTCCCACTAGAAGCGGTGAAGGCATGCAACCTTCCAATAGAGGGAAGGAAACTTCAATGAGTAAAGCCAATGTTACCAGTCCATTGGGGGAAAACACTAGGATACACACAAACAACTACACTCCACCATACACTCGTGATTAATTCCTTGTGTTACAACTTCTAATATGCTGCTACTTAGCTCTTTTACAGGTGCAATATCACACTCTCACACTTTTGACCGTCTCTAGGGTTCTTCTACTTACTATTGCTCTAGCCGAGACTCCAAATCTAGAAGACACATAGACAGAGACGAAGGGCGAGACAAAGACTATTATTCTTGAGAATCTTCTTCATCCTCCAGACAGAAATCTCTAGCACACACTCCCCGCCATGATGATCCATCAAACCTTCCCGCTCATAGCTGAGATAAGTCCTCATGCCGAGGTTCTCAAGCTGTTGCGCCTCACAACCAACTTCCTGGGTCATCCAGTTCAAGGCAATCACTTGAGTGTCATTCCAACAAGCATCCACTTGCTACTTCTGATCCGCTCCCACCGGTTCCTGCTCATGATCTTACCACAACGGAAAAATTGGCTGAACTCAAAGCTAATTTTCCAAAAATTTACTTTGATGGACTCAAGTTCCTCCCATCCACACATGTCATCCCTGGAAGTGCCAAAGAGAGCTCATTAGCATGTATGAATGTCATGTACGTCCAACATGAATGAATTGTTTATTCACTTAACCGGGAGAAATCTCCAAAGTTTCCATCGAGTGCCAACATGAAATTAATTGCCTTAAGTTGGAGGCTATTTATGATAAAGACATCATCAAACATCAAGATGCTAAAATGCTTGAATATAAAGCCCAACTTGCCATGGCAGAGAAGAATGTGAAAGAAACGACAGAGGCTGTAAGTCGTTTGGAGACCTCGCAAAAAAAGGAACTGGATGTAGTGCTCCATTGCAGTGGCACTCTTGCCCTAGTGAGGGACTCCTTATAAAAGGATAAATATGTCTTAGCTCATAGTGTTGAGGAGCTTGAAAATTATTGTACAAAGAGAGGGAGAAAAAATCAAGGCACAGGAAGAATCACGGAGATACTGCAAGGAGATCTATGAGGCGGGAAAGTAAAAAGAGAAACTTGATGAACAACTTTCCCAGATCGAAGCCTTGAAAGAAATAGCCCACGAAGGGCAAAAAAGGAGTGCTAGAAGAAGCTAACTCCCTGGTGGAAGCTGCCTCCGAGTCCGGTAGAGAAGAAATCAAGAACTCGTTCGATCCACTCATCGTCAAATATAATGCAAAGTTCTTCTTCATCGTGACTTGACTTTTCTAGGCGATGACTACTTTAATTGCTCGTTGAAGCCTTATCACCAAAATCAAGAGGGAAGATATGGGAGTGGTAGAACTCAATGAAGAGGCACTTGTGCAAGAAGTGCTCTGAGGAAATGAGCCGTTTGACCTGGCCGTCGCGAAGCTTCAGTTCTTTAAGGCTCCTATACCTAACAAAGAAGAGAGGACATTTCTGGGTCCTCTGGAACTGATCTCAAGGATCCTTCTCTTACTCAGATGGTTGGAACATCGTCTTCTCAGCCTTCGAAGCAACATATCGGTTATGGTCCAAACAGAACTGGCCTTGGTCCACAAATGCTATCTTCCATTCTCGAAGGGAGCACTCCAGTGACCACTGAGAGCCAATCGAATGTTGGTATAGCTGCGTAGAATTTCCTTAAATTCAGCCATTTATTGCTTTTGGCACATAACGGTCATTGACTAATGCCTTTGCTTTAACTAACTTTTGCAGATCATCTCGTTCCAGAGCAAACTCCTAGGAGCAATGTCGCCATGGAGCAACAAGATAAAGTGGTCGAGGCTCTGACTGTTGCAAATACTCTAGGGACCAACGCTTGAGTCGTCGATGCACTTGAGGAGGATAAGCCTGAGGACGCATCCCTTGGCGAAGAGTGGGACGATGTATTCATCACGGGCACCTCAGAGATCACTGCCAAAAGCAGTATAAAGGAGTAGACTGAAGAGGAAGAGAGATCAAAGCATAAAGTTAAAACGTAGCCCATTGATGTCGCAGTCGAAGATCCTATTCTTGCAACTTTGCAGGTCATTCTACCCAGTGGGACAATTCCTATTGAAATTTCTCCTTCTTCAGGCATCTCCACTAAGGGTAGCAAAGGGTCCCAGAAATGATGCTCAACCGTTTCTACTCCTGAAAAACCGAAGAAGGAGAAGAAGTTGAAGAATTAGTTAGCGTTTTATGTCGTTATATATAGTTTGCATATGTTAGACGTGTGTTTCTTTTCTTAGTAGTAGGTGCACGGGCGTGGATCTCGAACTTTTGAATAATTTGTAATGAATTTTTGAGATAGTGAATAAAAGTTTTTGTTTTTGACTAGTCATCACATGAATTATTACTTCAACAGTAGAGTAATTACTTCCCATTTCATGTACTTGTAATAATTTTTACAAGTCTCATTAATAATTCACTATCTCCATCTCAAAGCCTCTCTGTAGACGTCGTCTTAAGTCGTAAGCAACGCCAAGTCGAAACTGGAATGAATGATTATGTCTTGAGCTAAAAGTTTGAGTCTCTTCCATCGATTTGAGATTGGAATTCGTGGTATAGAGAACAGTCGAATCCGTCCATCCACCCGTTGAGTTTTCGAGTTAGCCTGCAATCTGGGAATTGGATTTTTTCGTAGGTGGTTAGCTATATTCCAATCACTCATGCTCCAATCCATGCTTTAAAGACTTTGAGTTTTCATCACAGGCAATCGCGTTTTCGCCCGTGGCAGTCGTTTTTCTGTTGAATGATTTATACTCCAGTCCACAGTTGGGGACTTTAAGTTTTCTAGTCTGCGGTCAGGGACTTAAAATTTTCTGCTCCGCGGTTGGGGACTTAGAATTTTTGTCATGGGTAGTCGTGTTTCCGCCCGAAAGGTTTATACTCTAATCCGCAGCTGAGGACTTAGAATTTTTGTTGTGGGCAGTCGTGTTTCCGCCCGAATTGTTTATATTCTAGTCCGCATTTGGGGACTTGAAGTTTTCTAGCCCACGGTTGGGGACTTAGAGTTTCTCATCGTCAGCAACCGGTGTTCCTTATTGCAAGCTTCGCTCTTTGATTCGTCTACGGGAATCGCCAACCAAGAAAACCTACAAAGCTTACCTCATTCGATCCCATCGAGGATTGGTATGATTGGTCGATTTCAAACTACGTGAATCTGTTCGCACATTGCAAATATTGATATCAATCAGTTTCATCACATACATAGCATAAAATGTAATAATAGTAGCTCATGTAAAGGAAGCTTCAAGATTTTATTCATCATATGAAAGGGAACGTAATAACTTGTCTTATTACGCATTGATGAGGTTAAACGCCAAAGAAAAAGTCGAAGGAAACTAGTACTGAAATACAAAAGAAATGGTCTAGGTGAAATAGTGTCGTAAATGCTTTCTATTCCACGCTCTTGGAAGTGTCACTCCATCAACGGTTGCTAGCTTGAAAATTCCTTCTCCAAGCCTCTGTTCAATGGCATAAGGTCCTTCCAGTGTCGGATTCATGTGCGATGGGACCAGAAAAACTCAGTTTAGGACAAGATCGCCAACTTTGAAGGTTCTCAATCGAACTTTCATGTTGTAATATTGGGCAATTCGATGTCGGTGTGCAGCTGCTCTCAAATCGGCCTCCTCGCTTTCTCATCAATAAAGTCCAAAGATTCCAAGAGAAGATCTTGGTTCGTTTTGGGGTCATAGTAAGTCACTCTATGAGAGCAGACTTCGAGTTCCACTGGATAACTGCTTCGGCTCTGTAAGCAAGAATGAATGGAGTATGGTCGGTCGTGGACTTGTGAGTGATCCTGTAGGCCCAAAGTGTCATAGGAAGCTCATCCACCCACCTTCCTCTCGCCTTCTCCAAATGGTTTTTCAAAATAGATTTGATAATCTTGTTTATAGCTTCGACCTGTCCACTCACCTAAGGATGAGTGACCAACGCAAACCTCTTCACAACACGATACCTTCGACAAAATTCTTTAAATTCAGCGCTATTGAATAGAGTCCCGTTGTCAGTCACGATAGTTCGTGGAAGACCGAAATGACATATGATGTTTCGGACAACAAAGTTGAAATTTTCTTAGTTGTAATCATGGCTAACGGCTCCGCCTCAGCCCATTTAGTGAAGTTGTCAACCACAACAATCGCGTACTTTGCACCACCTTTGGAGATTGGTAGAGAGTCGATGATGTCGATACCTCCACATAGAAAATGGCTATGGACTAACCATTTGTGTGATCTCCGTCAGTGGGGCTCTTGGCACTTTTGCATATATCTGGCATTTGTTACATCGTCTCACATAATCAGCAGCATCCTGGTTCACAATTGGCCAGTTGTATCCATAACGGAGTATCTTTTTTGCAAAAGTTTGCCCTCCAGTGTGATTGCCACATTCCCCTTCATGAACTTCTTTTAAGACACTCTTTATCTCATCGTGGGCGATATACTGGAGTAAGAGAACAAAAAACCCATTTTGTACGTAGTCCCTTCCTGTATAATATACTGTGAAGCTTTGCGAAGGACTTGTTGCTTTTTGTTTCTCTTCTCTGGCAAAATTCCATGCAACAAGTATTATTTAAATGGAGTCATCCATGATTCCCTCTCAGGCTCCATTTCCAACACTTGGTCAACTTCCATCATACTTATACTTAGGGTGTGCAATATCTTGACTGGAACCAAGCCCATCTGTTGCACATCAACAGTACTCGCGAGCTTTGCCAATGAATCAGCTTCTCCATTCTGCTCAACGTGATATGCGAGATGTCATGGTATTCGATATCCGCCAACAGCTCCTGAACTCGGGTAAGATATGGGGAAAGTCATGGCCCCTTAGCCTGAAAAATTTCCTTTACCTAATATACCACTAGTTTTGAGTCACAAAGATTTCAAGAGACTTTACTCCAAGCCCCCTAGCGAGTTTTAACCCAGCGATCAATGGCCATATTCGGCTTCGTTATTTGTAGCAGGAAAATCAAGCTTCAAAGCATAGCAAATTGACCGGTTCTCAGGGGTTACGAGAACAATCCTAGCTCCGAAGAAATGATCATTGGATGCTCCGTCAGTGGACATCTTCCATCATATAGTAGGGATTACTCCATCCTCTGGAGGCCCTTCCTGAATGGTAAACTCCGCTATGAAGTCTGCCAACGCTTATCCCTGAATATCTCTTCACAAAAAATATGTAGTATCGAATTGGCTGAGCTCAATGTTCCATTTAAGTAACCTTCTAGATGTCTCAGGTCATTGTAGGACCTATCGCAATGGCTGGTCGGTATACACGTTGAATGGATAGGCCTAGAAATATAGGTGAAGCTTGCACGACACGATCACCAAGCAGTACGTCGGTTTGTCTCTCTTCGAGTAGTTTCTTTCTATCCCCGTTAATTGTTTACTGATGTAATGTACCGGTCTCTGAATCAGGTTCTCCTCACATTCAAGGCGGCACTTATAGCATGTGGCGATAGATCTAAGTAAATATACAACTCCTCATGATCTACCATCTTTGCCAAGACAGAGGGTCTCTCTAAATGATCCAAAAGCTCGGAATGCGCCTTCATAGCCTTGGGCCCACTCGAAATTGCTCTTTTCTTTCCTTAACAAATAGAAGGAAGGGATGTATTTATCGGTCGCTTTGGAGATGAACCAACTCAAAGCAGTGACCTCCCCATTCAAACTCTGCACTTGTTTAAAGGTTTCAGGCGCTTGTATATCCCGAATGGCTTGAATCTTTTCTGGATTAACTTCAATTCCTTGAGCATTGACAATAAAGCCCAAGAACTTCCCCGACGCAACACTGAATGATCATTTCAAAGGATTGATTTTCATGTTATAGAATCAAAGGATATCGAACATCTCTACTAAGTCTTGAATGTGGTCATTTGATCATCGTGACTTCACGAGCATATCATCCACATAGACTTCCATCGTCCTCCTAATTCGATCCTTAAACATTCGGTTAACCAAACGTTGATAGGTTGCTACAACGTTCTTTAATCCGAACAATATCACTACATAGCAATATAACCCAACATCCATTATAAAACTGGTATGTTCCTAGCCTGGACATGCATTGAGATTTGGTTATATCCGAGTGCGCATCCATAAATGACAACAATTCATGCCCTGCGGTGGAATAAACTAGCTGATCAATTCTAGGTAGGGGAAAACTATCTTTAGGGCACGCCTTTTTCAAGTCCGAATAATCAATACACGATCTGCACTTCCTATTCACCTTCTTTACCAGCATGGTATTAAGCATCCATTTGGGATAGGGGGCATCGCAAATAAACCCATCGACTTTAAGTTTATCCACCTCCTCCTTAAGAGCAATACATCTCTCCAGATCCATGCCCCATCTTTTCTGTTTCACTGGAACATATTTCAGATCAATGTTTAATGCATGGCTTGCTATGGTAGGTGAGATCCCACACTTAAAAGAATGGGTTTAAGCGAATACGTCCAGATTCGCTCAGAAAAAGTTAGTAAGTTCTCTTATCATCGAAGGGCTGAGTTGCGTTCCAATCTTCAACACCCACGATGGGTCGTCATAGCTGACTGTTATATCAATCGTCGGCTCAGACTATGCCACCTTGGTCTCCTTGGCCTCCTCCTCGTTATCCCATAGATCTATATCTCTATAGAACCGAACGTCATGCCTAAGCCAAGACTTAGACGTTATTTTTCAATCTTCCGTAACTTGGATGCGGACAAACTTGTCCACACCCTTTCCCTTCTCTTTTTGTTGAGCCTCTCTCAACTCAGCCACATAATAAGCTTGTCCAGTCGCCTGATCACCATGCACAACACCTACTCCGTTATCAATTGGAAATTTCAATGTTAAACACCACGGGGCCAAAGCTGCCCAAAATCCAGCCAGGGCCAGTTGGAAATATCAATGTTAAACACCATGGGGCTAAAGCTGCATAAAATTAAGCCAGGGCCGAACCACCTAGAAAACATTGTACGGTGAATCCACATCCAAAACAATGAACAGTAGGATCTGCACTCTTCTACATTTACCTTCTCCTAACTCAACTGGCGATTCAACATAACCTACTGCTTCAGTAGCCATATCGTTGAAATCTTGTATACGAACTTTAGATGGTTTCAAATCATTAGCCTTTATCCTTATTTGCTCATGTGCCTTCTTAAAGATAATGTTCATAGAACTTCCACAATCAATAAAAATTCTCCGCACTAGAGCAAGGCTAATCATGGCTAAGATAACCATCGGATCAATAGTATAGGCCCCTCCTTTATCGGCATCCCTACTTCTGAATACTATATCATCTGCCGTTGTACGCTGTTTCTTGGCTAGAGTTCCATCCTCCATATTAAAACATCATTCAAAATTCACATGTCTCATTAAACTAGCATAGCGTTCCATTTCCTGCCAACTGATGTCCGTAGGATGCAGTACACCAACTATCGTGTTTATTACTAACCTTTCAACGACCCGTGCAGGATCCTCAACGTGGAGCCTGCCCTCGATTGGGCTCAGATGTCCCATGTCCGCCATCTTATGGATTTTTCACAAACTGCTGCAACTTTTTTCTCTCGAATCAATTTCTCAATGGCATTCTAGAGATGCCTACACTCGTCTGTATTCTTCCCATAACATTCATGAAACCAACAGTACTTCGCGGTTTGCTTTTATGCCTCCGTCGATTCTTTCGGAAGCGACTTCTTATATTGAAAAGTATTACAGGTGGATAGGTAAATGTTCTACAGGGATGCATTCAAAGGTGTATAGCTGTTATACATAGGAAACTTAGGCCTCGGCCTTCTAGGCTCCCTCTTGCGGTCACGATTACCTTCTCCACTTTTTTTTCTGTTGGTTCGGCTTGTTTTGAACATTGACCTGTACCTTCCCAGAACTCTCGTCGGATTATTGTATCGCGATATTGCTTTGCACTGCTTCTTCACTGAACCCTGGGCATTAGTCTTTCTAGACAACCTGGCTCCCTCCTTTCTCATGAAACTGGGCCACCTTTGAATACAAACGTTCTACTATGGCTGGCGGTTTTCGGACTAGCCAATCATCGAATTTGGATTTCGGGTCAACCCCTCTCGTCACAACCATGAGTATCGCATGATCATTTAGGTTACTGACTTCAGCGGCTGCAACATGAAATCTCTGCAAATAGTCCTTCAGTGATTCCCTCGGAGCCTGGATTACACTCGATGATGACATCACATCTTTTGGGCGAGTAGCGTGGATCCGGAACTGTTCCACAAACCTTGTTGCTAGTTCGTCGAATCTTGAGATTGATCATGGCGGAAATCTTGTGAAGCACATCACGGCGATCCTTGAGAGATTTATAGTGAAACATCTACATTTGGTGGCATCATTCCCCTTTGCCGATCAACCATTCGTACCTCATGATATGCTGCCTAGGGTCAGTTTTCCCTTCGTAAGCAGACATCGTAGGCATGTTAAACCTTATAGGGTACTCCGCATGTAAAATACTATCGGTAAATAGGGTGTGGCTCTTAGAGATTCCCCAATCATCATTTGTCAAGCTCTGGCTATTAGACCATTGTGGATAAGTCCAGTGTCTGGATAGGTGGCGCCAAGTGGTGGTCGTGCTCCACCTCGCGTGAATGTTCCGGTAAGTGTCTTCGGGCAATTTCATGCCTCCTTGGCATGTCATCCTCCTGATGTACATTCTGAGCATTCACTCCATTATCATTTCAAAGAGGTAGTTGGTCAGCATCCAAACGTACTCCAACGTCCATATTCCAGGATCCAAGTCGAGCATGACCCCCTAGCTAAAGTTTAGGAGCTATCCTATTGGCTGAGGAGTCGGTACCGACCCCTATGGAGGGATCGGTACCGACTCGTCTTGGCAGGCCATGCTGATCTGCCAAGATTTGTTCCAATGTCCCTACTCGTGCCGCTTCAACTCTGTGACGCCTTCACCCATGTTGTTTGTTTGATGAAAGTGAACTATCTGACACTGAGTAAGAAGCGAGATCCCTTCTGGTGCTTTGGCGCCGCTGTTAAGCAATCTGGTTCATCAAATTGGCATTAACATGGATTTTCTCATTTAATTGCCTACGACTTTCCATCAACTCTCTCATCAAGTAATTGAATTCAGTTCTAGTTATGGAATCAGTGTGTTTCTGGACTACAGCAGGCTCCAAATTCACATTAGCAGGTTGATTGCTTGGACCCCCTTGTTAGACATTGGCATTTTCATGGGCATCAACATTCTGGGAAGTAGATCTGGTGCGCCTTACCATTTTGGGTATCTTTTCTTAAATCTTGATAAATCTGAATGTTTTCTGCAAACTTTTAAAGATGAACCTAGATCTCCTTCGGGGGATTTCCTCAATCCAGGAGCAGCAAAGGTGACCCTAATAACATGAGAATCAATGTTCTCAGCGAAATCACCAAAAGTGTTAACAACCAAATTGACCACAAAAAATCAAGAATAGATTTAACTAGTGTAATAAATGAAGAAATTAAATAAAAATAGAGGAGAATTATAAAATATCAAAGAAAACATAGCATAAAGCAAAAACAACAAGATTTATAGTGGTTCGGTGTTGATTGCCTATGTCTACTTTGAATGTTCTCTTTATTGCTTCTCAGTTCAATTAGTTACAGTTACAAATAGCAAGAAATATCAAGATATCAGAAAGAATGTAGGAAGTTAATTACAATAATGGTAGAGTTTAATAAATAGCGTAAGAGTCCCCAGAATGGCGCTCTGTGCCTGTATTTATAGAGAAAGGCAGCCTCCAATCTGACTCAAACTTCGGCAACAGGACATCCTCCACCATATGGGCATATCATAGGAAGGGCTAGGCCTAACTCTCAATGGATAGGGATCAGTACCAATCCCTCCATGAGTCGAGTTTGGGCTAGAGGTCCCTATGGCATCTCCCTTATGATCTATAATGATGGTGCTTCAAATATCGTAGAATTTGGATTCGTGGAACTTTAGTTCTTATCATATTTTAGTTCGAACCTTAACTTGGTCAGGATAATGCCGATCCATATTCCTCGTGCCATGCTATGCCATCCATATCACACAGACCATTCCATACCGAACCATATTGCTCAAACCATACCATACCGAACCATCTCCTATGAATGCATCATGTCGATCCATCCATAAGTCACACCATGATCACTATGCCAACCCCTACCTTACGAGTCATGCCATGTCGATCCTTGTGTCTTCCTCACACTTTGCTAAACCATTACCTCCAAACATACAATGCCGATCCCTATAGCTTCCTCGTGTTATGCCAAACCATTACCTGCAAACATACCATGTCGATCCCTATAGCTTCCTCGTGCTATACCGAACCCTACAGCACTTCATTCACATTTATTATCCACTATGTCGATCCCTCTCTTATATAGACTAAACCCTATCCTTTCGACATCCCGCGTTGTCCATCTATCAAATCTGTTCCATCTGGGCCAGAAACAATTGTTCAGACATTATATCTTGTTCATGTAGTTATTGTTTCATGATCATCCTTCTCATCAACAGTAGATTCTGGCCTATGCGATCAGTCCAATATTGTTGGGTCATGGCATCGGGTAACGCTATCATTTTATAAAACGAAAAGGAGGGGAGAATGATTGGACATGATCCAGTCTCAATCGAATTTGACTTAATCCATATTGAAAATGGATCGAGTACGATCCATTTACTTGATGGATTCATGCTGATTCATCTAAAAAAGGGGAAAAAATTAAAACATATGCGAAAAGTTAACAATGACCCCTGAATGTGCAATCGTGATTAGAAGTTAGGGATGAATACATATATGTGCTAGTGTACGTCCCAAAAATTTCAATTTCTTGAAATCGGTAGAAATTGACTTCTCACCTATGTTGATCGAAGGAAAATTTGAACCAGACAACCAAGGCCTACTGACTCGCTGAAACAAAGACTTAAATGATCACCATCTAGACGTGACTTAGAACATATCCTATTGGAAATCAACCAGTCGTCATGTAAAACAGAAAGAGATGTGACTCTTCAAGGAAAGCAATTCATCGAAGGGATAACAACCATTCAGAAAATTGGATGGATGCCTTTCCGATGACACTAACCTACATCAATTCAAAGCACGTCATGTTGAAAAAAGACATACTTTAAGGGGCAAGTGTTATCCAGCCTTTTGGTCCGACTATATTCGAACCGACTAAACAAGTCAGACTCGACTATCATCGGGACCGACAAGTCAGGCTAATAATCGCGAAGCTCAAAAATCAAGCACGGATGATAGTATAAAGCATTAGCGAAGTGGAAATAGAAGACGGACCCAATAAAATGATAAAAATATGAAAATGTATCATTTACTAAAAATGGATCAGGTATGATCTATATTCACCAATTATGGAACGTACCGTATCGATATTACAATTCAACTCGACGATAGACGATCGACATCTTGAAATGTACAAGTTAACTACATAAGTACATATGAAACTTCTTGAACATCGATATATTAAAGAGTGGAGCTCACCGTATCGATCGCATGCCAAAAGAAGCAAGAAAAACGATCAACACTGATCGTTATTTTGATGGAAGTGGGGCCCGCGATCGATAGGGTAACCTCGTTTAGATCTAGAGACTCTACTACTGAAATTTCAAGAAAATATTTCACCATCTTCCCCTATAAATATAGGCTTGATTGTTCGTTCTCGGAATCTTTATGTTGTTGTTTCCTTGGTACTCCATTATAACTATAGATCAACCCGATCCATCCCTCTAAGTGGTTAATAAGGTTATTTCTCCAAAGTGGACGTAGGCTTTCAATGTCGAACCACTATAAATCATTGTGTTCTTATTATTGCTTATTTTCAGTTATTTAATTGCTTGTTTCCTTTATTTTCATTGGATTTTCTTCATTTATTTCTCTTTAAAATCTCTACTGGGTGTTTGTGCCAATTTTTGCTGCAAACGTATACTTTATGATCTTGATGGAGTAGCATATTAACGTTGTTATGTGCAAAAACTTTTGATGCAGGGATGGATCTGGTATGATTCTTGTACCATTGTTCTTTATTATATCAACTTATATATTATTTTGATATTGCTTATCGCTCACACCATACTGTTGTCTGATTCGAGGTTTTATGTTTTGCTTCTTATATCTCAGGTACACTTAAATGAATAGACTAGATAGCAGGTTGGATGGCAAACGGTGCTATGCAAAAGGATGAGCAGGAGATGGTGCTTTCTCATATTTATATATATGCTTATTATTTCTTATTATGTCGTGCGACACTGTGGAGCCTATGTAGTGTTAGTTATTTTATTCAAGACAATTCATCTTTGAGTTTATTTCCCATTGTATAAACTCTACTGCTATCTTGTATAACTCTGTAAAACCATGTGCTCATATATTATGGTTTATTTATTTATTATTATCTCGCCCGATTTCAATTTATGGCGATTATTATATTTTATTTGATGCACTAGGGGATATACGGTAGTTCTGTGATTAGTTTATTTAACTTTACAATCTCGGTAACCATCCTACATCGATTGGGCATCGTGGCAGCGCACTATTCAAGTATTTTAGGTGCCATATAAGGTGGTCATTGTAGATCTTCTCAGTTGTAATCATCTTATCAAATATTTACATATTTCATCTAACCGTAGTCACATAAATACATACATACATACATACATACATATATATATATATATATATATATATATTAATGTTATAAAAATATTTATTTAATGATATGGGATGTAAATTTAGATTGTTTTTATTTAAGTTACAAAATAAATTACAAAAGAATAAAATAAATTTTATAATACTAAAATTTATATATTTGAATTTAAAGATTTTGAAATAGTCTTTTGGTTTGAATTTAAATTTAAAATAATTTTCACTCGGTCAAAATTAGATTTGAATTTAAAACTATAAATATATACATATATCTTATTCAAATCTATATGAATTAATTAGTCAATTATTTTAAATATATCTAATTTAAATGTATACTTTAATTTTCGAAACTATACATGTAAAGATAAATAAATGGCAATATATAATATATTCATATATATGTATTTATATGTCTAAACTATATATATCCATGGTACTATTAATATGTGTGTATAAACCATATACGTATACTATAGTATATCGAAATATATGTATATACTTAGGCATTTATATTTTTGATATGCATATAAATTTATCATATGTATATATATAATATATGTATGTATGGTAGTTATAAATCTCAATGCCTATATGTATGTGTGTGTACATAGAGTTATAGTTATATACATGCTCATATTATTATGTTATCATATTATAAATATGTATTCCTTTGCAATTTACACCCTCTATGTCCATGTAACCATTCAGATACCCAATTTGAAATTTATAAGCATTGTTAGTAATTATTTTGATGTATATATAAAACTTACGTATGCATATATTGATACACACATACATATATATATAGACATATATTGGTACACATACATATATAATATATACATACACACACATACATAAGTGAGCTTTCAATATAATTAATTACGTAACACGATTTGGGCTTTATTGGACCATATAAGACTTAGAGATAAAGCATGGTTTGCCATAGAATGGTGAGAAATGGTCTAGGTATTGGATATGGATCTAAGTGGAATTAAATAGGGGAAGGTTTTAAAGAGAGGAAGGTGTAGACTTTTTTCTCTTCATAGATATCAAATCTTTTTTTTTTTTGAAAAAGTTACTTTACAAAAAAATCTTCATATATTTTCATAATATGTCTCATCAAAACCTTACAACCTCCTAATCTATATGAGTGTCTTGCAAGGAAAAAAAGTACATATTATTTGTATATATTATACAACATAGATAAATTAGAATCAGTATGTCAAATAGATGGAGGAGCATAAAAGTATAAATACCACTCAAAACCATCAATACAAAGTAAGTCGTCCCAACAAATGCAAATCAAAAGAAAGAAATAAGTACAACTAAAGAAACAATAAAGAAAATAAGACAACAAAGCAGCTCAAGAAGGCAGTTCGCTTCACACCTGTCCCACCATGTCACATCTAAATCCATGCATCAAAAGTTAACATCTCATCGTCGAACAGAAGAAAATTTCAGATCTAAAAGGAAGATCCAAAATCCTTTCACAGCAAGTTGGGAGAGACGATCGAAGAAAGAAGAATCTCAGGTCCGGTCAAAAGAGTATAAGCAAAGGAGGAGCCCCAAGCTAACAGCGGACATAGAAGGGGAGAATCAGACTGTCAGAACATCGGAGTTTGGGTCAAGCTTGATTCCGTGCAATGATAATTTCTCATTCTCTAATATCTGAAGCTTTGATTTTAGTTTGTATAACTAAGTCTTTGCAGCCTTGAATTAATAGAGCAGCTCTGACTTGTGTTAGTAGTTGCATACCTTTGAAAATTCTGGAATTCCGTTCGAACCATAAATGTGAAACTAGGAAAGTAGTAGATACTTTTACCAATTGGTCACAAACTTTAGACCGTTGATGTCTGCTAGCTAGGGGATCAAAGATTTGGATGATATCATAGGAACTGTAACATGAGATGTTCAGTTTACCCATAATTGTTTTCACTAACAGACTAAAGTAGGAGCACTTGAAAAAAAGATGATCTCTATCTTCATATTGTGTTGAGCATAAAACACAAGTTTGATCAACGCTGTTATTCTTTCTGACAATTTTATCCTTAGTATTTAGTTTACTCAATCTGGCAAGTAATGAACATATTGTCATTTTTGGAGTACATTTACTGTCTCATACTATGTTAGTCCAATTGTAATCAGAATATTTAATCTAACTTCGTTCCATGCTGGGTTAAAGCTGAATTGACCATTTTTGTTTGGTAACCAAAACCAGAAGTCTTTTTTCATTTGACTATGAATTTTGATTGTGCTGATGGATTGGCGAACATGGGTAGGCAAACAGTTGGAGTTTCCATTCCAGTCATTTTCAAAAATAAGGGATGAGACTTTTCTGTTAGGGCCACCTATCATAGTGATATATTGCCAACCTAATTATCAACTAATGAAGAACCAGAGATTCATGGGTCAAACCACATATCAGTCTCTTCACTATTAACAATTTTTTATACCTATAAGTCTTTTACACCATTGTCTGGCCTTTAGTAGAGTTTTCCAAGTATATGATGCATTGTTATCAATTGCCACAGTCCAGAAATTTATATTTTTACAATATTTATTGTGCATCTATCTAGCCAGAGACTGTCTCCCTGTATAAATTTCCTCTTTATACCAACGCCTTCTTCATTTTTAGTTCTGCAGACATCATCCCAACTCATTTTGTGTGCTTCTGATTTCCAAATAAAATTAGCACATGCAGAATTTATTTTGTGACTAATATTGGCTGGCATCTCAAATTGCACCCAGAAATGTACCATTGGGTGAATTACAGTCTTTATTAGTTCAACCCTACCACTGATATTGAGTTATTTGTTGCTCCAGCAATTGAACCTTTTATTGATTTTGTCTATTAATTGCCCAAAATCTCTTGCCTTTAGTTTACTATTCAATAGAGGTATGCCTAGATGAACTATAGAAAGATTACCTATGGTTACCTTTAAAAGGTCAGAGATTGGTAGCTTATTTTTAGCCCCTTGCTGAAAAAAGACTGGATTTAATTTCATTCATTGCTAAACCAGAGAAACTGTGAATTTTCTGAAATACATTTTGTAGGATTTTGGCATTGTTTTCAGTGGCTTTTGAAATGATTAAACTATCATCTGTATAAAGCAAATGAGTATTGGCTCAACTTGGTGGATAGGAGGAGACTTCCTTTCAAGAACTCCAAATCAAGTTTTATGGTGAGGAATTCTAAGGCTGCAGAAAATAAGTATGGTAAGAGGGGATCTCCTTGCCTTAATCCCCTAGTAGTCTCAAAAAAACCAATAGAGGAACCAATAACAAGGATATAAAAAGAAGGGTTAGATATACATTCATAAATCAAATTAACAAACATAGGAGGGATCAGGAAAACCCATAGATATAAGCATATGATGAATAAATTCTCTACTTATCTTATCATAGGCTTTATGTAGATTAATTTTTAGGCAAAGATTATTAGAGTTTTTCCTAATAAGTCCTCTAACCATTTTGTAAGCCAATAAGGAATTTTCAGATATTACTCTCCTTGGAATGAAAGCATTTTGATTAAATGAAATTAGTTCATTCATGTAGTGTTTCATTCTATTACAAAGAAGGCTGGCAAGTGTAGTGAAATATTGTTTTAATTTGAGCAGAAGCGAATTATTTGTTCAGGATCTAGTATTGCCTATTTAGATACCAATGGAACTTAAAAAAACCAATTATGAAGTTTCATTGAAATAATAGCACAGAAATAAGAGACACAGAAGATTTAACGTGGTTCAGATATGAATACCCTACGTCCATAGAAACCCAACAACTTCTTTTATTTCACTAAAGAAAAGAGTACAAAAGAGGGAAGAATAATGGTGGATACTCTCACACACTTGCTTGTACATATGAAGATGAACTTCCTTCATTTAAATAGACTTGATAATGAAGGGTTGCTTGAAGGTTAAGAAAATCAATTTCCTTATTACCCAAATATCTTTCCAAATTGCATGATTTGATTTTAGTACAAATAGATGACGCAATCTTGGTTTCCATATTTTTCCTTTGATTGATTTATTCTCCATGCCTAATCATTTATTTCTTCATATAGCAAATATATTGACTAATTAATTGATTGACTAATTAATTAGTTTTCTTCAAAATATCCTTCCATATAGCAGCCAATTAATTGATTTGAATGAATCAATTAATCAATTTCTTTCCTCTTTAACAAATATTTGAATCATCTAAATTTAACACTCCATCTTGATTCAAATATAATAATCTATCTTCATCACTTTATCATCAAACAATCAACGTAGAAGTTGTTGGGTCTAGCGTCCCATGGCGCTCACGTAACATGTATCAAACTGTTCAAGTTTGAGCAATGCTCAAACTTGTCCTTTGGAGGTGACTTAGTCATCATATTTGAAGGATTATCCAAAGTACCCACCTTCAACAATTTGATCTTGCTTCGTTCTTCCTCAAGCATCAGAAAGAAACCTCTAACATCAATGTGTTTCGTCCGTGAACTATAAACTTGATTTTCTACAAGATGAATCGCACTCTGACTGTCTGAAAATAGCTCTATTGTCTGCTGCACCATTGAAAGATCATCCAACAACTGAAGTAAGTATAATCCTTCCTTTGTTGCTTCCACAATCGATATCAACTCTGCTTCGGTAGTCGATAAAGCTACGATAGATTGCAGCTTTGATCTTCATGAAATCGAGCTTATGCCAAGTGTAAAAACATAGTCCGACATTGACTTCCTAGCATCTCTATCTCCAGCATAATCAGAATCACAGTATCCTCTAAGAAAGATGTGACCATCCACTCCACTATATAACAAGCCCACCGAAGAAGTGCCTCGAAGATATATAAGAATCCACTTCACAGCTTGCCAATGCTCTTTGCTTGGATTAGACATATATCGACTCACAACACCCACCGCATGGGCCAATTCTTGTCTTGTGCACACCATCGCATACATAAGACTACCAACAGCACTGGAATAAGGTATATCAGTCATATACCTCTTGTCTTCTTCCGACGAGGGAGATAAGTCTTTTGACAACCGGTTTGGCTTTCTCCATTCCAAATCGAGCGAGGACTTTATCGATGTACTGCGCATGAGTGAGCCTTAACTCTCTCCGCTTCCTATCCCTGCTTATCTCCATACCCAATATTCTTTGTGCCTTTCCCAAATCCTTCATGTCAAACTCTCTAATGAGCTCCGCTTTCAACTTCTTAATTCTGACCATACTCCGAGATGCAATCAGCATATCATCAACATATAACAACAAATAAATCAGATCACCATCACATCTCTTGAAATAAACACACTGGTCTTTGAAACTTCTGGAGTATCCTTGTGAAAGCATAAACTTATCAAACCTCTTATACCATAGTCTAGGAGACTTCTTCAGTCCATATAGAGATTTGTTGAGTTTGCAAACATAGTCTGGTCTGCTACTATCAATGAACCCTTCCAGCTGCTTTAAATAAATCTCCTCATCCAGATCACCATGCAAGAATGCAGTTTTGGCATCTAATTGCTCCTAATTCCATATCATAATGAGCAACTAATGCCAAAAGAATATGAATAGAAGTATGCCTAACCACTGGAGCAAAGATATCATGATACTCTGCCCCCTTCTTCCGAACATACCCCTTTGCGACTAATATTGCCTTGTATCTGAGATTACCATTTTCACCGTTTTTCACTCTATAGATCAACTTGCATCCAATAGCTCTCTTGTTGGTGGGAAGAGGCACCAAATCCCAAGTATGATTTCTCTGCAATGATTCAATCCCCTCCTCCATAGCAACTAACCAACTGGAACTGTTAACTGATGCGATAGCTTTTGTATAGTCACAGGGCTCATCATGGACTACATTCAAAGCTTATGTTGCCATATCATCGAAATTAATATCTTCGATGCTCAATCCAACAAATTCATCAAGCCACTTAGGCTTTCTTCTTTGTCTGACAGGCCTAGGTTCTGAACGAGCTCCACCTTGAGTTTGATCCTCTGTACCAACATCGATATTATCCTCATCAACCACGATGTCATTGGAAACATTATTAATGTCTATGGAAAGAATCAGCGGATGACTTGCTTTGTGTCTGGTATTCTTCACATGTCCTCTCATTGTCATCCGACGAGGAAGGCTCCACCTTCAACATAGCCTTCTCATCAAAAGTCACATGCCTGCTCATAACGATCTTCTTGCTAATAGGACACCACAACCTATATCCCTTCACTCCTCTCCTATAACATAGAAAAATACACTTGCAAGCTCTGGGTTCCAGCTTCCCTTTGCCCTCATGCACATAAGCTGGGCAACCAAATATTCTGAGAAATTAATAGCTAACAAGCTCTCCTTTCCATACTTCTTCAGGGATCTTCATATCTATGGCGGTAGAAGGTGTGCGGTTGATGAGGAAAGCCGTCATAGATAAAGCTTCGGTCCAAAATCTCTTCTTTAATTTAGCAGTCAGTCTAAGGCATCTTGTTCTCAATGTCTGGTTCATCCTTTCTGCAACTCCATTAGACTGAGGGTCGCCTGGTATAGTGTAATGCCTCTTAATGCCTTCAGACTCACAATAATCGATGAATTCCTGTGATACAAATTAACCGCCATTATCTGAATGGAGAACTTTCAATTTCTTCCCTGACTGCTTCTCAACCATAGATTTCCACTTTCGAAACTTGGCAAATGTTTCACTTTTTGACTGAAGAAAGTATACCCATACTTTACGAGAGAAATCATCTATAAATGAGACAAAATATCTGGCTCCACCTAAAGACTGACAAGTGGAGGGACCCCAGACATCTGTATGAACATACTCCAAGATGGCTTTTGCTTTATGCTCTCCTATACCAAAAGAAATCTTCATCTGCTTTCCAAGAACACACTCTTCACAAAAACCAAGTTTTGAATGATGAACTCCATCAATCAATCCTCTTTTTCTCAATTCATTTATGTTGCGCTCACCGATGTGACACATCCGTAAGTGCCATAATCTTGAAGAATCTGAATCAACAGATGTAATAGAAGCTGATTCACTAATTACAGTAGTGCCCTTTAATAGATAAAGATTTCCTGCCCTCACACCTCTCATAACAATCATGGAACCCTTCGATATCATAATTTTTTCTCCTTTCACTACAATCTTCAAGCTAAGCATGCTCAATGTCCCAACATAAATTAAGCTCCTCCACAAATCAGTTACATGTATAACATCGGTGATCGTACGAATAACACCATCAAACATCCTAATCATCACGGTACCAACGCCCACAATACGGAAAGAAGCATCATTACCCATCAGAACTTCTCCTTCATCAATTTCACGGTAAGTGGAAAAGCAGTTTCTATCAGGTGTCATATGATAGGAAGCGTCGGAATCAATCAGTCATAAGTTTCTCTTCCCAGAAGAGCCAGAAGCTGTAAATACATCGGTGTCACTTTCTGTATCTGATTTCTCTGCTGCAGAAGTTGAGGTTTGCTTTGGATCTTTTCTTCTACCTTCAAGCTTGTGACATTGTGCTATGAAGTGCCCTGATTTCTTACAATAATGACAAGTCAAATTCTTAGGCCCTCTAAACTGAGACCGTGAAGAATTCCGTCCTCCACCTTTCTTCGACCTGCTTTGGCCTCTACCTCTCTGAACAGATAAGCTTTCGCTATCACTATCCAAGCTAATGCTCGCCAATCTACCTCTTAATACTTCATTATGAAGACATGTCTTTACATCGGACAAGCTAATTTTACTGCGTCCATAAATCATGGAATTAGCAAAAGCAGTATACTCCTTAGGCAAGGAACATAAGAGGATCACAGCTTGAGCATCGTCGGTAATATCAACTTCCACTGCCTTTAGGTTCATAATCAAAGTTGTCAAAGCATCTACATGCTCCATGAGATCAGCTTCAGGCTTCATCTTGAACGAATAAAGTTGTTGCTGAAGAATAATCCGATTAGTGAGAGACTTGTCTTGATATGCATCCGATAATGCATCCCATAGTACCTTCGCTGTCTTCTTCTGAGAGAATTCTCTAAGAACTTCGTCTGAAAGGCTCAACTGAATTGTTGTGAGAGCTTCATCTTCCATCTCTTTCAAATCAGCTGCAGCAATACCTTTCAATTTCTCAGGCGCAGAAACAATCTTATAAGTCTTCTCCTTCTTTAATACAGCCTTCATCTTCATCTTCCAAATACCAAAATCTCATTTTCCGTCAAAAACGTGTTACTCCATAATTTACACCAGATCTACCAAAGAACTTACTAAAAGTAGTCCTTAATATCCAAACAGGAACAATAACACTAGTTTTGATACCAAACTGTAGTGAAATTTTGTTTTAATTTGAGCCAAAACGAATTATTTGTTCAGGATCTAGTATTGTCTATTCAGATACCAATGGAACTTAAAAAAATCAATTATGAAGTTTCACAGAAATAATAGCAGAAATAAGAGACACAGAAGATTTAACGTGGTTCGGATATGAATATCCTAAGTCCACGGAGACCCAACAACTTCTTTTATTTCACTAAAGGAAAGAGTACAAAAGAGAGGGAAGAATAATGGTAGATACTCTCACACACTTGCTTATATGTATGAAGATGAACTTCCTTCATTTAAATAAACTTGGTAATGAAGGGTTGCTTGGAGATTAAGAAAATCAATTTCCTAATTACCCAAATATCTTTCCAAATTGCATGATTTGATTTTAGTACAAATAGATGGCGTAATCTTGGTTTCCATATCTTTCCTTTGATTGATTTATTCTTCATGCCTAATCATTTATTTCTTCATATAGAAAATATATTGATTAATTAATTGATTGACTAATTAATTAGTTTCCTTCAAAATATCCTTTCATATAGCAATTAATTAATTGATTTGAATGAACCAATTAATCAATTTCTTTCCTCTTTAACAAATATTTGAATCATCCAAATTTAACAGCAAGTGTCTTGTAAATGACACTACAAAGAGAAATAGGTCTGTAGTCCGAAATTGCAACGGAATCTTGCTTTTTCTGGAACTAAGCAAATAAAAGTATGGTTTATTTCTCTTTTAATTTTACCTGACTGAAGAATCCCATTCATAGCACTCCATAAATATATCTTTACTTGATCCCAATTTAATTCAAAAAATTTGAATACAGCTCATCAGGTCCTAGGGTGCTATTGTCGTTAACTTGAAAGACAACAACTTTGATTTCTTCTAATTGAAACGGTTTACAAAGATTTTCTCTAGCATTATCGGTTAGAATTTTTCTTGCAACTAATGCCTGGAAAATGATATGTAGCCTATGATGAAGTGAATAAATCTGAAAAGTAGTTAATAGCTTCTTGAGCTAATTGTTCTAATGCTGATATGCATGTGCCATCTGAATTAAGAATACATTCACTCCTTCTGTTAGGGCCTGAAGTAGAAATTTTGTTGAAGAAAAATTTAGTAGGCCTTTCTCCTTTAATCAACCAGTTTAGTTTCATTCTTTGGTTGTTCTCTATCGCAACTTGTAAAAACCCGCATATTTAACGATTTTATATTTAAATGTTTTATTTAAATATAGCGTCGTTAGTCGGATTTTGGTCCGAAATGTTACTTTTTGCAAATGGCCGAATTGGAACTCGAAACTACCTCCATTGGTTCCAAAATGGCGTTTGCGATCTTTTTGAGTATAATTTTTGATATGTTTGGAGTTTGTGAATTTTGGCTACTTTTTCTATTGGGTTGGGTTTGGGTTCAGCCCACTAGCTTAACTAATACTCTAGCTTAGCCACTCCTCTCATTCACTTATTCATTTCTTAAAAACTTAAGCTTAGAACTGAAAATGGTGGAAGGGAAAGAGAAATAGAAATTTGCAAGCCCTAGTTTCAACATCCAACTTGATTTCTTGCTTCAAAATCAAAGAGAATCCATTGGTAAGTTCATCTCCATCTTCTCCATCTCTTCTCCTCTTCAATTTCAGTAAATTCCTAACCCTAACTTAGGAAATACTTGCTTTGATTCTAGATTGAAGCTTGTAGTGTTGAAGTGGAGTGTAGTTGGTTGATTCCTTGCATTTGTGCTTCTTCATCTTCTTTTTTTTGTGTAAAAAGGTGAGTTTTGAACTCACATCTACTTCTCTTGATTTCATGGGTGTTGGGTATGAATTCCTAACAAGTATGCATGTGCCATTGCTTTGGATTTAGAAAGAATTTGCATTTCATTGAAAAAGGCTGGAATTGCAAATTCATCAGGTTCGGCCGACCGAGGCCCCTGGGCCGGTCGACCGACCTGCTACCCCGAGCAAAAATCTTGTTTCCTGCATCTAAACGGCCGACCGAGCCCTGTAGCCCGGTGAACCGACCTGCACATGTTTGCCTATTTTGCCTATTTTGCATATTCGATTGATTTTTCCGGATTTTATCGATTCAAGTTGCTTTTTAGTGGTTGTTATTGCATATTTGACTTTGATAACTTACTCTTGACTTCATCCACGGGTTTTTATAAAATAATTTCTCAAATCGCATTTAAAAGCTCGTTTCTCCAATTCATAAATTCTATTTAAAACACACACTTTTGCACTTCGAGCGAAGTGGAAGGGTGATTAAATGGTTGGGCAAAACACGGAACATGAATCTGTGCGTTTATCCTTCTGATTAATCCTCGACCTATTCGATTGATCGTTTTGACCTTCGGGTTTGGTTTATCGATGATATGAGGTAAATTTGTACTGCTTTGAGTGTGAAATAAACTAACGGATAGTAAACCGTTTAGTGCGAACGGGTGGTTATGGGACTCACGTTACCACTTTTCGGATTCCTCTCTGGGAGTTTGTGACACATGCTGCCTTTGGGATAGTGTCTTCGGACTGTCTCCTCTGGCTTGTTTCCTTTAAATATCGCTTTTGGAGTTGGTCTTTGCCCCGACTCGAAAGATATTTGGGGTTGTCGGTTACCTTTAGTATTGCTTTTGGAGTGGTTTCTTCACCACCGCTCAAGAGATATTGGAGTGGTTTCTTCACCACCGCTCAAGAGATACTGGAGTGGTTTCTTCACCACCGCTCAAGGGATAACGGAGTGGTTTCTTCACCTCCGCTCATGATGTTTCATTTATATGTATATTCCCTAGGTATTGCTTTTCTGTATTAGTTCTTAGGAGCCACACGAAGTATAGCGTTTACCTTGTGGAACTCGTATTTATCGGTATTTGTTGTTTGCCTTTATGGCTTGCCTTGGGATATTCTTATCCTTTGTTTCTATATGGTGCCGATGATATGAGGCTTGATCTATATGATTCATCTTTCGTTAGATGACTGTGTTATCTCTTTTAGGGATATCTATTATGCTTTGTAACCTTGCTGGTTTATTGTTGATCAGTTTATCTAACTGATTTGTTTAGCTAGACTGATCCGTGTAATTTATACTCGGGTCAGACCGGGTTGTTTCAGGTTAGGTGCTCTTGGACTTAGCCTATTTTGCTTCCGCATGGACTACTCCGCTTGCTTCTTTTTGTCATAGCTTTTTGTGTAGTCCCATTTTGTAGTAACTCTGATATGTACTCATCTGGAACTCGTCTGTATATTGTGGTTTGCTATACCACTCGACATGTATTATTTTGTATACTCTGTTGTGTATCTGTTTATGTGTATATTATGATCGACTTTTCTGTGATTTGAATTACATTTGAGTTGTTATATTTTCTTCTGATAGATCCTATAGCCATTGTAGTTTTGCTTTAAATATTTATTGAATAGGTCGAATTTTAATGTGATTCTACTTTTCGACGTATTTAGTGAATAGTTAAGGTAAGATTACACATGGTCGCTTCCATTATACTCTATTGTCCGCGTTAGCCGACAGTATTATCTATGTAGTACTCTTTGTTAACGAGGCTCTCGGAGTGGGGCGTCACAGCGTGGTATCAGAGCGAGGTTCAGAACAAAATATGATAAACACAGAATAGATGCACATATTATGGTACATCAAAGTGTACAAGTGATACAAATCTTTGAATCATCGTGTCTCTTTATTCTATCAAGGTTAGATAGAGTTTGGGAATACGTCTAGGAATGCATTTCAATTCCGTAGTATCCCATATTGAAATATCTAACTTGTGAATAATCTTTTCCTTATCTTGACTTTCAGCTTATGTTTGGAAGAGCCAGAGGTCGACGTTCGGATGCTGGGCAATCTAGTGGCTCACATCCGGATGGCGTATATATGTCTGCCGATCAGTTTTTGGAGTTGTTTAGGAGCACTCAGCCTCCCGTTCCTCCTCGAGTGTCTCCACCTCGCAAGTCTGCCTTTGCACGTCCGTGTAGTGATTTTGCTCATCTTGGAGGAAAGCCGTTTAAAGGCTCTGAATCTGTTCTTGAAGTCCAAGCTTGGCTTCGCACGTGCGAACGTATCTTTTCTCGCATGGATCTTTCTGACCATGATAGAGTTCTTGTGACTTCTAGTTTATTACAAGAGCGTGCTCTTGATTGGTATGAGCTTCTTGTAGCCGAGATTGATGAGTCTACTCTTTCTTGGACTCAGTTTCGGGGATGATTTGAACTCAAGTTCGTTCCTGAATCTGAAAAAGTTTTATTGACCCGTCGCTTCCTTGAGTTGAAGCAAGGGAAATCTTCTGTTTCTGAGTATGTCGCATCGTTCGAGGCTTTATCTCAGTATGGTCTTGAATTCATCGGCACTTCTTACAAGAAGAATTTGAAGTTTGTTTCTGGTCTTAAGAAATATCTTAGGAAGTCCTTGTTGCTTCAGCTTAAACTTTCTTTCGAGGAATTGGTTGATTCGGCGCTTCATCTCGAGACCGTCGAGAAGGAGTGTGATAGTGATGTAGATGTTGAGGCTTCTAAGAACCCCAACAAGAGGCCATTTTCAATTCAGAAGAAGCCTTTTCCTTCTAAGAAAAAGAAGACTGGTGGTCCTAGTTCTCAGCCTCAGTCTTCCGGAACTCCTTTCGTCCGAAAGTGTTTCGATTGTGGTTCTCCGGATCATATTATTCGAGCTTGTCCTAAGCCTCTCTTCTGTCGTTACTGCAAGAGGGAAGGTCATCGTAGTTCCACTTGTCCCATTGCTCCGAATAATTCTTCATCTGGCAAGTTAAATGTAGCGAATGCTTCTGGAGGTTCATCTCAATCCAAAGGTATGACTCCATCTATTTTGGAGGGTTCAATTCTATTTCATGATCATAGTATACGAGTTCTTTTCGATACGGGTGCTTCACATTCTTTTGTATCGAAAAAGCTCGTTGATGATTTATCTTTGGATGTTTCTTGTATGGTTACTTCTTTAAGGATTGCGAATCCTATTGGGGGGTCTGCGACCCTTAGTTTGCTTTGTGATAAAGTTGAGATTGTTTTATGTGGCTTTTCTTTCCGTGCGAATCTGCACGTTGTTTCTCATTTGGGTTTTGATATGATTTTTGGTATGGACTGGCTAGTGAGGTACGATGCCAGGATTATTTGTTCCGAGAGAATTTTATATCTTTGTCATCCTGATTCGCCTTCTCAGTTATCTCTTGTTCTTCGGGATGTGGATAATTCCGAAATGGCTTTATATTCTCTTGATTCGCGAGATGACGAGGATATATCTCGTATTCCTATTGCTTGTGACTTTTCTGATGTTTTTGAGCCTGTATCGGTTTGCCACCCAAGCGGGCAATTGAGTTCCGCATTGATCTCATTCCAGGCGCGCAGCCAGTTAGTCGTCCTCCCACGAGGATGTCTACAAAGGAAAATGAGGAACTCAAGAAGCAGCTTTTGGAGCTTGAGTCCAAGCAGTTGATTCAGTCCAGTTTTTCTCCGTGGGATCCACGGTCGTTTTCGTGAAGAAGTCTGATGGAACTCTTAGGCTTTGCATTGATTATCGCAAGCTTAACGAGTTGACCATTAGGAATAGGTATCCATTACCTAGAATCGATGATATGTTCGATCTATTGAGTGGTGCTAAGGTCTTTTCTCAGCTTGACCTTGCCACAGGTTTTCATCAGTTACGAGTCGCGGAGGATAGCATACCTCTTACCACTTTCCGCACTCGATATGGTTCTTTTGAGTGGCTCGTTATGCGGTTCGGTTTGACGAACGCTCCTGCTTTCTTTGTTGATCTCATGAATCGGGTATTCCGGGAATATCTCGATAAGTTCGTGCTTGTCTTCATTGATGATATCCTTATTTATTCTAAGTCGGAAGCCGAGCATGCTAATCACTTGAGAATTGTCTTGAGTACTCTCCGTCGTCATCAGCTTAGAGCCAAATTCTCCAAGTGCCACTTTTGGGAGAATAAGGTTAAGTTCTTAGGCCATGTTGTATCTTCCGATGACATTTCTGTCGATCCCTCAAAAGATCGAAGCCATCCAGAATTGGAAGAGGCTTGAGAATGTTCATGAGATTCGTAGTTTCCTTGTATTGGCGGGTTATTACCGTCGGTTCATTAAGGATTTTTCCCGTATTGTGCTTCCTCTCACCTGCCTTACCCGGAAAGGCATTCGTTTTATTTGGTCCGACATGTATGAAGCTTCCTTTCAGGCATTGAAAGAACTTCTCACTAATGCTCCTATTCTTGTGGTTCCCGAAGGGAATCATGATCTTGTTGTCTACACCGATGCTTGTAGTAGTGGTCTCGGTGCTGTGCTTATGCAGAGATATCGGGTGGTTGCTTATGCTTCTAGGCAACTGCGTCCGAATAAAGTTCGCTATGCCACTCATGATCTTGAGCTTGCCGCCATTGTCTTTGCCTTAAAGATTTGGCGACATTATTTATTGGGCGAGCGCTTCATTCTCTATACCGATCATAAATCCTTGAAGTATTTGTTTACTCAGAAGGAACTCAATATGAGGCAACAGCGTTGGCTCGAGTTTCTTGCTTCTTATGACTTTGATATCCAGTATACCCTTGGTAAGGGTAATCGTGTTGCAGATGCGCTTAGTCGCAAACATTCGGCTGTTATTTCTGTGATGCTTGCCGAATGGAATGTTCTTGAGACTCTATCTTTTTGTGAAATTCGTGATCGAGATTCATCTTCTGATTCTCCTATTCTATTATTTAGTTTGGGAGCTCGTCCTATTTTGTTGGATCGTGTTGCCGATGCTCAGCGGCGTGATCCTAATTTGTTGCATCTTATTCAGCTTTGTGAGTCTGGATCTTGTGATGAGGCGTTGCAAGATTTCAGCATTGATTCTCATGGATGTCTTCGTAAGAAGAACCGTCTCTTTGTGCCTTCTGACTGTGCACTTAGGCATGACATTCTTGATGATTGCCATCGTTCTAAGTATACCATTCATCCCGGTAGTAGCAAGATGTATGCCGATATGCGTCGTCTTTATTATTGGGAAGGCATGAAGCGCGATGTGGTGAGTTATGTGAGCAATTGCATAACTTGTCAGCGTTTTAAGGCCGAGCATCAGCGTCCTTCGGATCTTCTTCAACCTCTTGAGATTCCATTGTGGAAGTGGGATCAAATTTCTATGGATTTCATTGACGGCCTACCTCGTTCGAGATCGGGTCATTCTAGTATTTGGGTTATTGTTGATCGCCTTTCTAAGTCTGCTCATTTCGTTCCTATTAAGTCTAATAGGACTGCTTCGCATTTGGCTAAGTTGTATGTCAAGGAAATCGTGAGACTTCACGGTGTTCCTAGTTCTATTGTGAGTGATCGTGATCCTTTATTCACGAGTCATTTTTGGAAGAGTCTTCAGCAAGCTTTGGGAACAAAGCTTAATTTTTCTACAGCTTATCATCCGCAGTCTGACGGACAGACTGAACGGGTGAATCGTATCTTGGAAGATCTTCTCCGTATTTGTATCTTTGATTTCGGTGGTAGTTGGGAGGATCACCTACCTCTTGTAGAATTCTCCTACAATAATAGTTTTCAGTCTAGTATCAGTATGGCTCCTTTCGAAGCCTTATACGGAAGGTCATGTCGATCACCTTCTTGTTGGTTGGAATCTGAAGAGAAGCTTATTCTTGGTCCAGATTTTGTTCGTGATTCTTCCGAGAGGATTGATCTTATTCGGTTGAGAATGAAAGAGGCACAGAGTCGCCAGAAATCCTACGCGGACAACCGTAGGAAGCCTCTCGAGTTCTCAATTGGCGATCTTGTTTTTATTCGTGTTTCTCCTTTGAAAGGGGTTATGCGCTTCAGTACGACTGGGAAATTGGCTCCTCGCTTTATAGGACCATTTTCTATTACTGAACGTATTGGCCCTGTGGCTTATAGAGTTTCACTTCCAGCTCATCTATCTAGCATTCATGACGTGTTTCACGTCTCGCAACTTCAGAAGTGTCTTCGGGAGTCGGATTCTGTTATTACTTCTCCTGATTTGCAAGAGCTTGAGATCTCACCGGACTTATCTATTGTACAGCAACCTATTCGCGTGCTTGACACGGAGGTGCGACACCTTCGGAACAAGGACGTGCCGCTCGTTAAAGTTCAATGGTCTGTTAATCCCAATGACTGTACTTAGGAAACCAGAGAGTATATCGAGCGATCTTATCCAGGGTTTCTTTCTTAGCTTGAAACCGGTGAGTATGTCTTTTCATCTCCAGCTTATTTTCTTTTTCTTTTGATGTTGTATGTATGTAGTTGTTACAAATATTGTCTCTAGAAATTGCGGGGACGCAATTTTGTAAGGAGGGGAGATCTGTAACAACCCGCATATTTAACGATTTTATATTTAAATGTTTTATTTAAATATAGCGTCGTTAGTCGGATTTTGGTCCGAAATGTTACTTTTTGCAAATGGCCGAATTGGAACTCGAAACTACCTCCATTGGTTCCAAAATGGAGTTTGCGATCTTTTTGAGTATAATCTTTGATATGTTTGGAGTTTGTGAATTTTGGCTACTTTTTCTATTGGGTTGGGTTTGGGTTCAACCCACTAGCTTAACTAATACTCTAGCTTAGCCACTCCTCTCATTCACTTATTCATTTCTTAAAAACTTAAGCTTAGAACTGAAAATGGTGGAAGGGAAAGAGAAATAGAAATTTGCAAGCCCTAGTTTCAACATCCAACTTGATTTCTTGCTCCAAAATCAAAGAGAATCCATTGGTAAGTTCATCTCCATCTTCTCCATCTCTTCTCCTCTTCAATTTCAGTAAATTCCTAACCCTAACTTAAGAAATACTTGCTTTGATTCTAGATTGAAGCTTGTAGTGTTGAAGTGGAGTGTAGTTGGTTGATTCCTTGCATTTGTGCTTCTTCATCTTCTTTGTTTTGTGTAAAAAGGTGAGTTTTGAACTCACATCTACTTCTCTTGATTTCATGGGTGTTGGGTATGAATTCCTAACAAGTATGCATGTGCCATTGCTTTGGATTTAGAAAGAATTTGCATTTCATTGAAAAGGGCTGGAATTGCAAATTCATCAGGTTCGGCCGACCGAGCCCCCTGGGCCGGTCGACCGACCTGCTACCCCGAGCAAAAATCTTGTTTCCTGCATCTGGACGGCCGACCGAACCCTGTAGCCCGGTCGACCGACCTGCACATGTTTGCCTATTTTGCCTATTTTGCATATTCGATTGATTTTTCCGGATTTTATCGATTCAAGTTGCTTTTTAGTGGTTGTTATTGCATATTTGACTTTGATAACTTACTCTTGACTTCATCCACGGGTTTTTATAAAATAATTTCTCAAATCGCATTTAAAAGCTCGTTTCTCCAATTCATAAATTCTATTTAAAACACACACTTTCGCACTTCGAGCGAAGTGGAAGGGTGACTAAATGGTTGGGCAAAACACGGACCATGAATCTGTGCGTTTATCCTTCTGATTAATCCTCGACCTATTCGATTGATCGTTTTGACCTTCGGGTTTGGTTTATCGATGATATGAGGTAAATTTGTACTGCTTTGAGTGTGAAATAAACTAACGGATAGTAAACCGTTTAGTGCGAACGGGTGGTTATGGGACTCACGTTACCACTTTTCGGATTCCTCTCTGAGAGTTTGTGACACATGCTGCCTTTGGGATAGTGTCTTCGGACTGTCTCCTCTGGCTTGTTTCCTTTAAATATCGCTTTTGGAGTTGGTCCTTTGCCCCGACTCGAAAGATATTTGGGGTTGTCGGTTACCTTTAGTATTGCTTTCGGAGTGGTTTCTTCACCACCGCTCAAGAGATACTGGAATGGTTTCTTCACCACGGCTCAAGGGATAACGGAGTGGTTTCTTCACCTCCGCTCATGATGTTTCATTTATATGTATATTCCCTAGGTATTGCTTTTCTGTATTGGTTCTTAGGAGCCACACGAAGTATAGCGTTTACCTTGTGGAACTCGTATTTATCGGTATTTGTTGTTTGCCTTTATGGCTTGCCTTGGGATATTCTTATCCTTTGTTTCTATATGTTGCCGATGATATGAGGCTTGATCTATATGATTCATCTTTCGTTAGATGATTGTGTTATCTCTTTTAGGATATCTATTATGCTTTGTAACCTTGCAGGTTTATTGTTGATCAGTTTATCTAACTGATTTGTTTAGCTAGACTGATCCGTGTAATTTATACTCGGGTCAGACCGGGTTGTTTCAGGTTAGGTGCTCTTGGACTTAGCCTATTTTGCTTCCGCATGGACTACTCCGCTAGCTTCTTTTTTTCATAGCTTTTTGTGTAGTCCCATTTTGCAGTAACTCTGATATGTACTCATCTGGAACTCGTCTGTATATTGTGGTTTGCTATACCACTCGACATGTATTATTTTGTATACTCTGTTGTGTATCTGTTTATGTGTATATTATGATCTGACTGTTCTGTGATGTGAATTACATTTGTGTTGTTATATTTTTTTCTGATAGATCCTATAGCCATTGTAGTTTTGCTTTAAATATTTATTGAATAGGTCGAATTTTAATGTGATTCTACTTTTCGACGTATTTAGTGAATAGTTAAGGTAAGATTACACATGGTCGCTTCCAATATACTCTATTGTCCGCGTTAGCCGACAGTATTATCTATGTAATACTCTTTGTTAACGAGGCTCTCGGAGTGGGGCGTCACACAACTTTCCATAGAAGGTTAGATAAATGTTCAGTTTTATTAGCATGCTTAGTTATCAAGCTTTCATCCAATGGATATTGAACAAGATAGTCGTATAAATCATTAGCTTCCTTCTTTAGATTTTCGAACATGGCATCCTTTTTTTGGCCAAATTCTGAGAGTAATTTTTGAAGCTTTTAATTTACTAAGCATAATATAAAGGGAATTCCCATCGATATCTAAGTTCAAAGCATTGGACTGAGTTGTAATATTCAGTAAAGATGCCAAGAATTATTATATCGGAATGGAATTCTCATATTCAACGAATCGTGGGAATCAAATTTGATGGTGAAAGTGGAATAATCGCTAAGTGAGTGATTACTAAAATAGATACCAAACTAGGGAAACTTGTCTAGCCATTTAGAGTTAACAAACACTATCAATCTCATTATGTATAGAAAAGTTAGGGCCCCCTCTCCAAGCAAAAAAAATTCCCAATAAACTCAGGTTCAATAAGATTGGTAGTGAGAATATAGTTGATAAAATTGGTTTCAGCCATCGAATTCCGTTATTCATTATTTCTTGGATTTCAAGTATTTCATTAAAATGACCTAATACTAGCCACGATAAATTAAAATTAGAAGATTGATCAATTAAATAATTCCACAATTGATCTTCCGTATTAAATGCATACATTACCTTGCATAGAACACTAAGATCACCCGCGTTATGTAATATTCGAGAGATGTATTGATCATTAGAGTGTAAGTTGATATTAAACCACTAAGTGGAATCCCACAAAGTAAGGATTCTATATTTTTGGTCACTATTGTTATTATGAGCATATTTCCATTTATTATTTACTTTCGCCATGAATTTGTTAATGTTTTCAGTAGACAATTTATTCTCTAACAGTCCTAGGAAAGAAATTCTATTACTTTTCAATAACTGCAAAATCTCCAACTATTTAGAAGGGGCATTCATACCCCTAATGTTCCATGTGAGGAACTCCACCTATGACGATAAAACGGGATTGCTACTTACTTCTAGGGAAGTAGCATCCCTGGTTGTCTTAGCTTTCTTCGATTTTTTATTTTTACTTTTGAGCTGATTGGCCAAATTATTCCAGGTGGGATTTTCTATAACATTTGCTAGCAAGGAAGCTTTGAATTCAAAAGGTGCTTCTTATGTTCTTACTTTTCGCGTGGACAATGATCTAGTCGAGTACAGATTACCTATAAGCTGTTCAGATATAGGCACACAAGGAGATTTCGAGCTGCAACCTGAATTCTCATCTATAGTAGAATGCATTGGGTCCAATTTGCTGTCATTGTAGTTATTGGTCATTTCCGAGTCATTAACTGCATTCATATTATTAACACTAGAATTGGTCTGTGCTTCGCACATGGGCTGTTTATATTATTGTAAACGGAAAGCAAGGGTATTTTCGGAATTTCAAAAAGATGCCGAGTAAAATAATTTAACGAATTTTCTTTATTAGTAGTAGAGGTTATTAGTTACCGTATTAATAGGACTGTTTTGATATGTATTCGTCTATGTACCGCATGAATGAATTTTTGGGTCTGTTTGAACATTTAGAGATTTATGATGATTTGCATTGTCTTGGTGAACCACGTTATTAGCTTCTGATATGTCAGAATAGTGAACTTAATTGTCTTCATTTCTGTTAGTCTTAGGTTCTATAGGATTTATTACATTTTCTCTTGAGCTATTCATGTTTAGATCAACTTCCATATCAATATGGTCGTCATTGGAATTTTGATTGTTACGTTTAGGCTCCTAGACCTTAGGAAATTGAAATTATCGTTGTGTCCAAAACTTTGACAATTTGCACATTTAAGAGCTTACATCCATACTCCACATCTTGCATAATTATCTGGTCCTTTTCAGTTGAAGGGATTTGCTTTGGGTAATGAAACTCGATATTCAACTAGAACCCTAGCATAAGAGATTTTGACAATACAATTTGTGAATTTGTCCAATTTAATAAGGATACCATGTATTGAAGTTATACGGCTTATCCCTTTTTCGGACCAGTAATCCAGAGGAAAATTGGAATCGTGCGAAGTAGCTCTTTAATTAATTGCATACTTGGTGACCACCTTTTCATCATCATAAGTTTTTTAAAATAAATTGTGAATTCATCAGTAGGATTCCAAACCCTATGTATATAATCTTTAAAAAATGGACAATGTGATTTAGGGCCTGCAACATAGATTACTATAGTGTTGTCTCATTGCTTTGTGGCATCTGAAACAATCTCTCGGTCATTTTAGTACATTGGAGGGAATTATAGTCACGTAGGTGGTGGAATTTAAGCAGAGTAGAAATCAGGATGTTGTTATCTTTAACACATCATTCTATGCCCGGCTTGAAGAGGAGCAAAATTCCATGTTTTGACAGAGGAGAAGTCGGGTTAGGGCACAGATCAAGGGTAGGGTTTGATCGGGGGTACATCTGGGGCTGATTAGAGGGTTGTTGATGCAACGGCAGAGGAGTTCCAACGTTGGATAAACTGCATTGTTGCTGGCATTTAGACTATGCTGAAGGGAGCACAAACTTCGGTTTGCGTTTCAACTTTTTGGACAAAACTGGTATGAATCCATTGGAATCCATGTTAGAGGGATGAACAGGGAGTGTGTTGTCAGGGAGATGGAGGTCTGGAGGTGGATCAGGAACCGGAGGAGGCTGGTGGCTGGGGAGGAAGAGGAAGACATGATTAAGGTTTCAAAAATTCAAGTTTGCTAAAACTTTATTTCATTGCGAGTCGTTCCATGCTTGTCCTCCATGGCCAAACTCATTTTTCCCTAAAAAACATCAAACAAAATTAAAACAAAGTGGTTCATTTGATTCTAGAAATATCGGATGGTGATTTAAGCAATTTAGGAGATTATTCATATATCGAGGTGCTCCGAAGGGATGAATCTTCTCAAGTATAATCATATTATCAAATATTTGCATATGTCATCTAACCTAGTCGTATTTATACATGTATATTAATATTACAAAATATTTATTTAATGATATGGCATTTTATTTAAATTGTTTTTATTTAAGTTACAAAATAAATTGTAAAAGAATGAGTAAATTTTTTACATATTAAACTTTTGTATTTTGAATATTTTACATTCTACATATATGTTTATTTTAGATATTTGAATTTATGGAATTTTCAAATAATATTATGATTTAAATTTAAATTTTAAATAATTTTGACTTAATCAAAATTAGATTTGAATTTAGAAACTCTAAGTATACATATATTTAATTCAAATCTATATGTTTTACTTAGTCAATGATTTCAAATATATTTAATTTAAGTTTATACATTAATCCTTGAAATTATACATATATAGATAAATAAATGGCAATATGTAACATATTTATATATTTGTATTTATATCTCTAAGTTATTTCTATATGATGTAATTCATATGTGTATGCAATCCATATAAGCACATGATAGTATATCGAAACGTGTATACATACTTGGGCCTTTATATTTCTGATATGCATATGAATTTATTTTATGTATATTTTATGTGTATGTAAGTATAATATATAATACACATGTATGTAGGTGGATATAAATATCAATATCTATATGTGTTTGTATAGGTATATAGTTATACACATGCTCATATATTATTATATTATCATATCTTAAATATGCATTCCTTTGCAATTTACACCTTGTATGTCCATGTGACCTTTCACATACCCAATTAGAAATACTGTAAGTATTATCAGTAATTATTTGGATGTATATATAAAACTTATATATGTCACTACATCAAAACTAAGTTTTGACAGAATTTATTCCCAGCGTTCTAATATTGAACGTTGTAGAAAACGTCGATTAGAACGTTGTAGAAAATGTATTCGACAGTATTGTTTTTAGGGTTTAACACTAACAAAGATGTTTTGGTTTGCCACCTTAAGGCAGTTTTCATTTCCCTTGTAAGTTGAAAAAAGTCCCATTTTTTCATCTGTTCGCACAGTATTCATTTCCACTTCCTCAATTTCAATTTTCCCTAACGTCGATTTCGACTTCAATCCTTCATCCTCTGCGTGGATTTCTCTATCGCTAGCTAAGCTCGTCAGTTTCCCCTTTCTCTTCGATTTTCCTACCCAAGGTTACCCTACACCAACGGATTCCCTTTCCACTTCGACCTCCCAATAGTTGCCCTGCACTCGGCGGAGAATAGGAAATTCAGTGAACGTATTTTAACCCTAGTTTTCAGTTCGATTTCAAATCATTGCTTATTATTAGATCTAGTTCAAAGATTACCCTATTTTTTTCACAATTCGCTTAACTTTTTTTAATGCAAAAATTGACAAACAGATGATGATCTTAGATTTCAGAAATGTACTGATTATGCTTTTAGATTTCAGAAAATAAAACATTTTCTTTAGTAATTTATAAATTTTGAGTAAATATTTAACATTATTTTTGCAATATATGTTAGTGTCCATGTTAAAGAGAGAGATGAGCTACAGCACATCTTCATCAATACTTATTAGTATTTTTTTCCATCAATAAAAAAGTGCACAGACATATTGACAACGAATTATTGATATTTATTGGATTTAAAAACAAATTTGATTATCTTATGTAAAATATAGTAATTTTTACGGGTAAAGTCTAGCGAATATACTGATAAATAACACTAAAAAGGAAAACATTTGTTGTGTGGTAAATGGTTAAGGATTAAATCAATAATTGACATAAAGATTTGAATTTGAAATATTCTTGATTGAATTTGATCTGTTCTTAAATGCAAGTGCAAAATTGAGTGGTCATGTTTCCTATGAGCGGTCTATACATTAAAAATAGTTATCTATGTTTTGTAGCCTGATAGTGAAGCTAAGCTGTAAACCCTGTTATAATTTGGCTTATGTTATCCTGCCTTTTGGCAAGGCCGTGACACCAAGAACTTAACTGGAAACCAAGGACAATCTGTCCCGAAGATCGGTTGTATACGCAGGTTCACTATGGATACTGGCGAATTTTTTCCACGTCCGGATCGAGTAAAATTGACAAGGCATGATCAGCAAAACTATGAAATTCAATGCTTCAATTTTCAAGTCAATCGGTGTTCGTATGTTCAAGATGCGATTGTTGCAACTCAAGGAAAACAACTAAAATTCATAACCATCAATGTGAATAGTGGTTCGTATCCATCAATAGGCTCACTTCATATCCATCATGGCAACACTACTTCGTATCCATCGTGATTACTTCAATCTGTATCTATCACCTTACAATAGCAATGTTCGTGTCCATGGGGAGAGGCAACTAAATTCGAAACCATACATCCGTAGCTATTTCGTTCGTGTCCATCCCATTCGTAATCATCATTGTGAAAAAATCCTGCCCGTATCCACCATGTCTCAAGTGGAATGCAGCCAGTCTGTATCCATGGAAAAATCACTTCGTTCGTATCCACTAGGCACTCCTTTATTTCGTATCCATCGAATTAGCATACTTCATGGCCATCAAACATTCAGCGCCTCGTATCGATAGCCTTGAGTATACTGCTCGTATCGATCTCCATACATTACTGATACGATGCCGAATACATCATAGTCGATACGAAGTAATCCAGCGACCGATGCAAAGTGATACAGGCTCAATGGATACGAATGAGGTAACACGGATGGATACGATTAAAGCCTAAAAGAATGAACACTCGGTCACTTGGCGTAAAAAGTGCATCGACCCTAGAAGGTAGCGCCACATCACCTAGCAAACATGTGCCTTTAACCAATACGAAGATACCGATAGAACGGCATCGATACGAGCTCGGCAATGCCTTGCAAATCTAAACTTGCATCGATCATATCTCGCCATCTACAGGTCCAAATGCCATCAAATTTTCATAGAAGCTTGCCTAGAACCTCAAGAATGTACCTAACCAATTTCAGCCCAAAAGGACATTTATAGATCGATACGAACTCAATTCGTATCGCTCACGGATCGAGTCGAAATCACCTAAACTCGATCCCGTGGGCCCGCCCATGTTAGAGAAGAAGTCTTCCGAGATCTGGGCAAGATATTTGCTACCTACACCTGTAAATACTGACCGTGGACCTATAGAAAAGGGACTATTTGGCTTCTCTATGCTGACACTCTACCTAAATCATCACTATACTTCAGTTGTACTATTCTTATCTCTTGTAATCAGCGAGTGAAATTCAATAAACATCAATCATTTCATAATGGACGTAGGTAGTACGCCGAACCACTCTAAATTTGCGTGTTTCTGCATTTTTTTCTTATTTTGTTGATTGGTATATTTGTTAGAATTTACCTCATTTTTCATTTACTTTCTTCATTTTATCTCTTCAAATAAATCTGAAAAGTGTTGTGCCCAATTTTGGTACAAACACTTCGATGCTTTCATTGAGAAAACCCAGTTTTCTCTTGCTCATTGGATTTACTGCTAATATTGAATTGCAAGAATCTAAGAAGGAGATCCAGATTTCAAGCCTAGAAGTTCTTCCATCCTATTAAGATTTGTATCAAGTCTAGGAGAGAACTTCGCTATCCACCATGATCAACACTAGGACTACCTCAACAGCTGCAGATCCAGAAGGATGGCATAGGCAGAACCCCACACAACTACCCTCTACAGACCAAAATATTGTCGGACCTTCGAATCCACCAGGCTCGATCACCAAGGAAGAGTTCCAGCTACTAATGCAAGAGCTGACTCAAAGCTGCCAAAAGCTTACCCAGTAGCTCTGTGCCAACGCAGAGTTAACCAATCGACCGAACCATGAAAGATGAAGGAGGTTCAAGAGGGATCAGGTTTCCTACTCATCCACCGAAAGTTTAGCTTCCTCTTATTACAATCACATATCCACGTACCCATGGCTAGATGGAAGCAAAACACAGGCTATCGAACATCAGCGCACTCTGAATCTTGGGCAACCAAGAGTTGGCCCATCGACCAGCCACCAGACCGGACCCTTATCTCGAGGAGGGAAGGTTCCTTATCATCCTACTGACAACCGCGCCGCCGCCGCCACTGCTGAGTTGGGAGCTGACACTCAAAACCAAATGGATCCGAACCGTCATCAGCATGAGTATACTCCTGAACCTTATGTTCCTAAAGACCTAGAACCAAGAAGGCAAGATATGGACCGTCAACCGCGATCGACCCATCCTCGCATTATGGAACCCGACCACACCTTGACTCAGCATGCCCAGAATGTCCAGATTCCAGACATCCCGAAAATAATCCATCAGATGACCCGTGAAAGTCAGGGCCTCACCAATGATGACTGGGGATCTCCCGGAGTCACACCCCCTTCACCGATGATATCCTTTACGCTGAACCGCCTCGGCGATTCAGAATGCCAACTCTACCTGTTTATGAAGGGAGATCTTACTCTAACTAGTACATTTTAAAGTATGAATGGCTAACGAACACCGCAGGGGCTAGTGATGCGGCCAAGTGCCAAAGTTTCCCAATTTCTCTTGGGGGCATCATGACTATGTGCTTTACTCGCCTACTACCTCGATCTATCTCATGTTTCGACCAGTTTGCAATGAAGTTTATTGAATTGTTTCGCAAGCATGTCATAAGGCCCAAAGATGTTAATACCTTGTCCAGTGTCACTCAAGCTCCTGGAAAGACACCCGTACGTTATCTAGAGAGGTTTCATCCTGCACGTGCTGAGATTAGTAATCCTAATAACAACTCAATTCTGATGACCCTGACTAAGGGGATTGATCCCAATTCCAAATTTTGCAACTGGTTGGTCAAAAAACCGCCTGCATCATTGGACCATTTCTATTCCAAGGCAGGTCAGTTCTTGAGAAGAGAGGATGCGAAAAAATCTAGGAAAAGGGATGACGTAGGGCCCAGTGTGGAAGGAATCCAAAGCAATGTCATTGTAACAAACCGAGGAGAGTACCAAAAAGGTGCATTTACACATACAGAATAAACAGAATCAGTAGAAAGGCGATGGAAATCAGGGCAGGAAACGGGATCAAAATCGCAGACCGCGATGTAGGGCTCCCACTTTTGACACTTATACTCCTTTAAATACGTCTTTGGAAAATATGTACTTGCAGACTTGCAATATAAGAAACCTGCTCCGAAGCAATCGTCAGAGAAACAGATTCATATGAGGAAGTTTTTTAGGTTTCACTATAGTTATGGCCATAACACGAACGCATGCCGTCATTTATAGGATATTATCGAGAAGGTGATACGAGAAAGAAAGTTGGAGCATTTTGTACGGACGCCGTAGTCTGAAAGTGCGGGCCCATCGAATCAAAACCAAATACTAAATCAGGTCAGACCGGAGGAACCCACTCGTACCCGCAGGAGGCTAGTGATTAACACTGTTAGTGGTGATCCTCATCCAACAGATCAGAGCTGGAGGGAAATGGAGTCGTATGCCAGCTCTATTAGGCATGCGAGCTTCGAATGTTGTAGTAATTTGGAAGATGGGGCTCCAGCCAAACAACAGAAAACGATGACAGATGACATCATATTTCGAGAAAGGGATGCTGACAGAGTCGAAGCCCCAACCATTGATCCACGAGTCATTTCATCTCAGATAGGTCCTTCTTGGATGAAGAAGATCTTAGTGGATAGTGAAGTTCAGTAAACATACTTTTTAAATGAGCCTACGGTTAGATGAAGATGGAAGCAAAAGATTTGAAGCCTTGTCAGTCTCGTATTCATGGCTTCAATGGAAGTGTGACTATAACCACTGGGATGGTGGAGCTACCAGTGGAGTTGGGAGTTAGAGAATTCTGAAGAGTCTGGATATTACAGTTTATTTATTGGATATAGATTCACCATACAATGCTTTTTTAAGCCGACCGACCGTAGTTGAGTTCAGGGCCGCTATCGCCCCTTGGTGTCTAACTTTGAAATTCCCTACTGACAATGGAGTCGGAGTCGTTCGGGGAGACTAGGCTGCTGGACGAGCCTGTTATGTTGTTGAGATGTGGAAAGCGCAACGAAAAGAGAAAGGAAATAGCGTAGAGGCATCTCTCTGCTTCCCCTTTGCAGCTAATTGGCAGTTAACGCTTGGGCCAAGGCCCGGGCACCACAATCAATTCCCAAGAGATTTTGACCCGAGAGTGAAGACGAAGCTAGGAACAGTCGGGCTTCTTTGGCAGAGATGACTATCGATGTTCCGACTGATAATGATGAAAATTCTATAATGGTAAAGGTTGAATCCCAACTAAACCAACTGATGAAGGAGGAATTGGTTGAATTTCTCCAGACAAACCTCGACGTGTTTGCCTGGATGCACTTCGACATGTGTGGGATCTCCATAGATATCGCGAGCCACACATTAAGTATTGATCCGCCGCATGTCTCGGTCAAGAAAAAAAGGCGTGGTATGGATCCAGAGAGATCTGCCACCCTTAAGGAAGAGGTATTCGAGATGTATAATATCCAGAATGGGTGTCCAATCTTGTACTTGTCAGGAAACCTGAAGAGAAATGGAGAACATGCTTTGACTACTCAGACTTGAATAAAGCTTGCCCTAAAGACGTTTTCCACTTCTCCGAATCCATCAGCTCGTAGATTCAACGGCTAGACACGAACACTTATCTTTCATGGATGCATATTTTGGCTACGGCCATATGCCCATGCACTTGCCCGATCAGGAGCATACCAGCTTTTTCACCGATCTGTGACTTTACTGCTACAAAGTCATGCCATTCGGAATCAAGAATGCTGGAGCATCCTATCAAATACTCGTCAATCGAATGTTCGCTGACCAGATCGGAAAGACTATAGAGGTATATGTGGATGACATTCTTGTGAAGTAACGATTCTCCACCAGTCATATCAAAGACCTGGAAATTATGTTCAACATCCTCCGAGAGTACAGAATGAAACTGAACCCATTGAAATGACACTTTGGGATCACGTCCAAAAAATTCCTTGGATTCATTATTAATGCCCGAGGAATCGAAGTCAATCCCGAGAAAATATGGGCAATCAGAAATCTTAAGACTTCAAGGACTATAAATCAAGTTCAGAGCCTCAATGGGAAGGTAGCAGCACTAAGTGGTTCATTTCAAAATCCACTGAAAAATGTGTTCCCTTCTTCGATCTTGTCAGAAAAGGGAAGCAAAACTTTGAATGGACTATAGAGTGTGAAGGCGCATTCCGAGCATCGGTTCAACACCTGTCCACACCACCCATTTTGTCAAAGCCCATCGATCACGAGAGACTGTATATCTACTTGGCGGTGTCAAAAAACACAGTCAGTGCTGCTTTAATTCGGGAAGAGGATCGGATACAACAACCAGTCTGCTACATCTGCAAACGGCTAATCGGAGCAGAAAGAAATTATCGAAAGTTGAAAAAGTTAGCTTAATGTCCTGTCATTTCCTCGAAATACTCCATCCAAATTTTCAAGCTCATCCTATCACTGTCTACACCGACCAGCCGTTACGATAGGTCCTTATGTGGCATGAGACGTCTGGTTGGTTACTCAAATTGAATATCTGACATCACTTACGCACTGAGGCTAGCTATGCAGGGGCAAGTTCTATAGACTTCATTGCTGAATTCACTATCTCCGAGGACTTTCCCGAAACCAGTGAATCTCCCAAACATGTCTGGAAGCTACATACTGATGGTGCATCGAATGACTGCTGCTCAGGCGCTTGAGTTGTACGTGAAACTCCTGAAGGCCGATCTATTTGCTATGCTTTAAAATTTGATTTCTGTGCGACCAACAATAAGGCTGAATATGAAGCACGGCTCGCTAGACTAAGTCTTTCCAAAGATTTAAGGATTATTGTCGTGGACTTTTACTGCGATCCACAATTGGTCATGTGCCAAGTTCAGGGGGAGTACCAGGCCAAAGACCGAGGCTGGTTACTTATCTCACTCGGGTTCAGGAAATATTAAATCAGTTCGATTATTATGCCATATATTGTATACCTCGAGAACGCAATCAGAAGGCCGATTCCTTAGCAAAATTGACCAGTACCGGTGAGGCACAGCAAATGGGACTCATTCACGTTGGGACATTATCTTCCCCGAGAGGTGATCAATCAGAGACCGACCGGGTATTTGAAGTCATTCCTGATAAGGTGTCATGGATGACTCCGTTCAAAAACTATCTCGAGCATGGGACCCTGCCAGAGCGCAGGGGTGAAAAAAAGACAAGTTCTTCTAAAGGCTTCGCGGTTCACTATTCAGAATGGAGTCATGCATAGAAGCGGTTACTCTGTTCCTTTACTCCGGTGTATCGCACATAATGAAATCAAACGAGTATTGCATTATGTACATGAAGGAGAATGTGGCGATCGCACCAGGGGGCAAGCTGTTGCCAAGAAAGTGCTCTGATATGGATACTATTGGCAGATTATAAATCGCGACGCAACTGATTACGCCGGGAAATGTGACAGATGTTACAAACATGCTTGGATTCCAAGAGCCCCACCTGCCGAAATAACTTAGATGGTCAGTCCTTGGCCATTTGCAGTATGAGACATCGACATTATTGGTTCTCTACCTCTAGCTAAAGGTGGCGTTAAGTACGCCATCGTTGCAGTTGATTACTTTACCAAATGGGTGAAAGTTGAGCCCCTTGTTACTATCACAACAAAGAAGGTGACCAACTTTGTTGCATGTAACATTATCTATCGTTTTAGTCTTCCGCATACCATCATCACCGACAACGGAACCCAATCGAAAATTTTGAATTTAAGAATTTCTGTAAATGATTCCACATCTAGAAGAAGTTCTCTACAGTTGCACACCCTCAAGCGAATGGACAATTGAAGCTATTAATAAAGTTATAAAGTCCATTCTGAAGAAACGATTAGAAAAGGCCGGGGGAAATGGGTCGATGAACTTCCTATGGCCCTATGAGCTTATCGAACAATCCACAAGTCCACGACCGGCCACACTCCATTTTCTCTTTCCTACGTTTCAGAAGCCATTATTCCAGTCGAGATAGAAGTACCTTCTTATCGTGTGACATATTATGATCGGAAGACAAATGCTATATTACTTGCCGAATCTCTAGACTTATTGGGGGAGAAGTAAGAGGAGTCTGATTTGAATGCAGCCACGTATCGAAGTTGAGTCGCTCGATTGTATAATGCCATGGTCCAACCCCGAACCTTTGAACTCGACGAACTGGTCCATAAGAGAATTTATCCGGTCCATTCACATATGAAACCAACGTGGGAAGGGCCGTATGTTATCGAACGAAGACTCAAAGATGGGGCCTTTAAATTATCAAACATTAATGGTCTCACTTTGCCGAGAGTCTGGAACAGCGAGAGTCGTCATCGCTACTACACATAACAGGCTTTATTTATTCATTCAGTCGCTAAGTGAAACCTGAACTTGGGGGTAAATCATCGCACTAAAGTCAAAAAAAGATTGATATACAAAAATCCTCTAACTAACTCCGAATCCCGTAATGCGAGCTGGAGTATAAACTTGCAAATGCAAGTTCGAAGAGGATGAATCCATCCACGTAACCACTCCACCCGTATTTAAACCAAGTTTGAGGAGGATGGACCCGTCTATCTAACGACCTCGCTTGTTAACTCAGGATGGATTGGTCTGGCCATCCACGATCCTGATACTTCTATCGTCCCTAAAGTGGAACAAAATCCTAAAATGCATAACAGATGTGATCGACCATCTGTTAACCGGCTCCAGATTCCCAGAGTGTGAACTGGAGTATAAACATCAAAATTGGTGTAACCAACCACCCATCGGCTAACCATAAATTCCTAGAGTGTGAATTGGAGTATAAACACAAACCGAGTGTGGAATGACTACCCATGAGACAACTCCGAGTCCCTGGAGTGTGGACCGGAGTATAAATATCAAACGAATGTGGCTGACCGCCCATAAAATAACTTAAGTCCCCGAAGTGCGGACATATCTCTAAACCTTAAGCGAGCGTGACCGACCGCCGATAGTATAAGTACATTCCCCAATGTGTGGATGCAATCACCGATAAATGAGCGAGTGTGATTCGGCCACCCGAACTCGTCTTGTTTCAGAGTCGTTTCAACAAAGCTAAGCTCGATGTTTTAAAGGCGAAAAGCGACTGCCAACCGATCTTTTTAATTTATCCCCGTGACTGGGGACAAAACTTAAGTACCAGCTACTGATCGAGACAGTGCAGTGTTGGAGCTCGACTTAATGTTCAGTTATGACCCGAAGCCGTGGCTTCAGGACTTAACAACTAAACTTAGGTTCAATTCAAAGACTAAAATTTCACAAGTACATTGAATGGAAGTTCGAGCGCTGAAATACTTAAGCAAATAAACGCGAAACTATGTTTAAGACAAAATGGAATTTTATTTCAACTATTCTTTGGAAAAGAAGGATAAGTACAAAAGTATTCCATAAAATCCTACTAACAAGAGCAGAACCCGCATCTATACATGGCCTACGGGAAACAAAAGGAAATTCCTATCTGTCTACCAAAAATGAGGCAAGAAGACATATTTATTCTCTCATTTTCTTCTTCTTCTTTGGTGTTGACCCGTTGGAGCTACCTCTCGGGTGCCTCTTCGAGCCCTTAACTTTTGATGGTTGATCTCCAGCTGAGGGAATTATGGTGACATTTTCCTCCGAACTTATAGGAATTGGGATACTTTTCGAGTATGGAGTCGGAGGGATAGGAACACTCCTCCTGTTAGAAGGTGGGGGAGGGACACCGGTGTCGACAACCGTGCCTCCTAGAGAAATCATTCGTAGAGGGGCTGGACTAGGACCCACCATCCCATCTCTAATATCGCTGGCCTGTGTGGCCGCTTCCATCTCGACAATGATCTCAGCTATTATCTCTTCTTCATGGATTGTTTGGGGGTCCACGGGGATGCTGGCAGTTGGGCCCAAGGAGCTGACCACGAGTGCGCCTTCTCCCATGACAAATGGTAGGTCGGAAAAACAGTCGCTTTGATGACCAAGAAGCTCCTCCATCATCTTCTCATCAAAAGTAAAAGTGCTCCCCTATGCTCCATCAGTTGGTGCAGTGGCCGTTGTTGTGGTCGTCTCTATTATAAGGGCCTCCTGCTTGTGATGCGGCTCTTGAGTAACAGAGTGCACGGCCATGCAGCTCCTATCGTTGAATAAAGATAAAAGAAAAAGTGTTAGTGGCAACTTCAAACAACGCTCCCGACTTTCAATAAATGCAAGAAATGTTCAGAATACCTTCCTCAGAATGGCTTGCATGTGAAGCCAGAGCAGCTTCAGTGACATACTCACGAGCTGGAGATAACTACGGCTGATCAGGATTGTATGCAAGCACAGATTGAGTATCAGCCACAGGAGTAGATTCGGGTAGGGTTGGTATAAGAATTTCGGAACCGGCATCATGATGCTCAACACCAGAACCCTCTCTAGCCTCCAGGTGCTTAGTACCAAGTCTCTCTTTCTCAAATGTGATAGTGGCGTCGTGAAGAACTCTTCTTTCATCCTCATTCAGCACCCGGTTTTCTAATTCAAACTCATCAATGGATTCAGAGTAGTGTTATGCTTTTTCATCTTCAACCAAGCAGCACCAAGCATTGTATAAATATGATGGATAGTTTTCGAGCCAGCTAAGATTTCGATGCTTCAGAACATTGACATTATACGTAATAAGAAGATCTTCGATGTCAACTCCAACCTGGTCTCTGCCGCTCTCACTTCATTCTCAATCCTGGCTTCGACTTCTTGAACCTTAAGCGTTGTCGCATCCCTCTTATCCTGAGCACCACAGCCTGCTTGCATAGTTCGTGGGCAGCTTTATTTGCATCGTCTTTCTCTTTGACGACTTCAGCAAGTTTTGCTTGAAGCTCCTTAAGCTCTTTAAGCGCCCCATCTCTTTTGGTCATAAATGTGGTGGTCTGATGTCCCATTTCTTCAACCGGAGATAAGTGTGTTCGCCTCATCTCTTCCTTCCTTCGGGTTGCCTCATCGGCTCTTTTACTAGCCTTTGTTTTTGAATTTCGCGCGGACTCATTTTCATCATTAAGCACCAAAATTATGCGGTCCTTCTGAGTGAGATCAGTTCCTAATTTCTCGATTGTCTTTGCCCTCTCAAAGGTCGTCGCTGATACATTGTCCGCGGTATTCATCCATTCCTGGTATTGACCATAAACATCATGAATGTAGTCATGCATTGTCTGTTCTTCCTCGATGGAAAATCGCTTTAAGTGCGGGGGAAAGATGAAGCCATAAAAGCAGATATTTGGGAAAAAAATTAGCTTAGCGATTCTAATCACTCCCTCCCAGCGGGCTCTATGATGGCTTGCTCAGTGACAACGGGAGTTTCGGTTTCGATCCTCCAACGTTGTGGATCAGGCCTTGGTGCTTGAGAAGGTGATATTTGATGTGAAGGTTCCAAGGGTTGTTTACCAGAACCAGAAGGTTTTTTTGGACCTCGAGGTGGCGGAGAGAGTGATAGGGAACGATGCCTATACTCCCTCTCTCTGTGTGTCCCTTTCCCTCTCGTAGTGCTCCCTCTCTTGAGTGGAATAGCCGCGATCGCAGTCTCTATCGGCTTCACGTCTGTGAGACTCAGAGTATGAACTAGATGAATGGTGTGCTGAGTGAAGGCTACCAAGCATAGATTCTCTCATTGTCATCGTATCTGTAAAATGAAAAGAGAAACGGAGTTGGTTCTCCAGAGATGAATATCTTGTGGTTGGAAATTGTGTAGTGTCGTGAAGTGTGTGTATGCATATGCAAACCCCCTGAACAACTAGTTATATCGGCCATACTTGAAGGAATTGACTCGCCTAGATCTAAAGCGCTTTGAAGCCCTTCCAATCCAGTATTTTGTTGGAGCGACACGTAGTCTGGAATTGGAATGTTTGCAAGTCCTTCGAAGGGATTCTCCATATGTGAGGAAGGAGCCTCTGAGATTATAATACTGATAACTGGAAGGGACATAACCATAGATTTCCATCTCGTAGACTTGCAAAGCATATGAGCTACCGCCTTGCCTTTACTTTTTACCTCTGAATGTCGAGGACTATCTGAGGGACCGGCTACAGGTTCGTCTTCAATGGGCATATCCTCTTCACCGCCCTGCTCAACAATTACAATCCCGGACGCCCTACGCCTATCCCGTCTTGCCGGAGCTGCCCAAAAAGATCCTTTAAGCCCTATGCTCTAGTCTCTGTTAATCAGCCCAACAGCCCTTAGATTTTCATCTGTGAGCACCGCTTTGATCTCTTTAATCTCGCCCAGCACCTCTTGAAGAATTTGCACTATTTTCTTAAAATGAGAACCTTCAGGTCATAGAATTAAAGCTGTAAAGAAAAGAAAATGTTAGACTCAACATCGATTACAACAATCCCATTAGTCGCCAGAAAAATTATGGCACTTATATCTAACTAGCCACTGTCTAGCGAATCTTGGCTAGCACCGAACATAGAACCACTCGGCTTTGAGGCCAATCCGTCTTCCACGAATCACATCATATCCCTATGCCTTCTTCCCCAATCGACATGAAGGCTATCAGCACAAATCATCAAACTCCGGCCATCCACGGCCACCACACAGCTAAAATCAGTCACAGATACATGTCGAATGGCAAAAGAGTTCAAATCCTTTCATCCTAAGTCGATTGTTGTGGATTAATTACCTAATTCGAGCAAGTGATTCAAGGAGTTTATGGGTTGGTTAATTTGAAGACGAAGTATCTTATTTTCTCAAACAATTGATCAATACGAAGATAGGGACAAAGGCTAGAAGCAAGAAAGTGAAAATTTTCTAAGTACCAAACCTTTATATACCTAGGTGATGACCGTTCGTCTCCCAGTCATCTCTACTGGTCAAAACAGTCACCAAGGAGATCGATACGCATAGGTTATTTCATATCCATCGAACAACCGAGGTGAAGCAAATGCAATTCAAGTCATTCGTATCCATCACTCTGGGGTCCACGAGTACTAGTATCCATCGATACGAAGTGTGTAAAAAACTCTCAACCAATTCGTGTCGACCACTACCGATACGAATGCAGTTCTTCAACTTTTCAGGTTGGTCCAGAAGAGGATCGATAAGAAGGGATACACTAAAAACAACCGTCAAGCGTTGTCATAACTTGAATTTTACATTGATTCAGAAGTCGATTGATACGAGATTCGATACAAGAAAACTGACAATGACTCGTGAATGTACAAATGTTAACGGGAGTCAGGATAACATGCATTTACGAGCATAATGAACTAACATTCAATTTTCGAAATTCATAGGAATTGAATGCTCACCTGGTGATGATTACAAAAGTGAATAATAGATTGCTAACACTTGTTTGTGTCAAAATTGGGCACAACACTCTTCGGGAGTCGTTGAAGAGATAATAGTCAAGAATGTAAGTTCAAAACAGATATTATCTAACAAAAACTCCAATCAACAGTAAAATAAATGCGTAGACAAGCGATTTATAGTGGTTCGGCGTGTTGCCTACGTCCACTGTGAAGTGTTTTGATGTTTTATTGATTCTCTTTCAATGATTACAAGTTGTTGCAGCAATCAACAGCAAGTTACAACTGGAAATTCGAAATCAACAGTAAAATTATGATGTAGGGTGATGGAGATCTCGATCCGGCAGAGTCTGGGCGCTTGAGAGTCGAAAGGTCCCTTTTCTGCTGGCCCTGGAGCTCTATTTATAGGCGTAGGCTGCTGATATTTCGCTGAAAACTCGGGAGACCACGTCTGGCACGTGAGGGGGCCCACATGCACGGTCTTATGAAGTTTGGGCCCACTTTGGTATCGGTTCGAACTCCATTCGAACTGATCAAGAATTCATCCAATCGAGGTGAAACTTGGCGTGGACATTCTTCAACATGTACGCAAGCTTCAGTGAAAATTTCGTGGCATTTGGATCAATAGGTTAGGAGATATCATGGATTCGAAATTGGGTTTTTGGCATAGCTGTCTGGTTCGAACCCATGTATTCTAAACGATGGTTTCGAATCCATCATGGCACGTGGCTTCGTGGTGACGTGGAGCGCAAACTTCGAATCGATCCGGACTTCACTCCATGTTGACCGCTTCGACTCCATGTATCTCGGCGCATTCGAACCGATGGAAGACACGTCATCGTGGCTGGTTGACCCAGTGGGTTCGAACAAAGTTACTCAGGATGGGTTCGAAGATGGTATCATAGATGGTTTCGAAGAAGGCCTCTATGATAGGTTCGAAGCATGGCTTCTGTGATGGTTTCGAACTTGTGTTCCTTGGATGCACATGAGCTCTGCAAACCCTCCATGGATACGAGGCACATGGATTCGAACACGATGGAGTCGAAGGTAATGGAGTCGAAGGTGAGGCGCTTTGATGGTTTCGAAACCGATGGGTTCGATGTCCTTCGGTTCGAAGGTGATGGTTTCGAATGGCGCATGACGATGGGTTCGAAGACGCCCATCATGATGGGTTCGAAACCAGCATGTTTCCTCCAAGTTGAACCGATCATAGCTTGAGCATGCGAACTCGGATTGACTTGAAATTTGAAATGCTGACTCCTGTGGTCTTTCTTGCCGTGTCCTATCAATTGTAGCTTAATCTGGACTCGGATAAAATTCAGTGATATCCATGGCGAAAGGAAGTACGATCAACCTCTGAGGCGAACTGTCCTTCGATTTCGATCAATCTTTTGGTATCGTGGCTTTGCCAAAAAGCGGGATAACATTTTGCCCCCCAAAGTACGTCTTGTGGGAACATGACGTGCTTTGAATAGCTGCAATCTCTCTCTGAACAATCATTGCTCTCTTTTTTGTCGTAACTCGTATGTTGTACTGCTGTAACCTTGCGTTGATGTGATTGATTGTTGTATAATAGTGCTTAGCCATTGGTTGTCGCATTTGTAACAGGATGAGTGTTTGATCCCTGTGAATATTCAAAATCGAACGTTAGTCCAACATGTATGCGCATATGTTAATTTGACCCTTGTTAACGTCGTGCGTCCACGAGTTGTTGTCAGTTTGGTTTGCTATAGAATTTCGTATTGATTCACTCCTGAACCAACTTTGAAATTTGAATTGAGACAACGCTTGGTGGTTGTTTTGAAAGGTTCCTTCGTATCGATCCTCTCCTGAACCGATGTAGAAGGTTAAAGGAATCGAATTTGTATTTGCGCGAGCGTAATGTTTCGAACCGATGCATTCGAGCATTGATGGGTTCAAAATCCACGTTTGTATGGAAGCGGTACGCTTGCTGCTATGATGGATTCGAAATTGACATTCGAACCGGTCTGAAAGGATGGAGTACACTTGTGTAGTGATGGGTTCGAAATTGACATTCGAACCGATGTGAAGGGATGGTTTCGAGACTTTTGTTCGTGGCAGTGGTCCGTGTGCTTCACACGTTGGAGCCTCAAACGTATGGGTTCGAAAGTGGATTTCGAACCGGTTCTGCATTCTGACCTGTTGTAATCGGTCAAGTCCACCGGCACGCGAATCGACCCAGTCATCTTCAACTCCCCATATAAATAGCAAAGACCTCGGCATTTTTTCACTTTTTACTGTTACTGTTGCCTGCTTTTCACTGTGCTCTTCATCGTTTTAGAGCTCCAAAAGAGAAAACACAGTGTCGCTCTTTCGAACCATTCAAGATCCGAATCTTCAATTCCTTGAATTCATCATCCAAACTAGGTAATTAGCCTCGGATTCAAACGGCGAAGTTATTTCGAACCCGTTTCTTTTTATCGACTGCGTAGCTTCGAGATTGGCAAAACCAGATCTGGTTTGGGAGGGATTCGAACCAATGCGTAGGCTCAAGTTCGAATCGATGACGGTGGCGTCTTTTTACTGGATTTCGAATCGATCCTTGGAATGTCCTTGCTGGGGTGTGTAGTTCGCATCGATCGAGGGATTCGAGGGGTCCATTCGAACCGATGGGTTCGAACCCATAGGCTATCGTTTCGAAGTCCACAACTTCGTATCGATACGAAGTGGATCGGTTCGAACGTGAGTGATGCGGAGTTGAGGTTTTCTCATCAGTTCGAACTTGTCATCTGTTTATCGGCTCGAAGCGCGTCAGGATGGGTTCGAACGCATGGGTTCGAAGCGACGTCAGGATGGGTTCGAATGCATGGGTTCGAAGCGAAGTCAGGATGGGTTCGAAAGAAGAGATGTTCGGTTGGGTTCGAACGAAGTCCTGGTGATGGTTTCGAACCCTACATGATGGATATCAAAATTTGAAATTCTTCAATCATAACTCCGACGAGCTTCATTCCTGCATATTTGGACTTGAATATTAAACTGCATACATGACTACCTTTTGAAGCTCGTCGATGGAACTATAACAACTTCTACCCGAACCAACTTCCATCATGGAAACGGATTGGTGATGATGGTCAGCGATGACGGTCATCAGAGCTGGACTCCGTAGCCTTGTCGTTTGCATATTTCTTTAACTCTGCAACATTTATTCAAGTAATGCATGTCACTGCACAACACACACTCATACACGCTACACTGGGGAACGCACGGGTTTTTGTCATCTAACGATGGTTTCTCGTGAGTTAGCTAGTTATGGAATCGTCAAGTTCACAGCAGCAGAAGACTCAAGTTATAGTCTCTCCGAGGCTAGAGATTCCGGATATTGACCCTGAGATTATTGGTCCAGCCCCGGATGAACTTCTCGATGCGTCATTCATTGCCAATCCATCAGATTCCGTTCCGTCCAATATCTCTGAAGACATGTTGGGGAGAATATGTTTGAGACATGGCCTGTCGCTGGATGATGTGCTACTGCCGGGGCCGAATGATAGACCGCATAATCCGCCGGAGGGATATACGGCATTTAACCGCCACGCGTGCGCGGCCGAGACACTTCCTCCATTCAACGAGTACATAAGGGAAGTATTGTCGTTTTTGAGGATTGCCCCATCTCAGCTGCACCCGAACGGATATGCGTCGATCAATAGCGTGTTCATTGCATTTATGGAATATCTCCATCGACCACCGCTCCCAATTGAGATCAGATACTTGTTCAATTTCAAAACTCGGGGTGATTATCCCTCCTTCACATTCCTGGAAGAGGTGAGAAATTGCCAAGTGGTTACCGGGTCTTGGACCAGGTTGAGCTATTATAGGACAGAATGGTTTTATGTCAGATGTCCTCCTGGATTCGCCCGACGATGGCTATTCAGACGTGAGTATAGTTGAGTTCGTAAATAATTACTATGGCAATCGCAGCCGAAGTGGAACTTATGTTTTATTCTTTTTTGCAGCGGTGATCCAGCGACCTGAGGGCGAGCACTTTAGGGAGATGGTGCGAGTGCTGCGAGAAGTCCCGGGTGGAGATAGGGATATCGATGTGTTATTGGCGGATAGGAATCTCCGGGCCTGCGGTTTGATCGAACAAGGGCAGAGCATAAGCTTTGAAGTGGCACTAAGGGACGTCTCGAAGAAACGAGTCAAGCACAAGAAACCCAGAGTTACCACAGCTGAGGAAGCGGACTCTGAAAGAACCCACACCGATGATGAGCCGCTGACCGGGCCTACTGACGCAGTTCCGGATGTCGCGGAGCAGAGAAAAGGCAAGGCTGCCATGGTTAAGTCAAGTAAGAAGGGGAGATGGAAATCGGTCGTCACGGCCCGTTCTGCTCCCGGAGTTAGAATCTCGGTGACGTCTCCTCCGAGAACTGAAAATCTTTTTGAAGGGCTTGCCGATCTTCCAATCCCGGACGATGTGTCTTTTCAACATGATGCCGGGTTGGAGGAATTCCATCGCACCCTAGAATTGAACGAGCATCTTATTACTAGCGAGGTCGACACTTCCGGTTGGTCGGGGGGAATGCATATTCATACACATTTCACGACAGTGCATAACCTTTGACTGAAACTATCTGTTTTGAAAGGTGATTAATTCTATTTTATTTTGCTTCGCAGATATCATGTCTAAGCGAGGTTCGATGCTTGGGAGTCTTCGACACGCCCGCAAGCCTTCATATTACGACTCGCGCCGACGAGAAGGGGATAGAGGTTATGATCAGGGGCGTTCTGGGCATTATGACCAGGGACGTTCTGGGTATTCTAGTCACGAGAGATATGACACGGACAGGGGCTATAAGCGTCGATCGCGATCGCGTACCCCTCCTCCTTCTAGAGATCCCGTACAACCTCCTGCTCATGTCCCTCATCCTTCCGAGTCTTCTCGATATACGTCGGTTTCTCAAGCTTCCCGATCCGAGGCGATGACCCCGATAGTCCCAGAGCAGCCTCCTACAGAGATCTCGGGAGAAGGGGCAATTAGACTTGCGCAATTAAAGAGGGAGTTCCCGAATATTTGTTTCGATAACTACGTCTTTCCTCCGAACCTGAAAAGAATCCCGCCGGAGGCCGAGCGGTTAGCGCTCGACTATGTGCATGACTTCTACTCCCAATACAAGGCGTGGTATAGGGCGGCCGATAAGGCATCGGCATTGGCCTTCGAACGAGCGGCTACCATTGAAAAGCTTCAAACCGAGCTGGCTCAAAGAGACCGCATCATACAAGTGCTGAATACTGAGGCTGAATCGTCTCGAAAATCAGAGATGGAGGCTCTCACAAAGGTCGACGAAGCTCAAGCAACCATGGATAGAATGAAAAAGGAGCACCATGTCACGGTGGAAGACATGGGCCACCGGAACACTGTCGTCACTGCTGAGCGGGATGCGGCGTTAAAAGAACTTAATGAGATCAAGGCCAAATTTGCCGAGATTATTAAAGATAGAGATGACGCGCATAACACGGCGCAAGAAGCCTGCGAGCAAGCCGTAGTGCTTCGTACTGAAAGAGATGTGGCCGTGGCCAAAGTTCAGGCGGTCGAAGCAGAGGTGGAGGAGAAGGTTCAACATGCAGAGGCCAGGCTAGAGGCCGATATCGAAGATTTGCTCATAACTTACAACGCCAATGTGTTGAAGCACAGAAACTTGGCCTGGCTTCAAGATTACTCAGTTCACCTTCGTAGCGCCTGGGACCGATTGGTTGAGGAGGAAGAGGAAGCGCACCCAGGCGAAGCGGTTGATCGATTTGAACTTGAGAATCGGCTGCTCACAGACGATGAGAAGAAGGTTCTTCATGACGCTATCATCGCTCATGAGAAGGAAATGATCGGTGGTCGTTCCCTGGAAGTCGGAGAAGGGTCAGGTGTTGAGCACCATTCTGTTGTCACTGAAGTCACCACACCATCTTCGTCGGTGTCTGTATCTGCGGTCAGTTTGCAACCTGTTCCTGCTTACGACCCGGAACAACCGCGCTTATCTCCTATTCATGAGCGTACTTCCGAGGCCGTTCAGCCGTCTGCGAGCCAAACTGGGGAAGGTATTCTGAAGTTATCTTAAGCGTTTTCTGAATAGAGTGTTTGTTTTGTAGCAGTTTTTAATAACTTCTTATTTTTTGCCCAGTGACTGAAGTTGCGCCGACTGTTGTGGCTCAAGAATCAAGTAGAGGAGATAAGGCCATCGCTACCGAGACTACTGTTGTAACCGCGGTATCTGCTGAGACGACGCAGGGGGGATCCCTGTCTGCTGACGAACAAATGGTGAGCGAACTGCTCGGTGAGAAGGGTGGTTCTTTCTCTGACTTGCCATTTATCATCGTTAGTAGCCTCCCGCCATCCTCAAGTTCTTCGATGCAGGCCGAAGATGCCCCCAGCCAAGCCCATGCGACTCGTGATGAGGAAATTTTGGCTGAGATCAACGCCGAAATAGAGGCTGCGGGGCATAGCGGTATCGTCGGCGGCAGCACGGCGGCGCAGAGTCCAGCACCTGCTACGGTAGCGCCATCGGGTGGCACTGTCTCAACTTCCGTTACGGATCCAGTCCCCACTGCTCCTCCGGCAGGAAGCCTCCATGCAGACTCAAGCTCCGAGGAGGATATTGACATCATGCCTCCAGCCGAAGAGCCATCGCCGGAGAGGAGACATTCAAAACGAAGAATTTCTGTCCCTAGTGACACTGATGATGTACCACTAGTAAGAAGGACGAAAAAGAAGAAATAAATCGGCTTCTCAAGTAGATGTTTTGGTAGATAGGTACTTGTCTTCGTTTTTTGTCAGTAAGTCGTGTATAGATGCAGGTTCGGCCCCTGCTAGTAGGCATTCTTTTTTGGAAGAACTTATCTGCGTGTAAGTCCTTGTTTTAAGTTAGTTGAAATAAAATTTTATTTCTTTGTTTCAACTCTTGATTTATTTGTGCTTAAGTACTTGCAGTGTCTTGTTTTCGGTCCGGTGTACTTGTGGCGTTGTTACCGTTTAAGTAGAATTCGTCTCATTCGCCAAGCCTGAAAATCTTGGTCATAGGTTGCGATTAATGAATGAGTTGAGCTTCGGACGTTGTATCACTTCGGTTAGTGATTAATATTTAGCTTTCGTGCCCCCCAGTTTTGGGGAACAACACTTGTATTTATGATGGTTGATCGCACTTGTTGCAAGTCTTGAGCACACGTCCGCCTTCCGGGGACTTAGAATAATTTGAGATCGATAACCTGGTTTGCATTCCAGGAGTTCGAGTGTTATTGATGCTTGTAACGTGGTTCGCGCTCCGGGAACTTAGGAATGATGTTCACATTCCAACTTGCATTCTACTAACTCGGAGTTAGTATTAACACTTTAGTTCGCACTACGGGAACTTTGACTTGGTGTTTATGCTCCAATTCACACGCTGGGAACTTGGATAAAACTTGTATGTTTGGGTCCGTACTTCAGGAACCCGGAATTGACGTTTATACTCCAACTCGCACTTCGGGAATCTGGAGTTTGCACGGATGCTTCGGTTTGCGCTCCGGGAACCCGTAACTTATGTTCATACCCCAATTCATGTTTTGGGGATCATGGAGTTGGTGTTGATACTTCGGTTCGCACTCCGGGAACTTTGAATTGATGTTTATACTCCAATTCACACTCTGGGAATTTGGAGTCCGCATTGATGGGTTGGTTCGCGCAGTGGGAACGAATTATTGAACGTTTATGCTCCAATTCGCGCTCCGAGAATTTGGAGCCCGTTTGCGCTCCGAGAACGAATTGTTAAATGTTTATACTCCAATTCGCGCTGTGGGAATTCGGAGCCCGTTCGCGCTCTGGGAACGAATTGTTATGTGTTTATAGTCCAATTCGCGCTCCGGGAATTTGGAGTCCGTTCGCACTCTGGGAACGAATTGTTAAATGTTTATACTCCAATTCGCGCTCTGGGAATTTGGAGTCTGTTCGCACTCTGGGAACGAATTATTGAATGTTTATACTCCAATTCGCGCTGTGGGAAGTTGGAGTCCGTTCGCACTCTGGGAACGAATTATGGAATGTTTATACTCCAATTCACGCCGTGGGAAGTTGGAGTCCGTTCGCACTTCGGAAACGAATTGTTAAATGTTTATACTCCAATTCGCGCTGTGGGAAGTTGGAGTCTGTTCGCACTCCAGGAACGAATTGTTAAGTGTTTATACTCCAATTCGCGCTGTGGGAAGTTGGAGTCCGTTCGCACTCCGGGAACGAATTGTTGAATGTTTATACTCCAATTCACGCTGTGGGAAGTTGGAGTACGTTCGCACTCCGGGAACGAATTGTTGAATGTTTATACTCCAATTCACGCTGTGGAAAGTTGGAGTCCGTTCGCACTCCGGGAACGAATTGTTAAATGTTTATACTCCAATTCGTGCTCCGGGAATTTGGAGTCCGTTCGCACTCTGGGAACGAATTGTTAAGCGTTTATACTCCAATTCGCGCTCCGGAAATTTGGAGTCCGTTCGCACTCTGGGAACGAATTATTAAGCGTTTATACTCCAATTCGTGCTCCGGGAATTTGGAGTCCGTTCGCACTCTGGGAACGAATTATTGAAATGGACTGTCGTGTGTTGGTCCAGTTCAGCCTTCGATGTTTTGCTTGCCCCCGAGCTGGGGTTTCACTTAGTGAGTGGCCGGTTGTAACGCAGTCACTCGCTATTTGAATAAATTCCATTGTTCGATGGAACTTAGCTCTTCGTGTGTCGTGATTGTTGAATGTTGTATTCGGTGAATCACAGCTTTAGCTTGAAGAGATAGCATTTTATTTGCTGAAATGAGAAAATGTGGCCAAGTCAGTGCCTTATTACAAATTCAAAATTCAGAACATAAAAGAAATTGTAAAGTATTCATGGATTGAAGGAGCCTGTCATGTGTGACAGTGACGAGGTTCTTCGTCGTTCCAGGCTTCTGAATGAGTAGGCCCGCCACTGATGGCGTTTATCACCAATCTCCCACGGGGACAAGTCGAGTCTTCCTGCCTCGGTCGATTGGGTTCATTGATTGGATTGGATGGGCCCGCATCTCTGGGCTGCGGTGTCCGCACAAACTGTTCCAGTTTCCCTTCCCTGACCAGTTTTTCAACAAGATCCTGTAAGTGACGACACTCGTTCGTATCGTGCCCGTAGCCTTCATGGAACCTGCAAAATTTTCCCGTCTGGGTTTGTCTCTCTGACGACGGTCTTGGAGCAGGTTTTTCATATTGAATCGCATTACGGGTCCGCAAATATAAGTCCTCCAATGAAATATTCAAAGGAGTATAACTGTCGAACTTCGGATTCTTGCGTTGCGGACCGCGATTTTGATCTTGTTTTTTAAGTAGATTCACGCTCTCTCTTCGCCGAGCTTGTTTATTTTTGATGTTCAACTGAACTTTTCCGGAGCTCTCGCCGGACTGTTTTATTGCAACACTGCTTTGGGTTCCTCCCGCATTTGGCCCTGCGTCAATTTGCTTCCTAGACTGTTTCGCGTCTTCCCGTCTCAAGAATTGAGCTGCTTTGGTATGGAAACGGTCCAATGACGCAGGCGGTTTCCCAGTTAGCCAATTGCCAAATTCAGAATCGGGGTCGATCCCCTTAGTTAACGCCATAAGGATGGAGTTATCGTTTGGATTACTAATCTCTGCACATGCAGTGTGGAATCTTTCTAAGTAGTGTCTGAGTGTCTCTCCGGGAGCTTGCGTGACACTAGATAGAGTGTTGACATCTTTCGGCCTTGCGACGTGCATGCGGAATTGCTCAACGAATTTTGTGGCCAGCTGGTCGAATGAGGAGATGGATCGAGGAGGCAATCGAGTGAACCACATGGTGGCGATGCCCCCCCAAGGATATGGGGAAACTACGACACTTCACAGCATCGTCGGCTCTGGCAGTAGTCATCGGCCATTCATATTTTAGAATATGTTGGTTGGGATCGGAGTTTCCCTCATACATGGGCAGAGTGGGCATTCGGAATCGCCGTGGGGGTTCAGCATTAAGAATGTCGTCCGTAAAGGGAGTGTGACTTCGAGAAACTCCCCAATCGTCGTTTGTGAATCCCTGACTCTCACGGATCATCTAACGTATCATAGTTGAAAGATTCGGCATTTGCGCCGGAGTATGGTCACGTTCCATACTTTGGGTTTGAACCGGATATCGTTGACGGTTCACATCTTGCCTTCTCGGCTCATAGTCCTCTGGGACGTACGGTTCAGGAGTACGGCCGCTATGATGACGGTCTAGGTCCGACTGGTCTTGAGCGTCGACCCTTGGTTCAGCTGCAACGCTAGTGGTGCGGTATTCTGCGGCGTGATGAGGAACGGCGCCTCCTCGGGAGGAGGGTCCGGTTTGGAAACTGGCTGACGGACCAACTCTTATTTGTCCAACGGTCAATGTCGGTTGGTTTCCAGCCGATGGCATACGACTCCCGTCTAACCGGGGTCGTGGAGGTCGATTATGATAATCAGAAGATGAAGAACTTTCGCTGGAAGAGCGAGAAGCACGATCTCTCATGGATCTTTTTCATTTCTGGCGATCCAGCTGGTTGATTAGCTCAGCGTTAGCGCGTAGCTGTTCTTCTAGTTGTCGCCGACTCTGGGTTAGCTCTTGGAGTAACAACTGCAATTCTTGTCGGGTAACCGGACCCGACGACTCTGGGTGCCCAGCGGCATCTTGATTAGATGGAGGTAGAGGGGCAGGATTCTGTCTATCCTGTTCTTCTTGATTGACGGCGTTTGAGGTGGTTCTTGTGCTAACCATCTTTAGAGTTGACTTCCTTTCCTAGACTTTATGCAAATCTGAATAGAAGGGAAGGAAGTTGGATTTAACGATCTGGATCTCTCTCTTAGATTTATTCAATCCGGTATCGATGACAGATCCAACGAGCAGGAGAAAATCTGGGTTTTCTCAGTGAAAGCACCAAAGTGTTTGTGTCAAAATTGGGCACAACACTCTTCGGGAGTCGTTGAAGAGATAATAGTCAAGAATGTAAGTTCAAAACAGATATTATCTAACAAAAACTCCAATCAACAGTAAAATAAATGCGTAGACAAGCGATTTATAGTGGTTCGGCGTGTTGCCTACGTCCACTGTGAAGTGTTTTGATGTTTTATTGATTCTCTTTCAATGATTACAAGTTGTTGCAGCAATCAATAGCAAGTTACAACTGGAAATTCGAAATCAAAAGTAAAATTATGATGTAGGGTGATGGAGATCTCGATCCGGCAGAGTCTGGGCGCTTGAGAGTCGAAAGATCCCTTTTCTGCTAGCCCTGGAGCTCTATTTATAGGCGTAGGCTGCTGATATTTCGCTGAAAACTCGGGAGACCACGTCTGGCACGTGAGGGGGCCCACATGCACGGTCTCATGAAGTTTGGGCCCACTTTGGTATCGGTTCGAACTCCATTCGAACCGATCAAAAATTCATCCAATCAAGGTGAAACTTGGCGTGGACATTCTTCAACATGTACGCAAGCTTCAGTGAAAATTTCGTGGCATTTGGATCAATAGGTTAGGAGATATCATGGATTCGAAATTGGGTTTTTGGCATAGCTGTCTGGTTCGAACCCATGTATTCTAAACGATGGTTTCGAATCCATCATGGCACGCGGCTTCGTGGTGACGTGGAGCGCAAACTTCGAATCGATCCGGACTTCACTCCGTGTTGACCGCTTCGACTCCATGTACCTCGGCGCATTCGAACCGATGGAAGACACGTCATCGTGGCTGGTTGACCCAGTGGGTTCGAACGAAGTTACTCAGGATGGGTTCGAAGATGGTATCATAGATGGTTTCGAAGAAGGCCTCTGTGATAGGTTCGAAGCATGGCTTCTGTGATGGTTTCGAACTTGTGTTCCTTGGATGCACATGAGCTCTGCAAACCCTCCATGGATACGAGGCACATGGATTCGAACACGATGGAGTCGAAGGTAATGGAGTCGAAGGTGAGGCGCTTTGATGGTTTCGAAACCGATGGGTTCGATGTCCTTCGGTTCGAAGGTGATGGTTTCGAATGGCGCATGACGATGGGTTCGAAGACGCCCATCATGATGGGTTCGAAACCAGCATGTTCCCTCCAAGTTGAACCGATCATAGCTTGAGCATGCGAACTCGGATTGACATGAAATTTGAAATGCTGACTCCTGTGGTCTTTCTTTCCGTGTCCTATCAATTGTAGCTCAATCTGGACTCGGATAAAATTCAGTGATATCCATGGTGAAAGGAAGTACGATCAACCTCCGAGGCGAACTGTCCTTCGCTTTCGATCAATCTTTTGGTATCGCGGCTTTGCCAAAAAGCGGGATAACAACACTCGACACTCAATTAAAACAATTCGCTGCATGATCATTGGCAATCAACAAGTCGGCACTTATTTTACTGGACATAAATTAAGGGTTACATCTTTTAACGAAAAGACAACAACCTTTCAGACAATCAGGCAGATCTTTTCAGACTAAAAATTGCAGCTCTTCAAAGCACGTCATGTTCACACAAGACGTACTTTGGGGGGAAAAATGTTATCTCGCCTTTTGGCAAGTCCGTGACACCAGGAACTTAAATAGAAACCAAGGACAGCTTGTCCCGAAGATCGGTTATATACACGGTTTCACTATAAAATGTTATCCTGCCTTTCGGTAAGGTCGTGACACCGGGAACTTAACCGAAAATCAAGGGCATTATTCCCTGAAGGTCGGTTATATACACAGGTTCATTATGGATACTGGCGAATTTTTTCGGGGTCCGGATCGAGCTACAATTGACAAGGCACGACCAGCAAAGCTATGAAAGTCAACGTCCAAATTATCAAGTCAATCAGAGTTCGTATGTTCAAGATATGATCGTTGCAAGTCAAGGAAAACAACTATAATTTGTATCCGTCAATGTGAATAGTGGTTCGTATCCATCACTAAGCTCACTTCGTATCCATCATGGCAACACTACTTCATATCCGTCGTGATTGCTTCAATCCGTATCCATTACCTTACAATAGCAATGTTTGTGTCCATAGGGAGAGGCAACTAAATTCGGAACCACACATTCGTAGCTATTTCGTTCGTGTCCATCCCATTCGTAAGCATCATCGTGCAACAATCCTGCCCGTATCCACCAAATCTCAAGTGGAATGCAGCAGTCTCTATCGATGGAAGAATCACTTCGTTCGTATCCACTAGGCACTCCTTTATTTCATATTCATCAAATTAGCATACTTCATGCCCATCAAACATTCAGTGCCTCGTATCGATCCCCTTGAGTATACTCCTCGCATCGATCTCCATACATTATCGATACGAGGCTGAATACATCATAGTCGATACGAAGTAATCCAGCTACCGATATGAAGTGATACACGCTTGATGATACGAATGAAATAACACCAATGGATACGATTAAAGCCAAAAAGAAGGAGAACTCGATCATATGGCGTGAAAAGTGGATCGATCCTAGAAGATAACTCCATGTCACCTAGCAAACACGCGCCTTCAACCGATACGAAGATACTGATGCGAACGGCATCGATACGAGCTCCATAATGCCTTGCAAATACAAACTTGCATCGATCATATTTTGCCATCTACAAGTCCAAATGCCACCAAATTTTCACAAAAGCTTGCCTACAGCCTCAAGAATGCACTTGACCAATTTCAGCCCGAAAGGATCATTTATGGAACGATACGAACTCAATTCGTACCGCTCTCGGATCGAGTCAAAATCACCTGAACTCGATCTTGTGGGCCCACCCACGTGAGAGAAGAAGTCTTTCAAGATATGGGCGAGCTATTTGCTACCTACGCCTATAAACAGTGACCCTGGGCATACAAAAAAGGACTTTTTGGCTCCTCTACGCTGACACTCTGCTGAAATCATCACTATACTTCAGTTGTACTGTTGTAATCTCTTGTAATCAACGAATGAAATTCAATAAACATCAATCGTTTCATAGTGGACGTAGGCAATATGCCAAACCACTCTAAATTTGCGTGTTTTTGCATTTTTTTCTTATCTGGTGATTGGTATATTTGTTAGATTTACCTCATTTTTCATTTACTTTCTTCATTTTATCTCTTCAAACGCATTTGAAAAGTTTTGTGCCTAATTTTGGTACAAACAGCTTATATGTGTGATATTATAGGAATGCCTAGATCGTAAACATGTGAATGTGATCATGTTGCATTAAGCCTTTACAAATAGTTGCACACACAAAATTTCCCGCTTGACTCAATTCATCGAATTTTTATTTCTGGTCATAAAATGAATCATTACCTATGGAGCAAAATCTTCTAGGCATGTTGTGAGTTTACACAAAGTTAAGGCGGTAAAAAATACTTCAAGTTAAAAATCTAATGGGAAATTGACAACTCACATTAGATTATATTTTGCAATCCACTCGTGAAAGAATATATTTACTCCGAGCATGATTATCATAATTGAGTGGTACTTACATCATTACCCTTAGACCGATTAGTTAAATAATTTCTTAACTCTCCTGGAGTCACAGCTGTGGAAACACTTGCAATGTATTTGATCCTTCAAGTTCATGCTTTTAACTGAGCATTCAAGCTGGTAGATGAATTAACAAATACTTTCACCATCAAGTGTGATAAAACTACAAATTATTTTTTATACATAGCACAAATAAAAAGATCTTTACAACCTTTTATTATCACATTTAAACTAGATTTACATATTTGAGAACATTTTATTTATACAACAACTATGACATGCTCTTACCATCAAGTTTTTTTTGTGAGGAAGTCCAAATTACAAATCAGTAGCTAGTATACTATATATGCGAGCAGGTTGGGAGTCCAATGTTGAATGGCATGACCATTTTGCCTACAAAATTCAGTAATTACTACATGTTTCAACATCACAGTTTAGCATAACATACCACTAGTCAGTTACAGACTCGCAGTGATCCACATTCCAATTTGGATAATGAACAATACTACTGAACATATGCTGGCTAGCATGGATTTTACAGTAGTCAAAAGACGAGAAAGATAGAATTGGACATTGAATAGCTTGAATAACTCCTGCATGATGAACATTTAGTGAACCTTGGTCTCAAAACGTAAAACATATTAAAGATAATAATGAAATACTATTACATCAAAAGAGAAAGAAACAAGTACTGTAAGCAACATACCAATAGTTATCCTCCTAAAAGTTTTCTATGCTGAAAATGTCGATCTCTATCTTTCGTTTCAATCGACATACAACAAATAGTAATAGGTTATAATTATAACATAAAACACAAAGTGATTGAAAATTTGTAAATGAATGCATATGCATGTCATGCATTTTACCTCCTCTTAACTGACAGCAGGGTCGGCCCAAACACATTCAATGCCCTAGTCCAATAAAAAAAATTGTGTTTTTGTTGCCCCATTATTTGATAAACAATAACACATTCAAATGTGGGAAACAAAATGTAAATTCTATTATAAAATTTAACATTGATTACAAAGTATTAGTCAGCTAAACCATTCAGATTACATACCAAGAAAGCTAAATGTTAAATTGAACTAACAATATATCAATAGGCATTAATGAAAGCAATGCTAATAAAAAGGATGGGGCTATTTGGAAGTATCTTACAGGAAGGTAAGTCGATTTTAGCTTTGATAAAAAGTCATCCGCAAATGAGAAGTTAATAGGCAAAGGAAGATGAACAATGGTACTAAACTTATTTGAAAAAAGGAAGACGTTTTTTATAGAACATACTGTATAGTACAGAAGGCATGACATATTCTTGGGAACATGAGTGGAACACTAGATTGGGGTCATGAAGGAAATGAGGGATAACAATTTTTATCTTAGAAATAAACATTGTGGGGAAAAATATATTATCATGACATTGTTAACAATTCTGATCCTCCATAGGAGAGAATCTAGGACATGATGGAATTTCATTAGCCACATCATTATCAAATAGTAAATTACAATACCTTGGTCAGGAATTTCATTATATGTCTTAACCATGTTATGGGTGGACTGATACTTCCACCTACCAAATGGCCCATCATTAGTACTTAAATGGTATTTTTTTTCTTTTGAATAACTATGGTGGAAATAGTAGAGATCAGTTGGGAATAAATGTTAGAAATGTCAAATGTCAGGTAACAAGAAGAAACATACGTAAAAGAGCACCAAGTAATGAATTATATACATTTCCAGTTTTAGTCTTTGCCACCAGGTGATGTATGAGATTAAGTGAGACATATTGGCAGATTTTCCTCTGCGAATAGTTTAGATGTTGAACCAGATTAACTTACTATATGCATTTTTTTAGACAAAGCAACGTATTGATCAGGAATGGAGTAAAGTGGGAAGAACCATTTTCTATAGTAATCTGCAACTATTTTCATCACATTTGTATCTTATTGAAATTACGGAATTCCTAAACTAGCATATAAATCTTAATTCCTAAACAACTTAATAATCCGTTTTACTGATTTGACATTACATCCTGGTCAAATGCCCTAATCTAGGAAATTAGCTCACATAATTTAGTAAATCAACTCACATAATTTAGAAACTAGGGCAAATCAAAATCAATCAGGATAAGAACCGACGGTCCGGTGGCTGGCGATTGACAACGATTTCCACTAGGCGGTTGGCCCTCGATTGAGTCTAGATGGCAGGAGAATGACAACGACGACGATGAGCTGGCCCTCGTTTGAGTTGAGTCGAGTCGAGCCTCGAGGGGAGAGCTAGGAGGCTGACAATCGGCGTTGAGGAGGAGGCTGACGGCGATGCAACGTTGGCGTCGTTGGTGATGTTTGTTGACGACTGGATAATGCACTTTGGGAAGCGAATACGACTTTTTTGTTGCCTCCCGATAAGTTGATGCCCTAGGCAAATGTATCTCTTGCCTATGCCTTGGACCGGGCCTGACTGACAGCATGTCATATTTCCAAGGGAGACAAAATGCAAGCTCGTAGGGTTTGCTTCTAAATTCTGCAAAAAATTGGGGTAAATATCACAATTTTTTTATAGATAACCACCGTGAATTTTGTTGTCTTATTTCCTTTTCTGATAGTAAAATGGTTCTGAAACATTTACATGTGAAAATATGCTTGTTGAAACAACAATAAGCCTGGATATTTTCTTTCTTCTTATTTGCGCTTCTTGCGAAGTGCCTTCTTTTTCTTATCTAGTTTTATGAGTATTTGCTTTTTCAAATTAGTAGTTAAAACTTAGTTCATTAAATTTGTCTATATATAAAAGTCATTGAGTAAAATAAGTTTTAGCGTTTGTTCTCTAAACCTCAGACAGCCAATGCATTAATTTTCTTTTTTTTTTGAAATAAGATAAAAGGGCCCGGCCCATCTAACAGTAGCATCGGGTAACAACCAAACCCGAAGAAACAATACATCAAACCCTAAAAAACAAACAAACAGCGCCTCCAACAAAATACACAGGGAAAATACGAAAATGGCGAACACCCGAAATCGCCAACAACTATGAAGAAATTAGGCTGTTCAAGGAGGACGAAGATCCTTCTTATCCACGCGACGCCTATTGTTATTCATCAGCTTGATGATGTCATCTACAAAGTTGTTGCAGGCAGCAATTTGAGCTTTCACCTTATTGCTCAGAACATTACTATTCTCTAGATCTTCTGGAGAATAGTGATTAACAGTTGGATTGTTGCAATTCTGGGAAGAAGTAGCAGATGGATTGCTGCTTTCACCATTGCTCCAGCAAGATAAGTGATATACCTTGTTGTTTAACAGACTTCTATAAAAAAAAAGCCCCTTTTTGCCGTCTTTGACCTTCATGTAACTAATATCTTCATTGGACAGTAAAGTAAGCTTCTTGGAAACACTACTGGAGGAGCGGTAGTTCTTCATATCTGCAACAGGTAGAAAACCACAAGTACTGTTCTTAATATGCATTAAATTAGAGTTATGATAGTTATTTATTTGTCTACTTCCCTTGTAGGTATTATCCTGTGCAGCTGTAGAATGGCCGCCTCCAGGAAGATAGTCCAAGGGAGTGTCGCTATGCTTGAGCAAAATATTAGCTTTATCAGTGGCATGAAGATGACATTGACAACCTTTTCAGTTGCTACATGGGATATATTTAGCATATTTCCCATTAAGTAAGAGATCTTCAACTCTATTCTCATAGTCAATAATGTTATTTGCAGCAGAAAATTCATCATCTTTGCGAGCATTCTGATTGCTAGCTTTTTTATTGAGTATCTGAAAGTCAGAAAATATAATGTTCCAAACTTGAATGTTGTCATTATCTTTTTTGTTGTGAATTCTTTGGTTTCTTTCTTTCCAAATATGGTAAATGACAGTAGTAAGCATAATTGAAGCTCTTTTAAACTCTTTTGACTTGGGTTTAAAGCATTGTTGAATGTAATTGATGCTTTCACTTATATTTTGAATTGGCTGATGTTGATTGAACCCCAGAACATTTTTTGCTATAAACCAGATATGCTTTGAAAAAGCACAATCAAAGAAGAGATGATCTGTATTTTCCACACCATTTTTGCATAAAATACAGTTTTTATCAGAATTCTTACTCCATTTTGCACATCTTTCTAAAGTGGGAAGTCTATTAAGGATGGCAAAATAAGAACAATGAGCCATTTTTGGGCAGTTTGATTTGCACCAAATAACTTTTCTCCAATAAACTTCAGTTTCTTCACCTTTCACAAAATTCCACACTTTTTTAAATGAAAAAGTATCTTTTGCACAAAGCTTCCATACCCAGGTGTCTCTTTGAATATTATTAACAATAGAGATTTTTCCAATAGCATTGCTAAAAATAGTAGCAGCTTGATGAGAATTTACATTCCATTTTTGATTAAGAATAATGCTTTGCACTTTGTCATTAGCACCACCAAGAAGAAACAAATTATTCCACCCCAGCAGATCAATGAGAGATTTTCCAAATATCCAGGGGTCAAACCATAAACTAGTAGAACTGCCATCCTTAATCTTCCTCTCTATAAGCTTTTTACCATTTTCCCTACAATCTAAAATATTTTTCAAAGTATATGAATGGTTGCTTCCAGCTTTAGCAGTCCAAAATTTTGTTTTTAAGGTATTTATCCCTCATCCATCTGGCCCACAGAGATTTTCCATCTAAAAATTTCCAAAATAACTTGTATTTAGCAGCTTCCCTCAGGTCTTTAATGTTTCTTATGCCTAAACCCCCAACCTTTTTAGTCATGCAAACTTTTTCCCAAGCAATTTTATGCTGCTTACCTTGCCATATAAAATTAGCACATAATTTTTCAATTTTGCAAATTGCCTTTGCTGGTAAATTATGAGCTTGAATCCAATATAAGACAATTGCAGTGATGACAGTATGAGTAAGTTCTAGTCTTCCAGCTAGAGATAATAACTTGCTTGACCATCCTTCAAGTTTACATTGAATTATCTCATATAATCTTGTGCAGTCTCTTTCATTCAGTTGATTTATACTCAGAGGTAAGCCAAGGTATTTGACTGGCAAATTTCCTTCTTTAAAATTGAGAATGTTTAAAATTTCTTCCCTACAGTTGCAGCCTTTGCTAAAATAAACTTTACTTTTGCATTCATTAACTCTTAATCCTGCATATAATTCAAGCTTTTTAAAGATGCCAGCAATAACATTAGCATTTTTAACATCTGCAGTAACAAAAAGAAGCAAGTCATCAGCATATAGAAGATGTGTAATAGATGGCTTGACACTATTTATTGCTTTTATATTCCCCTTTCTTTGCTCAATATCAATTAAAATAGTGAAGTATTCCATAACAATAGTGAACAAATAAGGAGAAAGGGGATCTCCTTGTCTAATTCCTCTATTACTTTGAATATAACCAGTTGGGGAGCCATTAATCATCACAAAGTAAGTAACATTGTTAATACATTCTTTAATAAGGTCACAGAATTTTGCATTAAAACCCATCATACTCATCATATGTATTATAAAATCCCTGTTAATTTTATCAAAAGCTTTGTGTAAATCAATTTTGATACACATGACATTTTTGCTCTTCATGTTGAAATTCCTGATTAGCTCATGTGCAAGCAAAGTGTTTTCAGTAATTAATCTACCAGGAATAAAAGCACACTGGTTTTCAGAGATTAAAATTTTTGAAAACAATTTAATCCTGTTGCAGAGAATGGTAGAAATAATTTTATAAATAAGGTTGCAGCATGAGATTGGTCTATAATCTTCCATTCCATTAGAATTATTAGCTTTTGGCACAAGAGTTATGAAAGTATGATTGAAAGATTTTAAAAGCTTACCAGTCCTGAAAAATTCAGATATGACATTAAAGATATTAGAATTAATATCAAACCAATGAGTTTTATAGAATTTTGCCCCAAATCCATCAGGACCAGGGCTTTTATTATTATTAGCATTGAAAACAATATTTTTAATATCCAAAAGATTAACAGGGGCTAATAAAATTTCCTGACTCGTATCTTTTAAAGAAAATTTTACATTGATGGAGGGAAATGTATTTATATAATTATTAGAATTAAATAACTCTGTGAAGTAATTAATGGCTTCCCTCTCTATATCAATAGGGTTATTTAAAACATTTCCACTAGCATCAATAAGTTTGCCAATAGTATTTCTATTTTTTCTATTTGACATTTTCGCATAGAAAAAACTGCTAGCTTCATCTCCATTTGAAAGGCAGTCAACCTTGGCCTTTTGCCTCATATTAACTGAATGAACATGAAGTGAATTAATGAGATTATTTTGAGCTTGAAAAAAATTTGTAATAACACTGCTGTCTGAGCAATTATTGTCAAGAGCATTTTGTAACTTCTCACATTCAACCCTAATATTTTGAAGCTCATTTTTATTTCTATTTTTGTTCCAGTTTTTTATATGACCCTTGGCAATTTGCAAAAATTTGAAAAATTTATATTGAGCAGTGCCATGTATTTTATATGACAAGCATTTGTTGATAACATTTCTATATTTATCATCATAAACCCACCCATTCATAGATCTAAAAGGGATGCTTTTTTTACATTCATTATTATCAGTGAGAAAAATTTGAATAGGTGTATGATCACTAGTAGCTTGTGGGAGAGTATAGCATTTGTAATGAGGAAAAAAATTGACAAATTTTTGATTTATTAAAATTCTATCCAGTTTGCAATGTATGTTTCTAAATTTACCAGACTTCCAAGTATATTTGTTACCAACAATATTAGCTTCAATAATACCAGTTCTTAGGAAAAATTTATTAATATACTCTAGTTTGCTAAATGGAACTGGTATGCCTCCTCTCTTATCATATGAATGCATGGTTGTATTAAAATCACCCATTATAATCCAAGGATGATATATTTTCCTATTCAAATTCTCAATATGGTTCCATAAATCAGTTCTTTCACTTTCAAAGTTTGAAGCATAAATAAAAGTAATATTTAAAACTAGCCCGCCTTTATTAGAATATAAGCAGTGGATATATTGAAGATTTAGAGTGTAATTATCTAAACTCCAAATATTATCATCCCATAAAACTAGGATTCTACCATTGCCCCCTTTTTGATTATTATTAATACTTCTCCAATTAGGGAGAAGCCTAATATGGTAGTTAGCAATCTTATCATTGTCTAATTTATGCTCTAGCAGACCAATAATGCTAGGCTTTTAAGACACAAGTAGATTTGAAACATCTAATTTTCTAACTGGGGAATTGAGACCTCTAACATTCCATGAGATAATAGACATAATAAAAATTTATAGAGAATATAAAATAAGGATACACAAAGGATACGTGTTTAGCTACAGTGAATCACAATAGCTATCATCCTTCTCTTGCACTTCCAACTTCTTTCCCTTTTTTTTTGTATGCAGAGTCACTTTTGACTTTTAGTAGCTTTTTCCATTTATCATTTTTTGAAATGTATTTTTCTTTGAAATCTTTGTCTATAATATCTTCTACTTGTTCTGCAGATGAGATGTCATTAAGGCTTTTAATTCTAGTTCTAGCTTTCTTTCTACTTTTCTTTTTATCTGCAGATGAAGATGAAACAGCATTCACTGCTGTCTGAATTGCTTTCCTGGATAAGGACTTCTTCTTAATTGGAGAGAATGAATCAGAGAGGAATGATAAGTCAGTGTTCTTTGGAGGTTCGATAAGATCAGCAAAATTTAAATCAGCAGAGATTTGCTCAACATTCATTATGTCTTCTTCAGTATTTGCCTGAACAGAAGCATTAGTTATTGGATTATCTTCTACCAATGCTTTTGAGAGAACTGTTTTTCCTACATCAGTACTCTGAGGGGGGTAACTGTTTTTACATTGCATATTTCCTTGATTTACTACATTTGAGGTGTTGTTAACATCCATAATAGTGCCATGAGCTTCCTGCACAGTTTTATTCATTGTTGCATTACTAATTTCCTCTGCGTTAACTTCCACTATAAAATCATTCTCTCTGCACTTTTCTTTCCATACTTTTTTGACAGTGCAATTATCAATAGAATGTCCAAAACATTTACAAGATTTGCATCTTGGTGGGATCCACTCATATTCAATTCTTTGCACCATACTATCACCATCATACATTGTGATGTTAGCTTCTTCTGGTAGGTCTGCATCAGCTTTTATTTCAAAAAGAATTCTTGCATAACTCAGTCTCGTTTCTTTAGCAGTTGGTTCGTCTAATTTTAGTGGCACACCCACCAAACTTGCAATAGCACTAAAAGCATCCTTGTCCCACAATCTTAGGCTTAATTCAAGCAGCCTAATCCATATTGGCATGGAAGTCAGAAGATCCCTATCAAAATTAAATTTCTTGTTCCATTTTTTCAGAATTATCAACTTGCCATTTATGAAATATGGCCCCCCATTTAAAGTTTTTTCGCAATCTTCAGTCTTTGAGAATCTTATTATAAAGAAACCATTATTTCTAGTGTAAATCTCAAAGCTTCCTGTGGGATTCCAATTTCGAGTAATATAAGTCTTGAAATGATGGTATGGAGGACGAGGACCATAAACATAAGCTCAACTAGGGCAACATTAAAAGGAGATCTATGAATCTCTAATTCTCTTTTAATGATAAATGAAATTGGGCTTTAACAATCTCTGTTTCATTAAGATAAGGCCTAAACACAATTTCAGCTAGGGCTTAGCAATATAATTTCATTTCTACAATAGTTTTTAAGCTTTTCGCCTAGGGCATTGACCCCAGCTAGCATTTCTTAGCTCCGCCCCCGCTCATCAGTGTCTTCAACTCTGGTAGTAAACTCTCAAACGTCATCAAATTTGAGACACCATATGTTGTATTGATCAATTTTCGTATTTCATTTCAACAATCCCCTTAGAAAATTTTGATCCCACATTGAATGGCAATGTATAAAATGTATTATTGATAATATTATTATAGACTGTATGTTATTTTTAACTTACTAGCTATTTTGAGGACAAAATTAAAAAAAACATAAGTGTATGCACCGCCAATGGGCTACCTAGTTTAGAGGTATATTCTGGTTGCATATGCAGTATACTAGCTAGTTTCAAAATTCATGTTTTTATTGCCTTACATATGAAATTTATTTAGGCCGGCATTCAAAATTTTACCAACATATCATTTAGTTTTCTCAAATCGAAGTTGAGTTTAATTCATCGGACGAATCAGTAGGAAAATGGTTGGTGAAGTTATTTTCTTATTTAGAGCCACTTGTACGTAAGCATGCTCCATTCACACTTGATGACTGGATTCTACTTGGTGATAATTTGAAAGTGGTTCTGCAGGAATCCGTTCAAGTTTGCTTATTTTACATGTTCTTATTTAATGTAATTACGTACTTTCGAATACAGTCTTTTCTTTTGCATGGTTTGCATTCAGGTACAGTCTTTTCTTCACTGCATGTATGGATATACTCTATTCTGATTCTGTTGCTATCTTCCTCTATGCATGTATATAAACAAATAAGTTCCAAACTGACAGTGGATAAATGTACTGTCACAGAAAATCACACTTGAGTAAACTATTTTCCTTTTACTTTTGATATATTATCTTAACAAATAAGTTTCCTTTTATTTCGACTAAAATAAATTGGAAGAATTTGAACACTAAAAGATCAAAATAAAAGGAGCGTTTGATACCATTTCAAGATAAATTATTTTTGAGAGAAGGTACTGAAATATTGAACTAAAGTTATCCATCCAGTCATTAATACATAGATAAAAATATAAGGAGTGCAAATGCTCTTTATAAAAATACGAACACTTTTCTTCAGAAACTTTCCATAGCTGGTATAAGGTGTGATGGACAGCTGCTATATACTATGAATTGGTTTTTATTTGCTTACGACATTGTTCGTATTATATGTAAATTTCTCCTTTTACTTCCAATTTCCATAGCCCGGCATATCATATTAGCACATATTCTTCATTGACTTGAACAGTTATTGAACAGTTGTAGTTCTGCTGAACTGGTTTATTAAAATCATAATTACAAGCACCAATTACATTTAAGAAAATGTAGCTATCATGGAAAATAAATACTTAAAACCTCACACTTTTCAATAGTTCCGCAACAAAGTTGAATGGAAAATGTTTAAAAAGCGAGAGTAACTTTAGCCATGGCTAAGGCGCCGTCATAAGTTTGATTTCCACCTATGAATCCACCTGTGAATCCACTCATATGCCTTCATAAGTTTGAATGGTGACATTCAAATGAAACTGACCAAGAATGGCCTTGAATGATTTATATTAATAGCAGGAATATGTGAGTCAGTAATGGGCTTGATACGATGTTAGATATATTAGTCTATGAAAACTGGTTTACTATGTAAATATTATTTGTTGTATAGATATTCAACAAATTATTATACCTAGGAGGGTTATTTGTTTACTTTTAATTATATAAAGAACTAGCTTATGTGTTTATTTTTATACCCATGGAAACATGTTTTATTTAAATAATGGTATCGTGAAGCTTGGAGCCCTGCGTATTATATTATGACAAATTTGATGTAATATTTTATAACATTGTAGGTTGTAAGGGGTTGACAATTCAGGTGTTTGGAGCCAAAACCAAAAGCAAACTCATTAATGTAAGGTAAAAAAAGGTAATATACTAACCTGTTAGTGTAACTAAATTGATGTTTGTTTATTTAGAATGAACTTGGATTACAAGCAAAAGCGTTAATTAAAAAACATAGCATGGTGAGTAATTATAGTTTAAAATGTGTTCTAAAGTTGGCTTTCTGAGCTAATTTACTTGCTGAAAAAATGACATATGCCTAATCTTTTTAATATTTTCGACCTCTACGCGTAATTTTATAGTTAGCTTCCTTATGTAGTATATCAGTAGTGAGTAGTGTTATATATGAGTATTCGGTTATTTCATAGGGCATGGGTTATGTATTTAGGGGAGAGTTGTGTACAAACACATTCCAATAGCTCTGAAATACTCTTAGGTCTTCTGTGGGGTGCCCATTAATTTTTGTCCCTAAACTAATATGATTGGTCTCATAGCCCTGTTAATTTAAATCATGATCAAGAATCCGACGCTTATAGTGTTGTTCCCTTTTAGCTCTTTCTTTCTCATCAATGGGTCTGTCATCTTGGACATGGGTTCGTGATGCATGAGGTTAAGCGCAACCATAGCTAGGCCTTATTTGGCTTGGTGTCGATTATGTTCGATACAAGACTAAATATGATTGATGCTAAACTGATTTCAAACGCAGCTTTAGGCCGAGTCTTAAATCTTAAATCGATCCCAATGCCTTTTGGCTTACTGTCACCTTGTCCTGTTCTCTTTTAGAACTACTTCTTCTTCCAAAGCTAGAGTGGACCTCCTCGTCTCTTTTCACATCCTTTTGCAATAGAATGTTAGAAGATTGTCGCGCTTTTCCATTTGCAACTAGTTCATGTTTGGAAGCCACTTTTGTATGTGTGTCTACAACCTTACTCCTTGGTTTGTCTTTGAATGTTGTCATGCCTTTCTTTTGCAACTGGTTCGTGTTTAGAAGTCATCTTTGTATGTGTGTCTACAAGCTTACTCCTTGGTTTGTTTTTGTCAAATATGGCATGTCCTTGTCTAGCTGTAGTTGTATTCGTATCTATCACCTAGGATTTGTTCAAATCTATGTTAAGCAAAGCCTGTCCTTGCTTCCTGGTAGTTTCAAAAGCAAGACTTTTATGTTGTTCCTTTCGTTATAGTAGTGTATGTGAAACACCAGTAGTATTGTATGCAACATTTCATTTTGAGTGTTGTGTCTTTGATTTCTGATACCATGTTTTACTTGTATAACTAGAACAATTTTTTGTAATATGTGATAGCAATCATTTTTGCATATGAGTGCCCTAGGTTTTAATTTCAAGTCCTTTCTGAGTACAGTCTTCATACCGATCTAATTGGCACCAAGAGTTAACATACCTAAAAGGCCTACCCTTAACTTATCATTGAAGGTCAGTCAGTTGCAGTAGTAGTGGAGTATGATCACTCTTCATACTTTTAAGTCAAGAGGTAAATTCTCGGTTTTGAGGAGAACTAAGCTCTAGTTTTAAAATAAAACTGAGCTAATGCTTAGTTTGTTTCAAAACTCAAAACCGAGCTCTCGCTCAGTTTTGAGTCAAAACTGAGCTACTGCTCAGTTTGTTCCAAAATTGATCTCTCACTTGTTTCAATTCAAAACGACCATTAACAACTTATAATAGTGATAAAAAATGTGTTTTTGTTGCATTCAAAACTAAGTTAATGCTACAATGTAAATCTATGTTGCAATTTTTTAATAGTTGCAAATTAAATATGTTATTTTAAATGTGTATTTGATTACTAACTTTTAAATTTCATTGTTACAGGTAGGTGAAGTTTTTAGATACAAAAAATACACAAGATACTCTTTAGGTTTTTGAAGGTTCGGCCTAGTTAGCACATGAAAAGTTTTTGTTTCATGTTTTGTCATTAATATCTGATGCAAACTTTGTACATATTGTGCCTTTGTCTAATGTTGTATGATGATGGTTTATAAATTTCATCGTTGTTTGAGTAAACTTTGTTCATGGATATTGTGTTCAACTTATTTTATGGAAATGATTAATTGTTATGCTTTTATTTTATAGTTTTTAGTTTGATTTGTATATGTTTTATATATTATCCAATTGAAATATAAATAAATGCAATTAGATTAATGATATGTGAATATTGCAATGGTATACATGCCATAAACGACAGCAGTTAAGACGTACGGTCGGTTTTTTGGAAAAATAATTCATATTAATACGACAGCGTTAATACTTGCTGTGAGTTCTTTGAAAAGATAAAGTAGATTGATACTACATCGTTTAGGAACTGCTGATGAAATAAGTAATAACAGCGTTTATAGATTGCTTTGAAAACTAATGAATAAGCTTTGGACAACGTATTTTAAACGCTGTCACAACTTACTAACAGCGCTTAAAAATGCTAATGAAAATGAAAAATAATACCTAAACACTTTTTCGCAGCAACTTGAAAACGTTGCTTTAATTTTAAAATAGCAAAATATAAACGCTGTAGAAAACGAATTAACAGTAATAAAATAACGTTGTATAAAATTATTTTTGACAATGTTTTCTTTAGCTGTTAGAAACTGTATATCAATGACCGCATGTATTTAGATAGCATTTCTAACAACGTTGTTATATCCTTTAATAGCGGTTTTCAAACGCTATTAAAAGGCCATTTTGTTGTAGTGTGTACATATTGATGTATATTCAAACGGCCTTTCAATATAATTAATTACGCAATAGGCTTGGGATTTTTTAGTCCATACAAGAGAAGGTGGAATGCGTTTTTCCTCTCCCTAAATATCTACATACATACATATACATACATACATATATATAATAAGCGAAGGTTCTAAAGAGGAAGGTGGAATGTATTTTTTCTCTTCATAAATACCAAACCTTCTACATTCACTCAGTTTTTAATTGCTCCTTCCTTCTTTATTTCATGGTTGGCCATTCCATGCTTATCCCTCATGGCCAACCTTATTTTTCACCAAAACAACATTAAATGATATTAAAATCAAGTGGTTCATTCGATTCTAGTAATATCGGATGGTGATTCAAGTATAATCATCTTATCAAATATTTACGTATGTTTTCTAACCTAGTCGTGTGTATATACATATCTACTAATATTGTAAAAATATCATTTAATGATATGGGATTTAAATTTAAATTGTTTTTATATAAGTTACAAAATAAATTGCAAAAGAATAAAGTAACTTTTATTCATATTAAAATTTATATATTCGAATATTTCACATTCCACATGTATATTAATTTTAAACATTTTAAGTTTAAGAAATTTTAAAATATCTTTTGATTTCAATTTAAAGTTAAAATAATTTTGACTTAGTCACACTTAAATTTGTATTTAGAAACTATAAATATATACATATATTTAATTCAAATCTATATGCTTTAATTGGTCAATCATCTTAAATATATATTTAATTTTATATGTATACGTTAATCTTCAAAATTATAAATATATTGATAAACAAATGGCAATATATGATATATTAATATATATTTATTTATATGTCTAACTATATATATAGTGCTATTATTATGTGTATACAAACCATATATATTATAGTATATTCAAACGTATGTATATACTTAAGCATTTATGTTTCTGATATGCATACGAATTTATCATATGTATATGTAAGTATAATATATACGTATATATAATGAATATAAATCTCAATATCTATGTGTGTATGTGTGTGTCTATAGTTATACACATACTCATATATTATTATGTTATCATACCATAAATACACACACGTCCATGTGACCTTTTACATATCAAACGGTGATAAAATAGAACCCCTAATTAATTACACAATTGTCTCATTTATGATTTGTTAATTAATACCCTATAAATAAAAATTCTCCTCATTATTTACACGTAGATGTTTATATATGTATGTATGTATATGTATATGTATTGTTGGGTAAAGAGAAACATATCCCAATCGATTAAAAACAGGAATAGATCTAACGTGAACAAGAAAATAGTAGGAAAACACTAAAACTTTATAATGGTTCAGCCAAATCAAGTGCCTACGTCCACTTAATATTATCGATTATGGATTTATCACAAGCACAAGTGCTTTTACAAGGTTTTCAAATCTAGAAAATAAAGTTTGCTCAAATTCAATAGCATTCAATGACAATGGTTAATGTAAAGATAAGAAGAAGAAGAGTATAGGCTCAAAAGATCAAAAGTCATCTCTGCATTGCTGTAGTCCCTCTATTTATAGTCGGAATCGTCTGTCATGGTCGTTAGATCATGGAAGAAAAGGAAAGAATGTAGATCCACGAAGATAGGGAGGAAGAGCAAGTCAACTTAGAGCAATAAAATCATGTCGGTATCAACCATAATTATGGTCAGTGCCGATCATATTGGCACCATTGTACATATTTTCCATCCTATATTTCACATGTTCTAGTCCTCCAAAGCTCCTAGGTGGGACCTTCTTGAGAATCAACTCGGTACCGACCATAATCATGGTCAGTACCGACCATGTTGGTTCACTCCAATTGCCTTCAAGTTTTTTTCTTAGCTTTATTTTGTCATCCCAAGCATGCCTCCATGATCTTGATCCATTCTGTCTTCATATCGACATCCAGATCTACTTAGAAGCTACTTGATTCAAATGTTGGTAACATTTGCCCCCCAAAGTATACTTTCATGAAATAAAGCGTGCTTTGGATCAGAAAAAGTGATGTTTTTCTTAATTGCACACGGTCCACCGGTTGGCCAATCATCATCTTTAGAGCATCATACCTATTTCAAGAACATCATTCATCACTCCATATAATTTGCGCATTACTCTATCTTCAATGACCAAGTTGATGCTCTTATCATTCAAGAAGCTACGTTGTGCCTAGATCATGCATGCTCCCTTCTTTCCTTTTCTTCTTCTTTTCTTCTCTTTTTTTGGCAATTAAATCATGTTGGTACCGACCAAATAATATTTGTATCTCTATGATGTTACAGTGGTTATAGGAGTACTTATAACTTAGAAATTTTCTTCATCTTGAATCACTTACTAAGCATCTTTACTTTTCTTTGCAACTTTAATTCTAGACCCTACCACTCCTTTGCCTTCATTTCTAGTTCCATCACTATCAATGCCATCAGCCCCTACAGAATTGCTACCACTTTCCTTGAAACTACCAAGTTCAATTTGATGTCGCATCTACTTGTCCCGACCTCTTCCAGATCTTGACCAAAGCTAAAGGTGGGTTCTTGGTTTGATAATTTGGCATCATGGGGGTTTTGGTGTCGCTGTTGCAGCCTCCAATACCATTATCGTTGATGTCAAACCATGGTCACCAGTCCATGTTGAAACTTGAATTCGACTTAGGCCCTATTTTCATTGTGGCTGAATTGATTTACTCAACGATGTTAGCAAAAAACCTGAGGTTGACACCAATTTTTATGGGTTTTCCCTCAAGCTTTTCTCTATAATTTACGCTTGGTGTCTACTTTGCATTGACATGAGCACTACCATAAGCTTACCCTCAAGACATCTAAGTTCTTCATATGTAATGATCGTTTATATTATGATTCACTTTCATCGAGTTCTAGTAAGATTTGGATTGCCAATTTAGCTTTGGTTGGATGGTTTCATAGAACAGTCACATTAAATGCTCTTCGGCATTCGAATGATATGCACAAATCAACACTTTAAATTATATGTCACCATTTTATGTCCCTATAAAGAAAGATCTATGTTGCTACAGACACTGATTTCATTATCGTTCACTCTACGATAATAGATAAGATCCAACACATAATTCCATCTTGTGATGGAGCTCGTTCGCCAACACAAGTGGGCTATTTATGCAAAGCGTTCCGTACATCGATCTTTTAACACAGGATGCATACAGGATAGACTGACCCTTTACATTTCCTCGATCGATGTTCCAAATCTGATTAGTCAACAGATGTCAACATCCATTAGATCCGTCACATTGGCTCCATAGGTTTTAATAGAATTAATCTATAAAGTAGAATATACTTGACCATATTTGTTATCGAGTTTTTCGTTTTAGAATAACAAGGCGATCTCCTTGCCTCAAAGTCGGTACTGATCCTTTCGCTCCTCCTTGGGTCGGTTCTTCTACTGCTCAAGCCTCCATGTCTTCTCTGTTCGGCGCAAGACATTCTCCACATTTGAACTCCAAATGCAAGTAATTCTAGTGGAACAACCTCACGATCAGCCTCCTTCACTAAATGAGTGACATGCTCTTAAGGGTTCTAGATCATCTTTAGGACCAAACTCCATCTACGCTAACAGCGAAGTCACTTCGTTCCATTTGTCTCCGGCATGGGACCTCAAAGAGTGATGTTCTATTATTGACAATCAATCAACGGGCCCACAATCCACCTCAGAGCTACATTGCATGTAAAAAACATATGTGCTTAGCCAAAGTCATTCCTTCCTTCAGCGAATTTCTCAAGTTCTTCTTGCAGGAGATTGGGCTGGCTTCGATGCAGGTGCACCCTAATACGCCTTATTAAACTCCATGTACATTCTTTTTACGATATGATCGAATCTTCCCCTAAAGTTCAAGGAGCTAATTTATCTTTTAAGCATAAAAATAGAGAAAAATCGCCTTCCTTACTGATTGTTAAAGCTTGTAACCACTTATGATAATGGAAGTGATCCACAACAAACACAACTACTTCAAGAGTGAATACTTCTTCATCTGTCGTCCCTATGGCTTCAACCATCTTTGTTTGAGTAGGTATAAGATTCATTCTCCAATATCCTTTCTGTACTTGGATTTTCTTCATTCAAGTGTTTAAGCACTTTCCATATCCTTTATCGATCTTATCGCCTGAGAAGTCAATGGCGAAGTTGTCGACATTCTTGAGTTCTTAAAAGGAGTCGGCTATAGGTTCTGCACTGCTTCTTATCTACTCACTAACGATAGGCTTCATTAATATGGACTCATATGCACTGACAGAAGTACTATTCCCATTACACTTCCCACCAAGAAATCTTGAATTACTATTGGTCCCTCTACCCCTATTTATGATCCTAACAATGATTATCAAGGGATGATGATAGCCATAAAGTCAAGGCAAGCACTGGCAAGGAAGAAATGAGGTTAGAGGAGAACATGGTAGGGGAAGGAGATAAAGGAAAAGGAAGTGAAGGAGAAGGAGAAGAAAGAGAAGGTGAAATGGTGGAGGAAGAAGAAGAGGGAGATGGTGAAGATGACTACGACGAAGACGAAGATTGTGGTCTGGGCGATAATGAATCATATGGGGAGAGATCCCCTAAAGGAAACATTGTCTCGCCTCATCCTAGGCATTTGGTGATTAAGTCTTCCCAGCATGCCTCTGGTTCAAATCTTAAATCAGCCCTAGAAGTGACATCTCCTACAGGTTCCTGCGAGAATATATTCTACTCATGGGGTGAACTTGGTAACCTCTTTGCCTACGGTACCATAGGAATAACTTTTAAAGATATTATAAACACAAAATCCAGCTGATTTAGCTTCACGCCCAAGGATATTCTTGTTTAGGGTGATGAAACCCCATCCTTGCAACCCGAACACGGTCCATAGATTTCCTAGAGAAATACCAGCACTTCACGCACTTCTAAGATCATGAGCACCAACACTTTGCACTTCACACACTTCAAGTACGGTAGACAAAGATCGTTTCGGCAATCTTCGCTCGGATGTAAGCCAATATCGCTCATTGAATCTAGATTTCATATGCAACATCTGAGCTCACAGTAGGAGTTTAAAAACGAGAGAAAGAGAAGAAAGGAGAAAAGTGCTGATATGAGTAGGATAGATAAAGCTGCCAAGAAGAAGAAAAAGAGCACCATGATGCAGCAAAGAAACAACATCGTTAGGATCAAACATGGAGTCCTCATGAACACTCCTAGTGCAGTTCAGATGCCTCCTAGTCCTGCAGCTAGTCTCAGACTCCTCAGTAGCAACCTCCACTGACCCAACCTTCTATCGCCGTCGTTTCTGCCCTTCAAAATTCCAAAGAAATTGCTAGTCATGCTACTTTGCTTCCGCCCCCTACAGGCCCATCTACAGCCACCCTTGATATAATGCAAGCAAATTCTCGACTTGAAGACGGTTGTGTTTGTTTGCAACGTCAGATATATCACTTTCCTAAAAGGTTAACCAAAAGATAGATAGAGTTAAGGAGGCTACGGATCAACTTTTTGAGTGGAAAATGCTTGCTAAAGCCCTCTCTGAAGTTAACAGTTTAACCATATGCTTATTTAATTGTTGACTCTGAGAGGGCTAACCATGACAGGATAGTGGAGAGTTAGAAAAAAAAGTTGGCTAAAGTTACGAGAGAGAGAGAGAGAGATGTAATGCACTTCAGCTAAAAACTCTAACGAGTTAATATAAGAGATGTCAAAAGCCCACACGCAATTCACTAATGTTCTTAAAGATAAGATCAAGTTCGCTCATGTGGAAAACTCTAAGTTCAAGGAACATGTTAAGGAGAAAGATGAGCAACTAAAGGCTCTCTAGGCCGAGGTCGACAATCTTAAGGCCAGTTTAAAGGTTGAAATGGACTTGAAAGCTTAAGCCCAAATTAATCTTGCTGCGGCTAGAGGGAAATTGTGAAGCTTAAGGCAAAGGTCGTTTAAACCAACAAAGAGATGAATGCTACTCTCCAGTAGTTTTTTTCCAAATTCATAGAAATAAGAATCTAAAATGGCTCAAGAAGAGTTATCTAATCACATTAGTTAATGTAACAGCCCTAGTTTTAGATATTTATTTTATTATTAATTATTTAATTTTTAAAGTATATTTATATAAATTGTGTTTAACAATATAGTTTAATTATTTAATTTGAAGAGATATTTTATAAAATTGTATATGTCAATAAAATTCAATAATAACGGTAAAAAATTTAAGCTACGGTTGAACAGTTAAATTTCGCGTTTGACAGACGCATCAATTATAGGGTATAAAGCAATGTAACAAAACGTGTGTTTTTAAAATGTGAATTTTGTGAAAATTTCTGATGTTTTAGCCTGCGTCTGTTTAGCGTAGTGTAAAAATCAAGTTTTAAATATTTTTGGATATAAATTATCAGTCAGTGATTTAAAAACAAACGTTATTTCGTTATAAAGAACCAATTGTTTTATAACATTGTATACGTTTTTCTCTACATAAATATTCACCTTTCTATTTATTGTCATCAAACTAAAAATCCAGATTTTAGCTAAATTTAAATGAATCACGTGAGCAACGGTTTTGCATTTGTGTAACATTCGTTCTGCCTATCCTTGTGACTCTGTTTCATCAGTATCAAACCATAAATCACGTACTCATTTGTAACTGATGATTTAGGACCACAGCTTGCTTTCCTTCCTTTGATTTAGCCCAAAACAAATCCTTTTAGCTAAAGAAACCGTTCGAATCTGTCTATTCCCTTGGCAAACGGAAGATGAAAATCACTTATTCATATAATCACGCAATTCACCAGATAAATCAAAACCCTTTATCACACAAGCAAGTGTTCTTTCTTTGTCTACATAATTGGTTCAGCCTCCACTTAACATTCAAGTAGCCACAATCCATACTCTTGCCTTGCCGTTGCCAAGTCTTCGTTTGTCTGTGTGTATCAAATGCTTATGACATTCTTTTGTAACTGATGAGTAGATTGCGCCCATATCAACAAATATTAATATCAAATGAAACTGATATCTAAATGTTTAGCCTGTTTGCACTTCTTTTCCCCTCTGATTTAGCTCGTCAGTTATCATCAAAGCCTTTATATGTATGAAACTCTCGGCCTCCTTGGATTGGATACAAAATCAATAAGTTCTTTCCTCTGCATATCATTTCCTTTGCCTTCCATTCCAATCTCACGCTTGCAATCTGAAGGGAACGCATCAGGCATAATGAGTTAACACTGATATTTTTCAGACACCTATAGCTACCCACTTCACCATTCTTCTCTCTGAATCCCAAATTTTCGCTGCTTCTTCTTGTGTATCCAGATCAGGTAAATAGCCACTTTGTTTTCTTTTGCTCACTTCCCCTTTTCTTGGCATTTGCTCGGCCAGTCCACTATTATTTCACGACCATGCCTGATAGTGCCTGACTTGGCCAAAATGTTTAAGGATTGTACAGACCAAATTCTGTAGTTGTACACTCTCAGAGATCTTTCAAATATAACACTAGAAAAACCTACATATCTTTTCCCAAAGTTGGCACCAGGACATAGGGGTTGGAAGTTTTAAAATTTAACTGTAAAAGAAAAAAAAAAAATTTTGTAAACTTAGACTTAGTATGTGTGTCTTGGTTTTGGGTAGGCTTTATTGCAAACATAAGGGGATATGAATTTCGCAACATTATATGCTGGACGTGATAGATGCGTGCATGAATCTGTAGGAAGGAGTATTGAAGTACATTTTAAGTTTTTCGTGGCTGCATATATTTTGAAATTTAGGCATCAGGTTTGAATACTTAGATGCATATATTTATATGCATTGTCTAAAGGTAGGGGTGGAAGGCTATAATTGGAGTTTTGCTGACTGACCACTTGATGGAGAGACAGGGGTACTGGTGTACAGTAGTTGTGCACCTTCTGTGCATGTTATTTGATCTAAGTTGAGGAGTATGGCTGTGGCAGAGAAGTGGTAAATATGTTGCCTGTACATGTCTGTTCGGAGCTGAAGGAGAATGGTCTGGTTACTATGGACGGAGGAGTGTTGAAAGAAGTAGAGAATAGTGTTGAGTTAGTGTGCATATATCAGGCTTTAGTGTATTTGTGTCTGCATGTTTCTCACATATTGCATATCAGTGTTTCAGTAGCAGTTGTGGGTAGTTACTTTAAGTCGGGGTTAGGAGGGGTGACTTGGTGATGTGGATGGTGCTTGTCTGGTGTGTTGATGCCTGGGAATAGTTATAGAGTAGAGATTTGGCAGAGAGATGTTAGGCAGGTGGTGTGTATAAGGTAGTGTGAGCTGGTAGGAAATGTCAGTTTGCATTTGTATTCTAGAGAAGTCTGTGCATATCCAAACTTGCAATAAGCTATACATGTTTTATCCAAGTGTGCATGTGCAAGATAACCTGGTTGATTTGTAGAGTAACTGAAATAGTTGATACCAGGAATAGGCAATGAGATAAATGGACTGAGTTTGTTCTTGTGTATGTCTATATTAAGCATTGGAATTTACACAGAACCTGAACATACCCAGCATCACAAGTGCACTGCGCCATCTTACTTTGTCCAGCTAGACTTAGCTTTCCATCAGCAGTTGGAGGATTTCAGGAACATGAAGAGGAAGAAAAAGGAAGGAAACAGTGGTTTGCATATTTGAGGATTGGTGAGTGCTTGGATGATGTAGCAGACGAGGTGGGTGCGTACAGGTAGGCTGGACGTAAAAGCCTGAAATGTTGAAAACAAAATTGGGTAATTATGAGTTACTCGAAGTAATTGCAAAATAGACTCGAAGGAATTACCGACTGGCTCGAAGCAACTGATGGATTTTCTCGAAGCACTTGGGGGTTGACTCGGGAAAATGGAAGAGAGGTTGAAGAACAAACATAGGTCAGTAGAATTGCAAATTTAAGTATTAGTAGCTGGTTCAGGGAAGTGTTTGGAGGGAAAGAAGATGGAGATGTGGCGTGAGTGTGTGCATGTGCACGTGTAAGTTGAAATTTTAGGTGTGCACGTGTACATGTGTATCACGACATAGAGTAGGAAAAATTCACCCTGTTGTTTGAGTCTGACTTTAGGAAAAAAAATTTGTCGTAAAATTTTGTGTTAACCCGGTCCTCGTTTTATGGTATATTTTGGTCACGGTACACGGTGGAGTGGTCGAGCAAAGCAAACAAACCCCGTTCTATTCTCATTTTCTTTGACCGTAAAATCTAAAGTCACGTATTCCATATTTGAAATTTTGTTCTAGATTTGAATCTACATCAGAAGAATTTGATCGTTATTCTCTGTCGTGCTTTACCAGTGAATCGTCGTTTTGTATTCCAATTTTCTACAACTTTCAGGTGAGTATTTCTCACCAGACATACGTATTTATATTTTAGTAAATTATTGCAAGTGTATGTGTAAAATTGTATTTCACTATTATCTGTCTGTAGTGTAATATAGAATGATGGACCCCAATTAAATTGACACCTCATCAGTTATTATCTGTTGTATTATATTCTGCAGTTATATTATATTATTGTTTATTTACTGCTTAAATCCCCACTGCAAGTTCCCTGTTATATATATATTGTTATAGGCTGAAATGATAGGCCTAAATGATTATTACTGTTCACTTGTTCTGTTAACTGCTGTAAATTTACTTGGGATTGCGGGTTTGAAATGATAGAACCCGGGGTTTTATAAATTACGGGTTGAAATGATATAAATCCGTATCACTTGACCTAGGCTAGAAAACTATATACAGGCCCGTGGTTCTTATAATATTTTCTGAAATATTTAAAAATTATTTTGGAAGTTAAATATTTGGGTTAATATCTTTAAAAAGCTTTTATTTGATTTTTGAACAAATATTAAATGTAATAAATAAATAAATATTTGAGTAAAACTTTGGAATATAACTTATGTTGGAAATTCTGAATTTTGAAAGAATAAGATTTCAATTAATAAATAAATAGATAAATAAGTTATATTTGGAAATATTTATTAAGTTAAACAATCTATTACAGCATTTAAATGCTGTCTTTTTGAAATTAGACTAGTTTTACCCGCAACTTTAGGTAGCATTTCCTAAGTGCTACGGAATCTAGAATTTGATTGCTTTAAAATTTATGGAATTTGATAAATTTTATTTATCTTAAGTTTTGGAAAAGCTTAAGACATAATATTTATAACTGGATTTTCCTTAATTAAAGATGAATATTCTGGTATTAAGTAAATTTTGGAAAATTTAATGGCTAAAAATTTGGAAGTTTTATTTATGGAAATTATGGGAATATTCAAGACTAAATAATAAAAACATTGATTTGTGAAAGAATAAAACCCAAACTTAGTTTGAATAGCAAATACTCCAATTTAATATATATATATATGGGAATTGTAATGTTTTGGGAACATAAAATGATATTAAATTTATGGTTTAAAACTTTAAATAGAGAGATTATTTGTAAAGCTATGTAAATTCTCTTCTTTACAAAGTAACCATAAAGTTAACCCATTTATTCTATATACCATCAAATATCCGAACCATTTGTGTTTTCGGGAGTTATGGTTTTAAAGTAAATTTCCAAAATATTATGTTTCGAAGATATAATTCAAATATTTGGTTTCCAGATATTATAAATTTTAAGCAGTACGGTTTTTGGAAAAGAATTATATTTTGAATATAACGATATCATATTGTTTTGGGTTTTAGAATGATATCATATTTATAGTTTTGAAATGGAAATGTTTATTCTGGTTTCAAAGTATAAACTGCTTTTAAATGGCCACGGGTTATAATAACGATGGGTTGGCAAAGAGACCGGGATCGGATATGGACATACTCTCTGTCGATACCGAAAACCACTTTGACTAACCGTGTACGCGGTGGAGATTCCAGAATGAAGTAGGTTGGTGGTGACGGTTTCTTGAAAGGTATATACGTGGACCCGACTCCCGTGAGTTGGCTTAAGGTGGCTAAAACAGGAGCGATTCTCGGATTAATGAGGTCGCTCCTCTGATCGAACGCACTTCTTCGTATACCATTCTATTGCTCATGTGATTGTTTGGGTGCACCCTTGATTTGGGAGTGTTGTTCGAGGTGGGCGGTTGCTGCGGCTTCGCGTTACCACCGGTCCGGATAGCAATTGGTATATCTACCCTGGCATTGCCTAGTTGTGCCGTGTCACCTACCATATCGAGCCTTGTACGAGTTTGGTTTTCTCCCGTAGCCCGTGTGGTATCCTCTAGTTGCTTCCCGAGTAGGAGGAGCTATGATATTGGATGGACTACTGGGACTATTACGTGTTAAGGTGGAAAATGTAAAGCCTTAACGCTATTTAAAAGTATGTTTATTTTAATATAGACACTATTATAATAGCGCAATATACTATATAGTAAATAGTTTAACGGATCCTTAGAGGATGGGCGGTCCCAAGCATCCTTTAAGTTACTTGCTATATATTACAGTACACTTGAATTAGCTTACATCATATAAGTATGTATGTCCTGACTCGAGTGTTTTGTTTTATTGTACGCTCGGGTCAGCCTGAGTTGCAGCTTCAGTTTCTTCTCCGTAGCTAGGACACTCAGTAGATCATTCATGCTGCTGGAAGTTGTTTCAGCCTTTATCTTTTCTGGAATTCCAGACCTTTGAAGACTCTATCTCTATTTATGTCTTAACATTGTATTGAGGATTATAGAAAATGTAAGTTCTGTTTTGTAAAGTTGTATCAGTGGCTTCATGAACCACTAAATTTTATATTTCCGCTGCGAGAATTCTGATATCTGTGTATGTGATTCTGTGATTTATTTATGGTATATTCTGAGTATTGCCAAATTTATTCTACAACGCAGTATTTTGAACAATTCAAGTCCGACATGCGCGGATGCGAAGGGTTGAAAATACTGGGTCGTTACATTTGGTATCAGAGCTTTGGTTCTTGGCAAAACTTAGAATGTATGGTAAATTTGATGTACAGAATCACGTTCATTCGAGATTGAACCACTTTCTTTTCAAATTTTTGGAACATCCCCTATGGTTTCAAAGTTCATTCGTGTCCCTCATTTTTCATCTTCTTTAGATTCTGGAGTATTCCATAAACTCCACTTCGGATGATCTTTATAGTGAATTGGCGGTCTCGCCATTATTCCAAGGGGTGAAACTCCTTTACCATTAGCCTTGATTCACTGGAGATGTATATTTATCCTCGGTTTATATGCTAGTATCTTTGGTTATTCCAAACTCTTATCTCTTTAGTTCAAATGTGGATTTACCCAACCATATCAATCTAACTCTCTAAGTCCCGGTTGACCCGGTCAAGGTTGCCCGCGATTTATATAAACTTACCCAGTTTCCTTATTCTGACTTTTAATCATCGGATCTTCTGATTCCAACTTATCTTGAATTCTATTTGATTTGAGCTCATCAAATTTGAGTCTCTATCCTTGTTTTGAAAAATTTTATTCCTATTTTGAAATAAAATCTAATATTATATATAGGTATAATTTTCAGAATTTCGCAATTAATTTAACTATTTGTCAAGAGATAATAGTTTTGATTTTATTTATGATTTGGTAAGCCATGTGTTTTGCCTAATATAAATAATTGAATATAAACAATGGTTATAAATTAATTTAGAAACAGAAATGAATTTAAACAAGAACTTGAGAATTCAATTTCTGATGATTTCAAACCTTGTGTTAAAATTTTAAAAGGATAAGTATTTGTGTATAGAAATTTGTTTCCAAAGAATTTTAAAATTTAGTGCTCTTCTCTTTGTCGCTGGAAAATAATTTCGGTGATGACTGCAGCATCATCGACCTTCATTTTCGAGTTTCGAAGTGAAAAGACCATTCTGTAGTCTGGCTACAGTATTTCCTTGAGATTTTAATTGATTTGAATTTCTAAAATATGACTTAATATATATAGATATATAATTTAAATTTGATTTGACATATTATGTATTTATATTTATTTATCTCTAAATGGTTTGAAGGGAGTCAGAAATTTAATTCTTAAGTTTTATCTTGAGGAATAATTTCAATAAAATAAAAAGGAAAAAATAAAAATTTTGAATAAAAGTTCCAATTGGAGATAATTGAATTTGAAAATTTTAGTTGTATACTACTCAATTTCATTCAATATAACTTACCTTGATTTTCAAAAAGTTAACAATGTAATTGGATAATATACAATATAAAAGGGTCTTTTTTTTTATAAAATTTGAGTGGTTATAATAAATGTTATATACTTAAATTTTAGTTATAAAATATTAATAGAGGTAAATAAGGAAAAAGGATTTTAGGGAATTTTATAACCTGATAATCAAATCTGAGTTAATATGGAACCTTAAAATCTAACTAAGAAATTTTAATTTAAGTTATTCCCTGAAATGAATAATTATGATTTAAATAAGACATATTTTAATATCACTAAATTCTGATAATTGAGAATTGATTTTCAAACGGAAATTTCAATTATGACTTATTGAGGAAACATCTTATTTATAAAGTAGGTATTTTAAATAAAGTGTTAGGTTATTTGTTAAAATTAAGAGTTAAGTAAAGTAATGAACTTTGACTTAATAAATGAAGTTGAATATCCCATTCATAAAGGTTGTTTTATAAAGCATAAGTAAATAATATCCAAATAAATATTTCAGAAATAGAACTGATTGGAAATACTATTATATCTACTATAGCATATTATAAGTGCTGCTGTTTCTAAAAATAAAATGTTTTGGAAATTATAATTGAATAAATGAAAATTATTTTAAAAAGTGTTATGATTTTAGTAGTATGATTTCCAAAAGATAATATCTATAAATTTTGATGACTTCCAAGTATTATAAATTCAAAACATTATGATTTCAAAGTTATTATCTTACCTTGTTTTCAAAACTATCTTCGAGTGTCCTTGGTTTCCCTATCTGCTAAGGATTGGGGAGGCTACTGCTTATACCAGTCTATTTAGAAATCTTTCTACAATCTTTGAAATCTTTGTTACTCATCAGGACCTAAGCACCCTAGGCTGACGGTCAAACTGAAAAGGGTAAACCGATTCTAAGTAAATCTTCTTCGTGCTTCGAATTCGGAACTATCCGTTTAAGATTCTTGTTTATCTAGCTTACCTTCCTTCGTTTCTCTTCTTCGTTCCTTTTCGAGGACGAAAAGTTCTTAAGTGGGGGAGAGTGTAACAGCCCTAGTTTTAGATATTTATTTTATTATTAATTATTTAATTTTTAAAGTATATTTATATAAATTGTGTTTAACAATATAGTTTAATTATTTAATTTGAAGAGATATTTTATAAAATTGTATATGTCAATAAAATTCAATAATAACGGTAAAAAATTTAAGCTACGGTTGAACAGTTAAATTTCGCGTTTGACAGACGCATCAATTATAGGGTATAAAGCAATGTAACAAAACGTGTGTTTTTAAAATGTGAATTTTGTGAAAATTTCTGATGTTTTAGCCTGCGTCTGTTTAGCGTAGTGTAAAAATCAAGTTTTAAATATTTTTGGATATAAATTATCAGTCAGTGATTTAAAAACAAACGTTATTTCGTTATAAAGAACCAATTGTTTTATAACATTGTATACGTTTTTCTCTACATAAATATTCACCTTTCTATTTATTGTCATCAAACTAAAAATCCAGATTTTAGCTAAATTTAAATGAATCACGTGAGCAACGGTTTTGCATTTGTGTAACATTCGTTCTGCCTATCCTTGTGACTCTGTTTCATCAGTATCAAACCATAAATCACGTACTCATTTGTAACTGATGATTTAGGACCACAGCTTGCTTGCCTTCCTTTGATTTAGCCCAAAACAAATCCTTTTAGCTAAAGAAACCGTTCGAATCTGTCTATTCCCTTGGCAAACGGAAGATGAAAATCACTTATTCATATAATCACGCAATTCACCAGATAAATCAAAACCCTTTATCACACAAGCAAGTGTTCTTTCTTTGTCTACATAATTGGTTCAGCCTCCACTTAACATTCAAGTAGCCACAATCCATACTCTTGCCTTGCCGTTGCCAAGTCTTCGTTTGTCTGTGTGTATCAAATGCTTATGACATTCTTTTGTAACTGATGAGTAGATTGCGCCCATATCAACAAATATTAATATCAAATGAAACTGATATCTAAATGTTTAGCCTGTTTGCACTTCTTTTCCCCTCTGATTTAGCTCGTCAGTTATCATCAAAGCCTTTATATGTATGAAACTCTCGGCCTCCTTGGATTGGATACAAAATCAATAAGTTCTTTCCTCTGCATATCATTTCCTTTGCCTTCCATTCCAATCTCACGCTTGCAATCTGAAGGGAACGCATCAGGCATAATGAGTTAACACTGATATTTTTCAGACACCTATAGCTACCCACTTCACCATTCTTCTCTCTGAATCCCAAATTTTCGCTGCTTCTTCTTGTGTATCCAGATCAGGTAAATAGCCACTTTGTTTTCTTTTGCTCACTTCCCCTTTTCTTGGCATTTGCTCGGCCAGTCCACTATTATTTCACGACCATGCCTGATAGTGCCTGACTTGGCCAAAATGTTTAAGGATTGTACAGACCAAATTCTGTAGTTGTACACTCTCAGAGATCTTTCAAATATAACACTAGAAAAACCTACATATCTTTTCCCAAAGTTGGCACCAGGACATAGGGGTTGGAAGTTTTAAAATTTAACTGTAAAAGAAAAAAAAAAATTTTGTAAACTTAGACTTAGTATGTGTGTCTTGGTTTTGGGTAGGCTTTATTGCAAACATAAGGGGATATGAATTTCGCAACATTATATGCTGGACGTGATAGATGCGTGCATGAGTCTGTAGGAAGGAGTATTGAAGTACATTTTAAGTTTTTCGTGGCTGCATATATTTTGAAATTTAGGCATCAGGTTTGAATACTTAGATGCATATATTTATATGCATTGTCTAAAGGTAGGGGTGGAAGGCTATAATTGGAGTTTTGCTGACTGACCACTTGATGGAGAGACAGGGGTACTGGTGTACAGTAGTTGTGCACCTTCTGTGCATGTTATTTGATCTAAGTTGAGGAGTATGGCTGTGGCAGAGAAGTGGTAAATATGTTGCCTGTACATGTCTGTTCGGAGCTGAAGGAGAATGGTCTGGTTACTATGGACGGAGGAGTGTTGAAAGAAGTAGAGAATAGTGTTGAGTTAGTGTGCATATATCAGGCTTTAGTGTATTTGTGTCTGCATGTTTCTCACATATTGCATATCAGTGTTTCAGTAGCAGTTGTGGGTAGTTACTTTAAGTCGGGGTTAGGAGGGGTGACTTGGTGATGTGGATGGTGCTTGTCTGGTGTGTTGATGCCTGGGAATAGTTATAGAGTAGAGATTTGGCAGAGAGATGTTAGGCAGGTGGTGTGTATAAGGTAGTGTGAGCTGGTAGGAAATGTCAGTTTGCATTTGTATTCTAGAGAAGTCTGTGCATATCCAAACTTGCAATAAGCTATACATGTTTTATCCAAGTGTGCATGTGCAAGATAACCTGGTTGATTTGTAGAGTAACTGAAATAGTTGATACCAGGAATAGGCAATGAGATAAATGGACTGAGTTTGTTCTTGTGTATGTCTATATTAAGCATTGGAATTTACACAGAACCTGAACATACCCAGCATCACAAGTGCACTGCGCCATCTTACTTTGTCCAGCTAGACTTAGCTTTCCATCAGCAGTTGGAGGATTTCAGGAACATGAAGAGGAAGAAAAAGGAAGGAAACAGTGGTTTGCATATTTGAGGATTGGTGAGTGCTTGGATGATGTAGCAGACGAGGTGGGTGCGTACAGGTAGGCTGGACGTAAAAGCCTGAAATGTTGAAAACAAAATTGGGTAATTATGAGTTACTCGAAGTAATTGCAAAATAGACTCGAAGGAATTACCGACTGGCTCGAAGCAACTGATGGATTTTCTCGAAGCACTTGGGGGTTGACTCGGGAAAATGGAAGAGAGGTTGAAGAACAAACATAGGTCAGTAGAATTGCAAATTTAAGTATTAGTAGCTGGTTCAGGGAAGTGTTTGGAGGGAAAGAAGATGGAGATGTGGCGTGAGTGTGTGCATGTGCACGTGTAAGTTGAAATTTTAGGTGTGCACGTGTACATGTGTATCACGACATAGAGTAGGAAAAATTCACCCTGTTGTTTGAGTCTGACTTTAGGAAAAAAAAATTGTCGTAAAATTTTGTGTTAACCCGGTCCTCGTTTTATGGTATATTTTGGTCACGGTACACGGTGGAGTGGTCGAGCAAAGCAAACAAACCCCGTTCTATTCTCATTTTCTTTGACCGTAAAATCTAAAGTCACGTATTCCATATTTGAAATTTTGTTCTAGATTTGAATCTACATCAGAAGAATTTGATCGTTATTCTCTGTCGTGCTTTACCAGTGAATCGTCGTTTTGTATTCCAATTTTCTACAACTTTCAGGTGAGTATTTCTCACCAGACATACGTATTTATATTTTAGTAAATTATTGCAAGTGTATGTGTAAAATTGTATTTCACTATTATCTGTCTGTAGTGTAATATAGAATGATGGACCCCAATTAAATTGACACCTCATCAGTTATTATCTGTTGTATTATATTCTGCAGTTATATTATATTATTGTTTATTTACTGCTTAAATCCCCACTGCAAGTTCCCTGTTATATATATATTGTTATAGGCTGAAATGATAGGCCTAAATGATTATTACTGTTCACTTGTTCTGTTAACTGCTGTAAATTTACTTGGGATTGCGGGTTTGAAATGATAGAACCCGGGGTTTTATAAATTACGGGTTGAAATGATATAAATCCGTATCACTTGACCTAGGCTAGAAAACTATATACAGGCCCGTGGTTCTTATAATATTTTCTGAAATATTTAAAAATTATTTTGGAAGTTAAATATTTGGGTTAATATCTTTAAAAAGCTTTTATTTGATTTTTGAACAAATATTAAATGTAATAAATAAATAAATATTTGAGTAAAACTTTGGAATATAACTTATGTTGGAAATTCTGAATTTTGAAAGAATAAGATTTCAATTAATAAATAAATAGATAAATAAGTTATATTTGGAAATATTTATTAAGTTAAACAATCTATTACAGCATTTAAATGCTGTCTTTTTGAAATTAGACTAGTTTTACCCGCAACTTTAGGTAGCATTTCCTAAGTGCTACGGAATCTAGAATTTGATTGCTTTAAAATTTATGGAATTTGATAAATTTTATTTATCTTAAGTTTTGGAAAAGCTTAAGACATAATATTTATAACTGGATTTTCCTTAATTAAAGATGAATATTCTGGTATTAAGTAAATTTTGGAAAATTTAATGGCTAAAAATTTGGAAGTTTTATTTATGGAAATTATGGGAATATTCAAGACTAAATAATAAAAACATTGATTTGTGAAAGAATAAAACCCAAACTTAGTTTGAATAGCAAATACTCCAATTTAATATATATATATATGGGAATTGTAATGTTTTGGGAACATAAAATGATATTAAATCTATGGTTTAAAACTTTAAATAGAGAGATTATTTGTAAAGCTATGTAAATTCTCTTCTTTACAAAGTAACCATAAAGTTAACCCATTTATTCTATATACCATCAAATATCCGAACCATTTGTGTTTTCGGGAGTTATGGTTTTAAAGTAAATTTCCAAAATATTATGTTTCGAAGATATAATTCAAATATTTGGTTTCCAGATATTATAAATTTTAAGCAGTACGGTTTTTGGAAAAGAATTATATTTTGAATATAACGATATCATATTGTTTTGGGTTTTAGAATGATATCATATTTATAGTTTTGAAATGGAAATGTTTATTCTGGTTTCAAAGTATAAACTGCTTTTAAATGGCCACGGGTTATAATAACGATGGGTTGGCAAAGAGACCGGGATCGGATATGGACATACTCTCTGTCGATACCGAAAACCACTTTGACTAACCGTGTACGCGGTGGAGATTCCAGAATGAAGTAGGTTGGTGGTGACGGTTTCTTGAAAGGTATATACGTGGACCCGACTCCCGTGAGTTGGCTTAAGGTGGCTAAAACAGGAGCGATTCTCGGATTAATGAGGTCGCTCCTCTGATCGAACGCACTTCTTCGTATACCATTCTATTGCTCATGTGATTGTTTGGGTGCACCCTTGATTTGGGAGTGTTGTTCGAGGTGGGCGGTTGCTGCGGCTTCGCGTTACCACCGGTCCGGATAGCAATTGGTATATCTACCCTGGCATTGCCTAGTTGTGCCGTGTCACCTACCATATCGAGCCTTGTACGAGTTTGGTTTTCTCCCGTAGCCCGTGTGGTATCCTCTAGTTGCTTCCCGAGTAGGAGGAGCTATGATATTGGATGGACTACTGGGACTATTACGTGTTAAGGTGGAAAATGTAAAGCCTTAACGCTATTTAAAAGTATGTTTATTTTAATATAGACACTATTATAATAGCGCAATATACTATATAGTAAATAGTTTAACGGATCCTTAGAGGATGGGCGGTCCCAAGCATCCTTTAAGTTACTTGCTATATATTACAGTACACTTGAATTAGCTTACATCATATAAGTATGTATGTCCTGACTCGAGTGTTTTGTTTTATTGTACGCTCGGGTCAGCCTGAGTTGCAGCTTCAGTTTCTTCTCCGTAGCTAGGACACTCAGTAGATCATTCATGCTGCTGGAAGTTGTTTCAGCCTTTATCTTTTCTGGAATTCCAGACCTTTGAAGACTCTATCTCTATTTATGTCTTAACATTGTATTGAGGATTATAGAAAATGTAAGTTCTGTTTTGTAAAGTTGTATCAGTGGCTTCATGAACCACTAAATTTTATATTTCCGCTGCGAGAATTCTGATATCTGTGTATGTGATTCTGTGATTTATTTATGGTATATTCTGAGTATTGCCAAATTTATTCTACAACGCAGTATTTTGAACAATTCAAGTCCGACATGCGCGGATGCGAAGGGTTGAAAATACTGGGTCGTTACAGTTAATGTCTGGGAAGAAATCCTTTGCAGAGCCACTGAAGCCTACCATAGCATTACCGAAGAGACATTGAAGTCTTGTTTCCTAGATGAGGAGGACATCGTTGCCCTAGAAAAAAGAAAAACTATTTTGGCCGCACAGAATGCGACTATAAGGAAAGTAGCTACTATGGTCCCCGCTAGCTCCAGCACAAGTGGAATCATCCACTCCTACACTAAAAGAGCCTGCAATAGAGATCATAACTTTTATAGTGGCCACCATTACTACTTACCCCGGGTGTATCAAGTGTCGGTTCCCTTCATTCCCCTCCTTTGGCAATCCAATCGACTAAATCGAAATCATCAAGTCCTTGGCTAAGGAAAGTCGGTCCATTAAGGTATTTCTCTTGCCTCTTCGATCTTTGAGAAACTTCAACTCTCTCTAGAGGACTTCATTAACTTGTACAATTCTGTCTATCAAGTTGTAGGACATTCATTGATGCCTCCTCCACTGCCATCTACTAAAGGTCTGGGTCCAAGCGCTAGCACAACCTCTATCAGCATAAAGCTCATTGCCCAAGCTCCCCCTTCCAGATCCGGCTCTGTCCAAACTGGTAAAAAACAGGGAAATTAGAATGATTAGTGGACGCTGATAAGTCCTAAAAGGAAAGGTCGCCATTACAAGGGCAAAGGACCCAGACGATCATAGCATATGGTGGAGATGTTGAAACGCAATTTTCAGAGAATCAAAATCAAGCTCGAGCCAAGAACCGAAAATCTTGCCAACTCTGGACACCCGAGCCCCACCCCTAAGTTTTCCTTTTGAAAAATCAAGGTCCCCAAGGGTCATCGTTCTGGTGGTGCTTCCAAATCCTCTTATCGTGCCTTCGATAAGCTTGAAGATCCAGTTGACTAGACCACTGAATAAGAGCCCTCACTTTCTGCAGAACGTACTCCGGAGAAGGGAAAGTTGCATGAGGTGTAGACCTTGAACATAAAATTCATGAAGCTTGGGATCAAGAGTGGAAAAAGAGGGAGAAAGAAGTAGGTATCGACTCAGTTTTTCTTTTGGGAAGATGGTTCCTTTTCTTTTCATTCTCCATGTACTTTTGCTTCTTTTTGCATATAAGCCGACGTTATGTGAAAGCAGCACCTGCAATGCTTATACAAAAAGTTATCTAAATAAAAGATTATTTTTTCAGTACAATCTTTGTTGTATTTATATTTTCACACTTTATATTTTATTACCTATATATGTGCCTGCTTATATATCATACTCGGTTGTAATTTAGTAACATTTATATTATGCATGCTTATGTTTGTAATATATTGTTATTTAGTTTTTTTATCATCAGTGAAGTATTTCTTTCTTAACTAAATAAAACTATATTTCTTTCGATAATCTTACTCGTTTTCAGTCGATTATATATCGCTCCACCATAAATAGAGATATTTTACTTTGACCAACTTCACGGCTAACCTCATTTATTTCGGTCGGGTTTCATTCGACCGCAATCATGGTCATATTTATAACAAACACCAATTTCGCACAATTTCCTTTCTTTGGAAAATGAGAATGTGGATGCCTATTTTTAGACATCAACTCTTAATTTCACTTATCTTCATGTGATATTTAAATCAATCTGGTCAATCAACCTCTTCTATCATTAGCTGAACATATCATGCTAGGATATAAATGCGGTCATACCTATATGATATTAGTTATATGTCGAATCCTAAGTCTGAATCAGATCCTTAGATGCCTACCATTGGGCATCCATCATGGTTCTCGCCTATTCCTAGGAATTAATCGAGAGGATCCATTGGCTATCATTGCTTATCATTGGCCAAGTGCATTTTTCCAGGTTGTAAGCATGGTTGTTCATACTAAAGGTTCAATTATACACTGATCCTAACCTTTGGGGATCGACATTCGAGATGCTTTCCTCCAAGCATCAATTTTCGATCTTGCCTATCTCTAACCATTGACTGAAATCATACACTGACTACCATTGCTCGTCTTTAGCTGAGCATGTCTCACTAAGCCATAAGCATAGTCATGAAAGCTTCGATTGTACCTCGATTCCTATCACCAAGAACTAGTGCTTCGGTTGTTGAACTCTAGGTAGCCTGCTTATCATTAGCTTATCTCCATCAGTCAAAGAACAGATGGGTGAAGGTGAATCGCTCGATCGACCCCACTACGATTATACTCCCTTGATCGATCATAGATCAATGGAGTTCATTGATACATATCTATGGTTACCTGATTATGCTTCTAATCAGGCAATACAAACTTAAACTTACAAGAACATGGTTCCATTGGTACCAAAAGCCAACTTTGTTTATAAACAAAAGAAATGGCAAGTCTTACCTTATAGCATTGGCCCCAATCAAGAAAGGTGGATTGTTTGCACAAAATTAAATAAATGAACCTAAGTGAAATACCAACGCAAGTGCTTGCTATCTTATGCTCGTGGAATTAAGATCCCTTCAAGGGTTGATAGCTTGAAGGTTTCATCTCCAAGCTTCTATTCAATTGCATAGGGAACTTCCCAATGCGGACCAAGTGCCCCTATACCAAAAAGGACCCATTTTAGAAAAAGCTCCCCTGCCTCAAAGGTGCTTCTCCTGACCTTGGTATTAAAATTCCTTACTAACCTTTTTTGCCGAACAGCTACCGTTAGTTTAGCCTCTTCTTGCTTTTCATCGACTAAGTCGAGAGACTCGAGTAAGAATTACTTGTTATCTTAGAATCATAGTGTTTTGTTCAATGAGAAAGGATTTCTAGTTCTACCAACATCATGGACTTAGCTCCATAGGCCAAAGCAAATAGGGTGTATGCCAAGCTTTGGACTTATAGGTCAATTTATACACCTACGGTGCTAGTAGTGACTCATCAGCACAGTTTCCTTTGGCTTTAGTCAGTCATTTCTTTGGGATGGATTTTATGATCTAGTTCACCGCCTCCACTGTTCAATCATTTGTGGATGTGTAACTGCAATAAAGTTCTTTGTAATTCGGTACCAATTATAGACACATTTGAACTCAACACTTTTAAATCGAGTCTTATTGTCAGTAATGTTTTTCTTTAGGACTTTAAATATCCATATGATGTTTATTACCATAAACTTGATCACTTTCTTCGTTGTGATCATGGCTAGCGGTTTTGCTTTAGCCCACTTTATGAAGTAGTCCACAACTTAACGTACTTTGTTTTTCCCTTTAACATCAGTGGCACACAGATTATATCAATCCTTGAAACTTTAAATAGCCATGGATTAACCATTTAGGCAAACTCTATAGATGGGATTCTCGGTATTTTCACAAAATTTTCGCATCTCTCACATCTCTAGTTTAATCAACTGCGCCTCAGTAGATTATTGGGTAAAAGTATTCATAGCGAAGTATCTTCTTTGCTAAAATTTGGCTCCAAGTGTGATCACCATAGTTTCCTTCGTGTACATCTCCTATAACACAATGGGGGTTAAGAAACATCTCCTATAATACCCTTGTTTGCATAATAATGCATGGTAGTTTATAAAAGAATTTGCGTCATTCATTCTTTCCATTCAGGAGAGTTCCTTTAATAGATATACTTTGATTGGAATCATCCATAACTCATTTTCTTTCTCAGCCTCCAAGATCCAATCGATATCCATTTGGTTGACGCATGGAACTGATAAAACTTCCACTGGAATAAGCCCTATAAGCTGTGTATCCATAGAGCTGGCCAGTTTAGCTATTGAATCAGCTTTCATATTCTCTTCTCAAGGAATGTGCAGGATTATATAATATTCAATATCATTCAATAATTCCCGTGTCTTCGTCGAGTAAGGGGCAAATATCGCTCCATTAGCCTAGAATTCCTTCTTGACTTGGCAGACCACCAATTGGAAGTCACTAATATATGTAGTTCCTTGACCCCCGGCTCTTTCGCTTTCTTGAGCCCCACAATCAACACTTCATATTCAACTTCGTTGTCTGCTGTCAGGAACTCCAACTTCAGTGCATAGAATATTGTTCGTCATTCCGAGGTCATGAGAATCACTCCGGCCCTGGGCAACATTCATTGGAATCTCCATCTTCTATAATTTCCATTGGGAAAATGGGACCATGTCTTCTTCCTCTCCTTATTCCTAGGTGGTGAACTCAGCAATGAAATCAGCTAATGCTTGCCTTCATATTGCCCTCCTAGGATGACGTGTTATATCGTTTAGCCCAGCTCAATATTCACTTCAATAATCTCCTTAAAATCTTGGGTCAATGAAGTACTTGCTTCGATGGCTGATCAATCAGCACCTTTATCAGGTAAGCTTATAAGTATAGTTGCAACTTCCTTGAAGAAATCAACAAGTAGTATACCAGATTCTCCAACATCAGATAGTTCTTTCCTACTCTAGTGAACCGCTTGCTGGTATAGTATATGGGTATTTGGATCTTAGATTCCTCACATAACAAAGGCGCACTCAGTGCGTGAGCAAATACAACCAAGTAAATGAAAAGATCTTCCAATTCTAATGGCTTTGACAAGACTGGTGGTCTTTTCATGTGTTCCAACATATTTTAGAAAGCTTCCTGGCATTCCTTTGTCCGGACAATCTTCCTTATTTCTTTCTTGAGGGCATTAAAGAACAGTATACAATTGTCCATAACTTTTCCATTCAAGCTCTTTATTTTCGTCCTTGTTTTTGGGGCAGTAACATTATCCAATACTTAAATTTGCTCTGGACTAGCTTCAATGCCCCTTGAGTTCATAATGAAACCCAAAAATTTGCTCGATGCAACTCTGAAATAACACTTCAGTATATTAAGCTTCATTTCATTTTTATTGAGCACATCAAACATTTTAGCTAGCTCATCCATGAGATTCATTGATCACTGTAATTTCACTAACATATCATCAATATATATCTATTGTCCATTCAATTTGATATTTGAATATCTTATTTACTAGTCATTCATAGGTAGCTTCATCATTCTGTAAATCGAACGACATCACTAGACAATAGTGCGGGCCTAAGCAGCGATAAAACTTTTATACTCATGATTTGGAATGTGCATTGCTATTTGGAGTAGCACGAGTATGCATCCATAAAGGATAGTAATTCATATACGTCTGATGAGTCTATAAGTTGATCAATCTTTGATAGTAAGAAGCTGTCTTTCAAGTGTGCTTTATTTAGATTCGAATAGTTGATGCATGTGTGCTATTTTCCATTTGGCTTCTTGACCAACATAGGTTTTGATACCCATTTAGGGTGCAAAGCATCAGCGATAAAGCCATTTTCCTTCATCTTATACACTTCTTCCTTAAGTGTACTGGATTGCTCTTGACCTAAGCTATGTCTCTTCTACTTCACATGAGGGCATCTTAGGTCCACATTCAATGCATGACACGCTATCTCTGGTTAAATTCCACACATATCGGAATGTGTTTAGGCAATCACATCCAAGTTTTCATGGAGAAATCCATCAAACTCCTTTTTCATTCTCGAGCCAAGCTGAGATTTGACCTTGAGAACCCAAGTGGAATGACATAAGCATACATTTAGACGGTATATTCGTATACTAGAGGGGGAAACATGTTTATTGCAGTGTAAATCCTAGCACGTATAAATGGTCATGTCAAACCTTACATGGATTATTATCTTACACATGCATGTACATATATATGTGTATATAATACACACATATATATAATACAATAATAATTGTATAGTATAAAATTATATTATTGATCCAAATAAAATAATGATTTTATTTAAAATAACTTTAGAAAAGTTAAAAATGAATTAGGCTTCATAGGCCCAATAAAGATCCAAAATGGTAAAAAGATTGAAATTCAATCACTTCTTCCGCTACGGGTTGGCCAATTCCATCAAGAGTAACGACATATAATATTGTAGAAATAACATGTCATGGTAATGTAATAATTAAACAGATATAAAATTTAACCAATCACTATAATAAAAGTCAAACATGCCGATATCAACAAATAAAAAATGATATGATATAAATCCAACCAAATTTCATTAGAACTTTATAAACCTAATGTGCAATAATCATTTATATATATATATATATTAACACATCGTATATAGTAAGAATCTCATCTTTAAATAATAATTATCATTTACATAAATATAAATATTAGATAAATCATACATAAACACTCACCTCAAATGAAGATTAACCCATATCTATTTCAAATCAACAAAGAGAGGCATCTTCCAAGATTTTAACCAAAATCTATTTGGAATCTTAAATAATTTACCTTTGAATTTGTTAATAAAATCTCCAAGCCTTCTTACATGTGTCTTTTCAAAAAATATTTTCCTCTATACTCAATCTTCGAAATTTGTTTTATTTTTATCACTATTTTCTTTCTCTTATCCTAAAACTTCATTTTCCTCCCTTTTAGTCATGGGATTTGTAAGTATTTATAATCAAAGAGGAAAGTGAGAAGGAAAGAGAAAATTTCAGCGTATGAATATCTTTAAATTTGATTAATTGAAGGAGTCGCCTTTTTTAAATGTTCCCGGTTTTGTTTCCAGTGACTATATAATAAATAAATAAAAGTTTTCCTCTAATGCCAATAAATGTAAAATTAATTGATAACCCATGCAATTAGTTTCCCATGATGTTCATATAGTAAATTAATACACACTCGAATATCTAATTCAACAAATTTTGAATAAATTTTCATAATTAAGATTAGGGAATATAATCTTTTTTGCATCCAATATATATACACACACTCTTATATGTAAGCCCCACATGAGCAAATTCTAGATATAGAATTTAATACTTATAATCTTATTGCTGAAATCCAAAATCATTAAATATGATTTTTATTCTAACTTCATTTCAGGCATAAATATATAGATATTTACATTCACATAAATATGTGTATATTCCATATATTATGCTCAATTTTGAATATATTGCCATAAACTTTTTTGAAAAAATTCCATATATATATAAGTATGTGTGTGTGTGTGTGTATAGACACATAAATGTGTATACATAGAGATATATCTTCTTTATATGTCTTGTTTTCTATAGAAACTAAACAGTGTAACCAATGGGGATTGAACTCACGACCTTTGTAACTGATATCTACCCTCGCAACCATTACAGTACATATGTTTTTGTTAAAAAGTTAAGTGGGTGTGGATATTTCAACTACTTGTCCAAATTGACCAATTCGAAAAGATCTACACAATGTTCATAAGTGTAGTATTCAAATTATAGAGTTGTTCTAAACTCACACTTAATTCATTAATCAACTCTTTACATTGATTTAAAACTTATTATTTTGAACATGTACATGTAAATCTATGGGTTGTTACAACTATAGTGAGAGATACACATAGATTGAAGAAGCCGTAAAGTGTCACAAATAGACTAGAGCAAAAATACTTAGCTGAAATTGACTAAGTATATGGACTAGCACGAACGATCCACACACCATCATTAGGGTTTAGTTTATTTTAGGGCTTGGAGGCATGCTTGATTGATCGGGAGGCAAACTGGAGGAATTTTGGCTATGTGAATGAATTAGCACTAATCCACAATGGATCAGTAATAATCATCAACATAGTTGAATTAGGCACTTTGGAGCTTGGGAAGTATAAAGAAGCAAAAAAATGGTTAAGCATATGGACTAATACTGATCCATGATGAATCGGTACTGATCTATGCAAAATTAGCCAAATGATGAGTAAGGAAGCTTGCACGAGCAACTTGGAATCATCCGAGCAGGAAAGTTCAATATGATGAAGACCTGCAGAGTGGAACAAGGAGATTTTGCTACATATGCGTGTTTTAAGGGATTGTTGATGACTTAAAGGTTTTGATATAAGCTCGTAAATTATAAGTAGGTAGGGACGCTCACCATTGATATGCTGATTGTATCTATATCTCTAAACTGTTTGACTAGGTCTAGTTCCTTGCCCTCAGAGTAGGAAAGGATTTAAACACCGATAGAGATGTGAAGTTGAGTAGTCACTGACCATTTGAGTGGATCATTTGAGTTATCATGTATCTAACGATATTGAGTATAGGAGATGTGAGATTATGTGATGGCTATCAGGTTTGCTATGGTTGTCTATAGGATGTAGGTATTATTGAGTCTAATACCCTGTCGCCATATTTGTACTTAGCAGAGTGGTGCACCTATATAGATGATAGTATATTAGCATATATTGTGTTTATGTGCGAACTTGTTGGTGCTAGAGCAGGTTTGGTATGACTTTCTATATCATATGCTCTATTACGATATATCAACTTTATGTCTATTGTTGATGCTTATAGACTGTTCATACCAAATTATTGTCTAAACCAAGGTTATGTCCATTGCTTCTTATTGTGATGACCCGGAATTTTTGGCAATAGTAATTTAATAATCTTTATTAATAATTATTTAAAATGTATAATTTTGATTTAAAAATCTTCGTTTAATAATTTAAATTAGCAGGTTTATTCTTTTAAAGGCTAATAATATTTGATTGGTAAAATTTATTCTTTCAAAACTAAATAAAAATATTTTCTATTTATAATATATATATATATATATTGGTATATATATTGTATAATAGGAAATCTTTGGTTTTAAATACAATACGTGTTTTCAAATTATACTATATATGTATATATATATTGTGGTTAGAAATTATGTTAAATTCAATATAACACTTTTCCATAGCTATTTAAAGGTTTATCATTATTTTCAGAACACTTAAAGTAAATATTTATTTATCTAAAAAAATATAATAGTATTATTTTAAATAAGATTTAATTAATATTTCATTTTCTTTTGTTTTAAATATTCTTTCTTTTTAAAAATTTAAACATGAGACCATTTGGTTTTAAATACATAAAAGTTAAAATAAAATCTATAAACATATAATAAATAAATTGATTCAAAAACAAAAATAATTTATAAATAGATATTTACATAAATTCACATTTGTATTTTATATAAGATTTAAAAGCTTATTTATATAAAGACAATTATAATATACGTTTAAAACATAATGCATAAATATATATATAAAATCTTAAATAGTTAGATAATTAAATAAAAGAAATCTTAAAAACATGTGTAAACATATTAAGGTGGTTTTTGGACATTTGTAAAGTAAGTGAACATGTGTTAGCTAAGTAATGACTATAATGACAAATGGCAACTATTTTTCTTATGTAAATTAAAAATCTATAAATTATAAAATTAAAGAAAAAAAATCTGGTTTACATTTTCAGTTCTAAAACCTTTTCTTTCTACTTCCTCTTTCTAAACCAAATCTGAAGAAAAAATATATACAAACCTAAAACTAAAAAAAAACCTGGAAATCAAAATTTAAAGAAATATTATCAAAAGCTTCACCTGTTTCAAGTTTAAGATGCAACAAATCTTCAACAACCTGAGATCAACAGTAAGTAATTAAAAAAATCAACTCAACAACAAGCTGTAGGAATCAACTCAACATGGATTCCATTCATAAATCAAGTAATAAAGATCAATTCAGCAAATCAACATCAAAAATCAGATTTAATAGGAGCTTGTCTCTCTATTCTTATCTGGTGAGTAAACCTTGAATTTTAAAATCAGTTTTTAAAACTTGTAGTTAGACACTAATGCTTGAGATGAAATATGGTAGTAATATAGTATAATGTTTACAGGATTGCTTGATTTGAATGCATGTATATACATTATGTTAGTGTATACATTGATAAACACTGCTCTGTCAATTTTATAGGCATCTTTTTCTTTAGAAAATTTCTATTTTCACATATGATTGATTTTAGACCTGGATTTGTGAATGAAATACGATCATAACAACATGATAACAATTCTAAAAATAGTTTCTAGAATTTTTATTTAGCAATTAATTCAAAAATAAGGAACTATAGTGAAGATCAGATTTAAGTCAAAAATCAATATTTACAATTTTTTGATTTGATTATATATTAGGATTCATCATGGAAAATGATGAATTTAGGTGGTATAATCAGGATTTTTAGGTTAGTAATTGTTGTGCTTTTCTGAGTTGATCTGAATCAGTACTTTTACCAGATTTTGACGAACGGAAGAGTTTTGGATGTCCGATTTTGGTCTAGAGGAAGGTGGTGGCATGGTGGTCTTTGGAAAAATAAATGGAGATTTTTTTGGTGATCGTAGCAATCGGTCGGAGGTGGTTTAGGATTTAGTGGTGGTTTATTGTGGTCGATGTTCACAGGTTTATGGCGACGGCTATGGCAGATCGGAGTAAACCACGAAGGTTGGGATCATTGTGTGGATCGGTGAGGTTTCTCTGGTCGGAGAGACGTGAGATCTGGAGGATAATTTCGTCATTGGAGAGGAGAACTATCGATCGTGCTTCGTACTAGTTTTCGATTGATCATCGAAGTTTCGATTTACGATCGATTTTGGATATATGTATCGAGTGCATTGTCGAGGTCGTGGGCAGTTCGTCGGAGATCAAAAGGCTGGTTGGAGGGGTGTGAAATTGCTGTGCACGTGCACGGTGTACTTTGGATTTCTGATGATGATAAGTTTGGAAAGGAAGAATTGTACCTGGGTTTCGTATCAAGGGTATGTGAGTTTGACTCGAAGTAGAAGACGCAGCGAGAAATCTCGCGTTTTGCTCGGGCATTCTGTTGAAGGGCTCGAGTTTGGTTTATTTAGTATCAGATTTCTAATTTTAAGGAAATAGGTACAGGTTGTTAAATTCAAGAGAAACCAGATTCCTAGAGGATGAAGAAAGAACATGTTTTAAAGCATAATAAAAACAAGTTTTTACCAAGTTAAATTCTTTTATTAAAATTCTAAAGTGAAATGTTTAAACAAACTTTTGTTTTAAACAAGTTTAAAAATTTAGTAATTTAGTTTTCAAAGAATGATTGGTCAAGTTTAAAGTGGATTTTGAATGAATATGTTTCAAGGCAAAGTAAAAACAGGTTTTAAAGTTATGGGAATAATTTGTTTCAAAGATTTTAAATATTAAAATTAAATGTTTAAATTGTTTTATTTTAAAGTGAAATTATATATTTTCAAATATATAATTTATTTCTAAAATGGCTTCTAATGAAGTTTAGTGTTGGAAATAAATATTTAATTTAAATGAAGAGTTTATCATTAATTAGTAAAGGTTGAGATTAATCAACAATACTTTTTTTTGGAAACCGGGGAAATCTGTTCTATCACCGCCGACATTGTGACTCCTGAAAAGTAAACCTGGGGGAACACACAATTGGCCCGCCAGAACCGTGCTCCCAGTTAGACCAGACCTTTCGGTGGCTTGAAGCAGTTGCCAGGAATCAAACTCCTAACCTCATAGGAGGGAGGTCGTTGCTCTTGCCAACTGCGCCAAGTGCGCGGACGCATTAATTAAGAATACTTAATTAGTAAAATAAATTAAAAGTTAATTACTTATTATAATTAAGAATAATTACTTAATAAAGTAATTAGTGGATAGTTAACGAATGTAATTAAGAGATGAATCATTAACTAGAAAACTAAGTAATGATAATCGGTTAATTAATTAATGTAATTAGTTTTAAGTTAATTAATTAGTCTAATTAATTAAGATAATCACTTATGAATTAATTAAGTATGATAACTTAATGAAGTAATTAATGTATAATTACTGAATGTAATTAATTAAAGAGAAATCACGTAATGAAGTAATAAGAGAATAATTACTTAATGGAAGTAATTAAGAATTAATTACTTAGTGTAATTAATTAAAGGGTTAGTTAATTAATTAGAGGATAATTAATTACTGAGTGTGATTAATTAAGATTTATTAATGAATGTGATTAGTTAAAGTAACTTGTTAAAGGTAATTAATTAAGAGATTAATTAATTATTGAAAGTAATTAGGGGAAAATTAATTAATGTAATTAATTAATTAATGAGGATAATTAAAGGTTGATTAATGATAAGGGTTAAAGGATAATTAATTTACTTAATAATTAAAGGCTAATTACTTAAAGGATAATTAATCAAGGAGGATTGACTAAGATGGATATTTAAGGATCATTAATTAATTAATTTGTAATTAACTAATGTTAAGTAAGCAGGATTAAGGATAATCTAAGTAATTAAAGTTAGTCGTTAATTGTAACGACCCAGAATTTTTAATAATTTAAATTTGAATATTTAATTAATTTTAAATATTTATAAGTGAATTTTTAAGTCAAATAAATTTTAATTTGAATTATTGGATTTAATTGAATAATTTAATCGATAATTTAATATGTTAAATTATGGAAATAATTGAAAATTGAGTTAAAAATGATTGTAAATAATTTTGAAAATTTTATTTAATCATACTGGAGTTATAGAAATATTTTAGAACTTTTAAAATCGAATTAGAAGTTAATTTGTGAAAATTGAATATTTTAATATTTAATAATCGACTGTAAAATAGCTAATTTTTGAACAGTCTCAGAATTGAACGAAACCAGTTCCATTGGATCCGTAATAGTTAGTTATTACCGGATTTCAATTTTCGTGTCAATCGGAGCTATCGTTTGATCGTGGCAGCTCGAAACGCATCGAATTATTTTTAATTTAAATTTGGCGAGTCAAAATAGCCATTTTTCAAAAAGTCTCGGAATTCGACGAAACTAGTTTCATCGGATCCGTAATGTGATATTATTGTAAGGTTTCAAATTTCAAGTCGTTTGGATTTACCGTTTGTCCGGTACAAATTAAAACGCCTAGAAATCGATTTAAATCGGTTTAATTCAAATTGAGCGTTTTCAGCCATAACTCGCACATACTTCCGAATTAGCTTCCGAAACCTGTTCCATTGTGTCCGGAACGCGGGATAAACCCTAGGTACGCTGGTTACGGCGTCTAAATCGGAGTTCGGAATTTCCGGATGAATAGTGTCGTTCGTTCTTCTATAAATAGCCCCTACCTCTCTCTAAATAAATAAAAAAAAAAAAAGATAAAAACCCTAATAATTTGTAGCCGGCCCTAGAAACATGAATGGCCAGAAATCATCCTCTTTCATTCATCAATCTCTCTCAATCCGTAAAGAATTAGCCGAAGTGTTCAACACGGAAGTCGAAGAGCACGGAGAGAGCTTCGATTCCATACGGTGATGATCGGAAACGGAGCAACGGAGAGGGAGCTAAGGGGGGGCGTTCTCATCAGGTCACGCACGCAACCCTAGGCTATAGACATGGCCGAGCTTCACCTAGGGGGGTCGAGTGTAGAGGAGGTGCTAAGCTTCGCGATGGTGGTTGTTTGATGATGTATTGTCGAGTGTTGAAGGTGTAGATTGGAACCCTAATTAAAGTGATGGGTGCGGCCTCAAATTGGTGTTGCCTGTAGACGTGAAGCGTGTGATTGGGGAAGATGATAAGGGAGCCCTTGGATATGGGGTGAACGGCTATGATGAGAGAATGGTGAAAAATTTAAATGAATGTTGTAATTTAAGCTATTTAAATCGTGTAATCTTGTAAAATTCATAACTTTTTCATACGAGGTCGAAAAAATGCAAACTCAGTTGCGTTGGAATCGTATGGACGAGCACTACACGATGGAGTTGGTTTGGAGTCGTTTGGAGTTAGTGAGAATTTCAGGTAAAATTAAACGCGCGTTTAATTTTATTCGAAATAAAAGCTAAAACGGAATTTAAAACCAAGGTGAGAATTTCTCACTCAATCGAATAGATTTCGATTTTATTTTAAATAGTTAGATTTAAAATATTTGAATGCATGTTTGAATAATGACTGTAAATTATTGATTGTTAAAATAGACATTATGCGCCGTTAGTAAGCGGATGTTATTTAATATAAACATATACCGCGAATATTTCATAAACAGTGAAATTGGTATTATATATAATATCAATATATATATATTGGCATATGTATATATTGCAGTTGTTGATTTCCCGCATTTTTTTGTTTAGCGGATGAGACCCTATTACGCCGTTATTAAGCGGATAATATTTAATAAGAACATGTACCGCGATAATTTCGTACTGGAGCGAAATTGGTATTGTGCTAATGTTTTTGGATGCAGGAAACAGGTTGGAGGGATCCAACTGGATTCCTCAACAGTATTTATTTTATTTCAGATATTTTGATATTTGATGGATTATCATATCGATATATGATATCGTTGTTAGTCGTGATTGACTATTTGATGTGTAGCATCATTGGACCCAGATTTTGGGATTTTAAAATGATTTTAAAAGTGATTTTTGAGAATATACTATATTTTTGGAATTGATCCATTATAAATAAATAAACGTTATAATTTTTAAAGTTATAAAAATTATGGTTTTTGTGAAATATAGTTAAAAAGCTGATTTTTAGAAATACGATTAAAAGTCGATTTTTGAGAAATATGAACTAATGATTTTATAAAATAATTTAGATTGGATTTTTGAATATATGATAAAAGTTTAAATATAGGATTTATAAAATTTGATTATTTTATAAATCGAAATGATGAAATTATAAAGGAAATTAAAGATGTTTTAAAGAATAATATTAATTGATTTATATTAAGAGATTTATAAACGGATATTTATAAATCGAAATATTGACATTATAAAACGAGTCTTTATAAGTGTTTGAATGAAGTGAAAATGAAATTCATTAATGAATGAAATTTATAGAATTATATAACGGTGAAGTTATAAATGGAATTTTATAAACAATAGGTTTATAAAATTTGTAAAGTTCAAAGGAACGATTTTTGCAAATAAATAAATTATAAGTGTTTGACTTATAATTTGGACTTTTGGTTTATAATTAAGATTATAAATCGAATAGGTAAATAAAGAAGATTTATAAAGGAAGTTGTTATGAAATAAATGGAAATGGAATTTATAAACGTTGTTTTATAAATTCGCACACGACTTATTTTGATAAGTTAATTGTTATAACCTATTAATGGAGTTATATTCACGTTGTAAACAGTGAATAATCCTTTAAGTTAAAAAGAATAGAAATAATGGAATTTGTGAACATAGTATATTCACGTTTTTGAATAGTGAATAAGACGTTAAAGAAATGTTTTGAATGTGATATTTTAAATAGAATTAAAACGATCTAACGATGTTTTAAATGTGTTGAGATTCGAAACCATAGATTTCAACATTGATTGTTGAAATAGACGTTTTCGAGAAATAAAAGGAAATAGTGGACTATAACACTGTTGTTATAGTAAATGATTTCCGAAAGGAAATGTTTTGAATAGTATTGGGATGTATATATATCTATTTTAATTTCGAATCCCTATACTAGTGATTTTGGGACGTCGTAACGATGTTTTACGCAACATTCGTTTTGGCCCAAGTAAATATGTTTAAGTGAATAATTTCCTTAAAGAATGAATTATATACTTAATTCGATTTAAGTATATTGAATATTTTCTAAGTGTTGAAAATAAAAGGAACTTGTGAATTACTTATGAATAAATAAGTATGGAAATGTTTTCCTATATGAAGTGAATAATTAGAATTTATCTTTTTCTGAAGATAAATTGAAATGGATTATTGAAATCGAATATGCATGGATATTTTGAAATATAAATTCATTATGGAATTTATGAATGAAAAGTGAAACTTGTTAAAAATAAATATTGATTTATTTTTGAAGTGTTGAAATTTAATATCTAGTGAAGATATTTTTGAAAAATAAATAATTTGGAAAATTATTTGGAATCTGGTGATGTATGCATATCAATTGATAGTTCAATAACCGACTATCAATATTTCCCTTTGAATGGGTATTTGATGTGAATTGTTTGAAATTGAATGCACACTTATTTTGAATAAGCGCTCACTATTCGGGTTAACCGGGAAAGGACCATGGGGTCGTATAACCCATTCCGAATATGTGATACGTCGTTATGAATTGCATTTGAAGATCGGTGTTGAAGACCGGTATTTGCGAGAGCGATAGGATGACCTATCGATTGTCTCTGCACTGGGTCGCACCTGGTATAGAGATTCCATAAGTGATGGGAAATCCGATCAGGATTGTGAATATCCGGATTGCAAGGACTTCTTTGTAAGTGCCTTCGGTTTTGTTCGATCCCGGAACAGACTTGTATGGATTGTATGCCTGACATTACAAGTTGAGATATAAAGCCGATTTCTTTCAAATATATTTCTGTTGGTGGCGGAGAATTTATTCTTTGCTTAACACCCTTCTTTGAGACGTACGAGCTCAAAGGTTATATAGTTGAAGTTATCAGCGATATATCCCATTTTGGTAATGTGACATGCTGAGTGATGCTGAAATGATCATTGTGTTGATTATTGTGATAGGATCATTTATTTGATCGTCTATCTTAGTGATCATTGTGTTGATCATTTGTTGACCCAAAGCACGGCTTTTTGTACAAAGTGTGTTTTTGTGGACGTGACTTCGTCGAGCCTCACATCCCGGAAATGGTCAAAACAGGAAAGATGCGGCAAGGTTATTAGGGGTTGCTTTAGCTCCCCTTAGGGTATGTGCATTTCCTTCTGGAAAGGGGTGGTATCATGGTATGGAGCCCAGATACTTACTCATGTTGAAAACACTCTATTTATTATGGTGTGATGTTGGATATCGAGCGCTCGGTTGAAAAGGTCCTAAAGGACCGGGGAATGGCGTGCTCGTGTCAGTAGTTACCCAGTTAAGGGGTAACCCGGCCTTGTGTTGGCAGAGTTCCGGTTTGGTTCTCGGGGGTGTCTTTCCAGAGGCATTCTCAGTGGCAATGGGAAGTTCCTTGGCCTGACCATTTGTTGGAAATCCAAAGAAACAATACGTGACTTGTACGGTATTAGTTGTAGAACCTGCCATTTAATATGGTAGCTATTAGTAGGCATAATATAATGGTACCTATGCTGGCTAAGATTTATATTCTACTTTCGAAAGGATTTGTTCTACACTATGCACTAGTAATAATATCAAATGCTCTTTTTAAATGCGTATCAAGCATGTTTGACTATCATAAGAAGAAATCTTCTCCAAGTCTGCGTTTGCATTGTGTGTGTGGCAGGAGGTCTTATGGTAGTCTCATTTTTAAAAGCATTGCGAATTGAATTTAAAAAAATATTATTCTATTTTGATTTTAAAAGTAAATAAACTGTTTTGAGTTCTCACACCAGTCACATGACTGACTCGGAGTTTATTGTTTTCCTTCCTAAACTCTGGGTGCCCACCAATTTCCACACGGGCAGTCAAGAGTTAAGGTTTATCAGGATATTCTGGATATTCAGGAGTTGCTGGAGGCAAGCTGGATGGCATGGCGTATTACTAGTTTATATAGTATTTCTTTTTCCGCTGCACTGTTAATTGTTGTATGTTGTTATACACTCTGATGATATGATGTGAAGTAATGAAATGTAATGTAATAACTGATATAGTTCTTTGTTTAAAGATTATTCATTTATTATTATATGTTGTTCCGCTGCGAATTGTGAGATTCTGTTGTTGTTCTGTTGTTTCCTTTCTGTCCGTTCTATTTTTAAAATTCTTCTATTTTCTTCTATTTTAAAATTTTTCTATCTTCTATTTTTCAAATTCTCTGTTTTCTTTCTCTGTTTTTCTAAAAAATTGTCTATCTTCTTTTCCCTCTATTTTTCTTCTTCTTTCTTCTTTTCCTCTCTTCTTTCTTTTTCTTTTCTTTTTAAAACCCATAACATCTCGGTTTTCGGCCTTTGATTTCTCGGCAGTCGATAAAGTGAGTATCGATGTCGAATTTTCGAAGAACGAAAATCCCTGATCGTTACATTTGGTATCAGAGCTCTGATGGTTAAGCGACAACCATGGTTCTGTTGGGTATAATTCATTAGAGATAGAGTCAGCAGTACTCTAGAATGAATTTGAGTGTAATAATAGCTATGAGAGCGTATTTGTTAGTGAATATAAAATTGTTTTATATTGTGATGATTGGTTTATTGAGTGGCATATGAACTTTCGTCAGCGTGGTCCGCAAGACTATGCCGAAGGGGTTTCTAAACACTTGAATAGAACAATTCGGCACAATATTGTTTAAATTGGGTGAATGAAATAATTTTACCTTGATTATATTTATAAAGAAATAATTTTTCAAAATTATTAAATTGTATGTAAGTTGATTGTTAGGTTGTTTGAATAATCTAAATAAAAGAAGAATTGTATAAGCAAAAAGAATTGTAAGAATTGAGTTATAATTAAAGTGAATTACAATTGTGAAATAAACTTATATATACAAGAAGTAAAATTATATGAATATGAGTTGTAAATAAAAACGAATATAAGGTTAAATGAAATATAACTTAAGTGTTGTTGAATGGAATTGATTTTGGTATCGAAGTAAATAATCAAGTGGATTAAAAGAAATGTGAACTTAAGTTATGTGAATGAAATTCAACTTTAGAAATTGAATGAATTGAATGTTAATCAATTAAATGTAAATTTAAGTTGATATAAAATAATGAATGAAAGTATTAATTCATTAAAATCTAATGTTATTAGAAGTTGAATAAAAAATGAATGAAAGTAAGCAAAGTAATTTGGTTGTAATTAATATACATTGGTTGTTATATGGTTGTTGATTGATTGTATATAATTCATTAAGTATTAATGAAATTGAAAGCTAATGCAATTGAATTCAAATTGAAAGTAAATAAATTTGAATAGAATTGAATGTGAGTTAGATTTAATTAGTAAATGTAAACTAATTGAATTGAGAATGAATGTTAGTAAATTCCAACATTAATAAATCAAATATGATTTAGAGTGAAAACCAATTCATTAAATATGAATGAGAATATGAATGAATGTTTATTGGATATGGATGTTAGTTGGTTGATGGTTGAATATATATTGCATTTGTTGTTTTGAATACATAACTATGTTGACGTATATAGTTATTATGTTGCTATATGTTGTATATTGAGATTATTTGCATATGAGCATGTTCTCATGTTGTTTGTTGAGTATTTAGTAGGTGCGGATCGCGTTTGCTTCGCATTTGGAGTTCGCTTTAGCGCTATATTAGCCGTATATGCTCGCTAATAAAATATAAGGTACATATCTCGGATTAAATATCGTACTTTTACACTTTTTTCCCTTCGGGATGCCTCATTACTTGATGAGATGTATATTTGTGATATATATACTGTCATTTTTTTTTCGGATCGAGCCGCGCAAAGGAGACATGGCGAATTTTTCCGGAAATTTAAGGCGTTAGAAAAATTTTGAGAAAATTGGGAAAATTTTGGAAAACTTTAACTTTGATTTTGGAGTTGAAAGTTAAACGATAGTAGTTGTTTTTGAAATGATAACTAAGTATGATTTAAAAACTTAGTAAAGTTTTATAAGCAGTTTAACTTTAAATTTTGGAAAATTAATAGATTCTGTAACTTTTCTTACTTGTAATTTCTAGGACGAAATTCTTTTAAGGGGGAAAGATTGTAACGACCCAGAATTTTTAATAATTTAAATTTGAATATTTAATTAATTTTAAATATTTATAAGTGAATTTTTAAGTCAAATAAATTTTAATTTGAATTATTGGATTTAATTGAATAATTTAATCGATAATTTAATATGTTAAATTATGGAAATAATTGAAAATTGAGTTAAAAATGATTGTAAATAATTTGGAAAATTTTATTTAATCATACTGGAGTTATAGAAATATTTTAGAACTTTTAAAATCGAATTAGAAGTTAATTTGTGAAAATTGAATATTTTAATATTTAATAATCGACTGTAAAATAGCCAATTTTTGAACAGTCTCAGAATTGAACGAAACCAGTTCCATTGGATCCGTAATAGTTAGTTATTACCGGATTTCAATTTTCGTGTCAATCGGAGCTATCGTTTGATCGTGGCAGCTCGAAACGCATCGAATTATTTTTAATTTAAATTTGGCGAGTCAAAATAGCCATTTTTCAAAAAGTCTCGGAATTCGACGAAACCAGTTTCATCGGATCCGTAATGTGATATTATTGTAAGGTTTCAAATTTCAAGTCGTTTGGATTTACCGTTTGTCTGGCACAAATTAAAACGCCTAGAAATCGATTTAAATCGGTTTAATTCAAATTGAGCGTTTTCAGCCATAACTCGCACATACTTCCGAATTAGCTTCTGAAACCTGTTCCATTGTGTCCGAAACGCGGGATAAACCCTAGGTACGCTGGTTACGGCGTCTAAATCGGAGTTCGGAATTTCCGGACGAATAGTGTCGTTCGTTCTTCTATAAATAGCCCCTACCTCTCTCTAAATAAATAAAAAAAAAAAAGATAAAAACCCTAATAATTTGTAGCCGGCCCTAGAAACATGAATGGCCAGAAATCATCCTCTTTCATTCATCAATCTCTCTCAATCCGTAAAGAATTAGCCGAAGTGTTCAACACGGAAGTCGAAGAGCACGGAGAGAGCTTCGATTCCATACGGTGATGATCGGAAACGGAGCAACGGAGAGGGAGCTAAGGGGGGGCGTTCTCATCAGGTCACGCATGCAACCCTAGGCTATAGACATGGCCGAGCTTCACCTAGGGGGGGTCGAGTGTAGAGGAGGTGCTAAGCTTCGCGATGGTGGTTGTTTGATGATGTATTGTCGAGTGTTGAAGGTGTAGATTGGAACCCTAATTAAAGTGATGGGTGCGGCCTCAAATTGGTGTTGCCTGTAGACGTGAAGCGTGTGATTGGGGAAGATGATAAGGGAGCCCTTGGATATGGGGTGAACGGCTATGATGAGAGAATGGTGAAAAATTTAAATGAATGTTGTAATTTAAGCTATTTAAATCGTGTAATCTTGTAAAATTCATAACTTTTTCATACGAGGTCGAAAAAATGCAAACTCAGTTGCGTTGGAATCGTATGGACGAGCACTACGCGATGGAGTTGGTTTGGAGTCGTTTGGAGTTAGTGAGAATTTCGGGTAAAATTAAACGCGCGTTTAATTTTATTCGAAATAAAAGCTAAAACGGAATTTAAAACCAAGGTGAGAATTTCTCACTCAATCGAATAGATTTCGATTTTATTTTAAATAGTTAGATTTAAAATATTTGAATGCATGTTTGAATAATGACTGTAAATTATTGATTGTTAAAATAGACATTATGCGCCGTTAGTAAGCGGATGTTATTTAATATAAACATATACCGCGAATATTTCATAAACAGTGAAATTGGTATTATATATAATATCAATATATATATATTGGCATATGTATATATTGCAGTTGTTGATTTCCCGCATTTTTTTGTTTAGCGGATGAGACCCTATTACGCCGTTATTAAGCGGATAATATTTAATAAGAACATGTACCGCGATAATTTCGTACTGGAGCGAAATTGGTATTGTGCTAATGTTTTTGGATGCAGGAAACAGGTTGGAGAGATCCAACTGGATTCCTCAACAGTATTTATTTTATTTCAGATATTTTGATATTTGATGGATTATCATATCGATATATGATATCGTTGTTAGTCGTGATTGACTATTTGATGTGTAGCATCATTGGACCCAGATTTTGGGATTTTAAAATGATTTTAAAAGTGATTTTTGAGAATATACTATATTTTTGGAATTGATCCATTATAAATAAATAAACGTTATAATTTTTAAAGTTATAAAAATTATGGTTTTTGTGAAATATAGTTAAAAAGCTGATTTTTAGAAATACGATTAAAAGTCGATTTTTGAGAAATATGAACTAATGATTTTATAAAATAATTTAGATTGGATTTTTGAATATATGATAAAAGTTTAAATATAGGATTTATAAAATTTGATTATTTTATAAATCGAAATGATGAAATTATAAAGGAAATTAAAGATGTTTTAAAGAATAATATTAATTGATTTATATTAAGAGATTTATAAACGGATATTTATAAATCGAAATATTGACATTATAAAACGAGTCTTTATAAGTGTTTGAATGAAGTGAAAATGAAATTCATTAATGAATGAAATTTATAGAATTATATAACGGTGAAGTTATAAATGGAATTTTATAAACAATAGGTTTATAAAATTTGTAAAGTTCAAAGGAACGATTTTTGCAAATAAATAAATTATAAGTGTTTGACTTATAATTTGGACTTTTGGTTTATAATTAAGATTATAAATCGAATAGGTAAATAAAGAAGATTTATAAAGGAAGTAGTTATGAAATAAATGGAAATGGAATTTATAAACGTTGTTTTATAAATTCGCAAACGACTTATTTTGATAAGTTAATTGTTATAACCTATTAATGGAGTTATATTCACGTTGTAAACAGTGAATAATCCTTTAAGTTAAAAAGAATAGAAATAATGGAATTTGTGAACATAGTATATTCACGTTTTTGAATAGTGAATAAGACGTTAAAGAAATGTTTTGAATGTGATATTTTAAATAGAATTAAAACGATCTAACGATGTTTTAAATGTGTTGAGATTCGAAACCATAGATTTCAACATTGATTGTTGAAATAGACGTTTTCGAGAAATAAAAGGAAATAGTGGACTATAACACTGTTGTTATAGTAAATGATTTCCGAAAGGAAATGTTTTGAATAGTATTGGGATGTATATATATCTATTTTAATTTCGAATCCCTATACTAGTGATTTTGGGACGTCGTAACGATGTTTTACGCAACATTCGTTTTGGCCCAAGTAAATATGTTTAAGTGAATAATTTCCTTAAAGAATGAATTATATACTTAATTCGATTTAAGTATATTGAATATTTTCTAAGTGTTGAAAATAAAAGGAACTTGTGAATTACTTATGAATAAATAAGTATGGAAATGTTTTCCTATATGAAGTGAATAATTAGAATTTATCTTTTTCTGAAGATAAATTGAAATGGATTATTGAAATCGAATATGCATGGATATTTTGAAATATAAATTCATTATGGAATTTATGAATGAAAAGTGAAACTTGTTAAAAATAAATATTGATTTATTTTTGAAGTGTTGAAATTTAATATCTAGTGAAGATATTTTTGAAAAATAAATAATTTGGAAAATTATTTGGAATCTGGTGATGTATGCATATCAATTGATAGTTCAATAACCGACTATCAATATTTCCCTTTGAATGGTTATTTGATGTGAATTGTTTGAAATTGAATACACACTTATTTTGAATAAGCGCTCACTATTCGGGTTAACCGGGAAAGGACCATGGGGTCGTATAACCCATTCCGAATATGTGATACGTCGTTATGAATTGCATTTGAAGATCGGTGTTGAAGACCGGTATTTGCGAGAGCGATAGGATGACCTATCGATTGTCTCTGCACTGGGTCGCACCTGGTATAGAGATTCCATAAGTGATGGGAAATCCGATCAGGATTGTGAATATCCGGATTGCAAGGACTTCTTTGTAAGTGCCTTCGGTTTTGTTCGATCCCGGAACAGACTTGTATGGATTGTATGCCTGACATTACAAGTTGAGATATAAAGCCGATTTCTTTCAAATATATTTCTGTTGGTGGCGGAGAATTTATTCTTTGCTTAACACCCTTCTTTGAGACGTACGAGCTCAAAGGTTATATAGTTGAAGTTATCAGCGATATATCCCATTTTGGTAATGTGACATGCTGAGTGATGCTGAAATGATCATTGTGTTGATTATTGTGATAGGATCATTTATTTGATCGTCTATCTTAGTGATCATTGTGTTGATCATTTGTTGACCCAAAGCACGGCTTTTTGTACAAAGTGTGTTTTTGTGGACGTGACTTCGTCGAGCCTCACATCCCGGAAATGGTCAAAACAGGAAAGATGCGGCAAGGTTATTAGGGGTTGCTGTAGCTCCCCTTAGGGTATGTGCATTTCCTTCTGGAAAGGGGTGGTATCATGGTATGGAGCCCAGATACTTACTCATGTTGAAAACACTCTATTTATTATGGTGTGATGTTGGATATCGAGCGCTCGGTTGAAAAGGTCCTAAAGGACCGGGGAATGGCGTGCTCGTGTCAGTAGTTACCCAGTTAAGGGGTAACCCGGCCTTGTGTTGGCAGAGTTCCGGTTTGGTTCTCGGGGGTGTCTTTCCAGAGGCATTCTCAGTGGCAATGGGAAGTTCCTTGGCCTGACCATTTGTTGGAAATCCAAAGAAACAATACGTGACTTGTACGGTATTAGTTGTAGAACCTGCCATTTAATATGGTAGCTATTAGTAGGCATAATATAATGGTACCTATGCTGGCTAAGATTTATATTCTACTTTCGAAAGGATTTGTTCTACACTATGCACTAGTAATAATATCAAATGCTCTTTTTAAATGCGTATCAAGCATGTTTGACTATCATAAGAAGAAATCTTCTCCAAGTCTGCGTTTGCATTGTGTGTGTGGCAGGAGGTCTTATGGTAGTCTCATTTTTAAAAGCATTGCGAATTGAATTTAAAAAAATATTATTCTATTTTGATTTTAAAAGTAAATAAACTGTTTTGAGTTCTCACACCAGTCACATGACTGACTCGGAGTTTATTGTTTTCCTTCCTAAACTCTGGGTGCCCACCAATTTCCACACGGGCAGTCAAGAGTTAAGGTTTATCAGGATATTCTGGATATTCAGGAGTTGCTGGAGGCAAGCTGGATGGCATGGCGTATTACTAGTTTATATAGTATTTCTTTTTCCGCTGCACTGTTAATTGTTGTATGTTGTTGTACACTCTGATGATATGATGTGAAGTAATGAAATGTAATGTAATAACTGATATAGTTCTTTGTTTAAAGATTATTCATTTATTATTATATGTTGTTCCGCTGCGAATTGTGAGATTCTGTTGTTGTTCTGTTGTTTCCTTTCTGTCCGTTCTATTTTTAAAATTCTTCTATTTTCTTCTATTTTAAAATTTTTCTATCTTCTATTTTTCAAATTCTCTGTTTTCTTTCTCTGTTTTTCTAAAAAATTGTCTATCTTCTTTTCCCTCTATTTTTCTTCTTCTTTCTTCTTTTCCTCTCTTCTTTCTTTTTCTTTTCTTTTTAAAACCCATAACATCTCGGTTTTCGGCCTTTGATTTCTCGGCAGTCGATAAAGTGAGTATCGATGTCGAATTTTCGAAGAACGAAAATCCCTGATCGTTACATTTGGTATCAGAGCTCTGATGGTTAAGCGACAACCATGGTTCTGTTGGGTATAATTCATTAGAGATAGAGTCAGCAGTACTCTAGAATGAATTTGAGTGTAATAATAGCTATGAGAGCGTATTTGTTAGTGAATATAAAATTGTTTTATATTGTGATGATTGGTTTATTGAGTGGCATATGAACTTTCGTCAGCGTGGTCCGCAAGACTATGCCGAAGGGGTTTCTAAACACTTGAATAGAACAATTCGGCACAATATTGTTTAAATTGGGTGAATGAAATAATTTTACCTTGATTATATTTATAAAGAAATAATTTTTCAAAATTATTAAATTGTATGTAAGTTGATTGTTAGGTTGTTTGAATAATCTAAATAAAAGAAGAATTGTATAAGCAAAAAGAATTGTAAGAATTGAGTTATAATTAAAGTGAATTACAATTGTGAAATAAACTTATATATACAAGAAGTAAAATTATATGAATATGAGTTGTAAATAAAAACGAATATAAGGTTAAATGAAATATAACTTAAGTGTTGTTGAATGGAATTGATTTTGGTATCGAAGTAAATAATCAAGTGGATTAAAAGAAATGTGAACTTAAGTTATGTGAATGAAATTCAACTTTAGAAATTGAATGAATTGAATGTTAATCAATTAAATGTAAATTTAAGTTGATATAAAATAATGAATGAAAGTATTAATTCATTAAAATCTAATGTTATTAGAAGTTGAATAAAAAATGAATGAAAGTAAGCAAAGTAATTTGGTTGTAATTAATATACATTGGTTGTTATATGGTTGTTGATTGATTGTATATAATTCATTAAGTATTAATGAAATTGAAAGCTAATGCAATTGAATTCAAATTGAAAGTAAATAAATTTGAATAGAATTGAATGTGAGTTAGATTTAATTAGTAAATGTAAACTAATTGAATTGAGAATGAATGTTAGTAAATTCCAACATTAATAAATCAAATATGATTTAGAGTGAAAACCAATTCATTAAATATGAATGAGAATATGAATGAATGTTTATTGGATATGGATGTTAGTTGGTTGATGGTTGAATATATATTGCATTTGTTGTTTTGAATACATAACTATGTTGACGTATATAGTTATTATGTTGCTATATGTTGTATATTGAGATTATTTGCATATGAGCATGTTCTCATGTTGTTTGTTGAGTATTTAGTAGGTGCGGATCGCGTTTGCTTCGCATTTGGAGTTCGCTTTAGCGCTATATTAGCCGTATATGCTCGCTAATAAAATATAAGGTACATATCTCGGATTAAATATCGTACTTTTACACTTTTTTCCCTTCGGGATGCCTCATTACTTGATGAGATGTATATTTGTGATATATATACTGTCATTTTTTTTTCGGATCGAGCCGCGCAAAGGAGACATGGCGAATTTTTCCGGAAATTTAAGGCGTTAGAAAAATTTTGAGAAAATTGGGAAAATTTTGGAAAACTTTAACTTTGATTTTGGAGTTGAAAGTTAAACGATAGTAGTTGTTTTTGAAATGATAACTAAGTATGATTTAAAAACTTAGTAAAGTTTTATAAGCAGTTTAACTTTAAATTTTGGAAAATTAATAGATTCTGTAACTTTTCTTACTTGTAATTTCTAGGACGAAATTCTTTTAAGGGGGAAAGATTGTAACGACCCAGAATTTTTAATAATTTAAATTTGAATATTTAATTAATTTTAAATATTTATAAGTGAATTTTTAAGTCAAATAAATTTTAATTTGAATTATTGGATTTAATTGAATAATTTAATCGATAATTTAATATGTTAAATTATGGAAATAATTGAAAATTGAGTTAAAAATGATTGTAAATAATTTGGAAAATTTTATTTAATCATACTGGAGTTATAGAAATATTTTAGAACTTTTAAAATCGAATTAGAAGTTAATTTGTGAAAATTGAATATTTTAATATTTAATAATCGACTGTAAAATAGCCAATTTTTGAACAGTCTCAGAATTGAACGAAACCAGTTCCATTGGATCCGTAATAGTTAGTTATTACCGGATTTCAATTTTCGTGTCAATCGGAGCTATCGTTTGATCGTGGCAGCTCGAAACGCATCGAATTATTTTTAATTTAAATTTGGCGAGTCAAAATAGCCATTTTTCAAAAAGTCTCGGAATTCGACGAAACCAGTTTCATCGGATCCGTAATGTGATATTATTGTAAGGTTTCAAATTTCAAGTCGTTTGGATTTACCGTTTGTCTGGCACAAATTAAAACGCCTAGAAATCGATTTAAATCGGTTTAATTCAAATTGAGCGTTTTCAGCCATAACTCGCACATACTTCCGAATTAGCTTCTGAAACCTGTTCCATTGTGTCCGAAACGCGGGATAAACCCTAGGTACGCTGGTTACGGCGTCTAAATCGGAGTTCGGAATTTCCGGATGAATAGTGTCGTTCGTTCTTCTATAAATAGCCCCTACCTCTCTCTAAATAAATAAAAAAAAAAAAGATAAAAACCCTAATAATTTGTAGCCGGCCCTAGAAACATGAATGGCCAGAAATCATCCTCTTTCATTCATCAATCTCTCTCAATCCGTAAAGAATTAGCCGAAGTGTTCAACACGGAAGTCGAAGAGCACGGAGAGAGCTTCGATTCCATACGGTGATGATCGGAAACGGAGCAACGGAGAGGGAGCTAAGGGGGGGCGTTCTCATCAGGTCACGCATGCAACCCTAGGCTATAGACATGGCCGAGCTTCACCTAGGGGGGGTCGAGTGTAGAGGAGGTGCTAAGCTTCGCGATGGTGGTTGTTTGATGATGTATTGTCGAGTGTTGAAGGTGTAGATTGGAACCCTAATTAAAGTGATGGGTGCGGCCTCAAATTGGTGTTGCCTGTAGACGTGAAGCGTGTGATTGGGGAAGATGATAAGGGAGCCCTTGGATATGGGGTGAACGGCTATGATGAGAGAATGGTGAAAAATTTAAATGAATGTTGTAATTTAAGCTATTTAAATCGTGTAATCTTGTAAAATTCATAACTTTTTCATACGAGGTCGAAAAAATGCAAACTCAGTTGCGTTGGAATCGTATGGACGAGCACTACGCGATGGAGTTGGTTTGGAGTCGTTTGGAGTTAGTGAGAATTTCGGGTAAAATTAAACGCGCGTTTAATTTTATTCGAAATAAAAGCTAAAACGGAATTTAAAACCAAGGTGAGAATTTCTCACTCAATCGAATAGATTTCGATTTTATTTTAAATAGTTAGATTTAAAATATTTGAATGCATGTTTGAATAATGACTGTAAATTATTGATTGTTAAAATAGACATTATGCGCCGTTAGTAAGCGGATGTTATTTAATATAAACATATACCGCGAATATTTCATAAACAGTGAAATTGGTATTATATATAATATCAATATATATATATTGGCATATGTATATATTGCAGTTGTTGATTTCCCGCATTTTTTTGTTTAGCGGATGAGACCCTATTACGCCGTTATTAAGCGGATAATATTTAATAAGAACATGTACCGCGATAATTTCGTACTGGAGCGAAATTGGTATTGTGCTAATGTTTTTGGATGCAGGAAACAGGTTGGAGAGATCCAACTGGATTCCTCAACAGTATTTATTTTATTTCAGATATTTTGATATTTGATGGATTATCATATCGATATATGATATCGTTGTTAGTCGTGATTGACTATTTGATGTGTAGCATCATTGGACCCAGATTTTGGGATTTTAAAATGATTTTAAAAGTGATTTTTGAGAATATACTATATTTTTGGAATTGATCCATTATAAATAAATAAACGTTATAATTTTTAAAGTTATAAAAATTATGGTTTTTGTGAAATATAGTTAAAAAGCTGATTTTTAGAAATACGATTAAAAGTCGATTTTTGAGAAATATGAACTAATGATTTTATAAAATAATTTAGATTGGATTTTTGAATATATGATAAAAGTTTAAATATAGGATTTATAAAATTTGATTATTTTATAAATCGAAATGATGAAATTATAAAGGAAATTAAAGATGTTTTAAAGAATAATATTAATTGATTTATATTAAGAGATTTATAAACGGATATTTATAAATCGAAATATTGACATTATAAAACGAGTCTTTATAAGTGTTTGAATGAAGTGAAAATGAAATTCATTAATGAATGAAATTTATAGAATTATATAACGGTGAAGTTATAAATGGAATTTTATAAACAATAGGTTTATAAAATTTGTAAAGTTCAAAGGAACGATTTTTGCAAATAAATAAATTATAAGTGTTTGACTTATAATTTGGACTTTTGGTTTATAATTAAGATTATAAATCGAATAGGTAAATAAAGAAGATTTATAAAGGAAGTAGTTATGAAATAAATGGAAATGGAATTTATAAACGTTGTTTTATAAATTCGCAAACGACTTATTTTGATAAGTTAATTGTTATAACCTATTAATGGAGTTATATTCACGTTGTAAACAGTGAATAATCCTTTAAGTTAAAAAGAATAGAAATAATGGAATTTGTGAACATAGTATATTCACGTTTTTGAATAGTGAATAAGACGTTAAAGAAATGTTTTGAATGTGATATTTTAAATAGAATTAAAACGATCTAACGATGTTTTAAATGTGTTGAGATTCGAAACCATAGATTTCAACATTGATTGTTGAAATAGACGTTTTCGAGAAATAAAAGGAAATAGTGGACTATAACACTGTTGTTATAGTAAATGATTTCCGAAAGGAAATGTTTTGAATAGTATTGGGATGTATATATATCTATTTTAATTTCGAATCCCTATACTAGTGATTTTGGGACGTCGTAACGATGTTTTACGCAACATTCGTTTTGGCCCAAGTAAATATGTTTAAGTGAATAATTTCCTTAAAGAATGAATTATATACTTAATTCGATTTAAGTATATTGAATATTTTCTAAGTGTTGAAAATAAAAGGAACTTGTGAATTACTTATGAATAAATAAGTATGGAAATGTTTTCCTATATGAAGTGAATAATTAGAATTTATCTTTTTCTGAAGATAAATTGAAATGGATTATTGAAATCGAATATGCATGGATATTTTGAAATATAAATTCATTATGGAATTTATGAATGAAAAGTGAAACTTGTTAAAAATAAATATTGATTTATTTTTGAAGTGTTGAAATTTAATATCTAGTGAAGATATTTTTGAAAAATAAATAATTTGGAAAATTATTTGGAATCTGGTGATGTATGCATATCAATTGATAGTTCAATAACCGACTATCAATATTTCCCTTTGAATGGTTATTTGATGTGAATTGTTTGAAATTGAATACACACTTATTTTGAATAAGCGCTCACTATTCGGGTTAACCGGGAAAGGACCATGGGGTCGTATAACCCATTCCGAATATGTGATACGTCGTTATGAATTGCATTTGAAGATCGGTGTTGAAGACCGGTATTTGCGAGAGCGATAGGATGACCTATCGATTGTCTCTGCACTGGGTCGCACCTGGTATAGAGATTCCATAAGTGATGGGAAATCCGATCAGGATTGTGAATATCCGGATTGCAAGGACTTCTTTGTAAGTGCCTTCGGTTTTGTTCGATCCCGGAACAGACTTGTATGGATTGTATGCCTGACATTACAAGTTGAGATATAAAGCCGATTTCTTTCAAATATATTTCTGTTGGTGGCGGAGAATTTATTCTTTGCTTAACACCCTTCTTTGAGACGTACGAGCTCAAAGGTTATATAGTTGAAGTTATCAGCGATATATCCCATTTTGGTAATGTGACATGCTGAGTGATGCTGAAATGATCATTGTGTTGATTATTGTGATAGGATCATTTATTTGATCGTCTATCTTAGTGATCATTGTGTTGATCATTTGTTGACCCAAAGCACGGCTTTTTGTACAAAGTGTGTTTTTGTGGACGTGACTTCGTCGAGCCTCACATCCCGGAAATGGTCAAAACAGGAAAGATGCGGCAAGGTTATTAGGGGTTGCTGTAGCTCCCCTTAGGGTATGTGCATTTCCTTCTGGAAAGGGGTGGTATCATGGTATGGAGCCCAGATACTTACTCATGTTGAAAACACTCTATTTATTATGGTGTGATGTTGGATATCGAGCGCTCGGTTGAAAAGGTCCTAAAGGACCGGGGAATGGCGTGCTCGTGTCAGTAGTTACCCAGTTAAGGGGTAACCCGGCCTTGTGTTGGCAGAGTTCCGGTTTGGTTCTCGGGGGTGTCTTTCCAGAGGCATTCTCAGTGGCAATGGGAAGTTCCTTGGCCTGACCATTTGTTGGAAATCCAAAGAAACAATACGTGACTTGTACGGTATTAGTTGTAGAACCTGCCATTTAATATGGTAGCTATTAGTAGGCATAATATAATGGTACCTATGCTGGCTAAGATTTATATTCTACTTTCGAAAGGATTTGTTCTACACTATGCACTAGTAATAATATCAAATGCTCTTTTTAAATGCGTATCAAGCATGTTTGACTATCATAAGAAGAAATCTTCTCCAAGTCTGCGTTTGCATTGTGTGTGTGGCAGGAGGTCTTATGGTAGTCTCATTTTTAAAAGCATTGCGAATTGAATTTAAAAAAATATTATTCTATTTTGATTTTAAAAGTAAATAAACTGTTTTGAGTTCTCACACCAGTCACATGACTGACTCGGAGTTTATTGTTTTCCTTCCTAAACTCTGGGTGCCCACCAATTTCCACACGGGCAGTCAAGAGTTAAGGTTTATCAGGATATTCTGGATATTCAGGAGTTGCTGGAGGCAAGCTGGATGGCATGGCGTATTACTAGTTTATATAGTATTTCTTTTTCCGCTGCACTGTTAATTGTTGTATGTTGTTGTACACTCTGATGATATGATGTGAAGTAATGAAATGTAATGTAATAACTGATATAGTTCTTTGTTTAAAGATTATTCATTTATTATTATATGTTGTTCCGCTGCGAATTGTGAGATTCTGTTGTTGTTCTGTTGTTTCCTTTCTGTCCGTTCTATTTTTAAAATTCTTCTATTTTCTTCTATTTTAAAATTCTTCTATCTTCTATTTTTCAAATTCTCTGTTTTCTTTCTCTGTTTTTCTAAAAAATTGTCTATCTTCTTTTCCCTCTATTTTTCTTCTTCTTTCTTCTTTTCCTCTCTTCTTTCTTTTTCTTTTCTTTTTAAAACCCATAACATCTCGGTTTTCGGCCTTTGATTTCTCGGCAGTCGATAAAGTGAGTATCGATGTCGAATTTTCGAAGAACGAAAATCCCTGATCGTTACATTTGGTATCAGAGCTCTGATGGTTAAGCGACAACCATGGTTCTGTTGGGTATAATTCATTAGAGATAGAGTCAGCAGTACTCTAGAATGAATTTGAGTGTAATAATAGCTATGAGAGCGTATTTGTTAGTGAATATAAAATTGTTTTATATTGTGATGATTGGTTTATTGAGTGGCATATGAACTTTCGTCAGCGTGGTCCGCAAGACTATGCCGAAGGGGTTTCTAAACACTTGAATAGAACAATTCGGCACAATATTGTTTAAATTGGGTGAATGAAATAATTTTACCTTGATTATATTTATAAAGAAATAATTTTTCAAAATTATTAAATTGTATGTAAGTTGATTGTTAGGTTGTTTGAATAATCTAAATAAAAGAAGAATTGTATAAGCAAAAAGAATTGTAAGAATTGAGTTATAATTAAAGTGAATTACAATTGTGAAATAAACTTATATATACAAGAAGTAAAATTATATGAATATGAGTTGTAAATAAAAACGAATATAAGGTTAAATGAAATATAACTTAAGTGTTGTTGAATGGAATTGATTTTGGTATCGAAGTAAATAATCAAGTGGATTAAAAGAAATGTGAACTTAAGTTATGTGAATGAAATTCAACTTTAGAAATTGAATGAATTGAATGTTAATCAATTAAATGTAAATTTAAGTTGATATAAAATAATGAATGAAAGTATTAATTCATTAAAATCTAATGTTATTAGAAGTTGAATAAAAAATGAATGAAAGTAAGCAAAGTAATTTGGTTGTAATTAATATACATTGGTTGTTATATGGTTGTTGATTGATTGTATATAATTCATTAAGTATTAATGAAATTGAAAGCTAATGCAATTGAATTCAAATTGAAAGTAAATAAATTTGAATAGAATTGAATGTGAGTTAGATTTAATTAGTAAATGTAAACTAATTGAATTGAGAATGAATGTTAGTAAATTCCAACATTAATAAATCAAATATGATTTAGAGTGAAAACCAATTCATTAAATATGAATGAGAATATGAATGAATGTTTATTGGATATGGATGTTAGTTGGTTGATGGTTGAATATATATTGCATTTGTTGTTTTGAATACATAACTATGTTGACGTATATAGTTATTATGTTGCTATATGTTGTATATTGAGATTATTTGCATATGAGCATGTTCTCATGTTGTTTGTTGAGTATTTAGTAGGTGCGGATCGCGTTTGCTTCGCATTTGGAGTTCGCTTTAGCGCTATATTAGCCGTATATGCTCGCTAATAAAATATAAGGTACATATCTCGGATTAAATATCGTACTTTTACACTTTTTTCCCTTCGGGATGCCTCATTACTTGATGAGATGTATATTTGTGATATATATACTGTCATTTTTTTTTCGGATCGAGCCGCGCAAAGGAGACATGGCGAATTTTTCCGGAAATTTAAGGCGTTAGAAAAATTTTGAGAAAATTGGGAAAATTTTGGAAAACTTTAACTTTGATTTTGGAGTTGAAAGTTAAACGATAGTAGTTGTTTTTGAAATGATAACTAAGTATGATTTAAAAACTTAGTAAAGTTTTATAAGCAGTTTAACTTTAAATTTTGGAAAATTAATAGATTCTGTAACTTTTCTTACTTGTAATTTCTAGGACGAAATTCTTTTAAGGGGGAAAGATTGTAACGACCCAGAATTTTTAATAATTTAAATTTGAATATTTAATTAATTTTAAATATTTATAAGTGAATTTTTAAGTCAAATAAATTTTAATTTGAATTATTGGATTTAATTGAATAATTTAATCGATAATTTAATATGTTAAATTATGGAAATAATTGAAAATTGAGTTAAAAATGATTGTAAATAATTTGGAAAATTTTATTTAATCATACTGGAGTTATAGAAATATTTTAGAACTTTTAAAATCGAATTAGAAGTTAATTTGTGAAAATTGAATATTTTAATATTTAATAATCGACTGTAAAATAGCCAATTTTTGAACAGTCTCAGAATTGAACGAAACCAGTTCCATTGGATCCGTAATAGTTAGTTATTACCGGATTTCAATTTTCGTGTCAATCGGAGCTATCGTTTGATCGTGGCAGCTCGAAACGCATCGAATTATTTTTAATTTAAATTTGGCGAGTCAAAATAGCCATTTTTCAAAAAGTCTCGGAATTCGACGAAACCAGTTTCATCGGATCCGTAATGTGATATTATTGTAAGGTTTCAAATTTCAAGTCGTTTGGATTTACCGTTTGTCCGGTACAAATTAAAACGCCTAGAAATCAATTTAAATCGGTTTAATTCAAATTGAGCGTTTTCAGCCATAACTCGCACATACTTCCGAATTAGCTTCCGAAACCTGTTCCATTGTGTCCGAAACGCGGGATAAACCCTAGGTACGCTGGTTACGGCGTCTAAATCGGAGTTCGGAATTTCCGGATGAATAGTGTCGTTCGTTCTTCTATAAATAGCCCCTACCTCTCTCTAAATAAATAAAAAAAAAAAGATAAAAACCCTAATAATTTGTAGCCGGCCCTAGAAACATGAATGGCCAGAAATCATCCTCTTTCATTCATCAATCTCTCTCAATCCGTAAAGAATTAGCCGAAGTGTTCAACACGGAAGTCGAAGAGCACGGAGAGAGCTTCGATTCCATACGGTGATGATCGGAAACGGAGCAACGGAGAGGGAGCTAAGGGGGGGCGTTCTCATCAGGTCACGCACGCAACCCTAGGCTATAGACATGGCCGAGCTTCACCTAGGGGGGGTCGAGTGTAGAGGAGGTGCTAAGCTTCGCGATGGTGGTTGTTTGATGATGTATTGTCGAGTGTTGAAGGTGTAGATTGGAACCCTAATTAAAGTGATGGGTGCGGCCTCAAATTGGTGTTGCCTGTAGACGTGAAGCGTGTGATTGGGGAAGATGATAAGGGAGCCCTTGGATATGGGGTGAACGGCTATGATGAGAGAATGGTGAAAAATTTAAATGAATGTTGTAATTTAAGCTATTTAAATCGTGTTCGGGACTTTCCAGTAAGGATGGTTCCGGCCTTGTGTTGCAGGGGGTTTAGGGTGGATCCTCGGTACGGTGATCTAGGCCACGTACTTAGATGGGCGATACCCCCGTAGCCCTGCCATTGTATGGAATCCAATCTCCAATAAGTGCCCTTCGAGTTTGTTTGTATACCTATGTATGCTGGAATTTAATAAATGTAACAATTTCGGCTATTTTCTATTTTACTTGAAAACTTTAGACACTATTATAATATCATTGGATTTCCTATCAAATGTTTTGGTTAACGTAAGGTAAAAACTTACCCATGTTTATGTGGACGGAGTCTTACGTGATACCTTTTCTTTCAAAGGATTTTCTAAAAGTTAAGTAACTTTAACCCGTTTACTCACACCAGACCCATGTATGACCCATGTGTTTATTTTCTGTTTTATTAAACTTTTGGGTACTCAAATTTTTATGAGTAGCCAAGGGATTCAGATTAGCTTTGATGAATTTTAGAGGAGATTTGGAGTAGGAAGCTTCAGCATGTAGATATATAGTGGTTCTGCTGTGTCTGTATCTCTGTGATGTTTTGAGTTGTATGATAGATAGGTGTTTATAATTGTCTAATGTGTGTTGTATAAGTTGTGTATCTCTGATGTATACGATACTATGTAATATCTTATGTGATATATTATATTTCGTTCGTTCCGCTGTGAGATTCTAATGTCGTTGAGTTTCTTCTTTCCTATCTTTTCTTCTTCTCTCCCTTTCTTTCTTCGATCATGATGCGCCTTTCTGTGAAATGAAAGGCGGGTCCTCATAGTTGGTATCAGAGCTCTAGGTTGAGTGAATACCTAGGTTTTGGAGTGATTTCTATCTTGAGAGAGCATACTTGTTATATACACACACACACACACACACACACACACACACACACACATATATATATATGATCTGTTGGGTTACCTATTCGGGTTTTCCAACATAAGTTCGAAAGGTAGATAGAGTAGTGGTGTGTGTAACACGACTATCACTAATGGAAGAGGTCCGAATTTTGAGGTTGAAAGAATATCTGTTGAGGCTGTAGACCTAATACCGCCTCGAGTAAGCTTTGCAGCATAGTGTAAGGATTTCTATGATCTCTGAAGGTAATCTTTTTAAAGGTTCGGAATACATCATTGAAGTGTGAGCTTGGTTGTGCTCGTGTCAGCGGATTATCTAGAATTTGGATCTGTTGGATAAGCAAAAGTGAGTGATGGTATTTTGGCAACTTCTGGAAGAGATAGCTACGTGGTGAAACGCAGTAACCATAGATGTTTTCTCTTAGAGCAATTTATGGAAATAGTTAAGGAACCGTCTATTCCTACCGCAGGGAAGACTCGGCTGTTTAAGGAATTCTTTGGATATCGAGCAAGGGAGTTTGTCTGAATTGGAGCATAAGACTAAGGTCAATGACTTTCTTGCTTCGGACATGGCCTCGTTGTCACCCCCTTAAGAAGAGTAAGTTGTTGGTGTTTGGTTTGAGGCCCGAGTTTCTTAAAAGTTGGTTGCCCATCTCAAGGCTCTTTTGTGGAAATGGGATGGCTTTGAAGTTCAAGGAACTTATGGATAAGAAGTTCTGGTATCTGTGGCATTAGTAGAGCTCGGAGGTGTTTGTATGCTAGCAGGAAGGTCTTCTGGCTAAGTAGTGACCTAGAGGTGAAGTTCGAAAGCAGTAGAGTGGTCCCGTTTCCTTGATGGTTCAGAAGTCTTTGTGATTCTATTGTCAGCGGTCTGGGAAAATGGTGAAGGCTTGCCCATTTCTTCTGACAGCTCAGTAGAGCAGGGTGTTAGTTTTGAAGGTGAACCATCAGTTTCTTCTTCTAGTAGGAAGGGCTTAAGGTTGTTCTAATTGGTGAAGAGAGAACAATATCTTTGGAATCTGAACCGGGTAGAATCGTAAAAGTGTCTTGCTATAGTTCAATAGTTTTCCTAAGTATCTTTTGCTTGAGACTGAGGCTTCTCAAGGGAAACTAGGAGTTATCAAAGTTGTCAGAAGTTTGTCTGCATCTGGAGTTTGAGCTCCGTATTGACTTGGTTCCAGAAGCGATACTGGTGGTTAGCCTTGTAGTAGGATGGCTCTTAGAGAGGAGTTGGTGTGGCAGCTCAGGAATTTTTGGAAATGGATTGGTCAGATATAGTTTTCAAGTTTGGATTCTGCTGTAATGTTGTGTGACCGAGTAAGATAGGTCACTAAGATTTTTCGGATTTGATGAACAGAGTTTCTAGGATATGTTGGATAAGTTTGTGCTTGTGTTCATCATCAGCATTCTCATACTCCTGATCGGAGTTGTGCAACGGAAGTGAGGTAGCAGCTGTTCTTGAATAGAAGCAGCCGGAAGTCACAGTTTTTCCTAGATTAAAGAGTTTCTACAGGAAGTTCGAGTGTACCTCTAAGTATGAAGAAGTTTTTCAGAATATGAAAGAAAGATTGTAGAGTGTACCTATTTTGGCTTATCCGGATGGGAGAAGTAGGTTCGATGTCTACTGATGCTTGTGTTCTAGATGTCGATGGATCTTAGGAGGAACATTTTGTTGAGTAGGATCCAGAGATTGGTTTGGTCCAGGTTGATTCAAGAAGCATAAATGAAGGTTGAGCTGATCAGGATGAAGAAAGGTGGCCCAAGATCGTCAGAAGGAGTTATGTGGATAAGATGGATGAATTTGGAATTCGAAGTTGGAGACTTCGTTGTTGTTAAGGTTTCTCTGGTTAGGGGAACAGTAAGATTTGGAAAGTCTGGGAATCTAGCTCCGAGAGTATTGGATCTTTCTGTGTTTTTGGTAAGATAAGTTCTTTAGGAGTGAACTGCTTGTTCGGATGGCTGGAATTCATAATGTATTTCACGTTTCTCTAAGAGAGTACGTGTATGATCCATCACTACTTCTAGAATCAACCGTTCGATAGGATTTGGAAGTTGAGTCGGAATTAAGTGTGGTCTGATATCTTGTTCAGATTGGTAGATCAAGATGAGAAGGAGCTCAGGAGCTTTGTGGTGAGCTAGTTAAGGTTCTATAGAGCGATATCCCAGCAAATTGTACCCGAGAAACTCTAGATAGTATTAGGAAGCCCTATTCTGAATTTTGTCAGAATAGCTAGGTTTGTTTGTTTGAATAAATTAGTGCTATGGTTGTTAGTGTATGATTGATATGTATGATTTTTGTTTGAGATAAAAACTTTTGCTGGATTATTAAATTATCTTTGCTTTAAATTTCGAGGACGAAATTCTTTTAAGGGGGAAGGAATGCGATGACCCGAAATTTTGGGCAATAGAAATTTAATAATCTTTATTAATAATTATTTAAAATGTACAATTTTGGTTTAAAAATCTTCATTCAATAGTTTAAATTAGCAGGTTTATTCTTTTAAAGGCTAATAATATATAATTGGTAAAATTAATTCTTTCAAAACTAAATAAAAATATTTTCTATTTATAATATACATATACATATATATATATATATATCGTTATATATATTGTATAATAGGAAATCTTTGGTTTTAAATAAAAGATGTATTTTCAAATTATAATATATATGTATATATATATATATTGTGGTTTGAAATTATGTTAAATTCGATATAACACTTTTTAAAAGCTATTTAAAAGGTTTATCATTTTTTTCAAAACACTTAAGTAAATATTTATTTATCTAAAAAAATAATAGTTTTAGTTTAAATAAGATTTAACTAAAAGTTCATTTTCTTTTGTTTTAAATATTCTTTCTTTTTAAAAATTTAAACATGAGACCATTTGGTTTGTAAATACATAAAAGTTAAAATAAAATCTACAAATATATAATACATAAATTGATTCAAAAACATAAATAATTTATAAATAGATATTTACATAAATTCACATTTGTATTTTATATAAGATTTAAAAGCTTATTTATATAGAGATAATTATAATATACATTTAAAACATAATGAATAAATATATATATATATAATTAAATAGTTAGATAATTAAATAAAAGAAATCTCAAAAACATGTGTAAACATATTAAGGTGGTTTTTGGACATTTGTAAAATAAGTGAACATGTATTAGCTAAGTAATGACTATAATGACAAATGGCAACTATTTTTTGAATTAAAAATTTATAAATTATAAAATTAAAGAAAAAAATCTGGTTTACATTTTCAGTTCTAAAACCTTTTCTTTCTACTTCATCTTTCAAAACCAAATCTTAATACAAAATATACAAACCTAAAATTAAAAAAAAACCTGGAAATCAAAATTCAAAGAAATATTACCAAAAGCTTCACCTGTTTCAAGTTCAAGATTTAACAAATCTTCAACAACCTGAGATGAATAACAAGTAATTAAAAAAATCGACTCAACAACAAGCTGTAGGAATCAACTCAACGTGGATTCCATTCATAAATCAAGCAGTAAAGATCAATTCATCAAATCAACATCAAAAATCAGATTTAATAGGAGCTTGTCTCTCTGTTCTTATCTGGTGAGTAAACCTTGAATTTTAAAACTAGTTTTAAAACTTGTAGTTGGACACTGATGCTTGAGATGAAATATGGTAGTAATATAGTTTAATGTTTATAGGAATGCTTGATTTGAATGCATGTATATACATTATGTCAGTGTATATATTGATAAACACTGCTCTGTCAATTTTACAGGCATCTTTTTCTTTAGAAAATTTCTATTTTCACATATGATTGATTTTAGATCTAGATTTGTGAATGAAATATGATCATAACAACATGACAACAATTCTAAAAATAGTTTCTAGAATTTTTATTTAGCAATTAATTCAAAAATAAGGAACTGCAGTGAAAATCAGATTTAAGTCAAAAATCAATATTTACAATTTCTTGATTTGATATATATTAGATCATCATGGAAAATCATGAATTTAGGTGGTATAATCATGATTTTTAGGTTAGTAATTATTTTTCTTTTCTGAGTTGATCTGAATCAGTAGCGATTGGTCTGAGGTGATTTAGGGTTTAGTGGTGGTTTCTTGTGGTCGATGTTCATGGGGTTATGGCGACAGCTATGGCGGATCGGAGTGAACCATGAAGGTTGGGATCGTTGCGTGGATCGGCGAGGTTTCTCTGGTCGAAGAGACGTGAGATCTGGAGGAGGAGTTCGTCGTTGGCGAGGAGAACTATCGATCGTGCTTCATACCAGTTTTCGATTGATCATCGAAGTTTCGATTTACGATCGATTTTGGATATCTGGGTTACCGAGTGGATTGTCAAGGTCGTGGGCAGTTAGTCGGAGGTCGAAAGGCTGGTCGGAGGGGTGTGAAATCGTCGTGTACATGCACGGTGTACTTTGGATTTCTGGTGATGATAAGTTTGGGAAGGAAGAACTGTACCCAGGTTTTATATCGAGGGTAAGTGAGTTTGACTCGAAGTAGAAGACGCTGTGGGAAATCTCACATTTTTCTCGGGCATTTTGTTGAAGGGTTCGGGTTTGGTTTGTTTAGTATCAGATTTCTAATTTTAAAGGAAATATGTACGGGTTGTTAAATTCAAGAGAAACCAGATTACCAGAGGATAAAGAAAGAACATGTATTAAAGCATAATAAAAACAAGTTTTTACCAAGTTAAATTCTTTTATTAAAATTCTAAAGTGAAATGTTTAAACAAACTTTTGTTTTAAACAAGTTTAAAAATTTAGTAGTTTAGTTTTCAAAGAATGATTAGTCGAGTTTAAAGTGGATTTTAAATGAATATGTTTCAAGGCAAGTAAAAACAGGTTTTAAAGTTATGGGAATAATTAGTTTCAAAGATTATAAATATTAAAATTAAATGTTTAAATTATTTTATTTTAAAGTGAAATTATATATTTTCAAATATATAATTGATTTCTAAATTGGTTTCTAATGAAGTTTAATGATGGAAATAAAAATTTAATTTAAATGAAGAGTTTATCCTTAATTAGTAAAGGTTGAGATTAATTAAGAATAATTAATTAGTAAAATAAATTAAAAGTTAATTACTAATTGTAATTAAGAATAATTACTTAATAAGGTAATTAGTGGATAGTTAATGAATGTAATTAAGAGATGTATCATTAACTAGAAAATTAAGTAATGATTAATTGGTTAATTAATTAATGTCATTAATTTTAAGTTAATTAATTAGTCTAGTTAATTAAGATAATCACTTATGAATTAATTAACTATGATTACTTAATGAAGTAATTAATGTATAATTACTGAATGTAATTAATTAAAGGGAAATCGCTTAATGAAGTAATTAGAGAATAATTACTTAATGGAAGTAATTGAGAATTAATTACTTAATGTAATTAATTAGAGGGTTAGTTAGTTAATTAGAAGATAATTAATTAATGAGTGTGATTAATTAAGATTTATTAATGAATGTGATTAGATAAAGATTACTTGTTAAAGGTAATTAATTAAGAGATTAATTAATTATTGAAAGTAATTAGAGAAAATTAATTAATGTTATTAATTAATTAATGAGGATAATTAAAGGTTGATTAATGATAATGGTTAAAGGATAATTAATTTAATTAATTAAAGGCTAATTACTTAAAGGATAATTAATCAAGGAGGATTAATTAAGATGGATATAAGGATCATTAATTAATTAATTAATTTGTAATTAATTAATGTTAAGTAAGCAAGATTAAGGATAATCTAAGTAATTAAAGTCAGTAATTAATTTAATTGGAGATTAATTAAATTAATTAAGAATTAATCAATCTTGCTTATGGATGATTGAATGATATTGGATGATTTGGATGTGGTATCTCTGATATGTGATATGTGCTGCTTTGTTATGTTGGTTGAATTGAGATAATATGGATTATCTATCTGTGATAATGTGAATCATCTATCTGTGTGTAAATGCTATCCTAAATAAAAAGTTAAATTGTTTAAACCCTTCAACAACTTGGACATTAAAACGACGTTTGGATTTTGATGAGACCGGGATCGGATTTCCAGATTTGGATATCTGAAAACGACATCGATCCAAATTAAACGTTAGGTCATAGAATCTCAAGTAAAGATGAAGACTCGAAGTGTAAGAACTATGTATCGTTAGAACTCTGAGGGTGATTCCAATATGAGTGTAACAGAGATAGTACATTCAGTTTCGAGATGAAGATTCAGAGTGCAAGGGCTATGGTTGTTAACTCTGAGGGTGGTTCCAAAATGAGTGTAATGAGATAGTGCCTTCAGTTCCGTTCGAACCCCGAATGAACTTGTATGGATTGAATGCTTTCAGAACATCGTCAGGAGGACGATGAGAATTCTAAGATAGATGTGTCCTATAAAGGCAATCGCAGCCTCAAGCCTCATCATCCGGGAATGGCTAAAACAGGGGAGGTGCAAGGCTAAGTGAGTCATGCTCAAGTAGGACGAGATTTACCCCTGTCTAGAGGTCCCTTTTTATTTCGGCTTAGTGGGCAGTTGGTCTACAGCCAACTACGGGGTTGTCTTGTTCGGGACTTTCCAGTAAGGATGGTTCCGGCCTTGTGTTGCAGGGGGTTTAGGGTGGATCCTCGGTACGGTGATCTAGGCCACGTACTTAGATGGGCGATACCCCCGTAGCCCTGCCATTGTATGGAATCCAATCTCCAATAAGTGCCCTTCGAGTTTGTTTGTATACCTATGTATGCTGGAATTTAATAAATGTAACAATTTCGGCTATTTTCTATTTTACTTGAAAACTTTAGACACTATTATAATATCATTGGATTTCCTATCAAATGTTTTGGTTAACGTAAGGTAAAAACTTACCCATGTTTATGTGTGCGGAGTCTTATGTGATACCTTTTCTTTCAAAGGATTTTCTAAAAGTTAAGCAATTTTGACCCGTTTACTCACACCAGACCCATGTCTGACCCAAGTGTTTATTTTCTATTTTATTAAACTCTTGGGTACTCAAATTTAACGAGTAGCCAAGGGATTCAGGTTAGCTTTGATGAATTCTGGAGGAGATTTGGAGCAGGAAGCTTCAGTGTGTAGATATATAGTGGTTCCGCTGTGTCTGTATCTCTGTGATGTTTTGAGTTGTATGATAGGAGTTGTATGATAGACAGGTGTTTATGACTGTCTAATTTGTGATGAATAAGCTGTATATCTCTGATGTATATGATACTATGTAATATCTTATGTGCTATATTATATTTCATTCGTTCCGCTGTGAGATTCTAATGTCGTTGAGTTTCTTCTTTCCTATCTTTTCTTCTTCTATCCCTTTCTTTCTTAAATCATGATGTGCCTTTCTGTGAAATGAAATGCGGGTCGTCGCACTTACATTCTTGGATACTCATAAATGAGTAGATTGAGAGATAATTATGGTTATAGCATATGGAGATGTGTAGAAGACGAAACATGAGGCTCACACTTTCAAATATCTGCTGCTTTATGGAGTCGCTACTGCTTATTTTTGATGTGTGGTGTTATGGAGCTATTATCACTTTATTGTATATAGAGATGGTTTTATCATGGATTTTATGATGTAGCAAAGGTGTATAAACTCTTATGTTCTACTTTATATAAGCTGAAGAAACCGCTTTAGGCTCTGATTGTGTTTTAATCCATTCGATTATGCTAATATCTCACTCGATTTTATGCATAATGTTATTATATTTTGTTTATGCGTTGCGAGGTATATTATAGGTTATCTACTGATTGCCATTTATCGTATTACCCTTGAAAGTTTCCCTCCATTGGTTGGGTAACATTACGAGGCATTGTAGTATATTTGAATATATGCCTACCGAAGGTGGAAGGAGGTCATCACATATTCCATCGCATCGAAAGAAAAATTATTATTTCATGACATTTCACTTTCTTACTGAAGGAATTTCCTTCTAGATAAATCATTGGTAGTGTGATAGACTTGGAAACAATCCAAGGTATCATAGAAACTAATTACATAGTTGACACAAATTTCACCAAGCCCAGAAGGACTTTGCTTGTTAGAATGTCTAATAGGTAGTCTCGCACATTTAAGAGAAATTATGAATTTCTTATCGATATCAAAAAAATGGTAGCTAGTAATGGCAATCTCCTCGGTTTTCAACAAACCATGGAGAGTATATATTTTACCACATAGGGTGATGCTTTAGATCCAAAACGGATTCCAAGTACATCGACGATATTTGATTTTGGTAATTATGCCCGAAAGGATATGATCCAACAACCGCATGTGAGTTTTTGAGAAGAAGATCAACGCAATTGGAAATGTATAAAGCGAGGTTGATGGGAAATAACCACGGCAAATGTCAAATGTTGAAATTAGTGGAGAATTTTTGTCAATCAAAGTGCTTGAGTCCATTCAGATTCTACTTGGAAATTATTACATAACATGACTATGAGTTTTGATATATCGATTTTGAGGAAAAACTTCTAAATAATGATTTACTAGAGACAGTTTGCACCATGTTTAAAATGTCTCGAAGTCAATGGGAGCGATTACAATGCTTGTGAACTTTTTAAGACATGATCTCAAATAAACATCAGAGGTTGAGCAAGTATCTTGCAGGGAAATTAGATAGTCATATTTTAGTTAAAATGCAGAGGATGCGTGTTTCTATAAGAGAAATCTAAAGGTAATATGTAACGACCCAGAAATTTTATTTATTAAAATTTGAATATTTAATTAATTTTAAATATTAATGAGTGAATTTTTAAGTCGAATAAATTTTAATTTGAATTATTGGATTTAATTGAATAATTAAATCGATAATTTAATACGTTAAATTATGGAAATAATTGAAAATTGAGTTAAATATGATTGAAAATGATTTGTAAAATTTTATTTTATCATATTGAAGTTAGAATGATATTTTAGAACTTTTAAAATCGAATTAAAAGTTAATTTGTGAAAATTGAATATTTTAATATTTATAATCGACTGTAAAATAGTCAATTTTTGAACAGTCTAAGAATTGAACGAAACTAGTTTCATTGGATCTGTAATAGTTAATTATTGCCGGATTTCAAATTTCGTGTCAATCGGAGTTATCGTTTGATCGTGGCAGCTCGAAACGCATCGAATCGTTTTTAATTTAAATTTGGCGAGTCAAAATAGCCATTTTTCAAAAAGTCTCGGATTTCGACGAAACCAGTTTCATCGGATCCGTAATGTGATATTATTGTAAGGTTTCAAATTTCAAGTCAATTGGATTTACCGTTTGTCCTGTACAAATTAAAACGCCTAGAAATCGATTTAAATCGGTTTAATTTAAATTGAGCATTTGCAGCCATAACTCGCACAGATGTCCGAATTAGCTTCCGAAACCTGTTCCATTGTGTCCGGAGCGTGGGATAAACCCTAGGAACGTCAGTTTCGGCGCCTAAATCGGAGTTTGGAATTTCCGGATGAATAGTGTTCGTTCAAAACTCTATAAATAGCCCTCTCTCCCTCACAAATTAAAAAAAAATAAAAATAAAAACCTAACAAAACCCTAGCCGCCGTATGCAATTTCAATGACCAGTATTTCTTCTTCTTCCCCCTCTCTTTTCTTTCAATCCGTGCAATATTACAACAAACTTTCAACATGAAAGATGTAGAGGGCAACGAGAGCTTGGAGATCAACGGTTATGATCAAAAATGGAGTGACGTGGTGACCAGAACTCGAGCTGGAAGCTTGGCCGTTCGGCCTAGAATCTCGTGCACAAAAGGGGGCCGAGCTCTGCAAAATTATGGCCGAGTGTAGCTTGTGGTGAGGCGCTTCCATTGATGTATCCTGATCATGTTGTAATCGAGCGAAGGCGATGTAAATTTAAAACCTAATTTTTTGCTTTATGGGTTTGTTCGGCCTATTCCTGTGCGTGCGCGTGTATGTGGGGGAAGGAGATGATGTTGTGCGGTCTTGATGCTGTAGGAATGATCCAAGGGCTAGGATGGTATTGGTTGCAAAATTTAAGTTATATTGTAATTTATAAATATATATAAAATTGTATCAACTTTAAACTGTTGTAACTTTTTCATACGAGATCGAAAACGCGCGAAACCAGTTGCGTTGGAATCGTGTGGACGAGCACTACGCGATGGAGTTGGTTTGGAGTCGTTTGGAGTTAGTGAGAATTTTGGGTAAAATTAAACGTCCGTTTAATTTTATTCGAAATAAATCGCTAAAACGGAAATTAAAACCAAGGTGAGAACTTCTCACTCAATCGAATAGGTTTCGATTTTATTTTAAATAGTTAGATTTAAAATATTTGAATGCATGTTTGAATGATGATTGATATCTATTGATTGTTAAAATAGACATTATGCGCCGTTAGTAAGCGGATGTTATTTAATAAAAACATATACCGCGAATATTTCATAAACAGTGAAATTGGTATTATATATAATATCAATATATATATATTGGCATATGTATATATTGGAGTTATTGATTTCCCGCATTTTTTGTTTAGCGGATGAGACCCTATTACGCCGTCTATTAAGCGGATAATATTTTAAATCCCATATACCGCGATAATTTCGTACTGGAGCGAAATTGGTATTGTGCTAATGTTTGTGGATGCAGGAAAACAGGTTGGAGGGATCCAACTGGATTCCTCAACAGTATTTATTTGATTTCAGATATTTTGATATTTGATTGATTATCATATTGATATATGATATCGTTGTAGTCGTGATTGACTATTTGGTGTGTAGCATCATTGGACCAAATTTGGAATTTTAAAATGATTTCAAAGTGATTTTTGAAAGTATACGTTATAAAATATTTTTGGAATTGATTCATTTTAAAATAAATAAACGTCATAATTTTTAATGTTATAAAAATTATGATTTTTGAGAAAAATAGTTAAAAAAAACTGATTTTTGAGAATATGATGCTAATGATTTTATAAAATAAATTAAATCGGGATTTTAGAATTTATTGTGAAAGGTTTAAATATAGGATTTATAAAATTTAATTATTTTATGAATCAAAATGGTGAAATAATAAAGGAGATTAAAGACATTTTAAAAGAATAATATAAATTGAATTATATTAAGAGATTTATAAATGGATATTTATAAATTGAAATATTGACATTATAAAACGAGTTTTTATAAGTGTTTGAATGAAGTGAAAATGAATTTTGTAAATGAATGGAATTTATAAAATTTAAAAATGGTGAAGTTATAAATGAAATTTATAAATAGTAAGATTTATAAATTTGTGAAGTTATTTGAAGAATAGATTTGGTTAAATAAATGAATCTTATAAGTTATAAGATTTACGATTTGGAAAGTCTTTAAAAGAACGATTTAGTAAATAATCGTTTTTATAAGCATTTAACTTATAATGTGAACTTTTGGTTTATAATCGAGTTATAAATCGAATAGGTTAATAAAGAAGATGTATAAAAAGGAAGTTTTTATAGAATAAATAGAAATGGAATTTATGAACGTTGTTTTATAAATTCGCAAACGACTTATTTTGATAAGTAAATTGTTGAAACCTATTAATGGAGTTATATTCACGTTTTTTACTGTGAATAATCCTTTGAAATGAAATATATAAAGGGATGAAATTTGTTAACGTAGTTTATTCACGTTTTTGAATAGTGAATAATCAGTTAAAGAAAATTGTTTTGAATGAGATGTTTAAATTGAATTAAAACGATCTAACGATGTTTTAAAATGTGTTGAGATTCGAAATCATAGATTTCAACATTTATTGTTGAAATAGACGTTTTCGAGAAATAAAAGGGAATGGTAGACTATAACACTGTTGTTATAGTAAATGATTTCCGAAAGGAAATGTTTTGTATAGTATTGGGATTTATATATCTATTTTAATTTCGAATCCCTATACTAGTGATTTTGGGTTGTCGTAACGATGTTCTACGCAACATTCGTTTTGGCCAAAATAAATATGTTAAAGAGAATGATTTCCTTAAAGAATGAAATATATACTTAATTTCGATTTAAGTATATTGAATATTTTCCAAAGGTTGAAAATAAAAAGATTTGTGAATTACTTATGAATAAATAAGTATGGAAACGTTTTCCGATATAAAGTGAAACGTTTTGAGAATTTATCTTTTTGAAGATAAATTGAAATGAATAAATTGAAATCATATGCATGAATATTTTGAAATATAAATTCATTATGGAATTTATATGTGAAAGGGAATTTGTTTGAAAATAAATGTTGATTTATTTTTGAAGTATTGAAATTATATATCTAGTGAAGATATTTTTGGAAAATAAATAATTTGGAAAATTATTTGGAATCTGGTGATGTGTGCATATCAATTGATAGTTCAATAACCGACTATCAATATTTCCCTTTGAATGGGTAATTGATGTGATTTGTTGAATTTGAATGCTACACTTATTTTTGAATAAGCGCTCACTATTCGGGTTAACCGGGAAAGGACCATGGGGTCGTATAACCCATTCCGAATATGTGATACGTCGTTATGAATTGCATTTGAAGATCGGTGTTGAAGACCGAGTTTTTACGAAAGCGATAGGATGACCTATCGATCGTCTCTGCACTGGGCAGCTCCTGGTATAGAGATCTCCTAAGTGATGGGAAATTCGATCGGGATTGTGAATACCCGGATTGCAAGGGCTTCGTAAGAAGTGCCTTCGGTTTTGTTCGAGCCCGGAACAGACTTGTATGGATTGTATGTCTGACATTACAAGTTGAGATGTAAAGCCGATTTCTTTCAAATATATTTCTGTTGGTGGCGGAGAATTTATTCTTTTAGCTTAACACCCTTCTCTGAGACGTACGTGCTCAGAGGTTATGTAGTTGAATGTTATCAGCGATATATTCCCAATTTGGTAATGTGACATGCTGAGTGATGCTGAAATGATCATTGTGTTGATTATTTGTGATAGGATCGTTTATTTGATCGTCTATCCTTGTGATCATTGTGTTGATCATTTGTTGACCCAAAGCATGGCTTTTGTATAAAGTATGTTTTTGTGGACGTGACTTCGTCGAGCTTCACACCCCGTGAATGGTCAAAACAGGAAAGAAGCAGCAAGGTTATGAGGGGTAGCGCCCTTTAGGATGTGTGCATTTCCTTCTGGAAAAGGGTGGTATCATGGTATGGAGCCCAGATACTTACTCATGTTGAAAACACTTTGTTATGATTGTGTGAATTGATTGCGAGCGCTCGGTTAAAAGGTCCCAAAGGACCGGGGGATGGCATATTCGGTCAGTTGTTACTCAGTTAGGGGTAACCCGGCCTTGTGTTGGTAGAGATCCGGTTTGGTTCTCGGGGATGTCCATCCAGAGGCATTCTCATGTGGCAATGGGAAGTTCCTTGGCCTGATCATTCGTTGGAAATCCAATTCCCAATACGAAACCCTGTACGGTATTAGTTGTAGAACCTGCCATTCACTTATGGTGGTCACCACTGTTTGGATGGTAGCTATAGTAGGCATATGATAATGGTCGTATGTTGGCTAAGATTTATATTCTACTTTCGAAATATTTCCTCTACACTATGCACTAGTAATAATATCAAATGTTATTTTAAATACGTATCAAGCATCTTTGACTATCATAAGGAGAAATCTCCTCCGATTCTGCGTTTGCATGTGTGTGTGTGCGGGAGGCCTTATGGTAGTCTCATTTTTAAAAGCATTGCGAATTGACTTTAAAAATATTCCTCTATTTGATTTTAAAGATAAATAAACTGTTTTGAGTTCTCACACCAGTCACATGACTGACTTGGAGTTTATTGTTTTCCTTCCTAAACTCTGGGTGCCCACCAATTTCCACACGGGCAGTTAAGAGTTAGGTATATCAGGATATTCTGGATATTCTGGAGTTGCTGGAGGCAAGATGGATGGCATGGCGTATTACTAGTTATATAGCATTTCTTTTTCCGCTGCACTGTTTGTTGTTGTTGTACACTCTGATGATATGATGTAATGTAATATGATGAAATGTAATAACTGATACAGTTCTTTGTTTAAAGATTATTCATTTATTTATTATATGTTGTTCCGCTGCGAATTGTGAGATTCTGATGTTGTTCTGTTGTTTTCTGTTCCGTTCTATTTTCTCTATTCTCTTTTTCTTCTATTTTCAAAAAAAAAATTCTATCTTCTGTTTTTTTCTATTTTCTTTTCCCTCTATTTTTTCTACCTTATCTATCTTCTATCTTCTTCTTTCTTTTTCTTTTCCTAAATTCTTTTCTAAAACCCATAACATTCCGTGTTTCCGGCCTTCGATTTCTCGGCAGTCGATAAAGTGAGTGTCGATGTTGAATTTTCGAAAGTCGAAAATTTTCGGGGCGTTACATAATAAGAACTTTCTAATATATATGTAAACAATATGCTATTGATTGGTGATGATGAACCCATTTCAAAAATGGCTAAAGTTTGTTTGCTTAATTCTCGATGAAGGATTTGAAAGAGGCGTCTTTCATACTTAGTATAAAAGGATGTTGAGATTATCCCAATCGATATACACTACACCATATTAAAAATGTTTAATATGGAGCATATGAGATTGGTTTCTTATGCATCAACAACACGAATCATCATATATGTTATGTTATGTATTAGATCAAAATTTTCTTCAATACTTAATGTAGTGGGCGAGTATCAAATCCAAGTTAAAATCGCTAGATGGTAGTTAAGAGTATTATTGAGTACTAAAGAAAATTTATAGAAACAACATACTCCTTATGAGGTAGTGTTCAACTCGTACTTCATATATAGCGTCGAATATAGTAAGTCAATATTAAATTCATCTTTACCTTCGATAAATGGGCTTTAAGTTTGAAATGGTTCAAATGAGAAGTAGTGGAAAAATTAACTTTAAAATTCAAGTACATCGCCTTAAATAGTGCCGCAACGAAATCATAATATGTACGCAAATTTTTTTAAAAAGCTATGGATGGTTCTCACAATTGAGAATCTAGTAATGTATTGTGATAGCTACGAATGAAATATAATATTTATGCAAATTTATAACCATACGATAAAACAATTTGTCTGCGATAGAGGTATATGATCGAAAAGTAGATACGAAATAATAATATTACAGATCCACTCACTAAGTCCCTTTGTCAGTTTTATCTAGCAAAACTGATTGAGAGCATGGTTATGAGTCACCATAATTGGCCTCAAGTGTAAGTGAGAGATTGACAGAGCTAAGGGTGTGCTCTAGGGGAATTATGTAATTCGATTATATAACTTAACTTTTATAACGTATCTTGTTAGAAACCAATAATGCTTTTAGTTTTATTTTATATTGTTATACTAGAATAAAAATAATGTTATAAATACAATAATTATTTGCAAGTATAAAATCCTTATGAAAAGTATTTAATCAATGGCATTTATGAATGTGTGCATAACCATGAATATTAAATCATATATAATAAATACTCTTCCTTAAATGTTCCTTGTCAAGTTTTATCGAGAACACGATATCTATATCTCCTTCGAGACTAGTGTATAATGCTCTTCATATGACGAACAATAAATTATTCATGTCCGTCAAGGGGCACTAAGGATTTATGTATGTGTAATTGTTTGGATTAATTATAGAATGACTCATCGAGAGTCTTATATAGGTTAAATGTCAAATAGAAGACCTTACGTCATGAAGTATAGTGGTCTTTTTTTACTTGAGAATGTCGTGACTCTTAAATCTATGAACTGTGCATTGATTATGGTTAATCACATGACAACGTTCATCTTATTAAAGCCATAGCTGGGTATAAGTTGAACCAATTGAAGTGAAACACTTATCAAGAGAAGGATTCACCTCCTTCGAATATAACTATAATTAGTAGTCAAAGTCTTTGGTCAAAGCATATTGGTAAATTAATAATGGTTATCATATTAAACCCTAGATTTTAATATTGGACTTCACAATTAAATACAGATATTAATAGAGTTCTAAGTACTGACTGAACTCTAGATAATTAAGTGATACGGTGATGCTAAAGGGAAAACGTGCATAATATACCATTGCTCAAGTGTGTCGCGTTAAAAGTTAAGAATTTTGATTTCACTTGGATAAAATTCATAAGAACCTGAACTTGTGTTCACTATTATGCTTCAACAAAGTAAATACATGCTTTAGTGTTTAAATTTTTTAAATATCACCGAGGGTTGAATTTATAATCAAGAGTCACAAACTACAGCTCTTGGTCGACTAAAAATAATTTACTGGAATAATTTATAAAAGCTATAAATTATTATCATGGACTTGGAGAAAGGTTATATTAGTTAATTTGCTATAAATTTTCTAATAATTACTAGAGGTCCCAAAATTAATTAATATAATATATAATTGTTATATGTTTATTTAATTATTTTTAGGCCAATATAATAATGCAAATATAATAACTAATATATATATATATATATATAAATTGGTTTAAATTAGACAAGGCAAAATCTATATGGGTATAAGTTAATTAAATGAATTTAATGAATAAAGTGAGGTATAATCTCACTTTTAATGGGTCATGCCGTGAATAATGGTACGGATAAGACAATTTAAATAGTATATTAGTGCTTTTATAAATATACCTAGATGCTTCATTCTAAAAGATAAAATTTTACTCTTTTTGTAACGACCCGCAAATTTTTATTTATTTTATTATCATATTTAACTGAAATTTTATGAAATTTTAAATAATTGAATTTTGAAATAAAAAATTTATATTTGAAATGCGTCTAATTAAACATGGCAAACGGTAAATTTTCATCTGATAATATTGAAGTTATTTTCTTATATAATTCTATTTCAATTTAAATCGGTTAAAATTGATGATAATAGATTATTTTCCAAATCTGAATACTTTTATACAATAAATTTGTAAATCATCTTCTGAGTGAGATGTCATATTTCATTTCTCCAAATTTGAATTGTTATTGCTCCGATTGTCTTATTTTCGACGGATTTGCATCATTTCGATACCGATGTTGACTTTTAATAGGACGGTCCAACCACTGATATCTGTGTACCGTTTTGGTCGTCTCGTCATGCTGATCTCTGTAGTCTATTTGTTTGTGTGTTTCGGGGTCCGGTACGTCGCGGAAACCGTGAAACGATCAACCGTATCAGTTCCAAAATTTTAGGCTTTTAAACTTTGGTGACTATTCATTTCTTAATGTGTATCAACCAACATCCATCAATCATTTATATTTTCACCTTTTGGCTTTTAAGTTTACCAGAAATTTACTGCTGACTTTTTCCATCCCACTATATTCAATATTAGTGGTTCATTTTCTTTTCGGTTTCCAAATCATTTTCTATTTCTTCTTTGTTTCTGTTCATGCCGAAAGAAAATAAAAAAAGAAACCAATGTATATTTCGTTCTCTCCATTTTGCCTATAGATCCAACATGCTCGATTTTCCCCTCACCAGTTTTGCTCCAACCATCATCATCCCTTCCTCCTTATCTCTCTCTTGCACATCCCACCAAAGCCGAACTCTACCTTGTTTCCATCACCCTCCTTCACATATGCCGACCCCTGTGCACGCAGCATCACTTCGGCATGGCCAAGACCGCCACCACCACCTCATCAACCACCAGGTCGAAGCCTTACATTCCTCTCTCTCCCTCGATCTCCTCTCACTTCCACCATGGTTCGAGCCTTCCTCCTCAACCTCCGACCAGATCGCCACTACAACCACCCGACGTCGACTACATCTCCTCGCGCCAAGACCCGACCTTCATCTCACCTCCATCCTTCCCCTTGAAAACATCAACTGATCCCCAAGCCTGGCCAAATGCATAGGTTATTTAAAGGTATATGTGTTTGAATATATACTAATAGGTATATATAAGTTTATACATACTTAAACTATCTGTTTGTATATAAATAGTGTACAAGTATATATGTATTTATAAGTATAATATGTCTTTGGTTTTGTAGACGTTAGTTGTAAATACTTATATAAGTCATATAATCTGTTAACTATGTATTAGTTATATATTGGTTTTGTTTGTGTATATGACATTATATAATATGTAATTTATGTTGTAAGCTTGTAGTAGTTTATAGTATTGATTTTAGATAAAAATATGCATGTGTATAGAATGTTAATATTATTATGTTATGTTTGTATTAAAACAGATTTTTGATAATAATATATATATGTTATACTATAAATATTTCCACTGTACATGCTATAGTATTTACATCCTATAAGGTATTTATGTGGTCTGCATATTTAACTATGTTTGGCTGTAGTTTGTTTTCCCTCTTTTGTAAATCTATAATATGTTCAGTAAGTATATTATTTGTTAAAGGTATTTATTTGAATGCATGGCGATATTTTAAAATAGATTTTTGAAATAACTTCATATATATACACATTTTGTTTAAATGCGTATCAGAGAAGAATTTTGAAAGGAAATATTGATTTTAACTTTTAATATATAAAGAATTTATTTTAAGTATATGTTTTAAAATTTATTTTATAAAAATATATATATAATCGTTCAGCTTATATCAAGCTAATTCAATTTGTCTCATCGATCCCTGTTATCAGCTTTGCTCGTCAAATTCATACCAATCTAACTTTGTTTTGGGATCCATGCTTGGATTCGTAACTCATCTTGTTCTCTTTCATCTCTAACCTCGAAAGATGAGCAATCACTCATGATTAACGTTCTTATATTTATTTAATTTGATTTCAATTGAAATGACAATTGAAATATGTTGTTGTTTGTTATTTACATTGCTATATATATGCTATTATCTGTATCTGTTCACATGTGACATTTGACACTATTATCTGTTATTTATATTGATGATATTTGCCTGTTATATTATTATCATATTTGTTATCACTCTGCAACTTCCCTGTTAGTATATAGATTACTATGGGTTGAAATGATACATACCCGAAAGATCTGTAGAATAGGAGAAAATTATTATGGGTTGAAATGATAGACCTAAGCGATTTTCATTTGAATTGAATTTAGGATTGCGAGTTGAAATAATATATACCCGTATATATTTAAATTACGAATTGAAATGATAAATATCTGTATCACTTGACCATAGGATAGAAAATTATATGTAGACACCGTTGGTCTATATATAAATATTTTGAAAATGATTTCTATGGTTTTGGAAAAGAAATTTATGGTTAATAGATATTGATTTTAAGATATTATATATAAATATATTTTTGCAAAGTTTTAAATGTAGATTTTTAATTTTATATGTTTTGAAATTGTATGGTTATAAGTTAATTTTGAAATTTTAAATTTTAAGAATTTATTTGTAATTTGACTATTTTTAGAATATATAAATAGATTTAATATATAAATAAATTCAATAAGATGTTTAAGTATTTATTTAAGATTATATTTTAAAATAGATTTTAAAATGATTTTATAAGTTAAGATTGGATTGATAAATTTGAATTTATTTGAAACTGTATTTAATTGAGAATTTTATTTAATTAAAACCAATTTGAAACATACTGAATTTGAGATTTTTGAAAAGATATGATTTTATTACTTGATTTTGGTTTAAGGTGATTAAATGAATATTTCAAGTTTAAATAAATTGATGGAATATTCAGTTATTTGAAATTTGAGGTTTTATTTAAATGATATTGGATTTATTAAGTAAACATTTCAAACTAAATAATAATGAAGTTAAATTTTGATATAAATGAAATTACCAAATTTAGTTTTGAAAATGTTTGAATATTTTAGCTATGAAATATATTGAAATTTAAATGTTCTATTTTGTGGTTCAAATCTGTATTTTAAATCGATATAATTTGAAATGATTTATTGAGAAACTGAGTTGAATTGAAATTGAAGAATTGAGATTGAATTAAATTGGAATTTTGGAATTCGAGTTAATTTTGATCGATTTGTGAAATTTGAGGAAATTATTTTATTATATAAAGTATTTTTAGATCATATTTTACTTTATAAATTATTTTAATATAAATTATTTTTAATGTAAATTATTTTAACTTATACCTATTTTTTTATAAACTATGTTATTTTTTAAACTATTTTATTATATTATATATACTGTTATCTATATCTAAACTATTTAAGTGGTGGAAGTTATGAAAGTTATGGTTTCCAAAGTATTATGATTTCAAAGTGTTATGATTTCCAAAGTGTTATAATTTCAAGTGTCTTGGTTTCAGAAGTGTTATGACTTTGAAAGTGTTATGATTTTGGAAATGGATATTTGAAATGGAAATGATATCGTATTGATATGGTTTTAAAATTGATATGATATTTTGGTTTTAAAGTGTAAACTATTTTGAAATGATTGCGGTGTTATAATAACGTTTGGTTGTTAAAGAGACCGGGATTGGATATTGTCATTCTCTCTGCCAATGCCGAAATCCACTTTAACAACCGTGTACGCAGTGGAGATTCCAAAATGAAGTAGGACGGTGGCGACGTTCTATTGAGGTATATACGTGGACCCGACTCCCGTGAGTTGGTATAAGTTGGCTAAAACAGGAGCAATTTACGGGCCAAGTGAGGTACCTCCTCCGGTAGGACGCAGTCCTTCGATACTATATTCTGACTTTGCGATTGATTTGGTGGCCACACTTGATCTTTTTTATTTGGGAGTGTGTTCCGAGGTGGGCGGTAGTGGCTGTTTTGCGTTACCACCAGCCCGGAAGTGTAATTGGAATATCTATTCTGGCATTGCCTAGTTGTGCCATGTCACCTACCTTAGCAAAACCATTACGAGTTTTTTTTGTACCATACCTATGGAGTGCCCTCTGACGACCCCAAGTACGGGAAAGATTACGGTACTATATAGACTATGGGAATATATAAAATGTGTTAAGGTGGAAAATGTAAAGCCTTAACGCTATTTTAATAGTTTACTTTACTATAAACATTATTATGATAGCGTATATTACTACATAGTAGATAGTTTAACAGATCCTTAGATGATATTTATCCCAAACATCCTTTAGGTTACTTGTATTTCAGTTGTTATTTCACTTGAGTTGGATTTATTGATATAAGAATGTTAATCCTGACTAGAGTGTTTTGTGTTTTACTTTATACTCAGATCAGACTGAGTGGTACAGCTTTTAAGACTCACCTTTGGAGTTGGTGCTTTGATTGGAGATCTGTCTACATCTTTTCAACTTTCAGTTATTCAGTTGACTCCAGTTATATATTCGGATTTTGTATTTGACTATTGTATTTGAAACTTCTATTGTATCTTATTTAACACTGATATATATATATATATATAGTGGCTTCATGAACTACTACTCATTTTGTTTCCATTGCATATTGTTATATTACTCTGTGTCTATGATTCTATGATTTATTCATTTACCGTATATGCTAATTTTTGCCAAATATAAACTAACAATCAAATATTTTGAGAAATTCAAGTCCGACGTGTGCGGATGCAAATGGTTGAAAATACCAGGATGTTACATGTGGTATCAGAGCTTTGGTTTTAGGCAAAACTCAACATATAAAGTAAATTTAATTACGGAATCACTTTCGTTCGAGCTTGAATCTCTTCCTTTTTGACTCGGTTTCCTTTGAATTTTGGAACATTTCCTTCGGTTCCAAAATATATTCTTGTCTTCCCGAATCCAAATTCTTCTTGATTCTGGAGCGTTCCATAGCTCCACTTTATGATTCGTAAAGGGGTGAAACTCCTTTACAACAGGCATTGCTTTACCGAAGATTTCTGTATCCTCGGTTGAAATGCCGCTATCTTTTGCGATTGAATGTTGATTTTCCTTAGAATTCTGCATCGATCTTGTTCTTAAAGTCACGGTTGACTGGTTTAAGGTTGCCCACGATTTATATAAGTCTTTCCATCCTTCTATTTTTGAAGTTGATTTTATCTTCGTTTCGAGCTTATCTTCTGGATTGGAACTCTTTTGATTAGGATCCCCTTGAATTTGAATCTATATCCCTGTTCTAGAATCCATCTTTGAATTTCGAGTGAGGGAGTGTATTTGTAATTAATTAATATTTAAAATGTTTTAAAATTGTAGTGTTTGAGTTGTTATGTTGATTTGGGGTTTCAATCGATTCGTCTGATCAACACTATCGATAGGAATTCCAAAACACTTAAACAGAGCAAACCGACACAATATTTTTAAAATTTAGTAAATGAAATAAATTTTGTATAATTATATTGTATATAAGTAAATTTTTCTAAAATTAAATAGTTAAATGAATTGGTTGTTTAAAATGATAATATTTGATTTTCATTTGTTGCTTTGTAAATCATTGACTATTGTCACATAATGTAAATAAATGGAATTATAAAAACATGGTTTAGAAACTGTTTTGTAAATTTAATTGAATTTAAAAGTTGGATTTTGAGAATTTAATTTCTGTTAACTCCAAACTTTGGTTTTAATTATTTTTAAAAAATATATATTATTGAAAGTATTTTCGAATATAAATCATTTCAAAAGAATTTTTAAATGTTTTAATCAGTGCTCTCCTCTTTTGTCGCTGGAAAATAATTTCGGGAATGGCGGCCGCATCATCGACATTCATTTTCAAGTTTCTAAGTGGAGAGACTACTCAATAGCTTTGCTACACTTTTGTTTTGGAAAATGAATTTGATTTGAATTTCTAAAGTATGATTGATATTATATATATATATATATATATATATATATGGATATATGATTTTGGATTTGATTTGATATATACTTTGTGTGTGTGTGTGTGTATCTCTAAATTGTTTGAAGATTAATCGAAAATTTAATTCTTAAAATTTTGATTTAAGGATGATTTCAATTATAAACGAACTAAAATTTTGAATAAATATATGAACATGAATAATTGAATTGGAAAATTTTTACTTGTATAATACTCAATTGCATTCCAATATGACTCACCTAAATTATTTGGAAGTTGAATATGTAATTGGATAATATACAATATAAAATGATTTTTATAAATAAAATTTGATTGATTATAATAAATGTTATACACTTAATTTTTAATTATAAAAATGTTAATAGAGATAAATAGAATAATAAGTTAATTGAATAATAAATGAGATAAGTAAATAAATTTTGGAAGGAATTAATAAATCAAAATTAAATCAACTTATTGAAATACCTTGAATTTAAAATCAATTATTGAATAAATTAATTTCAAATTTATATAGTTTTAGATTAATTGTTATTTTATTTTCAATCTATTTTCTTTTAGCTTTTTTTTATTCTCCTACCTCGTGCCTTTTCGAGGACGAAAAGTTTTGAATGGAGGAGAGTGTAACGACCCGTAAATTAGTATTTATTTTATTATCATATTTAACTGAAATTTTGTGAAATTTTAAATAATTGAATTTTAAAATAAAAATTTTATATTTGAAATATGTCTAATTAAACATAGTAAATAGTAAATTTTCATCTGATAATATTGTAGTTATTTTCTTGTGTAATTCTATTTCAATTTAAATTAGTTAAAATTTTTGATAATATATTATTTTCCAACCTGAATATTTTTATACAATAAATTTGTAAATCGTTTTCTAAGTGAGACGCCATATTTCATTTCTCCAAATTTGGATTGTTATTGGTCCGTTTATCTTATTTTCAACGGATTTGTAGCATTTCGATACCGATGTTGACTTTTGATAGGATGGTCCTATCACTGATATATGTACACTGTTTTGATCGTCTCGTAGTGCTGATCTCCGTAGTCTATTTGTTTAAATGTTTCGGGGTCTGGTACATCGCGGAAACCATGAAACAATCAACCGTATCGGTTTCGAAATTTTGGGCTTTTAAACTTCTGATGACTATTCATTACTTAACGTATATAAACCAAAAGCCATCAATCATTCATATTTTCACCTTTTGGCTTTTAAATTTCCCAGGAATTTATTGCTGACTTTTTCCAACCCACTACATTCAATATTAGTGGTTCATTTTCTTTTCGAGTTCCAACTCATTTTTTATTTCTTCTTTGTTTCTGTTCATGCCGAAAGAAAAGAAAAAAAGGAACCAATGTATATTTCGTTCTCTCTATTTTGCCTGTAGATCCAACATGCTTGATTTTCCCCTGACCACTTTTGCTCTGACCATCGTCATCCCTTCCTCCTTATTTCTCTCTTGCTCAACCCACCAAAGCCGAACTCCACCTTGTTTCCATCACCCTCCTTCACATATGCTGACCCCTGTGCGCACAACATCACTTCGGCATGGCCAAAACCGCCACCACCACCTCATCAACCACCAGGCCAAAGCCTTACATCCCTCTCTCTCCCTCGATCTCCTCTCACTTCCACCATGGTTAGAGCCTTCCTCCTCAACCTCCGACCAGATCGCCACTGCAGCCACCCGACGTCAGCCATATTTCCTCACGCCAAGATCCGTGCCAGTCTCCACTCCGACCAAGACCCGACCATCATCTTGCCTCTATCCTTCACCTTGAAACCTTCAGCTAATCCCCAAGCCTGACCGAATGCATAGGTTATTTAAAGGTATATGTGTTTGAATATATATTAAGAGGTATATATAAGTTTATACATATTTAAACTATCTGTTTGTACATGAATGGCATACAAGTATATATGTATTTATAAGTATAATATGTCTTTGGTTTTGTAGGTGTTAGTTGTAAATGTTTATATAAGTCATATAATCTACTAACTATGTATTAGTTAAATATTGGTTTTGTTTGTGTATATAATATTGTATAATATATAATTTATGTTGTAAGTTGAAGTAGTTTATAGTATTATTTTAGATGAAAATATGCATGTGTATAGAATGTTATTATTATTATGTTATGTTTGTATTAATACTGATTTTTGATAATAATAGTATATATGTTGTACTATAAATATTTCCGTTGTACATGCTATAGTATTTACATCCTATATGGTATTCATGAGGTCTGCATATTTACTATGTTTGGCTGTAGTCTGTTCTCCCTCTTTTGTAAATCTATAATATGTTCAGTAAGTATATTATTTGTTAAAGGTATTTATTTGAATGCATGGTAATATTTTAAAATATATTTTTGAAATAACTTCATATATACACTTTTTTTTAAATGCGTATTAGAGAAGAATTTTGAATGGAAATATTAATTTTAGATTTTAGTATATAAAGACTTTATTTTAAGTATATGTTTTAAAATTGATTTTACAAAAATATATATAACTTATGTTTAGTTCCGTTTATATCAAGCTAATTCAATTTGTCTCATCGATCCCTGTTATCAGCTTCGCTCATGCCTTTGTTTTGGGATCTATGCTTGGATTCGTAACTCTCTTGTTTTCGTTCATCTCTAGCCTCGAAATATGAGCAATCACTCACAATTTACGTTCTTATATTTATTAAATTAGATTTCAATTGAAACGACAATTGAAATATGTTGTTGTTAGTTATTTACATTGCTATCTGTATGCTATTATCTATATCTATTCACTTGTGACAATTGACACTATTATCTATTATTTATATTGATGATATATGCCTTTATATTATTAATATATATGTTATCACTTTGCAAGTTCCCTGTTAGTATAGAATTCACTATGGGTAGAAATGATACGTACCTGAATGATCTGTAGAATAGGAGAAAATCGTTATGGGTTGAAATGATAGACCCAAGCGATTTTCATTTGAATTGAATTTGGGATTGCGGGTTGAAATGAAATATACCCTTATATATTTAAATTATAGATTAAAATGATAAATATCTGTATCACTTGACCATAGGATAGAAAATTATATACAGACATCGTTGGTCTGTATATAAATATTTTGAAAATTATTTCTATGGTTTTTGAAAAGAAATTTATGGTTAATAAATATTGATTTTAAAATATTATATATAAATGTATTTTTACAAAGTTTTAAATTTATATGTTTTGAAAATTGTATATTTATAAGTTAATTTTGAAATTTTAAATTTTAAGACTTTATTTATAATTTTACTATTTTTAGAATATATAAATAGATTTAATATATAAATAAATTTAATAAGATGTTTAAGTATTTATTTAAGATTATATTTTAAAATAGAATTTAAAATGAATTTATAAATTAAGACTGGATTGATAAATTTGAATTTATTTGAAATTGTATTTAATTGAGAATTTTATTTAATTAAAATCAATTTGAAACTTAATGAATTTGAGATTTTTGAAAAGATACGATTTTATAACATGATTTTGGTTTAAGGTGATTAAATGAATATTTCAAGTTTAAATAAATTGAAGGAATATTAAGTTATTTGAAATTTATGGTTTTATTTAAATGATATTGGATTTATTAAGCAAACATTTCAAACTAAATAATAATGAAGTTAAATTTTGATACATATGGAAATAACCAAATTTATTTTTGAAAATGTTTGAATATTTAAGCTTTGAAATATATTGAAACTTAAATTGTTTATTTTGTGGTTCAAATCTGTATTTGAAATTGATATAATTTGAAATGATTTATTGAGAAACTGAATTGAATTAAAATTAAAGAATTGAGATTGAGTTAAATTGGAATTTTGAAATTCGAGTTGATTTGAATCGATTTGTGAAATTTAAGGATATTATTTTATTATATAAAGTATTTTTAAATCATATTTTACTTTAAAAATTATTTAATATAAACTATTTTAATATAAACTATTTTAATATAAACTATTTTAATGTAAACTATTTTAATATAAACTATTTTAACTTATAACTATTTTTATATAAACTATTTTATTTTATAAACTACTTTATTATATTATATATACACTATTATCTATATCTAAACTATTTAAGTGGTGGACGTTATGATTTCAAAGTTATGGTTTCCAAAGTATTATGATTTCAAAGTGTTATGATTTCCAAAGTGTTACAGTTTCAAGTGTCTTGGTTTCGGAAGTGTTATAACTTTGAAAGTGCTATGGTTTTGGAAATGGATATTTGAAATGGAAATGATATCGTATTGATATGGTTTTGAAATGGATATGATATTTTGATTTTGAAGTGCAAACTATTTTGAAATGACCACAGTGTTATAATAACGTTTGGTTGTTAAAGAGATCAGGATCGGATATTGTCATGCTCTCTGCCAATGCCGAAAATCACTTTAACAACCGTGTACTTGGTGGAGATTCCAGAATGAAGTAGGATAGTGGCGACGTTCTATTGAGGTATATACATGAGTTGGCATAAGGTGGCTAAAACAGGAGCAATTGACGGGCCAAGTGAGGTAGCTCCTCCGATCGGACACATTCTTTCGATACTATGTTCTGACTTTGTGATAGATTTGGTGGCCACATTTGATTTTTTTGATTTGGGAGTGTGTTCCAAGGCGGGCGGTAGTGGTTGCTATGCGTTACCACCAGTCTGGAAGTGTAATTGGAATATCTACCCTGGCATTGCCTAGTTGTGCCGTGTCACCTACCTTAGCGAGACCATTACGAGTTTGTTTTGTACCATACCTATGGAGTGCCCTCTGACGACGCTCAGTATGGGGGAGATTACGGTACTATATAGATTGTGAGAATATATAAAATGTGTTAAGGTGGAAAATATAAAGCCTTAACGCTATTTTAATAGTTTACTTTACTATAGACATTATTATGATAGCGTATATTACTACATAGTTGATAGTTTGACGGATCCTTAGAGAATGGTTATCCCAAACATCCTTTGAGTTACGTGTATTTCAGTTGTTATTTCACTTGAGTTGGATTTATTGATATAAGAATGTTAATCCTGACTCGAGTGTTTTGTGTTTTACTTTACGCTCAGATCAAACTGAGTGGTACAGCTTTTGAGACTCACCTTTGGAGTTGGAGCTTCGCTTGGAGATCCATCTACGTCTTTTCAGCTTTCAGTTATTCAGTTGATTCCAATTATATATTCAGAATTTGTATTTGACTATTGTATTTGAGACTTCTATTGTATCTTATTTAACTCTAAATATGTATATATATATATAGTAGCTTCGTGAACTACTATTCATTTTGTTTTCGGTGCATATTGTTATATTACCGTGTGTCTGTGATTCTGTGATTTATTTGTTTGCTGTATATGCTGAGTTTTGCCAAATATAAATTAATATTTTGATATTTTGAGCAATTCAAGTCCGACATGTGTAGATGCGAATGGTTGAAAATACCAAGATGTTACACTTTTATCTACAAAATAAACATATCTTGATGGTGGACTTTATAACTCCACATTGATTAGGAAATTCGAGGTTAAACAGATAACTCAAGATGTCTTCGACCAATAGGGTTTTCAAGAAAGATTTATCAAATTATATCAACTAAAATCGATTTGAACTCAGTTTTTAAATAAGTTTGGTTTATAATTTAGTTTTTTATTATTATAGTGCATTATGTGTACACAAACTTGTATATGCCATCTTCTCAAGATACACCGTCGGCAACCTCATTAGACTAGAAAACTGACAATCACCATCGCCTTCGATTGACACAAACTCGTCAATCATACTTAGTGCCGAATGGAAACTGGATGGCGACGGCTGCTTATTCTCATCATTGTCGAATTATTGAGCGATTGGTAATGTCGATCTGAATTTTGGGTTTCGTCTTAAGCTTTAGCTGGTGATAGAGATCACAAGAGTTGATGAGGGATAGGACATGCAACCTATCACAGAGAGACATAGCGATTGGTTGTAGCTGAACGATTCCAAATGGCTCGATCCGCATCAACATGCATTGGAAATTTCCTAGTAACATTGCATGGTCTCAATGGGAAGAAGAAGCACGGAAAGGTAATTTTTTGTTATAACCCATTATATATTTAACAATTACAATTTAACCCTTGAAATTTTTTAACTTCATAACTTTTTCGTACGAGCTCCATTTTGTGCACAACTTATGTCATTATATACATATTAAAATTCTTGACATATTGATATTTTTAACTATAAATTATACACCTTATTTAAGATGTTGTAAATAAATCATTATAATATTAACATTATCATTAAATATTTATATATTAACACCATTAATCAAAATTCAAAAATTAAGACATTTTTAGTTTGATTCGAATATATGATATTTGAATTAAGACGAATTATAATCATTTAAAATTATAAAATTAATTCAAAATATTAAATTTGAATATGTGATATTTAACATTTATTTATTTAATCTATTTTATTAGCTGTAAACATTTAGATATACTTACATAAAATTTAAAAAAATTATTTATATGCGACTGTATATAAAAAATATATTACTTTCAAATTATCAAATTAAGTAAATATTATTTAATTAAATTATCTCTCAAAATATTTTGAATAAATGATGACATTGTAAATAAGGTTAACACTATTAGTATAATGATAATGATAATATAATATTCTTTTAAGTTCAGAACAAAACCATCCAATGAAATATGAAATGTAACACCGCACCTTTAATCCATATTATCCAAAAGTATTACTAAGTAATACTATCGAGTAACATGGAGGATAAGGCAATGTGGGTGACATACACGTGAATATTCCTTTCGACCAATGCTGAATACATCTCATACTATAAAAACTACTCACCTTGATGTAAATTTCATCGGTACAAAGCAATAAACACGTTGCTAGGAAATGGAGATAGTGGTTTTGATGACAACAACCTTTGTAACTTATTTTATTATAACTTATGTACTAACACTATTGTCTAGATATATATGAATGTTATTATGCAGGATATGTATAAGGTAGGTACTGATTATTGAAGACTGTACAGTATAAAGATCAAGAATGAAGAAATCAAGTTTGAAGACTCATGAGTATCAAGATCAAGATTTTAAGATAAGTGTCTAGTTTTTGTTAGAACTTCACAATAGCATGGAAATCTTCATTCCAAATTTTATTTGGGATGGAACCCATTTCTACCTTCTTAGTGGCTTACAAACCCATGAAAAGTAGTTTACAAACCTACGACAAGTGGCTTACAAACCCACAAACATCCTACTTTTGTACAAGTTCTTGAGTCCTGATGTGGTGAGATATTCTGCAGGAAGAGGCTTGCAAAACTACTTCAAAATGGTTTTTCAAAATGATTTTCAGAACTGCTTTTCAAAATGTTTTAGCCTTAAAAATTATCTTTTCAAATGATTTTTAAAAAGATGTTTTAGCCTTAAAATATTCTTTGTTTTTGTTTTTAAATAAACTCTTGTTTTTAAACTATCTTCTGATTTTTAAATATTCTTTATAATATACATATATATATACTTGAGATTTAAAATCAAATTTATATATACATTCTAAAAATATATTTTTCTACTCTTCTTTATTTTAAAACATAGGAAAATTAATTTATTTTACTCCACAATCATTTTATCTTGTTTTCCTTTCAATACCATTTTCAAAACAAATTTTACATTATTTTTAACTAAGGGATGTCGACATCATGGGATACCCCATGTCGACATGGTGGCGGTTGAATTCAAAAGTTTCAATTTTTAAAAGAAGTGAATGATTATGGCCGTTGGTACTGTATAAATAGCCTTCACAAACAAATTTTTTAACTAACAATTTTCTTTACTTCTTCTTCTCCACAAATCCATATTCTAAAAATTTCATATTTTTAAGATCGTGCCGAAATTCTGTCGAATTCTTAAGTGAATCAAATTAGAATCTCATTCTTATTTGATTCTCTATCTTCTCTTGAAGATCAAAGTGTTATTCAAAGTTATAGGATTAATTGGTAATCAAAAGTTTATCGAGTCTCTCTATAAGGTGTGGTTGTGCCTAGAAATCAATTGGGTGATCTTACGTCCCCTAAATCAAGAGAGCTTGCCTCGGACTTGTGAGAGAGGAGGGTACCTCAAGACCTTTAGAAATAGAGGATTGTAATCTCGACATTGGTATAATAAAAATCTACATGAGGTGTTTGCCTTGGTATAGGACTGGATGTAGGGTAACTCCGAACCAGTATAAAATCCGGTGTGTTCTTTTCTTTTATTGCTTTTTATTTACTTTCTACTTCTGTGTTTGATTCTGTGATTGTTCTATGATTAAGTTATACATTTGTTTATATTATAATTTTTAAATTAGTCCATATAAGTCTTAGAATCCATTAAAAACTATTCACCCTCCTCTAGTGTTAAATTATCCTTAAGATCCTTAATCTGCACTCCCTTTTAATTGGTATCAGAGCATATGTTTTCATAGTTTTCATAATCTGAGACTTGAAAATTTAAAAATGGCATTTTTAGGAAATTTTGTTAATACTAGCTTGAACTTATGCATTTCATCAAAGTATTATAAGTCTACATATAGTTTTTATGAAAAATCAAATTATCTACCGAATTAGTTTGTTATGCATGAACAGACATGTTACATGGCTTTTGAAGAATCAGCAACCAATCGACAGACTATGCGAATTAAGAAAGATAAATGGATACTTGATAGTGGTTATTCAAGGCATATGACTAGAAATCTCGAGATACTCAATGACATTGTATATCAAGATGGTGGATCGGTCAACTTTGGAGACGACTCAATAGGATATGTGATTGGCATCGGCAATGTCGATAATTCTAGAACTCCTCTTATTTCTGATATTTTCTACTTAGGAATTTAAAACATAATTTACTTAGTATAAGTCAACTATGTGATAAAGGATTAAAAATTAAATTTGGAAAAGATAAGTGTCACATCGAAGATAATAAGTCAAATATTATCTTTGAAGGAATTAGGAATAAAACCATTACATCCTTAGTACGAAAGTTTCAAATGATGACTTATGTCTTTTGGCTAATACAAGTGACCCTTGAATTTGGCATAAAAGATTTGATCATTTAAATTTCAATTTGTTATCTAGGTTATCAAAGCTTGACTTAGTTAGAGGTCTTTCCAGGTTAAATTTTAAAGTAGATAGTACATGTGATGCTTGCTAAGAAAAGTTCATTTTAATTAAAAGATATGATTTCTACTTCTAAACCTTTAGAATTACTTTATTTGGATTTATTTGGTCCATCTCAAGTTCAATCAATTAATCATAATAAATATGTTTTTGTAATTGTAGATGATTATTTTAGATATACTTGGACAATTTTTCTTAAACTTAAAAGTAATGCTTTTGAATTATTTAAAAATTTTGCTAAAAGAATTCAAAATCAACTTTCTTTAAAAATAAAAACTATTCGTAATGATCATGGTGGAGAATTTGAAAATGAAAGTTTTGAAAATTTCTGTAATCAAAAAGGAATTGCTCTTAATTTCTCTTTTCCAAGAAATCCACAACAAAACGAAGCAGTAGAACATAAGAATAGAACAATTCAAGAGTGTGCTAGAACAATGCTTTCCGATAGTAACTTACCTAAAAAAATTTGGGCTGAAGCAGTCGCTACAGCGTGTTATATATTAAATAGGATCTTAATTAGACCATTAACTAATAAAACACGATATGAATTACTTTACAATAAGAAATGCATAGTAGCTTATTTTAATGTTTTTGGTAGTAAGTGTTTTATTCTTAATACAAAAGATAATTTAGATAAATTTGAACCTAAATCCGACAAAGGTATCTTTATCGGATATTCTAATAGAAGTAAAGCATTTTGAGTTTATAATTTAAGAACTAACATTATTGAAGAAACAATGCATGTATCTTTTGATGAAAATTTTAAAGATATTATACGAATAGAAGATGAAGAAGATTTTATAACTTTAAATAATGAAATTAATTGTGAAATCATTCAACCTAATAAAAGAATTAGGCTATTAAAAGATCATCCTGTAGAAAATATACTAAGAAATACTGAATCTATAGTTAAAACAAGAAATCAACTAATAGTACGAGTAATGTAGCTTTTATATCAACTATTGAACCTAAAAATCCAAATGAAGCATCATCTGATGATTCATGGATTCTTGCTATGCAAGAAGAATTGAATCAGTTCGCCAGAAATGATGTTTGGGAACTTGTTCCTAGACCTGAGGATAAAAGTATAATTGGAACAAAACGGGTTTATAAAAATTAAATGAATTAACTTGGCGAGGTTGTGAAAAATAAAGCTCGTTTAGTCGCGCAAGGTTATTATCAAGAAGTAGGAATTGATTATGACGAAATATTTGCACCTGTAGCAAGACTAGAAGCTATCAGAATTCTACTTGCTTTCGCAAACTACAATAATTTCAAATTATATCAAATGGATATTAAAAATGCTTTTCTAAATGGTTTTGTAAAAGAACATGTTTATGTTGAACAACCTCCACTTTTTGAAGATAATAAGTTTCCAAATCATGTATATAAATTAAAGAATGCTTTATATGGTCTGAAACAAGCTTCTAGAGCCTAGTATGAAAGACTAAGATCTTATTTACTGCAATCTGGTTTTGAAAATGGTAAAATAGATGCAAGTCATTTTATTAAAAGAAACAAAAATGATATTCAGTTAGTACAGATATATGTAGATGATATAATATTTGGATCAACCAATAACATAATGAATAAAGAATTTCAGATATAATGACTAAATAATTTGAAACGAGTCATATGGAAGAACTGAATTTCTTCTTAGGACTTCAAGTCAAACAATTAGATAAAGCAATTTTCATTAGTCAAGAAAAATATGCTAAGGATTTAATTAATAAATTTGGATTGACCACTTCTGATGGGAAACCAACTCCAATGACAACTAATGTAGCTTTAAGTAAAGAAGATAAATCAAAAGATGTTTATCAAAAATTGTATAGGGGAATGAATGGTTCGTTGGTTTATATATCAGCAAATCGTCCTAACATCATGCATAGTGTCTGTCTCTGTGCAAGATACCAATCTCAACCTAAAGAAACTCATTTAAAAGCTGTTAAAAGAATTTTAAGATGTGTAAAACATACATTAGATTATGGTTTATTTTACCCTAAAAACAATGTATTTGATTTAGTTTCATATTGTGATGATGATTACGCTGGTTGTAAATAGGACCGAAAAAGTACAAGTGGAACTTGTCACTTTCTAGGACATTCTCTGGTTTCCTAGTTCAGTAAGAAGAAAAACACTGTATCCTTGTCAATAGCTGTAGCATAATATATATCTGCTGCTATGGCTTGTTCTCAAGTTATATATATGCAACAAACTTTAAAAGATTTTGGATTAATTATAACTAAATCACCAATTTATTGTGATAATACTAGTGCAACAAACCTATCTAAGAATCCAACTCATCATGCTAGAACAAAACATATTGATATTAGACATCATTTTCTTAGAGATAATATTAGTAAAGAAGTCATAGCTTTTGAATATATTAATACTGAAAAACAAATTGCTGATATATTAACCAAACCATTAAATGAACAAAACTTTACTAAATTTAAAAGAGAATTAGGTATATGTTCATTAACTGAAATATATTTAAATAATACAAGTATAGTTAATAATTAATAAAAATAAAATGTTCTCAAAAATTGAACTAGACATGTCGACATGACCTATCCCTCTATGTCGAGATACAGGCCGAGATTTTCAAATTTAAATTTCCCTCTAAAATCAGTTATTAAGTTATATATTTATATAATTCGACTTTTACTCCTTTTCTCTGTTCTATTCTCTATAATAAACTTCTAAAATAGTAAATTAATGGCTTTTCTTCTAATAATAAACCTTCTTCACCCACTTCTCCTCGTTCTGGTCCTTTTCAATGTTCAACAGACATACGAGTCATCAAATTACAAGAGAAGATGAAAGATTTGCTTCAAATGATTACGGAGAACCAAGTGAATCAACTGCGAATGGCTAGAGAATAAGATAGGCAAGGCATAATCCATAGGAATTTAAAAAACTTCCTTATGGATAACCATGCCAATCCCATTGTCATCGAAGAATCATTACAAGCCATGAAATCCAAAGAAGAAGAGTCTCTAGAAGAACCACAAGAGGATCAAGAAGAAGAACATTCTCTGCCGAATCCGGATGTTCATATGGATGAAGACGATGACGTTATTTACGTTGGAGAGGTCCTTTTTGACGCTAATGGGAACTTGGTCGAACAACGTGGAAACTTTTATCTCCACTATCCAAATTGTTCGGCCCACAAATCACTAATAGTTAAGGGTCCTCATTAAGCATTTTTTTCGTTTTCTTCATTGTATATTGGTTTGTTAATTTGTGTATAAGTATTAATGTTCTTCTAAAAACAATCTTTGGTGTATAAAATCTTGAATTCCATTTAACTTAGAATACTATATTTCGCTTATACATAGTTATTATTCTTATGTCATATGTTTGTTTATCTTATTTTCTATTAATTTTAAGGTTTATAGATCATTTTTTTGTTGATGACAAATGGGGAGAAGTTATATAAAATAGTAGGCTTGGAGTAAGGGGGCATTGTTGGTGTAAGGGGGGTTAGGGTATGATCGAAGTGGTAAATATATTTTATAAGGTTGTCATCATCTAAAAGAGGGAGATTGTTAGGAACTGAATATAGTGGTTTTCTGCAACGACCCGAAAATTTCGACCTCGAAAATTCGACATTAATACGATCACTGTAGAAATGCCAAGCAATCGAGCGTCGGAAATCCCAAATTGTTAGGGTAAAGAAGAAAAGAGGTACAAGAAGAAACAGAAACAAAACACAAAATCTCACATTCGCAGCGGATCAAAATATAATATCAAATAATAGCATTTACAAAGAAAAGCTGTAATTTGTCGGTTTACATTCAATATATCAGAGTACAACCACACATACATAAACTGGATAGTTATAATTAACTTATCCCAGAATACAAACAATACAACTCCAATACACATCGGAATATACAGCATACGTTCCTGCCATCCAGCTTGCCATCTGAGCTCCAGAACGTCCTAACCTAAAAATTTGTAATACTCGATGTGACCCGAGCCCACACAGCCAAAATAAGGGACCTCTAGACAGGGATGACCTTACCCTAATTGGTTGCTAGCCACTTAGCCTTGTGTGAATCTCCCCTATTATAGCCATTTTCGGTTGAAGAGGCTCGAGGCTATGCGTTACCTTTTTAGTACACATTCACTAAGAATGCTCATCGTCCTCCTGACGATGTTCTGAAAGCATTCATCCATGCAAGTCCGTTCCGGGTTCGAACGGAACCGAAGGCACTACTCCTACTACATCCATTTTGGAATCACCTTGAGGATTAGTAGCGATTAGCCCTTGCACTTCACTGCTCCATCTTCGACTCCGAGCTCATATCTTCCACTTCAAACTGGATCAAAGTGGTTTTTCGAAAAATTATTTCCAATCCTAATCTCTTCGAAGCGATCAGCGCATTGGCCAATATTGATAATTGGTTATTTAACTATCAAATAACATTCGCAAATAACCATCAGGCCTTAATAATTTTTCCCAAATTATTTATTTCAAAATATCTTCGCAAGATATTTTTTGTTCACTTCAACCCTTTGAAAACAGTTTTCAAATCACTTTTCTCTAGCGGAATAAATTTCCAAATATTTTTTATTCCCACTGAAAATCACCAAGTCTAAATACTTTAGATTTTATAATAATTTAAACTACTTTATCCAAAATATATACCTTAAAACACTTAAAATAAAAACTACCTAAAACGCTTTATTTAAAATACTAACTCTGAAATTTCCTAAAAATTCTTAAGTAAAAATAAGCCAAAACAAATTTTAAAATAAAAATAAAAATTATGAAATTCTATACAAGTTTTCGAATAAAAACTTTAGCCTAACTATCTTTAAAATAAAACTACTTTATAAAATATAAATATTAACAATTATCTTTTTAAAACATTTAAATTAAAAACTACTTAAAACACTTTATAATAGTTATAAAATTTATACTAGATTTCCAAGTAAAACTTAAGCCACAAACCATTTAAAAATAAATAGAAGTTTTATGTAAGTACAAATATTAGAAAATCTCTTTTTTTAAAAAACATAGCACTAATTTAACCTTTAAATAATCACTACTAAAATAAATTTGAATAATATTTAATTTAAAATTATAAAACAAATAAAAATAATATTTTTTTTCTAAAAAAATTCTTTAAAACAAATTTTTAAACCTTAAACATATACATGGAAATCTCCTTTAAAATATACTTGGCTTTCCAGGGAAATACACTTCCATTTCCACACCGTTTAAAAATAACCACTATTTATTTTTAAATAAATCACTCTTTCCTTATAAATTCTCATCCTGAATTTATACTTTCAAATTATCCTTTGATAAATATTTCATTTTATTTGTAAATCCCGTTTATAAATCCATATTCTCGTTCTCCTTTAATCCCAGTTTCAAACACTTAATCAGTTTTGAATCGATTTTCAAAACTAACTCCATTTTAAAATAAATTTCTTTACTTACCCAAATTTATTTTAAATCCATTAATCCCATATTTACTTCTATATTTATGTTTTAAAAATCTTATTTTAAACTGAAACATCCACTTCATACTTCATTCAAAATTCTCCCCTTTTATTTCTTCCAACATTTTAAATCTTAAATTTTGAAAATAAAATCCTTTAAATTTTTAGCCAATATCACTTATGTTTCCAAAATTCTTTTATATTCATTTATTTAAAATCTCTATCTTTATTTTCATACTCAGAATTTATTTAATAGAATTTAAAAATCAAACTTTTATATTTTTTTTCAAATTCAATCTTTAATTTATCCAAATTCACTATATTACTTTACTTAAAAATTTCCCTTTCTATTTCCTTTTAAAATCCAAGCTTTATACATTTTTTTATTCATTTTCTTAAATACCAATATATATTCAACCAAGCCATAACATTCAATAATTTCATTCCCAATATAAACAATATAATTATCACAGATTATCACATAAATCACATCACTGAATACAAAATAATTCCAACGTTTTGAGGAATCCAGTTGGATCCCTCTAACCTATTTCCCTGCATCCACAGATGTTAGCACAACAATTAAAATACCAATCCCGCTTCAAGGAAGGATATCGCGGTATAAAGGGTCATCCGCTATTATGTAGGGCGCATAGGGTCTCATCCGCTATATAATGCGGGAATCAACCACTCCAATATATATACTATCATATATAATATCACATCTAGTCAATTCAATCATTCAACCAATAATTTGAAATTAATTATTTAAATTTAAATGATAGTCCAAATGAGTGAGATTAACTCACCTTTGCTTTTTATTTGCAATCCACTTCAATATTGCCTTGGTTTCTTGATTTTTGACCATGAATAAACAATTTATATGATTTATTAATATTCGAAATAATCAAACAATCAACTTCCATTTATAACTTTATTAACTAATAATTTATTTTGAACCAATAATTTTCCTTTTTTAAAAAAAAAATCTTCTAATAACTAAAATAAATTAAATAGGTTAATTGAACCAATTTATCCCCAAATCCAATATTTTAAAATAAACTAGTAAAATTAAAATGTGTGTGTAAATCTATTTTTTTTTCTTTTGAAACTACATATATATATACTTATAAAATAATCTATATAGATTTAAAAATCAAATTTTATATAAACATTACAACATTTAAAATCCCTATATATCTCTTTTTTTGAAATCCTTTCTGCATAAAATCTTCCTATTCACCTATACATAATTAAACTAAAATAGGCATGTGTAAGTGTATATTTATATCATACTTTGAAATTGAACAGTACATATATTCTTTTCTTCAATAAATAATAAAAATAAATATTTACTTCACTGTGAATTTTCTTTACTTTCTCTGTTTATCGATATATATATTTATACATTAAATTTTAATAAAATAAAAATTCCTTTCAAACCTATATAAATATTTTAAATTAAAACAGAACTGCTTTTAAATATTTTCTGTTGTTCTTTTAAATCCTTATTTTTTTCTGTACCTATATATAAATTGGAAAAAAAAACCTGCATACGTATTTCACTGAAAATAATTTTTTTTTCTTACTTTTGCATATGTATAAACATTTATACCACGCCATCACGACCAGAACTGAGCCACTCGTCTACGCTTCTAATCCTCCTGGTCCGATCCACTCTGATGCATTGACGATGACGAACAAGCCTCGAAACCCACATCGACCCAAACAGCTCCTAAAACCCTACTTAGTCGTCGACACACCAACACAGCCATCTATAAATCCTTCAAGCATTTTTCCCTCGATCCTCAACACTCCAGCCTCCTCCAGCATCAAACACGATGAACAATTCATCGCCGATTATCGGAATCGACAAAATCAAGGTTTTCGTTCAACACGAGGAATCTTGGCATAGCCAACACTAAAAATCTTGATTTTAATATCAAAATTCATTATTTTCACATGCGAATCGAATTTTAAAATCAAAACGTGAAATTGAATTATTCGATTTTCTGACTTAAGTTTGATCATCTCTGTAATTTCACATTTTCAAAATATTTACCAAATATTTCCACATGAAACTATTTCTAAAAATGAATTAACATTCATACAATCATCTTCTTTTTAATGATCATAGCCAGAAAAAGATTAGAGAAAGAGAAATTGATTTTTTTTTTTTGAATCTTGATTAGCATGTTAATATCAAACAGAGCCTGTATATAGGTATACCCAGACATGTACAGGTACATGCACATAGTACTTCACTATATTCAAACAAAATTCATTCATGCAAATCATATTTTCATTATCACTACATGGATTTATCACGTGCATTAAAGAATAAACACATATTTAGATTTTTAAAAGGGTGTTTACTCACTTGTATTTGAAGACAGAGAGGAGAGCCTATTTCCTGGATCTTGATTTTGAATTTGAATCTTCTTTATGTTTGAGTTTGGACTTAAATCTTGATCTTCTCATTGATTGAGTTTGAACTGAATATATTTGCTTTGCTTCAGTTTTCAGTTAAATTTGAAGTTGTAAAATTTTCTAATTTTATTTTGGTTTCCAGTTTTTATCTTTGCTTTTATTTCCAAATGAAGAAAAGCAAGGCTTTTGCTATCTATACAAAAGTTATAAAAAGAAAAGAATTTATCTTGACACTTGGTATTTGAATGTTATAATTAGGCTTACACTTGTCTTTTTGCATGCATTCCTATTTATTTATGTTTTAATATTCTGTTTATATTTTAATTTATACATTTTCTTTTTACTTATTTGATATAATTTCAAAGAAATAGTTATAAACCTAATTATTTATTCTTATTTTAACATAAGCTATTTATAGTATAATTAATAACTATATATAATACACTAGTGTTAAAAATTATATTAGAAGGCTATCAAATAAATAATTATATTTAGATACGTATATTTTTCAGAATTTACTTGTTCAACTCATACATCAGTATTTTAAATCTAGTTAATTATCTAATTATCAGCTGTCCAAAGATCCGGGTTATCACATTTTTTTGAATCCTGATTCCATGGTGTAAAATAAAGGATCATTAATTAAGTAAATAAAAGGATAATTACTCAAAGTAATTAATTAGAGAATTAATTGTTTAATGTAAGGATTAATTAATTAATGTAATTAATTAAAGGGTTAGTTAATTTATGTAAGTAATTAAAGGATAGTTAATTACTTAATGTCATTAATTAAGGTGATTAATTAATGGAAATTAAAGCAATTGTGAATCGGTGAATAGAATAAAAATGAAGATAAATATATAGGATGTACGTATATTATTCTATTCGCATAATGATTTGATCCAGATTCGAGCATAGAATTTCGAGATAGTATATCAATCCGAGTTGGGATTTTTCACTCGATTTTCAACGGCGAACCTTGGATATGGATTTTTGATTGATTTTGGAAATTCCCTATCATAGTTATGGCTATGCAAGGAGAATGACGGTTTCTGATTAAGAAACCAGATTTGAGTCCGCACTAGGAAGATGGGGAGTGCGACAAAAATGGTGGTTTATTTTATATAATAATGTGGTGGTGTATCGACGACGAAGTTGGTTTTTAGGAGCTGCCTGGGTCGACATGGGTTTCGAGGAGTTTTTAGTCGACCAGGTTAGGTTCCAGTATGTGATCGATCGGCTCCATTTTGATTTCTTGGTAATTTCGTCGATCTGGGTGGTCAGGATCATCGGCGCGAGTGACTCGTGGATTTTCAAGTTTGGTTCGGGTATTTTTGCTATGGGATCGGGTTTTTTTTGCAAGCTAATAAGTTTCAAAAACAAAAGGAATGTTTGGATTAATGTCTCTAGTCGGATAAATTGTGATGTTCGGCGATATGATATGTTTAGGTTGATGGGTGACAATGTGGGTTATTTATTAGTGATGAATTGTTGCGTAAATTGACATCCTGTATATAAATTTGAAATTGTATTCACTTAAACAACTTATATTAGAGATGACATTGGATTCGAAGAGACCGGGGTCGGGTATCAATAAATACCCGGAACCACTTCGATTTGTAATCTACAATAATTCTTTATAGACTTGATCATAGAATCTAATAGGCTGAAATGGAATAAATTAAAAAACATGGCCTTTTAAACTGAGTAGCAATTCTTAGATACTGTTTTGTAATTAGTGATTGACTATAACAAGTTAAGAACACGTAGAAAGGTACGAGTTACCCCGGGATTTCAAATTATGTATTATAGCCCAGCATTTTCAAGTTATATGGGTATACTCACGCTGGTTTCCAGCCTGACTTGGGTGTTACTTTAATGTAATACTCGGGTCAGGCCGAGAATTATAGATTTTCAGGTTAGGACGTTCAGGAGCTCAGGAGGCGAGCTGAATGGCAGGAACGTATGGAGTATATCCCACTGTGTGTTATTGTTTGTATTCTGGGACAAGTTAATTATAGTTGTCCAGTTTATTTGTGAATGATTGTACTCTAATGTATTGAATGTAAATTGTTATAGTTTTCTTTGTATAAATGCTATTATATTTTGATCCGCTGTGAATGTGAGATTTTGTGTTGTGTTTCTGTTTCTTCTTCTACCTCTTTTCTTCTTTACCATAGCAATCTGGGAATTCCGGCGTTCGATTGCTCGGCATTTCTACAGTGAACGTATTAATGTTGAATTTTCGAGGTTGAAAATTCTGCGTCGTTACAGGTTTTGATGACAACAACCTTTGTAACTTATTTTATTATAACTTATATACTAACACTATTGTCTAGATACACACATATATATATATATATGAATGTTATTATGCAGGATATATATAAGGCAGGTACTGATTCTTGAAGACTGTATAGTATAAAGATCAAGAATGAAGAAATCAAGTTTGAAGACTCATGAGTATCAAGATCAAGATTTTAAGATAAGTGTCTTGTTTTTGTTAAAACTTCATAATAGCACGGAAATCTTCATTCCAAATTTCATTTGGGATGGAACCCATTTCTACCTTCTTAGTGGATTACAAACCCACGACAAGTGGCTTACAAACCTATGACAAGTGGCTTACAAACCCACAAACATCTTGCTTTTTTACAAGTTCTCGAGTCTTGATGTGATGAGATATTCTGCAGGAAGAAGCTTGCAAAACTATTTCAAAATGGTTTTTCAAAATGATTTTCAAAAATGGTTTTCAAAATGTTTTAGCCTTAAAAATTATCTTTTCAAATGAGTTCCAAAAAGATGTTTTAGCCCTAAAATATTCTTTGTTTTTGTTTTTAAATAAACTCTTGTTTGAAAAACTTCATTTGTTTTTAAAACTATCTTCTGATTTTTAAATATTCTTTATAATATATATACTTGAGATTTAAAATCAAATTTATATATACATTCTAAAAATATATTTTTCTACTCTTCTTTATTTTAAAACATAGGAAAATTAGTTTATTTTACTCCATAATCATTTTATCTTGTTTTCCTGTCAATGCCATTTTCAAAACAAATTTTACATTATTTTTAACTAAGGGATGTCGACATCATGGGTATCCCATGTCGACATGGTGGCCGTTGAATTCGAAAGTTTCAATTTTCAAAAGAAGTGTCTATTCGTTTAAATCTCTTCACGAATGATTATGACCATCGGTACTCTATAAATAGCCTTCACAGACGAATTTTTTTAACTAACTATTTTCTTATTTTCTTCTCCACAAATCCATATTCTAAAAATTTCATATTTTTACGATCGTGCCGAAATTCTGCTTAATTCTTAAGTGAATCAAATTGTAATCTCATTATTGTTTGATTCTCTATCCTCTCTCGAAGATAAAAGTGCTATTCAATGTTATAGGATCAATTTGTAATCAAAAGTTTACCGAGTCTCTCTATAAGGTGTGGTTGAGCTTGGAAATCAATTGGGTGATCTTGTGTCCCATAAATCAAGAGAGTTTGCCCTGGACTCGTGAGACAGGAGGGTACATCAAGGCCTTTAGAAATTGAGGGTTGTAATCTCGACATTGGTATAATAAAAATCTGTATGAGATGCTGCCTTGGTATAGGACTGGATTTAGGGTAACTCCGAACCAGTATAAAATCTGATGTGTTCTTTCCTTTTACTGCTTTTTATTTACTTTCTGCATCTGCGTTTGATTCTGTGATTGTTCTATGAGTAAGTTCTGCATTTGTTTATATCATGATTTTTAAATTAGTCCATATAAGTCTTAGAATCCACTAGACACTATTCACTCCCTTCTAGTGTTAAATTAGCCTTAAGATCCTTAATCCACACTCCCTTTCACGCGTGTGGTTTCCGAGGACAGAACAATACGCAATATAAAGGAATCGAGAACATGGAGTCATCAACGTAGCGATACAAATATAATATATCACATAGGTCTAAGTGGGATGCAAAAATAAGTCAATTTCCCATTAATTCTCAAATACATATGTTTACACCAAAAGTTGACACAAATACCCAAAGATTAACAGAACAAAATAAAATGAAGAAAACAAGTTGAAAATAAGGAAAAAGAGATCACACGGCAACATGATGGTTCGGCTAATCAAAGGGCTACGTCCACTTGAACTTGGTTTATGTTTAAACTAAGTTTTACAAAGTTGATCTTATGGTTTGGTAGCTATGGATCGGTAATGATCCTTGAGAATATATAGAAAGTATAGAAATTTGTTAAACAAGCCCAAATTCCCTTAAACAATGCCACTCCTCCTTTATTTATAGCTGTAGGTCAATGGAATTCTCTCCACCATGTTCTTGCTTACGTTCCCCATATCCTAAAGGAGCCACTCCCAAAAGATCATGGCCAACTCATTAATTTTCAGGAACGATACCAAACCATGCCCCATGGATTGGTAATGATCCATAATATTGCTCTATGATCTTTCTTCGGTCTTTTTTGGATGTTTAGTTGACTTGTATCTTCGTATTTTACATTTGATTGCATTGTTATGGGCTTGAACTTGAGTGAATTCCTTGGTTCAGAATTTGGGCAAAAGCAGTTGACTTGCCATCGATCGTTTGGTTCAAGAGTAGTGAATGAACCATCTTTGATGGTGTGCGTTGTTTATTAATTACTAAGGTCTTCCATGGAATGAACTTTGAGGTGAATTTGGACAAGAGATAGGGATCGATACCGACCTCTGGTTATGGATCGATACCGATCCAACTTGACTTGATTCTTGGACTTTTGGGCTTGGTGCTTGGAGCGAGTTGATGTTTAGGTTTCTCTTGAAGGTTCTTGGCATGTTTATGACTTTACATCTTTTTCCACTTGATAGCTAAGCTTGGTAGTTATTGCTTTGGTTTCCTGCTTAGTTATTCTCCTACTTGAATAATCTAATTTGTCCGAATATGGCTTTTCTTTGGATCGAGACAAGCTGCATGTTCCATACTGTTGGTTCCACATTTTGTTCTTAATAGATGCTAACCTTCCTTTAAATCACTTTCATGAAGCATTGTGTCTTTTACCAACTGCTGCATTATTTCAAATGGTTTTGAATTTGCAGCTCTTAAGGTGTATAAGAACTTGAACATGTTCTTCGAGTTCGCCAGTCTAGCTTTTGAAAATTTTCAACTATTTCCTTCTTTGAATTATTCAGGTAGGACTCTAATCTCATGAAATTCTAGTTGTCCATTATCATGCATATTTATACACGTATACAAAAATATATTTATTTATCTTAAATTTAATGATTATCACTATATATATATATATATACATACATATACATATATATATATATATATTGTGGTTTAAAGGTTCGGTACCGATCCGTGAGCCATGGATCGGTACCGATCCATGGTGCCTGAAACATAGACGATTCCTTTGCTTATTCGTAGGGGTCGGCCCACATATAAAGAAAAACCCACACTTGCCTCAATTTTACTTGGCATTTCTCTTTTCTTTCGAGTCTTCCCTATTTGGGTTTGCCATTGTCAAATCTCACATTGCCGACTCATCGCCCCGAGCAATTGCTGCTATCCTTCCTTGTCGTCTTCATCACTGAGGTTCCATAATCAAAGTCTCGAGCGTTGAACTTTTCAAACAACTCGGGATTTAGATCCAAATTCTATCAAATCAAAAAGCCTCAGCTGGGTTGCATTGATTGACGACGTTCGTCGTCGACTAGAATCGTGACCATGCTTGAAGGTCAATGGAACCCCATTTTTTTTCCCCTTTAGGGATCGAGACCGACCTTGTACTTAGGATTTTAGGGATAGAGATAGGACTGTGGAAGTGGTGCCTTGGAAAACTCATGGTATTACTTGAAGAAGAGAGGGTTTTTCTCGGGCATGACTCGAGTTCGAATTTCCAAAGCTTCTTGATTTGGCTTCAAGTCTTAACCACGGCGAACCCGAGTTTTTAAAAGTTTACCAGTTGTAATAGATGCCAATTTTCAACAACTCTCAACCAGTCATCGTTATTTTCAATTATTTTAAATATCGCAGGAGGATTTAATCAGTATGCCAACAGGCTTTGACATGCTAAGTTATCCCATTATGTGGTAAGAGGTATACTATACACAAAGTTTTCAAATTAAAATACAATGAGAATGTTTTAACAATTAATCATGTTAATAATTTATTTTTTATACTGAGAAACTTGTGTGTAGTTAAAGATTATTTTTTATATTTAATAATTTATTATAGTTAATTATTAATGATTAGTAAATTACAGGTAATACTTTATGATTTATAATTAATAAATATAATTAATATTAAATAATTAATAATTAATATTAAATTATTTATAATTTATAAAACGATGGATTATATAATTAACATTTTGTAATTTACTATTAATTAATGATTATGAATAAATAATTTATAAATTATAGTTAATAATTTATTATAATTAATTATTAATAAATAAATTATAGTCAACGATTTAAAACAATAATGTATAAGTAAAATCTGTAAAATATAATATATATATATAATTAATATCTAATAACTTAAAATAAAGTTTGTTGGTTCTTCTTTTGTAATAAAGATCTTTAAAAATTAGTTTTTCATGAAAGTTGCAGTTTAGTTGCTTTTAACAACTATTAATATTTAATAGTTGTAATAATGGCGTTTAATTTCCACCTCTGATTTTAATCTGCAAATTTGAGAGTCCGCTCTGTAATTTTCATTGGCCGCCTATCTGCTCGTTCGTGCATAAATCTTTTATATGTTTTTTCTCAGATTTGCCACTGCTACAAAATTAGGGTTTATCTCTTCAATCCTTCTCTCTACTTTGGACAGACCAATTTCACGATCAACCTTTTGAAGCCGGTCATGCGCTGCCATAGCCATAGCGTTCCCTCCCTCGCCTTTATTTGTGCACCGTCATAACCAACACCTCCCTCCACATCTAAACCAGGTCCCCATCAACCATCGCGACCTGAATCATAAGCTCAACCACATGAATCGTGACCTAAATCTTTTCGCAATGTCTTCTCCCAGAATGATGATTTGAGGCGACCTGAATATTTCGCCAAGTCACTTGGAAGCAGCAAAGGCAGCGATTGTAGAACCAATGATCACAAACCCATGGTAAGCACGCAAGTGAATACGCTCTCTTCTTATGATGTTGATACCCTTTCAGCTTAATGGTAACCATTTCAAATAAGTGATTTGGAAGTATTATACTTTTAAGTTAGACTATATCTGTTTTTTCTTTTCTTTTTTCTTTTTCTTTTTTGGTTTTTTCCCTCCCCCTCCCTCGTGTATGTGTGTTTTTATTTATGCAAATTATAGTGTATATGTTTACCAAGGATAGCGTTGTTGTGTAACTAATTTCATATGTTAAACATCAATAATACTATCATCAATAATGCTTGATTCAAATTCTAAATAATGCACACAATACGTTTTGATTATGCTAATTTTCTAGTTCATCTGTAGTGCACCTTACATAATTTTCTCATAATAGCTAGGTTCCTTTCTCAAGGGGTGGCTTAGAGTAGTATTCAAGTCAAATATATGGTATTTAAAAGCACTTAGTAATTGGATTCTTAATTGGCTTTTTGGGTAGCCTAACAACTTTTAGTGGATGGAATCAGAAAATTCTTAACTTGGCATCTACAAGTCACTGGACTTGTGTTATAGTTTGCTTCTTACTGGGTATAGCTGTTTTAAACTTCTAAGTTGAAATTATTATGTAATATAAATCTCATTCTTATGCAGCTGAAAACCTTACTTAGTTTTAGTTATATTACAGGTATGCTTATCTTAGATGTGAGTATTCGACGAGGGGATGAATCCGTTTAAGGCCTTAAGAAAACCCTCTCTAGAAAATTCAACAGAAATGAGACCTACTTTGAACATATGCGAGTAAATAGTCTCAAAAGACATGAATGTGGCAGTTATGCTATTTTTCCTTGTTGTGCTATGGAGTTTGAGTGGAGCATATGCCATGAGAGAAAGTGATTAAAGAGGTCGTATGTTTCCAAATATTGGAAAGGAGTTGAGAATTAGAGTGCCTATGAGAGTCAGTTATCAAGAGTTTGTTTCACAGACACCATGCACTAGAGTGATTAAAGATGTTTTTATTGGTGCAGTAAATTTGCTTCCTTATGCTGTTCCTTACAAGTTTGTTGTATTTGGGAATGGTCATGAGAATCTTCTTTTCGATGATTTAGTGAACGCGGTTGTTTCAGACGTGAGTATGAAACACACACACAACAACAACAAAGTCATTATTCCCAAACAAGTTGGGGTCGGTTAGAGATGGAACTCAAAACTAAATAACAAAATTAATTTAAAGGATATAACAATAACAATAACAATAACAATAGAAATAATAAAATAAAGTCAAATAAGTAAATGAATGATAGTAGTAACTAAGTAAAATAAAAATAAAGATAAAAATACATATATATGTATAATAAATAAATAAATAATGATAATAGTACAAATAGTAATAATAGTGCTGATAGTAATACCAATCAAAGACCAAACACTGCATCTTAGGCTCCTTTTCCCTAATCCTATAATATAAAACTTACAAAACTCATAGCTCATACGTGGATCGTAACTTCCACGCGCTTCTATCTGTTACCAGCTCTTCGGATATATTCCAATCCTTCAAATCCCTTTTTACCACTTCCTTTTATGTCAACTTTGGTCCTCAATTGGTGCTACTCTAAGTTTTCCACGTATATCATCATTTCTAATTCGGTCTCTTCTTGTATGACCGCAACTCCATTGCAGCATACGTATCTCAGTTACATTTATCTTCTGGACATGTTGGCTTTTAGTAGGCCAACATTCTGCACCATACAACATCGCATGCCTGATTTTTATTCTGTAGAACTTTCCTTTAAGTTTCTGTGAGACTTTTCTGTTATAGAGAATGTCAGACGTTTGTCACCATTTCATCCATCCAGCACGAATATATATATTAGTTTATTGATTACGTTATCAGACACAAGTTGCATGCGTTTACAACACTATTTTCATTTTGTCATAGAAATTTGATGTTGTTATGGGTTATATATCAATTACAACAAACAAGGCAAAGGTTGTAGACTTCATGCAGCTATTTATAGAGCCTGCACTTTTGATATTGGCACCTGTGAAGAAGAAAACGTGAAATACTTGGGCTTTCTTGTAGCCATTTGCAGGAAAAATATGGTGTGTCATTTATCTTTCCCTTCTTATTATTGGTGTTGTTATATGTATTCTTGAACATAGGGTCAATGAAGAGTTTTGAGGCCCTTTGAAAAAACAATTAGTAACCACCGTCGGTGAGTTTATTTGCAACTCTGTAACCTCCAGTTATATCATTTTCTTTTGTGGCATGAATAAACCTTTTTTTTTCTCTTACTAATATTAATATCGCAGTTATTTTTATTATCAATGATTTTTATTAGTTTATAAAGTGGAGTATAATAATTGTACAAGTATATGCATCGGTTGTGATATCATGCTGCTGTAATGAATGAAATGCATAAGGCAATGCTTTTGAAGCATATCCATGCATGCTGCATCTCATATACGGTTTTAATTCTTCGCTTAGTGATGTTAATGGCTATAAGAACTATAAAGATATTTGTATTGAAGACAATAAATATTGTTTTTTATGCAATAGTATACAACTACTATGCAGTCTACATTCATGATGGATAATTAGGCACCTCTGTATTATTTCATTTGGAGGCAAAGCTTATGTTCTTTTTGTGGGATAAATCTGTTACAATTTTTTGGTAGACTGCTATTCTTAGTACTGGTATAAATTGCACGATACGTGCATCTAATAGCTAAAGATATTTGGTTTTTATTTAAAAAAATTAATAGATGGATATGAGATATAAGTGCAAAATCTTTGATGGTCACAGCGCTTTTATTTCAAATAGTTGTTGGTGGTGTTGGTTGCAAATTGATAGTGAAATCCGTTGATGGGTGGTCGCAAAGAGGGCGGTGGTAGAGATAGTTCACCAAGAAACATAATTACGTTGCATTGCTAATCATCCGATGGCAACATAAGCATATTATAATAATACATCAATATAATTAATTAATTAATTAATTAATTAATTAATTAATTACAAATTGTAATGGATGCGGCTCGTTGGAGAAGACGTAGAAATCGCCGTCGGTGTTGAATTCATTTCGGTTAGTGGACAATCGACTGATGTAGTTGCAGTAGTGGAGGATTGCATCGATGTAGTTGAAGTAGTGGAGGAGGGCTAACATCGTTTTGGTGGACTAGCAAGCGGATGGTAAAGGGGGTGACATGCAAAGGGTAGTTTGGAGATTTCAAAAAGACACAGTTGATTCTAGTTCATTGAATTATCATTATTAGTAGAAAAGATAATTCTACTTTGCAGGTTTGGCCTTTTAACTTTGTTTTTTCATGCGAGTTATGATATTTCATGCGAGTAAATATGTCTCAAAAGACAATAGTGATTAGGGGGATCCAGTTGCGGTTACTGGGGTGTCTGAGCACTGTCTCGACCTTTACTGCTGAAGCATATACCATGAGAGAAAGTGGACATAGTGGAAGGCCTTTTGTCTATGAACTGGAAGCAGTTTGATTTACAATGGGATGTGATTGTAAATTTTGATAGCACTCCAATAGGAAGTAGCATGAGTCTAAAAAAACCTGTTAACTTTAATACAGTAAGTTTTTCCAAGCTAAGAATGAACATTATCAAAGTTTAAGCTATTTTTTAGTGGAATGGGCCTATATCAATATTTAATGAGCTCATTTTCTTGAATTACAAATAAAATTATATAAGATAGCTGTAGGGCTAGAAGAATTGGAAAGGGAGTGGAAGATTTACTGTTAGTCCTTGAGATGATGGTTTTGATGACAACAACCTTAGAATAGGATTATAAAATATAAATACTAACATTATAGTTTAGAAATACATGTATGTGCAGAATTTAACCATGCAGGTACCAAGAATGAAGACTGTACAATATAGAGATTTAAGATATCAAGATTGAAGACTCATGAGTATCAAGATTATCAAGATTTCAAGAATAAGTAATTTAATTAGGAATTTTGTTAAAACTCCTAGAATAGCACTGGCATCTTAAAATCCAATTTATTCGTGGAATGGAATCCACTTCGAGCCCGTTAAAGGGATGGAACCCTAAGTAGGATGAAACCTACGAAAAATCTAGTGGGACATTGTTTTGTATCCACTAACTTTTATTCAAAATGATTTTACAAAATTATATCTTATTTTCAAAATGATTTCAAAACCTTCCTTTTAAAAGAATCAAAATCATCTATCCTGGTTTTAAATACTTTTATCCTTAAAATAATCTTTAATTTCAAAATCAAATTATCCTTAGTTTTAAACTATCTTTTAATAATAATATATTTAACTTTTCATATTTATACTTAGATTTAAATATAAAATTATAGTAAAAATTTATATATACCAAAATATTATTCTCTATATTTATTTATGTATTTTAACTATAGTTAAGTATATTTATAAAAGTTTAAAATAGTTTTAATATAAGATAAAGTTATTTTCAAAAGAAAAACAAAACACCAAAATTTCTTTTGGGATGTCGACATACCCAAGTTACCCATGTCGACATAGCGTCAGTCGATTTCAAAATTTTGAATTTCAAAAGAAGTGTCTATTCGTCATATCCCTTCACGAATGGACATGGCTGTTGTTCTTGTATAAATAGGGGTTGTTTTCAACGAATTTATAATCATATATTTTCTGGTTTTCACTCCTCTTCTTCTTCCATATTTCTTTATACACATTCTTATCATTACTCTGCCGAAATCAACATTGAATCTAACTAGATCATTTCTAGTTTGGTTCTCTATCACTATCTCAATAAGATCTCAGTGCTATTCAGAGTTATAGACATCTTTGTAATCAATTTAGCGAGAAAAGGCGTGATTGTAGCCGTGGAAATCAATCAAGCGAGAAAAAGTGTGATTGTGGCCTTAGAAATCAATCAAGTTAGAAAAGGTGTGATTGTAGCCTAGGAAATCAATTGGGTGAACTTGTTGCCCGTGAAATCAACTATCTTTACCCAGAGGATTGTGAATCTAGAGGGTGTACCTCGTAGCCCTGAAATCGAGGGTGTAATTGTACAATTGCTTTTGAAAGGAAATCCGTACTTGTGTGCGGGACTGGATGTAGGGTAACTCCGAACCAGTATAAAATCCGGTGTATTCTTTACTTTATTGCTTTTACTTTATTTTTGCATCTGTGTTTGATTCTGTAATCATATCTGTGTCTGAATATTGCATGCATTGGTGTTCAAATTAACAAAAACTCAAAAAGTTTTAGTAATATCTTTAAACACTATTGACCCCCCTTCTAATGTTAATCCTAGCCTTAAAATCCGCATTCCGCATTCCTCACATCTACTTGATTGTGAATTCGGGAAGCATGACTATGATTGGTAAATTTTCCTTTGAAGTATTTTTGTTTGAGTTGTTTCTACATTTATTAATATTTGAATTTAGTAAGATTTTAATTTTCGTACTTAGTTGTTTATATGTTTGTTTATCGTGGATCAATTTATTATTTGGTTGATACATTTAAATTTAGGCCCGAAAAGAAATTACATAATTGTTTCAAATAGCAGTTAAAGAGGCCATCTATACTATAATATTATTATTGAGTTAGATTTCAAGAGCACACATGTCTCCTTCATATTTTGGAAAATGAATAGTCACGTTTTTAATTTCTTTCCAATTCAAATTTTAAAATGTGATAACTTTTTCTACATTAATTGGATTTAAAAATCGATTTCACTATTAAATCTCAAATTTAATATGTTTTCCAATGATATCCATTGTTGATAGCTAAAAATAAAAATTTTAAAATCATAGTTTTTAGGATTATTCATATTATTAAAGTTATTAAATCTGTTTGACTCTATTTCTTTTAACTAATCTATGTCGTTAATTGTTTTGAAAATTTCCAACCACTGATTCTACTTTCACAAATTGAAGTCAAGTCTGGTGAAATTCAACATTACCAAAATACAGCAACAATGTTAGATGGAATTAGCAATGGAACCAGAAAGCTCAAAAGCATTAAATACAATTATATGCTTCTTATTATATTGAATTTGCTTTGACTGTAAAAGAAATACAATTATATTCTTCACATTAAAATAAATATTATTGAATAATGGTTGTTAATTCCAACACTTCAGACATAAAATATGTATGCTTTAGATTTAGCATATTTTTCACAAGAATCGTTCAAAATAGAAATAAATCTCTTTATACTCTAATCTTATCATTTTACAATAATATGATACTGCATAATGTGTTCCTAGACATAGTCAGTTATGGAATCATCATCAACACTTGCGTTCTCATGAATCATGTCAATATTGCTTTTGGCATTTTTAGATCAATGGTTATATGTAAACCAAATGTTGTTACATGCACTGCTCTTATAGATAGTTATTACCGAAGCACCAAATGGAATCAACGACATCAAGTATTAAAGGAAATGATTGATAAAGGTATCTCACCAAATGAAGTTACATATAATACAGCTGATGCATGGAAGAACAGTTTATGCACACAATAAATTTATATGTGTATTGTGTGGAAATTTTATTTTTGAAATCATTTTTGCTCGATATTTTGCAGTTGTTTATCAAGCACCAATACTATCTTCTTTACTGTTTTCAAAGATTTATACATAAGTTTTAGACAAAATGCAAACTTATTTGAAATTGATAAAAAAAAGATCACTATTTCTTAATCAATGAACCATATAAATCATTTAAACATGTTATGATGATAAGAGGTTGAGTGCGGTCCGTATGCGAAGCACGGGTTCGCACTAGTGTTTATTATAACTGAGAGATGTTGCCTCTGGTTTATATGCACCTCTTATATTTAGTATGATATATGAATGTTGAATTGTACCATTCACCCACGTATGATTTCTACTCGCAGTTGGGCCAAATGATTTGATTTTCACCAAGTTTAAAGTTTAAACTATCTTCCCATCCAGGTAGCATACTCAAAACATTAAAATGCTTAGCACTTCGATAAACTAATATTAAGTAGATTTCTATTTGCTGGAAATTATATAGCAGTTGCACCAAGTAATCTTTGACTTGCTAGTCATCTACATGTACAGATTAAAAAAACAAACTTTGCATCAATCATTTGGGAACACTGAGGGCTCCTTCTCCACTTTTCTTTAGAGCCATTATGTAATAAATAATCGAACATAGCAGTATGCCTTTTCATTCCTAGGACTTATTTCATCTTACTTTGTATTATTTCATTCCAAATGTTATTGTATGCATTATAATCTCAACAAAGTAATCATTGCTTGTTCTATCTATGACCTAAAAGTTACCTTGAAAAAAAAAGTTATCTCCAAAGATTGACTTGTGAAAGGAGGGTTTTACACAGAAGTTCATATCATAAATAGAACATAAATTAAGACTAATTATCATTAATTTAGATATTGGCCAGAAGCCTCACATTAACATAACTGCTAAGCCTTCATCAATCTTGAAATAAGCATGATAAGTTATCAACTGTTAAGTGTAAAACTGAGAATGACTAAGATAGAAATATTGAAACAAATAAGAATAATAATGGCAGTAATAAGCCATCCAAACTTGAATACCAAAATTGTTATTTGAACGTTCAGTTCATTCTTTTTGACATCTCATTGTTATGTGTTTAAATCAACCTATTTTCTTTTGTGGTTCCTATTTGAAGAACTTCTACTTCGGCTCCATTGGTATATACACAAAATATCTACAGTCTAAACATTAGTGCCGACTAACATCTTATATAGTCTAGATTGTGAGTAATGAAAATCATAACACAAGCCTAAGGCTTAGCAAGCAAACTTTACAAGTGGACAACCTATTGGAAGAATGACTGAATTAGTGTACCTAACAGTAACATTACATTCCAATTATCCATTCATATTTAACCTGTTTGTTTCTTGAATAAATCTTGTGCACTTTACAGTAACATTACAATCAAATTATCCATTCATAATAAACTTTTCCCTTGTCTTCCATGCTGATTATTGCAAAAAAAAACATAAATGGTCATTATTGGTTCATACTCCACCAAAAATTTATCACCGGAATAACTTATAAACTGAAGCAAAAATTATAAAGGCAGGTGCAGAAAGAACTAATTTCATTTTTGACTAGAATAACATGATTGCAGCAAATGCGGTAAATCTATATTTAATTTTTGAAAGTTGCTATTTGATGTTAATATCTTCTTCTTTATGTATATTTTGCTCACTAGGTTAAGATATTTCCATTACCTGGGCTGACTATAGGTATCAAATCCAAAACTAAGCACAGAAATGAGCGAGTCTATATTGTGTTCTTATTTATCGCCACTTAAATGGTTTGGAATTATGAGAGCTATGACTTCAGGTTTGTGAAAACTTCACTAAAGCCGGTAGATACAAAGATGAACAATGTATGTGTTGGGCGTGTTTCCGCCTACCACCGAACCAACCCTGCTTCCTATGCATGGCCGAACCAGCCTCCACCGATCCATGCTACTACCGGTCCAACTCCATCTCCATGCTACTGCCGAACCAGCCTCCACCGGACCATGCTACTACCGATCCAACTCCATCTCCATGCTACTGCCGAACCAACCAACTACCGGTCGAAAGCCTCTCCAACAATCAACTACCGGTCCAACTCCATGCCCATGCCTAGCCAAACCTACCGAACCAAGCTTCATACACTCGCCACCGAACCACCTCTCTGCCGAACTAAACACTCTCCTCCATCACCGAACCAAGCTCCAGATAACCACCACCGAATCAAGACCGAGAAGGTATTACCGAACCAACACTGCCAGGCCAGATTGCATCAGCCCAGGCCCACCAGCAGCTATATACATCCAAGACCCCTACCCCCAACCTCACTCTATAAATAGAGGGGAAGGGGTACAACAATGGCAGACAAGTTTGAGAGCTCAAGCATGGAAGGAAATTTCAAATAACTTTCATATACTTGTATACAAAGCTTTGTACTTATAATCTAAAAGAAAAAGGAGAATAACATATAAAGTGGACGTAGGCACGTTCTGGCCGAACCACTATAAATCTGTGTGTCTTTTACAGTTTAGTCCATCTATTTCATATATTTGCATAAATCACCCAAACCATCCAGATCAACATATAATCAACTAAATCATACGACTAGGAGGTGTTTGCCCAATTTTCGTGCAAACATTTTTGGTGCTTTCATTGAGAGCGGAGCTCGAAGCTTCAGCTTCTCCCACTCAACCCTTTTTCTATCAACATCGATCATTGCTTGGAAAACATGCCTCCCGGACGGAAGAAAGATGCTAACAAAGGAAAGAACATTGCAACTAGCAGTATCCCAGATCCAGTAATCAGAGACCAAGACAATCGTCCAGGTCCAACAGCAAATTTAAATCAGGCAAATCCGACAGCCCCCGCTACGGAACAACCAATTACAAGGGCGGATCTGGACAAGGTTGTGGCTGAAGTGACTAACCGCTTCGCATCTCAACAAGAAGCCTTGATGGACCAACTCATGTCACGCTTAAGGGATGCTGAAGAATCCAACCGCAACACTGAATCGTGGGGTGAGTCCCGGTCTGGAGGATCTGGGAGGCGACAAAGGTCTTTCTTCTTCGAAGAGGCTAACAATAGAAACATCCATGGTAGGAGCCGAGCCCGGACTCAGCCCGAATTCCGACCCGAGGAAACACTTGGAACCGAACCCAACGGGGGAGGTGCCAGGAAGGAGTCGGATGTAGCTGAGCCTGTCATGCTACCTAACCATGAAAACACCAGTAGACGGGGCCGAGCTGGTGTCCGGCCCGAAGTTGGACCCGAGGAAGTGCTGAGAGCAGAACCCAGCAGGGGAAGATCAAGGCAAGGTCCAACTGTGGCTGACCCCAGCATGCCCCCAAAAGACCAGAGGCAGCCACTGGAGAATGTCAGGAGTGATAAACGATACCATCCTTACAGGTCATCTGGATGGAATCAATCCCGCAGGGAAGAACCAAACTCATTTTTATCCGCTCCAAGTTCTGATGAAAGGATGGCGCGATTGTTCAGAGAGTGCGTCCAACGGGAGCAAAGGGATCGGGGGATAGGTGCTAGGGTAACCAGCCCCTTCACCCGCAATATCGAAACTGCCATCACCCCCCGGGAATGGAAAATGCCAACGATGGAACCTTACAAGGGAACCTCTGACCCCATCGTACACTTACAGAGATACACCCAGCATATGCTTATGAGCGGAGCAACGGACGGAGTATTGTGTAAATGCTTCCCACTTTTCTTGGCAGATCTAGCTACATCCTGGTTCTGCCACCTACCCCAAGGGTCCATCAGCTCATGGGAAATGATGAAAGAAAAGTTCATCAGCCAGTTCCGCATTCATGTGGAACAACCCAAGGACGCTTATTCCTTATTTAATATCAAGCAGAAACCCGGAGAAACAGTGCAACAATATCTAACTCGATTCAACGCCGCGGCAGCCGCAGTCCAAGATGTCGACGAGAAACTTATCCTAATGGCTCTCTGCAGTGGTGTACATCCGGATACTAAATTTGCTAGAAGACTAACCAAGGAAAAGCCAGCTACTTTACCTGATTTCTTCCATGAAGCTGGAAAGTATATGAGACTTGAAGACGCTGCCACTGAGAGGCAGTCAGGGAAACATGCCAAAACAGCTACAGACAGGGTTCCCGCTGCAGCAAAGGATGTTCGGAGAAATGACTCTAGAGACAATGCTGGGGGCAAGAAGGAGGAAAAGCGCTTATATCGACCTGGACCAAGATTTGACTCCTACACTCCTTTGAATGAAACAATCGAAAACATCTTTCTAGCCACTCAAGACGAAGTTAGGTACAAGCGCCCCCCGCACAAGAAGGAGTCAGATAACGCACTCAAGTCTGGAAAGTTCTGCCGCTTCCACGAATCCCATGGACATGACACCAATGAATGCCACAATCTCCGGGACTTGATTGAAGAACGCATTAGAAGGAGGAGACTGGAGCGCTATGTAAAAAGCCAAAACAGGACTCCAGCCCGAAGGACTGCTTCCCACTCCCCCGAATCAACCAACTCGCGGACAGCACAGCGGGACACGAACTCTTATCATTTATGGACGCATACTCAGGATATAACCAGATCCCTATGCACCCCTCTGATCAAGACCACACTAGTTTCATCACTGACCGGGGATTGTACTGCTACAAAGTAATGCCTTTTGGACTTAAAAATGCCGGAGCTACTTATCAGCGCCTTGTCAACAAGATGTTTGCGGAACTAAAAGGACAAACTATGGAAATTTATGTAGATGACATGCTGGTAAAATCGAGGAAAGCCAACGATGATATAAACCACCTGGATGAGATGTTTCAAGTACTTCGCCAATATGGAATGAAGCTGAACCCTCTAAAGTGCTCCTTCGGAGTATCGTCGGGAAAGTTCTTGGGATTCATCGTCCATGCCGGGGGATTGAAGCAAACCCCGAACAAGTTCGAGCTTTGCAAGATATCAAGATACCATCCACTCGAAGAGAGATGCAAAGCCTAAACGGAAAAGTGGCCGCCCTAAGCAGGTTCATCTCTAAAGCAACCGACAAATGCATCCCTTTCTTTGAAGCTCTAAAGAAAGACAAAGGAAAGTTCAAATGGAATGACGAATGCTCGACGGCCTTTCTTAACTTAATCGAACACCTCCAGAGACCACCAGTACTCTCAACTCCAAATGAAGGTGAAGAACTATACCTATACCTTGCTGTATCGTCCCATGCTTTAAGCGCCGCTTTGGTGAGAGAAGACAACCACGCACAGCGACCCGTATACTTTGTAAGCAAGAGATTTACAGGGGCAGAAGCCAGATACCCTAAACTTGAAAAGCTAGCATACTGTTTGCTAATCACGTCACGGAAACTGCGACACTATTTCCAATCTCATTCCATCAGAGTTTTAACTGATCAACCGCTAAGGCAAGTACTTCATCGCCCCGACACTTCTGGGCGACTACTTAAATGGTGCATTGAACTGAGTCAATATGACATCACCTACCATCCTCGCACCGCTATCAAGGGGCAGGCCATAGCTGATTTCATTGCCGAATTCACTACTAACGAAGGTAAGGAGCAATCTGAAATAGCAGAAGATATCAAGTGGAATCTCTTCGTAGATGGAGCATCAAATGAACAAGGCTCGGGGGCAGGTGTTGTGATAATCACCCCCAGGGGAAGGAAGCTGCACTACGCCCTAAGGTTGGAATTCGCTGCCACCAACAATGACGCAGAATACGAAGCAGTGATAGCCGAATCAGAACTTTCCCTGGAGATTGGAGTCGGATCTTTATGTCTCCATAGTGATTCTCAACTTATTGTAAATCAAATACTGGGGGAATTCCAGGCTCGAGGAGAATGACTCACATCATATTTAAAGAAGACCAAGCTGCTGCTCAATCAATTGGATCACTATCTAATCAAACACATTCCTCGGGAAGAAAATCAGAAGGCCGACGAACTGGCAAAGCAAGCTAGCATGAAGGACGACACTGCTTCCCGAACAATAACCATCTCAAAGCAACTGGCCCCGAGTTACGAGCTAATGAATATGATAGCTGCAATTGAAGAGGAAACTTGGATGACTCCCATCCCGAAGTACTTACAAAGTGGCACACTGCCCGACGGGCGTAAGGAAGTCAAGAAAATCTTGAGGAAAGCTTCCTGCTACACGATACAAGAAGGCATCCTCTATCGACGCGGCTTCTCTAATCCCTTATTAAGGTGTGTCGCTGGAAGGGAAGCCAAGGAAATCTTATCCCACATACATCGAGGAAGTTGCGGAGATCACACTGGTGGGCAGACTCTGGCAAAGAAGATACTCCGATATGGATATTACTGGCCCACCTTAAATAGAGACGCCCTAGACTTCGTCATAAGATGTGACAGATGTCAGAAATTTGCTAAAATTCCTCGACTACCAACAAATGAAATTATTCAAATGACCAGCCCTTGGCCCTTTGCAATATGGAGAATTTACTTGATTGGCGAACTGCCAGTGGGCCGAGGTGGAGCCAAATATGCCATAGTAGCGGTACGGGGTTCCACTCAAAATCATATCGGACAATGGACTTCAATTTGACAGCGAGGAATTCGTCGACTGGTGCCAAGAGCACGAAATTCACAAAAGCTTCTCATCTGTGGCTTACCCCCAGGCAAACGGACAAGTCGAAGTTGTCAACAAAATCCTCAAAACCCTAATCAATAAGAAACTTGAAAAGTCAAAAGGCGCTTGGGTGGATGAACTTCCTACGGCACTTTGGGCCTACCGCACATCTTACAGAACATCAACAGGGCATACTCCTTTCTCTTTGGCATACGGATCGGAGGCCATGCTCCCAGTTGAAACTTTAGTGCCTTCCCACCGTTGGATCCACTACAACCCAGAAGAGAACGAAGAACTCCTCCACATGTCTTTGGATCTAATTGAGGAGAGAAGAAACGATGCAGCACTCAAAGCAGCAACTCCAAAGTCAAGCACCGCAGCTTACGAGAAGGATATCTTGTCCTCAAGCGGATCTTCCCACGCCCCGGAGCGCTAGATCCAATCTGGGACGGACCCTATGTAATTCATAAAGATCTCCGCAACGGAGCCTATATTTTGTCAACAGTGGACGGAGAGGTGTTCCAGAGGGCATGGAACATCCAACACCTCCGTCGATACTTTTCTTAACTTGTACTGCCCATATGAAGTGAATTAACAAAGAGAACCAGTGGACGTAGGCATTTTCGTGCCGAACCATTTTAAAAAATCTTGTCTCTTTTTAACTTGTTCCTTTATATCTTGGCTGCTTGTTAAGCTTTATCCTTTGCTGTTGAACAAAATCTTGTATAACGACATTTCCATTCTGGACACTTCACGGCGCAACCTCACCAGGACAAGACCCAACAGGTACTATGCGAATCTATGCACTCGCCAATGAGACACTTTTGCTCCAGCATCCCTCTGCTGCGGGTTAACTCATTGCTCGCGACTGCCCTCAAAGCCAACTGTAATGAGCCGATTATAAGCCATCAAGAAGGCCGACTATAGCCGATGGCAGCTCATTACGGCGTTCGGCTCGTCGGCAACTGTGAATCTACTTTAAGCCCCAACATAAGGTGTGGCCAGCCAGGGGTAGTTCACGGTTGACGATCGGCACCCATGCTAGCCGGCCACAGTAAATCGAATAATACCCACGATTACGGGCCATAATGGCTCGGGTAGTTACTGTACACGATCTCGGCTCCGATATGTCTTAAGTGCGGCTGTGGTAAAAAAGATAAACTCCCCGCGAAGGCATAAGATGGGTGACAAATGTCTCCAAGACCCATAGCTAGGGAAAGTGACTACAAAACCCGTTTGCCACGAACTTAAGCATATCGACGGCCTTCCGTGATTGGAAGTTTTACTGTTTCTCATATTTCCATTTCATTTAAAAACTTTTCTCCTATCCTATGTAACAGTCCCTAAAGTACAGGTCACAAAATAGGAGAACTCTCGCTTGTGGAAATATGAACTCACATCCGAATGACGAAACACTCAGCCACATTCCATACTCAGTCACGCATGACATTCAAAGCAACCCGCTACAACTAAAACACGAAGGGCGGTACTTTCTTCTCTTGTATACAAATATGTAGCTTTAATTTATTCACATGTCATATTGGCATTACAAGACATGAAATAATATTTTAAGCAGAAACTTAGCATCAAATACGATTGAGTCACATGCATAAACACGCAGCTGTATTTCTTATGCAACATATCAAAATGACAACAACATTCAAACATGACAAAATCAGCTTATTTTATGAAATTACATAAAGTCATTCTTTACAAATAATATAATTACAAGTTACATTAATGTTTCTGACTAACATAGACAGCAACCAAAATATGTACAAGTCAAGTCAAAGAATCAGAGCTTCGCCTCCATCCCGCTAGCCCTCCGGATCTACTTAACTGCAGGGTCAGAACTCCCCGCATGTACTCCAGAGGCCCCGTCTGCCCAATTCAAAAGAGAATTCATCAATAATCACGAAAGATAAGCAATCGAATCATGAAAAGGTTAAAAGGAAGGGCTTACCAGTGTTTGCTCCCTGATCATCGTCATCTAGCTGCACGCCTACCTCATCCGCAGCAAGCAGCCGCATGCCCTCCTTAACCGCCGCCTTCTCTTCCTTAGTGAATTGGGCCGTAACCACATCCATCCTGAAAGCCGCACCACCTTCCTTATCCGCATCGGCCTTAGCTTCCTCCAAAGCCCGGAGATATATCCTAGCCATAACCCGGGGATAATAGTCCATCCAGGACAGGTTTCCCTGCCTCCAAGTACGGAAATACATGTCCTGGAGCATCTCATCCATCATCCCCTCGTTCTCCTCAAACTCTTTCATCCGGGCCTCAGAAGCCGACAACCGTGCGACAGCAGCATCTCTCTCTAATCGGTATCTCGAGCAGTCAGCCTGAAGGGACTTCCGCATCACTTCCATCTCCTCCTTCAGCTTGGCCTGAGCAAGCTCTGCGGCCTCGAGCCTCCCAGATAACTCCTCTACCTGCTCAAGATCCGCTCTCCGAACCTCGTCCACCGTTGCGATGGCCATGTCAATTCGCTCCTTGCAAACAGCCTCTATTTTTCGCAACTCAGCCTTGCTAGCCTCTTCCATGATTTTCTTTAGTCGTCGGGAGGCCGACTCATGCTGGGATATCTGGATAGCCTGATCGGCAAGCTGTTTGGCCTGATCAGAAACCTGTAGCCACAACCGAATGTTAGCACTTCCGATTTCCTCCCCAGCCTTGGCCAGTCGAGCGTGATGCTCCATTAGCCTCTTGGTCTCCTCAGCCACCGGATCGATGTTTGCCTTGGCCTCATTCCCCATGGTCACAATCCGAGTAGTAAGCAAATCGAGATCTAGAGACTTAGCCTCATCAAGCACCCGTACCATGGGGTTGCGGGGAAGAAGATGCTCACCCGTGGCCTCGTCAAAAGAGATGTCCTAAAAACTTGGGTCCAGATCCGGGTGGCCGACAAATGGGTTGCGAACCAAACAAGGGTGGTCTATCGGGGTGACGGTTGGATTTTCGGACGGATGTGGGGAAGGCATAAGCTCGGTATCTTCCTCAGTAATATCATGGATAGGCTGGACTGGAGGCTGAGGTCCAGGTGAAGGTTCAAAGGAAGATCGCCCCCTCTTCCTCTTTCGCATATCTTCTTCAATAACTCCGAGAAGAGGGAGATGGTTAACCACATCTCCGGGACGGCTTGTTGACGGCTTTGGTTTGGCAGAAGCTTTGAGTAGCTTGTACTGTTCAAGGCGGTGCCGAATTTCTGATGTCTTGGCCACCTTACCTATTCCTGGAATAAAAACCAAGTGTTACAAACATGCATGAAACTATGATCCGAGAAATATGTTAAGTTAAAAGGAGTAGGAAAATGCGCTTATTTTACAAACCCTGAGGGGGAGTGGGATACTGCAATAAGTCCTGAATCTCATTCCAGGACGGGAGCTGGCCATAAAATATTACTAAGTCCTTATCATATGGGGAGTCTGCGAAAGTTAAGAATTCACCTTGAACCGCCGGAATCGCCTTAGCTGAAGGACCCTTAGAAGATGGATCGGCACCAGTCCCAGCCTTGTCAGCCTTCTTCGCCTTCTCCACCGAGGCTGATCCTTCCTCCAACCCCTCAAAAGCCTGGCGGAAGGCATCAGCCGTCCACTCCTGGATCTCCCCTGCCTGCTCAGAAGACAAAGCCCCGGCACCACTACCACCCTATCCTTCACCCTCTCCATCTCCTCCGCTCTCCTCCTCGTCTCTTTCCTCCTCTCCACCTTCCTCCTCTGGAATATCTGGGCATGTGCTAGGGGAGGGTCCATCAGACTTCTTGAGCTTCTTACCTCCGACAACTGGAGGTTTTGTGAAAGGCTTCCTCTTGCCACTCTTCGCCGCGACTCCTCCTTTAGCTTGAGCAGCCCTCTCTTCCGCCGTATCCCTCTGCTTGACCACGGACTGATGTGGCAGGATCAGGTTGAGCCCCAAAAGTGTAGCGTTCCTGAACAAGTAAGCATCCGACCTATTCCTTCCCGAAATAGCTTCTATTTCCGCTGCCGTCTGGACCAGGCGATCATTCTCCACGACCGCAAAACCACCTGTCGCTAGCAAATAAAAACACATAAGAAGAAGCATTGCAACCAGAACGGAAATTATAAATAAAGCCTTGACTTACATCCGTAGGTGAAGCGATGGACAGAAACGGAATCGTCCTTGACGAAAAACCATTCCTTCTTAAACATGTTGTGCTTCGAATACAAGTCCAGGACGGGATTGAAGGATACGGCCGATTCCAAGCTGCTGTATGGAGACCCCTTCTTGTAGCCCCTCAGATTATACAGATACAGGATCTCCCGGTTGGAAGGAGGACGCCCGTATCTCCTCTGAAAGATGACGAAAAGACTCACCAGAATGGCGTAGGAGTTAGGCTGGAGCTGGAATAAAGCCACCTTCAGGTATGTGATAAAGCTAACTATCCAGGCGTTGAGAGGCGGGATAGCACCACACATGCAATGATATCTGCTGTAAGCAAAGTAGCCTTCAGGGGGGTCATACGGCATCACTCCTTCCCCTGGCAATAGCATGCGCGCTCTATCAATCCCAAAGGAACGGGATATAACATCAAGCTGCTCCTCTTTGAGGGAGCTAGGAAAACAGCCGGGCGGAGAATTCAAGAGCTCCTGAGGGCCATATCCGTCCACTAATGACCTCGGGGCAGGTCCATGTCGCGCTGGTCCCGGCTGGACTGGTGGCGCAGCGGAAGACTCACCTCTGTCCGTAGATTTTTTCTTTTCTGATCGGGTTTCCACTTTGTGAGACATTTATCTGCAACACAAGAAAGTACATCGTTAGAACAGAGGACATAAACAAACAAGTGTATATAGTCTGCAACTTCACTCGAATTCAAAACTCAAAGGATAAAGGTTTTCAGTGTCATTCGGTATTTTGAGGACCACGAGCTCATTCGGTAAACCACAGCTTTCAGATCCATTCGGTACTTAAATACACCAATTTTGTTCGGTAAATCAAAATCTTTGAGTACATTCGGTAGTTCAACCTTAAAAACTCATTCGGCGGAAGAAGGCTTACCTGATTCGGCACTACAGTTGATTCGGCACTACAGTTGATTCGGCACTAAAATTGATTCGGCCGATAGGGTATAACGAAGACAAAGGGTCCATATTTATAAGCAAACGCGGTTGACCGGACCAAATGGTTCGGCGCATAGGTCCGAATAAGGATGTCCGAGCTAAAACAAAGCGCGACATTATGCTAGCATATGCCCCACTTTGGGGGGGAAATGTTGGGCGTGTTTCCGCCTATCATCGAACCAACCCTGCTTCCTATGCATGGCCGAACCAGCCTCCACCGATCAATGCTACTACCGGTCCATCTCCATGCTACTGCCGAACTAGCCTCCACCGGACCATGCTACTACCAATCCAACTCCATCTCCATGCTACTGCTGAACCAACCAACTACTGGTCGAAAGCCTCTCCAACAATCAACTACCGGTCCAACTCCATGTCCATGCCTAGCCGAACCTACCGAACCAAGCTTCATACACTCGCCACCGGACCACCTCCATGCCGAACCAAACACTCTCCTCCATCACCGAACCAAGCTCCAGATAACCACCACCGAATCAAGACCGAGAAGATATTACCGAACCAACACTGCCAGGCCAGATTGCATCAGCCCAGGCCCACCAGCAGCTATATACATCCTAGACCCCTACCCCCAACCTCACTCTATAAATAGAGGGGCAAGGGTACAACAATGGCAGACAAGTTTGAGAGCTCAAGCACGGAAGGAACTTTCAAACAACTTTCATATACTTGTATACAAATCTTTGTACTTGTAATCTGAAAGAAAAAGGAGAATAACATATAAAGTGGACGTAGGCACGTTCTGGGCGAACCACTATAAATCTGTGTGTCTTTTACAGTTTAGTCCATCTATTTCATATATTTGCATAAATCACCCAAACCATCCAGATCAACATATAATCAACTAAATCATACGACTAGGAGGTGTTTGCCCAATTTTCATGCAAACAGTATGTTAAGGTTCATGTTTTTGGTTAGCAATGTAAGTATGTTAATTATCATCTATATTGTTTGCATTCAGCTTCTTTTATATTAGTTTTTGCTTGAACAATAATGGTTCGTAATTATATTAAGACTTTACAAATGATGTGAATATAGAATTCGTTTTGGCTTTTTATTAATTCTTTTTGTATGTGTAGTTTTGGTTGTTTTATGATAATATTTATTAGTCATTAAATTGCTAAATATTGGTGCAGGTGTAATGTAGTATAGAAGCTGCAGCTAATTATTTTTTTATTTTGCATTTATTTTACAACGGTAAAAAATAGTTGCAAAAAATTAAACTACAATGGTTAATGACTGTTGTGGCTGGGGAATATTGCAAAGGTCTATGCCTGTTGTAATTGTGGCATATTACAATAGGCCACGTCAGTTGTATAATAATCTACTACAGCAGTCAGTACACGCTGCAATATCATGCTTTTTAGATAAATATTAGAGATTTACAACAGACAGTTACTGTTATAAAAGACCATATTACAAAGGCTTTAGAACGTTGTAAAAAAATGTTTACTACAACTGGCTTTTACAACGGTTTTAAAACAATGTAAAATCTTTTGGTTTACTACAACTTCGTATAAGACGACGACCGTAAGCCCATTGTGAAACTCCTATTACAACGGGTATTGTCCGTTGTGAAAAGGGTATTTTGTTGTAGTGCACATCAATGAAAAAGTGACCAAACAATCTAAATATTCAAATGAAGTTCTATCGTGCACTTAGTTGTGCCATAATCGATGATTCATGATTCGTTGCGATGATTTCTGATAATGGTCACTTCAAATATAAATTAGCGCTTGGATGGACTGTCCGCCCATCTTTTTCTCAATGATAGATTTAATTACACGACGTTAGATGCATATACCACACAATTTCAGATGCACATATGCTGCACAATTTTAACTGCACACTATTGCCCTTCGTCAATGTACGAGATCCGATCAATCGACGCATGTTTATATCTTTTGGGTGTGGTACATTGACTATACAGTGCTCTTTTTCCAGCATGAAGACAATAACTTTTAATATGCCTGATACCACTTATGTGTGAAGCTATGATAGTTGCGGATTGCAGATGCTCCTCGCATCTCTCCACTATGGTCGTAGGTCATTTGACATAAATATATGCCGAATCCAATACATAATCCAGTTCTACTACATTACTTGTAGCTAGACCTACTTCCACACCATCGATATCTCAGTCAATCGATTGTCAAGTGGCACATCCCTTAGAAATAACCCCTTTTGTGCCAGCTCGAGGGCCTGTAGTTGTGGCTGCCTTTGACATTGATATGGGCGATGCCATTGTTTTGAACAATCCCAAGGATTCCCCGACTTCGAAAGTTGATGAACCATCCCTAGGGAGGATATGTGAAAAACATTGTATTGCATTCAAAGATGTACTAGTTCCTACATGCTATTAATGAGCACATCTTCCACTCATAGGACATGTGGTTGCAACCGATACATGTGCATGGTCGGTTGCATTCCATCATCCGACCACTTTATTTGTATGATTCTATAATTTATGAAGCTAGCTCCAGCCCAACTACATCCGAATAGCTATGCTTTTTAAACAGCATGTGTATAATTTTCCTTTGCCATTTGAATCATGAACCCAGTGCTCAGTGTATCTGTTATTTATACAGCTTAAAGCCTCGAAGGATCTCCCTCACTTATCTTATTGGAACCTTCTAGGGGCTGTCGGATGGTACTGGGCTTTTGAAATAAGTTAAGTTACTTCAAAGATGAATTCTTTTTTGTATGTTGTCCGCCTGGCTTTGCATAAAGGTGGTTGTCTAGACGTAAGTCTCATTTTCACTTTCTTTTTTTCTGATATGGATGTCATAGCTTCACCTATTCACATCGTCATTTCTTGTGATTGTAGATAACTCAAGAAGGCTTAGTGGCATGGCCTTAGAAAGTACCCTTATGGATCTCTGTTAAGTCGCACTCGAAGAAAAGGAAATGAGAACGCTTCTCACTGATGAGAATCTGCATGCTTATGACTTGTTAGAGGAAGGTCGTAGTGTTAGTCGTATTTTGAAAGTTAGGGTGGATGATGATGCTAATGGAGACGATTCCTTACAATAACACTATGTTGTCGCGGGTGTTTATGAAGGTCATGAGGTGCCCCATGTTCTGAACCCTATTATCGACGCTGAAACAAGTCAAAAGGGAGAATATAGCAGAGATACGACCGGGCATGTTGAGGGAAGAGAAAGTGATGGCAAAAGTAATGATGATGCCGACATTGGCTACGAGTCCTATAGTAACAGGAGCAATGATGATCATGCATTCCCTATAACTCAATGACCCAAAATAAGGATCGTTTCATCTCGGATATATGTGCAACTTCCATCAACTATTATGGTAGCGATAATCTCCATCCACCTTCTGGGAATATATTTGGGTCCCTTGGGAGTATCCCAAATGAAATTGGGTCCTTTGGTCTCAGCAATATCAGCATTGAGATAATGGATCTCCTATTCATCTACCTGATGACATACCTGCTACTCATGCAAAGGAAATAACCCATGTTAGCAAGCTCCAAGTCCACGGTCTGTGGGGGGATACTAAGACACATTTACACTTACACGACACTACAATATTGCTCTATTTGCATTACGTTTTCGTCTAATTGGTGCTAATTTATCTGTGTTTCATTTATAGACTCTACGGAGCACAGGAATTTATATGACACTATACAAAATCAAGGGAGTAGATAGAAAAAAGCTTAGATCGTCCCTCCATTCCTGCAGTTCATACCATGACTCTGATTCAAGAAGGCATTCAGGTCGAGATTATGTGATTCATGATAGAGGTTATAGGCTCGTGAGCCATCTCCACTATGCAGGCCTCGTTCATTGAGATACTGATCACTCCTATTTCATTCCTTCCATTAATACAAACGACGAAATCCTCTCACTTGCCATGACGCTCTGTGCAGTCATATAGGATGTTCCCCTCTGATTCTCTTTATTTGAGATCCGATAAGAGGCCGATTGAAACCCCTACCACTACCGTAGAGATGGAATTCATTTCTAATCCTCGTTTGGCTACCATAAAACGTGCTTTTTTGAATATTTTCTTTGATTATGTCTTTTTTGTTCCTCAACTAAATAATATCCCTCTGCGGATCAGGTTTGAAATCGTGACGTATGTGGATGACGTATATGACTGGTACTTCAAGCGGAAAAGAATAACTGAGGCTATTTCCAAGGCCTCCTACAAAAGATAAGTGGAACTTGATAGGGTGAAACAAATGCAAGGACAAGACTAGAGCATCATCTCTCATTTTGAAAAGGAAGTTGAAGAGCTTAATGCTTCGGTGGCTGAGGCCAAAAGGAAGCTAGAAGACCTGACTAAGTTTGTCGAATAGAATCGTTTGAATTAGCAAAAGCAAGTTGAAGCTGCTCATCATAAGAACCATACTCTATTATTAGAAAATGAGAAGATCAAGAAGGTTGTGGAGGAGCAGGCCTTAGAAATTGCTCGGTCGAAAAAGTTGTTAGAAGATGAATAGAAGGAATAGGAAGGTACCCTCCCCCAGGCTCACAGTTATTTTGAGGAGTTGCTAGATGCTCGTCAAGCGAAAGACAACACAAAAGCCCGAGCACAGGGTGTTGAGGAGTAGGTAGAGGCCACAGAGAACATAGTTAAATCCGAGCCTAATCATGTCCTTGTGTGGTACAATGCAAACATCATCAAGTTTGGTGACTTGAAATGGTTGGATGAGGGATATCCCAGGCTTTAGCCATGGCCTGGGAGGAGATCATGAGATAGAAGCAAGTACACTTTGATGGAGTCGATGTCAATGAAGAGGAACTAAAACTCGACTTTTTGGATGTCGAAGACCTAGAAGCGCTCAAGGTTAGCAAGCACATCTTACACCTTGAACTGATTATTGATGACTAGAAAGATCTGGGTGAGAGTTCTCAGTTTGGTCTTCATGATTCAATAGTAAACACCACTACTCCTTTGACTTCAGAGCCGTTGATTATTGAAAAGATCACATCTCTTGCTGGCTCTACTGCTAGTTTTACTGCTGAGGCAGCTTCGATGCTTCAACTGTTTTTACCCTCGTTGGATGCTCAATACAACCCTAATGAGCCCTTACTTTTGAAGTTTCCCATCTTATCACCCATTTTGGATAGAGGCTCTAGTGGCACTCCAGTTCATGTCGAGTCCTTATCTCCTGAAGGCATATCATTAACCTTGCCCTTATTTGAGATGACTCAAATGACACCGGTCAACATCACTAATCTCTACTTTTATGTTTTTCACATTTATGTCAACCTCTCATTGTTCCACTACCCGATGGAATCTTAACATCCGCATTGTCCAAAGTTCTTCATTTGTATAAAAAACAATATTTTTCAAATAACTAACTTCAAAATCAGTTAATTAAAACCGCAAATTCAAAATTTTATTTGGAAACTTTCACTAAAAAAATTTCCATAAGAGATCAATACTTCCTTCATATTTACTTTTTCTTCCAAAATGATTTCAAGCTCGGTTCCAAAACAATCCGTTTTCTCTAAACACTCTTCTTCATTTTTTTACAATCAACTCTTTACTTACACTTTATAATTTCAAAACAAAATTCCAGTTGAAGGCTTATATGTGTATACTCATGTATCATTAACATCATATTACAAACACATTTACAGCACTCATCTAAGTCACAACCACATCATAGCATGTATACAATCACAACACCAAAAAGCATATTAATTTCAAATTCAAATATATCTACAAATTTAGCGATAATGTCACGCCATGAATTTCTAGTGGTCTACCTTGCCAATTAACTGCAATGTTGATCGTGTAATCAACATTGCCTCGCCATCGACTTCAGTTATCTACTGATGCTCGACGACTGCAATCACCACATCAAATATCTAACACAAAAAATAACTTTATTATTTTTCAAAACAATTCATTATCTCACCATAATAGTACTAACACTCGCACACACATGCATGCATGCATGTATGTATATGTGTGTATATACACATACTCAAGTCAAAACAGTGTAACAACCCGGTATTTGCATCAATTAATAATCGACATTTTGACGATTAATATTGTTGCAAATTGCCATTTGAAGTTTTTAAATTTGAATTAAAATTCTTTTACAAATTTTTAGTAAGATTGATGGGTTTTAACAAAATTTAATAGTGGTCCATGTTTTTTTTAATTGGGCCGTGAAAATTTACAAAGGGTTGATAACCCGTTCCCTTTTCTTCCATTTCTCTCATTCGTAACCCTAAAAACGAAATCACGAAAATAAAAATAAAAATGGTGGTCATTCCTTTTCTTCCTCTTCGACATTTAGGGCATCGCATGAACTGGGTCGCCGCTTCATCCCGATTGCTTTAGTGTTCGTGGCTACCCCTGTTCTCGATCGAGTTCAAGCTCGGCTTCTTCTAAATTCGTCGACAAGGTGAGTGCTACCACTCACATCTAATTCAACTGTGTTTCGGTATTTGATTTAATTCGAGGTTGATGTTCTTCTGATTTTAACAAATTTGAAAAAGATTTGATACTTGATACTCTCGGCATTGATTTTTGCTTGCCGATCGAGTGATTATTACTTTCGTCGATTGTTGGCTTCAGCCTTGCTTTCTCTGATGAACTTCGATTAGGTTGGTTTCGTAGCCACCACGGCTTGCTTCGCATTGACTTCGGTCACTTGTTTCTGCATATGTTGTATTCCATTTTGTTTACATGAAGTCTGACCCATTGTTGTTCCTTCTTTTTAGTGTTGTTTCACGATATGTGTGTATTCATGTGCACGTTGTAGACTTGGACTTAATTTTATCACTTGACTTCGAGTTTGATTACCCTGTAGCTTCTGGCTTCAATAGATCTTTACAGACATGTTTCGTTACTTGATTATTTAAGGTTTGGCTCGAGTTTTCTTTGCTTTTGACTCGGGTAAAACTTTGCAAGGCTTGGGTAGATTTTATTTACAGGATTTTTAAACCTGCAAATGTTTTGAAAAAAAAATGAAATGAAAGTGTCGAGTTGTACACAAGCTTGCTCTGTCACCTGTGTCTGCATATATGTGCATATATACATATGTTTGTGTGTATGCATATATGGGTGGATTGACTTGAATTGCAATATGGCACATTTGTATATAGGCTTGTTTTTGTTCACTGTATCCCTGTACTTGTTTGTGGTTTCCTGTACACTTTTGGTCTCTACTTGATGCTGTCGTCTTCAAGTATTTTTGATTGCCATATTCTCGGTTCATACCTGTATCATGCCCGGCCATTTCAACTGCACTTTGATCATTTGAACTTGCACTGCTTCATGTTGTCACTTGATCTGTTTCACTATGGTTTCATGCCTTGTAGTTGCGTTCCATTCCATGTTTGTGTTGTTGCATACATTCCTTACTGTCACTGCCTGCTGTTTGTGGTCAATTGCTTCGAGTTGTTAATCATCCTATTTTGCATTTTTGATACACCATTGCTTGACCTGTCTCATTTCCATACTGAAGTTCACTGTTGCATTCCATTTGTGTTTGCTGTCACATTGGGCTTGTAGTTGATGTAGCTCTCTGCATTTACTACTTCATGTATGGCTGTTCTGATTTGTTGAAGCTTTGAACTGTTTGCAACTTGACACTGTTGTACACTTGTTGTCTGCATTTCATATGCTTGCAACCTTGTTTCATACCCCTGACTTGTTTCACTGTCTTGATACACTACATATATATGTGTGTGTGTGTGTGTGTGTGTGTGTGTGTGTGTGTGTGTGTTCATATTTTAATTTTCATCTTACTTTGTATCATTCTTGAGCTCGGGTTGCTCCATTATGACCTGAACCTTGTTTGTTGTGGCACTGAACTTGATCTTCTGATGTTGTTTATGTCTGCATCCATTACTGCAATACTTGTTGCACTTTGGTTGTTCACCATGTTGCATTCATTGAGTAACTGGTTTTGGTCGAGATTTGATTCTTTATCATTTCATGTTGATTTTTGAAATTTCACTTAAGTTGAATCCAGTTTCAAAAACTCGGGTTTGACCTTGTGCTCGTGTCATGATTTTAAATATATTTCACCTGTGTTGAACCCATCTTTTTATTTTGGGTTTGACCTTGTGCCAGGTTGTATACATCATCACTGTAGTGGCAAGGCAGTGCACGCAAGCGTGAACTGCAGCCACACGGTTGCTTTTATGATATTCTATTTTGTTTTGATTTATTGATCTTTTGCATATTCCATATGCTATAGTGGCGAGGCAGTGCACGCGTGCGTGTACTGCAGCCCTACTCAAATTAATATTTTAATTGATATTTTAATGGTTTGAACTGTTTTGTTTATTCAATTCAATATTCTAAATTGCATTCTGATTTGGTTGAATTTGCTGATTTGTTGTTTAACACTGCTACGTGTTATATTTATCGTTATCCGATTTCTTTATTTAAGGATCGGATAGACGAAATTTATTGTGACTATCGTCTATTTATTATTTAATTATTATTGCTTCTGTGCACTAATAACTGAGTTTGAATTAGACTGACCCGAGTATTATTTTCTTTTGAATTTAATACTCGGGTCAGACTGAGTATTTCAGGTTGTAGATATTCTGCTTTGGGTTGCTGCTAGAGCTATGAAGTTCTTTCATATCTTTTGGAGTAGTCGTCTTCATTTGTAGTAGTCTGTATAATTGTATAGGAAGATATGTATTCATGTATGTTATATACGTTAATGTACATGTATTTGTAACTTCCTGAGTCGACTGTTGTAGTTGTATCATATGTACCGTGTCAAATGTATTGTAACTGATATCAGTTATTGTATATATGAGACTTTCTGTTTTATCTGTGTTCCGCATTTATATTATCTGTGTTATTATGATATATTTTGTTCTAAACTATTATGAACCATCGTAGTTCGTTTTATACTGGAATTGGGGTATTTCGATGGGAGAAAATAAATCAGAGATGAAAAATGAAAGAATATATATATTTACATACCACTCCTATCGAGATAACCAATACTAGTGTAAGGCCTAACTACTGATGGCCGCTCCTCGACAGCCTTATTCCCTGCGCTAGTTGACAGCATTACACCGTAGTGTTCTTGGCTAGCGTGGGTATAGAGGTGGGGCGTCACAGCTTGGTATCAGAGCCTGGGGTTTAGGACAAATATAAAACATGACTTAGATAGTACATGTGTTACAACTATTTGTCGATGTTTTATCTCTCATATTTGCATATGATTATCTTTGATTGTTAGGTATGAATTCCTAACGCTTATTCATGTGCATTTGATTTTGATTTCGTGAAAGAATTTTGGCTTCTGCCTCCGTTTGCTTTACGAACTCAAGTTTGGTTTTTGATGATGAGGATTTTGATTCTTGTGTTTTCGGCTTTGATTTGATTTAGCCGATGTTGATTTTGTTCGAATCTCAGCGATTTTGAACTTGATATTTTATGTTTTCCTCGGCTTGATTTCCATACGACTTCGGTCACTTTGTTTTTGAGAAATTGCTAAATTCTTGATTTCCAAGACTTTGACTTTGTTTGCCGTTGAATCCTTTGATGATGATGTTGAATCGTTTTGTACTCTATTATGGCCAATAATTGTTGACTTCAGCATTGACTTGATTTTTATTTTTGTGGAAGTCATCTATGCATTTATGCTCGTTTTGCTTCGTTATTCCAATTGTTAATCGGTTCTTCTTTTCCGATTAGTTGTTATCTCCTTTGTCGACTTTGATAACTTCTATTTCTCGAATTTTTGGGTATTTCTACTTTGATGGATTTAGAATCGAATTCTTTGGAATTTATTCACATCTTCGAATGTGAATTTTAGTGAATTGATTTGGTTTCCAAATTTAATCGATTCTTGTTAATTTCCCGGTTTGTTGCTATCATTTATTAGCAACTTTGATAACATTTTCTTCCAAATTTTTGTGAACATACCTTTTGATGGATACAGTATCGATTTCTTTGGATTCTATTCACATCTTTGTATGTGAATTCTTGTGATTGATTGTTCCTACAATCATTTTTGTGATTTTTCACTTTAAAAATATAAAGGTTTTCTATACTAGTAGTAAATATCAAAACCCTTTTCTCCAAACGATTTCAAAACTATTTTACTACAAAACTCTTTTCTTAAACCGTTTTCCAATCTATTAGTATATACTAACATTTACCTCACTCGTATGAGAAATCTAATTAAACGACTTAGTAAAACGAGTGGTATATAACGCTTGCGTTTACTTCGCCGGTTAATTCTTGGACTTATTCGATTGAATCTCTTGTGACAATTTTCTAAGTGAAGATTAACAGTTTGTTCGTAAATATTTAAGTTAAGCAAGTGGTTATGGGACATGAAGCTAAACTTTTATATTTACTAGCTTAATGTAATTGACACTTCTCGTTGATCATGACGATCATTTCATGATTTAGACTAGCAATAGTGCGATGTCTCTTTGTTGGCTTTCTGGTTAGGCTAGACACCACTTGTGTGATTTCATTCACACATACCTTTTTGCTTTTTGGTTAGCCTAAACACCATTTGTGTGATTTCATTCACACGTATCTTTTTGCTTTCTGGTTAGGCTAGACACCACTTGTGTGATTTCATTCACACATACCTTTTTGCTTTTTGGTTAGCCTAGACACCATTTGTGTGATTTCATTCACACATATCATTTTTGCTTTCTGGTTAGGCTAGACAACACTTGTGTGATTTCGTTCACACATACCTTTTTGCTTTTTGGTTAGCCTAGACACCATTTGTGTGATTTCATTCACACATATCTTTTTGCTTTCTGGTTAGGCTAGACACCACTTGTGTGATTTCGTTCACACATACCTTTTTGCTTTTTGGTTAGCCTAGGCACCATTTGTGTGATTTCATTCACACATACATTTTTGCTTTCTGGTTAGGCTATACACCACTTGTGTGATTTCGTTCACACATACCTTTTTGCTTTTTGGTTAGCCTAGACACCATTTGTGTGATTTCATTCACACATACATTTTTGCTTTCTGGTTAGGCTAGACGCCACTTGTGTGATTTCGTTCACACATACCTTTTTGCTTTTTGGTTAGCCTAGACACCATTTGTGTGATTTCATTCACACATATCTTTCTGCTTTCTGGTTAGGCTAGACACCACTTGTGTGATTTCGTTCACACATACCTTTTTGCTTTTTGGTTAGCCTAGACATCATTTGTGTGATTTCATTCACACATATCTTTTTGCTTTCTGGTTAGGCTAGACACCACTTGTGTGATTTCGTTCACACATACCTTTTTACTTTTTGGTTAGCCTAGACACCATTTGTGTGATTCCATTCACACATACCTATTTGCTTTTTGGTTAGCCTAGATACCATTTGTGTGATTCCACTCACACATACTTTCTTTTTGTCTGTGAGGGAGACTAGACCCCACTTTTGTGATGTTTCACCATCACATATGCGTTACACGTGTTGGTGAGTTTTCATGCTCACGTGTAGGTGAGTTTTCATACTCCCATTTGAGTTTTCATACTCTCATTTTGTGATTTCTGGATTTCTTGTGTAGTCTTCTGGAACTTGTGCTTCACCAATTTTCATGATTTCTATTGATAAGTTTTATCAATTTTTGTGCATTGGTGAATTCGTGTGTCATTAACTTGTTATGAATACAAGTTTAGGGTATGATATCCCTTTCTATCTTTGAAAAGATTCTTGTGACATTTTTTATGAATGAAAATCCATTGGTATCATATTTTGATGCCAATTATTTTGATGAGATTTTGACGTATTAACTTCTGTAACCGTCAATTTTAAAAATGGATTTTCAAGCGGTTATCCCGCGATGCTTATTTTGTTTTCCGTTTTTACGGTATTTTGGGAAGTGCAATTTCCTTGACGAAGTTGCTACGGATGTTGCTGCTTTAATCACGTGTTTTAAAAATTGTTTCAAAATATAAATCAAAATTGTTTTCAAAATTTTTACGATTTGCGCTTTCAAAAGAATGAGGAAGCGAATTAAACGTTTCAGTAAAATCGAGGACTATGACCCCTTTCTTTTGCTGATTCGCTTAATTCCGAACTTGTTCGTTTGAGAATGTAAATTATTATTTCTATAAAATAAATGAAAATTATTTTCAGAAGTTTTACAGTTTACGCTTTCAAAAGAATGAGGAAGCAATTTAAACGTTTCAGAAAAATCGAGGACTATGACCCTTTTCTTTTACTGATTCGCTTAATTTCGGACTTGTCCGTTTGAGAATGTGAAATGTTATTTTTAAAATACACAATTGTGCACTTTCAAGAAAACGATGAAGTGAATTAAACAATTTAGTAAAACTCGTGGTTATGGGTCATGTGCGTTTGCTATTTCGGTTAATTCCGGACTCGTTAATTGAAAAATTTGTGATTTCTGATTATCATTTTGATAATCGGATGTTGGTGATTTCTGATTTATCGTTTTGATAATCAGATATTTGTTGTTTCTAATTATCGTTTGTGATAATTAGATATTTGTGATTTGATTATCGTTTGTGATAATTAAATATTTGCGATTTAAGATTTAATTATCAATTGTGATAATTAAATATTCGTTTATTTGTGATTTCTGATTATCGTTTTTGATAATCACATATTTATTGTTTCTGATTATCGCTTGTGATAATTAGATATTTGAGATTCAATTATCGTTTGTGATAATTAAATATTTATGATTTAAGATTTGATTATCGTTTTGATAATTGAATATTTGCTGATTTGAAATTTGATTACCGTTGTGGTAATTCCTGATTATCGTTTTTGATAGTTAGATATTTGCGATTTTTGTTTTCTAATTATCTTTGTTGATAATTAGATTTTGCTGTCTCCTAATTATCGTATCGATAATTAGATATTGCTGTTTTGTGATTTCTGTATTCTGACTATCTATTTGATAATTAAATTTTGTAGAGAATTTGTGAATTTCTTTTATGAAATTAAAAGATTTCTTTGATGTTTATATTGTACTACGTCGGTGTACCGGCTCAATTTTCTGCTATGGATGATGTTTTCCACGTCTTCCAATTACGGAAATGCCTTAGGGATTTTCGATTTTTATTCTTGAGCAACCTTCTATTCACATCATTGCTTCGGGGGTGTAGCACATTCGAAATAAAGATGTTTTTCTTGCGGAAGTTCAATGGTTCTCAAATCCTAAGGATTGCACTTAGGAATCCAGAGAATTCATCGAGCAAACACGTTTAGGCTCTCTCTCACTCATGCTCTATATGGCGAACTTCCTTTTTTCAAATTTCGTCATTTTGTGATCATATGCTTTTATGGTTGTTACCTTTTGTCCATTTATTCCTTATGATTGCGAGGACGCGGTTTCTTTAAGGAGGGGAGTCTATAACAACCCGGTATTTGCATCAATTAATAATCGACATTTTGACGATTAATATTGTTGCAAATTGCCATTTGAAGTTTTTAAATTTGAATTAAAATTCTTTTACAAATTTATAGAAAGATTGATGGGTTTTAACAAAATTTAATAGTGGTCCATGTTTTTTTAATTGGGCCGTGAAAATTTACAAAGGGTTGATAACCCGTTCCCTTTTCTTTCATTTCTCTCATTCGTAACCCTAAAAACGAAATCACGAAAATAGAAATAAAAATGGTGGTCGTTCCTTTTCTTCCTCTTCGACATTTAGGGCTTCGCGTGAACTGGGTCGCCGCTTCATCCCGGTTGCTTTGGTGTTCGTGGCTACCCCAGTTCTCGATCGAGTTCAAGCTCGGCTTCTTCTAAATTCGTCGACAAGGTGAGTGCTACCACTCACATCTAATTCAACTGTGTTTCGGTATTTGATTTAATTCGTGGTTGATGTTCTTCTGATTTCAACAAATTTGAAAAAGATTTGATACTTGATACTCTCGGCATTGATTTTCGCTTGCCGATCGAGTGATTGTTGCTTTCGTCGATTGTTGGCTTCGGCCTTGCTTTCTCTGATGAACTTCGATTAGGTTGGTTTCGTAGCCACCACGACTTGCTTCGCATTGACTTCGGTCACTTGTTTCTGCATATGTTGTATTCCATTTTGTTTACATGAAGTCTGACCCATTGTTGTTCCTTCTTTTTAGTTTTGTTTCACGATATGTGTGTATTCATGTGCACGTTGTAGACTTGGACTTAATTTTATCACTAGACTTCGAGTTTGATTACCCTGTAGCTTCTGGCTTCAATAGATCTTTACTGACATGTTTCGTTACTTGATTATTTAAGGTTTGGCTCGAGTTTTCTTTGCTTTTGACTCGGGTAAAACTTTGTAAGGCTCAGGTAGATTTTATTTACAGGATTTTTAAACCTGCAAATGTTTTGAAAAAAAAATGAAATGAAAGTGTCGAGTTGTACACAAGCTTGCTCTGTCACCTGTGTCTGCATATATGTGCATATATACATATGTTTGTGTGTATGCATATATGGGTGGATTGACTTGAATTGCAATCTGGCACATTTGTATGTAGGCTTGTTTTTGTTCACTGTATCCCTGTACTTGTTTGTGGTTTCCTGTACACTTTTGGTCTCTACTTGATGCTGTCGTCTTCAAGTATTTTTTATTGCCAAATTCTCGGTTCATACCTGTATCATGCCCGACCATTTCAACTGCACTTTGATCATTTGAACTTGCACTGCTTCATGTTGTCACTTGATCTGTTTCACTATGGTTTCATGCCTTGTAGTTGCATTCCATTCCATGTTTGTGTTGTTGCATACATTCCTTACTGTCACTGCCTGCTGTTTGTGGTCAATTGCTTCGAGTTGTTAATCATCCTATTTTGCATTTTTGATACACCATTGCTTGACCTGTCTCATTTCCATACTGAAGTTCACTGTCGCATTCCATTTGTGTTTGCTGTCACGTTGGGCTTGTAGTTGATGTAGCTCTCTGCATTTACTACTTCATGTATGGCTGTTCTGATTTGTTGAAGCTTTGAACTGTTTGCAACTTGACACTGTTGTACACTTGTTGTCTGCATTTCATATGCTTGCAACCTTGTTTCATACCCCTGGCTTGTTTCACTGTCTTGATACACTACATATATGTATGTGTTCATATTTTAATTTTCATCTTACTTTGTATCATTCTTGAGCTCGGGTTGCTCCATTATGACCTGAACCTTGTTTGCTGTGGCACTGAACTTGATCTTCTGATGTTGTTTAAGTCTGCATCCATTACTGCAATACTTGTTGCACTTTGGTTGTTCACCATGTTGCATTCATTGAGTAACTGGTTTTGGTCGAGATTTGATTCTTTATCATTTCATGTTGATTTTTGAAATTTCACTTGAGTTGAATCCAGTTTCAAAAACTCGGGTTTGACCTTGTGCTCGTGTCATGATTTTAAATATATTTCACATGTGTTGAACCCGTCGTTTTATTTTGGGTTTGACCTTGTGCCCGGTTGTGTACATCATCACTGTAGTGGCAAGGCAGTGCACGCAAGCGTGAACTGCAGCCACACGGTATTGCTTTTATGATATTCTATTTTGTTTTGATTTATTGATCTTTCGCATATTCCATATGCTATAGTGGCGAGGCAGTGCACGCGTGCGTGTACTGCAGCCCTACTCAAATTAATATTTTAATTGATATTTTAATGGTTTGAACTGTTTTGTTTATTCAATTCAATATGCTGAATTGCATTCTGATTTGGTTGAATTTGCTGATTTGTTGTTTAACACTGCTAAGTGTTATATTTATCGTTATCCGATTTCTTTATTTAAGGATCGGATAGACGAAATTTATTGTGACTATCGTCTATTCATTATTTAATTATTATTGCTTCTGTGCATTAATAACTGAGTTTGAATTAGACTGACCCGAGTATTATTTTCTTTTGAATTTATTGTAGATATTCTGCTTTGGGTTGTTGCTAGAGCTATGAAGTTCTTTCATATCTTTTGGAGTAGTCGTCGTCATTTGTAGTAGTCTGTATAATTGTATAGGAAGATATGTATTCATGTATATTATATACGTTAATGTACTTGTATATGTAACTTCCTGAGTCGACTGTTGTAGTTGTATCATATGTACCGTGTCAAATGTATTGTAACTGACATCTGTTATTGTATATATGAGACTTTCTGTTTTATCTGTGTTCCGCATTTATATTATCTGTGTTATTATTATATATTTTGTTCTAAACTATTATGAACCATCGTAGTTCGTTTTATACTGGAATTGGGGTATTTCGATGGGAGAAAATAAATCAGAGATGAAAAATGAAAGAATATATATATTTATATACCACTCCTATCGAGATAACCAATACTAGTGTAAGGCCTAACTACTGATGGCCGCTCCTCAACAGCCTTATTCTCCGCGCTAGTTGACAGCATTACACCATAGTGTTCTTGGCTAGCGTGGGTATAGAGGTGGGGCGTCACAAACAGTTTCTAAAACTTTAAAATATTATACAATTTCATATCCCAACTTTACTAAATCACCATCTTAAAATAATAATTCTGTTATCTAATTTTTTTTCATTCTTAAATTTTCGTATATATAATTTATTCAAAACTTAGCTCAAATGATTCTTTACAATATTGTTTTCTATACAAAACACTTTTCTCAAAATGTCACGTTTACTTTTCCTCAAATTACATATTCTTTCAAACATAATTCTTCGTTCTCTAAACATTTTGCTTGTTTCAAATTATTCTTCATATCGCCGTGACCTCTATAAAATAATTAATATAACTTTCTTTGATTTATTTCAAACATTGGTTTTTAATATAAATCAAAATATATTACTTCTCTTCAAAATAATACATCACTCCTCAAAACCTTGTGTCCATTGTCTCCTCCTAGTGTTTGGGAATGCCTATCGATAGCGTTGGCCAGACGCATTGATCAAAATTCTTAAGCACTCAATGGACAGAATAACACGAAATAAATCTCAAAAATTCTTTAAAAATTTACTTGTGATATACTTTAAACAATTTAGTCTTTTATTAACAAATTACTAATTTCTTACAAAACTTCCCTACAAACCATATATATATATACAATAACTAAAAAGCTTTTTAATCAAACATATGTTTTTACATTAAAACATAAATACATAAACTATGAGAGTACAACAAAATATACTCTACTTACAGAAAGCTAAACACCGCTAATCATCAATATATAAAAATAAACAAGCAAGCTTTCATCCTTATATTTATTTTAATCTCATTTTAATTTTATGTGAAAATAATTTTCACTATCCCTTGCAGTGACATCGCAAACGAAGACACTATTGGGTCAAATCATCTAAACTCATACATGATACTAACTTGAGTGATAGTTCCTACTGAATGCCACTCTCAAGACAGATCCCTCAAATTGAGCATCATCAAATCAATGTAATTACACAAAGACATCCAAACATCAATCAAGTCGATCAAAACACTAAGATACTTGGCGGAAAGCAATCTAATACTTTCGCTACACCACTCTAATCACTACTAGATCTATTTACTCATTCGTTTCATCACAACTTGAAAATCGTGAAATATTCGGCATGAGATTTGAAGCAGGTTCTTTTATAGCTTTCCTAATCGAACAACTTCATTCTTACTTTAGAACCACATATATGTCTAACATTCATCATCAATACCAACACTACTACTCGGACTAACTACTTTGACCTTCACAACCACTTCAATTTCTCCGCATCTCACACTAAGCTTATAAAAAAGTAGAAGAAATATATTAGATGATAAAAAATAATACAAATACGTCACTAGAAGATTACTAGGGTAATCTTCGAATGCACCTATTTCCATTTAAGTATAAATAGTAATGTACTACACATCACAAGGATAGGGACTCTAAGTCTCACCTAAGGTCAAGACTTGTGTATTTACTCAGTATTGTTCTAAAATCTACTTTGATACCAAAAATGTAGTACCCCACCTCTATACCCATATTATCCAAGAGTATTATTGAGTATCACTATCGAATAACGCAGAGAATGAGGCAATGTGGGTGATATGCACATGATTATTCCTTTGGACCAACACTGAATATGTCTTATAATGTAAAAACCACTCATCTTGATGTAAACGATCTGGGTACAAAGCAATAAACACATGTGGCTCCCAAGGATACAACAATACACTACAAAAGAATAACGAACATAGAGTCATTGATGCTGTGATACAAATATAATACATCACATAGGTGAGTGGGATACAAAAATAAGTCAAACTCCTATTAATTCTCAACACACACACATGATAGATCCAATACATATAATCCAACAATATATACATACACGAGTACATACGATGATATATAATACTGTTAATTATCTAGCCTCAAGCTAAGCCCAATAAGCAAATATGGTCACATCATCCCTGAACCTCAAATATCGCAGACTGACCCGAGTATTATATAAATAATAAAAGGGTCAGACTATATCTAAATTCGAAGATTAGTACATAAACATATGTTAAGGGGATCACTTATATACAACATCATAAGAAAATCCAACCTATAGAATAATAAAACCTTTACAACACATCAAACAACATTCACAACACATAAAACATTATCACACACAACAAACATCAAAACATCCATATGGCATCGAACACTATCATAAGCATTACACAACGCACATAAAGCATCTATCGCACACATCACACCACATACATTGAACGTTCATCGGACGCATCGTACATATTACACACATCGCATATCGCACACACCGCACATCGTCACACACATCATACCTTGCACACATCGCACGCATCATACATCGCACTCAACGCACACATCATACATCAACTCGTTCATATTTATTTAATTATATATGATTTGTTCATTTTATTCTTTAATGTCATCTTCATTATTGCCACTATCATTGCTAATGTTACTGCAGAAGCCGAGTCTACACCTAAGCTTCACCACTCTCAGATGCAAAAAGTGACCTTATTTGTAAATTTTTATAAGCGACCTCACTAGTCTGTAGTTGTACCATAAATGCATGTCGTTCTTCTATTCCTCGTACCTCGCTTCCCATCGTCAACTTCCTCATTTCGTTCTGCACTTCTTGTTTCGTTAGCCTGTGCAGCAGACTATGACCATGTGACGGTGGGGCCAAATTGTCCCATATCATCCGATGAAGATACAATATTGTACACAACACCTACAACTAATCGATATTAAATAAATTTCCACTTCACTTATTAATTCATTCTCACTTAATTTTTCTTAAATTCATTATTCTTATTTTCATTACTTCATAGTTCAGCACGACGAGTGGATTTAACTTCATCTCGTTCGTAGCATTTCAATCAACAACTATCCATACACAACAAAATATTAGTAATTAGTAATTAACCAGATGAAGTTTTCATTTAGATACATTTCACTTTGTTTTTCCTCGCTTTTTTATAAAAACACTTCCATTTAATTTAATAAACAAACACCTTTTATTTATTTCTCCCTTTTTTAAAATAATATATATTAATTCTCTCGTTTAATTACAAAAAACCGTAATTTAAAAAAACTTATTTGGTTTCAAAAAAACCTTTATTCGAACTCGACAATAAATTTAAAATCACTTAAACCCCTTTCGTTTCTAACTTCTACTTCAATATTGTGAGAATATTACAAAAAGTTTAATTTTCTGAATACCATTAAAACACTAATCATATTCTCAACCGAAAAATATTTCTAAACCCAAATATATAAATTTCAAAATCATTATTTAAAATCGTTATCCATTTTCAAATCTCTTTAAAACTATTATTATTGAGAACTAATCTATCAACTAAAATTCTAAATAAAACACGGTATATATATCACTTCCAAAAATTCACTTAACACTACATATAACCTATCCCATAAAGGGTAATTTCCATTCAATAAATTAATTGCATTCAACTTACAATCACTTCAAAATAATACTTTATTAACTTCCTATTTTTTAAATCTAAATAAAAATTAATTTACCACTTTAAAAATATAGATTTCAAATATAATTTCATAATTACCCTTCTAATATTTCATAATCAACGACAAATAAATAAAATTATAAATCTTTAAAATTCACCTATTTAATAAAATCTCAAACCGCATCATTTATCAAATAATTTCTATTCACACAATCCTCAAAATTATTCTACATTTAATCTTTCAAAAATCATTCCACTTTCAAATTTTTCATTAATTACAAAATCTTCAATATTAAATAGGAAATCATTTCAAAATTCACTATTTATTTTCAAAATAATTTATTTATTTTCAACTTTCATCTTTTAATTCATTTACCTCTTTTCCAAACAATTTTAAATGTTGTTCGATTATTTAAAAACATCTATTTACTACTCAAACATCGGAAATCAACAATCTAACAATAATCATCGTAGGAACAAGTAAATCATAGTTCGTAATACATTTCCAATCAATTCAAACTATATCAATCATCATCAAACAGTCAATCTCATCCAATATACTAACAGTCCATTCAACCAAGCAAATCAAGCAATAAATGGAATAAATGTGCATCAAACGGTATGATACTAAATATAGATGTGACACTAGAAACTCACCAAATTGATACTTGAATTCGCGCAACTTCCCACGAACCAGCCTAAGTCTGTACAAACACCTTGCTTCCGCCGCTGCTTCACAAAATCACATGCTCTAATTTGTTACTGTCGGCCTCATCAAGACCTTCCAAATCCTATATCTTCATTCACCACGTCACATCTTCCATCTTGCATGAATGCACAAAATCTTCTTAACAGCATCATTCACCTACACCCATCGCGACATCAAGTTGTGGCTACCATCTCATCGCCGATCGCCATTGATCGTCTCGTGCCCCCTTCTTCCATATCACCTATGACATCACTGCTAAAGCCAAAACGAGGCGTATAATCGCGCCTGCCTTCATCCGTGATTTTTTTAATGCGTGCGATTAGATTTTTGGAGGTGTTAGGGCACAGGTTGAAAAAAATTGAAGGAGTTCGGTCTTTGGTCTAAAGTGAAGAAGCATGGAGAGTATTCCAAAAGTAAGTAGTGAATAAAAAATGGGTTTGGGCTTGGGCTGAAATAGTTTTTAAGCCTTCATTTAATTCAATTCAGTTTAATTAATTTTCTATGCATTTAAATTTGAATTTTAATCTTTTAAATGAATTCCAAAAACATAAATTGATTCGTATCTGTAACAACCTAATTTTTCGACACCCGAAAGTCGATATTAATACGTCCACTGTATCAAATGTCGCACAATCGAATGCCCAAAAACCAACCGTTAGGGTTAAAGAAGAAGAAGATAGAAGAAGAAACAAAAACAATAACAGAATCTCACATAGCATAGCGGAATAATATATAATAGATAAATGAACAATCTTTAAACAAAATCACTATATCAGTTTATACATACAACATCGGAGTTTACAACAAAATAATACAATACTGGCAGTTGGTAACTTAACTCACATCGAAAAATTTACCTAGCACCAACCATACGCAGCGGGCACTATATAGTATAAGTGATACGCTTCGCCATCTAGGTTGCTCCTGATCTCCACAGCAACTTCCAGACTTCGCTCCAGAATAATGATAACCTGACTCTAGGCTGCCCATGCGGAAAATTATGGGCACCCAGAGTTTAGAAAGGGAACAATAAACTCCAGTTCAGTCATGCGAATGGTGTGAGATCTTAAAAACAGTTATTTTCACAAAGAAAGGAAAAGAAATCCATTATGCTTTTGAAAAATGAAACTACCATAAGGCCTCCCCGCACATACACAATGCAAGCGCACAATTGGAGGAGATTTCTCCTTATGATAGTCAAACATGCTTGATATGCAAAATTCTTTTTAATATTATCATTAGTGCATAGTGGAAAACATTTGCAAGTATAATATTAATCTTAGTCGGTATACGTACCATTGTAGTATGCCTACTATAGCTACCATGTTAGATGGCAGTTTCTACAACTAAAACCGTACAAGGCGCGTATTGAAGATTGGATTTCCAACAAATGGTCATGCTAAGGAACTTCCTATTGCCACATGGGTACGCCTCTGGAGGGTCGCCCCAAGAACTTAACCAGCTCTCTGCCAACACAAGGCCGGGTTACCTCTGTAACTAGGTAACTACTACACGAGTATGTCATCCCCCGGTCGTTTGTGACCTTTATCCGAGGATCCTCAACCACCAAGAAACAACCACAAAGTATAATAAATTTGCAGCAACCACATAGGTTAAATATCTGGGCTCTATTCCACGATACAACCCTTTTCCAGAAGGTAATGACATACCCTCAGGGGGCGCAACTCCCAAATAACCTTGCCGCATCCTTCCTATTTCGATCATTTCCGGCGTGTGAGGTCCGACGAGGTCTCATCCACAAGCTACACTTTTCACAAATCCATGCTTCGATCAACAAATGATCGGCAGCACTTCGTATGCCACATTACCAAATTGGGAATGTATCACTAGTAACTATCAACTACATAACCTCTGAGCTTGTACGTCTCAAAGAAGGGTGTTAAGCTAAGAGAATAAATTCTCCGCCACCAACAGAAATGTATTTGATAGAAACCAGTTTTACATCTCAAAGGGTAACGTTAGACACACATCCATACAAGTCCGTTCCGGGATCGAACGGAACCGAAGGCACTTCAAAGAAGCCCTTGCAAATCCGGATATTCACTGATCACGTTCGAAATCCCCATCACAAAGGGTGATAAAATCTCTATATCGGAACAGCCCGATGCAGAGACATTCGACAGGTAATCCTTTTGTTTTCGAAAATACCCGGTCTTCAACACCATTATCAAATGCAATCCCATTTCGTCGTATCATTATTCGGAATGGGTTTTATGACACAAAGTCCTCTTCCGGCTAATCCAAATAACGAGCGCTTATTTTAAAAGTAAGTGTTACATTCAGATTTCAAACAAATCACAACAAATTTCCACTTTGATCTTTTAAACAAAAGATCCACACAAAGATTCGATGTGGTTTTCGAATATCCATTTGGAATCTGACCCCCGGTCGCATCGAAATTCAAACGCCTTTTAAAGGCCAAAATTGATGGTTGGTTATTTAACTATCAATCAATATTCACAACAATCACCATATGTTAAATAATTTTTCCCCAATTATTTACTTTCAAAATATCTTTGCAAGATCTAGTTTCAACACATCAACCATTTGAAAACAAATTTCAAATCACTTTTCACCTTTCAATCCTTTTGAAAACAAATTTCAAATCACTTTTCACACTTCAATCATTTGAAAACAAATTTCAAATCACTTTCCTCACGTGGAATAAAATTTCAAATATTTATTTAATTCCACTGAAAATTTGCCGAGTTCAAATACTTTAAAATAATTCCGATCACTTATCCAAACATAATGGGAAACATTTAAAATAAAACTATTTCAAAACACTTTCTTAAATATTAGTTATGGAAATATTATACTAATATCTTATATAAAACTTAAGTCCAAAATAATTTTAAAATAAAAGTATTAGATGCAGTGTAATTATTTAAATAACCATTTTCTAATCAAATATCAATTAAATCTTTAAATAGTCACTTCTATAACTAAATAAATAAATCTTCAACTTTAAAGATTTAAAAACAACTTAAGAAATAATTTCTCCATAAACATCCTTTTTAAAACCAACTTCAAAACTTTTAATTTTGAAAGCTATTTTAAAACATACTCAGCTTTCCAAGGAAAATACACCTTCCATTTCAAAATGGACCATTGAAATCAATAAATAAATTCTTCTTGATTTATCTCAATTTATATTCCAAATCCGCAAATTTCTTTCCACCCTTTAAAAATAAATCAATATTTATTTTTAAAACAAATTTCCCTTTCCCTTTTAGATTCCCATTGCGAATTTAAATTTCCAAATATTCATTGATATACGATACTCAAATCGATTTCTAAATATTTACTTTCAACACCAAATCAATTTTCAAATTGACTTCCAAAATTATTTCAATTACCAAATCAAATTCCAAAGTTATTTTCAATTTTATTTCAAACACCAAATTGATTTCAGAATTGATTTTCCAAAATTTATTTTAAAACGCCAAATAAATTTTTATTCAAACACCAAATTTATTATCTTTAAAAAAAATTCCTTTCTTTCTTCCAAATTATTAAATAATATTACTTGAAATCCATTTATTAAACTTTTTTCCATATTTTGGAATTTTATTCAATGGGATTTCAGTATAGATTTTCTACTTAAATTTCAAAATCCATTTTTATTTATTTATGGTATCCTATGGTACCGAAAATATATTTCGGCTAAACTACAATCTTCAATGATTTCAATCACAAATATGATCACACATAGATTATAAATAATCAACACACAATCATTGAAACAAATTCAAATATTTGAGGAATCCAGTTGGATCCCTCTAACCTGTTTTCCTGCATCCACAGACGTTAGCACAACAATTAAATACCAATTCCACTTCAAGGTGGAATATCGCGGTATATGGGATTTATATAATATCATCCGCTATTATGCGGCGCATAGGGTCTCATCCACTATATAATACGGGAAATCAATCACTCCAAATACATATATAATACCAATTCCACTTCAAGGTGGAATATCGCGGTATATGGGTTTAATATAATATCATCCGCTATTATGCGACACATAGGGTCTAATCCAATACAACTGATAAAAATTTATCATCCAAGCACACAATCAACAATTTTAAATTTGACTATTTAAAATTAAATCAGAAAAATCTGATTGAGTGAGAAGATCTCACTTTTAATAATGCATGCAATCCATTTTCATTCCGGCTTGATTTCTTTCAGGTTTTGACTTTGTATAAGCAATTATACAATTTATTAATATTCGAAGAAATTTGAATGATTTATTACTATTTACTAAATTTAGTTAACCAATTATTTAAATTTAAACTAATAATTTCCTTTGAAAATCTTTTAGTAACTAAAATAATTAAATAAGTTTAATAAACAGGTAAATCGTCATAATCCATTATTTATTTATTTTTATTTTTATTATTATTATTATTATTTTTAAACACAATTAACAGTAAGTAGAAATATATATGACTGTTTATTTTCTTTTTGGAACTACATACATATTGATAAAATAGATTATAGATTTCAAAAATTCAACTTTTATAAATTCTTTGAACATTTTAAAACCCCTATATTTTTCTTTCAAAATCTTATCTATGCATATTTACTGTTATACATTAAAATATGTATGAGTATATATATACTTATATTTACATTATTATTTTCTATATATATATATATATATATTAAATTGAGAAATAAATTGTAAATATATAACTCCCTGTGACAATTTCCTTTCTGAAAATATCAAAACAGAATTTTACTTTACTGCAAATACTTTCTTCGTTAATCTACATATTTATTAATATGAAATTAACTTGTAAAATAAAGATATATGAATTTACCTGTACTCGAACTAATCCTCCCCCTTCCCTTCAATGCTCAGGTGCCGACGCTGCCATCGCTAATTCTCGATCACCGAAGCCTCCAACCTTCGCTCACCTCTAGTTCGCTGCCAATGACACTCCCCTCCATCGCGAGGTCCAACTTCGAACTGGCCTTACACCATCACCTCGTTTGCCTCGCTATGCTCTAGTCGATCGACCCCCATAAATGCGGCCTCACCACCAGCTTCGTCTGACGCGGCCCTCAAAACTTCATGCATGTTCGATTTGATTCGAACAGTTCTCATCGAGGAAGATAGAGACGACAATCGCAATTAGGTTGGCTTCGAATAAATTTGTTTTTTTTTGGGTCGAATAGGTTTTGGATTCGAAAAAAAGAGAGGGGCGATATCCTTTTTTTAATTTGAAGAAGGGATAGATTGAAGAGGAAGTATATTTGAGTCTGCCATTAATTTATTTCGAACGAAAATTGTTCGCCTTTTTTTTTAAAACACGATTAAGAAAATATAAGGGAGAAGACGCGTGTAAAGAAAATACAGAAAATGGAAGCCAAGCGTTCGAATTTTCCTCAACTTTGTCGGTTTTTTAAAATATTTATATATTATTTATATCCAAAATTCAAATTCAAATCTAAATCGTCTCGGTTTCCGCAATTAAAAATCATGATCTCTGATCGATGCATGCCGCCAGGCATTTATAAGGTTAAACCCCTATTCTGAAGGCAATGGAAAAGGTTTCGAGTCCAAATTCGATCGTATGGAGAAGATAGCTTTTTGGACCCAACTATTAAATTAATTTTCGATAAAATTTTCAGCGCGTTTGCTTGTCGTACGGTCACACAACAATTCCGAATGCTGTGAAAATTGAAATCCGATAATAATATAATATTACGGATCCAATGAAACTCGTCAAATTCCGAGACTGTGCCTCAGAAAGCTATTTTTAAATATCGATTCAAACGATATAATATTCAAAACCGAATAAACATTTCAAATTTCAAATTTCAACACTTTCATTATCTTCATATATTTTCCAAGCTTTGAAAATATTTTTAATCGACTTAAAACTGAAGATTTAAAAAAAAATTATCCATCTTCAGTAAATTAAATTCAATAATTTAATTGCCAAATTCCTAGCAATATTCGAAATTCAAGTTTCAAATAACTTCCAAATATTTAAAATCAATTAAATATTTCAATTTCAAATGTTGAAATTTCTGGGTCGTCGCATTCTTCCCCCCTTAAAAGAATTTCGTCTCGAAATTACTAGTTAAGAAGAATGATCCTTAACCCGTTCTTTATCTTCCCCATAACCCAACAGTTTTATCAACTTGTCAAAACAAATCTTTTTGTTAAGGAACCATTATCATTTCAACTAGCTTCGCCAAATCTTTTCGGTAAGGAACCATTATCATTTCAACTAGCTTTGCCAAATCATTTTGTTAAGGAACCATTATCATTTGAACTAGCTTTGCAAAATTTTCCATAGTTTCCAAACAACAATGTTTTCTTAACAATTCAAATTCAAATTTTAATTTTTCAAAATTTTCTCAAAATTTTTCCAACTCTCTAAATTTTCAAAAAATTTCGCCAACGTCTCATATGCCACAATGGGCCCCTGGATTCCAAAAGAAAAGAAAAAGCCAAGTGGCTAGATAAGAAAATCATCAAATTTCATATAGAAATTTAAATACATACCTTGTTTGAGCAATTCAAATTTACCTTCGAAATCAAAATCCCATTTCCTTCCCTTTATAAGACCTGTGTATCCTACTAGCCATAAAATCCAATTACAACATTAAAAATCGTTTTGCACATTTCTTTACAAAAGTTAGAATATTTACTTTATTCAAATCTATATGATGTACTTACATCATTCGTACGCAATATCAAATTCGATCGCTCACTCGTTCACACAATTTCACTTCCAAACTAGTATCACCCACCCGACTTTCTAATCCGGACTCAGATCTGGCTTCTTGATCGGAAACCGTCATTCTCCTTGCACCGCCGTAAACTATTATAGTGAATTTACAGAATCAACCAAAAATCCATATCTAGGTTCGTCGCCGAAAATCGAGTGAAAAATCCTAACTCGGATCGATATATCTATCTCGAAACTCTATGCTCGACTTCGAGATCAAATCGCTATGCGAATAAAATAATGTACGTACATCCTACATATTCATTCATAATTGATTATCAGTTAAATCAATTCTATTTTCTTTCATTCACATTGATTATTTTCATTCACTTATTCACACTTACCATTTCACAATCTCCAGTTTAATCTTCATTCACTTATTAATTTAGACTATTCCCTCAATTAAAAATTCACTTAAGGATTTTGCCATTTATTTCTTAAGTCCAATAAATATTTCATATAACTTTTATGTTTATTCTTCATCTCACCATTGGAGTTTACAACTACTTATATTTAAATTGGATTTCAAATTCCATATGAATTCAATTGATCTTTCATTTATAAATACTGAATTCAATTCATCTCAAACCATATTTAATTTGTCACTTCTTTAATTAATTTCACTTACTAATTTAATATCGATACTATGCTTCATTTGGTCATGTTTGACAAATTTCTCCATTTCACTTAATTTATCACAAATCAAATTCAATTTCCAATATTCAGCTAGAATTACATTTACTTACAAATTCAAAATGAATTTTAACATTCAGCTTCAGTTTCATTTACTTGCAATGGTAAATTCATTTATTCGTTCATAAATTTATTTTCTACCTTAATAAATTTTATCCATAATTATTTTTATCAGATTCCAGAGTCTTTCCAACATTTCAAAATCATTTTTGAAATCAATTCAAATATTTTTTTGAATTTACAAAACCAAACCCAGTTTTCTAAACAGCTTCAATTTTTAAAATAATTTGGCAGCAATTCCTCTCTTGGAAACACGAAAATAAGCACCGTTGATGTCGCGATCATCATCGGAATTATTTTCCAGCGATCGAAAAGAGTTTGGTGCTTTTATCCCTTCAAAAACATTTTTCCAAACCTTTGAAAACCATTTCCAAACTCCAAGGGAATTTAATCCTTTCCAAATTTCAAAACTTTCAAACCCTTTCAATTCTTTTCAAAACATTTCTCTGGAATTCGATTTCAAATTATAAATCACATTTAAAAGTTATATTTACAAATCCCATTTGTAATTGAATTTATTTCTAAGTTTTAAGTTGTGATTTCAATTTCTTATTCAATAATCAATGATAATAATTTAATATTATCACTTTCTAACAAACAATCAGCTATATACTATAATAATTTACAAAGATTATTTCCTTTTATAGGTGAAAATAGTTTTGGGTAAAATTATTTCATTTACCCTATTTTAAAACAACACTGTGTCGATTTACCTTGTTTAAGAGTTTAGAAACCCCTATCGATACAGTTGGCCAAACTGCACCAACCAGGATCTATAAACAATCAACCGATAAGTCAACACAATATAAAACAATTTTATATTCACTAACAAATACGCGCTCATATCTATTAATACATTCAAACCCATTCTAGAGTACTATTGACTCTATCTCTAATGAGTAATCCCCACTAGAGCCAAGGTTGTCGCTTAACCAAATGCTCTGATACCAAATTTGCAACGGTCCAATTTTTCAACGCCCGAAAGTCAACATTAATACGTCCACTGTATCAAATGCTGCACAATCGAATGCCGAAAAACCGAACCATCAGGGCTAAAGAAGAAGAAACAAAAACAATGATAGAATCTCACATATCGCAGCGGAACAATATATAATAGATAAATGAATAATCTTTAAACAAAAGCACTATATCAGTTTATACATACAACATCAGAGTTTACAACAACATAATACAATGCTGGCAGTTGGTAACTTGACTCACATGGAAAAATTTACTTAGCACCAACCATCCGTAGCGGACACTATATAGTATAAGTGATATGCTTCGTCGTCCAGCTTGCTCTTGATCTCCACAGCAACTTCTAGACTTCGCTCTAGAATAATGATAACCTGACTCTAGGCTGCCCGTGTGGAAAATTATGGGCACCGAGAGTTTAGAAAGGGAACAATAAACTCCAGGTTAGTCATGGGACTGGTGTGAGATCTTAAAAACATTTATTTTCATAAAGAAAGGAAAAGAAATCCGCTATGCTTTTGGAAAATGAAACCACCATAAGGCCTCCCGCACACACACAATGCAAGCGCACAATTGGAGGAGATTTCTCCTTATGATAGTCAAACATGCTTGCTACTCAAAATTCTTTTTACTATTATCATTAGTGCATAGTGGAAAACATTTTCAAGTATAATATTAATCTTAGCCAGCATACATACCATTATAGTATGCCTACTATAGCTACCATGTTAGATGGCAGGTTCTACAACTAAAACTGTACAAGGCGCGTATTGGAGATTGGATTTCCAAAAAATGGTCGGGCTAAGGAACTTCCTATTGCCACATGGGTACGCCTCTGGAGGAACGCAACGAGAACTTAACCAGCTCTATGCCAACACAAGGCCGGATTATCTCTGTAACTAGATATCTACTACAGTGCCATCCCCCGGTCCTTTGCGACCTTTATCCGAGGATCCTCAACCACAAAGTATAATAAATTTGCAGCAACCACATAGGTTAAATATCTGGGCACCATACCATGATACAACCCTTTTCCAGAAGGAAATGACATACCCTCAAGGGGCGCTACTCTCAAATAACCTTGCCGCATCCTTCCTATTTCGACCATTTCCGGGGTGTGCGGTCCAACGAGGTCTCGTCTATAAATCTACACTTTTCACAAAGTCATGCTTCGATCAACAAATGATCAGTAGCACTTCGCAAGCCACATTGCCAAATTGGGAATGTATCACTAGTAACTATCAACTACATAACCTCCGAGCTCGTACGTCTCAGAGAAGGGTGTTAAGCTAAGAGAATAAATTCTCCGCCACCAACAGAAATGTATTTGATAGAAACCAGTTTTACATCTCAAAGGGTAACATCAAACACACATCCATACAAGTATGTTCTAGGATCGAATGGAACCGAAGGCACTTCAAAGAAGCCCTTGCAAATCTGGATATTCACTAATCACGTCCGGAATCCCCATCACAAATGGTGATAAAATCTCTATACTAGAGCAACCCGGTGCAGAGACATTCGATAAGTAATCATTTCATTTCCGAAAATATCTGGTCTTCAACACCATCTTCAAAAGCAACCCCATTTCTTCATATCATTATTCGAAATGGGTTTTATGACACAAAGTCCTCTCCCGGCTAATCCGAATAACGAGCGCTTATTTTAAAAATAAGTGTTACATTCAGATTTTAAAAAAATCACCGCAGATTTCCAGTTTGATCTTTTAAACAAAAGATCCACACATTCGATGTGGTTTTCGAATATCCTTTTGGAATCCGACCCCCAGTCGCATCGAAATTCAAACGCCTTTTAAAGGCCAATATTGATAGTCGGTTATTTAACTATTAATCAATATTCACAACAATCACCATATTTTAAATAATTTTTCCCAATTATTTATTTTCAAAATATCTTTGCAAGATCTAATTTCAACACTTCAACCATTTGAAAACAAATTTCAAATCACTTTTCACCTTTCAATCTTTTTGAAAATAAATTTCAAATCACTTTTCACACTTCAATCCTTTGAAAACAGATTTCAAATCACTTTTCACCTTTCAATCTTTTTGAAAACAAATTTCAAATCGCTTTTCACATTTCAATCCTTTGGAAACAAATTTCAAATCACTTTCCTCATGTAAAATAAAGTTCCAAATATTTATTTAATTCCACTGAAAATTTGTCGAGTTCAAATACTTTAAAATAATTCCAATTACTTATCCAAACATACTTGGAAACATTTAAAATAAAACTATTTTTAAACACTTGCTTAAATATTAGTTATGAAAATATTATACTAATATCTCATATAGAACTTATGTCCAAAATAATTTTAAAATAAGATTATTAGATAGAGTGTAATTATTTAAATAACCATTTTCTAATCATATATCAATTAAATCTTTAAATAGTCACTTCTATAACTAATTAAATAAATCTTTTGCTTTAAAGATTTAAAAACAACTTAAGAAATAATTCTCCACAAACATCCTTTTTAAAACCAACTTCAAAACTTTTAATTTTGAAAGCTATTTTAAAACATACTCGGCTTTCCAGGGAAAATACACCTTCCATTTCAAAATGGACCATTAAATAAATAAATAAATTCTTCTTGATTTATCTCAATTTATATTCCAAACCAGCAAATTGCTCTCCACCCTTTAAAAATAAATCAATATTTATATTTTTAAAATTTTCCCTTTCCTTTTTAAATTTCCATTGTGAAGTTAAATTTTCAAATATTCATTGATTTACGATACTCAAATCGATTTTCAATTATTTACATTCAACACCAAATCAATTTTCAAATTGACTTCCAAATTTATTTCAAATACCAAGTCAAATTCCAAATTTATTTTCAATTTTATTTCAAACACCAAATTGATTTCAGAATTGATTTCCCAAAATTTATTTTAAAACGCCGAATAAATTTTCATTCAAACACCAAATTTGTTATCTTTAAAAACAAATTCCTTTCTTTCTTCCAAACTATTAAATAATATTACTCGAATTTATTAAACTTTTTCCCATATTTTGGAATTTTATTCAATAGGATTTCACTATAGTTTTTCTACTTAAATTTCAAAATCCAATTTTATTTATTTCTGGAATCCTACGATACCAAAAATATATTTCGGCTAAACTATAACCTTCAGCGATTTCAATCACAAATATGATCACACATAGATTATAAATGATCAACACACAATCATTGAAACAAGTTCAAATATTTGTGGAATCCAGTTGGATCCCTCCAACCTGTTTCCCTACATCCATAGACATTAGCACAACAATTAAATACTAATTCCACTTCGAGGTGGAATATCGCGGTATATGGGATTTATATAATGTCATCCGCTATTATGCGGCGCATAGGGTCTCATCCGCTATATAATGCGGGAAATCAATCACTCCAAATACATATATAATACCAATTCCACTTCGAGGTGGAATATTGCGGTATATGGGTTTAATATAATATCATCCACTATTACGCGGCGCATAGGATCTAATCCAATACAACTGATAAAAATTTATCATCCAAGCACACAATTAACCATTTTAAATTTAACTATTTAAAATTAAATCAGAAAAATCCGATTGAGTGAGAAGATCTCACCTTTAACAATGCATGCAATCCATTTTCGTTCCGGCTTGATTTCTTTCAGGTTTTGACCTTGTATAAGCAATTATACAATTTATTGATATTCGAACAAATTTGAAAGATTTATTACTATTTACTAAATTTAATTAACCAATTGTTTAAATTTAAACTAATAATTTCCTTTGAAAATCTTTTAGTAACTAAAATAATTGAATATGTTTAATAAACATGTAAATCGTCATAATCCATTATTTATTTATTATTATTATTATATTTATTTATTTATTTTAAACACAATTAACGGTAAGTAGAAATATATACGACTATTTATTTTATTTTTGGAACTACATACATATTTATAAAATAGACTATAGATTTCAAAAATCCAACTTTCATAAATTCCTCGAACATTTTAAAACCCCTATATTTTTCTTTCAGAATCTTATCTATGCATATTAACTATTATACATTAAAATATGTATGAGTATATATATACTTATATTTACATTATTATTTTCTGTATATATATATATATATATATATATTAAGTTGAGAAATAAATTGTAAATATATAACTCCCTGTGACAATTTCCTTTCTGAAAATATCAAAACAGAATTTTACTTTACTGCAAATACTTTCTTCGTTAATCTACATATTTATTAATACGAAATTAACTTGTAAAACAAAAATATATGAATTTACTTGTACTCGAACTAATCCTCCCACTACCCTTCAATGCTCTGGTGCCGACGCTGCCATCGCTCGACTTCTCGATCACCGAAGCCTCCAGCTTTCGTTCACCTCCAATTCGCTGCCAATGACACTCCCCTCCATCGCGAGGTCCAACTTCAAACTGGCCTTACACCATCACCTCGTTTGCCTCGCTATGCCTAGTCGATCGACCTCCATGAATGCGGCCTCACCACCAGCTTCGTCTGTCGCGACCATCAAAACTTGGTGCCCATTCAATTCGATTCGAATAGTTCTCATCGAGGAAGATAGGACGACAATCGCGATTAGGTTGGCTTCAAATAAATTTGTTTTTTGGGCCGAATAGGATTTGGATTCGAACAAAAGAGAGGGGCGATATCCTTTTTTTTAATTTGAAGAAGGGATCGATTGAAGAGGAAGTAGATTTGAGTCTTCCAATAATTTATTTTGATCAAAAATCATTCGCCTTTCTTCTTGTTTTTTTTAAAAACACTGTTAAGACAATATTAGGGAGAAGACGCGTGTAAAGAAAAGATAGAAAATGGAAGCCAAGTGTTCGAATTTTCCTCAACATGTCAGTTTGGTAAAATATTTGTATATATTATTTATATTAAAAATTCAAATTCAAATCTAAATCGTCTCGGTTTCCGCAATTAAAAATCTCGATCTCCGATCGACGCGTGCCGTCAGGCGTTTATAAGGTTATACCCCTATTTCGAACGCAATGGAAAATGTTCCGAGTCCAAATTCGATCGTATGGAGAAGATAGCTTTTTGGATCCAGCTACTAAATTAAATTCGATACAATTTTCAGCGCGTTTGCTTGTCGTACGGCCACACAACAAATTCGAATGCTGTGAAAATTGAAATTCGATAATAATACAATATTACGGATCCAATGGAATTGGTTTCGTCGAATTCTGAGACTGTGCCTCAGAAGGCTATTTTTAAATATCGATTCAAACGATATAATATTCAAAACTGAACAAACATTTCAAATTTCAAATTTTAACACTTCCATTATCTTCATAGATTTTCCAAGCCTTGAAAATATTTTTAATCAGCTTAAAACTTAAGATTCAAATTTTTTTTACCCAACTTCAATAAATTAAATTCAATAGCTTAATTGCCAAATTCCTAGCAATATTCTAAATTCAAGTTTCAAATAACTTTCAAATATTTAAAATCAATTAAATATTTCTATTTCAAATGTTAAAATTTCTGGGTCGTCACGGTAGCTTATTCTACTCATTATATTTAAATAATTGGGCAATTTTATTCAATTCGATGCCCGCTTATTTTCATTTATTCATTTATTACACAATTACAAAATAAATTTATTTTCCAACTTTTTCAATCATATAAAAAATTTACAAAGGTAATCTAACTCCAAACACCATAATTTCAACAACAATTTCTTGTTTGAGTGATGGTTTTCTAATTTACTGTTGAATTCCTCTTGCATGCCCTTTTCTTTTGTTCTACAGGTTCTTAGAAGCTCTAATCTTGCAAAATGCTTCCTTCTCGCTACAAAAAAGCTGTGACACCCCACCCCAAGACCTACATTAACAAAGAGTATTACTAGGTTATATTGTCTGCTAATGCAGAGAATAGGGCTGGATAGGAGCGACCATCTATAATCTTGCCTTAAATATCTATTGAATACGTCGACAAATGCCATATTTTTTTCTATCTCAAGTGAATCGACATATCCAATAAATACTTAATACAAAGCCAAAGGTGACTATATGATCTATCAGAATAAAATATAACAACTTGAATGTAAAACACATCAAAGAATAGTAGATCATCACATATATATGTGTGTGTGTGTATACTATGACGACCCGCAAATCCATACCATTTGAATCGACAATAATCCACACATGTACGACCCAAAAAGCACAAACTGACGGAAAGTCAAGAGAAAGAAAAGAAGAGAGAAGAAGAGAAGAGAAGAAAGAGAGAAGATAGAACAAAATAAAACAATATAGAATCTCACATCGCAGCGGAAAATATATAATATCATATCAATAATCTTTACAAAACAGAAACTGTATATACATACATCAATCAGAGTTCAACAATCAATCAGAGTTATCAGCTTGAACAGTTATAATAAGATGTCACTACAATTGCTGATAATATACAACAACAAACAAAGCATAGCAGATAATCAAAACAAGTACGTGTATACGAAAATGAAGATCTCCAGCTCTCCTACTGAAGCTCCAAATACACCAATCTAACCTATAAATATACTCGGTCTGACCCGAGCATTGAAAGGGAAGAACGCCCGGATCAGTCTGGTAAACCAACGTGAGAAACACACTCAACTGAATTTATTAAATTACCAAACTTTTCTTTAGTTTTCAAAATAAAAGTATCTCGTAAGACAAGTCCACACATAAACATGGACATGTTTTTACCTCACGATAACTAAAACATATTTTATCAAATCTAATGTTATATTATACAAGTGTCTACTATTTACAAATAATATTAATCATAGCCGAAATTGTTACATCGATTAAATTCCAGCATATAGCCCAATTGGGTAATACAATCAAAATGACAAGCACGTAGTGGAGTTTGGATTTCCATACAAATGACCAGGTGAAGGGACTACCTTCCGGCAGTACGTCTCTAAAAAAATGTACCGAGGACCATCACTAAGGATTCTCTACCAACACAAGACCGACCCACCTCTATAACTAGATGGTACCGAATATATCATCCTCCGGTCGTTACCGACCTTTACCGAGATCCCTCGTAGCATACAAACCACAATAATCAGATACACAACGTCATAGCGTGTAAAGATATATCTAGAAGAGGATGATCATATCCTAATGGGAATGACCCACTTAGCCCTGCTGCATCTAACCCTGTTTTGGTCATTTCCGGTTGATGAGGCCTGGTGAGGTAACGATTATCTTTCACAATCACATATCACATCACTTAGAATGCCACACGGTCATTTCCGTTGACTACTAATTGCCTTCCACAAAAATACAACCCTTAAGCTCATACGTCTCAAGGAGGGTGTTAAGCTAAGAGAAGTTGCCTTCTCCGCCACCACTGATGTACGTTTGTCAAAACCAATGTACGTAATCTATAGAAATGCAGTGTCAGACAAACATCCATACAAGTTCTAGAAACAGGACAAACCGAAGGTACTTTCCTACCACATCCTGTCGGAAAATCCCTCGGATTAGTAGCGAATAGTCCTCGCATTGGATATTTCATAAATGAAGAGACCACTGCTGTTGGATGTATATTGAGATTTTAACCCCAAACGATCAACAAGCAGTCCCCCACTATGAAACTCCAAAAATCAATATCATCACAAGCAACCTGTACAATCGTCGCATATACGTTGGTCCGAAGTGGTTTTCAAATAAATCTGATCCCGGTCTCTTCGCATCAATAACACAAAAGCGTTTCTCAACCTCACACGGAAACTAAGTCTCATAGACTTATCACGTCTCCAACTTTCAACTTGTTATCCTTCGGGCCAAGAAGGAAGCTCGATAGATTTGAGTAATACTCTGCACTATACGAATCAACATCCTTAACACAAATGATAATCAAGCCTACATAGAAGGCTAAGTACTAAGTGTATGACTAAATAGTTCCCACATCAAGTTGAGGAACTAAAATTTTGGCCAAGCCTGATAGTCGGTTATTTAACTATCAAAAGAAACAAACAAATATTTAGCACTATAAAAAATCACTAGGCCCTTTTTATTAATCTTTTATTAATTAAATCATTTGCCAAATATTTACTCCAAATTTATCTTTAAAAAGATATAATCTCTAAACCATTTTAGTTTTGGAAAACATTTCCATATACTTATTTAATAATAAGTAATTCACAAATCAATTTACATTTTCAACACTTAGAAAATATTGCATATACTTAAATCATAATTAAGTATAGATTTTATTTTTTAAGGAAAACATTCTCTTTAAACACATTTATTCGGGTCAAAACGAATGTTGCGTAAAACATCGTTACGACAACCCAAAATCACTAGTATAGGGATTCGAAAATTAGATAGATATATAAATCCCAATACTATACAAAAACATTTCCTTTCGAAAATCATTTACTATAACAACAGTGTTATAGTCCATCATTTCCTTACTTTTGGAAAACGTCTATTTCAACAATGAATGTTGAAATCTATGGTTTCGATCCTTAACACATTTTAAAACAACTTTAAACCGTTTAACTCCATTTAAAATACCACTTCCCAAAACATTAATTTAATTTAAAATATTATTCACTTTGCAAAGCATATCATTTTATTCAATATATTATTCACTGTCCAAAATCGTGAATATACTTCTCTAACCCAAATTCATTATTTGTATACATTTTATTTTAAAGGATAATCCACTGTCCAAAGTCGTGGACATATCTCATTTACCAAATTCATTACTATATTTAACTTATCAAAATAAGTTGATTTCAGAATTATAAAACAATAATTATAAATTCCATTCATATTTTATAAAAATTCAACTTATAAAATCCCTTTACAAATCAATTCCATTTATAACTCAATTATATACCCAAAAACCCAACTTATATGTTAATTGCTTATAATTCATTTATTTACAAAAATCAGCCTTTTTATAACATCATCAATTAAAAATCTGCAAATCTTATTTACTTATAAAAACCCATTTATAGCTTCATTTTAGCATTTACAAAACTTGTCTATAATTCAATTACTTTGATTTATAAAATATCAATATTATAAATCCTATAAATAAACCATTTAATATAATTTAAAAACTCAATTTAAACTATTTACCAAATCATTAACTCAATATTTCAAAAATCATATTTTGATTATATTTCACAAATATCATAAGTTTTATAACGATAAAATTATAGCATTTATTTATTTAAAATGAATCAATTTTAAAATTCAATAAAACGTATACTTTCAAAATCACTTTTACAATTCTTTTAAATTCGAAATCGTTACTTTAACATTTTTAGATTTCCAAAAATAGGCCCAATGCTCAACAGCACTAAATATAACAATCATGGCATCCAAAACATCATATATCATATGATAACAGGATATATAACAATATCTGTAAATAAATCAATACTGGTGAGGAATCTAGTTGGATCCCTTCAACCTGTTACCTGCAACAAATATATATATTAGAAATATATGTGCAATGTCCACTTCAAGGCAGACGCGCATACAAAGAGTCATCCGCTCATACACGAGAACGTATAGGGTCATCTGCTCCACTAGGCATGTATATATCCAAATACCAATCAATATATCATATATCATCCAAACAATCATCAATCATCATATAATAAATTATTTCTCACTTATATAAAAATATCAGTGAGTCAGAAAGAGTGAGTTGTACTCACATTGATTCAAGTCGCAGTTTCAGTGTTTTATTCCGAATAAAATTAAACGGCTGTTTAATTTTACCCAAAATTCACACTATCTCCGATCTACTCCAAACCAGCTCCATCGCATAATGTTCGTCCATACAAACCCAATGCAATTTGTTTCGTGCGAAACGGACCTCGTATGAAAATGTTACGCAGTTTAAAAGTTCGTACGAATTATATAATATAATAATTCAATTTCCTTTCTTTTTTTTATTTTAAGAACCTTAGAATAATCTGGGTCATTGATTTCAATGCCCTAGAATCTTGACCGTGTTTGGCTTCTTCCTCTCTCATACGTGAAAACTCACGTCCCCAACCCATTGCCGCCGCTTTGCCCTAAATTATCGCGCCCTCCCTCTTCGCCGTAAACACGATCGAGTGCCATCATCTTGTAGCCCATTGTAATCTCCAACTTCATGCAAAACGCACCCGAACTCGGCTGTGAATTGGCCTCGAAAAACATGTTCGACCCCACGTCGTTCAAACTCGATTTTCCATTGATCGGCAACACTTTAAACGATTCCACGGTTGATCTTTTAGATCTCGTCACGCTCTATATTTTTCATGTTGGAAGTTTCTCAAATTGATTGACGGATTTGGAGATAATCGAGGAGGAAGGCTAGAATTTTCTGGCCATTGAAATAGAGGGTGGCGGCTAGGGTTTCTAACGCTAATGTTTTGCAAACAAGAAAATATGATGGCCATATATAGAAAATTCGCGTGCACTATTCATCCGAAATTTTTCCTAACTCGAAACGCAGCGTGCCGCCTAGTATTTATAATGTTTTACCTCTATTTCGAACACAATAGAATATATATCGGGAGTCAATTCGATCGTATTTGGAAGATAGGTTTTCGAATCGACTAATTTAAATTGAAAATTCACTTAAACCGATTTCTACGCGTTTTAGCCTGTCCCGGACAAACCGTAAATCCGATTGAAACGAAATTTGAAATCTTACAATAATATAACATTATGGTTCCAATGAAATTAGTTTCGTCGAAATCCGAGACTGTTTGAAAAATGACTATTTTTACACGTTAATTAAATATTAAAATGTTCATTTTTTTACAACTTGACTTTTAATTCAATTTCAAAAGTTTACTAACATCATTTACATTCAACTAGAATTTATTTCAACTTTGTAAATCATTTTTATTCATATTAAATCCAATTTTCTATTATTTACACAATTTCAAATATTCAATTAACAATTTAATTATCCAATTAAATTTGATATTCGAAATATAAGTTATTCGACTTATAAAATTTACTTTTGCATATTTAAAATCAATTAAATATACAAATTTCAAATGACAGAAATTCTGGGTCGTTACATTCTTCCCTACGTAAAAGAATTTCGTCCTCGAAATTATAAGTAAGAAGAAGTCACAAAATCCATTAACTTTTCAAAACAATTCATTCAATTTATATTTACCAAAATCTCTTAAATGTTTAACTTTTCCAAAATCATTTAGTTAAACTTCATATAATAACCTCTCTAAGTTTTCAAATCCATTCATAGGTATTCTTTCAAACCCAACCAATATCGCTTAACTTTCAATTCAAAAACCAAAATTTAGTTTTCACAAATTTTTTCAATTTTTCCAAAAAAATTCTAACGCCTTAAATTTTCAAAAAAAATCGCCATAGTCTCATTTGCGCAGTTCGATCCAAAAATAATAATAATATACATCTCATCATCAAGGATGAGGCATGCCGAAGGGAAAAAAGTGTAAAATTACGATATGTAATCCGAGATATGTACCTTATATAGTATTAACGAGCATATACGGCTAATATAGTGCGAAAGTGACCTCCAAATGCGAAGCAAGCGCCATACGCACCTACTAAACACTCAACAAAACACTCAATAAACATGAGAAACATGTATATGTGAAAGTAATATTAATATACAACATATACCAATACAACAACTATATATGCCACTATAGCAAATGCAACAAAAACAACAAATCCAACCATCAAACAACTATCATCCAACTAACATCCATAACCAAATCAATACACTTTCACTTCTCATTAATATTCAATGAATTGGTTTTCAATTAAATCACATTAGATTCATTAACATTGTATTTCACTATTCATTCATTTATTCATTTTCAATTAATTTACATTCACTAATTTACATTCAAGTTTGTTCACTTCCAAATCAAATCAATTTCATTTCTATTTATCTTACTTCACTTTCAATTTGAATTTAATTCCATATGAATTTTCTATACAATCAATTAACAACCAATGCATAACCAACATAACCAAATTTATTTACTTTACATTCATTCAATTTGGTTCAACATTTAATTGAATTCCACTCAATTATTCAATTTCCAATTTCATTAGCTTTTAATGAATTAACACTTGCATCCACTATTCTATATCAATTTACTTACATTCGATTGATTAACATTCAATTCATTCGTTAATTCAATTGCCAATTCATTCTTACAACTAAAGTTGAATTTTTATATAACTCAAGTTCACATTCATTACTTCATTTTATTAATTCACTTTATTAATTTACTTCGATATTAAAATCAACTTCATTTAACCTTACTTAAGTTATCTTTCATTTCAATTTCATTTACCTTCACTTTCACTGTACAACTTAAGTTCATCTCTAATTCATTTCAAATTCTATTTTATTTAACTTTTACTTAAGTCAAATTCATATCACTATTCAAAATCAATTTTTTTTTTGCCTAACCAAAAGTGTTTAACCATTTTAACAATTGGTTCTACTTACATTTTCTCACTTTATAAGTCATACAACTTATTTGTCCAAGCTTCCAAATGCATATTATATAATCACTTACCACTTAAACTTATATTCATACTTCATTAACTTATCTAATCCAGTTAAAATTCAATTCAATTTATTTAACTTTCCTTTAATTAAATTTCAAACCATATATCTAATATGCTAACTCAAATTTCTTTCAACTTTACCAAAGCTAAAATTTTATTATCATATATTATAAGTCCAAAAATTATTTTACTTATATTTATCAATTACAACATGGATTTTAAATCAAATTTGTTTATCACAACAAAACTTCAATTTCAATTTATTATTGGTAGCAAATCAATCACACAGAAACCTGAAAATGATACTGATGATGCTGCAGTCATCACCCTTATTATTTTCCAGTAACAGTAGTGAATTCAGTGCTTTATATTCTTTTAAAAATTTCGTTTTATTTATAAATCACATTTATAAATATATACTTATATAATTTCACTTATTTTCTATTTATAATAATATAACCTCTTTACTTTTGAAAAATAACTTTCAAAATAAACGGGATTCAAATTTCATAAATTCTTAGTTAAATTCATTTTTATTTACAACTCATATTTATAACTATACTCATATATTTTTACTCCTTATATATAAGATTATTTCACAATTATAAATCATATTAATTGTAATTCCATACTTATAACTCTTTGCTTATATAATTTATTCTCTTACAAATGTTGTTTTTATTTAGATTATTCAAATAGCTTTCATTAACTTATATATTTACATTTTCAAACAACCAAACAGTTCATTTATACACTTTAATAATTTTGAAAAATTGTTTCTTTTATATGTAAAATATAATCGAGGTAAAATTATTTCATTTACCCAATTTAAAATGATACTATGTCGACTTGCCCCGTTTAAGTGTTTGGAAATCCCTATCGATAACATGGCGTCCCACATACCAACCAGAATTCACAAACAGCTCAACGGATAAGTAAACACAATATAAAATATTTTATATCACTAACAAATACGCGCTCATATATATAATACACTCAAACTCAATCTAGGGTGCTACTGTCCCTATCTATACTGAGTACACATCAAAGCTTAGGAATATACGAAATCTAAGCTCTGATACCAAATGTGACGACCCGTAAATCCGTACCCTTTGAATCGACAGTTATCCACATATGTACGACCCAAAAAGCACAAACTGACGGAAAGTCAAGAGAAAGAAAAGAAGAGAGAAGAAGAGAGGAGAAGAGAAGAGAAGAAAGAGAGAAGATAGAACTAAATATAATAATACAGAATCTCACATCGCAGCGGAAAATATATAATATCGTATCAATGATCTTTTACAAAAAAGCAACTGTATATACATATATCAATCAGAGTTTAACAATCAATCATAGTTATCAGCTTGAACAATTATAATAACCTGTCACTACAATTGCTGATAATATACAACAACAAACAAAGCTGAGTGGATAAACAAAACAAGTACGTGTATACGAAAATGAAGATCTCCAGCTCTTCTGCTGAAGTTCCAAAAGCACCAATTAACCTGTAAATATACTCGGTCTGACCCAAGCATTGAAAGTGAAGAACGCCTGGATCAGTCTGGTAAACCAGCGTGAGAAACACATTCAACTGAATTTATTAAATTATCAAACTTTTCTTTAGTTTTCAAAACAAAAGTATCTTGTAAGACAAGTCCACACATAAACACGGACATGTTTTTACCTTACGATAACTAAAACATATTTTATCAAATCTCATGTTATATTATAGTAGTGTCTACTATATACAAATAATATTAATCATAGCCGAAATTGTTACATTGATTAAATTCTAGCATATAGCCCAATTGAGTAATACAATCAAAATGGCAAGCACGTAGTGGAGTTTGGATTTCTATACAAATGACCAGGTGAAGGGACTACCTTCCGGCAGTACATCTCTAGAAAAATGTACCGAGGACCATCACTAAGGATCCTCTACCAACACAAGACCGGCCCACCTCTATAACTATATGGTACTGAATATATCATCCTCTGGTCGTTACCGACCTTTACTGAGGGCCCTCATAGCATACAAACCACAATAATCAGATACACGACGTCATAGCGTATAAAGATATATCTAGAAGAGGATGATCATATCCTAATGGGAATGACCCACTTAGCCCTGCTGCATCTAACCCTGTTTTCGTCATTTCTGGTTGATGAGGCCTGATGAGGTAACGATTACCTTTCATAATCACATCACTTAGAATGCCACACAGCCATTTCCGTTGACTACTAATTGCCTTCCACAAAAATACAACCCTTAAGCTCATACATCTCAAGAAGGGTGTTAAGCTAAGAGAAGTTGCCTTCTCCGCCACCACTGATGTAACGTTTGTAAAAACCAATGTACGTAATCTATAGAAATGCAATATCAGACAAACATCCATACAAGTTGTCCAGGAATAGGACAAACCGAAGGTACTTTCCTACCACATCCTGTTGGGAAATCCCTAGGATTAGTAGCGAATAGTCCTCGCATTGGATATTTCATAAATGAAGAGACCACTGCTACTAGATGTATATTGGGATTTTAACCCCAAACGATCAACAAGTAGTCCCCCACTACGAAACTCCGAAAATCAATATCATCACAAGCAACCTGTACAATCGTCGCATATACGTTGGTCCGAAGTGGTTTTCAGATAAATCTAATCTCGGTCTCTTCGCACCAACAACACAAAAACATTTCTCAACCTCACACAGAAACTAAGTCTCATAGACTTATCACGTCCCCAACTTTCAACTTGCTATCCTTCGTGCCAAGAAGGAAGCTCGATAGGTTGGAGTAATACCCCGCACTATACGAATCAACATCCTCAACACAAATGATAATCAAGCCTACACAGAAGGCTATGTACTAAGTGTACGACTAAATAGTTCCCATATCAAGTTGAGGAACTAAAATTTTGGCCAAGTCTGATTGTCGGTTATTTAACTATCAAAACAAACAAACAAATATTTAGCACTATAAACATTCACTAGGCCCTTTTTATTAATCTTTTATTAATTAAATCATTTTCCAAATATTTACTCCAAATTTATCTTTAAAAATATATAATCTCAAAACCATTTCAATTTTGGAAAACATTTCCATATACTTATTTAATATAAGTAATTCACAAATCAATCTATATTTTCAACACTTAGAAAATACTACATATACTTAAATCATAATTAAGTATAGATTTTATTCTTTAGGAAAACATTCTCTTTAAACACATTTATTCGGGTCAAAATGAATGTTGCGTAAAACATCGTTACAACAATCTAAAATCACTAGTATAGGGATTCGAAAATTAGATAGATATATAAATCCCAATACTATACAAAAACATTTCCTTTCGAAAATCATTTACTATAACAACAGTGTTATAGTCCATCATTTCCTTGCTTCTTAAAAACGTCTATTTCAACAATGAATGTTGAAATCTATGGTTTCGATCCTTAACACATTTTAAAACAACTTTAAACCGTTTAACTCCATTTAAAATACCACTTCCCAAAACATTCATTTAATTTAAAATATTATTCACTTTGCAAAGCATATCACTTTATTCAATATATTATTCATTGTCCAAAATCGTGAATATACTTCTCTAAACCAAATTCATTATTTCTATACATTTTATTTTAAAGGATAATCCACTGTCCAAAATCGTGGATGTATCTCCTTTACCAAATTCATTACTATATTTAACTTATCAAAATAAGTTGATTTCGGAATTATAAAACAATGTTTATAAATTCCATTCATATTTTATAAAAACTTCAGCTTATAAAATCTCTTTATAAATCAATTCCATTTATAACTCAATTATATACCCAAAAACCCAAATTATAAGTTAATTACTTATAATTCATTTATCTACAAAAATCATCCTTTTTATAACATCATTAATTATAATCTGCAAATCTTATTTACTTATAAAAACCCATTTATAACTTCATTTTAGCATTTACAAAACTTGTCTATAATTTAATTACTTTGATTTATAAAATATCAATTTTATAAATCCTATATATAAACCATTTAATATAATTCAAAAACTCAATTTAAATTATTTACCAAATCATTAACTCAATATTTCAAAAATTACATTTTGATTATATTTCATAAATATCATAAGTTTTATAATGATAAAAATTATAACATTTATTTATTTAAAATGAATCGATTTCAAAATTCAATAAAACGTATACTTTCAAAATCACTTTTACAATTCTTTTAAATTCGAAATCATTACCTTAACATTTTTAGATTTCCAAAAACAGGCCCAATGCTGCAACAACACTGAATATAACAATCATGGCATCCAAAACATCATATATCATATGGTAACAGAATATATAACAATATTTGTAATAAATCAATACCGGTGGGGAATCTAGTTGGATCCCTCCAACCTAACACCTGCAACAAATATACATATTAGAAATATATGTACAATGTCCGCTTCAAGGCAAACGCGCGTACAAAGGATCATCTGCTCATACAGGGGAACGTATAGGGTCATCTGCTCCACTAGGCAGGTATATATCCAAATACCAATCAATATATCATATATCATCCAAACAATCATCATATAATAAATTATTTCTCACTTATATAAAAATATCAGTGAGTCAGAAAGAGTGAGTTGTACTCACATTGATTCCAATCGCAGTTTTAGTGTTTTATTCCGAATAAAATTAAATGACCCAACGCAATTCGTTTCGTAGTGTTCGTACAACCCAATGCAATTCGTTTCGTACGAAACGGACCTCGTATGAAAAAGTTACGCAGTTTAATAGTTTGTACGAATTATATAATATAATAATTCAATTTCCTTTCTTTTTTTTATTTTAAAAACCTTAGAATAATCTTGGCCGTTGATTCCAATGCCCTAGAATCTTGACCATGTTTGGCTTCTTCCTCTTTCGTACGTGAAAACTCATGTGCCCAACCCATTGCCGCCACTTTGCCCTAAATTATCGCGCCCTCCCTCTTCGCCGTGAACACGATCGAGTACCATCATCTTGTAGCCCATTGTAATCTCCACCTTCATGCAAAATGTGGCCGAACTCGGCTGTGAATTGGCCTCGAAAAACATGTTCGACCCCATGTCGTTCAAACTTGATTTCCCGTTGATCAGCAACACTTTAAACAATCTCCACGGTTGATCTTTTAGACCTCGTCACGCTCTATATTTTTCATGTTGGAAGTTTCTTGAATTGATTGACGGATTTGGAGATAATCGAGGGCGAAGGTTAAAATTTTCTGGCCATTGAAATAGAGGGTGGCGGCAAGCGTTTCTAACCCTAATGTTTTGCAAAATAGAAAATATGATGGCCTTATATAGAAAATTCGCGCGCACTATTCATCCGAAATTTTTCCGAACTCGAAACGAAGCATGCCGCCAGGCGTTTATAATATTTTACCCTTATTCCGAACGCAATGGAATATATCGAGAGCCAATCCGATCGTATTTGGAAGATAGGTTTTCGAATCGACTAATTTATATTTAAAATTCACTTAAACCGATTTCTACGCGTTTTAGCTTGTCCTGGACAAACCGTAAATCCAATTGAAACGAAATTTGAAATCTTACAATAATATAACATTACAGATCCAATGAAAATAGTTTCGTCGAAATCTGAAACTGTTTGAAAAATGTCTATTTTTACACGTTAATTAAATATTAAAATGTTCAATTTTTTACAACTTGACTTTTAATTCAATTTTAAAAGTTTACTAACGTCATTTAAATTCAACTAGAATTTATTTCAACTTTATAAATCATTTTTATTCATATTAAATCCAATTTTCTATTATTTACACAATTTCAAATATTCAATTAACAATTTAATTTTCCAATTTAATCTGATATTCGAAATATAAGTTATTCGACTTATAAAATTTACTTGTGCATATTTAAAATCAATTAAATATACGAATTTCAAATGACAGAAATTCTGAGTCGTTACACACACACACACATATATATACATATACATATACATCACAGAGTGTAGAAAATGATACATGTCAAGTGGTATAGCAACCATAAAATACAAGTGAGTCAAAAGAATATACATATCAGAGTAGCAACCCAAAAAGGACTACACAAAAAGCTATAATAAAAGGAGCTAGCATAATAGAGTCCAAGCGGAGGTAGAATAGGCTAAGCCCAAATGTACCTAAGCTGAAACACCTCGGTCTGACCCAAGTATAAAAAATACATGGGTCAATTTAGCTAAACAAATCAGTTAAAAGAGACAAGTGATAATATGAGCATAATGATAATGTGATAATATTCTCAAGTGAGAAGGTACAACTAAAGTGTTTGATTACATCAAGTGATAATATGGTATCACTACACAAACGTATAATCTCAAAAGAGATAAAATAGCCCATAAAACGCTAAAAGCAGCGAGCCTCGTATCATTGGCATTCATAAAACATCAAATAAGGTTTAGGGGAAAACCTAAACCCGCCATCTTGGCAAACTCAAAGCATGCATAAAGAGATCCCATCTCAAACACGTCATAAGACAAATATATCTCCAAAGAGGAGAATAAAATCTCAAGTAAACCCCAAAAGGAAAATCTTATATAACGCCAATGTAGGCAATTCAAATCTCAAAAATAGAACTTCCAAGAGTTCAAATTTCCAAAAGGTAATCGCCACAAAGATGTACCGAATGGTTCAAAGGACCAATTCTGGAAAGGGATGATACACTAGGGAAAACAATCAAAGAAACCATCTCAAAAGTGTTTGCACATGTATGTGGCCGAAGCCTTGCCAAGTAATGTTATCTCTAAAAGGTACCTGGCCCAAAGGCAAAACGTCACAATGATAAATACGCCGCAATGGAAAATACGCTGCCATGGCAACATCTCGAAGACAAATACGCCATAATAGAAAATGCCGCAACGGCAATGACCCAAAGGTCCAGTACTGGCACGCCGCAATGGCAAATGTGTCATAAACTCTCGAATAGGAACCCAAATAGTGTTAACGTGCGTCCCATACCACACGTTCGTACTAAACGGTTTACTAGTAAATTTCACACTCAAAGCAGTAAAATTTTACCCCATCTCATCAGTAAACTCGACCCGAAGGTCAAAACGATCAAACGGACAAGTCAGGAATTAATCGATAAGATAAACACACGTGTCCCATACGACGAGTTTTTACAAACCGTTTAATTCTCCTTCTCATTCGCTCAAATAGTTCAAAAACGTGTATTTTATACATAAAATAATTTATATGAGAAAACAAGCTTTTAAAACCATTTTTCGAAATCAATTTTAAAGACGATATTTGAAAATTCACTTACTATAGAGAATAAATCGATTTTGTAGCCTAAAATAATTTAAAAATATTACATAATAATTATTTTAAATGCCAATTTATTTTAAAAATTATTTCAAAATTGTTTGGAAAAATCTGTGCTCGAAATCAAAGAAACTCAAAATTGTCATTCAAATTCAATTCAAATTTGAACTTCAAATTCATCAAAACTTACCTAGCCTATTGATAGGCATCACAGCCCTTAAAACATTTCTGAACTATCATGAAACATGAAGTAAAAGTCAAAAATCGGATGGAAAATGAACATAAAAAACCTAGGCAAAATAATATCTTGGTCTGAAATCTTTTCTGGGTTCAACTTTCAGACATAAAACTGATGGTCGAACGACCTATGATTGAACTAAAAATTGGTGTACATAAAATAGAAAACTTCTTCTTTCAAACAAAAAAGAATCAATGAATTGCAAAAGAAAATGGAAAAGTTACGATGTCTCAAACATGGACTCAGACCATGTTTGTAACAGTTTAACAAGAATGTGCCCAGGCCTAAAAATCCATTCTGGATTCAACTTGCAGGCATAAAACAAAGCAGCAAACTGTATCGGATCGAGCTCAAAATTGGTGTGCATATAGTAGAGGACTTTATCTTTCAAACAAAAGAAGAATCATGCAATTTGGATAAAGTATTAGGAAGTTATGATGTCTCAAAGTTAAACCTAGACAGTGTTTTCACTGTAAAAATCTGGGCAAAAACATGCTCCGAGTCAAAGTTCGTCAGCATATTTCTATAAGCTCTATAGGTCGAAATCATTTGAAATTTGGTGTGCTTATAGTACAAAACTTTATCTTTCAAAAAAAAGAAACATGCAATTTCAGTAAGAAATGAAAGAGTTATGTTATCTCAAACATGGACTCGGACCATGTTTACAGCAACTCAAAAAGCACAATTTCTACAGGCAGAAAAACTGTGTTTTGTTGATTTTGAAGCAACGGTTTGAGCACTCAAATGACAATATTTTTCGATCAAATTTTATAGAAACAAAGTTCAATATATAAAATAAACTCAAAAAATATCCGGCAGCATTTCGTTGTCGGAGATTAAAGTTATGGGCAACCAAAGCTGGCACTTGAGGCCAGAAACGAAAACAAGAACATCAATGAACAAAAACTTGTACAATCAACGAATTTAGCTACTGATTCAATATTTTTGGCCAGTAGATGTGATATTTTAGTCTCGCCTTGCTGATTTTGCAACAAAAGATAGGAGCGACCATCTATAGCCTTGTCTTAAATATCTATTGAATATGTCCACAAATGCCTTTTTTTCTATCTCAAGTGGATCGACATATCCAATAAATACTTAATACAAAGCCATAGGTGCCTATTGGATCTATCAAAACTGAGCTTAGAACAAAGTATGATAAACATAGAACAGAAACACATATTACGGTATATCAAAGTGTAATACGAATGTTACGAATCCGTGAATCATCGTGCTTTTGTTCTTTTTGTGTCCTTTGGGGTAGATAGAATTTTGGGAATACGTCTAGGAATGCATTTTAATTCCGTAGTATTCCATATTTGAATTAATGATACCTACCATGTGAATAATCTTTATCTTATCTTAACTTTCAACTAATGGCTGGAAGAGGTAGAGGACGATGCTCGGATGTTGGGCAATCCAACGGCTCGCACCCGAACGGTGTTTATACGCGTCGATCAGTTTATGGAGTTATTTACGAGCACTCAGCCTCCAGCTCCTACTCGAGCTTCTCCTCCACGCAAGTCTATCTTTGCACGCTTGTGTAGTGATTTCTCTCATCTCGAAGGAAAGCCGTTTAAAGGCTCCGAGTCCGTTCTTGAGGTCCAAGCTTGGATTGGTATATGCGAGCGTATCTTCTCTTACACGAAACTTTCTGATCACGACAGAGTTCTTGTAGCATCTAGCCTATTGCAAGAGCATGCCCTTGATTGGTACGAGATTCTCATAGCTGAGCTCGACGAGTCTACTCTTTCTTGGACTCGGTTTCGGAAATGATTCGAGCTCAATTTTGTTCCAGAATTTAAGAAAGCTTTACTAGCCCATCGCTTCCTTGAATTGAAGTAAGGGAAGTCCTCCGTCTTTGAGTTTGTTTCATCATTCGGGGCCTTATCTAAGTATGATCTTGAATACATTAGCACCTCTTATAAGAAGAATCTGAAGTTTGTCTCTGGTCTTAAGAAGTATTTGAAGAAGTCTTTGATGCTCCAGCTCAAGCTTTCTTTTGAGGAGTTGGTTGACTCGGCGCTTCATCTTGAAGCCATCGAGAAGGAGTGCAAGAGGGTGATGAGGTTGAGGTTCACAAGAACCCTAATAAGAAGAAGTTCCCATTTCATAAGCCAAAGTTTTTCCCTTCCAAGAATAAGAAGCCCGTTGGATCTAGCCCTAGTTCCAAGCCTAGCAGATCACCTCCTACTCAGAAAGGGTGTTTCAATTATGGTTCTTCTGACCATATAATTCGAGATTGTCCTAAGTCTCTCTTCTGCCGCTATTGCAAGAAGGAAGGCCATCGTATTTCCACTTGTCATATTGCTCTGAATAATTTTAAATCTGGCAAGCTGAATGTAGTGGATGCTTCTGGAGGTTCTTCTCAGCGCAGATGTACTTCTCCTTCTATTATTAAAGGTTCATTGTTGTTCCGTGATCGTTCTATTCGAGTCCTTTTCGATACGGGTGCGTCGCATTCATTCTTATCGAAGAAGCTCGTCGATGATTTGTCTTTGGATGTTTCTTGTATGATTAATTCATTGAGGATTGTGAATCCTATCAGGGATCCACAACCCTTAGCATGCTTTGTGATGATGTTGAGATTGTTTTATGTTGCTTTTATTTTTGTGCGAATCTGCATGTTATTTCTTATTTGGGATTTGATATGATTTTGGGTATGGACTGGCTAGTGTGATACGATGGCAGGATTATTTGTTATGAGAGAATTTTATATCTTCGACGTCCAGATTCGTCTACTCAGCTATCACTTGTTCTTTGGAATGTGGATAATTTCGAAGTGGCTTTATATTCTCTAGACTCACGAGATGATAATGATATATCTCGTATTCCTATTGTTTGTGACTTCTCTGATGTATTTGAGCCTGTTTAGGGTTTGCTACCCATGCGGGCGATTGAGTTCCACATTGATCTCAATCCAGGTGTGCAGCCAGTTAGTCGTTTTGACGCCCCACCTCTATACCCACGCTAGCCAAGGACACTACAGGATAATGCCGTCAACTAGCGCGGAGAATAAGGCTGTCGAGGAGCGACCATCCGTGTAATTGCTTTGTGCGAGTACCGATATGCCAGATAAAAATATAACTTACATTTCAAGAGGGAATCTGACATACCGATGCAAACTCAAAGCTACTACACAGTGGCTATAATATCTTCGGAAACAAATATAGAAATATCATAACACAAATTAGTCACAGAAGTTCATATCTCAAAGGCGGAAACAGATACGAATATTACACATGAAAGTGTATATCAAAGTAGTGATCAGACAAAATCCACAATATCACAAAAGAATAGTTACAAGTGGTACACAAAAGAATAAGTATACATAAATGAGTCTATATCTCAAATGTATACAACCAAAAACTACTAATCTAAGTAGTTAGCCAAAATGTCAGATAATTCTCCTCGACAAGGAGTCAAACAGAAGCACCTACAACATCTCGGTCTGACCCGAGTATTATTTAATAAGAAAATAATAAACGGATCAGTCTAGCTATAAATATCAGATAAAATGATATAGAATAAGAGATGTGACAAAAATGTATGATAACCATAAAGCCATACTATGAAAAGTATGTAATTGAAAATCAACCAGAGATTAATCAATATCACAAGAATCACCTCAAAGATCAAAAGAACGTCATACTCTTTAATTTCATTCACCAAGTCACAAATATCGACATCATATCGATGCCAATCATAAAAGCTGGTGGAACACAAATTCTAGAAATCATCAATAGAAATCTAGAAATCACAAAAAGGGGGAGGCCTATCACAAAACGTGAGCATGAAAACTCACCAACACGTGTATCACAAACGGGACGTTATCCCATGGTCGCTAACCATAGAGACGGTGCAACGACGTAGTACAATATCGGTACGTCCGAGGAACCTGAAACTTGAATAATTCGGAACAACGACGTAGTATAACGGTACGCCAAATGAATCGAAAAGCCGAGACAACAACGTAGTACAACAGTACGCCAGATGAATCGAAAAGCCGAGACATCGATGTAGTACAAACGGTACATCAAATGAATCGAAACACATTAAAAGTACATGGGTCGCTAGCCCACAAAGAAATGAGACGAAGCTTAATAAAATTAGGTACAGTCCTCCACGTGGACAAAGAGTCATCGCACATTGCTAGTCTAAACCATAAAATGATCATCATCGATCATCAAGAAGTGTCAATTACACTAAGCTAGTAAATATATGAGCTTAGCTTCATGTCCCATAACCACTAGCTTAACTTAAATATTTACGAACAAATTGTAGATCTCCACTAGAAAATCTGTCACAAGAGATTCAATCGAACAAGTCCAAGAATTAACCGACAAAGTAGACGCAAGCGTTTCATACCACTTGTTTTACTAAGTCGTTTAATTAGATTTCTCATACGAGTGAGGTAAAGGTTTGTATATACTAATAGATTGGAAAAATGGTTTTATAAACGAGCTTTGTATTAAAAATAGAGTTTGAAATCATCTTTGTAAAAGAGTTTGATTATTTACTACTAGCATAGACGATCTTTATACTTTTAAAGTGACAAATCACAAAAATTATTGTAGAAACAATCAATCACTAAAATTCACATACGAAGACGTGAATTAATTCCAAAGAAATCGATATCAAATCCATCGGATATTTCCAAAAATCCCAAAGAAAATGTCATCAAAGTCGATAATAGATGATAACAACAAAAGGGAATCAACACGAATCGATAAAATTAGAATTCTTAAACAAAATAGGCAAGCAGGCAAAGCACAGCAGATTCAGACGTCTGAAATAGGTGGTTCAGACGTCAGAATCTGGAAAATTAGAAGTTTTCCAGAATGTAATTTAGACGTCTGAACCAAATGTTTCAAACGTCTGAAATAGGCGTTTTTAGCCTATTTCCTTTCTGTTTGAAATTGAGCCAATTCAGACGTCTGAAATTCCGGATTCAGACGTTTGAAACTGAAATTCAGAGCATTTCCTAAACCTCGACCAAAAATGGCCAAATGAATATCGGAAGCGATCGGACAAGCAAATGACGACTAAGGATTTACGCCACGCGACGACCCAGCCTTAATGGCTCTTCGATACGCCTCAAATATCAATGTCCAAATATCCATAATAGGATTTTCATAGATTTTGATTTCAAAACACCAAAAATTGGAATATATACCAAATCAATCCAAACCAAAATCAATTGCATAAGAATAAGTGTTAGGAATTCATACCTAACAATCAAAGATAATTATAAGCTAAGATGTGAGATAAAAATCTCACCTTTAAACTCAAAACTTCAAAGAAGAAGCTATAGAGCAATGGCAAGAACAATCACTCTTCAATTCCAATCTAAAGAGCTTGAATCTAAGCCTAAAAGAGAAACGTTTCCTAAATTAGGTTTAGGAATTTCTGAAATTAGTAAGAGAATGAGTTGGAGAAGAAGAGGAGGAGGCTTACCAAAGCTTCTTCTATAAATTTGGAGCTAGAACTTGATTTGCAAATGGAAACTAGAGCTTGGGGTTTTAATTTCTCATTCCTCTCTTCATTGTTGCTAAAGCTTGAGTATTAGGAAATTAAAATGAAGTAATGAAGAGAAGAGGGGTGAAGCTTGGGTCTAGTGGGCTGAAACAAAACCAAAGCCCTGAGTGAAAAAGTAGCAAAATTCCACTAACTCCAAACATATCAAAGTTTATACTCAAAAAGGTCGCAAACGTCATTTTGAACTCAATGGGGGTGGTCTCGAGTCCTAATTCGATTGTTTGCAAAAAGTAGCCTTTCAGACACTAATCCGACTAACGATGAATTATTTTAAATAAAATATTTAAATATTCAATCGTAAAATATGCGGGTTGTTACAGTCGTCCTCCCACGAGGATGTCTACAAAGGAAAATGAGGAACTCAAGAAGCAGCTTTTCGAGCTTGAGTCCAAGCAGTTGATTCAGTCTAGTTTTTCACCGTGGGGTGCCACGGTCATCTTCGTGAAGAAGTCTGATGGAACTCTTAGGCTTCGCATCAACTATCGCAAGCTTAACGAGTTGACCATCAAGAATAGGTATCCATAAATTAGGATCAACGATATGTTCGACCAATTGAGTGGCGCTAAGGTCTTCTCTCAACTCGACCTTGCCACTAGTTTTCATCGGCTCCGAGTCGCGGAAGATAGCATACCTCTTACAGCTTTCCGCACTCGATATGGATCTTATGAGTGGCTCGTTATGTCGTTTGGTTTGACGAACGCTCCTGCTTTCTTTGTTGATCTTATGAATCGAGTATTCCGACATTATCTCGATAAGTTCGTCCTTGTGTTCATCGACGACGTCCTTGTTTATGACCTACATTAACAAAGAGTATTACTAGGTAATATTGTCTGCTAATGCAGAGAATAGGGCTGGATAGGAGCAACCATCTATAGCCTTGTCTTAAATATCTATTGAATAAGTCGACAAATGCCATATTTTTTCTATCTCAAGTGGATCGACATATCCAATAAATACTTAATACAAAGCCATAAGTGGTTATAGGATCTATCAGAACAAAATATAACAACTAAAATGAAACACATCACAAAACAGTAGATCATCACACACACATATATATACATATACAGATACATCACAGAGTGTACAAAATGATACATGTCAAGTGGTATAGCAACCACAAAATACAAGCGAGTCAAAAGAATATATATATATATATATATATATATATATATATATATATCAAAGTAGCAACCCAAAAAGGACTACACAAATAGCTATAACAAAAAGAGCTAGCAAAATAGAGTCCATGCGTAAATAGAATAGGCTAAGTCCAAATGTACCTAACTTGAAACATCTCGGTCTGACCCGAGTATAAAATATACGGGTCAGTCTAGCTAAACAAATCAGTTAACAGAGATAAGCGATAGTATGAGTATAAGGATAATGTGATAATATTCTCGAGTGAGAAGAGACAACTAAAGTGTATGATTACATCAAGTGATAATATGGTATCACTACACAAAGGTATATAACCCATAAAACGCTAAAAGTAGCGAGCCTCATATCATCGGCATTCATAAAACATCAAATATGGTTTAGGGAAAACCTAAACCTGTCATCTTGGCAAACCAAAAACATGCATAAAGAGATCTCATCTCAAACACGCCATAAGGCAAATATATCTCCAAGGAGGAGAATAAAATCTCAAGTAAACGTCAAAAGGAAAATCTCGTATAACGCCGGTGTAGGCAATTTAAATCACAAAAATAGAACTTCCAAGAGTTCATATTCCCAAAAGGTAATCGCCACAAAGATATATCGAATGGTTCAAAGGACCAATTCCGAAAAGGGACGATATACTAGGGAAAACAATCAAAGAAACCATCTCAAAAGTGTTTGCACGTGCATGTGGCCGAAGCCTTGCCAAGTACTATTATCTCGAATAGGTACCTCGCCCGAAGGCAAAACGTCATAATGACAAATACGCCGCAATGGAAAATATGCCACAATGGAAAATACACCGCAATGGCAATGTCTCGAAGACAAATACGCCGCAATGGCAATGATCCGAAGGTCTGGTACTGGCACGCCGCAATGGCAGATGTGTCACAAACTCTCGATTAGGAACCCGAATAGTGTTAACGTGCGTCCTATACCACACATTCGCACTAAATGGTTTACTAACCGCAAGTAAATTTCACACTTAAAGCAGTAAAATGTTTACCTCATCTCATCGGTAAACTCGACCCGAAGGTCAAAACGATCAAACGGGCAACTCAGGAATTAACCGATAAGATAAACGCATGTGTCCCATACCACGTGCTTTACCAAACCGTTTAATTCTCCTTCTCATTCGCTTGAATAGTGCAAAAACGTGCATTTTATACATAAAATAATTTATTTTGAGAAAACAAGCTTTTAAAACCATTTTCCGAAATCAATTTTGAGGACGATATTGGAAAATTTCCTTACTATAGAGAATAAATAGTTTTTGTAGCTTAAAATAATTTAAAAATATTACATAATAATTATTTTAAATGCCAGTTTATTTTAAAAATTATTTCAAAATTGTTAGGGAAAATATGTGCTCGAAATCAAATAAATCACTCAAAACTGTCATTCAAATTCAATTCAAATTTGAACTTCAAATTCATCAAAACTTGGCTAGCCTATTGATAGGCATCATAGCCCTCAAAAAAATTCTGAAATATCATAAAACATGAAGTAAAAGCCAAAAATCGGTCGGAAAATGAACATAAAAACACCTAGGCAAAATAATACATAGGTCTGAAATCTTCTCTGGGTTCAACTTCGGACATAAAATAGATGGCCGAACGACCTTTGATTGAACCAAAAATTGGTGTGCATAAAATAGAAAACTTTTTCTTTCAAACAAAAAAAGAATTAATGAATTCCAAAAGAAAATGGAAAAGTTACGCTCTGAAACATGAACGCAGACCATGTTTGTAACAGTTCAACAAGAATGTGCCCAGGCCTAAAAATCCATTCTGGGTTCAACTTATAGGCATAAAACAGAGCATCAAACTGTATCTGATTGAGCTCAAAATTGGTGTGCATATAGTAGAAGATTTTATTTTTCAAACAAAAAAAGAATCATGCAATTTGGATAAAGTATTAGGAAGTTATGATGTCTCAAAATAGAAACCAGACAGTATTTTCACTGTAAAAATCTGGACAAAAACATGCTTCGAGTCAAAGTTCGGCACATATTTCTATAAGCTCTATAGGTTGAAATCACTTGAAATTTGGTATGCTTATAGTATAAAACTTTTTTTTACAAAAAAAAAAAAGAAATGCGAAATTTTAGTAAGAAATGAAAGAGTTATGCTATCTCAAACATGGACTCAGGCCATGTTTGCAGCAACTCAGAAAATACAATTTCTACATGCAGAAAAACTGTGTTTTGTTGATTTTGAAGCAACGTTTTGAACACTCAAATGACAATATTTTTTGATCAAATTTTTCAAAAACAAAGTTCAACATATAAACTTAACTCAGAAAAAGATTCGGCAGAATTTCATTGTTGGAGATGAAAGTTATGGACAACCAAAGTTGGCACTTAAGGATAGAAACGAAAACAAGAGCATCAATGAACAAAAACTTGTACAATCAACGAATTTAGCTACCGATTCAGTATTTTTTGCTAGTATATGTGAGATTTTAGTCTCACCTTGCTGATTTGTTGCAAAAGCTCGGATTTTTGCAGCAAGGAGGAAGCTTTTTGCAAGATTAGAGCTTCTAAGAACCTGTAAAACAAAAGAAAAAGGCATGCAAGAGGAATTCAACAGTAAATTAGAAAATCATCGCTCAAACAAGAAATTATTGATGAAATTATGGTTTTTGGAGTTAGATTACCTTTGTATTTTCACTCTAGACCGAAAAAGATTGTAATTTGATGAATTTAGTTGAAGAAATTTGGTTGGATTTTAATTTGATGGAGGTGGGTTCTATTTTATGTTTATAGGAGGAAGAAGGAGTTGATAGATTGTAAAATGAACATACAGACTTTGTTTTCTCATTTTCTCAACCAGGCTAAGTCGGGGACATCCGATAAAATTGGAACGGTACAGAGAAGATTTCAGAGCTGGGTATTATTTTGCCTATGGGTTTTTATGTTCTTTTTCTGTCCCATTTTTGACATTTACTTTAGTTTTTGTGATATTTCTGAAATGTTTTGAGGGCTATGTTGCCTACCAATAGGCTAGCAAAATTTTGATTAATTTGAAATTCAAATTTGAATTGAATTTGAATCGAGTTTGAATTTAAACTTGAATTTTGGTTTGAGTGGAATTTTGCTTGTTTTTGGTCGTTTTTGAGCACGGTTTTCTCTAAATCTTTTTGAAATGATTTTTAAAATTTAGGGGGTTTAAAAATAATTATTATATAATATTTTAAAGTATTTCAAAGTGTAAAACCTATTTATTCTTTATAATAAGAGAAATTTTCAAATATGGTTTCTAAGGGGTTTTCGAAATCAGTTTTCAAAACTTATTTTCAAGGTAAATTATTTTATATATAAAATACACATTTTTTTGCACTATTCGAGTGAACGAGAAGGAGAATTAAACGGTTTGGGAAAACACGTGGTATGTGACATATGCGTTTATCTTATCGATTAATTCTCAACTTGTCTGTTTGATCGTTTTGACCTTCGGGTCAAGTTTACCGATGAGATGAGATAAACTTTTTACTGTTTTAGGTGTGAAATTTACTAGCGGTTAGTAAACCGTTTAGTATGAACGTGTGGTATGAGACGCACGTTAACACTATTCAAGTTCCTATTCGAGAGTTTGTGAAACATTTGTCATTGCGGCGTGCCAGTACTGAACCTTCGAGTCATTGCTATTGCGGCGTTTTCCATTGCGACATGTTTGTCTTCGAGACGTTTGCCATTGCGGCGTATTTGCCATCGGACGTGGTACCATATTTGAGATCAGTACTTGGCAGGCTTCGACCAAAAGCACGTGCAAATTTTGAGATATTTTCATTGATTTCCCAAGTGTATCTCCTTTTTCATGGTTGGCAATTCGAGCCATTATATATATATATATATATATATATATATAGCGAGTACCTTATGGGAATTCAAGTTGCCAACACTGACTGGATCGGGCAGTTCTCTATATATAAGATATCGGATACTTTTGTTGCATGTACAGTGAAAACAACTTTAAAATATTTTATATTGATTAAAACATTTTATTTAATTTCAATAGATTGTCTAAAATGAATTTATTAATTTAACTCGAATTATTAAATCAAAATCTTTCATTAAATAGAATTTAATTAACTAAAAATTTATTTCTAAAATGTTAATTATCACAAATCGAATTCGAACACTTCTATTTTAATAAAATTTATTTATTTATACGACGTAGAAAGAATGACGATTACATTAAATATGATTTAATGTTATCAACATTATTCGTGATAACACTGTAATGGTCTAGTGTGTAATACATTAAGAACAATTTTTTTATTTTTTTTTTATTTTTATCCCATTGTCCGATGCACCTAGTCCAATAATCTAAATGAGGCGAGCATCTATCTCTGGAAGAAGGACCATGTTAGCTAGTATATACGCTTCTTTATGGTTTCCTAGGTTTGGATGAGCTGTACGACATTATCAGAGTTCTGCATATCTGACGGCAATGGATACGCAAGCGACCATATTTAGCTAAATGGTGCGGTTGAACAACATACATATTGGTGTGGATTTTTGGATTGGACTTGTCCATAGTTTCTATTTCTTGTGATGGGAAGTTATAATATCCACATTATTCATTGTTAAGAAATGCATATAATAAATATGGTATGTGAAGCAATACATTTAGTGATAAGAAAGCAATAAATTTTCTTGGTATACTCTAATTACCATCATGTGTTTTAAAAATTAATTTACAAAGAACACCACTCCGCTTGAAATTGTATGCTGGCTACATCAGTGACGACAGGAGAAATGAAGGTCGATGGAAGTGAAAGTAGTGGAATTTGTTTAGAACACTTTTGAGGGGAAATGGTACGGTGAGACAAAAATGAAGATATTATATAGGTAACATAGAAAATAAATTTTTTTATTTTTTCATGTTTTTTGAATATACGTGGGAGAACAGAAAATACATTTTTATGTCATAATAAAATAATGTTATACTATTGTCCCCTTAATTCTTTAGCAATTTTCCCATATATTATTATCTCTTTAACTGTTTTGATTGCCCTTTTAATAATTTTCTATGAAAATACAAGTTCATATTCAATTAGATAAATTAAGGAGTGAATTGTTTGATATCCTTTTTCTCTCGCTTTAACCGTCCCTTACTCAAAATGGCTATGTACTATAAAAGCAACTCAAAAATATATTCCAAAGTTTATTTATCTTGAATTAAGAATTAATTTTTTTTGATCATATATTGTTTCAGACATAAGATCCAATGTGTTATATATAACTTTAAACAATTAAAAAAACAATCATCAATACGACATCAACTACACCATGTTTAGAGTTTTATAAACATTATGTAGTATACGAGAAAAGCTAATATTCATTTCACAATTACTCAACCTTCTAACAATTGCAAAGCTCTAAAATCCTTCATACCAGTTTGAATTTGAGGTAAAAAATTTAGGACTGGGGAGAATTAAAACAACACCGGGGTGTTGGTGATACAAAGAGATACGTGTTAGGAAAAGAGTTTTAAGGGGTCAAAGAGATATGTGTTAGGAAAAGAGTTTTAAGGGGTTATACGCCGAAGATGAGAAGATATGCATTAAGGATATCCAAAAATTCATTGCCGTGATCTTATATTTCAATAGAGTACATATTTGAATCGAAGAAAATATCTAATAGTTAGAGGGTCATTTTGTGCTGGTAAAAAGTTACAAAATAAACTCATACGTATAGATATCTGTTTTTGTAGTCACTTACATGGAAATTAGTTACAATATACTTTTCAAAATTCTCTAGAAAGTATCCACATGGATAGCGCGGTTGGTCATGATATGCAGTGCTCACATGTATGGTCGAGTGTTCAGTCCTTGCTAGCTTTATATTCTTTTAGGAATGACCATGTTTCCAAAAAAAAAATCTCTAGGAAGTAGGAGCCTATTCTGTAACCATCTATTTTGTAAACGACTCCAACATATATATACATATACATACATACATATATATACGTAGATATGTATATGTATATATGTATATCTATATTTAATTTGAAGTCGATTTTGTAATCGTCTATCGAGAATGGCTATAAAAGAGCCATTTGCTTGATTTAGAATTCTGAATAAGATTAGCTTGTATATTAACTTGCATCAAAACGTTTGGAGAGCTCCTTGATCCAATTTTGTATAACTAGACGGAATTCTTTGCTCTTAAGGAGATGAATTTAGAGAAAAAAAGTATTTAGGAATACAATTCTTATTTAGTAATTTACCCTTGTTATTATTTCAGTTTTACTACAAAGGAAAACAATGTTGCTATAAATATGCAAATCTAAAAGTGATTTTTTTATAGTTTTATCGACACTTTATTCAGCATGCAATGGTGGCAAGCAAGCCATTATTACAGTGCAACAGTGACAAAACTTAATCAAGTTGAAAATAATGTTGCTAAATCTTGTTTTTGTGTAATATGAGCTAGAATTTCTTACATCAAAATCCGTTCCGATCCATATATTTTTTGGAACTTGGATCAACTCCCACGATGATATGTGTTAGCAAGGTTTTGATCCATGTACTATTAGTTTTAACCTCCAGTACTTTGGTACAGTTAAATTGCTTAACGGTTTCATAGCGGTGAACGTGCAAAAAGTTATAGCGGGAATAAAACAGAGATAGAGCGGTACATGGCGGAGGTGCAAAAAGCTTCGTTAAATATAAAACCAAACATTTAAAGTTAATTTATTCTCATTTTTCATATCGTTGTATAAGAAAAAAAATATTGTTTAATTTTATATTAAAAAACAAAGAATCTCATGATTTACGCAGTCCAAATTTGACAACTACGATATATTTCTAACTAATATTGAGCACTTATATCTTAAAATTAGGTCTTTACTTTAATTTTGTTGGTTTAGTTTAAAAAAGAACTAGTTAAAACGATCTTTTTATATTAATATCGCTAAAGCGAGTGCCAAAAAACCTTAATTTAATGGATGTAATGGAAAATAGCGAGGCTTAAAGGGAATTTACTATTTAATAGTGCTATATTGAAACAACGTAGCAGTCGAAGAGCACTATGTGCTATTGTAAGAATTTTGCGGGGTATTAGCTCGATTTTAACTTCACAGGAGTACTCAAAAGTAGTCTAAAAGGCAAGAATAGTTGAAATATACGTATGGTTGGCAGATGACGAGCAAGAGACTATAGCGAGATACTATTTATCCATTTATATTTTAATAGCATCGACGTTAGTTATCAATGTGTTATATCCACATATGTAATTGTGCTTATTAATTTACATGGGTAATTTATTTCTATGTGGTTATTGATGTATAGTATTATTTATGACTGTGTTAAGACAACTTAAAGCAACTTAATACAGTTTAATGCCCTTTGAGATGACTAATTTATTATGTTAGTTTTAGTACAATTTAAAGAGGTTCAGCTTGCAGTTGATTAACTTATTTATAAGGTTAACAATTTTAACCGTCTTTGATAAAATCACTCAACATTTTAGGAAGACCATTTTATTTGAAACCTGGGTTGAGTTTAAAAAGAAAAAAACTTCAAATTAAAACAAAATAAAAACGGTGAAAACACGTTGAAGTTGGGTTAAATGTTCACCTACGCTATAAATGGTTAAAAATAACTAATTTACTCATAAAGACTCAAATCAAGGAACTAAATAATTTACATTGTTTCAGATTCGTTTATCTCGTTCGAAATCTCGGTCGAGGTCTCATTTTCGAACTTGAGCGATACCAGCTACTAAATTTTATTTATATATTATTTGACACTCATCTTGTCCAAGATAAAATTTGAGGTGAGATCTCAATAGAGATTCCATATGAAGTTGTGTTATATTTTTTTTTACTTCTTATGTGAGTCCACAAGAAATTACACTCTAATGACTTTTTACTTATCCTCTAATTCTTCTTTTTACCGTTTAACGAGTAATTAAAAAAGTTTTTTTTTACTTTAGTATTTAAACGAGTAGGGAACATTCAGTCAATACCAAATCAATCATGTTATCATTTTGATATAAAATTAAAATTATTATTATTATTTTATATAAATTATGTATGTTAAATAATTGTATATACAGATAACAACTATTACAATAATCTTAAAAACATCAAATTTAGACATATATTACTCCGAGATAGTTCCGAGATGGACTTTAAAATCCGAGGTGCATTGATTTCACCCGAGATCTTGTCGATACGAGATAATGTGTGTAAAATTTTCGAGACGAAAGGAGATCGAAATCCGAGATTTAAAAACTTGATAATTGAAGATCAAAACTTCGTTGTTATTTGTTACCGTTCATTATTTTGGTTTCTTTTACCCCTCGAAAAAAAAAGAACTATACGCTTTAAAAGTTGGATTAAACGATTTTAGGAAATAACATATTTTTTTTACCTGCGTGGATATTACTTTACAACATGCTTGGTATCCTTTGGTTTAATTTTTCTAATGCATTCATGCACAAATTTTGTTATGGAATGCTTTTTAATAATCAAATATAAAAGCAAGGACTACACAAAATCAAATAGATACGCTGCATACCATTAAATATTTACTACACATTTAAGATGGATGCACTAACTTTCTTAAAAAACACATCGTTCATCGAATATTGTTCATGCCAATTTAAATCTATTTAACGAACACAAATATTTTTCGAAAAACAAGCAAAAACCTTGGCTACACATCAGCTATAAAAGAAGTTACAATCCAAGTGGCATTTATTTTCACTTCTCTATTTCTCTCTACGCTCTCCTGTCTTAAAAGTAACCCACTAATACATCCAACTTATGCGCACCCAAATCTCACCCACTCTCTGACATCAGGGCCCCACTGTCGCACCCAACCCTCAACACCCAAAATCTGGCGCGAAATAATTTCTAATCTCCCGCTACTCCTCCTATTTCATCTCCCCACTTCCTCGCTCCATTTTGAACCCTATCTCAATCTCTGTCAAAATAAACAATTAAATCGGTTTTCCAAATGCACAGCCATCCTGACACGTCATCGTCCGTCTTCCCTAACCGTCCGCCTCCTAAGAAGCGCGGCAGCTACAACTGCGGTCGCTGCGGCGTCCCTAAGAAGGGGCACGTGTGCGCTATTAACGATGCGTTGGCAATTGTGGCAGTTCCTTCCCCCGCTCCTCCTCGAGCCGAACGCCTCCGCCGCGCTTTGTCTTTTGACGACTTGGCGGCGGATCCCGATGTGGGACAGCCGGAGGAGGAGTGGGATGCAAACGATGGTACTCAGCTTCCAGTGCCTCCATCTTGTATGGCGGAGGTGCTTAGGAGGCTGAGCCCTAAAGAGATGATGAGGGTGGCGTGTGTTTGTAGAGGATGGAGAGATTTGGTGAGGAGGGCGTGGTATTCCACGGAGGAGATTAGGATTAAAGTGGACCGGTGTGGATCGAGTATTGGATTTGTTGGATCGGTTCTTAATCGATGTGAGGGGTTGGTTAGGCTCAGATTGACTATGGAAAGGTTGCAAATTTATAAATTGGACTTTAAATTTGATGGATCGATTTCTTTTCTTAAGTTTAAATCGAAACTGAATGAAATTAGAAGAATAAACTTAAGTCTGTTTTCAAGAAACACAATTAGATATCAAGATTATAAATTCAGGTCATTGTTGATCGTTATTACATAAAGATTTGACTTTTAACCTGAATCAGGGGATTAATTCTTGCAAATGTTTGTTGTTAAGATCGATGTGTTTGTTGGCAAACGTATTCTTTTTTTTTTTTTAATTTAAAATGATGTTTTTTATGGGATATAAATGGATAAAACTTTCATTCTATTGCAGGCTAATATTCAAAGAGAGTTGACAGGGATGGGTGGAATTGTTCTAAATCTTTGTTCTAATTGATGGATTGAGCTTGAATTACTTTTAATGATCCTTAGGTTTAGGTTTCAAGTTGGATCCAGGATTTACTCATTACATAGTGTATAATTTAGAATTTTTTTCTTCAAGAATTTGGTAGGTGGTTTTGAATCTACTTTGTGAGGATAAAGATTGTTTGAATTGAGTATGTCAATGTTGGTTGCAATCAGAAATCTATATTTAAGTGGAATACTGCTCATTATTGTTCCATAATTTTTAATAAGATCATTCTTTGTTTGTTTTTATTTTTCATTTTCGTTTTTATTGTTTTTGTTTTTGGGTTTGGAGTTTCATGGTGTACATTAGCTGATAAGCAAATGAACTTTAGAATCACATAGCTTTTCTGTCATGCAGTTTGAATTTTTGCTTCTTCTAGTTTATTGCTTTTGAAAGTAGGGACAATCTTTTGTTATTAATCTTTACGAACATCACTGGAAATTAGTACTGTTCTATCATTTATCAGGTCGTGAAATGCTTAATGTACAGCGTGTCTCACTTTGAATTTTCTAATGATTATAGATCATGCGGTAGTTTATCTGTCCTTGTGAAGCAAAACATGTTTTGACTGATTTTGTTCTCATATCTGTGCAGCGATGCTGATGCAACAGTGCTAGCATGTGTTGCATTTTCATGCCCGAATTTGGAATCTTTTGAGATGAAAATCACAAACAATGCTGTCAATCGGATCACTGGGTAATTATTTCTCAACCATGGTTCTAACTCTATTTATCATTTCTACAGTCATAGAATATCATTTTGTAAAAGGAACCAACAAACTCAAGTGCATGATATGTAAATATCTTATCTTTACTTTTGTACCGTATGCCAGCATAACTGAAGGCCTGTAACATATTTTACTTAATTTGGAGCTAAAATGATTATTTGATGTGTATAGAAATGTTTGTTGTGAGATCATTTTGGTTTATTAATTTTGCAGAAGGGCCAACATTAACATACATCTTGCATAATTTTTCTTCCATTCCTTTATAAAACTGGAATTTCCAATTTTAGGACTGTCACATAGATAAATTTGCTGCTCTTTCAGCGTGGTGGACGTGACCAGTTGATATTTTTTGATACGGGTTCACTGGAATTTTTGTTTAGGTGACGTGGGACTTATGTAATGGTGAAATCCTTTGGGTTTCAAGAGAAACTTATTTTCTGTTGGATTTCTGATTTGTCGTGCATACCTTTAGCTCGAGCTATCATCATCTTTAATAGCATTGTTCGTTGTGCATTGTTCCCCTCTAAAATCACCTGCACAGTGAGATTAAAGGAAGAAAAACCAGAGGCAATCAACCAATAATAAGAAACACAGATATTCAATAAATTTCCTTTCTTTTTTCGTTTATCTAAACTTATTACATTGCTCACAATAAAGGATCCATGCTCTATTTCCTCATCTCTCAATTCAATTCTCTTTGTTGAATTTTCTCAACACTAAATTTCAATCACCTATAGCTGAATGCTCATGCATTATTTATTTGTATTATGTGAAATTTCTCCGAATGTTCTCTTGTCATGACACTATCACTCTTCTTTATGGGTTCGTAAAGTTGCCCTTAAAAATAATAATAATAACTCCTTATACCTTTTTAATGAATGTATTCTTGATATGTTTATGAATGCGTTTCTCTCAATTAATTATAACAATTTTAAGATAAAATTTATGCATAACAAATAAATACATATTTGTTATAAATTTTATTTTGAATATTAAGACGCATCTCTTATTTTGATACTTAATACGTGAATTCCCTCTTTGAACAAAACTTTTCAAATGACACTCCTGTAATTATTTTCGTTTTCTGTAAACCTATGAGTTCGCTTGTAACTTTGTTATTTCCGTGCAAGAATCAACAATAGATTGATTTTTTTTTAAAAATATTTATGGCTTTTACTAAAAATATTTGAACAGTTGTTTCATCTTCGTTTTTTTTTCTTTTTTCTTCTTTCTTTTTTAATACTTAGTTGAAATATATGTGAAGAGAAAAATGAATTAAAGAAAGTAGTGACATTGCATGTCGATTTTTGACATTTTTAACGATTTGGGCAGGGTGTAATTTAAAAGGTTTTATTGAGATGAATGTTGTACCTATTTTGATTTTTTTTAAGCGTGCAGCCAAAAATCCTCAATTTTACCTGGTGACAGACTATTCTTAAATATGTTAATCACTCAAATGTTTGTATCACAGAATTTAACATTCCACTTTGATAAAAATATCACTCCCAATACCACCACCTTCATCAAGGTTGAATCCAACAATTCACCCACCGCCTTTATGCGCGTGCGCACCTCACCCACCACTTTTATGCTTGTCTGCCAATCAAATACATGCTCAAGTTTTTGTAAAAGGATATATATATATATTTGTATTACAAGGACCTAGATATGGTCTTTGTTTACTTTCCTTGCTTACCACTACACCTTGGTTCAAGCAATTTAATTTCTCCATAACCATAAGTTATTTTCCCCTTTATTTACTTGTATCTCTTTATCGTTGATTTTCCTCTTAAAACCTTCTGCAATATGCTCAATACCATTTGTTATGCAATTTTCTCTAAAATCGTTTTCACTATTTGTTGTGGGAAAAATAGTTAAACAATAATGAAATAAAATGTTCAACCAATTTTCTTTCTTTTGTTCACTTCCTTAAACTTGTTACAAAGTTCATAATGGAGTCCCCATGCTATATTTAATCATTTTTTTTAATTCAGTCTGCTGCAATTGATTTCCTTCAACACATTTAATTTTCCATGTTTGAATTCTCGTGTTATCCTCTCCTGACATGTCAACCTCTCTGTGGATTTTCTCTCATAAAAGATATTTCCTAATATATGTTAATGCATATGTTTCTCATCATTTGCTAAAATATTTTTTCTAAGTTAGTTATAACCATAAACATATTCCATATATGTAATCACAACAATCAATAAGATATACATTCTTTATATATCTTGTTAAATGCCAAACTTTTCTTAAATATCTTAACCATTCGATATTCTTATTGCAAAACCTTAACATGGTTTTACTAGAGCTGATGATCATCATCTATGTCTCTTACCATGGTACCAATTTGTTTGTAGAGTTTTCTCATGAAATAGCTGCTGGTTAGTGAATGTACATTTTGCTTTCTCTTGTAGGTCTAGGTTTTCTAGTGTTTTGAAGACACATACTGCGATGCTTTGTACTGTTTTTGCTCACTACTTATTTATACTGCTAATGAATTTATTGGTTTGAATCACACATTTATTTTGGTCAGCACAATGCCTGTTTCATATAGTAATATTAGGGAACGGTGGCACTATAGTCACATGTATTGCTGTTTGCTGTCATTGTTCATTCGAGAATCATGCATCCATGTATAATCTTGCTTTATGTCACCATTATCTGAATCGCTAACTAACATATGTTTCTATTTCTTTTACAAGCTGAATTTTAGGGCTGATTTCCTTGTATGTTGCAACTGTATACTGTATTGGAATCTTGAAGTACTTTGTGTTCCATTTCTAATGATCACTCTGAAATGATCAATAGTTCTGAGATCAATAGTTCACGATCTATAGTCCCACTATGTACAGTGTGTAAACCAACATCTGTTACAAGACCGTTTTTGAATTATTATTAAATTGGCTAATCTTAAAATTGCAGAGATGAACTGGGTCGTTTTGTTTCTGAGAAAAGAAGTCTTTCTGTTGTTAAAATTGAAGGATGCGTAAATCTTGGCTCTTTAAATCTCTGTTCTTCAAGTTTGTCTACGCTCTGGCTTTCTGATCTACAGTGTATCTCTAAAACAGTAAGCACCATCTCTAGTTTATTTTGCTTCCTATCTGGTGAACATATCTATTCACTTGCTGCTTTCCTTTTCAGATAATTAGCTGTCCTAACCTTCAAGAGATTTCTCTTGATTTTACAAAACAAGATAATGATTCTACAGATCTTGTTAGCATAATAGATTGCCTTGGTCGATCTTGTCTAAAATTAAGAAACATTCACATTGCATCAAGTCGACTCTGCAATGAAGTTGTGCTTGCTCTAGCAGGAGCGAACTTGAGGTCTGTTATAATTTTGCTTGAAAGTTATGCTTCAGATAATAAAGTTAGTTTTATTTGATGTTACCAGTTGACGTTCTTTAAAATTAATGTTACACATACATGTGCATCTATCATGGAATCTTCTCTTTTCCTCCTTTCTTGAACACTTATTTGAAATTACATTATTTCGCCGATGTAAAAAATTTGAAAAAGTATTTATTAAACAGGATGCAGAAATAACTTTTCTTTTGCTTTTTAAATAAGGAAAATGCCTTCAAACTTTGTTCACTACATCCATTTATGGTCTAAATACCATAGTACAACATATCTGATGGCTTTTAAATTGAATGGAACATGTACTAGTACACCGCTTATATTGAGTGAAAATCTTTCAGGGGTTTGCGAATGCTATCTCTTGTTCTGGGTGCTAAAATGACTGATGCATCAGTGGCTGCCATAGTTTCAACATATGAACATTTAGAGTTGCTTGATTTAAGCGGGTATGCGTGTTCACTCTTGAACTTCATAATCTACACCAATTATGTGAAATTAGTCTAATAAAATTTATTCATATTATTGTTCTAATTTCAGATCTAGTATCAGTGATAGTGGTATTGGGATGATATGCAATGTTTTCCCTCAGACTCTTTCAAGGCTTCTTCTTGCTCTATGTCCTAACATTACATCAAGTAATACTCCGTCATCAAATATATCAGTATCACATAAAAATTAATTCAATTTGATGTACTGTTCTAATACACCCATCGTTGACAGGTGGAATACAATTTGCTGCAGCCCAACTGCCATTTCTTCAGTTATTTGATTGTGGGATGAGCATACGTGATCTTAGTTCTGAAAATCAGAACTTCGACGATAATTTTAGAAAGTTGCCACCTGCTTCTAATTCATTATCAATCTATCAGAAGCTTCTTATCAAACATGTCCGTCTGAAGAAGCTAAGTTTATGGGGCTGTTCAGGTTTAGACGTAAGCTTAGCTAATTAGAAGATGACTCTTATTTTCCGTATCAAGTTCAAAGTTTTATGGTTAACTGATTTTATAATGTAGGCATTATATCTGAATTGCCCAGAGCTTGATGATCTGAACCTCAACTTATGCTCAAATTTGAATCCTGGTAATTTGAATTATTAATGCTCATGTTTCAAAGGATCTTAAGGTGAGATTTATGCTTACAAAATACCTATGCATTTAACAGATACATTGGTAATTGACTGTCCCAAGTTGAAAAATATCCATGCATCTGGATGCCAAGGTGGTCTAGTTGGAGAAATTCGTAGGAAGGTAACCGATTGCATTGTCTCTTAAGTATCAATAATGTATCTTCATATTTTGATTGAGAATATAAGTGGAATAATTAGGCATATTAAACAATGCTTTGGGCATCAGATTCATCTAAACCCCAAATGCATTGCCACTCAAATTCAAAAATGTTATCCGGCCATGATAGAAAATTTTCATTCAGCCATAACTAATCCAAGTGTAATTGTCTAGGTTCTTGGTGACTTTTCTACAGACGGAAACCGATTTCAGCGGAAGCGCTTAGCAGATGGCTCAAAAAGAGTTCAAATTCCGCAATTTTTAACTGAACAGGTAAAGCTCATATCTTTATCTGATGGTTGTTATGTTGATATTAGAAATCAAATGGTTTGAATGTGAATTATGCAAACCCAATTAAAGTGTTCTGGAATGATTCTATTTCTCATGACTAAGCTTGAAAGGTATATAATTAGGTAAATTCAACTCGTACATCGTAAATAGCTATACATACACCAAAAAATTTACCAAAATCATATACATCATTTTTTTTACTTAATATACACCACACGTATTACAATACTATCTTTAGAATAAGACAAAAGACCTACCTCATTTAACTAAATCTCCTTTACATATTAATTGAACTAAGGAACACTAATTCTTAAATTCCCCAAATTCACTTTTGCAAATTTTAAATTTCGAACTCAATCACTTTATATGGAATTTTAATTTATTGATTATTTATATACAATAATTTCAATTTAGTTTCTGAATGTTAAAATTTTAAACTATACAACCTTTTATTTTAAACTTGATTTAATTTAAGAAAAAGATAGAGAAAAATTTAACATTTTATGAATCATATTAATTTTAGCATTGGATTTTAATTTTTAATTTTTTACGTTTGTTTTTAAGTGAAAAATATTAAAATTGATTAAGCATGAATTCAGCTTGGAGCTGTATGAATAAAACATGATACCAGAAACGAACTAAATTTTAATTCAGCTGATGATTTGTAGAAATTTTGGTTACTTTACCAAAATAAATTATATTGACTATATACAATGTGGACAAAGAACATTTGTATGCCATAAATTTTGCATTCTTTAGTTAAGGTTGTTTTTGTCCTAAATTTTATTGAAAATATTATCATGTAGGGAAAGCAATTTACGTTGTCCGAATATAATTTGCTATATAATTATTCTTTTTTTCACTAAAGAGGTGTTGGGATCAAGTTACAAATAGCCATATTTCACAAGGCTTCAGAAGAAGCAATTCAAATTATTTCACCTAAAATTTCTGCAATCAAATGTTTCCTTTGTGCATTTCAGGCATCTGAGCATGGTAAAAGAAAGAGATTTCGCCTAACTTCATGCAGTTTCCATCTAAATGGCTCATGATAAAAGAAATCATCTTGCAGTTATCTGTATCTGTATGCTGTGGTTTGGTGTTATGTTTGTTCTTCTGTTTCATTTTCTTTAACCACTTGCATTGGGGTGTTAATCCTAGCAAGTGACTGTTGTATCGACATTACATTACTGGTGGGCTGGTTTGCGATGCATGGAATTAGTTTATCTGCGAACAATTTTGATTTTAATATAAGAATAATGTGCAGACCACCACCTTTGAACATTGTTTTCTTATACATGTGGAAATCAAATCTGTATGATATACAAAACAACTATGTTCCCAGTGAGTTATCTGGTTTATTTTATGGTAATTATTGCTGTTATATGCTATAGTTTTTGATTCAGTTTTATTTCCTTGAATCAAATATTTCAATATCATTTTTTGATGTCTTTGGAATCAACTAAGATTGATTGAATATTACACATTTGCTGCGAAGAAAAACCACTGGCAATGTAGTTTGCTCATCTGTGCAGTGCAAGCATATACAGATACACTTGTGCATGTACACTCTGTTCGTTTGTGCATGTGCACTGTATGTACGCTATCTGCATGATCAATGCAGTAGCAGTGAATGTGTTGTATCTTAGTTGTCAAGTAATTGTGTATTTATAACAAGGAAATTGCAAGAACTTCAGATTGCTACTATCAGATTTACGATCCCATATATTATAAAGCTGCCTCTTTGAATGGACTAATATATGCATGATATTGAAAGCATTGATTGCTTAAAGAAGTTATTAAGCTGATAAGAATATCTCAAAGCTATTCCTCCATGTTTCTACTTAAATTGCATAGAAGCAAACTTGTGTCAATGTCTCTTGGCTTCTTTCCTTTTCTTGAAAACTGATTGCCTTTGTCATATGTCTGTTTTTCCTTGCAGTGGAAATCCAGAGTAAATCAAACCAGTAACCTCGGACATTAGAATAGCTTGCAAGTCATAGAAGGGGTGAAGCCAAATGTTTGATTATAGGGATGGAAGTGCAAGGATTTGGTTTTCAATGTATTGTATAAGATTTAGCGATTTCAATTGAACATGACTAACGGTTAATTTTAGCATTTCCAAGTAGGGGTCCGCTGCGTACGCTTCATGTAATGTAGAGCAACTGAGACCATCAAAAGAAGCATTTGATGTATCAACGTTCCAATTGAGCACTTTAATAATGCTTTCTGAGACGATCCGACTTTCTCACCACAGAAAATCGCATCATCTTGAAGAAAGAAAGGGATAGAAAAGAGAAGAGAAAGAGAAGAAAGAAGAAACAACATTAGAATCTCAACAGCGGAACGAATGACTTATATTAATAACATAAATATTACGTAGTTTACAACCATTATCAGAGTTATACAAATTATACATCACATACTCGACAGTTATAAATACCCGTCTAGTTATACAACTCAATACAATACAAAGAAACCACTCAGAGAAACCAACACAGCGGAATACTATATATCTACACGCAGAAGCCTCCTGCTCCATTGCTCCTCCACAATTCGTCAAAGCTAACCTGAATCCCTTGGCTACTCGTAAAAATTTGAGTATCCAAGAGTTTAAGAAAACAGAAGATAAACTCCGGGTCAGACATGGGTCTGGTGTGAGTAACAGGTTAAAGCTGCTTAACTTTCAAAAACCTTTTTGAAAACAAAATGTATCACGTAAGACTTCCCACACATAAACATGAAAAAGTTTTTACCTTACGCTAACCAAAACATTTGATGGGAAATCTAGTGATATTATAATAGGTCTAGGGTTTTCAAGTAAATATGAAATTGCCGAAATTGTTACATTTATTAAATTACAGCTACTAGCCACAAAAGTGGGTAATACAATCAAAACCGAGAGCACTTATTGGATTTTGGATTCCATACAATGACAGAGCTACCGGGGTACCGTCCGTCACAATACATGGCCTAAATCAACGTACCGAGGATTACTCCCAATCCCCTGCAACACAATGCCGGAACCATCCCTTACTGGACAGTCCCGAACAAGACAACCCCGACAGTTGGAGCTCAACAACTGCCCACACAGCCGAATAAAAAGGGACCTCTAGACAGGGGTAAATCTCATCCTACTTGGGCATGACCCACTTAGCCTTGCTGCGCCTCTCCTGTTTTAGCCATTTCCGGTTGATGAGGCTTGAGGCTACGATTACCTTTATAGAACACATCACTTAGAATGCTCATCGTCCACCTGACGATGTTCTGAAAGCATTCAATCCATACAAGTTCTTTCCGGGTTCGTACGAAACCGAAGGCATTATCTCGTTACACTCATTTTGAAATCACCCTCATAGTTAACGACGATAACCCTTGCACTCTGAATCTTCGTCTTCACTTGAGATTCACGACCTATCGTTAATTTGGATCGATGTGCTTTTCGGGTATCCAAATCTGGAAACCTGATCCCGGTCTCATCGAAATCCAAAACGTGTCTTTTAAGGCCAAGTTGTTTTAAAGTTTAAAACAATTCAATTCAATTATCCATATACACATAGATAGATAATTCACAAATCACAATAGATAATCAACATTATCATAATAAACAGATGATCCACATTATCATTATAAACAGATAATCCATACGATCATCAAAATAGATAATCCATATTATCATCACAATGCAACCAAAGCATTTATATTCATACAGCATCACTTGTCTCATTTTTGAGATCACAACCATTCAAGTCAATTAATATCATCCATTCATACATAAGCAAAGATTTACTTAATCACACCATCTTTAATTAATTTAAAGTGAATTAAATTAATTACTTCATCTTTAATTAATTTAAAATTAATTATATTAATTACTTCATTATTATAAACCTTGCTTACATAACCATTTATTCGATTACAAATCAATTAATTAATCATTCAAATTAATCACCCTAATTAATCACCCTTGATTAATTTTCCTTAATTACATTCAAGTAATTGTCCCTAAATTAATTTCTCAAATTAATTATTCTTAACCCCTTACAGTAGTTAACCCTTAATTACTTCATAAATTAATTAATTATAATTAATTACATTAATCCTTAATTAATTACATTAATTAATTACCTTTAATCACTTATCATTGATTAATTAATCTTAATTAATTAATCATTAATTACATCATTAATTGTATTAATTAATTATCTAATTTAATTAATTATTTTATTTAAATTAATTATCTTAAGTAATTAATCTAATTAAACTACAATTATTAATCACTCCTGATTAATCACATTTAGTAATTAACTAATCTTGATTACTTTATTAAATAAATTAATTATTCCTAATTAATTATCCTTAATTAATCCCTTGATTAATTACAAAGTAATTATTCTCAAATTACTTCCATTCTTTAAACATCTTCAATTAATTACATTCAGTAATTACCATTAATTATTTCAATAAGTAATTTCCAATCCATTAATTACATTAAGTAATTATCATTAACTCATTCAGTGTTTAAAATTAACTAAACTTAATTAATTAATTTAAACATTCACATTAAACTAAATTAATTACATTAAGTAATTAATTCCTTAATTACTTCCATTAAGTAATTACACTTAAACAATTCACAAATGATTATTATTAAATTAATTAATCTAATTAATTATTAAAAATTAATCACATTAATTAATTATTAAATAATCTCAAGTTAATGACCCTCATTAACCATTCTTTAATTACTTCCCTTAAGTAATTATCTTAAATTAATCATTGTTAATTACAAATTAATTTATCTTTAATTACCCATTATTTAATCTATAATTATTTAATTAATTAAGTGTTAACTGTAACTTAATTAATCCTTAATAGCTTAATTAATTAATCCTTGATTATAACTTAATTGCTTAATTTACAAATCTTTAATCATTAATTAATAATCTTAAATTATCTAATTAATGATCTTAATTACCAATTGATTAACCCTTAATCAATTATTTATTAATCCCTAATCAATTAATTAATTAAATTAACTAATTATTCCTTAATTACTTCATTAATTTAATTAATTTCAAATCATTAATCTTAATTAAATTTTAAGATAAAAACATTCTTAATTATGACTAAATTGTCATTAACAAAACTTTTGAAATCAATTTACTTTTGAATTTACTTTAAAATTTCATTTTTAATATGAGATTTAAAATGAATATAATTTAACTTAAACAAAGTTTAAACAATTTAAAAACCCTTTTAAATTTACATAGTAAAGAAATGCTTGTCTTATACAAGAAATTTATAAGAGTTTAATCCAAATTCATTTTTAAATTCAAATAATTTAAATATACACTTAACATACAAAGTTGTTTAAATCTTTCAAAATTTAAAACTTCTTTTATTTCAAAAACTGAAATACATATTTAAATCTTTGATTTCCAATTTTAAATTTAACTTTAAAACTTACTCATATTTTTAAAACTTCATTTTTAAAAATTCAAACTACTTACCATTTTAAAGTAGTTTAACAATTTAAATTTAAAACTCTTATATTTTTTTTAAACTGAGATTAAATCTTAAACTTGAATTCTAGATTTTCAAACTTGAATTTAAAACTTAGTTTAAACTCTAGCTTTACATTTATAAACTTCAGTTTTAAAAGAAGAATTAATACAAACATTACAGGTTTCAGATAAAACCTGTAACATCTGTTAAACCCGAGACACCCCCACAATGCTTCGAGTTCAAAGCCCAACCTCCCCGAGCAAACTACCCCACTACTTCGAGTCAAACAGAGATTCACTCGATTATAAACCATCACCAGCAAACTTCATCAGATAACAGGGCTGTGCACATGCACGTTGCCGCCAGTCATCTCCGATCATCAGTGATGATCGTTCCACATCCAAAATCACTCAGTCACCCCAACGCGATCATCAGATTAGCTCCAACCCAACTCGAATTTGAATTCGAGTTTCAAACTAAACCTGGAACCCAACATCAGAGTCAATGCTTCAACCTGGAAATTTGCCTCGCCAGCACATCCCCAACCATCGGAGTTGTTGACACTCCGGCCAAACCTTCTCCTACTTCCAAACTTCCATCACCCAAAAGCTTGAAACACTCGATCCACTGAAGAACCCGTAGTGATCGATTCATCATTCCTAATTAAAACTAGGGTTCCAGAAGTGATTTCACTGCCGCAACATCCACCATTAAATTCAACACCATGCAGAATTTTTCCCATCAACTCCTAACACTCCTCCACCATCTGGAAGAACCCTGAGCCCTCAAGATACATAGATCACCAGAAAAACCAAATATTCCCATTTTAGTTCAAACCCAAACTGCACCTTCAACTTATTACTAAAAATATTGATTTTAATGTTAAAAATCATGATTTAGTTGATGTGTTTGATTTATAAAACTGAATTAATATTTTACACAGTTTGAATTTTGATTTAAATCAACATACACTGATGTTTCAATTTTTGCAGAGACAATATGCCTTATTTTGTCTAATTTAAAATTTTAACATTTAGCTAGGTTAAATCAAACAACATTTGTTTAATTATCAGATCCTATCAAACATTAGATCATGTGATAAGGATTTTTAAATAAAAATTTAGCCTGAAAAACAAGACAGAGCACAATACATATATACAGTATGCATACAAATAATATTCACATCAGATTTTTTTTACCTATACACATGCAATACTTATTCATTTCAGTATACAAGCATGCAACCAATTTTTTTTATTTTAAATTTTTAAAAGTTACTCACATATTTTTTTGGAGATGCAGAACAGAGCTTCAAACTTTTGAAAGCTTGAAAAACTGATTTCCATTTCCTTTGAGATTTTGATAACTGAGTTGCTGGAAAGATTTGCATGCAGAGACAAATTCCAGATTGAAAAGGAAATGCTTTAACTTTTTGTTTGAAAATGGAAGGTGCATTGATTTGAAGAGGTGCAGGCTTTAAAAACAGATTTGAAATTGCAGGTTTTCAATTTGAAGTGAACGACAGGGAAATGGATTGCATGTTTAAACTGAGGATTTATTTTCAGGGATTTGATCTTTGACATGAGGAGTTTGTAAAATGATTTTGTTTTGAACTGGATTTCTGGATTTTTTGTTTTTTTGTTTGAAGAGTTGTTTACAGATTTTGTTTTGAAAATAATTTTCAGGAAATTGATTTTGAATCTAAAAATGGTTTGTATGTTTTCAGATTTGTTTTGAGTTCATGCCTTAAATTTCTTAACTTTGATTTTGAAAAGGAAAAAAATTTAAAGAGAAGAGGCCATTTTATAAGATGAAAGTATGATTTAATAGAAATAAAAGAAAATACTAAATTGAAAATGACACTTGTATAAAATTTTAACATTTGTCAGTTTCCTTAGTTTATTAAATAACATTTGTTGTCATGTGTCATAATATTCATACACTTGTCCCTTAAGTAATTTTATTTAATTTTGAAATGTTAATAAAGAGTTTTATACTTACTTTATTATTTATAAATGCTTATCTATATATGTATATGAATTTCCTTAGAGGAAATAAAATAAAATAAAACAAATTACACACATATTTTTAAATCCAAAATATTTTAAAATATAACTTTTGAATTTAAATTTTAAATCCAAATCCAAATTCAAATTAAATTCAAAATCCCAATTTAAAATTAACAATATATTAAATTTTAAAATAACAACTAAATTTTCTTTAAAATCTATTTATAAAAATAATACATATTTTTATTGTTTGAAAATAATTAATTGCTAATTTTAAACAATTTATAGAAGAAGTTATTTCTTAATTTATAAATTACTTATTTTATTAAGCTATATTTTAAAAAGAAAACAAAACAAACCTTGTTGTAAATTAATTTAAATTTAAAACTTAAGCCAAAATCATTTTAAACATTTAAACATCTATCTTAACAATTTAAAATCATATACTTATTTATTAAATAGGTTTGAAAAACTTAATATTAAATTAAATCATAATTTCCAAATTAGTATTATATATATTAGAATTTGAAATCAAGATTCATTTATTATTAAACCAAGTTTATTTATTTAATAACTTTGAAAAGCTTATATATTAAATAAAAACACATTTTCAAATTACAAAAAATATTAGAATTAGAAAATATGCTTTATTTATTAAATTTAAAACAAAGCCAATCTATTTACAATATAAACCATATATTTATATTATAAACAGAGACCAATTTGTTAGCTGAAAAAGATAAAATCTACCAATTAAATATTTATTAAAGAAGATTTTTAAATCAATTAAAATTTTATTAACAAAAATTATCAAACCAATTTCAATTTTAAATACAGAGTATTAAATAGATATTGTCAAAAATTCCGGGATATCACAATCCTCCCCCCTTAAAAGTACTTCGTCCCCGAAATTTAAAACAAAGGTAATTTAATAATCTTATTAAAGATTTAATTTTTAAACACAAGCATATATCAAACATATGCTAACAACCATAGCAACCAATTCATCCAATAAAACAAATCTAACTATCCAGACAAAATTCTGGATAGAATTTCCTCGAATTTCCCCAAGTGTAAATACCGAGATACTCGCTCTACAGAATCCAAACATTCCATACTACTAAGCTACAGAGCTCCTATTCATCTATATCTACAAAACTAAACAGGATATCAGACTACAGACGAGTCTGACTCAACCACCAAAACTCCTGAACTTCTGGTTCTACAACCAGAGATAGATAAAACACGTACTCCCTCAGAGATACGTGAAACTCATCGAATCCCTGTTATCCAAACTGGTAATTCAATCCTGTAGATCAATCACTTATTCTTACAGGAATACAGAAAAGATCCAAAACACCACGGAGCTAGCTTCCCAGACCTACCCAATCTTATATCTTCTTTTCGATCGGAGATAACTTATCCAAAATCAAATTTCCGACTTCAGAATCCAAATTCTTTCGTCTCTTATCCACAAAACTCTTCGGGTGATCTTGGGCCGCTCACATCCTTACTGATCAGTTCAACCTTCGCTGATGCCTCTAGAAACAAACAAAACCAATCAACTCAACAAAATGATCTCCTCAAGATCAACCAAGATCCAGAACACTAACTCAACTCCTCAAATAACAGAAGACTACACTCACTTCTCCTGACCGGAAAAGAAAAGCAGATGCACTTCCAAACTGCTTCCGCTGCACAACTCTGATCCGAAGTAGATAAAATGCTGATGAAGAACACGAGCACAAACTAGACAACATCTTCCAGAAATATGGTTCAACAGATCCATAAAAGAAAATCTCAGAAGTTTCTCCAAAACCCTGAGCTGCTTCACCGAACCTTATCTCAAGGAACCATCCTTCTACTAGCTAAACCACCGGTATCAATCCTAGAATCCAGTCGATAAGGAAACTCAATCTCCAGATGCGGAAAAACCTCCGGCTTCCCTGAAGACATTCGAAAAAAAACTCTGATAACCCAAGAGAACACTCAAGTATCGCAAGTCACTTTTGCGATCAACTCAGACTAATTCCAAAGAAAAACCGTTCTCCCTTTACCAAACAAAACAGCTTACACTTATCTAGCCAATCCATTGAAGAAATGGGTCCATTCTGCTGCTTCTGAACTCCTTCTTCAGAAACTGCTAAGCCAGAAGACTCCCTTCCAACACAGGACACTCCAAGCTGCACTGCTGATACAGATGCCAAAGATCTCCTAATCCAAAGCTCTTCGAGAAACACGGACCTCAAACCAAACAGAAACACCATGCTGAACACAGCCACATCACCGATGAAGACCTACTTCCTTAAACTTGTTCCAAAGAAATCTTCTTCGGAAACATCCATAGTCACTGCATCTCATCACGCAGCTACTACTTCCTGAGGTATCAAGATACCATTACTCGCTTCTGCCTAACTGACAGATCCAAACTCTACTCATCCAAACTTCAAAAATAGACTCCGAACCTTAACAGGTTTCCTTCAGAGATTAATGAAATCCTTACACCACTGCAAAACTCACTCGAGACGGTATTAGGTCTACAATCTCGATAGATACACTTCCAACCTCAAATATTCAAACTCCAACCAATGATAGTCGTGTTTCACACACCACTACCTTATCTAGCTTTATAACTTATATTGGAAAATCTGAACAGGTAACCCAATAGATAGGTAGAATAAATATATATGAATATATTTAAAAATTACAAATATGCTCTCTCAAGATAGACACCACTCCAGAGCCTAGGTATTCGCTTAACCTAGCGTTCTGATACCAAATGAGACGACCCGACTTTCTCACCACAGAAAATCACATCATCTTGAAGAAAGAAAGGGATAGAAAAGAGAAAAGAAAGAGAAGAAAGAAGAAACAACATCAGAATCTCAACAACGGAACGAATAACTTATATTAATAACATAAATATTACATAGTTTACAACCATTATCAGAGTTACACAGATTATACATCACATACTAGACAGTTATATACACCTGTTTAGTTATACAACTCTATACAATACAAGGAAACTACTCAGAGAAACCAACACAGCGGAACACTATATATCTACACGCAGAAGCCTCTTTCTTCATTGCTCCTCCATAATTCATCAAAGCTAACCTGAATCCCTTGGCTACTCGTAAAAATTTGAGTACCCAAGAGTTTAAGAAAACAGAAGATAAATTCCGGGTCAGACATGGGTCTGGTGTGAGTAACAGGTTAAGATTGCTTAGCTTTCAAAAACCTTTTTGAAAACAAAAGGTATCACATAAGACTTCCCACACATAAACACGGAAAGTTTTTACCTTACGCTAACCAAAACATTTGATAGGAAATCCAGTGATAATATAATAGGTCTAGGGTTTTCAAGTAAATATGAAATAGCCGAATTGTTACGTTTATTAAATTCCAGCTACTAGCCACAAAAGTGGGTAATACAATCAAAACCGAGAGCACTTATTGGATTTTGGATTCCATACAATGGCAGGGCTACCGGGGTACCGCCCGTCACAGTACGTGGCCTAGATCAACGTACCGAGGATTACTCCCAATCCACTACAACACAAGGCCGGAGCCATCCCTTACTGGACAGTCCCGAACAAGACAACCCCGACAGTTGGAGCTCAACAACTGCCCACACAGCCGAATAAAAAGGGACCTCTAGACAGGGGAAAATCTCATCCTACTTGGGCATGACCCACTTAGCCTTGCCGCACCTCTCCTGTTTTAGCCATTTCCGGTTGATGAGGCTTGAGGCCACGATTACCTTTATAGAACACATCACTTAGAATGCTCATCGTACACCTGACGATGTTCTGAAAGCATTCAATCCATACAAGTTCGTTCCGGGTTCGAACGAAACCGAAGGCGTTATCTCGTTACACTCATTTTGGAATCACCATAAGAGTTCACGACGATAACCCTTGCACTCTGAATCGTCGTCTTCACTTGAGATTCACGACCTATCGTTAATTTGGATCGATGTGGTTTTCGGGTATCCAAATCTGGAAACCCGATCCCAGTCTCATTGAAATCCAAAATGTGTCTTTTAAGGCCAAGTTGTTTTAAAGTTTAAAACAATTCAATTCAGTTATCCATATACACACAGATAGATAATTCACAAATCACAATAGATAATCAACATTATCATAATAAACAGATGATCCACATTATCATTATAAACAGATAATCCATACTACCATCAAAATTGATAATCCATATTATCATCACAATGCAACCAAAGCATTTATATTCATACAGCATTACTTCTCTTATTTTTGAGATCACAACCATTCAAGGCAATCAATATCATCCATTCATACATAAACAAAGATTTACTTAATCACACCATCTATAATTAATTTAAAGTGAATTAAATTAATTACTTCATCTTTAATTAATTTAAAATTAATTACTTCATTATTATAAACCTTGCTTACATAACCATTTAATCGATTACAAATCAATTAATTAATCATTCAAATTAATCACCCTAATTAATCACCCTTGATTAATTTTCCTTAATTACATTCAAGTAATTGTCCCTAAATTAATTTCTCAAATTAATTATTCTTAACCCCTTACAGTAATTAACCCTTAATTACTTCATAAATTAATTAATTATAATTAATTACATTAACCCTTAATTAATTACATTAATTAATTACCTTTAATCACTTATCATTGATTAATTAATCTTAATTAATTAATCCTTAATTACATCATTAATTGTATTAATTAATGATCTAATTTAATTAATTACTTTATTTCAATTAATTATCTTGAGTAATTAATCTAATTAAACCACAATTATTAATCACTCCTGATTAATCACATTTAGTAATTAACTAATCTTGATTACTTTATTAAATAAATTAATTATTCCTAATTAATTATCCTTAATTAATCCCTTGATTAATTACAAAGTAATTATTCTCAAATTACTTCCATTCTTTAAACATCTTCAATTAATTACATTCAGTAATTACCATTAATTATTTCAATAAGTAATTTCCAATCCATTAATTACATTAAGTAATTATCATTAACTCATTCAGTGTTTAAAATTAACTAAACTTAATTAATTAATTTAAACATTCACATTAAACTAAATTAATTACATTAAGTAATTAATTCCTTAATTACTTCCATTAAGTAATTACACTTAAACAATTCACAAATGATTATTATTAAATTAATTAATCTAATTAATTATTAAAATTAATCACATTAATTAATTATTAAATAATCTCAAGTTAATGACCCTCATTAACCATTCTTTAATTACTTCACTTAAGTAATTATCTTAAATTAATCATTGTTAATTACAAATTAATTTATCTTAATTACCCATTATTTAATCTATAATTACTTAATTAATTAAGTGTTAACTGTAACTTAATTAATCCTTAATTGCTTGATTAATTAATCCTTGATTATAACTTAATTGCTTAATTAATAAATCTTTAATCGTTAATTAATAATCTTAAATTATCTAATTAATGATCTTAATTACCAATTGATTAACCCTTAATCAATTATTTATTAATCCCTAATCAGTCAATTAATTAAATTAACTAATTATTCCTTAATTACTTCACTAATTTAATTAATTTCAAATCATTAATCTTAATTAAATTTAAAATAAAAACATTCTTAATTATGACTAAATTGTCATTAACAAAACTTTTGAAATCAATTTACTTTTGAATTTACTTTAAAATTTCATTTCAAATATGAGATTTAAAATGAATATAATTTAACTTAAACAAAGTTTAAACAATTTAAAAACCCTTTTAAAATTACATAGTAAAGAAATGCTTGTCTTATACAAGAAATTTATAAGAGTTTAATCCAAATTCATTTTTAAATTCAAATAATTTAAATATACACTTAACATACAAAGTTGTTTAAATCTTTCAAATTTTAAAACTTCTTTTATTTCAAAAACTGAAATACATATTTAAATCTTTGGTTTCCAGTTTTAAATTTAACTTTAAAACTTACTCATATTTTTAAAACTTCATTTTTAAAAATTCAAACTACTTACCATTTTAAAGTAGTTTAACAATTTAAATTTAAAACTCTTATATTTTTTTTAAACTAAGATTAAATCTTAAACTTGAATTCTAGATTTTCAAACTTGAATTTAAAACTTAGTTTAAACTCTAGCTTTACATTTATAAACTTCAGTTTTAAAAGAAGAATTAATACAAACATTACAGGTTTCAGATAAAACCTGTAACATCTGTTAAACCCGAGACACCCCCACAATGCTTCGAGTTCAAAGCCCAACCTCCCCGAGCAAACTACCCCACTACTTCGAGTCAAACAGAGATTCACTCGAGTATAAACCATCACCAGCAAACTTCATCAGATAACAGGGCCGTGCACATTCTCATTGCCGCCAGTCATCTCCGATCATCAGTGATGATCGTTCCACATCCAAAATCACTCAGTTATGCCAACACGATCATCAGATTAGCTCCAACCCAACTCGAATTTGAATTCGAGTTTCAAACTAAACCTGGAACCCAACATCAGAGTCAATGCTTCAACCTGGAAATTTGCCTCGCCAGCACATCCCAGACCATCGGAGTTGTTGACACTCCAGCCAAACCTTCTCCTACTTCCAAACTTCCATCACCCAAAAGCTTGAAACACTCGATCCACTGAAGAACCCGTAGTGATCAATTCATCATTCCTAGTTAAAACTAGGGTTCCAGAAGTGATTTCACTGCCGCAACATCCACCATGAAATTCAACACCTTCTAGAATTTTTCCCATCAACTCCTAACACTCCTCCATCATCTGGAAGAACCCCGAGCCCTCAAGATACATAGATCACCAGAAAAACCAAATATTCCCATTTTAGTTCAAATCCAAACTGTACCTTCAACTTATTACTAAAAATCCTGATTTTAATGTTAAAAATCATGATTTAGTTGATGTTTTTTATTTATAATACTGAATGAATATTTTACATAGTTTGAATTTTGATTTAAATCAACATACACTGATGTTTCAATATTTCCAGAGACAATATGCCTTATTTTGTCTAATTTAAAATTTTAACATTTAACTAGGTTAAATCAAACAACATTTGTTTAATTATCAGATCCTATCAAACATTAGATCATGTGATACGGATTTTTAAATAAAAATTTAGCCTGAAAAACAAGACAGAGCACAATACATATATACAGTATGCATACAAATAATATTCACATCAGATTTTTTTTTACCTATACACATGCAATACTTATTCATTTTAGTATACAAGCATGCAACCAATTTTTTTTATTTCAAATTTTTAAAAGTTACTCACATATTTTTTTGGAGATGCAGAACAGAGCTTCAAATTTTTGAAAGCTTGAAAAACTGATTTCCATTGCCTTTGAAATTTTGATAACTGAGTTGCTGGAAAGATTTACATGCAGAGACAAATTCCAGATTGAAAAGGAAATGCTTTAACTTTTTGTTTGAAAATGGCAGGTGCATTGATTTGAAGAGGTGCAGGCTTTAAAAATAGATTTGAAATTGCAGGTTTTCAATTTGAAATGAATTACAAGGAAATGGATTGCATGTTTAAACTGAGGATTTGTTTTCAGGGATTTGATCTTTGACATGAGTAGTTTGTAAACTGATTTTGTTTTGAACTGGATTTCGGGATTTTTTGTTTTTTGTTTGAAGAGTTCTTTACAGATTTTGTTTTGAAAATAATTTTCAGGAAATTGATTTCTAGTTTGATTTTGAATCTGAAAATGGTTTGTATGTTTTCAGATTTGTTTTGAGTTCATGCCTTAAATTTCTTAACTTTGGTTTTGAAAAGGAAAAAAAAATTGAAGAGAAGAGGCATTTTTTTCGTGATTAATCAAATAGTTTTCCAGGCGACAATGGTTTCTGGCGACTCGCGTTTTTTTGTTTCCTCTGCTCTCTTCCTCGCCGTGACTTCCCTATTCTAATCGCGTCTTTTCTTCCATGTCCCCCACTCCGCCTCGTCCCTCTCCTCCCCCCCTTACCTCACCCTCTTCGACTAGGTCTGGACGGCCCTTCAAATCCGCTGCCATGCCAGCAATTCTTTCCCACTCCGACTTTCCTCCGCTTCGTGCTTCCAAATCACCAGCTACGTCGTCTGCAAATTTTGGGATTGTGGCATCTGGCCTTGATCCTTCACGCGCTGTGCCGCCAATCTCTGGAACCAAAGTGATTTTGCCTGATAATTATCGGTGTGGTGTTGGTGGGTTGAGTGGTAGTAACGTGGGGCTGGGTGAAGCTGCTTTCTCTGATCATAGCACGTCACCTACATTTTCAAATGACACAGGCGAATTTGGTCCTATTATTACTGATGTTGGTTTGAAAGAGTCCGAGAGTGTTGAACAGCCTGTTATGCATCTTGTAGTGGATAGTGATGTAGGCAAGTCCACTGTGTTGGTTGAATGTGTCCCTGGTGTGGACGTTGGTTTGCAAGGCCTTGTCCAGGGGCGTGCTTCTGCCAGTCACCCTTGTAGTGATCAAAGCACATCAGATGTTTGTGTAATTTCCCCAAAGAAATCTGTTCCTAATGTCTCTGAAAATTGCTCTGATGCTACTATACACACTGCTCCTATTGCCCCCAGTATTGTTGATATACGTGTATCTGATGGAACGACGAACTCCACTAAATTGTGGTCTTCTCTTTTCACATCCTTGCCCCGTAATGCTGGTAATTACATGCCAATTGATTTCGATTTGGTTGAGGAAAATGGAGTGATGATTCCTCCCCCGAGCGTAATGCAAGCCGGTGAGGATTTTTGGTCAGACTATTTGGTTGGATTTTTCCTGAATCCGCATCACCGCCTTTCGTTTGCGTCTACGGTGCTACGAAGGGTTTGGAAGTTACGTGGAAATTTGCATGTGAAGCTGATTGATACGATGTACTACTTAAAGTTTTCCTCTTCTGAGGAACGTCGGCTTGTTCTGGATGCGGAGCCATCTTTTGTTGAAGGAAGGCCCTTTATTGTTACCCCATGGTCTCCTACCGTGGCGTGTGCACGTGAGAAAGTATTCTCTATCCCTGTTTGGGTATATTTTTCTCAGATCCCCTCTGTATTACAGCCTCTTATTGGATTGAATTGGTTAGCTTGTAATGTGGGTAAGCTGAAATGTTTTGACTCCAATACTGTGGCGCGTGATAAGTTGATGTTTGCGAAGGCTCTCATTGAGATTTCCCCAACAAAGCCTCTCCCTTCTTCTATTTCTGTTCAGATAGCTGTCGGCCATGTGGTGGAAGTCAGAGTTCGCTATGGGTGGGTCCCGGATATATGTACTGCTTGTCTCTCTTTTGGACACTCGACTATTGATTGCCACCATTCTGTAGCATCCGCGGCTGCTCCGAAGTCTCCTTTGCCGCGCCCCCAACGTAGGATCTGGGTCCCCAAGGCTTCTGCCCCTTCCACTATCTCAAATCCTGCTCCTGAAGCTATGATGCCGGTTCTGAGTGTTCCTCCTTTGCCTCTTGTTACGCCTGTTTCGCCTCCTGGTTCTGAGGTACCGAGTGTTGCACCTGTCACCTCTTTAGCTGCTCCAGTCCCTTCTGTGCTGCTGCCTCCTGTAGCTTGGGATGAGCCCGAAGGGTGTTGGATTGATCCCATTTCTGATATGAGGTATAACCCGGTTAATGAATCTTTCTTCCGGTTTGTTACTGACGATCATCTTGACCTTAGGTGCCTACGCTATAAACTATCTGGTGACTCTCTAGTTCTTGATTTGGACGGTGTGGATGCGGGTTCTAATTCTTTGATGCTTGCAGATCCATCCTGGGATCGATCTTTTATCTACTGTGCTGATGATGTGGTTTATGACCCTTGTATTGCTCTACGGTTTCGCCCCTTTGCTGGTCTTTCTGGATCTGTTCCATTGTGCACTACTTTGGTGTCTGGGGTTGTTGGTCATTCTACCTCCTTGGAGGAGAGCTAGTTATTTGTGGTTCTTTTAGTTATCGTGACATAGCTGTCATGTACCTGTGCTGTTTTTTCTGTTTTTTACTTAGTAGTTAAGGTGCTTTTACCTTGCTCCTGTACTTCAAATTTTATTACGTTCGTAATAAAAAGTGGACGGTCCACTATAAAACCGGCTGGCCTTGCCAAAAAAAAAAAAAAAAAGAAAATACTAAATTGAAAATGACACTTGTATAAAATTTTAACATTTGTCAATTTCCTTAGTTTATTAAATAACATTTGTTGTCATGTGTCATAATATTCATACGCTTGTCCCTTAAGTAATTTTATTTAATTTTGAAATGTTAATAAAGAGTTTTATACTTACTTTATTATTTATAAATGCTTATCTATATATGTATATGAATTTCCTTAGAGGAAATAAAATAAAATAAAACAAATTACACACATATTTTTAAATCCAAAATATTTTAAAATATAACTTTTGAATTTAAATTTTAAATCCAAATCCAAATTCAAATTAAATTCTAAAACCAAATTTAAAATTAACAATATATTAAATTTGAAAATAACAACTAAATTTTCTTTAAAATCTATTTATAAAAATAACACATATTTTTATTGTTTGAAAATAACTAATTGCTAATTTTAAACATTTATAGAAAAATTATTTCTTAATTTATAAATTACTTATTTTATTAAGCTATATTTTAAAAAGAAAACAAAACAAACCTTTTTGTTAATTAATTTAAATTTAAAACTTAAGCCAAAATCATTTTAAACATTTAAACATCTATCTTAACAATTTAAAATCATGTACCTATTTATTAAATAGGTTTGAAAAACTTAATATTAAATTAAATCAAAATTTCCAAATTATTAATATATATATTAGAATTTGAAATCAAGATTCATTTATTAAATTTAAACCGAGATTATTTATTTAATAACTTTGAAAAGCTTATATATTAAATAAAAACAAATTTTCAAATTACTAAAAATATTAGAATTAGAAAATATGCTTTATTTATTAAATTTAAAACAAAGCTAATCTATTTACAATATAAACCATATATTTATATTATAAATAGAAACCAATTTGTTAGCTGAAAAAGATAAAATCCACCGATTAAATTTTTATTAAAGAAGATTTTTAAATCAATTCAAATTTTATTAACAAAAATTATCAAATCAATTTCAATTTTAAATACAGATTATTAAATAGATATTGTCAAAAATTCCGAGATATCACACTTTCAAACATCCATCTATTCAGTCTTAAAGACTGTAACAACCGCATTTTAATGGGCTCACATTTGGACAAAAATCAAAACCTAAGTCCATCAAAGTGCAGATCGTTGGATTTGTTACCTGCAAATAAGCATGGGCATCATTAGATTGATAAGAATCTAAATTCATAGAGGAAACAATATTAGGATAAGAATACCGATTATACCACTGCCTTTGAACTAATGATATTTCTTGAATAGCAGATTGTCGCATCAGCATTGAATATGAGAGAAAGAAAGACTCTCCAACAACAAAGCATATCCAGCTCCTGTGATTTGTTTATGTAAATTCTATCTCATGGGTTGCAATGAGGAGTGGGACAAAACAACGTTCTGGTGATTGAAAAATATAATCTGTACATAACATAAACTTGTACTGATTGGTTTTCATGTAGTTGTTATATCCATCTAGGTTAGCAATTCTAATCTAACTTTCCACGGCACACACGATTGCTTACCCCTTCTCAATGTACGAAATACCAACGAAGCCATATCAACCACCTAATACTTCCAAACCCATTTGCCACTTAATATTTCAAAATATGAAGCGGGTAACTATAATACTTTTTAAAAGAGAAATAGGCTGACTCTGCCATTTAAGACCTTAATCAAGGTAGACCCCGTCATTTAAGATCTATTTCTAAGTTGTTTTCCTAACAATGTTGTCAACGGTTGGTGGGTCCTAGCTACAAGACATCTAACCACTATTTAAGGCTTCCAACATTTAACGTCCAACTATTATCGCATCTGTCGCCGATAAAATTGTAGCCATAAGCCCCTTAATACCTTTTATTAGAAATTAAACAGACTTTGGTCATTTAAGACCTTAAGGAAGACAGATCTCAACATTTAAGACCCATCTTTAAGGCGTGCCCCTAATTGGTACTATTGTTATTACGGCCGTAGCAATGTAAGAGACGGTACCTAAGCTACTTAATACTTCCAAGTGGAAAATAGGCAGACCCCGTCATTTAAGACCTATCTCCAGAAGCGTGCTTCTCAATGGTACTATCTTGCTATCATTGTTTAAAAATCTTATTGGGCTACTTAATACTTCTTTTAAGGAAAGAGGAGGACCTTACAATCACTTAGGACCCCAAATCAAAAGCGAACCCTTCCCGTTATATTCATTGTTTCTCTTAATTATAAATATGACATTTCATTAGGTTACTTCTTTTGGTAGGAAGGCGGATCCTTCAATCACTTAGGACCTCAATACTGAAGTAAACCCTTTTTAGAGACATCTTTATTTAGTTATTTAGAATCTCACTAGGTTACTTAATACTTCCACTTAGGAGAGAGGCGGGCCGTTTAGCCACTTAAGACCTCAAATTAGAAGCGAACCTCCATGGAGATATCCCTCACCGCTCCTAATTTCAAATTTGGACCATTTAATCCTTTTAAATTAAGAAAGCAAGCCCAATTTCTCACGTCGTTATGGGTCTTACGATGAGTGATATTGTTGAGTCACAGATTCTATGAAGTTTTTTGATTTCTGACAAAGAAATAAAGGCGATTGACAAAACAAAGACATCATGGCTACAAAGAGGCACAAAAGAGCTACATATGGTACTCTAGATTATAGGTTGATTATTTGATATTGTAATAGTGATAAACTTGTTAAAATCTATCCTCAAATAATCATGCACCTCAATATGTTTCACATTCATTGAGCAATTTGACAGGGACCGGTCGACCAGTATTAAATCAGGCGGTCGGCCATTTCTGTGTAAAATGCACAATGAACGTGAACACATGCACATAACGACTATATATTTGAAATCCTGTCTACTGGCCATTTTTTGACCTGTCGACCGTTTTTAAACAGAGAGCAACCTTTTCCAAAAGACACTTCTTTCTCCAATGGTTGCATCTCTTACCTTTCATCAATGATCATATCTATTAATGGCTACTGTTCACAAAGAGTTACAACCATTTTTCTCTATATAAACTCATCTAAATCATTGATTCAAGACATATGAATATATATGTTTTTTACTCTAATTTCTGATCTTACTTTCTAAATACTCCTGCATTCGAAAAGCTCTCAATTATTTTAATTGCTTATTGAATCATTGAAATTATTTCATATCTTTTGATTCAATAAGTAATATACTTCCCTTAATCTTCACAAAACATCATTCACATATTTTGAGGATAAAATTATAGGAAGTTTGTACTACAAGTGACAAAACTGTGTTAGCAAGAACACATACCGTCAACAAACAATTATATTCATCTTTGTTGAAGTCCTCGGTGTTGTAAGAGGCAAGTGTTGAAGTCCTCGGTGTTGTAAGAGGCAAGTGTTGAAGTCCTCGGTGTTGTAAGAGGCAAGTGTTGAAGTCCTCAGTGTATTAGAGGCGTGAAATCCCGTTCGTTTGCTCGGGTGTTGTAAACCTGTTCCTCCGGGTGAAGCGAGGTAGTTAATAGTGAAAATCCAGATAGAAGTCTAGGACTGGACGTAGGACGGCGCTCCGAACCAGTATAAAAATCTCTGGTGTGAATTTTCTATTTTTATTTACTTTTCTACTATCATCTATTTCCGCATGTATATTATATTTCATATTACACGATCCGTGTGTACTATATTAGTACGTGCACTCGTACGCATCATTTGGTATCAGAGCACGGCCATCATATAACCGTAACACAGTTATTTGATATATTCTTGTAATATGGCAAATAACGCAAGTACTAGCACTCAAAACACCACTTACATGGAAGGTCAATCGACACAAAGACCTCCATTTTTCAATGGTCTTAACTATAGTTATTGGGCAACACGTATGTCATTCTTTATGTAATCAAATAGTTATGATGCTTGGAATGCAACTCAGAAAGAAATAGTGAATCCAACAACTGATTATTCAGAATGGACAGCGACTGAGAAAATGGCAGCAGCCGTAAATGCAAAGGCAATAAATATGTTGTTTTGTGCATTAGACCATAATGAATATAACCGTGTTAGTTTCTGCACTACTGCATATCAAATTTGGCAAACGCTGAAAACCACTCATGAAGGTACTAACAAGGTTAAACAAGCCAAAATAGCCATGCTAAAAAGTCAGTTTCAAAATTTCAAAATGAAACCGAATGAGACAATAAATGATATGTATTCAAGGTTTCAAACTATTCATCATTCACTTATCGGATTAGGGCAAAAATATTCAGATTTTGATGTTGTTTCAATAGTCCTACATTCTCTGACTAATGAATGGGAAGGAAAAGTATTAGCAATTGAAGAAGCTAATGATCTTTCGGTCATGAAGCCAGATGAATTGATAGGAAATTTAATGTCCTATGAAGCAAATTTGCAGGCTAGAAAAGAACAGAAAGAAGAAAAGAAAAATGTAGCATTTCATGCTGAGAAAGATGAAAATGAATCAGATTCTGAAGATGAAGATCTGGCATTCATTGCAAAAGGATTCAAAAAATTCCTAAAATATCGAAAAGCCAGTCATTACAACAAAAGGAAACCTGGATCAAATAAACCATTTTCATCTGCTATAGAATGTTTCAACTGCCACAAAAAGGGGCACATGCAGAAGGATTGTCCAGAACAAAAGAAGAAGTCAGAAAATTACAAATTCAAATATAAAAAGGACAAGTCAAAGAAACGAGCCTTCTCAGTAACATGGGATGATTCAGACTCATCTTCATCAGAAAGTGAAAGTGATTCGGAGAATGAACAAGCTAATGTTTGTTTTATGGCAACAGAAGATGAGGTACAAATTCCTACACTTGATGAATTACTTGATATTAATGCTGAATTGATAGTCAAATATAAAGACATAAAATGTCAATTAAAAGTAGTTAAAGCAGATTTAAGTAGAGCAGAGTTTGAACGAGATATGTTAAAAGATGAGAAGAAAATATTAGAAAAAGAACTTGAAAATTTTTAAGAATCATCATCTAATGTTGACTCTCAACTAGTTCTTTTGAGTCAAGAAATTGAAACTCAAAAAGAGAAAAATGATGCTCTCACTACTAAAAATCATGAGCTTGAGGCAAAAGTCAAAATTCTGGACCTAGAAAAGGCTAGTTTACAAACTAAGTTAGATAACATTACTCAAAATGTTTCTAACTTTAACAAAGGTCGAGATAATTTGACAAAAATCATTGAAAGTTCACAATCTATTTCGGATAAACAAGGTTTGGGATATAAGAAACAAGAAACCAAGAAACATCTTGGAAATAAAAGGAAGAAGAAAGTACAAAAAACTGAAGCTAAGAAAAATCTTAGTTTATTATATTCCAAACCAAAACCAGTTGTGAAATTTCAAAAGAAAAATGTCAAGACTATCAATATATGGGTTCCTAAAACAAATAACAATTTGATTAGGAACAAATACATTTAGCAATTCATGAATACTGTGCATCTTAATACTAATTATATATATAAAGGGGATACCAGACCCGTATGGGTTTGGACTCCTAAGACCTAACTCTTAGGACCCCATAAAAAGTGGGTACCATGAACTTAATTTTATTTTTTGCAGGTCCCACTTAAGAAAAGAGGAAAGTGGATATTGGACAATGGTTGCTCGAAGCACATGACTGGTGACAAGAGCTTATTAACAAATATTACATACTCAGATGGTGGCTCCGTCACTTTTGGAGATAATTCAAAAGGCTATATCATCGGTAAAGGCGATGTGAGCAATTGCGGTACATCTAACATACCTCTTATTACAAATGTCATGCTAGTTAAAAATTTGAAACACAATTTACTTAGTATCAGTCAGTTATGTGACAAGGGGTTTACAATTTCCTTTTCGGATAATAAGTGTAGTATTTTAGATAAAGATCATAATTTAGCTTTCGAAGGTTATAGAGACAGAAATATATATATATATTGTGAATATAAATATTAATCATAATTCAGATATGTGTCTTATGACTAATGATAATGATTCATGGCTATGGCACAAACGCTTTTGTCATATAAACTTCAGAACTATTGACAAGCTAGCCAAAAACAATCTAGTTAGAGGTCTACCCAAAGTTAGTTATAAAAACGATAGTTTTTGTGATGCCTGTCAGTTAGGAAAATTGACCAAATCATCATTCAAGTCAAAAAAAGTGATATCAACATTACAACCACTTGAACTACTACATATGGATTTATTCGGACCAACACAGGTTCAGTCAATAAACCATAATCGATATGTATTTGTAATAGTTGATGACTATTCTCGTTATACATGGACAATTTTCTTAAAAAATAAGAGTGACACTTTTGACCATTTCAAATCTTTCGTCAAAAGAATTCAAAAATCGAAAGATCTAAAAATTAAAAACATAAGGAGTGATCATGGTGGTGAATTCGAAAATAACGAATTTGAACATTTTTGTACGAAGAAAGGTATTAACCACAATTTTTCGTTTCCTAGAACTCCAATACAAAACGGAGTTGTAGAACGGAAAAATCAAACATTACAAGAATGTGCAAGAACGTTATTAAATAGATCCACTTTACCAAAACATTTCTAGGCAGAAGCCGTCGCTACTGCGTGTTATGTTTTGAATCGTGTGTCCATTCGACCACTCACCAAAAACACGTCTTATGAATTATTTAACGAAAGAAAGCCAAATATATCTTACTTCAAAGTATTTGGTTCAAAATGTTTTATTCTAAATACGAAAGACCATCTCGGAAAGTTTGATCCAAAAGCTGATGAAGGTATATTTGTCGGTTATTCGGAAAGAAGCAAGGCGTATCGTATTTTCAATAAACGAACCAAAACTATTGAAGAATCTCTTCTTGTTTCTTTCAATGAATTCTTTCAGCCTTCTCAATCAAAACCAGATGATGACGAATCTATATTTACTGACACTCCTTTTATCACAAATTATGACTCTGACTCTGAAAATATTGTTGACAATATTTCCCAACAACAACCAGTTTGTGAGATACGTTCCCCTCCAAGATTATTGAGACACCATCCGGTTCAAAATGTAATTGGCGAGGTCGACTCACAAGTAAGAACTAGGAGTTAATTACATCAAATGGGTCATGTTGCGTTTCTATCAAATATCGAACCTAAGAATCCTAAAGAAGCAGCTACCGACGAATATTGGATCATTGCCATGCAAGAAGAACTAAATCAGTTCGAGCGCAATGACGTCTGGGAACTTGTTCCAAGACCCACTGATCAGTCAGTGATTGGTACTAAATGGGTCTACAAAAATAAGGCTGACGAACAAGGAAATATCACCAGAAATAAAGCAAGATTAGTAGCACAAGGGTATAATCAGGAAGAAGGTATCGATTATGAAGAAACTTTTGCACCAGTTGCTCGACTAGAAGCTATTAGAATCCTATTATCTTTTGCTTGTCACCATAATTTCAAACTTTATCAGATGGATGTCAAAAGTGCTTTTCTCAATGGATTTATCAAAGAGAATGTCTATGTCGAACAACCTCCTTTAATCGTACATGAAAAATATCCTGACCATGTGATCAAACTTAAGAAAGCTCTGTATGGTTTAAAACAAGCACCTCGTGCTTGGTATGAACGACTACGTAGCTATCTCATTAACTCAGGATTTCAAATAGGCAAAGTCGATCAAACTTTGTTTATTAAACATTCTCAAAAGGATATTTTAGTTATCCAGATATATGTAGACGACCTCATCTTTGGATCAACAAACGATAAACTCTGCAAAGAATTTGCACATATTATGACAAAAGAATTCGAAATGTCTCATATGGGAGAACTATCATATTTTCTTGGACTTCAAATCAAGCAACTTTCAAACGGTATTTTTATTAATCAAGAAAAATACTGCGGAAATCTTATCAATCTCTTCGGGTTAAATAACACATCTGGTAAACCTACTCCTATGAGTACAACTACACATCTTGAAAAAGATGAAAAAGGTAAGAGTGTTGACCAGAAACTTTATCGAAGCATGATTGGTTCTCTTCTTTATCTTACAGCAAGTCGTCCAGATATAATGATGAGTGTTTGTCTATGTGCACGCTTTTAAGCAGATCCAAAGGAATCACATCTACGAGCAGTGAAACGTATAATTCGTTATCTTAATAATACCAAAGATTTCGGTCTTTTTTATCCAAAAGAATGTCCATTTGAATTAGTATCATATAGTGATGCTGATTTTGGCGGTTCGCGAACGGATAGAAAAAGTACAAGTGGTACGTGCCATTTTATTGGAAAATCACTTGTCTCTTGGTTTAGTAAGAAACATAATTGTGTTTCACTATCAACATGTGAAGCTGAATATATATCAGCGGCTCTCGCTTGTACTCAAGTACTATATATGCAACAAACACTTCAAGATTTTGATATTCATTTATCAAATTCTATTATATACTGTGATAACACAAGTGCTATAAATCTCTCTAAGAATCCAGTGAATCATTCTAGAACCAAACACATTGATATCCGTCATCATTTCCTTAGAGATAATATGGAAAAAGGATATATATGTCTTGAATATGTCCAAACTGATAATCAATTAGCGGACATTTTTACTAAGCCTCTGCTCGAATCTAGTTTTATTAGATTACGAAGTGAGCTTGGTTTAATTTCAAGAAAAGATCTTGACTAGTAATTACTAATGATTGTCTTTTCCTTTGGTTATATTTTAACTATAGCATTTTTTTTAAAAGCTATTTTTTTTTTAATAAGAGCCTCTGCTTGCTTTCACGGTCAAATTTCTTTATTCACTCTCATCCACAGGCTTATATATAAGGAATTTCTTTATAAGCTTGTCAAAATTTCTCTCTTAATTCATCTTTCCTTATCTGAGCATAAGGCTCTATACATAATTTTGTATGGCCCACATTTGTGATGAGTGTGCTCAAAAATCACACATTTCCGTTACAAGTTCTGAGCCAGAGGAGTATTATTCTCCTGAAACACCAAAACAGAAACCAAAGTATCATCACCAATGCATTCGTACTCCTGGCAGTACACCGCATGGACACAAAAATTGATAAACGCTTCAACAAAGTCAAGTCATTCTTTTGTATTTTATGGGATGCTATGTCATGTAGCACATCCATCTCTGCTCAAGATCAGGACCCAGGAAAACGTCCTGCTCCTCCTGTTTTCAACTGGTCATCAACTGAGGAGTCTACTGGTACTAGTGGACATGGTCGTGGAGAATCATCTAGAGAGGACGATGATGAGGAAGATGATGATGATGATGATGAGGAAGAAGAAGATCAAGAGGAGACATCATCTGACTCATCCTAGATTCTGTTTTCTATCCCTATATTTTGGTTTAGTACTTTAAAACATCATTCGACACTTGTACTAAACAGTGTCGTTACTTTTATTCGTATGATATTATGGTGTGTATGATACTCTGGTATGTTTGGATATGTTATTTTTTTTTTGCTATGCATGGATATTCTGGTTGATATACTCCTATATTATTCCATTATCTATTATTTCCTTTTTGTCGATGACAAAGGGGGAGAAAGTGCTAACAATTATTTGCAGGAATATATATATATATATATATATAAAGAATACAAACAAAATCTCAGGGAGAGAACACATATTCAAGGGGAGATTCAGAACTTCAGATATATGTTGTCATCAATCAAAAAGGGGGAGAATGTTGAGTCACATATTCTATGAAGTTTTTTGATTTCTCACAAAGAAATAAAGGTGATCGACAAAACAAAGACATCATGGCTATAAAGAGGCACAAAAGAGCTACATATGGTACTCTAGATTATAGGTTGATTATTTGATATTGTAATAGTGATAAACTTGTTAAAATCTATCCTCAAATAATCATGCACCTCAATATGTTGCACATTCATTGAGCAATTTGACAGGGACCGGTCGACCGGTATTAAATCAGGCAGTCGGCCGTTTCTGTGTAAAATGCACAATGAACGTGCACACATGCACATAACGACTATATATTTGAAATCCTGTCTACTGGCCATTTTTTGACCTGTCGACCGTTTTTAAACAGAGAGCAACCTTTTCCAAAAGACACTTCTTTCTCCAATGGTTGCATCTCTTACCTTTCATCAATGATCATATCTATTAATGGCTACTGTTCACAAAGAGTTACAACCATTTTTCTCTATATAAACTCATCTAAATCATTGATTCAAGACATATGAATATATATGTTTTTTACTCTAATTTCTGATCTTACTTTCTAAATACTCCTGCATTCTAAAAGCTCTCAATTATTTTAATTGCTTATTGAATCATTGAAATTATTTCATATCTTTTGATTCAATAAGTAATATACTTCCCTTATTCTTCACAAAACATCATTCACATATTTTGAGGATAAGATTATAGGAAGTTTGTACTACAAGTGACAAAACTGTGTTAGCAAGAACACATACCGTCAACAAACAATTATATTCATCTTTGTTGAAGCCCTCGGTGTTGTAAGAGGCAAGTGTTGAAGTCCTCGGTGTTGTAAGAGGCAAGTGTTGAAGTCCTCGTTGTTGTAAGAGGCATGTGTTGAAGTCCTCAGTGTATTAGAGGCGTGAAATCCCGTTCGTTTGCTCGGGTGTTGTAAACCCGTTCCTCCGGGTGAAGCGAGGTAGTTAATAGTGAAAATCCAGATAGAAGTCTGGGACTGGACGTAGGACGGTGCTCCGAACCAGTATAAAAATCTCTGGTGTGATTTTTTTATTTTTATTTACTTTGCTACTATCATCTATTTCCGCATTTATATTATATTTCATATTACACGATCCGTGTGTACTATATTAGTACATGCACTCGTACACATACTTTTCAGATATCATACATCAGTATTAAGTACACCCGACTGCTGATAGCCTCAAAGTGAAGGGAAATCTTCCATCGAGTGACTCTACCGACCTCACATCAATGACCCACTAAGTCCAATTAACCATCCTAAGCCTTTATTTATATTATCTTAGGTAGATATTGGACTTAACTTACTAAATCTTTTTATTTAAAGCAATGAGATTTATCTTAAATATTTATCAACCCATAAATCTAGATTTAATGCTCATAAATGTCCATATTTTCATAAAATCATAACGGACATTTATGTATGATTACTAATTTCAAATTAGTAACCTTTTATATCTATTTCATTTTTATCAGTCCCATTAATCTATTTACCCTATCAAATTATTACAACTCTCATATTTATTACCATTTATCGGAGTTACAACCTTTTAAATTCTTTTACCATTAGTTCATTATTCTAAATGCGGATATTACGTGCAAGCGTCGTTATTAGCTTTTTATTTAATTATTATAAGTGCACTAATTACGTACGAATATTTACTTTATCGAATATAGTCTAGCTATATATCTTCACTAGAACATACTTTTCCATGTTAAATTGTTGGAATCATATCTAAAAAGATTATCTGCTTTAATTTCCATAAATTAGTCCAAAACAAAATATTTAACTTTAAAATATAAAAGATTACATTGTTTGAAACTACGAGGAATAACCATTTATTTTTATTGTTGAAATAGATAGTGTAAACTACAGCGAAATCATACTTTACACATCTCTTTCTCTTTCTATTTGCATCTATTCCTTGTTAGATCAAACGCTATATTTTTCTAAAAGGGAAAGAAATCAAATTGATTTACAAATATTAAGCGGATCTAAATTCCAACAATTTCAAATATAAAAAAGTTTATATTCTAATAAGATTAAGGTAATAATCCAAATTTTTAACATTATTATACAACATATCTCGGATCTGGAATAAATTTCACTCAAACCAATATTCTAATTTCATACTTTTGGGACTAATTTTCAGATCAGATTATAAACAATGCTAAATTAATTCATAAACAAGAACATCAGGGTGATATTTATTATATTCAAATCGTATTCAATTCGTTGCCCACAACTCATATAAAATTATCCAGTTAGGCATAAAAGTCAAATAAATACAAATGGGATAATTTTCATATTACAACAATCTATAAAATTTCCCACCCTCCTTTAAAAGCGATCCAAATCTCCAGACCTGAAGTAGAACCTTTTGTTCATCTTCAAATCTTTTGAATCCAAGAGATATGTATAAAAGAGTATATACATATGTTAGAATTGCAGATCTGAGAAGCAATTTGGGATTGGGAGAGAAAATAGATACAAATATGTAGAAATATATAAATTATCTCAAATACGCATTATTAGATTTCCACTCTTCTTCGATTTTATGAATATAGATACAAATATCTTATCTTTATAATTTAGAAAGAAAGTAGAGAAGAAATGGCAAAGCTTCGCGACTGCATCTATAAAATTATGAGAAGAGAATGGAGAGTTAGGTCTGAATTTATAGGTGCTAGAATTAACCAAAACCGTACGATGTAAAATATTAAATCCAAGCCGTTGCGGCCTAGGTTTATTGGGGCCGCTAGATCGCCACCGCTCGACCGCCCTTGGGTCATCGGTCGATCGTTGAGGATCGACTGTCCCCAATAATGAGTTGGCCCATGGGCCTGGGTAATTAATATAAAAACGTTAATTTTTTATTTAATTATTTTCATTCCGAATTCATTTTTCATTCGTAACTTCTTTGTTGGACTCCGATCGCAAAACTCCGAAAAATGAAAGTTGCTTAGAATTTCGCCACGAACGAAATGATGCAAGTTTCGTGGTCAAATTCCATCATTTACACAAATTCCATTTTCAGAGCCTAATTAATTAACTAACTAACCAACTAAATAACTAATGCAAAATTATGGGATGTTACGTTTTTCCCCCTTAAAAAGAATTTCGTCCCGAAAATATTCACTAATGATCAAGTTATGATTATGACTCCTAATTATTCTAAATTACAAAACTAATGAGTGTACAACCAATTTTGCAATCAAACGTGCACAAATGCATAGTGTATTACTGTATCATCATATAGAAAATATGTATGCAAAATAATTCTAAATCGGATCCTCTTATATGAATGCATTTCATTTGAAAACACTTTCAAAAACATGATGCAAACAATCTACATATATACTTGTAGCTTTACATGTATGCAACTTTTTGAAAAATCTTTTCAATCAAAACCTCCAAACTTCTACAAATAGAAATATGAAGCAACCAATTTTTTATCACTTCCTATCATCCAATAATCTAACGCATCAAAAAGTCACTTTTTAAAGTTTACTCCTATGCCGAAAAAAGGAATTTAGACGGAGAATTTTACATTCTTACCACATTATAATCTTTCTATTTATTTAGTACAGTGGAAATTTCATTCCAGCTCCGGATTTACTTTAAATTTTACACGTAAAAAACGCATAAGGATGCTTATTTTCAAGCTCTAAAACAGAATTAAGTCTAAAAATAGACTTGCACACATCACCGATAAGTTATGGAAATAGAAATTCCAAGGCTAAAACAGCTTGTCCCATGTTATCACTTGCATTTATCGCATCGTCGACCCTAATGCACCGCTAAATTCACGAATTCTAACTCTATTTATCTTCCCTACATCTAGTATGTGGCTTCCAAAATCAAAGTTTTCACTAAAATCTTTTTCACTTTTGAAATTTGTATGTCATTTGGAAGCTAAAATCCCAAAATATTTGAACGCACATTTTCCCTTGAAATAAAATTTTGAACAAAAACTAAAACCGTAATTTAAGAGTCAAAATAACTAAAAACAAAGGCAAATTTTCAAATCAAGGGGAAATTTTGCAATGTATTTTCCTTCTCAAAATTTTTGATAAATTAAGCCACAATTTCAGCGTATTTGGAAGTCGGTTGTGTGCTAAGTGCATAAACCAATTCCAAAATTCTACAACCAACCTTTGCCCAAAAATTTGATATTTTATTTAAAAATATTAACAAATCTATTATTCAAATTTTTTAGCTTTTAAGGAACATGAGAAATGACCCTGATATCGAAACAACTTTATCACGTCCTTTGCTAAAATTTTCAACTATTCTGAATTTTCAATCTTATATTTTATTTACTATTAGTTAAGTGTTTTTGTGAGATTTCCGTATTTATATTGCTTCTCTACTATACATACATACATACATACATACATACATACATACATACATACATATATATATATATATATATAAGCGGTTCGTATATCCAGAAACAATAACACAGAAAATGAATCAAAACTCATAATATCATGCATTCCTTTTATAAGAGACAACCAATAATTTTACAACCCAACAACCCAAAAGAAAAGAACAAATGTTGGAAATAAAAATACAACAATCCTAAATATAACACTGTCTAAGAACAGTGAGAAGGTCTGGCTCTGTGGTTGGAGCTCGAGCCATTGCCGCGAACGCGGAATGGTTGTAACATGGCGGCTATGCATCCAACCTCACGTCTCTGGCACTGTTGCTTCGCCCTAATCTCTCGAAGCTCTGTCTGAACCTTTCGGATAGTAAGAAGCTCAGGACTCAAATATCCCTCGGTACCCCGCGCAATCCTCTACTGCTGGTAATGTAGATTTGGTGCTGGTACAAGTGGTGCAACATGCAATAAAGGAATATTCATCCTCTTAATGGTGGTCCGGTCGATGGTAGGAGGGACCTTCCTCACTCCGCTGCAATTTACCCCGTAATGCCTAAACACTGGGCGAGTAAGTGGCAATATGGAAAGTGAGTCCTCGTTGTACCAACTCCCTGATCGACTATATGGAGCATCAAGACACGAGCCCAATTGATGGCTACGTAGCCAATTATAGCATAGGCGGCTTTCCAGGTGGCTTTCCACACTGAGGTGTAGACCTGGTCAAGGCTCCTCGTCTTCGGAATGATGTTGTGCTAAATGATGCGCACGACTAGATGGGACACTGGTTGTAAATTGTTGGTCCTCCGATCACCGACATTTCCAGAAAAGGTCCACTATAGAATCTCAGGATCAGTTATCTCTATATCATCTAAATCTGTGCTTACTATAGATATCTCCAAATTCCGAGCAAGATCATCATCTGCCATCTTAATCCAAGATCCCTTCACTTGGGACTCAATGCAGCTGTTGCCATCATCAAAATTCTACGCCATCTGTACATCTAAAAGTCGAACGCAACAAGGGTAATTTTCTGCTCATAAGTCTCGAAGTAAAGGATCGATGCAAGTCCCGCCACGACGAAAAGCCGAACGGTGAAATCTCCGAACTATATTGGTCTCCCGTGAAGGAAATCAAAGTCCACCATTCCAAGATAGGTGGCGATCTTATGCTTGCTCCGATCAAGTCAAGTGGCTTTTGATGGAGTGAGGCCGGAATGATGAGAGGAAGAGCCGTCGATGTGTGGCGATGCCATAAGCCAAGAGGCATTTGGAAAAAAGGGTTTAGATCCAGAGTGGTGGTGGAGTAAGATCCGACGTGCATAGATTTTGGCGTTGGTTGGTGGAGGAATAGAGGAGAGAGGCTTTAGTTAAGCGGAGGAAGGGGAGGTGGAAATGGGTTTGGCTATAAAACTTAAAGAGGAGGAAGAGAGTGAGGGGAGTGTGGCGACTGAAAGTTTGGTCGCAACTTATAGTCACGTTCCAAGTTCAGCTTTGACCTAAATCCACCTAACAGTCGATCAACCGGTCGACCATTACGGTTGACCGCTAGCCAAGATTTGGGCGCAGCCTAGATCTGGACCAATAGGGTCGGTTAAATTAATTAATATTCTAATGACCATTCCACACACCATCTTCAGCTTAACCCATCTACAAAAATCCTACCCTCCACACAACGGTAGCCAACTTACCGTGTAGACCCTTTCTTGGCAAGATTGTGATAGCCTCAACAAAACTATTGCGACCAATAGCACTTCCAAAAACCCAAAATATTCCAATTGCTATTTCATGCCTACTTCGCACGAAAATATTTCTTCCAATAGCTGGTGGGTTCAACAACACTTTAACTACATACCCCAATAAAATTGATGTCATTCCTATTTTGTCCATACCTTAGAGAGAGAAAATTTAAAAACCTCGATTTTACAGACCGAAAAATCACCGAGCTAAGTATATGCTCTTTTGTACTTGCTTCTAAATAACAAAACCATTTCATACCAAATATTTCCATAAAAGTTAAACTTATACACACACACACACACATTTCATGGTTTCCAAAAACCTTTTTAAAACACAAATTTCTCAAATTGGAAAACTATTTTCTTACCAAAAATCAAAATCGAACCTTTACCGATATATATATATATATATATATTTAAGGATTTGAAGAATTAATCATTTATAAACCAATAATTTCTTAACACAACCATTCTAGTGGTATACATCTTTCTTCGAAAATTAAAATTTAAAGACTTTCCCAAAACAAAATTTCCAAAATAAATCCTTGGAAAAAGAAATCCTTTGCATACCCTTTTTCCTAAATCTAAGGCATTTCTGAAATATACTTTATAAAAATTCTCTCACAGGTTTTAGAATAAGGAATTAACATTAATTATTCAAATATAAATACGGTTTGCTATCAAAGAGGTGATCAATGAATGCACCCTAGCAAAAACTTGCTTCCAGACAATTGCGACATACATACTCTAGTTTCCCATCCATCTGGAATAAGTGTGTGACTCCGACTGGAACTCAAAATCCAAAATCACAAACTAGCTAGACATCAAGTCGAACACCTCCGGTCTCCGGGATTCATCCATATATCATTCTCATGCTCTTCATCAACAATGCTTTACGCATTTCCAGCACTCCATAGGGTACTTTGGAGTCGACATGAAAATCTTAACTCTAATATATTTCCAACTCATATTTGCTTTGTCCATTCCTTCAGAGTGGAAGTATAACTACTTCTATAGTCGAAACTCTTAGAATCTAGCATAAAAATATATTATTACTAGATAGGAAAGTACAAATACATTCTCTCATTTTATCCCTATTCCTCTGATCTGCTACCCTAGGCTCCGATGCCAAATGCAACAACCTGCACCTTAATAGCAAACATTTCGACAAAAATCGAAACCCAAGTCCATCAAAGCATAGATCATTGGATTTGCTACCTGTAAATATGCATATGCATTATCAGAGATCGATAGAAATATAAATTCACAGTGGAAACAATAATAGAATAAGAATACCGATTATGACCACTACTTTGGAAATAATGGTATGCTTTGATAACAGATTGCCACATCGGCATCGAGCATGAGAGAAAAAAGACTCTCCAACAATAAAGCACATCCAGCTTCAGTGACCCGTTTCACTAAATTCTATCATGTGGGTTGTAATGAGAAGGGGATAAAAACAATGTTCCAATGATTGGAAAATATAAATGGTCCATAACATAAACTTATACCAATTGGTTTTCATTCATATGTCCATCAAGGTTAACAATTCTTATCTAACCATGCATTGCACACATGAATACTTACTTACCCCTTCCGAAGGTACAAAATACTAATGAAGCCATGTCAACCACCTAATACTTCCGAAACCATTTTCCACTTAATACTTCTAAATATGAAGCGGGCAACTATAATACTTTATAAAAGTGGAATAGTTAGACTCTACCATTTAAGACCTTAATCAAGGTAGACCCCGTCATTTAGGACCTATTTTCAAGGTGGTTTCCTAACAATGCTGTTAATGGTTGGTGGGTCATAGCTACAAGACCTCTAATCAATATTTAAGGCTTCCGAAATTTAATGTCTAACTATTACCGCATCTATTACTGATAAAATTGTTCCTATGTAATAAACAATACCCAAGCCACTTAATAGAATTTATTAGAAAATACGCAAACTCTGGTCATTTAAGACCTTAACTAAGACAGACCGCCTCATTTATGATCTATCTTCAAGGCATGCTCCTAAATGGTACTATTGTTATTGCAGCCTTAGTAGTGTAAGAGACTGTAGCCAAGCCACTTAAAATTTCCAAATGGAAAATAAACAGACCCTATTATTTAAGACCTATCTCCAGAAGCCTGCTTCTCAATGATACTATCTTTCTATCATTGCTTATAAATGTCATTGGGCTACTTAATACTTCTTTTGTAGGGAAGAGGATGAACCTACAGTCACTTAAGGCCCCAAACCTGTATCGAACCCTTCTCCAGATATCCACTATCAGTCTTAGTCATAAATATGGAACCTCATTAGGTTACTTCTTTCGGTTGGGAGGCAGACCCTTCATCCACTTAAGACCTCAATACTGAAGTAAACCATTTTTAAAGACATCCTTATTTATTTATTTATTTATTTGGAAACTCACTACATTACTTAATACTTACATTTAGAAGAGAGGTGGACCCTTCAGCCACTTAAGACCTCAAACTACAAGCGAACCCCTATGGAGATATCCCTCATCGCTCTTAATTCCAAATTTGGACCATTTAATACTTTACAATTAAGAAAGCAAGCCCAATCTCTCATGTCATCATAGGTCCTTGGACTAGTGATATCTCACATCAGTAGTAAGTACACCCGACTACTGGTAACGTCAAAGTTGAAAGTATTGTGGATCGTATATTATTTAACTTGTGTATAATATGCAAGGGTATAAGTTAATATTATAGTAGACAATAAATAGTAAAGTATAAAAAGCATGTAAACCCGAGTTTTTATACTGGTTCGGACCTCCTATCCTACATTCAATCCCAAAGCTTCCTTTCGATATTTCCTTTAACCAAATTACCCACACCTCGCCTGGAGGAGTAAGCTAATACAAAAGTATTTCTGACAAGTTCCAAATAACTCGTTTTTTTCTTATGGTATAAATCTTCCTATGATCTCCTTTGAGTATATGTATATGAATGCTTTGGGTTGTAGAAAGTGATTTTAACCTAAATTATATTCTGGTTATAATAGATGGATAACATGTGAACAATGTATCTATAAGAAAGTGTTTAGAAATCAAGAAAGGAAAGAATAGATTAATTCAAGTTAGTTGGTTTCTACTTCTCAATTAAAGTAGTATTTATAGATTCGAAAAGGTGCAGACGGAGAGTTGTTATTATTTGAGAAAGTCTAGTCAATTTAATGGCTACAACCTTTCATTGAAAGGTGATTTATTTTTGTTTCAAATAGAAGTGTCTTTTCAAAAATTGCCAGTTTTGCACATGACAGACTTCTGTGGTAAAACCTCAGATGTCTGTGACTTTTGAAAATTTTAACCAGAGAATTGTCACAGACGTATGTGGTTTTATCTTAGACGTCTGTGTGGTTTAAAATCAGTTTTTCAACTTAATTCTGGTGCATATGAAATTATATGTGATCGTGTATGCATATATACTCAAGGAGACCTTAACAATTCTATCCAGGACTCTTTTATAGCAGAATAACCTTACTAAGAGTAGTATGGTCAATGAGTTTTCATTTCCCTTTGAGTCACAATATCTTCGAGTATGGTGTCTTCTTGTAGCATATACCTGCAATCCCCATAAGGTCTGTATATGTATATGATTTTATAGTTGTTATCATTGAAACACAAACTGGAGGCTCTAACAATCTCCTGGTTTTTGACGATCACAGCTATATAATCAAAAATCAACTACACAATCAAAAATCAACTATATAATCAAAAATCAACTATACAATGAAAGTATTATTATATTTTTCTCCCCTGTGTATATGCATAGATTTCTCCCCTTTTGTCATTATCGAAATGGAGGGAAACGATATAAATATGTAGATATAAAATAAACATAACATGTTTATCCATTAAGATCATGGAAAATATGGAAGTTCGAACAAAATTAGAGACATTTGTAGCAAAAGTTGTAAATATGAAACAAACAAGAATAAGAATTGCAAAATATAAGAAAGCTCTAATTATACTGATCTTGTGAATAACATAACCCCTCATAGTTCTCGTAATACTCCTAGTAAGAAGATGGATCCTGCTCGTATGTATCCAACCATTGTGTTTGCTCATTGTACTCCTTATCTTTGTTAATTGAAAGGCCCTGAAATGCCATGTACGATTGTTGAAAATGCGGAGTATCAAACACTTACACATGTCATCACTATCTTCTTCTTCCTCAGGTTGTGCATGAATAAGAATCTTCCCTCGGTCACCTCTATTGTGAGACGTACCTTCTGATGTGGCTTGAGAGCGATAAATTGGTGTTTGAGCCCGAGGTGGAGGTGTTGGTGAAGGCAAGGATGATGAGAAAGAAGAAGATCGGCCACGTACTTTGCGCATCGCTTTGCCTAAAGTGGAGACCACTTTGTCCAAAGTCTTATCTATTTTTGTCATCCTTGTGGAGAAAAAAAGTTCTAATCCAATCATTTTTCTATTTAAAGCTCGCTACTTATCTTTTGGTTTTTAGTTGTCAAATCACGAAGAGATTCGTTTTGCGTTGGTTCAATGCGAGCTTCTTGTATTTCAGAGTCTGAATAATATTCGGTAGTATGACTAGAGGAAGGTGATTGTTGTGAAGGATGTAGAGCGCAAGTCGGAGGAGGACCCTGATGTTCTTGTTGATGCTGTTGTAGAGTCTATTGATTGAAGGGGATGATACGGGGTAGGCTTTTAGGAAGATGCATCATGGATGTATATCATAGACCACTATCTTTTGTTGTAATTTCGTCATTTTGCGATAATACGAAGGAACTCCATGATCTTGTTAGATGTGCATTATGTACGGAGCATATACAATGGAGCAACGATGCTGGATCGAAAAACTTTTAATTTGGTAATGAATAAATTTCGACCAATTTATCGGTAGGTGACCAAATAGTGAATACAATGCTCGATGGGCATTGAGATAAATTTGCTCATAACTACTTAGATAGGGAATGATTGTGCTAATTATCATTCGATTTAGTAGTCTAGCACGTAGGCGTAGGTAAATGGATTTCCATTGGGGCATCCTATCTTCCCATATTTGATGGGTAACTTCACCTCTAGATAAAAGACTATGATATGGTACATCCGTTAAGTCTATTCCCTCGTATGAACATCCTAATATACGCCTAACCTTATATCCATCAATTTTAATTTCTTTTCCATAGACACTTGAACACAACCAACCATCATCATTCTCTGGATTCCAAATCTCCATACTGCATAGATTCGAGTAGAAAAGGCAAACAGCTAGAGGATCAATGATTACCTTATTTGCATCATATCTCATTAGGTTGCAGTAACCGGCATCCATAGTTATTCCTAAAATTCCACATTCCATCACATTTCCAAGGCGATAGAATGGACCAGAGTGGATTTTCTTTGGTGAGTGCACCTCAAATCGTTTGATGGCATTGGGATTATTGTGGAGCCATTAGTTTATGTGAGCTTCTGTAACTGGGGCTTGAGAGGAGGAGGAAGATTGGCCTTATTTTTGTTTTTTAGAGACGGTAACCTTCTTAGGAACCATTGTTTGATGAATTTTAATGTTTTAGAAGCTAGGGTTTCAGAAATTGGGAATTGAAATGAAGGTAAAAATGAAGAAAGGGGTAAAGTTGTCTATATATGGCTGTGAAAATTTATGGCTAGAGCAGTGACAAACATCTATGAGGGAGTCATAGATGTTTGTGGCTTTAGTAAAAATGAAGCATAGAGATTCGAAAGACGTCTGCGATGGTTCCGTAGACGTCTGTGGCCATGGAAAAACCAAATAGAGAGTTTTGACAGACGTCTATGAGTTTTACATAGATGTCTATGGCTGTAGAAATTTTTTTCCCGTAACTTGTGATAGACATCTATTGTACATTCACAGACGTTTGTGATATGCATTTTCTTATTTATGGATTTTTTTTAAATGTCAATGAATGTTTTTAATAAAATTTTAATACAATAAAACAATATACATACCAAAAATTAATAAATAAACATAAATTGTAGAAAATAGCGGTTTTCTGTTTTAAACCATATAATGCCATTTTAAGTTAACATGATCTGGATATTTTTCATGAACAAATAGTGGTGGTTGTTTAGCGTAAACATTTTCTTTCATAAAATCATACAAGAAAGCACTTTTAACATCCATTTGAAATATCTTATAATTATGATGACAAGCAAAAGCAAGCAATATTCTTATGGTTTCAAAACCTGCCATAGGTGCAAAAGTCTCTTCATAATTAATTCATTCTTCTTGATTGTATCGCTGTGCTACTAATCTTGCTTTATTACGTATAATATTTCCATTTTCGTCTGCTTTGTTTTCAAGAACCCTTTTTTTCCAATTACTGATTGATCGTTTGGCCTTGGTACTAGTTCTCAAAAATTATTTTGTTCAAATTGATTAAGTTCTTCTTGCATTGCTAAAATCCAAAAATCATCATTTGATGCTTCCTTGTAATTTTTGGTTCAAAATTTTATATAATTGCTACATTACTCATTTAATTTATTTATCTTCTAGTCAAAACTTTGTTATCTAGATTTCCAATTATGTTATAAATAGGATGATCTTTTAAAATACGGGGTGGTGATTTCATATCACTGTTATTTTGATTATAATTATTATTTTCAATCATAATTTCAATGGCTTTATTTTGATTAATGTAAAAAAATTATTCGTCGTCTTTATTTATATTTTTAAAGTTTTCATCCAATGAGACATGAAGACTTTCCTTTATAACATTTGTTCATTTGTTAAAAATTTTGTATATTTTACTTTGATCGGAATATCCAAAAAAAATTCCTTCATCGGCTTTTGAATCGAACTTACCAAGATTATCTTTCGTATTTAGAATAAAGCATTTTGATCCAAAATTCGAAAATATGATACTTTTGGTTTCTTTTTGTAGAACATTTCATAACATGTATTTTTAGCCATAGGTCTAAGAGTTAGACGATTTAATGCGTAACATGTAATAACAACTGCTTCGGCTTAAAATTCTTTTGTAAGGCACCGCCATTTAGGAGAGTTCGAGCACATTCTTGCAACGTGCGATTTTTTCTTTCAACTCTGTTTTGTTGTGGTGTTTGTGGAAATGAAAAATATGGATAATTCCATTTTTATTACCAAAGCTTGTAAATAATTCATTTTCAAATTCTCTACCATGATTACTTCTTATACTTTTATTTTCAAATCCATTAGAGTCTTAATTCGTTTAGCAAAAATTTTAAACATTTCCAATGCATCACTTTTATATTTTAAAAATAACATCCAAGTATATCTTGAAAAATCGTCCACAATTACAAAGAGATATTTATTATGATTTATCGAACGTACTTGAGTTGGACCAAATAAGTCCAAATGAAGTAATTCAAGAGGTTGTTTAATAGAGATTAGAAATTTCCTTTTCAGACTTATATGAGCTTTTATTTAATTTTCCAAGTTGATATGCATCGCATAAATTTTTAACTTTGAAATTCATAGCTTTGGCATTTTTAAAAGCCTTTATGTTTTGTGAATCAGTCCATGTGCCAATATCACTATCAAGTGCTTCATATTTATTTTGTGTTGCTAGCCAAAATTTTAATCCATTTGCTTCAATGAAAATTCACTTGTGTGTTAACCAATAAGCATAATTAGAACCAGTAAATAGTAGGGGGCGAGCAGTTTCTTGATCTTCTTAAAATGTACTTGCCATTCCAATGATTTCAATTACATGTTACTATAGGCTGAAGTAACATCGCTCTGATATCAAATGAAAGTCTTGTCGATCGTATATTGTTTAACTTGTGTTTAATATGCAAGTGTATAAATTAATGTTATAGTAGACAATAAATAGTAAACTATAAAAAGCGTGCAAACCAGAGTTTTTATACTGGTTTAGACCTCCCTTCCTACGCCCAGTCCTGAAGCTCTCCTTCGGCGTTTCCTTTAACCAAATTACCCTCACTTCGCCTGGAGGAATTGGCTAATATAAAAGTATTTCTGACAATCTCGTGTTCCAAATAACACAGTTTTTGACATACAATACAAATCTTCCTATGATCTCCTTTGAGTATATGTAAATGAATGCTTTGAGTTGTAGAAATTGATTTAAACCAAAATTATATTTTGGTCATAGTAGATTGAGAGTATGTGACTAATGTATCTGCAAGAAAGCGTTTAGAAATCAAGAGAGGAAAGAATAAATTAATTCAAGTCAATTGATTTCTGCTTCTCAATCAAAGTAATATTTATAGATTCAAAAAGGAGCAGATGAAGAATTTTTACAATTTGAGAAAGTCAATTTAATGGTTGCAACTTTTCGTTGAAAGATGATTTCTTTTTGTTTCAAATAGAAATGTCTTCTCAAAAATTAATAGTTTTTCACATGACAGACGTCTATGGTGAAACCTCAGATGTCTGTGGCTTTAGAAAATTTTAACATGAGAATTGTCAAAGACGTCTGTGGTTTTATCTCAGACGTCTGTGAGGTATAAAATTAGTTTTTTAACTTAATTTTGATGCATATGAAATTGTGTGTGACCGTGTATACATATATACTCAAGGAGACCTTAACAATATTTTATCTAGGAATCTTTTATAGTAAAATAACCTTACTAACAGCAGTATGGTCAATGAATTTTCGTTTCTCTTTGAGTCTCAATATCTTCGAGCATGATGTCTTCTTGTAGCATATACTTGCAATCTTGATAAGGTCTATATATGTATATGATTTTATAGTTGTTACCATTGAAACATAAACTGGAGGTTCTAACAAAAGTGAAGGGCAATCTTTCGTCGAGTGACTCTGCTGACCTCGCATCACTAACCCATTAAGTCCAATTAACCATCCTAATTCTATATTTAAATTATCTTAGGTAGATATTGGACTTAGCTTACGAATTCCCTTTTTATTTAAGGCAATAAGATTTACCTTAGATATTTATCTACCCATTAATTCCCGTTTAATGGTAATAAATGCCAATTTGTCGATAAAAACCTATGGACATGCCCTAAGACATTTATGTATGATTACTAATTTCAAATCAGTAACCTATTATATCGATTCTGTTTTATTAGTCCCATTAATCAATTTAACCTATCAAATTATTGCAACTCCCATATTTATTACCATTCATTGGAGTTACAACCTTTTACATTCTTTTCCCATTAGTCAATTATCCTAAATGCGAATATTACGTGCGTTGTTATTAGCTTTTTATTTAATTATTATAAGCACAATAATTACGTAAGAATATTTACTTTTATCAAATATGTTCTAATTATATATCTTCACTAGAATATAATTTTCTATATTGAATTGTTGGAATCATATATGAAAAGATTATCCGCTATAATTCCACGAATTAATCCAAAATAATAGATTTAACTTTAAGATATAAAAGATTATATCATTTTAAATTACAAGCAATGACCATTTCTTTTTATTATTGAAATAGGCAGTGTAAACTACAATGAATTCATACTTTACAGATCTCTTTCTCTTTCTATTTGCATCTATTCCTTATTAGATCAAATGCTGTATCTTTCTAAAAGGGAAAGAAATCAAACCAATTTACAAATATTAAGTGGATTTATATATCAACAATTCCAAATATAGAAAACTTTATATTCTAAAAAGATTTGGGTAATAGTCCAAATTTATAGCAGTATTATACATCTCCGATCTAGAATAAATTTTCATCCAAATCAATATTCTAATTTCATACTTTAGGGGCTGATTTTAAGATCAGGTTATAAATAATGCTAAATCAATTCATAAACAAAAATGTGCAAGCGATAGTTGGTATATTCAAATCATATTAATTCATTGCCTACAAGTCATATACAGTCATCCAATTAGGCATAAAAATCAAATAAACACCAACAGAATAATTTTCATATTATAACAATCTATAAAATTTCTCACCCACCTTTTAAAAGCGATACAAATCTCCAGATATGAAATAAAACCATTGATTCATCTTCAAATCCTTTTTAATCCAAGAGATAGATATAAAAGCGTATATACATACATTAGAATTACAGGTCTGAGAAGAGATTTGAGATTAGGAGAGCAAATAGATACAAATATATATAAATATATAAATTACCTCAAATACGCATATGGTTGATTCTTTTCTCTTCTTCTTTTTATTTTCTACTCTTCTTCGATTTGTATGAATATAGATACAAATATCTTATCCTTATAATTTAAAAAGAAAGCGGAGAAGAAGAAATGGCAGAGCTTCGTTGTTGCATCCATACAAATATGATAAGAGAATGGAGGGTTGGGCCTAATTTATAGGCACTCGAATCAACCAAAACCGTATGATTCAAAATATTAAATCTGAGCTGTTGTGGCCTAGGTTTATTAGAGCCCCCAGGTCGCCACCGGTCTCCTGCCCTTGGGTCACCAATCGACCGCTGAGGGTCGACCGTCCCCAATAACGGATCGGCCTGTGGGCCCGGATAATGAATATAAAAATATTAATTTTCTTATTTAATTATTTTCATTTCGATTTTGTTTTTCGTTCGTACTTCTTCTTTTGGACTCCGATCGCAAAACTCCAAATATGAAAGTTGCTCGGAGTTTAGCCATGAAGGCAATGGTGCGAGTTTCGTGGTCAAATTCCATCGTGTGCACAAATTCCATTTTTGGAGCCTAATTAATTAACCTACTAACTAATTAAATAACTAATGGAAAATTACGGGGTGTTACAACGAACTTTGTTGTAACAAAATAATATCCTAATGTTGCGTGTCATCTGCCTCATATACATACTACGCTTTATTTCATATTTTTTATGGTGTGAGACTTCCCAAAGTCAATCCATTCATCTACTAGTTATATGACGTGAACCACACCTGACAATAGAGCTTGGCAATATTCGGTTAGAACCAAATTAACCAATCGAACTATTTTGTTTTGGCTAGTTAGTATGATTATGAAACTAAAAGGTTTGAACTTAGTTTGTAATTTTTTTTTTGGTTATTAATTTAACTAGATTAACTAGTATTTACCATATTATGAAAATTTATGGTATTATAATACTTTTGGTAGTTGATTTAGTAAATAAAAACAAAGTTTACCCATTGAAATAAGTCAAATTTTCTTATAAAAATGATAAATACTCAACTGAATCTCTCTAACTATAATTTTATACTTTCCTTTGAGTAAGTAAATAATTTGAATAATAACATACCATTTCATTTTGGTTAAACCGGTTACCGACCTAATTAATGAATTTAATACAGTTCGGTTCGTTTCGATTTTGATTCTTTTCGATTCCGGTTTGGCTTGGTATTTTTTTATCTCAGATCAACCGAACCAACCGAACGCTTACTCCTACTTAACAATCTCCATGTAACAGCCTAGAATTTGATAATTTTACATATAAAATATATAAGATTTTATTATTCAAATAATATCCGATAAGATTTGGAGATAGAAATTTACATAAAAATAAGAACCGTTGCTTATATCGACAAAGGTGAAAAAGTCCGATTTTATAAAAATAATTTCGATGGTTAAATAAATTATTTTAAAATGGTTTTTATTTTTAATATAAATATACAAATTTATTTTCAAGTTTTTTTACATGAATAGATTGTTTAACAAAAAGGTCAAAATGTAACTGTAAATATTTTGTCAAATACCAACGTCTTGTCAAATAAAAGTTTGTAGGATCGATTTCACCCTAGAGGGGAGGGGTGAATAGGATGATACTATTAATTATAAAATTTTTATTGCGAAAGTTTGTATAAAATTATTTCAACACAGATATATCAAGATAATAGCAGCACAAATATAACAAAATAATTAATGCAGAAATATAACGACACAAAATTTACCCAGCTTCGGCAAAACCCTGCCTACGTGCTGCCTCCAAGGTTTCTACTAGAAATTAAGCAGTCAGAGGCTTACACACATAAACTCGCGACACCCGCTATCGACTAGCCTTAACTCTATGCTCAAAACCCTTCCACAACTCAGCCACTGAGTTGCGAATTCTCAAACTAAGCCACGTAGTTTGTCCCCTAGCCACACGACTAGGAATTACAGATGTTTAAAGAAGAAAATAAAAATTCAAAACAATTAATAAAATGAAACCCTAATTTAAAGCCCACAAACACTATTTTAAGTCGGCCCAAACTAAAATTAAAAGAGCGTCCCTTTTTCAAAATAATTATCACTTCGGCCCGTATCTCTTTTATTTGCCTGTCTCTCTTATTTCTTTTGTTCGTTCCTCAATCTGAAATTAGGGCTTCTGGATGAAGTTGCCTCTTTGTTGAATTGATTGCTGATGCTTCGATTCCTTTCTTCGATTGATTATATGTACGCGATAGCTTCAACCAAGTTGAGTTTGAATGTTGCATGAATCAGTATGTTCGTTCCTTTTTCGATTTGTACTATACTCGATTTTGATTCGAGTTGAATGATTATTCTTATCTGTTGTTGCTTAAACTTGAATGATTAATTGCCGATGATGTTAATCGTTTATATAGGGTTCGATCCGCTATATTTTCGTTCATATTTTATCATATGATTTTGTCAATTACTTTTTCTTGAATTTGTCTCGGCCACTCGATTAATATTGAATGATGGTGATTCTTATGACTTCTTCAATTTCGTATATATTTGTGTTACTTGGTTGACACGGCTTTGATTTCTGACTTGGTTCAATTTCTTGGCCATCACGGTTTTGGTTTCGGTTTGACGATGTTGATTTATCTTGACTCATTCCATGAATTTCTGAAGACTTTGGCCACTTGATCTTGTTTATGATAAAATGCACTTGCATTATCCACGTTTGACTTCGACTTGAATTTTGTCATTACCTGACTTCAGCACTGTCACTGTTGCATTATGTTGTACCTGTTTTTGCTGCCTTCATGTTCATGCCTCGAAGTCTGGTGTAGATATAGTTCTGGACACTGTATACATTGTTTGGTTTTCCTGTATTCGCATGCTTTAAGTCATAGGGTTGCATGTGGTCATGTTGAAGTCCAGTTTCATCTGAATCTGTACATTCATGTTGTCATCATGCTGTTCACTGGTTCGAGCTAGTTTGTACATGTCTGATTTGCATTGGGTGTGTTCGAACTTGTATCCTACTGTCACCATGTGGTTGTATACACTTGTTTTGTCACTGCATACTTTGTTTGCATATCAACTTGTTAAAGTCACTTGTAATTACAGTTTTCTTGTATCCACATATCTCTGGTCTTTGCAGCATATATATGTTACTTGTTCATGTACATTTGGGTTTGGTATGTCATATATGTGTGTGTATTGAGCATATCCATCACTCCATTGCATCACTGTCACTAGCTCTTTGCTTGGAGTTTAATAGCTTGTCTTTATTATGTGTTCATCTTGAAGTTTTGCATTGTTCTGATCTTCGACATTGCCTGACTATATGCATACATTGATGTAACCTCTGACCTTGGTTCTTGTGCATAGCATATTGAGCTGGTACATGTTTGTGATGAGTTGCATTGAGTCACTACTTGTATCAATCCATATCATATATCATTGTGCATATGTATGTTGCATCGCTGTTGCATATTCAAGTGGTTGTGTTCATTGTGTAGCCTGGTTTGACCACTTGCTGCACTAGTTGTATTCTCTGGTCTAGGATTCTTATTTGAATGCAACATTGACAATTTGTTCATTTTGTTTGGGGCTTTTGTTTCCAGTTTTGGTGTTGTTTTGAACATGGCCATTGCATTGTTGAGGCCGTGTTGCTTTGATTGAGCTTTTTCACTTGTACTTGACAATTTTGTATTGCACCTGAGTTGAATCCAGCTTAAAGCTCGGGTTTGACCTTGTGCTGATATTGTGGCATTATTTTTATTGCACTTGAGTTGAACCCAGCATTTTGGGTTTGACCTTGCTCACCTGTCCCTGTAATTTTATCAAGTGTATATATCGATGTGCACGGCCCTGTGGCATGTACATTGATACACTGTGCATGTCACAAGCTGTTCGTGTATGATGAATTCAAATTTAAATGATGAAGAACAACCCAAATTACTGAGGCAAATAATATTTTCAAAATCACATTTTATTTTACACTGCAAAAATATTTTCTTTTCAATTTTACCGCGTCAGTGTGTATTTTTTCCGATTGCTCAGATGCTGGATTCAATCTGGAATGAAGTTGAAGTAAATTATGAGTGAGCAAGCGATATATAGTGAGGACATTTGTAAATGAAAGATTGTGGTGTAATTGAATTTATATTGTAATCAAAATTGTGTATGTATAGTGAGAGCTCGAATTTTTACTATTCAAAATTGTAATAAATATCTGTTTGAATAAAATATCTGTTTGAATTTAAATTTTGTGTTATTTATTTTATTCAGCAAAATTTATTTAATCATGTGAAAAATAAAATAGTACATTAACAAATACATTTAAATGAAAATATATATGTTTATTATCATCAAACAAAAATCATATACTCGCATATTCAACAAAGTTGTCGCAACGTTGTTGCACCTTTATTTTCATATTTATGTACACATATTCAAATAAGGTAAGTATCAAATAATTCACTAAATAATTTTACTTTTACTAACAAGTTTAGAAGATTCTATAAATCATTAAAAAAAAGTAAGCACTAAAGGACAATAGTGTCAAAATTAAATCTAAACCAATATCTTACTTTATTTTACATAACACCTAAGTGATTAAGACATAAAGTAGAGATGTGAAATGTGAAGTTAAGTTTTCAAAAATGTAGTTTACTTAAAGATGAAGTAAATGGCAGTTTGGTCATTTGCATAATAATATTTGATTTCAAACTTTTTCCTATAAATACCCACCCACTTCTTCACTTTTATTTACACCTCTCCTTCTTCATTTCAAGGCTTTCTCTCTTCATTTTCATGGCTTCCCACCTTAATTAAATTATGCAAAAATTCAATCCAAAAATTTACTAAAACAAATATCCGTTCGAACACCGTGAAACCACACCCAAACCCCCTCTTCCCCTTCCCCCTACCCACAACCTCACGCCCTACCCACGGCCTAGCCTATCTCTCCCCCTAGACAAGGCCATAACCATCCTCCCCTACTTCAAGTCCAAGCCAAGACATTTAGAGACGAGTGTGCAAAGATTCGTGAGCTAAAAATCTCGTGTAGCGGAGCTATAGCCGACTCTTTGATTAAAAACCAAAACAAAAGTGCGAACTCCGAATAATATACATACATACATACATACATATATACGTATATACATACATTTACACAGATATATATATATATATAGATTTGATATGATTGTATGGATGTTTATTTATGACTTTGATCATCATATATTGTTTATCTCATGTGAATGTTTGAATAAGTCATGATATACACGTCGTTATTTCACATGGAAAACACTTTTTGAATGAAATTGAAAAGCAGTATGGAATCATTTAATACCTTCTAAAATGATTGAACATATATTAGAAATGTTTCGCAAACATATAAACTTGCTTCGACAAGTTTTGAATGAAAACCAATCAATGAGTCAAAACCTAGGCGCGTCGCGTACAGTAGTTCGCGATTTCGCACTGAAGAATTCAAATGAGTATATGGAATGGAATTTAGCTTAAAATTCTTTGGGATAAGAATTTTCCAGACTATTATATCCATAGTGTTCGAATGAAGAAAAAAAATTAAGATTACATCTTGTAGATTTTAAAATATGTCCAAACCAAATTTTCCGAAAAGTCGCGTTATTGCAATTCAGCGACCAAAGTATAATACTCTGTGAAATAAATATTTCCAAATGTTTTAAAATAGGAAATTAGTTTTATAAATTAAATAAAATAGTTTGAAAGATATTTGGATCGAAAAATATGGATTTTCAAATATTAGTAAAGTTGTTTTAAATCAAATCAGCTTTTAAGCACTTTCCGCAGCACTTTTCTACCGCCGTTTCAGCATATTTAGAAATGAAGTTTTAAACTTAAGTATTCTTTCCCAAATCATTTATAAATGTTTTATAATAAATGAATAAATGTTTTAAATAATTATTTGTATGTTTCACAAATAATTTATGAAAAAAATGGAAGGAGTATGTGAAAACGACTAGTACATTTGTCCCATCTGTGAGATCTTGAAAGATAAAACGAGGTGTGTAACTAACGTTAGGGATGGAACAACCAACGCCCTGAACTTACCTGGCCTCTATTTTCTCTTTTTAGGCGAGGGGTGGAACATAACGAAGGGAAAGCCCGAATGCTTTAAAATAATGTTTCTCTAGTATGAGATTTAAATAAATGATTTGTAAATATTTTCCTAAGTAAAAATTGAATTGATTTGGAATTATTCCAAGATTTAAAAAGGTTTAAATTTTACCAGTTGATTTAAGAAATTAGGAAGGTTGAAATGATTCTATATTTACTGAAAGAATACTTTTAAGATATATACATCTCTCGAAGATATTTTGGTAAAGAAATGAATGAATCAAACAACAATCATCTACTTATAAAACATCATTTTTATCGATGATTGGACTTCGAAGAAACCAGGGTCGGATTTGGGAAATCCCTTCCGAAACCTACTTCGACTAATTTACATTCAAAGTAAAACATGTTGGAGAAAAGAGTACGGAGGATGAAGATATTCATGATGTAAGGCTTTTTTCCACTAGTCTCTCGAGGTGAAATTTACCATGTCATATATTTATGGTGGCAAGTAGTGGTCCGTTGTGAAAATCTTCGAAGTGCAAGGACTAATTGCTACTGATCCTAGGAGTGATTCCCAAAAAAAGATGTGGTAGAAGGAGTGCCTTCGGTTTCGTTCAGCCCTAGAATAAGCTTGTATGGATGAATGTCCGACATTGCATTTTAAAATCACATCAATTGATCTCTATGAATGTATATCTGCTTGGTGGCGGAGAAGACAACTTCTCTTAGCTTAACATCCTTTCCTAAGACGTATGAGCTTAGGAGTTATATGTTTGTATAAATCATTTGTGTGATTATGGAATACAATGTGGCGTTTAAAGAAGAAAGATGATGTGCTATGTGAAAGGTAATCGTTACCTCAAGCCTTACACCCGAAAATGACCGAAATCGGGAAATGCGGCAAGGCTACGTGGTTCCCCCTTCTAGATATATTTATTTCCACTATGACATCGGGTATTAAATTAATGTGGTGTATGCAAAGAGAGCTCTCGGATAGGTTGGTAACGACCGGGGTGATGACATATTCGGTATTATCTAGAAAGAGGCAGGCCGGTCTTTTGTTGGTAGAGGACTATTAGTTGGGCCTAGGTACATTCCTCTAGAAATAACTATCGGTAGGTAGTCCCGTCACCTGGTCATTTGTATGGAAATCCATTCTCCAGTAAGTGCCTGCCATTGTGTTTGTAGGACCCACTTTGTGGCTAGTATGTTGGAATTTAATCAATGTAACAATTTCTGCTAAGATTAATAAGTTTACCTGCAAATATTTTTCAAAGAAATGTCATTAAAAAATAATATTCCTTATTTTTACGTAAAAATGTTTTGGTTATCATAAGGTAAAAACCCATCCGTGTTTATGTGCGACGTGGTCTTATGAGACAATGTTTTCAAACATCGTATTTTGAGTTCTCACACCAGTTTCATGACTGACCCGGAGTTTATTTTGTTTTCCCTTTAAACTCTAGGTGCCCTATTTTTCTAGGTAAAGTAGTTAGGATCGTGTTAGGAGTGTTTTGGTGGAGCATTGTGGAAGAGTTTTTGGAGCATGAAGCTTGGAGCCTCTAATGTGGATATCTATCTATCTTTTATTTTCCACCATGTCTAGTTTGCTTATACTAGTAAGTGTGGGAACATGAAGTTATAACTTTTCCTGGAAGGGTTAGTTCATACCATAATTCTGATGTAAACTAGTGAGAGTGGTTGTATGTACTACCTGCCTGTATAATTAATCGAAATATGATAATTTGTGTTCATATCATTTACTTTTATTTTACTTTACCTCTGATAATCTGCTCCTCTGGCACTTGGATTTACGGCACATGAATATCATGGATGTACCATTATCGATTCCTGAGGGTCGAGGAGATGGATCACCACATTCCACCATTTCGAGCATTTCCTTTAGCTTCTTTGGAGAACATTGAACAACTTTACAGTTGGGTCATGCTGCTTAATAAGAGTCTTTTTTTCCAGCCATAATGTCAGACTGTTGGAACTCGGTCCATTTCACAACTGATGAAATGGGTAAATTTCATAAAAAAATTCTATTTGGATCTTAACGGACCTATGAAGTTTATTAAACAACATCAAATCCAATCTACTTATTAATTTAATCATATTTTACTTAAAATTATTTTATCTTAATTAATTAACCATATTAATTTATAAATTTTAATTTATTTGAATATATCACGTATATATTCAATAACATGACAAGATAACATAACGAAATATAAATAAGTGTACAGCTACGTATATACCATGTATATACACATATACATATACACAAGTGTTTAAATATACTATAATATGTGTATATTGTTTGTATATAGGTATTTATATTACCATACGTACATATAGTTTAGACATATATATCTATATTTCCACTTAGCCACTTATATAAATTACATATACATGCATATATACATATACATACATACATACATATATAAATCTATATAATAAACATCAGATATCTTCAAAAAGATGAATGCTTAGTTTTCAAGAGAAGATGTGAATAAAAATATACATATTGGATCTAAATCTAAATTGAAATAAGAAAAATGTAATATTTTAATTTATTCACCTTGGCAAGGACCTCAAGCTTAAGTGGTTCGGGATATGAAGCTATAAACAAAGGATCTAGAGGTCATGGATTTAAGCTTCTGAGACATCAAATAATAGAGTGTTCTGCTTGAATGAAGTATCACTCATGTCATAAAAAAAGATTCCACCTTCTTCTTTTACAAACTCCCAGTTAATTATGTGTTTATTCTCTATATGAAAAGGAAGGCAAGTCCATAGTTATCCATAATCAAATTATCTTAGCAATTTTTTTATATATGAAATAACACACAAATATATACAAATGGACAAGGTTAAGTTTAATGCAATGTCATAATTAATATTTCTCCAACAACATGATTTAATTAACTAAAACATTCCATATATATTAAATTTAAAATTTAAATTCAAACATGTATATTTGATTGAACAATTAGAGCATTAAATATATAGCAGTTTGAAATCAAAATTATTTTAACCAAGATGTGACTCAAAATCGTTTTACAATTTTGAATAACACAACGATGCATATATAAAATTCAAGTAGTTAGGGGTCAAAATCATTATTAAAGTACATTAATTTTTTGTAACATATAAATATTTTATTACAAAGAAAATAAAATGTACATATATAATCTACATCTTTTAATCATGTGCATAAAATTAGTTTTTTGTGTTTCAAATTACAACACACAAATAATCTTAAAAAAAAATCTTACAAGTGGAAATACAATATTTACATATATTTGAATTTGTGTCAAGGTTAAGCATCATGATGAATAAAATAGGATTAAATTCGAGAAAGTTTTGCTTTTGCAACACTTTAATTTGCAAATCGTCTCCTAGAACGCATGATTCACCACCCGACATTTCTAGAATCGAACGAATCACTTTAATTTTATTTGATGTTATTCGGGGAATTTTTTTTGTCCATGGGATAAAAAAAGAAAAAATGGTAGCCATGAATGAGGAAGAACAAAGATTAACGAATGAGCTAATGAGGAAGATTTTTTTATAGAGAGGATGAAAACCTTTTCCATTCTTCTTTTAAAACCTTCATTAATTCATCAATTAATTCTAACCCAATATTTAGATCATTTCTTTTTTCTTATGGCTGGCCATGATCTTGTCCAATATGGACCAAAAAATCCCAAGGCCTGTTTAAGTAAATAAATATATTTAAAGCTTATTTAAATATATCTTTTTTTTACAACTCAATCCAAAGCCCTGATGAAATCGAAGGGATAGGAGGAGCCCCCAACCTGCCTGGTCCGACCACAGACAAGAGGGAGGTTAGCCAGCCCAGAACAGAGATTTGAGCCCCCAACCAGGTTAGGATTCATGGGGACCCACCTCCGCGCCTTGAAACTGGGAGTAGGGCAGACGGGAATCGAACCTGTGACCTGCTTACCCGGAAGCAAGTATCATACCACTACGCCACTACTTGCGGACACTATCTTGATATTGTTTATCCATACATGTATATATAAATTTTATATACACGTCCAAATAATTAGTAATAATAGCCAAAACATAAAATTAGTTTATAACACTTTATAAACTAGTTAAATCATGTGGTTTTTTAGAAAATTAAAAAATGCAGTTGTGTGACTCAGAGGTGTGAGTTCAATCAGCGATTAATATTAAACAATTCAAATATTAACGTTCACACATCACCCTTGGCTAGTGGTGTGATAGTTTGACCAAATTCACCACTTACAGATCTTTTAGTTAAAATCAAAATTTATATTATGTTAAGTAGTACCAATAGTGACAATAATTTATACACGTTCTTTTCGCCAACACTTTATCACATTAGGACATATGAAATTGTGTAATGGTCGAAATTGTAATATTATCCACATCTAACTTGATTAGTCCATAAGCAAAATCCTTGGTTCAATAATAAAATTTATCATTAACTGTCCTACTCTAGATAGAGATTTTGACTTTGAGTTAACCCTGATATTAACCTCATACAACTAAGGAGACGAATTTTCTATTAAATAGTGCTTCATTTCTAATGTTCAACTAAAACCTAACTATTACCATTCGATGAATCGTCATGCCATGATTTAACTATAATGAAAGTGGAGTACACATATTGAAGTTGTATAATATTCTCAAGTCGAGTGAACTATGTAACATCATCACACTAAGATTTCCTGTTTGACCTACTTGCTATCAACCAACTGGAAACTCTCGGACGAGTCATTCCATGATTATCTAGTAACTACAAGTATGTAACACCTTCATTCCTCCAACAACCATGAATAATATGTTTCCCAACATTTGGAAAGCATTACATACTCTGATCTTAATGAATGTATCAGAATCCATTCTTGAATTGACCAGGAATATTTCAAACATAATGTTATTTTATATTCTGATTAACTATTCACAATCGCAACTATTTGCGACTACAATCACATAACATTTTATTTAAAGATCCTCATTAATATACTTCAAATTAGTTAATTAATTAATTGTAACAAAATATAACAAACTATATATAAGAAGTCAAATTCCTTTATTACGAATAAGTTTGATTATAAAGTTAGACCCTAATTATCCCTTAGGGATATCACTAGCTCTTTCAGCTTTAACCGAGTATCCACTTAGGATTTCGCTCAAATCACCTTCATATTGAGTTCTCAATGCCCTTTTCAATTGTTGAGTATATTGCTTAAACAAGTCTCCTCCTTGATAAGCATTCCCTAATCTAACCTCAATTTAGATCCATGCTTCGGTCACACTACATCATATCATTCCCTCAAACTAGGAGCTTTGACACCATGTTGGGTTTCAACACTTAGCACATCCCCATGTATATGCGCTACATTAAGTGAGAAATATTAAGATCACCGAATGAACCTTCCAATAAGATAGCATCTTAATTGAACATCCCTTTCTTTAGAAGCAATAGCATGCTATCCACTTATACATGTATGTACAACCAATTTCCACCATCCAAACACTTGTAGTACACACAAGCATCTTTTATACTTCTATCAAAGTCAATACTAAGCATAAATAATCAAACCTTTTATACCATTACATAGGGTATACTTCATGCCATAAAGTGGCTTATTTGATTTGCTAACTCAAAACTTTCCATTCGTAAAAAGACTCATCAGATTGCTTCATATGAATAGTCTCCACCAAGTCTCCATGTAGAAAGGCTATTTTTACATTAAGCAGTTCTAACTCCATATCATGAGTAGCAATAATAGCCAACAAATCCGGAAAGAGGTTTGCTGGACCACATAGGAAAAGATCTTCGTATAATCTTTTCCTTTTCTTTGCGAAAAACCTTTTATTACCAGTATAGACTTGTGCCTTCCATTTTCCTTCATCCAAAATAACCATTTACATCTTATGACCCAGTTTCCCTAAGTAATGGAACTACTTACCAAGTTAATTCGCAAAGACCGCATCTCCTCTTCGATTGCGCAAATCCACTTTGAACATTTAAAGTGTAGTGGTTTATTCTAGATCAAGTGCAATGCACAGTCAAACTGATCGCTAACGTTGAGGTTTGCATATTACGACTCTCTATATCTCTTTGATGCCTATCTAGTATGATGACTAGCTCAAATGGCTAAAACGTTATAGCTCCACCTTGAACCGAACCTCTTTAGTGTCATGAACATCACCCTTACTACCATAAGAGCTATATGGAATATGATGTGATGTCCTTATCATCAATAATATCAATCCAACACCTAGGTGGAAAAGTTGGAGCAATACCATCTCCTTACGCTTCTCTCAATGTAAGCCTAAATTATAAGATAAGTCTTTCGAAGGCTTGACATTAACCGACTCATTAAAAGAAACATGTCATAGTGTATAATTTTCTTTGTCTCGGGGTTCCTCTTATGATACCCTTTAATGTCATCCGTAGCCAAGAAAAATACATTTGGAAGATTTAGGTCCCAACCTATCATTTTTTGTGTTATGAACATATACAGGACAAGCTAAAATACAAAAATAAGTCTAGTTTATAAGTTTAGGTCTCCCAATTTTCTTTTGAAATCCCATTAACAGTTGAGCATAGAATTTGATTTGTAATATGGGAAACAATTGAAATTTCTTTAGCCCAAAAGCCTCCAAGAAAGCTCGCAATAAATATCAAGTAATGAGTTTTCTCAAGTAGAGTCCTATTCATCTTTTCCACAAACCCATTGGACCATGGGTACGTAGATATAGTAAAATGTTTCAGAATGACAATCTATCTTCAAAAATGAAAGAACTCATTCAAGACATTTTCACTATCATTGTCGAACCTTAAAACATTGATTCTCCTCTTAGCTTGGGTTCAACATGAGTCAACCAAACCTTAAAATTAAAATACCTTTGACTTAGCTCTCATTACATACACCAAATCATGTGCTAGTAGTAATCAAAAAAGAATATACAATATACAAATCTCAAATGGAATCCGTAGAAACTATTCCCAAATATTTGAATGAACATCGCCAAGGATCCTTTGAGAACAGTGTTTACCAACACTAAAGAATGCTTTGGTCTACTTAGCCAATACACGGTTCTAATAGAAATTTAATTTATGGCAGCTCTCACCTTTAATCATTTTCCTCCTATGAGAAATTTTTTAGTATTCTCTGAAGTATCACCTAATCTCAAATGCCAAAGCCTGGTAGCAAGGCTCCCCTAAGTAGTATCCTTAAGAAAATATAAATTCTAGACCATAATATCCTTCATAGTCATGATTTCTTCCTAGAAACCCACATACCATCTCTTTCAATAGTAATCTTGCATCCTAATGATGCCAACTGGCCTAAAGAGATCAAAGATTCAAAAATCCCTGGAAATAGTGAATATTGTTTAGGGTACAATTTACACAATCACACATATGCATTTGCACTAGAATAATTCTCAAAGACCTACATGTAGCATCTTTTCCCATAAGGATTGCATTTCCCTCCTTGTTAACATAGGAACAGAAGTAATTCTTATTAGGCATCGTCTAAAAAAAGGGCCTAAAATCTAGAACCCAGTGGCTAGAAACATCAAATACTACTACCATCAAAACATCACTACTGTCATTCTCCACCATAATAGATGAAGAACTAACAACTTCTTCTTCAAGTTTGTTCAAGCTATCCACCAATGACTTGGTTTCATACAATCATGATACGTACCATATCTAGACTTACATCACCAACCAAGCTTCCTAGTAATGGGATGCCCCCTAAAGTTCTAGATTTGCTCTCTTATTGTGTTATGCCTCCATTAAAATAGATATAACAATCTCTTGTAATCCTGACTGAAATTATTAATAAAATTCACCTTCCCAAAGTGGATGTGCAGTACCATGTCAATTGCGAAAATGCAATATATCTTTGTGGCCTATTTACTTATGTTTATATTAATTTACTACATGTGTTTGGTTGTGGATCATTAAATCGAGTTTGATTGTTAGACTCGTTCATTTTATCCTAGTAGTAGCCGATCATATATTGGCCTACCAAATGAACCTTCTAATGTGCCAACATCCTGACTAAAAAACCCTTAAACATCCAACATGCATATACTTTGTCTTATAAACACTTTATTGGAACAAAAGTAATTTCGAATGTTACATGCCCCCCAATCTTACATATATACCATGCTTATTTTATATGTCTTGAAATGTATGACTTTATCAAATCCAAACACTGCACTAACTAATTCAAGCTCCATCTAATAATCCCCACCTTGGCAAGCATTTGCTCAAGATTTCTTGGATTGTACCAAATAAGCTCTATAGCTTGGCCAAGCTGCTTTTGATAGAGTCTTTTTTTTGTAATTATCTTCTTTACCAAAATATCCACCTTTAAGTGAGCACTTCCACTGAAGTCGTCGAGATACAGAGTCCTCAACGCAATGGAGTGATGCTGTTTAACCAAAAAATTCTCTTATAATAGTGGATCAAACTACTTAAGCAAGTCTCCACCATAATGAGTCATTCTTCACTCAAGCCTCAAGCAGTCTTGACTTGGTCTCTCTCACATCATTTAATGGTTCCATGAATCATCAGTTATGTACTACAACACTCCCAAGTACGCATCCGCTACCTATATGCATGCTTCATTTAGCGTAGAGCAATTGAAACCACTAAATGAATCATCTAATATGCTAGTATCCCCATCGAACATCCCAATAATGCCTTTGATTAGGCATATATGTAATCCTAGCAATGCTTAATTATAACAAAAGGGATTTCCAACATTGCGTTCTATTAATCCAATAAATATATATGCCTCATTTTGCATTTTATCTCATGCGGTGTATGACTATTCGTAAATTCAGTGCTTGCACCCATTTCTTGTATAATGTATTTACAAAAAACAAATCCCTATAAAATAATCAATATGGTTTAGGGTATAATCTACAAGATCACATATCTGGATTAGCGCTAAACCAATTCTCAAAGACCTACATATAACATCATTTCCCATAAGGATTGTGCTTCCCTCCTTGTCAACATAGGAAGATAAGCGATTCTTATTAGGCATCATCTAGAAAAGGAGTTTAAAATCTAGAATCTGGTGGTTAGAAGCATCAGACACCATTACCGTCAAAATATCACTATTGTCATTCTCCACCATAATAGATGAGGAACCAACCACTTCCTTCTTCTTTAAGTCTATGCAAGCTCTAGACCAATGGCTTGGTTTCATACAATGATGACACCTACCATATCTTGACTTACTTTACCAACTAAGCTTCCTAAAAATGGAATGCCTCATTAAGTTCTAGATTTTCTCTCTTCTTGTATTATGCCTTTATTAGAATAGATATATCAATCTCTTGTATTCCTGATTGAAATTATTAATAAAATTCATCTTCCCAAAGTGGATGTGCAGTACCGCGTCAATAGTGAAATCACAATATATCTTCGTGTCCTATTTACTTTATATTTATTTTAATTTATTACACGTGTTTGGTTGTGGATCTCTAAATTGAGTTTGATTGTTTGACTTGTTCATATTATCCCAACTATAGCCGATCATATATAGGCACCCCAAACGAACCTTCCAATATACCAACGTCCTGACTAAAAAACCCTAGAACATCCAACATGCATATACTTGGTCTTATAAACACTTTATTGGAACAAAATTAATTCCCAATGTTACATACTACCATTCTTACATATATGCCATGTTTATTCTATATGTCTTGCAATGTATGACTTATCAAGTCCAAATGACACCAATTAATTTAAGCTCTACCTAACAATCTCTATCTTGGCAAGCATTTCCTCAAGACTTCTTGGATTATACCAAATAAGCTCTTAGTAGCCAGGCCGCTTTCAATTGATTCTTCTTTACATAGTTATCTTTTTTACCAAAATATCCTCCTTTAAGTTAGCACTTCCACTCAATTCGTCTTAGAGATATCGAGTCCTCAATGCAATGGAGTGAGGCTGTGTAACCACCGATTTCTCTTCCAATGGTGGATCAAACTACTTAACCAAGTCTCCACCTTAACGAGTCTTTCTTTTCTCAAGCCCCAAGGAGTTTTGCTTTAGTCTCTCTCATGTCATTTAATGGTCCCGTGAACCATTAGTTATGATACAATATAAAGTTTTAACACCCCTAAGTATGCATCCGCTACCTATGTGCATGCTTCATTTAGTGTAGAGGATTGAGACCACTGAACAAAGCGTCTGATGTGCTAGCATCCCCATCGAACGTCCCAACAATACTTTAAGTATGCATATAGTTATTCTTGATAATGCTTAGTCATAACAAAACCATTTTCCAATGTTGCATTCTACTAATCCTATATACATACCTCGCTTTGTTTCATATCTCTTGCGATGTGTGACTTCGCAAGTTCAGTGCATGCACCCATTTCTTGTATAATGTATAACAAACCTAATTTTTTTAGAGTACGAAAAACTAATCCCTATAAAATAATGAATATTGTTTAGGTACAATTTACAAGGTCACATATCTAAATTTGCCCCAAACCAATTCTCAAAGACCTACATGTAACATCATTTCCCATAAGGATTGTACTTCCCTCCTTGTCAACATTGGAAGAGAAGAAATTCATATTAGGCATAATCTAAAAAAGGGCCTAAAATCTAGAACCCGGTAGTTAGAAACATCATACACTACTACCGTCAAAATATCACCATTATCATTCTCCACCATAATGGATGAGGAACCAACCACTTCCTTCTTCTTCAAGTCTATACAAGCTCTCCACCAATGGCTTGGTTTCATAAAATGATGACACCTACCATATCTTGACTTACTTTACCAACTAAGCTTCCTAGAAATGGAATGCCTCATAAAGTTCTAGATTTTCTCTCTTCTTGTATTATGCCTTTATTAAAATAGATATACCAGTCTCTTGTAATCCCAATCAAAATTAATAATAAATTCATCTTCCCAAAGTGGATGCGCAGTACCACGTCAATAGCGAAACTGCAATATATCTTCGTGCCATATTTACTTTATGTTTATTTTAATTTACTACATGTGTTTGGTTATGGATCGCTGAATCGAGTTTGATTATTAGCCTTGTTCATTTTATCCCAACTGTAGCCGATCATATATAAGCACACTGAACGAACCCTCCAATGTGCCAATGTCCTGACTAAAAAAACCCTAAAACATCCAACAGCCATATACTTAGGCTTATAAACACTTTATTGGAACAAAAATAATTCCCTACGTCACGTACTGCCATTCTTACATATATTCCATGCTTATTCTGTATGTCTTGCAATGTATGACTTTATCAAGTCTAACCAACATCAACTAATTCAAACTCCATCTAACAATCTCCACCTTGGCAAGCATTTCCTTAAGACTTCTTGGATTTTACCAAATAAGCTCTAAGCTTAGCCAGGCCATTTTCAACTGAGTCTTCTTTTCACAGTTATCTTTTTTACCAAATTATCCACCTTTAAGTGAGCACTTCCACTCAGGCTGTCTTAGAGATATCGAATCCTCAATGCAATGGAGTGAGGGTGTGTGATCACCGAGTTCTCTTCCAATGGTGGATCAAACTACTTAAGCAACTCTCCACCTTATTGAGTCTTTCTTTGCTCAAGCCCCAAGGAGTCTTGCTTTAGTCTCTCTCATGTCATTTAATGGTCCCGTGAACCAGCAGTTATGATACCATGTAAAGTTTTAACACCCCTAAGTATGCATCTGTTATCTATGAGCATGTTTCATTTAGTGTAGAGGAACCGAGACCATAGAACAAAGCATCTAATGTTTTAGCGTCTCCATCGAACGCCCAACAATACCTTTGAGTAGGCATATACTTATTCTTGGTAATGCTTAATTATAACAAAAGCGATTTCCAATGTTGCATTCTACTAATCCTGTAAATATACATACCTCACTTTGTTTTACATCTCATGCGATGTGTGACTATTCGCAATTTCAGTGCATGCCCCTATTTTTCTTATAAGGTATAATGAACCCAATTTTACTGCATTTAAATTTTTTTAAATTTTGGATTTATTTAATTAAATAAATTTGGTTAGGTTAATGACTTGATGATTGGAAATGAATGAATTTGACTATGAAAACTTTTCCATTAGATATGTAGTATGTTTTAGACCTAAAATAACATGTTAGACTTAATATTTTGGAATTGCGATTAGGAGTTATGGAGGAAATAATTTGTATATAGATTTGGTGAGTATTATTAGGATAACCCATGTGAAGGCTATGTCAACTACCTCTCCTTCCTCTTTAAGGTCGACAACGTGATCCTCCCCTTCAAGGAAAAATTTGATCTTTTGTGCATTAGGTCCAGGTTCGGACCTTGTAGTTTTGGGAATTATGGAAGAGAATATAGCCATCACCGAAGATGCTTAAATATGTTATGTAACATGATGTATGAAATGTAATGGAGATATATTTAGCATTTTCCGTATAAGAGAGAATGTAGGAATACCATCAGCCGATGGTGAATTAATATTCTTAGAGACATTTAGTCGACTTATAATCCTCCTTGGTAATTGATGGTAGTAGGAATACAAAAGGAGTGATCACAAAGGATGGAACATATAGCGCTAGAATGTCTCAAGGTGCCTTAAATATCCAAGGAGGAGGAGCTAGGAAATCGTCAACCGTGGAGATGGTTGTCAGAGCAATGGAATACATAGGATTCAAATCATCATAGATATCAAAGAAAAGTTTATGAATTACCTCCTTGGCTTAGATCTCAATGAAGATCTTCTGAGCATTTTACCTAGCTTTCCTTTGTGGCTAACGCTCTCCCCTTTTTAAGAGCATCAAGATCGTAGGAGTCAAAATATTTGACAACTTTCAAACTCCATCAAGGCATATCCTTTGCACTAAACTTTTTCGCTTCATCTTTCATTATTTTCTCATATAAGTCGAAGACGATGTAATCATTTCTTTGCAACCACCACAAGTATTGAGTACCCAAGTGTAACGACCCAGAATTTTGAACAATTTAAATTGAAAATATTTAATTAATTTTAAATATTTGAATGATGGTTTAGCTTGAATTCCTAATAAACTTTGAAAATGGTGATTAAATTATAGAATTTAATCTATTGAAAGTTGAATAAAAATTTGAATCTTCAATTTTATGCCGACTAAAAATATTTCAAAGGCTTGTAAAATTCATATTGATAATATTGAAGGTAATAGAAGCTTCAGAATCGAATTTGATTATAATTTGCTCAGTTTTGAAATTTTAATCGTTTGAATCGATATTTAAAAATAGCCGTCCGAGGCACAGTCTCGGAATTCAACGAAACCAGTTCCATTGGGTCCGTAATATTTAATTATTGTCGGATTTCAAATTTCGTATTTTTCCGAGTTGATATGTGAGCATACGGTGAGTAAACGCATTGAAATTGAATCGAATTCAATTTAAATTTAAAATTTAAATTTGCATTTCAGTCAAACATCAGCACGTTGCCTCCTTCAACCATGCCTAAAATCACGCCCTAGAATCATGCTACGAGATCGTGAAAGCATGGCCGAGCATGTTTCGTTCACTTTTAAAATCTCCCTCTTCCTTTATCATTCGAAAATCAATTCGAAGAAAAAAATTTAATGGCCGAAGCCCTTCCCCCTCTCTCGTTCAAAATCAAACAGTGCTTGTTCCAGTCAAACAAAAGTATGGCGACTGAATTAGTTCGAAACCTATTCGATTCGCTTCAAAAAAAAAATAAAAATAAAAATAAAAATAAAACAACGGCCGAAGCCCTAAATCAGAGTCGCGATCAACATTTGAGGTCGCGCGATGTGAAAGGGGAAAAATCGCGAGGCAAGGCGAATCGATGCAGGCTAGGGCATCAATGGAGTGGGCGCGCGTAGGAGGGGTGCGCAGGCGGCGACGCTCGCAAGCGCGAGGTGCGGCGGCGCGCGATGGTGGATGCGGCGTTTCGGTGGTCGCGTGGTCTCCGGGATTGTGGTCGAGCAATGGTCTGAGTTCGTGATTTACAGTAAGTTATTTGCTAATTCTATTTTTTATTTAAATTTAGGATATATAGATATATATACGTATATGTATATACAGTAGAATGGAACTGCTGTTTTATAAAAAAAAATAAAAAAAAAATTTATAAAACAGAAAATAATGAAAGTAGTTAAAGAAAAATAAATGTTGGTGGTTAGTTTATTTTATTTATCTGTTAAGTCAATTTAACTACTAAAAATAATTTATTATAAAGGGATTGGTAAAAAAAAAAATCACATTTTGAATTTTTAAATGAAATTATTGGTTGAGTTAATAAATTTAAATAAAAAAATTAGTTTGAAATTTATGATTCGTTTAAATAAAATCATTAGTATAAAATTTAAATTTATAGGATAAAATGATTTATTTAAAGGGAATTTAGATTTAAAACTTAATTTTTTATAATTATTTAAAAGAATTGATTTGAAATGAAATCATAGGATAATTTAATTACCAAAGGTTAATATATTAAATTTAGTTTTGAAAGTTAAATTTTTAGTTAAATATTTTATTAAAGAAAAAAATTAGTTGATTTAAATTTATAAAAAGAAAACAAGTTCAATTGGAAATTTCTAGTTAGAATTATTTTAAAAGGAAAATTAGTTTAAATAAATTTATTAAAGAAGAAACTGGTTTAAATAAAACTATCAGTTAATTTAACTATTAAAATGAAATCAGCGATGAATCGAAATTATCAAATCAAAATTTATTATTCGATCTATTTGAATATTAATAAATTGTGTAAATATTTATACAAGGTATAAATCAAGGAAATCGAGTCGAGATGGAAAATGGATTGCAAAATAAAAGCAAAGGTGAGAGCTTCTCACTCGGAATTTTGTTGTTTATTTAAATTTTAAATAGTTAAATTTAAAATTGTTAGACTGTGTTGATTGAATGCTTGAATGATGATTGTTATATATATATATGTATATATATATATTGGATGTGAATAGACCCTATACGCCGTTAGTAAGCGGAGGTTATTTATTACACCCATATACCGCGATATTCCACCTCGAAGTGGAATTGGTATTATATTATATATATAGCAATATATATATATATATATATATATATATATATATTGGCATATGTATATATTGCAGTTGATTGATTTCCCGCATTGTATAGCGGATGAGACCCTATTGCGCCGCCTATTAAGCGGATAATATTTTATAAATCCCATATACCGCGATATTCCACCTCGAAGTGGAATGGGTATTGTGCTAATGTCTGTGGATGTAGGGAAACAGGTTGGAGGGATCCAACTGGATTCCTCACAAATATTTATTGATTCAGATATTATGATATTTGATTGTTTATCATGTCGATATATGATGTTTGAAAGTCGTAATTGACTATTTGATGTGTTGCATCATCGGATCCAATTTTGAAGTTTAAAAATAACGATTTTGATTTTAAGGGATTTCTAAAGTGATTTTTGAAAGTATACGTTTATAAAATATTTTTTTTGAATTAATTCATCTTAAATAAATAAACGTTATAAATTTTAATATTATAAAAATTATGATTTTTGAGAAATACAGTTAAAAGTTGGTTTTTGAAAATATGGGATTAATGATTTTATAAAATAGTTTAAATTTGGATTTCTGAATTTATTATAAAAAGTTTAAAAATAGGATTTATGAAATTTGATTATTTTATAAATCAAAATGATGAAATTATAAAGGAGTTTAAAGTTATTTAAAAGAATAATGTAAATTGATCCATATAAAAGATTTATAAATTGATATTTATAAATTAAAAATATTGGAATTGTAAAACGAGTTTTTATAAGAGTTAGAATGAATTGTGAATGAATTTCATAAATGAATGAAATCTATAGGATTATAACGGTGAAGTTATAAATGGAATTTTATAAATAAAATTTATAAAGTTATTTAGGGAATAGATTTGAATAAATAAATGAATCTTATAAGTTATAAGATTTATAATTATGAAGTTTAAAGGAACGATTTTGTAAACAAATAAATTATAAGCATTTAACTTATAATATGGACTTTCGATATATAATTGAGTTATAAATCGAATAAGTTAATAAAGGAAATTTATAAGAGGAAGTGTTATAAAATAAATAGAAATGGAATTTATAAACATTGTTTTATAAATCCGCAACGACTTATTTTGATAAGTAAATTGTTGTAACTTGTTAATGGAGTTATATTCACGCTTTAGACAGTGAATAATCCTTTAAAACAAAGTGTATAGAAATGATGAAGTTGGCTAACAAGTATATTCACGTTTTTGAATAGTGAATAATATATTAAAGAAAATGTTTTGGATGTGATGTTTTAAATAGAATTAAAACGATCTAAAGATGTTTTAAAATGTATTAAGATTCGAAACCATAGATTTCAACATTTATTGTTGAAATAGACGTTTTCGAGAAATAGAAGGAAATGGTGGACTATAACACTGTTGTTATAGTAAATGATTTCCGAAAGGAAATGTTTTGTATAGTATTGGGATTTATATATCTATTTTAATTTCGAATCCCTATACTAGTGATTTTGGGTTGTCGTAACAATGTTTTACGCAACATTCGTTTTGGCCCAAATAAATATGTTTAAGAGAATGATTTCCTTAAAGAATGATATATATACTTAATTTCGATTAGAGTATATTGAATATTTTCTAAGTGTAGAAAATAAAAAGACTTGTGAATTACTTATAAATAAATAAGTATGGAAATGGTTTCCAATAAGAAATGAACATTTTGAGAATTATCTTTTTAAGATAAATTGAAAGTGAATATTAGAAATCGAATGGAAATCGCATATTCATAAATATTTTGGAATGTAAATTCAATATGAAATTTATAAATGAAATTGGAAAAATGGGTTTAAAAATAAATATTGATTTATTTTTAATGTATTGAAAATATATATCTTGTAAAGATATTTTTGGAAAATAAATAATTTGGAAAATTATTTGGAATCTGGTGATGTTGTGCATATCCATTTATAGTTTAATAACCGACTATCAATATTTACCTTTGAATAGGTATTTGTTGTGATTTGCTTGAATTTGAATGCCACACTTATTTATTTTTTAAAAATAAGCGCTCACTATTCGGGTTAACCGGGAAAAGACCTTGGGGTCGTATAACCCATTCCGAATATGTGATACGTCGTTATGAATTGCATTTGAAGATCGGTGTTGAAGACCGGATATTTTCGAAAACGAAAGGGTTTCTTGTTGATTGTCTCTGCACTGGCTGATCCCCGGTACAGAGATCTCCATATGTGATGGGAAATTCGGACGTGATTAGAGATTATCCGGATTGCAAGGACTTCTTTATAAGTGCCTTCGGTTCTGTTCGATCCCGGAACAGACTTGTATGGATTGTATGTCTGACATTACAATTGAGATATAAAGCTGATTTCTTTCAAATATATTTCTGTTGGTGGCGGAGAATTTATTCTCTTAGCTTAACACCCTTCTCTGAGACGTACGAGCTCAGAGGTTATATAGTTGAAGGTTATTAGCAATATATTCCCAATTTGGTAATGTGACATGCTGAGTGTTGCTGTGAAATGATCATTGTGTTGATCATTTGTGATAGGATCATTTATTTGATCGTCTATCTTGGTGATCATCTCTATGATCATTTGTTGACCCAAAGCATGACTTTGTATAAAGCGTGGCTTTGTGGACGTGACTTCGTCGAGCCTCACAAACCGGTAATGGTCGAAACAGGAATTGTGCGGCAAGGTTTTCAAGGATAGCATCCCTAGGGTATGACCATTCCTTCTGGAAAAGGGTAGTATCATGGTATGGAGCCCAGATACTTACTCATGTTGAAACACTTATTATTATGGTGTGATGTTGGTTAGAGAGCTCTCGTTTAAAGGTCCCAAAGGACCGGGGGAGGTATATATGAGGTTTCTTACTCCCTGGGAAAGGGGTAGCCGGCCTTGTTTGGCTGAGATCCAGTTGGGTTCTCGAGGCGTCCTTCCAGAGGCGTTTCCATGTGGCAATGGGAAGTTCCTTGGCCTGACCATTTGTTGGAAAAATCCATTCAAACAATACGAGACTTGTACGGTTTTAGTTGTAAAACCTGCCATCTAATATGGTAGCTATAGTAAGCATACTATAATGGTACCTATGCTGGCTAAGATTTATATTCTACTTTCGAAATATTTTCTACACTATGCACTAGTAATAATATCAAATGTTTCTTTTTAATACGTATCAAGCATCTTTGACTAACATAAGAAGAAATCTCCTCCAAGTCTGCGTTTGCATTGTGTGTGTGGCGGGAGGTCTTATGGTAGTCTCATTTTTAAAAGCATTGCGAATTGACTTTAAAAATATTCCTCTATTTTGATTTTAAAGAAAAAAATAAACTGTTTTAGTTCTCACATGACTGACTCGGAGTTTATTGTTTTCCTTCCTAAACTCTGGGTGCCCACCAATTTCCACACGGGCAGTCAAGAGTTAGGTTTATCAGGATATTCTGGAATTCAGGAGTTGCTGGAGGCAAGATGGATGGCATTGGTGTATTACTAGTATCTAGTATTTCTTTTCCGCTGTTTGTCGTTGTTTGATTTGGTACACTCTGATGTAATGTAATGTAATGTAATGTAATGTAATAACTGATATAGTCCTTTGTTTAAAGATTATTCATTTATCTATTATATGTTGTTCCGCTGCGAATTGTGAGATTCTGATGTTGTTCTGTTAGTTCTGTCCTGTTCTATTTTCTATCTTTTCTCTCTTCTTCTACCTTTTTCTTTTTTTCTTCTTTAAACCCTAAGGGTTCGTATTTCCGTTCATCTTGAGTTAATCACTGGAGATTAGTGTCTATTCAAGGAGTACGGATTTGCGGGTCTTTACACCAAGACCATCTAATAAAACATGTATATGTAAGTGTTAAAGCTATCAACAATAACAGCCTTTTTTTGAATAATAGTATCTTTGTTCTTGAGCTTTGATTGAGCTTGGACTATTGGAACATGTGCATTGGCAATGGGGTAAAAATTGGAAACTTCTAAAAACATCCATTTTATTAATTTTGCACTAGATCTTTAATTTGTGTTTTATTAATAATATAGTTGCATTAAATCGTATTTATTTTTTATTTGATAAAATAAGTTTAATAATTAAAATTAGTCTTAGTTTAATTTTATTTTTAAAAATAACTTTACTTTACTTCAATTTAACTTTAATTTGATTTTGATTAGTTTTATTTTATTTTATTAGAGATTCATATCCATAATATGAATAATAACATATGATGTGCAAACAAATGTTAATAAAATAATCTAGGTAATACATGAAATAAACCAAATGGGGTATTGTGATCATTAGGTTTATGATCACATTATATGAAATAAACATACAATGTATATACTTAATATAATATCTTGTTTTTATATATATATATATATATGCATGCTTATTGACTCGAACATATATAATTTATTTTAAGCCTTGTATAAAACTAAACAAATTTACTATTTTTTATTTGGCTTAATGTTTTTTAAAAGGTTTCGAGATACGTACACACATATACATATATATAATATTTTCTTTAATAAATTAATCTTCATAAATGTATTTAAAATTTAAATATCTAAATTTGTTTAGATCTAATGTTTTTGACTAAAGTACTCTTTTACAATATATATATATATATTATTTATATACATGAAAATGTGTGTATACATATATGTGTGTGTGTGTACTAAAATGTTTATTTAACCTTATTTCTAGTCATGCAATTATATAAAAAATTATTTGATTTATCAAAGCCAAGAATTTTTTAAAACATGACAATGAAATCATATATATTTAAAATTAAATACATAATTATATTATTAAATAATAAATATATTACATTTTTTGTTTTTGCCAAAAGGAAATGTTTTTATTACTGCACGCACACACATATATACATTGGTATATGTATATAATCATACTTTAATAATATTTTTTTTTTAAAATAATATTTTTGGCTGAAAATAAGTTAGATTTAAGTGTATAAAAATAAATTTTTTAAATTGACTGTTAGCCTTAGTTCTTACCGGTTGTTGACACATTGTCTTATTAGCTATTCCTCTTTGGAGTGTGGTTCCTTCTTTCTTCTAGCTTAGTGTGCAAACCCCAACTATTTGCACAAGCTAGTTTAATGAGCACTAGGGTTTTATTTTTCGATGCTTTGAATAAGAAAAGGAGGTGGTATTTATACCCACAAGATGTCACAAATATCTTTACCTTTTCCTCCTCTCTTTACTCTAGATCTAAAGTTGGTCAAAGAGAGATGTTCAAAGCCCAACATCCTCTAGGTATGCCCGAACCCCTTTTATGGACTTATTCCATAATGTTGGGCCTAATTAACATCATATATTAATTAACTAAATATTAATTTCTTACCATATATTTAATTAAATCAATATATAATAATTATATGTTATTTTAATTAATCTTATGTCCTCAAATATATAATTAAAAGCTATAAAAGTTTATACAACATTTGTACTAAATTTTACGAATAATTTCTACCAATTATAAATTAATTTAAATAAGTGGAATTAAAAAAATTACTAAAAACACATTTGTTCCAAACAACTACAAGTACATAATCTTTTAGCAACCCTAACGATCGCCTGTAATTTTCTATTCATCATATGAAAAGCATTACATATACTAGACCTAACGTATGCAGCATTATCATTCTCTCAATACACTTGGCTAGGATCAATTTAAGAATAAGTATTATAAATGATCAATCCAAAATTCATGGTTACGAATATATTCGCAACTGCAATCAATTAATGCTTTTTATAAGGATTTTCTATTTGTGTACATTTAATGTATTGTGATCATTACTTATATCACAATATAATAATACATACAGTAGAAAATAAAACCAAAAGCATAATTCATTTCGAGTAAGATTCTTATAAAAGAGGTAAGTTATATAATAAATTATTAAGTGCACCTAAAGAACACCTTTAACTCTATCAATCATCAACTTGCACTAAGCGCCAATTATGAAGCCTTATGCCTATACCTTCAATCAGTCTAACTAAATTATACTAAGGAAGGGACTTAATGAATGGATCTACGGTGTTGTCTTTAATATCTACACTCCAGATCACTATCTCAACATCATTGATAAATCATCCTATCAAGTGGAATTTATGAAGGATGTGTCTCGACCCCTAACGAGCTCATGCTTCTTTGGTAATTTACATTTCAACATTATTTTCATAATATGTAACGACCCAGAATTTTAGTGATTTGAAATTGGAATATTTAATTGATTTTAAATATTTTAAAGTTAATTTTATAGATTTAACAACTTGAATTTCAAATATAACAATTTATTGGGTAATTTAATTTTTGAATTTAATAATTGAAATTTGCTTAAATAATTGAATCTTGGGTTTTAAGCTTGATAAAATAATTCATAGGCTTACTAAATTTATATTAATAAGATTAAAGGTAATAGAACTCTTAAATTGAATTTACAAGCGATTTACTCGATTTAAAAAAAATAACTCGTTTAAATTAACGAGTGCAAATAGCCTTTCGGGGCACAGTCTCACATTTCAACGAAACTAGTTCCATTAGATCCGTAATAGTATATTATTATCGAACATCAAATTTCATAGCGTTAAGGTTACCGTTTAGTCGTACGGGATAGAAACACGTTTAAATTTAGACCGAAAAATTAATATAATAATTGGGTTCAAAAGGCCATCTTCTCCATACGATCGAGCTAAGCCTTGAACTTGTGCCATCACATTTTGAATAGAGGTATAACAATATAAACGCCCAATGGCACATCTTGATCGGGGTTCGAAATAAATATCTAGATATTTTAGGAATTTTAAATATATATGTTATCATCATATTCACAACAGCTTTCATTTCTAACCATCAAGCACCTTATTTTCAATTCTACCCCACTCTACAGCCACCCTACCCGGTCTATCACCTCGTTCCTTTTGAAACAAGCTTCTCCTTTCTTTATTTTGAAATAGAGCATGGTACAATGAGAATAAAAAAATTCATTTTCAAAAAATTATTATCTTCAAATATACTCAACAAAAAAATCTGAACCAGTTTAAAACATCAAGATTTATGAAGTACTTCGATATGGTATAACATTCGTGGGTTGCGATCGAGATTTGAGTTGCTCGACAGTTGAGTTGCATGGCAGTTTGGGCTAGGGCTTGGGAAATTGAACGATGGAGTAATCGATGTGGAAATTAAAGGTCAACTTTGGGTTTAGCAATTGAAATAGTAGCTACAATTGAATTTTAGAGGAGTTCGGCCACCATTTGTGTTGCGCATGCGTGGTGCACGACCATGGGGTAAGCATTGGTCTCGTTTTTCCTGGAAGCTTGAGGCGAGATGACGTGGTGACTAGATGATGGAGTTTTGATCGAGAAGTTTGCAGCATTGACCGGGTTCGAAAATAGTTGAAGGATGAAGGATATAGGGTCATATCAGGAATGTCATGCACGTATTAGTAAAAAGGAAACAGAAGAGTGGGAGGAAGAAGAAGAAAGGAGGGGTGGGAAAGAAGTTGGGCCGGCCTGTTGAAAAAAAATTGAGTGGGCTTGCGGTTGTCCTCTTAAGTTGGGTTGTGTAAATTAGGTAAAGGGGAAATATTAATCTATATGATTTATTATTTAAAATTTTATCGTCAACTTGAAAATTTAATATCTTTGCTATGAAGTCAAATTGGTTGAATTTAAAGCTTACGGAAATTTTTAGTTAACTTCGAAGGCATTCTAATTTAATTGGAACCAGAACGCGAAAGCGATAACTAGAATCAAGGTGAGTGTCTTCAACGCTCACGAAGTACTATAATATTTTTATGTTCGTTAAAATTGAATCGTGAAGCTATCTAATTTTATTGACTAATATTTGAAAATGAAATTGACATATGAATTGACTGTAGGTATTAAATTGACAGGTAAATTTGAATTTGGAATTTAATTGCAAGTAAATTACCTGTATTGATAACTATGAAATTGTTATGAATTATTGGCTGATTTGGATATTGATTGATGGATCCTATTGATTGATGTTTTGGATGATTTGTAATCATCTTGTATATTATTTACAGTATATAAAACTATAAATCAAATTATTTCGAATACATTAAGAAACATGTTGAAATGATATATAACTATGCCATTTGTTTGGATTGAAATGATATATATCCATCCCTGAAATAAAAAAATAACTGATTTACTTGACCATAGGATAGAAAATTATATTCGGACACTGAGTTGGTTAAATTAAATGATTTTAAAATTTTTATTTGAAATTATTTAAATGATTTGATTTTAAGAAATAAAAAATCAAATCTGTGGAGATCGAAATATTTTTGAACTTGAGCTCAAAGTGTTGAAATTTAAGTTGATAATAGGAATTGTTTAAATAATTAAAGTTGACATTTTAAAGCTATAATCAAAATATGATTTAAAATTTAGAAATTGATTTGATTCAAAGGATTGGATTTTTATAACTTTGAATATTACTAAGTAAAAGTGATATAAAACGATATTTCGAAGTTGAGCTCGGATTTGAATTATATTTGAAAATTTGGATTTTAAATTGGGTACTGAAGGTAAATTTGATTTAGGCTTTTTGAATCGATATTTTGAATATCGAACTTGGAACTGATATAAATCGAAATGGTTTAAATCTAGGAATTGAGTTGAAATTGACTTAGAATTGGAATTGAAATTAATTTGGAATTGGAATAGAAATTAATTTAAAATTGAAATTGTAATTAATTTGGAATTGGCAGTGAGTTAATTTGGAATTGAAAGTAAAGTTAATTTGGAATCGAAGTAAAATTTGACTTGAAATCGGAATTGAATCGATTAGATCGAAATGGAAATTTAAAGTGATTTGAACTGGGAAATTTGGAATTGAATCGGTTTGACTTTGAAACTATTTTCAAATAAATTATTTTAGTATAAACTATTAAAAATCTATCTTTTTAAATATTCGAATCATTATGATTCTCCAAACTATTTTACCAATATAAACCAGTTTCAATACTCAAACTATTTTCTACTAGACTATTTTAACTATTTGACTATTTTTAAACTATTTAACTATTTTCTAAAAAATTCAAACTAGTCAAAAGAGTGGAATGTTTATATTTAAATCTTGGATTTAAATACAAATTGGGTTAAATTGAAGTTATAACCTAAATAGAAATTCAAAACAATTTTGGAAGCGAAATCGGGACACTAAGGCGAAAATGATTTTGAAATGAAATGGTATACTTTGAGCAAATATGATGATTTCGAAATGAATTTGATTTGAAACGAAAATGATATTTTGATAACAAATATGAATTGTTTTCGAAATGTAAAAGTACCAACCGGTGTGTAAAACGACGTTTGGTTGTTAAGGAGACCTGCGCCTCTTATTGGCGTACTTTGTGTCAATATTGGAACCACTTTAACAACCGTGTACGTGGAGTAATGGTCCAGAAAAAAGTGGTTGGATTTGGCATACATTTGTTGGATTTGAAGAAAGAGAATGATGATGGATTGGCCTGACACTTGTGTCAATTTGGAATGACTAAAACATGAGCTGTATCGATCAATGAGGCTAGCCACGTCTAGGGAACACACTTCTTCGTATTACCATCATTTATATTGTGATTGATTGGTGCACACCCTCTAATTTTGGAAGTGTTGGATGTGGTGGGCCGTTAAGGGTTACCACCAGCTGGGAAGGGTAAACTGGTAGTATCCTACCTTGAGCATTGCCTCACGTGCCTTGTTATACTTTTATCCTTATACGAGACCCCTACGATTTTGGTTTAGCGTTGACTTGTCACGGCGCATCACTGACTACCGACGTGTTACTGGTGGTGTCAAATTTAAACTGTATGCCAGTGCTTAAAAACGCGTTAGGTGCGATTAATGTAAAGACTTAACACTAAGAAAAATATTTATTTTATTGATTAGACATTACATATATAGCATATTCGACTACATATAAATATTCTGACGGATCCTTAAGATATGGAAAATCCCGTAACATCCCTTGAGTTATTGCACGCATGTTATACACCTGATAGGAGATGTGAAACCCCGTAAACATCTCTTACGCTACAACACTCATGTTATATGCAATATTGATTTGACTCACATAAGAATATTTTAGTCCTGACTCGAGTATTTTGTCTTTTTATTATGCTCGGGTCAGTCTTGAGTTTTTCAGTTTATTGAGATTTATTCTTAAGGACGAAGATGAAGATTTGGTATATTATTACTATTAGTATTCCTGCATCATATTGTTTACTGCATTCTTTATTTATCCCTGATGTATATACATAACTCTGATAAATCCTATTTAGATTACAATCAAATGTATAGTAAACATCTTCATGAACTGTTTATTTGATTATTATATTTTATCGTCCCGCTGCGAGATTCTATGTTTGTTTCCTTCTTCTTTGCTTAATTTTCTTAATTAACCCCATTGATTATCTATGTTTTAGATTTTTTGAGTTGGACATGTGTGGATTATTGTCAATTTAAACATTCCGTGATGTAGGTCGTCATAGTTGGTATTAGAGCTTTCGTTTAGCGATAACCATGTCTTGATGCGGTAACTTATTAGAGATAGGGTTAGTAGTACCCTAGAATGAGTTTGAGTGAATGTATTTGTTAGTAATATAAATTGTTTTATATTGTGTTGATTGATCAGTTGAGTTTCTTATGGATTCTGGTCAATACGTGTAATTAACATTATTGGTAGGGATCTCTAAACGCTTGAACAGAGCAACCCGACATGATATTGTTTTGAAACTAGGTAAATGAAATAATTTTACTTGGATTATATTTATATATAAAGAAATAATTACGTAGAAATTATTATAGTTGTATATGGTGTGCTTGGTTGTTAGAAAATGATAATGTTAAACTATTATCATTTGTTATTTGTTGTTCTGATCGAATAAAAGTGAGATTATAATTGAAAGTTAAGAAATAATTTCATATAACAAAAATGGAATTTTGAAAATATGATTTTTAAATGTAAGTTATAAATTGAAATTGAAAAGAAATTCCTCAAGTGTATTATATAAACATGGTTTATAAAAATGATTGTAAGGATTTAAGGCTGGAAATTTGAAATTGTAAATCTTGTTGGTTTTGAAAATTGTTTTCAAAATTGTTTTGGGAAAATAATAGAGATATTAATTGGAAAATATTTTTGAAATACTTTTAAAGAGTTTTAAAGGAAATAAAAGAACTAAACTCACTTCGGTCGTTGGAAAATAATTTTGACGATGACTGCAGCATCACCGACGTTCATTTTTGAGTTTCCAAGAGAGGAGTTACTACCAATTGGAGTTTGGTTTTGGTAAAACTAGTTTTGGTTTTGAAATTCAATAGAATAATTTGATATACCAAGGGATTATGTGTCTGTGCGTATATATACATGATTTCAAAAATAGTTTGAAATACTTAGAACAAATTGTTTAAACTTTGGGATTTTGATTTAAAATGTTTTATGGAATATGAGAATAAGTTTGATAACTTATAAAAATTTAAAAATTAGCAAGTAAAACAATGTTAAATTGCTGGATGCGAATAATAAATTGAACTAGAAGTGAAATTAACTTGAGTTAAGTTAAAGTGATATTGAAAATTTAGTCTAAGTTGGACTAAATAAAGTAATTGTTGGAAATGAAATTTATTGAGATTGAAATAAATTAGCGAATGGACTAATTAAATTAATTAATTAATTGAATTTGGTTTGGAGCGTGGATTGATAAAATTGAATGTTGAAATTAGGAAATGAAATTGGATTTGAATAAAAATGGATACAAACTTAAGTGGTGAAGTGGATTTGTATAAAATGTTTATAATAAACATAAGAGATGATCGGAAAGGATTAAATTAAGTAAATATTTGAAGGTGGATCAAATAAATGTGAATAATTGAAAGTGGAAAATTAAAAGTGAATAGGATGAATGTGAATTATAAATGTGAATGATAGCAGTGAATAATTGAATAGAAATGAAGTAAATATAAACAAAGGAACTTGTTATAGCGAAAAATCAATAGAAATAAATACGTAAATTGTACGTATATTATTTTATTCGCATAAGGATTTGATCCATATTCGAGCACATAATTTCGAGATAATTTATATCAATTCGATTTAGGATTTTTTGTCACTCGATTTTCGACGGTGAACCTTGGATATGGATTTTTGATTAATTATGGAATTCTCTATCATAGTATATAGATATGCAAGAAGAATGATAGTTTCTGATCAAAGAGCTAAATCTGAGTCCACACTAGAGAGTCGTGTAAATGATATTTGTTAGGAAGTGAAATTGTGTGATTGAATGAGCGACCAGATTTGATATTTGCCTATGGATGATATATGTACATTATACGGGCTTGAGTGAAGTACATTTTGGAAATGGAAACTTGCAAAATTAAATTATTTTGAATTATATGATTGGATGTCATTGGTAAATAAGATACATGTATTTAAAATCAAGAAAAACTTGGATTGCCGCATATACATTTTTTGTCATTTGATTTGATGGTTTTATGATTGAGCCCTTTGGCTTTTGTTTTCTTTGTTGATTTGGGCACATTGTGGCAATTTATAGTTGATTGGATCTAGCCGCACAAACGAGACACTGGTGAAATTTTTCAAAAATTTAAGGAGTTAGAAAATTTTTAAGAAATTTTTAATAATAAAATTTGGTTTTATGATATAATTTGAAATGACCGTGTAAATAATATTATTTAATCTGTGGATGAATTTGTAAATTAGTAAAAGTGATAATGTGGTTTCAACAAATTGATTTTGGGAAGTTGTTTCAATTGATTGGTTTTGGGAAAGTTAATGGGTTTTGAACCATTCTTCTCACCTTGGCAATTTCGAGGACGAAATTCTTTTAAGGGGAGAGGAATATAACAACCCAGAATTTTAGTGATATAAAATTGAAATATTTAATTGATTTTAAATATTTAAAAGTTAATTTTATAGATTTAACAACTTGAATTTCAAATATAACGATTTATTAAGTAATTTAATTTTTAAATTTAATAATTAAAATTTTCTTAAATAATCGAATCTTGGGTTTGAAGCCTGATAAAAATAATTTAAAGGCTTATTAAATTCATATTAATGAGAATGAAGGTAATAGAACTTTTAAATAGAACTTAAAAGCAATTTACTCGATTTAAAAAAATAATTCATTTAAATTAACGAGTGAAAATAGCCTTCCGGGACATAATCTCGGACTTCAAAGAAACCCGTTCCGTTAGATCCATAATAGTGTATTATTGTCGGATTTCAAATTTCATAGCATTTAGGGTTGCCATTTGGTCATACGGGATAAAAACGCGTTCAAACTTAGATCAAAAAATTAATATAATAATTGGATTCAAAAAGCTATATTCTCCATACGATCGAGTTAGGGCTTGAAACTTGTTCTATTATGTTCAGAATAAAGGTATAACATTATGAACGCTTGGCAGCATGCCTCAATCGGGGTTCGAAATAAACATCTAGATATTTTGGGAAGCGTTTCCTGGAGATTTGACCAGGCAACTTAGTACTCGGCCTCCCTATCGATCGGTCAAGCTGGATCGTTCGGCATCACGTTACGACCGGCATCCAAGAAGCACTCAGCATCCAAGTTCGTTCAGCATCGATGAACGTTCGGCATAACAAGGCCGTTCGGCACGAGCGCCTCGTTCGACATCGAGGAACGCTCGGCATAAGATCGTCCGACAACCAAAGATTGCTTGACCTCCCGAGTACGTTCGGCCAAAGAAGAACGCTTGGCATAAGATCGTCAGGCAACCAAAGATTGCTCGACCTCCCGAGTACGTTCGACCAAAGACATCGTTCGGCCAAGGGATGTTCGGCATCCATGAACGCTCGGCCTACAGTTTACGTCCGGCTCCTAGAGCGTTCAGCATTCATACTCCACTCGGCATTCCTGGACTGCTCGGCATTCCAGCCTCGTTCGGCCTGCACCCCTTACTCAACACCACATCCTGTCCGGCACATATCTCGTTCGGCCATCACCTACCGTCCGTCATCCAGAATCGTTCGGCACCCATGGGTGTTCGGCATGAAGAGTGTCCGGCCTCATGTTGTTCGGCATAAGGATGGAGGTTCGACACTTGGTTGTTTGGCATGTTTGGGTCGACACACAGGGCTTATTCCACTTGGACCGAGATATTCAGATACCAGGCCCACTAGGGGGTCCAACCCATTTTCGTCTATAAATAGAGGGGCATGGGCAAAGTAAAGGGAGAGAATTTTGGAGAACACCGGGGAAACTCTGCCGCATTCAACCCTCATTCAAGACTTAAGCTTTTTATTCAGCAATTGTATTCAAGTACTTAGAAACGGATTATATCTGTAATCAAGTATCAAAGAAAGAAATAAAGATAAACTTCAAAGTGGACGTAGGCTACTACGCCTAACCACTATAAATTTGGTGTTCTTACTTTCTGCATTTAAATTTACATTCTCTTCTCAGTTTTAATTTGCTCTCTTCATTAATCTCTCTACACAATCTTTCTAAGGGTGTTAGTGACCAATTTTGGTGCTAACATTTTGGTGCTCTCACTGAGAATTGAATTCTCAGGCTATTAGGATCTGCTTTGTAGCTACTGGATTACATAAATCCCCCGAAGGAGATCCAAAATCATTCACAAGGCATCTGTGATTCTACTCAGAGTTACAACCAACAACTCTACCATGGGGAGACCACAAACCAGATCGACCTCTCATAATGCAGATGTCCATGAAACTGCTAGTGTATAACAAGTTGGACTTGGAAATCAGCCGACAACCAGAGGTGCAGGGCCCTCCACCCAAATCCAAGCGGAAGTCGTTTCCCGAACGGAGTTCAACGACTTGATAAGAGAACTCAAGGAAAGTAGAAGGCAACTGGCTGAGCAGATTCAAGCCAACACTAACCTTATGACTCAGCTCGCTCAGCAATAGCGCAAGAATGATGGAAGTAACCCTGCCCCTTATTCTGAATCTGATAGCTCAACCTCAGCTGACGAACCTCCTAGGCGTAGAAGCCGTATGGATGAAGGTGCACAAGCAAGCGTTGGGAATCAATCCCGTGAAGAGACCGGACACCCGAATCTCCAAGAACCAAGTCAGGCGGGACATCAACCCGCACGGTCCCGTGGAACGGAACCCAACCTTCCATCCTCCATACAAACTCTAGACTTAACAGCTATGGTCAGGCAGTTGATGAGAGAAAACCAAGGCTTGACCAATGAAAATTGGGGAGTGTCCAGAAGCCATACCCCCTTTACGGATGGTATCCTGTAGGCTGAGTACCTCAAGAAGTTCAATATGCCGACTATCCTAGCCTACGAAGGGAAGACTAATCCCAGGCATCATGTGATGAGGTACGAATGGATGATGGATTCTGCAAGAGCTAATGATGCAACCAAGTGTAGGTGCTTCCCAATCACTGTGTCCGGAATTGCCACCATGTGGTTTACTCGACTTCCCCCGCGATATATATCCAGCTTTGATGAATTGCCAATGAAATTCATAGAGCGGTTCAGGATACACACCGCTCGTCCAAAGGATGTGATGTCCTTATCAAGCGTAATCCAAGCTCTGGGAGAGTCATTGAAAGCATACTTGTAGAGATTTCATATTGCTGCTACTGAAGTGAGCAATCCAAACGACCACGCAATTTTGATGGCGGTAATGCGTGGAGTGGATCCAGACTCTAAATTTGGAGATTGGTTGGCGGGAAAACCCCCAGCCACGCTGGAGCGTTTTTATTCGAAAGCTCATCAGTTCATAAGAAGGGAAGAAGCTCGATGGACGAGACGAGACAAGGTACCAGAGCCTTCTCAGGAGACTGTGAAATATACCGTTGCCATGAAGCAAGCCGGCGACAATTCGGGAAAAGCTCAAGCCAACGTCAAAAAAAAGCCCGGACAGCCTAAAGGATCCGAAGGTGAAAATCCCGGGAAGAAAAGAGAAACGGGGAAATGGAAGTCAAGGATCCCGACCTATAATGAATACACCCCGCTCAAAGCATCACTTGAGAACATCTATTTGTCAACTTGCAACACTTTCCAGTATAGAAAACCACGCCTAAAGGAATCAACAGAGGACAGAAGCGGACTAGGAAGTATTGCTGCTTTCACGAGTCTTATGGGCACAACACAGAGAAGTGCAGGCACATCCATGACGCTATTGAAAAGTTGATTAGACAGAAGAAGCTTCATGAGTTCGTCAAAGATCCACAAGACGGAAGACAAGAGAGGTCGGACCCCGGACGTGGGCCAGCTCCACGCCAACCAGAACAACCTACTCGAACTGTGGGCAGATTGGTTATCAACACGATTGCGGGCGGACCTCAACCTGTGGATAAGAATTGGCAGGAGATGGAGCGATATGCTAACTCTTTAAGACATGCAGAATATGAGTGCTATTCGAATGTGGAGGATGGGACTCCTGCAAAACAGCAGTGAACGATGGATGATGATATTGTATTCGGGAGCCGAGATGCAGACAAGGTGGAGGCCCCTACCATCGATCCGATGGTCATATCTGCGACAATCGGGCCGGCGTATGTGAAGAGAATTCTAATTGATTGTGGAAGCTCCGTTAATATCATCTTCAAGAAGGCATATGACCAAACGAAACTGTAAGCTAAGGATTTGAAACCATCCAATGCCAGAATCCATAACTTTAACGGCGCAGCAACGGATGCAGTGGGATATGTGGAGTTACCAGTTGAACTGGGGCAAGGTGAGCGTAGGAGAGTGCGAATCCTACCATTCATAGTGTTGGACGTTGACTCTCCATATAACGTATTTCTAGGATGTCCAGCCTTGGCAGAATTTAGGGCAGCATTGGCCCCTTGGTGTTTGACATTAAAATTTCCCACAGACAGCGGTGTTGGAGTGGTGCACGGCGATCAGGCGACTGGACGTGCCTGCTATGTGGCTCAGATGAGAGAGGCTCAGCGTAGAGAGAAAGGAAAGGTTGCGGACCGCTCCGTCCGCAGCCGAAATGCTGATGATTGACAAGTAGCGCCCGAGCCCTAGCTCGGGCAACATTCTCGGATCTATAGGGACATAGATCCAAGAGACAATGATGGGTTCCCAGGAAAACAAATGCAGCACCGGCGGAACTAACCATTGACATCCCAGTTAGCCGGAGCGACCCATCATGAGTTCTTAAAAATGGGTCGCAAATCGACCCTTTGGCCGTTGAGAGCCTTACTGATTTCCTCCGAGCGAATCTTGATGTTTTCGCCTGGACACATTCTGATATGTGCGGGATTTCTCCTACGATTGCGAGTCGTACGTTGAACATAGACCCGAAACATGTACCTGTGAAACAAAAAAGGAGAGGCATGGTCCTGGAGAGGTCCGCAGCTCTCAAAGAGGAGGTGGACAAGCTCAAGGCCAGTGGGTTCATCCGCGATGCCCTCTATCCCGAATGGGTATCTAACCCAGTGTTGGTGAAGAAAGAGAATGGAAAGTGGAGGACTTGTGTTGATTACTTCGATCTGAATAAGGCATGCTCGAAGGATAGTTTCCCTTTACCTAGAATCGACCAGCTCGTCGACTCTACCGCTGGACACGAATTACTATCATTTATGGATGCGTACTCTGGATATAATCAAAACCCAATGCACCTCCCAGACCAAGAACACACCAGTTTTTTCACGAACATGGGACTGTACAGCTATGTAGTAATGCCATTTGGGTTGAAGAACGCAGGAGCGACTTATCAACGCCTGGTGAATCGAATGTTCAAAGATCAGATTGGTAAAACAATGGAAGTCTATGTGGATGACATGCTCATGAAGTCGCGGCAGTCAAACGACCACATCTGAGACTTGGCGGAGATGTTTGACATACTCAGGCATTATGGAATGAAGATCAACCCGTTGAAGTGTTCATTCGGCGTAGCATCAGGAAAGTTTCTGGGATTCATTGTAAATGCCCGGGGAATCGAGGCTAACCCAGAGAAGATTCAGGCTATCCGAGATATACAAGTGCCCAGAACCATAAAACAGGTACAAAGCTTGAACGGAAAGGTGGCCGCGTTGAGCCGATTCATATCCAGGGTCACAGACAAATGTATTTCTTTCTTCGATGTCATAAAGAGAGGAAAGGGGAATTTTGAGTGGACATCCGACTGTGAGGAAGCATTTTGGGCTCTTGTAATGCACTTGGAAAGTCCCCCGATATTATCGAAACCAATAGACTACGAAATGCTGTACGTATACTTGGCTGTATCCGAGCACGCTATCAGCACAGCCCTGGTTTGCGAGGAAAACCGAGTCCAGAGGCCCGTTTACTATGTTAGTAAACGCTTGACGGGGGCAGAAAGAAATTATCCAAAGATTGAAAAACTAGCCTATTGCTTGGTGATTGCAGCACGCAAGCTTCGCCCGTATTTTCAGGCACACTCAATAAGTGTTTATACTGATCAGCCTTTGCAACAGATACTCCAACGACCGGAAACTTCCGAAAGGATGTTAAAATGGAATATTGAGCTAAGTCAGTTCGACATCACCTACCTGCCGTGAAGGGCCATACAAGGACAGGCACTAGCTGACTTCATTGCTGAATTCACTACGACAGACGAATTAAACGATCATAATGTCATACCTCTCGTTCACTGGAAGATGTACACGGATGGAGCATCTAACGACCGTTGTTTGGGGGTTGACATAGTTCTCGTAACTCCGGAAAACTGGCTGATCTGCTACGCTTTGAAGCTCGAATTCACAGCAACGAATAAAGAAGCCGAATATGAAGCGTTGACCGCCGGCTTGAAACTTATCAAAGAACCAGGAGTAAAATCAGATAAAATCTTCAACGACTCGCAGCTGGTGGTTTACCAAGTGCGAGGTGACTACCAAGCAAGGTAGCAGAGACTTTCCCCATATTTGGTTCGAGTTCAGGAACTGCTAGCGAATCTCGAGTACTACGATATTTCACATGTCCCGCGTGAGCAAAATAGGGCAGCTGACTCGTTGGCAAAATTCGCAAGCACATGCGACGCACTACAAATGGGATTATTTTCTATCGAGACCCTCAATGCTCCGAGTATAGATATGATGGAGGTAGATTTCGTGTTGGAAACAGAAGTCGACAAGGAATCGTGGATGACCTCAATCAAGCAGTACTTGCTATTCGAGATCTTGCCCAAAGAAAGGAGCGAAAGACGACAAGTCCTTCGTAAGGCTTCTCGTTATGTAATACAGGATGGAATAATGTATCGAAGGGGATTCTCGACCCCACTACTCCGATGCATTGCCCATGATGAGATAAAATGAGTCCTGGAGGAAGTCCATGAAGGAGAGTGCGGCGACCACACTGGGGGGCAGACATTAGCAAAGAAGATCCTCCACTATGGATACTACCGGCCAACTGTGAATTGGGATGCTGCAGACTATGTGAGAAGATGTGATAAATGCCAGATATATGCAAAAATTTCGACAGCTCCGCCGACGGAACTCACGTAAATGGTAAGTCCCTGGCCATTTTCAATGTGGGGAATTGACTTAGTTGGTTCTTTACCCATATCTAAAGGTGGAGCGAAATATGCAATAGTTGCGGTCGACTACTTCACCAAATGGGCAGAAGCAGAGCCTCTGGCCATGATAACCACCAAGAAGGTTATTAATTTCGTCGTACGAAATATCATATGCCGCTTCGGCCTTCCACGGACCATCATTACAGACAATGAGACTCAATTCGAAAGCAAGGAGTTCAAAGAATTTTATTAGAAATATGGCATTGAAAAGAAGTTTGCAGCGGTTGCTCACCTGAAGGCCAACGGACAAGTGGAAGCCGTAAACAAGATAATCAAGTCCATATTGAAAAAACGTCTGGAAAAGGCTAGAGGAAAGTGGGTGGATGAACTTCCAACATCACTTTGGGCCTACAGGACCACCCACAAGACCGCGACTGGCGACACTCCATTCGCGTTGGCGTATGACACAGAAGCTGTCATACCCGTGGAACTTGAGGTCCCATCACATCGGGTAACTTATTACGACCCCGAGTCGAACCAGAATCTTTTATTGGAATCGTTGGGCTTCATTGATGAAAAACATGAAGAAGCCAATTTGAGAGCGACCGCATACAGACACAGAGTCGCCAAATATTATAACGAGAAGGTCCGACCAAGGATTTTTAGTGTGGGAGACCTCGTTTTGAAATGAGTTTTCCCGATCCCGTCTCATATGAATCCCACATGGGAAGGTCCATACGTCATCGAACGGAAGCTAGGAGAAGGAACTTTCAAGCTAGCGACCGTCGATGGTGCGACACTCTCCCGAGCATGGAACAACGAGCACTTGCGGTGTTATTATACTTAGTCTATTTCTTTCATGTATTAGTTGTACTTATTTCCAGTATGCATTTATTTCTAATTATTGGCGTGTAATAAGGCGATTTAGCTTGCTGTCATTAATAAAGGCTTGAAGCCATCTTTTCCATGAATTACTAATGTCTCTACAAATGATGATCCTGTGACGGGCAAATAAAATTATGTTATCCCGGCTAACGTACGAACGTGCATGGACACTTAAAAACTCCAAGTCCCCGGAGTGCGGACTGGAGTACTCTAAGTCCCTAGAGAATGGACTCGAGTATAAACGTTTAAAAATCACCAAGTCCCCGGAGTGCGAACTGGAGTACTCTAAGTCCCCGGAGCGCGGACTCGAGTATAAACGATTAAAAATCTCCAAGTCCCCGGAGTGCGGACTGGAGTACTCTAAGTCCCTGGAGCGCGGACTCGAGTATAAACGATTAAAAATCTCCAAGTCCCCGGAGTGCGGACTGGAGTACTCTAAGTCCCCGGAGCGTGGACTCGAGTATAAACGACTTAAAAACTCCAAGTCCCCGGAGTGCGGACTGGAGTACTCTAAGTCCTCGGAGCACGGACTCGAGTATAAACGACTTAAAAATCTCTAAATCCCCGGAGTGCGGACTGGAGTACTCTAAGTCCTCGGAGCGCGGACTCGAGTATAAACGACTTAAAATCTCCAAGTCCTCGGAGTGCGGACTGGAGTACTCTAAGTCCCCGGAGCGCGGACTTGAGTATAAAAGACTTAAAAACTCCAAGTCCCCAGAGTGCGGACTGGAGTACTCTAAGTCCCCGGAGCGCGAACTCCAGTATAAACGATTAAAAATCTCCAAGTCCCCGGAGTGCAGATTGGAGTACTCTAAGTCCCCGAAGCGCGGACTCGAGTATAAACGATTAAAATTCTCCAAGTCCCTAGAGTGCGGACTGGAGTACTCTAAGTCCCCGGTGCGCGGACTCGAGTATAAACGACTTAAAAACTCCAAGTCCCCTGAGTGCGGACCGGAGTACTCTAAGTCCCCAGAGCACGGACTCGAGTATAAACGACTTAAAAATATCCAAGTCCCCGGAGTGCAGACTGGAGTACTTAAGTCCCCGGAGCACGGACTCGAGTATAAACGAATTAAAATCTCCAAGTCCCCGGAGTGCGGACTGGAGTACTCTAAGTCCCCAGAGCGCAGACTCGACTACAAACGACTTAAAAACTCCAAGTCCCTGGAATGTGGACTGGAGTACTCTAAGTCCCCGGAGCGCGGACTCGAGTATAAACGATTTAATCTCCAAGTCTCCGGAGTACGGACTGGAGTACTCTACGTCCCCGGAGCACGGACTCGAGTATAAACGATTAAAAATCTCCAAGCCCCCGGAGTGCGGACTGGAGTACTCTAAGTCCCCGGAGCACGGACTCGGGTATAAACGACTTAAAATCTCCAATTCCCCGGAGTGCGGACTGGAGTACTCTAAGTCCCCGGAGCGCGGACTTGAGTATAACCGACTTAAAAACTCCAAGTCCCCAGAGTGCGGACTGGAGTACTCTAAGTCCCCGGAGCGTGGATGAGACGACCCGACTTCCTCACTACATAAAATCGTATCATCTTGAAGAAAGAAAGGGGTAGAAAAGAGAAAAGAAAGAAGAGAAAGAAGAAACAACGTCAGAATCTCAACAGCGGAACGAATAAATTATATTAATAACATAAATATTACATAGTTTACAACCATTATCAGAGTTACACAGATATACATCACATACTAGACAGTTATAAACACCCGTCTAGTTATACAACTAAATAACATACAAGAAACTATTCAGAGAAACCAACACAGCGGAAAACTATATATCTACATGCAAAAGCCTCCTGCTCCATTCCTCCTCCACAATTCGTCAAAGCTAACCTGAATCCCTTGGCTACTCGTAAAAATTTGAGTACCCAAGAGTTTAAGAAAACAGAAGATAAACTCCGGGTCAGACATGGGTCTGGTGTGAGTAACAGGTTAAGGTTGCTTAACTTTTAAAAACCTTTTCAAAAGAAAGGTATCACGTAAGACTTCCCACACATAAACATGGGAAAGTTTTTACCTTACGCTAACCAAAACATTTGATAGGAAATCCGATGATATTATGATGGTGTCTAGGGTTTTCAAGTAAAATACAAAAATAACCGGAATGCTTACATCTCACGTTCCAACATAGTTGGGCACAACTAATACGTACGGCATTGATTGGATTTTGGATTCCATACAATGACAGGGCTATCGGGGTACCGTCCGTCACAGTACGTGGCCTAGAACAACGTACCGAGGATCACTTCCAATCCCCTGCAACACAAGGCCGGAACCATTCCTGACTGAACAGTTCCGAACAAGACAACCCCGCAGTTGTAGCTAGCAACCGCCCGCACAACCGAATAAAAAGGGACCTCTAGACAGGGGAATATCTTGTCCTACTTGGGCATGACCCACTTTACCTTGCTGCACCTCCCCTGTTTTAGCCATTCCCGGTTGATGAGGCTTGAGGCGACGATTACCTTTAGTGAACACATCACTTAGAATGCTCATCGTCCACCTGACGATGTTCTGAAAGCATTCAATCCATACAAGTTAGTTCCGGGTTCGAACGAAACTGAAGGCATTATCTCGTTACACTCATTTTGGAATCACCCTCAAAGTTAACGGCGATAACCTTTGCACTCTGAATCTTCATCTTCACTTAAGATTCACGACCTATCGTTAATTTGGATCGATGTGATTTTCGGATATCCAAATATGGAAACCCGATCCCGGTCTCGTCGAAATCTTAATCGCCGTCTTTTAGGTCCAAGTTGTTTTAAAGTTTAAAACAATTCAATTATCTATATACACACAGATAGATAACTCACAAATCACAATTGATAATCAACATTATCATTATAAATAGGTAATCCACATTATCATTATAAACAGATAATCCATATCATCATCGAAATAGATAATCCATATCACAATGCAACCAAAGCATTTATACCACACAACATCACCCATCTCATTTCTGAGATCACAACCATTCAAGGCAATCAATATCACATATTCATACATAAGCAATGATTTACTTAATCATAATATAATTAATTTAAAATGAATTAAATTAATTACCTCCATCTCTAATTAATTTAAAGTGAATTAAATTAATTACTTCATCTTTAATTAATTTAAAATAAATTAAATTAATTACTTCATCAATATAAATCTTGCTTACTTAACCATTTAATTGATTACAATCAATTAATTAATCATTCAAAATTAATCACCTTAATTAATCACCCTTGATTAATCATCCTTAATTACATTCATGTAATTATCCTTAATTAATTTCACAAATTAATTATTCTGAACCAAAAATAGTAATTAACCTTTAATTACTTCAACTAATTAATTGTAATTAATTACATTAATCCTTAATTAATAATTAATTAATTACCTTTAATCACTTGTCATTGATTAATTAATCACAATTAATCAACTTTAATTATATCATTAATTGTATTAATTAATTATCCTTAATTATAGTTAATAAATTATCCTCTTAAATTAATTACCTTAAGTAATTAACCCATAATTATTAACCCTTCTTGATTAACCATATTCAGTAATTAACTAATTTAATTACTTTATTAAAACAAATTAATTATTCCTTAATTAATTTCTTAATTAATCCCTTGATTAATTACTAAGTAATTTAATTCAAATTACTCACATTATTAAACATCTTCCATTAATTACAACCTGTAATTATCAATCAATTACTTTACCAAGTAATTTCCAATCCCTTACTTACATAAGTAATTATCATTAAAACATCAAGTGTTTAAAATTAATTAAACTTAATTAATCAATTTAAACAATCACATTTAACAAAATTAATTACCTTGAGTAATTAATTTCTTAATTACTTCATTAAGTAATTATACTCCACAATTCAAATGATTATTATTAAATTAATTAATCTAATTAATTTTTAATAATTAACCATATTAATTAATTATTAAATAATCCTGGTTAATGACCTTCATTAACCATTCTTTAATTATTTTCATTAAGCAATTAACTTAGATTAACCATTATTAATTACTAAATAAATTATCTTCAATTATTCATTAATTAATCCCTATTTATTTAATTAATTAAGTGTTAACTATATCTAAATAAATCCTTAATTATTTGTTTAATTAACCATGATTAAAACTTAATTACTTAATTAATAATTCTTTAATCATTAATTAAATAATCTAATTAATCATCTTAATTATAAATTGACTAACCCTTAATCAATTAATTTATCCCAAATCAATCAATTAATTAAATTAACTAATTATTCCTTAATTAATCATTAATTAAATTAATTTCAAAACATTAATCTTAATTAATTTTTAAGATAAAACATTCCTTATTTATGTTTAAATTGTCATTCACAGATTTATTTGCAAACAAATTACTTTTGAACTTACTTTAAAATTTCATTTCGAATATAAAATTTAAAATGAATATAATTTAAACTTAATCAAAGTTTAAACAATTTAAACTTTTTAAAATTATAAGACAAACAAGTGCTTGTCTTAATAAAGAAATTCATAAGAGTTTAAAACTAAATTTATTTCAAAATTCAATAATTTAAATTTACATTTTGTTTAAATCTTTCAAATTTAAAAACTTCTTTTAATTTCAAAACTGAAGTTCATATTTAATTTTTTTGATTTCCAGATTTAAACCTTACTTTAAAACTTACTCATATATAAAAACTTCAGATTTAAAATTTGAAACTACTTCCATTATAAAGTAGTTTAACATTCCAAGTTTAAACTTTTTTTTTAAAACTGAGATTTAAAATTTAAACTTGGATTCTAAAATTCAAACTGGAATTTAAAACTAGGTTTAAAACCTTCCTTTACATTCAAAAGCTCTAGATTTAATTTTTTTTTGAACAAACAGGGTACAGGTTTTAAATAAAAGCTGTAATAATTCTTTGACTCGAGGCACCCCAATAATGCTTCGAGTCCAAATCCATTCTTACCCGAGCAAACCATCCTACTGCTTCGAGCAATCTCAAGCAACTTCCCCTGTTACCAAAACTTACCCAAACTTCATCAGTCACACCTCATCACCGTGCATTTGCACGGCGACTCCGGCCACCGTTGGTCATCGTTGATGATCGCTACACATCTGCAATCATCACTACAACCCACCACGAACATCAAATTCGAGACAAACCTCCAGAAAACAAAAATGACAACCTAATTCCATAACCTGGAAACATAAGCAGGTTTCCCTTCAAACCTGTCAACACCAAACTCTCGCAGCTCCGACCACCTGATGGTCAACCCCTCCGGCCTCGACTTCATCCATGACCCAACTATCAATCCCCAAAAGACTATAACACTCGATCAACCCCTCAAGCCGAAATGATCGATTCTTCAAACCCATTAAAAACTAGGGTTTTAAAAAGGAAAACACTACCGCAACTTCCACATTGATTTCCATCACTAACTATGAATTTTCCTAGCTTCTCCTAACCCTCCTCCATCACCTAGAAGAACCCCGAGACTCCACTATTCAAAGATACCCATAATTTGCTAAAAGCTTATTTTTAGTTCAACACAAAACTGCACCTTCATCCCTTTTCTAAAAACAATGATTCTTAATTTAAAAATCATGTTATAGTTAATGCTTTTGATCTATAATATTGAATTACTAATTTACACTGTTTGAATTTTGGTTAAAATCAACATGCACTGCTATCTTTATGTTTCCAGAGACAACAAACTTATATTTTAACTTACATTAAATTTTAAATATTAACTTAAGATAATCAAACAAATTTACTTTATAAATTTCATTATATCAGAAAACTAATTAAAAGATAAGTATTTTAATAAAATTTTGTACCTGGAAAATCAAATAGAACAGGCAAATAAGACAGCATGCACACAATACATTTTCACATCAGACTTTTATCAATGCATAAACAATACTTATTTATATCAGAACATACTAGCATGCAACCTAATTAATAATTTAAGATTTAAAAGTTACTCACAGTTTTAAAAGAAAGCAGAGCCTCTGATTGAAAGGCTTTAGAAATTGAGTTGCTGAAAACAAAATGTCCTTGCTTCAGAATTTTTTTTGAAGACAGTCTTTTTATACTTTGAATCCTTAAGTTGCTTTTTGCTTGATTTAACACCGCTGCATGCTTCCGGATTGCAGAGAAAAATTATGCAGATTTGCCTTTTTGATTTCAGGTGGCATGCAGAATTCATTTTCCAGATTGAAAATAAAAATGATGCAAACTTTTTGATATGAGGAATTTGTAACAGATTTGGTTTTGAAAATGGCAAATGGAGGATTTTTGAAGATGCAGGCTACAGATATGTACATGTATTTTTGAAAATGCAGGTTGGATTTTGAAGAGGACTTACTGATTTTTGATAATGAGGAGTTTACTGATTTTTGATAATGAGGAGTTTTGAAGTTCTCTTTTGATTAAGAAATAAGAAAAAGGGATAGGAATGAAAGAATGTGTTCTTATATAGGTTAATTTTAGATCTTCTTAAATAAAATAAAAAATGATTTTAAAAGAGGCCACTTGTACAAATTTTGAACATTTGTCAAATGAAATGTTTATCTTATAACATTTATTATAAAAGGCTTAAGAATACAACACTTGTCCTATTTAAAGTAATTTGTATTTAATTTACAAGTTAATATATATGTTAAGCCTAATTAATTTGTTAATTAGTATTTAATATGTATATAAATTTTTAAAAGAAATAAAAACAAATTTTACTTATAAATAAAGCTTATGCATATAAAAATTAAAACAATTAAAAATATATACTTTGGATTTATATTCAAATTTTAAATCAACTTCAAAAATATAATATTTAAAAACAAGTTATATATATATATATATATTAAATTTGAAATAACAAATGCTATTTTTACTCAAAATCTATTTATAAAGACAATACATTGTTAATTTTTTTAAGAAATATCTCATTATTAAATTAAAATAATTATAATAGAAATTTTGTCTTTGTTAATGAATTACCTATTTTATTAAGCCATAAACTTTTTTGTTAATTCAATTAAATCTTAAAACTTAAGCCAAAATTATTTTAAACATTTTGAACATCTTTCTTAACAATTTAAAATCATATACTTATTTATTAAATAACTTTGAAAAACTTAATATTAAATTAAATCCCAATTTCCAATTATTAATGTATATACTAGAATTTTAAAACAAGATTCATTTATTAAATCCAAACCAAGATTTATTTATTTAATGACTTTGAAAAGCTTTATATTAAATAAAAATAAATTTCCAAATTATTAAAATATTGGAATTAGAAAAATATGCTTTATTTATTAAAATTAAAACAAAGCTTATCCATTTAAAATATGACCATATATTTATATTATAAATAGAAACCAATTTATTATTTTTAGAAGATAAAATAACCAATTAAATATTTATTGAAGAAGATTATTAAATCAATTTGAATTATTATTAACAAAATTATCAGTATCAATTTAATTTTTAATACAGATTATTAAATTGATATTGTCAAAAATTCCGGGATGTTACAATCCTTCCCCCTTAAAAGAATTTCGTCCCCGAAATTTAAAACAAAGGTAATTTAATAATCTCATTAAAGATTTAATTTTAAAACACAAGCATATATCAAACATATGCTAACAACCATAACAACTAATTCAACCAATCAAACAAATCTAATTATCCAGACCAAATTCTGAATAAAATTTCCTCGAGTTTCCCCAAGTGTAAATACCGGGATACTCGCCCTGCAGAATCCAAACAATCAATACCACTAAGCTACAGAGCTCCTATTCATCTATATCTACAACACTAGACAAGATATCAGACTACAGATGAGTCTTACCCAACAACCAAAACTCCAGAACTGCTGGTTCCACAACCAGAGATAGATCATACACGTACTCCCTCAGAGATACGTGAATCTCATTGAATCCCAATTATCCAAACTGGCAATCCAATCCTGTAGATCAATCACTTATTCTCCAAGATCACAGAAAAGATCCAAAACACTTCAAAGCTAGCTGTAACGACCCGGATTTTTGAACGGCTAATTTTGAATATTTAAATTGTATTTAAATATTTAATTTGAACTTTAATTTGATTTTAATTTGAACAGTTTGGTTTTATATGATAGAAAGGATTCAGAATTTAAATATAACGACCTGTTGAATTAATTAATTATTAAAATAGTAATTGAATATCGGGTAAAATGTTAAATCGAGGGTAGTAAGCTTGTTTAAAATATTTTAAAGGCTTATAGAATTTATATTAATAATACTGAAAATAATAGACGAGTTAAAATTTGAATTTAACAGTGGTTTGTCCGATTTTAAAATTTCATCGTTTAAATTGACGTTTAAAAATAGCCATCCGAGGCACAGTCTCGGAATTCGACGAAACTAGTTCCGTTGGATCCGTAATATTGAATTATTACCGGATTTCAAATTTTGTAATTTTCAGAGCTATCATGTAATCATACGAAATGTAAACGCTTAGAAAATAATTAATTGAAATTGTGATAGGTTGATAGGTAATGATGCGTATATAAAATAATAAAAATGAAAGAAGGGTCCAGACAATCAAATTAAAAGAAACCCTAGCCGAGCCTTCTCTTGGAAGCCTCTTTCTCTTCAAAATTTAGTGTAAGACTAAATTTTGTTCAAAGTTTATGCAATTCAAAACGAAATTTAAGAATCAATGGCCGCTAGTTTCGCTCTTTCGCTCGGCCTCAATAAAAAAGAGAAATCCCTTCATCAATCGATTCGTTCAAAGAAAAAAAATCATTTCCATTCGAATCTCGTTCGAGCATAGTGGGGGGACGTGACGCGATTCTCGAGCTCGGAGGTATGGAAGTCGTACACGTAGAGGGTTGCTACCGCTAGGGCTTGGAGGAGATGACGAAGCCGCAAAGGTTGGCGGCGGCGTGGTTCAAGCGCGAGGCAGCATCGCATTGGGGTAAGTGAACACGAGATGTACGCGAGTGGCGGCGGCTTCGCGTGGGGTTTGGTGATGACGTGCGCGACTCAGGAACCCGCGACGAAGTGGTTCGAACGGCACCTCGGAGGCGAAGCTGATGAGGGTTTTGCGCCACGCTTCGGTGAGGTATAATTTTTATAGTCAGTTAATTTAAATTTTAAATTTGAGGATTAAATTTAAATTTACAGCAAATTAGGGTTTTGATTCTAAATTTTTATTTTTATTTTTTTACTGTTAAATAGTTCAGATCTTCAGAATTTATTCTAGTTTAATTTAAAAATATATGTATATATATATAGGATTTTTAGGAGTAAATATGAATTTTAAGCTATTTTAAGTCTATATAAAAATTTGTTTTTTTTTTGAAATCTATTATTTTATTTTTATAAGTATGTATATGTAGTTTCAAAATAAAATCAATATATGTCAATTTGGGATAAGTAGGTTCAAAGAGAAAAAAATATAAAAATAAAAATAAAATAAATATACATCTCTACATTTTAAATATTGCAAGTTCATTTAAAAATAATTTACCTAGGTGATTAATTTGTTAATTTACTTATTTAATTATTTGTTGAAATAAATCGTGAGTTAAATTAAATTATTAAAGTTTGAGAATAAATTTATTTAAGCAGAAATTAATTGTTGATCTGTTTAAATATTAATAAAATCCATGCAATTGTGGAAAACTCAATATATTTAAAGCTACAAGGTGGAAAACTCAATATAAAAATAAAAATAAAATAAATATACATCTCTACATTTCACCTGTTAGCTCAGTGGAATGGTTCAATATATTTAAAGCTACAAGGTGGAAAACTCCGAAGACAAGACTGTTGCTTAAATTGCTTAAGAAACTGATACATGCTGTTTGGTCAGAAAGGAATGATAGAATTTTTGGTGTGGGATGCAAGAATGTGGCACAACTTTATAATCAGATACATGGCAAAATTCTCAGAGACTTGAAAGCAAATCTTATTTGATGTTCTTGGTAATTCATAACTGGTAGAGGGCTTATTTCTGGATTGAACTGCAGTAGTGGGTTTCTTCATCTTTCAGTTAGTTTGTATTATTTTTCTATGTGTATATGTTTTGTTTTTAATCAATGTAATGTCTTGTGAGGTTGTTAATGAGTGGTTCTGTCTTGATAGGTATTGGCACTGAGGGGTTATTGTCTTGTGATTGTAATTGAGTGATTTCTGAGTGATTTGTGATCTGTTTTTGATCTTGTAATTTGATATAAGTCAATAAAATGAGTTTTACTCTTGCTTTTCAAAAAAAAAAAAAAATCCATGCAATTGTTATTCAAGGTCAAAAATATGGAAACGAGTCGGGATTGGGAAGGATTGCAACAATTAAATCAAAGGTGAGTTAATCTCACTCAGTTGATTTTAATTTAAAATCGTTGAATTTAAATTTAAATTGTTGAATTAAAATTTATTGGTTGAATTGCTTGAATGATGGTTGAAATTAGTGAATAAATTAAATAGACCCTATAAGCCGCATAATTGCGGATGATAATTTATAAAACCCGTATACCGCGATATTCCACCATTATAGTGGAATTGGTATTTTATGTTGTGCTAACATCTGTGGATGCAGGGAAACAGGTTGGAGGGATCCAACAGGATTCCTCAAAATATTTATTGATCTTATATATATGTTGTTATATACCAGGATGATGAATTGATATGGATTTGTTTGTGAATTGAATTATTAAGTATTAAATAACACGGAAATTAAATTTGGAATTTTTTTCTTAAATACTAAATAATTTAAATTAAAGGAAGTTAAAATTGAACTTGAGTAGAATAATTATTAAGAATTTGAGTTTACTTCTATTTGAAATTTTAAGGAAGACAAAAGTGTATTTATACCTTAATTGGTTAAAGAAGAGTTTTGGGAAATCAAACTTATATATTAAAAGCTTGAAGAAATATTGTAATCGTTAAATAAAATTGAAATATGATGAAATCTTAATAAGAAATGAGAAGAGTTTTACTAAGAAACAAATATGAATTTTATTGATGAATAAATTATAAAGCTAAGATTTTTAAATAATATAAACAAAAAGGAAAACTCTGTGGAGTTTATAAATTTATAAACGGAGTTTATAAATGGGAAAGGAAGATATCAGTGGATATAAAAGAAATAAGTTATGATCTTATATTGAGAATGAGATTGTTTTGAATAGGAATACAAGAATATTTCCGAAAGGTGAACATGGACAAGGGGAATTTATAGATATTGGGTTTTCCAAAATTATAAATTTATGTAAAAAGGGAATATTTTTAAATTACTATACTATATAAATTTTTATAAGCTATTATTCGAATGTAAAATATTTTCGAACTAGTTACTTTGAAGGCTTGGCAAATATTTATTAATAAACTCAATTTTTTTAAAACTAGTTTTGAATTTTATCATTAACTGGATATGAACTTTAATATTACTTTCGAACCATAATTTGTATAAAACCATACTTCTTGTTTTATAAATCTATATGTTTTCAAATTGTCTTTAAAATCCAATTAAAATCCTCTTGTGATGGTAAGCAAATTAATTTAAATGAGATAAGATTTAGGAGAAATCTTGTTAAATGAAGAAAGTGAGTTTGAGAATTTATAAGGAAAGTGTAAATTGATTTTTGAGGAATGAATGAGAAAATAAAGAATATTTTCAAAGGGTAAATCAAAATGTTAGTGAGTATAAGAAATCAGTTAAACGATTTCATGGAGATAAAAGGACTTTGAAAATTCATTTCAAATGGGTTAAAATGGAAATAATATCTGAATGATATTTGAGATAAATAATTTGGGAAAAATTATTTAATGGTTGCTTGTGAATGATTAATTGATAGTTAAATCACCGACTATCAATATTGGACAATGCGCTGATCGTTTCGAACTGTCCGGGATCGGATTTAAATATCCGAAAACCACTTCGATCCGGTTTGAACGATAACGAATGAAGACCGTGAAGAGTTGAAGACGGTGATTCGGTTTGTCTAGACCTAGGGCAACTTGTATGGATTGAATGCTTTCAGAACATCGTCAGGTGGACGATGAGCATTCTAAGTGGGACTCGTTCTTAAAAAGGTAAGCTTAGCCTCAAGCCTCATCAACCGGGAATGGCTAAAACAGGGGAGGTGCAGCAAGACTTCGTGGGTAGCCCCTACTGGAGAGTAAGGTTTCCCCTGTCTAGATGTCCCTTTTATTTCGGCTTAGTGGGTGGTTGGTCGCGCCAACCACGGGGTGATCTTGCTTGGGACTGTCCAGTAAGGGATGGTTCCGGTCTTGTGTTGCAGGGGAGTTAGGGTGGCTCCTCGGTACTCTGATCTAGACCAGGTACTGTGACGGGCGGTACCCCAGTAGCCCTGCCATTGTATGGAATCCAATCTCCAATAAGCGCCTGTACGGTTTTGATTGTGCCCAACTATTGCTGAAAAGTGAGATGCAAGCATTTCAGCTAGATTCTATTTTACTTTCTATAGACACTATTATAATATCAGACGAATTTAATAAAAATGTTTTGGCTATCGTAACGTAAAAACCCGACATGTTTATTTGTGGCATGGTCTTACGAGATGCTTTTGTTTTTCAAAGCATTTTTGAAAATATAATAATCCAATTGAGTGTGATTTCTCATGCTGGTTTTCCAGACTGACTCGGGTGTTGTTTTATATGATGCTCGGGTCAGACCGAATTAAACAGGATCAGGTTAAAGCTAAGGAGTTCAGGAGAAGAGCTGACGACAGAGCGTACTTCCGTATTTGACTATTATTTCCGCTGTGTATGGACAATTACTAGTTGTCTCTGTATTGATGTTTGATGTACTCTGATGATGGTATGTATGTATATATATGTATAACAGTACAGATTTCTTGTATTTAAAACTGTATTCTATATATTATATTTTGTTCCGCTGCGATGTGAGATTCTGATGTTGTTTTTATTTTTTCTTCTTCTACCTCTTTCTTCTTTTACCCGAATACTCGTACATTTGGGCCACATTGGACAGAACTGTGGTGAATTTTGTTAGTTCAACGCGGTACGGATTTGCGGGCCTTTACACTTGGTATCAGAGCTGAAAGGTTAAGCGAGAACCTTGGCTCTGGTGGGGATTACTCATTAGAAATAGAGTCAGTAGTACTCTAAAATGAGTTTGAGCGTATTAAAAGATATGAGCACGTAGTTGTTAGTGAATATAAAATGGTTTTATATTGTGTTGATTGATTTATTGAGTGGCATATGAACCTTCGTCGGCACAGTCTAGACAACTGGATCGAAGGGGTTTCTAAACACTTGAATAGAGCAATTCGACACAATATTGTTTTCTAAGGCGGGTGAATTATATAAGTTCATCCAAAATATATTTTGATATAAAAAGAAATATTTTCTGAAATTATTATATAACTTGAATGTTGGATGATAGTATTATAGACAAATAAAATTATAAAGATTTAAAATGCCTTATATAGCCAAGGAACGTATGAGATTGAAGTTTGAAATTAAAATTAAAAGTAAAGTTATAAAAAAAATGAGGATTTAACTAGGATTAGGTTAAAAATTTAACTTTTGAAATTTAACTAATGATGAAAAAAATATGATATAAATAAATCGATGAAGTAAATCAAATTTAGAATGTAAATGAATTGGATGGGAAAATTTAATAGAAATAAATTTTGGTTGAGATTAAATTAAGCTTAATAATTGGATTTAAATTTAAGATTGAAATGAAATGAATTGAGATATAAATGATATTAAATGAAATTATGTTCTTACTTAACTAAATCCAAGTGTATTGGTGGATTAAAGAGTATGGTATGATGCTTGATTTAACAGTAGTTAAGTTAAGTAAATTGAATTGAAATAAAATTCAGTTGAGTTATAAATGATGTTAAATAAATTAAATTCTTACTTAAATAAATAAAAGTAAATTGAAATGAAATTGAATTGGAATGAATATATTCCGATAACTTATAAAGTAAATTGGAAACACATTGATTAAGAATATTTTTAGCTGCAAATGAGTGTTCAATCTCGAGTTAAAATGAAATATGAATATATTCAAGCTTCAAATGGGTAGTAATGTGAAAAATATAAATGTGTGACTTATAAGAGAAAAGTTTGGAGAAGTAAAATAGTAAGCCAAAATAAAACTGTTTTGTATATTTGGAGAATGAAATAAAAATCCAAACTTGAATTATAAAATAAAATTGAACACAGATAAAATAATAAAATGATTTTTGAAGATAAAAATCCAATGTAGAATTGGAAGTGGAAGTGAACTAATTTGGAATAAACTGATTAATTGAATAGGTTAATGAGATTTAAATTGGGTTAAATAGAAGTTGGATTGTGAGGTAATAATGGAATTGGAAATGAAATCCGAGTTATTAATACAAATTCAACTTGGAAGTGTAAGTAAATTAAATATGAATTAAAGTTGTTGTGGAATGGAATGAACGTAGAGATGATTTGAATTTGCAAATAAAATCCAATTCAAGTATGGATGGAATAAGTATGGCCTTGGATTTAATCTTAACGAAATAAATGGAATTTGATCTGGAGTTTGAAGTGAAATAAATAAGCCAAAATAGAATTGTTTTGAACTTTAGAAATGCAATAGAAATCCAAAATTGAATATGTAAATGAAATTTGAATTGGTCAAATAGAAGTTGAATTGAGAATTAATAAAATTGGATTATAAATGAATTGGCTTGAAGTGCAAATAAAATCCAAATGATATAAATAAAGTGGAGATGGTCTTGAAATTAATTAAATAAGTTCGAGATTGAATCAAACATGGAAATTGAAATTTTTAAATGAATTGAGTAAATAAATTAACTGAGCTAAGTAGTAAATGAAAGAGATTAGATTTAAATAGAATCAAATTAAATTGAAAAAGAATTTATGGGCAAATGAAATGAAACTTAAGTTATGAATTTGGAAGGGTTTAGGGTGAATTAACTAAAATATAAAATTGAATGAAGCATGACTTGTATAAATTTGGTAAAATGGTTATTAATCATAAGCATGGAAGTTGTCAAGCTTTGTAAAATGGGTTTGAATAAAACTCAATGTAAAAGTAAAGTAAATGCAAATATATGGATTTAAAGAAATTGGAATGGAATGGATTTAAATATAAATTAAGTGGAAATCAATTTTTAAAATAGTTATAAAACTAAAGAAACTGTTGTTTGAATGGATATTGTCTGTTGTCGTAAACAAGATTAAATAAAGTTCTATGGAATGATAGGAGTAAATAAACTTGTTTTTCATCAATTGCAATGAATATAAAATAGACTGAGTTAAAAATAAATTGAATATAAAAAGAATGAAATTGAAAATCATTCTGAATCGGATATGATGATATAAATTGAGTAAAAGAAATTGGATTTAATTGGAACCTTATCAATTGTTTATACAAACTGCTTGTATATATTGTTTATAGAATATGTCTTTGAATTGATAAGTAGCAGAATTGATTTTGAAATCAAGTAAATTGAAAATGGGTTTGTCTGGACTTGGAAAGGGATTGAAGATAAGTAAATGAGTCGTAACTCACTTAAAGTTGAATGCAAATGGTATATGAATTGGTTAAGAAGCCAATTTAATTAGTTTAGAAACTATACAAATTGCTTGTGGAAGTATTTATGGTGCATTACCTATGTTATAATTGTGCTGTAGCTGCTTAAATGAATGAAATGTGGTAAATTTCATAAATATGATACTTATATGTTTAAATTGAGTGAGTACAGGTACCAGAAGACTGTATAGCGGGATTTTGGGTATGTGAATGCTAAAATAAAATATGCCGCTTGCTTAAAATGCTAAATAAGGTACGCCTACGCAATACAAACTAGGAAATATGAATTGTTTTTGGTTTTTCGACTGTGTGGGTCGATGTATATATATTTATATCTATTGTCAAATTGCAAAAACTCCTCCGTACAAAGGGGACTCTGCCAAAAAAATTCTGAAATTTTGGGAGTTAGAAATTTTTTGAAAATTTTGAAATTTTTGTTAACGACAAACGTTTTCAAATTGGAAATTGAAATAAATTAGTGAATGAAACTAATTTAAAATAATGACATGAATTTGTTATAAATGAAAAATAGAATTTAAATATTCAGAGTTAAAGATAAATTGAATTCATATGGAAATGGAAGAATCAATTTGAATAGGAATAGACACAAACTAAGTGTAAGATGAAAATAAATAATAAGAAACACATAAAATGCTTATACTAACTTAAGTAAGGAATGATGCATTCTCAATTGGGAATTGATATTTCAAATATAATCTAAAATAATATTTGAATGAATATATATTGACATTTGTAAGAAAGTCGATAAAATGTTTTTGAATATTGTGATTAGACATATTGCCGTGTAAGATATGCAGGTAATATAAAGGTAAAGAGAATTGATTTTGGTTTCAGAAGATAAATTAGAAATGCTCGACAAAAAAGTATGTGTTTAAATTTCTATATGAAATTGATTGGGATTTTGATCGAGCCACTTGGCCTTTTGTTTTCTTTTGGGATTTGGGAGGCCGTAGAGCCATTTTGTAGTTGTACCGAGCTAGCCGCGCAAAGGAGGCGCTGGCAAAAATTTTCGGGAATTTAGGGAGTTATCAAAATTTTGAGAATTCAAAATTTAGTTTTAAATTGAAACTTGAATGGTTAAACTAATAGTATAGTTTGAAATTAGGGAAAAGTTTAGAAAGTTAATAAGAAGGGTAATACGTCTTTATTTAAAAGATAGTTGGTAGGATATTGAATTGTTGGTTTTGAAAAATAGTAACGGGTATTGGACCATTCTTCCTAACTTGTAATTTCGGGGATGAAATTCTTTTAAGAGGAGAGGAATGTAACGACCCGGATTTTTGAACGGCTAATTTTGAATATTTAAATTGTATTTAAATATTTAATTTGAACTTTAATTCGATTTTAATTTGAACAGTTTGGTTTTATATGATAGAAAGGATTCAGAATTTAAATATAACGACCTGTTGAATTAATTAATTATTAAAATAGTAATTGAATATCGGGTAAAATGTTAAATCGGGGGTAGTAAGCTTGTTTAAAATATTTTAAAGGCTTATAGAATTTATATTAATAATACTAAAAATAATAGACGAGTTAAAATTTGAATTTAACAGTGGTTTGTCCGATTTTAAAATTTCATCGTTTAAATTGACGTTTAAAAATAGCCATCCGAGGCACAGTCTCGGAATTCGACGAAACCAGTTTCGTTGGATCCGTAATATTGAATTATTACCGGATTTCAAATTTCGTAATTTTCGAAGCTATCGTGTAATCGTACGAAATGTAAACGCTTAGAAAATAATTAATTGAAATTGTGATAGGTTGATAGGTAATGATGTGTATATAAAATAATAAAAATGAAAGAAGGGTCCAGACAATCAAATTAATAGAAACCCTAGCCGAGCCTTCTCTTGGAAGACTCTTTCTCTTCAAAATTTAGTGAAAGACTAAATTTCGTTCAAAGTTTATGCAATTCAAAACGAAATTTAAGAATCAATGGCCGCTAGTTTCGCTCTTTCGCTCGGCCTCAATCAAAAAAAAATCCCTTCATCAATCGATTCGTTCAAAGAAAAAATAATTATTTCCATTCGAATCTCGTTCGAGCATAGTGGGGGGACGCGATGCGATTCTCGATCTCGGAGGTATGGAAGTCGCACGCGTAGAGGGTTGCTACCGCTAGGGCTTGGAGGAGACGACGAAGCCGCGAAGGTTGGCGGCGGCGTGGTTCAAGCGCGAGGCAGCATCACACTGGGGTAAGCGAACACGAAATGTACGCGAGTGGCGGCGGCTTCGCGTGGGGTTTGGTGATGACGTGCGCGACTCAGAACTCACGATGAAGTGGTACGAAGGGCACCTCGGAGGCGAAGCTGATGAGGGTTTTGCGCCACGCTTCGGTGAGGTATAATTTTTATAGTCAGTTAATTTAAATTTTAAATTTGAGGATTAAATTTAAATTTACAGCAAATTAGGGTTTTGATTCTTTAAAAAAAATATTATTTTTTACTGTTAAATAGTTTAGATCTTCAGAATTTATTCTAGTTTAATTTAAAAATATATGTATATATATAGGATTTTTAGGAGTAAATATGAATTTTAAGCTATTTGAAGTCTATATAAAAATTTGTTTTTTTTGAAATCTATTATTTTATTTTTATGAGTATATATATGTAGTTTCAAAATAAAATCAATATATGTCAATTTGGGATAAGTAGGTTCAAAGAGAAAAAAATATAAAAATAAAAATAAAATAAATATACATCTCTACATTTTAAATATTGCTAGTTCATTTAAAAATAATTTACTTAGGTGATTAATTTGTTAATTTACTTATTTAATTATTTGTTGAAATAAATCGTGAGTAAAATTAAATTATTAAAGTTAGAGAATAAATTTATTTAAACAGAAATTAATTGTTGATCTGTTCAAATATTAATAAAATCCATGCAATAATTATTCAAGGTCAAAAATATGGAAACGAGTCGGGATTGGGAAGGATTGCAACAATTAAATCAAAGTGAGTCAATCTCACTCAGTTGATTTTAATTTAAAATAGTTGAATTTAAATTTAAATTGTTGAATTTAAATTTATTGGTTGAATTGCTTGAATGATGGTTGAAATTAGTGAATAAATTAAATAGACCCTATAAGCCGCATAATTGCGGATGATAATTTATAAAACCCGTATACCGCGATATTCCACCATTATAGTGGAATTGGTATTTTATGATGTGCTAACATCTGTGGATGCAGGGAAACAGGTTGGAGGGATCCAACAGGATTCCTTAAAATATTTATTGATCTCATATATATGTTGTTATATACCAGGATGATGAATTGATTTGGATTTGTTTGTGAATTGAATTATTAAGTATTAAATAACACGGAAATTAAATTTGGAATTTTTTTCTTAAATACTAAATAATTTAAATTAAAGGAAGTTAAAATTGAACTTGAATAGAATAATTATTAAGAATTTGAGTTTACTTCTATTTGAAATTTTAAGGAAGACAAAAGTATATTTATACCTTAATTGGTTAAAGAAGAGTTTTGGGAAATCAAACTTATATATTAAAAGCTTGAAGAAATATTGTAATCGTTAAATAAAATTGAAATATGATGAAATCTTAATAAAAAAATGAGAAGAGTTTTACTAAGAAACAAATATGAATTTTATTGATGAATAAATTATAAAGATAAGATTTTTAAATAATATAAACAAAAAGGAAAACTCAGTGGAGTTTATAGATTTATAAACGGAGTTTAGAAATGGGAAAGGAAGATATCAGTGGATATAAAAGAAATAAGTTATGATCTTATATTGAGAATGAGATTGTTTTGAATGGGAATACAAGAATATTTCCGAAAGGTGAACATGGACAAGGGGCATTTATAGATATTGGGTTTTCCAAAATTATAAATTTATGTAAAAAGGGAATATTTTTAAATTACTATACTATATAAATTTTTATAAGGTATTATTCGAATGTAAAATATTTTTGAATTAGTTACTTTGAGGGCTTGGCAAATATTTATTAATAAACTCTATTTTTCTAAAACTAGTTTTGAATTTTATCATTAACTGGATATGAACTTTAATATTACTTTCGAACCATAATTTGTATAAAACCATACTTCTTGTTTTATAAATCTATATGTTTTCAAATTGTCTTTAAAATCCAATTAAAATGCTCTTGTGATGGTAAGAAAATTAATTTAAATGAGATAAGATTTAGGAGAAATCTTGTTAAATGGAGAAAGTGAGTTTGAGAATTTATAAGGAAAGTGTAAATTGATTTTTGAGGAATGAATGAGAAAATAAAGGATATTTTCAAAAGGTAAATCAAAATGTGAGTGAGTATAAGAAATCAGTTAAACGATTTCATGGAGATAAAAGGACTTTGAAAATTCATTTCAAATGGGTTAAAATGGAAATAATATCTGAATGATATTTGAGATAAATAATTTGGGAAAAATTATTTAATGGTTGCTTGTGAATGATTAATTGATAGTTAAATCATCGACTATCAATATTGGACAATGCGCTGATCGTTTCGAAGAGTCCGGGATCGGATTTAAATATCCGAAAACCACTTCGATCCGGTTTGAACGATAACGAATGAAGACCGTGAAGAGTTGAAGACGGTGATTCAGTTTGTCCATACCCAGGGCAACTTGTATGGATTGAATGCTTTTAGAACATCGTCAGGTGGACAATGAGCATTCTAAGTGGGACTCGTTCTTAAAAAGGTAAGCTTAGCCTCAAGCCTCATCAACCGGGAATGGCTAAAACAGGGGAGGTGCTGCAAGACTTCATGGGTAGCCCCCACTGGAGAGTAAGATTTCCCCTGTCTAGGTGTCCCTTTTATTTCGGCTTAGTGGGTGGTTGGTCGCGCCAACCATGGGGTGATCTTGCTTGGGACTGTCCAGTAAGGGATGGTTTCGGTCTTGTGTTGCAGGGGAGTTAGGGTGGCTCCTCGGTACTCTGATCTAGACCAGGTACTGTGACGGGCGGTACCCCAGTAGCCCTGCCATTGTATGGAATCTAATCTCCAATAAGCGCCTGTACGGTTTTGATTGTGCCCAACTATTGTTGAAACGTGAGATGCAAGCATTTCAGCTAGATTCTATTTTACTTTCTATAGACACTATTATCATATCAGACGAATTTAATAAAAATGTTTTGGCTATCGTAAGGTAAAAAACCGACATGTTTATTTGTGGCGTGGTCTTACGAGATGCTTTTGTTTTTCAAAGGATTTTTGAAAATATAATAATCCAATTGAGTGTGATTTCTCACGATGGTTTTCCAGACTGACTCGGGTGTGGTTTTATATGATGCTCGGGTCAGACCGAGTTAAATTGGATCAGGTTAAAGCTAAGGAGTTCAGGAGACGAGCTGACGACAGAGCGTACTTCCGTATTTGACTATTATTTCCGCTGTGTATGGACAATTACTAGCTGTCTCTGTATTGATGTTTGATGTACTCTGATGATGGTATGTATGTATATATATGTATAACAGTACAGATTTCTTGTATTTAAAACTGTATTCTATATATTATATTTTGTTCCGCTGCGATGTGAGATTCTGATGTTGTTTTTATTTTTTCTTCTTCTACCTCTTTCTTCTTTTACACGAAGACTCGTACATTTGGGCCACTTTGGACAGAACTGTGGTGAATTTTGTTAGTTCAAAGGGGTACGGATTTGCGGTCCTTTACACTAGCTTCCCAGCCTTACCCAATCTTATAGCTCCTTTTCGATCGGAGAAAACTTATCCAGTAATTAAATCTCGAACTTCGGCATCCAAAATCCTCCGTCTCTTATTCACAAAAATCTTCGGACGATCCTGGGCTGCCTACAACCTTACTGATCAGCTCATCCCTTCGCTGATGCCTCTAGAAATAAACAAAACCAATCATCTCAACAAAATGATCACCTCAAGATCAACCAAGACCAAACCCTACTCCTCAAACATCAGAAGACAACAAATTCTCCTATCCGAAAAAGAAAAACAGATGCACTCCCAAACTGCTTCCGCTGCACAACTCTGATCCGAAGTAGATAAAAATGCTGATGATGGACTCGAGCACAAACCAAACTGGACAACACATCCCAGAAATATGGTTCAACAAACCATAAGAAACTTAGAAACTTCTCCAAAACCTGAGCTGCTATACCAACTCAATTTCTTGGAACCATTCTTCTATAAAGCTGAACCACCGTAGCACTCCTGAAATCCCAGTCGATAAGGAAACGCAATCTCCAGATGCGGACAAACTCTGACTCTCCTGAAGACAACCGGAAAAATTTGATAACCCAAGAGAACACTCAAACAATCGCAAGTCACTTTTTTGATCAACCCAAACCAAATCCAAGGGAACCGTTCTCCCTTTATCAAACAGAACAGCTTACACTTAACTAGCCAATCCATCGAAGAAACGGGTCTACTCAGCTTCTTCTGAACTCCTCCTTCAGAAAAACTGCTAAGCCAGAAGATTTCTTGCCAGCACACAGAACACTCCGAGCTGCACTGCTGTCACAGATGCCAAAGACTTCCAAATCAAAGCTTCTTCGAGAAACTCAACTTCAATCCAAACAGAAACACCATGTTGAACATAACCACAACATCAAGGCAGACTCACTTCCTTAAACTTGTTCCAAAGAAAACATCTTCGGGAACATCCATAGTCACTGCATCTCATCACATAGCTACTACTTCCTGAGGTATCAAAATACCATCACTCACTTCTGCCTAGCCAACAGATCCAAACTCTACTCATCCAGCTTCAAAAATAGACTCCGAACCTTAACAGGTTTCCTTTAGAGATCGATGAAATCCTTTATCAATACAAAACTTACTCGAGACGGTATTAGGTCTACAGTCTCGACAAATACACTTCCAACCTCAAACATTCAAACTCCAACCAATGGTAGTCGTGTTACACACACTACTACCCCATCTACCCTTATAACTTATGTTGGAACCTAAACAGGTAACCCAACAGATAGGTAGAAATAAATATAGTTATATATATAAAAATTACAAATACGCTCTCTCAAGATAGACACCACTCCAGAGCCTAGGTATCCACTCAACCTAACGCTCTGATACCAAGTGAGATGACCCGACTTCCTCACAACAGAAAATCGTATCATCTTGATAAAAGAAAGGGATAGAAATGAGAAAAGAAAGAAGAGAAAGAAGTAACAACATCAGAATCTCAACAACAGAACGAATAAATTATATTAATAACATAAATATTACATAGTTTACAACCATTATCAGAGTTACACAGATATACATCACATACTAGACAGTTATAAACACCTGTCTAGTTATACAACTCAATAACATACAAGAAACTATACAGAGAAACCAACACAGTGGAAAACTATATATCTACACGCAGAAGCCTCCTGCTCCATTGCTCCTCCATAATTCGTCAAAGCTAACTTGAATACCTTGGCTACTCGTAAAAATTTGAGTACCCAAGAGTTTAAGAAAACAGAAGATAAACTCCAGTTCAGACATGGGTCTGGTTTGAGTGACAGTTAAGGTTGCTTAACTTTTTAGAACCTTTTGAAAAGAAAGGTATCACGTAAGACTTCCCACACATAAACATGCCTTACGCTAACCAAAACATTTGATAGGAAATCCGATGATATTGTGATAGTGTCTAGGGTTTTCAAGTAAAATACAGAAATAGCTGGAATGCTTACATCTCACGTTCCAGCATAGTTAGGCACAACTAATACGTACGACACTTATTGGATTTTGGATTCCGTACAATGGCAGGGCTACCGGGGTACCGCCCATCACAGTACGTGGCCTAGATCAACGTACCGAGGATCACTCCCAATCCCCTATAACACAAGGCCGGAACCATTCCTTACTGAACAGTCCCGAACAAGACAACCTCGCAGTTGTAGCTAGCAACCGCCCACACAGCCGAATAAAAAGGGACCTCTAGACAAGGGAAAATCTCGTTCTACTTGGGCATGACCCACTTAACCTTGCTGCACCTCCCCTGTTTTAGCCATTCCCGGTTGATGAGGATTGAGGCTACGATTACCTTTAGTGAATATGTTGGGTGTGTTTCAACCATGCTCCTACCACCGAACCAATGTCTCACCGAACCAGCTCCTTCCCATGCCTGCCGAACCAAAGCCACTCCACGTACCACCGAACCACTAACTACCGGACCACCTACCACCGGTCCAATTCCTCTCGCCACCGAACCAAGTCCCCATACCACTCACTACCGAACCACCTGCTGCCAAACCCCCGCTACCGAACCAACCTACTTCCAATGTCTCACCGAACCAACCTACTTCCAATACCCAGCCGAACCAACCTCAACCATCTACAACCGGACCAAGTCCACACCAACTCTCCACCAAACCAAGGCCTTGCCGAACCAACTTTGCTAGGCCAGATTGCAATAGCCCAGGCCCACCAGCTGCTATATACATCCAGGACCCCTGCCCCCAGCCTCACTCTATAAATAGAGGGGTAGGGGTACAACAATGAGAGACAAGTTGGAGAGCTCAAGCATAGATAGAACTTTCAAACAACTTTCAGATATTGTAATCAAAGCTTTGTACTTGTAATCTGAACAGAAAAGGAGAATAACATATAAAGTGGACGTAGGCACATTCTGGACGAACCACTATAAATCTGTATGTCTTTTACAGTTTAGTCCATCTATTTTATATATTTGCATAAATCACCCAAATCATTAAGAACAACATATAATCAACTAAATCATACGAATTGGAGGTGTTTGCCCATTTTTTATGCAAATATTTTTGGTGCTTTCACTGAGAAATTCGAGCTAGAAGCTTCAGCTCCCCCCTCAACCTTCTTCCTAACAGCTTCGCTCATTGCTTGGAAAACATGCCTCCCAGGCAGAAGAAAGATGTTAACAAAGGAAAAGACATCGCGACTAGCAGTATTCCGGATCCAGTAATCACAGATCAAGGGAATCGTTCCGTTCCAACAACAAATGGAAATCAGGCAAATCCGACAGCCCCTGCCACGGAGCAACCAATTACTAGGGCAGATCTGGACAGGGTCGTTGCTGAAGTAACTAACCGCTTCACATCTCAACAAGAAGTCTTGGTGGACCAACTCATGTCACGCTTAAGGGATGCTGAAGAATCCAACCGCAACACCGAATCATGGGGCGAGTCCCAGTCTGGAGGATCTGGGAGGCGACAAAGATCTTTCTTCTTCGAGCAGGCTAACAACAGAAACAACAATGGTAGGAGCCGAGCCCAGATTCAGCCCGAATTCCGACCCGAGAAAACACTTGGAACCGAACCTAACGGGGGAGGTACCGGGCAGGGGTCGGATATGGCTGAGCATGTCATGCTACCTAACCATGGGAACACCAATGGACGGGGCCGAGCTGGAGTCCAGCCCGAAGTTGGGCCCGAGGGAATGCTTAGAACAAAGCCCAACAGGGGAAGATCGAGACAAGGGCCAACTGTGGCTGACCCCAGCATGCTCCCAGAAGACCGGAGACAGCCATCGGTAAATGTTAGGAGTGATAGACGATACCATCCCTACGGGTCATCCGAACGGAATCAATCCCGCAGAGAAGAATGAAACTCATTTCTATCCGCCCCAAATTTTGATGAAAGGATGACGCGATTGTTCAGAGAATGCGTCCGACGGGATCAAAGAGATCGAGGGATAGGCGCTAGGGTAACCAGCCCCTTCACCTGCAATATCGAGATTTCCATCACTCCCCGAGAATGGAAAATGCCAACAATGGAGCCTTACAAGGGAACCTCTAACACAGTCGTACACTTACAGAGATACACACAACATATGCTCATGAGCGGAGCGACAGAAGGAGTATTGTGTAAATGCTTTCCACTCTTCTTGGCCGATCTAGCTACCTCCTGGTTCTGCCATCTACCCCAAGGGTCCATCAGCTCATGGGAAATGTTGAAAAAAAAGTTCATCAGCCAATTCCGCATTCATGTGGAACAACCCAAGGACGCTTATTCCTTATCCAATATCAAACAAAAGCTCGGAGAAACAGTGCAACAATATCTAACCCGATTCAATGCCGCAGCGGGCGCAGTCCAAGATGCCGATGAGAAACTTATCCTAATGGCCCTCTGCAGCGGTATGCATCCGGATACTAAATTTGCTAGGAGATTAACGAAAGAAAAGGCAGCTATCTTACCCGATTTCTTCCATGAAGCCGGAAAATATATGAGACTTGAAGACGCTGCCATTGAAAGGTAGACATGGCAACAAACCAAGGCAGCTCATGGAACACACCCACAGTAGCAAAGGACGTTCGAAGAAATGACTCCAGAGATAGTGCTGGGGGCAAGAAGGGAGAAAAGCGTTTATATAGGCCAGGACCGAGATTTGACTCTTACACTCCTTTGAATGAAACAATCGAAAACATCTTCTTGGCCACCCAAGATGAAGTTAGATACAAGCGCCCTCCGCACAAGAAGGAATCAGATAATGCAATTAAGTCTGGAAAGTTCTGCCGCTTCCACGAATCTCATGGGCATGACACCAATGAATGCCATCATCTCCGGGACTTGATTGAAGAACACATCAGAAGGAAGAGACTAGAGCGCTATGTGAAAGGTCAGAACAGGACTTCAACTCCTGCCAATGAGAACCCAGGGCTACCCCTTCCAGAAGTAGGCGGAGGAAATCGCAACACCAACGGCTCTAGTCAAGAGAAGATAGCGGTCCTTACCATATCAGGAGGACCACACATCGCCGACGGAAGCTCGGCAGAGATGGAAAGATACGGTAAGTCACTTAGAAATGATGAAGGCTACGTTAATTCTGTTATGGAAGAACGCCACCCGAAAAGAAAAGAGAATGATGACATCACATTCAATAGGCGTGATCTAGAGGGAAGGCAGTACCCGCACATGGATCCTATGGTCATCTCTGCTTGGTTCGGTCCAGCCAAAGTTTTCCGAATTCTAGTAGACACTGGCAGCTCAGTAAATATCCTATTTAAGCATGCTTTCGACAAAATGAAGCTGTCAATGAAAGATGTGTCTCCCTGCAAAAAACCACTACATGGTTTCACGGGGAATGCGAAGATGCCCCTCGGGCAACTGGACCTCTTTGTCGAAATAGGAAGTCATCCCCGTTCCGTTGTGCGGAAACAAACATTTGTGCTGATAGAAAACCACTCGGCCTACAACGCATTTTTAGGAAGATCGGCCTTGTCTGACTTCCAAATTGTCTTGGCCCCATGGTGCCTGAAGATGAAATTTCCAATAGACAATGGAATAAGGGAGGTAGAGGGAGATCAAGACGCTGCTCGAGACTGCTATGTACTGAACTTCGCAATAACCGCGGAAAGCATAAAGGAAAGAATGCAGAGACTACTCTCTGCACAAAAAACCTGGAAGCATAACAACTAAAGAAGGCCCCTCCTCTTCGATATACCAGTGATCCTTTCAATGAACTAGACCCCAGGGACAAAGAGGAGGAGGCCACCGCCGAGCCTGCAGAGGCCATGGAATTTGTATCTGTAGACAAACACGACTCGAGTAGACTATTGAAAATCGGATCTCAGTTAAAGGCAGAATTAAAGAATCAACTCATTGATTTTCTCCGCCACAATTTGGATGACTCCTATTCGGAAATACTTACAAGATGGCATACTGCCCGACGGGCGTAACGAAGTTAAGAAAATCTTGAGGAAAGCTTTCCGCTACACAATACAAGAAGGCTTCCTCTATCGGCGCGGCTTCTCCAACCCCTTATTAAGGTGTGTCGCTGGAAGGGAAGCCAAAGAAGTCTTATCCAACATCCATCAAGGAAGTTGCGAAGATCGCACTGGAGGGCAGACTCTAGCAAAGAAGATACTCCGATATGGGTATTACTGGCCCACTTTAAACAAAGACGCCTTAGACTTCGTCAAAAGATGTGACAGATGTCAGAAATTTGCTAAGATTCCTCGACTACCAACAAATGAGATTACTCAAATGACCAGCCCTTGGCCCTTTACAGTATGGGGAATTGACTTGATTGGCGAACTGCCGATGGGCCGAGGCGGAGCCAAATATGCTATAGTGGCAGTCGACTATTTCACCAAATGGGTGGAAGTGGAACCTTTAAATAAAATATCTTCGACAAAAGTTATTAACTTCTTGATCAAAAATGTTCTATGCAGGTACGGGTTTCACTCAAAATCATATCGGACAACGGACTTCAGTTTGACAGCGAGGAGTTCGCCGACTGGTGCCGAGAGCACGGAATTCACAAAAGCTTCTCATATGTGGCTTATCCCTAGGCAAATGGGCAAGTCGAAGCTGTCAACAAAATTCTTAAAACTCTAATCAAGAAGAAGCTTGAAAAGTCAAAAGGCGCTTGGGTGGATGAACTTCCTACGGCACTTTGGGCCTACCGCACGTCTTTCAGAACATCAACAGGGCATGCTCCTTTCTCTTTGACATACGGATCGGAGGCCATGTTCCCAGTTGAAACTGTAGTGCCATCCCACCGTAGGATCCACTACAACCCAGAAGAGAACGAAGAACTCCTCCACATGTCTTTGGATCTAATCGAAGAAAGAAGAAATGATGCAGCACTCAAAGCAGCAGCTCACAAGAAAAAAGTGGCAGCACAGTACAACTCCAAAGTCAAGCATCGCAGCTTACAAGAAGGAGATCTTGTCCTCAAGCGAATCTTCCCGCGCCCCGGAGCGCTAGATCCCATCTGGGACGGACCATATGTAATTCATAAAGATCTCCACAACGGAGCTTATATTTTGTTAACATAGGACGAAGAGGTGTTCTAAAGGGCATGGAACATCCAACACCTTCGTCGATACTTTTCTTAACTTGTACTGCCCATATGAAGTGAATTAAAAAAGAAAATCAGTGGACGTAGGCATTTTCGTGCCGAACCACTTTAAAAATCTTGTCTCTTTTTAACTTGTTCCTTTATATTTTGGCCGCTCGTTAAGCTTTATCCTTTTCTGTTGAACAAATTCCTGTGTTACGACATTTCCATTCTGGACACTTCATGGCACAACCTCACCTAGACAAGACCTAACAGGTACTATACGAATCTATGCCCTCGCCAATGAGACACTTTTGCTCCAGCATCCCTCTTCTGCAGGTTAACTCATTGCTCGCGACGGCCCTCAAAGCCAACTGTAATGAGCCGATTATAAGCCACCGAGGAGGCCGAAAATAGCCTAGGCAGCTCATTACGGCGTTCGGCTCGCCGGCAACTGTGAATCGATTATAAGCCCCAACATAAGGTGTGGCCAGCCAGGGGCAGTTCACAATTGACGATCGGCACCCGCGCTAGCCGGCCACGGTAAATCGAATAATACCCACGATTACAGGCCATAATGGCCCGGGTAGTTACCGTGCGCGATCTCGGCTCCGATGTGTCTTAAGTACGGCTGTGGTAAAAAAGAAAACTCCCCGCGGAGGCGTAAGATGGGTGACAAATGTCTCCAAGACCCACAGCTAGGGAAAGTGACTACAAAACCCGTTTGCCACGAACTTAAGCACGTCGAAGGCCTTCCGTGATTGGAAGTTTTACTATTTCTTATATTTCCATTTTATTTATAAAAAATTTCCTCCTATCCTCTATAACGATCACTAAAGTACATGACACAAAATAGGAGACACTCGATAATGGGAATAAGAACTCACAGCTGGATGACAGGTCATTCAGCTGCATTCCATATTCGATTACACAAGGCATTCAAAGCTACCGTCCACAGCAAAAACTTGAAGGGCGGTACTTTCTTCTCTTGTACATAAATATGTAACTATAATTTCTACGCACATCACACTAACATTGCAAGACATGAAATTATATTTTAAGCAAAAACTTAGCGTCAAACACAATTGAATCACTAACACATGCGCAACTATATTTTATGCAACACATCAAAATAACGACATCATTCAAACACGACAAAATCAGGTTATGTTATAAAGTTACATACCAAAGATCAAGTTGTTCGTTACATAATTACAGCCTGAAAATTACATTAATGTTTTAAGACTAACATAGACAACAATGTCAAATAAGCTGAAAAATGTCCAGATCAAGCCAATGAGCCGACTGCATCGGGGCCTCGCTTCTATCCTGCTGGCCCTCCGAGGTCTACTTAACCGCCGGATCAGAGCTCCCAGCATGCTGACCAGAGGTAGTTGGCGCTTCAGAGGTCCCGCCTGTCCAATTCAGGAGAAGAATTCATTGAATGAACAATAAGCAACCAAGCTATGAAAAGGCTAAAAGGGAAGACTTACCAGCATCTGTTCCGTGATCATCATCTCCCAACTTCACACCTACCTCCTCGGCAGTGAGCAGCCGCATGCCCTCCTTCACCGCCACTTTTTCCTCCTTGGGGAACTAGGCCGTAACCACATCCATCCTGAAGGCCATACCACCCTCCTTATCCGCATCAGCCTTGGCCTCCTCCAGAGCCCGGAGATAAATCCTGCACATGATCCAGCGATAATCATCCATCCAGGATAAGTTGCCCTACTTCCAAGTACGGAAATACATATCTTGGAGCATCTCATCCATCATCCCCTCATTTTCCTCAAACTCCCTCATTCAGACCTCAGAAGCCAACAGCTTTGCAACGGCAGCATCCCTCTCCGATCGATATCGCGAGCGGTCAGCCTGAAGGGATCCTCATCGCCTCCATCTCCTCCTTCAGCTTAGCTTGAGCAAGCTCCGTGGCTTCAAGCTTCCCAGATAACTCCTCTACCCGCTCGAGATCCGCTTTCCGAACCTCGTCCACCGTTGCAATGGCCATATCGATCCGTTCCTTGCAGATGGCCTCCATTTTCCGCAGCTCGGCTCTGCTAGCCTCTTCTATGGTTTTCTTTAGCCGCCTAGAGGCAGCCTCGTGCTCAATTTCCTCCTCGGCCTTGACCAATCGGGCATGATACCCCATCAACTTCCTAGTCTCCTCAGCAATCCGGTCGATATTTGCCTTAGCTTCATCCCCCATAGTTACAATCCGAGTAGTAAGCAAATCAAGGTCTAGAGACTTGGCCTCATCAAGCACCGTTACCATAGGATTGCAAGGAAGAAGGTGCTCACCGGTAACCTCGTCAAAGGAAATATCATGAGAACCCGGATCCAGATCGGGATGACCCGCAAAGGGATTACGAGCCAAGCCGGGACGATCAATCTGAGTAATGGTAGGATTCTCAGACGGATGCGGAGAGGGTATGAACTCAGTATCCTCCCCCGTGATATCATGGATAGGCTGGGTTGGGGGCTGAGGACCAGGTGAAGGTTCGAATAAGGAGCGCCTCCTCTTTTTCTTTTGAATGTCCTCTTCAATAACTCCGAGAAGAGGATGGTAGCCGACTATGTCCCCGAAACGGTTGGTCGGAGGCTTTGGTTTAGCGGAAGCTTTGAGGAGTTTGAATTGTTTGAGGCGGTGCCGAATGTCTGATGTCTTGTCCGCCTTACCCGTTCCTGAAATAAAAACCAAGTGTTACAAACATGCATGGGACTATAATCCAAGAAACATGTGAAGTTAAAAGATGAGTCAAAAATTCACCTTGAATCGCCGAAGTTGCCCTAGCTGAAATGCTCTCGGAAGATGGACCGGCACTAGTTCCGGCCTTATCAGTTTTCTTTGGCTTCTCCACCAAGGTCGATCCTTCCTCCAACCCCTCAAAAGCCTGGCGGAAAGCATCATCTGTCCAATCTTGGATCTTCCCTGCTTGCCCAGAAGACAAAGCCCGGCGCCATCACCGCTCTGTCCTTCGCCACCATCACCACCATCACCTTCTCCATCACCTCTGCTCTCCTCCTCGTCTCTCTCCTCCTCTACATTTTCCTCCTCCGTAACATCTGGACATGTGTTAGGGGAGGGTCCATCGGATTTCTTGAGCTTCTTCCCCCCGACGACTGGAGGTATCGAGAAGGGTTTCCTCTTGCTGCTTTTCGTCGTGGCCTCTCCTTTAGCTTTCACAGCCCTCTCCTCGGCTGTGTCTCTCTGCTTGACTACAGACTGACATGGTAGAATCAAGTTGTGCTGCAAAAGAGTAGCATTCCTGATTAGGTAAGAAACCGACCTCTCCCTTCCCGAAATGGCTTCTATTTCCACAGCCATCTGAACCAGGCGATCGTTCTCCACGACCGCAAAGCCACCTGTCGCTAGCAAGAAATAAAAACACATAAGAAGAAGCATTGCAATCAGAATGGAAGTTATAAATAAGCTTCAACTTACAGCCAGAGGTGAAGCGACGGATAGAAACAGAGTCATCCTTGACAAAAAACCATTCTTTCTTGAACATGCTGAACTTCGAATATAAGTCCAGGACCGGCTTGAAGGACACGGCTGATTCCAAGCTGATGTATGGAGACCCCTTCTTGTAGCCTCTCAAGTTGTACAAATATCGGATATCCCGGTTGGAAGAGGGATGCCCGTATTTTCTCTGAAAAATGATGAATAGGCTCACCAGGATAGCGTAAGAGTTGGGTTGAAGCAGGAAAGGGGCCACCTTTAGGTAGGTGATGAAGCTGACTATCCAGGCATTGATCGGGGGAATGGCCCCACAAATAAAATGGTACCTGCTGTAAGCAAAATATCCTTCAGGAGGGTCATACGGCATAACTCCATTCCCTGGCAACACCATGTGTGCTCTATCAATCCCGAAATAACGGGATATAACATCAAGCTGCTCCTCTTTGAGGGAGCTAGGAATGCGGTCAGAAGGAGAGTTCAAGAGCTCCTGAGGGTCATATCCATCCACTAGTGATCTCGGGGTGGGTCCCTGTCGTCCCGGTCCTGGCTGGGCTGGGGGCACAACGGGGGACTCTCTTCTGTCCATAGATTTCTTTTTATCTGATCGAGTTTCCACTTTATGAGACATTTATCTGCAACACCGGAAAAACATATTGTTAGAACAAGGAGTATAGGGATATAAACAAACAAGTACATGCAGCCTGGAATCTCGTTCGCAATTCAACACATAAAAGACCGATCAGTAGTTTGAGACTAAAGTCCATTCGGCCTCGTATTTCTCAAACTCATTCGGTAGTACAAGGCTCGAATGTTCATTCGGCGGATCAAGGCACGAAGGTTCATTCGGCACTCGGAATCCCTAGGTTCATTCGGTGGTTCGAAACACGAAAGTCATTCGTCGATCACCTGATTCGGTAAACGAGAGTGATTCGGCAATTGATTGATTCGGCAGGAAATCTGGTTCGGCTATCTTAGTAGGTAAGGAATCACGGAAGCATAAGTCCCGTACTTATAGAAGAGCGTAGGGAGACCGGACCAAACGGTTCGGCGCTTAGGACCGAATGAAGCTATCCAAACCGCGAGAAAACAAAGCATGCCATATGCATGCACATGCCCTACTTTGGGGGGCAAGTGTTGGGTGTGTTTCAACCATGCTCCTACCACCGAACCAATGTCTCACCGAACCAGCTCCTTCCCATGTCTGCCGAAGCAAAGCCACTCCACGTACCGCCGAACCACTCACCACCGGACCACCTACCACCGGTCCAATTCCTCTCGCCACCGAACCAAGTCCCCATACCACTCACTACCGAACCACCTGCTGCCAAACCCCCTGCTACCGAACCAACCTACTTCCAATGTCTCACCGAACCAACCTACTTCCAATACCCAGCCGAACCAATCTCAACCCTCTACAACCGGACCAAGTCCACACCAACTCTCCACCAAACCAAGGCCTTGCCGAACCAACTTTGCCAGGCCAGATTGCATCTGCCCAGGCCCACCAGCTGCTATATACATCCAGGACCCCTGCCTCCAGCCTCACTCTATAAATAGAGGGGCAGGGGTGCAATAATGAGAGACAAGTTGGAGAGCTCAAGCACGGATAGAACTTTCAAACAACTTTCAGATACTTGTAATCAAAGATTTGTACTTGTAATCTAAACAGAAAAGGAGAATAACATATAAAGTGGACGTAGGCACATTCTGGCCGAACCACTATAAATCTGTGTCTTTTACAGTTTAGTCCATCTATTTTATATATTTGCATAAATCACCCAAATCATTAAGAACAACATATAATCAACTAAATCATACGAATTGGAGGTGTTTGCCCATTTTTTGTGCAAACAGAACACATCACTTAGAATGCTCATCGTCCACCTGACGATGTTCTGAAAGCATTCAACCCATACAAGTTCGTTCCAGGTTCGAACGAAACCGAAGGCATTACCTCGTTACACTCATTTTGGAATCACCCTCAGAGTTAACGACGATAACCCTTGCACTCTGAATCTTCATCTTCACTTGAGATTCACGACGTATCATTAATTTAGATCGATGTGGTTTTCGGATATCCAAATATGGAAACCCGATCCCGGTCTCATCGAAATCCAAATCGCCATCTTTTAGGTCCAAGTTGTTTTAAAGTTTAAAATAATTCAATTATCTATATACACACAGATAGATAACTCACAAATCACAATTGATAATCAACATTATCATTATAAACAGGTAATCCACATTATCATTATAAACAGATAATCCATATCATCATCAAAATAGATAATCCATATCACAATGCAACCAAAGCATTTATACCACACAACATCACCTATCTCATTTCTGAGATCACAACCATTCAAGGCAATCAATATCACCTATTCATACATAAGCAATGATTTACTTAATCACAATATAATTAATTTAAAATGAATTAAATTAATTACCTCCATCTCTAATTAATTTAAAGTGAATTAAATTAATTACTTCATCTTTAATTAATTTAAAATAAATTAAATTAATTACTTCATCAATATAAATCTTGCTTACTTAACCATTTAATTGATTACAATCAATTAATTAATCATTCAAAATTAATCACCTTAATTAATCACCCTTGATTAATTATCCTTAATTAAAATCATGTAATTATCCTTAATTAATTTCACAAATTAATTATTTTTAACCAAAAACAGTAATTAACCTTTAATTACTTCAATTAATTAATTGTAATTAATTACATTAATCCTTAGTTAATAACATTAATTAATTACCCTTAAACACTTGTCATTGATTAATTAATCACAATTAATCAACTTTAATTATATCATTAATTGTATTAATTAATGATCCTTAATTATAGTTAATAAATTATCCTCTTAAATTAATTACCTTAAGTAATTAACCCATAATTATTAACCCTTCTTGATTAACCATATTCAGTAATTAACTAATTTAATTACTTTATTAAAACAAATTAATTATTCCTTAATTAATTTCTTAATTAATCCCTTGATTAATTACTAAGTAATTTAATTCAAATTACTTACATTATTAAACATCTTCCATTAATTACAACCTGTAATTATCAATCAATTACTTTACTAAGTAATTTCTAATCCCTTACTTACATAAGTAATTATCATTATAACATCAAGTGTTTAAAATTAATTAAACTTAATTAATCAATTTAAACAATCACATTTAACAAAATTAATTACCTTAAGTAATTAATTTCTTAATTACTTCATTAAGTAATTATACTCAACAATTCACAAATGATTATTATTAAATTAATTAATCTAATTAATTTTTAAAAATTAACCACACTAATTAATTATTAAATAATCCTGGTTAATGACCTTCATTAACCATTCTTTAATTATTTTCATTAAGTAATTAACTTATATTAACCATTATTAATTACAAATTAAATTATCTTCAATTATTCATTAATTAATCCCTAATTATTTAATTAATTAAGTATTAACTGTAACTAAATAAATCCTTAATTATTTGGTTAATTAACCATGATTAAAACTTAATTACTTAATTAATAATTCTTTAATCATTAATTAAATTATCTAATTAATGATCTTAATTACAAATTGACTAACCCTTAATCAATTAATTTATCCCAAATCAATCAATTAATTAAATTAACTAATTATTCCTTAATTACTCATTAATTAAATTAATTTCAAAACATTAATCTTAATTAATTTTTAAGATAAAACATTCCTTAATTATTTAAATTGTCATTCACAAATTTATTTGCAAAAAAATTACTTTTGAACTTACTTTAAAATTTCATTTCAAATATAAAATTTAAAATGAATATAATTTAAACTTAATCGAAGTTTAAACAATTTAAAACTTTTTAAAATTATAAGACAAACAAGTGCTTGTCTTAATAAAGAAATTCATAAGAGTTTAAAACTAAATTTATTTCAAAATTCAATAATTTAAATTTACATTTTGTTTAAATCTTTCAAATTTAAAAACTTCTTTTAATTTCAAAACTGAAGTTCATATTTAATTTTTTTGATTTCCATATTTAAACCTTACTTTAAAACTTACTCATATATGTGGAACAAACCATCCTACTGCTTCGAGCAATCTCAAGCAACTTCCCCTGTTGCCAAAACTTACCCAAACTTCATCAGTCACACCTCATCACCGTGCATATGCACGGCGACTCCGGCCACCATTGGTCATCGTTGATGATCGCTACACATCTGGAACCGTCACTACAACCCACCACGAACATCAAATTCAAGACAAACCTCCAGAAAACAAAAATGACAACCAAATTCCAAAACCTGGAAACATAAACAGGTTTCCCTTCAAACCTGTCAACACCAAACTCTTGCCACTTCGACCACCTGAAGGTCAACCCCTCCGGCCTCGACTTCATCCACGACCCAACTATCAATCTCCAAAAGACCATAGCACTCGATCAACCCCTCAAACCGAAATGATCGATTCTTCAAACCCATTAAAAACTAGTGTTTTAAAAAGGAAAACATTACCGCAACTTCCACATTGATTTCCATCACCAATTATGATTTTTCCTAGCTTCTCCTAACCCTCCTCCATCACCTAGAAGAACCCCGAGACTCCACTATTCAAAGATCACCAGAATTGCTAAAAGTTTATTTTTAGTTCAACACAAAACTGCACCTTCATCCCTTTTCTAAAAACAATGATTCTTAATTTAAAAATCATGTTATAGTTAATGCTTTTGATCTATAATACTGAATTACTAATTTACACTGTTTGAATTTTGGTTAAAATCAACATGCACTGCTATCTTTATGTTTCCAGAGACAACAAACTTATATTTTAACTTACTTAAAATTTTAAATATTAACTTAAGATAATCAAACAACTTTACTTTATAAATTTCATAATATCAGAAAACTAATTAAAAGATAGGTATTTTAATAAAATTTTGTACCTGGAAAATCAAATAGAACAGGCAAATAAGACAGCATGCACACAATACATTTTCACATCAGACTTTTATCAATACACAAACAATACTTATTTATATCAAAACATACTACCATGCAACCTAATTAATAATTTAAGATTTAAAATTTACTCACAGTTTTAAAGGAAAGCAGAGCCTGTGATTGAAAGGCTTTAGAAATTGAGTTGCTGAAAACAAAATGTCCTTGCTTCAGAATTTTCTTTGAAGACAGTCTTTTTATACTTTGAATCCTTAAGTTGCTTTTTGCTTGATTTAACACTGCAGCATGCTTCCAGATTGCAGAGAAAAATTATGCAGATTTGCCTTTTTGATTTCAGGTGGCATGCACAATTCATTTTCCAGATTGAAAATAAAAGTGATGCAGACTTTTTGATATGAGGAATTTGTAACAGATTTGGTTTTGAAAATGGAAAATGCATGATTTTTGAAGATGCAGGCTACAGATATGTACAGGTATTTTTGAAAATGCAGGTTTGATTTTGAAGAGGACTTACTGATTTTTGATAATAAGGAGTTTACTGATTTTTGATAATGAGGAGTTTTGAAGTTCTCTTTTGATTAAGAAATAAGAAAAAGGGATAGGAATGAAAGAATGTGTTCTTATATAGGTTAATTTCAGATTTTCTTAAATAAAAGAAAAAATGATTTTAAAAGAGGCCACTTGTACAAATTTTTAACATTTTTCAAATGAAATGTTTATCTTATAACATTTGTTATAAAAGGCTTAAGAATACAACACTTGTCCTATTTAAAGTGATTAGTATTTAATTTACAAGTTAATATATATGTTAAGCCTAATTAATTTGTTAATTAGTATTTAATATGTATATAAATTTTTAAAAGAAATAAAAACAAATTTTACTTATAAATAAAGCTTATGCATATAAAAATTAAAACAATTAAAAATATATACTTTGGATTTATATTCAAATTTTAAATCAAATTCAAAAATATAATATTTAAAAACAAGTTATATATATATATATATTAAATTTGAAATAACAAATGCTATTTTTATTCAAAATCTATTTATAAAGACAATACACTATTAATATTATTTTAAGAAATATCTCATTATTAAATTAAAATAATTATAAAAGAAATTTTGTCTTTATCAATGAATTACCTATTTTATTAAGCTATAAACCTTTTTGTTAATTCAATTAAATCTTAAAACTCAAGCCAAAACTATTTTAAACATTTTGAACATCTTTCTAAACAATTTAAAATCATATACTTATTTACTAAATAGCTTTGAAAAACTTAATATTAAATTAAATCAAAATTTCCAATTATTAATGTATATATTAGAATTTTAAAACAAGATTCATTTATTAAATCCAAACCAAGATTTATTTATTTAATAACTTTGAAAAGCTTTATATTAAATAAAAACAAATTTTCAAATTATTAAAATATTGGAATTAGAAAAATATGCTTTATTTATTAAAAATAAAACCAAGCTAATCTATTTAAAATATAAACCATATATTTATATCAAAAATAGAAACCAATTTATTATTTTTAAAAGATAAAATAACCAATTAAATATTTATTGAAGAAGATTATTAAATCAATTTGAATTATTATTAACAAAATTATCGGTATCAAATTAATTTTTAATACAGATTATTAAATTGATATTGTCAAAAATTCTGGGATGTTACAACGGACTCGAGTATAAACGATTAAAAAATCCATGTCCCCGGAGTGCGGTCTGGAGTACTCTAAGTCCTCGGAGCATGGACTCGAGTATAAACGGTTTAAAATATCCAAGTCCCCGGAGTGCGGACTGGAGTACTCTAAGTCCCTGTAGCGCGAACTCGATTATAAATGACTTAAAATCTCCGAGTCCTCGGAGTGCGGACTGGAGTGCTCTAAGTCCCCGAAGCGTGGACTCGAGTATAAACGACTTAAAATCTCCAAGTCCCTGGAGTGCGGACTGGAGTACTCTAGGTCCACGAAGCGCGAACTTAAGTACAAACGATTTAAATGACCAGGTCCACTGAAGACGGACTGGATATAAATGACTTGAAGACATCGATCCTTCAGCGTGCGTATTAGAAAATATTCTAAGTGCTTAGGGAACGGAAGAAAAAACGGATAGTTCTCAAAAAAATTCCGAGCTATATGAAGATGCACCAAGAGGTCTATTATATCCACAATAGCTTGGATTTGAACCACAATCACAAAGAAAATTGAACGATAAAAGCCATGGAAAGACAGAAAAACTAAGTTTTATTCATCAAAGATAAGTTTCCATTACAACTCCTTTGAAGCTCGGAATCAAAAGTTTATTTACACAAACTAAGAAAACAAAAGTACTTGCCTAATCTAAACCGACTCTCGTTGAACGAGAGTAATGATTACTTCTTGTGCTTCTTTGCCTTCTTCACCTCCGTTGTCTTCTCAGATGACTCCTCTCCTCTGCGTTTACCCTTGGTACCCTTCTTTGATAGAGGAGTGACAGCCGTAGAAGTATGAGGGACATCCATGGGTTTAGACCTGCCAGGGAGAATATCTTCAGTGGCTTATTCAAAGGATCGTCGGGGTCCACGGTTTGAGGTTCGACCTTAACCTTGGTCGTTCCTCTCTTCTCCTTCTCCAGCCGCTCCTTCATACTCAGCTCAGATGTGTGTTCGGAGGCGCCTGTGGTCTCTACTTCGTAACTCTCCTCGATGGTAGAAGAAGTCTCAGATTTGTCTTCATCTAGCGCCCCAATCACTTGAGCATCTGGTCCGGGAGCTTCTCCTGCCTGACTGGCCTCACCTACATTTTCCTCCGCCTTCTTGGCGACATCGCTCCTCGGAGTGGGCCCGGGATCAGAATGACCTGCGCGAAAGCATGAAAAACAAGCATTAGAATATAGTTCTTCCTAAAGAATGATGACATTTGAAATCTTAAAGTGAAGAGTTATCTACCAGGTTCTGGCAGGCTCTCAGCCGTCAAGGGGGTCTCACCCTCCAGAATGGGAGACGGAATATGGACGCCAAGGCCGGGGTCCTTCGGGTTGTAACCAATATGCAGCTCAAATGGATCGAGTATCGGTCGATCGAGTAGGCGCATGAGCTGGAGGCGCGGCCCCGGATGGACCAGTAATAACTTCTTTCCCTTTCTTTGAGGGGGAACCTTTTCCTTATATAGTTTTAGCTACAGACAAGTCCGAAGGCTCGTTTCCCTTGAGATATTCTTTTATCAATGCCCCCTCATCAATCTCTTCGGTGCCATGCTCGGCCTTTCTGATTTCTATCAAAGCCTCCCATGCCTCGGCTAGAGATTCAAGATAACCTTCGCCCAAGAAAGTCAAGTCTCGATGCATGAGAACTCGGGCGTTGAACTGAGTGATTAGCAGGTCAAACATATTTTTGACCTCCTCCCCGCCTTCTTCTCTAGCCGCCTCAAGATGCGAGTCGATATTGATGGACGCTATCCTTTCGCCCTCTTCATAGGCCTCACTCTTTAACGCCTCAACCCTGGAAATCTTGCCCTCAAGTTTTTCTTTCAAAAGTCGAGTGGCAACGATCTCGTCACAGTATCGTTGTGACTCCTCTTGGGCGGCCACTTTCTCTTCGCTCTCCCTGCGAAGCTGCTCCTCAAGCTCCTTGACTCGGAGGCTGAGCGCGTCCCTCTCCTTTTGAACGGAGTCCTTCTCTAGAGCCAAAGCCCCACATCGTTGAACCGCTTCGTCAAGTTCTTTCTTATGAGTTGACTCCAGACGAGTAACGGCCTCAGCAGTGTCCTTAGCTCTCTGATGGGCGACCTCGAGCTCAGACTTGTAAGTGGTCGTTTCTTCATCCCGAGCTTTAATGATATCCTTGTCATGGATAGCCTCAAGCTTCAGGTGGTCGATTTCATACTGGCGCTCCATGGAAACTTTAGAAAGTTTTTCGGCTAGATGAACAAACGTGTCATGTTGAACATAGACGTCATTCGTACAAGCAAGGGCACTCTGCTTGGCATGTCTGGGAATAGGGTGAATCGCCGGAAGGAATTTCAGGCCATCGAGGCACATTTTTGGAAATTTATCTTTAAGCTCGGCCAGCCTCTCCGATACTGTTGGGTCAGTTGCAGGAGTGGGGGGAGACGGCTTTGAAAGTTCGCCCCTCCTGTAAGAATCTCGGGACTGTCGAGTGGAAGAGGAGTCAGAGTGTTGGTCCCAGGGAGCATCAGATTGCGACCTTTTATTGCCGCGCTTGTCTTTACTTTGGTCCGTGTGAGAAGAGGTATCCTGGTGGTATTTTGGCTGATAATAAGTTTTTCTCCGAGATGACGAGTCCCGAGAATGATAGTCTTTATCGCCGTCACCATCCCTATCTCGACTTCTTCCGAAACCCGAGTCCCGTCCAGAGTGGTGAAGAACAGACGAGCCACGAAGGCGATCGAATCCATGTGAACGCCCCATACCACATGTACAGAATTCAAATAACAGCGAATTAGCAAAGAGTAGTGTGACGACAAAAGTATAAGCAAAAAATTGAAGTGCAAGTGTTCGTGTGTGTCCTAGTGTTTCCCCCCAACGGACAAGTCGCTTTGCTAATAGGAGTTTTCTCTCCCTGACTCTGGGTTGGAGCACCCGCGTCGTCTCTAATGGGCGAATGAAGTTTGAATGCCTCCGGATCGTCAAAGTCATAATTGGGCAGATTATCCGGAATAGAGAGGTTCGATAAGCCCTTTAAAGAACTTTCTACGTGCTGCGAAGAAGCCTCTTTCTCCGTCGGGATAAGCGAAACTTTTGAAGTTCCGCCAACCTTCTCCTTTCTGATTTTGTACGTCAGTCCCTTTTTCCTTTGTGAAGGAGAAGATGACGTTTCGATATCGTGCACTTCAACTATAGGATCTTCGGCAGGACCCAAATTCTCACCTTGTGCTTCGGGTGTTTCACCCTCCTTGATTTCCCCCTCTTCTTGTACATCAGGGGTGTTGCGTGTTGACTACTCAGCTAATTTTTTCCCTTTGCCGGAGACCGGCCTGGGTACAGTAACGCCTTCGGGAAGACTTACCCGGCGACCTTCTGGTAACAATCCGAACTTCAATAGTGAATCATTTGAGATAAGGGTTCGGATGTCTCGTTCTTTGACGGTAATAGCTCTAATAGCTTCAACGGCCTCAGAATACCGTCGAGACGTGGATTGATACCTGAGAAGATGAAACAAGAGTTAGCATAGGCATAGATTCGGCCAAAACATGAGTATCGTTCCAAGAAGAAGACTTACTTCCTTCGACCCATCTCCTCGCGAAACCCGTGGGGCAACGCACATAGAACCATTCCTGTTTGTACAGGGAAAACTTGCTCCACGCCCCGGTTAAAATTTGGCATTTGTGATTGGCTCGAGGAACACAAAGGAGGGGCTATCTTTCTGCTTCTTGATCATATAAATATATCTGATGTCTCCATGAGTGGGAGGCCTAAAGAAGACGGTCATGAAGAGTAGGTAAGTGCCGTAGATGAAGGCGTGACCGTTTGGGTGCAACTGCGACGTGGGCGATGTCGATGTATTGCAGCACATCCCGAAGAAACAAATTGAATGGTGGCACACTTCCAACCCAGCACATGAATTTATTGCACGCTGTGTATCCGACTAGGGGCAAGTGTGGTCGGTCGTGTCCCGATGGAACCAGCACGTCGTCAAAAGGTATTCCATGGATGGAGCATATTTGCCGGAGCGTAACTTCATTGATTTTTGAAGCCTGTGAATCGACAGGGTTGTCCAAGAAGATCGATGCCTCCACGGCATCGGGGGCTAAGTTATGTGCAGGGGAAGTTGATGGATTTGAGACATCTACGACTTCCTGTCGAGAGGATGGCCCTGGTCTGTCAGAAATCATGGCGGAGCTGGATTTTTTCGACATCTTCAATAAATAGTGAATTTGGCTAAGCACCTGTGTGAACTATACTTGAAAAATGTTCGACGTTAGAATCAACAACACAAATATTCCCCCCCAAGTGGTGTGTGAACTACTGCGATCAATCGTACAAAAGCATTGAAAACTTGAAAGTCACATGATTAGTAATATAAAATTGAACTTCGAATCGTCGACTTCGAAGACCGTCATCGCTGACCGTCTCCAAAAGCCTGCCTTATGGTGCTTATAATTTCGGATTCAGAAAATATTGGAGGAAGTTATCCGTTTATGTCAATTTAAGTCCAGATTTATGTCTACTGAAACTAGGAAGTTTATAGTTTGGATCAGTTCGATATGCTAATATGCTAGAGTTCTTGTCCTTGTTTTGTTATATGATTATGCAAGGCAATTGATCGTTCGGCCTTGGTATGGTCCGGCATCTATGTTTGATCGGCCTTGGTATGGTTCGGCATCTGTGTTTGTTCGGCTTTGGTATGGTTCCACATCTATGTTTGATCGGCCTTGGTATGGTTCGGTATCTATGTTTGGTCGGCCTTGGTATGGTTCGACATCTATGTTTGTTCGGCCTTGATATGGTTCGGCATTTATGTTTGTTCGGCCTAGCTGTCGTTCGGCCAAGCTACCATTCGGCCTGAAATTTGTTCGGCCAAAGTTTCGTTCGGCCTAACTATCGCTCAAACTAGTTAGCGCTCCACAAAGTATCGTTCGGCCAGGATTCTGTTCAGCCGAAACAACATTCGACATCCTGCCCAATTCACACTTCCTACCTAACCCACCGTTCCATTGCTCGGCATGTGGCGAGCCATGACGAACCAAAGCTACGCCGAGCCCCAACGTTCGGCACTCCGTCATCATTCGGCAAGTCATGCCAGAACATACTGTCCAACATTCTAACCATCTCCTACTCCTCTTTTACTCTTTTTTCCCCAATCTCTGGCACAAGGAAACCGTGCCGAACCACAATACATCTCTCCCTCGTACGCTCGTCTCTAGTCATCCTCCTTTCCTCCTCATCATTTAACTCTAGAAACCCTAAGAATATCCTAATCAAGGCCCTACCCTATCCTATCGCCTGAGGACTCGGGCATAAAAAACTCCTCTAATTATGAAAAGGACTTTGATGGAAGGATCGATACCTAATTAGTAGATCGAGCCTTGGAAAGGATTGTAAGGCTGTTAGAATCTGATAACAGGAGGGGTTCGCAAGTTCAAGATCGCAGAAGTAAAAGTAGAAAAAGGGAAAGAAGGAGGGGGCCAGGTTTTATAGGGGAGAAGAAGAAGTTGAAACGACGATAACCGGTCAAAGCCACATCGTTCGGCATCAGCTTGGTCGGCATACGAGGGATGTTCGGCTTTGGCTATATCGTTCGGCCTCGGCTACACTGTTCGGCACACACCGCCACAACTGGTATTCACAAGAGAGCAATCCCCAAGAGTGATGGGCCAAGGTTCAAAGCGGAGCATGGGGGATACGTAATCCAAAGTGTACTACGATCGGTCACGTAATACACTCTGGGGCAAGTGTTTCCTGGAGATTTGACCAGACAACTTAGTACTCAGCCTCCCTATCGATCGGTCAAACTGGATCGTTTGGCATCACTTTACGGCCGGCATCCAAGAAGTACTCAGCATCCAAGTTCGGTCAGCATCGATGAACGTTCGGCATAACAAGGCCGTTCGGCACGAGTGCCTCATTCGACCTCGAGGAACGCTCGACATAAGATCGTCCGGCAACCAAAGATTGCTCGACCTCCCGAGTACGTTCGGCCAAAGAAGAATGCTCGGCATAAGATTATACGGCAACCAAATATTGCTCGACCTCCTGAGTATGTTCGGCCAAAGACATCGTTCGGCCAAGGGATGTTCGGCATCCGTGAACGCTTGGCCTAAAGGTTACGTCCAGCTCCTGGAGCATTCGGCATTCACACTCCACTCTGCATTCCTGGACCGCTCGACATTCCAGCCTCGTTCGGCCTACACCCCTCACTCAACACCACATCCCATCTGGCACACATCTCGTTCGGCCATCACCTACCATCCGTCATCCAGAATCGTTCGGCGCTAATGGGTGTTCGGCATGAAGAGCGTCCGGCCTCATGTTATTTGGCATAAGGATGGAGGTTCGGCACTTGGTAATTCAGCGTGTTTGGGTCGGCACATAGGGCTTATTCCATTTGGACCGAGATATTCAGATACCAGGCCCACCAGGGAGTCCAACCCATTTTCGTCTATAAATAGAGGGGCAGGGGCACAATAAAGGGAGAGAATTTTGGAGAACACTGGGGAAACTCTGCCGCATTCAACCCTCATTCCAGACTTAAGCTTTTTATTCAGCAATTGTATTCAAGTACTTAGAAACGGATTATATCTGTAATCAAGTATCAAAGAAAGAAATAAAGATCAACTTCAAAGTGGACGTAGGCTACTACGCCGAACCACTATAAATTTGGTGTTCTTACTTTCTGCATTTAAATTTACATTCTCTTCTAAGTTTTAATTTGCTTTCTTCATTAATCTCTCTACACAATCTTTATAAGGGTGTTAGTGAGAAATTTTGGTGCTAACAGGAATTATATATATATTATTATCATCATTCACATCATCTTTCATTTCTAACCATCAGGCACCTTATTTTCTATTCTAGCCCACTCTACAGCACCTTACATGGTTTACCACCTCGTTCCTTTTAAAACAAGCTTCTCCTTTCTTTATTTTAAAACAAAGCACAATGCAATGAGAGAAAAAAAGTTCATCTTCAAAAAATCATTATCTTCAAATATACTCAATAAAAAAAATTTGAAGCCAGTTTCAAAAATCAAGATTTGTGAAGTACTTCGATCTGGTATAACTTCATGGGTTGCGATCGAGATTTGAGTTGCTTGACAGTTGAGACGCATGGCAGTTTGGGCTAGGGCTTGGGATATCGAACGACGGAGTACTCGATGTGGTAAATGAAGGTCATTTTTGGGTTTAGCAATTGAAATAGCAGCTACAGTCGAATTTTAAAGGAGTTTGGCCACCATTTGTGTCGTACGTGCACTGTGCACAGCCATTGGGTAAGTGTTAGTCACGTTTTCCTGGAATCTTGAGGCGAGATGACGTGATAACTAGATCATGGAGTTTTGGTCGAGAAGTTTGCAGCATCGATCAAATTCAAAAATAGTTGAGGGATGAAGGATGTTGGATTGTGTCAGGGATGTCGTATACGTATCAGTAAAAAGGAAATAGAAGAGAGGAAGGAAGAGGAAAGGAGGGGGGAAGGAGTTGGGCTGGCCTGTTGAAAAAAAATGGAGGAGTGGGCTTGCGGTTGTCTTCTTAGGCCGGGTTGCGGGTTGTGTAAATTAGGTGAAGGGGAAATGTTAATTTATATGATTTATTTTCTAAAAGTTTATCGTCAACTTGAAAATTTAATAAATTATTCATTTTAGGTCCGAAGCCAACACATTCAGTGGCGTTGTGTTCGTATTAATGAGATCTTTGCTACAGAATCAAATTGGTTGAATTTAAAGCTTGCTGAAATTTTTAGTTAAATTCGAATGCGTTCAAATTTAATTGGAACCAGAACGCGAAAGCGATGGCTACAATCAAGGTGAGTATTTTTAATGCTCATGACGTACTATAATATTTTTATGTTCATTAAAATTGAATCATGAAGTTATTTAATTTTATTGACTGTTGTTTCATTGAAATTGACATATGAATTGACTGTAGGTATTAAATTGACGGTTAAATTAAATTGGAATTTAATTGCTTGTAGATTACCTCATATTGATAACTATGAAATTATTATGAATTATTTGCCGATTCAGATGTTAATTTTGATGGATGCTGTTGATTGATGTTTTGGATGATTTGGATGTTTATTTATTTTGATATATCATATTATCATCCTGTATATTATGTACAGTATATAAAACTATAAATCAAATTATTTCAAATAAAGTAAGAAATAGGTTGAAATGATATATACCTATTCCTTTTATTTGGATTGAAATGATATATATCCATCCCTTGAATAAAAATAAAAATAACCGATTCACTTGGCCATAGGATAGAAAATTATATATGGACACTGGGTTGGTTAAATTAAATGATTTTAAAATTTTAGCTTGAAATTATTTGAATGATTTGATTTTAATAAATTTAAAACTCGAATTTGTGGAAATCAAACTATTTTCGAACTTGAGCTCAAAATGTTGAAATTTAGGTTGATAATAGGGATTTTTTAAATAAATAAAGTTGAGATTTTGAAGTTATAATCGAAATATGATTTAAATTTCAAAAATTGATTTGATTTAAAAGGTTGGATTTTTATTCAAACTTTGAATATACTAAGTAAAAGTGATGTAAAATGATATTTCGAAATTAAGCTCGGTATTGAATTATATTTTAAAATTTGGATTTTAAATTGGGTATTGAAGGTAAATTTGATTTAACCGTTTTGAATCAATATTTTGAAAATCAAACTTGGAACTGATATAAATCGAAATGACTTAAATTTGGGAATTGTGTTGAAATTAACTTAGAATTGGAATTAATTTGGAATTGGAATTGATTTAGAATTGAAATTGAAATTAATTTGGAATTGGAAATGAATTTAAATTGGAATTTAAAGTGAAATTAATTTGGAAATGAACTAAAATTCGATTTGAAATCGGAATTGAATCAATTAAATCGAAATGGAAATTGAAAATGATTTGAACTGGGAAATTTGGAATTGAATCAAAGTTTGACTTTGAAACTATTTTTAAATAAATTATGTTAGCATAAACTATTAAAAATCTATCTTTTTAAGTATTCAAATTATTTTGATTTTCCAAACTATTTTACCAATATAAACCATTTTCAATACTCAAACTATTTTCTATTAGACTAGTTTGACTATTTAACCGTTTAAAACTATTTTCTAAAAAAATTCAAACTGGTCAAAAGGGTAGAATGTTTATATTTAAATCTTGGATTAAATACGAATTAGGTTAAAATGTAGTTATAACCTAAATTGAAATTCGAAACAATTTTGGAAGCGAAATCGGGATATTAAGGAGAAAATGATTTTGAAATGAAATGGTATACTTTGAGTAAATATGATGATTTCGAAATGGATATGATTTTGAAGCGAATATGATATTTTGATATCAAGTATGAATCGTTTTCTAATTTAAAAATACCAATAGGTGTGCAAAACGACGTTTGGTTGTTAAGGAGACCGGGGTCTTTTATTGGCATACTCTCTGTCAATATTGGAACCACTTTAACAACTGTGTACGTGGAGTGACGGTCCACAATGAAGTGGTTGGATTTGGCGTACATTTTCTGGATTTGAAGAAAGAGAATGATGATGGATTGGTCTGACACTTATGTCAATTTGAAATGACTAGAACCGGACCCGTACCGGTCAATGAGGCTAGCTACCTCTAGCGGACACACTTCTTCGTATTTCCATCATTTACATTATGATTGATCGGTGCGCACCTTTTGATTTTGGGACTGTTGGACACGATGTGCCGTTAGGGGTTATCACCAGCCGGGAAGGGTAAACTGGTAGTATCCTACCTTAGGCATTGCCTCATGTGGCTTGTCATACTTTTATCCTTATACGAGACCCCTACGATTTTGGTTTAGTGTTGTCGTATCACGGCGCATCACTGACTAACGACGTGCTACTAGTGGTGTCAAATGTAAACTGTGCGCCAATGCTTAAAAACGTGTTAAGGGGGATTAATGTAAAGCCTTAACTCTAAGAAAAATATTTATTTTATAGATTAGACATTACATACATAGCGTATTCTACTACATACAAATATTCTGACGGATCCTTACGAGATGGAAAATCTCGTAACATCTCTTGAGTTATTGCACGCACGTTATACACCAGATAGGCGATGTGAAATCCCGTAAACATATTTGATGGCATGGCACTCATGTTATATGCGATATTGATTTGACTCACATAAGAATATTTTAGTCCCGACTCGAGTATTTTGTCTTTCCATTACACTCGGGCCAGTGTTGAGTTTTTCAGCTTATTGAAGATTTATTCTGGAGGATGAAGACTAAGATTTGGTATATTATTACTATTAGTATTCCTGCATCATGTTGTCTGCTGCATTATTTATTCATCCCTAATGTATATATATAATTCTGATGAATGTTGTATGGATTATAATCAAATGTATAGTAAATTGATTCATGAACTGTTTATTTGATTATTATATTTTATCATTCCGCTATGAGATTCTGTGTTTGTTTTCTTCTTCTTTTCTTATTTTTCTTAATTAAATCCATTGATTATTTAATTTGTGGATTGTTTAAATTGGACATATGTGGATTGTTGTCAATTTAAACCTTCCATGATGTGGGTCGTTACATAATACATTATTGGACATCCGATGCATGGGATCACTCCTATCTTTTTAATGAATTGCGTATCAACGATTCTTCTTTTACGGCATCATTCAAGGTAATGTACTCAGCCTCCATGGTTGAATCCACCACAACTTCTTGCTTGAAACTTTCCAACTTACGACACCTCCGTTGAAGGTAAATACAAATCTCGAAACTAATTTACTATCATCAACACACTTTACAAATTTGAGTCTAATTACCTATTCATAAGGAGGTCATTGTTTACATATATTGGAAACAAATCCTTAGTATTTCTTAAATACTTTAAGGTGACTTTAACCATTGCCTAATGACTTTCGCCTTGATTGGATTGATATCTACAACCTACACTTAATGCAAAAGCAATATTTGGCCTCGTACATAACATAACATACATGATGGATCATGTTACCGAAGAATAAGGAATTATAATTATATGCTTTCTCTCCTCATCTATGATTGGGAGTGTTTTAAAAAATAATTCCATATAACACTAGAATGCTTGGAATTTTCCATACTCAATCGCTTTAGTATGGTGTCTATGTACATTGATTGGGCCAATATCAATATCCTTTCAGATCAATTTCTAAATCTTTTTATCTGATAGATTTAACGGTGTGCCCGATGAGTTGTTATTTCAATAGTTATATAACTTAAATTTTAGATTAGAATTTTATTCAAAATAATATCTGATTTTTGTTTTGTTTCCTGTTATATGTATTGTTATATTATGATATAAATAATGATATGAATACATTGAACACATATGCCAATATATATATATATATATATATATATAACCCTTAGGAAAACTATTTTACCTATCGTAGTTGCGAATGTGTTCGTAACCATGAGCTTTGAATCGATATTTAGATACTTATCCCTACCTCGTAAATCCATAATGAGAATAGGATATCGATATATCTATTAAGCTTAGTGTATGTAATGATGTCCATTCAATGGACTGTGAAATACTCTGGACCATTGGGGATACTAAGGGATTATGCACTTATGATTTGGAACAATCAAAAAATGACTCAACAAGATTCTTCTGTAGGTTAATACAATTAAGTCAAAATGAAAGATCTTACGTAACGACATGCATCAGTTTTCAGACTTAAATGTATCATTGATCTTAAGTAGCTAGGTTATGCTTTAATTATTGGTCAAGTACATGACATCACGATCCTATTATGACGATGGTTAGGTACACGTTAAACTATTTGAAGTGAAACACTACTCAAGAGAAAATTCATCTCCTTTGTTATAGAAGGTTAGTATCAATGTTATTGGCGGTCAACTTAAAGTCAAAATCTTGGATCAAGGTAAAACGATTAATCGAAAAATGTTATTGGATTGAACCAAGACAATCAAGTGGTCTATGCAATTAACAATGAATATTATTAGAGTTTTTTACCATTGACCAAACTCTAGATATCTAAGTGAAATAGTGATGACGAAAATAAAATGTGCATAAAATACTGTTATAAGTTCTAACTTAATAAAAAATAGAAATTGGATTTTGCCTAAATGATATATAACAGCTGGAATTATGCCCAATACCATACTTTAGCAAGTTCAATAGGCTCTAGTATTTAAACCATTTAAATATAATCGAGAATCGAGTTCATACAAGGGAGTTAACACAACCAAGCTATTAGTTAATTTCCGAGTTCGACCAATTTAAAACTAATTTATAAATATCATAAATTAACAATAAAATTAATATAATAAAAATTTTGTATTGATTTTCTATAGCGTTTCAGTTATCTATTCGAGGCCCTAAAATTAATTAAAATAATATACAATTGTCATACATTAATTTTAAATCTACGGACTTAAATAATTAATGAAATAATTGATACATAGTATATTAATTAGGCCTTGCACCATGGAAGCCCGGTAAAGGGTATGAAAGGCCATACAAGGAGGCGTAAGGGAGAAATTTAACTTAATCTATGGGTCTAGATGATAGTTGAATTCAAAAGAGAGAAAGGTGGAAGTTATTATTTATTATGGTAGCTATAAATTGCTCTATCTTCTCCTATTCAAACAACATAAAATTTTATTACCCTAGCCTCCATTAGAGAATTGATGGAAGACTTGAAGTTGGAATTTTCACATCGAGTTTAAGGACAAGAAACGGTGGTTCGAAGAGGAACGGCTAGCACGTGTTGGCAACCGGAAGACCTAAAAGTAAACATTTACATTAAATAATATGAACCTATATATACATGTTCATATGCTATTTCATTTTTGGCTAATACTTTTATGTTATTCCAAAAATGAAATGATGATAATAAATACGTACACAAAAATTAAATCATATATATAATTAAATACAAAATTATATTTATATAGTATAAAAGAATAAGTTTCATGTATGCTCATACCTATATGTATTAATATATATATATATATATATATATATATATATATATGTACGTATGTATATACATATATTGGTATTGTTTATTTTCAGTTTTAATAAAAAAATTCAATTTTGTCTTTGGTTTATTAAAAAATATTCAATTTTGTTTTGAGGTTTAATAAATTAGATTATTTGTTTTTATTCTTAGGTTCGATAAATAATAAAAAGGTTTGTTTTATTCTATTTTTAAACGACATAAATATGTGTATTATTTTCGGCTTATTTTTTTTTTTTGCATTTTTGATATATGCTTGAGTTAGTTAAAATCAATTTCAATTTCAATTTTTAGGAAAGCACATATATATATATATCATATATATACATATATATATATATATATGTATATATATTTCAACTTTGTGTGTGTATATATATAAGTTTTTAAAACTAAGAAAAATTATAGTTTTCTATCGTGGCCAATAAATAAATAAATTAATAAATATACATTATATTAGTGGTCGAACACATAGTATGTATGTGTATATATATATATGTATATATGTAATATCACCTATCATATTTGATCCTTATGTTAAAAATATCCTTGATATTGTTTCTTTACTTGTAACCGTAAATCATAATGGTTATTCATACATTATGACAGTCATATTGATGTCCTAGGTTAGTTTATAATATTTATAAAGTTTCCATTATGAATGTGAATCCTTAACAAATTAAATACGATAAATAAAATTCGAATTAAATTATAATAGTAAATATGTATAGATTTACATCATAATATACATATATATTAAAATTTTAAGATAAAAATAAATTCAAACAACACTCTTTTAGTGATACTCACTATGTATGATTTAGTGTAAATTAATTGTTTATGTAAATAGAAAACAAGAACTAGTGCAAAATTAATTAAAATGATTTTTTTTGAAACTTCCCATTTTACCTTATTGTCAATGCACCTAACCAAACAATGCTATCAAAGTGAGCTTTGTATTCACATGAATATTTAACCAACATGTAAGGTAATCAGTGAGTATCTAAGAAATGACGTTCAACTAAGGATAAGGTTGTTCCAATAAAGGAACATTCTTATGAATGGAAAATATCCCATCTCCTGGTGTAACGTCCCTAAATTTTTATCGCATTATATAGAAAATTTGATTAAATAAATTAAATAGAATAATGATGATAATGAGATTGAGATTTGAATAAATTATAATATAGGGCCATGCCTATTAATAAGGTGATCGGCTTTAAATTGGTTTATTGGTTAATTAATTACACATGGGCATATTAGTAAACAACCGTTTTATATTACACGGAAATACACTCCAGTCTTTGTCCATTTACGTTCATTTTTCTCAAAATAAAAAATAAATGCAAGAACCCTAATATAGCCAGCCATTAATAAGGAAGGAAAAAGTGGAAATTTCAATCAAAAGACAAGAAAAAAGCTAGGGAGGATTAAGCATCAACAAATCTCAAGTTTCTTACCAAAATCTAAGGTGAATAATAATCTCATACCATCTCTATTTTTGTTCTATGATTATATGGTTTAGGATTTAAGATTTAAATTCATTTTTGTGATAAAATGGATGATGATATGCTTGAGTTATATTACGATGATTTGTTGTAATTCATAAGCACATGAATTTGCACGGTTTTGACATAAAACCGAGAATCTATGATTTCAAATTGTGATAGAAATTTTTATGTTAAGTAAAACATGATTTTGGAGATGGGTATTAATTTTCAGAATTTTCCAAGCTATGGAAGTTTTATTATGAATTTTTAATGAAGAATATGTTATAATTAGGATTAAAATTTATTTCGAGAATTTTAGGAAGAAATTGAGTCTAAAATTTTAATATGTTTGATTATATGATGAAATTTAATTTCTTTGATTTTTGGAGATTTTTCCTAATCGATTTACTAAGAAAAATAAATTATTTTAAAAGGACTTCTCTGAAAAAGTTTGTTGTAGTATATGAAAGAGATTGAACATCACATCGTTAATGGCTTTAACCTGATATAAATGCGGTAGTATCAAATATAAAGTATTTGAAAAGTTTTTTTGACACCCAATCAATGATTTACAAATAGGCAAGTTTAAAAAAGTAATTACTGAAAGTTGCTGTAACAACCCGCATATTTATCGATTTTATATTTAAATATTTTATTTAAATATTTTGTCGTTAATCGGATATTGGTCCGAAAAGCTACTTTTTGCAAACGGTCAAATTAGGACTCGAGACCACTTCCATTGAGTTCGAAATGCCGTTTACAACTTTTTTAAGTATAAACATTGATATGTTTGGAGTTAGTGGAATTTCACTTACTTTTCCCGCTTTGGACTTTGGGTTAGATTATCCATTATAACTCAAACCCCCTTCTCTCCTTCTCCTCACTCTTCATAAATTCCTACCAAACACAAACTTTAACATTAATGGTGAGTGGAAAGGGAAATTAGAAACTCCAAGCCTAGGTTTCAACTCCAACTCCATCATTCAACTCCAAATTCAAGGAAAAGCATTGGATTCGAGCTTGTAGTTGCTTCTCCATTCACCTTCAAGCTTTACCTTCATAATTTGGTGAAAATGTGAGATTTTTATCTCACATTCTTGTCTATAACTATCTTGGACTGATTGGGAATGAATCCCTATCACTTTTGCATGTATATTTGCATTTGGTTTGGATTGGATTGGCGAAAAACTCCAATTTTTAGTGTTTTTGGTGAAATTCCGCACTTAGGTCGTTCTGCCTATGCTAGGTCGTTAGCGTGGAAAATTCTCGGCCTTCAAATAGCTCGTTTCTGGCCTTAAATCGTTCTACAGCCTTAGGTCGCTCGGCACTAGGTCGTAGGTCGTAGGTCGCTCGCCACTACATCGTTAGGTCGCGAGATACTAGGTCGTTCACCTTTGGCCTTACGCCCAATCCTTTAGGTCGCATGGCCTTTAAATCCTTAGGTCGCTTGACCATTTTAACTCGCAACCAATTTGGGTCGTCTTTGGTTTTAGGTCGCTGGCCTCTAGGTCGCAACGTCGTTAGGTCGTTTCCCCTACTGCTTATCACGACCATGTGTTAGGTCGTTAACCCCTAACTCGTTCGGCCTTGCCTGCTTCATTAGGTCGTTCGACCATTGAGTCGCTTGAGTCGTTAGGTCGCATGACCTTTAGCCCGTTAGGTCGCATGACCTTTAACCCGTTAGGTCGCATGATCTTTAACCCGTTAGGTCGCGTACAACTTTATGTCGCGAACCCTGTTAGGTCGCTCGACCTTGCCTGGGTTGTTAGGTCGCTTGGCCATTCCAGTTAGGTCGCATGACCCCTTAAGTCGCTCGCCTCCGTTAGGTCGCGCATCACCCTAACTCGCTCGGCCTTGCCTTCGTTAAGTCGCGTGACAGGTTAGGTCGCGCATCACCTTAACTCGCTCGACCTTGTTTAGGTCGTTAGGTCGCGAACACCCCTAGGTCGCTCGACCCCTTATACTCGTAGGTCGCTCGATCCTATCCTCTCTTAGGTCTTCACTAAGTCGTACCGTTTTGGACGGGGCGCTGCCCCGCACCCCCACCTTGGGGGGTTGCCACCCCCCCTGGACCCCCCTCCGTTGGGGATCTTATCTGAAAAACATTCAACAGAACTTGCTTTGTTGAGATTCTGAGTTGACCATTCTTCGAGACAAACTATCTTGGGCTTCTCGGTCGATTTTATGGTATCACGACCTTGCTAAAAAGGCGGGATAACAACTTTAGAAATACGAAGGTTTCAATACTAGTAGTAAATATCAAAACTCTTTCATCAAAACAATTTTAACTCTATTTTACTACAAAGCTCTTTCCTTAAACCGTTTTCCAATCTATTAGTATATACAAACCTTTACCTCACTCGTATGAGAAATCTAATTAAACAACTTAGTAAAACAAGTGGTATGAAACGCTTGCGTTTACTTCGTTGGTTAATTCTTGGACTTGTTCGATTGAATCTTTTGTGACAACTTTCTAGTGAAGATTTACAGTTTGTTCGTAAATATTTGAGTTAAGCAAGTGGTTATGGGACATGAGGCTAAACTTTTATATTTACTAACTTAGTGTAATTGACACTTCTTGATGATCATGACGATCATTTTTGTGTTTTAGACTAGCAACTGTGCGATGTCTCTTTGTCTGTGAGGGAGACTAGACCCCGCTCTTGTGATGTTTCGCCATCGCATTTGTGTGATGTTTCGCCATCACATATGTGGGGTAGCGCCCCACGGTCTTCGGGCCATTCGTGTGTCAAAATTAATGGCTTGCAACCATGAGATAGCGTCTCGCTTTGTGTTACACGTGTAGGTGAGTTTTCATGCTCCCATTTTGTGAGTTTTCATGCTCCTATATTGTGATTTCTGGATTTCTTGTGTAGTTTCTGGAATTTGTGCTTCACCTATTTTTATGACTTTCATTGTTATGATTTTCCAGCTTTTATGTATAGGTGAATTTGGATCTTTTAGAAGATTCTTTTGATATTGTTTGATCTCTTGATGATCTTCATTTACATGCTTATCATAGTATGTCTATATGGTTACTATGTGTTCTTGCCATATCTATTGTTCTGTATCATGTTATCTGATATTTATAGCTAGACTGATCCGTTTATTATTTTCTTATAAATAATACTCGGGTCAGACCGAGATGTTACAGGTGCTTCTGCTTGACTTCTCCCCTAGGGATTTACTACTCTGACTTTTGGCTGACCATTTAGATTAGCAGTTTTTTTCGTTTACACTTGAGATATAGACTCATAGATGTATTCTTTTGTATAGCACGTGTTGCTATTCTTTTGTATTGACCACTACTCTGATGTACACTTTCATGTGTTAGTTATATATTCATATCTTTTTCCACCTTTGTGATATGGATGTCTGTTACTGATTGTGTAATGTTTATTTCTATATTTGTTTCCGAAGATTTATTTATAGCCACCATGTGATAGCTTTGAGTTTGTATCGGTATGTCGGACTTCCTCCTTAAATGAAATGCATGCTATACTATCTGACATATCGGTGCTCGCACAAAGAGGTTACATGGATGGTCGCTCCTCAACAGCCTTATTCTCCGCGCTAGTTGACAACATTACTCCGTAGTGTTCTTGGCTAGCGTGGGTATTGAGGTGGGGCGTCACAGCTGCTATATTTCAAACTTTAAATCAGAAAAAAGCGTTCTGCCTCTATTATTAAGAACCTTTCGACTCCATTGATTCTGCCTCATCCCAGTCGACATAGTCGAAACCCATATAGTCAAAACCAATACACAAGATATTAGTTGGTATGTAGTGGATTGGAAGGAAGGCAGAAGTTTTAATGTCAAAAGGGTAGCTTCTGATGGGGTCGAAACCCTGCTTTGTTTTCATACATTAAAAATCCTTGCCTTGTTTTACCGAAAGCTTTAGACACAATCAAAACATATATTTACGAAAGGGTTTTATAAGTAGCTTTAGAAGAAGGTTGCCATATTATGTAAGAAGTTAGCTTTCAAAGGGGTACCTTTTCCTTAAATAAGAGCTTTTGAAAGGACCGGTTTCAACCACGTCCAAACCAAGCTGCTAATTTCCCCTTCGACTGCACTGAAGTCATATATGCTATCGAAGGGGTTACTTCTATTTTACTTAAGCCTTTTTCCTGTATGCTTTCGAAGGGATTGAGATTTTCGAAGGTGAAGAGTCGAAAGGGGGTTTCGACTCGGTTTTGATTTTAAAAGTCTTCGGTTTCGACTAAGATGGTTCCATCCCCATCAATTTTTCCCTAAACTAATTTTTGTTGGTTTCGAAAGAGGTACTTTCGTATATAACCATTTTGAACCAAATGGCGTTTTTAAAGAGTAAACCCAATGCTTTCAAAAGGATTAATTTCATTTGTTTCAAAGCTCTATATTTTAAAAAGATGATTTAATACCATTGAAAGGTAAAATAGGTTTCGAAAGAGAATGTTTACTAAGAACTTCGAAAGGTATGTATATAATATTTTGAAAAGAGGTCTTTGCTTTCGAAGGGGGCTATCTAGAGGTTTCGAAAAAGGCATTTTTATGGTTTCAAAACATAAACCCAATCTCAATTTAAAACAATAACCATGACATAAATAAAGATTTTGGAATGTGATTCACATTTTTACTAACCCATAACTGTGCTTTGGGAAAATAGTAGAACAACCAATTAGTTTGACCCAGTAGTGAATATAACTTAACGGATTTTAAAATTTTAATTAAAGGTATTGGCAGGGGCCAATAGGTTTACAGTAAGCCCATGAAAATTATATGATATTGGCAGGGGCCAACAGGTTCATAATCAGCCCATGAAAACTATGATTTGATACTGGCAGGGGTTAGTAGGCTTATAGTTAGCCCATGAAAACTATATCCGGAGTAAGATATTAGTAGTCAGCTAATAGGTTCCGAGTTAGCCCATGAAAACTAGGATAAGAAATAAGATATTGGAGTTATCAATAGGTTCTTAGTGATCCCATGAAAACTAAGTAATTGGACAGATAGTCCTTAACATTTAACAGGTTAATAGTAACCTTAGAAACTATAATTCAGATAGAAAGTTAGAATGAATAGGGATGGGTAATCTACAATTGATTTATTTTCATATCATCATAATGTTTTGAAGTCCTATGTTTTGACCATTGTGGATGCATGGGCACAATATATGGTTGTATAAATGTTTTAGGATACTAGTGAGCGGAAAATCCGTTTCGCTAAGCGGCGTGGTCTCAATAGATATCTAAATGGTTTGAGATGGTAAATTATTATTCATACTAAGCTTTATGTCTGACTCGAAGTTTTTATTTTCCCCTTAAACACTTGGGTACTTAATTGATTTTGAGTAGGTTATATGTTAAGGTTTCCAGGTGTTTTGGTGTATTTTGTAATAATTATATGTTATCTGAACGTGGTCTGCGAATTGAGATTATGTAATCAATTTGGAATATTTTGAAATGGAATGTGGAATATGTTTTTTTTTAGTTTTTTTCATATTGTTATGTTTCTGTGTATTAATGTACCTAATGTCGCCGTATTTGGTCATCGAGTATCAATAACTACAGATGACTGCAGCATCCATAGTCATTAGTTTTGAGCCTCCAAGTTGGGGGATGTTACTAATTGGTATTAGAGCATAGATTTATGAAACCTTAAAAGAGACTTAAACCTAAAAGATTTTCCAAACATAATCCAATGATTCAGATAATAAGATTGGGATTTTGGTTAACGTTATAATAACATACTCGTATTTTCTATATATAATTATATGTATTCCCCATTCTCTTAGGTCGTTCTTCTGTATCTTACTAAGGCTCGTATGCAGATTTACAAGAAGGGAGATATGGAAGTAGGAAGGAAATCTCAGTGGAGGGAGCACCGCAACTAATGGAAATGCTCGACCCACTATCAGGAGAAACCCGGTTGACCGGCTAATGCTAGTAACCAAAATGCTGAAGCTAATGTGGGTGTTGGAAATCCACCAGTAGATATGGGGGCGGTGTATTAGTTCTTTACTGGCTTGATGCAAGCTGGAGCCACAGCTGGGGTTGCTAGAAATGTATAAGGAGCTAATCCTATAGCTTCAGTTGGGAATATTACTTTGTTGAGTAGAGATTATACTAGTTTGGGTGGAAAGTCATTCTTGGAAACAAAAACTGCCGTAGAGGTTTAGAATTGGTTGTTGCATTGTGAGCGAATGTTTACTAGATAGAAAAAAGAGAAGGTTGCCCTCTAGGCAGTTACAGGGGTCAACATTACACTGGTGGAATAGTGTTACCACTGGAGGGCCGGAGGAGCAGCTAACTTGGGCTGATTTTAAGAAAGTATTTGACCAGAAGTTTGTATCTGAGTTGCCAAGTCTGGATGAGGAAATTTATGCATTTAGTTCAAGGAGAGATGTCAGTAGTTGATTATACTACTAAGTTTGATGAACTGTCTAGATATGGATATGTTATTATAGATATCAACATTAAAAGGAAGGAGAAGTTCATTCAAGGACTGAGGCTTGAGCTTGCTAGAATGACCATGGCCCATGTCCATGATTCTTATAATATAGTGGTGGAAATGGCCATTCATCATAAGGTGTTACTTGCTGATTTTGCTAAAGAGAAGCCGGTGAAAACTCAGGGTTCTCAGTGGAAGAAGAGGTAGTTCTTTAAGAAGAAGGGAGCCCAGAGGGGAGACAATGCTAAGAAGTCAACGGATGAGGTAGTTTGCTATAAATGTGACAAAAAAGGTCGCTTTGCTAATGAATACCAGTCAACAAATGGGAAAAAAGATGCAGTTAAGAAGAATGTGAAATGCTTCAACTATGGTCAAGTTGGGCATTACAAGAATCAGTGTCCAGAGCCAGTTAGGGTGGACAAAGGAAATTTTTTTGCTATAGGACCAGCAAGGCATACTGTAACAGATAAAGGAAAGGCTATGATGGAAGATATGATTTTGATTCAAAGTACTTCAGTTAGAGTACTTTTTGATACAGGTGCATCACAATCATTTATATCTTAGTGTTTGGTTGATAGATTATGCTTAGAATCCACCTACCTTGTAACTTCCTTAAGGGTTGCGAATCCAATATGAGGGTATGCAACTCTAGAGTTAAGATGTTACCAGTTAGAACTTGACTTGTTAGGTCATAACTTTGCATGCAGTTTGTATATTATTGATTTCGTATATTTTGGGATCATTTTGCGTATGGATTGGTTGGGTTGGTAAGAAGCTAGAATATTTTTCTAGGATAAAGAAATATCACTGTGACACCTCATCGTCATAACCGAGTGATATAGTCAGTAGAGAATACTGACCGGAGTGTTAGTGCTATACTTAATGCTATGGAGGTTGGAAATGAGTTAAGTCAGGTTCAGGTAGCAGGAGAGTTTGCAGATGTCTTTGAGCCAGTCAATAGACTACCCTCGAAAAGAGCTGTTGAGTTTAGAACAGATCTTGTGCTTGGAGCTGAACCTGTAAGTACACCACCTAGTAGGATGACACCTACCGAGATGAAGGAATTAAAGGTGCAACTAGTGGATCTAGAAGGAAAGAGTTTTATTAGACCAAGCAGTTTGCCTTGGGTAGCGGCCACGGTGTTCGTAAAGAAACCAGATGGGTTGTTGAGGATGTGCATCGACTATCGTAATTTAAATGAAAGGACGATTAAGAATAAGTATCCTTTTCGAAGTATAGATGATCTGTTTGATTAATTAAGCGGAGCCAGAGTGTTTTTCCAATTGGATTTGGCAATAGGTTTCCATCAATTGAGAGTTGTAGAGGACAGTATTCCTATGACAGCATTTCGAACTAGATATGGTTCATATGAGTGGACGGTGATGCCATTTGGATTGATGAATGCATTTTCTTTCTTCGTAGATTTGATGAACCGAGTTTTCTGAGGGTACTGGATAGAATTGTACTAGCGTTTATGGATGATATTCTACTACTTAGAGAGAGCATGAAATTCATCTTAGAGTGGTGCTTGAGACGCTGAGGTAGAATCAGCTAAAGGCGAAGTTTACCAAGTGTTATTTCTGGAAATAGAGGCAAAGTTTCTTGGTCACATGGTTTCAGAGAATGGATTGTTAGTCAATCCAGATAAGATTCATTAAGGATTTCTCGCGGATTACAGCACCCTTAAATAAGCTAACCAGGATGGAAGTGAGATTTGTATGGTCCGACAAATGTGGGGAGGCATTCCTTAAGCTAAAACATTTGTTGACCAATGCACGTGTTTTGGTAGTTCCAGACAGGAACCAAGGATTGGTGGTGCATACTGATGCATGTGGAATTGGATTAGGAGTGGTGTTGACGCAGAGTGGTAAAGTCATTGCCTACGCATCTAGACAGCTTAGACTGCATGAAGTTAAATATCCTACTCATTGGCTGCTGTGATCCTCGCATTGAAGATTTGGAAACATTATCTCTTAGGGGATATATTTGCATTATATACTGATCATAAGTCTTTATGGTATTTATTCTTTCGGAAGAAGTTGAATATGAGACAGTAGAGGTGGCTAGAGTTTTTGGCTGCATATGATTTTTGTATAGAATATACACCAGAAAAGGTAATAAGGTGGAGGATGCTCTTAGCAGGAAACATCAGAATGTGGTGTTAGCTATGTCGGCCGAGTGGAAAGATTTGGAAGCTTTAGCTAGTTGTGGTGTGCAATTAAGATCAATTGTTGGTTCTAGTCAGAGTTCTGCCAGACTGTCTTATTTCAAAGTTCGACCAGTATTGATTGAGAGAATTGCTTCTAAGCAGAAGGAGGATCCAGTGTTAGCAGAGATGATCAGAAGACTTGAGGGTGGAACATGGATCGATGATTTAAAGGATATTAGCCTTGACCAGAGAAGATGGCTAAGAAAGAATTTCATCGACCTATGTTTCTTGGAGAATGTCATCGACCTAAGTTTACGATTCATCCTGGAGGAAACAAGATGTATCAGGATATGAAGGGGAGATTCTGTTGGGAAGGTATAAAGAGGGATGTTGGCTTATGGGTTAGACAGTGTGCAAGCTGTCAACAAGTGAAAGCTGAACGTTAGAAACCAAGTGAGTTACTACAGCCTTTAGAGACTCCATTTTGGAAATGGGATTCGATATCCATGGATTTTATAGATGGGTTGCCAAGTTCAAATAGAGGTAATGAAAGTATATGGGTTATAGTTGACAGATTGACCAAGAGGGCTAATTTCATCCAGTTTAGTCAAGCAGAATGACACCTGTTTAAGCTAAGTTATTCCTGAAGAACATAGTTAGACTACATGGAGTTCCTAGTAGTATAGTTAGTGATAGAGATGCATTGTTCACTAGTGAATTCTAGAAGAGTCTACAAGAAGTAATGGATACCAAGCTTAATATGGGTAAAGCATATCGCCCTCAAACATATGGCCAGACAAAGAGAATCAATAAGATACTCGAAGATTTATTAAGAGCTTGTATATTAGACTTTGATTGATCTTGGGAGGATCACCTACATTTGGTTGAGTTTTTCTATAATAATAGTTATTAGACTAGTATATGAATAGCGCCGTTTTAAGCTTTGTATGGAAGACCATGCAAATCATCAACATGTTGGTTAGAGGCTGGAAACAGATTAGTCTTAGGTCTAGATTTGGTTAGTGAGGTGTAATAGAAGATTGAGATAATTCAAAAAAGGATGAAGGAAGCCTAGTCAAGACAGAAAAGTTAAGTAGATAAGATGCGTAAGGACCTAGAATTCTTAGTTGGAGACATGGTTTTCATTAAGGTATCACCTATGAAAGGTGTGATACAATTTGGAAAGTCAGGGAAGTTAGCCCCAAGATATTGTAGGATCTAGATTAACCCTAGAGGGCGGGTGAATAGGGTTATAGCAAATTTTCTCGAATTAAACACAGAAATAAATATGCTGAAAAGTAAATCACACACAAAATTTACCCAGCTTCGGCAACCCCTGCCTATTGCTGCATTCCCAGATTTCTATCAGAATTAAACAGTATCACGCTTACAAACACTCTACTAGACTCGCAGACCCTTTTGCTCCCGCTCACAAACACTCTACTAGACTCGCAAACATTTTCTTCCGCTCACAAACACTTTACTAGACTCGCACACCCTGCTCCCGCCTATAGAGTTTCGTTTACTCGCAAACTCTGCTCCCGCCTATAGAGCTTTGCTTACTCGCAAACTCTTCTCCCGCCTATAGAGCTTTGCAAACTCGCACACCCTGCTCACTGAACTAATTCTAACTAGACAATTTGACACTACCTACTCCCTAGGTGGTGATTTACAAAGGTTTGATTCGAAAAGTAAAAACAACAATTAAACAACAATTAAAAGACACAATAACCCTAATTAAAAAATTAAACTAAAGCCTCTAAATAACAAGGCCGGCCCACTCTTATTCTTTAACTAGTTCCTTTTTCTCTTCTTTGGCCCGTTCCTTTTCTTTTGGCTTGTGAGAATAATGGTCGTTCCTCTTTTGCAACTAAATTATGGCTTCGGCTTCTTTTGCTCCTTGCTTCCAAAATTAGGGTTGTGCAAATTTGAAGCGCCGCTCGAATTCCTCGATCGAATAATGATTGACGTGCTTCCTTGATCGATTTGAGACCTCGTTTCTCACCGCGGCTGCTTCGTTGATCGAATTCCTTCCTTGCTTCGGTATGTAATTAAATGCTTTTGCTTTTACTGATTTTATGCTTGCTTGAATTCGATGGATTTGAAAGCCGATGATGAATGGGTTTATATAGGATTCGAAATCCTATTTTTGCGTTCGTATAAGTTTTGTTTGAATCCGTCTATTTATTTTCTCTGGCCGCTTGATTATGCTTGGATGCTTGAGATTTCACTGACTTCTTCAATTTCGTATAAATTGATATTACTTGGTTGACACGGTGTTGATTCATTGCTTGGTCAATACGGCGTTGATCTTGACTTGGTTCGATTTGCTCCGGCCTTGACTTTGTTTGATAATATCTGATCATTGCTCCGATTTATTTGCCTTGTCTTTCTTGTTGACTTCGGCATGATCACGGTTTTGATTTTGTGACTTCTGTATACTACGGCTCTGACCATTTTTTGTGTTCATCTCTGATAGCACTTTCCAGTTGAGTTCGAGTTGTTTCAATGTGATGTTTACATTGTCTTCATATGCCCTTGACTTTGTTATACCTTGTTGTGCATTGCATTGATGATTTTGTTCTTCCACTGTTGTATACATGAGCTTGATACTGTAAAATTCTTGTTGTTTCTTCATTGTTGTTGATGCTGAAGCTTGTTGGTTCGATTCCAGTATGCTTTTACACTGTCCTGTACATGTTGTTTCATTATATTTGAACTTGCATCACTGCACTAGTTTTCTTCAATTCTCTGGCCTCTTGTGTTTTATTTGATATTTGGTTTGTATCGTCTTGAGCTCGAGTTGCTTGTATTTTCCATGTGTACAGACTTCATTGGTGCATTTGTATGCTGTATGCCCTGGTTTTAACCGTGCTTTGTTTCACTGTCTATTAATTTCGTTGCCATATTCACTTGCATCTATATTGTCAATGTCTGCTTCATTCTGATTGCATACATGTTGATGCTTGTGGTAGATGTACGGTTCACTATATATATATATATATATATATATATATATATATATATATATATGTTGCCTTCAGTTGCATTGAGCTCTGTTGTTTCATTGGTTCATTTGATATGTTGTCCACCTGAGTTTAAGCATTTGCACATTTGTTCACCTGCACTTGTTACTTCTGTTCACCTGTATCATGCTTGGCTTTGCGGTTCATCCTGTTGCACTTTGGTCTCCTGTCATGTTTGCTGTCCACTGCAGTTTGCGTTGCTCACCATGTTGCTCATACATGTTTTCATTCACTTGAGTCTTGTGATTTACATATATGTGCATATATACAGTTGCTCGGTCCTTGATTGTTTCAGTATTCATGTTGTTGTGCAGTAGTCGTGGTCTTTGTTGTTGTAGCATGCACTCGTTGTTGTTTCCAGTTGCACTTGAATCTCTTGGCACTGTTGTTAGCTTTGGTGTATGTAGCTTGGTTCATGTGTTGCATTGCAGTTGATTCATTAGCATGCTATTGATTGGTCTGACCTGAACTTGGTTCACTTCATGTTGATTTTTGAAATTTCACTTGAGTTGAATCCAGTTTCAAAAACTCGGGTTTGACCTTGTGCTTGAGTCGTGATTTTGAATATATTGCACGTGAGTTGAACCCGGCTTTTCATTTGGGTTTGACCTGTGCTCACCTGTCCCTGTAGCATTATCAAGTGTATATATCGGTGTGCACGGCCTTGTGGCATATACAGTGATACACTGTGTATGTCACAAGTTGTTCGTGTATGATGAATTCAAATTTAAATGATGACGAACAACCCAAATAACTGAGGCAAATATTATTTTCAAAATTCATCTTTTATTTTATATTGCAAAAATATTTTATTTTCAATTTTACTGCGTTAGTGAATATTTTTGCAGATTGCTCAGATGCTGGATTCAAACCGGAATGAAGTTAAAGATAAAAATACGAGTGTGAGTGATATGTAGTGAGGTTAAATGTAAATGTAAAATGTGATGTAATTGTAATCAAAGTTGTATAGTTATAGTGAGAGCTTGAAATTGTACTATTCAAAATTGTAATAAATATTTGTTTGAATAAAATATCTGTTTGAATTCAAATTCTGTGTAATTTATTTTATTTAACAAATATTTATTTAATCTATGAAAAACAAAATAGTACATTACCAAATACATTTGAATGAATGTATATATGTTTATTATCATCAAACAAAAATCATATAAGCGCAAAGCGCATATTCAACAGATATGTAGGTCCATTCTAGATCACAAAGAGGATTGGAAAGCTTGCATACAAAATAGAGTTGCCGAAAAGTTTGGTAGGTGCCATAATGTATTTTATGTGTCTCATCTTCGAAAGCATGTGGATGATTCATAGATTACTATTCCTCCGATAAGGTTGGATGACTTAGTGGTAGAGCCTAATTTGAATTTTGTTAGACAACCAGTTCGGGTTGTTGCTACGGATGAGAAAAGATTAAGGAAAAAGACAGTTAGGCTGGTAAAAGTTCAATGGAGCGACAACGCGAAGGACTGTACTTGGGAGACAGAGGATATGATTAGAGATACTTATCCTAATCTGCTTTGAGGGTATGTCTATATTAGATTTATAAAGATAGTTGCTAATCAGTTTGATTAGTATGGTTGTTAGGTGTTGTTACAATTGATTGCTATGTTTAATATTTAGTCCTTATCGAATTTCAAGGACGAAATTCTTTAAGGGGGACCCTGTAACATCCCTAAATTTTTATGGCATTATTCAAAAAATTTAATTAGATAAATTAAATTGAATAATGATGATAGGAAGATTGAGATTTGAATAAATTATAATATAAGGTCATGCTTATTAATAAGATAAATGTGCTTTAAATTGGTTTATTGTTTAATTAAATTACATATGGGAATATTAGTAAATAGCCATTTTATATTACATGGTTATACACTCCATGTCTTTGTCCAGTCATGTTCATTTTTCTTAAAATAGAAAATAAACGCAAGAAACCTAATATAGCCGGCCATTAAAAAGGATGGAAAAAGAGGAAATTTCAATCAAAAGATAAGATCAAAGCTAGGAAGGATTAAGCATAAACAAATCTCAAGTTCCTTATCAAATCTAAGGTGAATACTAATCTCATACCATCTCTATTTTGTTCTATGATTATATGGTTTAAGATTTATGATTTAAGTTCGATTATGTGATAATATGGATGATGAAATGCTTGAGTTATATTATGATGATTTGTTTTAATTCATAAGCACATGAATTTGCATGGTTTTGACATGAAACCGAGAATATGTGATTTCAGATTGCCATGGAAATTTTTTATATTAAGTAAAACATGATTTTGGAGATGGGTTTTAATTTTCAAAATTTTCCAAGCTATGAAAATTTTATTAAGAATTTTTAATGAAAAATATAATATAACTGGGTTTAAAATTTGTTTCGAGCATTTCAGGAAGAAATTGGATCTAAAATTTTAATTTGTTTGATTATATGACGAAATTGACTTTTTGTCATTTTTGGGATTTTTCCTAATTGATTTACTAAGGAAAATAAATTATTTTAAAAGAAGGACTTTTCTGAAATAATTGGTTTTAGTATATGGAAAGGCTTAAACGTTTCATTTTTTAATGGTTTTAAGCTGATATAAAGACGACAGTTTCAAATGTAAAGTATTCGAAAAGTTTTTATGTCAGCCAATCAATGGTTTACAAATAGGCAAGTTGCTAAAAAGTAATTACTAAATGTTGATATATTACAGCCTTTAAATCAGAAAAAGGCATTCCGCCTCTATTAGTAAGAACCTTTCGACTCCATTGATTCCGCCTTATCCCAGTCGAAACCAACAAAGTCAAAACCCATGTAGTCGAAACCCATCTATCAGTTAGATGGTATGCAGTGGATTGGAAGGAAGGCGGAAGTCTTGGCGTTGAAAGGGTAGCTTCCGCTGGGGTCGAAACCCTGCTTTGTTTTCATAAGTTAAAATCCTTGCATTGTTTTACCTAAAGCTTTCGACAGAGTCGAAACATTTGTTTACGAAAAGGTTTTATAAGTAGCTTTTGAAGAAGGTTGCCATATTGTATAAGAAGTTAGCTTTCGATGGGATACCTTTTGCTTAAATAAGAGCTTTCAAAAGGACCGGCTTTGACTAAGTTGAAACCAAGTCGCTAATTTCCCTTTCGACTGCATTGAAGTCATCTATGCCGTCGAAGGGGTTACTTCTGTTTTACTTAAGTCTTTTTCATGTATGCTTTCGAAGGGATTGAGTGTTTCAAAGGTGAAGGAGTCGAAGGGGGTTTAAACTCTGTCATTCGAGGTTTTGATTTTAAAGGTCTTTGCTTTCGACTAAGATGGTTCCATCACCGTCAAATTTTCCCCAAACTAATTTTTGTTGGTTTCAAAAGAAATACTTCCATATATAACCATTTTGACCCAAATGATGTTTTTAAAGAGTAAACCCAATGCTTTTGAAATGGGTACTTTCATTTGTTTCGAAGCTCTATATTTTTCAAAGGTTATTTGATACCATCGAAAGGTATAATAGGTTTCGGAAGAGAATGTTTACTAAAGGTTTCAAAAGGTATGTAGCCAATGTTTTGAAAAGAGGTCTTTGCTTTCGAATAAGCTATCCATAGGTTTCGAAAGAGATGTTTTTATGGTTTCAAAACATAAACCCAATCTTAATTTAAAGTAATAATCATGACATAAATTAAGATTTTGAAACTTTATGCACATTGTTATTAACCCGTAACTGTATTTTGAGGAAATGTCAGAATAACCAGTTAGATTGACCTAGTAGGGAATATAACTTACCTAGTAGGGAATATGACTTAATAGATGTTAAAATTTTAATTAACGATATTGGTAGGGACCAATAGGTTTACAGTAAGCCCATGAAAACTGTATGATATTGGCAGGGACAATAGATTCATAATTAGCCCACGAAAACTATGATTTGATACTGGCATAAGCCAATAGGTTTGTAGATAGCCCATGAAAACTATATCTAGAGTAGGATATTGGCAGTCAGTCGATAGGTTCCTACTATGCCCATCAAAACAAGGATAAGAAATAAGATATTGGAGTAACCAATAGGTTCTTAGTGATCCCATGAAAACTAAGGAATTGGGCAGATAGTCCTTAACATTTTACAAGTTAGTAGTAACCCTAGAAACTATAATTCAGGCAGATAGTCAGAATGATCAGGGATGGGTAATCTAGAATTGATTTATTTTCATATCATCATAATGTTTGGAAGTACTTGTTTTAATAATTGTGGATGCGTGGGCATAGTATATGGTTTTATTAATGTTTTAGGATACTAGTGAAGGGAAAACACATTCCGCTAAGCGGCATAGTCTCACTAGATATCTAAATGGTTTGAGATGGTAAATTATTATTCATACCAGACTTTATGTTTGACTCAAAGTTTGTTTTTCCCTTAAACTCTCGGGTACTCAATTGATTTTGAGTAGGTTGAGAGTTAAGGTTTCTAGGTGTTCTTTTAGATGAATAAAAGATTCCTAGGACGTGCAGGAGGCAAGATAGTCATTGGAGTTCCTTTATTTCTGTTGTGTGTTTTGTTTGTAAAGGCAAAATTTTTCTTGTCTATCTATACACTCTGATCTACCGAGGGAATCATGAAATGTCGCTCTTGGCGTATTTTGTTATAATTATATGTTATTTGAACGTGATTATTAAATTGGGATTATGTAATTCTGATGACCCGCAAATCCGTACCCTATGAATTGACAATAATCCACACATGTCCGACCCAAAAAGCACAGACTGACGGAAAGTCAAGAGAAAGAAAAAGAAGAGAGAAAAAGAGAAGAGAAGAAAGAGAGAAGATAGAACAAAATAAAACAATATAGAATCCCACATCACAACGGAGAACATATAATATCATATCAATAATCTTTACAAAATAGAAAATGTATATATACATACATAAATCAGAGTCAATAATCAATCAACAGTTATCAGTTTGAACAGTTATAATAACCTGTCCTCACAAATGCCGATAACAACAACAACTAAGCAATGCAGCAGATAATTAAGCAAATACAGATGTACGAAAATGAAGATCTCCAGCTCTCCTGCTGAAGCTCCAAAAGCATCAAATCTAGACCTGTAAATATACTCGGTCTGACCCGATCATTGAAAGGGAAGAATGCCCGGATCAGTCTGGTAAACCAGCATGAGAAAAACACTCAACTGAATTTATTAAATTACCAAAACTTTTCCTTTATCAAAACAAAAGTATCTCGTAAGACATGCCCACACATAAACACGGATATGTTTTCCCCTTACGATAACTAAAACATTTCTTTCATATCAAATCCTCTTATATTATACTAGTGTCTAGTACATACAAATAATATTAATCATAGTCGAAATGGTTACCCATATAGCATTTCGAGTGTATTCATTACACCTTTTCAAACAAAATCGTAGCTCGTAGTGGGTTTTGGATTTCCATACAAATGACCAGGTGAAGGGACTACCTTCTGAAGGGGTACACCTCTAGATGGATGTCCCGAGGCACAGAACATCTGCCCTCTACCAATACAAGACTGGCCCACCTCTGTAACTAGATGGTACCGAATATGTCATCCTTTGGTCATTACCGACCTTTACCAAGGGCCCTCAAAGCATACAAACCACAATAATCAGATACACGATGTCATAGCGTGTATAGATATATCTACAAGAGGATGATCATATCCTACTAGGGAATGACCCACTTAGCCCTGCTGCATCTAACCCTATTTTGGTCATTTTCGGTTGATGAGGCCCGACGAGGTAACGATTACCTTTCACAAAGCACAATCACATCACTTAGAATGCCACACGGCCATTTTCGTTGACTACTAATTTCCTTCCACAAAAATAAAACCCTTAAGCTCATACGTCTCAAGGAGGGTGTTAAGCTAAGAAAAGTTGCCTTCTTCACCACCACTGATGTACGTTTGTAAAAACCAATGTACGTAATATTTAGAAATGCAATGTAAGACAAACATCCATACAAGTTGCCTAGGAACAGGACAAACCGAATGTACTTTCCTACCACATCTTGTCGGGAAATCCCAAGGATTAGTAGCGAATAATCCTCGCATTGGATATTTCATAATGAAGAGACCACTACTACTGGATGTATATTGGGATTTTAACCCCAAACGATCAACAAGCAGTCCCCCACTATGAAAATCCAAAATATCAATACCATCATAAGCAACCTGCACAATCGTCGCATATACGTTGGTCCGAAGTGGTTTTCAGATAAATCTGATCCTGGTCTCTTCGCACCAACAACGCAAAAGCTTTTCTCAACCTCACACAGCAACTAAGCCTCGTAGACTTATCATGTCTCCAACTTTCAATTTGCTATACTTCGGGCCAAGAAGAAAGCTCGATAGATTGGAGTAATACTCTATACTATAATAATCAACATCCTCAACACAAAGGACAATCAAGCCTACACAGAAGGCTACGTACTAAGTGTACGACTAAAAAGTTCTCACATCAAGTCGAGGAACTAAAATTTTGGCCAAGTCTGATAGTCGGTTATTTAACTATCAAAGCAAACAAACAAATATTCAGCACCATAACAATCACTAGGCCCTTTTAATTAATCTTTTATTAATTAAATCATAGCCAAATATTCACTTCAATTTATCTTTAAATAGATATATCTTCAAAACCATTTTAACATTGGAAAACATTTCCATATACTTATTTAATAATAAGTAATTCACAAATCTATTTATTTTCAATACTTAAAAAATATTTCATATACTTAAATCAAGATTAAGTATACATATTATTCTTTAAAGAAAAGATTCTTTTAAACATCTTTATTTGGGTCAAAACGAATGTTGCGTAAAACATCGTTACGACAACCCAAAATCACAAGTATAGGGATTCGAAATTTAGACAGGTATATAAATCCCAATACTATACAAAAACATTTCCTTTCGAAAATCATTTACTACAACAATAGTGTTATAGTCCATCATTTCCTTAATTCTCGAAAATGTCTATTTCAATGATGAATGTTGAAATCTATTGTTTCGATACTTAACACATTTTTAAAACGTCTTTAAACCATCTAACTTCAATTAAAATATCACTTTCCAAAACATTTATTTAATATATTATTCACTGTCCAAAATCGGGAATATAATTCCGTAACCAAATTTCAATACTTCTACACATTTAATTTAAAGGATAATTCACTGTCCAGAATTGTGAATATATCTCCTATACCAAATTCATTACTATTTCACATTTATTCAAGAATTATCCACTGTCCAAAATCATGTATATATCTTTTTTAATAAACTTCTATATTTAACTTGTCAAAATCAATTGATTTCAGATTTATAAAATAACGTTTATAAATCAAATTTATATTTTATAAAAACTTTTACTTATAAAATCACTATATTAACCAATTCCATTCATAACTCAATTACACGCCAAAAATCCAAATTATAAGTTAAATACTTATAATTCATTTATTTACAAAATCATTTATTTTATAACATTACAAATTATAAATCTTATTACTTATAAGATTCATTTATAGCTCCATTTCAACATTTATAAAAACTCCATTAAAATTCCATTATTCTGATTTATAAAAATTCAATTTTATAAATCTGATTTATAAACCATTTATAATAAATCAAAAATCTCAATTTTAAACCATTTTACAAAATCATTAACTCCATATTTCACAAAAATCGTATTTCAATTATATTTCCCAAAACATCATAATTTTATAACATAAAAATTATCACATTTACTTATTCAAAATAAATCAATTCTTAATGATTTAAAAATTCAATAAAACATTTATTTTCAAAATCACTTTAAATTCTTTTAAATTCGAAATCGTAACTTTAACATTTTAAAACTCCAAAATTGGCCCTGTGTTGCAACAGCACCAAACACATCAATCACGGCAATCAAAACATCATATATCAATATGATAACAGAATATATCACAATATCTGTAAATAAATCAATAATATTGAGGAATCCAGTTGGATCCCTCCAACCTGTCATCTGCAACAAATATACATATTAGAATATGTGTACAATGTCCGCTTCGAGGCAGACGCACGTACAAAGGGTCACCGCTCATACACAGGAATGTATAGGGCCATCTGCTCCACTAGGCAGGTATATATCCAAATACCAATAAATATATCATATATCATCCAAACAATCATCAATCATCATATAATAAATTTATTCTCACTTAAATTAAAATATCAGTGAGTCAGAAAGAGTGAGTTGTACTTGCAATGCGTCCAGTAGCAGTTGCATTGTTTTATTCCGAATAAAATTAAACCCACGTTTAATTTTACCCAAAATTCAAACTAGCTTCAATCAATCTCAATCTAGCTCCATCGCGTAGTATTCGAAATATGAATCCAATGCAAATTGTTTCGTGCGAAACGGATCTCGTATGAAAATGTTATGCAGTTTTAAACATTGTACGATTTTATAATATAATAATTAATTAATTTCCTTTTTTTATTTTACCCTAAGTTCATCAGGGCCGTTGATTTCAATGCCCTAGAATCTTGACCGTGGAACGTTTCTTCCTCCATTAGGTTATCGTGCACATGAGACAACCCATTACCGCCGCCTTCTTCCACGAAATAACGCGACCACATCGCTCGACTTCACGACGATCAGATGATGCCGTTCAAATCGCCATCAGAAACTCTACCTTCGGTCATGGATCCGGTCGAACTCGGTCGCCCCACTACCTCGTTGTTCGAGCTTGAACGCACGTCCTTGAATGCAAATCGCCATTGATTCGCTTCGTTGTTTACGATCATAGCCGTTGAGAAAGTAGATCTCATCCCCCTCTACAAGTTTGCAGTTGAAGATTTTTCGAATCAATGTGTGGATAGAAAGAAAAATGAGGAAGATCGAAATGAAATTCTGGCCATTAGAATGTGGGTGGCGGCTAGACCTAGTTGTTCTAGGGTTTTGGTAAAATGAAGATAATCAAGTCCTTTTATAGAAAAATTACGCGACACTATTCAACCGGAATTTTTTCAAACTCCAAACGAAGCATGCCGCCTGGCGTTTATAATGTTTTACCCCAATTCCGAACACAATGGAATATATATCGGGAGCCAATTCGATCGTATTTGGAAGATAGGTTTTCGAATCGACTATTTTAAATTTAAAATTCACTTAAACGGATTTCTACGCGTTTTAGCTTGCCCCGGGCAAACCGTAAATCCGATTGACACGAAATTTGAAATCTTGTAATAATTTAACATTATGGATCCAATGAAACTGATTTCGTCGAAATCTGAGACTGTTTGAAAAATGACTATTTTCACTCATCAATTAAATATTAAAATATTTAATTTCTACAAATTAACTTTTAATTCGATTTTAAAAGTTTTCTAACATCATTCTAATTCAACTAGGATTTAATTCACTTTATAAATCATTTTTATTCATATTAAATCCAATCTCCAATTATTTCTACAATTTCAAATATCAAATCAACAATTTAATTATCCAATTAAGTCATTATATTCGAAATATTATTTATTCAGCTTATAAATTTTACTTGTGCATATTTAAAATCAATTAAATATAAGAATTTTAAATGGCTGAAATTCTGGATCGTTACATTCTCCCCTACTTAAAAGAATTTCGCCCTCGAAATTACCAAGTAAGAAAAAGTCACAAAATCCATTAACTTTTCAAAACAATTCATTCAATTTATATTACCAAAAGTTTAAAACTTTTAACTTTTCTCAAAATCCATTAGTTAAACTTCTTACAAAAACTTTTCTAAATTTTCAAATCTTTTCATAGCTATCTTTTCAAAAGTACTAGTTTAACTTTCAACTCATAATTTTTTTTCCAAAATCTCAAATAAATTCTAACGCCTTAAATTTTCAAAAAAATTCACCAGCGTCTCCTTTGCGCGGTTCGATCCGAAAAAAGTAACAATATATATATATATATATATATATATATATATATATATATATCACAAATATACATCTCAATATCAAGAATGAGGCATCCCGAAGGGAAAAAAGTGTAAAAATACGATATGTAATCCGAGATATATACCTTATATATTATTAGCGAGCATATACGGCTAATATAGCGCGAAAGCGAGCTCCAAAAGCGAAGCAAGCACCATCTGCACCTACTAAACACTCAATAAAAAAAAGAGAAATATGTATATATGAAAGTAATGTCAATATACAACATATACCAACAACTATATATGTCAATATAGCAAATGCAACCACCACAACAAATCCAACCATCAAACAACTATCATCCAACCAACATCCAACAAACCATATCTATCAACTAAATCCATAACCAAATCCATATACATTCATATTCCATTAATATTCATTGAATTGGTTTTCAATTAAATCACATTTTGATTCATTAACATTGGATTTACAAACATTCATTCATTCATATTTAATTAGTTTACATTCACTAATTCATATTCAAGTTTGTTTACTTCCAAATCAAATCAAATAAAATTCAATTCTATTTACTTCCACTACCAATTTGGATTCAATGATTTATAGCTTTCATTTTCATTAGTTTAATTTCATTAACACTTAATGAATTCCTATACAATCAATTAACATACCAATGTATAACCAACATATCCAAATTTATTTACTTTGCTTACATTCAATTTGGTTCCACACTTTTAATTCCAATTGGTTTAACATTCAATTGGCTTTCATTATTTTCAATTTCCAATTTCGTTAGCTTTTAATGAATTAACACTAGCATCCACTATTCCATGTCAATTTACTTACATTCGATTGATTAACAATCAATTCATTCGTTAGTTCAATTGCTAATTCATTCTTATAACTAAAGTTGAATTTTTATATAAGTCAAGATCATATTCATCACTTCATTTTATTAATTCACTTTATTAATTTACTTCGATACTAAAATCAATTTTATTCAACATCACTTAAGTTATATTCCATTTCAATTTCATTTACCTTCACTTTCACTATACAACTTAAGTTCATCTCTAATTCATTTCAAATTCTACTTTATTTAACTTTTACTAAGTCAAATTCACATCACTATTTTTTGCCTAACCAAAAGTGTTTAACCATTTTAACAATTGGTTTTACTTACCTTATCTAATTTTAAAATTTATACAACTTATTTATTCAACTTCCATAAACATTTACCTAAGTATACTTCCATTCACATTTTTATAACTTCGAATCTTGGCTATATAATCACTTTACAACTTAGGTTTATTTAAACTTCCAAATTCATATTATAAACACTTACCACTTAAGTTTAATTTCATTTCAATAACTTATCTAATCCGGTTCAAATTATTTAACCTTCCTTAGTTAAATTTCAAATCGTATATTTAATTATACTAACTCAAATTTTATTTCAACTTTACCAAAGTAAATTCTTACTTCATATTATAAATCCAAAACTCATTTTACTTATATTTATCAATTTCAACTTGAATTTTAAATTCAAATTTGTTTATTACAACAAAACTTCAATTTCAATTTATTATTGGTAGCAAATCCATCACACAGAAACTCGAAAATGATACTGATTATGCTGCACATCACCCTTATTATTTTCCAGCAACAGTAGTAAATTCAATGCTTTATATTCTTTTAAAAAATTTCTTTTTATTCATAAATCGCATTTAAAAATCTTTACTTGTATAACTTCACTATTCACTTTACTTATATAAGATCATTTCAAATTTATTTATCTTACTTAGATTTATTACAATATAACCTCTTTAACTTTTGAAAAACAAATTTCAAAATCAACGGGATTCAAATTTTCAAATTCTTGGCTAAATCCATTTTCATTTATAACACATATTTATAAATATATTCATATAGTTTCATCTCTTATACATAAGATTATTTCACATTTGTATATCATATTAATTATAATTCCATATTTATAATTCATTTGCTTATATAATTTATTCTTTTACAATTGTTTTTTTTTATTTAGATTATTCAAACATCTTTATTAACTTTTATATATTTACATATTCAAACAACCAAACAATCAGTTTATATACACTTTAATAATTTTGAAAAATCAATTCTTTACATATAAAATATAATTAAGGTAAAATTATTTCATTTACCCAATTTTAAATGATACTATGTCGACTTTCCTCGTTTAAGTGTTTGGATATCCCTATCGATAACATGGCGTCCCAAATACCGACCAGAATTCACAAACAGCTCAACGGATAAGCAACACAATATAAAATATTTTATATTCACTAACAAATATGCGCTCATATATATAATACGCTCAACTCAATCTAGGGTGCTACTGTCCCTATCTATACTGAGTACACATCAAAGCTTAGGAATATACAAAATCTAAGCTCTGATACCAAATGTGATGACCCGCAAATCCGTACCCTTTGAATCGAAAATAATCCACACATATCCGACCCAAAAAGCACAGACTGACGGAAAGTTAAGAGAAAGAAAAGAAGAGAGGAAAAGAGAAGAGAAGAAAGAGAGAAGATAGAACCAAACAGAACAATACAGAATCTCACATCGCAGTGGAAAACATATAATATCATATCAATGATCTTTACAAAATAGAAACTGTATATATATACATAAATCAGAGTCAATAATCAATCAACAGTTATCAGCTTGAACAGTTATAATAACCTGTCCTCACAAATGCCGATAATAACAACAACTAAGCAATGCAGCGGATAATCAAGCAAATACGCATGTACGAAAATGAAGATCTCCAGCTCTCCTGCTGAAGCTCCAAAAGCATCAAATCTAGACCTGTAAATATACTCGGTCTGACCCAAGCATGGAAAGGGAAGAACGCCCGGATCAGTCTGGTAAGCCAGCATGAGAAATACACTCAACTGAATTTATTAAATTACCAAAACTTTTCCTTTATCAAAACAAAAGTATCTCGTAAGACACGCCCACACATAAACACGGACATGTTTTTATCTTACGATAACTAAAACATTTCTTTCATATCAAATCCTCTTATATTATACTAGTGTCTAGTATATACAACTAATATTAATCATAGTCGAAATGGTTACCCATATAGCATTTCGTGGGTATTCATTACGCCTTTACAAACAAAATCGCATCTCGTAGTGGGTTTTGGAATTCCATACAAATGACCAGGTAAAGGACTACCTTCCGAAGGGTACACCTCTAGATGGATGTCCCGAGGCACAGAACATCTGCCCTCTACCAACACAAGACCGGCCCACCTCTGTAACTAGATGGTACCGAATATGTCATCCTCCGGTGGTTACCGACCTTTACCGAGGGCCCTCATAGTATACAAACCACAATAATTAGATACACGACGTTAGAGCGTGTAAAGATATATCTAGAAGAGGATGATCATATCCTATTTGGGAATGACCCACTTAGCCCTGCTGTATCTTACCCTGTTTTGGTCATTTCCGGTTGATGAGGCCTGACGAGGTAACGATTAACTTTCACAAAACACAATCACATCACTAAGAATGCCACACGGCCATTTCCGTTGACTACTAATTGCCTTCCACAAAAATACAACCCTTAAGCTCATACGTCTCAAGGAGGGTGTTAAGCTAAGAGAAGTTTCCTTCTCCGCCACTACTGATGTACGTTTGTAAAAAACCAATGTAAGTAATAGTAAGAAATGCAATGTCAGACAAACATTCATACAAGTTGTCCAGGATCAGGACAAACCGAAGGTACTTTCCTACCACATCCTGTCGGGAAATCCCTAGGATTAGTAGCGAATTGTCCTCGCATTGGATATTTCATAATGAGGAGACCACTGCTACTGGATGTATATTGGGATTTTAACCCCAAACGATCAACAAGCAGTCCCCCACTATGAAAATCCGGAATATCAATATCATCATAAGCAACCTGCACAATTGTCGCATATACGTTGGTCCAAATTGGTTTTCAGATAAATCTGATCCCGGTCTCTTCGCACCAACAATGCAAAAGCGTTTCTCAACCTCACACAGCAACTAAGTCTCATAGACTTATCACATCTCCAACTTTCAACTTGCTATCCTTTGGGCCAAGAAGGAAGCTCGATAGATTGGAGTAATACTCTGCACTATACAAATCAACATCCTCAACACAAAGGACAATCAAGCCTACACAAAAGGCTACGTACTAAGTGTACGACTAAATGGTTCCCACATCAAGTCGAGGAACTTTAATTTTGGCCAAGTCTGATAGTCGGTTATTTAGCTATCTAAGCAAACAAACAAATATTCAACACCATAACAATCGCTAGGCCCTTTTAATTATTCTTTTATTAATTAAATCATTGCTAAATATTCACTTCAATTTATCTTTAAAAAGATATATCTTCAAAACCATATCAACATTGGAAAACATTTCCATGTACTTATTTAATAATAAGTAATTCACAAATCTATTTATTTTCAACACTTAGAAAATATTGCATATACTTAAATCACGATTAAGTATACATATTATTCTTTAAGGAAAAGATTCTTTTAAACATCTTTATTTGGGTCAAAACGAATGTTTCATAAAACATCGTTACGACAACCTAAAATCACAAGTGTAGGGATTCGAAATTTAGATAGATATATAAATCCCAATACTATACAAAAACATTTCCTTTCGAAAATCATTTACTATAACAATAGTGTTATAGTCCATCATTTCCTTACTTCTCGAAAACGTCTATTTCAATAATGAATGTTGAAATCTATGGTTTTGATACTTAACACATTTTTAAAATGTCTTTAAACCATTTAAATTCAATTAAAATATCACTATCCAAAACATTTATTTAATATATTATTCACTGTCTAAAATCGGGAATATAATTCCCTAACCAAATTTCAATACTTCTACACATTTAATTTAAAGGATAATTCACTGTCCAAAATCGTGAATATATCTCCTATACCAAATTCATTACTATTTCACATTTTTATTAAAGAATTATCCACTGTCCAAAATTGTGTTTATATCTTCTTTAATAAACTTCTATATTTAACTTGTCAAAATTAATTGATTCGGATTTATAAAATAATGTTTATAAATCAAATTTATATTTTATAAAAACTTCAACTTATAAAATCACTTTATTAACCAATTCCATTTATAACTCAATTACATGCCAAAAATCCAAATTATAAGTTAAATACTTATAATTCATTTATTTACAGAATCATTTATTTAATGACTTCACAAATTATAAATCTTATTACTTACAAGATTCATTTATAACTCCATTTTAACATTTATAAAAACTCCATTAAAATTCATTTATTCTGATTTATAAAAATTCAATTTTATAAATCTTATTTATAAACCGTTTATAATAAATCAAAAATCTCAATTTAAACCATTTAAAAAATCATTAACTCCATATTTCACAAAAATCGTATTTCAATTATATTTCCCAAAACATCATAATTTTTATAACATAAAAATTATCACATTTATTTACTCAAAATAAATCAATTCTTAACGATTCAAAAATTCAATAAAACATTTATTTTCAAAATCGCTTTAAACTTCTTCTAAATTCGAAATCGTTACTTTAACATTTTTAAAACTCCAAAATAGGCCCAATGCTGCAACAACACCAAATACATTAATCACGGCAACCAAAACATCATATACCAATATGATAACAGAACATATCTGTAAGTAAATCAATACTGTTGAGGAATCCAGTTGGATCCCTACAACCTGTCATCTACAACAAATATACATTTTAGAATATGTGTACAATGTTCGCTTCGAGGCAGACGCGCGTACAAAGGGTCATCCGCTCATACACGGGAACGTATAGTGTCATCTGCTCCACTACGCAGGTATATATCCAAATACCAATCAATATATCATATATCATCCAAACAATCATCAATCATCATATAATAAATTTATTCTCACTTAAATAAAAATACCAGTGAGTCAGAAAGAGTGAGTTGTACTCACATTGCGTCCAATAGTAGTTGCAGTGTTTTATTCCGAATAAAATTAAACGCGCGTTTACTTTTACCCAAAATCCACACTAGCTTCAATCAATCCCAATCCAGCTTCATCGCATGGTATTCGACAATATGAATCCAATGCAAGTTGTTTCGTGCAAAACGGACCTCGTATGAAATAGTTACGCAGTTTTAAACATCGTACGATTTTATAATATAACAATTAATCAATTTCCTTTTTTTATTTTACCCTAAGTTCATCAGGGCCGTAGATTTCAATGCCCTAGAATCTTTACCGTGGAACGTTTCTTCCTCCATCAGGTTATCGTGCACGCGAGGCAACCCATTACCGCCGCCTTCTTCCACGAATTAACGCGACCACATCGCTCGACTTCACGACGATCAGATGATGTCGTTCGAATCGCCTTCAGAAACTCTACCTTCGGCCATGGGTCCGGTCGAGCTCGGTTGCCCCACTGCCTCGTTGTTCGAGCTTGTACACACATCTTTAAATGTAAATCGACATTAATTCGCTTCGTTGTTTAGGATCATAGCCGTTGAGAACGTAGATCTCATCCCCCTCTACAAGTTTGCAGTTGAAATTTTTTCGAAACAATGTGTGGATAGGAAGAAAAATGAGGAGGATTGAAACGAAATTCTGGCCATTAGAATGTGGGTGGTGGCTAGACCTAGTTGTTCTAGGGTTTTGGTAAAATGGAGATAATAAAGTCCTTTTATAGAAAAATTACACGACATTATTCATCCGGAATTTTTCGAACTTCAAACGAAGCGTGTCGCCTGGCTTTTATAATGTTTTACCCCATTCCAAACACAATGGAATATATATTGGGAGCCAATTCGATCGCATTTGGAAGATAGGTTTTCGAATCGACTATTTTAAATTTAAAATTCACTTAAACATATTTCTACGCGTTTTAGCTTATCCCGGACAAACCGTAAATCCGATTGACACGAAATTTGAAATCTTACAATAATTTAACATTACGGATCCAATGAAACTAGTTTCATAGAAATCCAAGACTGTTTGAAAAATGACTGTTTTCACTCGTCAGTTAAATATTAAAATATTAAATTTCTACAAATTAACTTTTAATTCGATTTTAAAAAGTTCTCTAACATCATTCTAATTCAACTAGGATTTAATTCAACTTTATAAATCATTTTTATTCATATTAAATCCAATCTCCAATTATTTCTACAATTTCAAATATTAAATTAACAATTTAATTATCCAATTAAGTCATTATATTCGAAATATTATTTATTCAGCTTATAAATTTTACTTGTGTATATTTAAAATCAATTAAATGTATGAATTTCAAATGAATGAAATTCTGGGTCGTTACAGTAATCAATTTGGAATATTTTGAAATGGAATGTGGAATTTGTTTGTTGTTTAATTTTTTTCTATATTCTTGTGATTCAATGTATCAATGTACCTAATATCGCAGTATTTGGTCGTCGAGAAATAAAAACTATGGATGATTACAACATCCGTAGCCGTTAGTTTTTGGCCTCCAAGTAGGGAGATGTTGCACCTGGCCCTTACCTATCTCATTAAAGTGGTCCATTTCGAGGGTATGCCTTAGTAGAAGGCCAAATTTTGTAGTGTAATAGATCGATTCACATATCAGTGTTTGACAATTATGAATAAAATTTAAATTGTTTTGAACTTAAGTAAATTATTATAAAATTTTATAAAGAGTTATATGATGCGAGTTTAGAATTGGTTTACATTTACATAATTATTAATGTTATATTTAAATTAATGAAAAGGCTTAACTAATAAAGAAACACATATGAATATATATATGTATGTATGTATATATGTATATACATATGTATATATATAACTTAATGATTATAAATGTTATAACTCACACACACGCATACATATAAGATCAGGGAGCTTTAGTTGAATTAAAACCCATATTGACTTAAGGGAGTGTACATAAGATGTGGAGACATATGATGCCACGATATTATACTCATCTCCCCTAAAATGTCGATAGTACTCAGTTACTATTATTTTGGATTGTTAATTTAGAATAAAGTTTATCTCTATCATTTACAATATAAATACAATACTATACATATCTATGGTGCTTGAGCACCCTTAAGCCATAAAATATTTGTATTGATATTTATGTTATCCCTAGATTGGTAAGAATATTTTGTAACTTTGTTTAGCTTCCTCAAAAGTTACAAAATTACTCGTAAGCCGTCAAGAAATGATGGGTCCAGGGTATCTAATGTACAATATAATTTTGAGCACCCTTAAGGTCATAAATATGATTAGGAAAAATGAGTATATGGTTAGGGATTATATACGAGATATAAGTAGTAAAGATTTACTTACCATTTATGAGGACTATAATTTTTTGAGCACCATTATTGTTGTAGTAGCAAGATAAATTGATCTTAATACCCATTGAAGGAATTTATAAAACTACCATACCTAATTTAGGGTTTTGGCGAGATGAGGAAGCCTTATCAAAATAATAATAAAACAATCTAATAAGTATAAGAACATAACCAATGTAAAATAATTTACTTTAATAAATTTAAACGGATTAAATGACAACGTTGAAGCCGTTTCTAAAGCAAATTCACTAACCCGTGTGAACTGTAAAGACTATTTAATGAATTTTAAAATCACACTCAACCATGGAAACTCTGGTGTGTTGTCGCCAATGAGCCTAAGGCTAAAACCAATAAAGATGTCATACCCAAACAAATAGCATCCTACCAGTCATGCTCCGTAGATATGAACTTGCTCGATGTTATGCATTGTCAACCATAAGCACCAAACTCCAAAGAGAGCATGAAAATATGGATGTCCGATCCACATTTCAGCACCTATAAAAGTTGTATGGTGAGCAGTCTTGTACTGCAAGTTACAGATATGAAGGGATTTTTTTATATGGAAATGAGCAAAGATACTCCCATCTAAGATCATGTACTTAATACGATTAGCTATATAGAGAGATTGGTTGAGTTAGGAATGACTCTTTGCACAGAATTACATGATAAATTTCTTAAATCATTGACTCCACAGTTGATCCGTTCATATTGAATTTTAATATGAATTCGTTGAAAGTGTACTGTAATGGATCTACTACGTTAAGGACGACAGAGTATGTGTTGATGAAAGAACCGAGTGCGGTATTTGCTGTCAAGTGCGCATCTTTTTCGAATAATTTGAGGAAGAGAAAATTAGGTTGAAGGGTGACGGTAATACTAAGGCCAAAGAATAGAAGGTTGAATGTCATCATTGCTATAAGAAGAAAGACTAGAAGGGGAACTTCCTAGATTATCTAAAGATGCTCATGAGGAAGGAATCCGATTTCCCTTCTAATTGTATTTTCCTTATAGGAAATTACTTATCAATAAGTGCTTCATCTCGAGTTTTAGATACCGGATCTGCAACTCATATCTGTAGTTTGTTATAGTGACCTAGAAGTAAGAGGCTCGTAGTAAGAGGGACCATGGAATTTTAAGTTGAAAATGGAGCTACTATAGCCGCCGTAGTGTTGGGAGATTACCATGTGAAGCTTGCTAGTGGACATGATTTAGTTTTATATAATTGCTATTTTGTAAACTTTATTAGTTGAATATTTATGTTTCTGTTTGATCTGAAATAGTTATTGCTTTATTTGTAGTAGTAATTTTATGAATATTTATTGTGATAATAAAACTGTTTGGTTTGGTACTCTTAAAACGACATTTGTATACTTAAGATAATGTATTTATCGTCGAAATAATAACATGTCTAAAATGAATGACAACTACCTTTTGCACCAGACTAGGCCATACAGGTAAGAAACGATTGAACAAGTTAAGAAACCCTAGGGTTTGACCATCGTTTGATTTTGACTCATTTAGTACTTGTACATCATGTCGTAAAGGTAAAATGGGCAAGCACCAATTCAGCAAAAGAAACAAAAGAGCTACTAAACCCTTCAGACCGATCCATATAGATGTATGCAGTTCTATGTCTACAACTACAAAGGTGGATCCTTATACTTCGTTACATTCACCAATGATTTATTTGGATATGGATTCATGCATCTTATGAAACACAAATCAGCAATCTACGATAAATCCATAGAATATTAAAAAGAATTTGAAAACAAGACATTTAAAAAATTCAAAATACTTTAATCTAATCGAGGTGATGTACGCATCAGTAATGAGCTTCAAGAGCACCTAAGAGAGGATGAGATTCTCTTAAGTCGCTCTTTCTTATACTGCTCAACATAATGGAGTTTTAGAAAGGAGAAATCAAACTCTATTAGATATGATTTGATTAACCATGGGTAATTCCAAGGGAAAAGGCAGGGTTTGCTTTCCTATGTTTTATTGGAAAGACGATTCGAACGAAGTCCATGACTTGGGAAATAACTAAAACCAAGGCATATGAGAGGCCAACATTTGTATCACAACCATTAGGGTATGTCATATCTTTTCCAGTGCAGATTTTGGTTATATGCACACATATATGGTATATTCCGTGTTACATATGATAGAAGTAAGCTGGCTCTGTAACATCAGAGAATGACCTAAGTTGCATGGGATCTCACATATATCTACTCTAGAGATATACCGTGCATTCGAAAAGGAGGCCCCTACCCTTGTCATTTTGGAAAGGGTTTACGAATTACTGTGGCTCTTCCTTGGAAATCCATTTATCGAACGTTGTTATTATGAATTTAGATCTATACCTAAATAAATTTTAATGTGAGATATAAGCATCGTTGCAATTTATATATTTATTTTTCACACATTAGAAACTATCTATGCATCACCCTTATTTACTTACAAAAATAAATGGTTTTGATTCTTGTCAAGGTAAAACCCGTTCCATTCTATGGCATGGTCTCACAATGTACCGCTATATGTTTATGCATATACCTTGAGTTTCTCATGCCTGGCCCTGTTTGACTCAAAGTTTATTTTTCCTTAAACCCATGGGTAACCATTTGAATAGTATGAGAAAGGTAGGTTATGTTTTTAACGTTTTGGAGCTGATGGATGACGAATATGAGGTTTTTGAAGTTATTAGGTTTTTTTTTCATTGCACTATTAGTATATATGTAAGGACATACTATTATAACCGTCGAGGCTCGAAGTTAGTACAGGTTTGTAACTATGTTAAACCTTGTATTTCGAGAGAAACCAAATGCGCTACTTGTTGTTTATACTATATATGAATCTTTTGCTGCGAGATACTGTTGTTTTATTCTTTCTTCATTTTCGTTTATATTCTTGTACCCCAACAATCTGTCTTTCGGATGCTTAAATGATCGGCATATGAATACCGCAGTTGTATTTAGGGTCATCTTTAGAAGTCATAATAGTGGGTTGTCCTAGAGAGTCTAAAATTTAATAAGAGTGGACCGGAAAAGATAAAGAGGAGTGGAGAGGTAGTTGAAGTGAAAGGAGGAAAGGGAGGTAAAGTGATGGCATGGTCACCATGATAAGAAGTCAAGGAATTCATTGTATGTAACGACCTATAAATTTTAACTGTTTTAATAACGTAATTGACTGAATTTTGTGAAACTTTTAAATAATTGAATTTGAAAATAAAAATTTAATATTTGGAATACGTCTATATAAACATAGCAAATGGTAAATTTTTATCAGAAAATATGGAAGTTTATTTTATAGTGTAATTTTATTTCAATTTAAATCAGTTAATATTTGATGATGATAAAATATTTTCCAAACCTGAATATTATTATATAATAAATTTGTAAATCATCTTCTGAGTGAGACATCACATATCGTTTCGTCAAATTTGGACTGCCAGTGCTCCATTTATCTTAATTTCGGCGTTTTAATAGCATTTTCGGTACCGATTATCGACTTTTGATAGTTTAAGTCGTGTCACTGATATCTGTATACCGTTTCGATCGTCTCGTCATGCTGATTTCCATAGTATATTCATATTTTTGTTTCGGTGTCCGATGCGTGGTGAAAATGCGGTAAAGGACTTCGTATCGGTACTCGTTCGTGTCCTTTTGTTTCCCGTGTCTTTTCGTTGTTCCTTGAAACAACTAAACAACTGTTTGTTTTCATTAATATCTGAATTCGACTCTTGCCCCTTAGTATTCACATCGTCTAATATATATAAAATAAAAAGAGTAGAATACAAAGCAATGTGTATATAGGATGTGAAAAAGCAAGATCACTTTCATTTGCAAAGCGTCATGTAAATATTTTTCTCTAAGCTGTTGCCAGCCCTCTCGCTTTCTTTCTCTCATCTCATTCGGCAACCTACAACTCCAACTTCCCACCTCCTTCTCTACCGAGTGCTCCGACTCGAGCCACCACCGTGAAGCCTTTCAAGCTTGAAACCATAGCCACCATGCCATAGCCGACCACATGGACCCCTTCCCTTTGAACCCGAGCACAATTACCACCTCACCTTGAACACAACACTTCTCTCATCATCTCTCCGCCCAACAACCCGAGCCCAAGCCACCACTGCCTATCTTGATTTATCTTTTCAATCATCGAATTTTTCCCAGAAATTCCTAGCTTGTCGCTATTCGTGTCCGTAGCTGTGTCCGTGTCATCTTCTTGTCTCTCTAGCCTCGAAAGGTGAGCAATCACTTGAGATTAATGTTATTATATATATTAAATTTGATTTCAACTGAAATGACAATTGAAATACGCTGCTGTTAGTTATTTTAATTGCTACATATATATGCTATTATCTGTATCTTCTCACCTTCGACATCTGACACCATGATTTTAATTTATTTTATCATTGATGCTAAATGCCTATTGTTGATTGTTATATTATTATCACCATTATCCTCACTCTGCAATTTTCTTGTTAGATTCCTTATGGGTTGAAATGATACATACCCGAACGATCTTGTAGAATAGAAGAATATCGTTATGGGTTGAAATGATAAACCCAAGTGATTTTCATTGACATTGAATTAGGATTGCGGGTTGAAAAGATATATATCGTAGATATTTAAACTACGGATTGAAATGATAAATATCTGTATCACTTGACCATAGGATAGAATATTATATACAGACACCGTTGGTATATATATATATATATATTTTGAAATGATTTCCATAGTTTAGAAAAAAAAGAAATATATATAATTTTATATAAATATTGATTTTAAAGTATTATATATATAAAGGTTATTTTATATATGTTAAATTCTTGACTTTAAAATTTTATGTTTCGAAAATTTTAAATTATAAGTTAGTTTTGAAAATTTTAATTTCAAGATTTTACTAAAATTTTACTATTTTTAAAAATATATAAAATATATTTAATTATAAATAAATTTAATAATAATATTTAATTTAATAAAGTAAATTTAATTAGTATATAATATGTTTTAAGTACTTATGTAAAATTTTATTTTAAAATAAATTTTTACAATAATTTTAATAAATTAAGGTTGGAAAGAGAAATAGAAATTGGTTTGAAATTGTATTTATTTAAGAATTATATTCAAATAAGTTTGATTTGAAATTTATTAAATTTGAGATTTTAAAGATATGATTTTATAACTTGATTTTGATAAATAGTGATTTAAATGAATATTTTCAAATTTACATAAATTAAAATGGGATATTTAGTTTTTTTAGATTTGTAATTGAAGTTTTATTTAAATGTTATTGGAATGATTAAGTAAATATTTCAAAACTAAAGAATAGTAAAGTGAATTTGATACATTTATATGAAATGGTCAAAATTTAGTTTTGCAAATGTTCGAATATTTAAAGATTTGAAATCTATTGAAGTTGAAATGGTTTAATTTGTAGTTCATATCTGTATTTCAAAACGATATAAAATGGTTTATTGAGATTTGAATTGAAATGGAGGAATTGAGATTTGATTTAAATGGGATTTTGGAATTTGAGTTGATGTGAATCGATTTGTGAACTTTGAGGAAACTATTTTATTATATAAAGTATTTTAATATATAAAAATATTTTATGTCATGAGTTATTTTTAATATAAACAATTTTTAATATAAAACTATTTTATTATCCTAATTATTTTAATATAAAATATTCTTAATTTATAGCTATTTTAATATATAACTATTTTATTTTACAAACTATTTTATTAGATATACTATTTTCTGTATCTAAGCTTTTTGAGTAGAAAGTATTATGATTTCAAAGTACTATGATTTCAAAGTGTTATAAATTTAAATGTTATGGTTTCAAAAGTGTTATATGTTTCAAGTGTTATGACTTTGGAAATGATATATTTTAAGTGAAATGATATCAGATTTGATATGGTTTGAAATGGATATCATATTTTGGTTTTGAATTATGATATTTTGAAATGACCATGGTGTTAAAATAACGTTTGGTTGTTAAAAAGACGAGGATCGACTATTGTCATACTCTCTGCCAATACCGAAAACCACTTTAACAACTGTGTACGCGGTGGAGATTCTAGAATGAAGTAGGATGGTCATCGACGATTCTATATGAGGTATATACGTGGACCTGACTCCCGTGAGTTAGCTTAAGGTGGCTAAAACAGGAGCAATTGAGGTAGCTCCTTTGATCGAACACAATTCGTCGATATCATTCTATCACTTTGTGATTGATTGGGTGCACCTTCGGATTTTTAGGAGTGTGGATAGAGGTGGGCGGTAGCTGCGGCTATGCATTACCACTAGCCTGGAAGTGTAACTGGTATATATACCCTGGCATTGCCTAGTTATACCGTGTCACCTACCATATCGAGACCACTACGAGTTTGTTTTGTACCATACCTACGGAGTGTCCTTTGATAAGCCTCTAGTTTACAGGGGAAGTTACGGTATTGTATAGACTATGAGAATATATAAAAATGTGTTAAGGGGGATATGGTTAATGCCTTAATACCATTTTAATAGTTTACTTTATTATAGACATATTATAATAGCGTATTTTACTACATAGTTGATAGTTCCATGGATCCTTAAAGGATGGGTATCCCAAACATCCTTTGAGTTACTTGTATTTCAGTTGATATTTCACTTGAGTTGGATTTATAAGAATGTTAATCCCGACTCGAGTGTTTGTGTTTTGCTTTATGCTCGGGTCAGAATGAATGTCACAACATTTGTGACTCATCTTTGGAGTTAGAGCTTCGCTTGGAGATCCATCTATCTATTCAGCTTCAACTATTCAGTTGACTTCAGTGATATATTTAGATTTTGTTATTTGACTGTTGTATTGAGATTTCTATGTATTCAAGATTTCTATTGTACCTTGTTTTAACTCTGGTATATATATAGTAACTCCATGAACTACTATTCATTTGTTTCCGCTGCATATTGTTATATTACTCTATGTCTGTGACTCTATGATTTATTTATTTACTGTATATGCTAAGTTTTTCCAAATATAAATTAACAATCTGATATTTTGAGCAATTCAATTCCGACATGTGTGTCCGTTTATGCACTTGGAAGGTGCAGCATGGTAGGGGGTTCCTGCTTCTTGGTTTGGTAGCGAATGGTTGACTCTTACCCATATATGTCCCTGCGTGGTTGGTGTAGTCAAGAGGCTGGTCGTAAAAATAAAACACAGGTACGACTATATGCTACGATGGGCGTTACCACACTGGCACGGTTCTGGTACATGTGGTATCAGAGCTCTGGTTTTAGGTAAAACTTTGCATATATAGTAAATTTAATTACAGAATCAACTTCGTTCGAGCTTGAATCTTTTCCTCTTTGATTCAGATTTTCTTTGAATTTTGGAACTTCCCCATTCATTTTGAAATCCATTCTTTCCTCTCCCTATTCATATCTTCTTGATTCTGGAGCATCTCATAGCTTCATTATATAATTTGTAGAGGGGTGAAACTCCTTTCTAACAGACATCGATTCACCAAAGATTTATGTATAATCGATTTATATACTGCTATCTCATGCTATTCTCGAATTTTATTCTCTTGTGATCGGATGTCGATTTGCCTCAGAATTCTGCGTCGATCTTATTCTTAAAGTCACGGTTGACCCGATTAAGGTCGCCTGCAATTTATATAAGCCTATCCATCTTTCTATTTTGTTATTTAATTATCTTATCTTCATTTCGAGCCCATCATCTATTTAGAATTCTATTTGATTAGGGTCCCCTTGAATTTGGATCTCTATCTTAGTTTTTAAATCCATTCTGGAATCATCAAGTGAGGGAGTGTATTTGTAATTAAAATTAAAATGTTTTATAGATTGTGTTGTTTTTGTTGTTTATTTGGATTTGGGGTTTCGATCGATTCGCCTGATCAACGCTATCGATATGAATCTTAAAACACTTGAACAGAGAAAACTGACACAATATTGTTTTTGAAATTTACAAATTTATATGATTATATTATATATAAGTAAATTTTCTAAAGTTAAAATAGTTAACCAAATTGGTTGATAGAAATGGTAATATTTAATTATTATTTATTGTTTTGTAAATCATTGACTATTCCAACATAAATAAATGTAAATATAAAGCATGGTTTTTTAAATGATTTGGAATTGAAACGAACTTAAATAAAGAATTTGAGAATTAAATTTACGGTATTTTAGAAAAAAATTCGTTTTAAAATTTATAGAGTATATTATTTGAAGGTATTTTCACATAGAAATCATTTCCAATGAATTTTAAAAGTTCTTAAATCAGTACTCTTCTCTTTTTTTGCTAGAAAATAATTTCGGTGATGACTACAGCATCATCGACATTCATTTTAGGGTTTCAGAGTGGAAAGACCACTCAGTAGCTTTGCTATACTTTTTTTTGGTGAATAAATTTGATTTGAATTCTTAAGTATGACTTGATTTATATTATATATATAGATATATGATTATAGATTTTATATATATATATATATATATATATATATATATATATCTAAATTGTTTGAAGAGAAATCTGAATTTAATTCTTAATAAATATTTAAACTTGAAATAATTGAATTGGAAATTCTTTACTTGTATAATACTTAATTGCAGTCCAATATAACTTACCTTAATTATTCTGAAGTTGATTATGTAATTGAATCGTATACAATATAAAATAATGTTAAAAGAATTTTAAATAAAATTTGAATGGTTATAATAAATGTTTATATACCAAATTATGATTACTGGAAACGTTAATTTAGATAAATTGAATAATAAGACAATGAATAAATAAATATGAATTTAGAAATAGTTAAGATTGAATTATAAGTTGAATTAACTTAAGTGAAATCAAGTGGATTAAACCTAATGATTGAATATTAATTTATTTAAAATGGAATTTATATGCTTTTAAATAAATTGTTTTATTTTATATTTCAATCTATTTTTCTTTCTGGTTGTTTCTATTCTGCTACCTCATTCATTTTCAAGGACGAAAAGTTTTTAGTGATGGGGAGTGTAACGACCCGTAAATTTTAACTGTTTTAATAACGTAATTAACCAAATTTTGTGAAACTTTTAAATAACTGAATTTGGAAATAAAAATTTAATATTTGAAATACGTCTATATAGACATAACAAATAGTAATTTTTTATCAGTAAATATGGAAGTTTATTTTGTTGTGTAATTTTATTTCAATTTAAATCAATTAATATTGGATGATAATAAAATATTTTCCAAACATGAATATTTTTATATAATAAATTTTTAAATAATATTCTGAATGAGATGTCACATTTCATTTCGTCAAATTTGGACTGCTATTGCTCATTTTATCTTAATTTGGGCGTTTTAGCAGCACTTTCGGTACCGATTATCGACTTTTGTTAGTTCGGTCGTATCATTGATACCTATATACCATTTTGATCATCTCGTCGTGTTGATCTCCATAGTATATTCATATTTTTGTTTCGTTGTTTGATACACGGTGAAAAATCGGTAAACGACTTCGTATCGGTAACCGTTGACGTCCTTTTGTTTCCCGTGTCTTTTCGTTGATCCCTGAAATAATTAAATAGCTATTTTTTTATTAATATCTGAATTTGACTCTTGCCCCTCAGTATTCACATCGTTTAAAATATATAAAATAAAAAGCAACGTGTATATAAGATGTGAAGAGACGATCACTTTCATTTGCAAAGCCGTCATGTAAATATTTTTCTCTAAAGTGTTGCCTGCCCTCTCGCTTTCTTCCTCTCATCTCCTTCGACAACCTGTAACTCCAACTTCTAACCTTCTCCTCCGTCGAGTGCTCCAACCCGAGCCTCCACCGTGAAGCCTTTCCAGCTCGAACCCATAGCCACCATGCCACAACGACCACATGGACGCCATCCCTTTGAACCCGAGCACAACCACCTCACCTTGAACACAACACTTCTCTCATCATCTCTCCGGACAGCAAGTCGAACCAAACCGCCACTGACCATCTTGATTTATCTTTTCAATTATCGATTTTTCACAGAAATTCCTAGCTTGTTGCTGTTCATGTCCGTATCTGTGTCTGTGCCGTCTTCTTGTCTCTCTAGCCTCGAAAGGTGAGCAATCACTCACGATTAAAGTTCTTTTATTTATTGTGACGACCCGGAGTTTTTGAGCATTTGAAATGGGAATAACTTGAATCCAAATATCACTATTTATTTGATAATTAAATTTTTGAACTAAAAATTGAAGTTGGGTAAAATATTGAATCTCCAGTTGTAAGCTTGCTAAAAATAATTTGAAGGCTTGTAAGACTTATATTGGTAGTACTGAAAATAGTTGAAGTGTTAAAAGTTAATTTGGAGGTGTTTTGTCAAGATTTAAAAATATATCGTTTTAATTGAATTTAAAAATAGCCTTCCGAGACACAGTCTTGAAATTCGACGAAACCAGTTCCATTGGATCCGTAATAGTGTATTATTATCGGATTTCAAATTTCGTAGCGTTTGGAGTTGTTGTGTGAGCATACGATATACAAACGCATTGAAATCTATATCGAATTCAATGTTTTAACTGCTTCAAAAAGCTATCTGCTCCATACTATCTAATTTGGGCTTGAAACCTTTTCCATTACATTCAGAATAAGGGTTTAACATTATGAATGCCTGGCGGCATGCCTCGGTAAGATGTCAGAATTTAAGTTACAAATACAAATCAATTTAAATCTGAATTTAAAATTGACATATGCTTGTTGACCAGTCAAAATTAAATAAATAAATAAATATAATAAAGATCTGTCTCGCCTACCTTCTGAAGCAAGCCTCTACCCTATTATATGAATCGCGACTCCACCTATCTCCCCTCCAGTTCGAACGAGAACTATCTTATCCCTTTTTTTTCGCCTTTTACCCAATTCAATTTCATAATATAAAAAAATGGAGGCAGCCGAGAAATAAATCATGGCTGCCTCCTCCTCTTCGTTTTCGTTTCTTTATCGCGACTCGATCGAGAGGCTTAGCGCACGAGTTCGAATTGCGTTAAATCAAGTTCCCAAGCCTCGTTTCCCTTCCCTTCGAAATAAAGAAATCGATTCGATTTTTTCACTGTCGGCATATCGAGGTGGTAGCTCGCACGCGTAGTTTTGGGGCAAGGAGGCCGATGTTGATTTGAAGTACAGTAAGGTCGTGTTGATGGATTCGTGTGCGAACAGAAGAGGTGGTGGCGAGCTCATGGGGTGGCCGAGATCGAGGGTGAGGTGGAAGGATCTGGCGCATGCGAGGCAGGGTCGATTTAGGGGTTTCGCGATGTTTGGAGACTAGGGTTTCGACACAGCGGAGGTCGCGAATTTGAGGTTCGCGTGGGGAATCGAGACCGCAGGGTGGCGCATGGGTTCTTGAGGCAGTGGTGCTTTGGTGTCGAGCAGCGGTGAGGTATTGTTTATTTCATTCAATTTAATAAATACATGTTTATATGCATAGAAGAAATAAAAATGGATTTTTTAAATTGAAATTTTAATGAATAGAAATAATGTACAGTAAAGTCAAGCTTTTATATATATGCAGTGAATAAATGTGTACACATATATGCAGATTTTCTTTATATATATATCTATTTTTAGAAAACAGAAATTTTTTATAGATAAGATTTTGAAGAAAATAGTTTATATATAGATAAGATTTAGGAAGTAGAAATTTTAATGATAATATAGATTATTTTATAAGTATGTATATGTAGGTAGTTTTAAAAGAAAAATGAAATAAATAAATATACATAGATATTTTAATTTACTAGTTATTTTAAATTAATTTATTTGTTAAGTCAATCTATTTAATTATTATTATAGGAAGATTAGTTTAAAATAAAATTTGTTAGTTAAAATAAAATTATGGGTTAATTAAATTTATTTAAGGAAAAATTGATTTTTCGATTGGTTCGAATATTAATAAATCATATGATATTTATACAAGTTATAAAATCAAGGGAACAAGCCAATTTGGAATGGATTGCAAACAGTAAAATCAAAGGTGAGTTAATCTCACTCATCTGGTAATAATTTAAATTTAAATGGTTAAATTTAAATAATTGGTTGAATGGTTGAATTGATTTGATGTGCTATGTTATAGTATATATATACATGTTGGAATGATTGATTTCCTGCGTTATATAGCGGATGAGACCCTATGCGCCGCATAATAGCGGATGATAATATATTTAATCCTATATACCACGATATTCCACCTCGAAGTGGAATTGGTATTTTATATTGTGCTAATGTCTGTGGATGCAAGGAAGCAGGTTGGAGGGATCCAACTGGATTCCTCAAATTATTTATATTGTTTAATATTCTCTGTATGAATATTCGATATTCTGTGATGAATATTATTGATAATTGGAACATTGAATGCTATGGTTTACTTGAATATATTTCGGTACACTATGTTATCAAAATATATAGAATTGGATTTTGAAAGGAAAATAAAAGGAAGAGAATTTGAAGTGAAATAATTACAGAGAATTTAAATAAATTAAGAAATGAACTGGATAAGAATAATAATGGTTTTAAAATTCTAATAAATAAATTCCGTATATGAAAGGAGATTTTAAATAAATAGGAAGATAATGAATTTTAAACTTCAGTGTTATTATTTAAAAGAATAAAGTCTTTATTTTAAATTTAAGATTTAAATTATTGAAAAGAAAAAAGAAGAAATTTGGAAAATATAAAATTAGTATGTTTCAGTTATAAGATTTAAAATCAAAATGAAAAAAATATGAAGTCCATAAATGGATTTTGAAATGAATTGAGTAAAGAAACTTATTTCAAATAGGGTAAATTGGAAATCAATTTGGAAACTGATTTAAGTATTTGAAATTGGACATTTGAAAGAATAAATTAACGATGAGAATTTATTCAAGGAATGAGAATTTTTTTTAAAAATAAATAGTGATTTATTTTTAAAGGATGCGAAGAGAAGTATATTTCCCTGGATAGCCAAGTACGTTTTCAAAGTAAATTTTTAAATATAAGTTAAAGCTTTAACGTTGTTTTAAAAAGCATGTTTTAGGAAACTTCTTATTTCTAAATGTTTAAATTTTAAATTAAGTATTTTTCAAATCTATTATCATAGTAATTATTTAAAGGTGACTTAGTATTTTGTTTTAAAGGAGAAAATCTAGTTTTATATTTTATAAAGTAACCTTATTTTAATTTTTTATAAAGTATTATTTTTAATTAAGTATTAGAGTAGTTTTCTAAATTTAAGTGTTAAAGCATATTTTACAATAAGAGTTTTTATTTATTTTAAAATCTAAAGTTTGTGCTTGGTGATTTCAGTGAAAATAGAAAATATTTGGGAAATTTATTCTGTAAAAGGAAGGTAATTTGAAACTGTTTTCAAAAGGGTTGAAATGGAAATTTATTCTGTAAAAGGAAGGTAGTTTGAAACTGTTTTCAAAAAGGTTTGAAAAGTGGAAATATATCTCGTGAAGATATTGTGGGATAAATAAATAATTTGGAAAATTATTTATTGTTTGATGGATGTTTGTGAAAGTTAATTGATAGTTAAATAACCGACTATCAATATTTGCCAAATGCGCTGATCGTTTCGAAGAGACCGGGATCGGGATTTATTTCTCGAAAACCACTTCGATCCGGTTTGTTCGTTTTCGTGGAAAAACGAGTTTGGATTCGAAGATGGAGCAATGAAGTGCAAGGGCTAGTCGCTACTAATCCTGAGGATTATTTCAAAATGGATGTAGTAGGAATAGTGTCTTTGGTTCCGTTCGAACCCGAGACGGACTTGTATGGATGAATGCTTTCATAACATCGTCTGGTGGGCGATGAGCATCTATGGGATATGTTCTAAAAAGGTAACGCTTAGCCTTAAGCCTGATCAACCGAGAATGACTGAAAATCAGGGGTTATGCAGCAAGGCTTGGTGGGCAGCACCCATTTCCGGGTGAGGTCATCCCTGTCTAGACGTCCCTTTCATTTCGGCTTAGTGGTGCGGTTGCTGATCCCAACCGTGGGGTGATCTTACTCGGGATTATCCAGTAAGGGATAGTCCGGGTCATGTGTTTTACAAGGGGTCGGGAGTGATCCTCGGTACTGTAATCTAGACCACGTACCGTGACAGGTAGTACCCCAGTGCCTAGTCATTAGTTGGAAATCCATTCTCCCTACGTGCCTTGTACGAGTTTTGTTTGTATTACCCACTTTGTGGCTAGTAGCTGGAATTTAATAGATGTAACAATTTCGGCTATTTTAATAAATAGTTGTATATAGACCCTATTATAATATCAGAGGATTTTAATATAAAAATGATTTGGCTATCGTAATGTAAAAACCCGACATGTTTATTTGTGGCATGGTCTTACGAGATGCTTTTGTTTTCAAAAGAATTTTTGAAATTTTAACAATCAATTTGGGTGTGATTTCTCATGTTGGTATTCCATACTGACTCGGGTGCTATTCAACTATAATGCTCGGGTCAGACCGAGTATTATAGAATACAGGATATGATGCTGTGGAGCTCAGAAGATGAGCTGGATGGCGATACGTATTTCCGTATTTGATTATTATTCCGCTGTGTATCCATTTGTATGTTATTGATGTGGAACTCTGATGATGTACTCTGATGATGTATGTAAAAATAGATAAAGTTTTCTTTTGTGTGAAGATCTGTGATTACCTATTATATTTTATTCCGTTGCGATGGTTAGATTCTGTTATTGTTTTCTGTTATCTCTTCTTCTACCTCTTCTTCTTTAACCCAAATGGTTCGTATTTCTGTTCAACTTGAGTTGATTGATGTAGAATAGTGTTAACTCAAGGGGTACGGATTTGCGGGTTGTTACAGTTGGTATCGGAGCTTAGGTTGGTGATAACCTGGGCTCTGGTGGGAATTACTCATTTAATAGAGTCCGTAGTACTCTAGAATGAGCTTGAGAATATTAATAGATATGAGCGCGTATTTGTTAGTGGATATAAAATTTGTTTTTTTTGTGTTGATTTATCTGTTGAGTGTTCAGGGATTCTTGTCGATATATGGGACTCCATGTCATCGATAGGGGTTTCTAAACTCTTAAACAAGATAAACCGACACAGTATTGTTTTAAATAGGGTAAATGAAATAATTTTACCCAAAATTATTTTTGTATATAAAAGAAATGATTTTTTGTAATTGTTATAGTTATATATGGATGCTTTGTTGTTAGGAATGATAATATTAAATTATTATCATCAATGTGTAAAATTGAATGAGAAATTGAAATAATACCAAAGACTAAGGAATAAATTAATAAAATAAATGGGATTTGTAAATGTGATTCATAATTGAATAAGATATTCAAAACATAATTAAAAACTAAGAAACAAATTCATATACAAATGAAATTTGTAAATGTAAACTATAAATGTGAATTACAGTGTGATTAATAATTAAAATAAGATAAAATTCCAAAGTAATGTGTGAATATAAATTTAAAGAATTTGGAATTTGAAAATTTGGGAATTTAAATTCCTTCGAATTTGGAAATAATTCTCAAAAAGTTGGGAAAATGATATATATTTGAGAAAAATATTTGAAGGGTTTTAAAAGAGATAAAAGCATTGAACTCTTTTGGTTGCTAGAAAATAACTTCGGTGATGACTGCGGCATCATCGATGTTCATTTTCGAGTTTGCAAGAGAGAAATTGCTACCAAATTGTTTGCAAAACTGGGTTGGTTTTGAAATTCAAAGAGATAAATTGAATTTACCAAAGGATTTTGGATATAAATAATTTCAATAGGGATTTTGAAATACTATTGTGATTATTGAAAACTCTGGTGTCGGTTTAAAGTATTTTGGAATGTTTAAGCAATAACTTAAAATTTTAGAAATAAACTGGAAATGCTTAAAGAATAAATTTAGGAACTTACATAAGTTTGAAATTTGTTCAGAATAGAAATTTAACTTAAGAAGAATTAGACTAAAGTAAGTGGGAAAGCTTATATAAGTTAAAATTTGAATAAAAATGTATACTTGGCTAAATTAAATATATAATCTCGAGTTAAAAATAAATAAAATATCAACGAGATTGATTGTAAATAGATGGGGAAGAATGAATATTAATAAGTGAGTAGCTTATAAAAATTCAAAAAGGGAATAAATATGCCGGAATAAAAGTATTGGTATTCTGGAGATAGGAAAAAAAGGAATCCAAACTTGGGATATAAAGTAAGATTTAACTCAAGAGAATTAAATAAAATGGTTTTGAAAAAAAATCAAGTATGGGATTATAAATTGAAAGTGTGGTTGAGTAAGTATTGAATGGGATTAAAATAGATTTGATGTGAGGTGTAAACAAATCCAATTCAAGCATAAATTGAATGACCTTATTATTAATAAATTCAATAATGAATTGTTAATGTGAATTAAAATCTAATAATGGATAAAAGAATAAACTAATCGAATAAATTAGTAAAATGGTTGGGATTTGATCAAAGGAAAAATCAAATCAAGGATTTAAAATGGAAGTTGGTGGAATAAAATAAACTTAAGTTTTTGGGTGGAATAGTTTGAAGAAAATAAATAACCTAAGTAAATTGTGAGATGGTTATTTAATATATTGGTTGTCGAGTTTAATAAAATGGTTTGGAATCAAACTTTTTGGAAATGAAAGAAGATGCAGTGAAAGATTGTGAATAAATTAAAATGGGATGGAATCAAGTGTAAATTGAGTTGGAATCAATTTAAATGGTTATAAAGGTTACGTAATTATTTAATTCACATAAATACTGTCAAATTGCATAAGAAAATGGGTCGTTTGATGTAAATGAGATTAGATAAAATTCTATGAGTTATTAGAAGAGAAATAGAATGATTTTGAAATTAATTGGAATGAATATGAGTTTGTTTTGCTTAGAATGAATTAAATATAAGCGTGTAAGTTGTAAATCACCTAAACTGAATGGAATGGTTTGAGAATTGGTTGTAGGCAATCGTAATAAGTGTCGGAACCTTATATGTGCTTATGGAAATTATATAACATGCATTATAGGTGAAATTTATGTGTTAGCTATTGAAAGTAAGTGAAATGTTAATAAATTGCATATATTTAGTACCTATATGTTTGAATTGAGTAAGTACAGGTACTGGGAAGCCGTTTGGCTGGATTTTGGGTGCGCTAAATGCTAAATAAAGGTACGCCTACGCAATAAAAATAGGAAATATGAACTGTTTTTGTTTTTTCGACCGGGTGGGTCGATGTATATATATTTATATCTCTTGTCATATTGCAAAAGCTCCTCCGTACAAAGGAGAATCTGCCAAAATTTTCCGAAAATTTTGGGAGTTAGAATTTTTTTTTAAATTTACACTAACGGCAAAGGATTTAAAATTGGTAGGCAAATAGATTTGAAACTGAATATTGAAATCTAATTTAAAATTGTAAATGTAAAGTAAGGTGAAATTGAAGAAATGGTTTGAAGAAACTAAAGGAAGAAAAAGTATGCAAATAAAATTTTGTTGAGATTTTAAATAAATTAGTAAGTGAAACTATTAAAAGGAAATGGTCAATTAAATATGGGTTGAGATAAGGTGAATAAAATTCAATATTCAAAGTTTTAGGCAAATTGAATTCAAATGGGATTGTAAAGGCAAAGTAAATAGAAATGGATATGAACTCCAATAGTGAAGTGAAAATAAATTTAAGAAGCATATAAAATGCTTATATTAAACTTAAGAAAAGAAGGGTGAATTCTTAAGTAATATGTGTGTCGGGAAAATTTATTGAATAAACATCTGAGTGTAGATTTAATAAACATATATGTACATCGTACAGGCTTAAATGGAATAAATATTGACATTTTGTAAGGAGTCAAATAAATGATTTTGAATGTTGTGATTGGATATTATTGCTATGTAGGATATACATGTATTATAAATGAAAAGGAAATTGATTTTGATTTCAGAAGATAACTTTGAATTGCTCGACAAAAAAATATGTGTTTAAAATTTCTGTATGAAATTTGATTGGGTTTTTGATCTAGCCACTTGGCTTTTTGTTTTCTTTTGGAATTTGGGAGCCCGTAGAGGCATTTTGTAGTTGTACCGAGCTAGCCACGCAAAGGAGACGCTGGCGAAATTTTTCGGAAATTTAGGGAGTTGGAAAAATTTTGAGAAAATTTTGAAAATTTAAATTTGGTTTTAAATTGAAATTTGAATGGTTGGGCATATGATATTGGTGGGAACCTAATGGGAGAAGTTTGGGGAGTTAGGAACAGTGGTAGGGTGTTCTTAATAAAAAGATTGTTTGGGGAAGTTGTTAGAAACTGTTTGGTTTTGGGAAAAAGTAAACGGGTATTGGACCATTCTTCCTAACTAGTAATTTCAGGGATGAAATTCTTTCAAGGAGGGAAGAAATGTGACGACTCGGAATTTTTGAGCATTTGAAATGGGAATATTTTTAACTTGAATCCAAATATCACTATTTATTTGATAATTAAATTATTGAATTAAAAATTGGAGTTGGGTAAAATATTGAATCTCCAGTTGTAAGTCTGTTAAAAATAATTTGAAGGCTTGTGAGACTTATATTGGTAGTACTGAAAATAGTTGAAGTGTTAAAAGTGAATTTGGAAGTGTTTTGTCAAGATTTAAAAATATATCGTTTAAATTGAATTTAAAAATAGCCTTCCAAGACATAGTCTCGAAATTCGAAGAAACTAGTTCCATTGGATCCGTAATAGTGTATTATTATCGGATTTCAAATTTCGTAGCGTTTGGAGTTGTTGTGTGAGCATACGATAAATAAACGCGTTGAAATCTGTATCGCATTCAATGTTTTAACTACTTCAAAAAGCTATCTGCTCCATACGATCGAATTTAGGCTCGAAACCTTTTCCATTGCGTTCAGAATAAGGATTTAACATTATGAACGCCTGGCGGCATGCCGCGGTAAGATGTCAGAATTTTAAGTTACGAATTCAAATCAATTTAAATTTGAATTTAAAATTGATATATATGTGCTTGTTGGCCAGTCAAAATTAAAAAAATAGATAAATATAATAAAGATCTGTCTCGCCTATCTTCTGAAGCAAGCCACTACCCTGTTATATGCGCGACTCCGCTTGTCTCCCCTCCAGTTCGAACGAGAACTATCTTGTCCCCTTTTTATCGTCTTTTACCCAATTCAATTTCATAATAAAAAAAATGGAGGCAGCCGAGAAATAAATCATGGCCGCCGCCTCCTCCTCTGCGTTTTCGTTTCTTTATCGCGACTCAATCGAGAGGCTCGGCGCACGAGTTCGAGTTGCATGAAATCAAGTTTGCAAGCCTCGTTTCCCTTACCTTCAAAATAAAGAAATCGAGTTCGATTTGTTTTACTGTCGGCATATCGAGGTGGTAGCTCGTGCGCGTAGTTTTGGGGGCAAGGAGACTGATGTTGATTTGAAGTGCGGTAAGGCCGCGTTGATGGATTCGCGTGCAAACAGAAGGGGTGGTGGCGAGCGCGTGGGGTGGCCGAGATCGAGGGTGAGGTGGAAGGATCTGGCGCATGCAAGGCAGGGTCGATTTAGGGGTTACGCGATGTTTGGAGACTAAGATTTCAACGCAGCGGAGGTTGCGAATTTGAGGTTCGCGTGGGGAATCGAAACCGTAGGGTGGCGCATGGGTTCTCGAGGCAGTGGTGCTTTGGTGTCGAGCAATGGTGAGGTATTGTTTATTTCATTCAATTTAATAAATACATGTTTATATGCATAGAAGAAATAAAAATGGATTTTTTAAATCGAAATTTTAATAAATAGAAATAATGTACAGTAAAGTCAAGCTTTTATATATATGCAGTGAATAAAAGTGTACACATATATGCAGATTTTCTTTTTATATATATATATCTATTTTCAGAAAACAGAAATTTTTTATAGATAAGATTTTGAAGAAAATAGTTTATATATAGATAAGATTTAGGAAGTAGAAATTTTAATGATAATATAGATTATTTTATAAGTATGTATATGTAGGCAGTTTTAAAAGAAAAATGAAATAAATAAATATACATAGATATTTTAATTTACTAGTTATTTTAAATTTATTTATTTGTTAAGTCAATCTATTTAATTATTATTATAGGAAGATTAGTTTAAAATAAAATTTGTTAGTTTAAATAAAATTATGGGTTAATTAAATTTATTTAAGGAAAATTTGATTTTTCAATTGGTTCGAATATTTATAAATCATATGATATTTATACAAGGTATAAAATCAAGGGAACAAGCCAATTTGGAATGGATTGCAAACAGTAAAATCAAAGGTGAGTTAATCTCACTCATCTGGTAATACTTTAAATTTAAATGGTTAAATTTAAATAATTGGTTGAATGATTGAATTGATTTAATGTGCTATATTATAGTATATAATACATCTTGGAATGATTGATTTTCCGCATTATATAGTGGATGAGACCCTATGCGCCGCATAATAGCGGATTATTTTATATTTAATCCCATATACCGCGATATTCCACCACAAAGTGGAATTTGTATTTTATATTGTGCTAACGTCTGTGGATGCTGGGAAACAAGTTGGAGGGATCCAACTGAATTCCTAAAAATATTTATATTATTTAATATTCTCTATATGAATATTCGATATTCTGTGACAAATATTATTGATAATTGGAATGTTGAATGCTATGGTTTACTTGAATATATTTCGGTACACTGTGTTATCAAAATATATAGAATTGGATTTTGAAAGGAAAATAAAAGGAAGAGAATTTGAAGTGAAATAATTATAGAGAATTCAAATAAATTAAGAAATGAACTGGATAAGAAGAATAGTGGTTTTAAAATTCTAATAAATAAACTCCGTATATGAAAGAAGATTTTAAATAAATAGGAAGATAATGAATTTTAAACTTCAGTGTTATTATTTAAAAGAATAAAGCCTTTATTTTAAATTTAAGATACGTATTTCCGTATTTGATTATTATTCCGCTGTGTATCCGGTTGTATGTTGTTGATGTGGAACTCTGATGATGTACTCAGATGATGTATGTATAAACAGATAAAGTTTTCTTTTGTGTAAAGATCTGTGATTACATATTATATTTTATTCCGCTGCGATGGTTAGATTATGTTGTTGTTTTCTGTTATCTCTTCTTCTACCTTTTCTTCTTTAATCCAAATGGTTCGTATTTCTGTTCAACTTGAGTTGATTGATGTAGAATAGTGTTGACTCAAGGGGTACGGATTTGCGGGTTGTTACATTTATTAAATTTGATTTCAATTGAAACGACAATTGAAATATACTGCTATTAGTTATTTAAATTGCTATATATATATGCTATTATCTATATCTGCTCACCTGTGACATCTGACACCATGATCTGTTATTTATTTTATCACTGATGATATATGCACATTGCTGATTGTTATATTATTATCATCATTGTTCTCACTCCGCAAGTTCCCTGTTAGTATAGAATTCCATATGGGTTGAAATGATACATATCCGAACGACCTTGTAGAATAGTAGAAAATCGTTATGTGTTGAAATGATAAACCCAAGAAAAACCCAAACGATTTTCATTGACATTGAATTGGGATTGCGGGTTGAAAAGACATACCGGTAGATATTTAAATTATGGATTAAAATGATAAATATCCGTATCACTTGACCATAGGATAGAAAATTATATACAGACATTGTTGGACTATATATATATATTTTGAAATGATTTCCACAGTTCTAAAAAAAGAAATATATATTTATAATATTGATTTCAAAATATTATATATATAAATGTTATTTTATATATGTTAAATTCTTGACTTCAAAATTTTATGTTTTGAAAATTTTAAGATTATAAGTTAGTTTTGAAATTTTTAATTTTAAGATTTTACTTAAAATTTTACTATTTTCAAAAATATATAAAATAAGTTTTATTATAAAAAATTAATAATAATATTTAATTTAATAAAGTTAATTTAGTTGTATATAATATGTTTTAAGTATTTATATAAAATTTTATTTTAACATAGATTTTTATAATAATATTAGTAAATTAAGGTTGGAAAGAGAAATAGAAATTGGTTTGAAATTGTACTTATTTAAGAATTATACTCAAATATGTTTGATTTGAAATTTATCAAATTTGAGATTTTAAAGATATGATTTTAAAATTTATTTTGATTAATGGGATATTTAGTCTATTTAAATTTGTAATTGAAGTTTCATTTAAATGTTATTGGAATGATTAAGTAAATATTTCAAAACTAAATAATAGTAAAGTGAATTTGATATGTATATGAAATGGTCAAATTTTAGTTTTGTAAAGTTTGAATATTTAAAGCTTTGAAATCTGTTGAAGTTGAAATGGTTTAATTTGTAGTTTATATCTATATTTGGAAACGATATAAAACGGTTTATTGAGATTTGAATTGAAATGGAGGAACTGAGATTTGATTTAAATGGGTTTTGGAATTTGAGTTGATTTGAATCGATTTGTGAACTTTGAGGAAATATTTTATTATATAAAGTATTTTAATATATAAAATTATTTTACTTTATGAATTATTTTTAGTATAAACTATTTTTAATATAAAACTATTTTATTATCTTAATTATTTTAACAAGTGTATACGCACGCCCATGTGGGCCTACAAATCACAATGTGCATGCATTTATAGTTATACCCCTAAAAGTAAATTTGACAGTATCATTATCTGCATAAACTGACCCTAAAGCATCATTTGAGAAGACCAAAACAACCGAAGAACATCCATGAAACAATTTTTTTTTAATACTAAAGTTTTAATATTTGTTTCTTTTCTTTTAGTTTATTTTATACTGCTGAAAATGGAAATGATACTTGTACCTATACATCCATATGATCTTTTAGCTAATATGGAAACATACTATATGCATCATCACTTCAAAACATGGCTTCATCTCTTCTATCTAGTCTAGTAATAGGGAAAATTCAATGCATAAGACTTTTACCACAGCTTTTGTTATACATATGAACATCTGTAAAGACCCAGAATTTTTAGAAATTTAAAATTTGAATATTTAATTAATTTTAAATATTAATAAGTGAATTTATAAGTCAAATAATTTTTATTTGAATTATTAGATTTAATTGGATAATTAAATCGATAATTTAATACGTTAAATTATGGAAATAATTAAAAATTGGGTTAAATATGATTGAAAATGATTTGTAAAATTTTATTTTATCATATGGGAGTTAGAACGATATTTTAGAACTTTTAAAATCGAATTAAAAGTTAATTTGTGAAAATTGAATATTTTAATATTTAAAATCGACTAGTGAAAATAGCCAATTTTTGAACAGTCTCAGAATTGAACGAAACCAGTTCCATTGGATCCGTAATAGTTAGTTATTACCGGATTTCAATTTTCGTGTCAATCGGAGTTATCGTTTGATCGTGGCAGCTCGAAACGCATCGATTTATTTTTAATTTTAATTTGGCGAGTTAAAATAGCCATTTTTCAAAAAGTCTCGGATTTCGACGAAACCAGTTTCATCGGATCCGTAATGTGATATTATTGTAAGGTTTCAAATTTCAAGTCAATTGGATTTACCGTTTGTCCGGTACAAATTAAAACGCCTAGAAAATCGCTTAAATCGGTTTAATTTAAATTGAGCGTTTATAGCCATAACTCGCACAGATGTCCGAATTAGCTTTCGAAACCTGTTCCATTGTGTCCGAAACGCGGGATAAACTCTAGGAACGTCAATTTCGGCGCGTAAATCGGAGTTCGGAATTTCCGGATGAATAGTGTTCGATTTTTCTTTATAAATAGACCAACACCTTCATAATTTAGAAAAAATAAAATAAAAACCTAATCTAAACCCTAGCCGCCACCCTCCCCATGAATGGCCAGAAAACACCCACGTTTCCCCCCTCAATTACTCCAAATCCGTCGACAATTAGCCTTAGGTTTCAACTAGAGAATTGTAGAGCACAACACGATCTTTAATATCAACGGTCAAGATCGCGAATAGCTTCACGAATCAACGGGAAAATGACCATGAAGTGGCCGGCCTGCGCACGCAACTCGAGCATCAGATGAAGGCCGAGCTTCCTATGGTTGAGGCCGAGTATGGAGGGGGTCGAGAGCTTCGAGATGGCGGTGGTTTGATCGAGTTTCGTCGAGAAATGGGATTGCAAATCGAAACCCTAGTTTCTATGCTCATGGGTTATTTTGTGCGGCCTGTACGTGAATGAAGGGGAAGAGAAGAAGCTTGCGCGTTCGGTCCTGATGTGGAGGCAGCTGATCCAAGGGCCCAGGTTGCTTAGGATATTAAAATTGTTAATTTAGTTGTAATTATTGTTATTAAAATCGTGTACAAACTTCAAATATTCATAACTTTTTCATACGAGGTCGAAAACGCGCGAAACCAGTTGCGTTGGAATCATATGGACGAGCACTACGCGATGAAATTGGTTTGGAGTCGTTTGGAGTTAGTGAGAATTTTGGGTAAAATTAAACGTCCGTTTAATTTTATTCGAAATAAATCGCTAAAACGGAATTTAAAATCAAGGTGAGAACTTCTCACTCAATCGAATCAGTTTCGATTTTATTTTAAATAGTTAGATTTAAAATATTTGAATGCATGTTTGAATGATGATTGATATCTATTGATTGTTAAAATAGACATTATGCGCCGTTAGTAAACGGATGTTATTTATTAAAAACATATACCGCGAATATTTCATAAACAGTGAAATTGGTATTATATATAGTAGCAATATATATATATTGGCATATGTATATATTGGAGTTATTGATTTCCCGCATTTTTTGTTTAGCGGATGAGACCCTATTGCGCCGTTATTAAGCGGATAATATTTAATAAGAACATATACCGCGATAATTTCGTACTGGAGCGAAATTGGTATTGTGCTAATGTTTGTGGATGCAGGAAAACAGGTTGGAGGGATCCAACTGGATTCCTCAACAGTATTTATTTGATTTCAGATATTTTGATATTTGATGGATTTTCATATTGATATATGATATCGTTGTAGTCGTGATTGACTATTTGGTGTGTAGCATCATTGGACCCAGATTTTGGGATTTTAAAATGATTTTAAAGTGATTTTAGAAAGTATACGTTTTATAAAATAATTTTGGAATTGATCCATTTTAAATAAATAAACGTTATAATTTTTAATGTTATAAAAATTATGATTTTTGAGAAATATAGTTAAAAACTGATTTTTGAGAATACGATGCTATTGATTTTATAAAATAGTTTAATCGGGATTTTAGAATTTATTGTGAAAAGTTTAAATATAGGATTTATAAAATTTAATTATTTTATGAATCAAAATGGTGAAATAATAAAGGAGATTAAAGTCGTTTTAAAGAATAATATAAATTGATTTATATTAAGAGATTTATAAATGGATATTTATAAATTGAAATATTGACATTATAAAACGAGTTTTTATAAGTGTTTGAATCGAAAATCTCCGTTTGTTACATTTGGTATCAGAGCTTATGGTTAAGCGACAACCATGGTTCTGTTGGGTATTACTCATTAGAGATAGAGTCAGTAGTACTCTAGAATGAATTTGAGTGTAATAATAGCTATGAGAGCGTATTTGTTAGTGAATATATAAAATTGTTTTATATTGTGATGATTGGTTTATTGAGTGGTATATGAACTTTCGTCAGCGTGGTCCGTAAGACTATGCCGAAGGGGTTTCTAAACACTTGAATAGAACAATTCGACACAATATTGATTTTAAAATTGGGTAAATGAAATAATTTTACTTGAGTATATTTTATATATAAAGAAATAATTTTTCGGAATTATTAAAGTGTATATAAGTTGATTGTTAAGTTGTTTGAATAAATCTAAATAAAAGAATAATTGTATAAGCAAAAGAATTATAAGAATTGAATTTTAATTAAAGTGATTTACAATTGTGAAATAAACTTATATATATAAGAAGTGAAACTATATGAATATATTTATGAATATGAGTTGTAAATAAAAAATGAATTTAAAGTTAAATGGAAGTATAACTTAAGAGTTGTTAAATGAAGTTGATATTAAATAATAAATGTAAGTGTAAATTCATTAAAATCTAATGTTATTGGAAGTTGAAAGATTTAATGAAAATCAATTTAATTAAACCAATAGAAAGTGATGGTGTTAAACCAAAATTGAATGAATATAAGCAAAGGAATTTGGTTGTATTTAATATACATTGATTGTTATATGGTTATTAGTTAGTTGATTGTATATAATTCATTAAGTGTTAATGAAATGGAAAGCTAAAGTAAATAAATTTGAATAGAATTGAATTTGTTTTGGAAGTGAACCAACTTGAATATGAATTAGTGAATATAAACTAATTGAAAGTGAATGTTAGTAAGAACATCCACTGTTAATGAATCAAATGTGATTAAATTAAAACCCATTTCATCAAATATTAATGAGAATATGAATGAATATTTATTGGTTATGGATGTTAGTTGAATGATAGTTGGTTGATGTTTGCATTTGTTGCTTTTGTTTCAGTTGCTATATGTTGTATATCGATATTATTTTCATATATGCATGTTTCTCATGTTGTTTGTTGAGTGATTAGTAGGTGCGGATCGCGTTTGCTTCGCATTTGGAGCTCGCTTTCGCGCTATATTAGCCGTATATGCTCGCTAATAAAATATAAGGTACATATCTCGGATTACATACCGTACTTTTATACTTTTTTCCCTGCGGGATGCCTCATTACTTGATGAGATGTATATTTGTGATATATATACTGTCATTTTTTTTCCGGATCGAGCCGCGCAAAGGAGACTATGACGAATTTTTCCGAAAATTTAAGGCGTTAGGAAAAATTTGAGAAAATTGGAAAATTTTGAAAACTTTAACTTTAATTTTGGAGTTGAAAGTTAAACAATAGTAGTTGTTTTTGAAAAGATAACTAAGTATGATTTGGAAAACTTAGTAAGGTTATTGTAAGAAGTTTAACTATGAATTTTTGGAAAGTTAATAGATTCTGTAACTTTTCTTACTTGATAATTTCGAGGACGAAATTCTTTTAAGGGGGGAAGATTGTAACGACCCAGAATTTTTAGAAATTAAAAATTTGAATATTTAATTAATTTTAAATATTAATAAGTGAATTTATAAGTCAAATAATTTTTATTTGAATTATTGGATTTAATTGGATAATTAAATCGATAATTTAATACGTTAAATTATGGAAATAATTAAAAATTGGGTTAAATATGATTGAAAATGATTTGTAAAATTTTATTTTATCATATGGGAGTTAGAACGATATTTTAGAACTTTTAAAATCGAATTAAAAGTTAATTTGTGAAAATTGAATATTTTAATATTTAAAATCGACTAGTGAAAATAGCCAATTTTTGAACAGTCTCAGAATTGAACGAAACTAGTTCCATTGGATCCGTAATAGTTATTTATTACCGGATTTCAATTTTCGTGTCAATCGGAGTTATCGTTTGATCGTGGCAGCTCGAAACGCATCGATTTATTTTTAATTTTAATTTGGCGAGTTAAAATAGCCATTTTTCAAAAAGTCTCGGATTTCGACGAAACCAGTTTCATCGGATCCGTAATGTGATATTATTGTAAGGTTTCAAATTTCAAGTCAATTGGATTTACCGTTTGTCCGGTACAAATTAAAACGCCTAGAAAATCGCTTAAATTGGTTTAATTTAAATTGAGCGTTTATAGCCATAACTCGCACAGATGTCCGAATTAGCTTTCGAAATCTGTTCCATTGTGTCCGGAACGCGGGATAAACCCTAGGAACGTCAGTTTCGGCGCGTAAACCGGAGTTCGGAATTTCCGGATGAATAGTGTTCGATTTTTCTTTATAAATAGACCAACACCTTCATAATTTAGAAGAAAAAAAATAAAAACCTAATCTAAACCCTAGCCGCCACCCTCCCCATGAATGGCCAGAAAACACCCACGTTTCCCCCTCGATTACTCCAAATCCGTCGACAATTAGCCTTAGGTTTCAACTAGAGAATTGTAGAGCACAACACGATCTTTAATATCAACGGTCAAGATCGCGAATAGCTTCACGAATCAACGGGAAAATGACCATGAAGTGGCCGGCCTACGCACGCAACTCGAGCATCAGATGAAGGCCGAGCTTCCTATGGTTGAGGCCGAGTATGGAGGGGGTCGAGAGCTTCGAGATGGCGGTGGTTTGATCGAGTTTCGTCGAGAAATGGGATTGCAAATCGAAACCCTAGTTTCTATGCTCATGGGTTATTTTGTGCGGCCTGTACGTGAATGAAGGGGAAGAGAAGAAGCTTGCGCGTTCGGTCCTGATGTGGAGGCAGCTGATCCAAGGGCCCAGGTTGCTTAGGATATTAAAATTGTTAATTTAGTTGTAATTATTGTTATTAAAATCGTGTACAAACTTCAAATATTCATAACTTTTTCATACGAGGTCGAAAACGCGCGAAACCAGTTGCGTTGGAATCATATGGACGAGCACTACGCGATGAAATTGGTTTGGAGTCGTTTGGAGTTAGTGAGAATTTTGGGTAAAATTAAACGTCCGTTTAATTTTATTCGAAATAAATCGCTAAAACGGAATTTAAAATCAAGGTGAGAACTTCTCACTCAATCGAATCAGTTTCGATTTTATTTTAAATAGTTAGATTTAAAATATTTGAATGCATGTTTGAATGATGATTGATATCTATTGATTGTTAAAATAGACATTATGCGCCGTTAGTAAACGGATGTTATTTATTAAAAACATATACCGCGAATATTTCATAAACAGTGAAATTGGTATTATATATAGTAGCAATATATATATATTGGCATATGTATATATTGGAGTTATTAATTTCCCGCATTTTTTGTTTAGCGGATGAGACCCTATTGCGCCGTTATTAAGCGGATAATATTTAATAAGAACATATACCGCGATAATTTCGTACTGGAGCGAAATTGGTATTGTGCTAATGTTTGTGGATGCAGGAAAACAGGTTGGAGGGATCCAACTGGATTCCTCAACAGTATTTATTTGATTTCAGATATTTTGATATTTGATGGATTTTCATATTGATATATGATATCGTTGTAGTCGTGATTGACTATTTGGTGTGTAGCATCATTGGACCCAGATTTTGGGATTTTAAAATGATTTTAAAGTGATTTTAGAAAGTATACGTTTTATAAAATAATTTTGGAATTGATCCATTTTAAATAAATAAACGTTATAATTTTTAATGTTATAAAAATTATGATTTTTGAGAAATATAGTTAAAAACTGATTTTTGAGAATACGATGCTATTGATTTTATAAAATAGTTTAATCGGGATTTTAGAATTTATTGTGAAAAGTTTAAATATAGGATTTATAAAATTTAATTATTTTATGAATCAAAATGGTGAAATAATAAAGGAGATTAAAGTCGTTTTAAAGAATAATATAAATTGATTTATATTAAGAGATTTATAAATGGATATTTATAAATTGAAATATTGACATTATAAAACGAGTTTTTATAAGTGTTTGAATGAAGTGAAAATAAATTTTGTAAATGAATGGAATTTATAAAATTATAAATGGTGAAGTTATAAATGAAATTTATAAATAGTAAGATTTATAAATTTTGTGAAGTTATTAAAGAATATATTTGGATGAACAATTGAATCTTAAAAGTTATAAGATTTATAACTATGAAGTTTAAAAGAACGATTTTGTAAAATAATCGTTTTATAAGCATTTAACTTATAATGTGAACTTTTGGTTTATAATTGAGTTATAAATCGAATAGGTTAATAAAGGAGATTTATAAAGGAAGTAGTTATGAAATAAATAGAAATGGAATTTATAAACGTTGTTTTGTAAATTCGCAAAAGACTTATTTTGATAAGTAAATGGTTATAACTTATTTATAGAGTTATATTCACATTTTTGACTGTGAATAATCCTTTGAATTAAAATGAATAAAAGGATGAAATTGTTAATGAAGTATATTCACGTTTTGAATAGTGAATAATATGTTAAAGAAATTGTTTTGGATTTGGATGTTTTAAATAGAATTAAAACGATCGAACAATGTTTTAAAATGTGTTGAGATTCGAAACCCTAGATTTCAACATTTATTGTTGAAATAGACGTTTTCGAGAAATAGAAGGAGATGATGGACTATAACACTGTTGTTATAGTAAATGATTTCCGAAAGGAAATGTTTTGTATAGTATTGGGATTTATATATCTATTTAATTTCGAATCCCTATACTAGTGAATTTGGGTTGTCGTAACGATGTTTTACGTAACATTCGTTTTGGCCCAAATAAATATGTTTAAGAGAATGATTTCCTTAATAGAATGAAATATATACTAAATTTCAATTTTAGTATATTGAATATTTTCTAAGTATTGAAAATAAATAAAATTCGTGAATTACTTATTTAATAAGTATGGAAATGTTTTCCAATAGGTGAATATTTTGAGGATTTATCTTTTTGAAGATAAATTAAAATGAATAATTGAAATCGAATATTCATAGATATTTTGGATTATAAATTCACTATGGAATTTATGAAAGAAAGTGGAATTTGATTAAAAATAAATGTTGATTTATTTTTGAAGTATTGAAATTATATATCTTGTAAAGATATTTTGGAAAATAAATAATTTGGAAAATTATTTGGAATCTGGTGATGTGTGCATATCCATTGATAGTTCAATAGCCGACTATCAATATTTCCCTTTGAATGGGTATTTGATGTGATTTGTTTGAATGTGAATGCCACACTTATTTTTGAATAAGCGCTCACTATTCGGGTTAACCGAGAAAGGACCATGGGGTCGTATAACCCATTCCGAATATGTGATACGTCGTTATAATTGCATTGAAGATCGGTGTTAAAGACCCGGTATTTGCGACAGCGATAGGATGACCTGTCGATTGTCTCTGCACTGAGTTGCAGCGGTATAGAGACTCCCTAAGTGATGGGAAATCCGATCAGGATTGTGAATATCCGGATTGCAAGGACTTCTTTGTAAGTGCCTTCGGTTTTGTTCGAGCCCGGAACAGACTTGTATGGATTGTATGTCTGACATTACAGATTGAGATATAAAGCCGATTTCTTTCAAATATATTTCTGTTGGTGGCGGAGAATTTATTCTTTTAGCTTAACACCCTTCTCTGAGACGTACGAGCTCAGAGGTTATATAGTTGAAGTTATCAGCGATATATTCCCAATTTGGTAATGTGACATGCTGAGTTTTGCTGTAAATGATCATTGTGTTGATTATTGTGATAGGATCGTTTATTTGATCGTCTATCTTGGTGATCATTGTGTTGATCATTTGTTGACCCAAAGCATGGCTTTTGTATAAAGTATGTTTTTGTGGACGTGACTTCGTCGAGCCTCACACCCCGGAAATGGTCAAAACAGGAAAGATGCGGCAAGGTTATGAGGGGTAGCTCCCTTTAGGGTATGTACATTTCCTTCTGGATAGAGGTGGTATCATGGTATGGAGCCCAGATATTTAACCTATGTGGTTACTACGAATTTATTACTTTGTGGTTGTTGGTTTTCGGGATCCCGTGAGAAAGGTCGTTTACGATCGGGGAATGGCGTGCTCGTGTCAGTAGTTACCCAGTTAGGGGTAACCCGGCCTTGTGTTGGCAGAGTTCCGGTTTGGTTCTCGGGGATGTCTTTCCAGAGGCATTCTCATGTGGCAATGGGAAGTTCCTTGGCCTGACCATTTGTTGGAAATCCAAAGAAACAATACGTGACTTGTACGGTTTTAGTTGTATAACCTGTTATGGAATGTGGCGGTAACCTGCTATTGAACATAGTTAGCTATAGTAGGCATAGTTCGAAATGTCTATGCTGGCTAAGATTTATATTCTACTTTCGAAATGAATTTTTCTCTACACTATGCACTAGTAATAATATCAAATGTTATTTTAAATGCGTATCAAGCATCTTTGGCTATCATAAGGAGAAATCTCCTCCGATTCTGCGTTTGCATTGTGTGTGTGTGTGCGGGAGGCCTTATGGTAGTCTCATTTTTAAAAGCATTGCGAATTGACTTTAAAAATATTCCTCTATTTTGATTTTAAAGATAAATAAACTGTTTTGAGTTCTCACACCAGTCACATGACTGACTTGGAGTTTATTGTTTTCCTTCCTAAACTCTGGGTGCCCACCAATTTCCACACGGGCAGTCAAGAGTTAAGGTTTATCAGGATATTCTGGATATTCAGGAATTGCTGGAGGCAAGCTGGATGGCATGGCGTATACTAGTATATAGTATTTCTTTTTCCGCTGCACTTTTTGTTGTTGTTGTTGTTGTACACTCTGATGATATGATATGATGTAATGAAATGAAATGTATAAAATATAATAACTGATATAGTTCTTTGTTTAAAGATTATTCATTTATTTATTATATGTAGTTCCGCTGCGAATTGTGAGATTCTGATGTTGTTCTGTTGTTTTCTGTTCCGTTCTATTTTCTATCTCTTCTCTATTCTCTTTTCCTTCTATTTTAAAATTTTCTATTTTCTTTCCTCTCTATCTTCTACCTTTTTCTCTCTTCTTCTTTTCTTTTCCTCTTTTCTTTTTTTTAAACCATAACATTTCGGGTTTTCGGCCTTCGATTTCTCGGCAGTCGATAAAGTGAGTATCGATGTGGAATTTTCGAAAGTCGAAAATTTCCGGGGCGTTACAACTTCTATCCATGGTTTTGACATTTGACTCTTGTTTATAAAAATACTTTAAAAAATGAAAAACAAAAGAAATAGCGAAACTAAATTACCATCCAGCTTTACATCAACAAAGTAGTTGAGCCTTAATAATTAAAAAAGGTGCACTGGTTGATATATTCCTAGGAAAACTCTACATTTGGTTGTATTGTGCTTATTTTTCAAATATGAAAGTTCTCAACTGTTTTATAAAGCATATAGGACCGTGAAAGTATATTTGGCAACAAAATAGTGCCATTTCCATCAACTTACATGTTATACCATTAAAGTATAACTCTGAGATGATTATTAAATGTGGTTAAAACTTATTTACCGTAACATGCTAGAAAAACCTACTCCGTCTTTTGCTTTCCCTTAGTTGAGGAAGTTGAGTGGTATGATAAGTAAGGTTAATATTTAGAATTAACCCTATAAACAGCAAGTAATTGTAGCCAGTGGGATATAGCATCGTGTATATTATTTCAAGATTCAACTGTTTTTGAATCCGCAATCATGGTTATTGAAGTTTATGTGTTATTGCTAGAAGGAGAGTTCTAACAACTTATTTCGTATAATAAGTCAGCGTTCTATCAACTGCTTGCACTCTTTTGGAACTATCTTTGTTAATTAAGGTTCATAAATGGACGAATTGTGATGGTCTATATATTAACAAACTTGAGTTTTAAATAAAGCACTCATCGTACATCTATTACAATGTAATTTTATAATGAAAAGTTTTTGAACGATCATAACATATTTAGCTTTCTTATTGGTGCTATTTTTATAGCAAAATCCAAATCTGAAATCAGTTCTTGGACATCCACGATGCCAATTGAAAACCGAATCAGATTATCATTCAATCCTCAAGCTTTGCGAATACTGAAAGTATGAGTTTATGCTACAGGCAGCATGGCAAGCATACAGTTGAATTCACACTTTCTGATATAAAATTTATTCGATTAATGTAGGAAATTAACAGAAAGCAATAAGCATTGTTTGTAATAAAGTATGGAGCCCATGCCGATGGCACATGACTTTTATGACAAAATAATATGTCAGGATAAAAATGTTGATGAATGTAATATTTATTGAATATAAAAGATGTATAAAGCAATGCATCGGCAAAGTTTGAACTATGTTATTATGTTCAAGTAGTAGAAAAGAAAACTTCTATGTCTAAAGACTCCAAACAACTCCAAAATACAAAGCCTAACCAAATGGTTAGTGATCAAATTTTTACATGTTACAATTTTATTCCAAATAATTGTTAAAGTAAAGAATACAGAACTTCAACACAGAAAAAAAAGTCCTTGAATGTTCTCTTACATGATGGCAGTTTGTATTTTAAAAAATGCAAATAAGTGCACAAAACTCTCAGACAATATAGAAGAGTCATCATAGGAACTGGTAAACAGATATCACTATGAACCATGCATTAATCACAATCCACATTCTCGGTATATAAATTTGAAAAAAATAGTATAAAAATCGGATAATTCACATGGTAAACTCATAGAAGAAATCATGCAGAGCAGATCCCATCTCCAAAACAAACCTCTTGCCTATGCTCCTCCCACATTGTCCTTTCCAACTCTACCCCTGTCAACCCTTTATCACTATATGCAGAAAATGTCCTCATGCTAAACAATACACATACATAGCATGAGATACAAAAAAATATAAAGTGGTAATAATGCAAAGTTAATTCACTCAAATCCCAATGTGAACATAACTTGTTCTTTTCATCATTACAGTGGCACTTTCTGATTTACTTCTGATGATTTCAAATGTGCAATACTATTTAAGGATTACCATGTCCTATTAAAGTATATAGTCTAATGATTTGAAATTAGCTGCACATAATAAATAAAAATAATCATTGCACATTTCCATTTACCAATGATTTCTAATAGTATTGATGTGGTAATACTGGTATGTGCGCATAACTTGTTCTTTTCATCATTACAGTGACACTTTTTACTTTAATATGATGCCCAATAACACTGCTAATACGGCCTAAAGCTTCTGCATTCCAATATTTTAACTGCTAGTTCTTCAGTTTGATCCCAATAGGCATTTCCTGTAACTGTTCTTTAATATAATCGATGCCTGGAGACTACTGCTCGATAACGATGAATCGAGAGTTATATATGCGACCCATTCTCCAACACTTTTGTAGTTTCTGCATTTGTAGATATATGTATGATAAAATGGCCAAATCGATGTATTTTTAACTTGTATTCGTTTTCTGGCTGCCAAACTCTGTCGATGTGGTTTTTGAACTGAAAGAATGTTGGTTTGTAACAAAAACCTTAGCAAATTACTGTGTTCTGCCATTTGTTTCCTGATCTATGTAATAATTCATCTGGTAATAGAGCGAATTCATCATCTCCTTCTTTGGCTGGTTCCTAGAACTGCAGTTTCATCGCATTTGGCCTTGATATGCATATGACTGCTTCCTTAAATGATCTTTATTAGTGGACGAAGTTTCTGTAGATGTATGATTGCCCTGTGCAGCCAAAGGATCATCGGATTCTGGTGATTCCTTTGGGTTCTCTTCTCTGACCATTTCTGCCATTTTTGAAATTAGTTGCACACAATAAACAAAAATAATCATTGCACATTTGAATCATTAGACTATATAATGGAAATGTGGTACAAAAATAATTCCATCCATTAAAGTATATAGTCTAATGATTTGAAATTAGCTGCACACAATAAACAAAATGGAAAACTATGAAGAAAGGACAAATATAGTATCTTTGCACATTTATATGTAGTAATTTACCTCTGACCCGCCATTCAGATCTTCATTCCACTCTCCATGAACCAAATCAAACATTACATCAGAAAATGGTTTGTTTATTTAATGCATCCACCAGCTGAAAAGAAACTTGTGAACAAATATCAGGAAAATCAATAGTTGTGTCTTGAATAAAATTATACCAAAAACCATACACGTGAGCTTAAAGATAGAGAACTAATATACGTTGTCTCTTAGTCCCTTGAAACAACAAATGACATTTGCTCATTCAGTCTACAGAGGAAAATTAGTGTCTACAATGGTTTGGCACTAAGTTTCTTTGCCTACTGTTATATGTTTTAGCTTTTTTCAGATTTAACACTTGTTACTCCACTCCAACAAAAGGATATCAATAACATTTATATATTTTTAAATCCTTATTTACATATATTAAGTGTTTAAGTAAGATCCATCGCAATGTCAAATGAAATTAAGCAACAAACGTGACAATAAATTTGAAACTGATCCACTTCTTGGACAAAGCCTGATAAAGATAGAACATAACAAAGAAAAAAGTCAACGTAGTTCAATAATAGGACAGCTGAAAAATAATGGCAAAACTCTTCAAACCATAAAGTAGAGTCAAATGGTAAACCAAAGGCTAAAACTCTAGAATAATATAACAACAGAAAGTAAAATACCGAAGTGGTGTTGACAAGAGTACACATCAATAGTGCACAGTAGGAATTAATACATGAACCGTGTACAATACGTGAACAAAACAAAACAAATAATTTTATAAGTAGTGCGCATAAGCACCTACACCACCTTGCTGGGTCCGATGGATTTAATTCCCACCTCTGAACTGCACGATGATACATTTGTGTTAACCTCTTGATTTTCATGTGCTCATGGAACTTATCAAAGAGAATCCATGTGATTTGAAAAGAGTTTCAATAGCTCTCTCTGGCAAATATTATGTTTTACTATGTTATTTCTTCTCACCTTATGTATTAGTATTTTCGAAGTTTCATCATCAAAGACATTAAAGTGCAACTTTCATGCAAAATGAAGCAATGTAACTGAGTGACACACTTAATATGGCATAACAATTTGTTATTGAATAATGCTAGAGGATCCAAAATATGGAAGAATGAATTAGGAATTACAAAAACATAAAAATAGGTGGAATTCAAGTAGGTTCCCATTCCCACTTCTTATCTTCAAGCCTAATATATTGAGAAAATTATTTATAATCTTCTAACATTTTTGTTTGTTATTTTGTTACATTAATTAGTTGGTAAACCAATGCTTTACTTTTTCCTACTCTACCATCCATTTCTTTTAAGATAACTTGGAAGCACTTCAGACACAGTCTGTATTAGCCTTTTCATATGTTGACCTGTCTAGTGAAAACGGATGTACTTTGCTGAATATAATTAGCCTTTTCATTTATTAAGATGTCTGGTGAAAAAGGATGCACTTTGCTGAAATTTTCATAGTGTTTAAAAATTGCATTCTCTTTCAGAAGAGAAACACTTTTATGGCATAAGTCATCATATTATAAATGGAGTCTAAACCATTTACTTTTAACTTGAATTTTAATTTATTCACGAATGATATAGATGATGAACAATCTCTGCACTGCAACGATACGGTCATGAATACAATTCATGTCTTAGTCGCTAGTTTGATTTCTTAATCCCATCTTTGATTCCTTATTGACCCGAGAGTTGTCAAAAATTACTTTAAAGATAAACTTACCACTACAATTAAGTTCACCAGTCATGACGTCTCCCATTCATGTAGAAAATGCTGACTACAGAGGTGTGTCACTAACTTCTCCAAGCTGTTAACAAACACATTGGCAAAGGCGACAGTAAAAGAAACTTCATATATTATATAAGGGCTGATTTCCGCTCTAATTCTATACTTACTGATTTATGCATGGTCTAATGAAAACTGATTCTAGCTCGCGATTATGTCTTCATGACCAATAGCGTGCATCACCATAAGGAACTGGTGTTTCTCATATAACATTGCTGTGGACAGGTCGGATGAAATGAAGAAGACCTTACTCATATCTGCTGCTAGTGTTGGGCTTCAGCTTCCGGATGTTTATGAACCCTAATTTGGTCATTAGTCTTCATTTGACAAAGATAATGCACCCTGTTGCTAAATCACAGCTTATTTATCAAGCTTAATAGTTCTGTCCAATAAGTATCAACCCTGTTGGAGAACTCACTAAGGGATTTGTTTGTGGTAACCAATAAAAAATTGTTTAACTAATGGAATTTTTGTAGGATATAGTGTTTGAGCAAGCCGTGTTTTCTTAAAAACAAAAATTATAAAACAATAAAAATAAAAATGTTACGTGTTGCATAATATATGATTGGTCTATTTCGATGAAGTTTTTGTCTGTTTGGGTGTCTAAACCAAGTTTTGTGAGTACTAACATTGGTAAAGTTGGATTCATCTAGCCTACTAATATTATATGCTAAATAATGCATAGGTTTCCAAATACTTGAATGCGACCCTTACTTTGTAAAACTTACTAATATAATCTTTGCTGGATTTGCTGATTTAGTTTGATTTTTCTGCAAACATGATGATGGTTGTGAATTATGATACGGGCATCACACTCTGTTTTATTTTATTTTTGCGTATCAAGGAAAACACAAAATAGATCAAGCTTATCGTACACATTTATGTATTCTAGATTCAAAAAGCTCCTAATTCGAATATCCACATAGAGTCAGAGAAGGTGCAAATAGAGAAAATCAAACCTGCCATGCAGTCATGCAGAAAAAAGAAATCAGAAGTTGTTGATTCTTCTTTCTTAGCCGAAGTTAAAGATCACATTGATGAGTTTATTCACGCTTCCATATATGAATACAAAACTTGCTTTCAAAAGACAATTCAAAAGGTTAGCATCGAAAGTCATGAGTTTACATTTAGCATACTTTTTCATTTACGGGTAATCTCGTGCATAATGGCACCTATACTCGGGTTATGCAAAGCAAATGGAGCAGGACTTACAGACATGAACATGGCAATAACTGTGGCAAAGTGGCACTCTTCATCCTCTCCGCATGAGCTGGCAGCTCCTTAAGAATAAACGTTGGTCTAATCGGTTACGGTATGATAAAAACAGTAGTCTCTACATCCGATGATTTAGTGCACAATTTCAAAAACGGGGCACCAAACCCTAACCTCACCCGATCATCAGCCTAGCCATAGGCATGGCCATGGGATACATCACCACACCCTTAACCTTCTTCCGCTTCTACAAAACTGTCGATATCGGAAATCCTAACGGCAGCTTCAAAGCCCTACCACTTTTATATTTCAAAACATGGCGATTTTAGAGGTGGAGGGATTTTGAAGGCGATGTTGGAGAGAGGTGAAGGGAATGATAGAAGAGTTTGGACCCGATAACGAAATAGATTTTGATTTAGTGTTTCTGAAAACCCACTAAGATTACTTGGACGGAAGGTTATTACTTGTATTCCAAAAAACATACGGTTAAATTAGGTCATCAAATTCTCATTATTAATAGTAAAAATTAATAGTAGAGATAATAGGACACAGCACTGAGATAGTTGTTTAATTTTTTTATAAAAGCATGACATGTACAGTTGCATATAGATGCAGATCCAGGACAAGGCAAGCGAGACATTCATCTAGTACAACATCACCGGAGATGATGAAAGGAGCAATAAAATGTCTCCAATGCTTTTAAAAATATTGACTTAGTTCCGTAGCAGGGCATCATACAAATGAATTAAGTGTAGTGCAGAGGAAATAAGTTGTGTACATAGGAATATAGTAAAAACTATATTACGGCCAATCATTAAATTGAAATTAGAAAGTAAAAATCAAATATCAAAACACCAAAATAAAAAATATCAGTATTTATGTGATAAATTAAATGTCGACGACTCATTTGTGTTTACGTTAAATTGAAAAACTTACATTCGTTTAAACAACAAAATCAAAGGCAAAGATCTGAATTCAACTTTCAAACAGATAACATGTTGGATGTACATCATATATAGGGACCCTTGGATAAATCTCATGTCCTAAAAAAGCGTACTTTTATAAATTTATAAATCCTTTGTAAAAAATATATTAACCCAAATAGTAATTAAGCAGTACGCCAATCCAAGGTTTAGTGTTAAGCTTCATTTACCCACAAATTCTAATTGTAAAATATTTGTACAAACCTCAAATAATGTAGCAATTTTAGTTAGATTTGTCACCTCCTGTACAGAGAATAATTTAGTATTCAAAACTGTACGGTCCCGCAAACAGATCTATTGTCTATATACAAACCATTGTTATTATGATTAAAACTGGTATATAATTTTCAAGCTTATATATAGCAAAATGAAAATGTTAACCCACCTTTTAGCAAGGTCATGGAGAGGTGGATTTAACTAAATCTCTCCTTTATCAAGGCGGGAATATGATGGATTCAACTTAAAAGGATGGAGTTCACTTGGATATGTCATTCGGTCAAGAAGTGGAGAAGTTATATGGCTCGGTTTGGTAGTTCTAGGTCGCTCGGCATCGAAGTGAGAGTCGGATGGATCGGTAGTAGAGGTGGCTCGGGATGGTTTGGGTTGGCAAGGTGATGTGGGTCGACAACGTACCTCGCTCGGCATTGTACCTCGCTCGGCATTGGAAGTCGCTCGGCATTGGACGTTGTTCGGCATCGTACCTCGCTCGGCATTGGAAGTTGCTCGGCATTGGGCGTCGTTCGGCATCGTACCTTGCTCGGCATTGTACCTCGCTCGGCATTGGAAGTCGTTCGGCATTGGACGTCGCTCGGCATCGGACGTCCTCGGCATTGGACGTCGTTCGACAACGGACGTCGCTCGACATCGTACCTCGCTCGGCATCGTACCTCGCTCGGCATTGGAAGTTACTCGGCATTGGACGTCGTTCGGCGTCGTACCTCGCTCGGCATTGTACCTCGCTCGGCATTGGACGTCGTTCAGCCTTGGTTGTCGTTCGGCATGTGTAGGTCGGCATAGCAGGAGATCGGTGTTTTAAGGAAGGAGGTTCGGCATTTGGTTGCTTCGAGTTGCAGGCAAGTTTACTCTGAGCCTTGGATAGAACTACTTCGAGTCATTCCCGGGAGATGTGGTTCGGCATTGACGGGTCGGTAGATGCTGCCCGGTGAAGGTTGGAAGTCCATATGTGGCTCGGTTGTTGGTGGAGTGGTTCGACATAGGCCAGTTGGCACGGCAGTGTGGGTCGGTTGTGATGAGGGATGTTGGCTTGGCTATGGTCCTAATGGGCCCAAATCACTCAGAAAGCCCAACAACTAAGGATTTGCCTATAAATACAGCACGAGAGGGTTTAGAAAAGGGATATTCTTTCGGCTCTCTTACTTTCTCTACTCTAAGGCTAAGGCACTCAGCCATTCTTAAACTTTGGATTGTAACTGTAATTGATTATTACAGCAATAAAAAGAAAATTTCTAGAGTGGACGTAGGCCGGAGTTAGCCGAACCACTATAAAATCTGTTGTTCTTTACTGCTTTCATTTTAATTTTCACGGTTCTTCATATTTATACTCTTTACATACATTTTATCTGTGAGCTGTGACTGGTACTTGGTGCTTTCATCTGGATTTGGATGTTAGTGACCAATTTTTGGCGCTAAAATTTTGGTGCTTTCACTGAGAACTCGAATTTTAGAAAGCAATGACTAGACCACCAACAAGGAAGCAAGCAATGAAAAGGAGCAATCAGGAAAGAAGTCAAGCGGCCTCTTCTAGAGCCAGAGAGGATCATGCATCCGTCTACATAACTCGAGATGAGATGTAGGTTATGTTGAATTCTATGCAGGAGAAGATTATGAAATGGCAATAGGAGATGATGCAAGCTCTTCTTAGGCAATTTGGACAACCAAGAACTATAAGTGCTCAAGTTCTTAGAACCAGGCCAGAGGAACTCAACCAGCAAATAGATAGAGTGATTCAGCAGGGGTAGCCCCCAATCAGTAAAAAACTAACTATTTGGATGGACCTAGACTCAGGGGCACACCACCAGGTAATGCTGGACCAGTTCATGGAGGGATAGCGGATGACGCTACACGGCCAGACGCCAATAGGAACGCAGAAGTACGTGACGAGGAATATGTGCCAAAATTTTCTCGGGGACTTGGAGGGCAATTTGGAAACAAGGATAGGGGCAACCCTTGGTTGAAAACACTAGATTGGCTGACATTATCAGGCAGACTATTCACAAAGGTCTGATAAACAAGGATTCAAAGGGAGTTAACAAAAGTACGTTTACCCGAAACATCAAGACAGCTAGGAATCCGCTCGATTTCAAACTTCCCACTATGGAAGTATACAACGGGAAGACGGATCCCACTAACCACTTGATGAGGTACACTAGGCATATGGAAGTGCTGGGGGCAATAAAGGAGGTTATGACCCGATATTTCCCCCTGTACTTGACTAATATAGCTGCTATATGGTTCAGACAGCTGGAGGATGGATCCATTGGAACATGGACGGAACTGGTGGACAAGGTCTTAAGTCAGTTTTGAGTTCACATAAAAAGGCCAAAGAACGTGATGACGCTGACGTCAGTCAAACAAGGGACGGATGAATCTCTTAGGACATTCTTAATTCGATTTAGTGCAGCAGTTTTTCCAGTGGATCGGTCGGATCCATCAATGGTTCTGATGGCTGCGGTATCAGAAGTCAGAGATAATTCAGATTTCAAAGTATCATTGATACGGGACACACCGTTGGATCATGGGGAATTCTTTCATGGAGCTGAGAGATTTCTTCGAAAAGAGGATGCATGTTTGGACATGAGGTCAAAGGAAGTAAACATGGTTAAGGATGGAGAACCTCCCGGCGAAAGCTCGGGTAAGGACGAGGATAAAGGGAAAAGGAAGCGCTGGGGAGAACCAAAGTTCTCCACCTAGATAGGATTGAACGCAACATCGGAGCGGATATTCTTGGATACTCGAGATCGCCTTCCATATCGAAGGCCGACAAGGAGGGAGCCCTCAGAATGCGAAAGGGTATCAGGAAGGCACAGTCTTTATCATGACCTGGATAGACATGATACTAACAACTGCTAATCGAGGAGCATGTAAGGAATGGTCGGTTGCGATAATATGTTGGAACTCGGAATGCGGCGGTGGAACAGGAGCGGCCACCGTCTACCTTGAATGACGAGGGCATGAGGCCTAAAAATGGTGGCTGGTTGGTCATCAAATAATCTTGATGGTTTGGAATAAGTAACAAACTCTGGGCAAATGGCTAAATCACTTACTCATGCATGGGGCCGGAGATAACCCTCAGGCATGCTCTGAGATGGAGGTTTACTGAGACGCCCCGGTTTGTGAAATCTTTTTTTTCCCTTTGAGTTGGATATTTGCTTTTTCTGGTTTGGTTTTGGAGTTTAGTTTGAACTCAATGTTTTGCTTGTTTTTTGGTTTAAATTTTTGATATGCATTTCTTTCTGGTTGGATTTGGATTTCGGATTGGATTTTGATTAGACTTTCCTTTGGATTTTGGCTAAAAGTCGTCAAGCATGGACTATGTTCGGCAAGGGTCCGAAGAGACTAGGATTCGGCCTAGGACTTAGGCCCCATATTATCGGTTATTACTACAGGTCGTCGAGTATGAACTATGCTCGACAAGGGTCCGGAGAAACCAGGAATCGACTTAGGAGTTAAGCCATGGCATTACTTAGGGTTCAGGGCGCTGAACCAGGAACACCATGGCATTACTTAATGCAGGTAGTCAAGTGCGGATTGCACTTAGCAAGAACCTGGAGAGGTTACAGATTTGGATGTTGGCTACGAACAGCTAAGGATTTGGGCATGGACTCAAAACGGTCCCAGATTTAGGCATCGACCTGGAGAGGTCATGGATGTGGTTATTAGTTGTTGGATATGGATGGATTAGAACTCGGTTGTTGAGTTCAGATGGATATGGATTTGGCTAAGGATTTGGTTACTGGATTCAAAATTGGATATCAACTCAGAGTGGTCGTAGATTTGGATAAGGGTACGGCGATGGCACTTGAATAAAATGGATTCGATTATGAATCGAAAAGTATGGACATGGATAACATACATATTTTAGATATCGGACTTGAGGATATTCAAAACAAACCTTCCAATAGCAAGGCATGTTTTGGGGGGAAAATGTTAATCCACCTTTTGGCAAGGTCATGGAGAGGCGGATTTAACTAAATCGACCTCTCGTTTATCAAGGCGGAAATATGATGGATTCAGTTTAAAAGGATGAAGTTCATTTGGATATATTGTTCGGTCAAGAAGTGGAGAAGTTACACTACTCGGTCTGGTAGTTCTGGGTCGCTCGGCATTGAGGTAACAGCGGGATGGTTCGGCATTAGAGGCGGCTCGGTATGGTTTGGGTTGGCAAGGTGATGTAGGTCTGCAACGTACCTCGCTTGGCATTGTACCTCGCTTGACATTGGAAGTCGCTCGGCATTGAACGTCGTTCGGCATCGTACCTCGCTTGGCATTGTACCTCGCTCAACATTGAAAGTCGCTCGACATTGGACGTCGTTTGGCATCGTACCTCTCTCGGCATTGGACGTCGTTCGGCATCGTACCTCGCTCGACATTGGACGTCGTTCGGCATCGTACCTCGCTCGGCATTGTACCTCGCTCGGCATTGAAAGTCACTTGGCATTGGACGTCGTTTGGCCTTGGTTGCCGTTCGACATGTGTAGGTCGGCATAGCAGGAGATCGGTGTTTTAAGGAAGGAGGTTCAGCACTTGGTTGCTTCGAGTTGCAGGCAAGTTTACTCCGAGCCTTGGATAGAACTTCTTCGAGTCGTGCTCGGGAGATGTAGTTCGACATTTACGGGTCGGTAGATGCTGTCTGGTGAAGGTTGGAAGTCCATTTGTGGCTCGGTTATTGGTGGAGTGGTTCGGCATAGGCCGGTCAGCACGGCAGTATGGGTCGGTTGTGATGAGGGCTGTTGGCTCGACTATGGTCCTGATGGACCCAGATCACTCAGAAAGCCCAACAACTCAGGATTTGCCGATAAATACAACACGAGGGGGTTCAGAAAAAGGATCCTCTTTCGGCTCTCTTACTTTCTCTACTCTAAGGCTAAGGCTCTTAGCCATTGTTAAACTTTGGATTGTAACTATAGTCGATCATTACAGCAATAAAAAGGAAATTTCTGGAGTGGATATAGGCCGGAGTTAGCCAAACCACTATAAAATCTGTCATTCTTTATTGGTTTAATTTTAATTTTCACGGTTTTTCATATTTATACTCTCTACATACACTCTATTTGTGAGCTGTGACTGGTACTTGGTGCTTTCATCTGGATTTGGGTGTTAGTGACCAATTTTTGGCGCTAATAGAAAGCTTTGTGTGGTAATAACAGGTTGAGTGGAATATACAATAAGCAATAATAATGCATACCTAGTTATGAGGGACAAACCCAGCATTCTTGTTGTTGGGAACTTGATTTATTTCCGCTGTCTTTTTCGGCATTACGTCTTTGGGTTGATATATTAGCATATACACACACACACACACACACACACACATGTACAATGAACAATTTTCCTTGTGATACATACCGAGTTGCTCTCTGTATTCACACAAACTTTCATGACAAAAATACCCCTTTAATTTTTTTTGCTTAATTTATGTTTTACTTTTTTTTTTCAAATTTTCTATCCACCACGCAGTGGTATTGCATGGTGCTCTGAACGCACCAAGTGGTGCCACTGCGTGGGAGAGTAATTTTGGATATTTTTTTTCCAACAGGGGGCAACTCAGCAATTGAGGGTTTTTCACTATTCTAAAATTCTGCTAGGCAACTCAGCAATTGTTTGCTATTAATGAAGTTAAAATAGCAATGACTTAAAATATATTATCTCTATTAATTTTTTTTGGAAACATATGTTTAGAGGATCCAATATAAGAAGCAATTAATGATAAAATTCAATAAGGTCCCCATACGAGTATCTAAAACAATGAAGATAAAACATTTTACTGTAACCATGAATGAACCTTTTACTATAATCAGAAAGGAAAGTTGATGACATGCCCACAACTTCTCTATTGCATATACTATAGATTCGAAAGGCATAAAAAATCCTAGAAGCTGTGGAAATGTTTAAACGAAATTTCTCTATTCCATATACTATAGATTCACCCGTAGGTAGTATAAAAGAAGAGGTAAATACAGCGAGGTTGTACCTAGGAAAGATGATAATGTATGTAGATGAAGATCAAATTAAGTACCTTTATTCCTAGCCAGTCAGTAAAACATCTTTGTAGACAACATTTTTAGTGAAAGTTCCGGTTTGTCCAAGAACATATCCCTTTTCTACCAACACCTTGGTATTAGCGCTCGAAACTCCTTGTGAAAGTGCCACATATAGTTGTCAATGACCAAATACATGCTCGGGTAGAAAAATACTGGTATTTTTTTATCGTTTTCCCTTGTGCCTTATTTACGGTGAAGGAAAAACACAAATGAATTGGAAATTGTTTCCGTATTAACATAAATGGTAAGTTCAAATTTTCAGGTGGCTTTAGTGGGATTCTTGAAATGAAAACTCTGTACCAACATAATGTCCAGTGATGATTTCAGCACCAATGCAATTCTTATTGAGTTGTTTATATATAAGCCTCATTCCATCGCATAATCCAATTTTTGGATTCAAATTTCTTAAAAACATTATCGGTGCTCCAAGCTTCAATTTTAGATAATGTGGAGGTAGCCCACCAGGAGTGATTGAGTTTAGAAATTCTTGTTGGTATATATTGCGAGCATCGTCTTCTACTACACCATATGAATAGTAAATGGTTTCATTTCCAAGAAATATATTGAGTACATGTTCATTGAGCTTGTCAACATATTCATTTAGTGGTGTAATTAATGCTCTATTAACTACGTACTCTTTGTCGAATGCATTTTTTGATAAGTTGGAAAAAATTGTTTCTATCAACTTTGACAGTGGATTAACATCATTTTTTGACGTTATGATCATATTTGTTGGTAGTTGAATCATTTCTTCATTGATTGAAGGTTCGGTATCATCTCCAATTTGATTTAGAAATTTTGACTATGCAATATCATTTGCTGCTCGCATGTTTCTCTTTAAATGCAAAATTCTAATTTTTTCCCATAAAAGTGATTTAATGACGCATGCATTAATTGCTTCATTTCTTGTAGCTTTAGGTATAACTGACAATACTTATCGAAAATCTCCTCCCATAATAAGGTTTTACCTCCAAATGGTTAATCTACATCCATTATATCTCTCATAGTTCTATCAAATGCCTTAAAAGCATAATGATGTACCATTGTAGCTTCATCCCACATAAGAACGGTTGATTTTTTTTTTAAAATTTTCGCTAATTTTTGACTTTTTTCTTATTGAGCATGTTGATGTCTCTTTTGATTGTAATGGAGTTTAAATCTTAAATGTACAATTCTTCCACTAGGTAGTATAGTTGCAGCGATATCAGATGTAGCTGTTCAATTGCAATACCACCATCTTTTCTAACCGTTGACAGAATAGCATGGTATAAATATGTTTCTCCCATCCCTCCAGGACCATCTACAAAAAATAAACATTTTTCTTTTTTTACAATTGCATTCATAATTGTATTGTAGGCCTTTAATTGTTCCTCATTCAATTTTTCAATAGCTCGTATATCATCCTCGGAAATAGGAATCAATAATCTTCTTCTATTAGCTCTGAAATTTTATCACATTCATCACAATCACATGCTCTTGAGATATTTGGAAAATCATAATCTGTTGTTCTTTTGTTGTGTTAGAGAAGCAACATGTTCTTTCAAAAGATGATTTATTAGAAGCATTTAGTTAGTAGTACTTGAATTTCGGTAATCTTCTACCATATGATCGAAAAACTCATCCCATAACCTTCGCACACCTGATGGATTGTAGAAAACCAAGATAGTAACAAATAATGCTCTCAAAGAAACTAGCATCTTTGTACTTGAGGCTTCAGTCAAACATTCTTTAATGCTATCATCATTTTCGAAAAGCCCTCTTTTCTCAGTGGCTTCTTTAAATGTTCGACTTCTTACTTCGTAAACTGTAAGTAAATCATTAAAAGAAGTCGGTCCTGTAATATGATTCAAAAGTATTCTCAAGAAAAAATGTTCTCTTTCTGTAGGTAGGACTATATATATTCTACCAATCACCCTTACATTTTATACTCTTCTTTTCCATTTTTTTCATTTTTAATCCAACAATAGTGCTCTGAAAATTCACGATATAAAAGTTGCCTTGCCTGTTCATCAGTTGAATTTGTATAGAAAAACTCTGTCAGCATTGTGTGTAGGTTGTTTTCATTGGCCAAAACTTCATTGATGGTTTGATCATCGGAAAACATAACACTTTGTTTATTTGGAAGATGTATTTGAAGACGTTTAATTAATGGATATATCTTGCTAAGAGAGAACCTAAAAATCTTCCACAATGCTTCTGGAGCAGAAATCCACCTTGCATCAATAAATTTTTGTATCTCATCATAGTTAGGTCTAGGTCGAACTTGCATTGATATACGGTCTGGACCTTTGTAAATATATTTGTAAAGATATTTAACGCTTTTTATACTACTACATATCTCTACATTGATGTGACAGTTATATTTACATAGTAACCAAGGATTGTAAGGTACAACCCATTTGTTATCTACCATCAACTTTTCATTTCTATCAATAGGAATAGATTTTCCATGATTGCATCTTCTGTAAATTGGGTATGAATCTGTGCCTTGAATAGTCACATTTGAAATTTTTTTTGGATACTCTTTTTTGCAGCTACCATTTTTCATGCAAGGACAATTTCAATTTTCAGTATCACATTGTCCATGAATCATCCATTTCATTATTTCCAGATGTAACTCTGATTATTCGTTAGAATCTGGTATTTATGCTCTAAAATTTTATCATATTCATCTAGATTAGTCGATTTGTCTTCATCTTTGAAGATAATTAGCATATGAACTGTAGTAAACCTTTTTTTTTGAAATTCAATCACATGGACGTGAGCAATCAATTTTCCAAGTGCTCCTTCAGAAAAAATATCTTTTTTAATTCCTCATATTTTGCATGAAATATCCTTGTCGTCAAATCCGGTCTGTCTTGGGTCTTGACCGGGTAGCAATTCGCTAACAATTTCATCCTAAAGTGGATTGCATGTCATTGTAATGAATAAATCGGGTTTTCCATACTTATTTACTAAATTCATAGCATCTTGATATCGTTGATGCATATCATGTAGACAACTAATATAAGAAGAAGATAGTATTGTCCATATTCCAACATTACCTAAATAAGAGAATTTGTTAAAAACTTCATGAATATGAAATTTAATTGCGTAAGGTTATAAAAATGTACTTAATATAAGAACGGTTTTTCAAATTCACAAACTACGCACTTGCATCATTTTCCCTGGCGTTTAAAGCATCTTGTTATCCTCAGTACATTTTAGCTCTAATGGTTTTTGATTACTCCTATACCATCTTAGCCTGCTGGTATCCATCTTAACATAGTTGTTAACCATGTATTGTTGATACAATCGTCCGCCTCGAAGAAAAAGTGATTTATCATTTTTTTGAATCTATAAAAGAACATTAGATATTAACGAATATTAAGAAGTAAAAAATATATAAAACGTGTTATATATTAAATTATACATACCTGTAGAATATTAGCATAATACTCACGACATGAAAATTTATTTCCATTTTCATCTTGACTATTTATATCCCATCCATAACTTCTATATGGTAATAAAAGTGGATATTGCAATGGATCATAATAACCAGCTGTTTCGGGAACAGTTATGAGTTGACCATAATTTGTCTCAACTACAATATCTCTTTTATGTATTTCTTCATTTTTAGCTCCTTCTACCCAAATTCCAGCAACTTGTGATGAAGTTGGGAGAGTCTATTGTTTTTGATTTGAAGATTGTTCTTTTATGACCAATTTATAATGTTGGATATTTGGTTTTTGTCCAAGTTGTCGAAATATAACTGCAAATCTATTATGTGCACTAAGAGTTTTTTTTTTAATTTCTCCATGACATCTCGACTCAAAATATAATTTTCAGCCAATTGGTTATCAATTTCGTTCTCTATATTGTAAATGTAAAGTTGTAGAAATCTTGGACTATTATCAGATGTAGGTATCAAACCGCCTATTTTATGATAAATACTTCCTTGAGCTCGAAATGTGTATACTCCGTTTTTATCGGTAGCCAAGTTCTCGTCAACATGAACTCCCATCGATGTAAATGCAAACATGTGGTTATAAGCTCGTATGTTGTTTTTGAATTATTTTTCTTTATTTGATTGGTCATTGTACAAATTGAAGATCTCATTGGGTGAAGAAATTGATTGTAAAATGATTTTTCCATTTAGACAACAGAAGTTATTTGATTCTTGGTGAAAGAGTTTTGCTTGACAACGTCTGCATATTCTTGATTGTGGCAAATAGAATTTTTGAAGACTAGAATGATCTATAAATTCTTGCACAATTATGTCTTGCTGTAGCACTTCGAAATGGTTGAGTAACTCTGTGCACCGTGTTTCTATTGATGTTGTCTCTTTGCTCAAAAGATGGTGTATTAGTGTTCTGTTCATCTTCATTGTTCACTAACCCATCGAAATGTTGATCTACACAAATTATTGATAAATAAAATTAACAATTATTTATTAACATGAAATTCAAATATTTTTTATTGTATTAAATATACATAATATATATATATATATATACACACATATAATAAAGAATTATAGTAAATGGTTTTCTTTGTAATACCTTCTATATTTCGAGTGCAAGGTTAAGAAAATGAACTATCTATGCTTGTTTGTGATTTTGTAACCATTGATATTTTTCTCACATCTTCTGGATTTTCTAATATGATAATTAGAGAGAAATTGGTTTCTTTTTGCTTCTTTTTTAGCTTCTGTCATTGAATTTCTTTTCGTTCTATCGTAAATGTTACGACGCTCTAATTGTTGAGCTCTTTATTCTACATTTAATTTAGATCGACGTTGTCTTTTTCTTTCTGCCTTGATTTGAGCATCTAATAATGCTTGTTTTTGAGCTTTCTCAATTATTCTAGGGCTTCTGTGAAGTATCAAAGATGGTGATTGGTTAGATGTTCCTACTTGACGTTAGTTTCTTTCAAGGATTCTTGGACTTCTACGGGGTGGTAACTGAGAAGTATAGTTTGATTCCATTAGGTTGTATTGAATTCTATTGGTATTCGTTGTCTTTTGCAAGTGAACAACTTCGTTGGCTTCCATTTCTTGAAGTTGACCTTTTTCGTTATTCTAGGACTTCTACCTGGTTTTGATTCGGAAAGCTGATTAAATTTCATAGTTTGGTAGTGAAATGCAAAAAATCAAGACTGAAATTGTTTCACCCTAAAAATAGAACATTTACTTTGTTTAATTTAGGAAAAGTAAAGATTATAAACCATTATTGTGTAAGAACTGAGATATGTACAAAAATGATAAAAGAAATACTTAATTGTTAAGTAAACTATGGTATTTACTTAATCTGAGATAATAACATAACCATTCCTGGTAAGAAAATATTTATATAATGTTTATAAATCCTACTTCAAAGTATTTTCAATGGTTTAGCATACAGTAGGAGTTAAAATCGGTGTAGAAAAATATCCTTAATAATCTCTCAAATATCAAGCTATTCTACAAATAATACCACTTATGTTCACTTCAAATTTTTTATTCCAGTTAGTGCGTTATTGAACAAAATATTGTCTTTTTATATAAAGTATTGTTTATAAGTAATGGTGTGATTATAAATTTATGTGAAAATTGTTTTTAGGGTAATAATCAATGCGTTTTTCAGTTACAAATAAATATCCTTTTTAATGTATGTATCAGTAGATGTATCAAATGTAAGTACTAACCTAGAGATTTTAATCCCAACTCATATATTATATAGTCGAGTGTAAAAAAGGATGTAAGTTAAAATAATTATAGTTGTTTTCGATGAATGAAAGATATTTGGTTGCCTTGTTTGCTGATGTCCAAACACCTTTGTAAAAATGTGTACGACACCTCACTTCTGCCTAAAACAAATTAAAGCATTTTGGGACTAAATGCTTTAATTTCGACAACACTTAACTTCTTTCTCTTGTACGCATAACTTTGCATCCAAGGGATGTGTTGTCATTGTATTTTCTAAAATAAATTAAAGCCTTTTGGGACTAAAGACTTTAATTTGTTGTTGTATTTTTTAAAATAGTATTTAAAGTTTATTTTCAAATAAAAATTATATTTATTTCTTAATTTAACCAAATCCAATTTTATGTGTTCTTTGCAATTTCTTATACAAATTCGTTTGCAATAGTTGTTATTAAATTATTTTCCATCTTATGTTATTTCACAAAAAATTAATGTTAATAATGTTTTGAAATTTCAAATAATAAGAAAGTAAATATGATGGTTAATCTCATGATATAGGATGATAATCAAATTTTATATTCACACACATGCATGCATGCACGAAATATCATGCACAATATAGGTGCAGTTTTTTACTTACATAGCTTCATTATACAAATCAAATTTTGAATGCTTATATCATTGCCCCCGAGAGTTGTAAATTTAATTTTGCTTATATATATATCAGTTATCATAATTTATGTGGGCAAAACCAAATTATTACAGAAAAGGAGGTTTTAGGGACATATTTTGATTCTTCTTTTAAGAAGAAGTAAAATTTGCCAAACAAAGCCTATATTTTCTATGATAAACCTTATAGTTCTCAAAAATTCAGAATAGAAAAACACTTGTAGTTAAAGTGTGCAATTAGCATTATTAAAAGCAAGTTGATCACAAAATCGTGCCATATATTTACCATTGTTTTATATTAATAGTACGTAAGACTACAAATTGACCTTTTTGTAGACCTAAAGCCATTTCAACATCATTATTTTGTCTTGTAGTTAAGCATAATTCTTTTATTTGCGGTGATTGAATCGAATATTTTCCTTATAACATGTAATAAAATGCATATTTTATCCCATTCAAATTCATTTACACAAATAAAATACAAGTCACTAAACAAATAATCACTTGCTTAATATATCATTAAAAACAATGAAAACAACCAACAAAATATTGAATTTAAGATATTCTAAAAAATGAATTGTACCTTGAGATAAGGGGACTGCAAAATCACCAATATTTGAAAGTAGTATGCCAAAACAATTCAAAACAATTTGATTATAGCGTAAGATACAGTGATATAGGAATGAGGTTATTCATGATGCAAACAATGGTTGTGTCGTCGTAATAAAAGGTGTTGTGAAATTAAAGCAATTTTTAAAGATAAATTAAAAGATTTCCCAAAGCTATTAATACTTACTAAGCAATTAAAATCTAACCCAGAATTAAGTTATAGTGCAGGAACAATTAAGGAACATAGATAATACTTAAAACATGAAGGAATTAAAATAAATTAGCGAATAATTATCTGAGATTGATGTGTAATGGATACTAGATTAATGATGACTGAGCTTTACTATTTATCTGCACTGAACCAACAAACTCAAGTTAATTATAGGGATTAAATTATTGAATCAATTTAAGCAGTATCCAATTAAAACAACAAATGCTACCATTCTACGATCTAGTATGCCAGGATAATATGTGAATCATTCAAACATTAAAGAGCATCATTTGAACAGATAAGAAAAAGAGCGATGTTATAGATATACATACATACATATATATATATATATATATATATATATACACATACGTACATATGTTTGTGTACGCGCGCATGCCCTTGTAGGCCTATGTTTACTTGTTTGGGTATGTACATACTATTGTTTATAATGAGCACATTCTTTTCCTCATTACAATCTACTTGATAATTTACCAAGTTAATTTATGAAAACTCAATCAGTATTTCTTCTATGTTTTTCCCTTAGTTTTCTACTGTTAAGTGTATGCATATGCTTAGTGTATGTCATTAAACTGCTACTGTTGGAAGGGTTGATTGTGGTGCAACAGTTCACCATCAAGCAACAAAATATTAATAATAATTTGCCTATTTTTTCCAATTATAACAATGTCAAATAAAATGAACACATGGCGTACGTTTGTTTAATGATACATGCTTGGAAGAATAATTCATGAAATGTCAGGCATTGGTTAGCCAATTGTCCTCCAGCTCAAGTTAAAATGACACCTGGTTTCTCTTTACGAATTTTCTCTGCATTTAGATTTAGATAAACATGTACGAAAGTTCTTTGCGATTTAAATGTAAATGTTATGAATTTTTTTATACTATGAATGATTTCACTAAATGCATTTTTAGATAAATAATTTGTATCCTTCATGAATTTAAAAGATTGCCTGTTAACCAAAACAAATATGTTTACAGGATTATTTATAGCAACAAGGAGCAAAGAATGCTTTGTTTAATTTGAACCTAAGTCGAAATTATTTCTAAAATTTTATGTCCACTTTATCATAACATTATTATTTATATTTTATACATTTCTACATGCATTAGAACTACTATATATCCACTGCAAATAGAATACTGTCAAACGTTTAAGTTGGAAACTAAAATAAGAGACTAAAAATTAAAGTTTTACAGAGATTCCAAATTGCAAGAAGTAGAGTGTTGGTTTTAAGAGTAAAATACCTTGTGTAATACTAAAGTAGAAAATATTGTTTTGCTTTTCTTATTTATTTCCATTATATTATGTTAGAGTCATGAAAACTTAAATTTTGCATTCAAGTTAGTGTCTATACATTAGCACTTTTGTTTCTTCTTTTTCCATATTAAGAGCAATTTACTTTACAGTGAATCATAATTATATGAACATATATTTGTTTATTTTAACTTTATAGATTCTTAATTCTTGTTATATAACCCCATAGCACTCAATAAATTCTTTTTGCAAGTTTATATCAGTGTAAAATGGATTTCTAATTAATATTTTTTGATTATAACCACATTTTCTCGTATAAAAAAAAGGTCAATTGGGCATCAAAATATGAAACAATAACCACGCAACAAACTAATATGTCCTATAGGTGTGTAATATCCTTATTGTGCATAGGTCAGGCTATAAAATAGTTTAAAATATCTGTTTTAGAATTTACTGGATTATTAAGCATCGAGTGGTACATCCAACTCTAGCAAAACTGACATAAAACATATGTAAATTCTAGTTTTCTAAAAAACATAACCATTTAAAACCAAATAGCATAAATAAGTAAAGAACCATTAGAATAAGTGCATATTCATAAAACAACTAAATACAACACCATCTAAATTTAACAACTAACAGAACTAAATTTAGAGTGAAACCATATAGGCTGTATTGCACAATGCACCTCCAACCGATCCACTCAATTCCTGCAACATTTGTACCGACAAATCAAGCTTATAATCAGTTGGATTGCCTCTCCAAACATTGGTTCAAACAAATATATGCATACAAATAAGTGCATCAACAACCGTGCTAAGGGTTAATTCAGAGAACCTTCAGTAGCGTAGTATTTTTATTTTAATTTAGTTAAACTGAGCAAAAAATTCAGATCACATATAGCAGGCTATCAAATATTAAAGGAGAAAAAGGTCCAGTATCAAACAACAAAGCAATTTAGACATCACACACTCCATGAGATAAGGAACGACGATCATTTCAGTGAAATTTTTTAAATTAAGAAAGAAAACATTCAGTCTTCAGCATAGCGTTGTCATAGTGATAAACTTACTCAATTTTGAATGAACCCAGTTCCAATAGTTAAATAAAAATAAAACTCCAATGGAATACAAAGTCTAGCTTAGATCACTTTAATATGTATTTAAAGTAGCTGAATATTCAGATCAGCGTAGATTCTTCAAGTGATTTTCAAAAAGAGGCTCTAGAACGAATAGTTTTCCATTGTGAAATAGGTAATTTGTGAACAGGTTAATTTAAAAATGGTTGTAGATAGAATCCAAATCAGAACCATCTTAAGTAGACATGGGTATGATTACAATTCAGAATAATCATAAATATTCTTAGAGTAAATTTTGCAGACCTGCATCCTAGCAATAAACAGTGGATAGACAGAGCATTATGGTAGAAGAAGGCTCTGTGGTTTGGATTGAGTGGACATGATAACGGGTGCGAGGTTTTCAGTCGATCTGGACGATGGAGGATTCATGGGTAGCCAGGACTCAACCACAGATAAACGGAGCACTATGATAGAAGAAGGGGCTACAGTTTGGATTGAGTAGACATGATGATGGCGACGATGTTTTCAATCGATCTGGAGGACGGAGGATGTATGGGTAGTGCGGATTTGATTTAGGGCAACAGCGTCGATCGACTTAGTAGGAAGAGGCGTTGATGATTTCTAAGGAGGATAGCGCTGAATCACCCTGGCGATAAGGGATAAGGAATGAGGAGGACGAGAGGTGCGATCGATTTAGTAGCAAGAGGCGTTGATTGTTTCCGAGGAGGATGATTTAGTAGCGGTGCGATCGATTTTGTAGCAGGAGGCGTTAGTCGATTAGGTTTAGGAAGAAAGCGAAATAAAACATATTCGCGTATGCGAATAGAAGTTGACGAAATAAGACCCGAACAAAATAGTAAAAGGAAGGGCATTTTTGGTACTTCAGAAAGACACGGTTGAATCATGTTCAAAGAACTCTTATAATTAGGAGTAAAAATATAAACTATTTTTAATTTATAATTATTTTAATATATAACTATTTTATTTTATAAAGTATTTTATTATAAATACTATTTTCTACATCTATGTTGTTTAAGTAGAAAGTATAATGATTTCAAAGTATTTTGATTCAAGTGTTATGGTCTCGAAAGTGTTATAACTTTCTAGTGTTATGATTTTGGAAATGATATATTTTAAGTGAAATGATAACAGATTTGAAATGGTTTGAAATGGATATGATATTTTGGTTTTGAATTATGATATTTTGAAATGACCACGGTGTTAATATAACATTTGATTGTTAAAGATACTAGGATTGGTTATTGTCATACTCTCCGTCAATACCGAAAACCACTTTAACAACTATGTACACAGTGGAGATTCCAGAATGAAGTAGGATGGTCAGCGACGATTCTATATGAGGTATATACGTGGACCAAACTCCCGTGAGTTAGCTTAAGGTGGCTAAAATAGGAGCAATTGATAGGCCAAGTGAGGTAGCTCCTCCGATCGGACACACTTCGTCGATACCATTCTATTACTTTGTGAATTATTTGGTGCACCCATAGATTTTTGGGACTGTGGATCGAGGTGGGCGGTAGCTGCGGCTATGCGTTACCACTGGCCTGGAAGTGTAATTGGTATATCTACCCTGGCATTGCCTAGTTATGCCGTGTCACCTACCATATTGAGACCACTACGAGTTTGTTTTGTACCATACCTATGGAGTGCCCTCTGATAAGCCTCCAGTTTACGGGAGAAGTTATGGTACTGTATAGACTATGAGAATATATAAAAATGTGTTAAGGGATGTATGGTTAACGCCTAAATGCTATTTTAATAGTTTACTTTACTACAGACATATTATAATAGCATATTGTACTACATAGTAGATAGTTCCACGGATCCTTAGAGGATGGGTATCCCAAACATCCTTTGAGTTACTTGTATTTCACTTGATATTTCACGTGAGTTGGATTTATTGATATAAGAATGTCAATCCTGACTCGATGTTTATGTTTTACTTTATGCTTGGGTCAGACTAAATGTCACATCATTTGAGACTTACCTTTGGAGTTAGAGCTTCGCTTGAAGATCCATCTATCTATTTAGCTTCAGTTATTCAGTTGACTCCAGTGATATATTCAAATTTTTTTTATTTGACTGTTGTATTGAGACTTCTATGTATTCGAGACTTCTGTTATACCTTGTTTTAACTTTGCTATATATATATAGTAGCTTCATGAACTACTATTCATTTGTTTCCGCTGCTTATTGTTAAATTACTTTGTGTCTGTCATTTTGTGATTTATTTATTTACTGTATATGCTGAGTTCGCCAAATACAAATTAACAATCTGATATTTTGAGCAATTCCGACACGTGTGTCTGCTTATGCACTTGGCAGGTGCAGCATGATAGGTGGTTCTCTCTTCTTGGTTTGGTATCGAACGGTTGACTCTTACTCCTACATGTCCCTGTGGTGTTGGTGCGGCCGAGAGGCTGGCCGTAAAAACAGAACACAAGTATGACTGTATGATACGGTGGGCGTTACCCCACTGGCGCGGTTCCGTTACTCGTGGTATCAAAGCTCTGGTTTTAGGAAAAACTTAGCATTTAGAGTAAATTTAATTACATAATCACTTTCGTTCGGGCTTGAATCTTTTCCTCTTTTATTCGGATTTTCTTTGAATTTTGGAACTTCCCATTCGTTTTGAAATCCATTCTTTCCTCTCCTCATTCGTATCTTCTTGATTCTAGAGAAACCCATAGCCCCATTATATAATTTGTAAAGGGGTGAAACTCCATTACAATAGGCATCAATTCACCGAAGATTTCTGTATCATCGGTTTATATGCTGCTATCTCATGCTGTACCCGAATTCAATTCTCTTGTGATCGGATGTCGATTTGCGTCAAAATTCTACGTCGATCTTATTCTTAAAGTCACGGTTGACCCGGTTAAGGTCGCCCGCGATTTATATAAGTCTATCCATCTTTCTATTTTGTTATTTAATCATCTTATCTTCATTTCGAGCCCATCATCTACTTAGAATTCTATTTGATTAGGGTCCCCTTGAATTTGGATCTCTATCTTAGTTTTGAAATCCATTCTGGAATCATCGAGTGAGGGAGTGTATTTGTAATTAAAATTAATTTTTTTATATAGTTTTCTGTTTGTGTTATTTATGTGGATTTGGGGTTTTGATCGATTCGTTTGATCAACACTATCGATAGGAATCTCAAAATACTTGAATAGAGCAAATTGACATACTTTTTTTTCAAAATTTATCAATATGTATGATTATATTATATATAAGTAAATTTTCTGAAACTAAAATAGTTAACTAAATTGGTTGTTAGAAATGGTAATATTTGATTATTATTTATTGTTTTGTAAATCATTCACTATTCCAACATAAATAAATGAAAACATAAAGCATGGTTTGTAAACTGAATTGGAATTGAATTGAACTTAAATAAAGATTTTGAAAATTAAATTTCTGGTATTTTAGAAAAAAATGATTTAAAATTTCAGAGTATATCATTTAAAGGCATTTTCAAATAGAAATCGTTTTCAAAGAATTTTAATTTTTTTTAAATCAGTATTCTTCTCTTTTGTCGCTAGAAAGAAATTTCGATCATGACTGCAGCTTCATCGACATTCATTTTCGAGTTTCAGAGTGGAGAGACCATTCAGTAGCTTTGCTATACTTTTGTTTTGGAAAATAAATTTGATTTAAATTTCTAAAGTATGTCTTGATTTATATTATATATATATATATATATATTTGTCTCTAAATTATTTGAAGAAAAATCGAAAATTTAACTCTTAATAAATATATAAACTTGAAATAATTGAATTGGAAACTTTTTTACTTGTATAAACTCAATTGCATTCCAATATAACTTACCTTAATTATTCAGAAGTTGAATTGTAATTGAATAGTATACAATATAAAATGATGTCAAAGGAATTTTAAATAAAACATAGTTATAATAAATGTTTATACACCAAATTATGATTATAGGAAATGTTAATTTAGATAAATTGAATAATAAGACAATGAATAAATAAATATGAATTTAGAAATAGTTAAGATTGAATTATAAGCTGAATCAACTTAAGTGAAATCAAGTGGATTAAACCTAATGGTTGAATATTAATTTATTTAAAATTGAAATTTATATGGTTTTAAATAAATAGTTTTATTTTATATTTCAATCTATTTTTCTTTCTGTTTGTTTCTATTTTGCTACCTCGTTCCTTTTCGGGGACGAAAAGTTTGAGCGAAGGAGAGTGTAATGATCCGTAAATTTTAACTATTTTAATAACGTAACTAACCGAATTTTGTGAAATTTTTGAATAATTGAATTTGGAAATAAAAATTTAATATTTGGAATATGTCTATATAAACATAGCAAATGGTAAATTTTTATCATAAAATATGGAAGTTTATTTTATTGTGTAATTTTATTTCAATTTAAATCAGTTAATATTGTATGATAATAAAATATTTTCCAAACCTGAATATTTTTATATAATAGATTTGTGAATCATCTTCTGAGTGAGACGTAACATTTCATTTCGTCAAATTTGGACTGCTATTGCACCGTTTATCTTAATTTCGGCGTTATAGCAGCATTTTCGGTACCGATTATCGACTTTTGATAATTCGATCGTATCACCGATATCTATATACCATTTTGATCATCTCGTCGTGCTGATCTTCATAGTATATTCATATTTTTGTTTCGGTATCCGATACGTGGTGGAAAATTGGTAAACGACTTCATATTGGTACCCGTTCGTGTCCTTTTGTTTCCTGTGTCTTTTCGTTGATCCCTGAAACAACTAAACAACTGTTTGTTTTTATTAATATCTGAATTCGACTCTTGCCCCTTAGTATTCACATCGTTTAAAATATATAAAATTAAAAGAGTAGAATACAAAGCAACGTGTATATAGGATGTGAAGACGCAAGATCACTTTCATTTGCAAAGCTATCATGTAAATATTTTTCTCTAAAATGTTGCCTGCCCTCTCGCTTTCTTTCTCTCGTCTCACTCGGCAATCTACAACTCCAACTTCCCACCTCCTCCTCCGTCGAGTGCTCCGACCCGAGCCTCTACCGTGAAGCCTTTCCAACTCAAACCCATAGCCACCGTGCCATAGCCGACCACATGGCTACCTTTCCTTTGAACCTGAGCGCAACCACCTTATCTTGAACACAACACTTCTCTCATCATCTCTCTACCCAGCAAGCCGAGCCCGAGCCACAACTGCCCATCTTGATTTATCTTTTCAATTGTCGAATTTTTCGTAGAAATTCCTAGCTTGTCACTGGTCATGTCCGTGTCATCTTCTTGTCTCTCTAGCCTTGATAGATGAGCAATCACTCACAATTAACCTTCTTATATTTATTAAATTATTTCAATTGAAACGACAATTGAATATGCTTCTATTAGTTGTTTAAATTGCTACATATATGCTATTATCTGTATATGCTCACCTGTGACATCTGATACCATGATCTGTTATTTATTTTATCACTGATGATATATGCTTATTGCAGATTGTTATATTATTATCATCACTGTTCTTACTCTGCAATTCTCTGTTAGTATAGAATCCCTATGGGTTTAAATAATACATACCGAACAATCATCTAGAATAGGAGAAAATCGTTATGGGTTCAAATGATAAACCCAAGCGATCTTCATTGACATTGAATTGGGATTGCTGGTTGAAAAGATATATACCCATAGATATTTAAATTGCGGATTGAAATGATAAATATCCATATCACTTGACCATGGGATAGAAAATTATATACAGACACCATTGGTCTATATATATTTTAAAATGATTTCCATAGTTAAAAAAAGAAATATATATAGTTCTACATAAATATTGATTTTAAAATATTATATACATAAATGTTATTTTATGTATAAATGTTATTTTATATATGTTAAATTCTTGACTTTAAAATTTTATGTTTTAAAATTTTAAACTTACAATTTAGTTTGAAATTTTTAATTTTAAGATTTTACTTAAAATTTTACTGTTTTTAAAAATATATAAAATAAGTTTTATTATAAATAAATTTAATAATAATATCTAATTTAATAAAGTTAATTTAATTAGTATATAATATGTTCTAAGTATTTATATAAAATTTTATTTTAAAATAGATTTTTATAATAATTTTAATAAATTAAGGCCGGAAAGAGAAATAGAAGTTGGTTTGAAATTGTATTTATCTAAGAATTATACTCAAATAAGTTTGATTTGAAATTTATTAAATTTGAGATTTTAAAGATATGATTTTATAACTTGATTTTGATTAATAGTGATTTAAATGAATATTTTCAGATTTACATAAATTGAAATGGGATATTTAGTTTATTTAAATTTGTAATTGAAGTTTTATTTAAATGTTATTGGAATGATTAAGTAAATATTTCAAAACTAAATAATAGTTAAGTGAATTTGATATATATATATATAAAATGGTCAAAATTTAGTTTTGTAAATGTTTGAATATTTAAAGCTTTGAAATCTATTGAAGTTGAAATGGTTTAATTTGTAGTTTATATCTATATTTGAAAACGATATAAAATGGTTTATTAAGATTTGAATTGAAATGGAGGAGCTGAGATTTAATTTAAATGGGATTTTGGAATTTGAGTTGATTTGAATTAATTTATGAACGTTGAGGAAATTATTTTATTATATAAAGTATCTTAATATATAAAAATATTTTACTTTATGAATAATTTTTAATATAAACTATTTTTAATATTATCCTAATTATTTTAATATAAACTATTTTTAATTTATAACTATTTTAATATATAACTATTTTATTTTATAAACTATTTTATTATATATATACTATTTTCTATATCTATGCTGTTTGAGTAGAAAGTATTATGGTTTCAAAGTATTATGATTTCAAAGTGTTATAATCTCAAGTGTTATGTTTCAAAAGTGTTATAACTTTAAACTATTATGATTTTGGAAATGATATATTTTAAGTGAAATGATATTAGATTTTATATGGTTTGAAATTGATATGATATTTTGGTTTTGAATTATGATATTCTGGAATGACCATGGTATTAAAATAACGTTTGGTTGCTAAAGAGATCAGGATCGGTTATTGTCATACTCTCTGCCAATATCGGAAACCACTTTAACAATTGTGTACACGGTGGAGATTCCAAAATGAAGTAGGATGGTCGACGACAATTCAGTATGAGGTATATACGTGGACCTGACCCCCGTGAGTAAGCTTAAGGTGACTAAAACAGGGGAAAATGACGGGCCAAGTGAGGTAGCTCCTCCGATTGGACACACTTCATTGATACCATTCTATTACTTTGTGATTGAATGGGTGAACCCTCAGATTTTTAAGAGTGTGGATCGAGGTGGGTAGTAGCTGCGGCTATGCATTACTACCAGCCCGGAAGTGTAATTGGTATATCTACCCTGACATTGCCTAGTTGTGCCGTGTCACCTGCCATATCGAGACCACTACGAGTTTGTTTTGTACCATACTTATGGTGTGCCGTCTGATAAGTCTCCAGTTTACGGGGGAAGTTACGGTACTGTATAGACTATGAGAATATATTAAAATGTATTAAGGGGATATGAGTAACGCGTTAACGTTATTTTAATAGTTTACTTTTACTGTAGACATATTATAATAGCGTATTGTACTACATAGTGGATAGTTCCACGCATCCTTAGAGGATGGTTATCCCAAACATTCTTTGAGTTACTTGTATGTCAGTTGATATTTTACTTGAGTTGGATTTATTGATATAAGAATGTTAATTCTGACTTGAATTAGAGTTTCGCTTAGAGATTCATCTATCAATTCAGCTTCATTTATTCAATCGACTCCGGTGATATATTCAGATTTTGTTATTTGACTGTTGTACTAAGACTTCTGTTGTACCTTATTTTAACTCTGTTATATACATATATATATAGTAGCTTCATGAACTACTATTCATTTGTTTCCGCTGCTTATTGTTATATTGATTTGTGTCTGTGATTTATTTATTTACTGTATATGCTGAGTTTTGCCAAATATAAATTAACAATATGATATTTGAGCAATTCAAGTCCGACATATGCGGATGCGAATGGTTAAAAATATCGGGATGTTACATTGCACCTTGGAGTAATTTTATTTATCAGAACGAGTCAATATTTTCTTGAATATGTTGCTTTGCAAAGTCCTCGATGCTTTTCTGTCTTTAATAGCTTCATGTGTCTAATAGTTTTACTATCATGTTTCTTTACAACCCTTTTATTCCATAATTATCCTCCATAGCTTTCATCGCTGTGCAGTTAATGCCCCGTTATTACCCCACTATAATCCTGTTATATTTCATAGCGCATTTCTACCGTTATAGCTTTTCCATGTAGCCCCAAATATAGCATTTTGCTTTAAGCCTCGCTATTTCCGCCATACCCCGTTATTCCCGCTATATTTCGCTATTTCCACTATATCTTCTTTAAAAAAAATGAATTAAAAATTGACATTTATACATTATAAAAATTATGAAATAATTTATTTTATTAAAATTTTAATATATTATCAGAAATGAAAATACTCTAATATTCTACTAAATTCAATTATGTTATATAAAAGTTTTATGTTTATTTACAGTATATTTGCACATGTTTTTATTTAAAATTATTTATGTATTAATTATAATTCAATAGAATTAATTTTTCATTAATTACCATTTATATATTTGTAAAAAAATTAAGTATGATTTTATATGCTATTTTAGAGTCATCCACAATACCCCGCTATATCTTCATTATATCCCCGCTATGACTTTTTGCACCTCTGCAACATTGAATCTATCGAGTGCTTTAACTGCATAGTTTCATCATATAACACTTTCTCTTGCTTCATAAAATTTGGGCATAACATTTCCCTCCGAAGATTTTTCTTATGCTTTATCTTAAGGAAACTCTTTGTTTCACTTATTGGATTTCGACCTTCGATTCTTCACCCCATGTCTCCTTTTTAGATGATGATTTTTCATGGTTTCCTAATGTCCTTTTTCATACTCTTCCTTGAGTGGATATAACACTTTCTCCGTAGTGTTTGAACATGAAAACTACATGAAGCATCTACATTTGAAGCCGATGATTTTCCTTTCTCGTATAAATTTAAGCTTTTTATAGTTTATCAATCATGGCTTTCTTTCTTAACACTAGTTTAGAAGTGACCGTGGCTCTACAAACACCTTACTCTATTCTAGGGCATGGTCTTCTAAATATGTCAACGCTTTTAATAGATCTTGGACACATTCTTTTTGTTTGCACTGACATGGCAGCTTTACTTTCTCAGTTTTCCTCCAAAATGACAGTTTATATCTTTAAAGTGGTTCTTCACTCTTTGTAATTTAAATAGAATTAAATGTTGATATTCTGTCCAGTAGAAGCTTTTGACTTTGGATGAAAATTTCTCAGATTGTAAAAGCTCTCTAATATTTCTGCTTGGAAATGTTTTGTGATTTCTTTTCATAGCTTTATTGAAAACCCATTTTGGATGGAAGCTACTTATAATTTCATAGAATAATAATTCATTATGTGTTTTCAAATAAGAAAACACTACAATAAACATTATAATAAACAGTACAACATAATTAAAATATACTAAACATGAAAACAAACATTACGACAAATATGTTAACAAACATAAAAAACACACATGTGTCTAAACATCTGTATAGGTGGGCAAGTATGGGAGTACCCTAATCGTACATGACATGCAGACATTGCCCAACATACCACAATGTCAATATAACTGACCTACGTACTACTCTAATAAGCGTTTACGCCACTCCCTTATGACTCGTGCTTTCCTGACTACCTCGCCGACCTCCACACCCCTTCGACCTTCATGACTGTCTATGCTCTCATCGCCAATCTCTTTAATTGAAGCAACTTCAAACAACTCTTCTATGTCGTGCTCATATCCAATAAGAATAATCACATTTTCTACACCACCGCCACAGCCTCTGCCACCAGCACTGCTACATTCCCATGCATGAAGTTTTTTGCAATTTTTTTAACAATCTTGACATTTCAAGACGTATGGATCACAAAATCGTCTAATTTATGTAATTTTGATTAGATTCAGGCGATTAGGATGAAAAAATTAGTGAAATTAGGGTTTGATATTTTTTTGGGTTTGAGAAGTAAGAATGAGCGAGGGGAAGAAAACTGAACGATGGTGGTTTTAGGTGGGAAATTAAGGTAGCGAAGTTTTAGCCATTTTAATAAAATGGAAAAAGATTTCGTGTTTTACTTCTATTCCATTTATATATTGAACTAATTTGATGGCTAGTTTTCCTTATTTTAGGTGCTTAACTTGTTCGTTCACTGTAAAAGAGAAAATGGCTATGTGGACTGGTATGTTGTTGGTGAAGTTCTAATCGTATACCAAAATAATTTTTGTCATCACTGTTATAATTGCTACTGGTTGAATATGCAACTATATACGCAAGCTGATTATATTGATAATTATGCACTCAATCTGATTATGTAATGCATCATAATATCATGTTTAGTGCACCTTTAGCAGCTTTGGTTTTGTGAAAAGGGGAACTCCTATTTTTTCTCTCCTCACGCTGCAACATCATAGATTTAAGCATGGGGGGAATGAAAGGAGTAGGGTTTGCTCTTTTTTAGCACGAGGACTTAAATGGTTTTCCAATAACCATTTATGACCTAAATGTAACAATCCAAAATTTAGCCGTAATAACTAATTCGTTAATTAATTAGTTATTAAAGTACTTTGTGAAATTATCCAAATTAAGCCACGAAAGATGCACCATTGTTTCCGTGGTAATTTTCTAGTCAATTTCTATATATAAAACGTCAGAATCCGAGTTAATATGAGCTAAGAACGAAACAATCAACGAAATGACAAAAAAAAATACAGGTCGACCGATCGGTCGACCTGGGCAAGGGGCGCTCGACCGCCCGGTCGACTCACCTTGCCTTTTAGCAAGTGAACGGATATTCATTCGTTCGAACGAATCAGCAGCGATTGAACACGTATTTTGCATCGTTTTAACTGATCTGGTCCCTCCATTTCTGCATCCGTTGGCCCTTATTGAGCCTATGATGTGATTGCATCCTATTCAATCTCCAAATTCAATGGTTCGAGATCCACTTCTACATCTATAAATAGAGCCCTAGACTTAACACCTTTTCTCATTCTAGGTTTTCTCCAATTGGGTTCACCTTTTTAGGAAAGACCCTAAACGGAATAACCTTTCCAAAGGATAAAATCATTATAAATTAAATTATTTTACAACTCCAAGTGGATCCGGAAATACCAAAGGAAGAGCTTAGGACTAGAGGTGAGTGATTGTAATTATTTTAAGATTTCTTTAAGTAATTTAAAATAATTGGGTTTCCAATAGTTGTAGTTTTACTACGATTCTTGGAAAAGCCTTTTAGCAGTTTATTTTGAGTTTTTAGAATTATTTTCAGTCTATTTTCTTTTAGCTATCCTTTTCAGTAATTTTATTTCATTTCTGTTAATTATAATTTTTCCGTTTATTTACAGTTCATTTACAATATTTTAGTTTATTTACTGTTATTTATACATCTTTCTACGCTTTGGATTTTCTTCAGTTTTCTTTTATTCCTCCTTCTCCTTTGCACATGGATTAGAATAGGATAAACGCTAGTACGGATGAAATTGTAAGAAAACTGAAATAGCGGAATATAAGATGTAAATTTCAAAGGCTGTAATATAAATAGAATTGGACCGAAATTACATCTAATTATGACGTTAATTGGGCCGAATTAAAAGATTTGGCTTATTTATAACTTAGAATTATAACTAAAAAGTGTAAAAGATGAAAGAAGTTGATTTTCACACTTAGACTTTGGGTTAAGTAACAAGCATAATTATAACATAGGTTATAATAAGAAAAGGAACAAAATAAGGCTTATTTTAAGACTTAGGAGAAATTAATAAGCATAGATAATAGAGAAAAACGTAAAGGCTTATTTAAATAATTTACCCAAGTTAATAAGCAAAGATGAAAGTAGGACCTGTATCAAATAACATTCCCTATTAGAAAAATGGTGAGCCTAGGGCACGCTTATGCTAAGAATGGTAGTAATTGGTCAAATAGAAATACAAATCATGGGGGATTTGGATAAGAGGAACAACTAGATATTGTTAGGATGAAGGGCTCGTACCAACAACATTTCCCTTAAAGATTCTATGGACACAAGGTGATTTCACCTTAGCCTGAAGTGGGATGAGGGGCATGCTTATGCTGGAGTTAGAGGTAATAAGAAGATCCAATAGATCGAGCAAATTGTAGCTTGGGCATGGTGGCAGTTATGCGTGCGACTTATATTCCGGTGCTCAGTAATAGCTATGAGTTCCAAGTGCTTAGTATAGGTGTCTTTCGTAGACACCATTGCCTTCTGTGTAGGGAGCTATATATGTCGTCTGGTCCACAATAACATTCTTTGTAGGGAGTTATATATAGTATCTGGTCCATAGTATACAAATGGCTTCTATGCAGGGACTATATATGTCGTCTAGTCCACAGTAACATTATGTGTAGGGGAGTTTTATATAGTATCTGGTCCATAGTAAATAAATGCCTTCTATGTAGGGAGCTATATATGTTGTTTGGTCCATAGTAACATTCTATGTAGAGAGTTATATAGCAGCTGTTCCGCAGAAAGGTACTATAGAGTAGCAGGCCAATCAAAAAGGGTAGAATTAGCGTTACATCCTAATTATGGGAATTTAGCCTAATCAAAGCAGAAATCTAGGACAAGTGCAAGTAACCAAAGTTAATCTATCTTACAAATTGAGCAATATTTAATCGTACTTATTTCCAGTTTACCTCTTTCCAATTTCCTTTATTATACTTATTTATGCTAGAACTCTTGTAGAGTCCAATACTTTGATCTTGCATAAAGACTCTAGTAATTACTATCATTCACCAGACTTTTAGTCTGACCCGCTCCTCTATTTTTCCCTTTCCCCCCATAGGCAATCTAGGAAGAATTCGGTAGGATTGCTGCTGCTTGGCGGTTCCTTGGAGGAGCTCTCTACTATGTATTTCTTTTATTTTAGCATTAGTCCTTTCTATGTACTAGCTTATTATAAGGGATATTATGTACTCAGATTTTGAGACTATGAGTTTTTGTTTCATGAGACGTATTGGATTTTTAGACATGTATGTGGTATTTGGTATTTGACTTATTTATGAAGCAATTATGAAGCTTTGTTTTAATTAAGTTATCATTTAAGTTTCCGCAGTTTTTATCTATATTTGTCTTGTGAATATTAGTCTTTGTTAGTTTCAGTTATACCTACAGTTCACCACGCCTTTTAATGTCTCCTTTTAGGTACGTTATGGGGTGTAGGGGTGTTTTACTTGGTATCATAGCCTAAGGTTATAAGCTTCCTAAAAAATTATTTATGAAAGTAAAGTATTTTTTAGAATAACTTGTTTTAAAAGTATTTTTGAAGAAATAAATTTTAGAAATGATTTTTTTTAGTATAAAAGGAATTTTTTAAAAAATCTCCTCATCAGTCCAGTTCAATCTCCCTTAACTCTTTCCTTAACTATCGTTTTCTTTTCGTAGAATAGTTGATGCCCCGAACCTTCCCGAGGGCATTCCAATCCCAGCCTGGTTTCATAGGTACTTACAAGCCATGACTCCATAGGTGCGCGGGCTAATGCCTAATCCTGCACCAGTAGGTGGAAAACTCATCACCCACCTGCCACCATCAATTTGTTTAACCTTTGTAAAGATTTTGCAAGTTTGGACGGGAATACTTTTTCTGGTAAGGAGACTTTTGTGGAGGCGAGAGCATGGCTTTGGGACATAGAGAGAATTTTTGATCTTTTGGGATTGGATGGTCAGCAGCGAGTTTAGCTAGCCGCTTGACAGTTAAAGGCGGAGACATCTTATTGGTGGAAGGTGATTGAGTTGGAGGGTAGAAATGTTACTTGGGATGGATTTCAGGAGTGATTCGATATGAGGTTTCTATCTCAAGCGGAAGAGTGTGTTCAACTAGAGAGGTTTATAAATTTGAAGCAAGGGAGTTTGTCTATTAAGGAATACATAAATCAATTCAATGAGCCATCGCGGTTTGGTATGGATTTGGTGAACAAAATACACAAGAAATCTATGAAATCTGCGAAGGGATTGAATCAACCCCATTAGGTATTATTGTTGAGTCAGGTATCGATTAGAGCCACTTATGAGTCTGTGGTCGTGATGGCACTGATATCGGGTATAGTCAAGGAGGGAGAGTCTAAAGAGGAGATTAAGTCAGAAGGTTCAAAGAAGAAGTGGTGGGAAAAGAATAAGAAGAAATGTGATGGTCCTCAGAAGCAGATTAAGAAAGGAATAAAGTGCCATAGTTGTGGGAAGGTTAGACATATGGCCAAGGACTGATCGAAGGAGAAGATAAAGGATAAGTGCTATACTTGCGGGCAGCCTGGTCATATAAGTAGGAGTTATCCCCAGGGAGCGAGTGCACAAGTTGCACAGATTCAGACGTTAGACGTAGCGCCTTCCGGTAGCATTTCAGATAGAGGTACGAAAGTCACAGTTGAAAGTTTGATTTCTATATTTTATTTTCCCATTCAGACTTTTTTCTGGAGCATCACATTCTTTTATCTCTAGTTCTCTAGTAGATTGTTTTCACTTGAACATATCATTAGTAGTAGACCCCATTATTGTTTCAAACCCCATAGGAGGATCGACAAACTTAACTATGGTTTATAAGGGTCTGAAAATCTTTATCCTAGGCGTAGATGTTTATGTTTTGGGATTCTCGGGATATGGGATAATCATAGGCATGGATTGGCTATCCACATATGAATCTATCTTAGACTATGAGAGGAGAGTCGATAGACTTAATACTTGCAGTGGTAGGACTTTAGAGGTATCATGCGACCCATAAGGGTCATTCATGTTGAGTTTTCTCTATTTCCTCGATTCATCGTCATCAGAATTGCATTCAATTCCTGTTGTCGGAGATTTTGTAGATGTCTTTGAGGAGGTTAGGGGACTAACCCCTAAGAGAGAGATTGACTTCAGGATTTATTTAACCCAGAATGATAAGGCAGTAGCGTTACTAGTGAGGCACATGGGACCTAGGGAGAGGAAATAATTGAGCAAGCAGATTCGTGAGCTTTTGAAGAAGGGATTCATAAGAAGGAGCATATCGGAGTAGGGAGCACCAGTCGTCTTCGCCACTAAGGTGGATGGTTTTCTCCGACTTTGCGTAGATTATAGGGAATGAAATAATCTTACCAAGAAGAACCGATATCCACTCCCTAGGATTGATGATCTTTTTGACCAGTTGGTAGGTTCTTTAGTTTTCTCTCAGCTTGATCTAGCTAGATTCTGTGACGACCCACCCTTCTACTACCAGAAAGACGTATCGTCTCAAAGAAAGAAAGGGGTGAGAAAATAGAAAAGATAGAGAAGAAAGAACAACAACATCAGAATCTCACAGCGGAACGAATAAATTATAATAATCACATAAGTATTTACATAATATACAACATCCATCAAAGTTATACAGATAATACATCACATACTAGACAGTTATAAACACCTGCCTAGTTATACAACTCAATACACAAAACAACTCAAACAATACGACTCAGAGATACCAACACAGCGGAACTATATATATATCTACAATGCTGAAGCCTCCTGCTCCATTGCTCCTCCAGAATTCGTCAAAGCTAACCTGAATCCCTTGGCTATCCGTAAAAATTTGGGTACCCGAAAGTTTATGAAAAACAAAAATAAACTCCGGGTCAGACATGGGTCTGGTGTGAGTAACAGGTTAAAGTTGCTTAATTTTGAAAATCCTTTTGAAACAAAAGGTATCACGTAAGACTCCCCACACATAAACATGGGTAAGTTTTTACCTTACGCTAACCAAAACATTTGATAGGAAATTCAATGATATTATAATAGGTCTAGAGTTTTCAAGTAAATAGAAAATAGCCGAAATTGTTAAATCTATTAAATTCCAGCTACTAGCCACAAAAGTGGGTAATACAATCAAAACCGTTGGCACTTATTGGATTGTGGATTCCATACAATGGCAGGGTTACTGGGGTACCGCCCGTCACAGTACGTGGCCTAGATCAACGTACCGAGGATCACTCCCGACCCCCTGCAACACAAGGCCGGAACCATTCCTTACTGAGCAGTCCCGAACAAGATAACCCCGGCAGTTGTTGCAATCAACCGCCCACACAGCCGAAAATGAAGGGACATCTAGACAGGGGAATATTCTTGTCCTGCTTGGGCATGACCCACCTAACCTTGCTGCACCTCCCCTGTTTTAGCCATTCCTGGTTGATGAGGCTTGAGGCTGCGATTACCTTTAGAGGATAGATTTCTTAGAATGCTCATCGCCCACCTGACGATGTGTTGAAAGCATTCAATCCATACAAGTTCGTTCCGGGTTCGAACGAAACCAAAGGCATTATCTTGTTACACTCATTTTGGAATCACCCTCAGAGTTAACGACAATAACCCTTGCACTCTGAATCTTCATCTTCACTTCAGATTCACGACCTATCGTTAATTTGGAATCGATGTGGTTTTCGGATGTTCCAATAAGGAAACCGGATCCCGGTCTCATCGAAATTCAAAACATGTCTTTTAAGGCCAAGTTGTCTATTTAGTCTTAACAGTTTAATTCAATATTATCAATATACACACAGATAGATAATTCACAATATCACAGTAGATAATCACATCATCATAAACAGATAATTCATATTATCATCAAACAGATAATTAAATATTATCATATTTAAACCAAGCATCCATATCACATAGATATTACTCATCTCATACCTGAATTCACAGTCATCAAATGAAATATCAATATCATTCATAAGCAATGATTTATAAATCACAATCTATAATTAATTTAAAATGAATTAAATTAACTACTTCTATCTTTAATTAATTTAAAATAAATTAAATTAATTACTTCATCTATAAATCCTGCCTATACAACCATTAATTAATTATAAATCAAATTAATTACTTATTCTCTAATTACAATAAGTAATTTGGTCTTTAATTAATTTCACAAATGAATTATTCTAAACCATTTATAGTAATTAACATTTAATTACTTCATTTATTAATTAAATATAATTAATTACATTTACTCTTAATTTATTACATAAATAAATCACCACATTATTAATTATTTCTTAATTAACTGATTCTTAATTTCATCATTAATTATATTAATTAATGATCTCTAATCCAGATTAAATTTCTTCATTTAAATTAATTACATTAAATGATCATCTTTAATTAAACTTAATTATTAATCACCCTTGATTAATATCAATCGGTAATTAACTATCATTAATTACTTCTATTAATAAATTAATTATCCCATAATTAATTATCTTTATTAATTAATCCATTGATTAATTCCAAAAAGTAATTATCCAAATTACTTTATTAACACATCATTTTCCACTAATTACATTCAGTAATTAACATTAATTACTTCCTTAAGTAATTATGCTCCATTGAATACACTAAGTAATTTACACTTATCAATTTATCAAATGATTTTCTTAAATTAATTAAACTAAATTAATTAACTTAATTTAATCATTTTACCAAAATTAATCACAACAAGTAATTAATCTCTTAATTACTTTTATCAAGTAATTACATTCAACAATTTACAATAGATTATCTACTTAATCTAATTAATTATCAAATTAATCACATACATTAATTAATTAATAATCTTTAGTTTATTATCTTCATTAATTAATAACATTACTTAATCTACTTCTTAATTAATCTCCAATTATAAATTAATCTAAATTATTAATTTTATAAATTAAATACACATGTCATTTCTAAATTGACTTATTCATTTAATCATTTGAATACCTTAATTATTCCTAAGATAATTTATTTCTTTATTAATGACTTCATTGATATTAAAGTGTATTAGAACATTACATTTTAAATTTAAATTCGAATTCCATTTTGAATTTAAGATTCAAAATGATTATTGTTTAAACATTTCCCAAATTTAAATTCAATTTATAATCTTTTAAATAAACATAAATAACATTTATTATTTACATATGAACTTATATAAGAAAAGCCTTTAAATTCAACTACTTAAATCTTTATTTAAATTTAAACTTCCCAAAAGACATTAATATTTTTAACTTGCAAATTCAAGTTAAAACAATTTATTTAACTTTTATTCAAAAGAACTTTATAAAGACCAATTCAAATATTTATTTGAAAACAAATTACTTTTTAAAACTATTTTATTTAAACTGGTTTTATATATTTAAATTTAAAAACTGATTTAAATTTCAGATTTGAATTCAAGAAAAACTTGAATTCATTAGTTTAACCTTGAATTTAAAACTTTGATTTTTAACTTGCTTTTGAAAAACTTGGTTTTAAATTCTTGATTTAAAATTCAAATTCATTTTTTTAAAAAAAACTTAGATTCAAAAGTTCATTTGAATTTATACTTTGAACTTTAATTTTAAAACACGTTTTAAATTTTTGTTTCAGATTTTAAATTTAATTTCAAAATCTGAAATTGTCAGGTTCTTAAACCTGAAACCCTCCCTTTTTAAAACATTTTGAACTTTGATTCCATTTCAAATTTGAATCCAAAAATAAACTTGAATTCAAACGTACCACTGAATTTAGACTTGTTTAAATCTATTACTTATTTTCAGTTTTCATTTGAATTTATTTAAATCAAACTTTGCTTCCAGGTTACAAATGTATGAAACAACACTGACTCGAGTGCACCTAGGTTTGCTTCGAGTCTTCCATTCCCCTACTTCGAGTCACGTACTCGAGTGACTCGAGTATGTCCCGAGTCAAAAACCCTGCACCCACAAAATCCTTCGGCACTACAATGGCACGGTGCACGTGCACCGTGGCCCCATCCACCTCCGGCCACTCACTGGAACTCCAACACGACGCCGACCATCACCAGATACGACCACGACCGCCCAGAGCCACCATGGCAACCAGAAACGAAAACGAGTTCAAAACTGCATCGGGAAACAAAAATCAAGTTCCTATCGAAACCTGTCAACCACACTTGCTCAACGCTCTGACCACCGGTAGCCACCCAACTCCGACCGTGGCCTCGTCCTTCTTCCCTCTACCATCTTCCCAAACCTGATAGCACTCGAACAACCACACGAGCCGTGGTGATCAATTCATCAAACCCATCAAAACCTAGGGTTCCAGAATGAATTTTGCCACCGCAGCCTCCTCGATGCAATGCATTACCATTCAATATTTTTCCAAGTTTCTATGATCACACCTCTACCCACTGAGTGAAACACGACGCCTCCGGTCCTCTAGATCGACCGAGACAACTCGAAATGCTTAAATTAGATAAACTCAAACTGCTCTTATATGCCCATTATAAAAATAATAAATTTTGTTTTAAAAGTCATATTAAAGTATAAGAATTCAGTATATATCGCTGAATTCGAAAATTAAAAAGTTTGGATTTTAATTTGTCAAAAGTTTTGCTCAAGCATTTTGGTTTCCAGTGACATTAATAAGTTGTTTTAGCCTAAACAGATTTTTAAAGTTAAATTCATGTACAAACAAACCATCTTGGTTTGTATTTTCAATCCTGGTTGTGATTAGAACAAAGATAAACATTTGTTTGCACATTCTGGCCTGGGAAAAACTATCAGAGGCATCTCAAAATTTGTACAGGATGTATACATTCACACTTTCACGTATATACATATCAACAATTTACAACATAAACATTTTTTTCCAGTTATACATAAGCAACTAGTTTAGTTCAAACAAAAGAATGTTACTCACCTTTGTTTTTGGAAAGAGGGACAGAGCATCTCTAATTGCAACAGTTTTTGAACTTTTAAATCTGGGAACAGTATTTACTTTGATCTTTTAATCATCTTGCTTGATTGTTGTTTCAGTTTGTAAAAATGGATATGCCTACATTTTCTTGCTTTTCTGGTTTACTAAGTTGTGAATGCCAATGGAACAAAAAGAAAAAAGATTGCATATATAAAGGAGGCAGGCTTGCACAGGGAGGTATTATCTGGTACATTATTTTTTTTGTTTTATCAGGCAAGATCTTTTTAATTAGGAGGCTGAGTTGATTTTTAAGCAATTCGAACTGACTTAAGTTGTGCTAGCATTTAATGTTTAAGTACTTGTGTTCCCTACTTAGCTAATTTTATCATTTCTTATGTATAGATATTTTTACTTAGCTTTGCACTTCTCTTCTCTAACCTGCATATGTAATTTTATTTACTTTGTTTCTTAATTTTACATTCTACCCTACAGGCTACATATTTAATATGCCTGGCAGCTTTCATTTTTTTTTAGATACATAGATGTTTAATTTACTTTTTCTTAGCTTTGTATTCCTTTTCTGCCTGCATTTTACTTTTACTTTGCTTATTTCTTTTTTACTTGTACTTGCATATATTCTTACAGGCAACATACTTATGACTTTGCCAGGTTTACTTTTATTATTTTGTCCTTTGTCTTAGTGTATTCTAGTTATTAGTTATAAACTTTAACTTATGTATTAAGTTCTATGCTTAGTTATGCTCATGTACATATATGAAGTTGTTTTAGTTGCTAGCATTGGTTTGCTTTGTTTATACTTACTTCACTTTGATTACCTCCATATTTTTGTTTAGATATTTTATTTATTTATTTTCTCTTTCAAGTTCATAGATAATTTATTATGTCATTTACTTATGTTAAATATAAATTAGATTTATTTTATTATAAATTTTTTTTATAAAGATTTGATTTTAACTTCAAACCATAGTTTCTCCCAAATATATGTATATATATAATAGTTCCTATCTATATTAAAATCTATTTGTAAAAATATTACATTATTAACAAATCTCACTTTTTTTTAAAGAAATTGTCTCTTATCTAATAAATTACTTATTTAATCAAACTATATTTAAAAAGAAAATAAAACAAACTTTTTATTTATATTTAGACTTAGGCTAGAATACTTTAAACAAACAACTTTTATCTTGAGTAAATAAAAACATATGATTATCTATTTAATCTAAATACTAAATTAAATCAAATCTCCAAATCATCAGAAATATTAAAATTAGAAAACATGGCTTCATTTATTAAATTTAAAACAAAGATTAACTATTTACAATACATATACAAATATATAGATATATATTGTAAATAGAAAACAATTAAATTAGTTTTCAAAAGATAAATTATCAGTTAAATATTTATTTAAAAGAAGATTATTAAATCAATTCAAATCTTATTAACAATTATTATCAAATTAATTTAATTTTTAATGTAGATTATTAAATTGACATTGCCCCAAATTTCTGGGATATCACATTCCTCCCCCTTAAAAGAATTTCGTCCCCGAAATTTAAAACAAAGGTAAATTAATAATCTAATTAAAGATTTAAATTTTAAAACACAAGCATATATCAATCATAAGCTAACAATCATAGCAACCAATTCATCCAAACAAACAAATCTAAGTATCTAGATAAGATTCTGGATAGAATTTTTCTCTCGAGTTTTCCCAAGTACAAATATATCGGGATACTCGATTTACAGAATCCAAACAACCAATACTACTAAGCTACAGAGCTTCCATTCATCTAGATCTACAAAACAAGACAGGATATTAGACTACATACAAGTCTGAATCAACAACCAAAACTCCCTGAACTGCTGGTTCTATAACCAGAGATAGATCTTACACGTACTCCCTCAGAGATACGTGAAACACAACGAATTCCAGTTATCCAAACTGACAATTCAATCCTGAAGACCAAACACTTATCCAAAATCAAATCCCCGATTTCAGATTCCAAATTCTTCCATCTCTTATTCACAAAACTCTCTGACGATCCTGGGCAGCCTACACCCTTACTGATTAGCACAACTCTTGTTGATGCCTTAGAAATAAACTGAACCAAAGACAAACCAACAAAATGATCTTTCCAATATCGACCAAAACTCAGAACACAAACTCTATTCCAAATCAGAAGACAGATCTCACTTCTCTTATCCGGAAAAGATTAAACAGGTGCACTTAAACCTGGCCTCAGATCCTGAAAATTTCCTGTAGAACTCTCCAATCCAAACACTGCAACATCACATTGCTTTCAAACTAAAACAGCTGCCACCATGCTTCCACTGCGCAACTCTGATTGAATAGATGAAAATGCTGAAGTCGAACACAGACTGGACAACACATCTCAACATTAGGGTTCCACAGATCAAAAAGAAAACTCAGAAGTTCCTCCAAAACCTGAGCTGCTTCACCAAACTCAAAAACCATCCTATTACTAATCTGATTCATCGGTACCACTTCTGAAATCCAGTCGATACCAAACTCAATCTCCAAATGTTATCAAATCTTTGACTCCTTGAAGACATCCAGAAAAATCTCTGAAACACAAAAGAACACCCAAACCATCGCAAGTCACTTTTGCGATTGATCCAGCCAAATTCCAAAGATACTGCTTTCTCTTTACCAAACTGAACAGCTTACACTTAACTAGCCAATCCATCGAAGAAATGGAATCACTCTACTGCTTCTGAAGTTACCCAAGAAAAATTTCTAAGCCAAAAGACTTCCTAATCCAAAGTTCTTCGAGAAACTCGGACCTCAAACCAACAGAAACATTCTACTAAACTCAGCTACAACACCGAAGCAGACACTCTTCCTTAACTTGTCCCAAAGAAACATCTTCGGAGACATCCATAGTCACCGTGTCTCATCACACAGCTACTACACCTTGATGTATCAAGATATCATGACTTGCTTTTGTCCAACCGACAGATCCAAACTCTAGCTCATCCAGACTTACACTTCAAAGATGAACTCCGAACCTTAACAGGTTTCCTTCAGCGATCGATGAAATCCTTACACCATCCAAAGCTTACTCGAGACGGTATTAGGTCTACAGTCTCGACAATTACATTTCCAACCTCAATCATTCAAACTCTAACCATTGGTAGTCGTGTTACACACACCACTACCCTATCTACCTTTGTAACTCATTGGAAAACCTGGACAGGTAACCCAACAATAGGTAGAAATAAATATACATATATATATATCAAAATTACAAATACGCTCTCTCAAGAAAGAAATCACTCAAGAGCCTAGGTATTCACTCAACCTAGCGCTCTGATACCAACTGTGACGACCCGCCCTTCTACTACCAGAAAGACGTATCGTCTTGAAGAAAGAAAGGGGTGAGAAAATAGAAAAGATAGAGAAGAAAGAACAGCAACATCAGAATCTCACAGCGGAACGAATAAATTATAATAATCACATAAGTATTTACATAATATACAACATCCATCAAAGTTATACAGATAATACATCACATACTAGACAGTTATAAACACCTGTCTAGTTATACAACTCAATACATAAAACAACTCAAACAATACGACTCAGAGATACTAACACAGCGGAACTATATATATATATCTACAACGCTGAAGCCTCCTGCTCCATTGCTCCTCCAGAATTCATCAAAGCTAACCTGAATCCCTTGGCTACCTGTAAAAATTTGGGTACCCGAGAGTTTATGAAAAACAGAAATAAACTCCAGGCCAGACATGGGTCTGGTGTGAGTAATAGGTTAAAGTTGCTTAATTTTGAAAATCATTTTGAAACAAAAGGTATCACGTAAGACTCCCCACACATAAACATGGGTAAGTTTTTACCTTACGCCAACCAAAATATTTGATAGGAAATTCAGTGATATTATGATAGGTCTAGGGTTTTCAAGTAAATAGAAAATAGCCGAAATTGTTACATCTATTAAATTCCAGCTACTAGCCACAAAAGTGGGTAATACAATCAAAACCGTTGGCACTTATTGGATTGTGGATTCCATACAATGGCAGGGCTACTGGGGTACCGCCCGTCACAGTACGTGGCCTAGATCAACGTACTGAGGATCACTCCCGACCCCCTGCAACACAAGGCCGGAACCATTCCTTACTGAACAGTCCCGAACAAGATAACCCCAACAGTTGTTACAATCAACCGCCCACACAGCCGAAAATAAAAGGACATCTAGACAGGGGAATATCCTTGTCCTGCTTGGGCATGACCCACCTAACCTTGGTGCACCTCCCCTGTTTTAGCCATTCCCGGTTGATGAGGCTTGAGGCTTTGATTACCTTTAGAGAATACATTTCTTAGAATGCTCATCGCCCACCTGACGATGTGTTGAAAGCATTCAATCCATACAAGTTCGTTCCGGGTTCGAACGAAACCGAAGGCATTATCTCGTTACACTCATTTTGGAATCACCCTCAGAGTTAACGACAATAACCCTTGCACTCTGAATCTTCATCTTCACTTCAGATTCACGACCTATCGTTAATTTGGAATCGATGTGGTTTTCGGATGTTCCAAATAAGGAAACCCGATCCCGGTCTCATCGAAATCCAAAACGTGTCTTTTAAGGCCAAGTTGTCTATTTAGTCTTAATAGTTTAATTCAATATTATCAATATACACACAGATAGATAATTCACAATATCACAGTAGATAATCACATCATCATAAACAGATAATTCATATTATCATCAAACAGATAATTAAATATTATCATATTTAAACCAAGCATCCATATCACATAGATATTACTCATCTCATACCTTAATTCACAGTCATCAAATGAAATATCAATATCATTCATAAGCAATGATTTATAAATCAAAATCTATAATTAATTTAAAATAAATTAAATTAACTACTTCTATCTTTAATTAATTTAAAATAAATTAAATTAATTACTTCATCTATAAATCCTGCCTATACAACCATTAATTAATTATAAATCAAATTAATTACTTATTCTCTAATTACAATAAGTAATTTGGTCTTTAATTAATTTCACAAATGAATTATTCTAAACCATTTATAGTAATTAACATTTAATTACTTCATTTATTAATTAAATATAATTAATTACATTTACTCTTAATTAATTACATAAATAAATCAACACATTATTAATTATTTCTTAATTAACTGATTCTTAATTTCATCATTAATTATATTAATTAATAATCTCTAATCCAGATTAAATTTCTTCATTTAAATTAATTACATTAAACGATCATCTTTAATTAAACTCAATTATTAATCACCCTTGATTAATATCAATCGGTAATTAACTATCATTAATTACTTATATTAATAAATTAATTATCCCATAATTAATTATCTTTATTAATTAATCCATTGATTAATTACAAAAAGTAATTATCCAAATTACTTTATTAACATATCATTTTCCACTAATTACATTCAGTAATTAACTTTAATTACTTCCTTAAGTAATTATGCTCCATTGAATACACTAAGTAATTTACACTTATCAATTTATCAAATGATTTTCTTAAATTAATTAAACTAAATTAATTAACTTAATTTAATCATTTTATCAAAATTAATCACAACAAGTAATTAATCTCTTAATTACTTTTATCAAGTAATTACATTCAACAATTTACAATAGATTATCTAATTAATCTAATTAATTATCAAATTAATCACATACATTAATTAATTAATAATCTTTAGTTTATTATCGTCATTAATTAATAACATTACTTGATCTACTTCTTAATTAATCTCCAATTATAAATTAATCTAAATTATTAATTTTATAAATTAAATACACATGTCATTTCTAAATTGACTTATTCATTTAATCATTTGAATACCTTAATTATTCCTAAGATAATTTATTTCTTTATTAATGACTTCATTAATATTAAAGTGTATTAGAACATTACATTTTAAATTTAAATTTAAATTCCATTTTCAATTTAAGATTCAAAATGATTATTGTTTAAACATTTCCCAAATTTAAATTCAATTTATAATCTTTTAAATAAACCTAAATAACATTTATTATTTACATATGAACTTATATAAGAAAAGCCTTTAAATTCAACTTCTTAAATCTTTATTTAAATTTAAACTTCCCAAAAGACATTAATATTTTTAACTTGCAAATTCAAGTTAAAACAATTTATTTAACTTTTATTCAAAAGAACTTTATAAAGACCAATTCAAATATTTATTTGAAAACAAATTACTTTTTAAAACTATTTTATTTAAACTGGTTTTTTATATTTAAATTTAAAAACTGATTTAAATTTCAGATTTGAATTCAAGAAAAACTTGTATTCATTAGTTTAACCTTGAATTTAAAACTTTGATTTTTAACTTGCTTTTGAAAAACTTGGTTTTAAATTCTTGATTTAAAATTCAAATTCATTTTTTTTTAAAAACTTAGATTCAAAAGTTCATTTGAATCTATAATTTGAACTTTTAATTTTAAAACAAGTTTTAAATTTTTGTTTCAGATTTTAAATTTAATTTCAAAATCTGAAATTGTCAGGTTCTTAAACCTGAAACCCTCCATTTTTAAAACATTTTGAACTTTGATTCCATTTCAAATTTGAATCCAAAAATAAACTTGAATTCAAACTTCCCACTGAATTTAAAATTGTTTAAATCTATTACTTGTTTTCAGTTTTCATTCGAATTTATTTAAATCAAACTCTACTTCCAGGTTACAAATGTCTGAAACAACACTGACTCGAGTGCACCTAGGTTTCCTTTGAGTCTTCCATTCCCCTACTTCGAGTCACGTACTCGAGTGACTCGAGTATGTCCCGAGTCAAAAACCCTGCACCCACAAAATCCTTCGGCACTACAATGGCACGGTGCACGTGCACCGTGGCCCCATCCACCTCCGGCCACCCACTGGAACTCCAACACGACACCGACCATCACCAGATACGACCACGACTGCCCAGAGCCACCACGGCAACCTGAAACGAAAACGAGTTCGAAACTCCATCTGGAAACAAAAATCAGGTTCCTCTCGAAACCTGTCAACCCCACTTGCTCAACGCTCTGACCACCGGTAGCCACCCAACTCCGACCGTAGCCTCGTCCTTCTTCCCTCTACCATCTTCCCAAACCTGATAGCACTCGAACAACCACACGAGCCGTGGTGATCAATTCATCAAACCCATCAAAACCTAGGGTTCCAGAATGAATTTTGCCACCGCAGCCTCCTCGATGCAATGCATCACCATTCAATATTTTTCCAAGTTTCTATGATCACACCTCTACCCACTGAGTGAAACACGACGCCTCCGGTCCTCTAGATCAACCGAGACAACTCGAAATGTTTAAATCAGATAAACTCAAACTGCTCTTATATGCCCATTCTAAAAATTATAAATTTTGTTTTAAAAATCATATTAAAGTATAAGAATTCAGTATATATCGCTGAATTCGTAAATTAAAAAGTTTGGATTTTAATTTGTCAAAAGTTTTGCTCAAGCATTTTGGTTTCCAATGACATTAATAAGTTGTTTTAGCCTAAACAGATTTTTAAAGTTAAATTCATGTACAAACAAACCATCTTGGTTTGTATTTTCAATCCTGGTTGAGATTAGAACAAAGAAAAACATTTGTTTGCACATTCTGGCCTGGGAAAAACAATCAGAGGCATTTCAAAATTTGTACAGGATGTATACATTCACACTTTCACGTATAAACATATCAGCAATTTACAACATAAACATTTTTTTCCAGTTATACATAAGCAACTAGTTTAGTTCAAACAAAAGAATGTTACTCACCTTTGTTTTTGGAAAGAGGGACAGAGCATCTCTAATTGCAACAGTTTTTGAACTTTTAAATCTGGGAACAGTATTTACTTTGATCTTTTAATCATCTTGCTTGATTGTTGTTTCAGTTTGTAAAAATGGACATGCCTACATTTTCTTGCTTTTCTGGTTTACTAAGTTGTGAATTCCAATGGAACAAAAAGAAAAAAGATTGCATATATAAAGGAGGCAGGCTTGCACAGGGAGGTATTATCTGGTACATTATTTTTTTGTTTTATCAGGCAATATCTTTTTAATTAGGAGGCTGAGTTGATTTTTAAGCAATTCGAACTGACTTAAGTTGTGCTAGAATTTAATGTTTAAGTACTTGTGTTCCCTACTTAGCTAATTTTATCATTTCTTATGTATAGATATTTTTACTTAGCTTTGCACTTCTCTTCTCTAGCCTGCATATGTAATTTTATTTACTTTGTTTCTTAATTTTACATTCTACCCTACAGGCTACATATTTAATATGCCTGACAGCTTTCATTTTTTTTTTAGATACATAGATGTTTAATTTACTTTTTCTTAGTTTTGTATTCCTTTTCTGCCTGCATTTTACTTTTACTTTGCTTATTTCTTTTTTACTTGTACTTGCATATATTCTTACAGGCAACATACTTATGACTTTGCCAGGTTTACTTTTATTATTTTGTCCTTTGTCTTAATATTCTAGTTATTAGTTATAAACTTTAACTTATGTATTAAGTTCTATGCTTAGTTATGCTCATGTACATATATGAAGTTGTTTTAGTTGCTAGCATTGGTTTGCTTTGTTTATACTTACTTCACTTTGATTACCTGCATATTTTTGTTTAGATATTTTATTTATTTATTTTCTCTTTCAAGTTCATAGATATTTTATTATGTCATTTACTTATGTTAAATATAAATAAGATTTATTTTATTATAAACAAATTTTATAAAGATTTGATTTTAACTTCTAACCATAGTTTCTCCCAAATATATGTATGTATGTATATATATATATAATAGTTCCTATCTATATTAAAATCTATTTGTAAAAATATTACATTATTAACAAATCTCACTTTTTTTAAAGAAATTGTCTCTTATCTAATAAATTACTTATTTAATCAAACTATATTTAAAAAGAAAATAAAACAAACTTTTTATTTATATTTAGACTTAGGCTAGAATACTTTAAACAAACAACTTTTATCTTGAGTAAATAAAAGCATATGATATCTATTTAATAGCTAAATACTAAATTAAATCAAATCTCCAAATCATCAGAAATATTAAAATTAGAAAACATGACTTTATTTATTAAATTTAAAACAAAGATTAACTATTTACAATACATATACAAATATATAGATATATATTGTAAATAGAAAACAATTAAATTAGTTTTCAAAAGATAATTATCAGTTAAATATTTATTTAAAAGAAGATTATTAAATCAATTCAAATCTTATTAACAATTATTATCAAATTAATTTAATTTTTAATGTAGATTATTAAATTGATATTACCCCAAATTTCCAGGATATCACAGATTCTATCAGCTTAGAGTCGATGATGGCAGCATAGATAAGACTGCCTTGAGGGCACCGAACAGATTCTTCAAGTGGTTGATTATGTTTTTTAGGCTAAGTAATGCTCCATCCTATTTTGTTGATTTGTTGAGCCGCGTCTTTAGGGATGTCCTAAATAAGTTTATGTATTCGTGGATGATATCTTGGTATTTTCCAAAAATATGGAGGAGCATGTTGTCCATTTAGAAGAAGTTCTTCGCACACTTCGTATTTTCAATTGAGAGCTAAGTTTTCGAAGTGTCATTTTTGGACAGAGAAAGTTCATCATAAGGCATGTAGTCTCAAAGGATGGTTTGGCTATTGACCCCGCCAAGGTCATTGCAGTGCAAGATTGGAAGGTCCCCAAGAACGTTACCGAGGTTAAGAGCTCCCTAAGATTGGATGGCTACTATATGAAGCTCTATTAGAGACTTTGCCAAGATTTCGACGCCACTCACGTGCCTTATTAAGAGGACTAAAGCTTTCGTGTGGGACGTTGATTGTGAAGATTCCTTTACGAAGCTTAAGGGAGCCCTTAGTAGTGCACCAGTGTTAGTTTTACCCGACAGAGCTAAGCCTTTCACTATCTACACTGACGCATGTGGAACGTGTCGAGGAGCGGTGTTGATGCAAGAAGGGAGGGTAGTGTGTTATGGTAGTAGGTAGTTGAGGACACATGAGAAGAATTACCCTACCCACGATTTGGAGTTGGCTGCCATAGTTTTTACACTTTAGTCTTGGAGGCAGTATTTGCTTGGAGAGAGGTTCGAGCTTTTTACCAACCACAAGTCATTAAAGTACCTATTCTTGCAGAAGGACTTTAACTTGAGACAACAGAGATGAATGGATTTTTTATCCTCGTATGATTTTGAGATAGCTTATACCCCTGGCAAGGGTAATGTGGTTGCAGATGCATTAAGTAGAAAGAAAGCAACGCTTAATCCTTTGTTCGTAGAGTGGAGGATCTTGGAGTTTATTTCTACTTTTGATTTCAAGCCCTCAACGGACAATACTTTTGGATTGTTGGCAACATTAGAGTTGAGGCCTATCCTTATGGATCAGATTGGCTCGAGGCAGCGGGAGGATTCGAAGCTCATGGACATTATGGATAGGATTAGCGGAGTAGAGGTCTCGAGACATCTCCAACGCTATTCCATTGATAGCAGAGGGTGACTTAGGAGAGATGGAAGGCTTTGTGTTCCACGCCCCAGTGACTTGTTGAGAGAAGTTTTGGAAGAGGCGCACCATTCCCATATGAATATTCATCCGGGTGGTGAAAAAATGTATCGGGATATGAAGAGGCTGTTTATTGGGGGTGGCACGAAGAAGGACGTGGCGGAATTCGTAGCTAATTGTCTCATATGTCAAAGGGTAAAAGAAGGGCAGCAGAAGCCCGATGGATTACTTCATCCCTTAGACATACCAAAGTGGAAGTGGGATAGTATTTCTATGGATTTCATTGATGATTTTTCCCGTTTTAGGAAAGGGAACAATAGCATTTGGCGATTGTTGATAGATTGACCAAGAGTGCTCACTTCATCCCAGTTAAGAGTAAGCGTACGACTTCATATTTGGCATCCGTGTATATTCGAGTGATAGTCTGTCTGCACGGAGTTCCTTCTAACGTTGTTAGTGATAGAGACCCCATTTTCACCAGTGAATTTTGGAGAAGCTTATAAGAGGCTCTAGGGATGCAACTTAGGTTGAGTACATCCCATCACCCTAGACTGATGGCCAAACGAAGAGTGTAAATAGGGTGCTTGTAACAAGCGCGACTTTTCGACGCTCGAAAACCAACATCAATACGTCCACTGTATCAACTGCCGAGCATTCGAATGCCGGAAAACCGTACCGTTATGGTTAAAGAAGAGGTAGAAGATAGTAGAAGAGAGAAAAAGATAGAACAGAACAGAAAGAAACAACAGAACAATATCAGAATCTCACAATCGCAGCGGAACAACATATAATAGATAAATGAATAATCTTTAAACAAAGAACTATATCAGTTATTACATTATATCACATTACATTGCATCATCAGAGTGTACAACAACAAACAGCGGAAAAGAAATACTATATACTAGTTTGATACGCCATGCCCTCCAGCTTGCTTCCAGCAATTCCTGAATTCCAGAATATCCTGATAAACCTGACTCTAGACTGCCGTGTGGAAATTGGTGGGCACCCAGAGTTTAGGAAGGAAAACAATAAACTCCAGGTCAGTCATGGGACAGGTGTGAGAACTCAAAACAGTTTATCTTTAAAACAAAGAACAGGATAATTTTAAAATAGATTCACAATGCTTTTTGGCAAATGAGACTACCATAAGGCCTCCCGTACACACACATAATGCAAACGCAGAATCAGAGGAGATTTCTCCTTATGATAGTCAAAGTTGCTTGATACGCATTAAAAAGAAACATTTGATATTATTACTAGTGCATAGTGCAGAAAATATTTCGAAAGTAAAGATATAAATCTTAGCCAGCATAGGCATTTCACACTTATGCCTACTATAGCTACCATGTTCAATAGCAGGTTACGCCACATTCCATGGCAGGTTATACAACTAAAACCGTATAAGGTTCGTATTGCTTCTTTGGATTTCCAACAAATGGTCAGGCCAAGGAACTTCCCATTTCCACATGGAAACGCCTCTGGAAAGACGCCCCGAGAACCTAACCGGATCTCTGCCAACACAAGGCCGGGTTACTCTTCAAACTGGGTAACTACTGACATGAATATGTCATTCCCCAATCGTAACCGATCTATATCCAAGGATTCTCGATTCCAACAACCACAGAGTAATAAATTTGCAGCAACAACATAGGTTAAGTATCTGGGCTCCATACCATGATACCACCTCTATCCAGAAGGAATGACATACACTAAAGGGGCGCTACCCCCTAATAACCTTGCCGCATCCTTCCTGTTTTGACCATTTTCGGGGTGTGAGGTCCGAGCAAGTCTCGTCCACAAAGCTACGCTTTATACAAAAGCTGTGCTTTGATCATCAAATGCTCAACAACACTTAGCATATCACACTACCAAATTGGGAGTATATCACTAATAACCTTCAACTACATAACCTCTGAGCTCGTACGTCTCAGAGAAAGGTGTTAAGCTAAGAGCATAAATTCTCCGCCACCAACAGAAATATATTTGAAAGAAATCAGCTTTATATCTCAATTTGTAATGTCAGACATACAATCCATACAAGTCTGTTCCAGGCTCGAACAGAACCGAAGGCACTTACAAAGAAGTTCTTGCAATCCGGATATTCACTAATCACGACCGGACTTCCCATCACAAAGGGTAATAAATTTCTATATCGGAGATCAGCAGATGCAGAAACATTCGACGGTAATCCTTCCATTTTCACAAATATGCGGTCTTCAACACCGGTCTTCAAATGATATCCATAACGACGTATCACATATTCAGAATGGGTTAGACGACCCAAAGGTCCTTTCCCGGCTAACCTGAATAGTGAGCGCTTATTCAAAAATAAGTGTAGCATTCAATTTCAAGCAAATCACAACAAATACCTTTTAAAGGTAAATATTGATAGTCGGTTATTTAACTATTAATAGGCATGCACAACATCACCAGGTTCCAAATAATTTCCCAAATTATTTATTTTCCCAAAATATCTTTGCGAGATATAATTTCAATACTTCAAAAATAAATCAACGTTTATTTTTAAACAATTCCCTTTCTTTTATAAATTCCATAGTGAATTTACAATTCCAAAATATCTATGAATATACGATTTATCAAATTGATTTCAAATATTCAATTTCAGTTTATCTTCAAAAAGATAAATTCTCAAAACGTTTCATTTCATATTGGAAAAACATTTCATACTTATTTAATAATAGATAATTCACAAATCTTATTTATTTCCAACATTTGAAAAATATCCAACATACTTAAATCAAAATTAAGTATATATTTCATTCTTTAAGGAAAACGTTCTCTTAAACACATTCATTTGAGTCAAAACGAATGTTGCGTAAAACATTGTTACGACGACCCAAAATCACTAGTATAGGAATTCGAAATTAAGATAGATATATAAATCCCAATACTATATAAAAACATTTCCTTTTGGAAATCATTTACTATAACAATAGTGTTATAGTCCACCATTTCCTTCTATTTTTCGAAAACGTCTATTTCAACAATGAATGTTGAAATCTATGGTTTCGATTCATAATACATTTTAAAACATCTTTTAAAACAATTAGATTCATTTTATAATATCATTTCCCCAAACCATACCCATTTTATTTAACAATATATTCACTGTCAAAAATCGTGAATATACTTTATTTACCCAATTCAGTATTTCTACACATTTATCAAAAGATTATCCACTGTCCAAAATCGTGGATGTAAATCGTTTACCAAATTCAACACTTCCACATATTTAATTAAAGGATTTTCCACTATCCAAAATCGTGGATATAATTCCTTTAATAATTTCTGTATTTACTTATCAAATTTATTTGATTACGGATTTCACACTTCCACATATTTATTTATTTAATCGTGGAAATCAACTCCAAGTACATAAATAATACCAATTCCATACAAGTTGGAATTATCGCGGTATATGTTTTCAATAAATAACCTCCGCTTAATATACAGCGTATAATGTCTATTTCACACAATAGATAACAAATTGTCATCCAATCACACAATCAAGCAATTTTAAATCTAACTATTTAAAATTTAAATCGAAACAATTCGATTGAGTGAGAAGTTCTCACCTTGATTTATATTTCCAGCGTTTTATTTCGAATAAAACTAAACACGCGTTTAATTTTACCCGAAATTCAAACTAGCTCCAAACGACTCCAATCTAGTTCCATTGCGTAGTGTTCGTCCATACGAACCCAATGCAAGTTGTTTCGTCAAATTCCGACCTCGTATGAAAGAGTTATACCCTTTTAAAGTTTGAACGAATTTAAATGTAATTAATTTACATATTCTTTAACAAAACTTATTTTAAACCTTAAACCAAATCAGGCCGTTGAATTCAAATTGCACGATCCAGGACGTGATTCCTATTTCTTCCCCAGGTGAAAAAAACGCGCACGAGACCCATGCTTCGGTTATTTTTTTCCGATGCCGCTTCTTGCTCGACTCGACCGGAGCACGATCGAGCATCTTCATGTGAACCACCAGAGCAAGCTCGACCACCCAGCCAAGTGCGGCTCCATCACATGCCACCGTCGACGCGAAATCATCCCTTATACGCGCGCTGTTCAAACTCACTTTGCCGACAATCCACAGCTTCGTTTCCGATCATCACCGTTGAAGTCGTCGAGCTCGTGAAGCTCTACAATGTTCTAGTTGAAGTCGAAGCGTAATAATTTGTAGATTGGAAGAAATCAAGGAGGAAACAAAATTAAATTATGGCCGTGTACAGTATAGTGGCGGCTAGGGTTTGTAGAATTAGGTTTTTGCAAATTAGAGATAGCGAGGTCCTTATATAGAAAATTCTCCAAAACACTATTCATCCGAAATTTTCCGAACTCCAAACGAAGCGTGTCGGCTGGCGTTTTTAGGGTTTACCCCACGTTCTGAATACAATGGAATAGGTTTTCGAGGATAATTCCATCGTATGTGCGAGTTACGGAAATAAACGATCAATTTTAAATTAAATCCATTAAACCAATTTCTATGCGTTTTGGCTTGCCCCGGACAAACGGTAAGTCCGATTGACACGAAATTTGAAACCATACAATAATATTACATTACAGATCCGAAGAAACTAGTTTCATCGAAATCCGAGACTGTTTGAAAAATGGCTATTTTAACTCGTCAATTAAATATTAAAATATTCATTTTTCACAAATTAACTTTAAATTTAATTTTAAAAGTTCTATAACATCATTCTAACTCCAATATGATTTATTAAAATTTTAAAAATCATTTTCAATCATATTTAACCCAATTTTTAATTATTTCTGTAATTTCAACTATTAAATTATCGATTTAATTATCCAATTAAACCCAGATATTCGAAAAATAAATTATTCGACTTATAAATTTCACTTATTAATATTGAAAATCAATTAAATATACGAATTTTAATTGACAGAAATTCAAGGTTGTTACAGTGCTTGAGTTTTTGCTGCAAATGTGCATTTTGGACTTTGGAGGTACTTGGGAGGAGCATCTTCCATTGGTTGAGTTCATGTACAATAATAGTTACCAAATAAGTATATGAATGGCACCGTTTGAGGCTTTATATGAGAGACCTTGCAAGTCCTTATCATGTTGGGTAGGGTCTACGGAGAAGTTGTTACTTAGACCCGATATGGTTAGGGAGACCACTGAGAGGGTTGATTTGATTCGGCAAAGGATGAAGATGGCTCAAGACAAACAAAAAGTCATACGCGGACAAGCGGAGGAGAGACTTAGAGTTTGAGGTTGGAGACTTAGTTTTTATCAAAGTATCCTCGCTTAGGAAGGTGGCAAGATTCGAATCTAATGGAAAGTTAGCTCCTAGATTTGTTGGACCATTTCCTATCACACAGAGAGTTAGGAAGATGGTTTACGAGTGAAGCTACCAAAGAGGTTCACAAGAGTGCACGAAGTTTTCCATGTTTCACACTTGCGAAAACGCTTACATGACTCGGCGGAGGTTATAGAGCCTAGTCAATTAGAGGAGGTGGAGGTAGAAAAGGAAGCTTCTGTTCAGCGTATCTCCACGAAGATTGTTGGAAGAGACATCAAGTGACTAAGGAATAAGGAGATTCCACTGGTGAAGGTGCAATGGGGAGATGATATTGCAGATGCCTCTTAGGAAATAGAAGAGAAGATTCGTACTTCCTATCCTCATATTTTTGATAGTAAATTTTAGAATTCCTTTTTCAATCTTTAGATTTGAATAGGTTCTTTCCTTTACTATCCTTTGGGAGGGTAATGGATGGTAGGATTTGATGTAGACGTGTTAATAGAACATGTTATGAATGATGTATGCTAGCGGTTGCAAGTGTATGCTAGTGGATGCTATGGACACACACATATATATATACGCTAGACACTATTATTCCTTAGGGATCAGCCTAACTAGGACACCGAAGCATATGCATATGGATGTGTGTGCATTTTTATTGTATTCCCATGATTTCTATAAATGGATGTTTATCACATAATTGTTTCATTTGGATGATGTTTGTAGCATGCATATAGAATTTTCAGTATTATTTGGAATTTTTTGCATTCATTTGGATACATGGCACGGACATGATTGCATAAAAGGAGGTCAACTGACTCAGTGGACTGTCTAATCTTTTGTATTAGTTAGGGACATTTACACTACAATAATTGCATAAGTATCATAAATTGTATTAGAAAAACTTAAGGACAATAGATGAATGGTTGATGATCGAGTAGTTGGTTGTAGAATTGGATGGAAACATTTAGTACATTCTTTTATCCTTAGAGGCTTCAGAGACGAAATCCCTTGGGGGGGGGGAGAACGTAACAACCCAAAATTTAACCTGTAATAATTAATTTGTTTATTAATTAGATAATAAAATAACATTGTGAAATTATTAGAATTAAGCCTTGAAAGTTGCACCATTGTGTCCGTGGTAATTTTCTGGTCAATATCCATATATAGAACGTCAGAATCCGAGTTAATACGAGCTAAGAACGAAATAATCAACAAAATGAAAAAATAAAATAAATATAAAAATGAATAAATACAGGTTGACCGGCTGGTGGACCTCAGTAAGGGGGAGGTTGAGCCACCTTGCCTTTTAGCGAGTGAACGTTCGTTCGTTCGTTTGAACAAATCAATAATGATTGAACACGTATTTTGCATCGTTTTAACTGATCTGGTCCCTCCGTTTCTACATCCGATGGCCCCTGTTCCGCCTATGACGTGGTTGCATCCTATTCAATCTCTAAATCCAACGGTTCGAGATTCGCTTTTACACCTATAAATAGACCCCAAGACCTAACACTTTTCCTTATTTTATGTTTTCTCCAATTGGGTTCACCGTTCTAGGAAGGACCCCAAATGGAATAATTTTTCCAAAGGAGAAAACCGTTAAAAATTAAATTATTTTACAATTCGAACTGGATCCGGAAGACCAAAGGAAAGTATTAGGACCGGAGGTGAGTGATTATAATTATTTTAAGGTTTCTTTAAGTAATTTAAAATAATAGGGTTTTCAATAGTTGTAGTTTTACTACGATTTTTGGAATAGCCTTTTTAGTAGTTTATTTATAGTTTTTAGAATTATTTTCAGTCTATTTTCTTGCAGCTATCCTTTTTAGTAATTTTAATCCATTTATGTTAATCATAGCTTTTCTGTTTATTTATAATTTATTTACAGTATTTTAGTTTATTTACTGTTGTTTATAATCTTCTTTCTATGCTTTTGATTTTCTTCGGTTTTCTTTTATTCCTACTTCTTTGCGTATGGATTAGAATAGGATTAACGTGAACACAGATTAAATGGTAAGAAAACTGAAATAACAGAATATAAGATGTAAATTTCAAAGATTGTAATATAAATGGAATTAGACTAAAACTATGCCTAATTATGACGTTGATTGGACTGAATTAAAAAGATTAGCCTTGTTATAACTTAGAATTATAACTAAAAAGAGTAAAGATGACAGAAGCTTATTTTCACACTTAGACATTGGGATAAGTAATAAGAATGATTATAACGTAGGTTATAATAAAAAAAGAATAGAACAAGGCTTATTTTAAGACTTAGGAGAAATTAATAAGCATAGATAGCAGAGAAAAATGTAAAGGTTTATTTAAATAATTTACCTAAGTTAACAGCAAAGATGAAAGTAGGACCTATACCAAATAGCATTTCCTATTAGACAAAATGGTGAGCCTAGGGAACGCTTATGCTAAGAATGGTAGTAATTGGTCAAATAGAAATCCAAATCACGGGGGATTTGATTAAGAGGTGCCACTAGATATTGTTTGGATGAAGGGCCAGTACCAACAACATTTCCCTTATAGATTCTATGGACACACGGTGATCTCACGTTAGCCTGAAGTGGGATGAGGGGTATGCTTATGCTGGAGTCGGAGGTAATAAGAAGACCCAATAGGTGAAGCAAAAGGTATCATAGGCATGGTGGCAGTTGTGCGCGCGACTTCCATTCGGGTGCTTAGTAATAGCTATGAGTTCCAAGCACTTAGTATTAGTGTCTTTCATAGATACAATTGCCTTCTATGTAGGGAGCTATATCTGTCGTCTGGTGCACAATAACATTCTGTGTAGGGAGTTATATATAGTATCTAGTCCACAGTAAATAAATGCCTTCTGTATAGAGAGCTATATATGTTGTTTGGTCCACAGTAACATTCCGTGTAGAGAGTTATATAGCAGTTGGTCCACAGAAAGGTACTACAGAGTAGCAGGCTGATAAAAAAGGGTAGAATTAGGGTTACATCCTAATTAAAGGATTAGAAATTCAGCCTAATCAAAGCAGAAATCTAGGACAAGTGCAAGAAATCAAAGTTAACCTATCTTATAAATTGAGCAATATTTAATCATAATTTTTTCCAGTTTACCTCTTTCCTATTTCCTTTATTATCCTTATTTATGCTGGAACTTGTTGGAACCTCGTATTTACAATATTTCATAATTGCGATATTTTGACTATATCAACTATATAAGTCACTATAATATATATATACTAACATGTTTTTTACAGGAATTAATCAAAGACCAGATTCAAATGAGCTTCAACTCTTAAGTATGTATCGAGTCTGTGTCTAGAAGTAATAATATGTTAAAATCTCTCCTATATGATATATATTGCATTATCATCTCATCTATTTGCTTCAAGAGTAGAAAAAACCCAATTTTATGTTACATTCAGACGTCTGAGTACCCCATTTCAGACGTCTGAATCTGGAAACTTGAATATTGTATACTACAATATTCAGACGTCTGAAATGAAGATTTCACACTTCTGAATATGACTAAAAATTGCATATTTACTTTCTGGTTCAAATCTTGTTGCATTTCAGAAGTCTGAATTTTTATTTTCAGACGTCTGAATATTTACAACGGCTATTTTTTTGAAAAGGCATTTCCATTCATGAAGAGTTGCGACCTTTAATCCACAGCTTTCGATGATAACTTTTCATGAACAATTACAACCTTTTATTACCTATATAAACACATTAGAATCAAGTTTTAAAATCACCAATTTCTATTGATTATTATTCTATTATTGAAATTCTTGATTTTAACTCATTTTTGCTAAAAATATTATTCAAATTCTACTTTCTTAATCTTCACGCATTCATACATATATCATAAAGGAGAAAGATTATAGGAAGATTGTACTATCAAGAGACAAATTCGTGTTATTGAGAACACAATGTGTCATATACTTTCTGTATAAGTTGAAGTCATGTTCTGCTGTTCAGGCAAGTGAAGTCCTCTTCGGCTGTTGAGGCGAAATCCTGTTCTGCTGCTCAGGTCTCTTGTTCGGCTGTTCAAGGGTTGTTGTAAACCTGTTCCTCCGGGTTAAGTGAGGATTGTTGTTAGTAAAATTCCAGAAGGAGTCTGGGACTGGACGTAGAACGGGAAGTTCGAACCAGTATAAAAATTCCTGGTGTGCTTTTTTCTTCTTCTTATTTACTCTGCTACAGTAACTTTGTTTTATTTCCGCACTAGTATATTATAATTCCATATAGCACGATCTGCACCACACCTTTCATTTGGTACCAGAGCAAGGTTTCTTATAACCGTTACACAGTTATCTGATATTTTTTCTAAGATGGAAAATAACACCAGCACTGTTAACACTGTCACTAACACTAGTTTTATTGAAGGTCAATCCACTGCACAACCTCCACTTTTTAATGGTATGAATTACAATTATTGGGCAACTCGAATGCGTATTTATATGCCAGCAAGCGGTTTTGACTCATGGAATATTACTCAAATTGAATATAACATTCCTACAACAGAATATTCAACATGGTCAAACACACAAAAACTAGATGCTACTGCTAATGCCAAAGCTATGAATATGATATTTTGTGCTTTAGATAGAAATGAATTTAATCGTGTTAGCATGTGCACAACTGCTTATGAAATATGGAGAACACTTAAAGTTACTCACGAAGGAACTAACAAGGTTAAACAAAGAAAAATATCCATGCTCAAAAGTCAATTTTAGAATTTTAGAATGAAGCAGGATGAGACTATAAACGATATGTATTCTAGATTTCAAGATATATACCACTCTTTACTAGGACTTAGAGAAAAGTATTCTGATTTTGATATTGTTCCAAAAATCCTTAACTCTTTAACGGATGAATGGGAAAGAAAAGTTTTAGCTATTGAAGAAGCTAATGATCTTTCTACCATGAAACCAGAAGAGTTGATAGGGAATCTAATGTCCTATGAAGTAAATTTGCAGGCTAAAAGAGTACAAGCACAAGATAAAAAGAATATGGCATTCCATGCTGAACAAGAAGAATCAGATTCTGATGAAGAAGACTTGGCATTTATTGCTAAAAACTTTAAAAAGTTTTTGAAGTACAGAAAAGGAAATCAAAACAACGGGTAAAGAAACTTCAACAACAATTCAAATAAGCTATCTTCATCCATACTAGAATGCGTTAACTGTCACAAGAAAGGACACATGCAAAAAGATTGTCCAGAACAAAAGAAAATATATCACAATAAGAATCGAAAGGACAAGTCAAAAAGAAAAGCATTTTCAGTAACATGGGATAACTCAGATTCTTCTTCTTCAGAAAGCAGCAGTGATAGTGAGAAAGAACAGGCAAATGTTTGTTTTATGGCTTCAGGAAATGAGGTAAATGATCTTACTTTTGATGATATGGTTGAAATAAATTCAGAAATTCTTGATAATTTAAAAAGCATGAAAAGAAAATATAAAGAAGTTCTAGAAAATCAGAGAAAAGCAGAATTCGAGAGAGATATGCTTAACGATGGAAAGAAAATATTAGAAGAAGAACTTGGAAAATTTCAAGATAACTTCTCTAATGATAATTCTCAACTTACTTTATTGAGTCAAGAAATTGAAACTCAAAAAGAAAAGAATGATTCTCTTGTCTCTGAAAATCATGAGCTAAAAACTATGATCAAAATGATAGAATTAGAAAATATTTGCCTCAAAACCAAGTTAGATAATATTATTAGAAATATTTCTAACTTTAATAAAGGTAGAGAAAATCTATCTAGTATTATTGGAAATTCTCAATCCACTTCCAATAAGAAGGGACTAGGATATTCTAAGAAATCTCTACCCAAAAAGGAAATTAGGAAAAATAATTCTTATATTAATAGTTATCCAAAAAGGAAAAATTCTAAAACCATAAAAATATGGGTTCCTAAAACAAACAATAATTTGATTAGAAATAAATATATAGATATCTTTTTGGAAGCTGTTCATAAAAATCAGAATTATATTTTTAAGGGGAATACTGAACCTACTTGGGTTTGGTTTCCTAAGACCTAACTCTTAGGACCCTATAAAAAGGTGGGCACCAATGTTATTTTTATTATTTGCAGAACCCACTTATAAAGAAAGGAAAATGGATACTCGACAGCGGTTGCTCAAAACACATGACTGGAGACAAAAATATGCTATCAAATATTACTTACTCAAATGGAGGCTCTATCACCTTTGGAGACAATTCCAAAGGATATATCATTGGAAAAGGCGACGTCAGTAATGTCGGTACATCTGATTTACCTCTTATTTCTAATGTTTTATTAGTTAAAAATTTAAAACACAATCTTTTAAGTATCAGCCAGTTATGTGACAAAGGTTTCAAAATCTCTTTTTCTGAAGATAAGTGTAGCATCCTTGATAAAAATCAAAATCTTATATTTGAAGGAAATAGAGACAGAAATATCTATGTTCTGAATATGAAAATTAATCATAGTTCAGATATGTGTTTAATAGCTAATGAAAACGATCCTTGGCTATGGCACAAAAGATTCTGTCATATAAACTTCAAAACTATAAATAAACTTTCTAAAAATGATTTAGTCAGAGGATTACAAAAATAAATTTCAAAGTCAATCATATTTGTGATGCATGTCAATTAGGAAAATTATCTAAATCATCTTTTAAATCTAAGAAAGTTATCTCTACTTTACAACCACTTGAATTACTACACATGGATCTATTTGGACCAACCCAAGTTCAATCCATAAACCATAATAGATATGTGTTTGTGATAGTAGATGATTTTTCTAGATATACTTGGACAATTTTTATGAAAAACAAAAGTGATACATTTGAGCAGTTTAAAATTTTTGTCAAACGTATTCAAAATTTAAAAGGATTAAAAATAAAGAATATAAGAAGTGATCATGGAGGAGAATTTGAAAACGAAGTTTTTGATCATTTTTGTAAAAAGAAAGGAATTTTTCATAATTTTTCATTTCCTAGAACTCCACAACAAAATGGGGTTGTAGAACGTAAAAATAGAACTTTACAAGAATGCGCACGAACTTTGTTAAATGGAAGTAGTCTTCCAAAACATTTCTGGGCAGAAGCTATTGCAACTGCCTGTTATGTTTTGAATCGTGTTTCTATTCGACCTCTAACGAAAAATACTTCTTACGAACTTTTTACTGGAAGAAAACCAAAGATTTCTTATTTTAAAGTATTTGGTTCAAAATGTTTTATATTAAATACAAAGGATCAGCTTGGAAAATTCGATGCAAAATCCGACGAAGGAATCTTTCTAGGATATTCAGATCGTAGCAAAGCTTATCGTGTATTTAATAAAAGATCAAATACTGTTGAAGAATCATTACATGTATCTTTCGATAAAAATTTGCTACAAAAACCAAGTATACAAGATGATGATGATTTTCCAGATAACATTACAAATACAGAAACTATAAGTCTTGAAAATGTTGAAAACATTGTTGATAATAATATTGAATTAAGATCTTCACCAAAAATATTACGGGATCATCCTGTTCAAAATATTATTGGGGAAATTAATTCAAATATTCGAACTAGAAGTCAACTAAATCAAATGGGCCACATAGCATTCCTTTCTAATATCGAGCCAAAGAATCCCAAAGAAGCTTCCACAGATGAATACTGGATAATGGCAATGCAAGAAGAGCTAAACCAGTTTGAACGCAATTAAGTTTGGGAATTAGTTCCTAGACCAAGTGATCAAACTGTTATTGGAACGAAATGGATCTACAAAAATAAAGCAGATGAACAAGGTAACATCACTAAAAATAAAGCAAGACTTGTTGCACAAGGATACAATCAAGAAGAAGGAATTGACTACGAAGAAATGTTTGCTCCAGTTGCAAGACTAGAAGCAATACGAATTCTATTGGCCTATGCATGTTTTGACAATTTCAAACTTTTTCAAATGGACGTTAAAAGTACTTTTTTAAATGGTTATATAAAAGAAAAAGTATATGTTGAACAACCTCCCTTATTTATTCACGAGAAATTTCCTAATCACGTTTATAAACTTAAGAAAGCTCTTTACGGTTTATAACAAGCACCACGTGCTTGGTATGATCGATTAAAGACTTATCTAATTTCTTCGGGATTTCTAATTGGGAAAGTTGATCAAACACTTTTTATTAAACATTCAAAAAGGGATATTTTAATAGTTCAAATTTATGTTGATGATATCATTTTTGGTTCTACAAATGACAAACTGTGTCAGGATTTCTGACCATAGAATTTGAAATGTCTCATATGGGAGAATTAACATATTTTCTTGGTTTACAAATAAAACAACTTCAAAATGGCATTTTTATTAATCAAGAAAAATATTGTAATAATCTAATCAAACGTTTCAGAATGGAAAATACTTCTGCAAAACCAACTCCAATGAGTACAACTACACATCTTGAAAAAGATAACAATGGAAAAAGTGTTGACCAAAAACTATATCGAAGTATGATTGGATCATTATTATATTTAACTGCAATTCGTCCTGATATAATGATGAGTGTTTGTTTGTGTGTTAGATTTCAAGCTAATCCAAAAGAATCACATTTGAGAGCAGTAAAACGGATATTACGTTATCTTACAAACACAAAGGATTTTGGTCTGTTTTATCCAAAAGAATGTCCATTCGAATTAGTCTCATATAGTGATGCTGACTTCGGTGGTTCTCGAACAGATCGAAAAAGTACAAGTGGTACGTGTCATTTCATTGGAAAATCACTTGTGTCGTGGTTTAGTAAGAAACAAAACTGTGTTTCTCTGTCTACATGTGAAGCAGAATACATTTCTGCTGCTTTAGTATGCACTCAAGTAATTTATATGCAACAAACACTTAAAGATTTCAATATTAATTTATCAAACTCAACTATATATTGTGACAATTCAAGTTCTATTAACTTATCTAAAAATCCTATCAATCATTCACGAACAAAACATATTGACATACGTCATCATTTTCTTCGTGACAATGTTGAAAAAGGAACAATAAATTTGGATTTTGTATCTTCTGAAAATCAGTTAGCTGATATTTTTACAAAACCTCTTTTAGAAAATATTTTTATCAAACTATGACGAGAGCTAGGTATTGTCTCTTTTAAAAATTTATAATTTTTATAAAATATTATGATTTGTTGCCTTGCTTCATAATTACTTGCTAACATTCAACTATTACTTAAATTTAATGACATTTAAATTTGACTAGTATCAATATTTTCCTTAGTTCATATTTTTAACTAGTTAGATTCATAAACATCATCTTATGTTTATGATATGTTGCAAGCTTGATATTCACAAACTATACTAGTTCCTAACTTATATGTTTAACTTAACATATGGTTGTTAATAACCTCTCATTTCTAACATATATTAACTATTTTTTCTTTTCTCTAAACCATTTGTTTTTAAATGGACAAAATTATCTATATTTTTTTCAGCCAATAATATTCAACAAATATCTATAAATAATTTTTTTATATACTATTTATACGATCATACTTTTTCACTTTTTCATCTCATTTTAAAACAAACCAAAAGAAAATCTTTCTGCAATGGAATTCAACCTAATTATCTTACTTCTCTCCATGAATTCTCATTCTGACAATTCTCCATCGTCTTATTCTACATCGTCGATTGAGATTTTAGCAACTCCAACACCTCATGAAAAGGAAAGACCTCGTCCTTCATGTGAACGTTCTGGTTTTACTCCTGAGAAGAAGAAATCTCGTCGATTTCTTTTCTTTGGTTCTCCATCAACCAAAGAGAAAATATCTGAGATTCATCATTACTAAAGAGAACAATTGGATTTGCAACGAGAGATGTATTATGAACAGAAATTAAATGCTAAACGACTTAGCTTCATTGAAAAAGTAGCATTTAAATTTTGTGGTACATCTCCGAAGAAAGATGTAGTCGAACCCTCAACATCTCCTCAAATAACTTCATCTGGATGGAATCCATGGGAGCCAAGTCCACAACGTCCTTCGGTTTCTCCGAACTCTTGGGAACGTCCATCATATTGGTCTCCTTTACGACCATACACAGAAATTACAAAGATCGAACTGGAAGAGTGCAAAACTCCAAACGATTCGGACAATTAATTTCTTGTATATTGGTTGAAATTTTTTATTTTTTTTATCTTTTAAATCTATCAAATAATAATATATTGTTTTAATCCTCATTTTTTTATGTCTGAAATTCTAAAGTTTCATACGTCTGAAACTTTTGTTTCAGATGTCTGAATATTATAGAAAAATATAATTTTTCTACAGTTTCATATGTCTGAAAGTGGCCGAAAATACACTATTTTTCTTCTGTTTGAAATTTCACAATTTCAGACGTCTGAAATTTTATTTTCAGACGTCTGAATTCAACTGGTGCCTAAAAATTCAAGGGCTTTTTAAAATTTTTCCTTCTACCAACCATCTTTATTACTCCCATCTACTTCTTCATCTCCCACAACATCCGAACCAGCACCATTCCCACCTTTCAAAACTCCATTTTTACACCTCTATTCTTCAAAAATTTTACCAACAATCTCCAATGCCTCCAAGAACAAAGCGTCCAAGGGCTTCAAGTTCTTCATCTACACCCAATATAGATCAATGGCTATGGAATGATGAAGCTAAGGAAAGATTTTCTCAGATGGATAGATCTGGTTTCTTCCCAGGAGCTTTCGTCAAGTATGATGAATTTCAACCTTATAGGATTCAACAAATTGCTAATTCAAGTGGGTTAGAATCTCTATTATCCTATTCTGCAAATAATGTTAAGATAAATCATCTCTTAGTTAAGTTATTCTATGCAAATATGAACTTAGATCATCATCATCCACATCATAGAGAAAATTGTATTTGGACTTGGGTATGTGACGTAAAAATATATCTTCCGTTAGTTCGTCTTGGAGATATTTTGCAATGTCCTTCATCCGGAACTGATTTGGATGGCATTGATGCTTCACTCTCTTTGGAACATAGAGATGAAGTCTCCCATAGATTTCTATCCGATGATATCACTAGGTTAACCTCTGTCAACCTCAGGCCTCAAGCCCGTATCCTTCATCGTGCCTTGATTCGTTCCGTTTTACCAAGAACCGGAAGTTATGAAGTCATAAACAAACGGAACTTCCAAGCTTTATATGCCATATATTCCGAGCAATCTATAAATTGGGGGCAAGTTATTCTTGAGGAGTTTATGGATGTTAATCGACGCTGCTGTTATAAAACATTTCATTATGGAGCATATATTATGAAAATTCTTAGAAACTATGGGGTAACTTTTCCAAAATCTGAATTTTCACCCATAAAAGAACTAGGCTCCAAAACATTAGGGCTGATGAACTTGCCTAAACGTCCTCAAAATCTTAACTTTATCTCTTTTCAAGAATGGATCTCAAATCGGGATCAAAATATACCTCAACCTCACCAACCTCATCAACCTCTCCAAAAAATTGCTCCACAAGCTACCGAGCATGATGATGATGATATAGAAGTGGTTTCTCTTGAATCAACACCAAAACAAGCCTTAGTTACACTCTCTCGGAATCAGTCTAAACTCAACACCAAGATTGAGAGATTAGAAAAGCAAACAAACAAGAAGTTTAATTCTATCCGAGGCTTCCTAAATAAAATTTGGGAACGTATTGGTTGCTCTTCTTCCACTTCTACCGAGGTATTTAATCCCGCCCCATTTCAATGGTCTTCTAGCTCTGATAATGACAATGATGATAACGATGATGATGACGATGATGAAGAAGGAAATGATCAGCCTAGTTCTTCTTTCTGAATTCATGATGACATAAATCTTTCTGTTAAATCTTATCATATTTTATCTTTTTAACTACTTGTTCATTTCTATTATGGTCTGTAACTTTTAGACAATTGCAACTGTTTTTCTTTTGGTATGTATCCTTAAAACATTTTGCTACTACTGCTTTGTACCCAGAAATGATTATGTTGATTCTCTGATTTTTTTTCTTCTCCAATTACATTGTTTTTTGTCGATGTCAAAGGGGGAGAATTACACGGTAAGTTTTTACTGAAGGGGACCTTATAGTAAGGGGGAGGGAATTGCAGGGAGAGTAAATATAAACTTTAAATTTCTCTTATCTATTTGTTTACATAGTGTATTTACTTATATAGTTGCCATCGTCAAAAAGGGGGAGAATGTTGGAACCTCGTATTTACAATATTTCGTAATTGCGATATTTTGACTATATCAACTATATAAGTCACTATAATATATATATACTAACATGTTTTTTACAGGAATTAATCAAAGACCAGATTCAAATGAGCTTCAACTCTTAAGTATGTATCGAGTCTGTGTCTAGAAGTAATAATATGTTAAAATCTCTCCTATATGATATATATTGCATTATCATCTCATCTATTTGCTTCAAGAGTAGAAAAAACCCAATTTTATGTTACATTCAGACGTCTGAGTACCCCATTTCAGACGTCTGAATCTGGAAACTTGAATATTGTATACTACAATATTCAGACGTCTGAAATGAAGATTTCACACTTCTGAATATGACTAAAAATTGCATATTTACTTTCTGGTTCAAATCTCGTTGCATTTCAGAAGTCTGAATTTTTATTTTCAGACGTCTGAATATTTACAACGGCTATTTTTTTGAAAAGGCATTTCCATTCATGAAGAGTTGCGACCTTTAATCCACAGCTTTCGATGATAACTTTTCATGAACAATTACAACCTTTTATTACCTATATAAACACATTAGAATCAAGTTTTAAAATCACCAATTTCTATTGATTATTATTCTATTATTGAAATTCTTGATTTTAACTCATTTTTGCTAAAAATATTATTCAAATTCTATTTTCTTAATCTTCACGCATTCATACATATATCATAAAGGAGAAAGATTATAGGAAGATTGTACTATCAAGAGACAAATTCGTGTTATTGAGAACACAATGTGTCATATACTTTCTGTATAAGTTGAAGTCCTGTTCTGCTGTTCAGGCAAGTGAAGTCCTCTTCGGCTGTTGAGGCGAAATCCTGTTCTGCTGCTCAGGTCCCTTGTTCGGCTGTTCAAGGGTTGTTGTAAACCTGTACCTCCGGGTTAAGTGAGGATTGTTGTTAGTAAAATTCCAGAAGGAGTCTGGGACTGGACGTAGAACGGGAAGTTCGAACCTGTATAAAAATTTCTGGTGTGCTTTTTTTTCTTCTTATTTACTCTGCTACAGTAACTTTGTTTTATTTCTGCACTAGTATATTATAATTCCATATAGCACGATCTGCACCACAACTTTCAGAACTGTTGTAGAGTCTCTTTTATCTTTCTTAAAGACTCTAGTAATTACTATCATTCACCAAGCTTTTAGTCTGGCCCACTCCTCTATTTTCCTTTTTTCTCTGTAGTCAATCTAGGAGAAGTCGGTAGGATTGCTGCTGCTTGGCGGTTTCTTGGAGGAGCTCTCTACTATGTATTTCTTTTATTTCAGCTTTAGTCCTTTCTACGTACTGGTTTATTAAGAGGGATATTATGTACTCTGATTTTGAGGCAATTAGTTTTTGTTTCATGGCGTGTATTGGATTTTTAGACATGTATATGGTATTTTGTATTTGACTTATTTATGAAGCAATTATGAAGCTTTGTTTTAACTAAGTTAGTATTTTAAGTTTCCACTGTTTTTATCTATGCTTATCTTATGAATCTTAGTCTCTGTTAGTTTCAGTTGTACCTACAATTCACCATGTATTTTATTATTTCCTTTTGGGTACATTAAGGGGTGTGGGGTGTTTCACTAAACGTTTTATAGTAAACTATTTTGAAAATGTTGTATTAGTGTTTAAACAATTTCCATTAACCCGTTTAATGTTTTACATATTCAAATTTATGTATATCTAGTGAATGCCACACAATTTAAAAAAAAAATATTATGGAAATTTGGATCATTTAATATACCTGAAAGCAAACCCTACACAGCTAAAGCAAACCCTTCAAACACAGTGCAAACCGAAATGAGCAAATATGTAATTATTAGAGCACACTCCAATAATGCAGTTCCACTAGATTCCAAAGTATCCCTCTTCGCCTTGGTACCATTTTCGTTGAGCTCTTAAAATGCTACATTTTTTTGACAAATGTGGTCTAACATGTCCCTAGATAGATGAGGGACATCTTTTGCTAAATACTCTTCCACTTCTTTACCATATAAACCTCTTTCATGAGTTTTCTTCTATTCAATTATTTCTTTAAGATCCCCAATTCTGTCTCCATCTTATTGAACCTGTGCTTCTAAGATATTTAAATTTTTCTCTTTTAGCCTAAAGCATTCCACTTTTTGTGAGAAAGATTCAACATAAATATCATCGAGAAGTGCAGCTAGCTTGCCACAAGTCACTGCCAAGGGTTTGCTTCTCTATTTCTCAACAATGATCTCTTGCATGATTTTATTCCTTCATGATGATTTGCAGCCCTACTATACAACATTCCAGAAGTAGGAGTCACTGGATTGATTGTTCCCTTTCGTGTCTACTAAAATCAAAGAATCATTTGACTGGCCAGAAGATTAATATATTGAGAGCATTGAGGATACATTTTTGAAATTAATTTCTTTGCTATCTCCTTCACCAACAATGTCTTCATTGAGAGTTGCCCAACACTGCTTTAAATGTAGAATTTTAAATGCTACATGATCATTGAAATCGATGCTGTAAGTATCGTGATATATTTTACCACAATCGTCTTTCAAGTCTCTAAACAATTATGCACTTCTTAGCATATCTCTTATTTGAGCTATTACACCTTTGTATCTGGTGCATATAGTATTTAAGTAACATGTTGTCTTTGTGCTTTCTGAAAAAGTCTTCGACTAGGGTTCTGGGTCTTGGTTATAGTTCTTATTCACTCTCGTATAAAAGAACCACCCTCCAAAATATCCTGAAGGAACTTCGAATGCATTGACCCATGCATTGGCCAACATCTTTTAGTCAAGCGATCTCTATGTCTTTCCATCATTACTGCTTGCATCAATAAATATTTGGTTTGGGGATCCTTGGATTTTTGTTATTATAAGCTCTTTGTTTCTTTCATTTCCCCTTGTCACCAGGAGCAGTCTCTAAACGGGGGATGGGTGGTCTTGGGTTGCTGTTGAACGATGAATGATCAGTTGAGAACCAAACATGTTCAGGTTCAAAGGGACTTAATTTAAAAGAGGAGTTATGACCAATCGAAATAGAAATGTTACCGAACTTACATTCAGAACATCAACTACATATCCGCTTTCATCAGTGCCAAAAGTTTTTATGTTCCTTCTCGATGGTTCCCTCTTCGTACAAAAGTGGCAGAGCCAAAGTCTTCTTGATTTGCACTATCCATCATAGAATTGGATTTTCCTTTTCCCAAACCCTAGAAATTGGGGATAAGGCTTTCAAAGTCTAAAAATTAAATGAAGGGAATATGAGATTTTGTATAGTTGATTATAGTGCATGTTTCAATGTCGATTTTGTTTGAATGTTGTAGAAATTTGAAAGACAGGTCACGCAGTCGACATGGATGTTAAAACCGAGAGGGGAAGAAAGGAATACCATAAATTTTGATGTTTATAGGATTTTAAAACTCTATTATGCTGTGAATTGTTTTTTGAAAATTGTTTATAAATATTAACGGTCTTCAAAAAATCATATATAGTTTTTTAATAAAAAAAAGGGTCAATTCTGAAGAAGTGGGAGGAGTTGAAGCTTTTTGTTCTACTCCCTACCTTAAAAACCAACCCCTTGCTAGAGATTCTTTTAGAACAAACAAGTGATAAAGTTGAAAATTAATAAGTTTGAAGCTTTATCTTTAAAGATCTAAAGATAAGTGAAATAAAAATTTTAAATTGACTGGCAGTATACGAAAATAAAACCAGCTAATGGAAATTAATAAAATATTTCAAGTAACATGAATGACAAATTACGGGTATGTTATCGAGGCTCCGGTTTGGATATGAGGAGCCATTTTTTTTACTATTGAGGCGCTCGTTAACCGGGATTTTAACCCAGTAGAATACAGAAGGAGTTGGAACATTCATATTAAACCAGAACGACTCGGAACTTGATCGAAAGGCCTAAAAGTACAAGATAAAGGACCCCAAGAAGTTTGGGCCATTTTAGGCTAACATTTCGGATCGGTACTGATCTGATCCAAAACGTCTTACACTCCTAGGCCTCTATTAAGTTTATCTACAGAGTTTGATAACATTCCAAGCATCTAAGTTTAAGAAGTGAAGACTTATCCGATTGAGATTATAGTTCAATCTAACGTATAGGTGAATCATCATCAAAATAAGTCAACAAGCTATGGAAATACAGGAGTGCATCATAACCAGGCAAAAAAGACAACCATTAGTTAAAGCATCAAAATTGCTTAACTATTTGGATCGGTACCAATCAAATACTTTGCTCCGATGACCTTCAATCTTTCTGGATTTCCATTGTGTGATGAATGCATGCTTCTGGTAAAGTAGCTCTGGCCCAAATGCTCTCCAACTCCTATAATTACCATCCTATCTACAACAGAAAAAGGATTGGCTCTGATCTCTGTTGAAACTCTACCATTGTTTCTTCACTCTTCTTCTCCCTCACAACAGTCATTAAAGGGCAGCCAAGATTCTTCCAGATGTCTCTAACAATGGTGGCTTAATCTAACTTCGGAAAGAAGAATCATATGTACACCAATCTCCTTTGTAACAGCAGTTGGTCAATGAAAGCTATAAAGTGGACGTAGGCTTGTTAACAGCCAAACCACTATTAAAATCTTTTGACTCTTTACTTTTTTTCAATTGACTATTGCTTTTTTCTATATAATTTGCCTACATAAACAGAGCTGGTGCTTTCACACTCAATTCAGGATGTTGATCCATTTTTTGGTTAACATTTTGGTGCTTTCACTAAGAATAGAACTCAGGCATAGATCTATTTTTCCTTCTTGGATTCGCCAGATCTTGAAAAGAGACCCATCAAATTAGCACTAGGAATTTTGAAGCTTGACGTTGAAAATCAATAGTGGGAAGAAAGAGAACTGCTTTTGGAAGATCCACAGGAGTTGTTGTAGCCGAAGAAGAGACTAACCCTTAACAAGTTGAAGTCAACGATGCCAATAATCCATTAATTGGAGTGAATTCTAGAGCTAACACCGGAGGTTGGGTGCCGGGGGTTTCTACTTGGCATGAAGTCGCCACTAAAGGCGAATTGAACAAGTTGGTTGATAAAATCAACCAAAAGATAGACAACGGCCAAAAAGATCTTATGGACAAATTAAATTCCGTCTTAACCTTGCAACCACTAGCTTCTCCAAGAACCATGCCAGAGCCCACGGTTTCCATGGAGTAGGAAAACTCTTCTGTTTTCGGCCTAAACAGGAGAAACAGAAGGCAGAAGAAAATGAAGAAGCGGGTGGAGCTGCAAGAATTTCCATTGATGGAAATGCAAGCACTCCGCCAACTGCAAAACAACTTGCTACAAACTTGAATCTAGGGGCGAAAACCCTATGGGAAGATATAGCAATGGATCTCTCCGACTCTGATGACTGTAAGCAACTTAATGATGACAAGTTGGAAGGAAATACTAATGCACTCAATATCGGTAAGGAGGTCCAGACCACCCCTACCCAAACAACTGCAAGCCAGTGAAACTTCAAGGGAGTGTCTCTCCTTAAGACAGGAGAGCCTAGGCTTCAACCCACTTACCAAAATGTTTGCCAAATCAAACACTTGGCATGCTCGCTGATAGTCGACCCACGGACTATCGGACATCAAAGGCGTATATCGTCGATATGATCAAGCACTTGATGGACGAAAGTAAGGATAAGAGAGATGATGAAAGGGGATCCGCTCCAAGATGGGCTCCCTTCACTGATGACATTCTAAATGAACGGTACCCTAAAAAGTTAACTGTGCTGACTCTTCCATCTTACATCAGAACTAGAGATCAAAAACCTCGTTTGTATAAGTAAAGTTGGTACATGGACGGAGCAAATGATTCAAATGCTATTCGATGTAGATGTTTTCCTATCTTCCTAGAAGGAATTGCTTCTATATGGTTCAACGGCTCCCACCAAAATCCATCTCCAGTTTTAATGAATTTGCAACAAAATTCCTTGATCAGTTTAGGCTTCACATGGCACAACCAAAAGACATGATGTCCTTATCGGGCCTATTCCAGGGACGAAATGAACCTTTGAAATCCTTCATGAGTATCAGTTCAAGACCGCGATGATAGAAGTGAGTAACCCAAACGAAAATATAGTCTTCATGGCCTTGGTCCATGATATCCATCCCGACATTGAATTTGGAAAATGGATCATGATAAAACAACCTGCCACTAGGAAGGACTTTAACCAAAAGGTGTGCTAGTACTTAAGACTAGAAGAGGTGGAGGAGCTAGAAGGAAAATATACTAACTACAACCAACCAATGCTGGCCAGAATGGCATGGCATGGCAGCTAACCATGATGCAAACACCTCCGAGACCACTGCAGTTTAAACGCAAGGAAGGATGGGAACTAGAAAGGAAGGACTAGAATTCCAACAAGTGAAATGGAGGTAACAAGCAACTTAAAGGCTTGAGGCCTAAAGACTACACCTTGCTCAATTAGACTCTAGAAAAAATCTATCTTGTGACACAAGGGACCAAGGAGTATAAGAAGCCACCTAAAAAGGAAGCAACTGAATAACTAAAGCATTCCGAAAAGTACTTATTCCATGAAAGACATGGTTACAACATGAAGGAATGCCAACACTCGAAGAACCTGATTGAGGAGTTGATTCGGCAAAACAAGCTTCAACAGTATGTGAGAAAACCACAAAAACCTGACCAGCCTAGTGCGCTCTAAGCTCTAGAGATCAAGGAAATCAAGCTGGAACCAGCGAAGAGGGATCCACATGAACCGACCGAAGACTCATCATCAGAACATATCTGGAGGACCTCATCCCACGTAGAAGAGTTAGGGAGAAATGGAGCGATATGCAAGCTCGATGAAACATGCCCTAAAAGATTCATGCTTTTCGGTTGAACATGCCAAGCAACAGAGAACCCCAAATAATGATATAGTATTTTCGAGTCGAGATACTGAAGGAATAGAAGCTCCGACCCTCGACCCCATGGTCGTGACGGTAAGAATTGGATCAGCCAGGTCCATCGAGTATTAGTGGACAGTGGTAGATCTATTAATATCCTGTTCATACACAAGTTTGATCAAATGAAGATCAGTATGAAAAACGTATCTACTTATCATCAAACAAAGATCCAAGGATTCATTTGAAACGACCCGCCATATTCTCCACAATAAGATGCATCATTATTAAGAAAAAAAGGGATAGAAAAGAGAAAAGAAAAAGAAGAAAACAACATCAGAATCTAAACAGCGGAACGGATAAATTATATTAATCACATAAATATTACATAGTATCATATACATCAGAGTTACACAGCATAAACAACACATACTAGACAATCGACTCAGAGAACACACAACGGAATTCTATATATCTATACCTGAAGCCTTCTGCTCCATTGCTCCTCCAGAATTCGTCAAACCTAACCTGAATCCCTTGGCTACTCGTAAAAATTTGAGTACCCAAGAGTTTAAGAAAAACAGAATAAACTCCGGGTCAGACATGGGTCTGGTGTGAGTAAACGGGTAAAGTTGCTTAACTTTGAAAACCTTTGAAAGAAAAGGTATCACGTAAGACTTCCCACACATAAACATGGGTAAGTTTTTACCTTACGCTAACCAAAACATTTGATAGGAAATCCAGTGATATTATAATAAGGTCTAGGGTTTTTAAATAAAATACAGAAATAGCTGGAATGCTTACATCTCATGTTCCAACATAGTTGGGCACAATCAATACGTACGACACTTATTGGAGTTTGGATTCCATACAATGGCAGGGCTACTGGGGTACCGCCCGTCACAGTATGTGGTCTAGATCACCATACCAAGGATTACTTCCAATCCCCTACAACACAAAGCCGGAACCATTCCTTACTGAACAGTTCCGAATAAGATAACCCCGGCGGTTGTAGCTATTCAACCGCCCACACAGCCAAAATAAAAGGGACTCTAGACAGGGGTTCATCTCATCCTACTTGGGCATGACCCACTTAGCCTTGCCGCACCTCACCTGTTTTATCCATTTCCGGTTGATGAGGCTTGAGGCTACGATTACCTTTAGAGAACACATCACTTAGAATGCTCATCGTCCACCCGACGATGTTCTGAAAGCATTCAATCCATACAAGTTCGTTCTGGGTTTTAACGAAACCGAAGGCATTATGTCATTACACTCATTTTGGAATCACCCTCAGAGTTAACGACAATAACCCTTGCACTCTGAATCTTCATCTTCATTTGAGATTCACGACATATCATAAATTTGGATCGATGTGGTTTTCAGATATCCAAATCTGGAAACCCGATCCCGGTCTCATCGAAATCCAAAACGTATCTTTTAGGTCCAAGTTGTTTAAGGTTAAACAATTCAATTCTATTATCTATATACACACAGATAGATAATTCACAATATCATAATAGATAATCTACATTATCATCACAATAGATAATTCATATTATCATCTCAATTCAACCAAATTATCCCATATCACATATCACACATATCTTATTAGAGATATCAAACAATCAAGCCATTCAATATCAATCAGTCATCCATAAGTAATGATCTATTAATCACAACATTTAAAATTAATTTAAAATGAATTAAATTAATTACTTCATCTTTAATTAATTTAAAATAAGTTAAATTAATTACTTCATCACAATAAATCTTGCTTACATAATCATTAATTAAACCAATTAATTAATCATCATCTTAATTAATCAACCTTGATTAATTATCCCCTAATTACATTAAGTAATTAACCCTTAATTAATTATACAAAGTTATTAACTATAAACCATTAAGTAATTAACCTTAATTACTTCATTAACTGTAATTAATTACATTAATGCTTAATTAATTACAATTAATTAATTACCTTATAATCGCTTATTATTGATTAATTAATCTTAATCAACCCTTAATTTCTCTCATTAATTACATTAATTAATTAACCCTTCGATTAATTGCACCAAGTAAGTAACCCTTAATTACTTCTACTAAGTAATTATACTTTAATTACTTCCCATTAAGTAATTCCCTTTTAATTAATTACATTCCAGTAATTATACATTAATTACTTACCTTAAGTAATTACACTTTTCAATCTCATTAAGTAATTATACTTAATCAATCACCAAATGATTATCTTTAATTAATTAACCCATTTGATTAACACAAATTAATCACACTTATTTAATTAATTACAATTGGGTAATTCATCCCTTAATTACCCCCTTTAAATAAATTAATTAATCTTTAATTATAGATTAATTAATCCTTAATTTATTAATTAATAAACCTTAATTATCAATTAATAAAACTTAATTATTAATCAACTAATCCTTAATTAATCAATTCTTATCAACAATTAATTAACCCTTAATAACAATTAATTAATCCTTAATTAACTTTAATTATAGATTAATAATTTCTTAATTATTAATTAATAAGGCCTAATTATTAATTAATAAACTTAATTACAAATTAAATTCTTTTTAATTACAAAGTAATTAATCTCTAATTACTAATTAATCAACTTTAATTACTTAATTAATTAATCTTAAATCATTAATTAATAATCTCTGATGACTAATTAATTATACTTAATTATGAATTAATCAACTTATAACCCTAAATTATTAATTTAAATAAATTAATTAAATCAATTAATTACTCTTACTTAATCCCTTAATTAATCCTTAATCATTGTTAAGTAAATTAATTAATCATATCTAATTTCCTTAATTAACTTAACCTCAATCCCCTTAAAACTTTAATTATCTTAAGATAAAACATTGTCTTAATTAATGACTTAATTAACATTTAAAAACATTTTATCTTAATAATTAATTTTTCTTAATTAAATCCATAATTAAGTTTAAAATAAACAATTATTTACTTGATAAATTAAGATTAACAAAGCTTCCTTTAGATATTTAAAATATTATCAGGTATTAGTTTTTAAAACTAGTTTCAAATTTGAATTTAAAACTTGCTTTTACCAATACCCTTTAAAAAAATTATTTCTAACTTAACTTTTAAATCAACTTAAACCTTTGCTTGATAAAATTTAAGTTAAACAAATTTTACAACCTCTTAACAAATTTTTAAAGAAAACATTTATTAAATATAAAGAGAATTTATAAAGGAAGATTCAAAATAAATTAAAGTTTAAATTCAAAACTTAGGTTTTTAAAACCCCTTTTAAAAAAAAATCTCAACATTTGCATTAGGACTAAACCCAAGTCCACTCAGGTCTAGCCTGAGTTCCCTTATATTTAAAAATTTGGTTTCAGTTTTACATTAAATTTTTTGAATTCTTAAACCTGGAACAGAAACCCTCTGGAACCACACAGCACGAAATCCCACTCGAGTTTCAACTCGAGTCACTCAACCTCCTACCCGAGATATGCTTCGAGTTCAACCCTCAACAAAACCCACAACCCAAATCAACATACACAACCTCCCCTGTGCACATGCACCACTGCCAGAACCACCTCCGGCCACTGACGAACCCTCCGGCACGCCGACCATCAACACTGCAACCTTCTCCCATCACCAATCACCATCACAAGCCTTGCTCCAGAATTTAGCATTCTAATTGAAATAGGAAACCCATCACCATGGCCAAAACCACATCGATGTCGCATCTCCGACCATCTGATGATTTGCAACTCCGGCCACTCCATCTCCAAACATCCATAAACCCATTCCCAAAATTTCCTCAAACTCGATGCATCAGTGAAGTAGTAGTGACCAAATTTCCCAGATCGAACAAACTAGGTTTAAAATCCAAATCACCTCACCGCCATCACTACGGCGATCATTCAGTGCTTTGCCACACTTCCTGATCCTACTCCCACCTCCACCTAAGATTTCGATCACCATAAACCTCGAGATTACTGGATATCGACCAGAAATCAAATTCCAGTCATTCACCAAATTCTCATTCAATACCTCATTGAAAATTTTGATTTTTGTTTTAAAAATCATAATTTTTAAAGATGATTCAAGTTAATATCTTGAATCAGTAAATTTGAGTCATATATTTTAACATGTTAAAGTAATTCCTACTGTCTTATTTTGATTCCAGAGAATTTCCACATCTAATTTGCTTAAATAAGATTTTTAAGCTTAAACTAATGTTTAAACAAACATATCATGTTTAAATCTTAAAACCTAACAATGAACTGATAAGAAGATTTTGAATTTTCTTTTATTCTTATTCTCTGTAGTTTAAAAACAAAGAAGAACCATCAAAACATACATGCACAGTTCATTCACATTCATACACACAGATTATACATTTATATACACACATGCAAGCATTGATCATTTCAGAAATTTGTCAAGCAAAAGATAATTAACCACTTAAGTTTTAGTTAAAAAATTTACTCACATTTGAAAATGCAGAAGGCTTTTGAAACTGGAATGAAAACTTGCAACTGGATTGAAACTTTGCAAATTTGAAAACCGCATCTTGATATTTGCTTTCAGAAACTTAACTTGCTTGAAACATTAAGACAGAAATTCTTTGAAGCTTGATTGTTTTACTGGAACAAGATGATGATTTAGGACTTTGAAAACTTGTTTAGTTCTAGGCTTTGAGAAAATGGTCACAGGTTGATGACATTTCTCTGCTTTGAAGAATTTGTTACATGCTTTAATTCATTTTTGGTTTTAGAAATGAGCTCAGCTTCTTTGATTACAAGGTTTAACTTGAAAATGATTACAAGTTTGTATTTGTTTTTTGAGGAATGAATTCAGGTTTGAATGAACAGTGTTTACTTTGAGGATTGATTACAGATTTGCTTTGATTTGTTTCAAAGGAGATGAATTCAGGTTTTAAACTTTGGGTTAAGGAATGAACTTCAGGTTTGAACTGAGCATTGGTTTCAGATTTGTTTTCTTGTGGAATGAATTGAGAAAAGAAAATGAATTGAAGCATGAAGGTATGTGTTTATATAAGATAATTTAGATTTTATTAAAATTTAAAGAAAATAAAATAAATGTGACACTTGTCTCTAACTTTAATTATTATGTTAACACATGTTACTTAAGTGGTTTATAACTTTAACACTTGTAATAATTTATTTTTTTATATTATTTAAAATGATTTTAAAAGCTTTCCTTATTAAATTCCTAATAAACAAATACATTTATAAATTTATAAATGTTTTCTAAATTTATATAAATACAATCTTTAAAGAAAATAGAATATAAACCAATTATAATTTAAATAAAAATCACATAAAATATTTTAAACTCATTTTTAAATGCTAATTCAAAAGCTTTTGTATTTATTCCTATCAAATAAATACATTTTTCCAAATTTCTATAAATAAATTTCTTTAAAGAGAATAATATAAAACAAATCTTATTTTTAAATAAAAACATTATCTATATATTTTAAATCCAAACTAAATTTTTATTTTTATTTTAAGATGTATGCATATTCCTTTAAATTCAAATTTTATATTCAAATTCAAAGTCAATTTAAAATCAATTCAAATAAATATAATATCAATTTTAAACAAACACATTATTAATTGTAAATAATTATCCTATTTAAAATCAATTTAAATACACATATATATTTAAATAACACTTATTAAATTAGAAAACAATAAGTATTTTAAAAATTTATTTGTACAATAACACAAACTAAATAATTATTCTTATTTAAAAATCAATCTATAATCATAATTTAAAACATCACATTATTAATTGTTTGGCTAATTATATTTGAAAATAATAATTTTATCAATTTTAAACAATTTAATTAAGAGATCATCACATTTTAAATTCCTTGAAATTCTGGGATATCACATCATTGTGAACCTAAGCAACCTATTGAAACAATTGATTTTCCCGTGGAACTTAGGGAAGGCGACCAAAGTGTCGTCCTCATCCAGACTTTTGTAATCGTTGATGAAATGTCCGTCTATAATGCTTTCTTGGGTTGGCCTGCTTTAGCAGACTTCAGGATTACTTTAGCTTAGCGGTGCCTAGCTATGAAATTGCCAATGGAGAATGGAGTTGGGGTGATCAAAAGCGACCAAAGTGTTGCTAGAGTATGCTATATCGTAGAACTACGCGAATCTAGAAGAAAGAAAAGCTGAAGAATTTGGGGGAGAACTCTCCACATTCGTGAACCTACCGCATAACAACTATAAAGCCGCCCTGACTTAGGGACCATAGCCGAATCGACAAGGCCTTAAACCTTAGAAAGAAGATTCAACGGAGGATTGGGCAGCACCGACCGAATTGGAAGTGCCTATCCTAGTCGATATGGATGAACCTACTCGGGTCTTGAAAATTGGGTCACATCTTGGAAATAAGATGCGACACGAAGTAATCAAATTTCTTCATGCCAACTTAAATATATTTGCTTGGATGCATTCCGATATATGCGGGTTGTCGCCAGAGATTGCATGCCATGCACTCAATATCAACCCTAAATATACACCAGTGAAACAGAAGAGGCGCAGCCTAGGACCCGAACGGTCCAAAGCGCTAAGAGAAGAAGTGGATAAGCTAATGGCAAATAGCTTTATCCATAGTGCAACTTATCCCAAATGGATATCCAACCCAGTCTTTTTCAAGAAATCCAGTGGAAAATGGCAAAACTGTATTGACTACTCAGACCTAAAAAAAGCCTGCCCAAAGGACAGCTTTCCACCGTCTAGAATCGAGCAACTGTAGATGGGACAACAGGACATGAATTTCTATCATTCAGGGATGCTTACTCGGGATACAACCAGATCATTATGTATGAACCTGACTAAGAAAATGCTAGTTTTATCACCGATCTATGATTATACTACTACAAAGTGATGTCGTTCGACTTAAAAAATGTTGGGGAAACCTACCAGCGACTAATAAATGCCATGTTCAAACATTAGATCGTGAAGATTTGCGAAGTATATGTTATTTTTCATTCCTCCATTCGAGAAGTATTCCTCGTTTTAGGTAGTCCTCTATAGGAGTCATCCACGACTCCTTTTCTAGCTCCATCTCTAAGACCTAGTCGATCTCCATTTGGTTAATGTTTGGAGCATTAAGTACTTCAACTTGGACCAAGTGCGTTAGCTGTGCATCCTCAGAACTGGCCAGCTTAGCCAGTGAGTCAGCTTTCTCATTCAGTTCTCTAGGGATGTGTGCAATGGTGTAGTACTCGAAGTTGGTCAATAGCTCTTAGACCCGGTCGAGATAAGGAGAAAGTCACTGTCCCTTAGCCTGATAATCTCCCTTGACTTGGCATATTACTAATTGAGAATAACAAAAGATCTATAAAGTTCTCACTCCCAGTTCTCTGGCAAGTTTGAGCCCGGTAATCAATGCTTCATACTTGGCTTCGTTATTCGTTGTAGGGAATCGAGTTTTAGGGCATATTAGATGATCGTTCCTCGAGAGTCACTAACATGACTTTGGTGCCAAAACACTAATCATTGAATACCCTATCTGTGTACATCTTCCATTGGATGGTTTTGTTTTCTACTACTCTCTGAAGAATCATCTGGCGTAGTGAATTTAGATACAAAGTCTGCCAACACCTGTCCCTGGATAGCTCTCCGAGGAAGATAAGCGATAACGAATTGGTTCAATTTGATATTCCACTGGAACAATCTTCCAGATGTCTCAGGTCGCCATAAGACCTATCATAATGCCTGGTCGGTGTAGACATTGATGTATTGAGCCTGGAAGTATGGACGGAGTTTTTGCGATGCAACTAACAGGCAGTACATAAGCTTTTCCACCTTTGGGTAGTTTCTCTCAGCTCCTATCAATCGCTTGCTAACATAATATATTGGCCTTTGGATCCGATTTTCTTAACGCAACAGTGTAACACTTATGGTGTGTACCGAAACCACTAAGTAGATGTACAAGTCTTCATATTCCAATGGCTTGGATAGAATAAGTGGTCTCTCTAAGCTTTTACGTGATATGGAAATGCGTAACCACAGTACTACGTCCATTCAAATCTCCTCTTCGCACTCCTAATTAAATTGAAGAAGGAAATACACTTTTCGATGGCCCTGGAGATAAATTTGCTTAAGGCGGCCTTCCATTGAGGTTCTATACATGTTTAATCGTTTTCGACACTTGGATGTTTCGAATTGCATGAATCTTCTTAGGATTTGCCTCGATCCATGAGAGTTAACGATGAAACCTAGAATTTTCCCTACACAACGCCGATAGAGCAATTTAAGGGATTGAGTTTCATTCCATATTACTAAGAATATCGAACATCTCCACCATGTCATCGATGTGGTCATTTGATCATCCTGACTTCACAAGCAAAGGATCCACATATACTTCCATCGATTCTCTAATCCGGTCTTCACACATCTGGTTGACCGGTAGTCTCTAGTAGGTAGCTCCAGGATTTTTTTTAGCTCGAACGGCATATAACATAGCAATACAGTCCCAAATTGATAATGAAACTGGCGTACTTCTAGTTAAGGACGTGCATAGGGATTTGATTGTATCAGGACTACACATCCTGCGATTAGGGTCGGATGGTCCCTGCCCGCTATCCGGCGAGGCTTTAACAAACTGTTGCAGTTTTCTCTCATAAATTTAATTCTCTACGGTATCATGCAAGTGACGATACTCCTCCGTATTATGGCCATAGCTTTCATGGAACCTACGGTACTTTCTTGTTTACTTCTGCTTCTCCATCAACTCTTTTAAGTGCAATTTTCGGTATTGTAATATATTACAGGTCGATAGGTGGAAGTTTTCCAACGATGTATTCAAAGGTGTGTATGTATTGTACGTAGGGATCCTTGGCTTCCCTCTCCCAGAATCCCATCTCCAGTCGAGTTTTTTATCACCACTTTTTTATGCTCATTCAATTTATTCTGAACATTAATCTGAACTTTCCCACAACTATCACCAAATTTCTTTATTGCTATGTTATTTTTTACTCCCTCAGAACTTGGGCTTGCGACATCCCTTTTTCTAGTTTGTTTTGCCTACTCTTTTCTCAAAATTTGAGCCGCTTTGAAAAGAAATGGTATAATGTTGAAAGAGGCTTTCCTACCAACCAATCACCAAATTCGAAATTGAGATTGACTTCCCTAGTCAGTGCCATGAGAATTGCATCATCATGCGGATTACGACTTCTGTAATAGCTGTATTGAACCTTTCTAGTAATCTTTAAGAAACTTCCCCATTGCTTGAACTAAGCTGGAGGGAGGCATAACATCTTCGGGGTGAGATGCATGCATGTGGAACTGCTCCAAATTTTTTCTGCTAACATATCAAATGAAGAAACGGGGAGTACGAGTATGGAGTATAGTTTCAGTACGTGGCGAGCACGGGTCGATCTGTAGGAAATTGAATTGATTTAAAATTTCTACTCAATCAAATTAAACCAAAATTTTTGAATTGTGTTAACTACAAATTTCTAAAAACTAACAAAAGCTAAAAGTGGATAAAAATATAAGAGTAGAGGACAATTTAGAGGCAAATCCCTTCTCATGATCACATAAGTCAACATAATAAAATTATGATCTCTCTTTTTTGGTCATTAGTGAATTTAGTTGATGTTTTTATCATAAGTATGTTGTATTTTGTTATTAATTAGCCATACATAAACCATCAAACTTTAACACACCCACTAAACCACTTTTTAATTCTCATGAAAATGACAATAAAGTTTAAAATAAAATCTATTCTAAGCATGATCTATTTACTATCGATTAGTAATATAGACCATCAAATTTTGATCCTCAAATCCACTTCATTACCAACATCATATGTAGATGAAGAGATAATTTTTGTTTATGTTTGTTCAAGCATAGCCTATATGGTGTCAAGAACATAGACTATCAAATTTAAAGCTAAACAACCAAATTTAATTACATCAAACATTTCCATTAAGCACAAAAAGAGATTAAAAATTAGCAAAATGTTGAATCCACATGATTAAGAGAGCTTCATTACTCCTAAATTGAAGGAGTTTAGCTTCTCATACTTGTTATCATTTCAAGAAATGTAGATTGCAATATAAGCATAAAAAATGGAAAATGTAAGCAAAGTAAGAAGAGATCTAATTAAAATAAAATAAATGCTAAACTATTTCATGAAATAAAAACTACGCTAATTGCATAAAGTAAGAACAATAATTAAAAGAGTATGAAATTAAATTACATAAAAAAAATTACATAAGAGAAAAAGGATAAGAAGCCATGAAAGAGAGAAAGAGAGTTTATATTTACAATTTGTGCCTACAACTAAATTAACTAAAAAGGAGGCTAAGAGCCTATTGTATGAAATATAAAAGGTATTTATACATGCCTAAAACCCTAATCATATTTCAAGGGACTACCCAAAATACCCCTCTAGGAAGTGTGGCCTCCAAGTTGTCATTGGCATAAGCATAATCCACCATTACATGTGCATGTAAATTTAATGTCCGCTAATGTGTCAATTAGCTCTTAATTGTAGATCATGATAAGTGGGTAGGTGGGGTTTTTTATGATTTCATGAATTGAATTATTTCTTCATTCCTTTGTTTCCATCCTTATGCATGCATAGTTACATAAGAACTTCTACATATTTTCATCCAAATTTCTACAAATAAAAATAAAATGTGCAAATGAATATTCTCAAAATTAATATATGCACAAAATTACCATTTTACCTCCAAGTTGATGCATGAATGATGACTTAGAAGCATTTTTGAAATTTGGTTTTAAACATGTAAAAATACCCAATTATGACATTTATTTAAATAAAAATAGATTAAATATGGATGTAAAAGTATGCACATTTACATGCACATCATCGTCATTGCCTTCAATGGGAGAATGGGAAGTAAACTTAGTTCCTTTGGCCATTTCTATCAGCTTGTTTCTAGATCTTTTCCAAATTTGAGTTGAAACGGAAACTTTGTAGCCAGAAAAATTGAGCATATCTTGAGGATAATAGAATCTACTAGTAGATGATGAGATTCAACCAAGCTGAGAACTGATTTCTTAATGAAAGCACTAAAATGTTTGCGCTAAAGGTTGGCACAAACACCTAATAGAGATTTTATGAATAAATGAAGAAAATCCAAATGAAAACAGAGGAAACAAGCAATTAGATAACAAAAAATAAGCCAAAAAACAAGAAAACAACGTTTTATAGTGGTTTAGTGTTGAAAGCCTATGTCCACTTTAGAGAAATTGCTTTATTACTGACTTTGATTTCTGAGTACAATAGGGATCAGATTAGAATCCGTAGTTACAATGGAGTACAAAGAAAACAACAGTGAAAGTTCCCTTAAGTGAACTACGAAACCTATATTTACTGGAGGAGACGACCGAACATATTTCTAAAAAATCATCAATGGAATCTCCAGTTGTAGACGAGGTCACATAATCGATTGCCAAACCTAAATCCCAAGGAATAAGGATCGACACCGATCCCTATTCCTTGGGATTCGGGTCTGGCGATCGGTTATGCGACCCACGTGGGGTCTCACGATCCCTCTAGTAGGCCCCCTTCATGTTAACTCCACATCACCAAAAGTGCTTGCATATTTGACTTTCGGATTTGTGATATCGATTAATCCTCATTGATTTGAACTACTAAGCTGATACGATTAGATCCATTACATAGACGTATGGATCATACTCGATCCTTTGCCTAATTGAGACCATAATCTATATTTATAATGTTTTGTAAGGTTCAACTCTTGGCTTCTCTTGATTGTTGATTCATATTATTGTTCGTGCTTCATCTCTGAACCCATGATCATCTCTCTAGGCTACTGGTCATGATGATAGTCAAGTCTAACTTGGCCAGTTAATATGAATATAGCCGGACCGAAAGCCCGGATAACAGTGATCCTCCAAGGTGACACAAGGTCAAGAGGAGTCCCTTTGTGTCACACTATTGTTGGGCAGTCTCGGAATGAACCTAAGCGTTGAGTGGCTTGAAGGTTTTTTAGGGTGACACACTACGATAAGGAGTTGACAGGCGGTTTCATCTTGAACCAAAGTGCTGAAGGGCTTGAAGGTTCTCCAGGGTGACACTCTACTATAGAAAGTTGATGTGCGATCTAAGCTTGAAACGAAACCCTGAGGTGCTTGAAGGTTCTCTAGGGTAACACGCTGTAGTAAGGAGCCAACAGGTGATCCCAGTTTGAACCTAAGCACTAAGGGGCTTGAAGGTTCTCCAGGGTAAAATGCTATGATAATGAGTTGACAGGCAGTCCCAGCTCAAACCTAAGCGGTGAACGGCGTGAAGGTTCCCCATGGTGATATGCTGCAATAAGAAGCAAACAAGCCATCCTAGCTCAAACCTAAACACTGAGAGGCTTTAGGGTTCTCCAGTGTGACTTGCTACAATAAGGAGATAACAGGTAGTCCCGGCTAAAACTTAAGCATTAAGGGGCTTGAAGATTCTCCTACGTGATAGGCTGTAATAAGGAGCTGATAAGTGGTCCCATCTCGAACTTAAGCGTTGATGGGTTTTGGAGGTTCTTCAAGGTTACAAGCTATAATAAGAACTGGGCCTGGCTTATATCTATGCAGACGCACTACTGATGTCCGACTTTGGCATCACTCGAGGTGATAGTATCGGGCCTGACAAAAGCGTCTCATCATGTATGGAGGATGGGTGGCATCACAGGTGAGGGAAGGGGAGAGACATCACATCCAAACTCATAGGGTTGTGGGTTGTCTTCGAGCAAGGAATTGCATGCACAGTGGTTCAATGTAATGGGACAGCTTAGCAGTCCCCAATAAAGAAATGGATTCTCGATAATCCATCCTCGTGGATAGTCGGCCGAAGAGGAAGGGAGCAAAGGTTCGTGTAGTCCTGGGCGGCATAGGTCGGCAGTTCCCAAACATGGTAATGAGTACATTATAAATCAACTTTGTTGGATAGCAATGGTGAAGGTGCTAAATGATCCAGGCTCAATTATCTTCGATGCATCCTTCATAAGAGGTTACAGGCTTAGGAGTGAGATGGAGAAAGGATCTGGCAGTGGAGTCTGGGTGTCTTGAGACATGTGAGCAGGAGTATAGCCACTTTCGAATGCCGTTGAGGGTGAAGATGAATGAGAGAACTATATGGCGACTCCCCGGGGGTCACTTCGCGTATTAACAGTAGTGGGTCTCTAAGGGTTCTATGCGAGGATGCTCGATGGACGGCCAAGATTGCTAGAAAGGGACTCTACTTGTAGGTTTTACCATGAAGCAGGCTGACGAGGATGGTTTAAATGTTGAGGCGGATCTTTGAACAGTTAGGTATGGTCCTAAAATTGGGGCTCATATGTGGTTGTCATAATTAGGTTGATAGTAGCAGCAGTATGACAAGATTAGTGGGAATGCACAATATGTGTATACAGAGAGCGAAACTAAGACAGTGTAAGGATATTCTTGGCAAGTGGGGAAGGCAGTGGAACACTATACACCATTGTCACTATCAATGCTGGATGGGAGGTACTAAGCATGGAAAGAGCTAGCAGAGGATGCTGCTAACCACAAGATCAGAGGTTTGAACCGCATAATTTTCTTGATGATAGTTTTCATCAACCTCGAAGTTATGATAACGCATTATAAAGATCAAAGGTTACTTGCTAATCACTAGGCTTAATGATGGAAAAATGAAGGGAAAAGAGCATTTAAAGGTAAATGACATAAGAGGTGAAGTGGGTCAACGAAGCTTCCTACATCCATTATGAAATTCTCTTACTATATGATTCTCTTGCGGCTACAAGAAATTACAAGAGAATAATAAGAAAAGTTGATCCATCTAAGACTAATGAAGCTACTAATCTCAAGTAGCAGCTATAGAGATTTGAGTAGTGAATTAAGGGTTCTAATCTTCTAGGTTCCTTCTATTGGGGCCCAATCAACTTAAGTCCCCTCCATCGGGTGCTCAACCAAACCAATTCCCCTTCATCGGAGTCCCAACCTAAGTTCCCTTCACCAGGGGCCCAACCAACCTTTTGGAAGTAGCCATGCATGGGGTTCTTATAGCAATTGAACTAATGCTTGGACGACTAAGATAGTGCAACAAAACAAGCATGAAGCATGCCTGACCATTATTCACCTTGGTTTTGAGATTAAGTCTTTTTCTTATCTTCCTCTTGTGTCTTCTAACGGTGGCCGGCCTCTATATTTTGATTTTGATGATGAACGTGTAGAATGAATGCGGATTAAGGTTTTGTGTATTAGAATGTGTCTTTTCCTATTTTGCTCCTTATTTATTTCATTCCAATTTATTTTGGTTTATTTATTAACAAGGCACGACTACCTGTTAGCTTACAAAAATCTCAATCCCCTAATCATTACATTATTTTATTTCATTTAGCTAATTAAATATCCTAAATAATGTTACTAAATATTAGGGTCATTACAGAATCCTCTCCTTAAAGAATTTTGTCCTCGAAATTAGGATAAGATATTCAACAAATCAATCAGAAAGGTAAAACATACCATCCAACAAATTAGGATAAACGTCTCTAATCATGCTCTCAGTCTCCTAAGTACAGTTTCTCTAATTGTCGCTCCATTGGACTTTAACTGATTTGATTGTCTTGTTCCTTAGCTTCTTCTCATCTCTGCGACAAAGCGAACTAGCTTTCTAACTATAGTCAAATTTGGCTCTACTACTGAGTCCTCCAAGCAAGTCGGTGCTATAGTAGTCTTAGGATCTTTAATATACTTTCTCAAATGAGAAAGATGAAAAATATTATGGACTCCTGCCAAACTATTTGGTAACTCTACTCTATACGAGTTTCCTGATCCTCTCTATAATAGGAAATAGGCGTACGAATCTTGGTGCCAATTTTCCTAATTTTCCGAATCGAATTACACCCTTCATCGGTGATACCTTTATGAAAACATGATTTATTAATCAGATTTATAAGTCTTTCCATCTTCTATCTACATAACTCTTCTGCCTAGACTGATCTTCTTCTATTCTAGCTCGAATCAACTCAATCTTTTCTGCAGCTTCTCTAACTAAATTCGAACCAAGAACCAACCTATCCCCAGTCTCTAACCAACAAATTAGAGATTTGCATGGCATTCTATACAAAGCTTTAAAAGGTGCCATCCCTATACTAGCCTGATAATAGTTGTTATACAAAAACTGGATTAAGTATAGATGATCTTCCCATGATCCTATAAAGTCTAGCACACAAGCTTGTAAGAAATCTTTTAAGATTTTGTTAACTCTTTCCATTTTTCCATCAGTCTGTGGATGGTAAGCGGTACTTAACTTAAGCTTGATACCTAAAGTATCTTGTAGACTTTTCCAGGACCCACTAGTGAACAAGGAACTCTATCACTTACTATGCTACTAGGATTCGATAAAGTCTAATTATATTCCTCATAAACAACTTAGCTAAAACATGCGTTGTATTAGTTGACTTAACTAGAATGAAATGGGCACTCTTGGTTAACCTATCCACTATAACCCATATACTTTCGTTTTCCATATTTGACCTCAGCAACCCGTCTATAAAATCCATCGAGATAGAATCCCATTTCCATACTGGAATATCTAATGGCTGAAGTAACCCACTTGGCTTCTGATGTTTGACCTTTACATATTGACAGTTAAAACATTGCTTTACCTATAAGCCTACATCAAAAGAAAATTATCTTCATATCTTGATACATCTTAGTTCCTCTCGAATGAATAGTGCACTTTGAAGGATACCATTCCTCAAGAACTTCCTTCCTAATGCTTCCTACATTCGGAAAACACAATCTCCCTTTCTTTCTCAACCACCCATTTTGGTTTAGACTAAAATCCTTCAGTCATCGCTCTCCCTTCCATTCCTTAACTACCTGATCCATTCAACTAATACTGGATCCTCCACCTATTTAGAAGCAATCCTTTCAATTATATCTAGTCATATTTCTTAACAAGACAACATGAAAGTTTCCTTACTAGACTCAGCTTCGGACTCCACGGCACTCTGCAAGTAATCAATGCTTCCAAATCCTTCCACTCAGTTATCATCGCTAACACTGCATTTTGATGCTTTCTGCTCAATGCACATCCCTGGTGTATACTCAATTCGAAAATAATAAGCGGCTAAAAACTCTGACCACCCCGACTGTCTCATATTCAGTTCTTTCTGAGAGAATAAATACTTCAACAACTTATGATCCGTATACATCTTGAATCTCTTTCCCAATAGGTAATGTCTCCACACCTTCAATGCAAAAATTACCATAGATAATTCCTAATCATGCATTGGATATCTAACCTCATGTGATCTATTCTATCGAGAAGCATAGGCAATCACTTTACCTCTCTGCATTAAAATAGCTCCTAATCCAGTTCCACATGCATCTGTATATACCACTAAATCCTGATTCTTATCTGAATCAGCTAACACATGTGCATTAGTCTATAAGCGTTTCAGCTTTTGAATGCCTCCTCACACTTATCAGTCCAAACGAACTTTACATCTTTTCGCGTTAGCTTGGTCATTGGTGCCGCTATCAGTAAAAAATCCTTTATGAATCTTCGATAATAAACAACTAATCCAAGAAAACTCTTTATCTCAGTCACTGTCTCGGGTCTTTTCCAATTATTTACCGCTTCAAGCTTAGTCGGATCTACAGACAACCCTTTCTTTGAGAATACATGACCAAGAAACTTCACTTCTTTCTTTCATAAATGACACTTCAAAAACATCGCCTTCAACTGATGCTGCCTTAGTGTCTCAAGCACCATTCTAAGATGAACTTCATGCTCCCTTTCATCCTTAGAGTATATCAAAATAACATCTATGAATACCAATACAAACCTATCCAAGTGCCTTTAGAAGATTCAGTTCATCAAATCCACAAAGAATGCTAGCGCATTAGTTAGTCAAAATGGCATCACTAAACATTCGTACGATCCATATCTAGTTCTAAATGCTGTCAAAGGAATACTAACCTCTGATACTCTAAGCTGATGAAAACCTGTCGCAAATCCAACTGAGAAAATACCTTGTCTCCATTCAACTAATCGAACAGATCGTCAATTTTAGGCAAATGATATTATTTCTTTATCATCTTCTCATTCAACTTACGATAATCGATACATAACCTTAATGATCCATCCGGTTTCTTGGAAACACCACAGCTGCTCCCCAAGGTTAACTACTTGGCCTAATAAAATTCTTGCCTTCCAAGTCCATCAACTGCACCTTAAACTCCCTCATCTCGGTAGGTGTCATCTTGCTTGGTGGTTTACTTACCGGTCTGCTCCTAGTACCAAATCTATCCAAAATTCAATAGCTCGTTTTGGTGGTAATCCTACTATAGGTTCAAGGCATCCGTGAATTATCTAATCACAAAAACTCGATTAAACTCGTCTTCTACCTCCACAACACTCAATAAAGCATTCACCTCACAACTAGGGTTTTCTATGGTATATACAATCCGATCACTACAGTTAGGGTGTCCAAGTGATATTTTTCTATCATGGAAAAATATTCTAGCATCATACATACTTAACCTATCCATAACCAAAACAATTCTGAACCCTACGAAGTCAAACACATGCAAACTAAAAATAATAGTGTGACTTAACAAATCAAACTCTTGGTGGTTACATTTCATACCAAGTGTCTTATACACTCCTATCGGATTTGCGACCCTTAAGGAAGCAACTAAGTAGGTTAAGCTTATCTACCAAACGATGGGATATTAAAAAATGTGATGCACCAATATCAAATAGAATGCTAACTGACATAACATGAATCAGAAATGTACCTCCCAATACAACCTTTCCTTTTTCCTCTGCTGTTGGCCTCGAGGTAGTTGGCTCTAATGCAAACACCTTTCCTTTGCCATCCTTAGCTAGCTCCTTGCACTAGTTCTTATTATGTCCAATCTGATCACAGTTGAAGCATTTGATATTCTTCTTCACAATCACCTTCTTTCTGTCACTCAAGTAACATTCATTAGCAAAATGCTCTTTCTTATCACACTTAAAGCATACAACCTCCGACTTTTCCTTCTTTGCAGCTCCACCCTTCTGAGCTCCTTTCTTATGGAAAAACTTTCTTTTTTGACTCTACCCCACCTAGACTTCTGTTGCCTTATTTTTTCCAGAAAAGCAAGCATCCCTTCATGTCTTAATGCCATCTCAACAACAACATCACATGTATCCCTAATCTGCGATAATGTAGCCCTATCAATCTTAAGCTTCAACCCCCTGATGTACTTTTCATTTCTCTTAATATTGGTATCGACCATAGCATAGCCATCTTAGCTCCTCAAATCTCCTTGCATATTCCAGCACAGTCATATCCCCCTGCTCTAACTCTACGAACTTCCTGAGCAGAGTGGAATTCGCAATCTCAAACATAAACCTTTCCTCAAATCTCCTTTTAAACTCAACCATGTCATTGCCTCCTCATTAACTAAGACTGCAACGCTGTTTCACCAGTACAACGCCACTCCTTATAACTATCTAGAAGCAAGCCTTCTCTTCTGCTCATCATTGAGCCGTAAATATACAAAGATTCTCTCGCAATGCAGCAACCAGTTCTCTACTTCAATAGTATCCTCACAACCGATGAATGGATTTGCTTACGGCAGAGCATAATACTTACTAAGAATAGCATAGTTATTCACCACCGAAGCTTCCCGAACTCCTACTCTAGCATTTCCTCCAACTACTCCAGCGGCAACACCCACCTGCATCATGTTGACAAAGAACTGATACATTGCTCCCATTTCAACTTGCGGGACTCCAACACCCAAATTTCTAGCTTGTGCCTGACCTGGACTACTCCTGGTGTTTGGTCTGGCATTTCCATTTGTGGTGGTGCTTCCTCCTCCATGATCAACTCTTCCACTTCTAACATCCATATATGTATTCAAGCCTCATAAGATACAGAAGAATAGTGAAAGATAGGAGAAATGAGATATAGTGTACACTTATATATAACTAAATGCAAGTACGTTACTGTAACGTCCCGCCTTTTCGCACGATTTAAACAGACACACGTGCCAATTCAAACCATACGGGAGGGCGGATTGTTATGGGGTAAATAAGAAAACAGAGAAGAAATAAAACAAAATAGAATCTCAAAGCGGAAGGATAAAATATAATAATAATATATACAGTTTATAAAACTGTTTACAAAACCTTTGATTCTTCTTTATACAATTAAATATCAGAGTTCACATACCAATAATATCAATGCAGCGGAATATAGGGTGAGTGTAGTGCAATACTATAAATAATTATAATACAAATCTTCGTCTTCGTCCTCCAGAGCTAAATCTTCAAATCCTGAAACGCTCGGACTGACCCGAGCGAATTTGAAAAGACAAAAACACTCGAGTCAGAACTAAAAGATCTTATGTGAGTTAAATTAACAGAAATAAATATGAGTACAGTAACTCAAGAGATGCTCGGGATTTACATCTCCTAAGGATCCGTTAAACTATTTACTATATAGTATATTGCGCTATTATAATAGTGTCTAATTATAAAATAAACTTACTTTTAAATAGCGTTAAGGGGTTACCCATATAGCCCTTAACACAGAATATATTCCCATAGTCTATACAGTACCGTAATCTCCTCCGTACTGGGCGTCGTCAGAGGGCACTCCATAGGTATGGTTCAAACCAAAATCGTATAAGGCTCCGTATGGTAGGTGACACGGCACAACTAGGCAATGCCAGGGTAGATATACCAATTGCTACTCGGGCTGGTGGTAACGCATAGCCGCAGCTACCGCCCACCTCGAACTAACACCCCCAAATCAAAGAAATCAATAGTGGCCACCGAAACAATCCAAAGTCAGAGTATAGTATCGAAGGAGTGCGTTCGATCAGAGGAATGACCTCATTGGCCCGAGAATCGCTCCTGTTTTAGCCACCTTATGCCAACTCATGGGAGTTGGGTCCATGTATTTACCTTACAGGAAACGTCGCCACCAACCTACTTCATTCTGGAATCTCCACCACGTACACGGTTAGTCAAAGTGGTTTTCGGTATCGACAGAGAGTGTGCCCATATCCGATCCCGGTCTCTTTAATAACCAGACGTTATTATAACACCACGGTCATTTAAAAATAGTTTATACTGTAAAACCAGAATAAAAATTTCCATTTCAAAACTATTAATACGATATCAATTTAAAGCCCAAAAACAATATGATATCCTTTTCTTAAATATAATTCTTTTCCAAAATCATACTGCTTTAAATTTTAAAATATCTGGAAACCAAATATTTGAGTTATACTTTCAAAGCATAATATTTCGAAATTCATAATTTTAAAACCATAACTTCTAAAACTTAAATGGTTCGGATATTCAATGGTATATATAATAAATGGTTTAACTTTAAGGTTACTTTGTAAGAAATTATTTCCAGGGCTTTACAAATATACTTCTTTATTTAAAGTCTAAACCAAATTTAAATATCACTTTCAAGTTCCAAAACCACTTAAATTTCTATTTATATATATATATATATATCCATTTGGAGTATTAATATTTCAAAACTAAAGTTGGAATTTATTCTTTCAACAAATTAAATGTTCTATTATTTAGTTTTGAATATTTACATAAAATCTATAAATAAAACTCAAATTTCTAGAAATTAAATATTTTCTTCAATTTAATTTATACTAAAATATTCCATTAAAGTAAATCTTGGAAAATCCATTTATAAATATCGTTACCAAACTTAAACATATAAGATAAATTACCAAATTCCATTTTCTCAAATTTTTATCATTTTATTCAACAGGTTTATACACAGCTTAAATTTAAAATTTTAACTTCATATGTGTATATATCGAAGAATAATATTTTATAATATATCAAAATTAAATTTTTATAAACCGTATCCCATCCAAACCATAGAAATCACTTTAAAATAATTTATATATAGACCACGGTGCCTGTATATAATTTTCTATCCTATGGTCAAGTGATACGGATATTTATCATTTCAATCCGCAATTTAAAAATAAAATTTGCGGTTGTATATCATTTCAAACCACAATCCCGAATGAAATGAAAAATGCATGATAACTTGCAGTTTAATGATCTAAAATAAAACATCCATTCATCAACATAATCCATCATCCAAATCACAATCATCATCCAATAATAATTCAATATCAATATATATCTGATAATATATATCAGGTAATAACTGGCGGTTATATTCAAAAATAAATTAAATCAACTATTAAACTAACAGTTTATATTTAGTAATAAATTTTATAACTGTTTACTAGCAGTTGCTATGCAAATAAATAAATTCTAACTGTCAATTATTATGCAATAAATAAAATAAATTAACAGTTAAATTAAATAACGCGATTTAGCAAATATGATGAACAAAACATGCCAAACAGTTATAAATAAATTTCTACTCATATCTAAAATAAATTTAACAAACATAAAAACTTTTAGAAGTTGTGAGTGGGTTAAAACACTCACGTTTTGAATTTAAATCGAATTTAAATTCGATTTAAACCCAAAAATTACACAGTCTCCAAATCCAACCAAACCAGCGTCAACAGATCCGAAATTTAAATATGAACCTAACAAAAAAAATCTTGCGTAAATCGGATATCGTATGAAATAATTATCATCGTCTAACGATTGTAAAATTGAAATTAAAATAAATAAAACAAAACAAAAACCTCTCAGCCACGTCACCAAGATACTTGCTCACGGCTACAGCACCCCTCTTTCTCAAACCCTACAGGCGCGCAACTCCCTCTGACAACCGAACGAACTGAAGACCCAGTGCCTAAAACGCGAACGTACGACCGGACCTATGACCGCCTGAGACCACCCAACACGAGCCGCCTCCCATCTCCACCTCGCGACCCCATCGGCCACGCCTCAGGCCCCAAAACGCCGCAGCCGCCTATTGAAAACGAAACCCTAATCAAGATTTTTCGACGATCTGAACGTTGAACCTTCGATAAATCTGCATGGATGCGCTCAGCTCGAGGATCTCTACAAAACCCAGAAGGGAAATTTCGATCCGACGAAGTTCGACGCGACGTTGATGAACGGCCCAAACTGATTTGTCCTGATCTGAACATACCGGAACTCAAATCGAAAAACGGATATCACCATTGAATTACGCTCATCGAGAGCATTGACATACATTTTTTTGGAATTTTTGTGGAGAGTTTGAATTTTGACTTTTGATTTTGAACTGTAGATAGATCTAGGTTTTGCAACCATTGAGGAAGAGAAAGAGATGAAGAAAATGAATGTACAGACAAATGATAGAAGATGGAGGCTTGGGTTTATCACAGCATATATATATAGACAAATTGTAGAAGGCTAGGTGGACACGAATTACGAACGTGCTAAGCGGTAGTTGGCCCAAAAAGCCCGTTCTGACCCCGGAACGAAATTTATTAAACCCATATATCCAAATAGGTATTTTAAAATATTCTGAACGCAATGGAAAAGGTTTCACGTTCAAATTCGACCGTATGAAGAAGTTATGCTGAAAACAAAATTTCCAAATTGATTTCAAATTGATTTTAATTAAATCGATTTCAAGGCATCTCGCGTTCGTACGATCAAACGAAAAGTCCGATCGATACGAAACTTGAAACCCTACAATAATTCACTGATTCGGATCCGATGAAACTGGTTTCATCGAAATCCGAGTCCGTGACAAAAATGGCTATTTTTATATTAATTAAATAAATAAAAATTTAGTCAATTAAATCAAATTTCCCATTTCTTTTTGATAATTGACGATTCTTATTATTATAAAATTTTCAATCACCTATACTAATTTAAAAAAAATTTAACTTGTCGAATTTAAAATTTTAGAAATCCCCATATTTCATTAATTTCACCAAATTATAAATTAAATTTCCAAAATTTTAATTAAATTTACTTTCCATTATTATTGTCAAATAGAAGAATTTATCATTGGATTCATATTTCAATATGTAAATATTTCCAATTTCATCTAAACTTATATTTACATAATTCCTAAATATTAAATTTCAAATATCACTTCAATTAACGTTAACGTAATAATTATTTATTATTTATTGCAGTTGATTATCAGTTACAATTAATATACTAAATAGATGGTAAATCTTGAATACTGGTTATCCTTAACGTTTTATTTCTCATTTAATTGCAACAACGCCATTTCAAAAATTTAACTCATTTAAATAGACAACTCTTTATATTCTAAATCAATTGCAATGGTTTAAAAGTTGCTAAATATTGATTTCAGTAATCCCTTTAATTCGATTCAAAATCAGCAATTACCTATTAAATGCCCCAAAATTCCTATTAAATAAATCTAACAAATCTTTATCATCAATTAGATGAATTAAATATTGCAATCAAACTATTGCGTTAATAATTTCCGTTTCACTTTAAAGTATCTAAATTAGCCAATTACAATACTTATTACCCAAATAACTTCAATTTCTTCAAAATAATATTTACATAATTAATTTAAATATTGAATCCATTTAATTGCAATAAATTCAATTGATTGCAAATCAATTCCAAATAAATTTGATTTCTATCCAGTTACAACTTAATATCAAATCAGTTTTCACTTTACTAACAAAGTCATTATTACTTAGAATTTCATTACATTTTATATTTTCACATTTTCATTTTGGTTTCATTTCTTTTCCCACATAGTTTTAAAAATGGAATTTTCCTTGGTTACAACTTATTTGGATCCAACATTCTTCATTTACCAATTTATTCCACTTTAAATGCAGTAATTTTGGGGATAAATTGAATTTGATTCCAGATTAACATTGACAACTAATAAAATAAGTAAAGTACAATAATTATAGTCATTAACTCTATTTCACACGTCTACATTCAGTTACTATTAGAAAATCTTATTGCATTGGTTTTATACAATCGCCATTTACTTTACATTTCATTACTATTTAATATATATTTATTCATCAATCAAATCCGATATTTACTTTCTATCCTTCTATTTGATAAATAACCTAGTATACATTTTACATATATTCATTTCATTTCATTCATTTATGGGCATTGCATTGAAATTTATTTATTAACTAATATCAACGTTATTATCATTAATTTAAATTGGATTCCCAATTTTATTCAATACCCTGAACAAATAACATATATATTAATCAAATCCCTACATTTCTATTTCTCATATTCCATAAAATCAAATCATAACATTTAAATGATTTTATTAAATTGGAATCTCATTCAAGTCGTAATCTATTAACTGGAACTAATATGATTCCTTAATTTATTCCCATTTACCGTTTAAAATCTTTCATTGCATTAAAACCATTTAACATTTTCATAAATTTCTCATATTAAATTCCATATCCAGGTGAGAATCCTTTTCTACTTAATTCATTTGATTTCATTCTAAATTAAATTAGAAATCCTATTAAATTATCACATTTAAAATCATCGAATTTAACAGGTCGTTACACTCTCCCCCACTCAAAACTTTTCGTCCCCGAAAAGGAAAAAAAGAAGGGAAAAGAAAGAATAAAAAAAAACAGTACATCTTATTTCAAATATTAATTTATAAACAATAATTTGCGAAATTAATTTCCTTACATAAAATATACCCGTCTTATAATCATTATATCTTTATGTACTTAAATAAATAAAGTTTGGATAACATTTTCAAATAATCTCTAAGTGGTTTCAATCACTAATAATCAAATCAATCCAACAACCATCAATTCTAACAAATAGCACACACAACTAAACAAACAATCATTCAATCAAACAAGCAAATAGTTGTTCGGGTTCAAAACTTGAAATTGTACGGAATGAAAAATAACTATCAAGTGCATCATTTACTCAACAGTCATAGATAGAACAAAATAGATTATTTATTCATCCAACAACTTCAAATTTCCTTACCCGACCAATCGTAAATCAAACAATAACAATTCAAGCCAACCAATCAATTGACTCATTATAAATTTTTATTTCAAACATTAGCTGTTTGATCTTTTCATTCATATAACAGTTTAGCTTTTATTTTCATTTATTTCTTTAAATTTTATTTAGAATAACTTCAACCCTTTTTCTTAGGTTTACCATAACACATAAATTATCCCTTTATAATTTTCATTTATTTCTAACAACTTTTAATTTTATTTACTCATCAGTGGTTGTTTCCTTTATTTTTACTTATTACTTACAATTATTCATTTTTATTTATTCAGGTCATGTAAGTTTCTTTTGTTTGTATTATATTTAATACACTTCTCAATTTAAATCATTTATTCTATGCTTACATTTATAATAAATTTAATTATAGCAACCCTTTTTTTTATTACATTTAAATTCTTAACCTTATAACCTCCATTCTTATAAATAAAGGATTTGATTAATTTATTACTTAGGGTTTGCATTCATTTATTTATATTACCCACATTCTATCATACTTAAGTTAATAGCCCTACACATCAATCCTTATTTATTAAAGAATTTCATTTTATTTACTTAAGTTTAAAATCACCTATTTATAATTATGGTAATCACCTATTTATAATTAAGTTAATAGCCCTACACAAAACAGGCATTTTACAACGGGCAATGCCCGTTGTAATATGCATTTCGCAACGGGCATGCGCCCGTTGTATTAGGCCTAGTTGTAATAGGTCGACCATATTTTACAACGGGCAATGCCCGTTGTAATACATATTTTTACAACGGGCAATGCCCGTTGTAATACATATTTTTACAACGGGCAATGCCCGTTGTAATACATGATATTGCAACGGTTTCTGACCGTTGCAAAATGAATGCAAATTTTAAAAAAAAATTACAGCACAGATTTTGAATTCAAATGAATATTTTATTCAAACAAATATTTATTACAATTTTTAAATAGTACAAATTCAAACTCTCACTATTCACTATACAATTTTGATACAAATTTCATTACATCACTATTTTACATTCAGAACCTCACTACATATCACTCACACTCGTATTGTTATCTTCAACTTCTTTCCAGTTAGAATCCAGCATCTGAGCAATCTGCAAAAATATTTACTAACGCAGTAAAATTGAAAAAGAAATATTTTTGCAATATAAAATAAAATGTGAATTTTTTGAAAAGAATATTTGCCTCAGTTATTTGGGTTGTTCGTCATCATTTAAATTTGAATTTTGAATTCATCATACACGAACAACTTGTGACATACACAGTGTATCACTGTATATGCCACAAGGCCGTGCACACCGATATACACTTGATAATGCTACAGGGACAAGTGAGCACAGGTCAAACCCAAATGCAAAGCCGGGTTCAACTCACATGCAATATATTTAAAATCACGACACGAGCACAAGGTCAAACCCGAGTTTTGTTGAATATGCGCTTTGCAATATAAAATGAAACATGATTTTGAAAACATTGTTTGTCTCAGTTATTTGGGTTATTCGTCATTGATTGTATCTATGCATATCAGCATTTTATCAGGGACAGGTTGTACATAAGTGGCTGCAGTACACACGTATACATTTGTACACGTGTGCACTGCCCCGCCAACTCGTGTGCACAAATCAAACAAAAGCACTGCTAACAATTCAGCACAGTGTCAAACCCAAATAACAAACTGGATTCAACACAATGCAACATGACCGAGCATTGATCAAATCCAGAAACATGATCAACTCAGCAATGAATTTAACCATGAGAGAATGCAAACTACCAACTGTATGCTGGAGTACAAAGAAGATAGTGGCAACATCAAAATAAAAAAAAAAAATCAGCTGCAACATGAAGAAAGTCATATGTGCAAAGGTCAGACCAAACATGAAGGCTACATGAAGTGTGCAAGTTCAACCTCTTCATTAAAACAACCAAACCAACATAATACTGTTCAATATCCAAGACTCAAGAATGCATCACCATGACACAGTTCCAAACTATATAGAGCTGTCACAACCAAGAACTCAACGAACCAGACACAACAATGCACAAGTGAAGAAACAAATGACAGTGATTCCAACTACTCACAACAATGCGTAGTGACAGTGAGCACAACAACAACAAAGCTACTACAGGAATGCGTCCAGTGACATGCTACAAAATATACAGAAGACTCGAAGATAACTGCAGTATAACTGCAAGTGCAAATGACCAGAACACAATGCCACAATGCAAGTAAATCATGCAAGCTATCTCGACTCAACTCAATTCAAGCTGCATGCCAGAGGTGCACACGACCACAAATACCAGTGATACGAGTGCATCAGTGAATAATACAACATAGTAAAGAAACAGTATGCACCAGTCCAGGCTACTACATAAAACAATACAATACTGAAGTGATGAAGTGCATATAAACAACTGCAACACACATGCACGACTTATGGCAGTGAAACTCAAGCAAGTCAGACCAACACTGCAACTCAAAATGAAACATGGCTGCAGTTACAAACTAGAATGAAAACTGCACTAATCCAGTTCCAATTTTTTTTCTGAATCAAGTGATACAAGGTCAGGGAAGCAACCAGGATGGAGCAGAGACAAGTAAGGCATAGCTACTGCACAGCAACATGAAATAAGACTACAGGTCTCAATAGAGTATGGTGATGCAGTCAACAAGGCAGAGGAATGTCACAAGCATAAAAGCATGAATACAGCAAAGTCAGAGACTACAACATCAAAGTGCAGAGCAACATGAACCAACTCCAAAATGTATCACTAACATATACTACAGGGATGAACACATGAGAATGGACAAGGCACAAATCAAGTCCAGCTACAAGTTGCAGACTCAAAGCATCGTGTGGACACAAATAAACACAATGCACATGCCAACAACAAGTCCAGCAAACATGACACCAAGCTACAAAACTCAATGGCAAATGAAGGCAACAGGAATAAAATATGACAATGCAAACTAATCAATGAGTAACACAGTGAACCAAGCAACAAGTTCATGTTTGAACTAACTCGAGTGCAACAAAGAAGCTATGGTACTATGAAAATGCATGGCAGTACCAAATGATAGAAGAGATGGTCAGAGAACACTATTTCAACAGTATGGCCAAAGTAAATCAACTGGTCAAAGCAAATGTCAGCAACGTGATGAACAAGGTTGAATAATTCACAAATCAGAAATCAAGTTGAGACAAATTGAAACAGTCAATGCCAAGTCGAACCAGCAAAATCAAACCGTGATAAGCAAGGCCAGAATGATTATAAGAGGTTACAATATCAAGTGCAAGTGCAGACGACAGCAACTCAAATCAACACAGGGAAGATACCAGTGAAACAAGTCCAGCAACATGAACAAATGGATGAAGTATGCAATTCGAAAGAATCAGTGCACAACTACATGCAGGTGAATACATGACTGAGAAACAAAATCAAGATCAACAGAACATGAAGCAGTTGAAGTCCAAGCACAAACCCAAGAATATATGCATACACACATACATATGTATGTATGCACATATATTGTAAACAGGTGAATGTGCAGTAGAAAACACAAGACAGTGGCAAGTACAAGTCAGTGCAGAAATCAAGCCGAAGTTAAAGATCAAAATCGTATTTTTAATTAAGTCAAAGAAAATTAATTTGGAAAGAAATCTCTGCATCAAATTTCTTGACTACATATGGTCAGTATTAATACAAATAAGGGCCGAGAAAACAAATATAGGAAGAAATCTTCGAATTAATTAATTCGAAAACAAATACGGAATGCAACAATAATTCACAGTGAAGTCGAAATCATGGAAGAACCAGAGAATTCGAATTGATGACAGTGCATCAAATACGCCTTTGAAAAAGTCAGAAATGAAAAAGGGAAAAGTTTTAATGCCGCGTTAATCAAGATGATCGAACGCTACAGAATAGAAGCCGTGCGCAACAGGTAACAAAAAATTGAGAATTAGGAAAATATTAAATTGATACGAAGGATTTCAAGTGTAACGAGTTCATATAAATTCAACCCGAAGGTATCATCATCGAATATGAGCTAAAATTCACAATCAAACTATCAATCACAAACCCAAGTTCATCATCGGCAAGCAGAGCAACAATCACATTCAAGCATTCAAGCAAAAAGGAAAGTTACATACCAAATTGAAGCCGAAGCCCTAATTTCACAATCGATCAACAGAGGAGCAAACAATCATAAGCGAAGCAGTGAGCAAGGGCAACAATCGAACATCAGAGAAGCAAGAGCATCAATCATCAGAACGAAGCCCTAATTCGAGAAAGAAGCCGAAGCCCTAATTCGACAAAGAGAGGCCGACATTTTTCACAAACAAAAGAAGGGGACGGTGAACTTCAAGTGGGCCGGCCTTGTTTATTTAAAAAGGGGTTTTAGTTATTTAGTTATTTAGGGTTTTAAAATATTACGGTAAAATACTGAATATTAAATGTAATTACTAATGCATTTGAAACTAAAAGGGGCATTAGTTTCTAAAAATTTTACAGTAAAATTTATATTTCTCCAATTCTGAATTATTTTAATATTTTGAAATTTTAAATATTTTATAAAATTTTAATCTCTTTATTTTATAATTTTATGAAAATTTCAAATTTTTGTTTATAAATTTTACAAATGTTTTTAAGTTTATTTTACAAAATTTCCAAATTTTAAATTATTTGAAATATTAAATATTCTAAGATTTCGGAAACTTTCTAAAATTTTAAGTTATCTTAAAATTTTACTCTTTAATTCTTGAATTTTATGAAAATTTCAAATGTATTTATGAATTTAGTTTAGAATTTTACTAATTTAATTATCTAATATTGAATATTAAATACTGAATATTAAATGTAATTACTAAATAATTGAATATTAATTATAATAATTAAATATTAAGTGTAATTAATAAATATATTACAACGGTCCTGAATGGACCGTTGTAATAGAGATCTATTACAACGGGCAGCAAATGCCCGTTGTAAAAAGGGGCATCTATTACAACGGTCCTGAATGGACCGTTGTAAAAAGAGTCTTGTATAGGGCATATATTACAACGTTCCTGAATGGACCGTTGTAATAGCTATCTATTACAACGGGCAGCAAATGCCCGTTGTAAAAGGGGGCATCTATTACAACGGTCCTGAATCGACCGTTGTAATAGCCTTCTATTACAACGGGCAGCAAATGCCCGTTGTAAAAAGGGCGTTGTAATAGGGCATTTTTGTTGTAATGATAAAATTTCAATTATAACTTAAGTTTATACCATTAAATTCTTATTTATAATAGCAATTCATTTAATACTTCATTATTTCCAAAACTTCTACTTGTGTAATATTTTATTCAAATTTCTTATTTAACATTTCAACTTTTCATATTTGGTAAGTTATTTATGTTAAAATTTTCAAATTTCTTTTTATAACTTTGCATTAATTCTCTTACCTAAATTAGAGGTTTCAATCTATTAATTACTTACCTTTTATTTCACTAAAATAATTTTAAACAATTAATTAATGGAAATTTAAGAATTAAATACCGGGTCAAATTTCAAATATTTTAAGAATAATAGATAAATAATTTCTTACAACTTATATATCTCCAATTATATTTAAAACAATTAAAATTTTAGATAATTTCAAAATAAATCTGCAGTAGAATTTACTACAGGGGCCTTTCCCCTTCGAAACTCGAAAATGAAAGTCGATGATGCGGCCGCCATCACCGAAATTATTTTCCAGCGACAGAGAGGAAAGTACAAAATTTATTTTCTCCAAAATCTTCTTTAAAACAATTCTTCCAAATTATACTAAATATTTATGTAAAAATATACTTATAAACCAAATCATTATATTTCATAAATCCTTTGAAAGCAGATTTTCAAAATCCCGGACTTCATTTCTAAAATCTCTAATTTGATTTATTTTAATTTCAACTTAGCTTCAATTATTATAAATATTTTTATTACCTAACACCAAATCTATAACAACCAAATATATATATCTTCATAAAATATTTTTATATATAGAAAATATAATAGGCAAAATTATTTCGTTCACCTATATTAAAAACAAACATTATGTCGGTCTGTCCTATTAAGTATTTAGAAATCCCTATTGATGACATAGCGTCCCATGCACCAACCAGAATTTATAAATACAAAACGGAACAGATTAACACAATATCAAAATCTTTTTATAACACTAACAAATACGCTCTCTCATATATATACACTCAGCGACTCCCATAGGGTATTACTACCCTATTAACAAAGAGTCAAACCCCACAAAGCTAAGGTTTATCGCTAAACCAAAGCTCTGATACCAACTGTAACGTCCCGCCTTTTCGCACGATTTAAACAGACACACGTGCAAATTCAAACCATATGGGAGGGCGAATTGTTATGGGGTAAATAAGAAAACAGAGAAGAAATAAAACAAAATAGAATCTCACAGCGGAAGGATAAAATATAATAATAATATATACAGTTTATAAAACTGTTTACAAAACCTTTGATTCTTCTTTATACAATTAAATATCAGAGTTCACATACCAATAATATCAATACAGCGGAATATAGGGTGAGTGTAGTGCAATACTATAAATAATTATAATACAAATCTTCGTCTTCGTCCTCCAGAGCTAAATCTTCAAATCCTGAAACGCTCGGACTGACCTGAGCGAATTTGAAAAGACAAAAACACTCGAGTCAGAACTAAAAGATCTTATGTGAGTTAAATTAACAGAAATAAATATGAGTACAGTAACTCAAGAGATGCTCAGGATTTACATCTCCTAAGGATCCATTAAACTATTTACTATATAGTATATTGCGCTATTATAATAGTGTCTAATTATAAAATAAACTTACTTTTAAATAGCGTTAAGGGGTTACCCATATAGCCCTTAACACAGAATATATTCCCATAGTCTATACAGTACCGTAATCTCCTCCGTACTGGGCGTCGTCAGAGGGCACTCCATAGGTATGGTACAAACCAAAATGTATAAGGCCCGGTATGGTAGGTGACACGGCACAACTAGGCAATGCCAGGGTAGATATACCAATTGCTACTCGGGCTGGTGGTAACGCATAGCCGCAGCTACCGCCCACCTCGAACTAACACCCCCAAATCAAAGAAATCAATAGTGGCCACCGAAACAATCCAAAGTCAGAGTATAGTATCAAAGGAGTGCGTTCGATCAGAGGAATGACCTCATTGGCCCGAGAATCGCTCCTGTTTTAGCCACCTTATGCCAACTCATGGGAGTTGGGTCCACGTATTTACCTTACAGGAAACGTTGCCACCAACCTACTTCATTCTGGAATCTCCACCGCGTACACGGTTAGTCAAAATGGTTTTCGGTATCGACAGAGAGTATGTCCATATCCGATCCCGGTCTCTTTAACAACCAGACGTTATTATAACACCGCGGTCATTTAAAATAGTTTATACTATAAAACCAGAATAAAAATTTCCATTTCAAAACTATTAATACGATATCAATTTAAAGCCCAAAAACAATATGATATCCTTTTCTCAAATATAATTCTTTTCCAAAATCATACTGCTTTAAATTTTAAAATATCCGGAAACCAAATATTTGAGTTATACTTTCAAAGCATAATATTTCGAAATTCATAATTTTAAAACAATAACTTCTAAAACTTAAATGGTTCGGATATTCAATGGTATATATAATAAATGGTTTAACTTTAAGGTTACTTTGTAAAGAAATTATTTCCAGGGCTTTACAAATATACTTCTTTATTTGAAGTCTAAATCAAATTTAAATATCACTTTCAAGTTCCAAAACCACTTCAATTTCTATTTATATATATATATCCATTTGGAGTATTAATATTTCAAAACTAAAGTTGGAATTTATTCTTTCAACAAATTAAATGTTCTATTATTTAGTTTTGAATATTTACATAAAATCTATAAATAAAACTCCAATTTCTAGAAATTAAATATTTCTTCAATTTAATTTATACTAAAATATTCCATTTAAGTAAATCTTGGAAAATCCATTTATAAATATCATTACCAAACTTAAACATATAAGATAAATTACCAAATTCCATTTTCTCAAATTTTTATCATTTTATTCAACAGGTTTATACACAGCTTAAATTTAAAATTTTAACTTCATATGTGTATATATCGAAGAATAATATTTTATAAAATATCAAAATTAAATTTTTATAAACCGTATCCCATCCAAACCATAGAAATCACTTTAAAATAATTTATATATAGACCACGGTGCCTGTATATAATTTTCTATCCTATGGTCAAGTGATACGGATATTTATCATTTCAATCCGCAATTTAAAAATAAAATTTGCGGTTGTATATCATTTCAAACCACAATCCCGAATGAAATGAAAAATGCATGGTAACTTGCAGTTTAATGATCTAAAATAAAACATCCATTCATCAACATCATCCATCATCCAAATCACAATCATCATCCAATAATAATTCAATATCAATATATATCTGATAATATATATCAGGTAATAACTGGCGGTTATATTCAAAAATAAATTAAATCAACTATTAAACTAACAGTTTATATTTAGTAATAAATTTTATAACTGTTTACTAGCAGTTCCTATGCAAATAAATAAATTCTAACTGTCAATTATTATGCAATAAATAAAATAAATTAACAGTTAAATTAAATAACGCGATTTAGCAAATATGATGAACAAAACATGCCAAACAGTTATAAATAAATTTCTACTCATATCTAAAATAAATTTAACAAACATAAAAACTTTTAGAAGTTGTGAGTGGGTTAAAACACTCACCTTTTGAATTTAAATCGAATTTAAATTCGATTTAAACCCAAAAATTGCACAGTCTTCAAATCCAACCAAACCAACGTCAACAGATCCGAAATTTAAATAAGAACCTAACAAAAAAAAATCTCGCGTAAATCGGATATCGTATGAAATAATTATCATCGTTTAACGATTGTAAAATTGAAATTAAAATAAATAAAACAAAACAAAAACCTCTCAGCCACGTCACCAAGATACTTGCTCACGGCTACAGTACCCCTCTTTCTCTAACCCTACAGGCGCGCAACTCCCTCTGACAACAGAACGAACTGAAGACCCAGTGCCTAAAACGCGAACGTACGGCTGGACCTATGACCGCCTGAGACCACCCAACACGAGCCGCCTCCCATCACCACCTCGCGACCCCATCGGCCACGCCTCAGGCCCCAAAACGCCGCAGCCGCCTATTGAAAACAAAACCCTAATCAAGATTTTCCGACGATCTGACAGTTGAACCTTCGATAAATCTGCATGGATGCGCTCAGCTCGAGGATCTCTACAAAACCCAGAAGGGAAATTTCGATCCGACGAAGTTCGACGCGACGTTGATGAACGGCCCAAACTGATTTGTCCTGATCTGAGCATACCGGAACTCAAATCGAAAAACGGATATCAACATTGAATTACGCTCATCGCGAGCATTGACATATATTTTTTTGGAATTTTTGTGGAGAGTTTGAATTTTGACTTTTGATTTTGAACTGTAGATAGATCTAGGTTTTGCAACCATTGAGGAAGAGAAAGAGATGAAGAAAATGAATGTACAGACAAATGATAGAAGATGGAGGCTAGGGTTTATCACAGCATATATATAGACAAATTGTAGAAGGCTAGGTGGACATGAATTACGAACGTGCTAAGCGGTAGTTGGCCCAAAAAGCCCGTTCTGACCCCGGAACGAAATTTATTAAACCCATATATCCAAATAGGTATTTTAAAATATTCTGAATGCAATGGAAAAGGTTTCACGTCCAAATTCGACCGTATGAAGAAGTTATGCTAAAAACAAAATTTCCAAATTGATTTCAAATTGATTTTAATTAAATCGATTTCAAGGCATTTCGCGTTCGTACGATTAAACGAAAAGTCCAATCAATACGAAACTTGAAACCCTATAATAATTCACTGATACGGATCCGATGAAACTGGTTTCATCGAAATCCGAGTCCGTGACAAAAATGGCTATTTTTATATTAATTAAATAAATAAAAATTTAGTCAATTAAATTAAATTTCCCATTTCTTTTTGATAATTGACGATTCTTATTATTATAAATTTTTCAATCACCTATACTAATTTAAACAAAATTTAACTTATCGAATTTAAAATTTTAGAAATCCCCAAATTTCATTAATTTCACCAAATTATAAATTAAATTTCCAAAATTTTAATTAAATTTACTTTCCATTATTATTGTCAAATAGAAGAATTTATCATTGGATTCATATTTCAATATGTAAATATTTCCAATTTCATCTGAACTTATATTTACATAATTCCTAAATATTAAATTTCAAATATCACTTCAATTAACGTTAACGTGATAATTATTTATTATTTATTGCAGTTGATTATTAGTTACAATTAATATATAGATGGTAAATCTTGAATACTGGTTATCCTTAACGTTTTATTTCTCATTTAATTGCAACAACGCCATTTCAAAAATTTAACTCAATTAAATAGACAACTCTTTATATTCTAAATCAATTGCAATGGTTTAAAAGTTGCTAAATATTGATTTCAGTAATCCCTTTAATTCGATTCAAAATCAGCAATTACCTATTAAATGCCCCAAAATTCCTATTAAATAAATCTAACAAATCTTTATCATCAATTAGATGAATTAAATATTGCAATCAAACTATTGCGTTAATAATTTCCGTTTCACTTTAAAGTATCTAAATTAGCCAATTACAATACTTATTACCCAAATAACTTCAATTTCTTCCAAATAATATTTACATAATTAATTTAAATATTGAATCCATTTAATTGCAATAAATTCAATTGATTGCAAATCAATTCCAAATAAATTTGATTTCTATCCAGTTACAACTTAATATCAAATCAGTTTTCACTTTACTAACAAAGTCATTATTACTTAGAATTTCATTACATTTTATATTTTCACATTTTCATTTTGGTTTCATTTCTTTTCCCACATAGTTTTAAAAATGGGATTTTCCTTGGTTACAACTTATTTGGATCCAACATTCTTAATTTACCAATTTATTCCACTTTAACTGCAGTAATTTTGGGGATAAATTGAATTTGATTCCAGATTAACATTGACAACTAATAAAATAAGTAAAGTACAATAATTATAGTCATTAACTCTATTTCACACGTCTACAGTCAGTTACTATTAGAAAATCTTATTGTATTTGTTTTATACAATCGCCATTTACTTTACATTTCATTACTATTTAATATATATTTATTCATCAATCAAATCCGATATTTACTTTCTATCCTTCTATTTGATAAATAACCTAGTATACATTTTACATATATTCATTTCATTTCATTCATTTATGGGCATTGCATGGAAATTTATTTATTAACTAATATCAACGTTATTATCATTAATTTAAATTGGATTCCCAATTTTATTCAATACCCTGAACAAATAACATATATATTAATCAAATCCCTACATTTCTATTTCTCATATTCCATAAAATCAAATCATAACATTTAAATGATTTTATTAAATTGGAATCTCATTCAAGTCGTAATCTATTAACTGGAACTAATATGATTCCTTAATTTATTCCCATTTACCGTTTAAAATCTTTCATTGCATTAAAACCATTTAACATTTTCATAAATTTCTCATATTAAATTCCATATCCAGGTGAGAATCCTTTTCTACTTAATTCATTTGGATTTCATTCTAAATTAAATTAGAAATCCTATTAAATTATCACATTTAAAATCATCGAATTTAACGGGTCGTTACAGTTACTATAGCGTTATCCCATACCCCGATCTTATCTCTAATTCCTTAATGTTTTAAAAATCATTTTAGTTTAAAGTTTTTCATAAACCTATGCTCTAATACCAAGTTGTAACATTACCTATCTGAAGGCTCGAAGCTAAATGCTACAGATGCTACAGTTATCCATAGTATTAACTTCTAGTGATCAAATATGGTAATGTTAATGGTATCCATAATATTGGAAGCACATGAATATGAAACATAATCATAGGTTTCAATAAACAGCATTTTTTGATTACATTTCATAGAACATATTTCATATCCAGATTAGATAATCCCAATATTTCCCAAGTTCAGATCAAATACAATATTACAAATTACGCCAAGAGAGACATATAAAGATGCCAAAACTTTGGTTGATCAGAGTACTAAATAGTCACATCTGACTTACTACAACACAGCGGAAATAAAAACATAACAACTCCTACATAGTTAACTTCATCCTCCTGCTCATTTTTGGAAGCTTTATTCGTCCACCTATTAAAACCTGTAAATCCTCAACCCCCTTCCTGCTTAAATAAATTCTGAGCACTCGAGAGTTTAAGGGGAAAAACATAAACTTCGAGTCAAACATAAAGCTTGGTGTGAATAATACAGTATATCTCAGTTATTTGATATTAAGCGAGACCATGCCGCTTAGCGGAACGGGTTTCCCCTCATTAATATCCTTTTAACACATATCTTTTGCAAACCAAAATACTGCAACCAAAACTAGTAAAATAATATTATCAATGTTATGAAAGCATATAAATAAGATAACAAATAGACTATCTGTTCGAACACTATAGTTTTTTTTGGCTAACTACCAACCTTTTGCTGACTCAGGCTTACCAGACAAAATAGACAAATAGACTAACTTCTGTTAGATACGCCTCTTCCGGACGAGTTATCCCTAACTTACTTCTTTAGGGTCAACTGTTCCTAATAATTTTGCAGGCTCATCAATAACCTATCTTTGTGTGGATATATATATATTCCTTTCTGTGTGTAACATCATTTTAGTCTTACCTGTGACAAAGCCCTACACACTGGAATTTTGGACTAAATTAGCTAGGGACTAATAGCTAATGTATAGGGCGCAATCTTATACTAATCACATCTGGTATTCTAATGTCTAAGTCATTTTGCTTAGGGCTAACTACTCATAATCTTCCTTGAAAACCTTTTCTTTCAAAATGATTTAATCCTTTAAATCATACTTTAAACAAGGAAAATATACTCTATGCTTTACTCATATCACCTTGTTATGTTTTATATATATACACACTTTACATAAAACTTTGTTGATGAAAACATTTAATCTTTGAAAGTAACCCTTTCGAATCCATTGAAAATACACCTTTCAATACAAGTAAAACCACTATGTTTTATAAACTTAGGCCGAAGGCCAAAACACGCCCTTTCGAAACCCTTCATAACAAACCTTTCGGAACCATTGAAAAACATCACCTTAGAATGCTTTGAAACCTTAGACATCCTATCTTTAAAATACTTAACATTGTCTTTCGAAAACATTAGAAACTTTCCTTTTAAACCTTTCGAAACCATTAGGGAACCACCCCTTCGAAACTTTCATTTAGACCTTTCGAAAGCAGTAAAATCCTTTATAAACATCAAACCTTTCGTAGGCATTTGGGTTCAAATAAACATGTGGAAACCTTTCGAAACCATTTAAAAAACCTTTCCTTTCAAAACCTTTCGGTTCTACCTTTAATAGAGAAAAAGGGTCAAAAAACAACTAAGTCAAAAGCACTCTTTTGAAAGCAATTCCTATGTAGAGAAGTGATGGTTTCGAAACCAACCCTTTGAAAGCATTAGAGAAGTGGCTAAGTTTTTAAAAACAAAGTTACCCTTTCGAAAAACATTTGCTTCGAAAGGTAAGAAACGGTAGCAATGGGTTTTAGCCCTTTCAAAAGTGTTTACTTTAAAACAAAAGGTGCAATCTCATTCAAAACCTTTCCTTTAGAACAATTTGACCCAGTCGGAAGCCAAACAAGTCGAAAGAAAAAGCAAAGTAGATGCATTTTCATTAAAAGCAAAGTAAAACTTCAACCCCTTCGGAACCCCTTGTTTTGACTGCATACCTTTCACCTAAGTCCAATTCGCTGCGCACCAAGCCTTTGATGCCATGTATATTAGTTTCAATGGTGATGAAGGCGGGAGTACGGGGTTGAAACATAGGTGCTGAAAGTGGCTAAACATGTAAAAAGTATGTTAAAGCTGATTTTTAATCTTTTAAAGTAATTCTTTTCAATTAACTTGCCTTGTTTGTAAAAACATGATTGGTTGCTAATTTTTTTCTAAAACTACTACCAAAATTTTCAGAAATAACAAATTAAATTATTTACAAAACCCCCTTCTCGTTTTATAAATATATATACATTTAAGTCCCATACCTTAAATAATTTTAAATGTTCATTAAAACACTTAGGAAAATTCTACAAAAAATCCTTATAATCATTTTTATTATGCTTTCTAACATATAAAATTTTCAGATCCAAGACATGCATAATTTAGTCGTAAATTATTTTAAATCTGATACTTGTTTTTCCTCACTAGAAAACTAATATAAAATCCACATTAATTCGAAAAATTATGAAAATCGAAACCCATCTCTAAAATATCATTTCGATCGAATTTTAAAATCGCAATGCATTTGGATGTCATTTATTAGGTTTTCACATAAAAAAAAATCCTAAAATCCTTACGAAATATCGTAAATCATCAACAAGCATATATATTTATCTCTAAACGTCAAACGTGGCAAAACCTTGCAAAATAATTTGGATTTTACCTAAAACCGAAAACAATTAGAAAACATGAGACATGGCCATTATTCAACTTATTTTTTATATTTGAGAATGGATTAATGTGGATTTAGCTTATTCGTTTTACTTATCTTCCTCTTGTGCTTCCAATAGTGGTCGGCCTCTATATTTTGATTTTGATAATGGATGTGTAAAAGGAACATGGCTTAAGGGTTTTGGGTATTAAAATGTGTCCTTTCCTATTTTTTCCCTTGTTTATTTCATTCTAATTCATTTTGGTTTATTTATTAACAAGGAATTACTGCCTCTTAGCTTACACAAATCTTAATCCCCTAACCATTACATTACTTAATTTAATTTAGCCAATTAAATATCCTAAATAATGTTACTAAAAATTAGGATCCTTACACCATTGATCTGGCAGAATGGACTTGATGATAGATAGTTGGCCAAAAAATGGAATGCACATTTGAGATAAAGTTCAATAGGAGAACTATACAAGGAGCATGTTCTACCATGCTTTGCATTAAATGCGCTTGTACTTGGAACATGCTTATAGAAAATGGAACATGCTCCTTGTCTGAAATAGGTACATCTGGCTATACCTCTTGTTACTTTTCTCCTGCATGTCTGGGTGGTAGGGTTTGCCGAGGTGGTCAGCCGAGACCATAAGTAGGATAGGGAACTGGCAAGAGAAGAGGGCGCGTCAAGCCGGGTGCAATAAGACGGAGTGTAGGTTATAGGTGGCAGTATTAAAGCTGGATCGATGATGTGACACCTTTGAGATAGTGTCAAGCTATGTCTATTAAGAGATAACTAAAGGATAGTTGCTTAAGCAAGTGAGCTGGCCTAGAGTCCGATTGCAAGTGAGAAAGAGAAAGAGAGAGTCGGTCAACTAATGAGAGATGGGTCGAGCTAGGCTTGCGCCTTGTCTTGACGAATGAGCTAGTCGTTGGGGTTGCTGAGTAGGGAGGCTTGGCCAGTAGAAGCTTGACGTGATATTAAGCACAGATTGAATTCATGTTGTCGTCATACACACGAAACTAGTCATTCTGCCCCTAGCCGTGGTTGGCTTGCAAGCTGACCTGGTCCCAGTTAGCCTGGATCGGATTGAGCCAGACTAGTATACCTTGATTATTCCGGCTTCTTACTTATGAAAAAATTGAGTAATAACAACCAACTACACCGATGCGTGTAAAGTGCAAGTTTAGCATATAGGTGATGTACGTAGCTAATATGACCGTATACAGATGTTGGAATTTATAATGCAATAGACCTATTTATCCCTTTAAAAATGCCTTTTTTGTGCATAATTTTTTTGAAATTATATAAATTACTAAAATATATGTGTTTCTATATATAGTTTACTTATATTTACCTATTTATAATATGTTATAAACTTATTTTAACCAATCAGTAATTTATATCCAAAATGACAATCAATTATGTTTAAGTAAGAAATTAACAAGGACAGGAAGTGGAGTTATATCCTTCCATTTATTCATCCTTTAGTGCTGGTACAAATCAATTTGAATACTTATACTCATCCTAATTTTGACTAATATTTTTTGAAATCTAAAACCAACAATTTCAAATCTAGTTTCAATTTATGAAAGGTTAAAATTAAATTGAAGATTCTACACGAAATCCTATTTTTTAAACTTTGACATGAAACAAAACAAAACACCTACCCTATAAAAAACCTACAGTTAATTAGTTAGGCTCTGGATTAGGGCCAATAATTCCTCCAACTTAGGATCAAAAAGCAGAGGAGATTCCCTCTGAAGTAGATAATTCCTCGCATACTGATTTGACCGAACAATCTGATGGAAATCTATCGAAGGAGGAGGAGGTTTTGCCTGAATCTCTAGAAGAAATTCATAAGTTGAATATACACTTGCAATCATCATCAGAAGAGAAAGATGAAGAGAAAGAAAGCATTAGTGTCTACAAAGAAGTAAGTGTGTATTATGATAAACAATTCACATCAAAAAAATAAAGCATTGATAAATCAGTAATGATAGGTTCTGCTCCTATGAAAAGGAGCAAATCTATCAAACATTAATGTCAGTCATATGCTATAACGTGCGAGGTTTAAACGATGACAAACATCAGCTAGACCTCTGCAATATTAAGGCCATGTTTAGGCCTTCTATCTTAGCCATGTTAGAAAATAAATTTACTTAAGAGAATATTGAAATGTTTAAAATTCACATGGAGGATCATTGAAATTCTATTCATACTAGTACTAGTCAAGTTAAGGGAAGAATTTTGATTCTCTGGCGAAATAGTACTTGGGCTAGTACACTTGTTAACAAGGATAATCAACAAATTTTGATGCATTTAAAAATATAGGTAGGTTGGATATAATTATCACCTTTGAATATGCTAGAAATCTTGCTTCTAAAAGAACGAAAATAGGGAATCAACTTATAGCAAATTCCAAAATCATTATTCAATCTTGGTTGGTTACCGAGGACTTTAATGTAGCGTTAAGTACTGGTGAAAAGAAAGGAGGTCATACATTAAAGCTCTCCTAGGTTGTAGAATTCAACAATTATGTATTTACAAGTGGACTTGTAGAAGCATTCCATTTGGCCTGAAATACACATGGAGGAGTGATGAGGCTAAAAAGATAATTTGTAGATTGAAAAAAGCTTTGGGAAATGCATAAATATTTAACAAGATTCCTAATTTTTAAAATTACTATAATTCCTAGGTCTACCACTGATCATTGTCCCCTTCTTATTCATTATAATGATGATGCTATTAATGCAAGGGTCAAACCATTTAGATACGCTGATCACTGGAATCTAATAGAGGGTTATAATGAAGCAATAGATTTTAATCAGTTCACATTCCTTAAGGTACTCAAATGTATCAATATGTTATATTGGTTAAGATGCTAAAGAATAGATTGAAGGAGTGGAACTGAAAAAGACCAAAGCATGATGATGAGATAAAAAATATTTAAAGTCAATTAGAGGATATTCAATTATAATTGGATGACGACCCTCTTCATGAAGGACTTAATGATGATTTCTATTCTTTGCAAAGAAAGCTTACAGAGGAAATTAAAAAAACAAGCTATTGATCTTAAGAAAAAAGCTAAAGAAAAATGCCTATTACAAGAAGATGAATGCAGCATCATAATTATTTGCTTAATTGTCTCAATGAATAGGGTAATTCTTTTATAATATTAAAGAAATTGAGAACAAAGCAATTGTTTACTTTTCAGAACTATATAATGGGGACTACGATCTAAACTTACCAACTGCGTAGTGTAGAAGAAGAATTTTCAAGGATGGATGTGCCACATTAACAGCTTGGATTCTAGAAAGGGAACTGAAAAGAGCTACCATCTCCATTCACAGTGAATCTAGTCTAGGCCTCGATGGAATGAAGTAGCCTTCTTTAAAGTGAATTGGATACAAGTAAGAGATCATATATTAAAGGCTTATCAAGAAGTGTTTGATACTGGTGAGTTCATTCAAGAAATTAATCACACTTTTATCTCACTTATCCTTAAGTTTGAAAAACCAGAGAGAATAGAAGAGTATAGGCCTATTGCATGTTGTAATGTCACTTATAAACTTCTCAGTAAAATTATATGCGTAAGACTAAACAACATGCTTCCAGATTGATCTCCCAACGTCAAATGCTTTATTAATGGTGGATTTATATCAAAAAATTCACTTATGGTACATGATTTAATCAGAGATTTCAATAAAAATGGTGCAGACAAGTTATACTTAAAATTAGATTTGCATAAAGCTGATGACAAAGTAAATAGATAATTTATAGTTTATATGTTCAAATCTATGGGGGTTCCAGATAAACTCCTAAAGCTAATTGCTCACTGCCTCAATACTCCTACATCTATTCTTATTAATGGGATTCCCAAAGGCTCATTCAAAGAAATAAAGGGATTAGGCAGGGAGACCCTTTATCCCCTTATCTATTTGTTGTTACTATGGAGTGGTTCACCCTTCAGATGGAACTATCATATTTTCATAATGAGGTCATCCAGTCTATAATTTGCAACCTACTGTTTCTCATCTTATTTATACTGATGATCTCATTATTATGACTAAGGCCAGTCTAACTGCTAATGATAAAATCAGTGAAATATTTAAAGAACTAGAAAAGACAGCTGGATTGAAACTTAATGAGCTTAAAACTAAATGTTACTTTAATAATTTTTGTAAGCATAAACAAAACTTGTTAGGAAAAACCGATGTTACAAGGGGTTCGCTTCCTGTCAAATATTTGAGTATTCCTTTATTAAACAATACTATTACTGATACTAAATGTGGGAAATTGAAGGATAATATAAAGAGAAGTTACAGGGAGGGAGATCAAAATTTCTATCATTTTCGAGAAGGATTGAGTTAGTTCACACAGTTATTACTTCAAAAGTTAGATTTCGGTTGTAGACATTTCAAGTTACAAATAGTTCTATTGCATAAATTAATGCTGTATGTGCAAATTTCATTTGGAGGCGTGGATTTCGTAAAGTCAGTTACAAAGATCTTTGTAAACCAAAGAAGGAAGGAGGAGTGGGCCTCAAAAATTTATTTGAACTGAAGAAGGTGTATGGACTCAAATTGGCTTGGAAGATATTGGTTTCAGACAATCTATAAGCAAAATGGATGAGAGCCAGATATCTTAAAGACAACTTCTAGACCATTACAATTGATAATAATGCTTCAATTGAAAAACTATTTGAAACTTAGGAATGAGTTGAAATCTGTAACTGAGCGAAACATTGCTAATGGTGAAAACACTGATCTCAAGAAGGACCCATGGCTCAGTAATAAAACCTTTATAGATAGAATGGGATGGGAAGGGTTTTCTGCTTATGGAACCCCAGCTTGCAAGGTGAAGAATGAGATTGTAATAGATAGCTTCTTACAAGGAAATTCAAGGAACCCTTATATGTGGCGATAGAGTTGAGGACTCATGGGCTTGCAAAAGTATCGTAAATGGCCAATTTAAACACAACATTGCTTGGGAAGACACTAGGGGTAAGTACCCAATCATATCTTGGCACAAACTGATATCGAGCAGATCAAATAATCCTAAGATGACGCATAACCTCTACAAAGCTTTGATTAACAAACTGCCGACTAAAGACCATCTTCACAATTAGGGGATACTAGTAGACACGACATGTAACTTATGTAATATGGCGATAGAAACTCATGAACACCTTTTTTTTGATTTCCCTTTTAGTAAGAGAGTCTAGAGCATCCAAAAACTTAGATGTATTCAAACTGACAATGTTAGATCATTAAAGGAGGAGGTGAATTACCTGAATGAGCAGTGTTACATGTCGAAGTTGATGCAAGAATTAGTCAAAATTGTCCTCACGGCCTCCATATGATACATTTGGAGAGAATTAAATGACCAGGCTTTTAACAACAAAACAAAGGAAGTGTTAACTTTTACCACTCAAATTAATTGAGATATTAGTATCATAATTGATAGAACTTCAAGACGAAGACTTACCAGCTTAATGGTTCAAGAAGCACGAGCATTAAAGAGGATGAGTTGGATGGCAGCGAGCGGAAAAGATAGATCAAAGAATTGGGATCCCCTATAGCATGATTTTATGAACCATAAAGAAGGAATGTTTGAGTTAAAGTTCATCATTAACTTAAAGTTTGTCTTTATATGGCCACTTACCTTACTCGGGTCCGAGAAGTGTTGAATCAGTTCAACCACTATGATATCCATTGTATACCCTAAGAGAAAAATCAAAAAGCTGATTCTTTAGCGAAATTGGCCAGCACTGCCGAAGAACAACAAATGGGACTCATCCCTGTTAAGACACTTACCGATCCAAGTATCGATCAATTAGAGATAGACTATGTGCATGAGGCAAAGCCCAAGAAGGAGTCGCAGATGACTCCATTCAGAAATTATCTTGAGCATGGAACTTTACTAGAGCATAGAAGTGAGAAAAGACAGGTTCTTCGAAAAGCTTCCTGATTCATTATCCAAATGGAGTCATGTAGAAGAAGGGATATTCCGTTTCTTTACTCTGGTGTATATCCCATAGAGAGATCAAATGAGTGTTACATGTTGTTCATGAGGGGGGTGTGGCGACCACACCATAGGGTAACCCCTCGCTAGAAAGATACTTAGATAAGGATATTACTAGCCAATAGTGAACCAAGACGCATTAGATTATGCCAAGAAATGTGATAGGTGCTAGAAACATGTCAGAATCCTAAGAGCCCCACCTACTGAGATCACTTAGATGGTCAGTCAATAGCCATTTGCCACATGAGGCATCGATATAATAGGGTCTTTACCTTTAACCAAGGGTAGAGCAAAGTATGCCATCTTTGCAGTCGATTGCTTTACCGAATATGCGGAAGACAAGCCCCTTGCTATTATCACGATGAAGAAAGTAATCAACTTTGGCATGCGCAACATCATCTGTCATTTTGGCCTCCTACACACAATCGTAACTTATAATGGGAGCCAATTCGATAATGTCGAGTTGAAAGACATTTGTCAACGCTACCACATCCAGAAGAAGTTCTCATTAGTACTTCACCCTCAAGCAAATGGACAAGTCAAACCTGTCAACAATGTTATCAAGTCCATTCTAAGGAAACGACTGGAGAAGGCTGGAGGCAAGTAGGTCGATGAACTTCCCATGGCCCTATGGGCATATCGAACTACCTACAAGTCCACGACCGGCCACACTCCGTGCGCACTTTCCTACGGCTCTGAAGCTGTTATTCCAGTTGAACTAGAAGTAGCTTCTTACCGAGTGACCTATTATGATATAAAGAAAAATATCTTACTTGAAAAATCTTTGGATCTATTGGATGAGAAGCGTAAAGAGGCTGATTTGAGGGCAACCGCAAACTACAATCAAGTCGGCCGGTTATACAATGCCAAGGTCCGACCAAGAACCTTCGAAGTTGGCGATTTTATACTCAAGAGAATTTATCCGGTCCCTTAACACATGAAACCGACATGAGAAGGACCGTATGTCATTGAGCGGAGATTTGGAGATGGCACATTCAAACTATCAACCGTTGACGATCTTACTTTACCAAGAGCATGGAACAACGAGAGTCTCAGTCGCTATTACACATAACTTGCTTTTATTCCTTTAGTCTAGTTTTCCTTTGAAATTTGTTTATGCATTTTTTGAATTCAAACTTGTAATTAGGCAACTGACTTTGTCGTACTTTCTTATTTCAGCAATGCAATGCAGACTCATCAAGCTAGATACACAATTTATGGAATGCATCGTGCGATCGTCACGATGTACAAAGAGCTAAGTTCCATCTCAAGGTGGGACTTATTCAAATAGAGAGTGATTGTGATCTGACCGGTCACTCGCTAAGTGAAACCCCAAGCTTGGGTGTAAGCGGTAATAAAAAAAGATGGAAACATGACGATCTTCTAACAAACTCCAGCTCTCGGAGTGCGAGCTGGAGTACAAACTCCCAAATATGGGCTCGAAGAGGGAGGATCCGACCTCCCATGAATTTGCCCTCATTTAATTTAAGCTCGAAGAGGATGGACCTGTCTATCTACCACTTTGCTAGCCAACTCAGAGTGGATGTGATCCGACCATCCACAACCCTGATCAACCTTTCGTACCTAGAGTGTTAACGAGATCCTAATACTTAAACAGATGTGATTGACCGTCTGTCGACTGACTCCAGATTCCCAGAGTGCGAACTAGAGTATAGACATTAACAGGTGTGATGGACCACCCACTAACCTGTGCAGTTAAAGCGCTTCGCAGATTCAATGTGGCGGAGGTGAAAAAAGTCATAGCAGGGATACAACGAGGATATAAAAGGATATAGTGGATGACTCTAAAATAGCATATAAAACTCATACTTAATGTTTTTACAAATATATAAATGGTAATTAAATGAAAAATTAGCATTCAAATAAATTATAACTAAAACATAAATAATTTTAAAAAAATGCGAATATACTGTAAATAAACATAAAACTATTATATTACATAATTGAATTAGTAGAATATTAGAATATTTTCATTTCTGAAAATATATTAAAAATTCAACTAAATAAATTAATTTCATAATTTTCATATGTATAAATGTCATTTTTCAATTCATTTTTTTAGAGAAGTTATAGCGGAAATAGCGGAATATAGCGGGAATAACGGGAAATAGCAGGGCTTAAAGTGGAAAGGCTATAGTTTAGGCTATATGGAAAAATCGTAGCAGTAGAAATCCGCAATGAGATATAACTGGGTTATAGCGAGGTAATAGCACGACATTAACTACACAACCACCAACTCTAGTCCCGAGAGTGCAGGCTAGAGTATAAGTACCAAATGGGTGTGACTGACCACCCATCGAATAACTCTAGTCCGGGGAGCGCAGACTGGAGTATAAATGCTAAACAGATGTGACTGGCCGCCCGTAAAATAACTTAAGTCCCTAGAGTGCGGATATAATTCTAAGTATTAAATGGGTGTTACTGACCTTCTGTAAAATAACTTAAATCCCCAGAGCATGGATATGACTTCAAACATTAAGTAGGCATGACCGACCACCGACATGTAAGTTTAATTCCTAGAGCGTGGATGCGAGTACCAACAAATGAGCAAGTGTGATCTGACCACTCAAACTCATTTTACTTTAACTTTGTTCTGACTAAGTAAAATTAAAGGCGGTGAAGGTGGAAAACGACTGCTGACTGACCACTTCAATTCTCCCTAGAACTGGGGGCATAACTCAAGTACTAGCCACTAGCCGAAACGGCGCAATGGTGGGACTCTACTCGATATCTAGTTATCACTCGAAGCCATGACTTCGAGACATAACGACCGAACTCAAGTTGGACTCAGAGACTAAAAGCCTCATAAGTACATAAAATGGAAATGCGAGTGCTTAAATACTTAAACAAATAAACACAGAGTTATGCTGGAAAAAATATAATGAAGTTTTGTTTCCAGTATTCATTGAAAAAGATAAGTACAAAAACTTATTTAAAGAATTCCTACAAGCAGGGGCCGAACCCGCATCTATACACCGCCCACAAAAGCAAAAGGAGATCCTATTCTAAGCTATCTACAAAAAGAAGGAGAAAAAGTGCATGTCTACGCCTTTTAATTTTTATCCTTCTTGCTCTTCTTCGGTGTAGACCCGCTCGAACCATGCTCAGCTGCCTCTTCGAGCCTTTACCTCCCCGGCCTACTTTAGCTGGTTTGTCTTCAGCCGGGGCCATTGGAGTAGTCTCCTTCTTAGAACTTACGGGGATCGAAATACCCTCGTGTGTAGAACTAGAGGAATGGTTGAATGCTCAATGCTGGAAGAATGAGCCGCACTGGTATCGACGATGGTGCCATCCGAAGAAACAATAAGCATAATGACTAGCCGGGACCCACCATGCCACCACCAACACAACTAGCTTGCTTGGCTTGCTCTATCTCGGCTTTAATTTCCGCCATTATCTCCTTAGCCCGATCTGCATGAATTCCCATTTGGATGCTACTAGTCGGGCTCGAGGAACTTATAATCATCACATCGTCATCAACGACGAAAGGAATTTCGGTGATCGGATTGCTTTGATGGCCGAGGAGTGCTTCCATCATTTGTTCATAAAAAACTCAACTGCTTTGGTGCATCTCCCCAGCCGATGCGGCGACCGTTGTAGTTGTAGCTTCTGTCATTAGTGCCTCCTACTCATGGTGCATTTCTTAAGTCGTAGGAGGATTAAGTGATGAAGAATCTAAGGCTGAATGAAGAGAGTAGAAAATATTAGTAATGTCTTCTAACAGTGTTCCTACGTTTGAGAGAATATGAGTAGTGTTCAGAATACCTTCCTCGATTTGGCTCCCTAGTTGAGCCGACATGCCTTCCGGACCATGCTTAGTTATCGATGTGAGATGTGGTCTGTCAAGGTCATACACCGAAATGAGTAGAGAAGAAGTAGGCTCATATTGAGACATTGCAGGTGCTTCGGAACCTGCTTCATGATGCTTAACTCCGGATCCTTCTCCAACGTCCGGGTAGTTAGCAATGATCTTTTCCTCTTTGAGAGCAACGATAGTGCGGTAGAGGACTTTCGGCTGATCTCCGACAAGTATTTGATTTTCCAGTTCAAATTCATTGATGGTTGTAGTGTTACGAGTCACCTTCTCATCCTCCACCAAGTGGCTCCAGGCTCTGTACAACTGGAAGGGATAATCTTCACCGAGCCAGTTTAGATTGTAGTTTCTTAAGATGTTTGCATCGTATGCGACCATGAGACCTTCAAACTCATCCTCCATCCTAGCCTCCTACGCTTTAAGTTCACTCTCAATCTTGGCCTCGGCTTCTTGAGCCTTTAAGTTTGTCACATCCCTTTCATCCTTGAGTATCACTGCTTGCTCGTATGCCTCCTATGTAAATTTTTTGGCCTTATCTTTCTCCTTGATGGTCTCAGCAAATTTCGCCTTTAGCTTGTTAAGCTCTTTTAGCACAGCATCTCCCTCTGCCATGATTGTAGTATTGTCGCATTCTTTCCGTTGACTAATTTTCCTCATCGGCTCTCTTACAGGCCTTTATCTTCGATTTTCTTGAAGATTCGGCTTCGTTATTAAGCACTTTTGTTATCTAATTTTTATGAGAAAGATCGGTATCCATTTTCTCAATTATTTTGGCCTGCTCGAAAGCTACCGCCAAAGCCTTTTCCACAGTTTTCACCCACTGTCGGTATTAGCTATAAACATCATGCACATAATCCTGCACCAGTCTTTGTGCATTGTTGGAAATTCATTTCAAGTTTAGAGGGAAGTGGAATCCATCGAAGCAGATATTTGGGAAGTCTTGCTTTAACTTGGCAACCCGAATGGCTCTCTCTCTCCAGTGGGTTCAATAGCGGCCAGTTCCATAACGATAGGATCTTTTGCCTTAGTCCTACCATGTTATTTGCCAGACTTTGAAGTATGAGGAGGCACTATTTGGTGGGCAGAGCCGGAGGGTTTAATGAAACTTCAGGTGGAGGCGATTGCAACCATGAATGACGCCAACATTGATATGGGCTTTCCCTCTCCCTTTCGTAACGCTCATGCTTCTAGCTAGAGTGATGGAGTTTATGGTCACATACAGTTTCACGCTTATGAGACATGAAGTAAGTTTTAGAAGAATGGCGCAAAGAACGAAGACTGCTAGGCATAGACCACTGCCTCACCATTGTGTTTATAAAATGAAAAGAGAAGCATAATTAATTATCTCTTGAAACTACAAAACAAGTGATTAGAAGTTGTGTGATGCCATGAAATGTGTGTGCATGTGCAAACCTCCCAACCAACGGATTATGGTGGCCTTGCTCACACGTGTTGGCTCCCCTACATCTAAAGCACTTAAGCCTACAAAGGTTTGCGATGCGGACTGAAGTCCCTCCATCCAAAATCTTGGAATGAAGTCAAGTCATCGGGAATAGGGATATCCGCTAATCCTTTCAATGAAATCTTCATTTGTGGAGGAGAAGTCTCTCGACTTATAGCCGTAGTAGCAGGCAGAGATACTATGATAGTTCTACATCTCTGGGATTTGTGGGCGAGAGCCTTGCCTTTTATTTTTGACTCAGATGATCGAAGAATCTGCGAAGGCGCAACCATAGGCTTGTTCATAGGTCGCATGCTCTAGCCATCTTCTTGTTCAACTATTATGATTCCAGGAGCTTTTCTTCCTCCTTGCCTTATCGAAGCCATTATAGGAACTCCAACTAGCCCTTGATCTCCCTCTATCAGCCTCACAGCGATTAATTTTTCATCGGTAAGGACTTTATTGATTTCTTTGAGCTTGGACGGCACCGATTGGAGAATCCTTACTATCTCCTTAAATTGCGCTCCTTCGGGCCATAGAATCGAAGATGCAAAAGAAGCAAAGTATTAGATTCAGCATCAACTTGTATTATCTAGTTAATCGATAAAGAAATTGGGGCACTTACGTCTAACTAGCCACCGTTTGGCGAATCCTGGTGGATACCGAGCAAAGAACCACACGGTTTTAAAGTAGCTTAATTTACTCTAAACGCTTGCCACTACTTGGCAGTTTCTGACTGCTTCCAAGATGGTGAATGAAGAGTTGTCCCCTAACTTTTGAAATTAAATAGATATTTGATTTCCTCGACAGTCGACGGCCGGAAGATATGCTTTATTAAATAAGCAATTGAGAAGAGCGTATCCGTTCGGAAGCAACTGAGACGGAGCAATCTTCTAGAAGAACAACACTTCTTGAATAAATTGGTTGAATGGGGGCAACGTCCCGACTGTGCACATGAACCTATTGCAGGCGGTGTACCCTTCTATAGGATTGTAGGCTCTATCTTCTAGCCCTGACAATAAAACATCTTTTAGAGATAGACCATGTCTAACGCAGATCCTACCTAACATGTCTTCGGAAACTTTTGAACGAACAGAATCCTTCGGGTTTAGAACTAACACTGCACGCTCGTCCAGAGCAGGACTTGTTACATCAGCCATGAATTCTAGTATTTATATAATGGGAAGTAGAGAACTTTGAACTTCTTCCTGCCCTGAGCTTTTTGGATCAAGAGCTATTGAAATCGGCGAAAATCATCATTAAATGGTAATAAACCCATGTCCCCCTTGGTGTAAAGTGAGTGATCGTGTTGTGCAATATGATACGTTAAATTTTTAAAAGTTTGGAAGATGTTGAAATGACAGGACTTCAAGATTCAACCGGAGAGATCGTCATCGCTGACCATCACAACCGTGCCAGCCTGACTTCGGAGAACAATCCATGTTAGAGTTTGTAAGTTTTCCTAATTACGGTTCCATCGACGAACTTCAAAGGGTAGTCAAATATGCAGTTTAATGGTCAAGTCCAATTATGCAGGGCCAAAGCTTGTCGAGTTAAGAGTTCAAATGTGCAAGAGTTTTTTATCTATCAAAGTTCAACATGGATCGCTCCATAACCTTGGTCTCGTATCGATCTCCATCCAAGATTTTATACCAATCAACATCCAGAGCTTCGTATCGATCGCCAACTATGATTTTGTATCGATCGTTCTAGATCGATACGAACTCCCATCATTCCAGATCAAACGAAGCTACTTCGTCCATCCATCGTTTCCGGATCGATACGAGCTTATATATTCCAGATTGATACAAGGATACATCCACCATCCACCATCGATACGAGATCGAAACTAGGGATTCTTCTAATGACTATGTCGTATCCATCAATAGCTCTTCTTCTCCAAGCTACCACAATGAATACTTCATCGACCTTGCTCTAACCAGATTCTGGCATCAACGACACCAGAATCGGCCATGACAATGGATGGAAAAAAATCGAGCCTCAAGTCTCAATGTTTTGAAGTCGACTCAACAGTCAATTACCTAATTTAAATAGTTGGTTTAGAGACTAAAAGTTTGTTGCTTTGGAGATGAAGACTTTATGGTTCTCTTCTATTTCCAGTCAATAAGCAATAACATGTGAGAAAATTAGTCTCAGTACAAAAAGGTATTTATATAGTTTCACATCTAAGGAAGAAAACGCTTCATATCCCAGTAGCTAAAAACGACTGAAGAGGTTAGAAATTCTGTCGATACGAAGAGACTCAATCATATTCTTCAACTTAGAGTGGTTCAGATACTATCATTTTGTATCCATCAATGAACCATCATCTTCGTATTTATCGGTATGAATCTCATCGATACGAAAGACATAGCAGGGTCATACTTGTATAACTCAACTCCATCGATACGAAGTATCATTTTCGTATCCATCCATTCGAAGACCCTAAGACCTCATATCCATCGATACAAAGCATCTTTAAGGACTGTCTATTTCGTATCGATAACCATCGGTACGAAGCGTACGTTCCAGTATCTGAAATTGGTCTATGAGAAGATCGATATGAAGGAATGACTAAAAACAACCACCATTTGTTGTTACAACTCGAATTTCACGTCGATCTAGGAGAGGACCGATACGAAACTCGATCCAAACAGAAACAAGGAACTTGACGACAACCCATGAGTGTGCAAACATAAACAGGAGTTAGGTTAACATACGTGCATATGTGAGAAACTAACATTCGATTTTCAAAATTAACAAGAATTGAGTGCTTACCTGGTAACAATCAGGATAACGAACAACAAATTGCTAGCACTCAACCTTCAGTTTCAACAAAACACTACACAATCATTGGCAATCAACAGTGCAACATTTATAATACTGGAAATCAGTCAAAGGTTACATCTCTTGACAAAAAGACGACAACTATTCAATCTATCGAATAGAGATTTTTCGGAATGAAGAATGTAGCTTTTCAAAGCAGGTCATGTTCACACAAGATGTACTTTGGGGGGAAAATGTTATCCCACCTTTTGGTAAGGTCGTGACACTAGAGACTTAGCTAGAAACCAAGGACAATCCGTCCCAAAGATCGGTTATACACAGGTCCACTATGGATACTCGCAAATTTGGTCCGAGTCCGACTCGAGCTATAATTAGCATGGTAGGACAAACAAAGCAATGAAAAGCAACATTCCAAATTTCAATTTAATCAAAGTTCATATGCTCAAGTTATGGGTCGATCAAGTTTCATGAAAAACATGCTTACTTCATGTCCGTCGTATTCGTATCCATCGAGTCCACATCCTCTTCCTTCTTATCCATCAAGTGCTGACATCGATCTGGATCCATCTGATCAACTGCTGCCCACTTCGTATCGATCCATCCTTCTACGCATTTCGTATCGATCAACTACACAGGAATGTTACGGAGAAAGCCCGGTCAACCAAGAAAAGTGGCCCATTAGCATGAAAAGTGGATCTCCCTAGAATTGTCGCTCTACGTCATCAATACGCTTGGATCGATACGCATTGATCGATACGAAGCGATCGATATGCACACTTCATCCCACTTGCAAGCCAACCTTGGATCGATCATAACTCATAATCTACAAGTCCAAATGTTACCAAATTTTTGTAGAAGCTTGCTTACCACCTCAAGAAGCTCATGATCGATATCAACCCAAATGGACACTATTTTGATCGATACAAAGGAAACGGGGATCGATCCCAAATGATCCCTGATCGATATGGTGGGCCCACCCACGTGTGAGGAGTATTGCGAGTTCATGGGCAGATATTTTAGACCTACACCTATAAATAGCACCCCTACGCCTACAGAAAAAGGACTTTTGACTCCATTATGTCGTTACCATATCGCAAGTCCATTGTAACTCAAGTGTTAGAGTGGTGTACAGTTGTATTCAGTTATCAATCATCCATAAACAACAAAACATTCAAAGTAGACGTAGGCTACATTGTCGAACCACTATAATTTCTTGTCTCTTTCTATTTCTGCATGCTTTTATTGGTGAGATTGTTAGATTAGCCTCTTTTTCCAGTTAATTTCTTCATTCTAATCTCTTCAATCACATTCGAAGAGTGTTGTGCCCAATTTTGGTACAAACATAATCTGTTCCCCCATGCTAAGTGTGATCTAGTGCAGTGTATAATAGATACAAATAGTTAGAAATCAGAAGAACGAAATAAAATGACGAGACTTGGGAGTTTGACCAGAGAGACTATCATCACTGACCCTCTCAACTAACAAGAAGATTGGTCGATTATGAGAGCTTTGGGATCGACTATCAGCATATCGAAGTGTGAAGTTTGTCATTTAAGTTCATTTGCAAGTTTTCAGTCCATACTGAAAGTTCCAGGAATTTGATTGCTCAATCTCAAGTTCAACAGTGGATATGCGTATTATATTTTTCATCGTCATCATATGTCCAAGGTTAGTAAGGCAAACTAATGGTAATTGTTCAAATAAATCAGGTCGGATTAGTTCACAAGTTCAAGATGCCAATTTTTGAATCCATGCTGATCCCAAAGAGTGTACCGTTCCCTATCCTAAAGACCTTATACCGATCCCTCATTTCGATCAGGGATTACCGATCCATATTCTACGTGACCGAACCCTCAGCAAGACACCCTCAAATAATCTCTCTCCTCAAATAAGGCCAACTGTCCCCTACGGATAGGCCGACCCTTCTCCCATGGCATCACCACAGGGCCTTCACTCCTTAAACCTTCGATCCATTCAAATAAAATATATCCTACCGACCCCTCACCTAGCTTCTCTAAGACCAATCTCTCCCTTTCAAATCCAATACCGCCGATCCATGCTATGTGCTATTTTCATATGCCGACCTCTTCATACTCTCACTCCTGACCTTTCTTCCATCAAAACCCCTTATCGAAACCTCACCTTTCTTCTTCCTCTCCTCTCTCATCTCCTAACTCAATCTACCGAACACTTACCTAGCAATCGTTAATCCCTGCAAAATTGCTCGCTCTCGCGATCTCGAACACTTGCGAACTACTTAGAAACACAGGATGTCATCGTAAGATTAAAGGTGTATTTCAGAATCTTACCAATATGGATATTCGAATTAAAGTGAAGTTGAGTGTTTGGATATACGTGAGTTCAAAAGGAAGGCAAAGTAAATTTGTGAAAGGATGGAAGGTTAGGAGGATCGAGTGTGAGTAGAAGCGAATTTCTTCTTGAGTTCGTGAGTTAGAGCAAGGTTACGAAGCAAAAAACAAGGAAATGAAATAGGTGAAGGAGAAGGGAAGTAAGCACGCTGCTTTATATACGTAGGCTAAAGTTTTGGCCCAATGTTTTAAGTGCAAATTGAGGACATAGAAGCTTGTCGGTCCCTATTAGCATGACTAGAAAGAGGGATCGACATAATGCATGCCGACCCCTGTATATATAAAAAAATAAAAGAAAAAAAGAGAGAAAATGAAAATGGTTGTAAGGGTTTAGCTATAAGCATGAACGCACAAAATGCAGGGACGTTGGTAACGACCTGTAAGTGTTCGAGCATGTCCGGGAGCCGACAACAAAAATGTGTATCTGAATGTGCACACGAATCACTTAAAAGTTCAACCTTTTGAAATCAATAGAAATTAAAATCAAACCTAAAGCCTTCAAGTTCAGGGCTGGACCAAACAACGAAAGCTTATTAGTTTCGCATAATAGAATTTTATATATTTATGAAATATGGCATAGGATTTATATTATTGGAAATAGACCAAACGTCATGGCGATCAATGGAAAATCAATACCTTAAGAAAACGATTCAACAAAGAAATAGCTATTATTCAAAAAGCTAGATGGACCTCATTTTGGCAGTTCAAACTTATTTTGATTCACAGCACGTCATGTTAATCACAAGACGTGCTTTATGGGGGCAAGTGTTATCCGGCATTCTAGCCCAGCTATATTGAACTAATTGCATGAGATAGGTCCAATTGCTATCAAGGCCGATGACCCCGAAGAAATAATTGTGGGACCAAAAGTTAGCGACTTGAAGGGATCAGTGGGGATATGCTCAATTAAGAGGGATCGGCATACTTCAACTCATAATGAAGGGGTCAGCATAATCAATTCATATGGATTGGCATACTTTAACTCATAGAGAGGGGTTAGTATACTTTGGTAGGCTACATTAAGAAGGAATTAGCATGCTTTGTTTAGTTGGACTAGTATACTTTGTCTCATAAAGGAAGGCTCGGCATAGATGAAAGAGAGGGATCGGTATATTATATTGGAAAATATGGGTCGGCAAGCTTCATTGAATATGAATCAGTGTACAACCCTTTAGAGGTTTATGCGAAAAGCAATTTACAAGTAGGTTTGGACCAAAGATCAATCAATAACATGAGCTCTGGATATCCAAATGACTTGAAAATTGGAGATTAAACATATTAAAGCATACAAAAGCCATCATAGGGATCACTACCCAAAAATCAAGTAACAAAGGGATCGGCACCGACCCATCTTCATAAGGATTTGGGCCTAGAGGCCCCTTTAGTAGGCCCATATGGGTTAGAAAGTCCTATAGCCGAAGTTTCAGAGAAATTAATGGTCCTCTTCACCTATAAATGCTGGCCTAAGGGGTCATTCTGAGGATTTTTACTTTGCTGATTACCTTATTCTCTATTATAATCAAGTTTTTCCTATTCCTTGTTACAGTAATCAGATTATTAATTCATCAATAAATATAATCTTCAAAGTGGACGTAGGCATACAATGCCGAACCACTATAAATCTCTGTGTTTCTGATTATTGCTTTTATTAGGCTGTTAGATTATTCTATTCCTCGGTTTTAATTTTACCATCTTCACTTACTTCTTTACATATATCTACTCTAGGGTATTTGTGACCAATTTGATTGTAAACAAAATTAATATTGAATGTGGATTTAATATTAACAAATGAATCAATTCATTAATTAATTATGGATGTGTGGAGAAAATTTTGGAAGAGGAAAAAGGGAGATCGTCCATATATTGGTATGTAGATGGACAAATATTAGAGAAATGGTAAAAGGAAAGAAGAGAATATCAATTGTTGATTTTTCCTAATCTAGCATTCTCTCCTCATTTTTATTTTAGTGAAAATCTCAAGACTTCCGCTAAAACTCTAACATTAATATTGTATTCCTCCATTAAGGTGATTCGACTAGCCTTAATGGTGAGAATTTAGAATCGAAGAAGAGACTGGTAGATCAAGGTGTGGCAAGCATGCAAATTCAAAAAAGGTAATTCCATAATCTAATACAAAATCCCTAACCAATTATTATGTTTATTTCAACCATCAATATGTATATGAAATATATATTAACATGAACTTATGTTAAATATAAATAAGTCTAATAATTATTTACTTATATTTGAAATTAAATATTCAAAATTTATATAAAAGGAAATATGATTATATATGTATAGGAACGATTGTATATGGAACATGTAAATAAAAGGAATTTTTCATTAAATAAATCTTACTATATATGCAACATGTTTATATAATGAATTATCGTAAATATATATAATTATAGATTCAATATATTGTTCAAAGTGTTATTTATGCAATTACTTATTTATTTAGAGTTTTAATATAATATTTTTCGAAGTATTATTTATACAATAACATGTTTGTTTAGAGTTTTCTGTAAGAGAAATCTTTATTACTACACACATGTTTTGAATTAGTTATAGTTTTGAATGGTTCTAATTACGATATTAATTATACATAATTAAAACTGTACACATATATAAGTTAATTAAACCGTATATATTTCATAGTACAAACATAATTATATATACTATAGTAATACTTAAATTATAACATATATATGTATATTCACGAGATTCTTGGCCTTTTTATAATATCTACATATGTATATGTATCATGAAATATAATTGTTATGTATTTGCTTAAATGAATAAAATTATTATTTAAATACACACTAACATATAAAGTGGATATTTTAAATTACAAACCATATTGAACGCTTGTATATGTGGCTAAATAACAATGATAAATATATTCATAAGACTATATACATATGATATTATATATATATCTATGAGTATATATACACGCATGCATACAAAATCATAAACACATACATTAATATTTAAGCTGAGATGACCCACAACCTCGATTCTCGACAGTCGACACTAATACATCATTGGTATTTATGTGCCGCAAATCCAAGTGCTAGAGAGGCAAATTATCATGGGTAAGAAAGAAAATAAAGACAAAACATAATCTCATACGAATGGAATAACATATATTATTTCAACATATAATCTTACAGTGGGAATCTTACATACATTTATCAGAGTTAAACATGGATAGTTATAAATATCTATCCTTACAAATGCGGAATATGATAGTACAGGAGTGTGGTGGAAATAAATAACAATCTTTAGAAGAATCTTCTAACTCCATGCTAATAGCTCTTCAAGATTTCTTCTAACTAAACTTGACTACCAAGCTGCATGAGAAAACTACGACACCCAGAGTTTAAGGGAAAGGAAAATAAACTCTGGGTCAGTTACGAGACTGGTGTGAGAAACTCAAATCCGCATTTTGAAAAGAAAAGGTATCTCATAAGACCATGCCGTACATAAACACAGAACGAGTTTTTACCTTATGATAAGAAAAATATTAGCTATGCAAAATCTAGGAATATTATTTTTAATAACATTTTTGGAAAATACATTTTAAGTAAATATATTCAAATAGATGAAATTGTTACATTGGTTAAATTTGACGGCATAATTTGTTTGCAACTAAGTCTGTATGCACTTATTGGAGAATGATTTTCCATATAATGGTAGGTAAGGGACTATCTTCCATACAGTACATCTCTAAAGGAATGTACCAAGGATATGCAAACAATCCCCTACATCTGGCAAGACTAGACTACCACTAATTTGGCACTCATACATAGCCTGGATGGAAACCGAATATGGCATCACCTCGGTCGTTACCAACCTATCCGAGAGCTCTCTTAGCATACACAACATACCTAGTATATAGATGGTTAGTTAGAAAGGTGATGACCAAACCTAAATGCTTGCGTACCACATAGCCTTATAGCATACCCTGTTTTAGCCATTACCATGTGATGAGGCCTAAGGTAATGATTACCTTTCACATAGCACATTCTAGTTTGAATGCCACATTTCCAATTCATAATCACAAACTTGATTTCTACAAACGTATATCTCCAGAGCTCGTATGCCTCAGGAATGGGTATTAAGCTAAGAGAAGTCGCCTTCTCTGCCACCAAACAGATGATACGTTTATGTAGATCAATCAATGTAATTAAAATGCAATATCAGACTTTGTCCATACAAGTTGTCCAGGAACAAGCCAAATCGAAGGAACTCTCCTACCACATCCTGCTTGGAATTACCCCTAGGATTAGTAGCGAGATGTCCTTGCATCGAAGATTTCAAATAAAGAGTTACTATCACATAATATGATATGGGAAACTTTCCATGAGGGTCGGTGATAAGCAGCCCTACATTCCATCTTCCAAAACATTTCAATGTCTTCATTTTGAATACATAAATTGGTTCAGAGTGGTTTTCGGATAAGAATTACTCAAATCCGAGCCCGGCTCCTTCAAGCCAATTATCGATAAAAGAAATGTTAAGTAAATAGGGAATTATTCTTTTGATTTATTACTTCGTTTTTATTAAAAATAATTTCAAGAGATATATGTCTTTAAAACATTTCTTTTCGGTATATACGAAATCATTAAATCTCTCTGATCAAATCTTTTGATTACTTAGAACCTTTTTAAATCTTGGAATATTCTAAATCATTTTATTTTTCACTTAGAAATATTTCCAAATCGTTACATTTAAATCTTAATAAAAATTTCTTACTTCAAAACTCAAAATTTTGATTGAGTTAAACCATGTTATCTAGGATGTTAATCAAAAAACTATATATATATATTTTTGAGCATAATCTATGAAAAATCATCTAATTCTACTCAATATCAATTCCCGTATTCAACAAGTACTATGGGCGGAATAATGGAGAAATCACCTTTTAGATTCCACAAATAGTACGAGTACCCTCAGTCTTTAATACCGAGTATAAGAAGATTATCTCCAAAAATCTAAGTTATTTAAATTTGGAAATTTTGATCTTTTATACTTAACTCGTTTTCGACATTTTGACCTTATCTATCCCTCGCCCAGGAGAGGCTAAGTGAGCTAGGGAATCCATAGATGCTCCTGAAAATCTTTTTAGTTTAAGCTCCTCATCCAAATCTCACGAATAGAAAAATCTAGTTCACTCGTCGACTTTTAGAGCCAAGATCAAATCACTTGATTTTTGATAGTTTTCGTTAAATCATTTATTTAAATATTTTTAAATAAATTATAAAACATCCAAATCAACATTACAACACTTAATTATTTGAAAAAATGTATAAATTTTTTGGAAAAGAATCATTGAGTTTAAAACCAGATTCCAAAAGTCATAGAAAAGTGCTGTGAAAAGTGCTTTTTAAGTTATATTGATCAAAGCGACTTTTCTACCATTTGGAAATTCATTTTTATAACTCAAATCCCTTTTAAAAAATTTTAAAATATTTTTTAGAAATTATTTCATATCTTAAATAATTTTAAAATATCACTTTTAAAGAAATCCTTTTATGGATTCTGAACTGCAAATCCGCGATTTTTCCAAAAACTTGTTTTGCTCATATTCTAAAATATACCTATCGAAATCTCAATTTTCTTCCTTTGTTTGAAAACTATGGATATAATAGTTCAGAAAATTCTTATCTCGAAGAATTCCAAGCTATATTCCATTCTATATATTTGTTTGACTTTTAGGACGTAAAATCGCAAACTACCGTTACGTGACGCGCCTATTTTTGACTCAATTTACAATATTCAATTAAACTTTGCCGAAACACTTTTAAATGTTTATAAAAATTTCCAAATCATATTAAACGATGTTTAAGAGGTTTAAACATTCCATACACACCATTTTATTCAATAAAGGAAAGTGATTTCCTTTGTGCTTATCGACGTGTATTAACGTGACTTGTATATATACTCAACAAACATATTAAAAACCATCATTAACAATCATATCCAAAGAAATATGTCGTCCAATAGTGTATACATCTATATTTTAGGAGTTATGAACCTTCATTTTCTCTTCGAGCTAATATAAATTTTACTATAGCTTCACTATCACAAAATCTAAGCTCATGGTCACTAGCTCTATCGACTTTAAATGGCTCGGCCTAGGCTTTGGATGAAAGGAGGAGCTCATGGCCTTGATATGGGAGGAAGAAGGGCTAGCCTTGCTTTAGGAAGTTGTGGTCGTGGGTAAAGAAGATGTAGAGGAGGAGTTTTTCCTTGGTTTGAAGTGGATATGATAATATATGTATACTATTGTAACGATCCTGAATTTTTATTTAATTTAAATTAATAATTAAATGAAATTTTGAATAAAAATTTATAAAATTAATTATAAATAGTGATGTGAGTTTCCCCGAGTTCAAATATATTCTATATAAATCATTTAAATTTTTAAATATTATATATATATATATGTATATATGTGAATGTATATATATATATATGTATGTATATTTGGGTATATATGAGTCAATTTGAAATTATAAAATCTTGAGTGTATATATATATATATTTTGATTTGAATTTAAATCTTAGATGAATGGTTTAATAAATATTTGAGTTATAAAATAAATTAAGAAAAAATTATATATATATATATATAGTTACTCATAATTAAATATTAAAGTAAGATAACAATAAATATTTAAACTAGAAATAGAAAAATAATATGAGATAGATTTTAATAAAAATAGGAAGTAGAACATTTGCTAAATTCTAACAACATAATAAAATAGAAATTTATTTATATTTCAAAACAAGAAGATTTAAAGAAGATAAAATACATTTAAATATGAAAAGAATGTAGACGAAAATAAAACAAAACAAAGTAAATACAAACAAATATTTAGTATGCAAAGAAAAATAAAATAAAATAAGAGCAAATAAAAGCATTCAAACAAAGGAAATAACATACAAAGTAGAAATCACATATTTATAAAATTATGTAAAATATAAAACAAAAGAAAGAAACAAAACTGCATATGCATTTAAAATAGCATAGAACAACAAATATCTCTAGCATACAAAATCTTCATATAAATAATTAAGTAAGATAATGAGTATGTAAACCAGTGTACTTACTGGAAATCATTTCAGTCAAAAACAAAGCAAAGAAAAGATAAGTATGGAGTAGATAACAGGACAAGGCTGTAGCTTAGAAAGTAAAGTAAAAGCAAGTACAAAGTATCATCCCTAAGCACATACAATATCCTAGCACACCATACCACATCATCTCAGCCCCGATTTGTTGTTCAAATATATCACCTGTAGACTTGTTTTTATATCAACTTCATATGCATCATCTTCTTATACTCAGTCTCATTCATTTGAACTGAAAAGAAAAGAAAAAGAAAAAAAAACTGAAATGAGAAACAACTTGAACAAAACAAAGTTTTAAAGGAAGAAGAAAAACAACTGCAGTTTTCAAATGGGAATGCTCTGCTTTGTCATCTTCTCAAAACAGTGAGTAACCTCACTCTTAAATGATCAAGCATATATATATATATATATATATATATATATATATCTGTTGAATATGCATCTTGAGTAAGTATGGACTGTGTAAATTTACTTATGTGTTCATTTTCGGGAAACACAAGTGAGTAGCATATTTTTTTTTTAAAAAACTTAAAGGTATAAATATGTTGGTTATATATATCTTTGAATAAGTTGTGTATATATATATGGTTTTCTGGACAAATTTAAAAGCTGGAAGTATTTATACAGGCTATTGTTGTACAGGTTCTCTGTGTTGTGGTTTTAAACTCAAAATTCTTATTTAAGAAAATAAATTATTTACCCTCGTTCTATGTATTGTTTGGGCTTAAGTTTCAAACAAAAATCGGTTGTTATATCATAAATTAAAGATAAAAACAAATTTTAAAGAAGAACACACAGGTTAATAGCTCTGGAAAGCAAGAATACTGAGCAAGCTTGAAATATGTTGAGATACAAATGTTTTAATTCACAATTTCAAGCATATAAACTGAATTCTCTTACTTAAACTTGATTTTTAAAACAAACATCATGATTTTTAGGGCTAAGATAAAAGAGCAGTTGCGAGATGAACGAGATATGGTTTTGGGGGAAAATCTGATGATCGGCGTGTTAATTTTTGGCAAAATTTGGCATGGAGGTACTAGTATGATCGTAGAATCTAAGAAAAATACTGAAAAAAATTTCGAAGGAGTAAATTTTTGGGTTGGATCGAAACTAGGGTTTAAGAGGGGTAATGGGTTTGGCTCGGTTGTCGAGGCAATGCGAGGGCGTCAGGGAATTAGAGGCGATCGCACCAGGAGGAGTAGTTGCGTGGGTCATCGGCGAAGCTTCAGACCAAGTTTCGAGGTGGCCGGTGGTCGTGGGAGATGGTACGATGGGTTTGTGGGTGGTCGAGTTTTTGGGTCAGTGGGTTTCAAATACGCGATTTTGATTTGGAGGAATTTTCGATGTTTTGGGTGGTCGAGGCAATGGTTGAGATGGTCATCGACTTGGTGGTGGGTGGCAACTCGATCGGAGGCGGTCAGGGAAGTGGTGCACGTGCACGCACATTGGCGTGTGTCAGCAGTTTCGAATATGAGTGATACTGATGCTTTGATTTCTATCTTAAGTATTTTAGGTACTGAAAAAAAAGAAGAAGAAGAAGGACGCGGGTAGAGGTGGGGGGAAACTCGTGCCTTACTGGAGTGATACGAGTAGTATACTCGAAGTAAGTGGCAATGGGAAGTTCTGGTCAAAAATTCTGTTCCAGGTTTTCAACCTGATCCCATTTCCTGAAGTTTATAACCAAGTGTTATTTTTACATGTAAATTTAAAAATGTTGAAAAATTTGTTTTAAAACTCTATAAAAAAATTAAATAAGGATTTATTTCAAAATTTAAATTAAATAGGAATTTAAAAGGAAATGTGAAACAATGTTTTTAGCATGTTGTAAAGAACATATTAAATCAAGAATAAGTTTTAACTTAAGTTAATGAAGATTTAATGATTTCCAATCCATTGATTATTAAGTTAATTAGAATGAATAATTTAGAATTTGGGTTAAATTTTGTTAAATAACTTTGGGAAGTTTTAAAAATTTGAAAGTGTAATGTTTTAAATACACTCGAATGATAATGAAGCCACTAATAAAGTAAACGAATTATCTAAGGAATAATTAAGATAATAAAAGAATTTAATGTATACGAGACTTAAAGAATGGTTTATGTAAATGATTTATAATGATTTAAATCTAAGGAATTTTCTTAAGAAAGTAATTAAAGAAATATTATTAGTTAATTAAGATAATTAACTAAGGATTATTAAGTATTGATTAAAGTGATTTATGTTAATAATTTATTAGATCAATTTAATCGAGATAATCAATTATACACTTTTAATGTAATTACCTAATTAAAGTAATTAAGGATTTTAAACTTAAGTTTAAGATTTATTATTTTTAGAACAATAAATTTGTAAATCGAAGATTTTTAATCAAATATAAAGTAACGATTAAAGCTGATAAAACAAGTGATAAAAAGAAATAACTAATGATTAAATAAGGAATAATTATTAAGTATTTAGTGACTGATTATTTCATCACCACCAGCCTATTCATTCATATGAACTAATCTGATTTAAATCAATCAGAAAATTAAATAGAGCCTACCTATGGATGCTTGGATGTTAAATTGTTTGATATTCCTGATATATGATGCTTTATGATTATCCTGATTTGTGTTGTGATCTGTGATATAGTTTATTATTTGTGATATATATATCTGCGAATCTGTGTATGAAATATAAGCGTTATAGTTTATATCGCTTATCGAATATATATTGTTGTATTTGAATCTGTGATGATCGAAATGATGTTGCACTATTGTGTTAAACCCCTGGACCACACCATACACACACAAATATGGATTTCACGAGGAAATCGATTAAGTCGCAGATTTTTGAAATAGTTAAATTTGAATCTTTAAATTCAAATGTTTTGGAAATGGAATCGGAATAAATGTGAAAAGCTTTTGGAATGGAATTTCAAAATAGAATTTATTATTTTTAAATTACTTGATTAAGTTTTGGAATTTAAATAAGTTGATTTAAATTTAAATTCAATACTTGAAATTGAATTCTGTAATTTGAAATTAGGGATTTATGATATTATACTAGTCATTATGAGTTAAACCATTTTTAAAAGTATTATTTTTGGGAATTTGAACTTAACCCAAGGATTTCAACTCGTATAAATGAATCAGATTTCCAAAATGAAAACTGTTGTTTTCAAATGATAAACACTTTTAGATAAGAACTGAGATTTCAGTTAATTAGGGGAATTTCAAGATTGAACAGAGAAATGATTTTCCTAAGTTATGAATGAATTCTTTTTGAAAGCTATGAATTAAATCTGTTTATTTTTAACAGATTTAAATTGATGATTTGTTTAAATCAAATTGAAATGAAATTGTTTTGAAGGCTATAAGTTAAATCTTTGATTTTAAGATTTAACGAGTTAATCAAATTGAAATGAAAATTGATTTGGAAAATCTGTGAATGAATCTTTTGTTTAAAAGATTAAAATGTGAAAATTGTTTAAACCGTTAAAGGTTGTGGAAATAAATCTTTTTTGTTAAAAGATTTGAAATGGTAATTGATTAAACCATTTGAAGAAAAGTTTTGGGAAATAAGTTGTGACTTAATTGAAATCCCATTATCCATTTGTTTTTGAAATATTTTCGCTCACTATTCGGTTTAGCCGGGAAAGGACCTTTGTGTCGTATAACCCATTCCGAATATGTGATACGTCGTTATGGATAGCATTTGAAGACCGGTGATGAAGACCGGGTATTTGTGAAAGCGATAGGATGACCTATCGATTGTTTCTGCACCGAGTCGCGCCGGTATAGAAACTCCCTAAGTGATGGGAAAATCCGATCGGGATTGTGAATATCCGGGTTGCAAGGACTTCTTTGTAAGTGCCTTCGGTTCTGTTCGATCCCAGAACAGACTTGTATGGATAGTATGTCTGACGTTACAAATTGAGATATAAAGCCGATTTCTTTCAAATATATTTCTGTTGGTGGCGAAGAATTTATTCTTTTAGCTTAACACCCTTCTCTGAGACGTACGAGCTCAAAGGTTATGTAGTTGAAGTTATCAGCGATATATTCCCAATTTTGGTAATGTGACATACTGAGTGTTGCTGAAATGATCATTGTGTTGATTATTTGTGATAGGATCATTTATTTGATCGTCTATCTTGGTGATCATTGTGTTGATCATTTGTTGACCCAAAGCATGGCTTTTGTATAAAGTATGTTTTTGTGGACGAGACTTCGTCGAGCCTCACACCCCGGAAATGGTCAAAACAGGAAAGATGCGGCAAGGTTATGAGGGGTAGCACCCTTTAGGGTATGTACATTTCCTTCTGGATAGAGGTTGTATCATGGTATGGAGCCCAGATATTTAACCTATGTGGTTACTACGAATTTATTACTTTGTGGTTGTTGGTTTTCGGGATCCCGTGAGAAAGGTCGTTTACGATCGGGGAATGGCGTGCTCGTGTCAGTAGTTACCCAGTTAGGGGTAACCCGGCCTTGTGTTGGCAGAGTTCCGGTTTGGTTCTCGGGGATGTCTTTCCAGAGGCATTCTCATGTGGCAATGGGAAGTTCCTTGGCCTGACCATTTGTTGGAAATCCAAAGAAACAATACGAAACTTATACGGTTTTAGTTGTAGAACCTGCTTCCTCAGGAGGTAGCTATAGTAGGCATAATATAATGGTACCTATGCTGGCTAAGATTTATATTCTACTTTCGAAATGAATTTCTTCTACACTATGCACTAATAATAATATCAAAATTGATTTGATTTTAATGCGTATCAAGCATCTTTGACTATCATAAGGAGAAATCTTCTCCAAGTCTGCGTTTGCATTGTGTGTGTGGCAGGAGGTCTTATGGTAGTCTCATTTTTAAAAAGCATTGCGAATTGACTTTGAAAATCTTTTGTTGAATGTTTTTAATAGATAAACTGTTTTGTTGCTCACACCAGTCCCACGACTGATCCGGAGTTTATTGTTTCTTTCCTAAACTCTGGGTGCTCATTATTTTCTACACGAGCAGTCTAGAGTTGGGTTTTACAGATAGTTAGATATAGTGGATTATCTGGAGTTAGTTCAGTCTTTGGATCGCACCAGTCTTGCTTATCTTTGTGCATTGTTATTGGGAGTTCGAGCTACTGCTGGATTGATTCTTGGAAATGGAGTTACAGTTCCGATTTGGAGTTCTTCGTTGAAGACTATCTTAGAGTTATTTGTTCCGCTGTTAAATGTTATCTATTTTCTTTCCGCTGCTATTTTATTGTATCATATCTCTGATGTATATTGATATCTATTGGATCATCTGTTGTATCAGATATTGTATCAAAGCTGTATATCAATGTATTATTCTTTTATTCCGCTGTGTTGTTTACTTAATGATTGTTATAAGCTCCGGCGAATCGGATTTGAACGGTCGAATCTATGGCATTCGAATACGATTTGAAGTATGGATGTCGATTTTCGAGCGGGCAAATTCCGACTCGTCACATTTGGTATCAGAGCTAAGGGTTGAACTTTAGCTCTGGAGTGTAACACATTAAGTAGCTCATTAGAGATAGGGTGAAGTATATCCTAGAATGAGTAATCCTTAAGATATTCGTTTGAATGCCTCAGTAAATTCTCTTACTATCTACTAATAGTGAGTATGAGTGCAAGAAGAGAACGAGATAGGGGACAGGTAAATACGACTATAATTAGTCAAAACTCTGTAACAACGGTGGAAATAACTTTCTCTATCAATTTTCTTTGATTCGTTTCCAAATTCTTTTGATTGATTCATGACGGTTACAGAAAGAAGTTTCGGTGTAATGAAGGCCTACGAATCGTTGTAGGAAATTTTTATTTCGTATCTTCATCAGTTTCTTATCAGCTTTTTGATTTAAAACCTTAATGAATATGAATTTGCAAATTGAAATTGAGAATTTTAAATAAATTAGAAATTTTAAATTGATTTTAAATTGATTAATAGAATATGAAGGATAATCGAATTGTATCGATAAAATGATTTTGTTTAAAACCAAAATTGAAATTCTATTATAATTTCTTGTGAATACCAAGGTCCGAAGAGGGACAAATTAGTATGTATTCTGAGATATTTCGACTTGAATTTGGAATCCATATCTTGAGTTTGAGGAATTATAGGAGATCGAATCTGTCTATCTCCGTGTTGTTTTCGTGCCTGCGAATTTCGAGGACGAAATTCTTTTAAGGGGGGAAGTCTGTAACGATCCTGAATTTTTATTTAATTTAAATTAATAATTAAATGAAATTTTGAATAAAAATTTATAAAATTAATTATAAATAGTGATGTGAGTTTCCCCGAGTTCAAATATATTCTATATAAATCATTTAAATTTTTAAATATTATATATATATATGTATATATGTGAATGTGTATATATATATATATATATGTATGTATATTTGGGTATATATGAGTCAATTTGAAATTATAAAATCTTGAGTGTATATATATATATTTTGATTTGAATTTAAATCTTAGATGAATGGTTTAATAAATATTTGAGTTATAAAATAAATTAAGAAAAAATTATATATATATATATATATAGTAACTCATAATTAAATATTAAAGTAAGATAACAATAAATATTTACCCTAGAAATAGAAAAATAATATGAGATAGATTTTAATAAAAATAGGAAGTAGAACATTTGCTAAATTCTAACAACATAATAAAATAGAAATTTATTTATATTTCAAAACAAGAAGATTTAAAGAAGATAAAATACATTTAAATATGAAAAGAATGTAGACGAAAATAAAACCAAACAAAGTAAATACGAACAAATATAAAAGTTTTAGTATGCAAAGAAAAATAAAATAAAATAAGAGCAAATAAAAGTATTCAAACAAAGGAAATAACATACAAAGTAGAAATCACATATTTATAAAATTATGTAAAATATAAAACAAAAGAAAGAAACAAAACTGCATATGCATTTAAAATAGCATAGAACAACAAATATCTCTAGCATACAAAATCTTCATATAAATAATTAAGTAAGATAATGAGTATGTAAACCAGTGTACTTACTGGAAATCATTTCAGTCAAAAACAAAGCAAAGAAAAGATAAGTATGGAGTAGATAACAGGACAAGGCTGTAGCTTAGAAAGTAAAGTAAAAGCAAGTACAAAGTATCATCCCTAAGCACATACAATATCCTAGCACACCATACCACATCATCTCAGCCCCGATTTGTTGTTCAAATATATCACCTGTAGACTTGTTTTTATATCAACTTCATATGCATCATCTTCTTATACTCAGTCTCATTCATTTGAACTGAAAAGAAAAGAAAAAAAAAACTGAAATGAGAAACAACTTGAACAAAACAAAGTTTTAAAGGAAGAAGAAAAACAACTGCAGTTTTCAAATGGGAATGCTCTGCTTTGTCATCTTCTCAAAACAGTGAGTAACCTCACTCTTAAATGATCAAGCATATATATATATATCTGTTGAATATGCATCTTGAGTAAGTATGGACTGTGTAAATTTACTTACGTGTTCATTTTCGGGAAACACAAGTGAGTAGCATATTTTTTTTTTAAAAAAAACTTAAAGGTATAAATATGTTGGTTATATATATCTTTGAATAAGTTGTGTATATATATATGGTTTTCTGGACAAATTTAAAAGCTGGAAGTATTTATACAGGCTATTGTTGTACAGGTTCTCTGTGTTGTGGTTTTAAACTCAAAATTCTTATTTAAGAAAATAAATTATTTACCCTCGTTCTATGTATTGTTTGGGCTTAAGTTTCAAACAAAAATCGGTTGTTATATCATAAATTAAAGATAAAAACAAATTTTAAAGAAGAACACACAGGTTAATAGCTCTGGAAAGCAAGAATACTGAGCAAGCTTGAAATATGTTGAGATACAAATGTTTTAATTCACAATTTCAAGCATATAAACTGAATTCTCTTACTTAAACTTGATTTTTAAAACAAACATCATGATTTTTAGGGCTAAGATAAAAGAGCAGTTGCGAGATGAACGAGATATGGTTTTGGGGGAAAATCTGATGATCGGCGTGTTAATTTTTGGCAAAATTTGGCATGGAGGTACTAGTATGATCGTAGAATCTAAGAAAAATACTGAAAAAATTTTCGAAGGAGTAAATTTTTGGGTTGGATCGAAACTAGGGTTTAAGAGGGGTAATGGGTTTGGCTCGGTTGTCGAGGCAATGCGAGGGCGTCAGGGAATTAGAGGCGATCGCACCAGGGGGAGTAGTTGCGTGGGTCATCGGCGAAGCTTCAGACCAAGTTTCGAGGTGGCCGGTGGTCGTGGGAGATGGTACGATGGGTTTGTGGGTGGTCGAGTTTTTGGGTCAGTGGGTTTCGAATACGCGATTTTGATTTGGAGGAATTTTCGATGTTTTGGGTGGTCGAGGCAATGGTTGAGATGGTCATCGACTTGGTGGTGGGTGGCAACTCGATCGGAGGCGGTCGGGGAAGTTGTGCACGTGCACGCACATTGGCGTGTGTCAGCAGTTTCGAATATGAGTGATACTGATGCTTTGATTTCTACCTTAAGTATTTTAGGTACTGAAAAAAAAAAGAAAGAAGAAGAAGGACGCGGGTAGAGGTGGGGGGAAACTCGTGCCTTACTGGAGTGATTCGAGTAGTATACTCGAAGTAAGTGGCAATGGGAAGTTCTGGTCAAAAATTCTGTTCCAGGTTTTCAACCTGATCCCATTTCCTGAAGTTTATAACCAAGTGTTATTTTTACATGTAAATTTAAAAATGTTGAAAAATTTGTTTTAAAACTCTATAAAAAAATTAAATAAGGATTTATTTCAAATTTTAAATTAAATAGGAATTTAAAAGGAAATGTGAAACAATGTTTTTAGCATGTTGTAAAGAACATATTAAATCAAGAATAAGTTTTAACTTAAGTTAATGAAGATTTAATGATTTCCAATCCATTGATTATTAAGTTAATTAGAATGAATAATTTAGAATTTGGGTTAAATTTTGTTAAATAACTTTGGGAAGTTTTAAAAATTTGAAAGTGTAATGTTTTAAATACACTCGAATGATAATGAAGCCACTAATAAAGTAAACGAATTATCTAAGGAATAATTAAGATAATAAAAGAATTTAATGTATACGAGACTTAAAGAATGGTTTATGTAAATGATTTATAATGATTTAAATTTAAGGAATTTTCTTAAGAAAGTAATTAAAGAAATATTATTAGTTAATTAAGATAATTAACTAAGGATTATTAAGTATTGATTAAAGTGATTTATGTTAATAATTTATTAGATCAATTTAATTGAGATAATCAATTATACACTTTTAATGTAATTACCTAATTAAAGTAATTAAGGATTTTAAACTTAAGTTTAACATTTATTATTTTTAGAACAATAAATTTGTAAATCGAAGATTTTTAATCAAATATAAAGTAACGATTAAAGCTGATAAAACAAGTGATAAAAAGAAATAACTAATGATTAAATAAAGAATAATTATTAAGTATTTAGTGACTGATTATTTCATCACCACCAGCCAATTCATTCATATGAACTAATCTGATTTAAATCAATCAGAAAATTAAATAGAGCCTACCTATGGATGCTTGGATGTTAAATTGTTTGATATTCCTGATATATGATGCTTTATGATTATCCTGATTTGTGTTGTGATCTGTGATATAGTTTATTATTTGTGATATATATATATCTGCGAATCTGTGTATGAAATATAAGCGTTATAGTTTATATCGCTTATCGAATATATATTGTTGTATTTGAATCTGTGATGATTGAAATGATGTTGCACTATTGTGTTAAACCCCTGGACCACACCATACACACACAAATATGGATTTCACGAGGAAATCGATTAAGTCGCAGATTTTTGAAATAGTTAAATTTGAATCTTTAAATTCAAATGTTTTGGAAATGGAATCGGAATAAATGTGAAAAGCTTCTGGAATGGAATTTCAAAATAGAATTTATTATTTTTAAATTACTTGATTAAGTTTTGGAATTTAAATAAGTTGATTTAAATTTAAATTCAATACTTGAAATTGAATTCTGTAATTTGAAATTAGGGATTTATGATATTATACTAGTCATTATGAGTTAAACCATTTTTAAAAGTATTATTTTTGGGAATTTGAACTTAACCCAAGGATTTCAACTCGTATAAATGAATCAGATTTCCAAAATGAAAACTGTTGTTTTCAAATGATAAACACTTTTAGATAAGAACTGAGATTTCAGTTAATTAGGGGAATTTCAAGATTGAACAGAGAAATGATTTTCCTAAGTTATGAATGAATTCTTTTTGAAAGCTATGAATTAAATCTGTTTATTTTTAACAGATTTAAATTGATGATTTGTTTAAATCAAATTGAAATGAAATTGTTTTGAAGGCTATAAGTTAAATCTTTGATTTAAAGATTTAACGAGTTAATCAAATTGAAATGAAAATTGATTTGGAAAATCTGTGAATGAATCTTTTGTTTAAAAGATTAAAATGTGAAAATTGTTTAAACCGTTAAAGGTTGTGGAAATAAATCTTTTTTGTTAAAAGATTTGAAATGGTAATTGATTAAACCATTTGAAGAAATGTTTTGGGAAATAAGTTGTGACTTAATTGAAATCCCATTATCCATTTGTTTTTGAAATATTTTCGCTCACTATTCGGTTTAGCCGGGAAAGGACCTTTGTGTCGTATAACCCATTCCGAATATGTGATACGTCGTTATGGATAGCATTTGAAGACCGGTGATGAAGACCGGGTATTTGTGAAAGCGATAGGATGACCTATCGATTGTTTCTGCACCGAGTCGCGCCGGTATAGAAACTCCCTAAGTGATGGGAAAATCCGATCGGGATTGTGAATATCCGGGTTGCAAGGACTTCTTTGTAAGTGCCTTCGGTTCTGTTCGATCCCAGAACAGACTTGTATGGATAGTATGTCTGACGTTACAAATTGAGATATAAAGCCGATTTCTTTCAAATATATTTCTGTTGGTGGCGAAGAATTTATTCTTTTAGCTTAACACCCTTCTCTGAGACGTACGAGCTCAAAGGTTATGTAGTTGAAGTTATCAGCGATATATTCCCAATTTTGGTAATGTGACATACTGAGTGTTGCTGAAATGATCATTGTGTTGATTATTTGTGATAGGATCATTTATTTGATCGTCTATCTTGGTGATCATTGTGTTGATCATTTGTTGACCCAAAGCATGGCTTTTGTATAAAGTATGTTTTTGTGGACGAGACTTCGTCGAGCCTCACACCCCGGAAATGGTCAAAACAGGAAAGATGCGGCAAGGTTATGAGGGGTAGCACCCTTTAGGGTATGTACATTTCCTTCTGGATAGAGGTTGTATCATGGTATGGAGCCCAGATATTTAACCTATGTGGTTACTACGAATTTATTACTTTGTGGTTGTTGGTTTTCGGGATCCCGTGAGAAAGGTCGTTTACGATCGGGGAATGGCGTGCTCGTGTCAGTAGTTACCCAGTTAGGGGTAACCCGGCCTTGTGTTGGCAGAGTTCCGGTTTGGTTCTCGGGGATGTCTTTCCAGAGGCATTCTCATGTGGCAATGGGAAGTTCCTTGGCCTGACCATTTGTTGGAAATCCAAAGAAACAATACGAAACTTGTACGGTTTTAGTTGTAGAACCTGCTTCCTCAGGAGGTAGCTATAGTAGGCATAATATAATGGTACCTATGCTGGCTAAGATTTATATTCTACTTTCGAAATGAATTTCTTCTACACTATGCACTAATAATAATATCAAAATTGATTTGATTTTAATGCGTATCAAGCATCTTTGACTATCATAAGGAGAAATCTTCTCCAAGTCTGCGTTTGCATTGTGTGTGTGGCAGGAGGTCTTATGGTAGTCTCATTTTTAAAAAGCATTGCGAATTGACTTTGAAAATCTTTTGTTGAATGTTTTTAATAGATAAACTGTTTTGTTGCTCACACCAGTCCCACGACTGATCCGGAGTTTATTGTTTCTTTCCTAAACTCTGGGTGCTCATTATTTTCTACACGAGCAGTCTAGAGTTGGGTTTTACAGATAGTTAGATATAGTGGATTATCTGGAGTTAATTCAGTCTTTGGATCGCACCAGTCTTGCTTATCTTTGTGCATTGTTATTGGGAGTTCGAGCTACTGCTGGATTGATTCTTGGAAATGGAGTTACAGTTCCGATTTGGAGTTCTTCGTTGAAGACTATCTTAGAGTTATTTGTTCCGCTGTTAAATGTTATCTATTTTCTTTCCGCTGCTATTTTATTGTATCATATCTCTGATGTATATTGATATCTATTGGATCATCTGTTGTATCAGATATTGTATCAAAGCTGTATATCAATGTATTATTCTTTTATTCCGCTGTGTTGTTTACTTAATGATTGTTATAAGCTCCGGCGAATCGGATTTGAACGGTCGAATCTATGGCATTCGAATACGATTTGAAGTATGGATGTCGATTTTCGAGCGGGCAAATTCCGACTCGTCACAACTATATTAATTTAATTTCTTTTTGAATAAATTTTCTCCATAACTTTGTTAACATGAGAGCCATTAGAATATCTTGGAAAAGGAGGAAGAAGAAGTAGATAGTTATGTGAAAAATGTGAAGAAAAGATGGGGTATTTATAGGATTTATAGAAACCAAAATATCATAATATAAATTAATGGAATTACCTTTGCCATCCCCTCCTAGCCCCATACATTCATGGTAGACCCTTCCCATGTGATGGATGATGTGGAGGTGATGGTGGTGATGAGGGTGACGTAAGATGAGTTGATGTGAGAAGATGTTTGCTTTTTTATGCTTATATATTTTTATATATTTACCATATGTAAATGCATTTTCATGTTTCTACCATTGTTATATGTATTTGTTAATATATGCATGTGCATCTCACAAAGATGTACAAGTTATATAAACAACGCTGTATAACTTATATATGTCAAATCATTACGAATTTTAATTCCGATTTCCGGTCGTATTTTCACTTATTAATTAACATACATATATTTGTAAATAAAATTGAAAATAAACTTCTTGTCATTTTTATTTGATTAAAATGATAAAATTTGGCTTATAAAACCATATAAATTAATATTAACAAGTATTTACAAAAATCGCTATTATATCAATAAAGCGATATGGATTTTTCTTATATTTTCAAATTAATTATATATATCTTCATAAAACTATTATAAATGATTTGTTAACACTTTATAACTATTAAAATGAATTATCATCATTCTAAAAACAATTATTTGAAAAATTATAATAATAATTAAATCATTTAATCTTAATTTAAATATAAAGAAATCAATTTATTAAATATAAGGGCATCATTGATGATGTCTTAAATACATTTTATTTCCAAAATTAAAATAATTAATTTCGTATTCTTGTTTAATTATAAAAATAAGTGTATGTATCCAGCTTAGTGCACGATGTTTCATGATTATAGAGATGGTTATCAATAAAACGGTTTTCGGTCATTTTATCAATTTAAATCCCAAGGAAAATATTTTAGTAAATTTCTATTAAAAATAAGAATACTATTATTTATTATCACTCAAAACAATAATATTTGTATTATCAACCTTTTATTTGAATGGTTTTAAAATTAAATATAATTTATCAAAGTGATAAATTTGCAGGTCGTTACAGACTCCCCCCTTGAAATTACAATGCAAAGCCCAAAGGTGTGTCCAAAATATTTATTTTTAAACCTACACTCGTACGATGTATATAGATTATCTGTATGTAATATCTGATTCGATCTTTTATTTGAATTCACAACTTTACTTTCGAACTAATATCGATCCCTCCATCCTTTTGTGTGGACTCTGACTAGGCTTTCCGATCAAAACTTTAGTTTTCATTGTAGAGCTCTCAACTATGATTGAAAAGTCAAGTATCTAATCACAAAACCTCATCAATGTTCGTCGTCAAGAATCGAGTGATAAATCCATTTTCAGATTGGTGTAAACACCTTAAAGTTATGCACTCGAATCTTAGATTAAACCGAGGGACGAAATACTCCACATACTTCATATATATTTCTCAATCTTTCAAAAAAAAATTATGAAAACATTTCTTTAAACTTTCATTCTTTATTCAAACCTTTTTAAAGATACTTCTTTATATTTAACTATTTATTAATAGTTCTAGGAAAATATTCAAGTTAAAGATAACTTACCTTTTGTTATAATATACCTTTTATATTATAATTTGCTCCTTTTAACCAATGTTAAATGCAAATACCTTTGTATTTAATAAAACTTCTTTTATTAATCAAAACTTATTTAATACTCCTTTTATAAATTATCCACTTATACCAGTTTTAATACTTAAAAGTATTCATATACTTATTCAAATGTTTTATGTATATTCATAATTTACTTAACCAGTTTTACTTACTTTATAGTATAATCAAAGAGTTTGAAACAATTATTACCAAACAATTGATATAATAAATTCCTTAATATATAATGTTTTCTACCTTTATATAGAAGATTCCGATACTTGTTATTATCTTTAAAATCCCATTATTAAAGATCTAAATATACCCATAAGATTTCTTCCAAAGTGCCAATCAAGGGTTTAATAACAAATGCTTCTAAAACATCATTTACCACAAACCCAAAACCATTCATTAATAACTTTAGCCATTTCTTGTAAAGATCGAAGCATACCCATCCTTATCAATTAAGATAATAAACTTTGATAAAAACTGACAACCATTACTTAATTTATTAATTGATGATTAACGTTGTCCTTTTTAACTTTAGAAAATTATATAGATCGAGTCACTCAAAAATAATACTAGGGAATTGGGTACCACTAGTAGTACCGCATATTTCCTCAACAAGAAGGGGAACACTTAAGAGAAGCGTTTAGCATCCAAACACATCTCATGCCCATTTTTAGTTATTTTAAACCACTCGAATCAATTAATCATAAGATTGTTTTTTGTTTTCAAAATCTCATTTTAGAAATAATACCATTATTATTTCTTTTCCAAAAGTCATTTCTTTCAAAACTACCGAAACATAAACTCTCAAAAATTCCTTTATAAAGCAAGTTTTATAAATCAAATTCATAAAATCACTTTCATAAAACATATTCATAAGATTTATTTATCTTTAATAAATCCCTTTAATAAACATTATTATTTATCGAATACCCCATAGTCAAATTGTGAAACTAAATTCATGGAGTGTTCATATTTAAACTTTTAAATCAAACAGCCAATTAATAAATGATAATAACTAGTTATTATTGTAACAACCCGATATTTTAAGCCATTCGCATCCACATATGTCGGACATGAATTGCTTAAAATACCGCAATGTAAATAAATTTGGGGCAAATGAAAACAATCACAAATTCACAGACACGGAAATATCAGAATAACTCCCAGCGGAAATTAAAATACCATAGTAGTTCATGAAGCTACTATAACCAACTCTCAAAACATAATACATAATATCAGTCTGAAAAAAACTATACAATAGAAATCTCAAATACATATAAGTTTATAAATACCAAAGCTGAAATAGAACAACTGACACTGAAAGGGAATAGATAACTAGACAAGCAGAATCTCTAGCGATTCCTAGCTCCAGAAAAGAAATCCAAAGCTAAGCTGTAAATACTTGGGCTGACCCGAGCGTAAAGTAAAACATAAAACACTTGAATCAGGACATACATACTTATATAATGTAAACCAACTCAAGTGAACTGTAGTAGTAATGCACAATCTTAAAGGATGCTTGGGATCGCCTATCCTCTAAGGATCAATTAAACCATAAATTAAATACATCCCGTGGTTAAAATTCCAAAATGGTATTTTATACTTCCAAACCAAATATCATTTCAAAATTCAATATCGCTTCAAATCCATTTCATAATATCACAATACCATTTCATTCTAAACCTCATTCATTTTTATTTAATTTAAATACTATTTCACATCACATTTCAAATGGTTTTATATTCAAATCAAATATTCCAATTAAACCAATTAAATATTCCATTTGAACCAATTAAATATTCCAATTAAACCAATTAAATATTCCAATTGAACCAATTGAAATATTCCATTTAATTCATTTAAAAGTGAAGTTATTATATTGAAAAATCAACTATTCAATTCTTCAAATTTTACCAATTTCAGAAATCATTTATTCACTTCAATTTATTAGAACAGTGAAATTTCAGTTTTCGCAGCATTTAGAAAATGCTATGGAAAATTTACATTTGGAAACAATTCATTTTAACAGAGATAGTATTTACTGAAATACTGTAATAGGTTTAGTTTAGTTTCAACAACTGCAGCACTTACAAAGTGCTATAATAGCCCTTAGTTCAATTTAGTATTTTAGTTCATTTATATCAATTACAGCATTTACAAAATGCTATAATATCTTTAACTTCAGAAATGATAGCATTTCAAAAATGCTGTCAATTTAAACTCCAAATTTTCAATACTATTTCATAACCAATTAAATTTAATTTAAATCATTTTAAACTTATAAAAAACATATATTTTACTTTAAAAACAATCTTTAAATGTAACGACCCGGAATTTTGGGTCGCTAAATGTGAACATTTAAATTCATTTTAAAGGTTGAATATGGATTATAATTTGAGTTTTGAAATAAAAGATTTTGGTTAAGTGATAGAATTGGTTAAATTTCCAATACGGGAATTTAATTGAAAATTTGGATGATACTAATTTAATATTAGCATTGGAATAATTGGCAATTCTGAGTGTAAATAGATATAAATATTTAATTCTAAAGTTTATTTTGTGTCTAATTGGATTTGAATTATAATATTGGACCATTGAATGGAATTAATAATTGATTGATTGAATTTGGAATTTTTATATTAATTTAATAATAGAATTTAATAATAAAATATTGCAAATAATCAGATTTTGGTCTGGAATGAGCCAGAATGATTTTTAATGCGATTATGAATTTTATATGATTTATTTTCAAGTTAATAAAATTTTAAAAGTGAAAATTTAAGCGTTTTTGATACTTTCAGTAAATCGCTCAATTTGATAGACGAGTTAAAATAGCCTTTCGGGGCACAGTCTCGGAATTCGACGAAACCAGTTCCATTGGATCCGTAATAGTTAGTTATTATCAGATTTCAATTTTCGTAGCTATCAGAGTTGTCGTTTGACCGTGGCAGCTCGAAATGCATAGTAATCGATTTAACCGATTTAATTTTAAATTGATCGTTCTCGCACATACGATCAAGTTAGTTTCCGGAACTTGTTCCATTGTGTCCAGAACGCGGATAAACCCTAGAAACGCCTGTCAGGACGCGTAGTTTGGAGTTCGTTTGCATATGATGTTAAGTTGAGAATTATATTAATAAAATAATATTAAATTATATTAAATATACATTATATCGTTCAAAACCCTAGTATCATTTCTCAGGCCGCCGTTCATTATTCTTTAATGGCCGATAGTCATTTCGTTTCCCCTCCAAAAATCTCTCAATCCATGTTTTGATTTAGAAAACTTTCTAAATGAAAGTTGTAGATCGTTAAGGGATCTACAGATCCAACGGTAGCGATGTGGTTTTGTGGGTTGGATAAGGGACTATGGCGGTTTGAACGTTGCTCATTCGTGGGTGGATCTCGAGGCGCAGGGGCCACCGCGTTCAACCAGGCTCTGGCCGATGCTAGAGGGGGCGATGGGCTTTCATTTGGGGGTAATGGATCATGGTGTAGTGGAGTATAGGGGAAGCGGCACGCAACCCTAAGAAGCGATGTTGGGTTCTTGTTCGCGTTTTGTTCCTAGAGCTTGCGTACGCGATGGGGAAGACGGGGGTATAGCCGTGTTTTGCTTTGGTATAAAAAAAATGTAAATTATTTATATAAATGTTTATATAATCTTTAAAATTCAATATCTCACTCATGTTTTATCCATTTTTGACGAAACTGGAAACGCCGAAATCGCAGAGATGCGTACTACGCGATGGTGCAGTTCGGGAATCATTCCGGGCAAGTAGAAATTTGAGTTAAATCGAACGTCGTTTGGTTTAATTTAAATTTCGAACGCTCGCCGAAACTCAAGGTGAGTTATTCTCACTCACATCTGGATATCAGTAAAGTTTAACGACTAATATTTGAATGTTTGTGTGGATGTTTGGCTGAATATGATAATTAATATCGAATTGAATATATATATATATATATATATATATATTTGTTGTGCTAATATTTGTGGTTGTAGGGAAAAACAGGTTGGAGGGATCCAACTAGATTCCTCGCAATATAATAATTATTTGATGATTGGTGATGCATTCTATCTAAATGTGTTGTGATAGATAAATTTGGAATTAAAATGTACTGTGTATTGTTGGATAAATTATAAATCCAGAATTTAATTATAAATGGAATAAATTGGGTTTTTAAAGAAATAAGAGAAATTGTTATATAAAGAACTTTAAAGGAATAAAATTTGGGGTTTGGTTTAGATGAAGAATGAAATTGGTAAAATTTTAAATTTTAAATGAAGTGGGAAATTTATCAATCTAAATATGGAAGTATGGCTTCCGGTGAGAAATTTTATAAGAAGGGATAAAGTGATAAAATAACGATGGATTATTTTTGATAATGAATAGAGTTTTCCAAAAAATTATAATATGTTTTCAACGAAGCTTCTAAACATAAATTAACAGTTGTAAATGTAAATAAAAATATTTTGAAATACAATTTTACACCATTGGAATTTTATTTACGTAATTCGTAAGTATTATTTTCAGTTAATAAATTCCCAAAAGTTTTATCTAAAAAATATTTAAACCTATACTTTGAAAGTGGATTTCCGGGAATGGAAAAATGTGTTTAAGTTTCGAAAGAAGTTATTTTTAAAACATGGAAAGGAAATTTATGTTATTAAAACATGAATTTGAATGGTAATAAATCGGCTGGATTTCTAAGACGTATCTTTTGGGACGTAGGAATGGAAGGTAAGTTCCCTAGGTATCAAAGTTCGAGTTTTAAACAGATTTTATTAAAAGAAAGTTTAAAGTTCAAACTTGTTTAAAAGAGTGTTTTGAAAATTATTATTTAAAGTAACTAATTAGTAAATTAGCAATTATAATTATTTACGAATACATTAGAAATTAATTTTTTTAAATGGATTTATTTAAAGGCTAGTTTTGAATAAAGTTATTAGAAATTATTATTAATCCTTTTAAAATCTACTTTTAAATTTAGCTTAACTAAACCTTTATGTAAAATCAAGTTTATGTCTTAATAAATAGTTTTACTTCACATATTTTAAATTTATATTTTGAGTAAATAACTAGAAGTAAATTTACATATTTTAAAGTATATTTCAGTATGAAATGTTTTAACTGTTTTAAATCTAAATTGGTTTGAACGTGGTTATTTCTAATGGGAATAAATGGTAAAGTATTTACCTTGTAACGGAAGAACTTTGGGAATTGTTTTCAAATGAGTTGAAAATAGAAATATATCGTGTAAGAGATATTTGAGAAAAATAAATAATTGGTAATTATTTATTGTGTGATGGATGTTTGTGAATATTAATTGATAGTTAAATCACCGACTATCAATATTGGACAAATGCGTTGATCGTTTCGAAGAGACCGGGATCGAGATTTATTTCTCAAAAACCACTTCGATCCGGTTTGTACGTTTCGTGGAAAAACATGTACGGAGTCGAAGATGGAGCGGTGAAGTGCAAGGGCTAGTCACTACTAATCCTGAGGATATTTCCAAAATGGATGTAGTAGGAATAGTGCCTTCGGTTCCGTTCGAACCCGGGACAGACTTGTATGGACGAATGCTTTCGGAACATCGTCCGGTGGGCGATGGGCATTCTAAGTGAAACTTTCTAAAAGGTAACGCTTAGCCTCAAGCCTCATCAAATGGGAATGACTGAAAATCAGAGGATATGCAGCAGGGCTTCGTGGGTAGCCCCCACTTGAGAGTAAGGTCATCCCTGTCTAGATGTCCCTTTTTTATTTCGGCTTAGTGGGCGGTTGCTGATCCCAACCGTGGGGTGATCTTATTCGGAACTGTCCAGTAAGGGATGGGTCCAGCCTTGTGTAGCAGGGGATCAGGAGTGGTCCTCGGTACGGTGATCTAGGCCCCATACTGTGACAGGTGGTACCCCAGTGCCTAGTCATTGTTGGAAATCCATTCTCCCTACGAGCCTTGTACGAGTTTTGTTTGTATTACACACTTTTGTGGCTAGTAGCTGAATTTAATGAATGTAAAAATTTCGGCTATTTAATAAGTATTTGTATATAGACCCTATTATAATATCAGAGGATTTCTATAAAAAGTGATTTAGCTATCGTAAGTTAAAAACCCGACATGTTTATTTGTGGCGTGGTCTTACGAGATGCTTTTGTTTTCAAAAGGATTTTTGAAACTTTAATAATCAATTTGGATGCATTATTATCAGCTGGTATTCCAGACTGACTCGGGTGTTATTTCATTATAATGCTCGGGTCAGACCGAGTATTATATGTTCAGGACAGGATGCTATGGAGCAGGAGAGGAGCTGCAGTCCGAGACGTATTATCAGTACCTATATATATTCCTCCACTGTTATTGTATGGATTTGTCTGACTGGTAAATATTGTGTGTATGAGATACTCTGATGATATGATGTATAAAACAGTTATAGATTTCATTTTGTGTAAAGTTCTATATTTACTATTATATTTTATTCCGCTGCGACTGTGAGATTCTGATATTGTTTAGTTCATTCTTCTTCTATCTCTTCTTCTTTAATCCATAATGGTTCGTATTTCTGTTCCATTTGAGTTAATTGATGAAGAATAATGTTGACTCAAGGGGTACGGATTTGCTAGACCGTCACACTTGGTATCAGAGCTTAGGTTGGCGACAACCTAGGCTTTGGTGGGGAATTTACTCATCAAACAGAGTCAATAGTGCTCTATAATGAGTTGAGTGTAGTAATAGCTATGAGAGCGTACTTGTTAGTGCATATAAAATTGTTTTTATACTGTGTTGACTTATCGGTTGAGTGTTTATGAATTCTGGTCGGTGCGGGAAGTACAACCGTATCGATAGGGGTTTCTAAACTCTTAAACAAGATAAACCGACATAGTATTGTTTTTAAAGTGGGTGAATGAAATAATTTTACCCAAAATTATATTTTGATATAAAGGAAATAATTTTCTGGAAATATTATATATTCGATTGTTTGGATGTGGATATCTTAATTAAATAAGAATCTAACATTTAATTTAAATTAGAAATGGTTGTAATCAAATAAATCTATAGGTATAAATTATATAAAGGAAGAATAACTAAATTTAAATTGAACCAGAATTTAAATCCCGGAAGTTTTGGAAAGGATTTTAAATGTAATGAAATTAAAGGTTTGGAAATTTAAATTTCTGGGAAAGTTTGAAATGTTTGTTAAAGTGTTTGAAGGGTATATTGGAATATTGATTTGGGAAAATATGTTTGAATGGAAAACTATTTTGAAATGAATTTGGGAAAGTAAGAAAGCATTGAACTCACTTCAGTCGCTGGAAAATAATCCTGATGATGCTGGCCACATCATTAGAATTCATTTTCGAGTTTCTAAAGTGATGGATTGCTACCATGTGAGTGATTATGATATTTGTTGGACTTTTTTGTGATACAAGTAATTTTAGAAGTTTTAAAAGGGAAATTGCTTTGGTGAAAACAGATTGTTTTAGAAATCTGGAAGTTTGATTTGATATACCGGGAGAGTATGAGTTGATTATTATGTCAAAATGGTTTTGGAATAAAACCGGGTGATTGAATTATGGGAAATTCTGTTTAAATAATGTGTAAAGTAAAAATGAATTAACTATTGAAATTATTAAGTGAAGTCGATATTAATAAGGAAGAAATGAAGATTTTAATCCTGAAATTGAAAATTTAACTTGAGTATATGGAAATGAATAAAATATATTGAAGTGAATAGGAAATTTGAACTTAACTTTGGGTAAGTTAAATAATTTGGACTTTGAATTGAATTGATTTGGGTTAAATTAAAATGTAAGTTGACTTTGAAATGGTAGGTCATTTGTAATGAATGGTACCCATGAGCTATTAAATATTATACTTATAATTTGAGGTTGTGGATTTGAAGTTGCAAAGAATTAAATTGAAGAAATTTGTATCCTTAAGAATTCAGTGATACACATATATATAATTTGGAATTGTGATTATAAGATGTAGATGGATTAAAATGAGCAATATAAGCATTTAAGTAAATAAATTGGTGAACTTATAAATAGGAAATGGAATTTATAATCACAGGTGGGGAATAGTTGAATGGTATGGTGAATTCAAACTTAATCTCAAATGAAATGTGAATTGAGATAAGATAAAGTGAGATATAAAAGAAGTGCATGAACTTAAGTTAGTAAATAAGTTTTGAACTTGTATATGGAGAATTAAAATTGGATTGAAATTGGATTTAACTTCGATTAAATGAAATTTAGTTGAATTTGGATTGAAATAAAATCGAAATTCAGTTGTGTTGTAAATAATTTTGAATAGAATTAAATTCTTATTTAAATGGTAAAAGAAATAGCATAAATTTAAGTTGGATGAATAAGTTTAGTTAAAAATTGAATTTAAATGGGAAAAAAATTGAGTTGAGGGAAGGTTAAATATAATGGAAATGATATTGGATAATTAAATCCTTACTCAACTAAATTTAAAGGAATTGTTTGAGAATGAATTTAGCGTAAGCTAAATTAAATAAAATGAAGCGTGAAGATGAATTTAGTGTAAACTAAATCAAATGGAATTTGTATTGGCATGGATGAAATTTTGGTGGTTTGTTAAGAAAAATTTTGAAAATAAAATAAAAATCCAGTTCTAGTATGGGAATTTAATTTTGGCAATAAAAAGTTGTGAGTGTGAATGAATAATGGAATTATTATAATGCTGATGGTTTGAATCATAAATAAATTCAAAAGAGTGAAATAATTTAAGTGGTTTCTTTGCTAATAAAATAAATCTGAAATGGACTAAATGAATAAGCAAAGTGCATTAAAGTTTGTAAATGGATTGGAATTGATTTAAATGGGAATCAAATGAAAATTAAATAAAAATTGATATAAGAAGGTAATGAAAATATTGTGGAAGAACTTAAGCAAACTGAATTAAAAATTATGGTCGAGCTTTATAATGTTGTCTTGGATAAATTTTGTTTAGGTAATAAAATTAAATTGCAAGTGAAATGGTATTACTTAATTATTGTGATAAAATATGGTTATATTAAGTGTAAATAATCCAGAATGGAATGATATTAATATAAACTCGAATTGGTTAATGAAATAATAAAAAAAAAATATAAGGAAAGAATTTAATTTAATAATTGCAATGTGATGAGAATGCTTGGATTGTGAACAATGCAAAATTGAATAAAATTAATATAAATCAAAGTTGGAATAAATTTTAATAAGTATAAGCTTAAGTGATGATTATTTGCTTGAATGACATAAAAATTTGCATAAGGATTGGTTGTTTTGTTGCATTCGGAATTGTGTTGGTTTAAAGTAGAATGGGCTAAAATCTTAATAAATGGATTTGAGTATAAATGTAAGTGAATCATAATAGAAGTGCAAATGTATCAAATTAAAAAGGAAATTGACTGGGAAATCAATTCGGAAATGGTGTAGAATATGAATGGAACATAGCAAAACTTGTATATAAAATCCTTTGTGTGAAATAACTTAGAGTTTGGCATTAGAAAAGAAACTTTGTACATGCTATAAAATATGATTTACTTATGAAATCATGCAATTTGTTGATTGGATTATGAAATGGATATGTTTGGCTTATATTATATTGGAAATGTTGTTAGAATGTTCATATCTTTAAAAACTGATGAGTTTGTTGAGTAAGTACAGGTACGGAAGGCGATTGATAGAGTTGGAGCGTGTATATGCATTATATATTAGCCGTTTGCTTTAAAAATTTGCTAAAAAGGCACGCCTACGCAAATATAATTGGGAAATGATATATATATATATATATATATATATATTGTGATATATTTTGGTTTCCGACCGTGTGGGTCGATGTATATATATTTATCTGTATCGCGATATCGCGAAAGCTCCTCCGTACAGGGGAGACTCTGCCAAAAAAATTCGAAAATTTTAGGAGTTAGAAAATTTTTGGAAATTTGAAAATTTGTAATTAACTTGGAAAGTTGTTTTTAAGATAATGTTGAAACAAAAGCTTTTGAGCATAAATAAAGCAAATGAGTTTGGTTTTGAGCTAAAGGGTTTTGGGAAGTGTATATAAGCTTTTAACTAAAGAAGTTTGGGTTAAGTTAATGAGTGTAGGAGCATTTGTTACATTAGCGACAAGTCGATTTCAAATGACAATTGAAAATAAAAGATTTTGGAATAGGATTGAATTAGTAGTTTCGATTTGAAACTAAAGGATCTGGGCAAAGTGAATTTGAGATTTTCACTAGGCAGGTTTTGCTATTGGGTTTGGAACATTCTTCTACCTTAGCAAATTTCGGGGACGAAATTTTTATAAGGGGGAGGAATGTAACGACCGGGAATTTTGGGTCGCTAAATGTGAACATTTAAATTCATTTTAAAGGTTGAATATGGATTATAATTTGAATTTTGAAATAAAAGATTTTGGTTAAGTTGATAGAATTGGTTAAATTTCCAATACAGGAATTTAATTGAAAATTTGGATGATACTAATTTAATATTAGCATTGGAATAATTGGCAATTCTGAGTGTAAATAGATATAAAAATTTAATTCTAAAGTTTATTTTGAGTCTAATTGGATTTGAATTATAATATTGGACCATTGAATAGAATTAATAATTGATAGATTGAATTTGGAATTTTTATATTAATTTAATAATAAAATATGGCAAATAATCAGATTTTGGTCTGGAATGAGCCAGAATGATTTTTAATGCGATTATGAATTTTATATGATTTATTTTCAAGTTAATAAAATTTTAAAAGTGAAAATTTAAGCGTTTTTGATGCTTTCAGTAAATCGCTCAATTTGATAGACGAGTTAAAATAGCCTTTCGGGGCACAATCTCGGAATTCGACGAAACCAGTTCCATTGGATCCGTAATAGTTAGTTATTATCGGATTTCAATTTTCGTAGCAATCGGATTTGTCGTTTCACCGTGGCAGCTCGAAACGCATAGTAATCGATTTAACCGATTTAATTTTAAATTGATCGTTAAATTCCGTAACTCGCACATACGATCAAGTTAGTTTGCAGAACTTGTTCCATTGTGTCCAGAACGCGGATAAACCCTAGAAACGCCTGTCGGAACGCGTAGTTTGGAGTTCGTTTGCATATGATGTTAAGTTGAGAATTATATTAATAAAATTATATTAAATATACATTATATCGTTCAAAACCCTAGTATCATTTCTCAGGCCGCCGTTCATTATTCTTTAGTGGCCAATAATCATTTCGTTTCCCCTCCAAAAATCTCTCAATCTATGTTTTGATTTAGAAAACTTTCTAAATGAAAGTTGTAGATCGTTAAGGGATCTACAGATCCAACGGTAGCGATGTGGTTTCGTGGGTTGGATAAGGGACTACGACGGTTTGAACGTTGCTCGTTTGTGGGAGGATCTCGAGGTGCAGGGGCCGCCGCGTTCAACCAGGCTCTGGCCGATGCTATAGGGGGCGATGGGCATTCATTTGGGGGTAATGGATCGTGGTGTAGTGGAGTATAGGGGAAGCGGCACGCAACCCTAAGAAGCGATGTTGGGTTCTTGTTCGCGTTTTGTTCCTGGAGCTTGCGTACGCGATGGGGAAGACGGGGGTATAGCCGTGTTTTGTTTTGGTATAAAAAAATGTAAATTATTTATATAAATGTTTATACAATCTTTAAAATTCAATATCTCACTCATGTTTTATCTGTTTTTGACGAAACTGGAAACGCCAAAATAGCAGAGATGCGTACTACGCAATGGTGCAGTTCGAGAATCATTCCGGGCAAGTAGAAATTCGAGTTAAATCGAACGTCGTTTGGTTTAATTTAAATTTCGAACGCTCGCCGAAACTCAAGGTGAGTTATTCTCACTCACATCTAGATGTCAGTAAAGTTAAACGGCTAATATTTGAATGTTTGTGTGGATGTTTGGCTGAATATGATAATTAATATCGAATTGAATAGATATATATATTTGTTGTGCTAATATTAGTGGATGCAGGGAAAAACAGGTTGGAGGGATCCAACTGGATTCCTCGCAATATAATAATTATTTGATGATTGGTGATGCATTCTATCTAAATGTGTTGTAATAGATAAATCTGGAATTAAAATGTACTGTGCTATTGTTGGATGAATTATAAATCCAGAATTTAATTATAAATGGAATAAATTGGGTTTTTAAAGAAATAAGAGAAATTGTTATATAAAGAACTTTAAAGGAATAAAATTTGGGGTTTGGTTTGGATGAAGAATGAAATTGGTAAAATTTTAAATTTTAAATGAAGTGGGAAATTTATCAATCTAAATATGGAAGTATGGCTTCCGGTGAGAAATTTTATAAGAAGGGATAAAGTGATAAAATAACGATGGATTATTTTTGATAATGAATAGAGTTTTCCGAAAAATTAAAATATGTTTTCAACGAAGCTTCTAAACATAAATTAACAATTGTAAATGTAAATAAAAATATTTTGAAATACAATTTTACACCATTGGAATTTTATTTAAGTAATTCATAAGTATTATTTTCAGTTAATAAATTCCCAAAAGTTTTATTTAAAATATTTAAACCTATACTTTGAAAGTGGATTTCCGGGAATGGAAAAATGTGTTTAAGTTTCGAAAGAAGTTATTTTTTAAACATGGAAAGGAAATTTATGTTATTAAAACATGAATTTGAATGGTAATAAATCGACTGGATTTCTAAGACGTATCTTTTGGGATGTAGGAACGGAAGGTAAGTTCCCTGGGTATCAAAGTTCGAGTTTTAAACAGATTTTATTAAAAGAAAGTTTAAAGTTCAAACTTGTTTAAAAGAGTGTTTTGAAAATTATTATTTAAAGTAACTAATTAATAAATTAGCAATAATAATTATTTACAAATACATTAGAATATTTTTTAAATGGATTTATTTAAAGGCTAGTTTTGAATAAAATTATTATTAATCCTTTTAAAATCTACTTTTAAATTTAGTTTAACTAAACCTTTATGTAAAATCAAGTTTATGTCTTAATAAATAGTTTTACTTCACATATTTTAAATTTATATTTTGAGTAAATAACTAGAAGTAAATTTACATATTTTAAAGTATATTTCAGTATGAAATGTTTTAACTGTTTTAAATCTAAATTGGTTTGAACGTGGTTATTTCTAATGGGAATAAATGGTAAAGTATTTACCATGTAAAGGAAGAACTTTGGGAATTGTTTTCAAATGAGTTGAAAATAGAAATATATCTTGTAAGAGATATTTGAGGAAAATAAATAATTGGGAATAATTTATTGTGTGATGGATGTTTGTGAGTATTAATTGATAGTTAAATCACCGACTATCAATATTGGACAAATGCGTTGACCGTTTCGAAGAGACCGGGATCGAGATTTATTTCTCGAAAACCACTTCGATCCGGTTTGTACGTTTCGTGGAAAAATGTGTTCGGAGTCGAAGATGGAGAGGTGAAGTGCAAGGGCTAGTCGCTACTAATCCTGAGGATATTTCCAAAATGGATGTAGTAGGTATAGTGCCTTCGGTTCCGTTCGAACCCGGGACGGACTTGTATGGACGAATGCTTTCGGAACATTGTCCGGTGGGCGATGGGCATTCTAAGTGAAACATTCTAAAAGGTAACGCTTAGCCTCAAGCCTCATCAAATGGGAATGACTGAAAACCAGGGGATATGCAGCAGAGCTTCGTGGGTAGCCCCCACTTGAGAGTAAGGTCATCCCTGTCTAGATGTCCCTTTTTTATTTCGGCTTAGTGGGCGGTTGCTGATCCAACCGTGGGGTGATCTTATTCGAAACTGTCCAGTAAGGGATGGGTCCGGCCTTGTGTTGCAGGGGATCAGGTGTGGTCCTTGGTACGGTGATCTAGGCCCCGTACTGTGACAGGTGGTACCCCAGTGCCTAGTCATTGTTGGAAATCCATTCTCCCTAAGAGCCTTGTACGAGTTTTGTTTGTATTACCCACTTTTGTGGCTAGTAGCTGGAATTTAATGAATGTAACAATTTCGGCTATTTTATAAGTATTTGTATATAGACCCTATTATAATATCAGAGGATTTCTATAAAAAGTGATTTAGCTATCGTAAGGTAAAAACCCGACATGTTTATTTGTGGCGTGGTCTTACGAGATGCTTTTGTTTTCAAAAGGATTTTTGAAACTTTAATAATCAATTTGGATGCATTATTATCAGCTGGTATTCTAGACTGACTCGGGTGTTATTTCATTATAATGTTCGGGTCAGACCGAGTATTATATGTTCAGGACAGGATGCTATGGAGCAGGAGAGGAGCTGCAGTCCAAGACGTATTATCAGTACCTATATATATTCCGCCGCTGTCATTGTATGGATTTGTCTGACTGGTAAATATTGTGTGTATGAGATACTCTGATGATATGATGTATAAAACAGTTATAGATTTCATTTTGTGTAAAGTTCTATATTTACTATTATATTTTATTCCGCTGCGACTGTGAGATTCGGATATTGTTTAGTTCCTTCTTCTTCTATCTCTTTTTCTTTAATCCGTAATGGTTCGTATTTCTATTCCGTTTGAGTTAATTGATGAAGAATAGTGTTGACTCAAGGGGTACGGATTTGCTAGACCGTCACATTAAATACCCTTAAATTTACGATCTTTATAAAGTGAAATTCCATACAGAAATCAAATTTCTTTAATAATTCACTATTAAAATTTTATGTACAATTTTATAACATTTCATTTACTTTACATTTTAAATTAATTTACCATTTCATACATTAAATATAAATTCCATTTTATCTTTCTTAACTTAACCTTTATTTTTTTAAAAACCCATTTCATATTTTCCAAGTTAAGTTATATTTCAAATTTCAATTTTAAACATTATTTGTTTAACTATTTTATATTTATAGAAAAAATTCAATAACACTTTATAAAATCATTTTACATTCAAATTTAAATCAAATTATCACATTTTCTTACTTAACTTAAATTCCATTTATAAAAAAAATCAAAAATTCAAAAATTAACTTATATTTCAAATTCTACTTTACCATTCACTTATTTAACTTGTAGAAAACCATCAATACTTTATGAAAATCATTTTTAATTAATTTTAAATCAAAATATCATATTTACATTTTATAATATTTTATAGTTTCTGGAAAAATATATATTAACCATGGTTTTGCATACAATTATCTAACCTAAGTCAAATAATACAGATAATATATCATTTCAATCCGTAATTTGCAAAAGAAAAATCCGGGTTCTATCATTTCAAACCCACAATCCCAAGTAACAAGAAATAAATAAAAAAATCGCTCAGGCCTATCATTTCAGCCATAACGATTTTTCCCTATTCTAAAGTCCGTTCGGGTATGTATCATTTCAACCCATAGTGATTCTATTCTACAGGAAACTTGCAGTGTGATAAACTGATATAAATAAACAGAATAGAATCATATAACAGTAACAGATTATATGACAGGTGTATAACAGGGGTTAACATCATATGATCATAGCATAAGCAGGTATAACATGATAACGTAATTCTACAGATTCACAGGGGGTCTGTAACGACCCGTAAACTTTCAATAATTAAATTTGGTTATTTTAATAAAAATTGAGTAATTAAATTTAGAAGAGAAAAAAAATTTATAATTTAATATTGAAATGAACGCTGAAATGAAATATAGCAAGGGTAATTAAAACTAATTTTTAGTAATTTGAATAAAATCCTAATAAATGAAGTAGTGAAAGTGTTATACTTGGCTATAAATTGAACAAAATTGATGAATTAGTAAAAAATTAATGATAGTTAGATAAGAACAGTGCTATGTAATCAATTTTGTTTGTTAATATGGGAAGGAATAAAAATTTGTAATCCGTTAATGAATTTATAACGGGTATGAAATGTAAGAATGTTGATGTAAGCTAATAAATAATTAATTTAGCGCAATCCCTATTAATTGAAATAACTGTAAGGTCATAATTTGTTGTATTTAGTAAATTTGGAAAATAAATTTCAATAAGTGTAATAAAGTATTAGAAATGTATGTTGTTTTCATAAGATAATATAAAGAAATGAAAACTTGTGACCTATGTATGGAAGAATGACCAAAATAAGTGAAATAGTGTTAATGTAAGTAAATTTGTAACAAATCGAATGGACTCCCATGTTAATTGGAAATTTATAAATGTTACAACTAGGTTATGAATTCGATATAAGATGAGCGAGTGGAAATATTATAGTTTGTTTATAAATGAAATATAAGAAAAACAAATATAAGTATTGAATTAATTAATGAAATAATACAGTGTTAATGACAACTAATTAAAATTTGTGTTATATATGGAATTTTAACATGTGTTGGTAAGTAACAAACTTATAAATGTAAGTAAAGGAAAGTAGGTGACAATTAATATATGTTATTTATTTATTTAGTATGTTAAATAAAATTTGAAAATCAAATTGCAATTAAAGGAAATTAAGTAGTACGTTAATTGGAAATAAATTTTAATAAATGTTACATTAATGTGAAATGTAATACAATGGTTAGGAGTTGTTAAATTTGGTATATTAAGGTAATGAATGGAAAGAAAACAAGGTAACTAAGTTTATAGAATATCAATAAACTTAATAAAAGATTTGAATTGAAAACAATCAATCCATTGAAATCCAAATTATAATAAGTGTAATTATTGTAGCAATTGAAATTAAAGGTTATGCAATTTGAAATAAAGATAATATGAGAAAATCTATGTGATAGTTTTGAATCCAGTGTTAAATCCATCTATTTGACAATAATGAATGGAATAATTATTGATTGATTTAATTAAATGTAATTCTTGGGAAGTTTATTTATAAGTTCTGAATTCAATAAAGTGAGGTTAACACTGAAATTTGATAAATTAATTAACTTTAAATTGATATCTAAATTTGTTAAATTAGTGTGAATGATTTGGAAGTATAAAAATGATAAGAATTGTCAATTTTAGAATTTAAATTGGAAATTTGATTTAATTAATCAATTATTAATTTATTTAATTAATGTAAAAATAGCCATTTTGGCCACTGACTCGGATTTCAATGAAAGCAGTTCCATCAGATCTGTAACGGTGGATTATTGTAAGATTTCAAGTTTCGTAGCGATCGGACTTGTCGTTTGATCGTACGGACTCGAAACGCCTTGAAATCAATTTGAAATAAATTGATTTTTGCATAACTTCTTCGTACGATGGAATTTGGACTTGAAACCTGTTCCATCACATTTAAAATATTTTAAAACATCCATTTTGATATATGGGTTGACCCAATTTCGTTCTGGAGTCGAAACGGGCTTTTTGGGCCACTTTGTCGTTAGCGCGTATATCCAATCGATCCAATCTATTCTATTTCAACTTTGCCTATAAATACCCTTTTATAAACCTAGCCTTTCTATTTCTAATTTGTCTGTACGTATAAGTTAGATGTTCCTCCTCCTCAATGGCAGACAAAACAAAAATTCCCAATTACAGTTCCAAATCAAATCCAAAGCCAAAAATTCCAACTCCATAAATAATATCAAATTATATATCGTCGGAAAGCCCTTGAAGAGCGCAATCCAAATCCACGGTCTGTTTTTTGATCGGAGTTTCTGTGCATCCGGAATCAATGGAAACATTCAGGGTCGTCCATCGCGCGTCGATGAGCGTTGTCGGATTATTGATTCATTTCTGGGTATTGTAGAGTGGACGCTGGGGGGTGCATCAGTGTTGTTTGTTCGATCGATTAACTGTTGGATTTTGCATATAATTCGATTGGGGTTTTGTTAAAATGGCGGCAGCTGGGTATTTTAGCCTCCGTTCATCGTCGCGGGTGGTCGATCGTGTGGAGGAATCGGCGTTGTAGCGGAGTTTGGGCGCGGCGATCGAGCATGGTTGTGGCGGGCTAGCGTTCCGATCGTGTAACTGAATGCGTGCAAGCGGCTTTATTTTTTTGTCGCGTGCTCGGTTCTGTGTCGTGGCCTGAAGAAGAAAAGTGCTGACATGGCCTAGTGAGTGTTTGTTTTTTTATTTTATTTTAATTTTGTTTCCAATCGCTCTACTACGTATAACTTTTACTTACGATATCCTTTTATGTGCAGTTTTTTTTTGTTAGGATCGTGTCCGAATGTCGGACATTTTGACGCTAGTTTGGATGAATTTGGAGACTGTTCAATTTTTGGGTTTAAATTGGATTTAAATTTAATTTAAATTCAAAAGGTGAGTGTTTTTGCCCATTCACAACTTCTAAAATTTCTTATGTTCGTTAAATTTAATTTATGTTATGATTTTGAATTTATTTATGACGGTTAGTATATTTTTAAATCATCCTCTCAGTTAATTGCATTTATTTAAATTAAATCATTATTTAGTTTATTATTGAATATAACTGCCTGTTAATTACCTGTTATATATTATCGGTTATATATTGATATTGACTGATTATTTTGGATGATGATTGTGATGGATGTATGATTTTATGATGGATGAACGGAAGTTTTATTTATATCATCATAATCTGCAAGTACCTTATTGATTTGTCATTATTTTTCGGGATTGCAGTTTGAAATAATATATAACCGTATTTATGTTTTAAATTACGGATTGAAATGATAAATATCCGTAATACTTGACCATAGGATAGAAAATTATATACAGACACCGTGGTCTATATATATATATATATATATATATATATATATATATATATATATTGAAATGGTTTCTATGGTTTTGGAAAGAATTATACAGTTTAATAAATATTGATTTTTTTTGATATTATATAAAAACATTTTATTTATAGTTAAATTCATGTATTTAAGCTACATATAAATTTGTTTAATAAAAATAAGTTTAATAATGGAGTTTGATTGTTTTATATTATATGGTTAAGTGCCAGTTTAAGATACTGTATATATATATAAAGTTAAATGACTTAAATAAAAAAATTAGGTTGGAAGATAAATATGAAATGGTTTGAATTGAATTATTTAAGAATTATACTCGAATAAATTTGATTTGAAATTTAAATAAAATTGAGATTTTAAAGGGTATGATTCTTATAACTTGAGTTGATTTAAAGTGATTTAAATGAATATAAAGTTAGATAAATGAATATATCAAGTTAAATAAATTGAAAGAATATCCAGTTATGTGAAGTTAAAAGTTTTCTTAAATGATATTGGATTTATTGTGTAAACATTTCAAATCTAAATAATAGTAATTGAATTTGATGTATATGGGATTATCAAAGAATTAGTTTTGAAATGGTGGAATATTTAAAGCTTTGGAATATATGGAAATTGAAATGGTTTATTTGGAGATTCAAATCTGTATTTGGAATTGATTTGTGAAATTAAAGAAGCTAATTTATTATATAAAGTAATATAATATTAAATCATTTAAGTATAGAAAGTTATGTTTCAAAGCTATGAGTTTCAAGGTATATAGATTTGAAAGTGCTATGATTTTGGAAAAAGGATATATTTTGAAATAAAAATGATATCATATTGATTTGGGTTTTAAAACGGAAATGATATCGTATTTATATGGTTTTGAATGGATATTATATTCTGGTTATGAAGTATAATTATTTTAAAACAACCGCGGTGTTATAATGACGGTTGGTTGTTGAAGAGACCGGGATCGAAAGTTGTCATACTCTCTGCCAACTTCGAAAACCAATTTAACGACTGGGTACGCGGTGGAGATTCCAGAATGAAGTAGGATGGTGGCGACGTTCTATTTAGGTTTATACGTGGACCCGACTCTCGTGAGTTGGCATAAGGTGGCTAAAACAGGAGCGATCTCGTGCCAAGGAGGTAGCCCCTCTTATCAGACACATCCCTTCGATATTATACTCTGACTTTTGGATTGATTCGGCGGCCACTTTTGATTTTTGTTTTAGGGCGTGGCTCGAGGTGGGCGGTAGCCGCGCGCTACGCGTTACCACCAGCCCGTGTGCGTAATTGGTATATCTACCCTGGCATTGCCTTGTGTGCCATGTCACCTACCCTATCGTGCCTTGTACAAGTTTAGTTTTCTCCCGTAGCCTGTGTTGTATTTACGGTAGTCTCCCGATCTGGAGATGCGCTGATACTGGATGGACTAGTGGGACTATTACGTGTTAAGGTGGAAAATGTAAAGCCTTAATGCTATGTAAAAGTTTGTTAATTTTACTATAGACATTATTATAACAGCGAAATATTACTACATAGTAAATAGTTTAACGGATCCTTAGGAGATGTGAATCCCGAGCATCTCTTAAGTTACTGCACTCACGTTAGACACTGGATAGGAGATGTCAAACCCCGTAAACATCTCTGACGCCGTTCCACTCATATTATTTATGGTGATTTAACTTATATAAGATCTTTTAGTTCTGACTCAAGTATTTTGTCTTTTCAGTTCGCTCGGATCAGCCTAAGCATTTCAGGATTTGAAGGCCTTAATTCTGGAGGACGAAGACGAAGAATTATTATTACTATTTGTTATATATTCCACTACACCATTTTTTCCGCTGCATTATTAATATTCTTTGGTATGTGTAACTCTGATATGTATTGTATAAGTAAAATCAGATATTTTGTAAAACCGCTTCATGAACTGTTTATTTGATTATTATATTTTTATCGTTCCGCTGCAAGATTCTGTTCTGTTTTATTTCTTTCTTCCTTTTTCTTATTCACCCCATAATAATATGCTCTTTTGTATGGTTTCAGTCTGACGTGTGTGGTTTATCGTTGATTTAAAACGTACGAAAAGGCGGGACGTTACATCTAGTATCAGAGCTTTGGTTTAGCGATAAACCTTAGCTTTGTGGGGTCTGACTCTTTATTAACAGGGTAATAATACCCTATGATGAGTCGCTGAGCGTATATATATGAGAGAGCGTATTTATTACTGTTATAAAAAGGTTTTGATATTGTGTTAATTTGTTCCGTTTTGTATTTATAAATTCTGGTTGATGCATAGGACGCTATGACATCAATAGGGATTTCTAAACACTTAATAGGACAGACCGACACAATATTTGTTTTGAATATAGGTGAATGAAATAATTTTGCCTTTTATATTTTCTATATATAAAATAAAATTTTATAAATGATATATATATATTTGGTTGCTATATATTGGTTGTTAAGTAGTGAAATTTATAAATAATAGTTGAAATAAGATTGAAAATAAAATAAATAAAATTGGAAATTTTAGAACTTAAGTTCCGGGATTTTTGGAAAAATTTGTTTTGAATGATGTTGGAATATAATAATAATATTATTAGAAGTGTTTTCTGGTATAAATATTTCTATATGATTTGAAAGAAATTGTTTTAAAAGAATTTTGGAAAGAAATAAGTTTTGTGCTCCCCTCTCTGTCGCTGGAAAATAATTTCCGTGATGAGTGCACGCATCATCGACATTCATTTCGAGTTTCAAAGTGGGAAGGCCACTGTAGTAGTTTTACTATGGATTTATTTTGATAACCAAATATAAATTTCTAATTTTTTAAGTATAATTGGATATATAAGTTTTAAGTATAAACCTCTATCTATTATCTTTAAAATGATGTGAAATTTAACCCGGTATTTAATTCTTAAGTTTCCGTTAATTAGTAGTTGCAATTATTGTACTGAAATTTAATGTAACTATTTAATAATTGGAACCTCTAATTAAAATAAGAGATTTAATGCTAAGTTATAAATGAGATTAAAAGAAGGTTGAAATTGTAATCTTATAAAACGAAAGATATAATTATTGAACATTTAATTAATTAAAAGAAATAAGATAAACTTGTATGATTTTAATTACATTCTTAAAGGCATATATATAACTTACCAAAAGATGTAAAAAGTTGAAATGTTAAAAGAAAGTGTAGTGGGAAATTTACAAGTAAAACTTGAAGTAATGTAGTATCCAATGAATTTTCTTTTATAAATAAGAATTTGATATTATAATGGTTATAAACTTAAGTTATGATTGAAATGCCACTAATGTAACAAAAATGTAAGCAGATAAATGAATGATAAAAAACTTAAGTAAATGGTTGAAGCTATTTATAAATAAAATAGGAATGAAAAATGAATACTGTAAATAAGTGAAATTAAGTAATGAATAAATGAATGTAATGCAAATAAAAGAAATTTGCATTATATATGGATAAATGAAAACTTTAAGAAATAAAATGTAAACTAAAAAGATAAATCATTAATTGAATGAAAAGGAAATCAAACAATAAATCTTATGAAATGAAATTTATAAAAATTAACTTGATCTATTGTTTGGAATTGTTGTTTGTTTGGTTTATGGTTGTTGGGCAAGGATACTTTAAATTGTTTGGATGTATGAATAATCTATCTAGTTCATCTAAGACTGTTGAGTAAATGGTGCACTTAACAGTTTACTCTCCATTCTATATGATTTAAAGTTTTTATGCCCGAACAACTATTTGTTTTGTTTGATATGAATGAATGATTGATTTGTGTTGATTCTACGTGATGGTTGTATGCCCTATTGCAAGTGATTAATGTTTGTATTGATTTGTTTGTTTATGGTTGAAACCACTTTAATATTTCATTTTATATAATTGTTAATCTTTTTGGATTATATAAGTGAAATACAGGTTATGGAAGCAATTGCTACTGCTTTTGGTTTCATAATTAAGCGGTTGTTTGCCCGACTAATAGGTACGTTCTCGGATTATGGTTTATAGCGTTATTATATTGTTTTCCATGTTGGGATATATATTATGTTTGAAAATATATGTTGTATATTGTTACATTTGATATTATATTTTCTCCAGAGCCTCTCCGTACAAAGGAGACTCTGCCAAAAAATTTCGTAAATTTTGGACTTTGAAATTTTTTGAAAAGGTTATTTTCCATACTTTATAAATTTAAGTATAAAATGATTTAATAGTCATAAATTGGTATATTTTATTTAAATTAATTAATTTAGTAAAATTTATTTGTTTACAAATTTAATGTTAAGTAAGATATATCGATTTCCTAATTTTTCTTTTCCCTTCTTTTCCTTCGGGGACGAAAAGTTTTGAGTAAAGGAGAGTGTAACGACCCGTAAACTTTCATTAATTAAATTTGGTTATTTTAATAAATTTTGAGTAATTAAATTTAGAAGAAACAAAAACTTTGTAATTTAATATTGAAATGAACGCTGAAATGAAATATAGCAAGGGTAATTAAAACTAATTTTTAGTAATTTGAATAAAATCATAATAAATGAAGTAGTGAAAGTGTTATACTTGGCTATAAATTGAAAAAAATTGATGAATTAGTATAAAATTAATGATAGTTTGATAAGAACAGTGCTATGTAATCAATTTTGTTTGTTAATATGGGAAGGAATAAAAATTTGTAATCTGTTAATGAATTTATAATGGGTATGAAATGTAAGAATGTTGATGTATGCTAACAAATAATTAATTTAGCGCAATCCCAATTAATTGAAATAACTGTAAGGTCATAATTTGTTGTATTTAGTAATTCGGAAAATAAATTTCAATAAATGTAATAAAGTATTAGAAATGTATATTGTTTTCATAAGATAATATAAAGAAATGAAAACTTATGACCTATGTATGGAATAATGACCAAAATAAGTGAAATAGTGTTAATGTAAGTAAATTTGTAACAAATCGAATGGACTCCCATGTTAATTGGAAATTTATATATGTTTCAATTGGTTATGAATTCAATATACGATGAGCGAGTGGAAATATTATATTTTGTTTATAAATGAAATGTAAGTAAAACAAATGTAAGTACTGAATTAATTAATGAAATAATACAGTGTTAATGACAACTAATTAAAATTTGTGTTCTATATAGAATTTTAACCTGTGTTGGTAAGTAATAAACTTATAAATGTAAGTAAAGGAAAGTAGGTGACAATTAATATATGTTATTTATTTATTTAGTATGTTAAATAAAATTTGAAAATCAAATTGCAATTAAAGGAAATTAAGTAGTACGTTAATTGGAAATAAATTTTAATAAATGTTACATTAATGTGAAATGTAATACAATGGTTAAGAGTTGTTAAATTTGGTATATTAAGGTAATGAATGGAAAGAAAACAAGGTAACTAAGTTTATAGGATAGTAATGAACTTAATAAAAGATTTGAATTGAAAAAAAAATCAATCCATTGAAATCCAAATTATAATAAGTGTAATTATTGTAGCAATTGAAATTAAAGGTTATGTAATTTGAAATAAAGATAATATGAGAAAATTTATGTAATAGTTTTGAATCCAATGTTAAATCCATCTATTTGACAATAATGAATGGAATATTTATTGATTGATTTAATTAAATTGAATTCTTAGGAATTTTATTTATAAGTTCTGAATTCAATAAAGTGAGGTTAACACTGAAATTTGATAAATTAATTAACTTTAAATTGACATCAAAATTTGTTAAATTAGTGTGAATGATTTGGAAGTATAAAAATGATAAGAATTGTCAATTTTAGAATTTAAATTGAAAAATTGATTTAATTAATCAATTATTAATTTATTTAATTAATGTAAAAATAGCCATTTTGGCCACTGACTTGGATTTCGACGAAACCAGCTTCATCGGATTTGTAACGGTGAATTATTGTAGGATTTCAAGTTTCGTAGCGATCAGACTTGTCGTTTGATCGTACGGACTCGAAACGTCTTGAAATCAATTTGAAATAAATTGATTTTCGATAACTTCTTAATAGGATGGGATTTGGACTTGAAACCTGTTCCATCACGTTTAAAATATTTAAAACATCCATTTTGATATATGGGTTGACCCAATTTCGTTCCGGAGTCGAAAAGGGCTTTTTGGGCCACTTTGTCGTTAGCGCGTATATCCAATCGGTCCGATCTATTCTATTTCAATTTTGCCTATAAATAACCTATTATAAACCCTAGCCTTTCTATTTCTCATTTATCTGTACGTACAATTTAGATGTTCCTCCTCCTCAATGCCAGACAAAACAAAAATTCCCAATTACAGTGCCAAATCAAATCCAAAGCCAAAAATTCCAACTTCACAAACAATATCAAATTATATATCGTCCGAAAGCTCTTGAAGAGCGCAATCCAGATCCACTGTCTATTTTTCGATCGGAGTTTCTATGCATCTGGAATCAGTGGAAACATTCACGGCCGTCCATCGCGCGTCGATGAACGTTGTCGGATCGTCGTATCATTTCTGGGTATTGTAGAGTGGACGCTGGGGAGTGCATCGGTGTTGTTTGTTCGATCGATTAACAGTTGGATTTTGCACATAATTCAACTAGGGTTTTGTTAAAAATGGCGGCAGCTGGGTCGTTTGGCCTCCGTTCATCGTCATGGGTGGTCGAACACGTGGAAGAGTCGGCATTGTGGCGGAGTTTGGGCGCGGCGATCGTGCTGTGGCGATCGAGTGTGGTTGTGTTGGGCTAGGGTTCCGGTCGTGTAGCTGAGTGCATGCAAGTGGCTGTATTTTTTTGTCGCATGGTCGGTTCAGTGTCGTAGCCTGGAGAAGAAAAGTGCTGACGTGGCCTAGTGAGTGTTTGTTTTTTTATTTTAATTTTAATTCTGTTCCCAATCGCTCTAATATGTCTAACTTTTACTTACGATATCCATTTTATGCGCCGTTTTTTTTGTTAGGATCATTTCTGAATTTCGGACATTTTGGCGCTTGTTTGGACGAATTTGGAGACTGTTCAGTTTTTGGGTTTAAATTGGATTTAAATTTAATTTAAATTCAAAAGTGAGTGTTTTAACCCACTCACAACTTCTAAAATTTCTTATGTTCGTTAAATTTAATTTATGTTATGATTTTTAATTTATTTATAACTGTTTGTATATTTTTAAATCATCCTCTCAGTTAATTGCATTTATTTAAATTAAATCGTTATTTAATCTATTATTGAATATAACTGCCTGTTAATTACTTGTTATATATTATCGGTTATATATTGATATTGATTGATTGTTTTAGATGATGATTGTGATAGATGTGTGATTTTATGATGGATGAATGGATGTTTAATTTATATCATCATAATCTGCAATTTCTTTATTGATTTGTCATTATTTTCGGGATTGCATTTTGAAATAATATATAACCGTATTTATGCTTTAAATTACGGATTGAAATGATAAATATCCGCATCACTTGACCATAGGATAGAAAATTATATACAGAAACCATGGTCTATATATATAAAAATATTTTGAAATGATTTCTATGGTTTTGGAAAGAATTATACGGTTTAATAAATATTGATTTTTTTTATATTATATAAAACCATTTTATATATAGTTAAATTCATGTATTTAAGCTATGTATAAATTTGTTTAATAAAAATAAGTTTAATAATAGAGTTTGATTGTTTTATATTATATGGTTAAGTACCGGTTTAACATACTATATATATATAGAGTTTAATGACTAAAATAAAAAATTAGGTTGGAAGATAAATATGAAATGGTTTGAATTGAATTATTTAAGAATTATACTCGAACAAATTTGGTTTGAAATTTAAATAAAATTGAGATTTTAAAGGGTATGATTCTTATAACTTGATTTGGTTTAAAGTGATTTAAATGAATATAAAGTGAGATAAATGAATATATCAAGTTAAATAAATTGAAAGAATATCCAGTTATGTGAAGTTAAAAGTTTTCTTAAATAATATTGGATTTATTGTGTAAACATTTCAAATCTAAATAATAGTAATTGAATTTGATGTATATGGGATTATCAAAGAATTAGTTTTGAAATGGTGGAATATTTAAAGGTTTGGAATATATGGACATTGAAATGGTTTATTTAGGGATTCAAATCTGTATTTGGAATTGATTTGTGAAATTAAAGAAGCTAATTTATTATATAAAGTAATATAATATTAAACCATTTAAGTATTGAAAGTTATGTTTCAAAGCTATGGTTTTCAAGGTATATAGATTTGAAAGTGCTATGATTTTGGAAAAAGGATATATTTTGAAATAAAAATGATACCATATTGATTTGGGTTTTAAAACGGAAATGATATCGTATTTATATGGTTTTGAATGGATATTATATTCTGGTTTCGAAGTATAATTATTTTAAAATGACCGCGGTGTTACAATAATGGTTGGTTGTTGAAGAGACCGGGATCGGAAGTTGCCATACTCTCTGCTAGCTCTGAAAACCACTTTAACAACTGGGTACGCAATGAGATTCCATAATGAAGTAGGATGGTGGCGACGTTCGATTAAGGTATATACGTGGACCCGACTCTCGTGAGTTGGCATAAGGTGGCTAAAACAGGAGCGATCTCGGGCCAAGGAGGTAGCCCCTCTTATCGGACACATCCCTTCGATATTATACTCTGAATTTTGGATTGATTCGGTGGCCACTTTTGATTTTTGATTTGGGGTTTGGCTCGAGGTGGGCGGTAGCTGCGCGCTACGCGTTACCACCAGCCCGTGTGCGTAATTGGTATATCTACCCTGGCATTGCCTTGTGTGACGTGTCACCTACCCTATCGCACCTTGTACGAGTTCGGTTTTCTCCCGTAGCCCGTGGAGTATTTAGGGTTGTCTCCCGATCTGGAGATGCGCTGATACTGGATGGACTACTGGGACAATTACATGTTAAGGTGGAAAATGTAAAGCCTTAATGCTATTTAAATGTAAGTTTATTTTGCTATAGACATTACTATAATAGCGAAATATTACTACATAGTAAATAGTTTAACGGATCCTTAGGTGATGTGAATCCTGAGCATCTCTTAAGTTACTGCACTCACGTTAGACAATGGATAAGAGATGTCAAACCCTATAAACATCTATGACGCCGTTCCACTCATATTATTTACTGTTGATTCAACTTACATAAGATCTTTTAGTTCTGACTCGAGTGTTTTGTCTTTTCAATTCGCTCGGGGTTAGCCTGAGCATTTCAGGATTTGAAGGCCTTAATTCTGGAGGATGAAGACGAAGAATTATTATTACCATTTGTTATATATTCCACTACACCGTTTTATTCCACTGCATTATTAATATTCTCGGGTATGTGTAACTCTGATATGTATTGTATAAGTAAAATCAAATATTTTGTAAAACACCTTCATGAACTGCTTATTTGATTATTATATTTTATCGTTCCGCTGCAAGATTCTGTTCTGTTTTATTTCTTTCTTCAATTTTCTTATTCACCTATAACAATCCGCTCTTTTGTATGGTTTAAGTCTGACGTGTGTGGTTTATCGTCGATTTAAAACGTACGAAAAGGCGAGACGTTACAGTGTCAGTTTACTAATTATATAAGTACAAAATGTCTGGTGAGAAATACTCACCTCTACAAGCTGGAGATAACAGATTCTGACACACAAACAAATTCCAGAATGCACGATGACACGACTATAGACTTGAGTGGAGTGGAGAACTTGGGTGGGAAGAGAACCAAGCTTTTATCTTGTACACAACCCATAAAACGAGACAAGTATAAATATGATTTCAAACCAAATATATATATTGAAACAATTTGAAAATAAAATCAGCCATGAAAGGAATGACTTGACCATTTCCTCCATCATTCAAGTGCTCGGCCTAGGGTCAGGTGTGCACGAACAAAGTGGTGCATAGGGCTAGGGTATGGGTTCATGAAGGCAAAGCTATAGGGAGATGAAGGGTGGAGGTTACATCACAAGAATACAAAGTGTTTAAGGCAAATGAATGGGTTTTTGTTGCATCTATGGGTTCGGCCAGAGGACGCCTGATCTCCGCCTTGGCATGTGATTTTGCAACTTTTGGTGATAATAGCTTCAAGGGGGCTCACGGCCTAGTCAAGTCACAGGGAAAGGATGGTGGAGTGGCCGTGGACAGTGGTGGTGCTGGACGGTGGAGGTGGTGGAGGAGTATGGCCAAGCAAATGCAAGAAGAGGCAAGGCAATTTCTAAAGGAAAAATCAATAAAAATGAAGAGAAAAGAGTAGAAAAATTATAAGAGCCATTACCTTCACTTCATCTGAAAATTTTCATGAAAAGATGAGGTGAGAAAGATGTGTTACGTGAATGACAAAAGAAAACTCACGGCTATAGGGTTGGGAAAGGACGGCCCAAAGATTGAAGGGGTGGAAAATGAAAAGTCAAAAATTGAAGGGTCAAAGTCTCTAGATATTTCTCTTTTCTTTATTCAAATGAATCAAAATAAAAACCATATAAATAAAATAAAAATGAATACCAGATAACGTGAAAATAAAATGAATAAATAAATTTTATAAAATAATAGAAAAATATAAGAAAATAGTTAATTATATGTAAACTAGTATTGAAAATTGAAAACAAAATATAACTAGTTTTGGAAAAATAACAACTACACTAAAAAAATGTTTTAAAAATAAAACATAATCATAACATGACATATTACACACATATACACAAATTAAAACAAGGTATGACAAATAAAAATATTATTTATATAAATTAAAATAAACAATATTTTAAATAAATCAATGTACACACAATATTGTAAAAAGCAAAACTTTCACAATATAAATCATATTTCAACGAAACGGAAAGCAGTATTCTTAAAATTTAATATATTTTCATAATAAAAGATAAAATTAAAAAACTTAAATATTTAAATTTTAAATTTAAAAGTCAAAGTTTGACCAGATTGACCAAAAATCAACTTTTTCTGAAAATATCCTATTTATTCAGGTTTGGAATTATAATTCACACAAAAATCAAAATATACTTTTAAAGTAACAAAATTTATCCATTTTAAGAAATATAATAAAGTTTTTAAATCAGGAGTTTCAATTTAAATAATTAAATAAACAATTAAAATAATCACAAAATACTCGGTTGCTACACTCTCCCCCACTCAAATCTTTTCGTCCTCGAAAAGAACGAACAAGGAGAATAAGGAAAAGAAAGATAAACAACAAATAGTATCTGGAAAAACAATTTTAGATTCGAAGCACGAATGCTCTCCTCCGTCTCCCAAGTACAATCTCGATCATCAGTACCCCATAGTACTTTGACCAGACTAACAGATCTCCTTCTTAGCTGCTTCATACCTCTATCGATAATATGAAATGGCTTCCTCTCGACAGTCGGATTAGGCTCAATATCCAAACCATCAAGAGCAGAAGGCTGAACCAAAAAGAGATGGGTCAAGAAGATACCAGAGAAGATGTGAGACGTGGAATACATCATGCACTTCAAAAAGCTTCTTGGGCAAATCCAAACGATAAGCCAAAGAACCAACTCTTTCCATAATGCAGAAAGAACTCTCGAAGAGGAAGAAGGTAGAAATAGCTAGAAGGGAAAGCAGGTTGAAAGACAAGGATGAACCATTATTTTATAACATATAAATTATAATTTAAAATTTTATATTTATAACATTTATAAGATGATGAATAGTCATTTGATTCAAATTTTTTAGTTCGAAGTAAACAATATTTAAAACATTTTAAATTATTTAGGAAGGTAAAATAAATGATCAAAATATCCTTTATATAATACTTTTTCAAAATACTTTTATAACTCGATGTCTTAACAAGTTTACTTTCGTTCCTGCAGACTCTGGCCATGCGTTGATCAGGACGCAAAGTTAGAATTCTCCAGGCACTTAGTAGACTTGTTTCAACACCCGGTGAAAATACTAAAAGACCTTTTAAAAACAGATATGGAAAGTACAATCCAAACAAAACAACCAAACGAAAACATGTCGATCATGGATCGTGAATACACAATGGTTACGCCAAGATCCCTCAGGAAACATCCGTACCTGTAGGCTGACTACCGTAGCCCTGCAATTACCCCGTGAAGACTGGTAGTACCGCAGATACACAATGGTTACGCCTGGATCCCCCAGGAAACATCCGTACCCTTAGGCTCTCGCAGTCCCTGCGGATTACGCTACCAAGCGACCCAATAGATCGCAGATACACAATGGTTACGCCTGGATCCCCCAGGAAACATCCGTACACTTAGGCTCTCGCAGCCCCCACGAATTACGCTATGCAGTCGCGCTCGTAAGACCATGGAGATCGCTATGGAATTCGATTGTGACGACCCAGGATTTTGGCAATATTATTTTAATAAGAATTTAATCTAATTAAATAAAATGTAAAATTATCATTTTAAAAATGAATAAGACTTTTGGGATATTTGCCATTTATTTATATACATATGTATTTTGAAAGAAAGCTTTGATTTGAAAATTCAAAATAAAGTCTTTTAAAAATGTTTAAAATAAAATCAATCTTATCAATACAAAATATAAGTATAAAAATATATGGATATGAATTAAGTGTTTAACAGTTAAACTTAAATAGAAACAAAAATAAGCATTTATGTTAGGAATAGTAATAAATATATAAGTTAACTTATATGGTTAGATGAAAACATAAAGTAAAACACAACAGATAACTCTAGAAATATATAAACTTTTGAAATACATGTAGATATACAAGGAAATAAGACAAAAATATAAACATATATGTACATACAAAATCAAATGGAATAAGTATGTAAACATAGATAGAGACATTTGCATTAAATGATATCATTTCAGCACAAACTAAAGTCACTACGAAATGCTGCAAATCATTTCATTTTCTATAAAAAAAAAATCTGAACAAAAGAAGAAACCGTACCAGTAAAGCCTACCCTGTACAAAACTTGTTTTCTATATATGTATATCCCCTTGTCCCTGTTCGTTCACAACTTAGCAAGCCAGAAAGAAGAAAAAAAAAAGTAAACATCGCCATTCTTACAAACTCAAATTCAATTCAACAACAAAGAAAGAAGGTTTAAAGGAGGATCAAGCCAGAAGTTTTTCAAACAGAAGTGTTCTCTGTTCAAACTTGTTTTCAGGTGAGTAAACAAGCAAATTATTTTAATAATTAAGTATCATTAAATATGTGCATAGATATGTTGTGTTTTGTGTGTGTGTGTATATATATATATATTTAAGTATGTAGCTGTGTGTATATATCTGTGATTGTTCTGTGTAATAGGAGATGCCTGTTCTTCTTCTTGTTTTTTGGGTTACAGGGTGGAAACAAACAAGAAATTTAACTTCTTCTCATCTAACCATTACCAGGCTTAGGGTTTAAAACGAAATAAGTGTGTTTAAGCATAGATTATGATCTAAAAATTGTTTCAAGCTCGATAGTAATGAATTGCCTCTGTAAACTTAGTTTTACAGAGCAAATTTCAACTATATGATAAATTCGAATATTGTGAAATATTAATTCGATTATATAACTTGAATCAACATTCAAAGATAGGATTTTTAAAACTAAAATGGTAATTTTTAGTTGAGTAGGTAAAGAGCAGTGCATAGTTGAACCGGGAATGGGTTTTATCAATTTTCTGGCGACCGGAGTTTTACTGGGTGACGAGATTTTGCACGAAGCAAGCTTGGCCATTGATGAAGTTAGGAAAATTGCTAAATGATTTTTCTATTGCAAGAGATGTTAGAACGAGGCAACTTTAGGGTCTAACTCTCAAATTTGGACGAGGTCGGAAATGAGGTGTTTTCACCACCTCTGGTTGATCGAGTTGCGTGGTATTCAAGAGGATGGTAGCATGGGGGATCGACGAGGTGAGGACGGAGTTGGAGCATCTCCGATGGTCGGAGCGACCGGAGCGAAGCAATTTGTTGGATGGGTCGAGTTACAGTTTTCGAACGAAGGGCCAAATTTTGATCTCGAGTTTTTGGCATCAAATTGATCGTCGCTTTTGGGTGCAGGGAAGTTTCGTGACTTGCCGGAGGATGCGAAGTTCGCCAGAGTGGCGGCGAGGCATCGTGCACGTGCACGACAACGATTGGGTATTTGGAAGAATTGGTTCGTGGTGACTCGAAGGGGAACTCGTGTTTTCTTGAAGTTGGCTCGAGTTTTTTTTCTGGTTTTCGTGTGAGTGTTTTGTATCCTGTTATTATAGTATAAACTTAAACTAAAAAAAAGAAACGTATGAGAGGAAGGAAGATGGACTCGAGAAAATGGTGGGAGAAACTCGAGTATCAACTCGAGTAAACCTGAGGGCATTCTCGGGTTTTGTTTTTTCAACTTTGAGCCTAATAAAAATCGAAGTTTATCATCTTATACAAGTTTAAGTATTTATGAATTAATTAATGCCTGAAGTTGAAGATAATAATTTATTTAAAGACATAATTAATTAAGTTAATTCTTTAGAAATGTTTTTAAATCTTAATTAATATTTTAATTAAGTGGTTATGTAAGATAAGTTTTAAATTTAATTAACATTAAGCTTTTAAGTTAGTAACTAGTTTATTTAAAGTTATTAAGGTAGATTTTAAAATGTAAGATACATGATTTATTTACTTGGTTTATATTGTATAAAAATTAAGAATAATAATTAATTTATAATTCCGATTAACTAAGTGAATTGAGATTTATAAATTTGTTATTAAAAATTGATTAACAAATGATTAAGTGTTTAATAAATTAATTTGTAATTAAGAATTTTAAATTAACTACTTAAAGTTAATTAATGTATGATTAGTAGTTAACTAATAAGTAATTTAATTAAGAATTAATAATTGATTAATTCAGAAATTAGTGATTAATAAATGGGTAATTAAGTTTTATAAATTAATAATTAAGGTTATTAATTAATAATTAAGAAGTAATAAATTAAGTCATTAAGATTTAATTAATTGATTAGGAAGTAACTAATAAATTAAATGGTATGAAATGAAATAATTAATTAATTAAGGATTTATCAAGCAGGATTAAAGATGCTTGCTTATGGATGATTGTATAAGTGGAATATCAGGATTTGTGATATCTATTTGGCGATATTCTGTGATACTCTGTGATATACCTTGATATATCTATGATGATTGTGTATGATTTATCTGTGATAAATGCTATGTGAATTCAAAGTGTTGAATTAAATTGTTTAAACTATTAAACAACTTGACCTTTAAAATGACATTTGGATTTCGATGAGACCGGGATCGGGAGTCAGTTATGATTATCCGAAAACCACATCGATCCAAATTAAACGATAGGTCGTGGCATCTCAAGTGAAGATCGAGATGGTGCTTCAGAGTGCAAGGGTTATTGTCGTTAACTCTGAGGGTGATTCCAAAATGAGTGTAATGAGACAATGCCTTCGGTTTCGTTCGAACCCGGAACGAACTTGTATGGATTTAATGCTTTCAGAACATCGTCAGGTGGATGATGAGCATTCTAAGAGATATGTTCTATAAAGGTAATCAAAGCCTCAAGCCTCATCAACCGGGAATGGCTAAAACAAGAGAGGTGCAGCAAGGTTAGGTGAGTAGCACCCTAGCAGGACTAGATATACCCCTGTCTAGATGTCCCTTTTTATTCGGTTGTGTGGGCGGTTGCTAGCTACAACCGCGGGGTTATCTTGTTCGGAACTGTTCGGTAAGGAATGGTTCCGTCCTTGTGTTGTAGGGGGTCGGGAGTGATCCTCGGTACGGTGATCTAGGCCCCATACTATGACGGGCGGTACCCCAGTAGCCCTGCCATTGTATGGAACCCAATCTCCAATAAGCGCCGTACATTTTGATTGTGCCCAACTATGTTGGAATGTGAGATGTAAGCATTTCAGCTATTTCTGTATTTTACTTAAAAACCCTAGACACTATTATAATATCACTGAATTTCCTATAAAATGTTTTGGTTAGCGTAAGGTAAAAACTTACCCGTGTTTATGTGTGGAAAGTCTTACGTGATACCTTTAGTTTCAAATGGTTTTCAAAGTTAAACAACTTCAACATGTTTACTCACACCAGACCCATGTCTGATCCGGAGTTTATTTTTGTTTTTTCTAAACTCTTGGGTACTCAAATATTTATGAATAGCCAAGTGATAGGTCTTGAATTGTTTAGCTGGAGGAGCTTGAAGCAGGAGTCCAGACGTATCTATCTAGTTCCGCTGTGTTAGTTAATGCATGTCGTATTTTGGTAACGTATGAAATGGCAGATGTATATATGACTGTCTTGTTTAATTGATGTTGTGTAACTCTGATATATGTAAACTATGTAATAGTTATGTGATGTATCATATTTTGTTCCGTTTTCGCTGTGGGATTCTGAAGTTGTTATTCTTTCTTCCTATCTTTTCTATTTCTATCTCTTTCTTTTCTTATTGATGATACATCTTTCTGTGGATAGAAAGGCGGGTCATCACAGTTAGTATCAGAGCATAGGTTGAGATAATACCCAGGCTCTGGAATAATATTTATCTTGAGAGTGCGTATTTGTATTTTTATATAACTATATACCTAACTAAATTTGTTGAGTTGCCTGTTCAGGTGGTCAACATGAGTTCTGGAAGGAGAGGCAGATGTAGGGGAAATACCTCGACTGATAATGGACGAAGTCAAACTGCCAGTGAGGCTGTGGATCCAGTACCGCCTCAGGTTATTTTTGCTGCTTTATGCACGAACTTCACCAACCTTGGAGGTAAACCATTTAAAGGGACAGAGACTATAATTGAGGTCCAAGCTTGGTTACGCTCTTATGAGCGCATCTTTAAGAGTATGAAGTTGTCTGTTGAGCGGAAAAGGGAAACGGCTTCATGGAAATTGCAGGAAGGCGCTGCAGCCTGGTGGGATGCAGCGGTTGCAAATATCTTTGAGGACGACATTTCTTGGGAAAGATTTAAAGAGTTGTTTGAGGAGAAATTCATGCCAACAGCAGGGAAAACTCGTCTTTATCGGGATTTTCTAAATTTAAAGCAAGGGAGCATGACTATAGCGGAGTATGAGACCAAATTCAATGAACTTTCTTGCTATGGACCAGGGCTTATAGACACTCCCCTCAAAAAGAACGAAATGTTTGTGCAAGGTTTGAGGCCGGAATTTCATGAAAACATTACGGCACACTTTAGAGGATCTTTTATTGAGTTAATTGATATGGCTCTGAGATATGAGGATTTGATGAATAAGAAACCAGTAGCACCAATAGCAGCATCGGGAGGGAATTTTGCTAATCCAAATAAGCGGAAGTTCAATCCGAATTGGAGGAAGTAGAACAAGAAGAAGGCTGGAAGTAATAACGGACCTCGCAAATGCTATATATGTCAACAAGAAGGTCACTTGGCGAATAAGTGTCCCAGGAAAGGATTTCAGCAACAGCAGCAGCAGTCGCATCAGAGTGGACCGGTTCAGCTTTGGTTCAGAGATCTCTGTGCTTTAATTGCCACCAACCAGGTCATATGATCAAGGATTGTCCGCTTCTTTATAAAGCTTGGAAGAATAAGGTATTTTCTTTGGAGGGTGCACCATTTACTTCATCTAAAGGCAAGGCAGTATTGGAAGGTACATTACTTTTAAATGGCAAGTATATTAAAGTTTTGTTTGATTCGGGTGCTTCTTTGGGTTTTATTTCTCTAGAATCTGAGAGAAGTTCTTTCTTACCCCTAGTACTATAGACTATCCCATCTTTGTATCTAATCCTATAGGAGGGGTAACCAAATTGGATATGATCTGTACAGATTTGAGGATTTCCTATCTGTCCCATAGTTTTTCTTGTGACCCTTATGTGTTGGATCTTATGGGGTTTGACCTTATATTGGGGATGGATTGGCTCGATAAGTATAAGGCTATCCTGAATTGTGATGAGAGAATAGTTTCGTTGGAAACCGACCTGGGTAGAATTGCTAGAGCGACGTGTGATAATTCTGGAATTCACTTCAGTAGTCTTTCACATGGAGTTGAGACTTCTCAAGAGAAGGTTGGAGATATCGATGTGGTCCAAGATTTCCCAAATGTATTCAAGGAATTCAAGTGTTTACCTCCGAATCGGGAGATAGAGTTTCGCAATTATTTGGTTCCAGGAGCAGTACTAGTGATTTAGCCTAGTAGGAGGATGGCTCCTAGAGAGAGGGAGGAGTTAGTTAAGCAGACTCAAGATCTTTTGGAGAAGGGATTGATTAGGCCCAGTTTTTTTTGTTCGGGTTCTGCTGCGGTGTTTGTCACCAAGTCGGATGGATCGCTAAGGTTCTGTGTTGACTATAGAGAACTGAACAAAGTGACCATTCGAAATAAATATCCTCTTCCTCGTATTGATTATCTTTTTCACCAGCTGCATGGAGCTTCTGTCTTTTCTCAACTGGATTTAGCATCAGGTTTCCATCAGTTAAGGGCAACCGAGGATAGTATTCCCTTGACTGCATTTAGGGGACCAAATTGTTTCTATGAATGGTTGGTTATGCCTTTCGGGCTAACCAACGCTCCTGCTTACTTTGTCGACCTGATGAACCGAGTCTTTCGGGATGTATTGAATATGTAACGACCCGGAATTTTCGAGCATTTAAAACGGAATATTTAATTGATATTAAATACTCAATAGAGTAATTTTAACTTGAATTACGAATATCACAATTTATTTGATAATTAAATTATTGAATTAAATAATTTGAAGTTGAGTAAAATGTTGAATCTGGAGACTTAATTTTACAATTGACTCAAATATTAATAGAACATCTAATATTTTTACAAGGTCTGAAATCGTGGAATCAAATCGAGAACGAAGTTGATTGCAAATTTAAAGGAAAAGGTGAGTTAATCTCACTCAGCTAAATTTAAATTTAAATGATTAAATTTAAATAATTATTTGAATGGTTGAATTGATTGTTGTGCTGTAGTGTGGTATAATTTGGAATTGGCATTTTATGTTGTGCTAACATCTATGGATGCAGGGAAAACAGGTTGGAGGGAACCAACTGGACCCCTCAACATTTATTTAAATTATTTAATACCCTTTGTTGTGATTATTTAATATTCTATGATGAATTATATTGGAATATTGAATGCTATGGTTTGATTGGATATAATTGGGTATAATGAATTACCAAAAATATATAAATTGGATTTCTTTGAAAGAAAATAAAAGTAGTGAAATTGTAAGTAAAATAATTATATAAATTTGAATAAAATTTAAGAATGAACTGGAAAAGAAATAAAGTGACTTTAAAATTTTAAGAAATAAATCTTGAGTATAGAAAGGGAAATTTTGAATAATCAGAAGATTAATGAATTTTAAACTTCAGTGTTATTATTTAAAAGAGCAAAACATTTATTTAAAATTAAGATTTAAATTATTTAAGAAGAATAAAGAAGAAATTGGGAAAAATCCGAAATTTGTATATTTCAGTTAAGAGATTTAAAATCAAATAGAAATGATAATAATAATAAGAATAATAAAATCCATAATTAATGAATTTTGGAAATGAACTGTAACGACCCGTAAAATTTCGAAAATTAAAATAGCTAATTTAATAAGATTTCGTGATTTAGTATTAGAAAAAAATTTGTAAGTCGTTTGGAATAATAATAACTGGAATGAATTGCAACAACAACTATCCAAGTAATGAAAAATAAAAGCTACTTAGTGAATACCTTTGCAATCAAAAGTTGAATAGGATAATAAAATGTTGAATTCATTGGGTATAATAGAGTAATTGATTGATAAGAAAAATCTATTTAAAATCAAATATTGAATATTGAATAGGTAAATTGTTTAAATTAAATATTTAAAACTTATTGAATAATTGAATAACTGTAAATTGAAAATGGTGTTCCAAATTGTGAATTGGTTTTAAAAGTTGAATCTTATAAGTTCAATTTCAATATTTCAAAAGATAATGAATTATTGGATAAGCGAAATTGTTTAAATTGAATATTTGGAATTTATTGAATAATTTAATAATGGGAATTGAATAACCATATAATGGAAATGGTTGTTCTATAATCTTAATTCGTTTCAAAAGTTAAATTTTAAGTTCGTTTTGAATATTTCAAAAGATAGTGATTTAAGAATAATAAAATTTGTTAAATTTAATATTACAGATGTTTGAATAATTAAATTCCGAATTTGATATGATTAATTTGATATTGAAATTTAATATATGAAAATAGAGTGAATAATTGAAATTTGATTTAATATGATTCAAATTGGTTCCCAAAGTGAATGTAAGTTATATTTGGATTTTAATAGAGTTAATAAGATTTTAAAATTGGGATTTATTGGATAAATTGAATAACGGGTTTAATATGATTAAAAATGATTTGTAAAATTTTATTTTATCATATTAAAGTAAGAATGATGTTGTAGAACTTTTAAAATCGAATTAAAAGTAAATTTGTGAAAATTGAATATTTTAATATTTAATTATCGACTGAAAATAGCCAATTTTTGAACAGTCTCAGAATTGGTCGAAAATAGTTCCATTGGATCCGTAATAGTTAGTTATTATCGAATTTCAATTTTCGTAGCAATCGGAGTTGTCGTTTGACCGTGGCAGCTCGAAACGCGTTGAAATTGTTTTAATATTAATTTGGCGAGTTAAAATAGTCATTTTTCAAACGGTCTCGGATTTCGACGAAACTAGTTTCATCGGATCCGTAATGTCATATTATTGTAAGGTTTCAAATTTCGAGTCAATCGGATTTACCGTTTGTCCGGGGCGAGCCCTAACGCACAGAAATTTGATTAACCGATTTAATTTCAAATCGATCGTTTATTGCCGTAACTCACACATACGATCAAATTAGCCTACGAAACCTATTCCATTGTGTCCAGAACGTGGAGTAAACCTTAGAAACGCCTGCCGGCACGCTTCGTTTGGAGTTCGAAATTTTTTCGGTGAATAGTGTTTTTGCAATTTTCTATAAAAGGACCCATCCTCTTCCATTTGCTTCAAACCCTAACTCTTTTTGATCAGCCGCCACTTTCATTTCAATGGCCAGAAAATTTCGAAACTTCTTCCTCATTTTCCTCTCAATCCATCAACAATTATCAAAAACTCTCAACTACAAAGTTGTAGAGGGCATCAAGATCTAGCTATCCAACGGTGGAGATCGGAAACGGAGCCACGGATCGACGGCAAATCGAGATTGAAGCTGCTGCGTTTTTCATGCAATTCGAGGCAGAGGGGGTGGCCGAGCTTCAGGCTATTGATGGTGAAGGTGGAGTAAGGTGGTGGCTTCGAAGTGGTGTAACCTGATCGTGTTCATGTTCGTCGTGGAGGTCGCAAAATCAAACCCTAGTGGCGTATGAATGGGTTCAAGTTGCGTGATTTACTACCTGGAAGATGATACGCGTGCGTGAGGAGATGATGGAGTGCGGCCCAGATGCGTTGGAAAAAAAACGAAGGGCTATGATTGTTTAGGGTTAGAAAATATGTTGTAATTTTATAATTAAAAATTCGTGTAACTTCTAAAATTCGTATCTTTTTCATACGAGGTCGAAAACGCACGAAACTTTTTACGTTGGAATCGTATCGACGAGCACTACGCAATGGAGCTAGATTGGAATCATTTGGAGATAGTGAAAATTTCGGGTAAAATTAAACGCTCGTTTAATTTTATTCGAAATAAAACGCTGGAACTACATTGAAATCAAGGTGAGTGTTTTATAACGCTCACAACGTACTAAATATCTTTATGCTAGTTAAATTGACATTATGAAGTGTTATGTTTTTATTTGTCGTTGTTTGATAAAATTTAATTGTCATATAAATTGTCATTTGAATTAATCGTTGAAATTAAATTGACAGTTAAATTTAAATTGAAATTGAAATTGAATTGCGATTAAATTACCTGACATTGATAACTATGAAATTGCTATGAATTGTATTGTTTATTGCATGATGTATGTCGATGGATGTTATTGGTTGATAGTTAAATGTTTGGATGTTTATTTGCTTATAAATATATATACTGTTATGCATACATATGACACTGTGATTTGATTTAAGTGATATATATTCATCCTTGACATTTAATTGAAATAAATAATTACTTGGCCACAGGAAAGAAAATTATATACGGACACCGGATTGGCTAAATTAATAATTTTAAATATCGTCGATTTGAAATTTGTTTAAATGTTTTGATTTAAAAGTTATAAATAGAAATCAATTTATAAAGATCGAATTTATCGAAATTTGAGTTTGGAATGTTGAAATTAATTTTGGTTAAAAGAAATTGTTAAAAAAAAATTAAGTGGAGACTTTGGAATTTAAAATCAGGATATGATTGAATTTCGAAATTGATTTGTTTAAAGATTTAACCTTAATTCGAGCTTTGAATTTTATTAAGTAAAAGTGATATAAAAATGATATTTTGAAATCGAGCTCGGAATTGAACCATATTTGAAATTTGGATTTAAACTTGAATATTGATGGAAAATTGGAAAATTTGTTAAGTGTTATAAATGGATATTTTGAAATCAAGCTCCAAATCGATAAAAATTGAAATTGAATAAATTGAAGGTGAATGTGGAATTCAATTGACTTGAAGTTAAAGTTGACGTTGTTTTGAATTGAAATCGAAATTGAATCGATAGAAAGGAAATTGAAAGTGATTTGAATTGGGAAGTTATAAATTGAAATGGATTGGTTTTGAAGCTGTATTATTTGTTTTCCAAATTACTCGGTTATATAAACCATTTTGGATACTTAAACTGTTTTAATCTATTTTAAATCTACTTAACCCGATTTAAATTATTTTAAACTAATTTATCTATTTCACATCCATTTTAAGAGTTTAAGTATTTTAAGTATTTTAATTATTTAAACTACTTTTAAACTACTTAAAACTATTTTTCTAAGATTCCAAACTGGTTAATAAGGTGAAATGTTTATGTTTAAATCTTGAATTTAAATACGAATTGAGTTAAATGAAGTTGCAACCTAAATTGAAATTCGAAATGATTTTGAAAACGAAATGAGATATTGATGCGAAAAATGTTTTTTGAAACGGAATCTTACAGTTGAATAGATATGATGATATTTGAAATGGATTTGATTTTTGAAGCGAATATGATATTTTGATATAAATTATGAATCGATTTGAAATATAAAAGAGCCAACGGTGTAATAATACGTAGTTATTAAAGAGACCGGGATCGGATATGGACATACTCTCTGTCGATACAGAAAACCACTTTAATAACTATTATACGCGGAGTGTTGATCCAGAATGAAGTGGATGGTTTGGTGAACGCGTTGACTGAAGAAAGAGAACGATATTGGATGACCCCTGACATGACTAAAACAGGAGCCGCGCCGGGCCATTGAGGTTCGCCACCTCTAGCGGACACACTTCTTCGATACCATATCTATTACATTTGTGATGCGATTTGGGTGCACCCCTTGATTTGGGAGTGTTGTTTCGCGGTGTTGGGGTGGCTGCTGGCTATGCCCAACATCAGTCCGGATCACGCAATTACTAGTATCCTAGTTGGTATCGCCTCATGTACCTTGTCATACTGATTATCCTATTCGCGACCACTACATTTTGATTTGTACCTTGAGTATATGGATTGCCCTCTGGTGACTTCCGGTTTTGGGGGAAACTACGGTCTTGTATATGCTTTTGGGAATATAAAATGTGTTAAGGGGGATTATGGTAACGCCTTAACGCTATTTTGATACTTTATTTTACTGATAGGCATTATCTACTTAGCGTATATTACTACATAGTAGATAGTTTAACGGATCCTTGAGAGATGGAAAATCCCGTAACATCTCTTAAGTTATTGCACGCACGTTGACACTGGATAGGAGATGTCAAACCCCGTAAACATCTTCGACGCCGTTGCACTCATATTTATCTACGATTGATTTAACTTTCATAAGGGTATTTAGTCCTGACTCGAGTGTTTTGTCTTTTCATTACGCTCGGGTCAGTCCTGAGTTTTTTCAGATTTTTGAAGATCTATTCTGGAGGACGAAGATGAAGATTTGGTATACTATTACTATTATTACCCTTGCATCATGCTATCTGCTGCATTATTTAATTGTTCTGTTGTATATGTATAACTCTGATAAATGTTGTATAAATAATTGTCAAAGTATAGTAAACAGCTTCATGAACTGTTTATTTGACTATTATATTTTATCGTTCCGTTGCGAGATTCTTGGTTGTTTCATTTCCTTTATTTCTCTTTCTTTTCTTTTCTTATTTACCCCAATAACCATCTGCCCTTTTGAATGGTTTGGAATCGACATGTGTATTTGATCGTCTGTTTAAACTGTCCAAAAAGGCGGGTCGTTACATGAACTGAGTAAGTAAAGAAATTTATTTCAAAGGGAGTAAATTGAAAATCAATTTGGAAAATTGATTTAAGTGATTGAGATTTGAAATTCTCCCTGAATAACCAAGTACGTTTTCAAAGTAAATTTTTAAATATAAGTTAAAAGTTTTAAAGTTGTTTTAAAAAGCAAGTTTGGAAAATTTATTATTTCTAATATTTAAATTCTAAAAGTAAGTGTTTTCTTTAAGCTATTATGGTAGTAATTATTTAAAAAGTGACTTAGTATTTTTTTTTTAAAAGTGAAAACTAGTTTTATATTTTATTAAATAACCTTATTTTAAAATATTCATATAGTATGTATTTTTAACAAATTTGTTGAAGTAGTTTGACCTTAAATGTTTTAAATTATATCTCAAAGTAAAGTGTTTTAAATTATTTTAAAAGTCTAGTTTTGTGCTTGGTGATTTCAGTGGAGATAGAAAATATTTGGGAAAGTTTATTCTGAAAATAAAGATGATTTGAAACTGTTTTCAAAGGGTTGAAAATAGAAATATATCTTGTGAAGATATTTTTGGAGATTAATAAATAATTTGGGAAATTATTTATTGGTTGATGATGTTTGTGAATATTAATTGATAGTTAAATCACCGACTATCAATATTGAAAAAAAGCGTTGATTGTTTCGAAGAGACCGGGATCGAGATTTATTTCTCGAAAACCACTTCAATCCGGTTTGTACGTTTCGTAGGAAACGAGTATGGATTCGAAGATGGAGCAGTGAAGTGCAAGGGCTAGTCGCTACTAATCCTGAGGATATTTCCAAAATGGATGTAGTACGAATAGTGCATTCGGTTCCGTTCGAACCCGGGACGGACTTGTATGGATGAATGCTTTCGAAACATCGTCAGGTGGACTATAGGCATTCTAAGGGATATGTTCTAAAAAGATAACTCTTAGCCTTAAGCCTCAACAACCGGGAATGGCTGAAAATCAGGGGTTATGCAGCAAGGCTTCGTGGGTAGCCCCCACTTGAGGGTGAGGTCATCCCTGCCTAGGTGAGCCTTTTTATTTCGGCTTAGTGGGCGGTTGCTGATCCCAACCGTGGGGTGATCTCACTCGAGATTATCCAATAAGGGGTAGTCCCGGTCTTGTGTTGTAGTTGAGCGGGCGTACTCCTCGGTACTGTGATCTAGGCCACGTACTGTGACAGGTGGTACCCCAGTGCCTAGTCATTAGTTGGAAATCCATTCTCCCTACGAGCCTTGTACGAGTTTTGTTTGTATTACCCGCTCTGTGGCTAGTAGCTGGAATTTAATAGATGTAACAATTTCGGCTATTTTATAAGTATTTGTATATAGACCCTATTATAATATCAAACGATTTCTATAAAAATTGATTTAACTATCGTAAGGTAAAAACCCGACATGTATATTTGTGGCGTGGTCTTACGAGATGTTTTTGTTTTCAAAGGATTTTGAAACTTTAATAATCAATTGAGTGTGATTTTCTCACGCTGGTATTCCAGACTGACTCGGGTGTTATTTAACTGTAATGCTCGGGTCAGACCGAGTATTGTAGGATCATGATATGATGATGTGGAGCTCAGGAGACGAGCTGGATGATGATACGTACTTTCGTACTTGCTTATATATATTCCGATGTATTGATTAGCTATGTACTCAGTTGTATGTTATTGATGTTGAACTATGATTGATGTACTCTGATGATGTAATATATAAACAGATATATTTTATTTTGAGTAAAGATCATTTATTATCTATTATGTTTTATTCCGCGGCGATGGTTAGATTCTGTTTTTGTTTCCTATTTTCTTCTTCTACCTCTTCTTCTTTAACCCAAATGGTTCGTATTTCTGTACAACTTGAGTTGATTTAGGTAGAATAGTGTTAACTCAAGGGCTACGGATTTGCGGGATATTACAGTGGTATCAGAGCATAGGTTGGTGATAACCTTGGCTCTGGTGGGAATTTACTCATTAAATAGAGTCCGTAGTACTCTATAATGAGTTTGAGCGTATTAATAGATATGAGCGCGTATTTGTTAGTGAATATAAATTGTTTTAATATTGTGTTGATTGATTTATTGAGTGGCATATGAACCTTCGTCGACACAGTCTGTACAACTGTATCGAATGGGTTTCTAAACACTTGAATAGAACAATCGACACGGTATTGTTTTAAATGTGGGTAAATGAACTAATTTTACCCAAAAATATATTTTGGTATAAGGAAAAGTTTTTCTTAAACTATTTAGCTAATATATGGTTGCTTGGATGTTAGAAATGATAATATTAAATTATTATCATTGTTGGGTAAAAAAAAAATTAACTAGAAATTTAAAACATAACCAAAGGTTAGGGGAATAAACCCATTATAAAATGAAATTTATAAATATGGATTGAAAACCCTTCAAATTTAATGAAATGGATTATAAATTAATTGAAACAGATGAATTAGTATGAAAACTGTATAAATTGCTTATGGAAAATGTTTGGTGTATATTTCTTTTAGAATTCATGTGTTTATTGTGTTTAACTATTGCAAATAAGTGAAATGCTGTTAAACTTCATATATATGGCACTTACATGTTTAAATTGAGTAAGTACAGGTGCTAGGGAGCCGTGTGGCTGGATTTGGTTGCGCTAGTTGCTAAAAATTATAGGCCGCTTGCTTAGAATGCTAATAAAGTACGCCTACGCAATAAAAATAGGAAATATGAACTGTTTTTGGTTTTTCGACTGGGTGGGTCGATGTATACATATTTATATCTTTTGTAAAATTGCAAAAGCTCCTCTGTACAAAGGAGACTTTGCCAAAATTTTCCTAAAATTTTGGCAGTTAGAAAAATTTTGAAATTTTTTGGAAAATTTTAGTTATCGACAAAACGATTTCAAAATGGAAATTGAAATAAATTAGTAAATGAGACTAATATAAAATAATGACATAAATTAGTTATAAATGGAAAATAAAATTCAAATATTCAAAGTTGAAGATAAATTAAATTCATATGGAAATGAAAGAATCAATTTGAATAGAAATATATAAACTAGAATGGTGAAGTGAAAATAAATAAATAAATAAAGGAGCATATATAATGCTTATACTAACTTAAGAAGGAATGATGAATTCTTAAATGAAAATTTGATACTACAAATATAATCTAAGTTAATATTAGAATGAATAAATACTGACATTTTGTAAGAAAGTTGATATGATGTTTTTGAATATTGTGGTTGGACATATTGCTATGTAAGATATGCAGGTAATATAAAGGGAAAAGAGAATTGATTTTGATTTCAGAAGATAAATATGAATTGCCCGACGAAAGGTATGTATTTAAATTTTGGTATGAAATTGGATTGGGTTTTTGATTTAGCCGCTTGGCTTTTTGTTTTCTTTTGGAATTTGGGAGCCCGTAGAGGCCTTTTGTTGTTGTACCGAGCTAGCCGCGCAAAGGAGACGCTGGAGAAAAATTTCGAAAATTTAGAGAGTTAGAAAATTTTTGAGAAATTTTGAAAATTTTAAACTTGGTTTTGAATTATAATTTGAATAGTTGAATAATTAAAGTTGGTTGGGAACTAAGGAAAAGTTTGGGGAAGTTAGTAAGAAGATAACGGGTCTTTTATAAGAAGGTTGTTAGTAAGATATTGATTTGTTTGGTTTTGGGGATAAGTAAACGGATATTGGACCATTCTTCCTAATTAGTAATTTCGGGGACGAAATTCTTTTAAGGGGGGAGGAATGTGACGACTCGGAATTTTCGAGCATTTACAACGGAATATTTAATTGATTTTAAATATTCAATAGATTAATTTTAACTTGAATTACGAATATCACAATTTATTTGATAATTAAATTATTGAATTAAATAATTTGAAGTTGAGTAAAATGTTGAATCTGGAGACTTAATTTTACAATTGACTCGAATATTAATAGAACATCTAATATTTTTACAAGGTCTGAAATCGTGGAATCAAATCGAGAACGAAGTGGATTGCAAATTTAAAGGAAAAAGTGAGTTAATCTCACTCAGCTAAATTTAAATTTAAATTTAAATGATTAAATTTAAATAATTGTTTGAATGGTTGAATTGATTGTTGTGCTGTAGTGTGGTATAATTTGGAATTGGCATTTTATGTTGTGCTAACATCTGTGGATGCAGGGAAAATACGTTGGAGGGATCCAACTGGACCCCTCAACATTTATTTAAATTATTTAATACCCTCTGTTGTGATTATTTGATATTCTATGATGAATTATATTGGAATATTGAATGCTATGGTTTGATTGGATATAATTGGGTATAATGAATTACCAAAAATATATAAATTGGATTTTTTTGAAAGAAAATAAAAGTAGTGAAATTGTAAGTAAAATAATTATAGAAATTTGAAAAAAATTTAAGAATGAATTGGAAAAGAAATAAAGTGACTTTAAAATTTTAACAAATAAATCTTGAGTATAGAAAGGGAAATTTTGAATAATCAGAAGATTAATGAATTTTAAACTTCAGTGTTATTATTTAAAAGTGCAAAACATTTATTTAAAATTAAGATTTAAATTATTTAAGAAGAATAAAGAAGAAATTGGGAAAAATCCGAAATTTGTATATTTCAGTTAAGGGGTTTAAAATCAAATAGAAATAATAATAATAATAATAATAATAAGAATAATAAAATCCATAATTAATGAATTTTGGAAATGAAATGAGTAAGTAAAGAAATTTATTTCAAAGGGAGTAAATTGGAAATCAATTTGGAAAATTGATTTAAGTGATTGAGATTTGAAATTCTCCCTGAATAACCAAGTACGTTTTCAAAGTAAATTTTTAAATATAAGTTAAAAGTTTTAAAGTTTTTTAAAAAGAAAGTTTGGAAAATTTATTATTTCTAATATTTAAATTCTAAAAGTAAGTATTTTCTTTAATCTATTATGGTAGTAATTAGTTAAAAAGTGACTTAGTATTTTGTTTTTAAAAGTGAAAATCTAGTTTTTTATTTTATTAAATAACCTTATTTTAAAATATTCATATAGTATGTATTTTTAACAAATAATTGAAGTAGTTTTACCTTAAATGTTTTAAATTATATCTCAAAGTAAAGTGTTTTAAATCATTTTAAAAATCTAGTTTTGTGCTTGGTGATTTCAGTGGAGATAGAAAATATTTGGGTAAGTTTATTCTGAAAGGAAAGATGATTTGAAACTGTTTTCAAAGGGTTAAAAATAGAAATATATCTTGTGAAGATATTTTTGGAGATTAGTGAATAATTTGGGAAATTATTTATTGGTTGATGATGTTTGTGAATATTAATTGATAGTTAAATCACCGACTATCAATATTGGACAAATACGTTGATCGTTTCGAAGAGACCGGGATCGAGATTTATTTCTCGAAAACCACTTCGATCCAGTTTGTACGTTTTGTGGGAAAAGAGTATGGATTCGAAGATGGAGCAGTGAAGTGCAAGGGCTAGTCGCTACTAATCCTAAGGATATTTCCAAAATGGATGTAGTAGGAATAGTGCCTTTGGTTCCGTTCGAACCCGGGACGGACTTGTATGGATGAATGCTTTCGAATCATCAGGTGGACGATGGGCATTCTAAGGGATATCTTCTAAAAAGGTAACGCTTAGCCTCAAGCCTCAACAACCGGGAATAGCTGAAAATTAGTGGTTATGCAGCAAGGCTTCGTGGGTAGCCCCCACTTGAGGGTGAGGTCATCCCTGCCTAGATGTCCCTTTTATTTCGGCTTAGTGGGTAGTTGTTGATACCAATCGTGGGGTGATCTTGCTCGGGATTATCCAGTAAGGGGTAGTCTCGGTCTTGTGTTGCAGGGGAGCGGGCGTACTCCTCGGTACTGTGATCTAGGCCACGTACTGTGACAGGTGGTACCCCAGTGCCTAGTCATTAGTTGGAAATCCATTCTCCCTACGAACCTTGTACGAGTTTTGTTTGTATTACCCGCTCTGTGGCTAGTAGCTGGAATTTAATAGATGTAACAATTTCGGCTATTTTATAAGTATTTGTATATAGACCCTATTATAATATTAGAGGATTTCTATACAAATTGATTTAGCTATCGTAAGGTAAAAACCTGACATGTTTATTTGTGGCGTGGTCTTACGAGATGCTTTTGTTTTCAAAGGATTTCGAAACTTTAATAATCAATCGAGTGTGATTTTCTCATGCTGGTATTCCAGACTGACTCGGGTGTTATTTAACTGTAATGCTCGGGTCAGACCGAGTATTATAGGATACAGGATATGATGATGTGGAGCTCAGGAGACGAGCTGGATGACGATACGTACTTTCGTACTTGCTTATATATATTCCGCTGTGTTGATTAGCTATGTACTCAGTTGTATATTATTGATGTTGAACTGTGATTGATGTACTTTGATGATGTAATATATAAACATATATATTTGATTTTGAGTAAAGATCATTTATTATCTATTATATTTAATTCCGCTGCGATGGCTAGATTCTGTTGTTGTTTTCTATTTTCTTCTTCTACCTCTTCTTCTTTAACCCAAATGGTTCGTATTTCTGTACAACTTGAGTTGATTTAGGTAGAATAGTGTTAACTCAAGGGGTACGGATTTGCGGGCTGTTACAGAATAAGTTTGTTCTGCTGTTCATCGATGATATTCTGGTCTATTCTAAGACTGAAGAAGAGCACAAGCGGCATTTGGAAATAGTGTTGGAGACTCTGAGGACGCATGTTTTGAAGGCAAAATTCTCTAAGTGCCATTTTTGTAAACCGAAAGTCAATTTTTTAGGGCACATTGTTTCTGGAGAAGGTATTTTTAAAGATCCAGCGAAGGTTGAGACTATTCTGGAATGAAAGCTGTCGTAGACACCGACCGAAGTTTGTAGTTTTCTGGGATTAGCTGGCTATTACAGGAAGTTTATCAAAGTCTATTCTAAGATTTCTTCGCATCTAACTAAGTTGACAAGGAAAGAAGCTAGGTTTAAATGGACACACCAGTGTGAAGAAGCTTTCCAAGAGTTGAAGACGAGGCTAACCAGTGCACCTGTGCTAGCTATTTCGGATGGGAAAAGCAAATTTGAAGTTTATACAGATGTTTGTATAGTTGGTCTAAGAGCAGTTTTGATGCAGAATGGAAGAGTAATTGCGTATGCGAGTCGACAATTAAAGCCACATGAAAATAACTACGCTACGCACGATCTAGAGTTATTAGCCATTGTTTTTGCTTTGAAGATCTGCATTATCTTTTGGGAGAGAAGTTCGAGTTATTCACGAATCACAAACCATTGAAGTATCTTTTCTCTCAAAAGGATCATAATCTGAGGCAGCAGCGATGGGTCGAGTTTTTGGCATCATATGATTTGGATATTCTGTATACCCCGGGAAAGGCAAATGGCTGATGCTCTTAGCAGGAATGCAGTTCTGTCTCTTTTGGAAGTTGTTCCGTCTCTCCAGGAAAGAATCATAAGCAAGAAAATGGAGGATAGATCTTTTGAAGAACCGATTCTTAGAACCAAGGATGGTCGATATTCGGATTTCAAGGTGGACGATCAAGGTGCTTTGAGGATTAATGGTCGTGTGTGTACCTAATATAGATGGATTAAGGTAAGAGGTCTTATTTGAGTGTCATCGCTCCAGACTAAATATTCACCTGGGAATATCTAAGATGTATAAGGATATGAGAAGAGTTTTCTGATGGTCGAGCATGAAGAGGGATGTAGCTGCTTTTGTCAATAGTTGTGCTATGTGCCAGCAAGTTAAAGGAGATCAGCAGAAGTCGGCCTGATTGTTGCAGCCTTTTGAAGTTCTAGAATGGAAATGGGAGATGATTTCAATGGATTTCATCGACGGTTTGCCTAGAACCAAGAAAGAAAATGAAGGAATATGGGTGATTGTGGATCGTCTAACTAAGAGCGCCCATTTTATACCAGTTAAGGCAACTCGTACTGCAACTTCTCTAGCAGAGATTTTCTTGAGAGAGATAGTTAGATTGCATGGTGTTCCTGTCAGCATAGTAAGTGATCGTGATCCTATCTTCACCAGGAAATTCTGGGAGGCTCTGCAATCTGCTATAGGAACGAGTTTGAGATTGAGTACAGCCTATCATCCTCAGACAGATGGACAGACAGAGAGGCTGAACCGAATTCTAGAGGATATGCTGTGAGCTTGTGTTTTGGATTTTGGTGGATCGTAGGAAGACCATTTACGTCTGGTAGAATTCTCCTATAATAATAGTTACCAAGCAAGTATCAAGATGGCTCCCTATGAATCTTTATATGGAAGACCGTGTAGATCCCTATCCTGTTGGATAGAATCGAGAGATCGTCTTATACTTGGACCAGATTTGATTCGTGAAGCTTCTGCGAAAGTTGAGCTTATTAAGAAGAGAATGAAAGCTGCTTAGGACCGTCAAAAGAAGTATGCGGATAAGAGAAGAAGACAATTGGTATTCGAGATTGGTGATTTTGTCTTTGTCAAAGTTTCCCCGATCAAAGGAGCTATTAGATTCGGAAAAACGGGAAAAGTTGCCCCGAGATATATCGGACCATTCCGGGTGCTGGAAAGGATTGGTGCTGTAGCTTACAGAATTAAATTGCCAGAACAGATGTCTGGAATTCATAATGTATTTCATGTATCCCATCTAAGGAAGTTTGTTCATGATCCATCACTGGTTGTAGAACCAGTAGTCCAGGAAGATTTTGAGGTCGAGCCAAATTCGACTATGGTCAGAAACCCTATTCAGGTTGTTGATCAAGACGAGAAACAACTCAGGAGCAAAGTAGTGAAGCTCGTCAAAGTGCATTGGAGCGAGGATCCCAGAGATTGTACTTGGGAAACTCTAGATAGTTTTAGGAAAGCCTATCCGGGTTTGTGTCCGGATAGTTAGTGATGTTTGTTAGGATAAACTGTTTGATTGTTTGCTAATGTATGGATAATATGTATGCTTGGATGGTTGATATAAAATCTTTTGAATTATCTTTTGTTTTAAATTTCAGAGACGAAATTCTTTTAAGGGGGAGGAATGTGACGACCCGAGATTTTGGCAATATTATTTTAATAAGAATTTAATCTAATTAAATAAAATGTAAACTTATCATAAAATGAATAAAACTTTTGGGATATTTGCCATTTATTTATATACATGTGTATTTTGAAATGAAGCTATGATTAGAAAATTCAAAATAAAGTCTTTTAAAAATGTTTAAAATAAAATCAATCTTATCAATATAAAATATATGGATATGAATTAAGTGTTTGATAGTTAAACTTAAATAGAAAATAAAATTAAGCATTTATGTTAGGAATAGAAATACATATATAAGTTAAATTATATGGTTACATGAAAACATAAAGTAAAACACATCATATAATTCTAGAAATACATAAACTATTGAAATACATGTAGATACGCAAGGAAATGAGACAAAAATATAAACATATATGTACAGACAAAATCAAATGGAATAAGTATGTAAACATAGATGGAGACATTTGCATTAAATGATATCATCTCAGCACAAACTAAAGTCATTTAGAAATGCCGCAAATCATTTCATTTTCTAAAAATAAAATTCTAAACCAAAGAAGAAAATGTACCAGTAAAGCCTACCCTGTACAAAACTTGTTTCTATATATGTATATCCCATTGTCCCTGTTCGTTCACAACTTAGCAAGCTAGAAAGAAGAAAAAAAAAGTAAACATCACCATTCTTACAAAACCAAATTCAATTCAACAACAAAGCAAGAAGATTTAAAGGAGGATCAAGCCAGCAGTTTTTCAAACAGAAGTGTTCTCTGTTTAAACTTGTTTTCAAGTGAGTAAACAAATTATTTTAATACTTAAGTATCATTAAATCTGTGCATAGATATATCGTGTTTTGTGTGTGTGTGTATATATATATATATTTAAGTATGTAGCTCTGTGTATATATCTGTGATTGTTCTGTGTAATAGGAGATGCCTGTTCTTCTTCTTGTTTTTGGGTTACAGGGTGGAAACAAACAAGAAATTTAACTTCTCTCATCTAACCATTACCAGTCTTAGGGTTTAAAACGAAATAAGTGTGTTTAAGCATAAATTGTGATGTAAAAATTGTTTCAAGCTCGATAGTGATGAATTGCATTTGTAAACTTAGTTTTACAGAGCAAATTTCAACTATATGATAAGCTCGAATATTGTAAAATATTAGTTCGATTATATAACTTGAATCAACATTCAAAGATAGGATTTTTAAAAATAAAATGATAATTTTTAGTTGAGTAGGTAAAGAGCAGAGCATAGTTGAATTGGGAATGGGTTTTATCAATTTTCTGACGACCAGAGTTTTACTGGGTGATGAGACTTTGCACGAAGCAAGCTTGGCCATCGATAAAGTTAGAAAAATTGCTAAATGATTTTTCTATTACAAGAGATGTTAGAATGAGGCAACTTTAGGGTTTAACTCTCGAATTTGGACGAGGTCGGAGGTGAGATGTTTTCACCACCTCTAGTTGATCGAGTTGCGTGGTATTCAAGGGGATGGTAGCATGGGAGATCGGCGAGGTGAGGATGGAGTTAGAGTATCTTCGATGGTCGGAGCGACCGGGGAGAAGCGATTTGTTGTATGGGTCGAGTTACAGTTTTCGAACGAAGGGCCAAATTTTGATCTTGAGTTTTTGGCATCAAATTGATCGTCACGTTCGAGTGCAGGGGAGTTTTCTGACTTGTCGGAGGATGTGAAGTTCGCCAGAGTGGTGGCGAGGCATCGTGCACGTGCACGACAACGATTGGGTATCTGGAATAATTGGTTCGTGGGGCTCGAAGAGGAACTCGTGTTTTCCTGAAGTTGGCTCGAGTTTTTTTCTGGTTTTCGCGTGAGTGTTTTGTATCCTATTATTACAGTTTAAACTTAAACTAAAAAAAAATGAAACGTATGTGAGGAAGGAAGGTGGACGGGGAAAATGGTGGGAGAAACTCGAGTATCAATCGAGTAAACCTGGGGGCATTCTCAGGTTTTGATTTTTCAACTTGTAGCCTAATAAAAATTGAAGTTCATCATCTTATACAAGTTTAAGTATTTATGAATTAAATAATGCCTGAAGTTGAAGATAAGAATTTATTTTAAGACATAATTAATTAAGTTAATTCTTTAGAAATGTTTTTAAATCTTAATTAATATTTTAATTAAGTAGTTATGTAAGATAAGTTTTAAATTTAATTAACATTAGGCTTTTAAGTTACTAACCGGTTTATTTAAAGTTATTAAGGTAGATTTTAAAATGTAAGATACATGATTTATTTACTTGGTTTATATTATATAAAAATTAAGAATGGTAATTAATTTATAATTGCGATTTACTAAGTGAATTGAGATTTATAAATTTGTTATTAAAAATTGATTAACAAATGATTAAGTGTTTAATAAATTTGTAATTAAGAATTTTAAATTAACCACTTAAAGTTAATTAATGTATGATTAGTAGTTAACTAATTAAGTAATTTTATTAAGAATTAATAGTTGATTAATTCAGAAATTAGTGATTAATAAATAGGTAATTAAGTTTTATAAATTAATAATTAATGTTATTAATTAATAATTAAGAAGTACTGAATTAAGTCATTAAGGTTTAATAAATTGATTAAGAAGTAATTAATAAATTAAATGGTATGAAATGAAATAATTAATTAATTAAGGATTTATCAAGCAGGATTAAAGATGCTTGCTTATGGATGATTGTATAAGTAGAATATCTGGATTTGTGATAACTATTTGGTGATATTCTGTGATACTCTGTGATATGCCTTGATATATCTATGATGATTGTGTATGATTTATCTGTGATAAATGCTATGTGAATTCAAAGTGTTGAATTAAATTGTTTAAACTATTAAACATCTTGACCTTTAAAATGGCGTTTGGATTTCGATGAGACCGGGATCGGGAGTCAGTTATGATTATCCGAAAACCACATCGATCCCAATTAAACGATAGGTCGTGGCATCTCAAGTGAAGATCGAGATGGTGTTTCAGAGTGCAAGGGTTATTGTCGTTAACTCTGAGGGTGATTCCAAAATGAGTGTAACGAGATAATGCCTTCGGTTTCATTCGAACCCGGAACGAACTTGTATGGATTGAATGCTTTCAGAACTTCGTCAGGTGGACGATGAGCATTCTAAGAGATATGTTCTATAAAGGTAATCGAAGCCTCAAGCCTCGTTAACTGGGAATGGCTAAAACAGGGGAGGTGCAGCAAGGTTAGGTGGGTAGCACCCAAGCAGGACTAGATATGCCCCTGTCCAGATGTCCCTTTTTATTCGGCTGTGTGGGTGGTTGCTAGCTACAAGCACGGGGTTATCTTGTTCGGAACTGTTCATTAACGAATGGGATGTAAGCATTTCAGCTATTTTTGTATTTTACTTGAAAACCCTTGACACTATTTATAATATCATTGAATTTCCTATAAAATGTTTTGGTTAGCGTAAGGTAAAAACTTACCCATGTTTATGTGTGGGAAGTCTTACGTGATTCCTTTACTTTCAAATGGTTTTCAAAGTTAAACAACTTTAACCCGTTCACTCACACCAGACCCATATCTGACCTGGAGTTTATTTCTGTTTTTCATAAACTCTTGGGTACTCAAATTTTTATGAGTAGCCAAGTGATAGGTCTTGGATTGTTGAGTTCTGGAGGAGCTTGGAGTAGGAGTCTAGACGTATCTATCTATCTAGTTCCACTGTGTTAGTTAATGCATGTTGTATTTTGGGAATGTATGTAATAGCAGATGTATATATGACCGTCTTGTTTAAATGATGTTGTGTAACTCTGATATATGTAAACTATGTAATAGTTATGAGATGTATTATATTTTGTTTCGTTTCCGTTGTAAGATTCTAAAGTTGTTACTCTTTCTTTCTATCTTTTCTATTTCTACCTCTTTCTTTTCTTATTGATGATACATCTTTCTGTGGATAGAAAGGCAGGTCGTCACATCGATGGACACTCGAGTATCATATCCAGAAAACCCAAATCAGAGAGAATTATATCGATTGAATGAATCCACAGTGTGGCTACAAAGCGAATATCAAGCAGAAGGCACTTTCCATATCTTTACTTCGAAAATATGTATCATATACCTTTCAAAAGCACTTTCAAATATCATACTTATATAAAGTCCATTATAAGATTTCATTTTCAAATCGAATACTTTCCAAATCAATAGTATATCAAATCATACTTATATAAACTTCGATTATATAAGATTTATCTTTCCAAATTAAGTATGAGTACCTTTTCAAATCAACAGTTTTCAAATCAATTTCATATTTATACAAATCCATTTTATATAAGTTCGATAAGTCCCAAATCACAGTATTTAATAAAATAAGGTTCTCAATTTCAATTTTTTTAATAACATTTCAGTTTCAAAATCATATATGACTTTGCCAAATCAATTCTTCCAAGTTACATATATTCAGTTTCAAAGTTTCTCAAAACAATAGATTTAGAAAATAATCCAAATTTCCAAATCAATAAAATTTAGATCAAACAAATTCATTTCCAAAACATCATATAAATATTGGGTTTTACTATCCAATCTATTTTAAAAACCAAATATCTTTCTAAAAATCAATTATACCCAAAATGATTTCCAAGTTATAATTATCCCTTTTAAAACCATTAAATTATTTATTTCTATTCAAAAGATCAATTTACCTTTCAAACTATTTAGAACTAAATTTTATTCAAAACATTCCAAAACTAAATTCCATATCAGTATAATTCAAAATAGTTTTATTCATTTACTTAACAAAACAGTTCAACTCATTTACCTAATCGAACGATTTTTTTTTTCCAGGATTACTTAGCTTTGAAAATTAAACCTTGATTTGGAAGTGCTCGAACTTTTAAAAAAAATAGTCGAAGAGACCAAATTTACAAATCCAAGAGTTGGAAATTAGCAACAAGTTAGTAAATCAATTCCAATAGATAAGGTTATACCAAAACAATCTGAAACTCGAGGACTGAACACCAGCTTACTTTAAATCGTTTCAAATATATATATACATATATCTTTCGAACATCAAACCACACTTCGAAATCTGAAATCAAAATTTGGTTTCACAAAATCACTCGCATAGCAAAGTTACTAGAGTGGCCTCTCCCCTACTTAGAAACTTGAAAATCAATGTCGATGATGCATGCATTCATCACTGAAATTATTTTCCAACAACATAAGTGGGTTCTGGACGTTTATTTTCTTGAAAAACTTCTTTGAAATCTCTTCAAAATCATTTGAATTCATTCGAATACATTTGAAACATTTCTTATTCGGAGAAATATCTTTAAATCATATTATTATATTATTTTCCAAAATCTTAAAACCGATTTCAAAATATCGGAGTTCGATTTCCTCGAAAATCAAATTCAAAACCCTTCAGTTATAACTCATTTTATATAAATCAAATTTCTTATATAAATTTTCAAAATTTCAAATCTTTCTGAAACTTCAAATTTTCATTTTCAAAAGATATAAAATCCTTATCAAAAACATTTCACTTTTATATAAAAGGTGGTCATCTTTATCAAAATAATAATTTCAATGTATATATAATTTCAAAATACAACCAAACATAAATTTCCAAGGGATGATTCGAGGATGGATTTCAAAACAAACAGAGATTCGAATTTAGAGGAACTCTAATCAAAAATTCTGGTTCGAAGATAAGCTCGAAGGAAAATAAAATAATTCGATTACCCAATTGGAGATGATAAGCCTATATAAATCGCGGGTGACCTTAACCGGTCAACCGTAACTTTAGGAATATAACCAATGCGGAAATCTAAGGCAAATCGACATTCGATCGCCAGAGAAGAATCCAGAAATAGCAGAAAATAGATAGCATCGAATTCCAAGGATACAGAAATCTCTGATGAATCAATGCCTGTCATAAAAGAGTTTCACCCCTTTATAAATCATTCAAAAATTTACGGAATCACCGCTCTTTATAGAGGTCATTCAAAGTGGAGTTATGGAATGCCCAAAAACAAAAGGCTATAAATATGGAAGACAAGACTGGATTTCAGAACTAGTGGGAGCATTCCAAAATTCAAGGAATCCTAATCGATAAGAATCCCAACCAAGAGATTTCTAACAAGGTGGATACCGATGTGATGAAGTTTAGAAAATCTTGATTTCAAAATAAGGAAAATTTTTATACCAAAATAATCTTTGAAAATCCTTTAAAATTATTTGGAAATCATTTTATTCTTCGAAAATTCGTTCTCTCACAAAGAAATGATTCTGAGATTGATTTCACTTATTCTAGGGTATTTCTACCCTATCTCTAATGAGTTTTTGTTCCGCAGGCTATGGTTTGCCTAAATACCAAAGCTCTGATACCAACTGTAACAACCCGATATTTTCAGCCATTCGCATCCACACATGTCGGACTTGAATTGCTCAAAATACCGCATTGTAAATAAATTTGGAGCAAATGAAAACAATCACAAAATCAAAGACACAGAAATATCAGAATAACTTGCAGTGGCAATTAAAATACCATAGTAGTTCATGAAGGTACTATAACCAACTCTCAAAACATAATACATAATATCAGTCTGATAAAACATATACAATAGAAATCTCAAATACATAGAAGTTTATAAATACCTGAGCTGAAATAGAACAACTGAAACTGAAAGGGAATAGATAACAAGACAAGCAGAATCTCCAACGATTCCTAACTCCAGAAAGAAATCCAAAGCTAAGCTGTAAATACTCGGGCTGACCCGAGCGTAAAGTAAAACATAAAACACTCGAGTTAGGATATACATACTTATATAATTTAAACCAACTCAAGTGAACTGTAGTAGTAATGCACAATCTTAAAGGATGCTTGGGATCGCCCATCTCTAAGGATCAATTAAACCATAAATTAAATACATCCCGTGGTTAAAATTCCAAAATGGTATTTTATACTTCTAAACCAAATATCATTTCAAAATTCAATATCACTTCAAATCCATTTCAAAATATCACAATATCATTTCATTCTAAACCTCATTCATTTTTATTCAATTTAAATACCATTTCAAATCACATTTCAAATGGTTTTATATTTCAAATCAAATATTCCAATTAAACCAATTAAATATTCCAACTAAACCAATTAAATATTCCAATTAAACCAATTAAATATTCCAATTGAACCAATTAAATGTTCCATTTAAATCATTTAAAAGTGAAGTTATTATATTTAAAAATCAACTATTCAATTCTTAAAATTTTACCAATTTCAGAATTCATTTATTCACTTCAATTTATTAAAATAGTGAAATTTCAGTTTTCGCAGCATTTAGAAAATGCTACGGAAAATTTACATTTGGAAACAATTCATTTTAACAGAGATAACATTTGCTGAAATACTGTAATAGGTTTAGTTTTGTTTCAATAAATGCAGCACTTACAAAGTGCTATAATAGCCCTTAGTTCAATTTAGTCTTTTGGTTCATTTATATCAAATACAGCATTTACAAAATGCTTTAATATCTTTAACTTCATAAATGATAGCATTTCAGAAATGCTGTCAATTTAATTTCCAAATTTTCAATACAATTTCATAACCAATTAAATTTAATTTAAATCATTTTAAACTTATAAAAATCATACTTTTTACTTTAAAACAATCTTTAAATACCCTTAAATTTATGATCTTTGTAAAGTGAAATTCCATACAGAAATCAAATTTCTTTAATAATTCACTTATAAAATTTTATGTACAATTTCATAACATCTTATTTACTTTACATCTTAAATTAATTTACCATTTCATACATTAAAATTAAATTCCATTTTATCTTTCTTAACTTAACCTTTATTTTTTTTAAACCCATTTCACATTTTCCCAGTTAAGTTATATTTCAAATTTCAATTTTGAACATTATTTATTTAACTATTTTATATTTATAGAAAAAATCAATAACACTTTATAAAATCATTTTAAATTCAAATTTAAATCAAATTATCATATTTTCTTACTTAACTTAAATTCCATTTATAAACAAAATCATAAATTGCAAAATTAAATTATATTTCAAATTCTACTTTACCATTCATTTATTTCACTTATTTAACTTGTAGAAAATCACCAATACGTTATGAAAATCATTTTTATTTAATTTTAAATCAAAATATCATAATATTTACATTTCAAAATATTTTATAGATTCTAGAAAAATATATATTAACCACGGGTTTGCATTCAATTATCTAACCTAAGTCAAATAATACGGATAATATATCATTTCAATCCGCAATTTACAAAGGAAAAATCCGGGTTCTATCATTTCAAACCTGCAATCCCAAGTAAAATGAAATAAATAAATAAAATCGCTCAGGCCTATAATTTCAGCCCATAACGATTTTTCCCTATTCTAATGTCCGTTTGGGTATGTATCATTTCAACCTATAGTGATTCTATTCTACAGGAAACTTGCAGTGTGATAAACTGATATAAATAAACATAATAGCATTATATAAAAGTAACGGATTATATGATAGGTGTATAACAGGGGTGAACATCATATGATCATAGCCTAAGCAGGTATAACATGATAATGTAATTCTACAGATTCACAGGGTGTCAGTTTACTAATTATATAAGTACAAAATATCTGGTGAGAAATACTCACCTCTACAACCTGGAGATAACCGATTCTGACACACAAACAAATTCTAGAAGGCACGATAACACGACTATAGACTTGAGTGGAGTGTAAAACTTGGGTGGGAAGAGAACCAAGCTTTTATCTTGTACACAACCCGTAAAACAAGACAAGTATAAATATGATTTCAAATCAAATATATATATTGAAACAATTTGAAAATGATATCAATTATGAAAGGAATGACTTGACCATTTCCTCCATCATTCAAGTGCTCGGCCTAGGGTTAGGTTTGCATGGCCAAAGTGGTGCATAGGGCTAGGGTATGGGTTCATGAAGGCAAAGCTATAAGGAGATGAAGGGTGGAGGTTACATCACAAGAATACAAAGTGTTTAAGGCAAATGAATGGGTTTTTGGTGCATCTATGGGTTCAGCCAGAGGACACCTGAGCTTCGCCTTGGCATGTGATGGTCAAGTGGTGGCTGGAGTGTCGTCCAGAGGTGGTGGAGGGACTGGTGGTCGCAGCTATAGAGGTGGCAAGGTGGAAAAATGAAGGGTATGGCATTAAGGAGTTCGGCTATGTAATATTCAAGGTGATTTTGCAACTTTTGGTGATAATAGCTTCAAGGGGGCTCATGGCCTAGTCAAGTCAGAGGGAAAGGATGTTGGAGTGGCCATGGACAGTGGTGGTGCTGGACGGTGGAGGTGGTGGAGGAATATGGCCAAGCAAATGCAAGAAGAGGCAAGGCAATTTCTAAAGGAAAAATTAATAAAAATGAAGAGAAAAGAGTAGAAAAATTATAAGAGCCATTACCTTCACTTCAGATCTGCAAATTTTCATGAAAAGATGAGGTGAGAAAGATGTGTTACGTGAGTGACAAAAGAAAACTCACGGCTATAAGGTTGGGAAAGGACGGCCCAAAGATTGAAGGGGTGGAAAATGAAAAGTCAAAAGTTGAAGGGTCAAAGTCTCTTGATATTTCTCTTTTCTTTATTCAAATAAATCAAAATAAAAACCGTATAATTAAAATAAAAATGAATACCAGATAAAGTGAAAATAAAATGAATAAACAAATTTTATAAAATTATAGAAAAATATAAGAAAATAGTTAATTATATGTAAAGTAGTATTGAAAATTGAAAACAAAATATAACTAGTTGTGGAAAAATAACAACTACACTAAAAAAATGTTTTAAAAATAAAACATAAACATAAATGACATACTACACACATATACACAAATTAAAACAAGATATGACAAATAAAAATATTATTTATATAAATTAAAATAAACAATATTGTTAAATAAATTAATGTACACACAATATTGTAAAAAGCATAACTTTCACAAAGTATTCTTAAAATTTAACATATTTTCATAGTAAAAGATAAAATTCAAAAATTCAAAAATTTAAATTTTAAATTTAAAAGTCAAAGTTTGACCAGATTGACAAAAAATCCATTTTTTTAGAAATATCCTATTTATTCAGGTTTGGGATTATAATTCACACAAAAATCAAAATATACTTTTGAAATAACAAAATTTATCCATTTTAAGAAATATAATAAAGTTTTTAAATCAGGAGTTTCAATTTAAATAATTAAAATAAACAATTAAAATAATCACAAAATACTGAGTTGTTACAATTATCATTCTCTTAATCAAATAACTATATTAAAAAATATTCTTTATTTTCAAAATCTAATCTTAAGTAAAATTATTTCATTACAAATTTTCAAAACCAAAATCATTTGCATATATCATTAACAAATATGTGCTCGTATACAATACTCTCAACTCATTTTAGGGTGTTACTAACCCTATCTCTAATGAGTTACTCATCCTCGAATATTACTAACCCCATCTTTGATGAGCCTTTACCCCCACCAAAGCCAAGGTTCTCTCTTAACCTTGCACTCTGATACCAAATTATATGACCCACCTCCTTAATTCGCTGAAACCGACACTAATACATCCTCGATATTCCTATGACGCAAATTCAAGTGCCGGAGAGGTAGATTATCATGGGTAAGAAAGAAAATAAAGAATAAATAGAATCCCACACAAATGGAATAACATATATTATCTCAACATATAATCTTTACACCGGAAATTTTACATACATTTATCAAAGTTAGACATAGAAAGTTTTAAATATCCGTCCTTACAAATGTGGAATACGATAGTATAAGAGTGTGGTGGAAACAAATAACAATATTCAAAAGAATCTTCTAACTCCATGCTCCCAGCTCTCCTAGATTTCTTCTAACTAAACCTGACTGCCAGGCTGCTCGAGAAAATTAGAGCACCAAGATTTTAAGGGAAATACAAATAAACTCAAGGTCGGTTATGGGATTGGTGTGAGAAACTCAAAATACACATATTGCAAAGAAAAGGTATCTAATAAGACCACGTCGTACATAACACGGAACGGATTTTTATCTTATGGTAGCCAAAACATTGGCTACACAAAATCCGAGAATATTATTTTTTTATGACATTCTTTGAAAACACTTTTCAAGTAAATATATTCAAATAGTCAAAATTGTTATATTGGTTAAATTTGACGCCATAATAGGTTTACAACTAAGTCTGTAGGTACTTATTGGAGAACTTATTTCTATACGATGGTAGGTAAGGAGGGGCTACCTTCTGTATAGTACATCTCTAGAGGAATGGACTGAGGATATACAAACAATCCTCTGCATCTGGCAAGACCGGTCTATCCCTATTTAGCACTCATAGATGGCCTGGATAGAAACCGAATATGACATTTCCTCAGTCGTTACCGACCTATCCGAGTGTAATGACCCGAAAATTTTTACGGTTTTTATAACGCAATTAACTGAAAATTTTGCTTGGAAATAAATAATAAAATTTGGAAATAAAATTTTGATATTTAATATGCGTCTATATAAACAAAGCAAATGGTAAATTTTCATTAGAGAATATGGAAGTTCATTTTGTTGTAAAATTTTATTTAAAATTTAAATCAGTTAATACTTGTTAATAATAAAATATTTTCGAAACCTAAATATTTTTATATAATAAATTTGTAAATCATTCGGTGAGTGAGATGTCATATTTCGTTTCGCCAAGTTTGGACTGCTATTGCTCCGTTTATCTTATTTTCGGCTTTTTAACAGCATTTTCGATATCGAATATCGACTTTTGATAGGAGGTCGTATCACTGATATCTATGTACTGTTTTGATCGTCTCGTCCTGCTGATCTTCATAGTATACTCATTTGTACATTTTGATGCCTGGTACGTGTCGAGATCGACAAACTATTTGTTGTATTGGTATGCAGTTTGCAGTCTCTTTGTTTTCTTGTGTCTACTCAACTATTCTGTGTAATACCAATAGTTTTACCCTCATTATTTACAGCAATCAATGATTGATTTTCCTTATTCCAACCTTTACATTATATATTGATTGGTCCATTCACTTTTCCGGTTCCCTACGCTTCATTATCTCTGCCTCTTCCTCTCTCCTTTTATTGTTTGCTCTGAGAACAATATAATATGATTTATGTCCACCATCTTCTCACCTATATTCACTTGCTTTTGAAGATTAGCAATTCGTATTGCTGTTGAGTAAGGATTCCTCAAGCAAAACCTTTTCTTCTTATATTTTATATTTTAATGCATAGCCCACCACCCTAAGTGGCGGCGCTCCTTCCTCCACGTCTGCATCTTCCTTAAATTTTTCACGCATATATGTATGTTTGGTTTCTTTTGTTTATATATTTTTACAGTTTATATTTTCAAGTATATTTGATTTGCTGCATGCATTGATTTCAAAATATAATGTATATATATGCATTGGTTTCAATATTGATTTTGGGGCCAGTTCCGTGCTTACATGCTATGTTACCTATATATATATATATATATATATATATATATATATATATATATATATGTCATATAGTTGTTTTGGAAGCAGTTATAGTATATATTGATTTTTGGAAATAATGATTTATATATTATATAAATATATTGATTTGAAGATATTGAGTTTATCTTGGTTTGCATACCATGATTCTTCGAAATTTTCTTTTATTTGTTTGGCAATTTAAGTATGGTTCTTTGTTCTATTTGTTTTTATTTAATAGTCCATATATGTTTAAGTTTTATAAGTATATAATAATATATTGGACTTATATACATCAATTTTATAATCTGCCAATACAGATGTTAGTTTATAATATGTTAATTTAATATGTTGAGTTATATAAGTTTATAAATAGTCGGTTATATGTTAGTATATGTACAAATCAAAGTAAAGATGAGTTTATGTATATTAGTTGCTTATATACATATTTTGGGAATAAATGTTTTCAGGGATATATGATTTTAAAGGTTTTATTGTATATGTTTTGATTTTTAATTTAAACTTAATATATAGACTTTTATGTGTTTAAATTTAATATTGATTTAAAATTATACATAATGGTTTTTTTGGGTAGTAAATTGAAGATTGGGTAAGAAAATATATAACATACGTTTCGTTCTTTTATATCTAGCTATTCTTATTTGTTCCATCGATGCCTATTTACTTTGTCCGTCAAATCCATGTTCAATTTACTTCGCTTTGAGATTTGTTGTTTGGATTGGTCGATTGTCTAGATCATGATTCAAATCGTAGCTTATCGTGTTGTCTATTTTCTCTAGCATCGAAAGATGAGTAATCACTCACGATTAACACTCTTATAGATAGTAAATTTGATTTCACTTGAAACAATAATTGATATATGCTGTCAAATTTGAATTGGTAGTTACTTAAATTTTAAATATGATATGTCATTATCTGTAAATGTTCACCCGTAATGTATAACACCATATCATATTGTATATATTTAATTTGTTACTGATGATATATGCATGTCGTTGATATTATTATTATCATCACATTTATTCTCACTCTGCAAGTTCCCTGTTAATTTAGAATTTCCTTGAAATGATACGTACTCGAACGATTTTGTAGAATAGGAGAAAATAGTTATGGGTTGAAATGATAAACCCAAGAGATTTTCATTTATTTAAAAATTTTGGGATTACGGGTTGAAATGATTTATACCCTTAAAATATTTAAATTGCGGACTAAGATGATAAATATCCGTACCACTTGATCATAAGATAAAAAAAATTATACGGACACTATTGGTCTATATTTTGAAATGATTTTCCAAAGTTTGAAAGAAAATATATGGTTTTTAATAAATATTTATATATATGTCTAAATTTTAGATTTTTAAATTATATGTTTTGGAAATTTTAATTTATAAGTTAGTTTGAAAATATAATTTTTAAAGATTTTCTCATAATTTTATTATTTTAAAAAATGTAAAATAAGATTTAATACAAATACATTTAATAATTGGATTCAATTTAATAAACTTTAATTTAGTTGGTTATAATATGTTGAAGTATTTACTTAAATTTATATTATGTTTTAAAAATAAATTTTATAACTTTAATAATAAAAGTTGGGAAGATAAATTATAGTTGACTTGGGAATTTAAAGTGGTTAATAAGTGAATTTGAATAAGAATGGATTTAAATTCATTGATTTTGAGGCTTTGAAAGATATGATTTATAACTTGATTTGATAAAAGGTGATTAAATGTTTCAATTTTAAACAAAATGGAGATTGAATATCTAATACTGATTTAGATTTATAATTGGGATTCAAATAAAATTGTTATTAAAAATGATTAAGTGAATATTTTTCCACATTTAACTAAATTAAAGTTAAGTGTTGAAATATAAATGAAATTTATGTCGTAAATGTTTGAATATATAAACTTGAATCTTTGAACTTTAAATTTGAAATGGTTAAAGTGGAATTGATTTAAATTGAATTTCGGAATTTAAGCTGATTTGAATTGATTTGTGAAATTGGAGGAAACTATTTTTACTATATAAAGTAATTTTAATATATAAACTATTTTAATATATGAATTATTTTAATATATATATATATATATTAATTTATAGTTATTTTAAGATATATACTATTTTCAATATCTATGTTGTTTAAGTCAAAGTGTTATGATTTCGAAAGTGTTATAATTTTTAAACTGTTATGATTCTGAAAATGAGTATTATTTAAAGTGAATAATGATATCGAATTTATATGGTTTTGAAATGGATATGATATTTTGATATGAAGTATGAACTATTTGAAATGAAATGACCATGGTGTGAAATAAGCGTTTGGTTGTTAAAGAGACCGGGATCAGATATTGTCATACTCTCTAACAATACCGAAAACCACTTTAACAACTGTATAAGTGGTGGAGATTCCGGAATGAAGTAGGATGGTTTGGTGATGATTCTGTATGGTATTTACATAGCCCTGACTCCCATGAGTCGGCTTGATGCGCCTAAAATAGGAGCCACACTGGGCCAAGTGAGGTCATTCCTCTAATAGAGCACCTTCCTTTGATGCCATTATATTTGTTTTGTGATTTGATTTGGGTGCACCTTTGATTTGGGAGTGTGTCACTAGGTGGGCGGTAGTAGCTGCTATGAACTACCACTAGTTCGGGTACGCAAACGGTATATCTACCCTAGCATTGCCTTGAGTGCCTTGTCTCACGCTCTATCGCGCCTTCTACGAGTTAGTTTTGTACCATACATATGGAGTGCCCTCAGATAGCCCTCCAGTTACAGGGGGAGTTACGGTACTATATAGACTATGGGAATATATAAAATGTGTTAACGGGGATATGCGTAACGCCTTAATGCTATTTTAATACTTTTACCTTACTATAGACATTATTATAATAGCGTATATTACTACATAGTAGATAATTCCATGGAAACTTAGAGGATGGAATTCCCAAACATCCTTTAAGTTACTTGTATTTCAATTGACATTTCACTTGAGTTGAATTTATTAATATATGAATGTTAATCCTGACTCGAGTGCTTTGTGTTTCGCTTTACGCTCGGGTCAGACTGAGTGACATAACATTTGAAACTCATCTTTTGATTGGAACTTCACTTGGAGATCCATCTATATCTACTCAACTTTTAACAATCCAGTGTTTTTGTTCAGACTTGTCATATGTTTGAATTCAAGACTACATTGTATTTGAGATATCCTATTGTATTTTATTTCAAACTCTGTTGTTTATATAGTAGCTTCATGAACTACTATTTATCTATTTCGCTGCTTATTATTATATTACTCTACATCTGTGATTCTGTGATTGATTTATTTGTTGTATATGCTGAGTTTTGCCCAATATAAATTAACAATCTGTTGTTTTGAGCGATTCAAGTCCAATATGTGTGGATGTGAATGGTTTGAAATACCGGGTCGTTATAGTTGGTATCAGAGATTTGTTTTAGGAAAAACATAGCATATAGAGTAAATTTAATTACAAAATCATGTTCATTTCGAGCTTATTTTTTTAGTTAGAATTCTTTTTAACTATGGTTCATCTACAATTGAATATTCATCCTTGTTTTGATAACCATTCTTGAATCATCCTTTGTGGGAGTGAATTTGTAATTAATATAAAAATGTTTAATATTGTGTTGTTTGAGTTGTTAAGTTTGAATTTTTGGATTTCAATCAATTCTTCAGGCCAACGCTACCGATAGGAATTCCAAAACACTTGAACAGAGCAAACAGACACAATATTATTTACAAATTGGTAAACGAAATAATTTTATATGATATATATATAATTATAATTTTTTTGAAATTAAATAGTTAAATGAATTGGTTGTTAGAAACGATAATATTTGAGTTTCATTTATTGTTTTATAAAACATTGACCATTGTCACATGATATAAATAAATGGAAATTATAAAACATGGGTTATAAATTGATTGAAATAAATTTAAATTAAGAATTTGAGAATTCAATTTTCGATATTTTTAGAAATTTAGGTTATAAATTTTAGGCATATTATTTGAAAGTATTTTCAAATAGAAATCGTGTACAAAAAATTTTAAAAGTTTTAAATCAGTACTCTCCTCTTTTGTCGTTAGAAAATAATTTCGGTGATGACTGTAGCATCATCTATATTCATTTCCAAGTCCCAAAGTAGAGAGACCACTTAGTAGCTTTGCTACACTTTTGTTTTGGAAAAGAAATTTGATTTGAATTTCTTGAATATGATTTAATTCACAAAATATACACACATATATATAATTATATTTATTTCAAAATGGTGGAAAGTGAAACCGGAAAATTTAATTCATAAATTCTATGTTAAGTTAAGATTTTCAATATATTGAAATAAATCAAAAAATTTGTAATATTTGAAGTGTTTGAAATTTATATTTGAATTTAAAATAATTTGAAACAGTTAAAATAGGACAAAATTTATTTGTATAATACTAAATTGCATTCTTATATATATACGTTACCTAAAATATTCAAAAAGTTAAAATGTTAGGATATATATATAATTAAAGGTTATATAAGAGAAAACTTAAATAATAAAATTTGTTCAAACTAAAATCTTGCTAAAAAAATGTTGTGAATGAAAGTAGAAAAAAAATAGTATTTAATTACATCAGAATCATTAATAAAACTTACCTGGAAAGGAATTGAATGTAATTGAATGATATACAATAATAAATAATATGTCCAAAAATTAAATTTTTGTTAAAGGAATTTATAAGAAAATTTGAGTTATTATAATAAATATTATATACTAATCTTTGTGATAAGATATGTTTAGTGGAATAAGTTGAATAATAATTTGGGAAAAAGAAAGAATTATTTTGTTGAATAGAAAATGATTATAATAAATGTTTATGCACTTAGTTTATGATTAAAGAAAAGGTTAATTGAGGCAAATTGAATAATAAGATAATGAAGAAATAAATATGAATTTAGGAATAGTTAAGATTGAAGTTTAAGTGAAATTAACTTAAGCGAAATCAAATGGATTAAATAAATGAGATAAATAAAATAAATTTTGTTTTGAAAGAAACCTTTTGTAACAAACATTAATAAATTAAATTTAAATCTACCGAATGAAAATACCTTGAATTGAACTCAATTAGTTGAATATAAATCAATTTAAAAACTAAGGAAATTTATATGGCTTTGAATTAATTGTAGCACTTTATATTTCAATCTATCTTTCTGTTTGGTTGTTTCATTCTCCTATCTCCTTCCTTTTCGGGGACGAAAAGTTTTGAGTGGGGGAGAGTGCAACGACACAAAAATGTTAATGGTTTTTATAACACAATTAACTGAAAATTTTGCTTGAAAATAAATAATAAAATTTGAAAATAAAAATTTGATATTTGATATATGTCTACATAAAAGAAGCAAATGGTAAATTTTCATCAGAGAATATGGAAGTTCATTTTGTTGTGAAATTTTATTTAAAATTTAAATCAGTTAATACTTGTTGATAATAAAATGTTTTCGAAACCTAAATATTTTTATATAATAAATTTGTAAATCATTTGTGAGTGAGACGACATATTTCGTTTCATCAAATTTGGACAGTTATGGCTCAGTTTATCTTATTTTTGGCATTTAGTAGCATTTTTGGTACTGAATACCGACTTTTCATAGGATGGCCGTATCACTGATATCTATGTACTGTTTTGATCATCTCGTCGTGCTGATCTTCGCAATATACTCATTTGTACATTTCGATGTTCGATACGTGTCGAGATCGACAAACTATTTGCTGTATCGGAATCCAGTTTGAAGTCTTTTTGTTTTCTTGTGTCTATTCAACTATTCCCCTGTAATACCAATAGTTTTACCCTCAATATTTACAGCAATCATTAACTGACTTTCTTTATTCCAACCTTTACATTATATATTGATTGGTCCATTCACTTTCGCGGTTCCCTACGCTCCATTATCTCTCCCTCTCTCTCTCCTTTTATTGTTTTCTTTGAGAACAATATAATCTGATTTATGTCCACCATCTTCTCATCTATATCCACTCGCTTTTGAAGATAAACAATTCGGTATGGCCCGAGTGAAAACACACGAGTCGAGCTAGCTAGAACTTATCATTAGTAAATGTGATGATAAGAGATAAGGGGAAAACCATTCCATCGTTACCAATGGAATGATATAAGTCATCAAGTTATCTCTAGAGAGATACATCAATGGTACATCATGATTGCATAGAGGAATACAATATGTATATTAGATAGACATGGTTCATCTAATTATATATATAACCGAATGAAATGGGTAAGGATATGGACCATAAAGTTAATCTTCATAAGATAATTAAAACTTCAAGAATCCATCATAAATAAAACTCATCTAATAGAAACTTCTTAATTATTATACCTCATCTCATCGGTATAAATATAAATACATCTCAAATCCATCATTAAACTCATTATAAAGGAATCTCCATAATCATTTATACCTCATCTCATTGGTATAAGTATAAATATATCTTAAATCTATTATCAACACTCATCATGAAAGCATTACCATAATTTATACCTCATCTCATTGGTATAAATATATATAATGTCTCAAATCCCTCTGGATAGAGCTCAGAAAGAATCCAAAACATCATATTCGAAATCACAATAAAACCATGTATGTCAATAAGCCTTTTTCTTACATAAGGCTATACTAAAGCATCATTTTGTATTTTTTTGGAACAATGGTAAATTTTATTGATGCCTCACAGAGACCAATACAAAGACTCACAAAGTCTCGTACAGGTTAAATGAAATGAATACGACAAAAAGAACACGAAAACCAAACTGGAATATTAAACATATATTCCACAGCAAAAACACAAAAGTATTGCCTCCTACTAGAAAGCACTGAAGCTAAAAGTCATGGCGGATCCACTTTCCAATCTCGAAGGATTCTGTTCTCCAGTTCTGACGCACAGGTAAAGATCTTGCTTTTAATTCTTTTCACTAGGATCCTGACATCTTGTTCTATTGCGATCTGAATTTGGTGATAATTCTTTGCAGTATTCTTGAAAACTCTTCGATTCCTCTCTTTCCAGAGATGGAAAACTGTTGTGGTGAGGCAAATAAGCTGCAGTTGGGTCAGCAAATCTTCTTTCTTGCGGGAACTCAGGTATAGTAATTCATCTTCTAGGGTAGAAATTGCATGCATGTCTTGATTTTTACTCTTAACATGACTTAACACACGAGTAGAGTATTCACATTCAAAAAATAGATGATTGTGTGATTCTGGGTGGGAGTTACATAATTTACAGTTTAGATTGACCTCCATACCCCATCTAGCTAGTCTGTCAGATGTAGGAAGTCTTAAATTAATGGCTTTGAAAGTCGTGAATGCCATCTTAGGGTTGTTTGATCTGGACCAGATAGGAGCTGCCCAAAATTTGTTAATATGTTTAGTACGTAGAGCTTCCCAAGCACTATTGGTAGTAAAGATACCATCTTTAGTGTAGTTCCAAGTCCAAGTATCATTAGGTTCAGAGGAGTAGATAGGAACAAACTTGACATCCTCAGCAATAACATGAAGCCCTTTCTGGTCAGGAATCCAATCACCATGTTGGATAATGGGAGCAACTAGATCATCATAATCTCCAATACATGAAATCATACCCCAGCCATATTTGTCAGCAAGTGAGTGTCCATTAATCCATGGGTCCCTCCAAAGATAAGTATCCCTACCATTAGCAATTCTCCTTGAGATACATGCTTTCAAAACATCCCTGCTCCTTAAAATGCATTTCCAAACCCCAGAAGAGTTAATATCCTCATGCATAGTCCAGAAACTCCCCTTTAGATATCTGCTTCTCATCCACCTAGCCCAGAGAGTGTTAGAAGTTAGAATTTTCCATCCATGTTTAATTTGATAAGTCCTTCTAAGGTCTTTCAGGTTGACGAGCCCAACACCACCTTCAGATTTAGGTCTGGAAAGAATATCATAACTAACTTTATGTAATCCCCCCTTCCAAATGAAGTTAGCACATGCTGAATTAATCTTCTCAATTGAACTGTCAGGAATGTGAAATGTTTGAAGCCAAAATCTAACTTTAGCAGTAATAACTGTATGCACCAATTCAATTCTACCAGCAAAAGAGAGTAATTTAGAACTCCAACCATTAAGTTTGTCTCTAATCTTTCCAACAAGTTCACCACATTCACGGTCAGTAATGACATTAGTTGAGAGAGGAACCCCAAGATACTTGACAGGAAGCAGACCTTCCTTAATTTGCAAAATGTCCAAAATGGCTGTTTTAGAGGTGCAACATTTGCTAAAAAATAGCATTTGGACTTAGTAGTATTTAGCTCAAAACCCACAAATAGATGCAATTGATTAAAAATATGAAGTAAACCCTGAGCAGCAGTTGAGGAAGCTCTAACAGCAATAATCAAATCATCAGCATATAATAAATGATTGACATTAGGATCATGTTTAAACAGAGGCTGAAACAAAGAATTATAACAAGCTAGTTCCATTTGAAGTGAGAAAAATTCCATGGCAACTGCAAATAAGTAGGGGGAGAGGGGATCACCTTGTCTCAAGCCCCTATTACTAGTAATGTAACCTTTAGGAGTACCATTAATGATAATGGAAAATGTGGGGGTGGAGATACATTCCTCAATGAGATTAATCATGGAAGTAGGAAAATCCATACAGTGTAATACATGAATGATAAACTGTATGTTGATTTTATCATAAGCCTTATGTAAATCAATCTTTAGACACATCTTGTCAGCTCCAGGTTTATTGAACTTTCTAATCAGTTCATGAGCTAGTAATGAATTCTCAGATATGTGTCTTCCTTTAATGAAAGCAGATTGACATTCAGAAATAAGATCAGGAAGAACCTTTGTAAGTCTATTACATATCACCTTACTGAGAATCTTATATAACACATTACAACATGCAATGGGTCTAAATTCTTCAATCCTAGAAGGACTTTCCACCTTTGGAATAAGAGTGATAAATGTGTGGTTTAATTCATGAAGTATTTTACCAGTGTTGAAAGATTCCTGAATAGCTTCTAACAGTTGATTTTTCAGGTGTTGCCAATGGAGTTGATAGAACTTAGAGTTCCACCCATCAGGCCCTGGGGAAGAATCAGTGTGAATAGAGAAAACAGAAGCTCTTACTTCCTCCTCAGTGACAGTCACTTGCAGCATCTGCCTGCCCACATCAGTTAAAAGTGCCCTGCAAGTGATATGAGGTAATGTTATCTTATTCTCACCATTATATAAATTAGTGAAATAAGAAATGGCTCCCTGTTCAAATTGAGAAATATCGGTAGCTAAATCCCCATGATCATTCATAAATTAATAAGAGCATTGCAGTTCCTCCTGAAAGACATCTTAGCATAGAAAAATTTGGTACAATCATCCCCTTGAGTGAGCCATTTCTCTTTAGCCATTTGTTTTGCTTGTATAGCTTGTAAATGAAAGGCCTCTTTAAGTTGCTCCTGAGTAGAGAAATAATTAGAAATTAAAATATCGTTAAGTGGGTCTGCATCAAGAAGAGTCTGCAGCTGTTCACATTCCTGTTGTAATTGACTTATAGTGTCCTGAGTTTTTATTCTTTCTCTGTTCCAAATTTTCAATCTATGTTTTAGCTCTTTTAACATCATGACCATGGAAAACCAACCATTTCCATCTGTTTTAGGGAAAGAATTGAAATCTACAACATCGGCATAACCTTCAATTAAGTGCCAGTGGTTACCATATCTGAAAGGCCTTCCTTTAGTAATGTTAATTTGTTGATTATATTGAATATGTAATGGAGAGTGGTCACTGGTTGAACTAGGAAGTACAGAAATTTTCAAATTAGGGATATTGGACAGGATTTTGTCATTAATAAGTACTCTATCAAGTCTGCAAGAAATTTTTTTTACTTCACCACTAAACCAAGTAAATTTCAGGCCAGAGTGGGTTGCTTCAGAGAGGCCAGCTGCTACAATACATTTGTTGAATTCCTCTGTTTGGGATAATCTAAGGGTACTTCCACCTCTTTTCTCATTTGTTTTAAGAGCAGCATTAAAGTCCCCCATGACCATCCAGTTATGATTAATATGCTTGGATGTATGAATTAAATAGGACCATAACTGTCTACGAAGAGAAGCCCAATTATGAGCATAAACAAAAGTTCATATGAAGCTCAAGCCACCCACATTAGTACAAGTAACAGTAATGAATTGTTCAGATTTATCTTTAATAGAAAGGTCCTATATGGATTTATGCCAAGTGATAATTATACGACCTTTAGAAGATGCTGAATTATTGTCTATCCATCCCCAATCATCACCAAACATAGTAGAAAACAGCTTAATATTATGATCCCCCATCTTATTCTCAAGAAAAGCAATTATAGTAGGATTAATTTTTTCCTAAGTTTAAAGAGGTCTAATCTTCTAGCATCACCATTTAGACCCCTAACATTCCAGCAAATAATAGACATTAAGTGCGTCGAGATTGGCTCCTTGTCACCCGAACCAATGTGTTTCTTCCTTTCCCTTTTTTCCTAGTTTTGGTAATAAATTGCTCCACATATTTTGGGTTATCTTTAGTATATTGGTCAGAAAAATAAAGCTCCTCTTCTGAATTTATGGACCCAACTTCCAATTCAATTCCCAACTGATTAATTTCCTGAATGTTATTAGGTGTATCATCATTATCCACATGTGATGAGGCAGCATGTTGGACAACAGCAATATTTGTAGGAGACTTATCATGTTGGACAACAATATTTGCATGGGACTTATCATGTTGAACAGTAGGTTGAAAAACACCAGATTTTGGAAGGTGTTTATTTGAGTGATCAGCAGAATGAACAGCAGCAGACTTTGATGGGGACTGATCAGATTGTTCAGCTGGAGGCTCAATATCAGCAGCTGCTGAACGCTTAGGGGAATATATGGCAACAAGAACTTCAGCCGTACAAGAATTTCTCTGCTCAGCAGTATTCTGAAGGGAATGCTCATCCAGTGGTGAAGACTCATTCATTTGTGCAAGATTTTGATGTGGAGAACAATTATTCTGCTTTGTCAAACAATTCTGTTCTTCCAGAATGGACTGACTTCCCTCAGGGGTGGGACTACCAGTATTAAAGCAAGCTTCAGAATTATTTCGTTGTAAATCTTTGTAATTATTATGATCTAGGGTATTTTTTGGCACTGAGCTGCTGGGGATAGAGTCTGTACCCTGGTTTTCAGTATGCTCAGGCAGTTTAGTGGTAGAAGCAGTATGATCTGGTGCTGATGCTTTGGGGATCCACTTTTGTGTAGTTGTGTTTGGGCATTGTGTATCACTATGTCCAAAACAACTGCATAACTTACACAGCGGTGGAACAAACTCATATTCCACCTCTTGCTCATAAATTCGACCTTTGTTATCTTTTGCTCTAATTATTTTGGGAAAAGTGGCATCAGCTATCACCTCTATTAATACTCTTGCAAATTTAAGTCGTTTAACTTTTCTAGTGAACTCATCAATGTCCAAAGGTTTACCAATAAGGCTAGCAAGTTTACTAATGCCCCTAGCATTCCACAAAGATAAGTGTAGGTTATTTAATCTCACCCAAATAGGGTATGAGTCTAACATATCTCTTTCGAATTGAAAGTTAGCATCCCATTTAGTGAAATTGAAACACCTAAAACCTCATGGAAAACAGCACGTGCATTTACATCTTGACTAGTACTATCATTATTTGGTACCATTCATCGTGATGACTTGGGGTCGCATAACATCATAACATCGTGATCATCATGATTGACTATAGTCGGAAACATCTTGATGACACCCAGTCACAAAAACCCGAGTAATAACATCGTGATGATTGGAGTCGAGTAATAACTTCATGAACATCGTGATGATTCCAATCGAGTACTCGGTCTGTAGCACTAGTAACATCGTGACTGTGTCTCAACTTCTCGAATAGGAACCCAATAGGCGTCAACGTACGTCCCATACCGTACGTTTGCACCTATTGGTTTACTAATCGTTAATCGATTCCACATTAGAAAACCATCACAAAATATTATCAAATAAACACTGCCTCATCTCATCGGCGAGTGTAAGATACCTAACTCGTCTTATCTCTTACTTGGACGAGTTTTAAGTGACATCGGGACTTGTCTCATTTCTTCGACAAGTAAAAATTCATATAAATATTGAAATCACAATAAATCCATCATAAAAACTTGCCTCGTCTCCTAGGCAAGTAAAAGAACATCGTGATGGTTATTTCTAACCATAGTTGCAAATTAAAACTTAACATCAATATTGCCTCATTTCATCAGCCATCACAAAATGCATCAAGATTGATTCACCGTCGAATGTACTCAAAGAGTAATTCTCAAATCAATAATATTCACCAAAATTTGGTAACTTCTAAATTAACTCAAAATAACACTTCAAATTGGTTTCGATCGTACAAGACCGATATTAAGCGATAAAGCAAAAATACATGTTCCATACCATGTATTTTTTTGCTAAATTGTTTAATTCTCATTCTTATACGTCGAAACTCATAAAATTAGGCTAAAATATATTTAAAATATTTTTTTTAGAGAAAATAGAATTCTTAAACAATCTAGAAACCATTTTAAAAGCTTTGTACAGAAAAATCTACTATTTTAAAGATAGCTTCAATTATAAAAACACTTTAAAATAATTAATAATTGATTAAAAAATCTCTTAAATATGCTACAAAATACTTATTACATAAACAATGATTTATTTTTATTTTTTTTAAGAAATTTTCAAGAATTTATTTGAAATTAAAATCATTTAAAACCCTCAAAATACTCACATATCGGTATTAACTGTTATTTGAATTTAAATGGAATTTAAATAAAAAATTTAATCTCAAACTTCTTCAAATCTAAGATAATATATTCATGGAAATCATTTCCATCTAATAACATCAAGTTTTATAAAAAAAAGAATGCAACCGAAATCATAGAAATCGTCAGAATATCATCAAACACGGGAATTAAACACTACGTATATTTCGGTCCTGCTGTAAAGAATATATATTTTCACATAGAAATCTACAAAATCTGAGAATAATTATAATATAAAAGTTGTATCCTAAATCCTTGGGTTTCCAGAAGTTCAAAAATTTCTGAATTTCGATATGTAACAAGAAAGTTATGATCAAATTACTTTCCAGGTGAATATATAAACACTCTCTGCCAATGACAGGACAGTCACAAAGATATGGATTTTTCACCATATATACATAAAAAATACTCAAACCTTGAAACAACAAAGTTATATCCTAAATAATTTGGTTTCCGTAACTTAAATAATTTCTAAATTCCGATAGGTAACAAGAAAGTTATTATCAAATTACTTTCCAGGTGAATATATAAACACTCTTTAGCAATGACAGGACAGTCACAAAAATATGGATTTTTCACCACATAAACATCAAAAATAATCAAAACTCAAAACGTCAAAGTTATATCCCAAATCATATGGTTTCCAGAACTTTAAAATTTTCTAAATTCCGATAGGTAAAAAGAAAGTTGTGATCAAATTACTTTCCTTGTGAATATATAAACACTCTCTGTCAATGACATGACAGTCACAAAGATATTGATTTTTCACCCTATAAACTTCAATAATACTCAAAACACCAAAGTTATAGCCTAAATCATAAGGTTTCCATAATTTCAAAATTTTCTAAATTCTGATAGGTAAAAATAAAGTTATGATCAATTTACATTCCAGGTGGATATATAAACACTCTCTGTCAATGACAGGACATTCACAAAGATATGGATTTTTCACCATATAAACTTAAAAAATGCTCAAAACTCAAAACATCAAACTTGTAGATCTATGTCTATGCTTTCTAGATCATCTAAAATTATTGAATTCCGACTTAAAACGAAAGAGATATGTCCAATTTACTGATGACAATTTCACAATTAAACATGCAACAAACAAAATTGAGATTTCTTACCTTGAAATCTCAATCAAAGCTAGAAAATGTGAGTTTTAAACTCACTTTTGATTTTAGATATAAAACACCCAAATTTGTGAAGAAAGACTAGAGCTTGAAGGTGAAATCCTTTCTCTATTCTTATTTTGGTGAAGTTCTTCTTGAATTAACAGCAAAATTGAGTGGAATTGAGATTCAATTAGAGAAAGCCATTGTTTTTCTTTCTTGCTATTTACTATATCTTTTGTTTTTGGGGAGGAAGATGAGAAAAAAAAGTACTTTACACATATTTTATCTTTTCAAGATGGTTCTAGAGAAAGTTAACGGATTCAAACCTTACCCAAATAAGCCCAAGAATAATATACTTATAGAGATATTCCTATGTTATATACATATTTAACCTACTTAATCAATTTATACACAAGTTTTCTCATTTTTAACCAAACAAAATATCTACAACAAATTGTTTGCAACAAAATTGTTATTATGTAAAAAAAAATATTTGTTTCGATAATAAAAAGTTATTTTTATAAATAGAACTCTATCTTTGACAATATTTTACAAATTACACCATTTTAGTGTAAAACACTATTTTTAATGCAATAACTTAAACAAAAATTTCTTTTGAGTCGAATAAATTGCAATAAATCATTCTAACACTTTTTAATCATCAAAATATTTTTTCCAATTAAAATATTTTTTCCTCGTATAACACAAATTTGTTACCAATATTCCCATTTTTAGTGAAAAATCACTATTTTCATCCATTTCAACCAAATAAAATCTATTTTTAAGTCTAATGAATGTATTAAAATGTTTTAACATTTTTATAACATTAATACATCATTCCAAGCCTAATTACACTTCTAGATTTTATTTTCTTCATATTATTCCTTTTATTTTACAATAAAAGGCTAACATTGGAATAAATTTTCAATATTACTAATTAACTAAAATTAAACCATCACAATTATTTATTTTCAATCCAAATCCATAAATAAAGTTTTTAAAACTTTATTTCATTCATTTACACTTTATTCAACCATCAAATGTTAAAATAGGCTTTAAATAAAATAATATGAATTATTTAAATTTCAAATCCCAAATTATATTCATCAAGATATTGTTTATATGAAATAAACAATATAATCCCTCATTTTATCCAATTCTTTTTTTAAAACACAATATTAGATTATAATTTGCATTATAATTTAATATTAGTGATAATCTCCGAAATCCCGGGTTGTTACAGACTCCCCCTTAACAAAATTGCGTCCTCGTAATTTCTAGTGGAAAAAGGCTGTAAACAACACAAAAATTCAATCGAAAAAGGATAAAAGACAAGCTCAAAACTCAAACATTCATACTCTCAACATAGAATGGTAGAGAGAAACAAGGAAAAACTCACTTGGTTAATCCTATGGACCATCAAACACTAATATAATGATTAGCAAAACATCGGATTTTCCAAGTAACTCAAAAGAATTTTGAAGATATCCCGTCTTTGAATCAAAACTCATTAAATGCTCAACAATTAATCAATCGAAAATGATCGAATTCACAAAACTCTACGAATAGAGTCGGGATCAAACTCACTTAAACCCAAACTCCAAGCAATAAAGAAGATCATCGATAAGATTTTTCGCATAAATATATGGAAAGAACATCCTCACAACAGGGTAGACACAATAGACAAGATTGATAAATCACAAGATGGCTTCTCACAAGGCTACTAAATTGAACGACCGTGAAAAATGCATGTCGTTAAGAACAAGGATATAAGCTCGAATTACCTTTTAATCCAAGATATTTGGAATTTTTAAATCTCAACATCTTTTAAATTTTAAATCTCAATTTTCAACATTTGAAAATTTTCATACTTTTTACTATATTACTTAGTAAGTTATTTAAAACTCAAATAAAAAGTCCAAATTTCTTCTCTTACTTCAAAATTAATAATATTCCTCAAAATTAATGAAGGGTTTAAATTCTCTTTACTCTTTTTTATTAAACCACTTAAATAGTTTAAAAACAATCTTCAAATTCTCTTATAACTCTTCTCTTAAAACATCCAATGTATATAATATAGATTCTAAAATCTCAAAATATACTTCCAATAAAGCAAAGCTCAAAAATAATCTCATTTATATTCACATCTTTATAATTTAAAAATAAATAAATAGCATTGCCTCGCCATTGAGTCTCTGATAAATAAATTTATCTGTTGGCTGCAGAGTTGACTGAATGATCAAAACTGCCTCGCCACTCCATTATTCGTCTCTAAAATCAATGGCCGCAATTACCATTCAAAAATAAATTTAGTATTTAATCTTAATTTTTTTAAATCTCAATTTTTGAAACACAAACCATCATGTCTGATTGCCTCATCATAGCATTTAGGAGATTCCTATCGATAACGTTGATCAGGCGTATTGACCAGAACTCTTAACTACTCGATGGATAACCCAACACTCTCAAATTATTTCTATAAAAGAAATACTACTAATGTAAATATATTCTCAAAATATTCTCTGATTTTTTTTAAATACCTCAAAGCTCAAATTTTTCTTTAATACCCATATTTATATAGCTTCAAAACTCAAACTAAAGAACTTAAGAGAATGCATTGAGATATTCCCAGAATACTCGATTCTCAAAATCATCAAAAGGAGATAGAGTGTTCGTCAATCTTACGATGTCACGAGCCACTCCTAAAAATCATCAAGATACATAACAAGCAAGAAATTCTTCTCGAAGGAGAAGAAACACACAATCCATGAATCACTACTTCAAACGGAGTAATGCTAAAGGATAACATTAATTGAGTATCTGAAAAGAACACTCAAACGAAGCTGAATAATAACTCAACCAAACTCGAACAATCTAGAAACTCACCTCATTCCTCAGTGGATATCCTTATGGAAGGATAACTGAAGAGCTAAGAGCCAGGAATAAGGTTACCTCAACACTCAATTGCCCAATTGGATGTCAATTCCAAATGGACTCAAAAACTCAACAAAGTCACTATGACTAGAATTTGAGATAGATCATCATCATATCATACTCAAGAGTGAAATCAAAAATTTTTGAATTATCGTTAACATTCCAAAGTGACAGAAATAATAAACCAATAAAATTAGGATGCCAAAATAAATATAGGATCCTATAACCACAAAAGGATCAGACTTTACATCAAATAAGTCAATCCATCTCAAATCAGATACATCTCAAGATGGTGAGTAATAAACAAATATTCACTAAAACAGCAACAAATAAAGAACTTGGACTGCTCACAACAAGCCAATCGTTGTGGATCCCTTCAATAGGATTCACAACTCTCAAAGGAATGCAACAAGAATGCCCAAAGAAATCAATCAGCTCCATCGATACGAACTCACTCATATCGACAAAAATAAGAATTCAATAATCCCAAATAAGATTTTGTATAAGATAAGATGACATCAAACTCTATTATGGAATACTATGGAACAATATATCTATATTCCTAGACATATTCCATCTTAACAACCCCAAAACTCAAAATGAGAATCAAGGCTCGATTCAAAAACAAGCTTGGATAAAGGACAATGATTCACCCGTATTGTACTTCGATGTATCATGATATACATATTGTTCTGTGTTTATTCTACTTTGTTCTGACCACAACTCTGATACCAAGCTATAACACCCCACCCCGAGACCTACCTTAACAAAGAGAATTAACAAGTAATTCCGTCTACTAAAGCGGAGAATATGGCTGGTTAAGGGCGACCATCTATAATTTTGTCTTAAACATCTATTGAATACGTCGATAAATGCAATATAATTTTTTTCAATCAAGTGGATCGACATGCCCAGTAAATGCTTTATCCAAAACTATAGGCGGCTAACGGATCTATTAGAAAAAAATACAATAACTGAATGTAAATCACATCACAAACAATAACCAACATTATATATATACATATACATGATACATGTTCAGTACAATATAATATGAATACAATAAAGGTGGTATACGACCACACCATATACATCGAATCAAATGTAAAAATATCAGAGGATGCGGAAGAAATAAACTACTCAAGCAAAAGAAGAGCTGATATCCAACATCAACTTCAAGCTAAGCCCAATCAATGATACCTGAAACCACTTGAACTGACCCGAGTGAAAACATACGGGTCAGGCTAGCTAGAACTTATTGTTAGTAAAGGTGATGATAAGAGATAAGGGGAAAATCGTTCCATCGTTACCAATGGAATGATATAAGTCATCAAGTTATCTCTAGAGTGATACATCAATGGTACATCGTGATTGCATAGAGGAATACAATATGTATATTAGATGGTCATGGTTCATCTAATTATGTATATAACCGAATGAAATGGGTGAGGATATGGACCATAAGGTAAATCTTCATAAGATAATTAAAACTTCAAGAATCCATCATAAATAAAACTCATCTAATAGAAACTTCTTAATTATTATACCTCATCTCATCGGTATAAATATAAATACATCTCAAATCCATCATTAAACTCATTATAAAGGAATATCCATAATCATTTATACCTCATCTCATTGGTATAAGTATAAATATATCTTAAATCTATTATCAACACTCATCATGAAAGCATTACCATAATTTATACCTTATATCATTGGTATAAATATATATAATGTCTCAAATCCATCTTGATGGAGCCCGGAAAGAATCCAAAACATCATATTCAAAATCACAAATAAAACCATGTATGTCAATAAGCTTTTTTCTTACATAAGGCTATACTAAAGCATCATCATCAAAATAGTGAAATCGAAACACCTAAAACCTCATGGAAAACAGCACGTGCGTTTACATCTTGACTAGTACTACCATTATTTGGTACCATTCATCGTGATGACTTGGGGTCACATAACATCATAACATCGTGACCATCTTGATTGACTGTAGTCGGAAACATCTTGATAACACCCAGTCACAAAAACCCGAGTAATAACATCATGATGATTGGAGTCGAGTAATAACTTTATGAACATCGTGATGATTCCAATCGAGTACTCAGTCTGTAGCACTAGTAACATCGTGAATATGTCACAACTTCTCGAATAGCAACCCAATAAGCGTCAACATACGTCCTATACCATACGGTCGCACCTATTGGTTTACTAATCGTTAGTCGACGCCACATTAGAAAACCATCATAAAACATCATCAAATAAACACTGCCTCATCTCATCGACGAGTGTAAGATACCTAACTCGTCTTATCTCTTACTTGGACGAGTTTTAAGTGACATCGAGACTTGTCTCGTTTCATCGATAAGTAAAAATTCATCATAAATATCGAAATCATCATCAATCCATCATAACCACTTTCCTCGTCTCCTAGGCAAATAAAAGAACATCGTGATGGTTATTTCTAACCATAGTTGCAAATTAAAACTTAACATCAATATTGCCTCATTTCATCGGCCATCACAAAATGCGTCTAGATTGGTTCGTCGTCGAATGTACTCAAAGAGTAATTCTCAAACCAATAATCTTCACCAAAATTTCGTAACTACTAAATCAACTCAAAATAACACTTCAAATTGGTTTCGATCGTACAAGTCCGATATTAAGCGATAAAGCAGAAATACATGTCCCATACCACGTATTTTTTTTCTAAATTGTTTAATTCTCATTCTTATACGTCGAAACTCATAAACTTAGGCTAAAATATATTTAAAATAATTTTTTAGACAAAATAGAATTCTTAAACAATCTAGAAACCATTTTAAAAGCTTTGTACAGAAAAATCCACTATTTCAAAGAGAACTTCTATTATAAAAACACTTTAAAATAATTAATAATTGATTAAAAAATCACTTAAAAATGCTACAAAATACTTATTTCATAAACAGTGATTTATTTTTATTTTTATTTAAGAAATTTTCAAGAATTTATTTGAAATTAAAATCATTTAAAGTCCTCAAAATACTCATATATCGGTATTAACCGTTATTTAAATTTAAATGGAATTTAAATAAAACTTTAATCTCAAACTTCTTCAAATATAAGATAATATATTCATGGACATCATTTCTATCTAATAACATCAAGTTTTATAAAAAAAGAATGTGACTGAAATCAAAGAAATCGTCAGAATGTCTTCAAACATGGAAATTAAACACTACGTATATTTCAGTCCTGCTGCAAAGAATATATATTTTCACATAGCAATCTACAAAAGCTGGGAATAATTATAAAATAAAAGTTGTAACCTATATCCTCAGGTTTCCAGAACTTCACAAATTTCTAAATTCTGATAGGTAACAAGAAAGTTATGATCAAATTACTTTCCAGGTGAATATATAAACACTCTCTGTCAATGACAGGACAGTTACAAATATATGGATTTTTTACCATATAAACATCAAAAATACTCAAAACTCAAAACATAAGTTATATCCTAAATCATAAGGTTTCCATAACTTCAAAAATTTCTAAATTCCAACAGGTAACAAGAAAGTTATGATCAAATTACTTTCCAGGTGAATATATAATCACTCTCTGTCAATGACAGGACAGTCACAAATATATAGATTTTTCACCATATAAACATCAAAAATAATCAAAATTCAAAACACAAAAGTTATAGCCTAAATCATAAGGTTTCGAAAACTTCAAAAATTTCTGAATTCTGATAGGTAAAAATAAAGTTATGATCAAATTACTTTCCGGGTGAATATATAAACACTCTCTGTCAATGACAGGACAGTCACAAAGATATGGATTTTTCACCATATAAACTTCAGAAATACTCAAAAATCAAAACTCAAAACATCAAAGTTATATCCTAAATCATATGTTTTCTAGAAGTTCAAAAATTTCTAAATTCTGATAGGTAAAAAGAAAGTTATGATCAAATTACTTTCCAGTTGAATATATAAACACTCTTTGTCAATGACAGGACAGTCACAAAGATATGGATTTTTCACCATATAAACATCAAAAATACTCAAAATTCAAACATCAAACTTGTAGATCTATGTCTACGCTTTTCAGATCATCTAAAATTATTGAATTCTGACTTAATACGGAAGAGATATGTCCAATTTACTTACGGCAATTTCACAATAAAACATGCAACAAACAAAATTAAGATTTCTTACCTTGAAATCTCAATCAAAGCTAGAAAATGTGAGTTTTAAACTCATCTTTGATTTTACATAGCAAACACCAAAATTTGTGAAGAAAAATTGGAGCTTGAAGGTGAAATCCTTTCTCTATTCTTATTTTGGTGAAGTTCTTCTTGAATTAACAGCAAAATTGAGTGGAATTGAGATTCAGTTAGAGAAAGCCATTGTTTTTCTTTCTATTTACTATATCTTTTGTTTTAGGGAGGAAGATGAGCAAAAAAGTACTTCACACGTATTTTATCTTTTCTAGATGGTTCTAGAAAAGGTTAATGGATTCAAACCTTACCCAAATAAGCCCATGAGTAATATACTTAGAGATATTCCTATGTTATATACATATTTAACCTATTTAATCAATTTATACACTAGTTTTCTCATTTTTAACCAAACAAAATATCTACAACAAATTGTTTGCAATAAAATTGTTATTATATAAAAAAATAAAATTTATTTCGACAATAAAAAGTTATTTTTATAAATAAAACTCTATCTTTGATAATATTTTACAAATTACACCATTTTAGTGTAAAAACATTATTTTTAATGCAATAACTTAAAGAAAAATTTATTTTGGATAAAATAAATTGCAATAAATCATTCTAACACTTTTTAATCATCAAAATATTTTTTTCCAATTAAAATATTTTTTCCCCATATAACATATTTTTTTAACAATATTTACCAATATTCCCATTTTTAGTGAAAAATCACTATTTTCATCCATTTCAACCAAATAAAATTTATTTTTAAGCCTAATGAATGTATTAAAATGTTTTAACATTTTTATAACATTAATACATTATTCCAAGCCTAATTACACCTCTAAATTTTATTTTCTTCATATTATTCCTTTTATTTTACAATAAAATGCTAACATTGGAATAAATTTCCAATATTACTAATTAACTAAAATTAAACCATTACAATTATTTATTTTCAATCTAAATCCATAAATAAAGTTTTTAAAACTTTATTTCATTCATTTACACTTTAGTCAACCATCAAATGTTGAAATAGGCTTCAAATAAAATAATATGACTTATTTAAATTTCAAATCCCAAATTATATTTATCAAGATATTGTTTATATGAAATAAACAATATAATCCCTCATTTTATTATCCAGTTCTTTTTTAAAACACAATATTAAATTATAATTTGAATTATAATTTAATATTAGTGGTAATCTCCAAAATCCCGGGTTATTACAGCATATATGTTTAAGTTTTATGTATGTATATAATAATCTTTTGGACTTATATACATCAATTTTATAATCTGTCAGTATAGTGGTTAGTTTATAATATTTAATTTAATATGTTAAGTTATATAAGTTTATAAATAGTCAACTATATGCTAGTATATGTACAAATCTAAGCATATATGAGTTTATACATACATACATACATGCATACATACATATATATATATATATATATATATATATATATATTAGTTGCTTATATACATATTTTGGGAATAAATGTTTTCAGGGATATATGATTTAAAGGTTTTATTGTATAAGTTTTGATTTTTAATTTAAACGTAATATACAGATTTTTTGTGTTTAAATTTAATATTGATTTAAAATTACACATAACAATTTTTTTTGGGTTGTAAATTGAAGATTGGGTAAGAAAATATATAACATACATTTCATTCTTTTATATCTAGCTATTCTAATTTGATCCATTGATGCCTATTTATCAGCTTTGTTCGTCAAATCTGTGTTTTGCTTATTTCGCTTTGAGATTTGTTGTTTCGTGTAACAACCTGGATATTTTAACTGTTTTAAATTAATTTAATTAACTGAATTTGTGCGAAATTTTATAAGAATATAAAAATAAATTTTTGAAATATAAATTTAATATTTGAAATACGTCTAGTTAAATATAGCAACTGGTAAATTTTCGTCTGAAAATATGAAAGTTTATTTCGTGCGTAAATTTACTTCAATATAATCAGTTAAAAAGCGATGAAAATAAAATGTTTTCGAAACCTAAATATTTTTACATAAAAAATTCTAAATCATCTTCTGAGCAAGCCGTTAGTTTGTCGTTTTTCCAAATTCGGACATCTTTAGCTCCGTCGATTTTATTTTTCTGCGTTTTTCTTGCATTTTTCCGCTATTATAAAATTCGAATTTTTATAATTCAATCGTACCACTGATATCTTTATACCATTTTAATCGTCTCGTCGTGCCGATCACTATGGTGTATTTATTTCTCTATTTCGGGGTCCGGTGTGGTATGATCCACGAAACGTCTACCGTACCGGTACCAGTTTTATAACCTTTTATTTCTTTTGTCCTTCAAAGTTACCCATGTGAATGGATGAGCTTTATAAGTCCTCCAGCTGTTTGATTTATGACTTTTATTTTTCCCAAGCTTTGATATTTTTTTTGGTTGGTTCAAAACAAAACAAACGTTATATTTACTCTAACTTTGCATACATAAAAAAAGATAATATGTGGCATGTCACTTAAATTGAACAGACGTTATATTTACTCTAACTTTGCATACACCATTCCTCTTCCACTTCTTTTTCCTTCACCTCGTTATCTTTCTCTCGCGCATGCCGTCACATCCTACAACCAGCGTAGCTCTTCCCCATGTCTTTCTCCTTCCTCCTCCCCGCTCTTGCGCCGAACGGCGCCGACATCTCCGATGAACAGCCACCCACATCCACCTGCTCTGGCCGAACCCATCCAACTCACCACGTTGGCTTCGAGTTTTTCACCTTAATGAGCAGTTGTCGAACAACCAATGGTCGTGCTCTCTACTCCGGCCACTCTGCCCCTCCTTTTTCCACCATGCTTTGATGAACCCAATCGCGCCTGCACCTGCTTGACTTTGCGAGCAATTCCTCCCAGCCGCCGTTCGCCGTTCCTCCTCCATTCCTTCTCAGCCTCGGTATCTTCTCTGCTTCATTCATTCATTCAATTGCCTATGTTATATATTCGTTGATGTATATTGGTATATATATGCATGCTGTTGGTTTTTGTTTTAAGCATAAATATATATTTCAGCTTTGTTTCTAACTTTAGCCCAATATTATGAACATAGTTTATATTTTATTTATTTGGTTATAGTTTATATTGTACATTGGTCAATATGCTTAAATAAATATAACAGTTTTATTATGTTGTAAGTATAGTTAGTTATAATATATGTGAAGTGTATTTGTGAGATTTTTAAAGTGTTAGATTGTATAAGTTGTTATATGTATTTTAAAGTGTATATTGGAATTGCAGACAGTTATAATTATGGTATATGCTTATAAATATATATATATATATATGTACGTATAATCTGAATAGCTTATACTATAATACAGATGTTATTATATATATATATATATATTAGTTTGCACGAACATTTATATAGTGTGTATATATTTTATATATGTTTGGGTATTAGTTATATATATAGGGGCATGAGGGTGACAGTTGTGTCTCTGGACAGCCTATCTTAATTTATATATGAGTGGTTTTCAATAAGCATTTTTTTCCAGCTGCTGTCAAATGTAGTTTATAATAGTGTCATATATGACTGGTCTACTGAGATTTTGTGTATGTGATATATATTAGTTATAGTGTATGTTTTGTATATTGTGTTTCTGTGGGTCATTTGCTATGCTTAAAGAAAGAGTTTTGTATACTTCATTTTAATCTATATATGTATGTATATGTTAGACTATATAAAAGGATTTATAATATGATAGTAAGTAATTTCAGTAAGTTTGCTGTTTATAGGTTTATATACTTCAAGGTTTAGTTTGTATATGTATGTTTCAAGTATTCATAATTTGTAGTTATATATACTCCTTTTTAAGTATGAGTTATATTATGTTAGATATTAAAAGTTTATATAAGATCTTGTTTTAGGTTATGTGCATATACTTATGATACGTTTATATATATGTATATAAGTTTATTTTAATATATATATATATATATTATGCATACATATATATAATTTTAACGAGTTTCAAAAAAAATTAATATTCTTCAAAGAAATAATAATGGAATAATATATATTTCGTTTCAGTCTGCATCAAGCAGTTTCTGATTTATTTTCATCGCTTCCTTATATATCAGCTTGTCCATAAAATTCGAGTTCATTTAGCTTTGCTTTGAAATTCGTGTTTGGATTCGAAACTCATTGCATCGTCAAATCCATCCAGCCTCGAAAGGTGAGCAATTACTCACGATTAATGTTCTTCTATTTATTAATTTTGATTTCAATTGAAACGATAATTGAAATATGCCGCTGTTAATTATTTACACTGCTATATATGTTATTACCCATATCAGTTCACCTGTGACATCTGACACCATTATCTGTTATTTATACGTTAATAATCCAGTTTGGTTGATAATTGATTGTTGTTTTTATATTGGATGTTTAATTGTTAATGTTTAAAGAGAAAAAAATATGAAATTGAATTTGACGTATGATAGTTAGCGACTTGAAATTGATATGTATGTTGAATTTAATTAGACAAATTTGTATAATATGACCCCTTAAATGTTAAATTATTCGACACGTAGAAAAATAGTAAATTACCTTTGAACCATTTGAATTTATGTTACATTAATTGACTAAGTATGACATTGAATAATTGATGTCAAATGTAGAATTGCACAGAATAATTAGTGTAATAATCTTTAATCTACATGAAATGATAGTGTAGATTCTAGAAATAATTATATTAATTTGCATAAACAACAAATGTGAATTAATACGATTATTTCGAGATTATTTGAATTAATTACGGGATTGTTATTGATTGTGGTATTGCATGTTTATTTACATTGAAACCATCCAAGTTATCACACTGCAAGTTCCCTTTTGCTATGCTTTGATTTTTGAATTGAATTGGAATCAGGTTGAAATGATAAATACCCAAATAAACTTTGACCTAGGATAGAGAATTAAATAAAACCGATTGGTCAAGAGTTTGTTTTAAAAATAAAATAAAGATTTTATTGGAAGAAATAATAAGATTAGAAATGAAGTTGGAATTTGAAATTTTTAATAAAGAAAATGTTAATATTTAATATTTTGAAACGAAATATTAATAATGTAATGGATAAAGAACATTGTTTAATTTGAGAAATGATTGAATTAATTTTGAAATTATTTAATAATTAAATTTTGAACTTATTTAATAATTGAGTTTTGAAATTATTTAATAATTAAGATTGGAATTGTTTAATAATTACGGTATGGAATTATTTAATAATCAAATTCTGAAAATATAAATTAAGTTTTGAAATTATTTAATAATTAAATAAGATTGAATTATTTAATAATTAAATAAATTGAATTCTGTAATAAGTGAAATTGAACTTTTGAATAAGGGAATTTGAACTTCGTTAATAAATAAAATTGGGTTTCTTTATTAAGTTTTGAAAAATTATTTAAGTAAGTTAATAAGTGAAATTGAACTTCTCGAATATGTGAAATTTAGTTTCTTTATTAACTGAGTTTTGAAATTTGTAACTAAGTAAATAAATAAGTGAAATTGAATTTGTTTAACAAGAAATAAAAATGTGATTTATTAGAATTAATGTAAGATTTGTAATTTAAAGAATTGATTTGACGAATCTAATTTAATTCAATTTTGTAGTTTTGATACAACGAAGTTGAACTTAAGTAATTGATTTAATGAATTGAAAATCAATAGAAATTATTTTGAATGACAAATTTACTTAAAGAATATTAAATGAAATCGATGAATGAATTTAAATTGATTTGAATGTTAAATTAAATTAATTCAAATGATTTCGAAGTGAAATTTATATACGAACTTGAATCAATATTTGAATTGTTTAAATAAAAATTGAAATTGAACTATAAGATTTGAAATAGTAATTTAGAAGATTTAAAACATAAATTATGGAAATGGATATCGAAAGACAAATGAAATGATGGTTTACAAATTCTAGTTGAAATTGAATTTGCTTTTGTTTTGAAATATATTAACGACCAATCGGTGTAAAAATTACGAAAGTTATTAAAAAAACCGGAATCGGTTATGGACATACTCTCTGTCTAAACCAAAACCACTTTAATAACTATACGCGGAGTGTGATCCAGAATGAAGTGGTTGGAACGATGTACGTGATGACTGAAGAAAAAGAACGATAATGTATAGCCTTGACACTTGTGTCAAATTGGAAATGACTAAAACAGGAGCCGTGCCGGGCCAAATGGGGTTAGCCACCTCGAGCGAACACACTTCTTCGATACTACTCATTACTTGTTATTGATTGGTGCACCCTCGTACTTTTGGGAGTGTTGTTTCGCGGTGTTGCGATCGTTGCGGCGATGCATTCTCACCAGTTCGGATCAGGCAAACGGTAGTTTCACTACCTTGGGTATTGCCTCATGTGCCTTGTCATACTCATATCCCTATATACGCGACCACTACGAATTTGTTTTGTGTTATACCTATGGAGTACTCCCTGATATCCCACTAGTTTACGGTGGAGTTTACAGTGCTATATAGACTATGACACTTATATAAAATGTGTTAAGGGGGATAATGGTAACGCCTTAACACTATTTTGATATTTATATTACTGATAGACATTATCTACTTAGCGTACTCTACTACATAGTAGATAGTTTAACGGATCCTTAAAGGATGGTTATTCCAACGTCCTTTGAGTTATTTGTATTTCAATTGTTATTTCATTTGAGTTGGATTTATTGATATAAGAATGTTAATCCTGACTCGAGTTTTTTGTGTTTTGCTTTACGCTCGGGTCAGACTGAGTGGTTCAGCTTTTGAGACTCACCTTTGGAGTTGGAGCTTCACTTGGAGATCCGACTATCTATCCAGCTTTCAGATATTCAGTTGATTCCAGTGATGTATTCTGATATTGTATTTGACTTTTGTATTTGAGACATCTGTTGTAACTTATTTAACTTTGTTATATATATATAGTAGCTTCATGAACTACTATCTTTTGCTTCCGCTGCATATTATTACTCTATGTCCGTGATTCTGTGATTATTTATTTACTGTATATCCGAGTTTTTCCAAATTTAAATTAACAATTCAGTATTTTGAATTATTCAAGTCCGACGTGTGCGGATGCGAATAGTCCAAAATAGCGGGTCGTTACATTTCGATTGGTTGATCGTCTAGATCGTGATTCAAATCGTAGCTTGTCGTGTTGTCTATTTTCTATAGCCTCGAAAGATGAGCTATCATTGACGATTAGCACTCTTATAGTTAGTAAATTTGATTTCACTTGAAACGACAATTGAAATATGCTATTAAATTTGAATTGCTAGTTATTTAAATTTTAAATACGATATGTCATTATCTGCAATTGTTCACCTGTAATGTATGACACCATATCCTGTTGTATATATTTAATTTGTTACTAATGATATATTCATATTGTTGATATTATTATTATTGTCACATTTGTTCTCACTCTGCAAGTTTCCTGTTAACTTAGAATTCCCTATGGGTTAAAATGATACATACACGAACGATTTAAAATTTACCTGTTGGGAAGATAACTTAATGTTGACTTAGGAATTTAAATTGGCTAATAAGTAAATTTGAATAAGAATGGATTTAAACTTATTGATTTCGAGGTTTTGAGAGATATGATTTATAACTTGATTTGATAAAAGGTGATTAAACGAATATTCTCAACTTTAAATAAAATGGAGTTTGAATATCTAATATTGATTTAGATTTATAAATTGGGATTCAAATAAAATTGTTATTAAAAATGATTAAGTGAATATATTTCCAAACTGAACTAGATTGAAGTTAAATGTTGAAATATAAATGAAATTTTTATTGTAAATGTTTGAATATATAAACTTAAATCTTTGAACTTTAATTTGAAATGGTTAAACCGAAATTGAGTTAAATTGAATTTTGGAATTTAAGCTAATTTGAATTGATTTGTGAAATTGGAGAAAACTATTTTTACTACATAAAATTAATATATAACTATTTTAATATTTTTTTAAAATATATATCTATTTTAATTTATAATTATTTTAATATACATACTATTTTCAATATCTAAACTGTTTAAGTCAAAGTGTTATGATTTCCAAAGTGTTATGATTTCAAAAGTGTTATGATTTTTAAAGTGTTACGATTTTGAAAATGAGTATTATTTAAAATGAATAATGATATCTAATTTATATGTTTTTGAAATGGATATGATATTTTGATATGAATTATGAACTATTTGAAATGAAATGACCACGGTGTGAAATAATTGTTTGGTTGTTAAAGAGACCGAGATCAGATATTGTTATACTCTCTGCCAATACCGAAAACCACATTAACAACGGTGTACGTGTTGGAGATTCCAGAATGAAGTAGGATGGTTTGGTGACGATTCTATACAGTATTTACGTAGCCCTGACTCCCGTGAGTCAGCTTGATGTGGCTAAAACAGGAGCCATGCCGGGCGAAGTGAGGTCATTATTTCGATCGGGCACATTCCTTCTATACCATTCTATTGCTTTTGTGATTTGATTTGGGTTCACCTTTGATTAGGAGTGTGTCACGAGGTTGACAGTAGTAGCTGCTATGCGTTATCACCAGTCCGGATACGCAAATGGTATATCTACCATGGCATTGCCTCGAGTGCCTTGTCGCATGCCCTATCACGCCTTTTACGAGTTTGGTTTGTACCATACCTATGGAGTGCCCTCTGATAGCCCTCTAGTTTACGGGGGAAGTTACGCTACTGTATAGACTATGAGAATATATAAAATATGTTAAGGGGGATATGGATAACGCCTTAACGCTATTTTAATACTTGTACTTTACTATAGACATTATTAAATTAGCGTATATTACTACATAGTAGATAGCTCCATGGATCCTTAGAGGATGGAAATCTCAAACATCCTTTGAGTTATTTGTATTTCAGCTGACATTTCACTTGAGTTGAATTTGTTAATATAAGAATGTTAATCCTGATTCGAGCGTTTTGTGTTTTTCTTTAAGCTCCGGTCAGACTGAGTGACACAGTATTTGAGACTCACCTTTGGAGTTGGAGCTTCACTTGGATATCCATCTATATCTACTCAGCTTTCAGCTATCCAATGGTTTTGTTTACACTTGTCATCTATTTGTATTTGAGACTACATTGTATTTGAGATATTCTGTTGTATTTTATTTCAAATTTTGTTGTTTATAAAGTAGCTTCATGAACTATTATTTATCTATTCCGCTACTTATTGTTATATTACTATGTATCTGTGATTCTGTGATTGATTTATTTACTGTATATGCCGAGTATTGCCAAATATAAAATAATAATCTGTTGTTTTGAGCATTTCAAATCCGACATGTGTGTACGTGAATGGTTTGAAATACTGGGTCGTTACACCGAGAGCTCTAGCATACACAACATACCCGATATATAGAGAGTTATCTAGAAAGGTGATGACCATACCCTAATGGTTGCGAACCACATGGTCTCATGGCGTACCCTACGTAAGCCAATACTGGGTGATGAGGCCTAAGGTAATGATTACCTTTCACATAGCACATTCCATTTTGAATGTCACATTGCCAATTCATAATCACATAACTGATTTCTACAAATATACCACTCCTAAGCTCGTACAACTCAAGAAATGTGTTAAGCTAAGATTTTAGACATTCGTCCATACAAGTTTTCAGGAACAGGACAAATCTGTAACACCCCAGATTTTTGGTAACATTATTTAGGATATTTAATTAGTTAAATTAAATAAAATAATGTGTTGATTAAAGTATTGAGGTTTGATTTTAATTAAGATGTAGCTGTGCCATCTAACAATGAATTAAGAAAGAGTTAAAATGAGATAGAGGGGTGAAGTAGAAAAGAGACCATTTCTATATCCCTTAAATTTGGCCGTCTATTCTCCTATAACGTTCACTTTTCATTTTCAAAATTTTTAAACAAGAGGTCGGCCACCATTAACAAGAGAAAGAGGAAAAAGATTGAGAAAAGCTAAAAAAGAAGCTAATTCAAAGAAAATCCATTCACATCTCTAAAGCTAAGGTGAATAATGTTTACATTTTGCATTAATTTTCAATGTTTTTGATTGATGGAATGGTTATATATACTTGTCGATGATATATGGTTGTTCATATTGAATTTACGATATGTTTGAAGGTGCAAACCCTATAAAATAACTTCCAAACGCCTTGTGATTTTTTATATAGACTGAAAAATAATATTTTGGAGTCGGGTTTCAGTTTTCAGAATTTATGTGGAATTTATGTGAATTTTCAAGTAAAGAAAATGTTAATATGGATTATTTACGATTAAATAATTAAAGAATTGGGTCTGAAATTTTTATATGTTGGAAAATGTATTAATAGAGATTTTCTAGAATTATTTGTAGAATTTTCCTAAGTGTTTTAATAGTTATATAAAATTATTTAAGGTATGGGACATAAATGTTTTATATAATTAAAGAAGGAGAATGGACTTTTTGTAAATAATTAAAATTTGTTAATTCTGAAAAGTCGGCAGTACTTTTGAAAAATTACAATGGCAACCAATCGGATTTAGAAAAACATGGCAGATTAGGTACAAAAAAAATAGTATAAAAGTACAAAGTGAATTGAAACCAATGCACATGGTATCAAGGAACTAGTACACAGTGAATTGAATGTAAGCAGAAGGAATAGAGTCGAAACTAGGGTTTAAGGCATTACTTTACTTTTAAAAGAAAATGTGCTTGCTTGCATTAGACTGAGTAGCTTTCAACTTGGTTAGCTTTCGATTAGGTCAAATGGATTTAAAGAAATAGTTTCGATTGGGTTGCGCTTTTATTTTAAATGATTGCTTTTGACTGATTCGAAGCCTTTAGCTACCACTTCCTACCAATCGATCCAGATGGTTCTGAAAGGGTTGTTTTGTTTTCTAAAAACCGGGCCACTTCTCCAATGCTTTGGAAGGGATGGTTTCGACACCATCACTTCTTTACTTAGAAATGGTTTCGAAATAGATGCTTTCGACTTAAATGTTTTAAAGACCCTTTTTCTATGATCGAAGTAAAACCCAAATTGTTTCAAAACGGATGCTTTCGACTTTAACGGGTTTTTTATATCTTTTGTTCCACCGGAAGGCATAATCCATATGGATTCGACCGGGAGGATTTTCAAAGGTTTCGAAGGGGTAAATTTTTGAATGGTTTCGAAAGATTTTCACATGTTTTAAATTAAAATCAAGTGCTTTTGAAAAGTAGGTTTTGACACCTTCGAAAAGTTTTAATGAATGGTTCGAAGGAGTGGTTTCCCAGGGTTTCGAAAGGGTAGAAAGGAAAGGTTTTTCCTGTGTTTTCGAAAGGCAATATTTAGTGGTTTTGAAGAGGGATTTGAAGCTTTTAAAGGAAAGACTTTTAGTGGTTTCGTAAAGGTTACTTCCAATGGTTTCGAAGAGGTTACCTTCAAGGGTTTCGAAAGGGTTGTTTAAAGATTTTAAACAAAGGTTTAAAATGTATTAATTAGGCAATATAGCCTAAGTATTTTCAAGTTAAAAGGGGTTTTAACTTGCTTTGTAAGGATAGTTAATCCTCAATAAAATTCCTTAACATTATTTTGAGTAAAGTATATATAACATGGAAAATTAGCTTAGAGTAAAGATAAAAAAATATTTTCTTTGTAGAAGTATGATTTAAAAGGTTAAATCATTTTTGAAAAGGTTTTCAAGCAAAAAGATGAAGGGTAGTTAACCCTAAGAAAATGATTCGAATAGATAGTCCATTTGGATTCGGACAGTTAGTCCAGTTTGCGAACAATTAGTCCAGTTTGTGGGCAGTCGGCCCAGTTTTCGAATGGATAGCCCAATTATTACTTGTGGACATATAGTTCATTAGTTACCTGCTTATAGCTTAATAGACTTGGCTATTATTATCATTATTATATCAGTTTGATTAACCATTCGGTTGTAGGAAGGGATTTGCAAAATATATGTTTTAAAGAGGATATTAGTGAGTGAAAACTCATTCCACTAAGCGGCATGGTCTTGTTCAATATCGGTAAATCAAGATGTAACAGTATTATTCACACCAGGCTTTATACCTGACTTGAAGTTTTTGTTTTCCCTTAAACTCTTGGGTGCTCAAAATTGATTTGAGTATGCTAAGGGTTGAGGTTTTTAGGTTTTTAAAATTTTGGAGAATAAGCTTTCAGAGACAAGCAGGTGGCTGATGGATAGCTCATTAGGAGTTACAGATTATTTTGTTTGTTTCCGCTGTGTATTAAGTCAGATATGACTATACTGCTTTGATCAACCAAGGGGACATCGTCATATGTTTCTCTTGGCGTATTTTGCAATGATTATAATTAATCTTTACTTGGGTAACGATATAGGATTAAGTAACTTGGATATGAATTTGTTTTGAAATTTAATCAGTAAAATAGTGTTTTTAGAAATCTGCGATTTCATTCATATTCAAGTGTTGATATTATGGAGACCATTAGCATTGCTGTATTTTGTCACTAGAAGTTAATACTGTGGATGACTACAACATATGTAATGCTTAGCTTTTGGTCTTTAGATACAGGATGTTACAACTTGGTATCAGAGCATAGGTTTATGGAAAACTTTAAGCTAAAAATGATTTTAAAACATAATCCTGAGGAATTCAAGTAAGATATGGGTTATTGGATAACACTATAGTAACTTACTTGTATTTTCTATATATGAGTATATGCTTTATGTAACGACCCACTATTTTGCACTAATCAAATTCGACAATAAGTTAAAACATGTCAAGCTTGAATAGTTCAAAACAATAGATTGTAAATAAAGTAGGAGCAAATGAAATCAAATCACAGAATCACAAACACAGAAATCAGAATACTCGCAGCGGAATTTAAAAATAACTTAGTGGTTCATGAAGCCACTATCAATAGTCTCAAAATAAGTATAAAGTACAAAGTCTTGAAACTAAATATACTTTGAAATCTCCACATAAACTCTCAATCATAAATTGTCTTGATTATAAAGGCTAAAATAAGGATTGAACAAAAACTTGACGGAAGCTTGAAAAGAGATGATCTGCTGAAGTCCTAGCTCTGGAAGTGAAGTCTGAACTGAAACTCAGGCTGACCCGAGCGTAAAATAAAACATAACACTCGAGTCAGGACATACTTACTTATACAGTGTAAGCTAATTCAAGTGAACTGTAATAAAGTACAAGTAACTTAAAGGATGCTTGGGACCGCCCATCCTCTAAGGATCCGTTAAACTATTTACTATGTAGTAATATTTCGCTATTATAATAGTGTCTATTAGTAAAATAAACTTACTTTTAAATAGCGTTAAGGGGTTACCCATAAAGCCCTTACCACATAATATTCCCAGTAGTCCATCCAGTATCAGCGCATCTCCAGATCGAAAGACTACCCTAAATACTCCACGGGCTACGGGAGAAAACAAACTCGTACAAGGCTCGCTATGGTAGGTGACACACCACAACTAGGCAATGCCAGGGTAGATATGCCAATTACGCTTTCGGACCGATCGTAACGCGTAGCGCACAGCTACCGCCCACCTCGAACAACACTCCCAAATCAAAGGTGCGCACCAAACAATCACAAAAGTAATAGAATGGCATACAAAGAAGTGCGTCCGATCAGAGGTGCTACCTCATTAATCCGTCAATCGCTCCTGTTTTAGCCACCTTATGCCAACTCACGGGAGTCGGGTCCACATATTTACCTCAAAGGAATGTCACCACCATCCTACTTCATTCTGGAATCTCCATCGCATACATGGTTGTCAAAGTGGTTTTCGGTATCGACAGAGAGTATGCCCATATCTAATCCCGGTCTCCTTAACAACCAACGTTATTATTACCCGTGGTTATAAACCTTTAAAAATAGTTAATATTTCAATCAAAATACTTTATTTTAAACTGTTTAAAGGTGAAGTTATTATTCTTTCAAACCAATTAAATTTCAAAGGTTTAGCCTTAGTTTATCTGCATCATCATTCAGCACTTTGCTAAATGCGGTAATATCCTTTTAACAATTTGAGTAAATTAAATTTTAGACTTCAATAAAATTTCAGGAAAAATTTAACCTCTATTTAAACAAATTTACTTATAAAATCAAAATTTCCACCTTTAAATAGTCATTTAAATTTCTCAATATTTTATGATTTTTATAAAGTCAAATTTGCAAATATATATCTAACTTCTTTATACTTTCTTTCAAATGTAAAATTTCTATGAATTTTTCTTAACAATTTAGTTTAATCATCGTTTCAAAGATAAACTAAATTTCCAATTTATTTCTGAACCTACCTTTATTTTTAAAACCATCCTCCAAATTTTAAATCAAGTTATAATATAACTTCCATATTTTCCCAAGTTTACCTATTTCCTCATAGAAAACTTAACCTTAATTATTTCACTTTATATTCAAGTTACACCAATTTTTCTTATATTTTCTTAACTTAAATTCTGTTTATTTTACAATCAAAATTTAGAAGATAAAGTTATACTTTAAATTTTAACGTTCATTTATTACATATTTATCTTGTAAAATATCACTATAATTATAATAATCATTTTAATCCACTTTAAACAAAGTATGTTAATAAAAAAATATTTAATATTTCCAAAATATATATATATATATAACCACGGGTCCGTATCATATTTTCTAACCTAGGTCAAGTGATACGGATAATATATCATTTCAATCCGTAATTTACAAAAAAAATCCGGGTTCTATCATTTCGAACCCGCAATCCCAAGAATTAAAATAAACTAAATAAATAAATGAATAAATAAATATCGTTCAGGCCTATCATTTTAGCCTGTGACGATTTCTATTCTACAGGGAACTTGCAATGTGATTAACTGTAAATAATAAATAAATAGTGTAACAGCATAAATAAACAGTATATAATATAACTGATGATGTATAGGTTTAATAACGGGATTTTTAACATCATCAATTTATATCACAGTCAAATAAAAATAATAATTATTCTACAATCACACTTGTTATCAATTTACAGATATATAAGTATGTTTGTCAGGTGAGAAAACTCACCTTTACGAAGCTGAAGATTTTGATTCGAAACTACGGTAACCACAATAGAACAGCATACAGAAGGCACGATCAATGATTGGAAGATGAGACAATCCGATTCAGATCTTGAACAAGATAAACGAATAACTAATTACACGAAATTCAAAACGATCAAAATTTTAAATAACAACTGGAACGAGATTAAAATAAAAAGATGATTGCCACAATTTCTCGACCACTCCACCCAAGACTTGACCCTATTCTCAAAGCTCGGCCTAAATTTCTATTTGAATTATATGAATGCTAAAGAGTGAACAGTGGGAAATTTAGTTATAAAGTCTGTGATCAAAAGGTGGTGCACGCACACTTATTTTTTCCAACAATGCAAAAGGTGATGAAACTTTGGTTTAAAATTTTGAACATGCAACTACTATTCTCGGCCATTTATACACGTTATTATTATTTTTCTTCCTTAAATTAAAACCAAATATTATAACGTGCTAGAAAGAAAAAAAGGAACAATAAGCTAAACTTAGGTGGCTCATGCCTATATCCTATTCACATGCAACGTATTCACGTTGAAAATTTACGAAATCCAGCCTATAACCCACCTACATTTTCACCGTGGTTATGCAAATTGATTTACTTTTTTTTATTTTTTATTTTTATATGCACGCGAGTTCACACGGTAAAATACTGTTAGGCATAAAGTTTGCAAAAGGTGGAGAATGAAAATGGAATTTCAAAGCTTCAGGTGGAGCAGCCGAGTGAAGTAAAAGAAAACAAAGAAAAATAAAAATAAAATAAAAGGAAGAAGAAAGAAAATAACTTCCATTACCTGAAGCTCCACACAAGCTAGGAGACGAATTCCAAAAGATGAGGTAAAGAAAAAGTGTTCGTGACTGGTATTTATCAATGAGTTATGCATTGATTTAGGCAAGAAAGATTTGGAAACTCATATTTCAGTGAGTATTGATTTCAGTGGAGATTTGCGTGGATTACGCAAAGGTAACGACAAGATATAAATTGCTTTAGGGATGGTAAAAGGAAAATTTTGAACGTGATTTATTATCCAGAGAAGATGTGTTGAAAATGGTATAGTGGGTAAGGAATCTATCAGAAAAGAAATGGCTTTTACAAGAAATGGAATTGGAAAAATATACGCGATTTAAAACTTGCATTGATTGGGATGAAAGAAGGTAAGAAATAAATGAAGATTTGAACATTATTTTATTCAAAGTTTTATACCAAATTTAAAACAAATGAAGAAAATGGAAAATGTAACGTTTGCACGTGTATTCAGGGTACTATACATTGAACGGCTATAATTAATTAATTTATTATTTAGGAACGCACACTCTAGACGCAAGATTTAAATCAAACGTACTCCCGCATTTAAATTTACATGTTTTTATTCATTCGCTACTCGTATATGCTAAAGTGTATTTTATTACATACGTACTATTTACACCCCCAATGAAACAAAACATGTATAAACGTAAATTTAAAACGTGCCTTTTATAAAGCTTATTTATCCACTATCTACTATCCAATCTAACATTTTATCTATTTCTTACTAGCTAAGAAACAAAATGGTAAATGAATAAGGTTAAATTCTTTTACAAAATATAAATATATTTATTAATTTGAAACATCTATGAATTAATAATTGTTAATTATTCACGCAAAGGAAAGTGGAAACCCCCGGTGATTTCAATCCAGTTTTAAAAGAAATTAACAGCTCTTTGGAAGAGTCAAAAAAATATGTACATTTTTAAATGAATGGAAGTAATGGCAAGGCATGGTGAATTTCCTCCTTTAAACATGCACGATAATTGATTTAGGAACAAAGACTAAAATTAGAATGTGAACGGTTATAAATTTGTGGGTAACGCTTCTATTAAATCAGAAGGAAAGTAAATATACTTAAAATTCGTACAACAGACGCAATACTTTATGCCCAAATATAACGAAAATAATGGATTTAAATTTCATACGTTTTCTTATACGTTATGTATCCCATCAATTAACGCGCCCTTTAAACGCGTAATTCAACAGCTTTTTAATACACTGTAATTTGTGAAAGTTATTACTTAACTAAAAATAGAATTTGTTTACATTCTTCGGATTTATTTACCATTTTCTCAGAATTTATTACTAAATTTTAATATATATAATTCATTTTAAAAAGAACCAATAAGGAAAATAAATGTTATTACCAATATAAGTAAACATCCTCACAGTAAATCTTGTACATATATAATTCCTATATAAAAGATTTAGAAACTAAAATTTTAACATTCCAATTAGAGTTATCTTTAACCAAAGTTGAAATTTCAAAACCCTTGTATTTTATTTAAATTTTGGGAAATGATTTAATCAAATTAAAGATTTATATTATAATAAATCCCAAGGTTTTATAAATAAATGAATACAATGCTTGTAAAATCTTGGGCTGTTACACTTTATCCCTAGTCTCCTATCCTTGTTAGGTTATTTTTCTATATCTCATGAGGTTTGAATACACGTATGGAAGGTAGAAGAGGAAGAGTTAACCTAAGAGAGGAAGGCACCGGTGGAATGCCAGGCCTAATGTGAGAAGAGGTCAAGGTCAGGCATACGCATAGAATGAGGGTGCTGGAGTCCCGCAAGTTGGAATGGAAGTTATGTATCAGTTTTTCATGAATATGGTGCAAGCGGGGGTTGCTGCTGGAGTAGTGGGAGGAGGAGTTCCGGGAGCTCCAATTGTCAAAGACTATGCTAAATTGAGTGGAGACTACATTAAGAACGGAGGGAAGCCATTTATTGGAATAGAGGATGCCATTGAGTTGGAAAATTGGTTGTTGCACTGCAAAAGGATTTTGGCAGATTTAGGGCTCTATGATGAGCAGAAGAGGAGGTTGGCACTCAGGCAGCTTCAGGGAGCAGATTTATTCTAGTCGAATAGTGTGACTATGGTAGTTGATGAGGAGACTATGACCTAGGTAGATTTCAAGGGAAGGTTCCAGGAGAGATTCATGTTTGCAATGGCACAATCAACTCTGAACAGAAAGTTTACTAAACTAGAGCGGGGGAGATGTTTGTTCTGGAGTATGCTAGGAGGTTTGAGGAGTTGGCCAGATACGGGTATGCATCAGTGGATACAGTAATGAAGGGTAATGAAAAGTTTATCAGGGGTTTGAAACCTAAGTTAGCAAGGGCTACATTACCTCATATTAGAGATCCTTCTGATTTTGTGGTGGAGATGGCCTTAAGGCATGAGGAGATGCTTCATTCTCTTGAGAAGAATAAGGCTAAAGAAGTCCAGATTGGGCAGAGTCAGAAGAGTAAGTTCTTATCTAAGAAAGGTGCTCAGAAGGGTGGAGCAGCTTAGAAAGAAAGGTCTGAGATTATCTGTTTTAAGTGCGATAAGAAGGGGAATTTTGCTAATGAGTGTCATGCTGGAAAGGCAAAGGAGGTAAAGAAGAATGTTAGGTGCTTCAACTATGACCAGATTGGCCACTGTAAGAGTCAATGCAAGGAGCCCGCCAAGAATAAAAAAAGGCAAAGTGTATGCATTGGAGCCTGCTACTTCGAGGCTAACAGTTCAGGAGAAGGGAAAGATAGTTTTGGGAGGTACGCTTCAGATACATGGTATGTCTGTTAGCATTCTATTTGATACTGGTGCATCACATTCTTTTATATCTAGATGTTTGATAGATAAGCTTAACCTAGAACCCACATAGTTAGCTACTTCCTTACGAGCTGCGAATCCAATAGGAGGGTATGCAACTCTAAGAGTTGAGGTATGACTAGTTAGAGTTTGACTTGTTAGGTCATGCTTTTGTTTTCAGTTTCCATGTGTTTGATTTTATGGGGTTCGGAATCATTCTTTTTATGGATTGGTTAAGTGAATATGATGCAAGGCAATTTTCCATAATAGGAAAATATCGCTTAGGCGCCTTGATTGCAGCGACCAGATAGTTTATATCATAGACGGTTCTCGCAGTGTTGTTAATGCTTTGTTGGGTGTTATGGAATTAGATAATGAGTTGTGTCGAGTTTTCGTGGTTAGAGAATTCGTGGATATTTTTGAGCCTGTAGTTAGATTACCACCGAAACAAGCCATTGAGTTTTGGATAGATTTGGTTCCGGGAGCAGAACTAGTGAGTAAACCACTAAGCCGGATGACCGCTTGAGAGATGAGGGAGTTAAAAGTGCAGTTGGTGGATTTAGAAGGAAAGAGTTTTATCAAGCTGAGTAATTCACCTTAGGGATCAGTCGTAGTGTTTGCTAAGAAGTCAGACGGATCGTTGAAGCTATGTATCGATTATCATAAGTTGAATGGGACGGTGATAAAGAATCGATATCCATTGCTGAGGATTGACAATTTGTTCGACCAGTTGAATGGAGCCAAGATATTCTCACAGTTAGATTTGGCGATAAGTTTCCATCAGCTCAGAGTAGTAGAGGATAGTATACCTTTGACAGCGTTTAGGACCAGATATTGGTCATACGAACGGTTAGTTATGTGATTCGGACTAATAATACGCCAGCTTTCTTTATGGATTTGATGAACTGATTTTTTTAAGAGCACTTGGATAGGTTTGTATTAGTTTTCATAGATGATATCTTGATATACTATAAGGATGAAAGAGAGCATGAAGTTCATCTTAGAGTAGTGCTTAAGACGCTGAAGCAGCATCAGCTAAAGTCGAAGTTTTCAAAGTGTCATTTCTGAAAGAAAGAAGTAAAGTTTTGCAACTTCCCCCTATTTGGAGACCCATAACTAACAGTAACAGATGCTGCACTCATCCATAGTTATTAAAATTCGACGACCAAATACGACGACCAAATACGGCGACGTTAGATACATTGATACATAGAACACAAGAATATAGGAAAATTTTAAACAGCAAACAAATTCCACATTCCATTTGAAAACATTCCAAACTGATTACATAATCCCAATTCACAGACCACGTTCAGATAACATATAATTATTACAAAATATGCCAAGAGTGATATATGAAGATGCCCCATTGGCAGATAAGAGAATATAGATATGCAAGAAAACAATTTTCCTTTAAAAAAACACATAGCAGAAATGAAAAAACTCTAATAACAAGTTTACCTCCGTACGTCCTCGGAAACTTTATTCGTCTAAAAGAACATCTGAAAACCTTAACTCTCAACCTACTCAAAATCAATTGAATACTCGAGAGTTTAAGGGGAAAGCAAAAACTTTGAGTCAGACATGAAGCCAGGTATAAATAATAATTTACCATCTCAAACCATTTAGATATCTTGTGAGGCCACGCCACTTAGCGGAATGGGTTTTCCCCTCACTAGTATCCAATTTTTTTTATAAAACCATATATTGTGCTCCTACAACTACAATGGTTAAAACATTGTATAGTAAAATGTTATGATGATATGCAAAACAAATAAATCAATTCTGGATTACCCATCCCCATTCATTCGGACTAACTATCTCAATTATAGCTTCTAGGGTTACTATTAACCTTTTAAATGTTTATGGACTATCTTTCCAATATCATAGTTTTCATGGGATCACGAAGAATCTATTGGTAACTCCATTATCTTATCTTTATCCTAGTTTTCATAGGCTAACTAGGAACTAGTTGACTGACTGTCAATATATTAATCCAGATATAGTTTTCATGGGCTAACTACAACCTATTAGCCCCTCCCAGTATCAAATCATAATTTTCATGGGCTGACTACAATATCATACAATTCTCATAGGCTTGCTATAAGCCTATTGGGCCCTGCTAATATATTTAATTAAGATTTTAACATCTTCTAAATTATATTCATTACTAGGTCAACCTATCTGGTTATTTTGCTCTGTCCCCAAAATATAGTTATGGGTTAATAACAATGTGAATAACATTTTCAAAATCTTTATTTATGCCATGGGTTTTTCTTTAAAAACGAGAATGGGTTATTTGTTTTAAAACTTCAAACATCACTTTCGAAACCACTGGATGACCTCCTTCGAAACCATATAAAACCTCTTTTCAAAACTCTAAGTATATACCTTTCAAAACCAATGATACCTTTCGATTGTATCAAGAAAGCATTCTTTAAAACATAGCTTCGAAACAAATAAAGTACCATTTTGAAAGCATTGGGTTTACTCTTGAAAACATCATTTGGGTCAAGATGGTTATATACGATCTCTTTCGAAACCAACGAAAATTAATTTAGGGAAAATTTGATGGTGTCGGAACCATCTAGTTCGAAAGCAAAGATCCTTAAACTTAAAACTTTGAAGGATAAAATCGAAACCCCTTTTTGACTCCATCACCTTCGAAACCCTCAACCCCTTTCATAAGCAATTAGGAAGCGGCTTAACCAAGGTAAAAGCAAGGATAACCCGTCGAAGGTATTTATGACTTCAATACTTCGGAAGGAAAATAGTAGCTAGGTTTCGACTTGGTCGGAACCTACCATTTTGAAAGCTTCTTATTTAAAGAAAAAGTTCCCCTTCGAAAGCTATTTATAAAGTCCCTTTGGAAAGCATGGCTTTCGACTATGTTGAAAACTTTAAGTAAAACAAGATAGGAATTTAACTTTAGAAAACAAATAATGGTTTCAACTCTATAGGGCATCGACTCAGTTGAAGGCTCTTTAAAAACTAGGCAGGCGTTTATCTCTTTAGAAAATAACCTTGGTTTCGACTCTGATGAAAGCATAGCTTTCGTCACCCTACCTTCCACTACTTATCAATATACTTCGTACCAATTTCCATCGGTACCATATGTCTTGGTTCCGACTATGTGGGCTTCGACAGGGATGGTTTGGGCTGAGATGGTGCAGTGGTAAAGGAGTCGAAAGGTGCCTCCGAAATAGGTGTAACCATCTTTTTCCTGAAATGCCGATTTATTGCTAAACATGGAAATTGCTTTATAACTATACTACCAGTCATAATAGCTTGATTGGCTACTTCAAACTTTTCAAATACATAGTAAAAACTGCCGCATTAGTTAGATCCAAATCAAAGCTTCATAACGTTAAACCCTCCACATGACAAAACCAATATTTGTAGAAAATTCATTCTTTAACAATAATTTATTTTCCCGGATAAATCAACAGGGAAAAATCTCAATTTTATCTTATAATCAAACATACTAAAATTTCAGACCCAATTTCTTCCTGAAATATTCGAAACAAATTTTAAATCCAATTATATCATATTTTCCTTTAAAAATTCATAACAAATTTTCTATAGCTTAGAAAATTCTGAAAATCAAAACCTATTTCCAAAATCATGTGTTATTCAACATAAAAAATTTCACGACAAAAGAAAATCATAAACTCTTGGTTTTCCCTAAAAGCCGAGCAAAATCATATGTATATGAATTAAAATAATTCGGTCATAACATGATTCAAGCATATCATATTCCATATCATTATAAAAACGGATTTAAACATAAACTAAAAACACATAATCATAAAATAAAATAGAGATGGTATAAATTATTAAATTTGAGATTTGTTGTTGATTAATCCTTCCTAGCTTTGATCCTTAGCTTTAAAATTGAAATTCCTCCTTTTCTCCTTGTTAATGGCCGGCTATCTTAGGGTTTTTGCATTTTATTTTTGATTTGAGAAAAATTAACATGAATGGACAATAGTGGGAAATTTGCTACTGTGTAAAATAAACTGGTTATTTTACTAATGTGCCCATATGTAGTTTAATTATCTTATAAACCAATTTAAATCTCATTAAATCTTTATTATTAAACAAGGCATATTATGGAATTTATTAAAATCTCAATCCCCTTATCATCATTATTCTATTTGATTAGTCCAATCAAATCATCTAAATAGTATTATAAAAAATTAGGGATGTTACACGCTCTCCCATAAAGAATTTCATCCTCAAAATTCAATAAGGACTAAATACTAATTATAGCAATCATTTGTAACTGCACCTAACAACCATACTAGTCTAGCTGGCTAGAAAATATCTACAGAAATCCAATATAGATATACCGTCAAAGAAGATCAGGATAAGTATCTCTAATCCCGTCCTCTGTCTTCCAAGTACAGTCCTTCTCGTTGTCGCTCCTTTGAACTTTCACCAACTTAACTGTCTTATTCCTTAATTTTTTCTTATCTCTAGCCACAACCCGAACTAGTCATCTAACAAATGTCAATTTATTCTCTACCACTAAGTCATCCAACCCTGTCGAAGGAATAGTAGTTTCTAGATCATGCACATACTTGCGAAGATGAGACACATGAAATACATTATGGGCACTACTAAACTGCTTGGCAATTTTATTCTGCATGTGAGCTTTCCAATCCTCTCTATAATGTGGAATAGACCAACATACCCCGGGTCCAACTTTATCGACTTCCCAAACTATACCACTAGGTCCTTACGCCTTATCTGCATAACTCTTCTGTCTTGACTGAGCTTCCTTCATCCTTCCTTAGAGTAACTCAATCTTCTCCGATTCCTCTCTAACCAAATCTGTACCTAAGACTAATCTATCTTCAGTCTCCAACCAACATGGTAGTGGTTTGCATAGTCTTCCATACAAAGCCTCAAATGGCGCCATTCCTACACTAGTCTGTTAACTATTATTACAGGAAAACTCAACCAAATGTAGGTGATCCTCCCAAGATCCATCAAAGTCCAATATCCAAGCTCTCAATAAATCTTTGAGTACTTCATTGACTCTCTCTGTCTGCCCATCCATCTAAGGATGGTATGAGGTACTCATATTAAGCTTGGTGCCCATCACTTCATGTAGACTCTTTCAGAATTCACTAGTGAACAAAGCATCTCTTTCATTGACTATACTACTAGGAACTCCATGCAGTCTACCCATGTTCTTCAAGAACAACTTAGCTAAAACAGGTGTTATTCTGGTTGACTTAGCTGGAATGAAATGGACATTCTTAGTCAATCTGTCCACTAAAACCTATATACTTTCATTACCTCTATTTAACCTTGGTAACCTGTCAATAAAATTCATAGATATTGAATCCCGTTTCTAAACTAGAATATCTAAAGGGTAAAGCAACCCACAAGGCTTTTGATGTTCAGCTTTCACTTGTTGATAGTTTGCACACTACCTAACCTACAAGCCAACATCTCTCTTTATGCCTTCCCAATATAAGCTCCTCTTTATATCTTGATACATCTTGGTCCCTCCAGGATGAATCACAAACTTGGACCGATGACATTCTCCAAGTACTTCCTTCCTCATGTCGTCCACCTTCGGAACACACAACCATCCCTTCCTTCCTAGCCATCCTCTCTAGTCAAGGCTAATATCCTTTAGATCATCGATCTCAATTCCAAGCTCAAGCCTTCTAATTCTCTCGGCCAACACTGGATCCTCCTTCTGCTTAGAAGCAATTTTCGCATTCAATACTATTTGAACTTCTAGGCAAGACAACTTGGAGGTCGATCTTAACTGCACATCACAACTATCTACAGCTTCTAAATTCTTCCACTATAGCAACATAACTAACACGACATTCCGATGTTTCCTGCTAAGAGCATCTGCTACCTTATTGCCTTTCCCATGTGTATATTCTATACCAAAAGCATATGTAGCCAAAAATTCCAGCCACCTCTGTTGTCTCATATTCAACTCATTTTGAGAGAATAAAACAGTAAAGATTTATGATCGGTATATAACTCAAATCTTTCCCCTAAGAGATAATGTATCCAAATCTTCAATGTGAAGATCACAGCTGCCAACTCCAAATCATGAGTAGCATATCTAACCTCATGCGATCTAAGCTCTTAGAGGCTTGTGCAATGACTTTACCACTCTACATCAACACCGCTCCTAATCTAGTTCCACATGCATCAGTATACACCACTAAGCCTTGGTTTCCATCTGGAAATACTAACATGGTTTCATTGATTAACAAATGCTTTAACTTAAGGAATGCCTCCTCACATTTGTCGGACTAAACAAATCTCACTTCCTTCCTGGTTAGCTTAGTAAAGGGTGTTGCTATCCGTGAGAAATTCTTAATGAATCTCCAGTAATAGTCAATAAGTCCAAGAAAACTTCTGATCTCAGTCATCATCTCTGGTCTCTTCCAATTATTTGCTGCTTTGATCTTATCTGGAGCGACTGATAATCCTTTCTCTGAAACCATATGACCAAGAAATTTTACCTCTTTCTTTCAGAAATGACACTTGGTAAACTTCGCCTTTAGCTGATTCCGTCTCAGCGTCTCAAGCAACACTCTAAGATGAACTTAATGCTCTCTCTCATCCTTATAATATACTAGAATGTCATCTATAAATACTAGTACAAAATAATCCAAGTATTTTTGGAAAAATCGGTTCATCGAATCCACGAAGAAAGCAGGTGCATTCGTCAATCCAAATGGAATCACCAACCACTCATATAAACCGTATCTAGTTCAGAATGTTGTCAAAGGAATATTGTCCTTCTCCACTCTTAACTAATAGAAACCTGTTGCCAAATCCAACTGGGCAAACACTCTGGCTCCACTTAACTGATCAAACAGATCATGTATTCTTGGCGATACTTATTCTTAATTGTCCATTCATTTAACTTATGATAGTCAATGTACATTCTTAACGACCCATCCGGTTTCTTTACGAACACCATGGCCGCTCCCCAAGGAGAACAGCTTGGTCTAATAAAATTCCTTTCTTCTAGATCTACTAGCTGCAACTTCAATTCCTTCATCTCGGTAGATCTTATCCTACTAGGTGATCTACTTACAGGTTCAGCCCTTGGCACAAGATCTATTCTAAAACTCAACAGCTCTTTTCGGGGGTAGTCCAGTTACCAGCTCAAATACATCTGCAAACTCTCTCTCTCTACCCAAGCCTGACTTAACCCGTTTCCTACCTCTACAGCATTAAGCATAGCACTAACACTCCATTCAATATTCTCTACTAAGAATATCACTCAGTTATGATTATCAAGGTGTCTTAGTGATATTCCCCATCATGGCAAAATATTTTAGCCTCATACCTACCCAACCAATCCATACCCAAAATGATTTCGAAATCTATGAAATAATAACATACAAATTGCATGCAAACTTATGACCTAACAAGTCAAGTTATAATTGGTCACATCTAACCCTAGAGTTACATACCCTGCTATTGGATTCGCAACCCTTAAGGAAGTAACAAGGCAGGTGGGTTCCAAACATAATCTATCAACCAAATACTGAGATATAAATGAATGTGATGCACTTGTATCAAAAAGTACTCTAACTGGAATACTCTAAATCAAAAGCATACCTTCCATCACAGTCTTTCCTTTATCAACCACGATATGCCTAGGTGATTCGATAGCAAAGACCTTTTCTTTGTCCTCCTTAACTGGCTCCGTATATTGATTCGTGTAATGCCCAACTTGATCACAGTTGAAGCTTTTCACATTCTTCTTACTTGTAGCTTTCTTCCCAATTTCTGGTCGGCGTTAATTAGCAAAGTGACCCTTCTTGTCACACTTATAGCAAACTACCTCAGCCTTTGACTTCTTGGCAATATTTCCTTCTAGATTCCCTTCTTCTTAATTAACTTTCTCTTCTTCCCTTGAGAATCCTAAATTTCCACTGACTTCTCTTTAGCTAAATCAGCAAGTAACTCCTCATGGGGAATGGCCATCTTTACACTACATTACAAGGATCCTGGACATGTGCCATGGTCATTCTAGCAAGCTCAGGCATCAATCCCCGATTGAACTTCTCATTCCTTTTGATGCCGATATCTATAACAGCATATCCATATCGAGACAACTCTTCAAACTTAGTAGCATACTCAATTACTAACATCTCTCCTTGCACTAAATCCATAAACTTCCTCATCAGCTTAGACTTAGCAAACTCAAATACAAACTTTTGCTCAAATCTGATTTTAAAATCATCCCAAGTTAACTGCTCTTTTGAAACTCCGACAGTGACAATATTCCACCAATGTAGTGCTGCTCCCTACAACTGTTTAGAGGCCAATCTTCTCTTTCGCCCATCATTCAGACCTAAATCATTAAATATATGCTCACGCAACAGCCAATTCTGAACCCCTATGGCACTCTCTATTCCCAAGAATGGTTTCCCACCTAAACTGGTGTAATCTTTACTTAGCAAAGCAATATTCCCAACTGGAGCCACAAGATTAGCTCCTCCTACATTTCCAGTAACTCCAGCAGCAACCCCTGCTTGCATCAACCCAACAAAGAACTAATACATCGCCCTCATATCTATTGGTGGATTTCTAGCACTCACATTTGTAACGACCTGCAAATCTGTACCCCTCTGAATCGACACTATTCTCCATCAATCAACTCAAGATGAACGGTAATACGAACCATTAGGATTAAAGAAGAAGAGGTAGAAGGAGAAAACAACATCAGAATCTAACCATCGCAGGTGAATAAAATATAATATATAATAAATGAACTTTACACAAAAACAAATACATCTGTTTATACATTACATCATCAGAGTTCAACATCAGAGTTCAATACGAACAACAACACAACTCAGGACGATTATAATATCTCGTCCTTTCAAAAACCGAATACACAGCGGAATATTTCATACAAGTACGGAAGTACGTATCGCCCTCCGGCTCAACAGCATCCTTTCATGTAATCTATAATACTCGGTCTGACCCGAGCATTATAGTTAAATGACACCCTAGTCAGTTTGGAATACCAGCGTGAGAAACCACACTCAAATTGATTATTAAAGTTTCAAAATCCTTTGGAAACAAAAGCATCTCGTAAGACCACACCACAAATAAACATGTCGGGACCTTACCTTACGATAGCCAAAACACTTTTTAATAAAATCCTCTGATATTATAATAGGGTCTATTTACAAATACTTATTAAAATAGCCGAAATTGTTACATTAATTAAATTCCAGCATACTAGTCACAATCGTGGGTAATACAAACAATACCGTAAAAGGCACGTAGGGAGAATGGATTTCCAACTAATGACTAGGCACTGGGGTACCACCTGTCATAGTATGTGGCCAAGATCACCTTACTGAGGATTACTGCCAATCCCCTGCAACACAAGACCGGAACTACCCCTTACTGGATAATCCCGAGTAAGATCACCCCGCGGTTGGGATCAGCAACCGCCCACTAAGCCGAATAAAAAGGGGACATCTAGACAGGGATGACCTTACCCTAATGGGTGCTACCCACTCAGCCTTGCTGCATATCCCCTGATTTTCAGTCATTCCCGGTTGATGAGGATCGAGGCCAAGCCTTACCTTTTTAGAACATATCACTTAGAATGCTCATCATCCACTTGACGATTCTGAAAGCATTCATCCATACAAGTCCATTTCGGATTCGAACGGAACCGAAGGCGCTACTCCTACTACATCCATTTTGGAATCACCTCAGGATTTGTAGCGACTAGCCCTTGCACTTCACTGCTCCACCTTCGCATCCAAACTCTTGTTTTCCACACAAAAACGTACAAACCAGATCGAAGTGGTTTTTAGGAAATAAATCCCGATCCCGGTCTCTTCGAAACGATCAGCTCATTTTCCAATATTGATAGTCGAATATTTAACTATCAAATAACATTCACAAACAACCATCAAACGTAAATAATTTCACCAAATTTTTTATTAGTCTCAAAATATCTTCACAAGATATATTTCCACTTTTCAACCCTTTGAAAACAGTTTTCAAACCACACTCTTCTCATGGAATGAATTCCCAAATATTTATTTCCACTGAAAACACTAAGTACAAATACTTTACATTTTAAAATAATTTAAAAACACTTTATTGTAAAATACACTTTAAACATTTAAATTTAAAAACTACTTTAATACTTTATTCAAGATATATACTTTAAGAATATTTAAAATAAAGCTACTTTACTAAACTTCCTCTTTTTAAAACATAATACCAAGTCACCTTTAAGTAATTACTACTAACATAAATTTGAAAAATTCTTACTTTAAAATTTAAACATTTAAAAATAATAAATTTTCTAAAACATGCTTTTAAAACAACTTTAAAACTTTTAACTTATACTTAAAAATTTGCTTCGTACTTGGCTATCCAGGGAAATACACTTCTCTTTCACATCTTTTAAAAATAAATCACTATTTGTTTTTAAACCAATTTACCCAGTCCTTTAATAAATTCCCACCGTGAATTTATTCTTCCAAATATCTACTGATATATTACTTCACTTTTATAAACTCAATTTATAAATTTCTTAGTCCCATCCTTCTTAAAATTCCAATTTCAAACACTTAAATCATTTTTCAAATTGATTTCCAAATTACTCTATTTTGGAATAAATTCCTTTACTTGCTTATTTACTTCAAAACCCATTAACTTCAGATTTTTAATTCATACTTATGTTAACTAAAAAATACCAATTTCATATTTCCAAAATTCCTTCTTTATCCCTTTGAATAAATTTAAACCTTGAATTTTAAAATAAATTCTTTATTCCTTTAAATAATAACACTTGAGTTTTTAAGAAAAATCACTTATTCCCATTTATTCAAAATCTTATTTTCCATACTTGAACTTTCATTTATTAAAGTTCAAAAATCAACTTATATTCTTTCCAATTCATTCTTCAATTTATTCAAATTTCTATTATTGTTTACTTAAAATTCTCTCTTTTATTTTCTTCCAAAAAACCAAATTTATACAATTTGATTACTCGATATATCCAAATATATTCGATCAAACCATAACATCCAACATTTGAATTTGCAACATAATATATCACAGATTATCACATAAACCATATCACAGAGTATTAAACAATCTAAATAAATTTAATGAATCCAGTTGGATCCCTCCAACCTGTTTCCCTGCATCTACATATGTTAGCACAATATAAAATACCAATTCCACTTCGAGGTGGAATATCGCGGTATATGGGTTTATATAATATCATCCGCTATTATGCGGCGCATAGGGTCTCATCCGCTATATAATGCGGGAAATCAGTCACTCCAATATATACTATATACTATAATATTGCACATCAAATCAATTCAATCATTCAACCAATCATTTAAATTTAACCATTTAAATTTAAATAGAACCCAAATGAGTGAGATTAACTCACCTTTTATTTTGCTGTTTGCAACTCATTCCAACTGGCTTGTTTCCATGGTTTAAAACCTTGTATAAACATTATACAATTTATCAATATTATGAATTGTTTTAAATAATCAATTCCCATGTTATAATTTCAGTTGACTAATGATTTTAATTTAACTATAAATTTCCCTTTGAAACTACATATACACTGATAAAAATAAATTATAGATTTTCAAAAATCTAACTTTTATAAATTTTCAACACTTTAAAAATTCCTATATATGTTCCAAAGTCTTTTTTATATATAACTTTTCTGCAAATTAAAACAGTAATTAACTTTACCGTTAAAAATTCTCTAACTTGTATGTATATATATATATATATATATATATATATATTTTGTGGATATATTTGTATTTACATATTATATTTTTTTGTGTCTATAAAACAAAAACAACAGTTTGCTTTACTGCATATGTAAACATATATATGTGAAAATCTTTAAAAAAATAAATAGCATATATACTTTACTATTAAAAATTTCAACCATTCTATAAATTTTAAATTAGATTTTATTGAAAAAAAATAAAGTAAAATGCCGAATACCTTCTGCCTATTGAAACCCTAGCCCGTGGCCTCCTCTTTCATGACTACGGCCACCACGAACCCCTTGCGAGCCTCCCCAACGATCCCGTCTGCCAACTTCACCATCTGCCTGCCTTCGAGTTTCGTTCGACGATCGCTGCCGAACCACCCAACCTTCACGAGCTCGGAATCCAATCGCCGGCCTCCATTTTTCTTACTCGAATTGATTTCGAATCGATCTTGTGAGGACGAAGTACGCGGTGATCTAATTTTGGGAACGAAGCTTTTAGTTTAGAATTGGTACTTCTCGATTTTTACCAAAGACTGCCATTTTTGTTATTTAGAATTGTTTTGAACTGGGAAAGAAGGGGATAGACTAAGATGTTGGCGGCCTTGAGACAGATGCGTTCCTTTTTTCTAATGAGGATTCGAATGGAATTGAAGAAGGAAAGAGAGGAAAGAAGCTCGGCCACCATTTATTTTCATTCTCCTTTTGTTTTCCTTTGAACGATCTGCCTGCTTTTTAAAAAGTGGAGGGAGGTGACAAAAAAACACGAAGGGATGCTTGCGTGCTGGGATAACTTGCTACAGCGAAGGCATAAAGTTTTGATGGAGAAAGAAGACAGGCTAGTGGAAGAGAATCTTGGCTGAAGGAAAAAGGCGACGTGAAGGAAATTTGACTGGTCAAAGTATATTATATTTGAATTTAAATTTAAATCTTCTCGAATTACGCAACTCAAAATCTTGACCTCCTATCGAGATATGCCGCTAGGCGCTTGTAATGTTATACCCACATCCCGAACGCAATGGAAAAGGTTTCGAGTCCTAATTCGATCGTATGGAGAAGATAGCTTTTTGAACCCAGTTATTATATTAAATTTTCGATACAGATTTCAGCGCGTTTATATCTCGTTCGGCTACACGATAACTCCGAACACTACGAAATTTGAAATCCAATAATAATACAATATTACGGATCCAATGGAACTGATTTCGTCGAATTCTAAGACTATGCCTCGGAAGGCTATTTTTAAATATCAATTTAAACGATATATTTTGAAAACTTAACAAAGCACCCCCAAATTCAATTTTAACACTTTTATTATCTTCAGTACTATCAATATAAATTTTACAAGCCTTTAAAATATTTTTAACAAGGTCGAAACTCAAGATTAAATATTTTACTCAATCTCCCATTATTGAATGGAACAATTATATTATCCAACAAATTGTTGTATCTACATTCTGAATGGATAAATCCAAGTTTTTCATATTCAAAACCAATTTATAATTCAATTCCTATATTTAAAACCATTTAAATATTCCAGATTCAATGCTGAAAAATCCGGCTCGTTACATTCCTCCCTCCTTAAAAGAATTTCGTCCTCGAAATTGTTAAGGCAGACGAATGCCTCAACCCATTAACTTGCTAAAACCCATTTAGTGAAAATCACACATTCAATTTTCTAACCCTTAAGTTCCAACTAAACAATTAGTTACAATCTCCATTTTCAAAATCCCTTATTTCAATTCCAATACGAAATCGTTTTGTTGCTAATGAAAATTTTTCCAAAAATTTTCTAACTCCCAAAATTTTCGAATTTTTTTGGCAGAGCCTCCTTTGTACGGAGGAGCTTTTGCAATTCGACAAGAGATATAAATATACATCGACCCACACGCTAGGAAAAACAAAAAACAAACAATAGTTCATATTTCCTAACTTTTATTGCGTAGGCGTACCTCTACTTAGCATTTTTAAGCAAGCAGCTTATTATTTTAGCATTTAGCGCGATCAAATCCAGCAAAACGGCTTCCCGGTGCCTGTACTTACTCAATTCAAACATGTAAGTACTAAATATATGAAATTTATTAACATTTCACTTACTTTCAGTAGCTAAACACATGCATTTCATAAGCAACATACACCAAACACTTTCCATGAGCAATTTATATAATTTCAAAACTAATTCAATTGCTTTAAACCAATTCATATGCCACTTCATTCAATTTTAATGGTTTACAATTCAATTTCTTACATTTAATTTATTTTTAAGCAAAACAACTCATATTCACTTCAATTGACCTCAAAATCAATTTATTTAACCTCTATCAACTCATAGAATTTAACTACCTTCGTTTACGTCAAATGACAATTAACTCTATGCAATTTGATGATATCCATGTGAATAAATAATTCCTTAAGTTTTATAACCAATTTAAATTGATTCCGACTCAATTTTATTTAATTCCATTCCATTTTAATTCATTCACAACCATTTTATTTAGCTCGACATATTCCATGCTTGTATACTACTAACCATTCCCAAATTAATTCAACCCAAGCTTTTATTTAATGGTCTTCCATTCTTACTCGAAGTCGAGCTTCTAATTATTCTTAACTTGAGTTAATTTACTTCAATTTATGCCAACTTCAAACCTAAGTTCACTTCCATTTAATTTGATTCTCATCTAATCAAATTCCATTTAATTCAGTTAGCCTATCCATTTTAATTTTAATTCACATTCTTAATTTATAAAAACAATATCCAAGCACATATTTAACTCATTTATACTCGAATTGGATTTTATTTGCAACTCAAATCATTTCTATTATAATCCAATTCCATTTTATTTTTACAACATCTCCACTTATTTTAATTCATTATCAATCCAAGTCGAATTCTATTTATAATTCGAGTTTATTTCCAAATTTCATTATTAACTTACAATCCATTTTATTTAGGGGGAATTAATTTAAAGGACAAAGATTTGTATATTTTTTGCCTCAAGGACACGACCTCAATATTTTAACCACAAGGACAAACATTCTTCTAAAAATTATTCGTAAGGACAAACATTTTCCAAAATTATTCATAAGGACAACAAAACTGCTACCGAGCTAAAACTGATACCTAAAAACTGCCATCGATAACTACAAACTGATACCTAAAAACTGCTATCAATAACTAAAAATTGGTACCTACAGAAAGTTGTCCTTCAGGATAAAATATTGAAGGTCTGTCCTTGAGGCTAAAAAGCTGTAAAATTTTGTCCTTGACAATAATTTCCTGTTTTATTTAACCGAGTTAAATTTTATTAACATACTTTATCAAATAACTTATTTAGCTAATTAGCTTACTTCCAACTTTTAAATCAATATTCAATTTTATTACAAAAATCACTTCGTGAAATTTTCCTGAGTTCAATTTTTTTTCATAATTCCAGTTTGGATTTTCTTTCATTTTCCAAAATTCCAACACTTTTATTTTGTCTTATTTATTCCCTTTTTACATTTTTATAAGCTACTCACTTATTAATATTCATACTTCTCCATCCATTTACAGTCAATCACATTCACATTTTACTTTTAACTAGGGATATATATTTTTATTTCAATGCTTTTCAATTCTTTTATAAGCTTCTGAAGCTTATTTATTCCAATTCAATACTTACTTAGTTTACACTTATTTATTTAAGTAAGAATTTTATCCCATTCAATATTATTTATAACCGAACTGAATTTATTTCAATTCAATTTTATTTAACTTAACTTCAGTTAAATCTAGCATCATACCATTCTCTTTAATCCACTCAATCCACTTGAATTTAAATTAATAAGAACTTTCTTTCACTTAGTATCATCTACATCTCAATTTATTTCATTACAATTCAATTTCAACTTAATTCAAATCCAATTCATTATTATCAACTTTGCTTAAGTTAATTTAATTCTAATTAATTTTATTTCTCAATCCAAATTTAATTTTTATTTTCCCGTTCCAATCACATTCAAGATTTACTAATTTATTTCTTCCAATCATCACTTAAATTTCAACGTTTAATCTTAATCCAAGTTAAATCCTCATTTTTAACTTTCACCTTTAAATTTTAATTCCAAAATCCAATCCCCATATTCCTCATCAAAATCATTCAATATTTATAAGTTTATAACTTATCTCCTAATGATCTCTAAATTAAATAAGGATTTCAGGATTTTTAAACGCCCGGCTTTTGTTCAAATCATTTTGAAATCACCATTATCTCAAAATCACACTTCTCAATTTTTTTAAAACCAATCCTGGTTTTTATCCCCAACAAATTTCCTTTGAAATTTCAAAAACAAACTTTGTTTTCCCCAAAACATTCTAAAACAATGACCACGACAGCAATCCATCGCTTAGAAACTCGAAAATGAACACCGATGATGTCGCGATCATTATCGGAATAATTTTCCAGTGACCGAAGCGGTTTTAGTGCTATGACATCTCCAAAACCTATTTAAAACCATTTTCTTTCAAAAATATCTCCAAAATAATATTATTATTTTCCTTTCAAAATACTTCGGAAAACACTTCCAAAATCTCTGAGATTTAAATCTTCAATTTTTAATTTATATCCAATTTTAACAATAATACATTTGTATAATTTATGCTCATACAATTTTTTTCCATTTGATTAAACAAATAATACTTATTTCATAATTTCATTTGTTTAAAATATTATCATCCAAACACCCAAGTTATATAACAATTTAAGAAAATATTTCCTTTATATCAAAACATATTTTTGGGTAAAATTATTTCATTTACCTACTTTCGAAAACAATATTGTGTTGAATTGTCCTATTCAAGGTTTAGAAATCCCTTCGATATAGTTGTCCAGACTGTGCCGACGAAAGTTCATATGTCACTCAATAAATCAATCAACACAATATAAAACCATTTTTATAACCACAAACAAATACGCACTCATAACTATTAGTACGCTCAAACTCAATCTGGAGTGTTATTGACTCTATCTCAAATGAGTAGTTCCCAACAGAGCCAAGGTTCTCGCTAAACCTTTCAGCTCTGATACCAACTGTAATGACCCGCAGGTCCGTACCCCTTTGAGTCGACACTATTCTCCATCAATCAACTCAAGATGAACGGAAATACGAACCATTAGGTTTTAAGAAGAAGAGGTGGAAGGAGAAAATAGAAAATAACATCAGAATCTAACATTCGCAGCGGAATAAAATATAATAGATAATAAATGATCTTTACAAAAAAAATACATCTATTTATACATTACATCATCAGAGTACAACATCAGAGTTCAATACAAACAACAACACAACTCAGGACGGTTATAATATCTCGTCCTTCCAAAAACCGAATACACAACGGAATATTTCATACAAGTACGGAAGTACATATCGCCATCCAGCTCCACAGCATCCTTTTCTGTAATCTATAATTCTCGATCTGACCCGAGCTTTATAGTTAAATAACACCCGAGTCAGTCTGGAATACCAGCGTGAGAAACCACACTCAAATTGATTATTAAAGTTTCAAAATCCTTTGGAAACAAAAGCATCTCGTAAGACCACGCCACAAATAAACCTGTCGGGTTTTTACCTTACGATAGCCAAAACACTTTTTAATAAAATCCTATGATATTATAATAGGGTCTATTTACAAATACTTATTAAAATAGCCGAAATTTTTACATTAATTAAATTCCAGCATACTAGCCACAATCGTGGGTAATACAAACAAAATCGTAAAGGGCGCGTAGGGAGAATGGATTTCCAACTAATGACTAGGCACTGGGGTACCACCTGTCATAGTACGTGGCCTAGATCACCGTACCGAGGATTACTCCTAATCCCCTACAACACAAGACCAGAACTACCCCTTACTGGATAATCTCGAGCAAGATCACCCCGCGGTTGGGACCTTACCCTAATGGGTGCTACCCACTTAGCCTTGCTGCATATCCCTTGATTTTCAGTCATTCCCGGTTGATGAGGCTCGAGGCTAAGTGTTATCTTTTTAGAACATATCACTTAGAATGCTCACCGTCCACCTGACGACATTTTGAAAGCATTCATCCATACAAGTTCGTTCCGGGTTCGAATGGAACCAAAGGCACTACTCCTACTACATCCATTTTGGAATCACCTCAGGATTAGTAGTGACTAGCCCTTGCACTTCACTGCTCCACCTTCGCATCCAATCTCTTGTTTTCCACATGAAAATGTACAAACCGGATCGAAGTGGTTTTCAGGAAATAAATCCCGATCCCGGTCTCTTCGAAATGATCAGTGCATTGGCCAATATTGATAGTCGGTTATTTAACTATCAAATAACATTCACAAACAACCATCAAACATTATTAATTTTAACAAATTATTTATTAATCTCAAAATATCTTAACAAGATATATTTTCACTTTTCAACCCTTTGAAAATAGTTTTCAAACCATACTCTTCTCATGGAATGAATTCCCAAATATTTATTTCCACTGAAAACACCAAGTACAAATGCTTTATATTTTTAAAATAATTTAAAAACACTTTATTATAAAATACACTTTAAACATTTAAATTTAAAAACTACTTTAATACTTTATTCAAGATATATACTTTAAGAATATTTAAAATAAAGCTACCTTACTAAATTTCCTCTTTTTAAAACATAATACCAAGTCACCTTTAATTAATTACTACTAAGATAAATTTGAAGAATTCTTACTTTAAAATTTAAACATTTAAAAATAATAAATTTTCTGAAACATGCTTTTAAAACAACTTTAAAACTTTTAACTTATACTTAAAAATTTGCTTCGAAAACGTACTTGGCTATCCAGGGAAATACACTTCTCTTTCACATCCTTTTTTAATAAATCACTATTTATTTTTAAACCAATTTACCTAGTCCTTTAATAAATTCCCACCGTGAATTTATTCTTCCAAATATCTACCGATATATTACTTCACTTTTATAAACCCAATTTATAAATTTCTTAGTCCCATCCTTCTTAAAATTCCAATTTCAAACACTTAAATCAATTTTCAAATTGATTTCCAAATTACTCTATTTTGGAATAAATTCATTTACTTACAATGACATATAATTATTATAAAATACGCCAAGAGTGACATATGAAGATGCTCTCTTGGTAGATTAGAGTATATAGATAGGAAAGAAAACAATTTGCCTTTACAAACAAAACATACAGTGGAAATAAAAGAATGCTGATAACAAGCTTGCTTCCCACACGCCCTCGGAAACTTTATTCGTCTAAAAGAACACCCGGAAGCCTTAACTCTCAACCTACTCAAAATCAATTGTGTACCCGAGAGTTTAAAGGGAAAGCAAATTCAAGTCAGACATAATACCTGGTATGAATAATAATTTACCATCTCAAACCATTTAGATATCTTGTGAGACCACGCCACTTAGCGGAACGGGTTTCCCCCTCACTAGTATCCTAAAACACTTATAAAACCATATACTATGATCCTACACCTACAATGATTAAAACATAGTATTTCAAAACATTATGATGATATGAAAAAAAAATAGATTCTGGATTACCCATCCTCATTCTTTCTGACTAACTGTCTCAATTATAGTTTATAGGGGTACTATTAACATGTTAAATGTTTATGGACTATCTGCCAATATCATAGTTTTCATGGTATCACTAAGAACCTATTGATAACTTCAATATCTTATCTCTTTTCCTAGTTTTCACAGGCTAATTAGGAACCTATTAACTGACTGCCAATATCTTAATCTGGATGTTGCTTTTATGGGCTTACTCTAAACCTATTGTCCCTTGCCAATATCTCTAATTAATATTTTAACATATGTTAAGTTATATTCACTAAAGGGTCAACCGATCTGTTTATTCTGCCCTATCCCCAAAATAGAGTTATGGGTTAATAACAATGTGAATAACATTTCCAAAATCTTTATTTATGCCATGGTTTTTCTTTTAAAAATGAGAATAAATTATTTGTTTTGAAACTTTAGAACATCACTTTCGAAACCTATAAACGACTTCCTTCGAAAGCATAGAAAACCTCTTTTCAAAACTCTAGGTATATGCATTTCAAAATCAACGATATCTTTTGATGGTATCAAGAAAGCAATTTTTAAAACATAGCTTCAAAACAAATAAAGTACCCTTTTGAAAGCATTGGGTTTACTCTTAAAAATATCATTTGGCCAAGATGGTTATATACGAAAGTATCTCTTTCAAAACCAACAAAAATTAATTTGAGAAAATGTTGATGGTGTCAGAACCATCTAGTTCGAAAGTAAAGACCTTTAAAATTAAAACTTTGAAGGATAGAGTCGAAATCCCCTTTCGACTCCATCGCCTTCGAAACCCTCAACCCCTTTCGAAAGCAATTAGGAAGCTGCTTAACCTAGATTAAAAAAACAAGGATAACCTTTAGAAGGTATTGATGATTTCAATACTTCGGAAGGAAAATAGTGGCTAGGTTTCGACTAGGTCGGATCCTATCCTTTCGAAAGCTTCTTATTTAAAGAAAACGTTCCCCTTCGAAAGCTATTTATAAAGACCCTTTCGAAACCATGGCTTTAGACTCTGTTGAAAACTTTAAGTAAAACAAGGTAGGAATTTAACATTAGATAACAAACAAAGGTTTCGACTCTATAGGGTATCGACTTAGTCGAAACCTCATAAAAACTAGGCAGGCATTTATCTCTTTAAAACAGAACCTTGGTTTCGACTCTGACGAAAGCATAACTTTCGACACCCTACCTTCCGCTACTTACCAATACACTTCGTACTAATTTCCATTGATACCATGTGCCTTGGTTCCGACTACATAGGTTTCGACAGGGATAGTTTCGACTGAGATGTGTAGTGGTAAAGGAGTCGAAAGGTGCCTTCAAAATAGGCGGAACCATCTTTTTCCTAAAATGTTGATTTATAGCTAAACATGACAATTTCTTTATAACTAATATGCTAGTTATAACACCTTGCTTGGCTACTTTAAAACTTTTCAAATACTTTACAAGTAAAAACTGCCACGTTAATTAGATCTAAGTCAAAGCTTTATAACTTAAACCGTTCCAAATGACAAAACCAATCTTTGCAAAAAATTCCTTTAATAATAATTTATTTTTCCAAACAAATCAACTGGAAAAAATACTCAAAAATAAAAAAAAATCAATTTATCATTTAATCAAATATATTAAAATTTCAGACTCAATTTGTTCCTGAAATACTCAAAATAATTTTAAACCCAATTGTATCCTATTTTCTTTTAGAAATTCATAACAAAGTTTCTATTGCTTAGAAAATTCTAAAAATCACAACCCATCTCGAAAATCAAGTGTTATTCAGCATAAAAAATTTCCATGGCAATCGAAAATCATAAACTCTTGGTTTTCCCTTAAAAACGAGCAAAATCATATGTATATGAATTAAAATAATTCGATCATAACATGGTTCATGAATATCATCATCCATATCATTATAAAAATGAATTTAAACATAAATCCAAAAACATATAGTCATAAAATAAAATAGGGATTGTATAAAATTATTGTTCACCTTAAACTTGATAAGGAATTTGAGATTTGTCGTTGATTAATCCTTTCTAGCTTTGATCCTTAGCTTTTAAATTGAAATTCCTCTTTCTTCTTGTTAATGGCGCTATCTTAGGGTTTTTGCGTTTTATTTTTGATTTGAGAAAAATGAACATAAATGGACAATAGTGGGAAATGTATAGCCATGTGAAATAAAGAGGCTATTTTACTAATGTGCCTATATGTAGTTTAATTATCTTATAAACCATTTTAAAGCCCATTAAATCTTTATTATTAAGTACAACCCATTATGAAATTTATTCAAATCTCAATCCCCTTATCATCATTATTCTATTTGATTTGTCTAATTAAATCTTCTGAATAATGTTATAAAAAATTAGGTATGTTACAAATATCTTGGTCATGTCGTCTTAGAGGAAGGGTTGTCAGTACATCCGACTAAGACTGAACCAATGAACAGTTGGAAGAGGCCCGAACATTGATGGAGACAAAGAGTTTCCTTAGGTTGGCTAGTTATTATAGGATATTTATTAAGGATTTCTCGCAGATAGCCGCACTGATGACCAAGCTAACGAGAAAGGATGTGAATTTTGTTTGGACTAATAAGTGTAAGGAAGCATTCCACAGTTTAAAACACTTTGATTGTTTTAGAAGGAAATCAAGATTTGGTGGTTTATACAGAAGCGTATGGAAAAGGTTTAGGAGTTGTGCTGATGTAGAGAGGTAAAGTGATTGCATATGCTTCTAGACAGCTTATACCGCATGAGGTCAGGTATCCGACACATGATTTGGAATTGGTTATAGTCATTTTTGCTTTAAAGGTGAGGTTTGAGTTATATACAGATCATAAGTCGTTGAATTATTTATTCTCTCCGGAGGAGCCGAACATGAGACAACAGAGGTGGTTAAAGTTTATTACTGCTTATGATTTTAGGATTGAGTACACGCCAAGGAAAGGCAATAAGGTTGCAGATGTACTTAGCGGAAAACATCAGAATGCAGTATTAGCGGTGATTGCTAAGTGGAAAGATTTGGAAGCATTGGCAGATTGCAGAGTGCAGTGAAGATCCAAGGCTGGGTCCAGTGAACAAACCGTAGTGTTATCTTGTTTGGAAGTTCAAACAGTGATGACCGGAAAGATTACTTCTAGATAGGAGGTAGATTCGGTATTAACTGAACGGATTAGGAAGTTAAGAGACGGAACCGAGAGCGATGAATTAAAAAATTTCAACCTTGACCAGAATGGGAGATTGAGAAAGAAAGGAAGATTAAGTGTTCTGAGTGTTGGAAACATAAGGAAAGAAGCCTTAGAGGAGTGTCGTCGTTCGAAGTTCTTTATTCATCCAGGAGGTACTAAGATGTATCAGGATATGAAGAGGAATTTTTTCTAGGAAGGTATGAAGCGGGATATTGGCTTATGGGTAAAGCAGCACTTGATTTGCCAACAGGCAAAGGCCGAACACCAAAGTCAAGTGGATTGCTTTAGCCATTGGATATTTCAGTATGGAAATGGGATTCTATTTCCATTGATTTTATTGACGGGTGCCAAGATCGAACAGTGGAAACAAAAGTATATGGGTTATAGTGGACAGACTGACCAACAGTGCCCATTTCATTCCAGTTATGTAAACCTGAATGGCACCTGTACTAGCGAAGTTGTTTGTGAAGAATGTGGTTAGACCGCATGGAATTCCTAGTAACATAGTTAGTGATAGAGATTCCTTATTCATTAGAAAGTTATGGAAGAGTCTACAAGAAGTTTTAAGAACCATGCTCAAGATGAGTACTGCTTACCATTTGCAGACAGATAGGAAAACGGAACAAAGTCTTGGAAGATTTGTTAAGAGCTTGTGTTCTAGATTTCGGGGGATCATGGGAAGACCATATGCATTTAGTCGAGTTTTCATACAACAACAGTTACCAAACTAATATTGGGATGGCAGCGTTTAAAGCTTTGTATGGAAGGCCTTACAAATCTCCTGTATGTTGGTTAGAGAGAGGGGATAGGTTGGTTCTTGGTCCAGATTTGGTCAGAGAAGCTGCAGAAAAGATTGAGGTCATTCGGGCTAGAATAAAGGAGGCTCGGTCTAGGCAAAAGAGTTATGCCGATAAGAGATGGAAAGATTTAGAGTTCTCAATTGAAGATCAGGTTTTCGTCAAAGTGTCACCGATGAAGGGTGAGACTAGATTTGGGAAATCAGAAAAGTTAGCACCGAGATTCGTTTGACCTTTTCCTATTGTTGAGACGATCAGGAAACTCACATATAGAGTTGAGTTATCGAGCAATTTGGTAGGAGTCCACCATGTTTTCCATGTTTCTCGTCTCCAAAAGTGTGTTAGAGACCTGGAGACTGCTATTGCACTGATTGTGCTAGAGGACTTAGTAGTAGAACCGGACTACACTATAGTGAGGAAGTCGAATCGCAATGTTGCAATAGATGAGAAGAGGCTTAGAACCGAGATGGTCAGATTGGTCAAAGTCTAGTGGAGCGACGATAAGAGAGACTGTACTTGGATGGTTGAGAGCAGGATTAGAGAGACTTATCCCGACTCGTTTGATAGTATGTTTTACCTCTTTGATTGATTTATTGTGTGCCTTATCGTAATTTCAAGGATGAAATTCTTGAAGGAGGGAAGTCTATAACACCCCAGATTTTTGATAACATTATTTAGGATATTTAATTTTTTAAATTAAATAAAATAATGTGTTTATTAGGGGATTGAGATTTGATTTTAATTAAGGTGTAACCGTGCCATCTAACAATGAATTAAGAAAGAGTTAAAAAGAAATAGAGGAGAGGTAAAGTAGGAAAGAGACCATTCCTATATCCCTTAATTTTGGCCGTGTACTCTCCTATACAGATTCACTTTTCATTTTCAAATTTTTTAAACAAGAGGCCAGCCACCATTTAAAAGAGAAGGAGGAAAAAGCTAATTCAAATCAAATCCATTCACATATCAATCTCTTTAATCTCTAAAGCTAAGGTGAATAATGTTTATTTCAATCTTTTATTGTTTTTGGTTTTAAGATGAATTCCGAATATTTTTCATTGATTTTCCATGTTTTTGAATTATGGAATAGTTATATATACTTGTTGATGAATTCTGGTTGTTCATATTGAATTTATGATATGTTTTAAGGTGAACCCCTATAAAATGACAACCAAATTCCTTGCAAATTTTTATGTAGATCGAAAATATTATTTTGGAGATGGGTTTCAATTTTTGGAATTTTCAGAATTTATGTGGAATTTAAATGATTTTTCTTGTAAAGAAAATGTAAATTTGGATTATAAATTATTTACGGTTAAATAATAAAAGAATTGGGTCTGAAATTTTTATATGTTGGAAAACATACTAAAAAAGATTTTTTAGAATTTTTTGTAGAATTTTCTTATGTGTTTTAATGGTTATATAAAATTATTTAAAATATGGGACTTAAATATTTTATATAATTAAGGAAGGAGAAGGGATTTATTGTAAATAATTCAAATTTGTTAATTCTTGAAAGTGGCAGCACTTTTGAAAAATTACAATGGCAACCAATCAGATTTAAACAAACAAGGCAGGTTAGGTACAAAAGAAATAGTTTAAAAGTAAAATAAACATGTTTTTCATTATTTCGATGCTTTCAGCACCAGATCTGCCTCCTTACCTTTGCTTCCAATCAGTCAAAACTAGTGCATATGGTATCAAGGAACTGATTCCTAGTGAATTAGATGTAGGTGGAAGGAATACAGTCGAAATTAAGGGTTCTAAAGGGGTTGAGGCATTACTTTGCTTTTAAAAGAAAATGCACATGCTTGCTTTCGACTGAGTAGCTTATGACTTGGTTAGCTTTCGACTAGGTCAAATGGATTTATAGAAATGGTTTTGATTGGGTTGCACTTTTATTTTAAATGACTACTTTCGACTAAGTTAAAAAATTTAGCTGCCGCTTCCTACCTTTCGATCCAGATGGTTTCGAAAAGGTTTTTTTTCTTCTTCTAAAACCTGACCACTTCTCCAATGCTTTGGAAAGGATGGTTTCGACACCATCACTTCTTTACCTAGGAAATGGTTTCAAAATAGATGCTTTCGACTTAAATGTTTTAATTATCCTTTTCCATTGATCGAATTAAAACTCAAATGGTTTCGAAAGAGATAGTTTTAAATGGTTTAAAAACAGATGCTTTCGATTTTAATGGGTTTGTGATCCTTTTACTCTACTTGAAGGCATAATCCAAATGGTTTTGACCGAGACGATTTTCAAATGGTTCGAAGAGGTAAATTTTTGAATGGTTTCGAAAGGTTTCCACAAATTTTAAATTAAACTCAAGTTCTTTTGAAAAGCAGATTTTGACACCTTCGAAAGTTTTTAATGAATGGTTTCGAAGGGGGGGTGAGTTTCCCTGGGTTTTCGAAAGGGTCAAAAGAAAAGGGTTATCCTATGTTTTCAAAAGGCGACATTTAAAGGTTTTAAAGAGGGATGTCTAATATTTTTAAGCTTTCGAAGGGAAGGCTTTTAACAGTTTCGGAAGGTTTACTTTCAATGGTTTTGAAGGGGTTACCTTCAAGGGTTTCGAAAGGGTTGTTTAAAGGTTTTAAACAGGGGTCTTGAATATATTAAATAGGCAATATAGCCTAAGTATTTTCAAGTTAAAAAGGTTTTAACTTGCTTTGGAAGGATAGTTAATCCTTGTTTGATGACTAATTTTCCATCGAATTAGAAAATAGCTGATCAAATTTTAAATTAAAAATAACCACAAGCACACGACGTACAATTCTAGTACGTGGCGAGTACGGGTCGATCCGTATGGAATAGTATTGATTTTAAAATTTATACCCAATCAAATTAACCAAGAGTTTGAAATGTTTTTAAGCTAAAAAAAGGTAAAAAAAACTAACAAAAGCTAAAATTGATAAAAATATGAGAGTTTGAAGGCAATTTAGAGGCAAATCCCTTCTCATGATCACATCAATCAACCAAATGAAATTATGATCTCTCTTTTGGTCATTAGTGAATTTGGTTGATATGTGTATCACAAGTATAGCCTATTTGTGCTGTTAATTAGCCCAACATAAACTATCAAACTTTAACATACCCACTAAACCATTTTTTAACTCTCATGAAAATGACAATGAACTTGAAAATAAAATTTATTCTAAGCATGATCTATTTACTATTGATTAGAAATATAGACCATCAAATTTTGATTTTGATATTCTCTTTATTACCATAATCATATGTAGATAAAGAGGTAATTTGTGTTTGTTTAAGCATAGCCTATTTGGTGTCAACAACATAGGCTATCAAATTCAAAGCTAAAACAACAACAAAATTTACTCATTCAAACATTACCAGTAAGCACAAAAGGAGATAAAAAATTAGCAAAACATTGAATTTACATGATTAAGAGAGCTTCATTACCCCTAAATTGAAGGAGTTTAGCTTCTCATATTTTTTATCATATCAACAAATGTAGTTTTCAACATAAAAAAATATGAGGAAAAATGCAAGCTAATGAAAACAAAGTGAGAGCTAATCTAATTGCATAAAACAAAATCTAAGCTACTAACATAAATAAAAAGATCTACACTGCTAATATGAAAGGAAAAAGCATGTAGATAAAATAAGAGAATGAATTAAAATTGCATAAAAAGAAAATAACATATAAAAAAATGGCTAAGTAGCCATGAATGAGAGAACAAGCTTACAGTTTATTTTTGAGGCTAAAATTAAACTAACTAAAGAGGAGGCTAAGAGCTTAATTACATGAACATATGGGGTATTTATATGCATAAAACCCTAATGTATATTTTTGGGGACTACCCAAAATACCCCTTTAGAAAGTGTGGCCACCAAGTTATCATTAGCCTCTAATTAATCCATCATCAAGTATGCATGAAATTTTAACCTCCACTAATTTATGCATTAGCTTCTAATTGTATATTAAGGCAAGTAGGTAGGCGGGGTCCTCCATGATGCATGGTTTGAATTATTTCCTTCGTTCCTTTCTTTCCATCCTTGTGCACGCATATCTTCATGAAATTCTCTTCCATTTTTCCATCTAATTTGCTACAAATACAAATAAAATGTGCAAATAAATAGTCTCAAATTAATATATGCACAGAAATGACCATTTGTGCCTCTATATGAAGATGAATAAATGATGATTTGAAATTTAATTTGAATTTTGATTTAAACATGTTAAAAACTATACATGCTCATTTATGTAATTAAATTTGATTAAATATGGAAGTAAAAATACGCACATTTACATGCACATTAAATACGCGCACACTTATCTTTTTATTTATCCTTGAGTAAACTAAAACTAAGATAAATCCATTTTCATAGGAAACATGGTTGTATTGAGTATACGCAACAAGCCGTTAAACCTCTACGTGTCCCTAGTATGACAAGTGTTGTCTTGTGAGGGTTTTCAGTGGATACTACCAACAAAATCCAATTGCAATATGAAAAATTCCTAAATGCAAGATTTAATTGCAAAGAGATGAATGCAAGTTTTTGAAAATATATACAAATGAAGAATTTACTTTTAAATTGACACAGGTTAAATATAAATTTTGGTCAACATCATGAAATTTAAGTCCTTTTACTTGTCAAAATTCCCAACAAAAATTAAGTTATCATCACAATCAGACTCAAGTTTGGTTAGTTGTTCCAATTAATAACATAGTTCAACTATGAAATGGATTCTTAGTTGATTTTCAAAGTTTATCAAAGTGGTATTTCATTTCTTTTGAATAACAAGTCAAATCAAATAAGTAAAAATAGTGCTTGGATTTTAACTACTTACACTCTACATTTTCGAAAATTTTATTGATAACAATATTTACAAATGCTTAACTCATAAAACTGAGGCCGTATATATTACCCGTGCACTGCCTTTCGGCTTACCTGAGGGGGATACAGAGCATGGCGAGTGAACACACAAGTATGTTCACCTATCGACTGTAGGCATTATTAATAAAAGAATTTTTATACATATACACCTAACTCAGATAAACTAAGGCCAGATATACCAATCATGCACTGCCTTTCGTGCTTACGTGAGAAGGGTACAGAGCATGGCGAGTGTACACACTTGCATGTGAATACATGACTCTCAATATTTCTTATTTTTATAAAAACCTTTTTTTGCTTTTTTTGTTATATATATATATATATATATATATTTGAAGAGAGAGTTTTGCAAAATCATCTTAGCACCATTTAACTTAGAAGAAAAAACTGTTATCATTTTCTTTATATCCACCACTTTTGCAAAGATTTTCAATTAGGATATACTTCAAAATTATCACCATGAACCTTCGTATATAGTAGAACCATAGTTACTTGTAATCAAACTTTATTTTTATTTTTGTTAAGACAAATAAATTTTTAAAAATTTCAATTTAATAAACAAAACCATATAAATATCCTGTAGTGTTCTTTTTTTCTTAAAAGGTAAATCAATATTCCAAAAAAATTATTTTGAAACTTTTGTTTTTTTTTGTTGGTTTTTTCAAAATTTTGGAAAAAAATGAAAAAAATAAACAATAAAAAATCAAAAATGAAAACGAGACACCCCACACACTTGATTTTGACTGTGTCCCTACAGTAAACCTAAGTGAAAGGAGAAAAAATAAAAATAAAGATGTGAACTATATTTACATGAAAATGAAAAGATTATTATTTACACGTCATCATAAAATATACTATTAAAGAGTAAATGAACCAAACCATCAAAGATTTCAAAGTTGAATATTGATTTGGAAAAACGAACGCCGTTTTATTGAAAATCGTTTGAGTTGTTTTATCTTTGATGAATTTTGGTGTTGATAGAAAAATTGGTTGAAGTTCAAGTTTATTTTCACCAAATTGAAATTCAAGCTTATCATTGAAAACTTCTTCAGAATTATTGAATTAAAAATCAAATTGGTGATTTAAATCTTCACCTTCAGAATTTAACAACTCATCTTCGAAGAGTCTAAAAAAATTTTGTTCCCAAAATTCATCATCCTCTGTTGAATTATTCACAACTTCATTGCATATATCAAGTTCAAAATCCAAAGTTGTTGTTTTCAATTTTTTGAAATCAGAAAAAGGAAGATCGAATTTTAAATCATGTTTCTTACCCTTAAAAGAATTGAAATCCAACTCATTCAACAACTTCATTAAGACCATCATTTCAATTTCAAAAGTTGTCATTTGAAAATCATCAAATTTGGTAAAATATGGATTATTATTTGACTCGTCACATGTTGGAATTTGGTTTTGATTCTCACGTTGTTCCATATATGTTTCTAACAACAAATCTGTGTGGTCTTTGTAAATTTCATCCATTTTCTCAACAAAATCAAATTTATAATTATTAACTTGAGGATTTTCAATTTTAAATTATTGAGAATAAAAATTTTAGCATCATGGAAATAACATCCATTGCCAAAATCATTTAGACAGCTGTTTCCATTTTCGTTTTGATTTTGAAAATCATTTTTGAGTTCGAAATTGAATTGGCATGGGTTATAATCAAAATCATTTGAATTTTGAGGTGAATCCATATTTTGATTATTTTGAAAACTTTGACTTGAGTCATTGCACAAATATGAATTGCACAAATCATTTATCATTTGATTTTGTTGCATAGAGAGTTCAAGTAAAGACGAAATTGTTTCAGTATTATTTCAAGAGTTGAGGGTAGGTCATCATTTTGAAAACTTTATGGTGGAAAATTCGAAATGTATTCACAATAGTTGTTATTAAAATATCCATAAGAATTTGATGTAAAATTATATGGATTATATAAATTTTCACAACTATCGTAAAGTTCTTGTTAATAGGGAAATTCAGACATTTTCAAGAATGTTTTTTTGGAATTTTTTATAAATGAAAACTATTTACCAAAAGGAATTTATTTTTAAAAGGTAAAATCTAGGTTTTTTCTTTTTATTTGAAATATTTTTTTTTGATTTTTGATTTTGATTGAAAATTTTCAAAGGATTTAAAAACTAAGTTAAGAAGTATTTACAATTTTTTTAAGTTTTGACTTTTGAATTTTTTTAAATATGCATGAACTAATGCAACTAAATGAATGCAAAGGACTTAATTATAAATTTTCTGTCCTAAGTAGCTCCTAACCCAAAATTATATAATCACATTTTGTCTTAATCCAACATGTTGGTTCTCAACCGAGTAACGGACAGAATTTATTAGTGTACCACAAATCACCATGGCAATGCAACTGAAGATTTAAATACCTTTAGAGAAAAAACCACTATAATATTTACAAATCACCGTAATATTTATAAATGGTTATTGCTCTGCCATAGCCTAGACACCAAGAAATTAAATTTTCGAACGAGGATAACTTGTCAATATAAAACTAAGCCCTAAATGAGCTCGTGACTCCCTTAAGTCTGGTGTCTAACCGTTATTATTAACCAAATTCTGAGATGAATGCAATTTGTGGGCCAAGGAAGAGGTGATGAAATCCCCCACCTTATGTGGAATTGGAGTATTGCCCTTAAAAAAGAAAATAAGATGGTATGAATGCCAAACAAAAACTAAATGTGTATTAACAATGCAACAATGAATGAAATTTGTTTTTATTTTTTTTTTTGAATTTTTTTAAAATGCAAGCAACCAACAATGAAAAGCAAATAAAAATAAGGGATGAGAGCACGATACTGGAGCGTGTATAATTATTAACAAATTATTTTAAAGCAGAATTTTTTTTATAAACAAGCTAAGCAATGGAGCAGGCAATTCCTTTTTTATTTCCTACAATCCGAAATACACACACACACACCAGAAGCAACTTAAAATAAATGAAACCAAATTAACTTGCCAAAACCAAGGTCACTAAACAAAAAGGAAAGAACAAACACTTTTTTTTATATCAAAGAACAAACTTGTTTCTTTTTTTAAGAAGAGAAAGAAAACTTAAAAAGAACAAATTAACTTTAAAATAAAATAAAAATTGATCGGCCCCAATAAATAAAGCCCAACACCCTTTTAACACTTTCTTTATCCCCTTTCGAACGTAGACTGCGACTACCTTAAACAAAAATTCACAATTCACCTTAAACGAGAAATCACAAATCACAATTCACCTTAAACAAAAAGAATAAATCAAAATCCTAGAAACAAAGAGGTGAATTTACAACGAAAAATTGCGTCAATCAAAATAGCAAAATCAAAATCGTGAATTTTAGACAGAGGTGGTCGTGGGTAGTGATACAGCGGTTTGCAGATTTTTTGAAAGATACAATTGTGATGCTTATGGTGATGGCAGTATAAGTGATGATGAAATTACAGAGGAGAGGCATTTGGGAGGGGTATGCTGGTGGAGGTAAGTGGCAAGGTAGTGTGTGATTGTTTGATGGAGCGGCATAAATGTTGTGTGCAGTGTTGATGGTCAAGGATGTGGTAGTGAAGCAGCAGTTAGGTGAGTATGCAAAAGTTGGTTGAAATTGTCGTAGCTTGATATGTGTGCAATGGAATGGTCAGGTGGAATGCGAATATTTGGTGATGGACTGTGATGAATGTTATTCAGGTGAATTGAAGGTGGAAGCAGTGATCGATGGCGCTAAAAACTTGTTTGATAGTGGGTATTTGCAGCAGGGTGGGTAAGGTTGATATTGCAAGGGTTGTTGACTGTTATTCAAGGGATGGTTGACTGTTATGCAGTGGTTTATGAAGAAGGATGGGCAGTGATGTTAATTGATATTGCAAGGATGGTATTGCAAGGGTAGTTACTGAATGAGCAGAAGTAATGGCTGTGATGAGGGAAGCAATAGATGTAGTGGTGGAGGAAGTGAATGGTTTGGTGGAAAATGAAATGATAGTTATGATGTTATGAGGTAGTTTAGCAGGAAGTTTTGATGTGTAGACAAGGCTGTTGCACAGTAGGGTCTGGTGTGATGGACGATGGTGAAGTTCAGGGTAATGGTGAAGTATGTAACAGTTTTAGCAACAGGGTCGGGCAGTATTTGAATAAGGGTTGTGATGTTGGTGAGTTGTAATGAGGGTTTGAGGAGGATGCGAATTATGTGTTTGCAGGCAGGGAAATGTGGGGGTATTTTGTATGGATGTTTTAGGTGGAAGTGCAAATGATATATTGACTTGTTTGTGGAGATGGTCAGGTGTATAGGTATGGAACTAGGTTGGGCAGTGGGATGGTTATGTATGTAGGCAGTCAATACTATATGGTATGATTTGTAATTTAGCAGGATATGGTAGGCAGTTGTAACAGGGGATGGTGGAATGAAGTTGTCAAGTTGAAGAGGATAATGGCAACTGGGATGTGTTAACTGGAATGGTGGCAGTGAGAGTAAAAAAATGGGACTGTGAAAGTGTTGAAGTTGTTGGAAATTGTTTGCGCCAAAATTGGCCACAAATCCCAAATACCGTGAAAGCACCAGTGTATGAATACAACTCAGCAATATTCAAACACAAATCACAGATCTCAGCAAATAACCCAAAAATGTTTGCATAAGAAATGAGCAAACACCTCCAAGTCGTATGAGTTAGCTGATTTTACGCTGTTTTTAGTGATTTGGGTGATTTATGCAAATATATAAAAAGCAGAGACTAAACTGTAAAATACACACAGATTTATAGTAGTTCGGCCAGAACGTGCCTACGTCCACTTTATATGTTATTCTCCTTTTCTCCTCAGATTACAAGTACAAAGCTTTGATTACAAGTAACTGAAAGTTGTTTGAAAGTTCTATCTGTATTTGAGCTCTCCAACTTGTCCGCCATTGTTGTACCCCTGCCCCTCTATTTATAGAGTGAGGCTGGGGGTAGGGGTTCTGGATGTATATAGCTGCTGTTGGGCCTGGGCTGATGCAATCTGGCCTGGCAACGTTGGTTCGGCAACACCTTGGTTCGGCGGTGGTTGGAGTGTTGATTGGACCGGTAGTGTGTGGAGTGTGGGTTGGTTCGGTAGTTGAGGGTTGGAATATGCTCTGGTTCGGTTGCACTCTGGTTCGGTAGTACATGGAAGTGGAGTTGGTTCGGCTAGGAAGGGAAGTGGAGATGGTTCGGTGGCATTCCGGTCCGGCTATGCTTGGTTCGGCAGGAGGATGGAAGTTGAGATGGTTCGGTGGTACTCCGGTCCGGCTATGCTTGGTTCGGCAGGGAGCTGGTAGAGGAGTAGCTTGGTTATATCTCCTTCATACGAACTCCGATTAACCTGAAATTTGAAACATAGCCTTTCCTAGTTCTTATCATCATTTCCAATCAATTTCGTCCAGATCGGAGCTCAACCAAATTTTGACGATATCGATCGTAGCCTTGATTCCAACTGATCTCCATCATTCCTTGCCAATTTGTTAATATTCCAGTTTTGACCCAAAAATGGGATAACACTTTGCCCCCCAAAACATGCCTTGTGATAGGAAGGCGTGTTTTGTAATGCCATGAGCTGGATGTTCATATCCTGTTGATGTCCTGCAAAGGAATTTACAGTTTTATGTGACCTCAAATGACGACCGTTCTGGATCGAGATATTTGAGATGAAGTGCGACCGTTCATGGTCAAGCGCCTAACTTCAAATGACGATCGTTCGGGATCGAGCCATTTGAGGTGAAGTGCAACCGTGCGCGGTCAAGTGGCGGACCTCAAATGACAACCGTTCGTGATCGAGCCCTTTGAGGTGAGGTGAGTTTTGCCGGTCGGGGCGAATTATGCCGTTCGAGGCGAGTTGTGACCGTTCAAGGTCGGGTGCCGTTCGAGGCGAGTTGTGACCGTTCGAGGTCGGGTGCCGTTCGAGGCGAATTGTGACCGTTCGGGGTCGGGTGCCGTTCGAGGCGAGTTGTGACCGTTCGAGGTCGGGTGCCGTTCGAGGCGAATTGTGTGTGCCCGGGGGGGACTCAATATTATCTGTGCCGGAGTTATTGTTTGGGGGAGTTTTCGAATCAAAGACTTTGGCAGTTCGCTGCCATGCAAGAGGTGCTCGTGGACCATTCGCGATCCAACGGGCATACAAGTAAATTTTTCCATAGAATTGTAAATGTTAAAGCAATAATCATATGAACCTTACGGCAGAAATGTCCAAATAGGAAGAATTTAAATGTTCAAATCAAAATCAAAGCAAAAAGCAGAATGAAGATGTCAAAGCGTAAACTCTTACTATAACGCGGTTGGTAGTCATTCAGAGCATGCCTATGGATCGTGCGCGATCGCTCACATGTGTAAATGATTTAACCGTGTTAGCGAGAGGTTTACAACTTGTTCATCGTTATTTTAATCAAGCAATCAATGGATAATCAAACGGTGCCCCGATCCAGGGTCACCTCTTGCCGATGTAGACGGTGGTCGTTCTGGCTCCACTGCTGGAGTTCGCCTCCTCACATATTGAAGGAGCATACCGTTCCTGATATGCCCTTCCACCTCGTCCTTCAAATGCCTACAATCATTAGTGTTATGACCGTTTAATTCATGGAATACACAAACTTATCTGATTTTCTTTCGTCAGAGGTTGGATCCCTTCGCATTGGTCTACGATACGGAACCTGCTCCTTGGTATCCTGATAAATTCATTCCAGACTCTCATTCAGCTCAGTGTGAGTGATGAATCGCGGCTCCCTCCGTTGCCGCTTTGACCTGTCCCCGTCATTCTCATCCTTTCTTTTACCTCTGCTAGTTTTCGCGCCTTTCTCAGGGGGATTTCCTCCTTTGATCGCATAAATATCAATTCCTTCTCCTTCTTCTCTTTCGGCGTTCGCATCCTCCAATCGTATAAACTTTTCCGCCTCATGATAGAATTCTCCTAGATCCACGGGTGGATCCTTAGTTAATGAATTTTTGAACTCTGTTCCGTCAGCTATCCCGGACACAGCCGCTATCATAACCATGGATGGATCTGGTCGATCCACCGAAGCTTCTGCCGCATTGAATCGCGTTAGGTAACTCCTTAAAGTCTCTCTGGTTTTCTGCTTTAGGGTTGCCAAAGTCATCACATTCTTGGGTCTTGTAATGTGGACCCTGAATTGCCTCATAAATCTCTCAATTAAATCATTCCACGTTCCGATGGATCCATTCTCCAATTGTCTAAACCACAATGCTGCAATATCCGCCAAGTACAATGGAAAGCACCGAGCCATAACCTCCTCTGATGCCCCCAGCACTTCCATATGCCTCATATACTTCGTTAGATGAACCGTGGGGTTCGTTCTCCCGTCATACATGTCTAGCGATGGTAACTTGAAATCTGGTGGGTTCCTAGCTTGTCTGATTGCTGCAGTAAAAGGACTCCTATTAACATCCTCCAAATCTTTGTTTATCAAACTGTCTCTCATAGCTTTTCTAACCATCTCCGCCAACCTGTCATTGTCTCCGAGATGCAATCTTTGTTCATTACTTTCGACCTGCCCCCCCAGTCCACGAGGGAATTCTGGGATCTGCCCCCTTGACTGAGCGTTCACTCCTCTACTGCTCCCAAGTTGTGTAGATTCTCCTCTTTCTCTCTCCGAAATTGGATCTATGTTCTCCATGGATGTGCCTCCTAATCCAGGTGCTACGCCGGATGGTCCTGCTCCATTCCGGACTCCATCCGCTTCCCTATTTTATGCTCCAAGTTGCCCAATCTGCTGAAACAAACTCTGAATCAACTCCTCTTGTCTTTTCATCATTGTCTCCATCTCATCCCTGGTGATGAAGACTGAAGTTTGGTTCTCTTCTGAGGAAGCCCCTTGACTCCCTTCGTGCTGACTTCTTTCTGGTCTCTGTCTTCTACTTGTTTTCCTTCCAAGAGCCATAATCTCGGATAGAATTCTGGTTCTTAAAGAGAGTCTCTCAACAAATCTTTGCGAGGAAATGATTAAAGCGCTCCTGAGTTCAGTTCTCAGTGAAAGTACCAAAGTGTTTGCGCCAAAATTGGCCACAAACCCCAAATACCATGAAAGCACCAGTGTATGAATACAACTCAGCAATATTCAAACACAAATCACAGATCTCAGCAAATAACCCAAAAATGTTTGCATAAGAAATGAGCAAACACCTCCAAGTCATATGAGTTAGCTGATTTTACGTTGTTTTTACTGATTTGGGTGATTTATGCAAATATATAAAAAGCAGGGACTAAACTGTAAAATACACACAGATTTATAGTGGTTCGGCCAGAACGTGCCTACGTCCACTTTATATGTTATTCTCCTTTTCTCCTCAGATTACAAGTACAAAGCTTTGATTACAAGTAACTGAAAGTTGTTTGAAAGTTCTATCCGTATTTGAGCTCTCCAACTTGTCCGCCATTGTTGTACCCCTGCCCCTCTATTTATAGAGTGAGGCTGGGGGTAGGGGTTCTGGATGTATATAGCTGCTGTTGGGCCTGGGCTGATGCAATCTGGCCTGGCAACGTTGGTTCGGCAACACCTTGGTTCGGCGGTGGGTGGAGTGTTGATTGGATCGGTAGTGTGTGGAGTGTGGGTTGGTTCGGTAGTTGAGGGTTGGAATATGCTCTGGTTCGGTTGCACTCTGGTTCGGTAGTACATGGAAGTGGAGTTGGTTCGGCTAGGAAGGGAAGTGGAGATGGTTCGGTTGCATTCCGGTCCGGCTATGCTTGGTTCGGTAGGAGGATGGAAGTTGAGATGGTTCGGTGGTACTCCGGTCCGGCTATGCTTGGTTCGGCAGGGAGCTGGTAGAGGAGTAGCTTGGTTATATCTCCTTCATACGAACTCCAATTAACCTGAAATTTGAAACATAGCCTTTCCTAGTTATTATCATCATTTCCAATCAATTTCGTCCCAATCGGAGCTCAACCAAATTTTGACGATATCGATCGTAGCCTTGATTCCAACTGATCTCCATCATTCCTTGTCAATTTGTTGATATTCCAGTTTTGACCCAAAAATGGGATAACAGAAATGTTTGATATGGTGGAAGTAGCATGGTGGTGATGTATTGTGTTTGTAGAGAAGTGGTATGGGTGAATGACAAAAATGTTGGTATGGAAGTGGTAAATGTTTTATGATGGCAATTGGTTAACTGGTGTTGGAGTTTGATGAAGGATATATATGGAGCAGTTGCAGGCTGGTGATTTGGTGGTTGAACTATTTGTTTGGAAAGGTGTATGGGTAGTCAGTTGACAGGTGGATGGTGGGGTGTTGGTGTTATGTCAGTAGTGAAGTGTAGAAGGCACTATAGAGTGTGCAGGTGATTGGGAGTAGTTGCATGTGGGTTAGAAGATGATGTGATTGAAGTGGCAATGAACTGAAATGTTGCGGTGACATCAGTGTGCACTATGCACTATGGAGTTGTGACGGCAGAGCACTGGTGGTTGATGTTTGAGTTTTTATTGAAGTATGGTGATGAAGTAGCTTGTTGTACTGGAAGAGGAAGTTTGTTGTTGAGGCTGAAGTGCAGATGAGGTTTGAAAAAATGATGGTCTATAGTGAATGTTAATGTGATGTAACAGTGAAGATAGAACAGAGGCAAAAATGCAAGAAGGGGCAGATGCAAATGTGGAAACAAAATGAAATGTAAATGTAATTGAAAATTGTAAATACAAATATGAAATGTGAAAATGTATATGAAATATATAAAAAAAAATTCTTTTTCCAAATGAAATTGTGTATATATTTTTTTCTTTTTAAATATAGAAATGCAGATGGAAAAACTACAAACACACAACAAAATGAAACAAAAATTACACACAACACAAATTTTCTTTTCTAAATGCAATACACACACAAAATTAAAACACACAAAAATAAAACAACAAATAATTCGAAGAATAGAAATTAAAATCAAATAAACTTTCCGGCAATGGCGTCAAAAAATTTTTTGACGACTAATTTTTCGTCGAATTAGAAAATAGCCGATCAAATTTTAAATTAAAAATAGGGGGATTAATTTAAAGGACGAAGATTTGTATATTTTTTGCCTCAAGGACACGACCTCAATATTTTTACCATAAGGGCAAACAATGTTCCAAAAATTATTCATAAGGACAAACATTTTCCAAAATTATTCATAAGGACAACAAAACTGCTACCGAGCTAAAACTGATACCTAAAAACTGCTACCGATAACTACAAACTGATATCTAAAAATTGTTATCAATAACTAAAAACTGATACCTACCGAAAGTTGTCCTTCAGGATAAAATATTGAAGGTCTGTTCTTGAGGCTAAAAAGCTGTGAAATTTTGTCATTGACAATAATTTCCTGTTAAAAATAACCGCAAGTACATGACATACAATTCTAGTACGCGACAGGTACGGGTCGATCCGTAGGGAATTGCATTGATTTTAAAATTTTCTACTTAATCAAAGTAACCAAGAGTTTGAAATGTTTTTAAGCTAAAAAATGTAAAAACTAACAAAAGCAAAAATGGATAAAAATATGAGAGTTTAAAGGCAATTTAGAAGCAAATCCTTTTTCATGATCAAATCAACAAATTAAATTATAATATCTCTTCTGGTCGTTAGTGAATTTAGTTGATATGTTTATCATAAGTATGACCTATTTGTGCTACTAATTAGCCCAACATAAACCATCAAACTTTAACATACCCACTAAACCATTTTTTTAGCTCTCATGAAAATGACAATGAACTTGAAATAAAATTTATTCTAAGCATGATCTATTAACCGTTGATTAAAAAAAAGACCATCAAATTTTGATTTTAATATTTACTTCATTGCCATAATCATATATAGACGAAGTGGTAATTTGTGTTTGTTTAAGCATAGCCTATTTGGTGCCAACAACACAGGCTATCAAATTCAAAGCTAAAATAACAAAAAATTTACCCGTTCAAACATTTTCATTAAGCACAAAAAGAGATAAAAAAAATTAACAAAACATTAAATCTACATGATTAGGAGAGATTCATTACCCCTAAATTGAAGGGGTTTAGTTTCTCATATTTGTTATCATATCAACAAATGTAGATTGCAACATGAAACAAAAATAAGAGGAAAAATGCAGGCTAATGAAAATAAAGTGAGAGCTGATCTAATTGCATAAAATAAAATCTAAGCTACTAACATAAATAAAAAGATCTACACTACTAACATGAAAGGAAAAAGCATGTAGATAAAAAAGAGAATGAATTAAAATTCCATAAAAAGAAAATTACATAAAAGAAAATGGCTAAGTAGCCAAGAAAGAGAGAAAGAGCTTATAATTTATTTTTGGGCCTAGAACTAAACTAACTAAAGAGGAGGCTAAGAGCTTACTTACATGAACGTATAAGGTATTTATACGTGCCTAAAACCCTAATATTATTTTTAGAGACTACCCAAAATACCCATCTAGGAAGTATGACCACCAAGTTATCATTAACTTCAAATTAATCCATCATCAAGTATGCACGAAAATTTAACCTCCACTAACTTGTTCATTAGCTTCTAATTGTATACTAAGGTAAAAGGGTAGGTGGGGTCCTCCATGAAGCATGGTTTGAATTATTTCCATCTTCATTCCTTTGTTTCCATTCTTATGCATCCATATCTTCATGAAACCCTCTTCCATTTGGTCATCCAATTTCCTACAAATACAAATAAAATGTGGAAAAAAATATTCTCAAATTAATACCATTTTTCCCCTATATGAAGATGAATAAATGATGATTTGAAAATAATTTGAATTTTGGTTTACACATGTTAAAACACCCTATATGCTCATTTATTTAATAAATTCGATTAAATACGGAAGTAAAAATATGCACATTTACGTGCACAATCAATACTTGTTAAAATTCATCAACATTATTTTGAGTAAAGTATATATAACATTTAAGACGTCTAATTTTCATAGTAAGTACTACCATTAGGATACTTAAAAATCATGAAAAGAAACCCCTGATGATATATTCCCATTTATTTATAAAATTTTCCAAAATTAAGGGATTTGAAAGTACACATATGACGACTATTCTTAATTCAAACACTTTCCTAGCGAAATGACGCGTCAATCGATTTTCCATCTACTTTAATTTAACATACAAGTTAAACAACCATTTAAAACTCAATTCAAGACCATGCCACATGTTTAAGAGGGTAAAATAAGTGATGTTATACGGTATAAAGTTGTCATTTGCTCTCAAAAGCAAGAGGAGTCCAAAGTTTTTAACTTTACTTAGTTAATGCCCTTTTAACTTTATACTTTGCACACAACATATACACACACAAAATATGTGCAAACAAAGTAGTGAGATAACTTACTGAGATCCATGCCAAACCCAAGCACAATCCACAAGAATCAAAGAACTACCTCCACCATCACCAAAATCCTAAAGATCAAACCTTTAGCACTTTCAAACCAAGGCTATACCTCTTCTCCTCCTCCCGTACTCATGCCCTCTCCATGATCCCTCTCTTCCTCTCACCTTCCCTCACTTTTTACTTTCTAATCGTGGCTCCCATGATGTTTTAGGCATATTGCCGAAGTTTAGAAGAGATTGGAGATGATTTTGTTAAGGCATGAAAAAGTTAAAGAAGAATTAGTGGATTGGTGCTTAAGCATTTCCATCAATTTTATTCACACTTCATTCCAAGCTTTTATAAATTAATGATTTATCATTTAAGGCATGCCCATCCTTATATAGGCTCCAAATGGTGTAGCATAAGCTTTTGTTCTCACCCTTTTTCATGACATGTAGGGCTTACAGTCCATCGCTTCTCCTTTATCATTTCTTAACACTTAAGTATTCCATTTAAGCTGATTTTCAAAATATCTTCCATTACCTCATGCATGACATCATCAAATTTAGTTAGCCATATACACGAAAATCTATTTAGTTGGTAATTGTCACTATAATGATTAATTAGATATGCAATAAAAGTTTGAACAACTTTCACCGAGAAAAAAGCTGTTTATCGATGAAATGATTTTCTTTCACATTATCGATATTTTTTTTTAATTATTTATTTTTGTAAACATTTTTTCAAAATAAGTTTATCATTATTACTTATGATTTAAAAATGGAGTTAGAAAGGTTATTAAATCATTTTAATAAAATTCAATAAAAGATTCAAATAATTAAACAATTCAGATATTTAAATATGAAGTGTCTGATATTTCGAGTCGCTGCATTCTCCTCCGCTTAGAATTTTTCATCCTTGAAATTCCAACACGAGTAATCAAAGAAACAATCATATAGCAATACTTAGTAGTACTTAACCATAAGTAAATGAAACTCGTGATTTGCTCAAGTTCAAAATCCTCTCATCGCACAAGGATGATAAATAATCTACTAAGTATACCTTATGCTTAACAGCCTTAGGTTAATACGTAGTCTACAATTCACAATACCTCCTATCATAACGAAAATTCATTACCTAACCCTCTATAATCCCAAAAGCTTAGCATGTAGATATACTAAAGCCCGTACGATGTACATAGACTATCTGTATTCAATGCCAAATTCGATCACTTGCTCGATCATATAAATTTCACTTCCCAACTAGTATAGATCACTTGACTTCTCTATTGCGGACTCCGATTAGGCTCCGTGATTAGAAACCTCCATTCTTTTTACATAACCATAAACTATAATACAAAACTTCAAGAACATATCAAGAATCTATATTTAGTGTTTGACATTAAATATCGAGTGAAAAATCCTTGTTCAGATCGGTGCAAATCACCTCAAAATCATGTACTCGAATACTGGACCAAGAACAGTCATGCAAATAAAACGATCTACGTACAATTACGTATTTATCCTATTAGTTTCTTAAATATACCAATATTTTTTTATCACTTTTATTCACACTAATAGTATGTCATAATACAAAAATCATTTATGAAAAATTCCATAAAACATGACTACAAGTTTATAAACAGTTTTAACTAAAGTTCATATTCGTATAATACTCCATGACATCCTAAGAGTATATATAAAACATCAGCTTTTGTTTTACTTAACAAGCATGTTTAACCAATTCAAAACTTGTTTTTAACTTACTACCTTCTCAATTCAAGGTTTATATAAACTCGACTTTTTTATTTTCAAAAAAATACTTAGCTTCAAGTTCTATAACAATTCGGAAGTTTTCAACTGTCCAAAATCATTGTAAATCCTATTTTATTTTAACAGATGTGAACTACCAAAAAATATATCATATCATGATGCACATACCATACAATCCTAACGATGGGCTATATGTGTCCATAAAATAACTTAACAAATTTTAAGAATTTATTAAATACGCTTTACCTAAAAAGGAAAAAACCTGAAAAGTTCCAACATTTATTCTGGGCTATGCTACTACCACTTGAGCACCCTATATATAAAACTTTTCTACATAAAAAGTTCATATCTAATTTCTTTTAAAGAAAATCTTTAGAAATAAACATAGAGTTTTATTTCAAATTATTTTGAAATAATAATAATACATACATATATATATAACAAATCATACTTTCATAATCAAATCGTAATAAGTTTTACTAAAGCAACCATGTAGCATTCTCCACTTAAAAACCAAAAAATGAATGCCGATAATGCTGAAGTCATCACCAGAATTATTTTCAAGCAACGGGAGTGAGTTCAGTACATCCAACTCATGTCTTTTGGACTTAACCAAAATCATTCTAAAACAACATCCAATACTTCGTAAATGTTACTAAGTACGATGATCTCAACTTCATAAACAAATTTCCCAACTATATACTTAATTCCAAATAATAGTACTATTATTTTCTCCAAAACCTTGAAAAATATTACCAAAGGCAACGGGATCGTGACAACCCGCCCTTACGACCCTTGAAAATCGACATAGATATGCTCTTCGTATAACATGCCGACGATCGAGTGCTGGAAAGGCAGATTGTTGAGGGAAAGAAAGGAGGTAGAAGAAGAAGAAGGAAACTAAACAAAACAAAATCTCATAGCGGACAGAACAATATATAATATTAATAGCTCTTTGCACAAATCAAAATGGTAATATACATATCTCACATCAGAGTACACAAGTCAATAATTACTAGCTTGGGCAATTATAACAACCTGCCCTCACAAATCTGCTGGCAATTTCAAACAAAACACTACAGCAGAAATAAACAAGTACGAGTAATACATCTTCGCCATCCAGCTCGTCTCCTGAGCTCCATAATATTCAATCCTGGACCTGTAATACTCGATATGACTTGAGCATTATAATAAAATAATACCCGAGTCAGTCTGGAAAACCAGCGTGAGAAACACACACTTAATTACAATTATTAAAGTTTCACAATACTTTGCAAAACAATGGTATCTCGCAAGACCACGCCACAAATAAACACGACGGGTTTTTACCTTACGATAACCAAAACATTTCATATTAAAATCCTCTAATATTATAATAGTTTCAAAGTATAAATACTTACTCAAATAGCTGAAATTGTTACGTTAATTAAATTCCAGCAATAATGGGCTCTACAATCAAAACCGTAAAGGCACGTATTGGAGAATGGATTCCATCTGAATGACTAGGCACTGGGGTACCACCTGTCACGGTACATGTCTAGAACAGTGTACCAAGGACCACTCCGGGATCCCCTGCTACACAAGACCAGACTACCCCTTACCTGGATATCCCAAATAAGATTACCCCGCGGTTGGGATCAACAACCACCACACAACCGAATAAAAGAGACTCTAGATAGGGGTAACCTTACCCTACTTGGATACGACCCACTTAGCCTTACTGCATCTCCCTTGATTTTCAGTCATTCCTGGTTGATGAGGTTAGAGGCTACGATCACCTTTTTATAAATACTCACTTAGAATGCTGATTGTCCTCCAATATCAATGTATTGATAGCATTCATCCATAAGTCCATTCTCGGTCCGAACGGAATCGAAGGCATTATTCCTACTACATACATTTTGGAATCACCCTCAGGATTAGTAGTGATTAGCCCATGCACTTCACTGCTCCATATTTGACTCCATGCTCTTGTCTTCCTTATGAAAACATACTCGTTGGATCGAAGTGGGTTTTGGATCACAAATCTGATCCCGGTCTCTTCGAAACAACGTTCGATATTTTTCGATAAACTCATCCCTGGTTCTTTAGGAAATAAACAGATGAAGATAAGATCGGAGTTCACCTCTTAACCATTTGTGGACGGATCTCCTTATAAGTGTTCTAGAAGAATGAATCGAGTTTATACGTACAGTATAGCACCTCGAACAGTAATTGTACCATATAATTCCCGTACTTCTTCTATATATTTTCATAGTTACATTTGAGTCCAGATTTGATAGTCGCTTATTTAACTATCAAAGAAACAATCAATTCAACCAAATACTTCAATTCACCGAAACACCAAGTCTTTATTTAAATTAAATTTTAAATAAACTAAACCTCTTTATCTAAAAATATATACTTATCTTATCAAATTCGGTAAATTCACAAAGTATACTTTTTAAAAATATTTAAAAACCCCTCTAAAGAAAATAAGTGTGGAAAGTACCACTACGGTTGTAACGATCCTGAATTTTAATTTATTTTAAATTGATAATTAAATGAATTTTTGAATAAAAATTTGTAAAAAATTGATTATAAACGATGCGAGTTTCCCCGATTCAAATAGAAAATATATTAAGCCATATGGATTTGAAAATTTGTATATATGAGAATATATATGTATATATTGGATTTTAAATAAATTCATAAATAAATGATTTTGAAAAATAAATAATATACTTTGGACACAAGTATAAAAATAAATAAATAAATTGATTTAAAAATTTATAAATGATGATAATTTGAGTTATATAAAATATATGTGTATATATAGAGAAATATAAAACAATAATTTTTAAAGTAAAATTTATGATAATTATTTAAACTAAAAATAGAAGTAAATTTAAAATGCAAGAATAAAGCAAATACATTTAAGTAAGCAAAATAAAAGTATATATTTTTACATAAATAAACAAATGCATAAGAAAGAACAAAATAGAATATATTGGTACCTATATAAGTTAAAGTTATAACCAATAACAAAACAAATCAAACATAATAAATACAAACAATAAATAGTTTTAGTATGTAGCTTGCAAAAGAAAGAAATCAAATAGATTACAAAGCAGGTTACAAAGCTAACTAAATAAACATATGCATAGAAGAAAAAAAAAGAAAAAAAAAAGAACAAACTAAATAAAGTAACTAGATACAATTATATATAAAACAAAAACAATAAGTAAACATATATAGGAAGTATTACAAAACAAAAATACATACAAGTATGTACACTTGTAAATGAAAACAAAGTAAGCATATAAAACAAGACAAAAGAATTTATACAAGTATCTTTAGTACACTTAAACTAGAAACAAAACTGCATATGCATTTAAAATAGCATAGAACAGCAAATATCTCTAGCATACAAAATCTTCATATAAATAATTAAGTAAGATAATGAGTATGTAAACCAGTGTACTTACTGGAAATCATTCAGTCAAAAACAAAGCAAAGAAAAGATAAGTATGGAGTAGATAACAGGATAAGGCTGTAGCTTAGAAAGTAAAGTAAAAGCAAGTACAAATAAAACATATCAGCCGAGTTATTCAAATGCAAGAAGAAAAAAATAGGTAAGGTTGAAAAAACATAAGGTACTCAAGCATTTAATGCAACATACCTTATGCATTTAATGCAAGCATCCTTAACATGTTTTTTTTGTACAAATAATATACTGCATACTTCCTTTTTATATGCATCAAACCCTTATTCCAGTTCATTATCACAACTAAGCAAACCAAAGCATTCTTCTTCAATCTAACTGCATGCATTCTTAAATCCTGAGACAATAAAGCAAATGTAAATCAAGGATTTGAGTAAACAACCCCTAGACAAATTTAATTTAAACATCTCAGTTTAAACAACATACAACCCAAAGATCAAGGAGGATTTTCAGCTTGTATTTTCAAAAGCCTGATTCAAATACAGGCTCTGTTCATTTCTCTGCAAAATCATGTGAGTAAACTTATTCTTCTACATGAAATCTTCTTGAACAATCTGGTTTGCATGTGTCATCTTGAAAGTCATATGCTAATATGGTTATGTGTTATGGCCTGTGTGTATATTTAATTTGTATGCATATCTCTGGTAATAGGAAGTATGGCCTCTGTTATCAAAGTACAGGTTATAACTTAGTTAAAAATTTAACTCCACTTGCTCTGATCATTTTTAGCTAATGAAGTCAAAACAAAATATGTTTGTTTGACTATGAGTTAAGATTTAAAAATTTACTCAAGTTATAACAACTCGTATATGTCTCTGGAAATCGATGAACTAAGTACAATCTTTCAAATTGTCAAAATTTAAACACTTTAATTTATGAATTCAGGATTATGAACTGAATCCTCATACTAAGTTATGATTTTTAGTGCAAAATGTAAATTTTTTAGATGAATGGATTAAGTGCAGTTCGACCTTAAGTGAAAAATGGAATTTGGGCGATTTCCGGTGGTCGGAAACGCTAAGGGGGTCGGGGTTTCTTGTGGCGATAGAGGAGGCTACGGGGTATTAGAGAAAAATGGTGAGAGGGTCGGCAGTTGCACATGGCAGCGACGACAAGCGATTCTTTTTCTTAAACCTAGTTTTATATGTGATGGGGGGTTCTCGCTTCGCGGTTAGGTGGCGAACGGGAGACTCTTACTCCCACACATCCTCTTTTAGGGGGTTGGTTAGGTGTAACCTGAGACAGTCGAGAGGCTGGCCGTGAAAGCAAGTCTGGGGTACCAGTGTAAGCCACGGTGGGGCTGGGATGGTTGAAAAGCCTACCGGTTGTGACTGCTGTCGACGGTTGAAAAGCCTAGATCGTTACATTTGGTATCAGAGCTAAGGGTTGAACTTTAGCTCAGGAGTGTAACACATTAAGTAACTCATTAGAGATAGGGTGAAGTAAATCCTAGAATGAGTAATCCTTAAGATATCCGTTTGAATGCCTCAGTAAATTCTCTTACTATCTACTGATAGTAAGTATGAGTGCAAGAAGAGAACGAGATAGAGGACAGGGAAATACGACTATAATTGGTCAATACTCTGTAACAACAGTAGAAATAACTTTCTTATCAAATTTTCTTTGATTCGTCTCTAAATTCTTTTGATTGATTCGTGACAGCTACAAGAAAAAGTTTCGGTGCGGTGATGCCCTACGAATCGTTGTAGAAAATTCTTATTTCATATCTTCATCGATTTCTTATCATTTTTTGATTTAAACTCTAATAAATGATTTGGAAATCTCGAATAAATTGGAAATTTTCAATTGAGTTAACTTGATTAATAGAATATGAAGAATAATTAGAATTGTATCGATAAAATGATTTTGTTTAAAACCAAAATTGAAATTCTATAGTAATTTCTTGTATCTATTGTTGATATTCTGATTTGAAAAGATATTTCTCTATCTTTGAGTCTATCTCTGTGTTGTTTTCGTGCCTGCGAATTTCGAGGACGAAATTCTTTTAAGGGGGGAAGTCTGTAACGATCCTGAATTTTAATTTATTTTAAATTGATAATTAAATGAATTTTTGAATAAAAATTTGTAAAAAATTGATTATAAACGATGCGAGTTTCCCCGATTCAAATAGAAAATATATTAAGCCATATGGATTCGAAAATTTGTATATATGAGAATATATATGTATATATTGGATTTTAAATAAATTCTTAAATAAATGATTTTGAAAAATAAATAATATACTTTGGACACAAGTATAAAAATAAATAAATAAATTGATTTAAAAATTTATAAATGATGATAATTTGAGTTATATAAAATATATGTGTATATATAGAGAAATATAAAACAATAATTTTTAAAGTAAAATTTATGATAATTATTTAAACTAAAAATAGAAGTAAATTTAAAATGCAAGAATAAAGCAAATACATTTAAGTAAGCAAAATAAAAGTATATATTTTTACATAAATAAACAAATGCATAAGAAAGAACAAAATAGAATATATTGGTACCTATATAAGTTAAAGTTATAACCAATAACAAAACAAATCAAACATAATAAATACAAACAATAAATAGTTTTAGTATGTAGCTTGCAAAAGAAAGAAATCAAATAGAATACAAAGCAGGTTACAAAGCTAACTAAATAAACATATGCATAGAAAAAAAAAAAGAAAAAAAAAAGAACAAACTAAATAAAGTAACTAGATACAATTATATATAAAACAAAAACAATAAGTAAACATATATAGGAAGTATTACAAAACAAAAATACATACAAGTATGTACACTTGTAAATGAAAACAAAGTAAGCATATAAAACAAGACAAAAGAATTTATACAAGTATCTTTAGTACACTTAAACTAGAAACAAAACTGCATATGCATTTAAAATAGCATAGAACAGCAAATATCTCTAGCATACAAAATCTTCATATAAATAATTAAGTAAGATAATGAGTATGTAAACCAGTGTACTTACTGGAAATCATTCAGTCAAAAACAAAGCAAAGAAAAGATAAGTATGGAGTAGATAACAGGATAAGGCTGTAGCTTAGAAAGTAAAGTAAAAGCAAGTACAAATAAAACATATCAGCCGAGTTATTCAAATGCAAGAAGAAAAAAATAGGTAAGGTTGAAAAAACATAAGGTACTCAAGCATTTAATGCAACATACCTTATGCATTTAATGCAAGCATCCTTAACATGTTTTTTTTTGTACAAAAAATATACTGCATACTTCCTTTTTATATGCATCAAACCCTTATTCCAGTTCATTATCACAACTAAGCAAACCAAAGCATTCTTCTTCAATCTAACTGCATGCATTCTTAAATCCTGAGACAATAAAGCAAATGTAAATCAAGGATTTGAGTAAACAACCCCTAGACAAATTCAAATTAAACATCTCAGTTTAAACAACATACAACCCAAAGATCAAGGAGGGTTTTCAGCTTGTATTTTCAAAAGCCTGATTCAAATACAGGCTCTGTTCATTTCTCTGCAAAATCATGTGAGTAAACTTATTCTTCTACATGAAATCTGCTTGAACAATCTGGTTTGCATGTGTCATCTTGAAAGTCATATGCTAATATGGTTATGTGTTATGGCCTGTGTGTATATTTAATTTGTATGCATATCTCTGGTAATAGGAAGTATGGCCTCTGTTATCAAAGTACAGGTTATAACTTAGTTAAAAATTTAACTCCACTTGCTCTGATCATTTTTAGCTAATGAAGTCAAAACAAAATATGTTTGTTTGACTATGAGTTAAGATTTAAAAATTTACTCAAGTTATAACAACTCGTATATGTCTCTGGAAATCGATGAACTAAGTACAATCTTTCAAATTGTCAAAATTTAAACACTTTAATTTATGAATTCAGGATTATGAACTGAATCCTCATACTAAGTTATGATTTTTAGTGCAAAATGTAAATTTTTTAGATGAATGGATTAAGTGCAGTTCGACCTTAAGTGAAAAATGGAATTTGGGCGATTTCCGGTGGTCGGAGACGCTAAGGGGGTCGGGGTTTCTTGTGGCGATAGAGGAGGCTACGGGGTATTAGAGAAAAATGGTGAGAGGGTCGGCAGTTGCACATGGCAGCGATGACAAGCGATTCTTTTTCTTAAACCTAGTTTTATATGTGATGGGAGTTTCGATTCGTGCAACGTCCTCAGGCGACCGAGTTCGTCGTGGGTTGGGGGAATGGTGGAGCAGACGTCGATGAAGCTTCAGCCGGAGTTGCAAAGCTTCTGGTGGCGGCATGTGGGGACGCGAGTTGTTTTGGGTTGGTCATGTTAGTGCCAGGAATGGTTGGCATGGTGCTATTTTGATTTCTGACAATTTCGAAAATCTGAGTACAAGGGGTTGTATGCGTGATCGCTGGTGACATGGGGGTGATCGGAATGATGGTCGGTGGCGCTTCGACCCAGTGTGCACGTGCACGTGTGGGATCGTGTATCTGGGAAAGGGTTTGTTGGAGAAGAAGATGGGGTTGAGGGTACTGGAGTAGCTCGTGTAAAATATGGTTTTGCCTGAAGTCACTCGAGTGTTTACTCGAAGCAAGGGAGGGTTCGACTCGAAGTACAATGCTGTTGCCTCGGGTTGGTTTAATAGAGTTGCAGTTTTGTTTAAAAAAAAAAACTGTTTGCAAATTGAAATTTAAACCAAATTTAAATGAATTTGCAAACTAGATATGAATAAAGTTAAATCAGATTTAAGTTAGATTCAAATAGAACTTTGAATCTTAAAGTTTTTTTTTTTAAAAAAAAAAAAAGAAGAAGAAGAAGGAAACGCGAAAGGAAAGGAGCAGGGGGGGAACTCGAGACGTGCTCGAGATTTTTGCAGATTGACTCGAAGCAAGGAAGAGGGGTCTCGAGTATAAGGTTTGGTTTCAGGTTTTACCTGAACCTATCTTCCAGGAATTCAAAACAAAAATTTAAATTTTAAAACAAGGTTTTAAGCTGAGGTTTAAATCAAAATGTAAATAAAAATTCAAATTGAATTGAAATCTAGTTTGTAAATAAAATAAAGTTTTAAATTCAATTTGGTTTAATAATTTCAACGCAATTAAGTGTATTAAAGAATTTGAATTTAAAATAGAATTGAAATTGAAAATGACATTTAAACAAATTGAATTTAAAAGTAGAACCTGGAACTAATCTTAAATCAGATGTTAAAATTAAATATAAGAAATTTCTTTGGAATGGTAATTAAAGAAATTTAATAATTGATAAAGACCATTAACTAAAATTTTATTTGAAAAACATTAATTAATGTGATAAATTTTAACAATAAATTTAGTTTGATTTATTTCATAATAATCAATTGTGGAACTATTAAGTATAATTACTTAATAACAATAATTGTGAAATTGAACATTCGGTGTAATTTATGGAGTTAATCGAATTGTTCAAATTAAATTTCTTAAGTTAATTTATTCAGAAAAATCATTTGATAGTTTTGAAGAGTTAATTGCTTAGAGAAGTAATTAATAGATAATTTGGGAATATAATTAATTAAATGATGATTTTTAAATCAGAACATAATTTTTTTTTGTGAATAATTAAAGGATTAATTAATAATGGCAATTAAATTAAGATTTATTTAAAAATTAAAGATTAATTGATTCATTGATTTAAGAATGATTAGTTAATAATTAAGGGTTAACTAATAGATTTGGAAGAAAGATTTATTTCAAATAATTTGTGATTAAATTATGATAATTAACCCGGATTAATAATTGATACATCTGATTTAAATTAATAAGTTGATTAATAAATTCACTTGTGAATGTTTGAACTTGACTGAATAATTAATTTGTCTGATATCCCTGATATTGATGCTTTGTGATATATCCTAATTTGTGTTATGATGTGAGATGTAATTTATTTATCTGAGATAAATATAATTATTATCTGTGATATATATATCTGTGTTCTGTGAATAAAGGATAAGCGTTATGGGTTATATCGCTTATCAAATATAAGCGTTATAGTTTATACCGCTTATCAACTATATTTCTGTGTTTAATTTGTGATGATTGAATGATGTTGCACTATTGTATTAAACCCCTGGACCACACCATACACACAAATATGGATTTCACGAAGAAATCGATTAAGTCACAGATTTTGAAATGATTTATAAAATTGAATATTTGAATTCAAATGATTTTGAAAATAGATTTGGGTTAAACGGTAAAGCTTTTGAAAAAGGTTTTCACAGATAAAAGCTATTTTGAATAACTCGGTAAAATCTCCAATTTAAATAATTCAATTTGAATTTGAATTCAATATTTGGAATTGAATTCGATGATTGGAAATTATGGTTAAAGATATTATAAACAGGTTTGTATGAATTTAAACCACTTTTAAAATATTGGTTTGTGAATTTGAATTTAACCCAAAGACTTGAAATCGTATGAATGAATCAGATTTCCAAAATGTAAACTGTTCGTTTTCGAATGATTAAAGCTTTATTCTAGTTTAATTAAGGGAATTTCAAGATTGAATTGAAAAATGTTTTCCTAAGTTATGAATGAATTCTTTTTTAAAAAAAAACTATGAATTAAATCTGTTTATTTTTAACAGATTTAAATTGATGATTTGTTTAAATCAAATTGAAATGAAATTGTTTTGAAGGCTATAAGTTAAATCTTTGATTTAAAGATTTAACGAGTTAATCAAATTGAAATGAAGATTGATTTGGAAAATCTGTGAATGAATCTTTTGTTTAAAAGATTAAAATGTGAAAATTGTTTAAACCGTTAAAGGTTGTAAAAAAATGAATCTTTTTGTTTAAAAGATTGAAAATGGTAATTTATTTAAACCATTTGAAGAAAAGTTTTGGGAAATAAGTTGTGACTTAATTGAAATCCCAATATCCATATATTTTTAAAATATTTTCGCTCACTATTCGGTTTAGCCGGGAAAGGACCTTTGGGTCGTATAACCCATTCTGAATATGTGATTCGACGTTATGGATAGCATTTGAAGACCGGTGATGAAGACCGGGTATTTGCGAAAGCGATAGGATGACCTATCGATTGTCTCTGCACTGGGTAGCTCCTGGTATAGAGATTCCCTAAGTGATGGAAAATCCGATCGGGATTGTGAATATCCGAGTTGCAAGGACTTCTTTGTAAGTGCCTTCGGTTCTGTTCGATCCCGGAACAGACTTGTATGGATAGTATGTCTGACATTACAAGTTGAGATATAAAGCTGATTTCTTTCAAATATATTTCTGTTGGTGGCGGAGAATTTATTCTTTTAGTTTAACACCCTTCTCTGAGACGTACGTGCTCAGAGGTTATATAGTTGAAGTTATCAGCGATATATTCCCAATTTGGTAATGTGACATGCTGAGTGTTGCTGTGAATGATCATTGTGTTGATTATTGTGATAGGATCGTTTATTTGATCGTCTATCTAAATGATCATTGTGTTGATCATTTGTTGACCCAAAGCATGGCTTTTGTATAAAGTATGTTTTTGTGGACGTGACTTCGTCGAACCTCACACCCCAGAAATGGTCAAAACAGGAAAGATGCGGCAAGGTTATGAGGGGTAGCACCCTTTAGGGTATGTACATTTCCTTCTGGATAGAGGTGGTATCATGGTATGGAGCCCAGATATTTAACCTATGTGGTTACTACGAATTTATTACTTTGTGGTTGTTGGTTTTCGGGATCCCGTGAGAAAGGTCGTTTACGATCGGGGAATGGCGTGCTCGTGTCAGTAGTTACCCAGTTAGGGGTAACCCGGCCTTGTGTTGGCAGAGTTCCGGTTTGGTTCTCGGGGATGTCTTTCCAGAGGCATTCTCATGTGGCAATGGGAAGTTCCTTGGCCTGACCATTTGTTGGAAATCCAAAGAAACAATACGTGACTTGTATGGTTTTAGTTGTAGAACCTGCCATCTAATATGGTAGCTATAGTAGGCATAATATAATGGTACCTATGCTGGCTAAGATTTATATTCTACTTTCGAAATGAATTTCTTCTACACTATGCACTAATAATAATATCAAAATTGATTTGATTTTAATGCGTATCAAGCATCTTTAGCTATCATAAGGAGAAATCTTCTCCAAGTCTGCGTTTGCATTGTGTGTGTGGCAGGAGGTCTTATGGTAGTCTCATCTTTTAAAAGCATTGCGAATTGAATTTAGAAATATTTCTTTGAATGTTTTAAAAGATAAACTGTTTTTGTTGCTCACACCAGTCCCACGACTGATCCGGAGTTTATTGTTTTCCTTCCTAAACTCTGGGTGCTCATTATTTTCTACACGAGCAGTCTAGAATTGGGTTTTTCAGATAGTTAGATATAGTGGATTATCTGGAGTTAGTTCAGTCTTTGGACCACACTAGTCTTGCTGAGCTTTGGGCTATGTTATTGGGGGTTCGAGCTATTGCTGGATTAGTTCTTGGAGATGGAGTTGCAATTCTCGGAGTTCTCTTTTGAAGACTATATTAGAGTTATATGGTTCTGCTGCTAGATGTTATCTATTGTTTTCTTTTCCGCTGTTGTTTATTGTATCATATCTCTGATGTATATTGATATCTATTGGATTATCTGTTGTATCAGATATTGTATCAAAGCTGTATATCAATGTATTATTCTTTTATTCCGCTGTGTTGTTTACTTAATGATTGTTATAAGCTCCGGCGAATCGGATTTGAACGGTCGAATCTATGGCATTCGAATACGATATGAAGTATGGATGTCGATTTTTGAGCGGGCAAAATCCGGGACGTTACAACGGTATCAAACCATGGATCACTGCTTAATGGTTATGTCTCTATCCCAGAGAAATTCAAGACTTAGCTGCAGGCACTCGCTGCCCCCGATTTACGCCACGCGAGTATACCATTACTTCCAAAAACGTTATTTAATAAATATCTCAAATAATTCTTATAAGTTCTAAAATAATTTTTTTCAAGTAAAATCTAGTCAAGTATACTTAAATAAAAGTTATTATACAAAACCATATTAAAAATTAAAAATTATCATTTTAAAACAAAATGCTGACTAGTGCTTAAGTAATAATAAATCTTAACACTCATTATAAAGAACTAATTAATAATAAAATATGCTTTGAGCAATTTAAAATAATTAAACAACTAATTTCTAGAATATTTTAACACTTTACAAATTATCAAAATTATAATTAAAAATCCTCTTTTTAAAATAAGCCCAAATTCTCGATTTTAAAACCTTTATATTTTTAAACAATTACCGCTTATAGATTTATTATTTGAAAATCTATTTTTAATACTTTTATTCCAAAATCCTATTCATAATATTTCGATTTGGCTAAGTACCAATTCTAAAAACAACATTTATTTTATCCAATTGGTTAACCCAAAATTCTTTATAAACATTTTGCTTCAAAACCCTTTTATTTTTTCTTTTCCAATTTAAACATATATTACTGATATTTAAAATACCAGAATCTAGGTCAAAACCTGCCACAGCATCCAACTAAACCAAATCACACAATAACCTATCACAGATCATTTCAACAAAACATATATCACTATATATGCAATTAAATTCAACATTTTGAGGAATCCAGTTGGATCCCTTCGACCCGTTTCCCTACATCCACAGATGTTTGCACAACATAAAAATACCAATTCAACTTTGAGGTGGAATATCACGGTATATGGAGCCACCTGCTATTATGCGGGGCGCATAAGGTCTCATTCGCTATATATATGCGGGAATATCAATCACTCCAATATATATATATATATATATATATATATATATAATAACACATCCAAATGACAAAAATGCGTCAATTTAACTAACCAATCATTTATTAATTTTAACTATTTAAAATTAATAGTGGCAGTCCAAAATTGAGTGAGATTAACTCACCTTGATTTTTACGTTGACAACGTTTCAATTTTAAATTAAATCGAGAACGTCCGATTTAATCTAAAATTTTCACTTCCTCTAAACTTCTCTAGATCTACACCACATCATAGAGCTTGTCACTACGATTCCAGCATCTCTTGTTTCATTCAATTCCGATCTCGTATGGATAAGATATGAAATTTTAAAGTTTTGAAATATAAATCATTATTAATAAATATACTTTTCTTTTTATATTACTCAGAGAAAAATCGCTGCCGTTGGATTTGAGATTCGAGATCAAGGCCTTTGCCTCCTTTCTTCCTCACCGTGCTTTCCAGGTCGAAGAAACCCAATCGTTCCAAACTTTGACCGATCAAGACCCCCACATCGACCATCTCTTCGTCGATCGACCCCCCTCCTTGGAAGGCCAACGTAAGCTACACCCACGGCCACAATCCCTCAAAACTTGATCATCCCTTTAGCATGAAAAATGATAACGAAGTAAGGAAGTTCATAGCCAAATATCCCCCTCCACAGGACGTGAAAAGCAATCTCCACCGTTGATAATATAGATCCTAAGGCCCTCTATGATTTACTACTTGGAAAATTTTTCCGTTGTTGAGTGGATTTCGAGAAAAATGAGGAAGAAGAGAATTACTTTTCGACCATTAAAATAGATAATGGCGGTTGCGTGAGTAAAACGAGGGTTTACAGTTGAAACAGTATTTATATACATATATAACATTATTTTATTAATATATTTCAATTTTTACATCCTTTTTCAAACGAACTCCAAATGAAATGTGCCGCCAGGCGTTAATAATGTTTTACCTGTATTTCAAACACAATGAAACATGCTTTGAGACCTAATTCGGTCGTAAGTGGAAGATAGCTTTTTGAACCGAATTTAAATATTAAGTTTTCAATATTTATTCCAACGCGTTTATTTCCCGTACGACCAAACGGTAACTCCTAACGCTACGAAATTTGAAATCCAATAATAATAAACTATTACGGATCTGATGGAGCTGGTTTTGTCGAATTTCAAGATTATGCCCCGGAAGGCTATTTTAATTCGTCGATTAAATCGAGCGATTTTCAAAATTGACAAAATCGCTTAAAATATCAATTTTTAAAACTTACTAACTCCTTTATAATTCAAATAGAATTTATATCCATATCAAAAACCATTTTGATTCATTTTAAATCAAAGTTCAATTATTTATACTATGTATATAATTAATTTCACTACTAAATTAATATATAAATTCTCAATTTTAACTTATCGACCTTTTAATTCCATTCAAAAGTCCAATACCATCACTCTAATTCAAATAGAGCTTAAAATCAACTTATAAATCATTTCTATTCACAGTTAACTCCAAATTCCCATATTTTCCCAATTTTAAATATTAAATTATATTCCCCCAAATTCATTAAATTGCCATACTTGAAATTATAAACTATTTCACTAATACAACCTAATTCTTCATATCCAAAATCATTTAATAATCCAATTTCAACGTTTAAAATAAAATGAAATGTTCAAAATTAACGACCAAAATTTCGGGTCATTATAGGGATTTAAGTTCTCAAAATATATCGATATCCTTCTTGCTTATAAACTATATATTATAAACCATGCTTATATAAAATCTCTTTTGTAACGACCTATAATTTTACCAGTTTGAAAATAGAATATTTAATTTATTTTAAATATTCAAATATAGAATTTTCAAACTTAAATAATCATGTTTTACATGATAAATAAGAATAGTGAACTTATTTTCTGAATTTTCTTACAAAATCAAGAGGTTTGGATTTTCGTCGAAAAGTGACAAAAGTCGGTTTTCGATAAAGTTAGACATATGTTCAGTTAATTGTTTAAATGGTAAATAACTCTTTTAAATGGTTTTATAATGATAATAATTGATTGATAAAATTTTATAAATGTATATAAACTTATCTTATAAAGATATACAAATTTCGTCGCACTTTGACAAATCGACGTCGAATTTTTACAATTGAATTTTAATATTATTAAGTATAGTTTTATAAATAAAATAAATTTGTTTTAATTAATTAAAGATAATAATAAAAATATTTCTATTTTTTTACTAAAAAAAATGTCAAAATGTGACCGTAAAACGTTTTTTCAAAAATCACACTTTGTTCCATATAAGTTGTCGCAACGTTGTTGCACCTTTTGTTAACATGTTTTAACACACAGACACAGACACACACATATATACACACACATTTCATAGCTAATCAAGTTACTTTTACTAAGTATCCTTATAAAATTCTAGAATGTCATTAGTAAAAGAAAGTAAGGTAATTCAAAATTCAAAAAGCAAACATCAAATCAAATCTCACCAAAACCAAGACAAATCTTCACTTTAATCCACTTTTCCATGCAAATGCATGCCTTAAGTATTAAGTGAAAATGATATAAAGTAATAAAGTGATAGATGATGGTAAGTGTTGAAAAATGTAAGTTTACTTTAAAGTTAAGGAAAGGTATTTTGGTAATTTGGTAAAGGGTTAATTTGGTTACTTGCTGCTTCTTTCTTTTTTTATAAATACCCAAGCTTCCTTCTCATTTCTATACACTTCATTCCATTCTTTTCTAAGCTTCTCCTTCTTCTTCCTTAGAGTTATAATGGCTTCCAAGCTAGCTTAAAATAATTTAAAGTAATGACGAAGGTCTGTCGGGAAATCGAAAATTAACCGTCCACTTAAGTTCAAAATCATGATAGTGGAACTATAGCATATTTCAAGAAGTTTTCGGGAAGTAGTAGCGAAGCTATATTCAAATCCGTGGTAACAAAGTTAGATCAGAAAGCAAATTTTTGTGAGAAAACTCTACTCTTCTCCACTCTTAATTTCTATGATGTTATGACATGCTTTTGTACTTGTTGTGTTGCTTGATATTATGTTTGGATAGTTAATTAAGTATTTTAAAATTTATAAGTTAAATACTTAATGGGCAATGTAGAAATGACTAGCACACGTGTTTCGTCTGTGAGATCCAATGAGACTTGGGCGAGGAAATGAATATGTCAAAGGGAAAGCCCGGATGCTCCAAAATAAATATCAAACCGTTGGAACCAAAGATAAAATAAAACGTATTATAAAAATGGTTGATAGAATGAAGTGTTGATTATCATTTATTGTTGTGTTTATTTTACTGATCGATTATGTGAATTAGGCTCGACTAGTTTATGAGCAATTTACCTTTTATATGCATGGTCTAGGTAGACAATAAATTAAGAATGATTAAATACAAACACCTTGTTATTAGAATTTCACGGTTAGACTATAAGGTGTTCGATAAAAATATTGGTTAAGCAGGAACTGTAATAAAAGATGTTTATTATGATTTTGGAAAAGATAATTTATATTTTGAATTGAAATGATTTCTTTTGGAAAGTAATAGAAATATTTTAAGAATAAATATTTTTGAAGTGATTCTAAAATGGTTTATAAAACTGTTTTATAAATGAAGAAAATTTTGAGGACAAAAAAAACCCAGTGTTTGAAAATGATTTCAAAAGGTTTAGGAAATAACAATACTATGGTTTAAAAGTATTTGTGAATATTAGTGAAAATGATTTATCACTCTGGGATATAAAATGATTTGTTATGTTACCAATGATTTGGGTAACCTATAACTAAAATGTGGGCCTATGTTTTTGGTATAGTATGCTCTTTAAATAGAGGAATGTACTTATTTATCAATCGTATGATGGTTGGGATATAGTTGCCTTATTATTGGGAGAAACCTACCAATTTGATTGCATATATTTTGATATGCTTTTATAGTAATATTTTGAGATTTTCAAATAAATATTTTAGAAGTGATTTGCTTTAAAATCTCGAAGTAAAGTATAACTTGATACAAAGATATATATGTGTGTGTGTGTGTGTGTGTGTGTGTGTGTGTGTGTGTGTGTGTGTTATTTCAAAGGTTTTGAAATTAAAAAATTGGGAATTTGATCCAGAGAAAATATTTTTGAAAATGATTATAATTTGAAAATAATAAATTTAATTGGATTTCAGAAAATCTAAAAGCGAGGATTAAGCTAAGTGGGTAGATTTTAGAACCTAGATTTGCATGATATATGCTATATAGTTTGGGATTTGCATATTTGTTTGTGCATCGTAGACTCCCATAAAGTCCTCTTTATGGTAGGAAAAATACGTTGGCTTTATCCTATATCTAATTGGGTATCCAGTTAGATAGGCGTACATATACAGTCACAAGTGGTAGTGATGCTCCCCAATAATAGCATAATATTTTTCCGTTTATTTTTTGCTATTTATCATGTGCTGATATCTCTTTTGTGCTTACTATTTTATTCCACATTTGATAGGTTAATTGAGTTTGCAGAAATGACTATTGCTGTCTCTCTCATCAGAATTGTGCAGCATTGGATATTTGTATCTGTATTTGGTATGTATTAAAGCACACCTAATACATTAATTTGATCCTATCATAAATTGTATATAAATTGTAACATATACATTTAATAGTGCTGAATATTTATCAAATATTACGCATTAATTTGGTAGTTTTGATTCGTAGTTTTAGAACGAACAGGTTTTTCGACGATTTTGACTGATCCAAAAACCCGGGTCGTCACAACTTTCTTATATAGATTCTTTTCACAAATGTTAATCTTACATAATAACCTATGCTTTTCAGATTAAAATAAATATCATTTACTAAAGTTAACTTTTAACCCAAAATTGGCACCGAACGCCTTATAGTCAAATTGTGAAACTAAATTCACAAAGTATTCATTTTAATGCATCTACAAATACTGTATACCTAACCCATGCAGTGAAAAGGTAAAACTGCCCATACATTGGTCGAGCTTAAGTCAATAATAAACGAATGATAGTTAATGTTCATAAATTGGCTTAACATAACTAAACTAATCAGGGATAATAGATAAACATCAACTACTCCTACATTAATTAAACTATACTATGGCAATTTACTTATATAAGTTATCTTATATAAGACCTTTAATTTTGATTGTTATAATTACCTTTAAGGTATACATTTATAACATTAGGACTATGCTCTCATATCTACAATACACTCAACTCATGTTAGAGCATCCTATTACCCTATCTCTTAATGAGTTATACCCCACCCAAGCTAAGTTTCTTGCTTAACCTCCAGCTCTGATACCACATATGACGACCTGCCTTTTCGACCTCCAAATGTCAACATTAATACATCCACGGTATTCACATGTCAAGCACTCAAGTGCCAAAAAGGCAAAAAACATAGGTTAAATAAAAAGAAAAATAAATAAAACAAGAATAAAGAAAACACAATATCCAAATCTCTCAACGCAATGATAATATAAAATACAAAAGAGCGGTACAAAGGTTTACTCTGATACAAAAATTTCAAAGTTACAAAACTTAAGTATTGTCATCAGCCTAGACAGTTATAACGACCTGTCCCTACAAAGCGGATACATCAATAGTAATGCAGTGGAAATAAGAATACCGCTATAGATGAAACTTCCAGCTCGCCTTCTCGAGTTTCAAGAACATCAACGAAAACCTTCCTTTCTCAAACTACTCGAAAGAGCACACGAGGAATTTAAGGAAAAAAAAGTCATATGTCAGACATAAGTGTGGTATGAGAAACTTAATAAATATGTGATCAATATATAACAGTGCTTTAGAGATCGTATGGAATGCCATAATGGTTATCTCCTCAAAAGAACCACCATCTAATAGGTACATAAGATCGTATAACAAATAATGTCTAGGGTGTAGAATATAAATATTATAACATAGTTGGAATGGTTACATTGGTTACATTCAATAGCATTTTAGAAGTTACAATTAAACCATTCTGTCCAAAGTGGCACAAAAGTACGAATCTTCGGGTAAAAAGAAGAAAGAGGTAGAAGTAGAAGAAATAAAAACAACATCAGAGTCTCATAATCGCAGCGGAAAAAAATATAATATATAATAACAGCTTTTAAATACAAAGAAATCTGTACTGTTAGACATATACATACCATCATCAGAGTACAACAACATCCATATAGAGACAACTTAATATTTATCCATACACAGCGGAAATAGTAGTCAAATACGGAAGTATGCTCTGTCATCCAGCTCGTCCCCTGAGCTCCTTAGCTTTTAACCTGATCCTGTTTAACTCGGTCTGATATTATAATAGTGTCTATAGAATGTAAAATAGAATCTAGCTGAAATGCTTGCATCTCACGTTTCAACAATAGTTGGTCACAACCAAAACCGTACAGGTGCTTATTGAAGATTGGATTCCATACAATCGCAGGGCTACCAGGGTACCACCCGTCACAGTACCTGGTCTAGATCAGAGTACCGAGGAGCCACCCTAACTCCCCTGCAACACAAGGCCGAAACCATCCCTTACTGAATGTAACGACCCGAAATTTTGGATCGCTAAATTTGAACATTCAATTCATTTTAAATGTTGAATATTGATTATAATTTGAGTTTTGAAATAAAAGATTTTGGTTAAGTTAATGAAATTAGTTAAATTTCAAATACGGGAATTTAATTGAAATTTGAATAATAATAATTTACTATTGGGATAATTGGTGATTCTAGTTGTAAATAGATATAAAAATAGATTCTAAAATATATTTTAAGTCTATTTGGATCTGAATTATAATATTGGACTGTTGGATGGAACTAAAAGTAAATAAATTGAAATTTGAAATTTTATATTAATTTGATAATGGAATTTAATATTATAATAGTGAAAATAATCAGATTTTGATTTAAACTGAATCGGGATGATTTCTAATGTGAATATAAATTTTATACGAGTTATAATAGAGTTAATAAAGTTTTAAAAGTGAAATTTTAGATGATTTCGACGATTGTGGAAATCGCTCGATTTAATCGACGAGTTAAAATAGCCTTCCGGGGCATAGTCTCGGAATTCAACGAAACCAGTTCCATTAGATCCGTAATAGTTAGTTATTATCGGGTTTCAATTTATGTAGCAATCGGAGTTGTCATTTGACCCTGGCAGCTCAAAACGCATAGAAACTATTTTAATCTATTTAATTTAAAATTGACCGTTTATTTCCGTAACTCGCACATATGATCGAATTAGCTTCCAAAACATGTTCCATTGTGTTTGAAACGTAGGTAAAACCTTAGAAACGCCTATCGGCACGTGCGATTTGGAGTTCGTTTGTATAAGATTGTTATTTGGAATTTTACTAATAAAATAATATTAATTAACGTTTATATGTTCACGTTATCAACAACCCTAGACCTATATTCCCAGCTGCCGCTTATATCATTCAATGGCTGACAACATCCCATATTCCCTCTCGGTTTCCTTCTAATCCGTAGATCTTTAGCAATTGGTTTCAACTGGAAGATCGTAGGGCACTCCGAGATCTACGATATCGACGGTGGTGATCGAAATCAGAGCTTCGGATTGTCGACAAATCGCGACGGAAGGGTGTACGTTCGTGCTTGAAATTCGCGCAGGCTAGGGGACCGAGCTTCCTGAAATTTTGGGTGGAGGTCGAGGCGGTGGAGGCTATCGCGGTGGCGACATCTGATTGTTGTCTCGGCGATCGATGGCGGGGCGGTAAATAGGGTTTTACGGTGACGATGGGTTCGGTTTTGGACTGGACATCACGTGAGGAAGAAGATGTTTTTTCGTGCGGCCAGATGATGTTTGGGTAATATAAATTAAAATAAAAGGAAAATTTTGTTTTAAAATATTATTCAAACTTTAATAATTCGTAACTTGAACATACATTGTCAGAATTCAACGAAACTGGCGACGCCGGAATCGTAAAGACGCGCACTACGCAGTGGAGCAATTCTGGAATCGTTCCGAGTAAGTAAAAATTTAGGTTAAATCGAACGCTGTTCGATTTAATTTAAATTTGAGCGCTCGTCGAAAACCCAAGGTGAGTTATTCTCACTCACATCTGGATACTAGTAATTTATATAGCTGATATTTAAATGGTTGATTGGTTGTTTAGCTGAGTGTGATAATTTTTATCAGATTGCATCGATATTTATTTATTGTGCTAATATCTGTGGATGTAGCGAAAACATATTGGAGGGATCCAACTAGATTCCTCACAAATAGAAATTTATTTATATTCTGTAATATACCACATTTATATTCTGTGATAAAATTGTTTTAGATCCTATTATGCTATGCTCTGTTTATTTACTGTGATAGATAAATTGGAAATTTAATAGTGTTGTGCTCTGATTTGGTAAATACAACCTGGAAACTTAAATATAAATAAATTGGATTTATAGGAAATTAAAGAAGTTCTTAAGTAAAGAATTTAAAGGGATTAAATTGAAATTGTTATTTCAAAGGGAAATGTGAATTGTTTAAAAGAATAGCGAGATTTATTTTTAAATAATGGGAAGTGTGCTTTCTCCTGGAAATTTTATTTCGTTTTTAAGAAAGCTTTCAAATTATAAATTTGCAGTTTAAATATGTTTAGAATATTTTAGAAAGAAATATTATTTTAGAATGTTTTTAAGAGAAAGAAAATATTTGATTAAGTAATCATGGTATATTCTTTAAAAGTAAAGTCGTATTTAGTTTTTGAAAGGAAATTATAATATAATTATTTGACTTAACTACTTTATTTTAAAAGTTAAATTTGACTTAAAGTACTTAGGAAACCCCTATATATTTGCTTAAGTATTATTTTCAATTAAATAATTTCTAGATGCTTTATTTAACTATTTTAAACATATATTTGGAAATGATTTCCAGGAAATAGCAATGTTTTAAAAAATAAAAGGAGCTATTTTTAAAGTATGGAAAGGAATTTATGGGATAAACGTAAAATTTAATTGGGGTAAATCATATTGGATTGATAAAAGGAATTCTTTGGGTTTTCCTAAATGGAAGAGTAATTCCCTGAAAGCCAAGTACGTTTTAAGTAGTTTTCTAAGTAAAAGATAAAGGTTTTAAATTTGTTTTCAAAGGAATGTTTTAAGAAAATTCTTATGTTGGTTGCAAAGATTTCGAAAGTAAATATTTACTAAAGTAGTTATAGTAATAATTAGTTAAGGGACAATTGGCATTATGTTTTAAAGGGATATTATTAATATTTATGTCTGTAAAATGGTTACATTTTAAAGGTAATTAATTAAAGTTTTATTTGAAACTTGTAATAGAATTTCATATCCTTATTTCAAAATCTTGTATGACTTAACTTTATTTTAAAGATAATAGTTTATATTTTACTAAGCAGTTTTATTCAAGGTATTTCTAAAGGATATATATATTTTAGATCAAGTATGTAGGAAATTTTAATATAAATGTTTAATGTATTTTCAAGAATATAATATTTAAATTATTTTAAACCTTAAACATTGGTACTTGGATGTTTTCGAGGGAAGTAACAATTTGGGAAATTTATTCCATAAAAAAAAGTTGGGATTGAAACTGTTTCAAAAGTGGTTTGAAAACGAAAATATATCTTGTAAAGATATTTTGAGGAAATAAATAATTGGGCAATTATTTATTGTTTGATGGATGTTTATGAAAGTTAATTGATAGTTAAATCACCGACTATCAATATTGAACAAATGCGTTGATCGTTTCAAAGAGACCGAGATCGGGATTAATTTCTCGAAAACCACTTTGATCCAGTTAGTACGTTTTGTGGAAAAACGAGTTCGGAGTCGAAGTTGGAGCAGTGAAGTGCAAGTGTAACAACCCGCATATTTAACGATCATATACTTAAATGTTTTATTTAAATATGGCGTCGTTAGTCGGATTTTGGTCTGAAATGTTACTTTTTGCAAACGGCCGAATTAGGGCTCGATACCACTTCCATTGAGTCCAAAATGGCGTTTGTGATCTTTTTGAGTATAAGCTTTGATATGTTTGGAGTAAGTTGAGTTTTGCTACTTTTTCTAGTTGGGTTTTGGGTTTGGGTTCAGCCCACTAGCTAATTAAATACCCTAACTCAGCCCCTCTCCTCTCCACTCACTCATTTCATTTTATAAAACTCAAGCTAAAACTGAAAATGGGGGAAGAGAAGAGGAACTAGAAATTCCAAGCCCTAGTTCTTCTTGCAAACTTAAATTCTCGCTCCAAAATCAAAGAGAGGCTATTGGTAAGCCCTCTCTTCATCTTCTCCAACTCTTTCTCTCTTTAGTTTCAGAAATTTCTAAACTTAAACTTAGGAAAATACTTGTTTTGATCTTATATTGAAGCTAGTAGAGTTGAAGTGGAGAGTGGTTGGTCTTCTCCTTGCAATCGAGCTTCTTCTTCTTCTTCTTTGTTTTTGGGTTAAAGGTGAGAATTTTGTCTCACATCTTTGTCTATAACTATCTTTGATTGTTGGGTATGAATTCCTAACACTTATTCATGTTCATTTTCTCTTGGTTTGGATCGAATTGGGGAATATCCAAATTTTTAGTGTTTTGGGTTCAAATCTTTAAACTCCTAACTTTGATGTTTGAACATGTTTTTGGTAGCAAATTGGAGAGCCAATGGGGCTGGGTTATCGATCGACAAAAGCCCCTTAGGTCCATTGCTCGACCGGTTGCGAATTGGGAGAGTTTGCACTTCAATTAATAGGGTGGAAAAATGCAGGACATCAGGTTCGGCCGACCGACCTCTCTGAGCCGGTCGACCGAAGCTGTAGCCGAAACATTTCTAGGCTATTTCGGTCGACCGAACTCAGAGTCCGGTCAACCGACCTGCTACTGTTTCCCTGTTTTTCCTAGTATTCTTATTTGTTTGTGATTCCAACTTTTATCGATTCAGGTTGATTCCAATTAGTTGTTTATGCAAATTTGACCTTGATGATTCCTTTTTGACTTCATCCATGGGTTTTTATAAAATAATCTTTTAAATTGTATTAAAAGCTTGCTTCTCTAGTTTATAAATTCTATTTAAAACGCACACACACAATTTCGCACTTCGACAGAAGTGGAAGGGAGATTAAATGGTTAGGTAAAACATGGACCATAAATCCATGCGTTTATCTTTCCGATTAATCCCCACCCTATTTGATTGATCGTTTTGGCCTTTTGGTCTGGTTTACCGATGAGATGAGGTAAACTTTGTACTGCTTTGAGTGTGAAATTAACTAACGGATGGTAAACCGTTTAGTGCAAACGAGTGGTTATGGGACTCACGTTACCACTTTTCGGATACCTTTTTGTGAGTTATGACACATTCTGCCAGTTAGTGGTGTCCAGTACTGCGCCTTCAGGCCTTCACCACTACAGTTTGTTGCCTTCGGGTGTGTTGCCTTCGGGTTTGCACCTTCAGGTTTGTTGCCTTCGGGTTTGCACCTTCACGTTTGTTGCCTTCAGGTGTGTTGCCTTTGGTTTTGCACCTTCAGGTTTGTTGTCTTCGGGTGTGTTGCCTTCGGGTTTGCACCTTCAGGTTTGTTGCCTTCGGGCTAATGGATCCTTGTTTATACAGTACTGAGCACGTGCAAATTTTCTAATGTTTCATTGATATGTATATTCCCTAGATATCTCCCTTCAGTGTTGGTCTTTTTGAGCCGCACGATATATAGCGATTATCTTGTGGAACTTGTGTTACCTTCACTGGTATTTGTTATTGCCTTTTTGGCTTGTTTTGGGATATTCATATCCTTTGTTTATTGTGTTGCCGATAATATGAGGCTTGTCTTGTTTTGGTTCATCTTTTGTTAGATGATTGTTGTATCTCTTTTAGGGATATTTGTTATACTTTATGACTTTGCAGGTTATTGTTGTTCAGTTTATCTTACTGATTTGTTTAGCTAGACTGACCCGTGTATTTATACTCGGCTCAGACCGAGTTGTTTCAGGTTAGGTGCTTCTGGACTTAGCCTATTTTTCTTTCGCATGGACTACTTCACTAGCTTTTGTGTAGTCCTTTTTATTGTAACTCTGATATGTATTCTTTTGGATCCGTCCGTATATTGTGGTTGCTATACCACTTGACATGTATCAGTCTGTATACTCTGTTATGTATCTGTATATGTGTATATGATGATCTACTGTTCTGTGATGTATATTACATTTGAGTTGTTATATTCTGTTCCGATAGATCCTCCAACCACCTATGGTTTTGTTTTAAGTATTCATTGGATATGTCGATCTGCTTAGTATGACTATTGTCGATGTATTCAATAGATAGTTAGAGCAAGGCTATAGATGGTCGCTCCTAACCAGCCTTATTCTCCGTGTTAGTTGACGACATTACCCTGTAGTGTCCTTGGCTAGCATGGGTAAAGAGGTGGGGCATCACAGCTTGGTATCAAAGCGAGGTTTAGAACAAAATATGATAAATATAGAATAGAAGCACATATTCCGGTACATCAAAGTGTATAAGTGATACAAATCTTTGAACCATCGTGCCTCTATTCCTTTTGTGCCTTGGTGGTAGATAGAATGTGGGAATACGTCTAGGAATGCATTTTGTTCCGTAGTATTCCACATTTGAATTAATGACATCTACCTTGTGAAAAATCTTGTTCTTATCTAACTTTCAGCTTATGGCTGGAAGAGGCGGAGGACGACGTTCGGATGCTGGGAAATCCAGTGGCTCACATCCGGATGGCGTTTATATGTCTGTTGATCAGTTTTTGAAATAGTTTAGGAGCACACAGCCTCCATCTCCTACTCGAACATCTCCTTCATGCAAGTCCACCTTCGCATGATTGTGCAGTGATTTTTCTCATCTTGGAGGGAAGCCGTTTAAAGGCTCCGAGATTGTTCTTGAGGTCCAAGATTGGATTCGCTTATACGAGCATATTTTCTCTTGCATGGATCTTTCTGATCATGATAAAGTTCTTGTAACTTCTAGCTTATTGCAAGAGCATGCTCTTGATTGGTACGAGCTTCTTTTAGCCGAATTTGATGAGTCTGTTCTTTCTTGGACTCAGTTTCAGGAAAGATTCGAACTCAGGTTCGATCCTGAATCTGAGAATTTTTTTTGGCCCGTCACTTTCTTGATTTGAAGCAAGGTGAGTCTTTCGTTTTTGAGTATGTTGCATCATTCGAGGCCTTATCTAAGTATGGTTTTGAATTCATTAGCACCTCGTATAGGAAGAATCTGAAGTTTGTATCTGGTCTTAAGAAATGTCTCAAGAAGTTTTAATGCTCCAGCTTAAGCTTTCTTCTGAGGAGTTAGTTGATTCGGAACTTCATCTCGAAGCCTTCGAGAAGGAGTGTGATTGTGGGGATGATGTTGGGGTTCGCAAGAACACCAACAAGAAGCAGTTTCCATTCGGTAAGCGGAAATTTTTCCCTTCCAAGAAGAAAAAGCCCGTTGAATCTAATTCTCAGTCTCAGTCTGCTGGAACACCTTCCATTCGGAAGTGTTTCAATTGTAGTTCTTCTGATCATATGATTTGAGCTTGTTCTATGCCTCTCTTCTGCCGCTATTGCAAGAAGGAAGGCCATCGTCTATCCACTTGTCCCATTGCTCCGAATAATTCTCAATATGGCAAGCTAAATATAGCAGATGCTTGTGGAGGTTCTTCACAGGGATAAGGTATATCTCCATCCATTTTGGAATGTTTCTATTTTTCTTTGTGATTTGATTCCAAATTGATGGCATCATTTTATTCTTTAAACCCACATGATGAGAAAAAAATGTTATTTCTCTCATTTGGGTAGTTTGTAAATTTTTTTGGTATTTTTGAGCGTATCTTAGGATTATCTCCTAAGAAATCTTTAGAGTGGTGTTAAGGTCTTTTTAGCTCGACCTTGCCACCGGCTTTCATTAGCTTCGAGTTGCGGAAGTTAGTCTTCCATATACCGCATTCCGTACTCGTTATGATTCTTATGAATGACTTTTTATGTCATTCATTTTGTCTAGCTTATTCATCCATTTTATGAATCGAGTATTCTATGAATATTTCGATGACTCCTTTTTGTATTTATTGTTTTGGATGGAAACCAGCAATTTAAAATTTTGCAAATCTTTTTCATAAGATATTTATAAGTATAAAATGGATTTTTGTTCTTGAAACGAACAAAGAATATTCATAAAGTTTTTAAGAGCCATTTTCAATATATAGAAGATGATTTTGTGATTGTATTGCCCATTGAGAGCTTTAAGAATTCTGGTCGATGCGCTTGATCAACGTTATCGATAGGAATCTCCTAAACGCTTTGATGAGACAATTTGACACAACAAATTGACTTATAAAAGGTAAATTTTTCTAGAAAAATGATTACATAAAGATAATTGTAATTTTGAAAGTTTTAGCTTTTCAGGAAAGAATATAATTTAAAAGAATTCTTTTCCGATACTCATAACCTTGTGGTCCCCGAAGGGAACCAAAACTTCATTATTTGCACCGATACTAGTCATATTGGTTTAGGTGTCATTGTTTTGCAAAATAGAATGTGCTATCTTTTATGATTCTAAATAACTGAAGCCTATTGAGACTAGGTATACCACTTATGATCTAGTGCTCGCGGCTATTGATTTCACTTTTAGTGTGACGTCATTGTTTTTGGGGAAGAAATTTGTTCTCCTCCTCGATCGTATTTTTAAAATACTTATTTTCTCACAAGGAACTTAATTTGTGTCAACAGCGTTGGCTCAAGTTTCTTGCCTCCTATGACTTTGGTATCCAGTATACCCCTGGGAAGGGTAATGTGTTGCTGATGCGCTCAGTCGCAAACATTCGGCTGTTGTTTCTATGATGCTTGCCGAATGGGATATTCTTGAGACTCTATCTTTTTGTGAAATTCATGATCGAGATTCATCTTTTGATTCTCCTATTCTATTATTTAGTTTGGGGGCTAGACCCATTTTATAGGATCGTATTGCCGATGCTCAGTGGCGTGATCCTGATTTGTTGCATCTTATTCAGCTTAGTGAGTCTGGATCCTGTGATGAGGTGTTGTGGGATTTCAGCATTGATTTTCATGGGGTCTTCGCAAGAAGAACCGTCTTTTGTGCCTTCTGATTTTACACTTAGACATGACATTCTTGATGACTGTCACCGTTCTAAGTATACCATTCATCCTGGTAGTAGTAAGATGTATGTCGTTATGCATCGCCTTTATTATTGGGAAGGCATGAAGCGCGATGTGGCGAGTTATGTGAGTAATTGCATAACTTGTCAGCGTATTAAGGCCGAACATCAGCGTCCTTCAGGTCTTCTTCAGCCTCTAAAGATTCCATTGTGGAAATGAGATCAGATTTCCATGGATTCCATTGACCGCCTACCTCGTTCGAGATCGGGCCATTCTAGTATCTGGGTTATTGTTGATCGCCTCACCAGTTCTGCTCATTTTATTCCTATTAAGTCTAATAGGACTGCTTCGCATTTGGCTAAGTTGTATGTCAAGGAAATCGTGAGACTTCATGGTGTTCCTAGTTCTATTGTGAGTGATCGTGATCCCTTATTCACGAGTCATTTTTGGCAGAGTCTTCAGCAAGCTTTAGGAACAAAGCTTAATTTTTGAACAACTTATCATCCGCAGTCTGACGGACAGACTGAACAGGTGAATCGTATTTTGGAAGATCTCCTCCGTATTTGTACTTTTGATTTCAGTGGTTGTTGGGAGGATCACTACCTCTTTTAGAGTTCTCCTACAACAATAGTTTCAGTCCAGTATCGATATGACTCCATTCGAAGCCTTACACGGAAGGCCATGTCGATCACCTTCTTGTTGGTTGGAATCTAAGGAGAAGCTTATTCTTGGCCCAGATTTTGTTCGTGATTCTTCCGAGAATATTGATTTGATCTTATTCGTTTGAGAATGAAAGAGGCACAGAGCCCCCATAAGTCCTACGCGGACAACCGTAGGAAGCCTCTCGAGTTCTCGATCGGCGATCTCGTCTTTATTAGTATTTCTCCTTTGAAAGGGGTGATGCGCTTCAGTACATCTGGGAAATTGGCTCCTCGCTTTATAGGACTATTTTCTATTACTGAACATATTGGCCCAATGGCTTATAGAGTATCACTTCATGCTCATTTATCTGGCATTCACGACATGTTTCACGTCTCTCAACTTTGGAAGTGTCTTCAAGAGTCGGATTCTGTTATTGATTCTCTTGATTTGCAAGAACTTGAGATCTCACCAGACTTATCTATTGTACAGCAGCCTATTTGCGTGCTTGCCACGGAGGTGCGACACCTTCGGAGCAAGGACGTGCCGCTCGTTAAAGTTCAATGGTCCGCTAACCCCAATGACTGTACTTGGAAAACCAGAGAGTTTATCGAGCGATCTTATCTGGGTTTTCTATCTTTGCTTGGCAACGGTGGGAATATCTTTTTATCTCAAGCTTATTTCCTTTTCTTTTGAATGTTGTATGTATATAGTTGTTACGAATATCATCTCTAGGAATTGCAGGGACGCAATTTTGTAAGGAGGGGAGATCTGTAACAACCCACATATTTAACGATTATATATTTAAATGTTTTATTTAAATATGGCGTCGTTAGTCGGATTTAGGTCCGAAATGTTACTTTTTGCAAACGGCCGAATTGGGGCACGATACCACTTCCATTGAGTCCAAAATGGCGTTTGCGATCTTTTTGAGTATAAATTTTGATATGTTTGGAGTAAGTTGAGTTTTGCTACTTTTTCTAGTTGGGTTTTGGGTTTGGGTTCAGCCCACTAGCTAACTAAATACCCTAACTCAGCCCCTCTCCTCTCCACTCACTCATTTCATTTTATAAAACTCAAGCTAAAATTGAAAATGGGGGAAGAGAAGAGGAATTAGAAATTCCAAGCCCTGGTTCGTCTTGCAAACTTGAATTCTAGCTCCAAAATCAAAGAGAGGCTATTGGTAAGCCCTCTCTTCATCTTCTCCAACTCTTTCTCTCTTTAGTTTCAGAAATTTCTAAACTTAAACTTAGGAAAATACTTGTTCTGATCTTATATTGAAGCTAGTAGAGTTGAAGTGGAGAGTGGTTGGTCTTCTCCTTGCAATCGAGCTTCTTCTTCTTCTTTGTTTTTGGGTTAACGGTGAGATTTTTATCTCACATCTTTGTCTATAACTATCTTTGATTGTTGGGTATGAATTCCTAACACTTATTCATGTTCATTTTCTCTTGGTTTGGATTGAATTGGTGAATATCCAAATTTTTAGTGTTTTGGGTTCAAATCTTTAAACTCCTAACTTTGATGTTTGAACATGTTTTTGGTGGCAAATTGGAGAGCCAATGGGGCTGGGTTATCGATCGACAAAAGCCCTTTAGGTCCATTGCTCGACCGGTTGCGAATTGGGAGAGTTTGCACTTCAATTAATAGGGTGGAAAAATGCAGGACATCAGGTTCGGCCGACCGACCTCTCTGAGCCGGTCGACCGAAGCTGTAGCCGAAACATTTCTAGGCTATTTCGGTCGACCGAACTCAGACTCCGGTCAACCGATCTGCTCCTATTTCCCTGTTTTGCCTAGTATGCCTATTTGTTTGTGATTCCAACTTTTATCGATTCGGTTTGATTCCAATTAGTTGTTTATGCAAATTTGACCTTGATGATTCCTTTTTGACTTCATCCACGGGTTTTTATAAAATAATCTTTTAAATTGTATTAAAAGCTTGCTTCTCTAGTTTATAAATTCTATTTAAAACGCACACACAATTTCGCACTTCGAGCGGAGTGGAAGGGAGATTAAATGGTTAGGTAAAACACAGACCATGAATCCATGCCTTTATCTTTTCGATTAATCCCCGCCCTATTCGATTGATCGTTTTGGCCTTTTGGTCTGGTTTACCGATGAGATGAGGTAAACTTTGTACTGCTTTGAGTGTGAAATTAACTAACGGATAGTAAACCGTTTAGTGCGAACGAGTGGTTATGGGACTCACGTTACCACTTTTCGTATTTGCACAAAAAATGGGCAAACACCTCCAAGTCATATGAATTAGTTGATTTTATGTTGTTTTTAGTGATTTGGGTGGCTTATGCAAATATATAAAAAGCAGGGACTAAACTGTAAAAGACACACAGATTTATAGTGGTTCGGCCAGAACGTGCCTACGTCCACTTTATATGTTATTCTCCTTTTCTATTCAGATTATAAGTACAAAGCTTTGATTACAAGTAACTGAAAGTTGTTTGAAAGTTCTATCCGTGCTTGAGCTCTCAAACTTGTCTGCCATTGTTGCACCCCTGCCCCTCTATTTATAGAGTGAGGCTGGGGGCAGGGGTCCTGGATGTATATAGCTGCTGGTGGGCTTGGGCCGAGACAATCCGGCCTGGCAATGTTGGTTCGGCATCCTCTTGGTTCGGAGATGGTTGGGCATCCTCTTGGTCTGGCAATGGTTGGTTTGGTAGCATGTTGGTTCGGTGTAGGTTAGATAAGCGGTCCGGTGGTGCCTTGGATCGGTGGTGTGGAATTGGAGAGGCTTCTGGTTCGGTAGTGGATGGAGAGGCCTCGGTTTGGTCGAGGGCGTTGCGTGGTCCGGTTAGGCTGGTTCGGTAGTGGTGTGGATATGTGTTGGTTCGGTGGTGACTTGTGAGTGGGTTGGTCCGGTGTTGTTTGGGAGGTAGGTGGTTCGGCAGTGCTCAGGAGGTAGGCGGCTCAGTGGGCATGGTGTGGAGCCGGTCCGGCGAGAGTTGGTTTGGTGGTAGGGAAGGAGCCGGTCGAAACTCACCCAACACTTGCCCCCCAAAGTAGGGCATGTGCATGCACATGGCGTGCTTTGCTTTAAGCTTGGATGTTCTCATCCGGTCTCTAGCGTCGAACCAACTGGTCCGGCTATTGGTATTTGCTTATAAATAGGGGCCTAATGCCTCTGTTTTTCCTTATCAGCCGAACCACTCCCCCGTTTTTACCGAATCAATCTATTATCCCTGCCGAATCATCGTGTTAGCCGAATCAAGTTCTTGCCGAGCCAGGTGAGGATCTACTCCGCCGAATGAACCCTTATTTTCAATTACCGAATGGGCTCGGGGGCCTCGTGTACCGAATGTACCTAAAAGCTGTGGTTTACCGAATGAGCTCGTGGCCCCCAAAATACCGAATGACCATTTGTCCTTGAACTGCCGAATGAGTTTGAGAAGTGTGAGGCCGAATGGTCTTTGGTCTCAAGCTTTTATGTTTCGAATTGCGAATGAGACTCCAGGCTGCATGTACTTGTTTGTTTGTATTTCCATACTCCTTGTTCTAACAATATGTTTTTCCGTTGTTACAGATAAATGTCTCGCAAAGTGGAAACTCGATCAGAAAAGAGAAAATCTACGGATAGACGAGAGTCCCCCGTTGTGCCCCAGCCCAGCCAGGACCAGAACGTCGTGGACCCACCTCGAGATCGCTAGTAGATGGGTATGGTCCCCAAGAGCTTCTGAACTCTCCTCCTCATTGCTTTCCGAGCTCTCTCAGAGAGGAGCAGCTTGATGTTATCTCCCGCTCCTTTGGGATTGATAGAGCACGCATGCTGTTGCCAAGGGAGGGGGCCATGCCATATAATCCCCCTGAAGGATACTTTGCTTATAGTAGGTACCACTGCATGTGTGGGGCCATTCCTCCAATCAATGCTTGGATAGTTAGCTTCGTCACCTATTTGAAGGTGGCCCCTTTCCAGCTCCAGCCCAAATCCTACGTTATCCTGGTGTGCCTATTCGTGATTTTCTAGAGAAAGTACGGGCGCCCCCTTCTAACCGGGAGATTCGGTATCTATACAACTTGAGAGGTTACAAGAAGGGGTCTCCATACATCAGCTTGGAATCGGCCGTGTCCTTCAAGCCGGTCTTGGACTTGTATTCAAAGTTCACCATGTTTAAGAAGGAATGGTTCTTCGTCCAGGATGACACCGTTTCTATCCACTGCTTCACCTCTGGCTGTAAGTTGAAGCTTATTTATAATTTCCGTTCTGACCGAGATGCTTCTTCTTATGTGCTTTTATCTCTTGCTAGAGACAGGTGGCTTTACGGTCGTGGAGAATGATCATTTGGTTCAGATGGCCGCGGAGATAGAGGCCATTTCAGGAAGGGATAGGTCAGCTTCTTACCTAATCAAGAATGCCACTCTCCTGGGACACAACTTGATTCTACCACATCAGTCTATGGTCAAGCAGAGGGATACGGCTGAGGAAAGAGCTGCCAAAGCAAAAGGAGGGGCCACGACAAAGAGCAGCAAGAGGAGACCCTTCTTGATACCTCCAGTCGTCGGGGGAAAGAAGCTCAAGAAATCTGATGGACCCTCTCCCAGCATATGCCCAGATGTTCCGGAGGAAGAAAGTGGAGAGGAGGAAAGAGGCAAGGAGGAGAGCGGAGGTGATGGAGAAGATGATGGTGGTAATGGTGGCGAAGGACAGAGTGGTAGTGGAGTTGGTGCCTTGACCTCTGGGCAAGAAGGTGAGATTCAAGAGTGGACGGATGATGCTTTCCGCCAAGCCTTTGAGGGATTGGAGGAAGGGTCGGCCTTGGTGGGGAAACCGAAGAAATGTGATAAGGCCGGGACTGGTGCCGGTCCATCTTCTGAGAGCATTTCAGCTGGGATAACTCCGGCGGTTCAAGGTGAATTTTCGACTCCTCTTTTAACTTCACATGTTTCCTGGATTATAGTCTCACGCACGCTTATAACACTTGGTTTTTATTCCAGGAATGAGTAAGGCGGCCAAGACATCAGACATTCGGCACCGCGTCGAGCAGTTCAAATTCTCCAAAGCTTCTGCTAAACCGAAGCCCTCGATTGACCGTTCCGGGGGCGTAGTCAGTTACCATCCTCTTCTCGGAGTCATTGAAGAGGATATTCAAAAGAGAAAGAGAAGGCATTCCATGTTCGAACCTTCCCTTGGACCTCAGCCCCCAACCCAGCCTATTCATGACATCACGGGGGAGGATACTGAGTCCATACCATCTCCGCATCCATCAGAGAATCCTTCCGTTACTCATGTTGATCGTCCCGGCTTGGCTCGTAACCCATTTGCGGGTCATCCAGATCTGGACCCGAGTTCTCATGATATTTCCTTTGATGAGGTTACCGGTGAGCACCTCCTACCCCACAATCCTATGGTAAGGGTGCTTGATGAGGCCAAGTCTTTGGATCTCGACTTGTTGACCACTAGGATTGTGACTATGGGGGATGAGGCCAAGGCAAATATCGATCAGGTGGCTGAAGAGACCAAGAAGTTAATGGGGCACCGCGCCCGACTGGTCAAGGCTGGAGAGGAAATCGGAAGTGGTAACATTCGGCTGCGGCTAATGGTTTCCGATCAGGCCAAACAGCTTGTCGATCAGGCCATTCAGATCTCCCAGCATGAGGCGGCCTCCAGACGGCTAAAGAAAACTATGGAGGAGGCTAGCAGAGCCGAGCTGTGAAAGATGGAGGCCACCTGCAAGGAACGAATCGATATGGCCATTGCCATGGTGGATGAGGTTCGAAGAGCGGATCTTCAGCAGATAGAGGAGTTATCTGGGAGACTTGAGGCCGCAGAGCTTGCTCAAGCCAAACTGAAGGAGGAGATGGAGGCGATGCGGAAATCCCTTCAGGCTGACTGCTCGAGATACCGATTGGAGAGAGATGCTGCTGTTGCAAGGCTGTCGGCTTCCGAGACCCGGATGAGGGAGTTTGAGGATAACGAGGGGATGATGGATGAGATGCTCCAGGACATGTACTTCCGTACTTGGAAGCAGGGCAACCTGTCCTGGATGGACGACTATCCCCGGATCATGGCTAGGATATATCTTCGGGCTTTGGAGGAGGCCAAGGCTGAGGCGGATAAGGAGGGTGGCGTGGCTTTCAGAATGGATGTGGTCACGGCCCAGTTTACTGAGGAGGAGAAAATGGTGGTGAAGGAGGGCATGCGGTTGCTTACCGCTGAGGAAGTGGATGTGCAGTTGGAGGATGATGGTCAGGGAGCAGATGCTGGTAAGTCTTCCCTCTCAATCTTTTCTTAACATGATTGCATATCATTCGTCTGATGGATTCCTTTCCCGAATCGAACAGGTGGGACCTCTGCCCAGCATGCTGGGAGTTCTGACCCTGTGGTCAAGTAGATCCCGGAGGGCTAGCAGGATAGACGCGGAGCCCTGCTGCAGCTGATTATCTTTTGGTTTACTTGTCATTCCTGAATATACTAGTTTAAAACATTAATGTACTTTCAGGCTGTAGTTATGTAATTATGTCATTGTAGTTAATGATTTTATTCTTATATAATTTTATAACACAAGCTCGTTCTGTCATATTTGAATGCTGTCGTTATTTCGATGTGTTGCATAAGAAGTATAGATGTGTATATGCATGTGTTTTAATCGTGTTTGATGCTAAGCTCTTGCTTAAAATATAATTTCATGTCTCGCAATGTTAGTATGATGTGTGAATAAACTATAGCCACATGTTTATGTACAAGAAAAGAAGGTACCTCCCTTCATGCTTTAGTTGTAGACGGTAACTTTGAATGTCTTGCGTGACTGAGGATGGAATGCGGCTGAGTGACCTGTCATTCAGTTGTGAGTTTTCATTTCCGTTAGCGAGTGCCTCCTATTTTGTGCCCTGTACTTTAAGGGTCGTTATAGAGGATAGGACAAAAGTTTTTAAATAGAATGGAAATATAAGAAAATAGTAAAACTTCCAATCACGGAAGGCCGTCGATATGCTTAAGTTCGTGGCAAACGGGTTTTGTAGTCACTTTCCCTAGCTGTGGGTCTTGGAGACATTTGTCACCCATCTTACGCCTCCGCGGGGAGTTTTCTTTTTTACCACAGCCGCACTTAAGACACATCGGAGCCAAGATCGCGCACAGTAACTACCCGGGCCATTATGGCCCGTAATCGTGGGTATTATTCGATTTACCGTAGCCGGCTAGCGTGGGTGCCGATCGTCAACTGTGAACTGCCCCTGGCTGGCCACACCATATGTTGGGGCTTATAGTCGGTTCACAGTCGCCGGCGGACCGAACGCCGTAATGAGCTGCCTCGGCTATAGTCGGCCTTCTCGGTGGCTTATGATCGGGTCATTACAGTTGGCTTTGAGGGCCATCGCGAGCAATGAGTTAACCCGCAGCAGAGGGATGCTGAAGCAAAAGTGTCTCATTGACGAGGGCATAGATTCGTATAGTACCTGTTAGGTCTTGTCCAGGTGAGGCTGTGCCATGAAGTGTCTAGAGTGGAAATGCCGTTATACAGGATTTTGTTCAACAGAAAAGGATAAAGCTTAACAAGTAGCCATGATATAAAGGAACAAGTTAAAAAGAGACAAGATTTTTAAAGTGGTTCGGCACGAAAATGCCTACGTCCACTAATTCTCTTTGTTAATTCACTTCATATGGGCAGTACAAGTTAAGAAAAGTATCGACGAAGGTGTTGGATGTTCCATGCCCTCTGGAACACCTCTCCGTCCACTGTTGACAAAATATAAGCTCCATTGTGGAGATCTTTATGAATTACATAGGGTCCGTCCCAGATAGGATCTAGCGCTTCGGGGTGCGGGAAGATCCGTTTGAGAACAAGGTCTCCTTCTTGTAAGCTGCGGTGCTTGACTTTGGAGTTGTATCGTGCTGCCACTTTTTGCTTGTGAGCTGCCGCTTTAAGTGCTGCATCATTTCTTCTTTCTTCAATTAGGTCCAAAGACATGTGTAGAAGTTCTTCATTCTCTTCTGGGTTGTAGTGGATCCTACGGTGGGAGGGCACTACAGTATCAACTAGGAGCATGGCTTCTGATCTGTATGCCAAAGAGAAAGGAGTATATCCCGTTGATGTTCTGTAAGATGTGCGGTAGGCCCAAAGTGCCGTAGGAAGTTCATCCACCCAAGCGCCTTTTGACTTTTCAAGTTTCTTCTTGATTAGAGTTTTAAGAATTTTGTTGACAGCTTCGACTTGTCCGTTTTCCTGGGGATAAGCTACAGATGAGAAGCTTTTGTGAATTCCGTGCTTTCGGCACCAGTCGGTGAATTCCTTGCTGTCAAATTGAAGTCCATTGTCCGATATGATTTTGAGTGGAACCCCATACCTGCATAAAACATTTTTGATCAAGAAGTTAATAACTTTTGTCGAAGTTATTTTATTTAAAGGTTCCGCTTCCACCCATTTGGTGAAATAGTCGACTGCCACTATAGCATATTTGGCTCCGCCTCGGCCCGTCGGCAATTTGCCAATCAAGTCAATCCCCCATACTGCAAAGGGCCAAGGGCTGGTCATTTGAGTAATCACATTTGTTGGTAGTTGAGGAATCTTAGCAAATTTCTGGCATCTGTCATATCTTTTGACGAAGTCTAAGGCGTCTTTGTTTAAAGTGGGCCAGTAATACCCGTATCGGAGTATTTTCTTTGCTAGAGTCTGCCCTCCAGTGTGACCTCCGCAACTTCCTTGATGGATGTTGGACAAGACTTTCTTGGCTTCCCTTCCAGCGACGCACCTTAATAAGGGGTTAGAGAAGCCGCACCGATAGAGGATGCCTTCTTGTATTGTGTAGCGGGAAGCTTTCCTCAGGATTTTCTTAACTTCGTTACACCCGTCGGGTAGTGTTCCACTTTGTAAGTACTTTCGGATGGGAGTCATCCAAGTTTCCTCTTCGATTGCAGCTATCAGATTCATTGGCTCGAAACTCGGGGCTAGTTGCTTTGAGATGGTTATTGTTCCGGAAGTGGTGCCGTCCTTCATGCTAGCTTGCTTTGCCAGTTCGTCGGCCTCCTGATTCTCTCCTCAAGGAATGTGTTTGATTAAATAGTGATCCAATTGATTGAGCAGCAGCTTGGTCTTCTTTAGATAAGCTGTGAGTCGTTCTCCTCGAGTCTGGAATTCTCCCAGTATTTGATTTACAATAAGTTGAGAATCACTATGGAGACATAAAGAACCGACTCCAATCTCTAGGGCAAGTTCTAATCCGGCTATCACTGCTTCGTATTCTGCGTAGTTGTTGGTGGCAGCGAATTCCAATCTTAGGGCATAGTGCAGCTTCCTTCCCCTGGGGGTGATTATCACAATACCTGCCCCCGAGCCTTGTTCGTTTGATGCTCCATCTACAAAGAGATTCCATTTGATATCCTTTGTTATTTCAGATCGATCTTTACTTTCGTTGGTAATGAATTCGGCAATGAAATCGGCCAGGGCTTGTCCCTTGATGGCGGTGCGAGGATGGTAGGTGATATCATACTGACTCAGTTCAATGCACCAATTAAGTAGTCGCCCAAAAGCGTCGGGGCGATGGAGTACCTGCCTTAGCGGTTGATCGGTTAAAACTCTGATGGAATGAGATTGGAAATAGTGTCGTAGTTTCTGTGACGTGATCAGCAAACAGTATGCTAGCTTTTCAAGTTTAGGGTATCTGGCTTCTGCCTCTGTAAATCTCTTGCTTACAAAGTATACGGGCCGCTGCACGCGGTTGTCTTCTCTCACCAGAGCGGCGTTTAAAGCGTGGGATGATACATCGAGGTATAGGTATAGTTCTTCGCCTCCATTTGGAGTTGAGAGTACTGGTGGTCTCTGAAGGTGTTCGATTAGGTTACGGAAGGCTGTCGAGCATTCGTCAGTCCATTCGAACTTTCCTTTGTCTTTCTTAAGAGCTTCGAAGAAAGGGATGCATTTGTCGGTTGCTTTAGAGATGAACCTGCTTAGGGCAGCCACCTTCCCGTTTAGGCTTTGCATCTCTCTTCGAGTGGATGGTATCTTGATATCTTGCAAGGCCCGGACTTGTTCGGGGTTTGCTTCAATCCCACTGGCATGGACGATGAATCCCAAGAACTTTCCCGACGATACTCCGAAGGAGCACTTTAGAGGATTCAGCTTCATCCCATATTGGCGAAGTACTTGAAACATCTCGTCCAGGTGGTTTATATGATTGTTGGCTTTCCTCGATTTTACCAGCATGTCATCCACATAAACTTCCATAGTTCGTCCTATTAATTCTGCAAAAATCTTGTAGACGAGGCGCTGATAACTAGCTCTGGCGTTTTTAAGTCTAAAAGGCATTACTTTGTAGCAGTACAATCCTCGGTCAGTGATGAAACTAGTGTGGTCTTGATCGGGGGCGTGCATAGGGATCTGGTTATATCCTGAGTAAGCGTCCATAAAGGATAAGAGTTCGTGTCCGGCTGTGCTGTCCACGAGCTAATCGATTCGGGGGAGCGGGAAGCAGTCCTTCGGGCAAGCGTCATTTAAGTTGGAGAAGTCAACGCATGTTCGCCACTTCCCGTTAGCCTTCTTTACCAGTACCGGGTTGGCGATCCATTCTGGGTAAATGGCTTCTCGTATGAAGTCATTGGCAAGTAAGTTCTTTATTTCTTCCTCGAGGGCTGTTGATCGTTCTTCCCCCATGCTCCTCTTTTTCTACTTTACTGGTACCTTGGTGGGATCGATGTTCAGTACGTGGCACGCTACGTCTGGGGAGATTTCAGTCATGTAAGCGTGCGTCCATGCAAATACATCCAAATTATGGCGAAGAAAATCGACGAGTTGGTCCTTCAATTCCGCTCTTAACTGAGACCCGATTCTCAGCAGTCTACTTGGGTCGTGTTTGTCTACAGATACAAATTCCATAGCCTCTGTAGGCTCGGTGGTGGCCTCCTCCTCCTTTTCCCTGGGGTCTAATTCGTTGAAAGGATCATTGGTATATCGAAGAGGAGGGGCTTTCTTTAATTGCTATGCTTCCAAGTTTTTCTTGCAGAGAGAAGTTTCTGCATCCTTCCCTTTATCCTTCCTGCGGTTATTGCAAAGTTCAGTCACATAGCAATCTCGAGCGGCGTCTTGATCTCTCTCTATTTCTCCTACTCCGTTATCTGTTGGGAATTTCATTTTCAGGCACCATGGGGCTAGGACAATTTGGAAGTCAGACAAGGCTGGTCTTCCCAAAAAGGCTTGTAGGCCGAGTGGCTTTCTATTAGCACAAATGTTTGTTTTCGCACAACGGAGCGGGGATGACTTCCTATCTCGAAAAAGAGGTCCAGTTGCCCGAGGGGCATCTTCGCATCTCCAGTGAAGCCATGTAGTGGTTTGCTGCAGGGAGACACATCCTTCATTGACAGCCTCATTTTTTCGAAAGCATTCTTGAATAGGATATTTACTGAGCTTCCAGTGTCTACTAGAATTTGGAAAACCTTGGCTGGACCGAACCAGGCAGAGATGACCATAGTATCCATGTGAGGGTACTGCCTTCCCTCTAGATCACGCCTACTGAATGTGATGTCATCATTCTCTTTTTGTTTTGGGTGGCGTTCTTCTGTAACAGAATTAATGTAGCCTTCATTGTTCCTAAGCGACTTACCGTATCTCTCCATCTCTGCCCAGCTTCCGTCGGCGATGTGTGGTCCTCCTGATATGGTAAGGACCACTATTTTCTCTTGACTGGAGCCGCTGGTATTGCGATTTCCTCCGCCTACATCCGGGAGGGGCAGCCCTGGATTCTCATTGACAGGAGTTGAAGTCCTGTTCTGACCTTTCACATAGCGCTCTAGAATCTTCCTTCTGATGTGTTCTTCAATCAAGTCCCGGAGATGATGGCATTCATTGGTGTCATGCCCATGAGATTCGTGGAATCGGCAGAACTTTCCAGACTTAATTGCATTATCTGATTCTATCTTGTGCGGGGGACGCTTGTATCTGACTTCGTCCTCGGTGGCCAAGAAGATGTTTTCGATTGTTTCATTTAGAGGAGTGTAAAAGTCAAATCTCGGTCCTGGCCTATATAAGCGCTTTTCCCCCTTCTTGCCCCCAGCACTATCTCTGGAGTCATTTCTTCGAACGTCCTTTGCTACTGCAGATGTGTTGCCATGAGATGCCTTAGTTTGTTGCCCTGTCTGCCTTTCAATGGCAGCGTCTTCAAGTCTCATATATTTCCCGGCTTCGTGGAATAAATCGTGTAAGGTAGCTAGCTTTTCTTTCGTTAGTCTCCTAGCAAACTTAGTATCTGGATGTACACAACTGCAGAGGGCCATTAGGATAAGTTTCTTGTCGGCATCTTGGACTGCGGGTGTTGCGGCGTTGAATCGGATTACATATTGTTACACTGTCTCCCCGGGCTTTTGTTTGATATTAGATAGGGAATAAGCGTCCTTGGGTTGTTCCACATGAATGCGAAACTGGCTGATGAACTTTTCTTTCAACATTTCCCATGAGCTGATGGATTCTTGGGGCAGATGGCAGAACCAAGAGGTAGGTAGATCTGCCACGAATAGTGGAAAGCATTTGCACAACACTCCTTCTGTTGCTCCGCTCATGAGCATATGTTGCGTGTACCTCTGTAAGTGTACAACGAGGTCAGAGGTCCCCTTGTAATGTTCCATTGTTGGCATTTTCCATTCTCGGGGGGTAATGGAAATTTCGATATTGCGGGTGAAGGGGCTGGTTACCCTAGCGCCTATCCCTCTATCTCTTTGGTCCCGTCGGACGCACTCCCTGAACAATCGTGCCATCCTTTCATCAGAACTTGGAGAGGATAGAAATGAGTTTGGTTCTTCCCTACGGGATTGATTTCGTCCAGATGACCTGTAGGGATGGTGTCGTCTATCACTCCTTATATTCTCCAATGGCTACATCTGGTCTTCCGGGGGCATGCTGGGGTCAGCCACAGTTGGCCCTTGCCTTGATCTTCCCCTGCCGGTTTCTTTTCTCAGCACTTCCTCAGGTCTAGCTTCGGGCTGGACTCCATCTCGGCCCCGTCTATTGGTGTTTCCATGGTTAGGTAGCATGGCGGGCTCAGCTACATCCGACCCCTGCCTAGTACTTCCCCTGTTGGGTTCGGTCCCAAGTGTTTCCTCGGGTCGGAATTCGGGCTGAGTTCGGGCTCGACTCCTACCATAGTTGTTCCTGTTGTTAGTCTCTCCGAAGAAGAAAGACCTCTGCTATCTCCCAGATCCTCCAGACTGGGACTAACCCCATGATTCAGTGTCGCGGTTGGATTCTTCAGCATCCCTTAAGCGTGACATGAGTTGATCCACCAAGGCTTCTTGTTGAGATGCAAAGCGGTTGGTTACTTCAGCCACAACCCTGTCCAGATCTGCCCTTGTAATCGGTTGTTCCGTAGCAGGGACCGTCGGATTTGCCTGATTTCCATTTGCTGTTGGAACCGGACGATTTTCTTGATCTCTGATCACTGGATCTGGGATACTGTTAGTTGTGATGTTCTTTCCTTTGTTACCATCTTTCTTCCGTCCGGGAGGCATGTTTTCCAAGCAATGAATGATGCTGATAGAAAAAGGGGTTAAGTGGGAGAAGCTGAAGCTTCGAGCTCCTGTTCTCAGTGAAAGCACCAAAAATATTTGCACAAAAAATGGGCAAACACCTCCAAGTCGTATGAATTAGTTGATTTTATGTTGTTTTTAGTGATTTGGGTGGTTTATGCAAATATATAAAAAGCAGGGACTAAACTGTAAAAGAAACACAGATTTATAGTGGTTCGGCCAGAACGTGCCTACGTCCACTTTATATGTTATTCTCCTTTTCTATTCAGATTACAAGTATAAAGCTTTGATTACAAGTAACTGAAAGTTGTTTGAAAGTTCTATCCGTGCTTGAGCTCTCAAACTTGTCTGCCATTGTTGTACCCTTACCCCTCTATTTATAGAGTGAGGTTGGGGGCAGGGGTCCTGGATGTATATAGCTGCTGGTGGGCTTGGGCCGAGACAATCTGGCCTGGCAATGTTGGTTCAGCATCCTCTTGGTTCGGAGATGGTTGGGCATCCTCTTGGTCCGGCAATGGTTGGTTTGGTAGCATGTTGGTTCGGTGTAGGTTAGATAAGCGGTCCGGTGGTGCCTTGGATCGGTGGTGTGGAATTGGAGAGGCTTCTGGTTCGGTAGTGGATGTAGAGGCTTCGGTTCGGTCGAGGGCGTTGCTTGGTCCGTTTAGGCTGGTTCGGTAGTGGTGTGGATATGTGTTGGTTCGGTGGTGACTTGTGAGTGGGTTGGTCCGGTGTTGTTTGGGAGGTAGGTGGTTCGGCAGTGCTCAGGAGGTAGGCAGTTCGGTGGGCATGGTGTGGAGCCGGTCCGACGAGAGTTGGTTTAGTGGTAGGGAAGGAGCCGGTCGAAACTCACCCAACATTTCGGATTCCTTTTTGAGAGTTATGACACATTCTTCCAGTTGGTGGTGTCCAGTACTGGGCCTTCAGACCATCACCACTACGGTTTGTTGCCTTTGGGCATGCTGCCTACGGGTTTGCACCTTCAGGTTTGTTGCCTTCGGGTGTGTTGCCTTCGGGTTTGCACCTTCAGGTTTGTTGCCTTCGGGTGTGTTGCCTTCGGGTTTGCACCTTCCGGTTTGTTGCCTTCGGGTGTGTTGCCTTCGGGTTTGCACCTTCAGGTTTGTTGCCTTCGGTTGTGTTGCCTTCGGGTTTGCACCTTCAGGTTTGTAGCCTTCGGGCTAATGGATCCTTGTTTATACAGTACTGAGCATGTGAAAATTTTCTGATGTTTCATTGATATGTATATTCCCTAGGTATCTCCCTTCGGTGTTGGTCTTTTTGAGCCGCACGATATATAGCGATTACCTTATGGAACTTGTGTTACCTTCATTGGTATTTGTTATTGCCTTTTTGGCTTGTTTTGGGATATTCATATCCTTTGTTTATTGTGTTGCCAATGATATGAGGCTTGTCTTGTTTTGATTCATCTTTTGTTAGATGATTGTTGTATCTCTTTTAGGGATATTTGTTATACTTTATGACTTTGCAGGTTATTGTTGTTCAGTTTTTCTAACTGATTTGTTTAGCTAGACTGACCCGTGTATTTATACTCGGGTCAGACCGAGTTGTTTCAGGTTAGGTGCTTCTGGACTTAGCCTATTTTGCTTCCGCATGGACTACTTCACTAGCTTTTGTATAGTCCTTTTTATTGTAACTCTGATATGTATTCTTTTGGATCCATTTGTATATTGTAGTTGCTATACCACTTGACATGTATCAGTCTGTATACTCTGCTATGTATCTGTATATGTGTATATGATGATCTACTGTTTTGTGATGTATATTACATTTGAGTTGTTATATTCTGTTCTGATAGATCCTCCAACCACCTATGGTTTTGTTTTAAGTATTCATTAGATATGTCGATATGCTTGGTATGACTATTGTCGATGTATTCAATAGATAGTTAGAGCAAGGCTATAGATGGTCGCTCCTAACCAGCCTTATTCTCCGTGTTAGTTGACGACTTTACCCTGCAGTGTCCTTGGCTAGCATGGGTATATAGGTGGGACGTCACAGCAAAGGCTAATCGCTTCTAATTCTGAGGATATTTCCAAAATGGATGTAGTAGGAGTAGTGCCTTCGGTTCCGTTCGAACCCGGGACGGACTTGTATGGACGAATTCTTTCGGAACATCGTCAGGTGGGCGATGGGCATTCTAAGTGAAACATTCTAAAACGTAACGCTTGGCCTCAAGCCTCATCAACCGAGAATGACTAAAAATCAGGGGATATGCAGCAAGGCTTGGTGGGCAGCACCCATTTCCGGGTAAGGTTATTCCTGTCTAGATGTCCCTTTTATTTCGGCTTAGCGGTGCGGTTGCTGATCCCAACCGCGGGGTGATCTTACTCGGGATTATCTAGTAAGGGATAATCCAGGCCTTGTGTTGCAGGGGATCGGGCGTGGTCCTCAGTACACTGATCTAGACCAGGTACTGTGACAGGTGGTACCCCAATGCCTAGTCATTAGTTGGAAATCCATTCCCCCTACGAGCATTTTACGGGTTTTGTTTGTATTACCCACTCTGTGGCTAGTAGCTGGAATTTAATGAATGTAAAAATTTCAGCTATTTTATATGTATTTGTATATAGACCCTATTATAATATCAGAGTATTTTTATAAAAAGTGTTTTAGCTATCGTAAGGTAAAAACCCGACATGTTTATTTGTGGCGTGGTCTTACGAGATGCTTTTGTTTTCAAAAGGATTTTTGAAACTTTAATAATCAATTTGAGTGCATTATTATTAGCTAGTATTCCAGACTGACTCGGGTGTTATTTCATTATAATGCTTGGGTCAGACTGAGTATTATATGTTCAAGACAGGATGCTATGGAGCAGGAGAGGAGCTGGAGTCCGAGACGTATTATTCGTACTATTATATATATCCGCTGCTGTGATTGTATGGAATTGTCTGACTGGTAAATTGTTGTTGTTTGTGATACTCTGATGATATATTGTATAAAACAGATATAGTTTTTAGTTTGTGTAAAGATCTGATATTGTATATATTATATATTATTCCGCTGCGACTGTGAGATTCTGATATTGTTTAGTTCCTTCTTTCTTCGGCCTCTTCTTCTTTAACCCTAATGGTTCGTATTTCTGTTCCACTTGAGTTAATTGATGTAGAATAGTGTTGACTCAAGGGGTACAGATTTGCGGGCTGTTACACTTGGTATCAGAGCGAGGTTGGCGACAACCTAGGCTTTGGTGGGAAAATTACTCATTAAACAGAGTCAATAGTACTCTATAATGAGTTGAATGTATTAATAGATATGAGAGCGTACTTGTTAGTGAATATAAAAATTGTTTTTATACTGTATTGAATTATCGATTGAGTGTTTATGAATTCTGGTCGGTATGGGAAGTACAACCGTATCGATAGGGGTTTCTAAACTCTTAAACAAGATAAACCGACATAGTATTGTTTTTAAAGAGGGTAAATGAAATAATTCTATCAAAATTATATTTTGATAGAAAAGAAATAATTTTCTGAAATTATTATATATATATATATGATTGTATGGATGCGGATATCTTAATCAACCAAGAATCTAAAATTTGATCTAAAATTTGAAATGGTAATAATCAAATAAAAGTCTATAAGTATAAATTATACAAAAGAAGAATAACTAAATTTGAATTAAACCAGAATTTAAATCCTGGAAATTTTGAAAAGTGTTTTAAATGTATTGAAACAAAATTTGGAAATTTAAAATCATGGGAATGTTCTCCAAAGTGTTTGAAGGCGATGATGGAATATTATTTTGGGTAATATGTTTGAATGGAAACTGTTTTGAAATGAATTTGGGGAAGTAAGGAAGCACTGAGTGCACTTCAGTCGTTGGAAAATAATCCTGATGATGATGGCCACATCATCAGAATTCATTTTCGAGTTTCTAAAGTGATGGATTGCTACCATGTGAGTGATTATGATATTAGTTGAACCTGTTTGAGATACAAGTGGTTTTAGAAGTTTCAAAAAGGGAAATTGCTTGGGTAAAAATAAATTGTTTTAGAAATCTGGGAGATCTAATTCAATATACCAAGTAGGTATGAGTTGATTATTACTTCAAAATGGTTTTGGAATAAAACCGGGTAATAGAACTCTGGTAAATTCTATTTAAATAATGTGTAAAGTTAAAATGAATCAACTAATGAACTTATGAAGTGAAGTTGATATTAATAAGAAGGAAATGCAGATTTTAATCTTGGAATTAAATTTGACTTGAGTAAATGGAAGTAAATGAAATATATTAAAGTGAATAGAAAATTTGAATTTAGCTTGGGATAAGTTAAATAAATTGGACCTAGAATTAAATTGATTTGGATTAAATTGAAATGTAAAATAACTTGGTAATTATGGGTCATTGTGTAATAAATTGTACTCATAAGCTAGTAAGTGTTATACTTATAATCTAAAAATTATGAATTTAAAATGGTGCAAAGAATTAAATTGAAGAAAATTTGTATCCTTAAGAATTCAGTGATATATATATATAATTTGGGATTGTGATTATAATATGAAAATAACTCAAATAAGCAATATAAATCTTTAAGTAAATAAGTTGGTGAACTTATAAATAGGAAATGGAATTATAATCACAAATGGGAAATAGTTGAATGGTATGGGGGATTCAAATTTAATCCTAAATGAAATGTAAAGTAAGATAAGGTGAAGAAAATATAAAATATACAAGGGTGGATGAACTTAAATTAGTAAATAAATTTCGAACTTGTATATGGAGAATTAAAATTGCATTTAACTTCAATTAAATGAAATGGAGTTGAATTTGGATTGAATTAAAATCAAAATTCAGTTGTGTTACAAATAATTATGAATAGAAATAAATTCTTATTTAAAATAGTAAAAGAAATAGCATGAATTTAAGTTGGCTGAATATATTTAGTTAAAACTTGAATTTAAATTGGAAAAGAGTTGAGTTGAAGGAAAGTTGAATTTAATTGAAATGATATTGAATAATTAAATCCTCAATCAACTAAATTCAAAGGAATTATTTGAGAATGAATTTAGCGTAAGGTAAATTAAATAAAGAGAAGCTTGAAGATGAATTTAGTGTAAACTCAATTAAATGGAATTTGTATTGGCATGGATGAAATTTTGGTGGTTTGTTAAGAAAATTTTGGAAAGAAAAATAAAACCCAGTTCTGGTATGGAATTTAATTTTGGCAATAAAAAGCCGAGAATGTGAATAATTAATGGAAGTAGATTATAATAGTGATGGTTTGAATTATAAATAAGTTCAAATGAGGGGAACAATTTAAAGTGGTCATATTATTAACAAAATTCAGAATGAATCGAGGAGATGAATTAAAATTTCAAATGGATTGAATAAATAAACAATTGAATTAAAATTGTAAATGAATTGGAATTGATTTGGATGAGAATCAAATGAAAATAAAATAAAATTGATATAAGAAGAAATGGAAATATTATGAAATTGAAAGAACTTAAGCAAATTGAAAAATGACTGTGGTCGAGCTTTATAAGTGATCTTGAATGAAATTTGTTTAGGTAATAAACATTGAAATGCAAGTGAAAAGGATTTTAATTAAATATTGTGATAAAATAAAGATGTTTGAGTTGCAAATATTACAGAATGGGATGATATTAATATAAACTTAAGTTGGATGATAAATTTGAAGTGAGAATAAGGATTTGATTTAAAAATTGTAAGGAAATAAGAATATTTGGGTTGTGAATAATTCCGAATGGAATAAAATTTATATAAATCTAAACTAGAATTAATTTAAAATGGTTATAAGTTTAAGAGATGGTTATTTGCTTGAATGACATGAAAATTTGCATAAGAATTAGTTGTTTTGTTATATTCGGAATTGAGTTGGTTTAAAGAAGAAAATGAAATTGGTTTTTGAATCAATTGGAATGGATTAAAATTTTATTAAGTGATTTTTTGCATATGTATGAAAATGAATCATAAAAGAAATGCAAATACGTCAAATTAAAAATAAAAATTTGATTGTGAATCAAATTGGGAATTGAATTGAAGTAAAGAGATGTAACTAAGGCATATGTTAATCATATTGAAGTGGAAATGAATTGGTTGTAATAAATGAATGGTATATAGTGAACTTGAATGTAAATCATTCAAGTGAAATAAAATGGAGTTGGACTTGTATAAGAAATTTAAAAAGGTGATTGAAATCTTTGAATTGCTGATAAAATATGGTCAACATTGTTAAACTATGGAGTTGCTTGTTTAACTATGAAATTGATGAGTTTGGCTAGATTAATGAATAGAATGTTATTAAAATTCTCATATTATGGAAAACTGATGTGTTTGTTTAAGTAAGTACAGGTACTGGAGGCAGTAGATAGAGTTGGAGCGCGTATATGCAATATAAATTAGCCGCATGCTGTTAAAATGCTAATAAAGGTACGCCTACGCAATAAAAATAGGAAATATGAACTGTTTTTGGTTTTTCCGACAGTGTGGGTCGATGTATATATATTTATATCTATTGTGATATTGCAAAAGCTCCTCCATACAAGGGAGACTCTGTCGAAATTTTCCGGAAATTTTGGGAGTTAGAAATTTTTTGAAATTTTTTGAAAGCATTTTGTTAACGAACAAATTGATTTCAAATTAAAAATAAATAAAAGGGATTTTTGGGGTAGGAATTAAAACTAGTAGTTTCGATTGAAACTAAAGAATGTAGGCAAAGTGAAATTGAGATTTTCACTAAGTAGGTTTTGCTATTGGGTTAGGAACATTCTTCTACCTTAGCAAATTTTAGAGACGAAATTTTTATAAGGGGGAAGGAATGTAACGACCCGGAATTTCGGGTCGCTAGATATGAACATTTAATTCATTTTAAATGTTGAATATTGATTATAATTTGAATTTTGAAATAAAAGATTTTGGTTAAGTTAATGAAATTAGTTAAATTTCAAATACGGGAATTTAATTGAAATTTGAATAATAATAATTTAATATTGATATTGGGATAATTGGTGATTCTAGGTGTAAAAAGATATAAAAATAGATTCTAAAATTTATTTTAAGTCTATTTGGATCTGAATTATAATATTGGACTGTTGGATGGAATTAAAAGTCGATAAATTAAAATTTGGAATTTTATACTAATTTGATAATGGAATTTAATATTATAATAGTGCAAATAATCATGATTTAAAATGAAATAGGATGATTTCTAATGTGATTATAAATTTTATACGAGTTATAATAGAGTTAATAAAGTTTTAAAAGTGAAATTTTAGATGATTTCGACGATTGTGGAAATCGCTCGATTTAATCGACGAGTTAAAATAGCCTTCCGAGGCACAGTCTTGGAATTCGACGAAACCTGTTCCATTGGATCCGTAGTAGTTAGTTACTATCGGATTTCAATTTTCGTAGCTATCGGAGTTGTCGTTTGACTCTGGCAGCTCAAAACGCATAGAAACTATTTTAATCGATTTAATTTAAAATTGACCGTTTATTTTTGTAACTCGCACATATGATCGAATTAGCTTCCGAAACATGTTCCATTGTGTTCGGAACATAGGTAAAACCTTAGAAACGCCTGTCGGCACATGTGATTTGGAGTTCGTTTGTATAAGCTTGTTATTTGGAATTTTACTAATAAAATAATATTAATTAACATTTATATATTCACGTTATCAACAACCCTAGCCCTATGTTCCCAGCCGCCGCTTATATCATTCAATGGCCGACAACATCCCATATTCCCTCTCGATTTCCTTCTAATCTGTAGATCTTTAGCAATTGGTTTCAACTGGAAGATCATGGGGCACTCCGAGATCTACGTTATCGACGGTGGCGATCAAAATCAGAGCTTCGGATTGTCGGCAAATCGCGATGGAAGGGCGTACATTCGTGCTTGAAATTTGCGCAGGATAGGGGACCGAGCTTCGTGAAATTTTGGGTGGAGGTCGAGGCGGTGGAGGCTATCGAGGTGGCGGCATCTGATCGTTGTCTCGGCGATCGATGGCGGGGCGGTAAATAGGGTTTTACGGCGACGATGGGTTTGGTTTTGGCCTAGACGTCGCGTGAGGAAGAAGATGTTTTTTCGTGCGGCCTGATGATGTTTGGATAATATAAATTAAAATAAAAGGAAAATTTTGTTTTAAAATATCATTCAAACTTTAATAATTCGTAACTTGAAAATACGTTGTCAGATTTCAACAAAACTGGTGACGCCGGAATCGTAGAGACGCGCACTACGCAGTGGAGCAATTCTGGAATCATTCCGAGCAAGTAAAAATTTAGGTTAAATCGAACGCCGTTCGATTTAATTTAAATTTGAACGCTCGTGGAAAACCCAAGGCGTGTTATTCTCACCCACATCTGGATACTAGTAATTTAAATAGATGATATTTAAATGGTTGATTGGTTGTTTTGCCGAGTGTGATAATTTTTATCAAATTGCATCGACATTTATTTGTTGTGCTAATATCTGTGGTTGTGCGGAAAACATGTTGGAGGGACCTAACTGAATTCCTCACAAATAGAAATTTATTTATATTCTGTAATATATCATATTTATATTCTGTGATAAAATTGTTTTAGATCCTGTTATGCTATGCTCTGTTTATTTACTGTGATAGATAAATTGGAAATTTAATAGTGTTGTGCTCTGATTTGGTGAATACAACCTGGAAACTTAAATATAAATAAATTGGATTTATAAGAAATTAAAAAAATTCTTAAGTAAAGAATTTAAAAGGGATTAAATTCAAGAAATTGGTTGGTAATTTGAAGTGTTTGAAATTGTTATTTCAAAGGGAAATGTGAATTGTTTAAAAGAATAGCGAGATTTATTTTTAAAGAATGGGAAGTGTGCTTTCTCCTGGAAATTTTATTTTGTTTTTAAGAAAGCTTTCAAATTATAAATTTGCTGTTTTAATATGTTTAGAATATTTTAGAAAGAAATATTATTTTAGAATGTTTTAAGAGAAAGCAAATATTTGATTAAGTAATTATGGTATTTAATTATTTTTAAAAAGTAAAGCAGTATTTAGTTTTTAAAAGGAAATTATAATATAAATATTTGACTTAACAACTTTATTTTAAAAGTTAAATTTGACATAAAGTACTTAGGAAACCTCTATATATTTCCTTAAGTATTATTTTCAATTAAATAATTTCTAGAAGCTTTATTTAACTATTTTAAACATATATTTGGAAATGATTTCCAGGAAATAGCAATGTTTTTAAAAATAAAAGGAGCTATTTTTAAAGTATGGAAAGGAATTTATGGGATAAACGTAAAATTTAATTGGGGTAAATCATATTGGATTGATAAAAGGAATTCTTTGGGTTATCCTAAATGGAAGAGTAATTCCCTGAAAGCCAAGTACGTTTTAAGTAGATTTCTAAGTAAAAGATAAAGGTTTTGAATTTGATTTCAAAGGAATGTTTTAAGAAAATTCTTATGTAGGTTGCAAAGATTTCGAAAGTAAATATTTACTAAAGTAGTTATAGTAATAATTAGTTAAGGGACAATTGGCATTATGTTTTAAAGGGATATTATTAATATTTATGTCTATAAAATGTATATATTTTAAAGGTAATTAATTAAAGTTTTATTTGAAACTTGTAAAAGAATTTCATAGCCTTATTTCAAAATCTTGTATGACTTAACTTTATTTTAAAGATAATAGTTTATATTTTACTAAGCAGTTTTATTCAAGGTATTTCTAAAGGATATATATATTCTAGATCAAGTATGTAGGAAGTTTTAATATAAATGTTTAATGTATTTTCAAGAATATAGTATTTAAATTATTTTAAACCTTAAACATTGGTACTTGGATGTTTTCGAGGGAAGTAACAATTTGGGAAATTTATTCCATGAAAAAAAAAGTTGGGTTTGAAACTGTTTCAAAAGTGGTTTGAAAACGAAAATATATCTTATAAATATATTTTAAGGAAATAAATAATTGGGCAATTATTTATTGTGTGATGGATGTTTATGAATGTTAATTGATAGTTAAATCACCGACTATCAATATTGGACAAATGCGTTGATCGTTTCGAAGAGACCAGGATCGGGATTAATTTCTCGAAAACCACTTCGATCCGGTTTGTAAGTTTTCGTGGAACAAACGAGTTCGGAGTCGAATATGGAGCAGTGAAGTGCAAGGGCTAGTCGCTACTAATCCTGAGGATATTTCCAAAATGGATGTAGTCGGAGTAGTGCCTTTGGTTCCGTTCGAACCCGGGACAGACTTGTATGGACGAATGCTTTCGGAACATCGTCAGGTGGGCGATGGGCATTCTAAGTGAAACGTTCTAAAAGGTAACGCTTAGCCTCAAGCCTCATCAATCGGGAATGACTGAAAATCAGGGGATATGCAGCAAGGCTTGGTGGGCAGCACCCATTTCTGGGTAAGGTCATTCCTGTCTAGATGTCCCTTTTATTTCGGATTAGTGGTGCGGTTGCTGATCCCAACCGCGGGGTGATCTTACTCGAGATTATCCAGTAAGGGATAATCCGGGCCTTATGTTGCAGGGGATCGGGCTTGGTCCTCAGTACACTGATCTAGACCCGGTACTGTGACAGCTGGTACCCCAGTGCCTAGTCATTAGTTGGAAATCCATTCTCCCTTCGAGCCTTTTACGGGTTTTTTTTGTATTACCCACTCTGTGGCTAGTAGTTGGAATTTAATGAATGTAACAATTTCGGCTATTTTATAAATATTTGTATGTAGACCCTATTATAATATCAAAGGATTTCTATAAAAAGTGTTTTAGCTATCATAAGGTAAAAACCCGACATGTTTATTTGTGGCGTGGTCTTACGAGATGCTTTTGTTTTCAAAAGGATTTTTGAAACTTTAATAATCAATTTGGGTGCATTATTATCAGCTAGTATTCCAGACTGACTCTGGTGTTATTTCATTATAATGCTCTAGTCAGACCGAGTATTATATGTTCAGGACAGGATGCTATGGAGCAGGAGAGGAGCTGGAGTCCGAGACGTATTATTCTTACTTGTATATATATCTGCTGCTGTGATTGTATAGAATTGTTTGACTAGTAAATTGTTGTTGTTTGTGATACTCTGATGATATATTGTATAAAACAGATATAGTTTTCAGTTTGTGTAAAGATCTGATATTGTATATATTATATTTTATTCCGCTGCGACTGTGAGATTTTGATATTGTTTGATTCCTTCTTTCTTCGACCTCTTCTTCTTTAACCCTAATGGTTCGTATTTATGTTCCACTTGAGATAATTGATGTAGAATAGTGTTGACTCAAGGGGTACGTATTTGCGGGCTGTTACAGGTATGTTTGCATAATGGTTTTTCCATGGAGATCTCTCTGATAGAGCCGAATCCAATCTCCTATACAAGGGTCTGAAAGTACCTCCGAGCGACCTATATCTCTAGATAAAATATACCTTTAGGTAAACATGGCTAGTCCATGCCTGAAAATGTGATCCCACCATCATCAACTCCCATCGACCAACAACTAATGGGCATACTCTAGATATGGATTATTTATATCCTATCGTGGGTTATCTAAACCCTAGGCTATGAGGCTACTCTATTTTTATCCATTTTTGATGTTAAGGTTGCGTTTGACTTCTTTCACATGGGTCTTCATTACTCGAATAGAACACAAATCCCCAAATGGATTCCCACATCTCGAACACATCTCGATACCATACATGGATTCCAACATCTTGAATAGATCCACTTTCAAGAGATGAAACATGTATCTCGGTCTTGAAGTGTTTTCGATAAGTAAAACACTTAACAATTCCAATCACTCAAAGACTGAATCAACGAGTTTGGTCATTCAATGATAATGAGAGCGATCGCATATGAAAACCAAGTCACATATACTTGTCACGTTTCTTATATTTTCATCTCACACTATCCCTCGATAAAGAGTGAAGTCAGTAGGTTTGAGCTCTATTGCTCATATCCCTACACGAACATCAGTCTTAATTCCCATAGATAGACAAGCCTACTTCATCGGCTTTTAGTGCTAATTATGTGACTAAATGTTTTCCATAAATGAGGAAACATACAGAGCATGATCTAGTCACAAAAACAACTTCTAATCCCTTCTTATTTAATGTGATGACCCGCAAATCCAATACCCTTTGAATCGATAATAATCCACACATGTCCGACCCAAAAAGCACAGACTAAAGAAAAGTCAAGAGAAAGAAAAGAAGAGAGAAGATAAAAGAGAAGAAAGAGAGAAGATAGAACAAAACAGAACAATACAGATGCTAACATCGCAGTCGAAAACATATAATATCATATCAATGATCTTTACAAAACAGAAACTGTATATACATACATCAATTAGAGTTCAACAATCAATCAATAATTATTAGCCAGGACAGTTATAATAATCTATCCTCATAATTGCCAATAATAATAAACAACAACTAAGCAATGCAGTGCATAATCAATAATCAAAACAGATACGCCTATATGGAAATGAAGATCTCTATCTCTCCTGCTGAAGCTCCAAAAGTACCAAAACTGAACCTGTAAATATACTCGGTCTGACCCAAGCATTGAAAGGGAAGAATGCCCGGATCAGTCTGGTAAACCAGCGTGAGAAACACACTCAATTGAATTTATTAAATTACCAAACTTTTCCTTTATTAAAACAAAAGTATCTCGTAAGAAAAGTCCACACATAAACACAGACATGTTTTTACCTTATGATGGCTAAAACATCTCATATCAAATCATTTGATATTATACTAGTGTCTAGTATACAAATAATATTAATCATAGCCGAAATTGTTATATTGATTAAATTCCAGCGTATAACCCAATTGGGTAATACAATCAAAATGGAAGGTACGTAGTGGAGTTTGGATTTCCATACAAATGACCAGGTGAAGGGACTACCTTCCAGCAGTACATCTCTAGAAGAATGTACCGAGAAACCATCATAAAGTTTCTCTACCAACACAAGACCGGCCCACCTCTATAACTAGATGGTAGCGAATATGTCATCCTTCGGTCGTTACCTACCTTTACCGAGGGCCCTCGAAGTATACAAACCATAATAATCAGATACACGACGTCATAGCGTGCAAAGATATATCTCTAAGAGGATGGGCATTCCCTAATGGAAGCGACCCACTTAGCCCTGCCGCATCTAACCATGTTTTGGTCATTTCCGGTTGATGAGGCCTGAGGTAACGATTACCTTTTACAATCACATATCACATCACTTTGAATGCCATACAGCCATTTCCGTTGACTACTAATTGCCTTCCACAAAAATACAACCCTTAAGCTCATACGTCTCAAGGAGGGTGTTAAGCTAAGAGAAGTTGCCTTCTCCGCCACCACTGATGTACGTTTGTAAAAACCAATGTACATAATCTTTAGAAATGCAATGTTAGACAAACATCCATACAAGTTGTCCAGGAACAGGACAAACCGAAGGTACTTTACTACCACATCCTGTCGGGAAATCCCTACGATTAGTAGCAAATAGTCCTTGCATTGGATATTTCATAATGAAGAGACCACTACTACTGGATGTATATTGGGATTTTAACCACAAACGATCAACAAGCAATCCCCCACTATGAAAATCCGAAATATCAATATCATCACAAGAAACCTGCACAATCATCGCATATACGTTGGTCCGAAGTGGTTTCAAATAAATCTGATCTCGGTCGCTTCGCACCAATAATGCAAAAGCGTTTCTCAACCTTACACAGAAACTAAGTCTCATAGACTTATCGCGTTTCCAACTTTTAACTTGCTATCCTTCAGCCAAGAAGGAAGCTCGATAGATTGGAGTAATACACCTCACTATACGAATCATCATCCTCAACGCAAACGATAATCAAGCCTACACAGAAGGCTACTACTAAATGTACGACTAAACAGTTCCCACATCAAATCGAGGAACTAAAATGGCCAAATTTGATAGTTGGTTATTTAACTATCAAAGCAAACAAATAAATATTTAGCACCATATACAATCACTAGGCCCTTTAATTAATCTTTTACTAGTTAAATTACTTGCCAAATATTCACTTCAAATTATCTTTAAAAGGATATATTTCAAACCATTTCAACTTCTATATTGGAAAACATTTCCAAATACTTATTAATAATAAGTAATTCACTTAATTTTCAACACTTAGAAAATACTGCATATACTTAAAACACGATTAAGTTTATATTTTATTCTTTAAGGAAAGCATTCTCTTTAAACACACTTATTTGGGTCAAAACGAATGTTGCGTTAAATATCGTTACGACAACCCAAAATCACTAGTACGGGTATTTGAAAATTAGATAGATATATAAACCCCAATACTAAACAAAAACATTTGCTTTCGAAAATCATTTACTATAACATCAGTGTTATAGTCCATCGTTTCTTCACTTCTCGAAACGTCTACTTCAACAATGAACGTTGAAATCTATGGTTTCGATATTCAACACATTTTAAAACATCTTCAAACCATTTAATTAATATCACTTCCAAAAACATTTATTTATTTAATATATTATTCATTGTCCAAAATCGTGAATATATTTCATTTACCAAATCCAATATTTCTACACATTTATTAAAGATAATCCACTGCTCAAAATCGTGGATATAATTCCTTTAATAAACTTCTATATTTATTTTATCAAAATCAATTGATTTCGGATTTATAAAACAATGTTTATAAATTCTTTTATAAAAACTTCAATTCATAAATCCCCTTTACTAACAAATCCCATTTATCTCATTTATATACCAAAATCCAAATTATAAGCTAATTACTTATAAATCGTCTATCTACAAATTCATTTATTTTATAACTTCACAAATTCATAAGTCTATACATCTTATTTACCTATAATGTCCATTTACAACCTCATTTTAACACTTACAAAATTCCTTTATAATCCCAATATTTTGATTTATAAAATATCAATTTTATAAATCTTATATATAAACCATTTATAATAAGTTCAAAAATCTCAATTTAAACTATTTTATGAAATTATCAACTTCATAGTTCAAAAATAACATTACAATTATATTTTGCAAACATCAAAATTTTTGCAATAATAAAAATTATAACTTTTTATTTATTTAAAATAAATTCAGTTCCTTAACAATTCAAAATTCAATAAAACATATATTTCCAAAATCACTTGAAAATCCTTTTTAAATTGAAATCGTCACTTTAATAATTTTAAATTTCCAAGATATGGCCCAATGCTGCAACAACATTAAATACAATCACGACATCAAAATATCATATGTCACATGATAACAGAATATATAACACTATCTGTAAACAAATCAATACTGCTGAGGAATCCAGTTGGATCCCTCCAACCTGTCTCCTGCAACAAATATACATAGTAGAATATATGTACAATGTCCTCTTCAAGGTAGACGTGCGTACAAAGGGTCATCCGCTCATACACGGGAATGTATAGGGTCATGTGCTCCAATAGGCAGGAATATATTCAAATACCAATCAATATATATATATATATATATATATATATATATATAACATATCATATGTCATCCAAACAGTCATCAATCATCATAAATAATATTTATTCTCACTTATATAAAAATATCAGTGAGTCAGAAAGAGTGAGTTGTACTCACATTGATTCCAATAGTAGTTATAGTGTTTTATTCCGAATAAAATTAAACAGCCGTTTAATTTTATCCAAAATTTACACTAGCTCTAATCAACTTCAATCCGCATTAAAATGTAGTGATCATCAATACGAATCCAACGCAATTCGTTTTGTGCGAAACGGACCTCGTATGACAAAGATATCAATTTTTAAAGTTCAAACAATTTATATAATATAATTTATAATTCTCTTTTTATTTTAAAACCCTACACAAATCAAGGGCTTTCAATTTTCTTTGTTCACATCTGGCGGTGCAAACCATCTTCTTCCCTTACATGATTCCCAATTGACAAACCCATCTAACAGTTCGAAATCCTTGCTAGCCGCGCCACCATCGTCGATCTAGACTCTGATCAGAGCCTGCCATTTTGAAGCCCTTCATGCGAGCCACCATTGGCCTGAGTATGGTTGAACTCGGTGCCGTCCCCTTCTCTAAAATCGTCCACGAACACACGACATTCAAACACCAATAGCCGCTGATCCACCAAATAAAAATCGACCACGGCAGTTGAATTCACAGAACTCGATACCCTCTACAACTTTGTAGTTGATGATTTTTCGTAATTGTTCATAGATTGGAAGAAATTAAAGGAAGAAATTGGGAAGATTTCGGCCGTTGGTTCGCTAGTGGCGGCTAACCCTAGCCTGGTTAGGGTTTTGATGAAAAATGTGAATATTCACGTCCTTTTATATAAAATTCGCGCGCACTATTCATCCGAATTTTTTCCGAACTCGAAATGAAGCATGCCACCTAGCATTTATAATGTTTTACCATATTTCGAACGCAATAGAATATATATCAAGAGCCAATTCGATCATATTTGGAAGATAGGTTTTCGAATCGACTTATTTAAATTTAAAATTTACTTAAACGAATTTCTACGCGTTTTAGCTTACCACGACTAAACCGTAAATTTGATTGACACGAAATTTGAAAACTTACAATAATATAACATTACGGATCCAATAAAATTGGTTTCATCGATATCCGAGACTGTTTGAAAAATGGTTATTTTCACTCTTTAATTAAATATTAAAATATTCAATTTTTACAATTTAACTTTTAATTCAATTTTAAAAGTTCTCTAACATCAATCTAATTCAAATAGGATTTCATTCAACTTTATAAATCATTTTCATTCTCATTAAATTCAAATTTCAATTATCTTTGCAATTTCAGTTATTAAATTAACAATTTAATTACCCAATTAAATCACTATATTCGAAATATAATTTATTTGGCTTATAAAATTAACTTGTGAATATTTAAAATCAAGTAAATGTAGGAATTTCAAATGACAAAAATTCTGGGTCGTTACATTTAATTAATACTTTTAGTTGTTAAAACCTCTCTATCAGTAAAACAATTTTTATTTGATAAAACATCGTTTATTAATTCCCATTATTCATTTAGTACTTCAAAAAGTATTCATGTACTTATCCCAAACGGTAAACATATATTCATAAATCATTAACAAGATTTCTTACTTAAAATCTTTACCTTTTCTATCTTTTTCCAAAAGATTCCTTACTTATAATTTCCTTCAAAATATCCATTTTAAGGGTCCGGGTACTTTCATAAATCTAATCGAAAGGTTTAAGAAAAATATTACTCAAACATTACCATTACAAACCCAAAACCATTTCACTTATGCTTATCTTTAAAACATTCTTTTAAAGATCTATTTACGTTCATAAGTATAATCAACAAGGGTTAAAAGCAAATGTAAATATAACACATTGTCACAACAAAACCCAAAACCATTTCGTACTTGTATTATCTTTAAAACATTCTTTTTCAAGATCTAAGTTAATAATAGGTTAAGTTCGATAGTCAACTCATCAATTATCTAGTTCGAACAATTGCCTATACAAATCAGTGTTCATATACTTAACTCATTTTCGACATTTCAATTCAACTATTTCTCGTTCAAGAGTAAAGCTAGGTAAGTTAGAGCACTGGTTGCATTAAAGCCTTGCTAAGACACTTCATTCTTGAATCTCACAAATAGACAAGTTTACTCGTCGGCTTTTAATGTTAAGTATAGCATTAATGGTTTTCGTAAACAAGTAACAAACAACATGATTAACCCATTTTTCACATTCCTGACTTAACTATTCCTCATTCAAAAGTAAAGCTCGATAGATTAGAGCCCTATTGCTCCATCCCAACCATCCCTACTCGACATCAATCTTAACTCTCACAAATAGATAAGCCTACTTTGTCAACTTTTAACATTAAGCAAAGTTAATTACTTTTCAAACAAATAAGTAAACAACAAGATTAACATATCTTTGACATTCCAACTTTACTATTCCTCGTTCAAAAGGGAAGTCGAGTAGGTTAGAGCTTTATTGCTCCGTCGCTACCCGACATCAATCTTAACTTTCATAAATAGAGAAGTCTACCTCATCGGCTTTTAGTGTTAAGCCTAATCAATTATCTTTTTCAAATATTATATGTACTTTGAAAATACTAGTAATTAGGCTTTATATATCTATGTTAAATATTACTTGAAACTAACTAATTTATAATTTGATCAAAAACATGTTTTACATTATAAAACCTCTTTAATTTGGAGATACATGTATAATTATTTGAAATATATTTGCACTTAAAACCAACTTCAAGATACTTAAAACCAGTTTGAAAACATCTCTAAATGATTATAGAAAAATATCAAATTTAAATTTCATTTTTAAACACTTAAAACCATAAGCGATTTACTACAACATTTATAAATGCTGTTAACAGTCCTTGTCAAAAACAACATTGAAAAGCATGATCTTTGCGACTAGTTTTAACCACGTTAACAAATGATTTAAGACTTAATATTGTCATAGTAAGTACTACCATTAGGGTACTTAAAAAATGATTTATGCCTATTGCCAATGTTTGGAAGAGATTGGAGATGATTTGGTTAAGACATGAAAACGCTAAAGAAGAATTAGCGGATTAATGCTTAACATTTCCACCATTTTTATTCTCATACATCATTCCAAGCTTTTGTGAATTAGTGATTTATTATCTAAGGCATGCCCCTCCTTATATAGGCTCCAAATTGTGTAGTATAAGCTTGGTCCCATGCAAGTTCATGACATATAAGGCTTATCATCCATCACTTCTCCTTTATCTTTTCTTAAAACTTGAGTATTTTCATTTAAGCTCATTTTCATTTTCAAAATATCTTCAATTACATCATGTAAGACATCATCACATTAAGTTAGCCATTTATATGAAAATAATTTTAGGTGTAATTATCTCTATAATGATTAATTAGACATGCACAAAAAGTCTGAACAACTTTCATTGAGAAAAAGATGTTTATCGATAAAACGATTTTTGGTCATATTATCGATATTTTTTCAAATTATTTATTTTTGTAGACATTCCTATAAAATAAGTTTACCATCATTGCTTGTGATTTAGAAAGGGGTTTTAAAGGTTATTAAAGCATTTTTATAACATTTAATCCAAGATTCAAATATTTAAATAATTCAGACATATAAATATGAAGTGTTCGAAATTCCAAGTTGTTACAAGCAGTCTGTTACCTATACATTTGCGGTACTTTATAGAGGCAATTTGTAAAGACCCGGTATTTCATGCCATTCGCATCCGCACATGTCGGACTTGAATTACTCAAAATATTAGATTGTAAATTTATATTTGGCAAAAACTCAGCACATAAAGTAAATAAATTAATCACAGAATCACAGAGTATTACAACAGTAAGTAGCGGAAACTAATAAATAGTAGTTCATGAAGCTACTATATATATAACAGAGTATGAAATAATATACAATAGAGTATCTCAAATACAGTGTAGTCTCGAATACAAACAGATGACAAGTCTGATCAAACCACTAGATAGCTGAAAGCTGAACAGATATAGATGGATCTCCAAGCGAAGCTCCAACTAAAAAGGTGAGTCTCAAATGCTATGACACTCAGTTTGACCCGAGCGTAAAACAAAATACAAAACACTCGAGTCAGGATAAATATTCTTATATCAATAAATCAAACTAAAATGAAATATCAACCGAAATACAATTAACTTAAAGGATGTTAGTGATAACCATCATCTAAGGATCCGTGGAACTATCTACTTTATAGTAATATACGCTACTATAATATGTCTATAGTAAAGTAAAAGATATTAAAATAGCGTTAAGGCATTACCCATATCCCCCTTAATTTTTTTATATATTCCTGCAGTCTATACAATGTCGTATGCTCCTACATAAACTAGAGGTTTACCCATAGGACATCACATAGGTATGGTACAAAACAAACTTGTAGAAGGTGCGATAGGACATGCGATAAGGAACTTGAGGCAATGCCAGGGTAGATATGCAGTTTGCGGATACAGACTGGTGGTAACGCATAGCAGCTACTACCGCCCACCTCATGACACACTCCTGGAATCAAAAGGGTGCACCCATTCAATCACAAAAGCAATAGAATGGTATTGAAGAAATGTGCCCGATCGAAGGGATGACCTCACTTGGCTCGGCATGGCTACTGTTTTAGTCACATCAAGCTGACTCACGTGAGTAAGGGCTATGTAAATACCATATAGAATCGTCACCAAACCATCCTACTTCATTCTGGAATCTCCACCACGTACACAGTTGTTAAAGTGATTTTCAGTATTGGCAGATAGTATGACAATATCCGATTACGGTCTCTTTAACAACCAAACGTTATTATAACACCGTGGTTGTTTCACAATAGTTTATGCTTTAAAACCAAATTATCATTTCCATTTCAAATCCATATCAATACGATATCAAATTTTCACTTCAAATATATATCCATTTCCAAAATCATAACCCTTTCAAAATTATAACACTTTTGAAACCAAAACACTTGAAACTATAACACTTTGGAAATCATAACACTTTGAAATCATAATACTTTGGAAAACCACAACTTTGAAATCATAACTTCCACCACTTAAATAATTTAGATATTAATAATAATATATAATATAATAGTTTATAAATAGTTTATATAAAAATAGTTTATTAAAAATGGCTTATATTAAAATAATTTATAAAGTTAAATATAATTTAAAAATACTTCATATAATAAAATAGTTTCCTCAAATTTCATAAATCAATTCAAATCAACTTGAAATACAAAATCCCAATTTAATTCAGTCTCAATTCTTCAACTTCGATTCAATTCAGTTTCTCAATAAATCATTCAAATTATATCGACTTCAAATACAGATTTGAACCACAAAATAAACCATTTAAATTTTAATATATTTCAAAGCTTTAATATTCAAACATTTTCAAAACAAGATTTGATAATGTCATATATATCAAAATTTAACTTCACTATTATTTTGTTTTGAAATGTTTACTTAATAAATCCAATATCATTTAAATACAACCCAAATTTCAAATAAACTAAATATTTCCTTCAATTTATCTAAACTTGAAACCTTAAACCAGAAATCAAGTTACAAAATCATATCCTTTAAAATCTCAAATTCAATAAGTTTCCAATAGATTTAAATAAATAAAATTCTTAATTAAATACAGTTTAAAATGAATTCAAAATTATCTTCCCAACCTTACTTATAAAAATCATTATAAATCTATCTTAAAATATAATTCCAAAACTGACTTATAACCTTAAAATTTTCAAATATATAAATTTAAAAATCTAAATTTTAAACCCTTATAAAATAACACATATATATAATAGCTTAAAATCTATATTTATTAAAACCAAAATATTCATTTCAAAACCTTGAAAATCATTTTTTAAATGTGTATATATAGACCGACGGTGTATGTATAAATTTTTTAATTCTACGGTGAAGTGATACGGATATTTATTATTTCAATATGCAATTTAAATATCTACGGGTATATATCTTTTCAACCTGCAATCCCAAATTCAATGTAAATGAAAATCGCTTGGGTTTATCATTTCAACCCATAGCGATTTTCTCTTATTCTACAAGATCATTCAGGTACGTATCATTTCAGCCCATCAGGAATTCTATACTAAAAGGGAACTTGCAGAGTGAGAATAATGATGATGATAATTTAAAAATCAGCAACAGGCATATATCATCAATAACAGATAAAATAAAAATGACAGATCATGGTGTCATATGTCACAGGTGAACAGTTACAGATAATGACATACATATAGGAATTTAAATAACTAACAGCAGCATATTTCAATTGTTGTTTCAATTGAAACCAAATTTAATAAATATAAGAACGTTAATCGTGAGTGATCGCCCACCTTTCGAGGCTAGATAGATTTGACGAAGGAATGAGCTACGAATTCCAAAGCAAATCAAGATTGGGACGGATTCGATGGAAAAGCTGATAGATAAGGGATTGATGAAATCAAATCGAATTAGCTTGATAGACGGATAATATATTTTGAAACAATACTCATAACAATATAAAAAATAAAATATATCCATATTTAAAATGCAAGATACTTATATATATACTTAATTGTAAAATAACTGAAACCTAATCATAATATCTATAGATAAATATTTTGAACATACATTTATATAAACTGTATAAAAGGATAGATAAACTACATATATATACAAACATTATGGAACACTATACAAAACTAACTTTACTATATATATATATATATATCACAGCAACTGCCCTACCAAATTGTAACGACCCGGAATTTTTTTGCAGTATATTTTAATAATATTTAATCTAATTCAAATTTAAATACAAGCTTTTCGTTTTATAAATAAATAAGATCTTCGAATATTTACCAGTTATATATGTGGCAGTAAAGGAAATTTTGATTTGAAAATCTAAAATAAAATTCTTTCAACTATCTAACACAAAATCTGTTTTATTCAATAAAAATTTAAGATTCCGTACATAAATATATATGAATATAAATGGAGTCTTTAATAATAATGTTTAATAATAGGCAACCTTATCAATATTAAACATGAATGTTAAACTTAAAACCTATATGATTATAAACATAAACATACAAAACATAAGTATAAAGTATAATTATGAATATAAGGTATAAATAGAAATATAAAATTTACAAATACAATGTTATGAATCAAATGCTTGAAAAATTAAATTACAAATAGAATACAACTAATATAGTCAAAACAATAACTATATTAACTTTACTCAAACATATAAGATAAATTAAAAAGAATAACCTGTAACATATATTTATACAACACAAAATCTTTAACAAAGATTATATCAAGCTGCTGTAAAATTATGTATGCATAAGAAAACATAGTATTCATAACACTTAAATACAAAATACCTTTATACATATACAAATATCTTTGTACAAATACAGGTATCAGAAACCATTAATTATATGTAATCATAATTGAGGACACATGCATTAATTAGCACAACTTTGTGTCAAGAAAATCCTTCAGCCGAATGCAAGATCATTTCAATTTTTGCAGAAATTTAATACAAGTCGTGTATGGTCGAACAAGTAAAACTTGTCCAGTTATTACCTATGCTGTTCAAAGTCTTTCTATTTATACACATCATATTATTGTGTTCGTTTATAAAACTTAAAAAAACTTTAAAAAAAAGCAAACCTGAGAAGAAAGGAAAATAAATATCATCTTATATATTTTTTTTTAAAACAAGTTCATCAAGGCAGAAAAGCTTTCAGGAAATTCATCTGCAGTTTTCTTCATCGACCTTGCTTTCTGTTCAATAATTTTTAGGGCGAGTAAAGGTGACGACCCACCTTTCTATTACCAGAAAGACGTATAATCATTAAGAAAGAAAGGGATAGAAATAGAAAAGAAGAGAAAGAAAGAACAACAACATCAGAATCTCACAGCGGAATGGAACAAAATATAATATATAACATTACTATTACATATTTATACATGTATCAGAGTTATACAATATCAATACACATGACATACATACATACATCTGTCACTACACACATCAGAGATACCTCATATATCAACTACTGACACAGCGGAGCTAGATAAATAAATATATACATCTGGAATCTCCTGCTCCAAGCTCCTCCAGAAAAATCAAAGTCCAAAACCTATCACTTGGCTACTCATAAAAATTTGAGTACCCAAGAGTTTATGAAAAACAAAATATAAACTCCGGGTCAGACATAGGTCTGGTATGAGTAAATGGTTTAAATTGTTTAACTTTGAAAAACATTTGAAAATAAAGGTATCACGTAAGACTCCCCACACATAAATACGGGTAATTTTTACCTTACGCTAACCACAACATTTCATAGGAAATCCAGTGATATTATAATAGTGTCTAGGGTTTTCAAGTAAATAGAAAATAGCCGAAATTGTTACATTCGTTAAATTCCAGCTACTAGCCACAAAAGTGGGTAATACAAATCAAAACCGTAGGGTCTCGTAGGGAAAATGGATGTCCAACAATGGCAGGGCTACTGGGGTACCGCCCGTCACAGTACGGGGCCTAGATCACCGTACCGAGGATCACTCCCGACCCCCTACAACACAAGGCCGGAACCATTCCTTACTGAACAGTCCCGAACAAGATAAACCCCGTGGTTGTAGCTAGCAACCGCTCACACAGCCGAAATATAAAGGGACATCGAGATAGGGGAAATAGCTTGTCCTGCTTGGGCATGACCCACCTAACCATGCTGCATCTCCCCTGTTTTAGCCATTCCCGGTTGATGAGGCTTGAGGCTGCGATTACCTTTAAAGATCATATCACTTAGAATGCTCATCGTCCGCCTGACGATGTGCTGAAAGCATTCAATCCATACAAGTTCGTTCCGAGTTCGAACGAAACCGAAGGCATTATCCTGTCACACTCATTTTGGAATCACCCTCAGAGTCAACGACGATAACCCTTGCATTCTGAAAACACCATCTCGATCTTCATTTCAGAATTCGCGACCTAACGTTTAAATTGGATCGATGTGGTTTTCGGAGAATCAAAATTGATTCTTCCGATCCCGGCCTCATCGAAATCCAAATGCCATTTTAAGGGCCAAGTTGTCTAATTAACTTAAATGGTTTTAATAATTTAATTTCAACAATTGAATTAACATAGCATTTATCACAGATAAAACATATACAAGCATCATAGATATAACATAACATATCACAGAGCTTCACAGGATATCATCACATAAATATCACAATTAGATATTCAACTCAACAGTCCATAAGCAATTACCTTTAAATCTTATTTGTAATTAGTTCAATTTAGAATTAATTACATCAGAATTAATTACTTAACCCTGTTTTATTGATTAACAGTGTATTACTTATTTCCTTTTAAACTATTTGAATCAATAGATCATTCATAATCAATTATTAAATCTTTATTACTTAATAACTTATTTTATTTTACACTAGTTAATTAATTAATTCTTAATTAAATTATTTAACTTTAATTACTATTCTTTAATCATCAATTATTACCTTAATTGTTATTTAATAACTTGATTACTTATTTGTTAACTTCTAATTACTTAATTAATCATTTATTAATCCTTAATCCTTAAGTAAATTACTTAATTAATTATTAATTCACAACTAGTTTATTAGATTAATTAACTATTAACTTAAGCAGTAATTATAAACTTATAATTACTTATAATCTATCACTAATTACAATTAAAAGTGATTATTCTTAATTACTTCCTGAAGATATTGATTATTTATTTTAATTAACATTTAAAAGTTTCTTTAAATTTGAAGTTCAATTATATTACTAACTATAACTCAAACATTAATTAATTTTATGCTTAATTAAATTGATTACTTAATTAAGTTAATAATTAAGAGCTTAACATTTTAAAGTATGACCTAAATAATTGACTTGTATATAAGTTTTGAAATCTTGAATCTGTTAAACATTTTCTTTTTTCTTTTTTTATAACAGCGTTTTACAGTTTGCTTACTTAACTTAAAGAAAATGAAACTGCAATTGACAAAACCCTGAACACTACCCTAGAAAAACTCGTGCCATGCTTCGAGTTACTCATACAATTCACCCGATCCCTTCCCCCGAACCCCTTCTTCTTCCTTTATTTTCCTTTCAGTATGTTTAAATTAAAGCTTAAGTTTTTAAACGAAATAAATTAGCATCAGGAAAACAAACTACGCACAGGACACACGAACGCGAACCCGAAGCTTCCTCCATTCTCACTCGTGCGCGACTCGAGTATTATCACGCGACCGCCATGGCAACTCAACCGGACATCCCATCTCCATCGTGCACGTGCACGGTGGTTTGCCTCGACTCCGGCGACCCACGTCAGCCCCCATAAACTCCAATTCGTCCACACACTCGAATTCAAGAGCTAATTCGATGCGAAAAACTCGAAGTCAAAAATAACCCCTCCGGACGAACTGAACTCGAACAGCAGAGGTGAAAACCCCTCTTCCTCCTAGCGCCGTCCCCCGTTTGAGTCGCGATTCCTGCCACGTGTCGCCGACATCATCCCCTTTCATCCTTCAAAAGCACTCCAAGCTCGGTCCTTCCATGATGAAGAAATCATCGAGCAAAACAGACCCATCAGAAACGTGAACTAAACCCTACCTTTGATTCAAACTAACAATCTATACATTCGAAAATTATTTTGACATATTTCTAATGTTAAATTATCTTCAAGCTTACTTCATAGGAAATTTCAATAATTAAATTTTGTTGAATCAACCAATATTGATAAAAATCAATTTCGGTTTCTCTTTGAACTGCACCTCAAATTTTGATCTAAAAATTATCGTTTCCATTTTAAAAATCCTAACATTGCATGTTTATTTAATATATGAATCTAAATTAACAAATTAAAGTCTTTGAATTTTTTCACATATTGATTTCTTACTGCAAAACTTGAATATGCAGAGTCCATGTCCTACAGTAAAGCATCAAAACAATGTCTAGATTTCTAATTGAAGATTAAACATCCTATCTTGTTTTTAAAAATCATAGTTTAAAATGATTTACAAGATAAAGTATAAATCTTTATCTATTTTTCTTTGTTCAGAAATCTGAAATATTGAAGATCAACACATAATAGAACTTTCAGTAACAACATCATCATAGAGCATCTCATATTCAGTATATAGCAGGCAAAAGGTTACATGATCTAAGTATCAAGTTCTAAATTTCCAGAAAGTATGTTTACTCACTTGAATCATCTGAAACTTGAATTGTTTGAATCTGCAGTTGAAGCTGCATGTTTCTTTCCTGCTGTTATTTGAAGAAATTTGGAGTTTACTCTTTTTCTTATTCTCAGTTTTCTCAAGGCTTTGTTATGTGTTTTTTTTGATTGAACGAACTAAGACTAAAAAGCAACTGCATATATATATAAGATAATCAATAGTATGAAGGGGGTATTATCTGGACAAGTTTTATTTGTTTTGACCAAATATGACTTTGAATTAAATTACTGCAAAATGAACAAAATACTGAGATTTCGGCTGAAACATTATTTTGTAACCTGAAATGACAAATTGTACTTAGCCTTAATGAATATGTCTTCAATTATGTTAACATAAAATTAATGTTCCCTGATATTTGTAATTTGTACACAGATATTTGTATGAAGAGATATGTTTTCAAGTAGGCTTGTGAATGAAGCCATTGAGTATAAAGATGTTTTTATTATTTGCTTGCTTGAATAAGATTATTTTCATTTGGTCTAGTATTACTTCCAACTAGAACTTTGCAGGCAACTTTGTCATATATATGTGTGGATATCTATTTAAATATTTGTTTTATTATTATGTCATACTTGTTTTTGTTTCACTTTATACTTAGTGTTTCATTTAACCCTTATTTGTATTTACATTTATATATATATATATATTGACTATCAATGTTTTATCTAACTTTTAGTTTGAATAGTTTTGATATACATGTTTGTTTTGTACATAAATGTGTCAGTTTTACCTTTATACTTTAATTTTATTTTAGCTTGTTTACACATTCTTAAAGTCATGTTGAATGTATATTTTAATTAATAAATTCTTACTTTAAATTTATTTCTATTTTATATTTTAGCCATTAATATTTGAATTAGGTTCATAAGTTATATTTACAATTATACTTATTTTTATAATTATTTTCATTTGTAATTGTGCTAGAAATATTAAACTTAGATTCATGAGTTCACTTGTTTCTTTATATTTATATTTTTGACTTCCATTAATATTAATATTTTATATTGAACATTATCATCTATTTATGTTTTTTTTTATATTTTATATTTTTAGACCTTGATCTTATTTTAAACACTATCATACATATGTATTTATTTATCAATTGTTAGCAATGTAAAACATTTTAATTTAATTACATAAGGTAAATTTTATCAAAAATATTGTTAGGAATCTTTTATTTTAGAATTTTCAAACATTATTATCTATATGTATTATTTACTAAGGCAAACCAAGTAGAGTGTTTTAATTAACTTATAAGATAAATTTTATCGTAAATATTATTAAGAGATTTTTATTTCAAATTTTCAAATCAATTCTCCTTTTAAAATACCAATCCATATGAACAAATGACAGTTATTTCCAAAATCATATTCATTTTAATATGACCAGTATACATTTTATTTAATAAGATCAGATATTTATTAAAATAAACAAGGCCAAAAATCCAGGGCCGTTACAGTAAACATATAAATTTTTAAAGTTTAAATTGGTAAGTAGTTCTTGTATGTCTTGTGTTGCTATATATTGTAGTATTTGGTTCTGGAATGCTTCCTGGAAATTTAAATATGTGATGATCTCCAGTATTCATCAAGCTATGAGAAAAGAAGTGAAAGAAAATTAATATTCTTCATTTAAACCAATTTAAACTTAGGAACTGAAGCTAATTTAAGTTGTTTATCTTAAATCAAAGGTCTGAAAACTTGTTTGAAGTTTAACAGTATGATATATATACTGTTTAATCAAGTTATAGTAAAAAGAAATCTAAAGCTAAATTCGAATGTTTTAATTTGAAAATTTGATCCCATATCTCGATTTAGCGTGCAAAGTTAGGATTTTTAAAATAGAAACGATGATTTTTAGATCAATATTGAAGGTGCAGTTTGAATATGAATAAAAGTTACATTTCTGTCAATATCTGTTGATTCGATTAATTTTAATTGTTGAAATTCCTTATGATGCATGCTCGAAGATGTATTAATATAGGAAAAATGCTAAATAATTTTTCCAATGCAAGAAATTTTTGGATGAAGAAAATATAGGGTTTGAAATCGCGTTTTGCTGTGCACTGTTAAATTTGTGTTTTCGGCACCTTGGATTGATCGAGTGTCACGCAAATTTGGGTGAAGGCCGAGGAGGGTATGGCCATGGCATGGACGAAGTGGCTTGGCCTCAGGTGATGGGTGATGGCAGAACGTGGTGGTTTTCGGTGGGGGTTCGTGTTTCGAGTTCGAGCTTCAGGTTTTTTTTTCGATTCGCATTTTTGTGAAGATCTGGGTTTTGTTTTTGAATATTGAGTCGATTTATGGTTTTTTGGTGGCGATAAGGGTTGCCGAAGGTGCGGCGAACCACCGTGCACGTGCACGGTGCCGTTTGGGGGTCTGGGTTGGTGACGTGATCGTCGCGTGAAATTGCTCGAGTTTATGTGGGATTTACTTCGAGCTCGACCCTGGCGCATGTGCGTTCGTATCATACTGTAGTAAAAAATTTATAACATAAGCTTGTATAAAAAAGAAGAAGAAGGAAGAACAGGTAGGTGGAGAAGAAGGGTAGTGGGGTAAGTGGAACTCGGGAATGCAGGGGTGAAGATGCGGGTTTTACTCGAGTAAACAACACATTTACTTCGGGTCTAATTATTCTAGGAGTTAACTGAAATAAACCTTAAGTTAAATTGTTAAACAAGATTAATATTAATAAAGTTATAAATGTTGTAAAGTGTTGAGCTAAGATTTGTTTTAAATTTCATTAAGAAGGTTTGCAAATGTAAGACGATAAGTAAATTCTAAATGTAATTTAATTAAAAATGTAAATAAAATTTATACTTGTAAATTAAATAAATAACTTAAGGTTAAATAAATTTGTAATTAGAAATTGATCTTGTGTTTAAATTGATTTTAAACTTAAGATCTTAATTAATTTACTTAAAGTTATTCAATAAATAAATAAATAGTAGTTGACTTAAGTAATTAATTCATATTTGAATTAAATGATTAATAAATTGGTAATTAATGATTAATTAAAGTAATTAGTGATAATTAATAAGTAATTAACTTTTATATAATTTATAAATTAAGGTTAGTAATAAATAATTAAGAATCAGTTAATTAAGTGAGTAATTAAGTAATAATTAATAAATTTAATAGGTTAATTAATTAGTAATTAATTAAACAAGAATATAATGATTTATCCCTAAGTAATTAATTAAGTTAAGTAAATCAAACTATATTGATATGAACTGATGATTCTTGTCTGATTGACTCTGATATCTGTTTAGTGATATTCTGCGATATGTTGTGATATATATTGGACATATGATGACTGTGTATGATTTATCTGAGATGTATGTTATGTAAATTCTAAGTATTGATTTAAACTGTTAAGACTAAATAGACAACTTAGCCCTTAAAATGGCGTTTGGATTTCGATGAGACCGGGATCAGGTATCAATTCGATATTCCGAAAACCACATCGATCTAAATTAAACGATAGGTCATGATATCTCAATTGGAGATCGAGATGGTGTTTCAGAATGCAAGGGTTATTGTCGTTAACTTAGGGTGGTTCCAAAACGAGTGTAACGAGATAATGCCTTCGGTTTCGTTCGAACCCGGAACGAACTTGTATGGATTGAATGCTTCCAGCACATCGTCAGGCGGACGATGAGCATTCTAATAGATATGTTCAATAAAGTTAATCGCAGCCTCAAGCCTCATCAACCAGGAATGGCTAAAACAGGGGAGATGCAGCAAGGTTAGGTGGGTCATGCCCAAGCAGGACGAGGTATACCCCTGTCTAGATGTCCCTTTATTTCGGTTGTGTGGGCAGTTGTTGGCCACAACTGCGGGGTTATCTTATTCGGGACTGTTCAGTAAGGAATGGTTCTGGCCTTGTGTTATAGAGGGTCGGAAGTGATCCTCGGTATAGTGATCTAGGCCCCGTACTGTGACGGGCAGTACCCCAGTAGCCCTGCCATTGTTGGAAACCTATTTTCCCTATGAAACCCTACGGTTTTGATTTGTATTACCACTTTCGTGGCTAGTAGCTGGAATTTAATCATGTAACAATTTCGGCTATTTTCTATTTACTTGAAAACCCTAGACACTATTATAATATCACTTGATTTCCTATAACGTTTTGGTTAGCGTAAGGTAAAAATTTACCCGTATTTATGTGTGGGAAGTCTTACATGATACCTTTATTTTCAAATGATTTTCGAAGTTAAACAACTTTAACCCGTTTACTCATACCAGACCCATGTCTAACCCGGAGTTTATATTTTGTTTTTCACAAACTCTTGGGTACTCAATTTTTACGAGTAGCCAAGTAATAGGTATTTGGAGTATTGATTTTCTGGAGGAGCTTTGGAGAAGAATACCAGACGTATGTATCTATCTATAGTTCCGCTGTGTAGTGTATGCTGTATTTTGGATGTATGTATTGGCAGATATGTATATGACAGTTCTGTTGTATGATATTGTATAGCTCTGATATATGTATAACTATGTAATAGTTATGTGATGTATTATATTTTGTTCCATGTCGCTGTGAGATTCTGATGTTGTTATCTCTTTCTTTCTAATCTTTTCTATTTCTATCCCTTTCTTTCTAAATGATGATACGTCTTTCTGGGGTTAGAAAGGCGGGTCGTCACACACTTTATATATAATAATATAAACTTATGTAAACATAGCTTTGCACAGATATATATATTCATGTTTCCAACACAGCAAAAGAAAACGAGATTACGATATATATATATATATATATATATATATATATATATATATATATATATATATATATATGTATGTATGTATAGCCAGATTCACATTACAAAGTAATAAAAAGTATCAAGTAAAACAAGGTTATGCAGACTTGGCTTTATAGTATATATACTAACTGTATAAAATATATATAAGTAGCACAGATACTGCCAGGTTATACTGAAACTGACATATACAACAGAATACGAACTTGTACATATAAATACATAGTAACATATATACATATATTCACAAACACCTTTTACATAAAAATATATATGATATTATAAAATATATATAACAAATTTTATACAAGCTAATATAAACGTATATACATCATTTATATACTGTAACTTCTATAACTAATATATAAACATATTGACATTCACAGTAAAAAAATCTTGGACCCAAAAAAATTAATACGCTAGATAAAATCATTTCCTATATATATATAAATATATATATATATATGTTCATAAGAAACCAAAACTCAAATATCTATCATCAGTCATAAAGTTAAGCGATACTATATATAGATCTTATATTCTGTAACACCTTTCAACATATTATAAATATAAACTAATATATAAACATATATATATATATATATATATATATATATAACTCACATACAAAAGCTTTTGCACATATATATTCCACAACAGAGAAGGAATGAATTGGAGTTCGAAAAATCCGATGAATATATATATACATTACTGACATATAATCAATATACCGACGTATAAAAATCAATAGACAATATACCTATGCTGACAGAAAATCAATATATATATATATATATACACACACACATACATACTGACATTTATATTTAAAATATATATTATACTATATTTGTAGTGCACGAAATTATTTCTTGAAACTAATATTTGAAATGTCTACTAACATATATAGTTACACTAACAGCTAACATATGAAAATAAAATATATATAACCACCCATAAAAAAAACTATAACATGGGTGATATATTTTCTTACCTAATAAAAATCATATGGTTGTTCGGCAAGCAAGAGAAGGAGGGTGCTGACAAGATGAGGTGGTCGGCTTGGGGAAAGAGGGAGGCTTCGGCACGGCTATGCAAGTAATAGGTTCGGCCATGATGCTTTTTGGCTCCGTTAGGCTTTGGCTCACGGTATGGCAAGGCAAGAGGAAGGTAAAATTCATGAAGTGCTCGGCTATGATGGAGTTGGTGACTAGGCAAGGGTGATGGCTTCGGTTTTGTGGCGATCTCGGGTTGATGGGTCTGTAGATCGAGAGGGTGAAGAGTTTTCGTTCGACACAATTTTTTTTCAAGTAGCTGAACGAAAGAAGAAGGAAGGAGGTGAGGGTTGTTGTCCTCTTTTTTTTCCTTTTGAAACTAACTTTGCTTCTAGAAGTGAAAATATATAATTCAGTAAATAGGAGGAATAGAAAAGATAACAGTTGCCAATAATGAAAGAAAAATATAAACGTATATTATATCATACATTTCATCAAGTGAAATGTGTAGAACCAAATCTGAAGCGTTTCAACGGTCAGATACCATACATGAAGGTAAAGAAATAGCAACGGTCAAATCCCTAGATTCAGCTGAGAATCTAAAGCAAATGAATTTGGTTTGGTAAGCATGTTTTAAATTTTGAAACCGAAGGAAGGAGTAAAGTCACAATTTATGGTACCGATACGACGTACCGTCTTATCGCTTCCGTTGTGTACCGGACTTCATAAAATTGAATTTAACGTAGAGATCAGAACGACGAGACGAACAAAATGATACACTGATATCAATGATACGATTAAATTATAAAAATTCAAATTTCCGCTACCGGAAATGCTGCAAAATTGCAGAAAATAAGGTAAAGAGAGCTAGGAAAGTACAAACTTGACAAAATGAAATATGACATCTCACTCAGAAGATGATTTACAAATTAATTATATAAAAATATTAAGATTTGAAAAACATTTTGTTATCATCAAATAATAACTGACTTAAATTTAAATAAAATTACACTAAAATAAACTTCCATATTTTTAGATGAGAATTTACCATTTGTTATGTTTAAATAAACGTATTTCAAATATTAAATTTTTATTCCAAAATTTTATTATTTGAAATTTCACAAAAATTTAGTTAATTACGTTATTAAAAGAGTTAAAATTTACGGGTCGTTATACTCTCCCCTACTCAAAACATTTCGTCCTCGAAAAGGAAGGAGGTAGGAGAATAGAAACGACCAGAAAGAAAACAGATTTGAGATATACAAAATAAAACAATTAATTTAAAACCATAACTACATTTTATTTTAAAATTGGTTTATATTCAATTAATTGATTTCAGTTCATTCTATTTAATCAATCAAATTTATTGTGTTCATATTTGATCGGTTTCAATTTCACATATTTTATTCAATTGATTTGTTTCCCATTTATTAACATTTATTGCACAATTTTCACGACATGATTTTTTTTACTCATCTATTAAATCTATTTGATCAACCATAGTTAATTCCATATCAACATCCAATTTCAACTATTCAAAAATAAATTAATGTTCAACTATTTGGTTTAATCCATTTTATTCAACTAATAAATAGTCATTCAGTTCAAAATTGATTTTCTTTCATTTTACCAACTTTCCTTTCAACAAATTCATTTTTAGATTAACTCATTTATTTTATCCATTTATTTTTAGCTAAGTTGATTCCACAAAATTCAAGTTCACTATTCTTAAGTTCATATTTATTCACTCAAACAATCTTCTCTTTTATTGATTTAATTTATTTCACCTAATATATTTTGCAACATATATTAAGTATGTAAACATTTTATAACCATATATGATTTACCAAATTAATTCTCTTTTTATTATTTAATTTATCATTCAATTTATTATCAGTAAATTCCCTTAATAAAATATCATTTTTGATATCCTATTGCTTATATCATAGTGTATACTATCCAATTACATTCTAATTACATTTAAACTTTTCTAGGTAAGTTATATTAATGTTCCGAGTGTAATTAAATACTATACAAATTTTCCTTTTATTTACAACATTCTTATCAAGAAAAATCCTAATTTGAACATTTTTATTTCTTAAATTTCCTTCGTATAACCTTCAATTACATTCACATAAACATTTTAACTCTTTGAATATTTCGGGTGAGTTATGTATGTTGAAATGCAATTTAGTATTATACAAATAAGTTTTTATTCAAATTCAACTATTTCAAGTTGTCTGAATTTTATGTATCATTTCAGATATTCCAATTATTCAAATATTTCACTTTATTTCAATAATTGAAACCATTTCTTAATATAAAACTTAAGATTCAAATTTTCGGTTTCACTTCAAACTATTTTGAAATAATTATATACATATATTTTATATATATCAAATCATATTCTAGAATTTCAAATCAAACCCATTTTCCAAAACAAAAGTGTAGCAAAGCTACTAACTCATTTCTCCACTTTTAAACTCGAACATGAATGTCGATGATGCTGCAGTCATCATCAAAGTTATTTCCAGCGGCAAAAGAGGAGAGTACAAATTAATTCCTTTTAAAAAAAAATTCTTTTGAAATAATTTCTATTCGAAAATACTTTTAAATAATAATACTTTTCAAAACTTTGAAACCAAACTTTAAAATGTACTGGGAATTAAATCCTCAAATCCTTATTTTAAATTCATTTCAATTCCAAATTAAATTTTTTAAGCCATGTTTTGTAATTTCATGTATTTATATATAATGTGGCAATAGTAAATGGTTTACAAAAAAATAAATGAAAATCAAATACTATCATTTTTAATAACCAATTCAGTTAACAATTTAATTTCAAAAAATTTATACTTATATATATATAAGATGATCATAAAAAATTCTTTTATTTACCAAATTCGAAAACCATATGGTGTCAGTTTGCTCTGTTCAAGTGTTTTGGAATTCCTATCGATAGTGTTGATCAGATGAATCGATCGAAACCTAAAATTCAAACTTAATAACTCAAACAACACACAATAACACATTTAATATTAATTACAAATACACTCCCTCACTCGATTATTCATGAATAAATTTCAAAGCAAGGATAGAGATTCAAATACAAAGGGGACTCTAATCAAAAGAATTCTGACTAAAAGATAGGCTCCAAACAAAGATATGATGATTTAATAACAAAAGATAAAAGATGGATAAACTTATATATATCGCGGGCAACCTTAACCGGGTCAACCGTGACTTCAAGAATAAGATCGATGCAGACTTCTAAGGAAAACCGACATCTGACCTGAAGAGAATTACCATGGTCGTTTACTATAGAAACATTTGGGCATAGCAAGAGATAGCAGCAACTAAACTGAGGATACAGAAATCTCCAGTGAATCAATGCTCGTTGTAAGGGAGTTTCACCCCTTTACAAATTATACAGTGGAGCTATGGGATGCTCCGGAATCAAGAAACACGAATAGGGAGTGACAAGAATGGATTTCAGAACAAAGGGGACCGTTCCAAAATTCAAAGGAAATTCGAATCAAAGAGAAAAAACTCAAGCTCGAACGATGGTGGTTCTATAATTAATTCTACTACATATGCTAAGTTTTGCCTAAAACCATAGCTCTGATACCAACTGTAACGACATGGTATTTCGTGCCATTCACATCCGCACATATCGGACTTGAATTGCTTAAAATATCAGACTGTAAATTTATATTTGGCAAAAACTCAGCATATACAGTAAATAAATCAATCATAGAATCATAGGCACAGAGTATTACAATAGTAAGCAGTGGAAACAAATGAATAGTAGTTCATGAAGCTATTATATATATAACAGAGCATGAAATAATATATAATAGGGTATCTCAAATACAGTGTAGTCTTGAATACAAACAGATGAAAAGTCTGATCAAAACCACTGGATAGCTGAAAGCTAAACAGATATAGATGGATATCTAAGCGAAGCTCCAACTCCAAAGGCGAGTCTCAAATGTTGTGACACTAAGTCTGACCCGAGCGTAAAATAAAATACAATACACTTGAGTCGGGATTAACATTCTTATATCAACAAATCCAACTCAAGTGAAATATCAACTGAAATACAAGTAACTTAAAGGATGTTTGGGATAACATCCTCTAAGGATCCATGGAGCTATCTACTATGTAGTATTATACGCTACTATAATACGTCTATGGTAAAGTAAAAGATAGTAAAATAGCGTTAAGGCGTTACCCATATCCCCCTTAACAAATTTTATATATTCCCGTAGTCTTTACAATGCCGTACGCTCCAAACTGGAGGTTTACCCAGAGGACATCACATAGGTACGGTATAAAACAAACTCGTAGAAGGCGCGATAGGGCATGCGACAATGCACTCGAGGCAATGCCAGGGTAGATATACAGTTTGCGGATCCGGACTGGTGGTAACACATAGCAGCTACTATCGCCCACCTCACGACACACTCGCAAATCAAAAGGGTGCACCCAATCAATCACAAAAGCAATAGAATGGTATCAAAGAAATGTGCCCGATCGGAGGAATGACCTCACTTGGCCCGGCATGGCTCCTATTTTAGCCGCATCAAGCTGACTCATGTTAGTCAGGGCTACGTAAATATCGTATAGAATCGTCACCAAACCATCCTACTTCAGTTCGGAATCTCCATCACGTACACAGTTGTTAAATTGGTTTTCAGTATTGGCAGAGAGTATGATAATATCCGATCTCGGTCTCTTTAACAACCAAACATTACTATAACACTGTGGTCATTTCAAAATAGTTTATACTTCAAAATCAAATTATCATTTCTGTTTCAAATCCATATGAATATGATATAAAATTTTCACTTCAAATATATATCCATTTCCAAAATCATAGCCCTTTCACAATTATAACACTTCCGAAACCAAAACACTTGAAATTATAACACTTTGGAATTCATAACACTTTGAAATCATAATACTTTGGAAAACCATAACTTTGAAATCATAACTTCCACCACTTAAATAGTTTAGATATTAATAATAATATATAATATAATAGTTTATAAATAGTTTATATAAAAATTGTTTATATTAAAAACGGTTTATATTAAAATAGTTTAGATTAAAATAATTTATAAAGTAAAATATAATTTAAAAATAGTTTATGTAATAAAATATTTTCTTCAAATTTCACAAATTGATTCAAATCAACTCGAATTACAAAATCCTAATTTAATTCAATCTCAAATCTTCAACTTCGATTCAATGCAGTTTCTCAACAAATCGTTCAAATTATATCAATTTCAAATACAGATTTGAACCAAAAAATAAACCTTTAAATTTCAATATATTTCAAAGCTTTAATATTCAAACGGTTTCAAAACTAGATTTGATAATTTCATATATATCAAAATTTAACTTCGTTATTATTTGTTTTGAAATGTTTACTTAATAAATCTAATATCATTTAAACAAAACCCAAATTTCAAATAAACTAAATATTTCCTTCAATTTATCTAAACCTGAAATATTCATTCAATTACCTTAAACCAAAAATCAAGTTATAAAATCATATCCTTTAAAATCTCAATTTCGATAAGTTTCCAATCGATTTAATTAAATAAAATTCTTAATTAAATACAGTTTCAAATAAATTCAAATTAATCTTCCCAACCTTACGTAAAAAAAACATTATAAATCTATCTTAAAATATAATTCCAAAACTAACTTATAACCTTAAAATTTTCAAAACTATAAATTTAAAAATTTAAATTTTAAACCCTTATAAAATAACATATACATAAATAATATCTTAAAATCAATATTTATTAAAACCAAAATATTCATTTCAAAACCTTGAAAATCATTTTTAAAATATATGTATATAGACCAACAGTGTCTGTATATAATTTTCTATCATATGGTCAAGTGATACGGACATTTATCATTTCAATTCGCAATTTAAATATCTATAGGTATATAACTTTTCAACCTGCAATCCCACATTCAATGTAAATGAAAATCGCTTGGGTTTATCATTTCAACCCATAGCGATATTCTCATATTCTACAAGATCGTTCGGGTATGTATCGTTTCAACCCATAGGGAATTCTATACTAACAGGGAACTTGCAGAGTTAGAATAGTGATGATAATAATATAAAAATCAGCAACATGCATATATCATCAATAACATATAAGATATAAATGACAGATCATGGTGTTAGGCATCAAAAGTGAACAGTTACAGATAATTGCATATATATAGAAATTTAAATAACTAATAGTAGCATATTTCAATTGTCATTCAATTGAAATCAAATTTAATAAATATAAGAACATTAATCGTGAGTGATCGCTCACCTTTCGAGGCTAGATAGATTTGACGAAGGAGTGAGCTACGAATTTCAAACCAAATCAAGATTGGCACGGATTCGATGGAAAAGCTGATAGATAAGGGATTGACGAAATCAAATCGAATTAGCTTGATAAATGGATAATATATTTTGAAGTAATACTCATAACAATATATAAAATAAAATATATCCATATTTAAAATGCAAGATACTTATATATATACATACATACATACATACATACATACATACACTCTTAATTGTAAAATAACTGAAACCTGATCATTATATCTACTGATAAATATTTTGAACATACATTTATATAAACTGTATAGAAGGATAGATAAACTACATAGCTTTGCACACACATATATATATTCCTATTCCAGCACAGCAAAAGAAAATGAGATCACGATATATATATATATATATATATGTATGTATGTTTGTATGTATAGCCAGAGTCACATTACAAAGTAATATAAAGTATTAGGTAAAACAAGGTTATGCAGACTTGGCTTTATAGTTTATATATACTAACTGTATAAAATATATATAAGTAGCACAAATACTACCAGGTTATACTAAAACTGACATATACAACAGAATACAAACCTGTGGATATAACTATGCAGTAACATATATATACATATATATTCACAAACACCTTTTACATAAAAATATATAAAATATTGTAAAATATATATAACAAATTGCATATAAGCTAATATAAACGTATATACATCATTTCTATACCGTAACTTCTATAACTAATATATAAATATATTGACATTCACAGTAAAATAATCTTGGACCCACAAAAATCAATACGCTAGATAAAATCATTTCCTATGTGTATATATATATATATATGTTCATAAGAAACCAAAACTTAAATATACATCATTAGTCATAAACTTATGCGTTACTATATATAGATCTTATATTCTGTAACACCTTTCAACTTATTATAAATATAAACTAATATATAAAACATTTATATATATATAACTCATATACAAAAGCTTTTGCACATATATATTCCACAACAGAGAAGCAATGAATTAGAGTTCGAAAAATCTGATGAATATATATACATTACTGACATGTAATCAATATATCGACGTATAAAAATCAATAGAAAATATACCTGTGCTGACAGATAATCATTCTATATATATATACATACTGACACCTATATTTAAAATATACATTATACTATACTTGTAGTGCACGAAATTATATCTTGAAACTAATATTTGACATGTCTACTAACATATATAGTTACACTAACAGCTAACATATAAAAATAAAATATATATAGCTACTCATAAAACAAACTATAACATGGGTGATATATTTTCTTACCTAATAAAAATCAAATGGTTGTTCGACAAGCAAGAGAAGGAGGGTGCTGACTAGATGAGGTGGTCGGCTAGGGGAAAGAGGGTGGCTTCGGCACGGCTATGCAAGGAATGGGTTCGGCCATGATGGTGTTTGGCTCGGCTAGGCTTTGGCTCATGGCATGGTAAGGCAAAAGGAAGGTAAAATTCATGAAGTGCTCGGCTATGATGGTGTTTGTGACTAATCAAGGGGAGATGGCTTCGGTTTTGTGGCGATCCCAGGTTGATGGGTTTGTAGATCGGGAGGGTGGAGAGTTTTCATTTGGCACAAAAAATTTCAAATAGCTGAATGAAAGAAGAAGGAAGGGGGTGAGGGTTGTTGTCCTCTTTTTTTTTCCTTTTGAAACTAACTTTGCTTTTAGCAGTGAAAATATATACTTCAGTAAATAGGAGGAATAGAAAAGATAACAGTTGTCAACAACGAAAGAAAAATATAAACATATATTATATCATACGTTTCATCAAGTGAAACATGCATAACCAAATCTGAAGCGTTTCAAACAATGAATGGTCAGGTACCATACGTGAAGGTAAAGAAATAGAAATGGTCAAATCCCTAGATTCAGCTAAGAATTTAAAGTAAATGAATTTGGTTTGGGCAGAACATTTTAATTTTTGAAACCAAAGGAAGGAGTAAAGTCACAATTTATGGTAACAATACGACATACTGTCTTATCGCTTCCGTCGTGTACCGGACTTCTAAACATAGAATTGAATATACCGTAGAGATCAGCATGACGAGATGAACAGAATGGTACACATATATCAGCGATATGATTTAATTATAAAAATTCGAATTTTCGCTACCAGAAATGCTGCAAAATTGCAGAAAATAAGGTAAACGGAGCTAGGGAAGTCCAAATTTGACAAAACGAAATATGACGACTCACTCAGAAGATGATATAAAAATTTATAATATAAAAATATTCAAGTTTGAAAAACATTTTTATTATCATCAAATAATAACTGATTTAAATTTAAATAAAATTACATAAAAATAGACTTCCATATTTTTAGATGAAAATTTACGATTTGCTATGTTTAAATAGAGGTATTTCAAATATTAAATTTTTATTTCAAAATTTTATTATTTGCAAAAATTCAGTTAATTACATTGTTAAAACAGTTAAAATTTACGGATCGTTACACAATTGGAGTATCAAGATTGATTAGTCCTCGCATTGATGAGATACTCGTGGATACATGTCACGATGACTATGAGGTACCTAAGACTATAGAGACTTTGTGTTTCTAGAGCTTGCTTTGTGCTAACAGTCTCCCTTTCGGTTATGACGATGTAGTAGATTGGCATATACAATTGCTACACATCACTATAGCATTGATATGGGCTAGATGCCACATACTATATATATGGCTCTACTTGGAACTTCATGCCTATCGTATAGTCACTTTCCATCATGATACTTTTTGATAGAAAGATATGAGGATATGAGATTATACTTGAGATATATGATCAAATTATAATGTATTCTCATTTGTATTAATAGGCAGGCTATCCTATTTGATATATTATGATGATGTTTTATTTATTAAGATTGAGAGGTAAACTTAGATAATGCTTCATGCTAGCCTTGTTATACTTGATAATATCTCACTTATTGCTGTTTTTTCGGATTTGATGATGTTTCTAGATACGCATGATTCACCCTTTAAGTTGATTCTATGATTTTCAATTCGATGTGTTCCTACATGGGTGATGACATCTTTTAATATCATTATTTGTGATTATATATAGTTTTGAGCCATTTACGAGATGTGTTGCCTTAATGATTATTTATAATATTATATATTTATATCAGGCAGACATAACCTTAATCATATACACGTATTGATTTGTTATTGGATGATTTGAGTATCTCGAGTAGTGATATCATATTATTATTCCTTGTTTACACTTGTTACCCTTATAGTGGATTCTTGAGTAGACATAGTCTGACCCGTGTGTTATTTATGTAATAGTCGGGTCAGTCCGAGACATTTTATGTACATTTATTTTACCGGGCTTAGTGGAGTCTTATATTAAGATTATTGTATGATATTTATATGACACTGATTCATTGTATGTATATATATTTGACACTGAGCTGTATATTGATTGTATGTCACATTATATTAAGATGGTTGACATTTGAGATATGTTGTATTCTGATTGTATTATATATTATGTATTATCACAGTGATTGACTCTGTGTTCTCTACATATTCTATATATTATGTATTGTTTTGTTCTGGAGGCACACATGTTTATTGCTTTATACGCTACTGTGTACGTAGAGGTAAGATAATTATTTGATGTTCTGATACGTGCCAGTGTTAGTCTAAGGAAATATTCATGTATGTACCCCATATAGCCTCATTCTCTGTATTATCTAATAGTATTATGCTATAATACTCTTGGCTAGTATGGGAATCGAAGTGAGATGTTTTAGTTAGTCTTTATATGTATGCAACATGTTGTATTATAAATCAGGTCATATAATAACATAATCATGCAACAAAGCATACCACACCATCAAATTTCCTAATTTAGCTAAGCAAAAAAAATAGGGAAAATGTATTGGAAAAGAGTTGGGATGGGAACTTTCATCTTCTCCTCTAACTCCTAAGTACTCTCAGTTGGATCATCTCCCTAATGAACTCTAATTGGTCCAAATGTTTTATTATGGAGTTGCTTTATTCCATGCTCAACAAAGTGGGTAGGTGCATAACGAACTAGTGACTCTCTTTCCACCTCAACCTCTTCTAGTTGACTCAACTTGACTATAGTAGTTGAATCGTGTAAACACTTCCGCAACCTTGACACATGGAAAATTTATAAACTCCCACAAACTTTAGGAAATTGCACTCTATAAGTTAACTTCCGTACTCTTTCCAAAATCATAAAAGGCTGTAGAAACCTCAATGCCAACTTTCATCGACTAAAAATTCTCATAACATGTCAAAGTAGCGAGACCTTCACTAAATCCATGCCGCCTACTATGAACTTCAGCTCCATGCATCTCCTATCAACATAAGATTTTTGTTTGTGTTCAAAGTCTTCATTCTCCTATGGATCAAATCTACTTTCTCCAAAGTCTCTTTGATCATACGTGATCCAAATATGAGCCTATTCATAGTGTCCCACCAACAAGATAGAGATCTACATGGCCGCTTATACAATGCCTCTATTGGTGTTATCCCAATACTTGCTTAATAACTATTATTATATGTGAACTCTGCTAATGGCAAGTGATCCCCCAAAGAATCTCCAAATCAAAAATACACATCCGCAACAAATCTTCCAACACTTGAGTCACCCATTTAGTTTGTCCATCCGCATGTGGGTGGTAGGTTGTATTCAAATTCAGGTCAATGCCCAATGCCTCCTAAACACTTCCCAAAACTTGCTATTGAAAAGCAGACCTCGGTCACTTACAATACTGGAAATCATTCCATGAGTCAAATTATTTCCCTCTCATACAAGGTCACCAAATATGAGGCTATCATTATACTCCTAACCGAAACAAAAGGAGAGCATTTGGTTAGCCGATTAACTAAAACCCAAATGCATTCATTTCCCCTTTACTCTTAGGTGGCCCGTCAACAAAATCTATAAAGATGCTCTCCCACTTCCATTACTAAATATAAAAAGGCTATAATAATCCACCAAGCTATCTTTGCTTTAATTTTACCCCCTAATATCTTACTCACTTCGAAACAAACTCCGCTATATATTCTTTCATAGTTGGCCAGTGGAACACTGTTTTCAAATCTCAATATATTTCATCACCGTCGGGATGAATGGTCATTTTACAATGATGGGACTCTTTTAGTACCAAGTCAACCGACACCTTAATAAGTGGAACATACAACCTACCACATCTTTACAACCATCCCATGGTATCGATGGAATAACAATCTAAGTGACATGAGTACTCCACCATTGTCAACTTCTCTAAATACCCAACAACTTTGTGTCTTGCTTCTGACTCGAACTAATACGATTCATAAGTTAAGGATAAACATCGAAAGATGCTACTAAACATGATGTGTTAGTTCCTCAAATTTTGATGTTTTGATTGTGACAACTATACATGTAAATATTATATGAACTAACCAAATTTGTAGGAGAAGAAATCGCTAGAGAGACCAGGTTCTAGATTGTACATACATTGTATTATTAAGTATAGAGTCTAAGTTTAGAAGTAAAATTATGTTAAAATCTCTCTGAAGTGGTATACACATACACACAAAATATAAGATTCATCAAAATAAAGAATACTGCTGAAAACATCACATTTAGCTAGTTGAATGTGCACTTTCAGCCACCTGAATGTTGTGCACTTGCACAAAAAATATGCAATATTCAGCTGGCTGAAGTATAATATTCAAACGGCTAAATAAGGGCTATTTTTTACTATTTCCTTGCTATTTTGATTTTCACTCGATTCAGCTGGCTGAAACGTTTAGTTCAAACGGCTGAATATTTATAATGGCTAGTTTTGAAAAGGTGCTTCTCTTTTGTTTAACGGCAAATTTTCTATCGAGTTAGAAAACCGTCGATAAATTTTGAATTAAATTTACACCGCAAGCGCATGGCATACTATTGTAGTACGTGGCGAATATGGGTAGATCCATAGGGAATTGTAAATTTTAAATTTCTATTCAATCAAATTATACCCAAAAATTTAGAGAGTGATTAGCTAATAAGTGAGAAAAATGACAAAAGAAAAGTGATAAAAAATATGAGAGCGTAGAGGCAATTTAGAGATAATTCCACTCTCTAGATCATATAGTTCAAAACATGAAATTATGATCTCTCCTTTTTGTTCATTAGTTAATTTAATTAATGTGTTTATCATAAGTATGACCTATTTGTGCTATTAATTAGCTCAACATAAGCCATCAAACTATAACAAACCCCTTAAACAACTTTTAACTCTCATGAAAAACGACAACAAGTTGAAAGCAAAATCTATTTTAAGCATGGCCTATTAACTATTGTTTAGAAATATAGGCCATCAAATTTTAATTTCACATTCACTTCATTACCATCGTCATATGTAGATGAAGAGGTAATTATTATTTGTGATTGTTTAAGCATAGCCTATTTGTTATGAATAACATAGAATATCAAATTAAACATGAAACAATAAATCACATCAACATTCCTTTAAGCCTAAAAGAGATCAAAATTATCAAAATTTCGAAGCTGCATGATTAGAGGCTTCATTACACCTAAATTGAAGTGGTTAAGCTCTCATTTTTATTATCATATGAACAAATGTAGCATGCAACATTGAACAAAAAGAAAGAAAAATGAAAGCTAATGAAAAAGACAACTAATCTAATTGCATAAAGGAAAATCTACACTACTTCCATAAATAAACAAATCTACACTACTAACATGAAAGGAAATAGACAAAAGAAGAAAGGAGCATGTAATTACATAAAAAAGGAATTACATAAAAGAATAAATGGCTAAGTCATAATGAAAAGAAAGAAGAGAGCTTGATTTATTTTTAAGCCTAAACTAAAACTAAGAGAGACTAAGGAAGAAGAGAGTTACATGAAAAATAAGGGGCATATATACATGTGTTAAACCCTAATTCATATTTTGGGGGAATGCCCAAAATGCCCTTGTAGGAAGTGGGGTGGCCAAGTTATCATTAGCTTCAATAATCCCCACTTAAATGTACATGAAGCTTTAATGGCCTTTTAGCATGTGCATTAGCTCCTAATTGAAAATCAAGGTAAGTGGGCGGGGTCCTCCATGTTCTTCACTTTGAATTATTTTCATCTTCATTCTTTTGTAGCTTCTTTGTGCATGCCTTCATGAAATCACTTGTAATTGGGTTTAATTTCGTACAAAATAATTTAGAAATTTCCAATTAAATTTTCTCAATTTAATATATGCACAAAAATGACCATTTTCCCTTGGATGAAGATGAATATGTGACAATTTAAAATAATTTGAATTTTTGTTTAAACAAGTTAAAATACCCAATATGATCATTTATTCAATTTAAACAGATTAAATATGGTGGTAAAAATATGCACAATTACGTGCACATCATCTTTCACGAACAAAAACAACTCCTAATTCAAGAGTAGCTTCCATATCTCTTTATGGCTACTCCTCATGAACGTATACAACTTTTAATCTCTATAAATAGCAAAGAACTTCAATGTCTTAAAGATCAGTTTTCTTACTCTTAATTCTATATAATCTTGCTATTTTAACTCTAGAGCATTCTATACATAAAAACTCTATTTTGATCACTTGTATATTCAAGTTTACTACTCTTGTGAAAAAATAAATTTCCTTTCTTCGTGAACTACACAATATACCACAAAGGAGAAGATTATAGGAAGGTTGTACATTATCGACTTATTGGTACTATTCAAGAGCATACTCAATCAGAAATGTTTCTACTATTTGTATTGGGAGTCCTGTTGTAGTATACTCATGCAGTTGAAGTCCTATTCGGTTGTCTAGGCGGTTGAAGTCCTATTTGGTTGCTCAGGTGGTGTAATACCTATTCCTCCAGGTTAAGTGAGGGTTTCGATTAAATCCAAAAAGAGTTTGGGACTAGACATAGAATGGGAAGTTCGAACCAGTATAAAAATCTCCGACGTCATTTACTTTACTGCTTTTAATTCTATATTTATATTACGCACAAATAAATAATTTAGTTAATATCCACATTGCACGATCCTTAGTCACTTTCATTTGGTATCAGAGCAGGTTATCATATAACTGTAACACAGTCGTTTGATATTCAAGTAATAAAGATAATAACACCAGCACAAGTTTTATTGAAGGCCAATTCAACACATGGCCACCACTGTTTAATGGATTAAACTATAATTATTGGTCAATTTGAACGAGAATTTACATGCAAGCAAATGGATATGATACTTGGAATATCACTCAGGATGAAAACATTATACCTACTACGCCATATTCATAATGGTGTAACACACAAAAATTAGATGCTACTACAAATGCTAAAGCTATGAATATGTTATTTTGTTCACTAGACAAAAATGAGTTTAACAATTAATATGTTTAATTCTATATATGAAATTTCACGTACACTTAAAGTTACACATGAAGGTACTAACATAGTTAAACAAATCAAGATATCCATGCTTAAGAATCAATTCTTGAACTTTAGAATGAAGCGAGATGAAATAATAAATGAAATGTATTCTAGGTTTCAATATATATATTATTCACTTTTGGCATTGGGAGAAAATACACAGATTTTGATATCATTTCAAAAATCCTCAACTCTGTAACCGATGATTGGAATGAAAAGTCATAGCAATTGAAAAAGCTAATGACACTTCAACTTTAATACCAGAAGAGTTAATAGGAAATTTAATGCCATATGGAGTTAATTTGCAGGCAAAATGTATTCAGGCACAAGATAAAAAGATAATTGCATTTCAGGCCGAAAAAGAAGAGTCAAAATTCAGATGATACGGCGTTTATAGCTAAAAATTTCCAAAAGTTTTTGAAATTTTGTAAGAGAAATAAGTTTGGAAATAACAAGAACAACAACAAACCATCAGCTTCAACTCTCAATTGTTATGAATGTCACAAAAAGGGTCATATGAAGAAAGATCCTGACTGTAAGAAAGACAAATAACCTACAAAAACAAAAGAGACAGATATAAGAAGAAGCAAGAATTTTCTATTTTGTAGGATGATTCAGATTCGTCTTCCTCATCGCATAGTGAAAATGATAGTGGCACTGAATAAGCCAATGTATGCTTTATGGCCATAAATGACAATGTAAGTAATTTCTCTTTTGATGATTTAGCAGATATAAACTTAGAATTAATAAATAGACTAAAGAATATCAAAAGAAAATATAAGGATCCCTAGAAAAATAAAAAAGAACAGAAATTGAAGTTGATATGCTAAGAGATGAGAAGAAAATTTTAGAAGAAGAACTTGTAACTATATAGGAATCCTATGCTAATATTACTTCTCAGCTTACTATTAAGTAGTGAGATAGGAACTCAAAAAGAAAAGAATGACATTCTATCAACCGAGAATCATGAGTTAAAATCTACTGCCAAAATTTAGAATTAGATAATTTCTTTCTTAAAACAAAATTAGAAAATATTACAAAAACCATTTCTAATTTTAATAAAGGAAGAGAAAATCTTTTTAGAATTATAGAAAATTTACAGGTTGTCTCAAATAAAATGGGTTTAGGATACAAGAAAATGAAAAAACTAACTGTAAAGACCCGTAAATTTTAGTGGTTTTATTTATTTAATTAGTTGAATTTTTGTGAAATTTTAAATAATAATATTTTGAAATAAAAATTTGATATATGGAATACGTCTATTTAAACATAGCAAATGATAAATTTTCATATGATAATATGGAAGTTTATTTTCTTGTGTAAATTCTATTTTTAATTTAAATCAGTTAATATTTGATGATAATAAAATATTTTTCAAACTTCAATATTTTTTTTATAGTATATTTGTAGATCATCTTCTAAGTAAATACATTATCTTCTGTTTCATCAAATTTGGACTGCTTTTGCTCCGTTTAACTTAATTCCTGCATTTTAGCAGCATTTTCGGTACCGAATATCGACCTTTGATTGGATGATCATAACACTGATATCTATATACTCTTTTGATCGTCTCGCCGTGATGATCTCGTCGGTATATCCAATTCTATGTTTTGAAGTCCGGAACGTAGCGGAATCCATGAAAAACGATTTCACATCGGTACTGGTTTTTAAAGTCTTTTGGTTTCTTTGATCACTCATTTTACGCCGAGTTACACCAATAGCCATTAGACTTTATATCCCTAAATTTATAATCAAATCTTTACTATTCCAATGTTCAGTATTATTTACTGGTTGCCTTTTCAGTTCATTTATATATATTTCGTATTCAATCTCCACTATTCTACTATTCGTTAATTCAAAAAATTTCTCTGCCTTCTTCTCGCATGCCTGCTCACGTCCCTTATTTCCAACCTCACCCCTCTCTCATTTTCTTTCCTCCCACCGCCATCTGATTTCACAACCGAAGCCAAGATCGTCGTTCCACCTTATTTCCCACCGTTGCGTCCCCTCCTCACTATTTGCCATGACCTCCTGTTCCTCTCCAATTAAGTATATATATAATATTATTTCTATTATCAGGGTATGGTGTATATATATGTATGTATGTATGTATGTATGTATGTATTAAGTCTACATATATTTGCTTGGGTATATGTTGTGCCATAGTTGTTTATGGCAACATTTTTTTATGTATATTCTATACATCTTATGTATATAACAGGTTTATGCCATAGTTTATTTTTTTATACAGAAGTTCGTATAAATTATATTTGTATATGTTGACCGTATATATATATTTGCATATGAGTCGGTTTTAAAATATATAGATATTACATACATAATAGTTTGTAATATCTTATTGTAAGTATACATATATAGCAAGTTTTGTTAATATTTTAATTATATATATATATATATGTCTACTGTAGTGTAGTTATGTATATAGTTGTCTGTATATGATCTGTGGACATACTTATGTATATATGACATATATCATAGTTTTATTTTTACATAAATGCAAAAGTCAGTTTATATATGTACTAAATTGTAAGCTTATGTCTGCATATCCTTGTTATACATATCTAGATTTCATTTGTCCGTTTATATGTCAAGGTTCATGTTTTGCACACACACACACACACATATATATATATATATAATGTAATTTACATATGCTTGCATATACATTTAATCTGTAGTTATATATATTGTGTTTTGATTTTTGAAGTAAAGTATATATATATATGTATATAAAGGTGTATATGTTAGTACAGTATACTATATTATAAGCGTACCGTATATATGATATTTTTAAAGGACTATTTTACATGTTATACTGTTTACGTATAGTATAGTTGCATTATATAGGTTTATAGTTGAATATATATACCTGTTTGTACATATTAGTTTCTATGCATTTGTTTATATATAAGTATTTCCTTAGATTATAATATATTAGATTTGAATATAATAGTTCTGTTACAAGCTGCAGGTTTTATATGCTTTGACTTGTAAATTTTAAAAGTATATAACAGTTTGTTGTTTAAAGTATATATATAAGATAGATATTAGTCTGTTATGTTTTAATGTAAAGATTTATCATAGTTTATTTATATATATATAGGTTGCTGTACAGTTGCATGCATATAAGATATTAATTTTGGTGTATATATATGTTTGATTTTTTTTGTTTTAACATGAAACAATGGATTTTAAAATACATATATATTTAATTTAATATGTGTTTAAATTTAGAATATGATTTTTATATATAAATAGTTATATATAGCTGTATATATGAATTCACATATACCAATTATCTTTGTCGATCCCATTCTGATTTGTTCCATCAATTCCTATTATCAGCTTTGATCGTTGAATTCGTGTCGATTTTGCTTGGATTCGTAATTCAATTTCAGTGTCTGTATCACTGTGCATATCCATGTCATCTTCTGTATTCTCTAGCCTCGAAAGGTGAGCAATCACTCACGATTAACGTTCTTATATTTATTAAATTTGATTTCAATTGAACGGAAATTGAAATATGATGTTGTTAGTTATTTACATTGCTATATATATGTTATTATCTGTATCTGTTCACCTGTGACATCTGACACCATTATCTGTTATTTATATTGATGATATATGCATGTTATATTATTATCATATCTGTTATCACTCCGCGAGTTCCCTGTTAGTATAGAATTCCTTATGGGTCAAAATGATACATACCGAACGATCTGTAGAATATGATAAAATCGTTATGGGTTGAAATGATAAACCCAAGCGTTTTTCATTGAATTGAATTTGGGATTGCGGGTTGAAATGATATGCGCCCGTATATATTTAAATTGCAGATTGAAATAATAAATATCCATATCATTTGACCGTAGGATAGAAAACTATATACAGACACCATTGGTCAATATATATATTTTGAAATGATTTCCATGGTTTTGAAATGAATATTTTGGTTTTAATAAATATTGATTTTAGGATATGTATATATGTTATTTTTATAAATGTTTTAAATTTTGATTTTTAAAATTATATGTTTTGAAAATTTTAAAATTATAAGTTAGTTTTGGAATTATAAATTTTAAGATTTTACTTATAATTTTACTATTCTAAAATATATATAAAATAAGTTTAATAATAAGAATTGATTTATTAAAGCTGATTTAATAAAGTTGATTTAATTAATGTATAATATGTTCAAGTATTTATTTAAAATTTATATTTTCAAATATTGAATTTATAATGATTTTAATAAAAATCAGGTTGGAAAGAGAAATAGAAATTGGTTTGACATTGAATTTATTTAAAAATTATACTCAAATAAGTTTGATTTGAAATTTATTAAATTTGGGATTTTAAACATATGATATAATAACTCGATTTTATTAAAAGTGATTTAAAGGAATATCTTCAAATTTACATAAATTGAAATGGGAAATTTTGTTTATTTAAAATTGTAATTAAAGCTTGAATATTGAAATGCTTGAATATTTAAAGCTTTGAAATATATTGAAAATTGAAATGGTTTATTTTAGGAAAAAAGAAAAAAAAACTGTATTTGAAATCAATATAATTTGAAGTGGTTTATTGAGAAACTGAATTGAGTTGAAATTGATGAATTGAGATTGAATTAAATTTGAATTTTGAAATTCAAATTGATTTGAATCGATTTGTGAAATTTGAGGAAACTATTTTATTATATAAATAATTTTTAGAATTATATTTAAAACTGTTTATATATTTTAATATAAATTAATTTAATATAAACTATTTCAATATAAATCATTTTTAATATAAACTATTTTTAACATAAACTATTTTTATATACTAACTATTTTATTTTAAACTATTTTAACCTATAACTACTTTATATAAACTATTTTATTTTTATAAACTATTTTATTTTATACACTATTTTGATATCTAAACCGGTTAACTGGGAAGTGTTGTGGTTTTCCAAAGTATTATGATTTCTAAATTATGATTTCCAAAGTATTATGACTTCCAAGGTATTATGATTTCTAAATTATGATTTCTAAAGTATTATGACTTCCAAAGTATTATGATTTCTAAATTATGATTTCTAAATTATGATTTCTAAATTATGATTTCCAAAGTGTTATAATTTCCAAAGTATTATGATTTCTAATTATGATTTCCAAAGTGTTATGATTCCAAAGTGTTATGATTTCTAAGTTATGATTTCCAAAGTGTTATGGCTTTAGAAGCTTTATAATTTTGAAAGTGTTATAACTTTGAAGGGCTATGATTTTTGGAGACAGATATATTTGAAATGGAAATGATATCGTATTTGGTTTTGAAATGAAAATGATATCGTATTGATATGGTTTTGAAATGGCAATGATATTTTGGTTTTGAAGTATAAACTATTTTGAAATGACCGCGGGGTTATAATAACGTTTGATTGTTAAACAAACCGGGATCGGTTATTGTCATACTTTCCGCTAATGCCGAAAACCACTTTAACAGCCGTGTATGCGGTAGAGATTCCAGAATGAAGTAGGATGGTGGTGACAATCCTATATGAGGTATATATGTGGACCCGACTCCCATGAGTTGCCATAAGGTGGCTAAAACAGGAGCAATCGAAGGGCCATGTGAGGTAGCTCCTCCAATCGGACACACTTTTTCGTATGTCATTCTATTACTTTGTCGTTGATTTGTTGCGCACCTTTGGTTTAGGAGTGTGGCTCGAGGTGGGCGGTAGCTGCGGCTATGTGTTACCACCAGTCCGGAAGTGTAACTGGTATATCTACCTTGGTATTGCCTAGTTGTGCCGTGTCACCTACCCCGAGAGACCACTACGAGTTTGTTTTGTTTCGTACCTATGGAGTATCCTTTAGCAGCCTCCCGATTAGAAGTTATTACGGTACTATATAGACTATTGTATTGTAAAATGTGTTAAGGGGGATATGGGTAACCCCTTAACGCTATTTTAATATTTTATTTTACTATAGACATTATTATAATAGCGTATATTACTACATAGTAGATAGTTTAAAGGATCCTTAGAGGATGGTTATCCCAAACATCCTTTGAGTTACTTGTATTTCAGTTGTTATTTCACTTGAGTTGGATTTATTGATATAAGAAAATGAATCCTGACTCGAGTGTTTTGTGTTTTTCTTTACGCTCGGATCAGACTGAGTGATACAGCTTTTGAGACTCACCTTTGGAGTTGAAGCTTTGCTTGGAGATCCATCTATCTATTCAGCTTACAATTATTCAGTTGATTCCAGTGATGGATTCTGATCTTGTATTTGACTATTGTATTTGAGACTTCTATTGTATCTTATTTAACTTTGTTATATATAGTAGCTTCATGAAATACTATTCTTTTGTTTCCACTACTTATTGTTATATTACTCTGTGTTCGTGATTCTATGATTATTTTATTTATTGTATATGCTGAGTTTTGCCAAATATAAATTAGCAAACTGATATTTTGAGCAATTCAAATTCGACATGTGCGGATGCGAGTGGTTGAAAATATCGGGATGTTACACTAATCCTAAACATTATTCTTTATATACTAACTTTAAAAAGAAAGAAAATACTTTTGTGAAACCAGTTTTAAAAAGTATTATGCAACCAAAATCTATAAAAATTTAGGTTCCAAAGACAAACAATCATTTAATTAGAAATAAGTATATAAAGATTATTATAGATACAGTTCATAAAAAAAGTTTTTACTTATAAAGAGAATTCTAAACCCTCTTGGGTTAGGCTTTCGAATGTCTTACTTTTAGGATCCTAACAAAAAGTTGATATCAATGTCATTTCTATATTTTTTGCAAGTCCGATTAAGAAATGAGGAAAGTGGATGGTTGCTCAAAACATATGACAGGAAACAAAGACATGCTGGACTAACATTACGACGCCCCACCTCTATGCTCACAATAACAAAGGTTATTATAAGGAATAACGTTTGCTATTGCAAAGAATAAGGCTTGTTAGAAGCGACCATCCGTAAGTTATGCCTTAGACGAGTATTGATTACATCGATAGGAGTTGTGTAAATTGCTCCCAAAGATATAAATTCAATCTAAATCTAAAATGAAACTACAGTGGCTAAAGAAAAATCCGAAACAACTCATAATAACAACAACACTGATAGTATAATCACATCAGAATAGAAATATCAGATATATAGCGGAAGACAAGTCTGGAATACATGCTACAACAATCGATAGTTCACATGAACGAAATACACATCTACATGACATCAACATACATGAGACGAGAATCAATAACCCAAAAGTAACACCTCGAAGCTAGACAAACGATGAAGTGAAATCCCAAAAGATGAAGCGGCAATTGAATCAGAGATAGCGATTATCCTGAAATAACTCGGTCTACCCGAGTATTATTTAAAAGAAAATAATAAACGGATCAGTCTAATTTAAACTTCAGAAATAAGTGTATGATAAACAACACTTAAGAAAACAATCATAATCTCGAATGAGATCATACAACATAGGTAATCAACATAGATCAAGTAAAGAAATCTCAATTTAAACTCCATCAAAATCAATAACCTCGAATGAGACTATTCAACATAAATAATCACCATAGTTTAAATGAAGAAATCTTAATTTAAACTCCATCAAAATCAGCTTTTAAATTCACAATTGAATTCAAAACAGCAATATGCAAATTTACAATCTCGGATGAGACTATACACAAAATTATAATCTCGGGTGAGACTATACAGCATAGTAATCAGCATAGTTTAAAGGAAGAAATCCCATTAAACATCATGAAAATCAACTTTCAAATTCACAATTGAATTCAAAACAGCAATACGCAGAATCTAGAAATCAAAATAAGATAACTAGAAAATCAACATAAATGATGGATCGATCCCAGTAGATGGCGAGTTTTAGCTACGCCGCATGTGCATCTCATATCGCCGAAGCCTACCAAGTATTGTTATCATAATTTTGGCGCCCAACAAATTATCTGAAGGTCCAACATATGACCCGAAGGCCTAGTACTGGTATTTGACCTGAAGATCCATCATATGACCCGAAGGTCCAGCATAATGGCTCGAAAGCCAAATAAAATCATCAAAATAGAAAATATTTCAATTAACGAGTCCGGAATTAACCGAAATAGTAAAAGTGTGGTTCCATATTCCACACTTTTGCTAAATCGTTTAAATCTTTTCATCGTTTCCTTGAAAGTGCAAAATTGTGTATTTTATATAAATAACATTTTACGTTCTCAAACAGATAAGTCTGGAGTTAAGCAAATCAGTAAAAGTAAGGGTTCATAGTCCTCAATTTTTCTGAATCGTTTAAATCGCTTCCTCATACTTTTGAAAGCGCTAACTATAAAAATTTTGGAAACAATTTTATTTTCAAATGATTTTTAAAACACGTGATTAAAATAGCAACAACTATACCAATTTCGACGAGAAAATTGCACTTCACAAAACACCGTAAAAACGGATATCAAATCAGCGTTGCGGAATAAATGCTTAAAAATTCACTTTAAAATTGACGGTTACTGAAGTCAAAACAACATTAAATTTTTATTCGTCAAAAATGTCATCAAAACAACATGCTTCAAAAAAAATTAACACCGGAGTAAAAATCCGTTATAAAAATAACGGCAACAATTTACGTTTTAAACCCAAACAACGGTTCAACGTAAATTAACATTGGTCTACAATGCGATATGTGCATTAAAATACGACACTTCCTGGCGCTATATTTCAACTTGCATGTAAATGAAGTAAATAAAAATGAATTTGTGCTACCCATATTGACAAGAAAAATTTAGATGGTAACAACAATATATATACGCAAGGTCACTGCAGTGGGAAGAAAATGACCTGTATGTGAGTTGTTTCATGCTTTACATGTACAAGTGATGGCCCTGGCTACACGTGTATAATGCACTTAGATAAATTTTTCCCAAAATGTGTAACATGTCAACAATACTTTTGCACGCAAATGAAAAGAGTGATGCACGTTCAAAAATAGGTGCATGCAACAATGCATTAGAGAAATGACCTGGTTAATATAATATGCATGTGCGCACAGAGTATGAAATATTCTGGCAACAAGTCTACACGCACGGAGATGATCAGGAAAAGTTTCCACGTATTGATTCATGCAAAGTTTACACGCATGTTTAAATATTAACAGCCTGGACAACTATACACACGAACACATACAAACAGGGATAAAGTGACAGGCAGTACTCAAAAATGAATTTCAGTTACAAATCAGGCACGAACATCTCAAGTCTTAACTATCACCGAGTATCTCTGATTCAACCGAGTAAAACCATCAATTCAAGCATCAGCGGCCAAAGAAAATGAGGGTAACAAAACTTCAACCTATGTGGTGAAATTGACCAAGTAAGGCCAAAATAAGAAAACCATATAAAGTTAAAATATATTTGAATATAAATCAAAATTTTCGAATATATTTATGTCAAAGAATTGAACAAGTTAGAAATGATTACACCATCGATCAGAAAACCGAACGGCCAAGAAAAATTCTGAAATTGGAATCTTGATTAAAATAAGCTAATGTATACGGTCTCTGGATGAAATTATTAATTAAAGCTTGGACATGCTTGTGCACACAAGATGTAGAAAAATATAAAGAATATGGACTTGTAAATTTGGCATGTACACCAAAACCATACACGCACACTATACTTTCCAATGCCTGACACCTGAATTATGAGAATTCACTAATTATTTCATGCACAATATAAAGTGGACAAAGTTTTAAGGTGACCAGATAGTACAACAACTGTACACGAAAAATAAGAATTGACAAAAATGACTGGACTTTTGCAAAACTTGTTTATACATACAAGCCTGAAGAAAAATGGCCAGCGTATGCTTGAACAAAATTCGGGTAACAACGTTTCACGCAATAAAATGTTTCTAAACATTGTAATCAACTAAAAACAACGCGTCAAAACATTCAACCTATTTTTCACGAAAAATTTGAAGAAATTAATGAATTAGAAATGTGAGTTTTAAACTCACCTAAGATTTGGTTCCAAATCAGTTAACAACCGAGATCCAATGAAAAGCAAGAATTTTTTACTGCCATAACGAGTTAGCCGAGCTTCTGAAAAAATGAGCAAGAGTTTGTGGCGAAGGCTATTGGGAAGATGGAGCAAAATAATGTTTACTCTTCTTTTCACAATTGTGTACAAGTCAAAAAAATGAGAAGGGTGTTGGCAATGCTTTGTACAATTGCATTTATGGTAGACGTGTACAAGAGGGGAGAAAAGGACACTGCTGCATATAAAATGATGGTGAAAAGTGTTCACAAATTTGCTTTTCAAACTTATGTGACAGCATAGAAAAATTTTGTTCACACTGCTTTGATATGGACTTTATTTTCTTCTGTGCACGTGAAGTTCAAAATGCACTTTATTTATTATAAGCTACTACTAAAATGACTACTGACTTTACACCATAATTTGCACTTTTTTTTCAAAACTCAATTTAAAATTTCTGTTTTAAATATTTTTTTCGTCAGTAATCCAAAAATCACGGTTGTTACAGACTCACCCCTTATAAAAATTACGTCCCCTCAATTTTCATACTAGAAGTTGCCAATACACAAATGGTTCATCTCAACAAAGATTAAAATAGAAAAGATGAATAAGAATGCTCGCCCCCACCCGAAGAGGAGAGAAAAACCGGATAAGAACGCTCGATGAATTCTCTGGTTTCCTAAGTGCAATCTTTGGGGTTTGCGGACCATTGAATTTTCACAAGCGGGGCTTCTTTACTCCGACGGCATTTAACCTCCGAAGCTAGCATACGAAAAGGAATTTTTCACAATAGACAAGTCGGGCGAGATCTCAAGATCTTGGAGCATACGAGGATCAATAATAGAATCCGAATCTCGAAGGCATCGATGAAGCTGGGATACATGAAATATGTCATGAATTCCCGAAAACTGGATAGGTAGCGATACACGATAAGCAACAGGGGCAATGGTTTCGCAATAGGAAACGGTCCAATATAACGAGGAGGCAATTTCCTGGAGCTACTGAAACGCACCACACCCTTCATCAAAAAAACACAAATGAATACGCGATCGCTAACTGAAAATTCCAAAGGCTTCTTACGGTGATCGACATAAGATTTCTGCCTATTTTGAGCCTCTGTCATTCTCTATCTAATAATATCGATCCTCTTAGAGTAATCACGAATAAAATCGGGGTAGAGAACTAACTTTTCCCCCGATTTCAACCAACAAGATGGTGATCGACACGGTCTTCCATAAAGAGCTTCGAAAGGAGCCGTATCGATACTGGATTGGAAACTGTTGTCACAACCAAATTCAACAAGAGACAAATGGTCTTCCCAACTATCTCCAAACACAAGAAGCAGTCTGATTGGACTTGATAAGAATAAAATGGGCTGATTTGGTCAGTCGGTCAACAATCACCCAAACACTAGTACGGCCCGACCTCAAACGAGGTAGACCATCATTGAAGTCCAAAGAAATTTGATCCCATTTCCATAATGGAATCTCAATAGGTTGCAAAAGACCACTAGGACGATGGTGTTCTGCTTTAATAAGTTGACAAGTCAAGCAACGACTTACATAACTTGTAACATCACGCTTCATACCCTCCCAAAAGTATAAGCGTTTCATAACAATATACATCATACTACTACCCGGATGGATAGCCTACTTAGAGCGATGACAGTCCTCAAGAATTTAAGATTAGAAACACTAGGTACGATCAACCTTCCCTTCTTCTGAATACAACTATGAACGACAATATCGAAATCCTTTAGATGATCACTTCGGGATTCCGATTTACAACTCTGAATAAAATAAGAGAGATTTGGATCTTGTTTCTAGGCATCGGCAACACGATCCAACAAACTAGGACGAGCTTCCATGCTAAATAAAAGCACGGGAGAATCAGAAACTGAAAGACCGTCGCTAATATCACAATGAGATAAAGCTTCCAATATATTCCACTCTGCTAGCATCATGGAAACAACAACTTGCTGCCTGCGACTAAGCGCATCAGCAACTCCATTACCCTTACTAAGGGTAAACTGAATACCGAAATCATATGAAGAAATTCGAGCCAACGCTGTTGTCTCAAATTATGTTCTTACTGAGTGAATAGATACTTTAGAGATTTGTGATCAGTGAAGAGAACAAAACACTCGCCTAATAAATAATGTCGCCAAATCTTTAGAGTAAAGACTATAGCGGCTAACTCCAAATCATGGGTAGTATAACGAATCTCGTTAGGCTTTAGTTGTCTAGAAGCATAGGCAACTACTCTATTCTTTTTGCATGAGAACAACACCGAAACCAATACGGCTAGTACTGGTATAAATAATGAAGTCTTGGTTCCCTTCGGAAACCACAAGGATAAGAGTATCGAAAAAAAGCTCTTTCAAGTAATCTTCTTTCCAGAAAAACTAAAATTACTTCAAAAATTACAATTATCTTTATGAAATCATTTTCTATAAAAATTTACTTTTTATAGGTTAATTTATTGTGTCAAATTGTCTCATCAAAACGTTTAGGAGATTCCTATCGATAACGTTGATCAAGCGCATCGACCAGAATTCTTAAAGCACTCAATGGGCAATACAATCACAAAATCATCTTCTATATGATAAACACAATTCTAATTATACATGTAAGTAAATCTAATGAAAAAGATTTACAAAATTTTAAATTATTGTTTTCATCCAAAATCAATAAATACACAAATGGAGTCATCGAGATATTTGTAGAGCACTCGATTAATAAAATGGATGAAATAAGCTGGGCGAACTGAACGACATAATAAGTCATTCATAAGAATCATAACGAGTGCGGAATGCGGCTTCCGCAACTCGTAGCCAAATGAAAACCGGTGGTAAGGTCGAATTGGGAGAAGAGCTAGAACGAATAAATCGCTTGGCTTCCAATACAGATAATTGTTACTCGAGTTCCTTATTTTCCTTAGCAGACATCCTCGTGGAAGGACGACTGACAGGATGAGCACCAGAGATAAGATCAATACGGAACTCAATTGCCCTATTCGATGGCAAACTCGACTAGGCTCGAAGACATCAGAAAAATCACAAACAACCGGAATGTTATCAAAGACACCCTCCGATTTGAAGGAAGAATATAGGAGCATTCGAAGGATGGTCCATACTTCGAATTATAATAGATAGCTGCTCGATGGCATCGGGATGTATGAGGTATAAAGTTCTTTCGGGACAAAGGATTGGACTTCATAACGGACGAACCAATCTGTAATGACCCAGAGTTTTAGGCAATATCAATTTAATAATCTGTAATAATAATTAAATTGAATTGATAATTTTTCTTTATAATTTTAATTAAATTGGTAAATTTATTCTTTTTAAGGTTAATAAATATTTTTTATCTGGCAATATTGATAAGAATTGTTTTTCAAAGCCAATAAAATTTTATTCTATTTATATTATATATATTTTTGATATATATCGTGAATAGAAATATCTTTTGTTTTAAATAAAAATAAATTTTCAAATTGTAATATGTATGTAAGCTTATATTATAATTTGATATTGTTTTGAAATTTAATTTAATCTTTTTATAATTTATATTTGTATGAATTGTGATTTAAAGCTTTGTCTTAAATTTCAATATTTTTTTCAATAGTTTAATCCAATTTGTTTTCAAATATAAGATAATTGTTTGTTTTTAAATAAGAGAGTTTAAAAAGGGATTTAGACAAAGTTTTGTTTTGTTTTCTTTTTAAAAAAAATGCTTAATAACTAGTTACATAATAATTTTCTTTAAAAGATTTAACTTGTATATTCATACATAAGTATTCATTTATAAAGTAACTTAAATAATTAAGCTTATATTACATTTTTAAGTTAAATAAAAATTTGATTAAAACACTTAAAACATGTGTAAATATGTTAATCCTCTCATAAACACATGTAAAGCATTTAAGCATAAGGGATGACATTTGTCTAAGTTTTATAACAAGTGGCATATGTTCATTTTTAATTTTTAATAAATATTTTTTTAGAAGAAAACTAGCTTTCATACAACTTTCATACAACTTTCATTTTCTTTGTTCACTTTCCTTAACTCAAACCGGTAATTTTTTTTCAAATCTGCAAAATCAAAATCCAAAAGCAAAGTATAATCTGGAAACTTATATCTGCAAACTTCAAACTGCAAGTCAACATTTGTATCAACCTGTAATGCAAATGGATGAGCTACTCAGATCAATTTTAACATTAGTTTAGCAGTTTAAAATCAACAATTAAAGTTGCAAATGAAACCTGCATTTCAAAAAGGGGAGTCAACTGCAGTTCAACTTTTAAATCATCATCAATTGAAGGCATGCATGGATTCAAAATTTCATCAGCAAATCAAAGCATTCTTTTCTAATTTAAATATTCAAGCCTGGAAATAAAATTTGCTCTGCAACTTTATAAAGGTGAGTAAATTTTGTTTTAAAAACAGTTTTATCACAGCGAAATTGAATTTATTGTTGCATGTGTTGGATTTGGTTTTGTTAATGGATATTTGTACTGTTATATGAGCATGTTGTTGATAGGAAATGCTTGAGAATAGGAAACAGTTATTGATCATCTCTGTTCTTTACAGAAAACTGTTTTCTTAAGGAAATTCCAAAAGAAAAATTAAAAATCTTTTAATCCAAACTATATTAGATCATGATATATGAAGAAAAGTTGTTTGTCATCGTTTTTTGTTAATTTTAAAAATAGTTTCATAATTTTAAAAGAAATAAATAATTATAAAATAGGAAGTTTACAGTAAAATTAGATTTTGGTTAAAAATCAACTTGCTTAATTTCAAGTTTGAATTATAGGGATGGATTCGTGATTGAAAATCACGAATTTCGACGTGCAATTCAGAATTTTTAGGTTGTTATTCAATTGGGAATTAGGTGATGGAGGTTTTCAGCAATTTGGTGAATTGCCGATTATCCAAGCTATAATTTGGTCTGAAATCTTGGTTGAAGCTGGTGTATGGGTTGTAGATTATATGAAAAATACAAGAGCATTTTTCTAACAGCCGTGTTGATTGAATTTGATTATACTAGGGTTTAAGCTTGTAGTTTAGTTTGGCTTGAATGTTGTGGCATTTCGTCGTGGATGATGGATCGAGTTCGACCGCGTTAGGTAGTAGCTGCTAGGGGTCGAGATGGAACTGTGGTGAGGTCGGCGATGGTCAACGGCGTGGAAGTGCTCGTTGGCGATGTGAGTATGTGGTTCGTTGCTTCTGTAGTTTTTTTCGTGGGTTGCTCGAATTTCGGTTCGATTGGTATTTCGTGATTCTGGGTTTAGTTTTGAGTTTGTACGCGATCGTGTGATCGGCCTTGATGGTCGCGACGACCTTTGGCCAGAGGGTGATGGACACGTGCACACGTGTTTATGTGCTCACTGGAGTTTTGTTTTGGGGAAGACAGGTTTGTCCTAAGGTTTTGCTCGCGTCTTCATCGTGCTTGACTCGAAGTGGGATGGAAGCTGGTTTGTCTCGGGGGGGGGGGGGGGTAGCACGGGGTATTTGGGTGTTGTCTCGGGTTTTAGTACGTTTGCTTTTGGTTAATACTATAATGTTTAGGTTTGCAAATTTAAACCTGTTAATGAAATAAAGTTGCTAAGTAACTTGTAGTTGGAACAAATGAAACCGAGCTTGAGTTTTATAATAGAAGACAGGTTAAAACTTGTTGTTTTGAATTAAATTGTAAATAAAACTTCAAAAAGTAATGATTGAATTTATTTTTAGTTTTAATAAAATTGTTTAAAATGATTTCTTTTTGAAGTAATTAACTTCATTTAATTGTGAATGTTAATTTTAAAAGGAATTGTTTGAATTTAAATATTAATCAAAATTTTAAGTAAATTGTTAAGTAAGTTTTCAAATTATTTTAAAAATTTATAGGTTTAAAATTAGATGTTTAAAGTGTTTTAAATTTTAAATTTGATTTCTAAGTGCTTTATTTTCAAATAAAGTTTAAGTTATAATTTTGTAAACCAAATTGAATAGTTTATTGTCAAGTTGTTAAAATTTGATTTAAATTCAAATAATTAATTTATGTAAATAAATATGGTTAATTTATTTTGATATGAACTTAAGAATACTTAACTACATGATTTGTTAATAAGTAAAAGATTAATTTAGATTAAGATTTTCTTAAGTAATTAAGGATTTTGAAAATATAAGAAGTAAGTTAATTAATTTTAAATAATTAGTTAATTGTTTATTTAATTTTTAATAATCACTTAATTGTGAATTAATTAAGCGTAATTACTTAATGAAGTAATTATTGGTTAATTATTAGATGTAATTAAGAATGGTAATTACTTATGGAAGTAATTTGAGGAAATTACTCATGGGAGTAATTAGTTGAAGTGATTTAAGGATAATCACTTGATGTTATTCAATCAAATGATTGATTAATATAATTGTTTTGAAGTTAATTAATTATGGAGTAATTAATGAATTAATAATTATTTAATGATGGGATTAATTACTTGTTAAGTAATTAATTAAGGAAGTAATCAAGATTTATTAATAGAAGTAATTAGAAGATAATTGCTTAGGTAAGTAATTAAGAGTTAATTACTTAATTATTTTAGTTAATTCTAATGTGACTAATTAATTAATGTATGTGATAAATTTAAGATTAATTACTAAGTGTAATTAGTTAAAATTGTAATTAATTAATAAAATAATTAATTAAGGATTATTTATTAATTTAATTGATTAATAATTACTTAATGAAGTAATTAAAGATTAATTAATTAGATTAATTAATCAACGGGATTAATATAATTAATTAAGATGTTAATTAATTTAGATAAGTAATTACAAATTGTTAATTACTGTTTATGATTAATGGGATAATTAATTACAAGTTAATTATTCAATTAATTTAAGAATTTTTAATTAATAAGGATCATTATGTTATTAATCAAGATTCGTTAAATAAAGTAATTAATTAAAGTGTGATTAATTAATTGTAATTAATTAAGGTTTAATGCAATTAATTATAATTGATTAATTAATGGAAGCAAATGAAGGATCATTAATTATTGTAATTAATGATCATAATTAAAGGTTAATTACTGAATATGGTTAAAGACAATTACTTGAATGTAATTAAAAGATAATTAATCAAGGAAGATTAATTAAAGAAGATCATTAAGAGATGATTAATTTATTTATTTGGAATTTATAAATGAAGAAGGATTATAATAATCTAATTGGTTAGGAATTAATCAATTCTGGCTTTGAATGATTGATTAATATTGGTTGATCGATTGACATTGGATGACCAATATTGGATGATTGATATTGGGTGATTGATATTGGTTGATACTGGATGATTTGGATATCTATGATATGTGAGATGCTGCTTTGTAAGATGAATGATTGTTATGAATTATCTATTGTGATAATGTGATTCATCTATCTGTTTATATCATCCTGGACATAAGTTTAATTGTAGAAAACCCTTAAAACAACTTGGACATTAAAATGGCGTTTGGTTTCGGTGAGACCGAGATCGGGTTTCCATATTTGGAATCCGAAAACCACATCGATTCCAATTAAACGTTAGGTCGTGAATCCAAGTGGAGTGCAAGTGAAGACTCGAGGTGTAAGAACTATTCGGCTGTATAACTCTATGGGTGATCCGTAATGAGTTTGACAGGATAGTACTTATAGGTTCGAGATGGTGATTTAGAGTGCAAGGGCTATGGTCGTTGACTCTGAGGGTGATTCCAAAATGAGTGCAACAAGATAGTGCCTTCGGTTTCGTTCGAACCCGTAATGAACTTGTATGGATTGAATGCTTTCAGGACATCGTCAGGTGGACGATGATCATTCTAAGATAGATGTATTCTATAAAGGTAATCGCAGCCTCAAGCTTCATCAACCAGGAATGGCTAAAACAGGGGAGGTGCAGCAAGGCTTCGTGGGTCGCCCCCATTGGAGAGCGAGATTTACCCCTGTCTAGAGGTCCCTTTCTATTTCGGCTTAGTGTGTGGTTGGTTGCGCCAACTATGGGGTGGTCTTGTTTGGGACTATCAAGTAAGGGATGGTTCCGGCCTTGTGTTGTAGGGGAGTGGGCGTACTCCTCGGTACGTTGATCTAGGCCATGTACTGTGACGGGCGGTACCCCAGTAGCCCTGCCATTGATGGAAACTCATTCTTCCTATGAGACCCTACGGTTTTGTTTGTATTACCCACTTTTGTGGCTAGTAGCTGGAATTTAATAGATGTAACAATTTCGGCTATTTCTTATTTACTTGAAAACCCTAGACACTATTATAATATCACCGGATTTCCTATCAAATGTTTTGGTTAGCGTTAGGCAAAAACTTTTCCATGTTTATGTGTGGGAAGTCTTACGTGATACCTTTTCTTTTCAAAGCTTTATCTAAAGTTAAGCAATTTTAACTCGTTTACTCACACCAGACCCCTGTCTGACCCGAGTGTTTATTTTCTGTTTTATTAAACTCTTGGGTACTCATATTATGTATGAGTAGTCAAGTGATTCAGTTTGCTTGACGAATCCTGAAGGAGATATGGAGCAGGTGGCTTCTACGTGTAGATATATATTTATGGTTCCGCTGTGTTTGTTTGGTATCTGTATATGTTGTATTTGAGTTGTATAGTTAGACAGATGTTTATAACTGTCTAATATGTGTTGTATAAGTTGTGTACTCTGATGTAATATGATACTATGTAATATTTTATGTGATATATTATATTTCATTCGTTCCGTTGTGAGTTCTCTGATGTTGTTCTGTTTCTTCTTTCTCTTTCTTTTCTTCTTCTATCCCTTTCTTTCTTCATTAGTGATGCGTTTTTCTGGAGATAGGAAGTCGGGTCGTCTCACTTGGTATCAGAGATTAGGCTGAGAGAATACCTAGGCTCTGGAGTGGTGTCTTTCTTGAGAGAGCGTACTTGTAATTATTATATATAACTATATATATATATATATATATATATATCTACCTGATCTGTTGGGTTTTCTGTTCGGATTTTCCAACATAAGTTTTAGAGGTAGATGGAGTAGTGGTGTGTGTGTAACACGACTACCACATATGGAAGAGGTCCATATGTTTGAGGTTGGAAGTATTTGTCGAGACTGTAGACCTAATACCGTCTCGAGTGAGATTTGTATTTTGGAGTAAGGATTTCTATGATATCCGAAGGAAATATTTTAAAGATACAGAGTTTATCTTTGAAGTGTAAGTTTGGATTTCGCTTGGGTGAGCGAATTTTTCTTTAGTTTGGATCTGTCGGAAGTGCAGAAGTAAGTGATGATAACTTGATAACTGCGCGATGAGATGTAGTATCCATGGATATTTTCCGAGATGTTATCTCTTGAAGCAGTTTTAGAAGTAGTTGAGGAGCAGTCTTTTTCTGCCGCAGGGAAGATTCATCTGTATAGATGTTGTCTGGATCTTTAGCATGGAGGTTAGATGTTTTGGAATATGATACTAAGGTCTATAAGTTGTTTCGCTTCGGCATGGTCTCATTTGTCGTTTCTTAAGGAGAGCAAGATGTTGATGCTTGGTCTGGAGCCTGAGTTTCTTTTAGGATGTCTGCCATCTCGAAGGTCTTTTGTGTGGTTTGTAGATAGTTTTGGTTTTCGAGAAGCCTTTGGATTAGAAGTCTTTGGTTAGCTGTGGTAGCAGTGCAATTCGAAGTGTTCGGTGTGCCGACGAGAAGGTATTTTAGCTCTGCAGTATCATCGAGGTAGAGTTTGGAAGCAGCAGTGTGTCGTTTCTCCGATGGTTCAAGAATCTTGGTGGTTCTTCTATCAGCAGTCCGGGCAGTTGGTGAAAGTTTTCTTGAAGAGTTAACCTTGTTTGGAAAAGCTTAAGGCTGTTCTAATTGGTAAAGAGAGGACAGTTTCTTTGGAATCCGAATTAGGTTGGATCGCAAAAGTGACTTGCGATTAGTTTGGGGACTTTTTTTCTTGAGTAATCTTTTGTTTGAGGTTGAGGGTTCTCATGTGGAAGTAAGAGCTACTGAAGTAATCAGAAGTTCATCTGCATCTGGAGTTGAGTTCCATTTTGTTTTAGTTTCAGAAGTGATTTTGGTAGTCAGCCTAGTAGTAGAGTTGGTGTAGCAGGTCAGAATTTTTGGATTTGGATTTGGTCAGATCTAGTTTTTTAGTTGGATTATGTTATAAGGTTGTGTGACCAGTCAGATGTGTCATTCAGATTTTATGGATTTTATGAACAAAGTTTCCCAGATATATTGAATAAGTTTGTATTCGTGTTCATCAACAGTATTCTCATCTATTTCAGAATCAGAGTTGTGCAACGGAAGCGAGGTAGTAGTTGTGCAAGGGAGAAAGTAAGTTATGTATGCTATTGCTTTGGAGTAGGGCTTGTGTTTTGGATTTCAACGGATTATGGAAGACTTTTTTGTATGATAGGATCCAGAAACTGGTTTGTTTTGGTCTAGTTGTATCTTTGAAGCATCAGCATAGGTTGAGCTGATCAGGAAGAAGATTGGCAGCCCAGGTATGTTTGTTGAGTTATACAGATATGAGATAAGGAGTTTGGAATTCGAAGTTGGAGACTTCATTGTTGTTAAGATTTCTCTGGTTAAGAGAACAGTAATTGGATAAGATTGAATTGCCAGTTTGGATAACTGGAATTCATTGTATTTCACGTATCTATGAGGGAATACGTGTATGATTCATTGTTGGTTGTTGAATCTACAGCTCAGTTGGATTTGGAAGTTGAGCTAGACTTGGGTACAGTCTGCTGTTCTGTTTAGATTGATGGATCTAGGGATGAGTTGAGCCCTGGATTTTGGTGGTGTTGTTTGTTTAGCTTCTGTAGAGCGAGTCTCCCGGTGATTTATACTTGGGAAACTCGAGATAGTGTTAGAAGATTTATTCTGATTTGTGTCAGGATAATTAGTTAGGTTGATTTGTTTGATTGATTGTTATGGTTGTTAGTAACTGGATGTTAGGTATGCTTTGCTGTTTAAAATTAAAATCTTTGTTGGGTTATTAAATTACCTTTGCTTTTAAATTCCGAGGACGAAATTCTTTTAAGGGGGGAGGATTGTAACGACCCGGAGTTTTAGGCAATATCAATTTAATAATCTGTAAAAATAATTAAATTGGATTGATAATTTTTCTTTATAATTTTAATTTAAATTGGTAAATTTATTCTTTTTAAGGTTAATAAATATTTTTTATTTGGCAATATTGATAAGAATTGTTTTTCAAAGCTAATAAAATTTTATTCTATTTATAATATATATATATATATTTGATATATATTGTGAATAGACATATCTCTTGTTTTAAATAAAAATAAATTTTCAAATTGTAATATATATGTAAGCATATATTATAATTTGATATTGTTTTGAAATTTAATTTAATCTATTTATAATTTATATTTGTATGAATAGTGATTTAAAGCTTTGTTTTAAATTTCAATATTTTTTTCAAAAGATAATTTAGTTTAATTCAATTTGTTTTCAAATATAAGATAATTATTTTTTTAAATAAGAGAGTTTAAAAAGGGATTTAAACAAAGTTTTGTTTTGTTTTCTTTTTTAAAAAAAAATGTAATTTAAAATGGTTATAGATGTATATTTATATTATAACTAGTTTCATAATAGTTTTCTTTAAAAGATTTAACTTGTATATTCATACATAAGTATTCATTTATAAAGTAACTTAAATAATTAAGCTTATATTACATTTTTAAATTAAATAAAAATTTGATTAAAAACACTTAAAACATGTGTAAATATGTTAATCCTCTCATAAACACATGTAAAGCATTTAAGCATAAGGGATGACATTTGTCCAAGTTTTATAACAAGTGGCATATGTTCAATTTTAATTTTTAATAAATATTTTTTTTTAGAAGAAAACTAGCTTTCATAACACTTTCATTTTCTTTGTTCACTTTCCTTAACTCAAACCAGTATTTTTTTCTCAAATCTGCAAAATCAAAATCCAAAAGCAAAGTATAATCTGGAAACTTATATCTGCAAACTTCAAACTGCAAATCAACATTTGTATCAACCTGTAATGCAAATGGATGAGCTACTCAGATCAATTTTAACATTAGCTCAGCAGTTTAAAATCAACAATTAAAGCTACAAATGAAACCTGCATTTCAAAAAGGGGAGTCATCTGCAGTTCAACTTTTAAATCATCATCAATTGAAGGCATGCATGGATTCAAAATTTCATCAGCAAATCAAAGCATTCTTTTCTAATTTAAATATTCAAGCCTGGAAATAAAATTTGCTCTGCAACTTTATAAAGGTGAGTAAATTTTGTTTTAAAAACAGTTTTATCATAGTGAAATTGAATTTATTGTTGCATGTGTTGGATTTGGTTTTATTAATGGATATTTGTACTGTTATATGTGCATGTTGTTGATAGGAAATGCTTGAGAATAGGAAACAGTTATTGATCATCTCTATTCTTTACAGAAAACTGTTTTCTTAAGGAAATTCCAAAAGAAAAATTAAAAATCTTTTAATCGAAACTATATTAGATCTTGATATATGAAGAGAAGTTGTTTGTCATCGTTTGTTGTTAATTTTAAAAATAGTTTCATAATTTTAAAAGAAATAAATAATTATAAAATAGGAAGTTTACATTAAAATTAGATTTTGGTTAAAAATCAACTTGCTTAATTTCAAGTTTGAATTATAGGGATGGATTCGTGATTGAAAATCACGAATTTCGACATGCAATTCAGAATTTTTAGGTTGTTATTCAATTGGGAATTAGGTGATGGAGGTTTTCGGCAATTTGGTGAATTGCCGATTATCCAAGCTATAATTTGGTTTGAAATCTTGGTTGAAGCTGGTGTATGGGTTGTAGATTATATGAAAAATACAAGAGCATTTTTCTAACAGCCATGTTGATTGAATTTGATTATACTAGGTTTAAGCTTACATTTTAGTTCGGCTTGAATGTCGTGGCATTTCGTCGTGGATGATGGATCGAGTTCGACCGCGTTAGGGTAGTAGCTGCTAGGGATCGAGATAGAACTGTGGTGAGGTCGGCAATGGTCAACGGCGTGGAAGTGGTCGTTGGCGATGTGGGTTTGTAGTTCGTTGCTTCTGCAGTTTTTTTCGTGGGTTGTTCGAATTTTGATTCGATTGGTATTTCGTGATTCTGGGTTTAGTTTTGAGTTCTTACGCGATCGTATGATCGGCGTTGATGGTCGCGACGATCAAGTTTGGCCGGAGGCTGATGGACACATGCACGCGTGTTTATGTGTGCACTGGAGTTTTGTTTTGGGGAAGACAAGATTGTCCCGAGGTTTTGCTCGCGTCTTCATCGTGCTTGACTCGAAGTGGGATGGAAGCTGGTTTGTCTCGGGGGGTAGCACAAGGTATTTGGGTGTTGTCTCGGGTTTTAGGACGTTCGCTTTTGGTAATACTATAATGTTTAGGTTTGCAAATTTAAACCTGTTAATGAAATAAAGTTGCTAAGTATCTTGTAGTTGGAACAAATGAAACCGAGCTTGAGTTTTATAATAGAAGACAAGTTAAAACTTGTTTTGAATTAAATTCTAAATCAAACTTTAAAAAGTAATGATTGAATTTATTTTTAGTTTTAAAAAAATTGTTTAAAATGATTTCTTTTTGAAGTAATTAACTTCATTTAATTGTGAATGTTAATTTTAAAAGGAATTGTTTGAATTTAAATATTAATCAAAGTTTGAAGTAAATTGTTAAGTAAGTTTTCAAATTATTTTAAAAATTTATAGGTTTAAAATTAGATGTCTAAAGTGTTTTAAATTTTAAATTTGATTTCTAAGTGCTTTATTTTCAAATAAAGTTTAAGTTATAATTTTGTAAACCAAATTGAATAGTTTATTGTCAAGTTGTTAAAATTTGATTTAAATTCAAATAATTAATTTATGTAAATAAATATGGTTAATTTATTTTGATATGAACTTAAGAATACTTCACTACATGATTTATTAATAAGTAAAAGATTAATTTAGATTAAGGTTTTCTTAAGTAATTAAGGATTTTGAAAATATAAGAAGTAAGTTAATTAATTTTAAATAATTAGTTAATTGTTTATTTAATTTTTAATAATCACTTAATTATGAATTAATTAAGTGTAGTTACTTAATGAAGTAATTATTGGTTAATTATTAGATGTAATTAAGAATGGTAATTACTTATGGAAGTAATTTGAGGAAATTACTCATGGAAGTAATTAGTTGAAGTGATTTAAGGATAATCACTTGATGTTATTTAATCTAATGATTGATTAATATAATTGTTTTGAAGTTAATTAATTATGGAGTAATTAATTAATTAATGAATTAAGAACTTTTTAATGATGGGATTAATTATTTGTTAAGTAATTAATTAAGGAAGTAATCAAGATTTATTAATAGAAGTAATTAGAAGATAATTACTTAGCTAGGTAAGTAATTAAGAGTTAATTAATTCATTCGTTCCGCTGTGAGTTCTCTGATGTTGTTCTGTTTCTTCTTTCTCTTTATTTTCTTCTTCTATCCCTTTCTTTCTTCATTAACGATGCGTCTTCCTGGAGATAGGAAGTCGGGTCGTCTCACAATCCATACCCAAATCATAACAGAACCAAGATGATCCATAACCTGCAGATTCACATGAAAGGAGGAACCACAAAGAATAATGCCAACATCAACACCCAACAAACCAAGAGTAGCGGATCCATCAGTAGTATTCGCAATCCTCAAAAGGTCGCAAAGACTAACAACATCCAAAGGAATACACCAACAAGCTCCTTTGATACGAAGGAAGGCGATGCATCCATATCGAAAAGAACTCTAATAGAACGGCCACAAAATAAAATAAAACCTTCCAAAATAGAAGGAGTAAAACCTTTGAGATGAGAAGAAACGCCAAAAGCTTAAGCAACATTAAGCTTCCCGGATTTGAAACCCTTAAGAGCAGTAAGACCATCAGGAACTTAATGTCCTACTTTCAAATCTAAGATTGAAAAGGAATTTAACAAATGGAATACTATGGAAATATGAGATATATTCCTAGTCGTATTCCAAGATGTTAAAGAGGATAAAGATTTAAAAACACGAAGGAATAGATTCGAAAGGCACGGATAAAACCCTCGAATAGTTGTAACACATGTTCTGTTCTACTTCTATTCCATGTTTATTATAACTTGTTTTGAATCTCAGCTCTGATACCAAGCTGTGACGCCCCACCTCTATGCTCACAATAATAAAGGTTATTATAAGGAATAACGTCTGCTATTGCGAAGAATAAGGCTTGTTAGAAGCGACCATCCGTAAGTTATGCCTTAGACGAGTATTGATTACATCAATAGGAGTTGTGTAAATTGCCCCTAAAGATATAAATTCAATCCAAATCTAAAACGAAACTACAGTGGCTAAAGAAAAATCCAGAACAACTCATAATAACAACAACACTAATAGTATAATCACATCAGAACAGAAATATCAGATATATAGCGGAAGACAAGTCTGGAATACATGCTACAACAATCGATAGTTCACATGAACTAAATACACATCTACATGACATCAACATACATGAGACGAGAATCAATAACCCGAAAGTAACACCTCGAAGCTGGACAAACAATGAAGTGAAGTCCCAAAAGCTGAAGCGGTAATTGAATCAGAGATAGCAATTATCCTGAAATAACTCGGTCTGACTTGAGTATTATTTAAAAGAAAATAATTAACGGATCAGTCTAATTTAAACTTTAGAAATAAGTGTATGATAAACAACACTTAAGCAAATAATCATAATCTCGAATGAGATTATACAACATAGATAATCAACATAGATCAAGTACAGAAATCTCAATTTAAACTCCATCAAAATCAATAATCTCGAATGAGACTATTCAACATAAATAATCATCATGTTTAAATGAAGAAATCTTAATTCAAACTCCATCAAAATCAGCTTTTAAATTCACAATTGAATTCAAAACAGCAATACGCAAATTTATAATCTTGGATGAGACTATACACAAAATTATAGTCTCGGGTGAGACTATACATCATAGTAATCAGCATAGTTTAAAGGAAGAAATCCCATTAAACATCATGAAAATCAACTTTGAAATTCACAATTGACTTCAAAACAACAATACACAAAATCTAGAAATAAAAATAAGATAACTAGAAAATCAACATAAAGGATGGATCGATCCCAGCAGATGGCGAGTTTTAGCTACGCCGCACGTGCATCTCATATGGCCGAAGCCTACCAAGTACCGTCATCATAATTTTGGCGCCCAACAAATGACCCGAAGGTCCAACATATGACCGAAGGCCTAGTACTGGTATTTGACCCGAAGGTCCACCATATGACCCGAAGGTCTAGCATAATTGCTCGAAAGCCAAATAAAATCATCAAAATCATCAAAATAGTTAATATTTCAATTAACGAGTCCGGAATTAACCGAAATAGTAAAATTGTGGTTCCATACTCCACACTTTTGCTAAATCGTTTAAATCTCTTCATTGTTTCCTTGAAAGTGCAAAATCGTGTATTTTATATAAATAACATTTTATGTTCTCAAACGGATAAGTCCGGAATTAAGCGAATCAGTAAAAGTATGGGTTCATAGTCCTCAATTTTTCTGAATCGTTTAAATCGCTTCCTTATTCTTTTGAAAGCGCTAAATGTAAAAATTTTGGAAATAATTTTATTTTAAACAATTTTTAAAACACGTGATTAAAACAGCAACAACTATAGCAATTTCGACGAAGAAATTGCACTTCACAAAACACCGTAAAAACGGATATCAAATCAGCGTTGCGGAATAAATGCTTAAAAATTCACTTTAAAATTGACGGTTACTGAAGTCAAAAAAACATTACATTTTTATTCGTCAAAAATGTCATCAAAACAACACGCTTCAAAAAAAATTTAACACCAGAGTAAAAATCCGTTATAAAAATAACGACAACAATTTACGTTTTAAACCCAAACAACGGTTCAACGTAAATTAACATTGGTCTACAATGCGATATGTGCATTAAAATACGACACTTCCTGGCGCTATATTTCAACTTGCATGTAAATGAAGTAAATAAAAATGAATTTGTGCTACCCATATTGACAAGAAAAATTTAGATGGTAACAATAATATATATACGCAAGGTCACTGCAGTGGGAAGAAAATGACCTGTACGTGAGTTGTTTCATGCTTTACATGTACAAGTGATGGCCTTGGCTACACGTGTATAATGCACTTAGATAAATTTTTCCCAAAATGTGTAACATGTCAACAATACTTTTGCACGCAAATGAAAAGAGTGATGCACGTTCAAAAATAGGTGCATGCAACAATGCATTAGAGAAATGACCTGGTTAATATAATATGCATGTGCGCACAGAGTATGAAATATTCTGGCAACAAGTCTACACGCACGGAGATGATCTGGAAAAGTTTCCACGTATTGATTCATGCAAAGTTTACACGCATGTTTAAATATTAATGGCCTGGACAACTATACACACGAACACATACAAACAGGGATAAAGTGACAGGCAGTACTCAAAAATGAATTTCAGTTACAAATCAGGCACGAACATCTCAAGTCTTAACTATCACCGAGTATCTCTGATTCAACCGAGTAAAACCATCAATTCAAGCATCAGCGGCCAAAGAAAATGAGGGTAACAAAACTTCAACCTATGTGGTGAAATTGACCAAGTAAGGCCAAAATAAGAAAACCATATAAAGTTAAAATATATTTGAATATAAATCAAAATTTTCGAATATATTTATGTCAAAGAATTGAACAAGTTAGAAATGATTACACCATCGATTAGAAAACCGAATGGCCAGGAAAAATTCTGAAATTGGAATCTTGATTAAAATAAGCTAATGTATACGGTCTCTGGATGAAATTATTAATTAAAGCTTGGACATGCTTGTGCACACAAGATGTAGAAAAATATAAAGAGTCTGGACTTGTAAATTTAGCATGTACACCAAAAACCATAGACGCACACTGTAATTTCCAATGCCTGACACCTGAATTTTGAGAAATTCACTAATTATTTCATGCACAATATGAAGCGGACAAAGTTTTAAGGTGACCAGATAGTACAACTATTGTACAAGAAAAATAGGAATTGACAAAAATGACTGGACTTTTGCAAAACATGTTTATACATACAAGCCTGAAGAAAAAGGCCAGCGTATGCTTGAACAAAATCCGGGCAACAACGTTTCACGCAATAAAATGTTTCTAAACATTGTAATCAACTAAAAACAACGCGTCAAAACATTCGGCCTATTTTTCACGAAAAATTTGAAGAAATTAATGAATTAGAAATGTGAGTTTTAAACTCACCTTAGATTTGGTTCCAAATCGGTTAACAATTGAGATCTAACGGAAAGCAAGAATTTTTGACTGCCATAATGAATTAGCCGAGCTTCTGAAAAAATGAGCAAGATTTTGTGGCGAAGGCTATTGGGAAGATGGAGCAAAAGAATGTTTACTCTTCTTTTCACAGTTGTGTACAAGTCAAAAAAATGAGAAGGGTGTTGACAATGCTTTGTACAATTGCATTTATGGCAGACGTGTACAAGAGGGGAGAAAAGGACACTGCTGCATATAAAATTATGGTGAAAAGTGTTCACAAATTTTCTTTTCAAACTTATGTGACAGCATAGAAAAATTGTGTTCACACTGCTTTGATATGGTGTGACAACCCGGAATTTCTAACAATTTCAAATTGAATAGTTAATTGATTTTAAAATATTTAAAAGTTAATTTTATCTTGAATTCCAATATCAATACTTACTTGATAATTAAATCATTGAATTATATAGTTTGAATATTGAATTTAATAATTGAAATTGGGTAAATTGTTGAATCTGAAATTTCTAAGCCTGCTTAAATAATTTGAAGGCTTATAAAATTTATAATGATTATACTGAAGATAATAGAATGGTTGAAATTAAATTTAAAGGTGATTTGTTCAGTTTTGAAAATATATCGTTTAAATCGAATTTAAAAAATAGCCTTCCGATGCACAGTCTCGGAATTCGACGAAACTAGTTCTATTGGATCCGTAATAATTAGTTATTATCGTATTTCAATTTTCGTAGCAATCGGAGTTGTCGTTTGACCCTTGCAGCTCAAAACGCTTAGAACTATTTTAATCGATTTAATTTAAAATTGATCGTTTTCTTATGTAACTCACGCATACGATTAAATTGGCTTCCGAAACATGTTCCATTGTGTTCGGAATGCAGATAAAACCTTTTAAATGTCTGTCGGCATGTCTGATTCGGGGTTCGGGATTTCGCGTTATGCAACACGAGATATTTTCGATATTTAATTATTTAATATTCACGCGTACTCAAGAAGTTTCCCAACCCTATAACTTACCCCGTCCCCTCTCTAACCTTCAACAGAAATCGAATTCATTAAAAAAAATCAAAAATTAGAGAGAACGAAAATGGCCGAAGCCGATTTGATCAGGCTCCCCTCTTTCGAATCGAAACCCCTCTCCTTCTTCTAATTCAAACTCTAATCAAGGCCGACCTCATTCTATCGAAAAAATATATAAAGTAAAATCGATTCGAGTTGGAGGTGGGGGTCGGCGGTTGAAATTCGAGCTTGAGCACAGCATTCATGGGTCGCGATGAGGCGAGGTGGGAGCAGTTAGGGTTGGCGTTAGCGATGTGATGAGGTGAAGTGGCGACCGCGAGAAGGGAGTGCGCGAGGCTAGGTTGAAGGGCTTCAGCATCTCGACGTCGCTCAAAGTAGTGGAGTTTAGTTTTGCGAACTAGGGTTCGGCCATAGCCATCGCTGGTTAGGGCTTCGAATTGGGATCTAGTAGTTGCGATAAGGCGGACTGGGACTCGAAGGTGGAAGCATCGCATGCTTGGGGCGGTAGGGTTTGCGAATAGAGAATTTCATGGTGGGTTCGTCGTGGTCGTGGTGGCTAGGAATGGTCGTCAGAGGTAGCATTTTCTTTATGATTTTACTCTTATTTGTTTAACCAATATGTGTAGATCTGAACAAAAAAATTAATTAACAGTTATATCTTTAAAAAAAAATTCCTGATGATTAATTTATTAGTTAACCCATTTAATTATTATTGGTAAAAAGGAAAATTAGTTTAAAAATTTAGATTTATTTGGTTGAATTAAATCATAAGTTAAAATTTAAACTGTTAAACATTGGTTAATTGTTTGCTTAAATCGCATATTGATAAGTGGTATAAATATTTACACAAGGTCCAAAAATTGAAAGGAACAAATCGAGATCGGATTTGGATTGTAAAATCAAAGATGAGTAAACCTCATGTTTCTGGATTTCTATTTAAATTTAAATGGTTAAATTTATATATTTGGTTGAATGATTGAATTGATTTGATGTGCATTGTGAATTGATGATCTGGTGACTTTGGTTTTGGTTGGTTCTCGTGTTAATTATGGTTTGACCCGGAGTATTCGGGTTTTAAGTTTTTTTAAATTTTAAGTCATAAATAGGAAAATGTTTTCATTTTGAAGTTAATTAGGGCTTAATGATTTGTGATTCCTTAAATTAGTAGAATGAATAAAATGGATAATTAATTAATTCAATTAATTAATGATTTGGGATGATTAATTTAGTAATTAAGGGTTGAATTAATAAATGAAGGTTTAAGTTAATTTATTGAGTTTAATAAATTTAGAAATAATCAATGGATGGTCTGATAGGTAATTTCTTAATGTAATTAATAAAATATAATTACTTTGTGTAATTAATCAAGAGATTTATTAAGATAATTAATCAGGGTGTAATTAATTTATTTAATGAAGTAAATAAAAGGGTAGATAATTACAGGATGAGATAAATCAAGAACGATTAATATTTGCGGTTTAATTAATGATTAATTATTTAATGTAATTAATTTAGATTAGGATAAATTAAAATATAATTGGAAATCATTAATGACGCAGCGGATTATAACGGTTGACAACGAAATGAAGATTTCGTGTCAAACTAATCGAAGAAACGATTAGATGAAACAAGATAATCGATGGTTTGAGAAATACCGAATGCCCAAATTCGTTGATCTCGAAAGATACCGAATTCTAGCTATCTCCAACACGTTGATCGTGCACGATACTGTGTTAAAAGATCTACATTCTTCTACGTTGATCTCGCCCACGAGATTCCATGAATCGGCTTCAAATCCGTTGATTCGAGCGCACTCGAATACCGCAAATGGAGAAAGGAGCTCACACTCAACTTCCAATTTCAAAGTGGAACAAAGCACACAAACACAAAGTTTTATTCAAAATCAACCACCACTACAAATGACATAACCCCCATATTTATAGGCAGTTTACAACTCACACCAACTCAGCCGACCTATCATAGGTCGCTAACGACCTAACAACTCCTACCTAAAAATCACGGTTTACGACCACAATATTTGTACAGACCACATGACCTAACAAGACCGACCTACGACCTATAGTACAAACGACTTACCCAGTTACAACTCACACGACCTAATATGTACATACATATTACAACATCAACGATATAACGAGTTACAACACAACACATCCACACGTCATAACAATATGCGACTCAATGACCTACGACCTAAGAAGTAGATGTGGCCTAAGCAAACCAGCTTCAGGAACTCCTCACGCGACCTAAGCTTGAATGTCATAAGTGAGTAGGCGACCTAGCTTCCCGCAACTTAACTAGGTCGTAGCTCGTTGGTTGTACCTCGTTAGGTCGCTTGCGACATATATTAGATCGCTGGAAATCGTAGGTTTGAAAATCATGTTGCGCTTCATCACTAGGTCGTTCGCGACATTCGTTAGGTCGCTGGTCACCATAAGATTGCTAAACCTGATGCGCTGCATCAATTAATTTATATAATTATCGATGTAATTAAGGATTGATTAATTAAGATTAAATCAATTCAATAAATAATGACTTATCAGAAATTAATAAATATAAGTAATTAAGGATTAATGTAATTATTATAGTAAATTAATTTATGAAGTAATTAAGATTACTTATTGGTTTTGGTTAAGAAGAATTAATATCATGAAATTAAATAAGGATAATTACTTGAATGTAATTGAAAAATAATTAATCCAGGGGGATTAATTAAGATGAATAATGAAGGTTGACTAATTAACTGATTTGGAATTAATTAATGTTAAATAAAGGAATCTAAGTGGTTGAGGTTAGAAATTCAATTTGAATCGATTGAATTAATTTGGAAGTGATCAAATTTTCTTATGGATGATTGAATGGTATTGGATGCTTTGAATGAGTTGATATCTCAGGTATGAAATGTTGTGAATTTCATTTGGATAACTTTGGTTAGGATGACGAGACTCGAAGAGACCGGGGTCGGGTATGAGAAGATACCCGAAACCACTTCGAATTTTTATAGATTGATATATGAAATATATAGGCTGGAATGAAGAGTTTTAAAGGAATTCGACTATTTAAACCTAAACTCTGGTACGTATAAGATGGATGTGTGGAATAAATGATGTTTGTAATAATTGTGACTTTGTAAATTAATATAAGTTACCCCGGGTTTTATTTGAGTTGTATACTTTTGTATTCCATGTTAGATGGTTTACTCATGCTGGTTTCCAGCCTGACCCGGGTGTTACTTTGATGTAATGCTCGGGTCAGACCGAGTATTACAGATTTTCAGGTAAGGACGTTTAGGAGCTCAGGAATCGAGCTGGATGGCAGGAATGTATAGAGTATTTTCGCTATATTATATTTTTGTATATCTGAGGCATGATAATTGTGTATATTCAGTGTCTGTATAAATGTGTAACTCTGATGTATTAAAATGTAATCGACAAAATATTATTCTTTGTAAACTGATATTATTTATTATTATATTTTATCCACTGTGAATGTGAGATGTTTGGTGTTTCTGTTCTTCTTCTTCTTCTATCTTTTTCTTCTTTTTCACAACTATCTGGAATCTTCTGGTTCGAAAATTTCGGGTCGTTACATATGGACTTTATTTTCTTCTGTGCATATGAAGTTCAAAATGCACTTTATTTATTATAAGCTACTACTAAAATGACTACTGACTTTACACCATAATTTGCATTTTTTTTCAAAACTCAATTTAAATTTTTTATTTTAAATATTTGTTTCGTCACTAATCCAAAATTCACGGTTGTTACAAACATTATCTACTCAGATGGAGGATCTGTCACATTTGGAGATAACTCCAAATGATATATCATCAGCAAAGGCGATGTGAGCAATTGCAGTACATCTAACTTACCTCTTATTACAAATGTTTTATTAGTTAAAAACTTAAAACACAATTTACTTAGTATAAGTCAACTTTGCGGTAAAGGATTTAATATATCATTTTTAGAAAATAAATGCAATATTTTTGATCAAAATAAAAATCTTATTTTTAGAGGGATTAGAGAAAGAAATATATACGTGTTAAATATGAAAATTAAGCATAACACAAACATGCGTCTAATAGAAAAGAAAATGATCCTCGGTTATGGCAAAAGAGATTTTGTCACATAAACTTCAAAGCTATAAGCAAATTATCTAAAAATAATTTAGTAAAGGTTTACCAAAGATGAACCTTAAAGGTAAATAATATTTCTAATGCTTGTCAGTTACAAAAATTAACAAAATCATCCTTTAAATCAAAGAAAATTATTTGTACATTACAGCCACTTGAGTTATTAAATTTAGATCTATTTGGACCAACTCAAGTTCAATCTATAAATCATAATAGATATGTTTTTGTAATTGTAGATGATTTTTCAAGATATACTTGGACAATATTTATGAAAAATAAAAACGATACTTATGAAAAATTTAAAAACTTTATTAAAAGAATACAAAATATTAAAAATGTAAAAATTAAAAACATTAGAAGCGATCATGGAGGTGAATTCGATAATGATATTTTTGAAAATTATTGTAATGAGAAAGGAATTTTCACAATTTTTCATTTCCTAGAACTCCACAACAAAATGGAGTTGTAGAAAGGAAAAATAAAACACTTCAAGAATGCGCTAGAACCTTATTAAATGGAAGCACTCTACCTTAACATTTCTAGGCAGAAGCTGTAACTGCTTGTTATGTTTTAAATCGAGTCTCCATTAGACCATTAACAAAACACACTCCATATGAACTTTTTAATGGAAAAAAACCCAACATATCATATTTTCAAATTTTTAGTTCAAAATGTTGTCTATTAAATACAAAAGACCAATATGGTAAATTCGATTCAAAATCCGATAATGGAATATTCATAGGATACTCGAAACGAAGCAAGGCATATCGAATTTATAATAAAATAACTAAAGTAATCGAAGAAACACTTCACGCGTCTTCGATGAAAATTTCAAACTTAATAATAAAAATGAATATTAAAATATAATTTCAAAATCAATTATCACAGAAGATGATAACATTGAAAATATTGAAAATAGCACTAAAGTTGAAAACAACTTACCTAATAAAAATGTAATATGATCTCCACCTAGATTATTAAGAAATCACCCAATCGAAAGTATTATTAGAGAAATAAATTCTAATGTAAGAACAAGAAATCAGTTAAATCAAATGGGTCATGTAGTTTTCCTATCTTATATTGAACCTAAAAATGCTAAAGAAGCCTTAACCGTGACTATTGGATTATAGCCATGCAAGAAGAGCTAGACCAATTTGAACGAAACAAAGTTTGGGACTTAGTTCCTAGACCTACTAATCAAATAGTCATTGGTACTAAATGGGTTTACAAGAATAAAGCTAATTAGGAAGGAAATATCACTCGAAACAAAGCTAGATTAGTCAGTTAAGGCTACAATCAAGAAGAAAGAATAAACTACAAAAAGACATTTGCTCCTATCACCTCACTAGAAGCAATACATATTTTATTAGATTTTGCATGTCTTCATAACCTTAAGTTATATCAAATGGATGTAAAAAGTGCCTTTTTAAATGGTTTTATAAAAGAAAATTATATGTAGAACAACCACCCTCAGTTACACATGAAAAATTTCCAAACTATCTCTATAAATTAAAGAAATTTTATATGGTTTGAAACAAGCACCTCATGCTTGGTATGATCATCTTAAAAAATATCTTATAAATTCAAGATTTGAAATTGGTAAAGTAGATTAAACACTTTTTATTAAGCAAGATAAAAATGACATTTTAATAGTTCAAATTTATGTCGATAATATCATTTTTGGATCTACAAATGAGAAACTATGTAAATAATTTTCAAATATTATAAAAAGTGAATTCGAGATGTCACGTATGGGAGAATTCTCTTACTTTCTCGGATTACAAATTAAACAATTAAAAAATGGGATTTTTATTAATTAAGAAAAATATTGCAATAGTTTAATAAAATGTTTTGGTATGGAAAATACTTCTGCTAAACCAACTCTTATGAGTACTATTGTTCATCTTGATCGAGATAGATGGCAAAAGTATTGACCAAAAACATTACAGAAATATGATTGTTTCTCTATTATATTTAACTGCTGGTCGTTCAGATATTATGTTTAGTATTTGTTTATGCGTACGATTTCAAGCTAACCCCAAAGAATCACATTTATGAGCTGTGAAACAGATTTTGCGTTACATAAGCAAAACTAATGACTACGGACCTTTTTACCCGAAAGAATGTCCTTTTGAGTTGGTATCATATAGTGACGCTGACTTTGGAGGATGTCGAAAGGATCGAAAAAGTACAAGTGGTACATGTCACTTCATTAGACAGTCTTTAGTATCATGGTTTAGTAAGAAACAAAATTATGTTTCACTTCGACTGTGAAGTAGAATACATTTCTGTTGCTCTTGCATGTGCTCAAATAATCTACATGCAGTAAACATTTTAAGTTTTTGGTATAAATTTGACCAAATCAACAATTTATTGTGATAATACGAGCGCTATAAATTTATTTAAGAATCCGATAATCCATTCAAGAACGAAACATATTGACATTCAGCATCATTTTCTATGAGATAATATAGAAAAAGATTTGATTTCGCTAGATTTCGTCTCTTTTGAAAATCAATAGCTGATATTTTTACAAATTGAATGAAAATATTTTTCTAAAATTAAGGCATGAACTCGAAATTATGTCGTTACATGATTTATAATTTTACATAAAGTATAATATTTAAAAGTGTATTAAATAATGAAAGTTGAAAAAATGGAGCTGTGGCACTCAAACTCTGCAATCTTGGGAGATATTCATATGAATTTCCATTTTTCTATTTCATTTTTCACATTAGAACCTCTCCTCCTTTCTATTTTATGTACGGCTATATTCATAAATTTTATTCTTACCTTAGAATCATATTAACTATTTGTAGCATAGAGGTAAATTAAAGTCTACAAATTAATAATAACCAGGAAACTCTTATTAAGAAATAGCTAAATGAAATATACACAGACACACACACATACATGTGTGTGTATAAACATAAATAAAAAGGTTTTTTCTTATCCATATTAAACAAACAAACAACTACTTAAATTCTTATAAAATTGTTGTCTCAAGAAAATTCCGGCTACTAGTCAATTGTATATAGCATACCGACTTTGGATTCGTCTAACGAATTTACTCCAACTTATGGCCCTGTGAACATTACTCCATCTCCAAATCACTATACCGGATATACACCGAAGGGCAAAAGAACAAGAAGAAACTTAGAATTTGGATCACCTTCTACTAAGGAGAAAATTGATGACATTCATCGCTACCAGCGTGAAACGTTAAGTATACAATATGAGATGTATTACGAGCAAAACCACCATGGAAGACGTTTGAATTTTCTCATTATTAATTCTACCTATTCTTGCTATTTTAACCCTAAAGCATTCTATACATAAAAACTCAATTTCAATCACTTGCATCTACTATTGTGATCAAATAGTACTACATAATATACCACAAAGAAGAAGATTATAGGAAGTGTAACATCCCGAAAATTTTGGATATAAAATTTGTTAAATTGTTTGAACTTTTGAATTTAAAATTTTAGAATTTCAAAAGTAAATAAACTATTGTAGAAAAAAAAAATCAATATTGCAAAGTTATATGGAATTAAATAAATGGTGAATGAAATATGCAACAAAACAAGAAATTGTTTAAGCCTAGAAAAATAAAATATAAGTTATGGATTAAATATTAATAAGTTAAATCTTGAATAGAAATAAAATTTAAGAAAATGTATATTGTAATAAAATCACATAATTATTAAAAGTTAACAACTAAAACAAGTTCGCAAGAAAATATACAAACCAGTAAACTAAAATTTGTAAGCAAAAGAAATAAAATAAAATAAAACAAACTCTTACATTTAGCAAAATAAACAAGAAAGCATGCTGTGATATATAAGTACACATGATAGAAGCATCACAAAACATGCTTACATTAAATGCAAGCCTCTACAAAGAACATACTTGCATTTAATGCTTTTACTTCCAGCATGGGTTTATTCTGTACTTGTTTTAATAAGCCTCAGTACACAATCTGTTATATATACACATCAACCTACCTCTTTATTTCGTTCAACAAATTTCTACAAACCTGGAAAAGAAAAAGAAAAAAAAAACATCACTTTTATTCAAAAATTGATAAAGATTTGCTGAGAAGAGAAACCAGAAAAATTAAACTGCAGTCTTCCAAAACCAAAGTGCTTTCTGTTTCAAAACAAATAGGTGAGTAACATCAACTTTAAGGCTTTAAGTTAACTGTAAAGATGGTTCTTTGTTTCATGGCATAGTATATGTTTATCTTTGAATATAGTTGGTAAATATATATAGATATACAGGCTACTCTGTATATTGTTCTTCTCTGTTATGGGTTACAGGGTAGACTTGCATTCAAACTCCAGTAGTTTTCATCTAAATCATAGTAAAGCTTCAGTTTTAAAATCAAACAAGATAATGGAACTCAAATATGGGTTATTAAAAACAGTTTTAAACCCCAAGGCTGTAAGATATTATCACTTAAGTTGTTTACAGGAAATCAAAGGAAGATGTGATGAATTCAAGTATTATAAAAAGCTAATCCAAGTTAATAGCTTAAATTCTTATTACAAATCATGATTTTTACAACAGAAATGAAGATTTTTAGTTGGGTATATACAGAGCAGTTCGAGCATGAACACATATTGGTTTTCTTTGAATTTCTGGTTATAAATCAAATTATAAAAGCTAAAAATTTATTTGTAGCAAGCTTGAACATCATTGATTTTGAGAAAATTATCAGATAATTTTTTCAATGCATAAATTAAACGAACGAGGCCATTCTAGGGTTTTGGGGTAGGATTGGTTCGCTGTTATTCACGAGGGGTTTTCATCCTCAACGTGGCAATCTGGCCGATCGCACCGGAAGGAATAGGGGCGTGGCGATGTGTTGAAGGTGAGGTCGAAGATCCATGGTCACCGGAGGCTCGACGTAGTGGGGCGAGGCAGTTTTGTTCTGGTGAGTTCGTGTTGCAGTGTCGAACGAAATGTCGAATTTCGTTCTCGAGTGTTTGGCTTTGAATCAAACTTTGATTTTGAGTGTGGGTGTGGTTTGCGACTTCGCGAGGTGGGTGGTGTTCGCCAGAACGGCGGCGAGTCACCGTGCATATGCACGGCGATGGTTTGGGTGTCAGGAAGTTTTCGCGTTGACCACTCGAGTTGACTCGAAGTTTTGATCGGGGAAATAGGGCAGAAACTCGAAGGGGGAATCGAGTTGCTTCAGGGTCGATCGGGATGAAATTTGGACTTAAACAAATTTTGAAAATTTTTATTTACACGGGTAGCATGGGGCAGAAACTCGAAGTAAGGGGCATTTGAGCTCGGGCGTGACTCGGGGAAGCCTCGGGTTGGCCACCTGAAACAGCATATTCAGTTGAGGCTTGTCGAAAACTTAAGTTTAAACAATTTTTATAAGCATTGTTTATAAAATGAAGATCGTTTGTAAATGGAATGTGAAGTTAATTAATTAATGATTAAATAATTTATGATTTAAAATTACTTTGTAATTAATAATAATAAATAAATAATGTAGTTTAAAATGATAATTAAGGTAAATAATTGCTAATCAATGATTTTGAAAAGAAATTACGAATGATTTACAAACTTGTAATTAAATTGATTTATAAACAATTAAGTGTTTAAATAAATTTGTAAGTAAGAATTTGTAAATTTTGAAACAATAAATTGAGTAATCAAAATTTAATTTATTTATCCAAATTCTTATCATTAAATTAAATTAATTTAGTGGTAAATTTATTTAAATCACATTGGAAAGTAATTAACTATTGTTGTTAACTTATATTGATATCTCTGTTCTGTTTGTAATTCTGTATGATGTAATCTCCATGTTATTGCACTGTGATTATGATTTGTTCTGTATTGATGTGAAAACCCTTGTTGCCGCAAAATGGCATTTAAACTTCGATGCGACAGGGAATCGAATTTCAGTTTGTTATCCGAAACCCACATCGACTTTGTGATTATTTGTGAATGACATCCACATGTTTTAAAATTTGACACTCACTATTTGAATTAGCCGGGAAAGGACCTTTGTGACATATAACCCATTTCGAATATGTGATTCGACGTTATGGATAGCAATTGAAAACCGGTGTTGAAGACGGGGTATTTGCGAGAGCGATATGATGACCTGTTGATTGACTCTGCACCGAGTTGCTCCGGTATAGAGTTATCCATATGTGATGGGGAATCCGATCAGGATTGTGGATATCCGGATTGCAAGGACTTCTTTGGAAGTGCCTTCGGTTCTGTTCGAGCCCGGAACAGACTTGTATGGATAGTATGTCTGACATTACAAATTGAGATATAAAGCCGATTTCTTTCAAATATATTTCTGTTTGTGGCGGAGAATTTATTCTTTTAGCTTAACACCCTTCTCTGAGACGTACGAGCTCAGAGGTTATGTAGTTGGAGGTTATCAGCAATATATTCCCAATTTGGTAATGTGACATGCTGAGTGTTGCTGTGAAATGATCATTGTGTTGATCATTTGTGATAGGATCATTTATTTGATCGTCTATCTTGGTGATCATTTCTATGACCATTTGTTGACCCAAAGCACAGCTTTTGTATAAAGCGTGTTTTTGTGGACGAGACTTCGTCGGACCTCACACCCCGAAATGGTCAAAACAGGAAAGATGCAGCAAGGTTATTGGGGGTAGCACCCCTTAGGGTATGTGCATTTCCTTCTGGATAGAAGTGGTATCATGGTATGGAGCCCAGATACTTAACTTATGTTGATATCGCAGATATATATATATATATATGATTTTGTGATTTGTTGCTGGGGCCCCGGTTAAAGGTTGGTTACAACCGGGAGATGGCATACTCGTGTCAGTAGTTACCCAGTTAGGGGTAACTCGGCCTTGTGTTGGTAGAGATCCGGTTTGGTTCTCGGGGACGTCCTTCCAGAGGCGTTCTCATGTGGCAATGGGAAGTTCCTTGGCCAGACCATTTGTTGGAAATCCAATTCCCAATACGAAACTCTGTACGGTTTTAGTTGTAGAACCTGCCATTTACTTATGGTGGTCACCACTGTTTAGATGGTAGCTATAGTAGGCATAGTTCGAAATGTCTATGCTGGCTAAGATTAATATTCTACTTTGGAAATGTTTTCCTCACTATGAACTAATAATAATATCAAAGAATTCTTTTCTCATATCAAGCATATTTAACTATCATAAGAAGAAATCTCCTCCAATTCTGCGTTTGCATTGTGTGTGTGGCGGGAGGTCATATGGTAGTTCCATTTTTAAAAGCATTCCAAAAATTCTTTTATAAATCTTGTTTTTATTTAAATGCAACTGTTTTTGTTTACTCATACCAGTCCCATGACTGATCCGGAGTTTATTGTTTTCTTTCCTAAACTCTGGATGCCCATTATTTCCACACGGGCAGCCTAGTAGCAGGTTTCTGTATTTTGGAGTAGCAGTATTTTAGAGCTCTTATCTTGGAGATATCTTAGGAGCTTTTGGAGACTTCAGGTGTTAGCTTTTGGAAGTTCGTTATCATCTCTCTCATTTGAGAACTTTTGGATATATGTTCACTGTTGTATTATCATGATGTTGTAATTTGGAGTTGTAGTGTATGTATTATGTACTCTATGGTAGTATGGATATTATGTTGATGTTGTAACTGTGATAATATTTAAGATATTGATTCTATTCCGCTGTTTCATATTCATCTAATTGTTGTTATAAGCTCCGGCGATGCAAAATTTGATGGTGTTTACCGAACATCGAGTTTGGGTCGTCACAAAGTGGTATCAGAGCTGTTGGTTGAGTAAGAACTTTAGCTACGGAGTATAACACATTAGATGGCTCATTAGAGATAGGGTGAAGTATACCCTAGAATGAGTATAATCAAAATTGAAACTTTGAAATTTCTTAGTCTATTTCTTTTTACTGCTGATATTCCTTAAGATATCTCGTCTGTATATCTAAATCAATTTTCTTACTAATCTCAGATAGTGAAAATGAGTGGACGCAGAGGAAGAACTAGGGGTCAAGGCAATGCTGCCGCACCCAATCAAATTCCCCCAGCCGCAGAAGCAGTAATAGAAATTCAGCAGTAGCCGGACTTGGCTGATTTATATAAGAAGTTCGAAAAGCTTGGTGGCAAACCGTTCATTGGCAAAGAGTCAATTATTGACGCTCAAGCTTGGGTAAGATCGTGTGAAAAGATTTTTAAAGGGCTAAAACTGCATGATGAGCAGAAAAGGCTTATAGCTTCTTGGCAACTCCAAGGAGAAGCTTCAGCTTGGTGGGAAACCATCATTATAGATGAACCTGAGGAAGAATTTACTTGGGATCGTTTTAAAGAAGTGTTTGAGAAACGTTACATGCCATCGGCGGGAGTTTCCAGAATGTATCAGGAATTTCTGGATTTGAAGCAAGGAAGTTTGTCGTTTGAAGAATACTTGAATAAATTCAGCGAATTATCTCGGTTTGGCCCAGAATTGCTAAATACACCACTTAAGAAAAACGAAAGGTTTATCCGGGGAATGAACCAGAAATATCATGGAAGAATGACAGGTCATGTTAAAGAATCTTTTTCAGATTTGGTAGATATGGGGTACAGGTACGCTACTCTTGATATGCAAGAAGCAACTGTGGAGAAAGGTAATTCAGGTAGTCAGAATTATAAAAAGCGAAAATTCGGAGGCAAGAAACCTTGGCAAGGCAATGAGAAGAAGAGGAGCATTCAAGCAAGCGCAACAGAAAATGTCACTTGTTACAACTGCAAAGAGAAAGGCCACTATTCAAATGACTGCCCAAAACCGAAGAAGCCAGCTAAAGAATGCTACAATTGTCATAAACCGGGACATTTAGTTAAAGATTGCCCAGTGATGAAGCCAGCGCAGGTGGCAAAAGTTTATGCGATTAAGAAGGACCCCTCGACTTCAAAAGCTGACAAAGGGAAAAGTGTTTTGGAAGGTAACCCTACTATTAATAATAGAACCGTTAGAGTTTTATTTGATACAGGAGCTTCACATAGCTTTATCTCCCAACAAACCGTAAATGAATTGGGACTTGAAACTAAATTTGCTAACGATCTTATTTGCGTGAAAAATCCGGTTGGAGGTCCCGCAAATCTTAGTTCATATTGTAAGAGAGTTCCTATTTCATATGCTAGCTATAAATTTCCTATCAACCTTTTTGTCCTCGAATTTGATGAGTTTGAAATCTTACTCGGTATGAACTGGTTATCGAGATACGATGCTATATTGGAGTGTAGTAATCGGACAGTTTTAACCAAAACAAGCTTTGGAAATTTTATTGAAATCTCTTGTGAGAATCCAAGTCCAAGGAGTGACAGATTGATATATACTTTGGGAAATCTTGAACCTACTTTGCAGTCTATACCTGTTGTTCGGGATTTTTCCGACGTATTTGAAGAAGTGAAATCTTTACCTCCTCATCGAGAAATAGAATTCCGAATCGATCTTGTACCTAATACTCGTCATGTTGTCCACGCAAGTCGCAGGATGGCACCCAGGGAAAAGATTGAATTGGTTCATCAAACCGATGAGCTACTAGCAAAAGGATTACTTCGACCCAGTGTTTCTGAATGGGGCTCAGCCGTCGTATTTGTTGCTAAATCAGACGGATCTTTGAGATTGTGTGTAGATTACCGTGATCTAAATAAACAAACTCTCAAGAATAAATTTCCACTGCCCAGAATTGATGATCTATTCGACCAACTTCATGGCGCTCGTTTCTTTTCAAAAATGGATCTAGCTCAGGGATTCCATCAATTACGAATCGCCGAAGATTGTGTCCATTTGACTGCTTTTAGAGGTCCTAATATGTTCTATGAATGGTTAGTTATGCTTTTCGGGCTAACCAATGCTCCAGCATACTTCGTAGATCTTATGACTCGTGTGTTTCGGGAAGTTCTGAATAAATTTGTGCTAGTATTCATTGATGATATTTTGATCTATTCTAAGACTAAAGAAGAGCATGCCGAACATCTTAAAATCGTATTGGAAATATTGAGGAGAAATGTTCTATTTGCAAAATTTTCCAAATGCCACTTCTGGGTCAATGAAGTAAAATTCCTTGGCCATATTGTTAATGAAGAAGGAATTTCGGTAGATCCTAGCAAAATTTCCGCTATTCTTGATTGGAAACAACCCACTACTCCAAGAGAAGTTCGAAGCTTTTTGGGTTTAGCAGGCTATTACCGGAAATTCGTTCAAGATTTTTCTAAGTTGGCTAGTCCGCTGACTAAGTTAACAATGAAAAATGCAAAGTTCATTTGGGCTCCAGAATGTGAAGAAGTTTTTCAAGAGTTGAAAAAGAGATTGACCACTGCTCCTTTTCTCACTTTTGTTAATGGGAACCGAGGCCTTTCTGTCTATACCGATGCATGTGGTGAAGGGGTAGGTGCAGTATTAATGCAAAATGGAAAGGTGGTTGCCTACGCGAGTAGACAATTACGTCCGCATGAGAAAAACTACCCGACGCACGATTTGGAACTTTTGGCCGTTGTTTTCGCTTTGAAAATATGGCGACATTATCTTCTGGGTAAGAATCTTTTCAGCTTTCCTAACAATTTATGAAACTAATTTGACTAAAGAAATATACCTAATAAATTCTCTTTGTTTTAGGTGAAAAATTCGAATTATTCACCGACCATAAATCCTTGAAATATCTTTTCACCCAGAAGGATCTGAATCTGCGACAACAACGTTGGTTGGAATTTCTGGCATCTTATGACTTAGATATTTTGTATACGCCGGGGAAAGCCAATGTGGTTGCTGATACTTTAAGCAGAAGTTATGCTGTTCTTGCTTATCTTGTTATCACTCCTACTCTTCTCAAAAGGATTGCAAGACGGCAGAAAGAAGATGAGTTTCTTCAAGGAATCCATAAAACAATTTGCCAAGGAGAAGACACTAGTTTTGAGATAGATAATAGAGAAGTTATAAGGATGAAGGGCAGAATTTGTGTCCCTGACATTCCAGAATTGAAACGTGAAGTATTGGACGAATGCCACAAGTCCAAATTCAACATCCATCCAGGAGTCAACAAAATGTATCGAGATGTTAAAAGAACATTCTGGTGGAAGACGATGAAGAGAGACATATCTATTTATGTGAGTCGTTGTGCTACTTGTCAGCAGATCAAGAGTGACCAAAAGAAAGTGGCCGGTTTACTTCAACCTTTAGAAGTACCGAAATGGAAGTGGGATCAGGTATCGATGGATTTCATTGATGGATTGCCTCGTACCAAGAAAGACAATGAAGCGATTTGGGTTATTGTGGATCATCTAACCAAAAATGCTCATTTCATTCCAGTTAAATCTACTCGGACCGCGGCAAGCTTGGCAGGTATATATATAAAGGAAATTGTTCGCCTCCATGGTATTCCCAGTAGTATAGTGAGTGATCGTGACCCGATCTTCACTAGTAGATTTTGGGAAGCATTTCAAGACGCTTTGGGAACGAAATTAAATTTCAGTACTGCTTATCACCCACAATCTGATGGACAGACTGAAAGGGTCAATCGAATTTTAGAAGACCTACTGCGTGCTTGTGTTCATGATTTTGGTGGTTCTTGGGAGGACCATTTGCATCTGGTTGAATTCTCTTATAATAACAGTTATCAGGCCAGTATTGAAATGGCTCCTTTCGAAGCTTTATATGGTCGTCCGTGTCGATCACCTACATGCTGGATCGAATCAGGTGACAGACTTGTTCTTGGACCGGATATGATAAAAGAAGCTACAGAGAAGGTAAACTTTATTCGAAAGAAGTTATTAACTGCCCAAAGCCGTCAGAAGAGCTATTATGACCGTCGAAGGAGAAATTTGGAATTTCAAGTTGGAGATTCTGTATTTCTGAAAGTATCTCCGATGCGGGGTGTGTTGAGATTCGGGAAAACTGGAAAGTTGGCACCGCGTTATATTGGTCCTTTTCCTATTCTGGAAAGGATTGGTTCTCTAGCATATAGGGTGCAGTTACCCAGCTGGTTGTCTGGCGTACATGATGTGTTCCATATTTCTAATCTTCGGAAATATGTGCACGATCCAGATGATATTATTGAAGAAGCTGCTCAGCAGGATCTAGAAATCACTCCCAACTTGGCAGTTAGAAGGGAACCGATAAAAATTGTTGATCATGATGAGAAGCGATTGAGGAACAAAATTGTGAAATTGGTCAAAGTTAAATGGAGTGGCGATCCAAAGGACTGTACTAGGAAGACCGAAGATAATATGAAGAAATCATATCCCAAATGCAGAATTGACATCTGGACTTAAATCTGTAAGTCATTTCTTTATTTATAAATTCGTCTATTCTTTGTTTACGTTTCTCTCTCTTTCAATTTCGAGGACGAAATTTTCTTAAGAAGGGGATATTGTAACATCCCGAAAATTTTGGATATAAAATTTGTTAAATTGTTTGAACTTTTGAATTTAAAATTTTAGAATTTCAAAAGTAAATAAACTATTGTAGAAAAAAAATCAATATTGCAAAGTTATATGGAATTAAATAAATGGTGAATGAAATATGCAACAAAACAAGAAATTGTTTAAGCCTAAAAAAATAAAATATAAGTTATAGATTAAATATTAATAAGTTAAATCTTGAATAGAAATAAAATTTAAGAAAATGTATATTGTAATAAAATCACATAATTATTAAAAGTTAACAACTAAAACAAGTTTGCAAGAAAATATACAAACCAGTAAACTTAAATATGTAAGCAAAATAAAATAAAATAAAACAAACTCTTACATTTAGCAAAATAAACAAGACAGCATGCTGTGATATATAAGTACACAGGATAGAAGCATCACAAAACATGCTTACATTAAATGCAAGCCTCTACAAAGAACATACTTGCATTTAATGCTTTTACTTCCAGCATGGGTTTATTCTGTACTTGTTTTAATAAGCCTCAGTACACAATCTGTTATATATACACATCAACCCACCTCTTTATTTCGTTCAACAAATTTCTGCAAACCTGGAAAAGAAAAAGAAAAAAAAACATCACTTTTATTCAAAAATTGATAAAGATTTGTTGAGAAGAGAAACCAGAAAAATTAAACTGCAGTCTTCCAAAACCAAAGTGCTTTCTGTTTCAAAACAAAAAAGTGAGTAACATCAACTTTAAGGCTTTAAGTTAACTGTAAAGATGATTCTTTGTTTCATGGCATAGTATATGTTTATCTTTGAATATAGTTGGTAAATATATATAGATATACAGGCTACTCTGTATATTGTTCTTCTCTGTTATGGGTTACAGGGTAGACTTGCATTCAAACTCCAGTAGTTTTCATCTAAATCATAGTAAAGCTTCAGTTTTAAAATCAAACAAGATAATGGAACTCAAATATGGGTTATTAAAAACAGTTTTAAACCCCAAGGCTGTAAGATATTATCACTTAAGTTGTTTACAGGAAATCAAAGGAAGATGTGATGAATTCAAGTATTATAAAAAGCTAATCCAAGTTAATAGCTTAAATTCTTATTACAAATCATGATTTTTACAACAGAAATGAAGATTTTTAGTTGGGTATATACAGAGCAGTTCGAGCATGAACACATATTGGTTTTCTTTGAATTTCTGGTTATAAATCAAATTATAAAAACTAAAAATTTATTTGTAGCAAGCTTGAACATCATTGATTTTGAGAAAATTATCAGATAATTTTTTCAATGCATAAATTAAACGAACGAGGCCATTCTAGGGTTTTGGGGTAGGATTGGTTCGCTGTTATTCACGAGGGGTTTTCATCCTCAACGTGGCAATCTGGCCGATCGCACCGGGGGGAATAGGGGCGTGGCGATGTGTTGAAGGTGAGGTCGAAGATCCATGGTCACCGGAGGCTCGACGTTGTGGGGCGAGGCAGTTTTGTTCTGGTGAGTTCGTGTTGCAGTGTCGAACGAAATGTCGAATTTCGTTCTCGAGAGTTTGGCTTTGAATCAAACTTTGATTTTGAGTATGGGTGTGGTTTGCGACTTGCCGAGGTGGGTGGTGTTCGCCAGAACGGCGGCGAGTCACCGTGCATATGCACGGCGATGGTTTGGGTGTCTGGAAGTTTTCGCGTTGGCCACCGAGTTGACTCGAAGTTTTGATCGGGGAAATAGGGCAGAAACTCGAAGGGGGAATCGAGTTGCTTCAGGGTCGTATCGGGATGAAATTTGGACTTAAACAAATTTTGAAAATTTTTATTTACACGGGTAGCATGGGGAAGAAACTCGAAGTAAGGGGCATTTGAGCTCGGGCGTGACTCGGGGAAGCCTCGGGTTGGCCACCTGAAACAGCATATTCAGTTGAAGCTTGTCGAAAACTTAAGTTTAAACAATTTTTATAAGCACTGTTTATAAAATGAAGATCGTTTGTAAATGGAATGTGAAGTTAATTAATTAATGATTAAATAATTTATGATTTAAAATTACTTTGTAATTAATAATAATAAATAAATAATGTAGTTTAAAATGATAATTAAGGTAAATAATTGCTAATCAATGATTTTGAAAAGAAATTAAGAATGATTTACAAACTTGTAGTTAAATTGATTTATAAACAATTAAGTGTTTAAATAAATTTGTAAGTAAGAATTTGTAAATTTTGAAACAATAAATTGAGTAATCAAAATTTAATTTATTTATCCAAATTCTTATCATTAAATTAAATTAATTTAGTGGTAAATTTATTTAAATCACATTGGAAAGTAATTAACTATTGTTGTTAACTTATATTGATATCTCTGTTCTGTTTGTAATTCTGTATGATGTAATCTCCATGTTATTGCACTGTGATTATGATTTGTTCTGTATTGATGTGAAAACCCTTGTTGCCGCAAAATGGCATTTAAACTTCGATGCGACAGGGAATCGGATTTCAGTTTGTTATTCGAAACCCACATCGACTCTGTGAATATTTGTGAATGACATCCACATGTTTTAAAATTTGACACTCACTATTTGAATTAGCCGGGAAAGGACCTTTGTGTCATATAACCCATTTCGAATATATAATACGACGTTATGGATAGCAATTGAAGACCGGTGTTGAAGACCGGGTATTTGCGAGAGCGATATGATGACCTGTCGATTGACTCTGCACCGAGTTGCTCCGGTATAGAGTTCTCCATATGTGATGGGGAATCCGATCAGGATTGTGGATATCCGGATTGCAAGGACTTCTTTGGAAGTGCCTTCGGTTCTGTTCGAGCCCGGAACAGACTTGTATGGATAGTATGTTTGACATTACAAATTGAGATATAAAGCCGATTTCTTTCAAATATATTTCTGTTGGTGGCGGAGAATTTATTCTTTTAGCTTAACACCCTTCTCTGAGACGTACGAGCTCAGAGGTTATGTAGTTGGAGGTTATCAGCAATATATTCCCAATTTGGTAATGTGACATGCTGAGTGTTGCTGTAAAATGATCATTGTGTTGATCATTTGTGATAGGATCATTTATTTGATCGTCTATCTTGGTGATCATTTGTATGATCATTTGTTGACCCAAAGCACAGCTTTTGTATAAAGCGTGTTTTTGTGGACGAGACTTCGTCGGACCTCACACCCCGAAATGGTCAAAACAGGAAAGATGCAGCAAGGTTATTGGGGGTAGCACCCCTTAGGGTATGTGCATTTCGTTCTGGATAGAAGTGGTATCATGGTATGGAGCCCAGATACTTAACTTATGTTGATATCGCAGATATATATATATGATTTTGTGATTTGTTGCTGGGGCCCTGGTTAAAGGTTGGTTACAACAGGGAGATGGCATACTCGTGTCAGTAGTTACCCAGTTAGGGGTAACCCGGCCTTGTGTTGGTAGAGATCCGGTTTGGTTCTCGGGGACGTCCTTCCAGAGGCGTTCTCATGTGGCAATGGGAAGTTCCTTGGCCTGACCATTTGTTGGAAATCCATTTCCCAATACGAAACCCTGTACGGTTTTAGTTGTAGAACCTGCCATTTACTTATGGTGGTCACCACTGTTTAGATGGTAGCTATAGTAGGCATAGTTCGAAATGTCTATGCTGGCTAAGATTAATATTCTACTTTGGAAATGTTTTCCTCACTATGAACTAATAATAATATCAAAGAATTCTTTTCTCGTATCAAGCATATTTAACTATCATAAGAAGAAATCTCCTCCAATTCTGCGTTTGCATTGTGTGTGTGGCGGGAGGTCTTATGGTAGTTCCATTTTTAAAAGCATTCCGAAAATTCTTTTATAAATCTTGTTTTTATTTAAATGCAACTGTTTTTGTTTACTCATACCAGTCCCATGACTGATCCGGAGTTTATTGTTTTCTTTCCTAAACTCTGGGTGCCCATTATTTCCACACGGGCAGCCTAGTAGCAGGTTTCTGTATTTTGGAGTAGCAGTATTTTGGAGCTCTTATCTTGGAGATATCTTAGGAGCTTTTGGAGACTTCAGGTGTTAGCTTTTGGAAGTTCGTTATCATCTCTCTCATTTGAGAACTTTTGGATAAATGTTCACTGTTGTATTATCATGATGTTGTAATTTGGAGTTGTAGTGTATGTATTATGTACTCTGTGGTAGTATGGATATTATGTTGATGTTGTAACTGTGATGATATTTAAGATATTGATTCTGTTCCGCTATTTCATATTCATCTAATTGTTGTTATAAGCTCCGGCGATGCAAAATTTGATGTTGTTTACCGAACATCGAGTTTGGGTCGTCACAGGAAGGGTGTACTTTATCGACTTATCAGTGCTATTCAACAGCATACTTAGTCGGAAACATTTCTACTGTTAGTATTGGAAGTCCTGTTGTAGTACCTTGGGCAGTTGAAGTCCTATTCGATTGTCTAGCCGGTTGAAGTCCTGTTCGGTTACTCAGGTAATGTAATACCTATTCCTTCAGGTTAAGTAAGGATTTTGATTAAATCCAAAAGGAGTCTAGGCTGGACATAGAACTGGAATTGCAAACCAGTATAAAAATCTCTAATGTCATTTACTTTACTGCTTTTACTTTTTTATTTATATTATGCACAAATAAGTAATTTAGTTAATCTCCATATTACATGATCCTTAGTCACTTTTATGGCGTAGGATATGATGAAGGCCGAAAATCAAATGTAGATATAAACTCCAAGAGCTTCCACTCCAAATTGATAAAGCTTAACATCTTGTGTTTTCTACGCAAGGCATCGACTACAACATTGCCTTTACCAGGAGTATAAGAAATACTAAAATCATATGATGCTAAGAACTCCATCCATCTTCGCTACCTCAAATTCAGATCTCTTTAGAAAATAAATACTTGGGCACTTATGATATAAATTCAAATCATTGGTTGAATAGTTTCTTTCATGCACTTTTAACTTTCAACTAGTATAATAAAGAACTCTACCCTCCTATATCAAAACAATGCCCGTCCATGATTGCATCAGTATATACCACAAACTCTTTCGAACCATTAGGGAGTACTAAAATTATTACACTAGTCAACATCTCTTTTGGCTTAACAAAAGCATGATTGCAATTTAAGTTGCATGAGAAAACTAACTTCTTTTTAGTAAGGCATGTCAGTGAAATAGATATCTTTTCGATGCATGCCAGTCCTAGACTACAACAACTTTACTAGGATTAATTGATAGTCCCTTCTCTGAAAAAACATGTCCAAGATAGCAGACCTTCTTGCGCCAAAAGTGAATTTTGCACAAGTTTTCCATCTATAGAGAGTTTTGAGAACTTCTCTCAAATGCAAATGTTGCACTTCCTCGCTTTTTGAATAAATAGGAAATCATCAACATATACTACCATAAACTTTCTTGGCAGTCCTCTAAAGACTCAACTCATGAGGTTGACAAAATATGCTGGTGCATGGGTCAGCCAAATGGCATAACTAACACCCATAAAGTACGTCAGGTGTGCAAAAAGTGGTTTTTTAAATACTATCCTTGCCACATGCAATTGATGGAATCCAGTAGCCAAATCAAATTGAAAGAATACTTTTGCTCCAAATAACTTATAAAAGAGATCATCCATACATGGCAGTGGATAACAATTCATTTTTCATCTTGTTCAGTTCACGATAATCCACGCAATGCCTTAAACAACCATTTGCTTCGGTAGCAAAGACAACAAGTGCTCCCCTTTTCGAAATACTTCTTAGAATAAAACTCTTATCCAACAATTCATTCACAAGTTTATTAAGCTTGCATCTTTCTTTAGGAGACATATGTATAAGGGGTCAGGGAACTATCTAGCATTCTCTTCTAAATAAATTTGAAATTCGATCTTCCAATGAGATAGAAGATAAAAAACTTCAATAAAGACATCTGGGAAATCACGAACTATAGATATAGAAGCTAACTCATCATGTGATGATTCTGGGGAATATAATCAACTTAACATAACAAAACTGTTGGGATTGCAGTAAACCTCAAGGCAGCATGCACTGCAACTACCTAACAAACCACCTTCGTATCACAATCCAACACTGCTTCATACGTAGCCATCTAGTCCATCCCTAAAATTAAGCCAAACCCAGGAAAATCCTATAAAAGCATCACAATCAAATTTGACCCATTAGTCTCTTCTTAAATACCCTTCACCACATTTGTGGGTAAATTTAGCAATAGATGTTTTGTCGAGATATATCCATCATTTGCATCTAGGACCAACTTCCTAAAGAATGAATTATATACTGAAGGTACGCTCATTGTGACGAACAATATTTTAAAAATCTTAAAACATGGGTCATGGCTAACTTTCACAACGAGTACGACACTCCAAGAGGGATGGCTCCTTTACCATTGAGACCATAAATGTTGTTTGGCTCTGTTTGAGTATACTCTCAAGACGACCCATCTTATCGAACATGTGCTTGAAGATTATGGTCACAACTGCTCTGGTATCTACCATGATCACAGATACTTCCATAAGAACAATTTGAGAAAGATCACGAGGGGATAATTGTGAAGGTGGTAGACACCCTTCTTATCAACAACCCTAAAAGTGATCCTTGGCTTAAACTTTCTTACCTTTTCAAATTTTCCTATTTCAAACATAGTTTCTTTAGCCCCGAAAGCTTCCTTAATGTATCTCCTCCAGTTGGTACTGCTGGTCTCAACTACATGGGGGACTCCCAAGTTTACATTAATAAAATTTCATTGTGCCAACAATGAACTCGACACTTCTGTTGGTTGTTGTGTGGTTTTGGTTTCAACTGTGTCATGCTCCCTTACACGTTTTTACTTTTTTTAATTTCATTTAGATTTTTTATTATCATAAGTCTACTGGTAAAAAATTTTAGAAATCTACAGTCTTCTATTGTGGCTTTTTTACCTATGATCACTGTAGTATATTCCATTGGTTAGGTTCTAGTTCACCTGCCTTTTAGACGACGAATATTGTACCCTATATTAAGTTAATGCATGGATCTAGGCATACAATTGCGCTATCTATAGCTTGAAACGCTAATATGAGTTTCTATTTCAGGATAAACTTTTAGTTTTCATCGAACCACTCTTGACTCTTGCCCAAATCCCTCTTTAATTCTTTAAACTGTATTTCCCCTTGAGCTTAGTAAAAGGAATCGTTTAAAGATGTACGCACTTATAATATTAATTTATGCTAAAGTATGGTGTCTCTCCACCACCCGTAAGTGATGGCTATCAATTTTGATTCGTTTTACATGCCCTTGACTTTAGTGTCAATGTTACTAAACCTTCGATTATAATCCTTAAGGGATTCAACTTTCCCTTGTTGGATGTTAGCAAGTAAATTCACCTTAGCCCTGGTGTCTCTTGAAGCAAAGAAGTGAGTCATAAATTGTTTAATTAACTAATCCCAGGCGTGGATCGAGTTTGGAGGTTAATTTTGGATAATTTTACCATTGGCTCAGTAACGGTGGTTGGCAAGAACTTGCACTTAATTTTTCTAAGACCTAAATGGCCTGCATTTGTATTTCATATAAAGCGATGTGATATCAAACCAGACAATCCATCATAAGATTGCTTCAAGAATTGAAATCCCATTGGTAATGGGGCCCTCTTGATTTTAGTAGAAAACGATTGAATTTTTCTTGACTATTGGTTCCATGGATGGCTTTATAGGGTCTTGTTGGCATTGTCCACCATTAATAATCTTGATGAAAAAGCTTAAATCTTAGAAGATTAAAAACGATTGCAAAATAATTATAGCAGCATGTTATCAGATTTCAAGATTTGAATACTTTTTATGGGGATCTGCGCATTGTATTTATCAGCAACTTATAGCTCCATCATTGATGCAGGGCTTTTCATATGAATTTCTCACTTGTCCCGCTTGTAGGGCTAAAATTTGGGCATGTGTCATCATCTAGTTGTTTGTAGATTGATGTGGATTGATGACATGGCATATCTTTATATAGCTTTAGGTGATATAACCCATATGTTTTGAATAAGCTTTAGGCCATCTAAGTTATTAATGTAAATAGAGGATTCTTAGTCGTTGATCTTGGTTTTGTATCGAGGCACAGTAGGCCATGAGTAGAGATAGCTTTAGTCTCGTGTCTTGGACTAGGCTCTTTTGGTCTATACGCTCATTTATAGTAGCTTGGGGTCATTTCTTTAGATAATGACCTTTGGAGGGTCTAAGTACATGATTTGACATTAGTACATAGCTTCGGAATTATAGCATGCCTTGATGCCCTAACTCTTTTGGTATGAAGTTGATCTTATAACTTATGCTATTGTTAAAGGTCAACTGAGTAACCATTGCTTTCGGTATGAGGGACAATATCATTTGTATCCATTAACTTTCCTTGCATTATTAGCCTATTCTTTAGCATATTACTTGGCTTTTAGCCTCCACACACTTGTTTATTCTTCTACATAGGAGATTTAACGTTTAGATTGAGGTTCCAAAGGTAACTATATGAAGTCATATATAAAGTTCATAGTAATATTTTAATAATTATGGAAAGTCAAATACAAAGTAAAGCATTTGAGTCTAAGCTAAAGGGTTGACACCTTCGTTACTCATGTGGAATGTCTACTTTGGAATTTCCCTTTGGATTTTAGATTATAGAAAGAGAGAGCGAATATAACTAAGTAAAAATTATGTTATTACAAGGCATGTTATGTTTTCGTTGATAATATCGTCGTGAAACATTTAAAGATAATGGATGATGATATAGTCTTTTAAAGTAGAGACACAAATGGGATCGAGGCGCTGACCTTTAATCTAATGGTGATAATGGCCAAGTATTGGGTCGGCCACTGTTCATCGAGTATTGGTAGATAGCATAAGCTTGGTGAACATATTTTTCAAGCATGCATTTGACAAGATGAGATTAAATAAGAAAGACTTTTTACATGTAATGTAACGACCCGTAAATTTTCGATAATTAAAATAGCTAATTTAATAAGATTTCGTGATTAGGTGTTAGAAAAAATTTGTAAGTCGTTTGGAATAATAATAACTAGAATGAAATGCAACAAATTTTATCTAAGTTAATTATTTATGAATTGAATGAAATCCCAGATCAATTGAAATAATATGTAGTCAAAGGTAATTGAATGAATTTGTATTGTATAGGTAATTGTGACACTTGTTTGTGAATAATAAACTTATAAGTAATTAAAAGTTAACGGTGATAATTATATAAGTTACATATTCATTTAGTTAGTCGAATTAAATTTGTGAACCAATTGCAATTGAAATGGAAGTTTATATATTAGTTGAGTGAATTATCTCTAACTGTAGTTAAATAATAATGTAGAGTTCATTTATTGTAATATAGTAAATCGACTGATAATGAAATTTTTATTTAAAAATCCAATATTGAAATCCGTCAAATATTGAACAATTAAATAGTTTAGATTTAATATTTGGAATTTATTGAATTAATTAAATAACTGTTTTAATGAAAATGGTTGTTCTATAATTTGAATTAGTTAAATTTTGTAAGTTCGTTTTGAATATTTCAAAAGATAGTGATTTAAGAATAATCAAATTTGTTTAAATTTAATATTACAAATGTTGAATAATTAAATTCCGAATTTGATATGATCAATTTGATATTGAAATTTAATATATGAAAATAGAGCGAATAATTGAAATTGATTTAATATGATTCAGATTGGTTTCCAAAGTGAATATAAGTTATATTGTGATTATAATAAAGTTAATAAGATTTTAAAATTTGAAATTATTGAATAATTGAATAATGGGTTAATATGATTAAAAATGACTTGTAAAATTTTATTGTATCATATTAAAGTAAGAATGATGTTGTAGAACTTTTAAAATTGAATTAAAAGTAAATTTGTGAAAATTGAATATTTTAATATTTAATTATCGACTGAAAAATAGCCAATTTTCGAACAGTCTCAGAATTGGACGAAACTAGTTCCATTAGATCCATAATAGTTTGTTATTACCGGATTTCAATTTTCGTAGCAATCGGAGTTTCCGTTTGACCGTGACAGCTTGAAACGCGTTGAAATTGTTTTAATATGAATTTGGCGAGTTAAAATAGTCATTTTTCAAACAGTTTCGGATTTCGACGAAACTAGTTTCATCGGATCCGTAATGTGATATTATTGTATGGTTTCAAATTTCACATCAATCGGATTTACCGTTTGTCCAGGGCAAGCCAAAACGCCTAGAAAATCGTTTAATCGGTTTAATTTAAAATTGATCGTTTATTGCCGTAACTCACACATACGATCGAATTAGCTTCCGAAACACGTTCCATTGCGTTCGGAACGTGGGGTAAACCCTAGAAACGCCAGTCGGCACGCTTCGTTTGGAGTTCGGAAAATTTCGATGAATAGTAAATTGGGAAATTTTCTATAAAAGGACCTTCACCCTTTCACTTTGCAAACCCTAATTGACTTCAGCCCTAGCCGCCATTTACTGAATCAATGGCCACGAAAATTCGAAACTTCTTCGTCATTTTCCTCTCAATCCATCAACAATTAGCAAAAGCTCTCAACTACAAAGTTGTAGAGGACGATGAAAGTTTCAAATCCATACGGAGATGATCGAAAACGGAGCTTCGAATCAACGGGAAATCGAGCAAGAAGGGGCTGCGTTTTTCACGCAAATCAAGGTGATAGGGGAGGCCGAGCTTGGAGCTATTTGGGGTGAAGGTGGAGTAAGGTGGTGGCTTCGAAGTGGTGTAACCTGATCGTGTTCATGTTCGTCGTAGAGGTTGCAAAATCAAACCCTAGTGGCTTATGAATGGGTTCAAGTTGCGTGATTTACTACCTGGAAGATGATACGCGTGCGTGAGGAGAAGATGTAGTGCGAAGGGCTATGATTGTTTAGGGTTAGAAAATATGTTGTAATTTAATAATTAAAAATTCATGTAACTTCTGAAATTCGTATCTTTTTCATACGAGGTCGAAAACGCGCGAAACCAGTTGCGTTGGAATCGTATGTGTAACGACCCAAAATTTTTAGAAATTAAAATTTGAATATTTAATTTATTTTAAATATTAATAAGTGAATTTATAAGTCAAATAAATTTTAATTTGAATTATTGGATTTAATTGAATAATTAAATCGATAATTTAATATGTTAAATTATGGGAATAATTGAAAATTGAGTTAAATATGATTGAAAATGATTTGTAAAATTTTATTTTATCATATTGGAGTTAGAAAGATATTTTAGAACTTTTAAAATCGAATTAAGAGTTAATTTGTGAAAATTGAATATTTTAATATTAAAATCGACTAGTGAAAATAGTCAATTTTTGAACAGTCTCAGAATTGAACGAAACCAGTTCCATTGGATCCGTAATAGTTAGTTATTACCGGATTTCAATTTTCGTGTCAATCGGAGTTATCGTTTTATCGTGGCAGCTCGAAACGCATCGAATTATTTTTAGTTTTAATTTGGCGAGTTAAAATAGCCATTTTTCAAAAAGTCTCGGATTTCTACGAAACCAGTTTCATCGGATCCGTAATGTGATATTATTGTAAGGTTTCAAATTTCGTGTCAATTGGATTTACCGTTTGTCCGGTACAAACTAAAACGCCTAGAAATCGATTTAAATCGGTTTAATTTAAATTGAACGTTTATTGCCATAACTCGCACAGATGTCCGAATTAGCTTTCGAAACCTGTTCCATTGTGTCCGGGACGTGGGGTAAACCCTAGAAACGCTGGTTACGGCGTGTGAATCGGAGTTCGGAATTTCCGGATTGAATAGTGTTTGAATAATTCTCTATAAATAGACCTAAATTTCTAAAAAAAAAAAAAAGGCAAAACCCTAGTTTCAACGTGTAGCCGCCAGTTTCGAATTCTAAGGCTAGAAATTCGCAACCTTCCTCCCTCCAAATCTTCAAATCCGTGCAACGATTCAAGAATCTTTCAACTAGAAACTCGTAGAGGACGTCAAGATCTTCGTGTGCAACGGTGGAGATCGTGTTTGGAGCGACGTGGAGGGAGCTAGAGGGTGCGTTTGTGACCGTGTGTCCTCGATGCGCGTGCGTGTACAGGTGGCCGAGTTCAACATCCTCGCAGGCGTGGGTAGCTCTTGTCACGAGCATTCCGATGGCGCTCCCTGATCGTGTTTTCATGCAGCGAGGAGGTGGTGAGATGGAACCCTAGTTTATGTTCATGGGTTTGTTGATGTCGGCTGTAAACGTGAATGAGAGGGAGGATGGAAAAAAGCAACGCACGGCCATGATCTGTGGGATGGAAAGCAATGGCTCAGATTGAATTTAGGTTTAAAATTTATTAAAAGTTGTAAATAAATTTTAGTTTAAATCGTGTAACTTCAAAAATTGATATCTTTTTCATACGAGGTCGAAAACGCGCAAAACCAGTTGCGTTGGAATCGTATGGACGAGCACTACGCGATGGAATTGGATTGGAGTCGTTTGGAGTTAGTGAGAATTTGGGTAAAATTAAACGTCCGTTTAATTTTATTCGAAATAAATCGCTAAAACGAAATTGAAACCAAGGTGAGAACTTCTCACTCAATCGAATTAGTTTCGATTTTTATTTTAAATAGTTAGATTTAAAATATTTGAATGCATGTTTGAATGATGATTGTTATCTATTGATTGTTAAAATAGACATTATGCGCCGTTAGTAAGCGGATGTTATTTATTAAAAACATATACCGCGAATATTTCATAAACAGTGAAATTGGTATTATATATATAATAGCAATATATATATATTGGCATATGTATATATTGGAGTTATTGATTTCCCGCATTTTTTGTTTAGCGGATGAGACCCTATTGCGCCGTCTATTAAGCGGATAATATTTTAAATCCCATATACCGCGATAATTTCGTACTGGAGCGAAATTGGTATTGTGCTAATGTTTGTGGATGCAGGAAAACAGGTTGGAGGGATCCAACTGGATTCCTCAACAGTATTTATTTGATTTCAGATATTTTGATATTTGATGGATTATCATATTGATATATGATATCGTTGTTGTCGTGATTGACTATTTGGTGTGTAGCATCACTAGACCCAAAATTTGGAATTTTAAAATGATTTTTTAAAGTGATTTTTGAAAATATACTATATTTTTGGAATTGATCCATGTTAAATAAATAAACGTTATAATTTTCAAAGTTATAAAATTATGGTTTTTGTGAAATATAGTTAAAAGCTAATTTTTGAGAAATATGGGTTAATGATTTTATAAAATAGTTTAAATTGGATTTTTGAATTAATTGTAAAAAGTTTAAATATAGGATTTATAAAATTTAATTATTTTATGAATCAAAATGATGAAGTTTTTAAAGGAGTTTAAAGACGTTTTAAAAGAATAATATAAATTGATTTATATTAAGAGATTTATAAATGGATATTTATAAATTGAAATATGGACATTATAAAACGAGTTTTTATAAGTGTTTGAATGAAGTGAAAATGGATTGCAGAAATGAATGGAAATTATAAAATTATAAATGGTGAAGTTATAAGTGAGATTTATAAATAGTAAGATTTATAAATTTTATAAAGTTATTAAAAGAATAGTTTTGAATAAATAATTGAAGCTTATAAGTTATAGCATTTATAATTATGAAGTTCAAAAGAATGATTTCTTGTAAACAAATAAATTATAAGTGTTTAACTTATAATATGAATTTTAGTAGATAATTGAGTTACAAATCGAATAAATTAATAAAGGAATTTATAAAAGGAAGTTGTTATAAAATAAATAGAAATGGAGTTTATAAACGTTGTTTTATAAATTCGCAAACGACTTATTTTGATAAGAAAATTGTTGAAACCTATTAATGGAGTTATATTCACGTTTTTGACTGTGAATAATCCTTTGAAATAAAATGAATAAAAGGATGAAATTTGTTAAACATAGTATATTCACGTTTTTGAATAGTGAATAATATGTTAAAGAAAATGTTTAGAATGTGATATTTTAAATAGAATTAAAACGATCTAACGATGTTTTAAATGTGTTGAGATTCGAAACCATAGATTTCAACATTTATTGTTGAAATAGACGTTTTCGAGAAATAGAAGGAAATAGTGGACTATAACACTGTTGTTATAGTAAATGATTTCCGAAAGGAAATGTTTTGTATAGTATTGGGATTTATATATCTATTTTAAATTTCGAATCCCTATACTAGTGATTTTGGGTTGTCGTAACGATGTTTTACGCAACATTCGTTTTGGCCCAAATGAATATGTTTATGAGAATGATTTCCTTAAAGAATGAAATATATACTTAATCTCGTTTTAAGTATATTGAATATTTTTCTAAGTGTTGAAAATAAATAAGTTCGTGAATTACTTATTAAATAAGTATGGAAATGTTTTCCAATATAAAGTGAATATTCTGAGAATTTATCTTTTTGAAGATAAATTGAAAAGGAATATTGAAACCTGTTGAAAATCGTATATCAGTAGATATTGGGAAACGTAAATTCATTATGGAATTTATAAATGAAAAGTGGAATTTGTTTAAGAATAAATGTTGATTTATTTTTGAAGTGTGAAATTATATATCTTGTAAAGATATTTTGGAAAATAAATAATTTAGAAAATTATTTGGAAACTGGTGATGTGTGCATATCCATTGATAGTTCAATAACCGACTACCAATATTTCCCTTTGAATGGGTAATTGATGTGATTTGTTTGAAATTGAATGCCACGCTTATTTTTGAATAAGCGCTCACTATTCGGGTTAACCGGAAAAGGACCATGGGGTCGTATAACCCATTCCGAATATGTGATGCGTCGTTATGATAGCATTGAAGATCGGTGTTGAAGACCCGGTATTTGCGAGAGCGATAGGATGACCTGTCGATTGACTCTGCACCGAGTAGCTACGGTATTGAGTTCTCCATATGTGATGGTGAATCCGATCAGGATAGTGAATATCCGGATTGCAAGGACTTCTTTGTAAGCGCCTTCGGTTTTGTTCGAGCCCGGAACAGACTTGTATGGATTGTATGTCTGACATTACAAATTGAGATATAAAGCCGATTTCTTTCAAATATATTTCTGTTGGTGGCGAAGAATTTATTCTTTTAGCTTAACACCCTTCTCTGAGACATACGAGCTCAGGGGTTATATAGTTGAAGTTATCAGCGATATATTCCCAATTTGGTAATGTGACATGCTGAGTGTTGCTGTAAATGATCATTGTGTTGATTATTTGTGATATGATCATTTATTTGATCGTCTATCCTGGTGATCATTTCTATGATCATTTGTTGACCCAAAGCATGGCTTTTGTATAAAGTATGTTTTGTGGACGTGACTTCGTCGAGCCTCACACCCCATGAATGGTCAAAATAGGAAAGAAGCAGCAAGGTTATGAGGGGTAGCGCCCTTTAGGATGTGTGCGTTTCCTTCTGGAAAAGGGTGGTATCATGGTATGGAGCCCAGATACTTACTCATGTTGAAAACACTTTGTTATGATTGTGTGAATTGATTACGAGCGCTCGGTGAAAGGTCCCAAAGGACCGGGGGATGGCATATTCGGTCAGTTGTTACTCAGTTAGGGGTAACCCGGCCTTGTGTTGGTAGAGATCCGGTTTGGTTCTCGGGGATGTCCATCCAGAGGCATTCTCATGTGGCAATGGGAAGTTCCTTGGCCTGATCATTCGTTGGAAATCCAAAGAAACAATACGAGACTTGTACGGTTTTAGTTGTATAACCTGCTATGGAATGTGGCGGTAACCTGCTATTGAACATAGTTAGTTATAGTAGACATAGTTCGGAATGTCTATGCTGGCTAAGATTTATATTCTACTTTCGAAATGAATTTTTTTCTCTACACTATGCACTAGCAATAATATAAAACGTTCTTTTAAATACGTATCAAGCATCTTTGACTATCATAAGGAGAAATCTCCTCCGATTCTGCGTTTGCATTGTGTGTGTGTGCGGGAGGCCTTATGGTAGTCTCATTTTTAAAAGCATTGCGAATTGACTTTAAAAATATTCCTCTATTTTGATTTTTAAAGATAAATAAACTGCTTTGAGTTCTCACACCAGTCACATGACTAACTTGGAGTTTATTGTTTTCCTTCCTAAACTCTGGGTGCCCACCAATTTCCACACGGGCAGTTAAGAGTTAGGTTTATCAGGATATTCTGGATATTCTGGAGTTGCTGGAGGCAAGCTGGATGGCATGGCGTATTACTAGTTATATAGTATTTCTTTTTCCGCTGCACTATTTGTTGTTTGATGTTGTACACTCTGATGATGATATGATGTAATGAAATGTAATGTGATGTAATGTAATAACTGATATAGTTCTTTGTTTTTAAAGATTTTTCATTTATTATTATATGTTGTTCCGCTGCGAATTGTGAGATTCTGATGTTGTTCTGTTGTTTTCTTTCTTTCCGTTCTATTTTCTATGCTCTATTTTCTTTTCTCTCTATTATCTTCTTCTCTTCTCTTCTTCTTCTTTCTTTTTCTTTTTCTTAAACCCTCAGTGTTCGGTTTTCCGTCGTTCGATTGCTCGACAGTCGATAAAGTGAGCATCGATGTCGAATTTTCGGAAGACGAAGAGTCGGGTCCTGATAATGTGGTATCAGAGCTTATGGTTAAGCGACAACCATGGTTCTGTTGGGTATTACTCATTAGAGATAGAGTCAGCAGTACTCTAGAATGATTTGAGTGTAATAATAGCTATGAGAGCGTATTTGTTAGTGAATGTAAAATTGTTTATATTGTGATGATTGGTTTGTTGAGTGGCATATGAACCTTCGTCAACACGGTCTGTACAACTATGCCAAAGGGGTTTATAAACATTTGAATAGAACAATTCGACACAGTATTGTTTTAAATTGGGTAAATGAAATAATTTTACCTTGATTATATTTTTATATATAAAGAAATAATTTTTCAGAATTATTAAAGTGTATGTAAGTTGATTGTTTAGTTGTTTGAGTAATCTAAATAAAGGAATAATTGTATAAGCAAAAAGAATTATAAGAATTGAATTATAATTAAAGTGATTTACAATTGTGAAATAAACTTATATATATAAGAAGTGAAACTATATGAATATATATTTATGAATATGAGTTGTAAATAAAAATGAATTTAAAGTTAAATGGAAATTTACTTTAGAATTGAAATCTGAATTTATTTACAAGTAGGAATTTAAGTTATGTAAAACCAAATAATGTTAAATGGAATACAACTTAAGTGTTATTGAATGGAATTGATTTTGGTATCGAAGTAAATAATCAAGTGGATTAAATAAATGTGAACTTAAGTTATGTGAATGAAATTCAACTTTTGTAATTGAATTGAATGAATGGATTGAATGATAATCAATTGAATGTAAATTAAGTTTATATGGAATAATGAATATAAGTGTTAATTCATTAAAATCAAATGTTATTGGAAGTAGAAAGATTGAATGCAAAATCAATTTAATTAAACCAAGATGAATATGAGCAAAGGAATTTGGTTTTAATTAATATACATTGGTTGATATATGATTGTTAATTGATTGTATATAATTCATTAAGTGTTAAGGAAATTGGAAGCTAAAGTAATTAAAATTCAATTGGAAGTTAAGTGAATCTTAAATAGAATTGAATTTGAATTGGAAGTGAACTAACTTGAATATGAATTAGTAAATATAAACTAATTGAGAATGAATGTTAGTAAACATCCACTGTGGATGAATCAAATGTGATTAAATTGAAAACCTAATTCATTGAATATTAATGAGAATATAAATGAATATTGATTTGGTTATGGATGATAGTTGGTTGATGTTTGCATTTGTTGCTTTAGTTTCATTTGTTATGTTGGCATATATAGTTATTATGTTGCTATATGTTGTATATTGATACTATTGTCTATATACATTATTCTCATATTGTTTGTTGAGTATTTAGTAGGTGCGGATTGCGTTTGCTTCGCATTTGGAGCTCGCTTTCGCGCTATATTAGCCGTATATGCACGCTAATAAAATATAAGGTACATATCTCGGATTACATACCGTACTTTTATACTTTTTCCCTTCGGGATGCCTCATTACTTGATGAGATGTATATTTGTGATATATATACTGTCATTTTTTTTTCGGATCGAGCCGCGCAAAGGAGACTATGGCGAATTTTTCCGGAAATTTAAGGCGTTAGAAAAATTTGAGAAAATTGGAAAGTTTTGAAAAACTTTAACTTTGATTTTGGAGTTGAAAGTTAAACAATAGTAATTTTTTTTGAAAAGATAACTAAGTATGATTTGAAAACTTAGTAAAGTATTGTAAGAAGTTTAACTATGAATTTTGGGAAAATTAATAGATTCTGTAACTTTTCTTACTTAATAATTTCGAGGACGAAATTCTTTTAAGCGGAGAAGATTGTAACGACCCAAAATTTTTAGAAATTAAAATTTGAATATTTAATTTATTTTAAATATTAATAAGTGAATTTATAAGTCAAATAAATTTTAATTTGAATTATTGGATTTAATTGAATAATTAAATCGATAATTTAATATGTTAAATTATGGAAATAATTGAAAATTGAGTTAAATATGATTGAAAATGATTTGTAAAATTTTATTTTATCATATTGGAGTTAGAAAGATATTTTAGAACTTTTAAAATCGAATTAAGAGTTAATTTGTGAAAATTGAATATTTTAATATTAAAATCGACTAGTGAAAATAGTCAATTTTTGAACAGTCTCAGAATTGAACGAAACTAGTTCCATTGGATCCGTAATAGTTAGTTATTACCGGATTTCAATTTTCGTGTCAATCGGAGTTATCGTTTGATCGTGGCAGCTCGAAACGCATCGAATTATTTTTAATTTTAATTTGGCGAGTTAAAATAGCAATTTTTCAAAAAGTCTCGGATTTCGACGAAACTAGTTTCATCGGATCCGTAATGTGATATTATTGTAACGTTTCAAATTTCGTGTCAATTGGATTTACCGTTTGTCCGGTACAAATTAAAACGCCTAGAAATCGATTTAAATCGGTTTAATTTAAATTGAACGTTTATCGCCATAACTCGCACAGATGTCCGAATTAGCTTTCGAAACCTGTTCCATTGTGTCCGGGACACGGGGTAAACCCTAGAAACGCTGGTTACGGCGCGTGAATCGGAGTTCGGAATTTCCGGATTGAATAGTGTTTGAATAATTCTCTATAAATAGACCTAAATTTCTAAAAAAAAAAGGCAAAACCCTAGTTTCAACGTGTAGCCGCCAGTTTCGAATTCTAAGGCCATAAATTTGCAACCTTCCTCCCTCCAAATCTTCAAATCCGTGCAACGATTCAAGAATCTTTCAACTAGAAACTCGTAGAGGACGTCAAGATCTTCGTGTTCAACGGTGGAGATCGTGTTTGGAGCGATGTGGAGGGAACTAGGGGGGTGCGTTTGTGACCGTGTGTCCTCGATGCGCGTGCGTGTACAGGTGGTCGAGTTCAACATCCTTGCAGGCGTGGGTAGCTCTTGTCACGAGCATTCCGATGGCGCTCCCTGATCGTGTTTTCATGCAGCGAGGAGGTGGTGAGATGGAACCCTAGTTTATGTTCATGGGTTTGTTGATGTCGGCTGTAAACGTGAATGAGAGGGAGGATGGGAAGAAGCAACGCACGGCCATGATCTGTGGGATGGAAAGCAATGGCTCAGATTGAATTTAGGTTTAAAATTTATTAAAAGTTGTAAATAAATTTTAGTTTAAATCGTGTAACTTCAAAAATTGATATCTTTTTCATACGAGGTCGAAAACGCGCGAAACCAGTTGCTTGGAATCGTATGGACGAGCACTACGCGATGGAATTGGATTGGAGTCGTTTGGAGTTAGTGAGAATTTTGGGTAAAATTAAACGTCCGTTTAATTTTATTCGAAATAAATCGCTAAAACGAAATTGAAACCAAGGTGAGAACTTCTCACTCAATCGAATTAGTTTCGATTTTTATTTTAAATAGTTAGATTTAAAATATTTGAATGCATGTTTGAATGATGATTGTTATCTATTGATTGTTAAAATAGACATTATGCGCCGTTAGTAAGCGGATGTTATTTATTAAAAACATATACCGCGAATATTTCATAAACAGTGAAATTGGTATTATATATATAATAGCAATATATATATATTGGCATATGTATATATTGGAGTTATTGATTTCCCGCATTTTTTGTTTAGCGGATGAGACCCTATTGCGCCGTCTATTAAGCGGATAATATTTTAAATCCCATATACCGCGATAATTTCGTACTGGAGCGAAATTGGTATTGTGCTAATGTTTGTGGATGCAGGAAAACAGGTTGGAGGGATCCAACTGGATTCCTCAACAGTATTTATTTGATTTCAGATATTTTGATATTTGATGGATTATCATATTGATATATGATATCGTTGTTGTCGTGATTGACTATTTGGTGTGTAGCATCACTAGACCCAAAATTTGGAATTTTAAAATGATTTTTTAAAGTGATTTTTGAAAATATACTATATTTTTGGAATTGATCCATGTTAAATAAATAAACGTTATAATTTTCAAAGTTATAAAATTATGGTTTTTGTGAAATATAGTTAAAAGCTAATTTTTGAGAAATATGGGTTAATGATTTTATAAAATAGTTTAAATTGGATTTTTGAATTAATTGTAAAAAGTTTAAATATAGGATTTATAAAATTTAATTATTTTATGAATCAAAATGATGAAGTTTTTAAAGGAGTTTAAAGACGTTTTAAAAGAATAATATAAATTGATTTATATTAAGAGATTTATAAATGGATATTTATAAATTGAAATATGGACAATATAAAACGAGTTTTTATAAGTGTTTGAATGAAGTGAAAATGGATTGCAGAAATGAATGGAAATTATAAAATTATAAATGGTGAAGTTATAAGTGATATTTATAAATAGTAAGATTTATAAATTTTATAAAGTTATTAAAAGAATAGTTTTGAATAAATAATTGGAGCTTATAAGTTATAGGATTTATAATTATGAAGTTCAAAAGAATGATTTCTTGTAAACAAATAAATTATAAGTGTTTAACTTATAATATGAATTTTAGTAGATAATTGAGTTACAAATCGAATAAATTAATAAAGGAATTTATAAAAGGAAGTTGTTATAAAATAAATAGAAATGGAGTTTATAAACGTTGTTTTATAAATTCGCAAACGACTTATTTTGATAAAAAAATTGTTGAAACCTATTAATGGAGTTATATTCACGTTTTTGACTGTGAATAATCCTTTGAAATAAAATGAATAAAAGGATGAAATTTGTTAAACATAGTATATTCACGTTTTTGAATAGTGAATAATATGTTAAAGAAAATGTTTAGAATGTGATATTTTAAATAGAATTAAAACGATCTAATGATGTTTTAAATGTGTTGAGATTCGAAACCATAGATTTCAACATTTATTGTTGAAATAGACGCTTTCGAGAAATAGAAGGAAATAGTGGACTATAACACTGTTGTTATAGTAAATGATTTCCGAAAGGAAATGTTTTGTATAGTATTGGGATTTATATATCTATTTTAAATTTCGAATCCCTATACTAGTGATTTTGGGTTGTCGTAACGATGTTTTACGCAACATTCGTTTTCGCCCAAATGAATATGTTTATGAGAATGATTTCCTTAAAGAATGAAATATATACTTAATCTCGATTTAAGTATATTGAATATTTTTCTAAGTGTTGAAAATAAATAAGTTCGTGAATTACTTATTAAATAAGTATGGAAATGTTTTCCAATATAAAGTGAATATTCTGAGAATTTATCTTTTTGAAGATAAATTGAAAAGGAATATTGAAACCTATTGAAAATCGTATATCAGTAGATATTGGGAAATGTAAATTCATTATGGAATTTATAAATGAAAAGTGGAATTTGTTTAAGAATAAATGTTGATTTATTTTTGAAGTGTGAAATTATATATCTTGTAAAGATATTTTGGAAAATAAATAATTTGGAAAATTATTTGGAAACTGGTGATGTGTGCATATCCATTGATAGTTCAATAACCGACTATCAATATTTCCCTTTGAATGGGTAATTGATGTGATTTGTTTGAAATTGAATGCCACGCTTATTTTTGAATAAGCTCTCACTATTCGGGTTAACCGGGAAAGGACCATGGGGTCGTATAACCCATTCCGAATATGTGATACGTCGTTATGATAGCATTGAAGATCGGTGTTGAAGACCCGGTATTTGCGAGAGCGATAGGATGACCTGTCGATTGACTCTGCACCGAGTAGCTACGGTATTGAGTTCTCCATATGTGATGGTGAATCCGATCAGGATTGTGAATATCCGGATTGCAAGGACTTCTTTGTAAGCGCCTTCGGTTTTGTTCGAGCCCGGAACAGACTTGTATGGATTGTATGTCTGACATTACAAATTGAGATATAAAGCCGATTTCTTTCAAATATATTTCTGTTGGTGGCGAAGAATTTATTCTTTTAGCTTAACACCCTTCTCTGAGACATACGAGCTCAGAGGTTATATAGTTGAAGTTATCAGCGATATATTCCCAATTTGGTAATCTGACATGCTGAGTGTTGCTGTAAATGATCATTGTGTTGATTATTTGTGATAGGATCGTTTATTTGATCGTCTATCCTGGTGATCATTTCTATGATCATTTGTTGACCCAAAGCATGGCTTTTGTATAAAGTATGTTTGTGGACGTGACTTCGTCGAGCCTCACACCCCGTGAATGGTCAAAACAGGAAAGAAGCAGCAAGGTTATGAGGGGTAGCGCCCTTTAGGATGTGTGCGTTTCCTTCTGGAAAAGGGTGGTATCATGGTATGGAGCCCAGATACTTACTCATGTTGAAAACACTTTGTTATGATTGTGTGAATTGATTACGAGCGCTCGGTGAAAGGTCCCAAAGGACCGGGGGATGGCATATTCGGTCAGTTGTTACTCGGTTAGGGGTAACCCGGCCTTGTGTTGGTAGAGATCCGGTTTGGTTCTCGGGGATGTCCATCCAGAGGCATTCTCATGTGGCAATGGAAAGTTCCTTGGCCTGATCATTCGTTGGAAATCCAAAGAAACAATACGAGACTTGTACGGTTTTAGTTGTATAACCTGCTATGGAATGTGGCGGTAACCTGCTATTGAACATAGTTAGCTATAGTAGGCATAGTTCGGAATGTCTATGCTGGCTAAGATTTATATTCTACTTTCGAAATGAATTTTTTTCTCTACACTATGCACTAGTAATAATATAAAATGTTCTTTTAAATACGTATCAAGCATCTTTGACTATCATAAGGAGAAATCTCCTCCGATTCTGCGTTTGCATTGTGTGTGTGTGCGGGAGGCCTTATGGTAGTCTCATTTTTAAAAGCATTGCGAATTGACTTTAAAAATATTCCTCTATTTTGATTTTTAAAGATAAATAAACTGTTTTGAGTTCTCACACCAGTCACATGACTGACTTGGAGTTTATTGTTTTCCTTCCTAAACTCTGGGTGCCCACCAATTTCCACATGGGCAGTTAAGAGTTAGGTTTATCAGGATATTCTGGATATTCTGGAGTTGCTGGAGGCAAGCTGGATGGCATGGCGTATTACTAGTTATATAGCATTTCTTTTTCCGCTGCACTATTTGTTGTTTGATGTTGTACACTCTGATGATGATATGATGTAATGAAATGTAATGTGATGTAATGTAATAACTGATATAGTTCTTTGTTTAAAGATTTTTCATTTATTATTATATGTTGTTCCGCTGCGAATTGTGAGATTCTGATGTTGTTCTGTTGTTTTCTTTCTTTCCGTTCTATTTTCTATGCTATATTTTCTTTTCTCTCTATTATCTTCTTCTCTTCTCTTCTTCTTCTTTCTTTTTCTTTTTCTTAAACCCTCAGTGTTCGGTTTTCCGTCGTTCGATTGCTCGGCAGTCGATAAAGTGAGCATCGATGTCGAATTTTCGGAAGACGAAGAGTCGGGTCCTGACAGTATGGACGAGCACTACGCGATGCAATTGGATTGGAGTCGTTTGGAGCTAAATAAAATTTCGGGTAAAATTAAACGCTCGTTTAATTTTATTCGAAATAAAGCGCTGGAACTACATTGAAATCAAGGTGAGTGTTTTATAACGCTCACAACGTACTAAATATCTTTATGCTAGTTAAATTCGACATTATGAAGTGTTATGATTTTATTTGTCGTTGCTTGATAAATTTAATTGTCATATATATTGTCATTGAATTAACCGTTGAAAATTTAATTGACCATTAAAATTAAAATTGAATTGCGATAAAATTACCTGACATTGATAACTATAAAATTGCTATGAATTGTGTTGTCTATTGGATGATTTATTTTGATGGATGCTATTGGTTGATATTTAAATATTTGGATGTTTATTGCTTACATATAACCTGTTATGCATACATATGAAACTGTGATTTGATTTAAGTGATATATATTCATCCCTGACATTTAATTGAAATAAATAATCACTTGGCCATAGGATAGAAAATTATATACGGACACCGAATTGGCTAAATTGTGATTTTTCAAAATCGTCGATATGAAATTTAGTTAAATGTTTTGTTTTAAAAGTTATAAATAGACATCAATTTATAGAAATCGAATTTATCGAAAATTGAGTTTGGAATGTTGAAATAGATTTTGGTTAAAAGAAGTTGTTAAATGATTTAAGTCGAGACTTGAAATTTGAAATTTGGTTATGATTGAATTTCGAAAGTGTATTCATTTTAAAAGATTGAACCTTAATTCGAGCTTTGAATATTACTAAGTAAAAGCGATATAAAATGATATTTAAAATTGAGCTTGAAATTGAATCATATTTGTAAGTGGGATTTAAATTTGAATATTGAAGGAAATTTTTGTTAAGTGTTAAAAATTGATATTTTGAAAAATCAAGCTCCAAATCGATAAAAATTGAAATTGAATAAATTGAAGGTGAATGTAGAATTGAATTGATTTGAAGTTAAAGTTGACGTTGTTTTGAATTGAAATCGAAATTGAATCGGTAGAATGGAAATTGAAATTGATTTGAATTGGGAAGTTATAAATTGAAGTGGATTGGTTTTGAAGCTGTTTTATTTTGTTTTCCAAATTACTCTATTATATAAACCATTTTGAATACTTAAACTATTTTAATCTATTTTAAAATCCATTTTAAAGATTTTAAGTATTTTAATTATTTAAACTACTTTTAAACTACTTAAAACTATTTTTCTGAAATTCCAAACTGGTTAATAAGGTGAAATGTTTATGTTTAAATCTTGAATTTAAATACGAATTGAGTTAAATGAAGTTGCAACCTAAATTGAAATTCGAAATGATTTTGAAATCGAAATGAGGTATTGATGCGAAAAATGATTTTTGAAACGGAATCTTACATTTGAATAGATACGATGATATTTGAAATGGATTTGATTTTGAGGCGAATATGATATTTTGATATCAATTATGAATCGATTTGAAATATAATAGAGCCAACGATGTAATAATACGTAGTTATTAAAGAGACCGGGATCGGATATGGACATACTCTCTGTCGATACCGAACACCACTTTAATAACTATTATACGCGGAGTGTTGATCCAGAATGAAGTGGATGGTTTGGTGAACGCATTGACTGAAGAATGAGAACGATATTGGATGACCCCTGACATGACTAAAACAGGAGCCGCGCCGGGCCATTGAGGTTCGCCACCTCTAGCGGACACGCTTCTTCGATACCATTTCTATTACATTTGTGATTCGATTTGGGTGCACCCCTTGATTTGGGAGTGTTGTTTCACGGTGTTAGGGTAGCTGCTGGCTATGCTCAACATCAGTCCGGATCACGCAACTACTAGTATCCTAGTTGGTATCGCCTCATGTACCTTGTCATACTGATTATCCTATTCGCGACCACTGAGTTTTGATTTGTACCTTGAGTATATGGATGGCCCTCTGGTGACTTCCGGTTTTGGGGAAACTACGGTCTTGTATATGCTTTTGGGAATATAAAATGTGTTAAGGGGGATTATGGTAACGCCTTAACGCTATTTTGATACTTTATATTACTGATAGGCATTATCTACTTAGCGTATATTACTACATAGTAGATAGTTTCACGGATCCTTGAGAGATGAAAAATCCCGTAACATCTTTTGAGTTATTGCACGCACGTTGACACTAGATATGAGATGTCAAACCCCGTAAACATCTTTGACGCCGTTACACTCATATTTATTTACGATTGATTTAACTTTCATAAGGATATTTTAGTCCTGACTCGAGTGTTTTGTCTTTTCATTACGCTCGGGTCAGTCCTGAGTTTTTCAGATTTTTGAAGATCTATTCTGCAGGATGAAGACGAAGATTTGGTATACTATTACTATTATTACCTTTGCATCATGCTATCTGCTGCATTATTTTAATTGTTCTGTTGTATATGTATAACTCTGATAAATGTTGTATAAATAATTGTCAAAGTATAGTAAACAGCTTCATGAACTGTTTATTTGACTATTATATTTTATCGTTCCGCTGCGAGATTCTGTGTTGTTTCATTTCCTTTATTTCACTTTCTTTTCTTTTCTTATTTACCCCAATAACCATCTGCCCTTTTGAATGGTTTGGTATCGACATGTGTATTTGATCGTCGGTTTAAACTGTCCAAAAAGGCGGGTCGTTACATGTAACTTGTGGAAAATGTCTACGGCGGGTTTATTAATTTGACAAGGTAGTTTGGAGATAAATCCTACATGGACATGCAGATTAAAAAGTTTATGGTGGTAAATAGGTACTTTGCATACAATGCATTTTTGGGACAAGCATTTCTAGATAGCTTCAGAATTTCTCAAACTTTATGGTTTTTAACCATGAAGTTCCTCTTGGACAATAGAGTAGGAGTGGTTTAGGGAAAACAGAGTAGTGGAAGAGAGTGCTACGTCGCTGAGCTTTGGGAAGCAAGATGTAGAGGGAAGATAAAGGATACAGAGAAGGCTCTCTGCATTAAAATGCAAATTGCATAGTAACTACAGTTTGAGCCTCTACTTGGATCCATTCACGATAAGTATAAAGCTATGGATCTATTGAAAGAGCTATACGAGGCAAGGGTAGGATCAGTTGAGATGATGGAAAAAAGTTAAATTGATGAAGACTATCTTACAGGGTATTCAAGATTGGTTCTTGTCTTGGTCTAAGGATGAAAAAGGAATTGACGCGATTTTTTAGGGTGAACTGTGATGTGATCTTGTGGACTCATTCTAATATGTATGGGATTTTTCTTAAAGTTGCATGTTTACGCATTGAATATTAACTCGACTTTCCTTTCAGCAAAGTAGAAAAGTCGTACTACGGAACTAGAGAGATCTATTGCTCTAAAGGAAGAAGTGGATAAGTTGTTGGCAATCTGTGAAATAATCTACCCCGATTTGATAGCTAATCCTATGGTGGTTAAGAAGCTAAATGTAATGTGGTGAACATACATCGATTATTTAGACTTGAATAAAGTATGCCAAACTTTCCACTTTTGCGATAAGCTAACTCATAGATGGGACAGTCAAACATGACTTACTTTCTTTTATGGATGCTTATTCTGGTTAATCAAACTACAATGCACATTCCATACCAATAGCATACGAGTTTTATTACAGATCTGGGATTGTATTATTACAGAGTAATGTCATTCGATTTTAAATACACTAGAGCTATTTACCAGTGCATGGTCAACAAAATATTTTTGAAAAAATCAGATCAACAATGGAGGTTTATCTGGATGATATGCTGGTAACTCAAAAAGACTGGTGGACCATGTAGAGTACTCATCAGAGATACTTAATGTGCTTTGAAAGTACGGAATGAAATTGAATCCACTGAAGTGTTCTTTCAGAGTTGCATTAGGGAAGTTTTTGGGGTTCATCATGAACTAAAGGGAAGTAGAAGCTAATTTAGAGCAAATTGAAGCACCGAAACAAATAATAGCCTTAAAGACTAGGAGGAAAATGCAGAGCCTGATTAGAAAGGTTATTTCTTTGAGTAGGTTCACCTCAAAAGTAACCAACAAACGTATGCCAATTTTTGATGTCCTCAAGAAGGAGAATAGGAAATTTTGATGGACGAAAAAAATGCAAACTAACATTTTAGCAACTGTTTTGAAAAAAATCGTTATTATCCTAGTCCTTGGATGGTGAAGTGTTATGCATCTACTTTAGGATATCACTCATGCATTAAGTGCAGCATTGGTGCATGCTGAGGCAGATCTATGAGTCGGTTCAATATATCAGTAAGTGATTTATAGGCGTTGAAAAGCATTATCCTAAACAAGAGAATCTAGTATATTGTTTACTGATATCATCGAAGAAGTTATGACCTTATTTCCATGGTCACCCAATAAATGTGTTGACCGATCAACCTCTCAAGCAAGTTTCACATCACCCTAAGTTATCTGGGCGATTGTTGAAATGGAGCACTAAGATGGGTTATTACAATATTACTTATCATCCTAGGAAGACGATTCCTAGACAAGCATTGGTGGATTTAATTGTAAAATTCATTATCTGGGATAATGAAATAGAAGACTATATGGTTGTAATTTTGATATTGAATGAGGACTATAACACCCTCTATTTTGGAGTGTCATAATATGAAAATGAATTAATAATTAGAATTCATTAAGTAACAATCAAGAGAATTTAATTCAAAAGGATTACTCAAGGAAATTTGATTAATTAAGTATGGGAAATTTAGATATGATTAATTGAATGGACCAAGGGTGATCAACAACTAAATTTGGCCATAAAGGTTAAACGAACAAAATAAAATGTGTTAATGTTGGGAAGTAATAAGATAAGGTGAGGAGGGATTTTAGCCTATCCCAAGCTATTAATTTATATAACTTTAAAGCCAAATATTCTATTCATTCATTTTTATCATTTTGTAAAAAATAACACAACGTAACAAAGGTGAGCTACCATTGCTAATAAGAAGAAAGGAAATCAAAATAAAAGATAAAGGCTTTCATTTGAAAATAGAAGAAAGGATTCTAATCAAGTTTCCAAACTTAGGTGAGTAGTATTTATCCTATCTTCCATCCAAACCCATTTGGGTATAGATTTTGATGTGTTTTGATAATTTGAACGATAAAAAACATTTTTTTGGAAATAATATAATGAATTAATACATGTTTAGATGTTAAATGTTATTGTTTTTTTATTGGTTTAAGAATAAAACATGAATTAACCTTCACTAAATGCTTTGAAATTTTAATATGATGTTTAAAACATTAAAGCAAAGTTGGATTTAAATTTTTGTAATTTTCATATGAGAAATTTTTTATTATAGATTTTCTAAGTTGAAAATTCGTAGTGTTGATTGCAAATTAGTGTTTTAAAATACTAAATTTCTATATTTTGATTGTATTTATTAAAGATAAAGAAAGATATTTTCAAATTTCATAGAATTTTTCAAAATTTTCCTGTAATTTTTCAAATTAGTATGAATTACATGGAAAGATAGAAAATATGCATAGTTAATAAAATAATTACGGAAATCAATTAATCAAGGCTGAAAAATTACAGAATTGTAGCAAAGATTTCTACTTCATGGTGAAAGAACCAAATAGGCAAATGATATGTGTAGATAATTAACCAAAACTAATTACTTTATTAAGGAAAATAACAGTTTTCTACTTAATTACAGATTTCCGGATTAGAATGTAATAGCCTTAAGTTTATATATTTGATAGCCTTAAGTTTATACATGCGATCGCCTTTAAGCTTATACATGTGATTGCTATAAAATCGATACTTGCGAGAACATTAAAGTTATAGCTATGAAGTGAGACAAGCAATAACCATAACTTAAACATGTGATAGATATTAAAGTTTGATATGCAATAGCTATAAGTTAGAAATGCAATGGCTATTAAAGTTGGACTTGCGATGGCTTCAGCGGCATGATAGCTCTATACATGTGATAGCTAGACATGTGTTAGCTATTTTAAATGTGCGATAGCTATGCATGCGATAGCCTAGAGATGAGACTGTTTGTGTATGTGATAGCTTAGACATGTGATGGCAATTAGGATAAGAAATGTGATACCACGTCAATTGGAAGTGCAAAAGCCCTTAAGTTATTATGCAATAGCACTAAAGTTAGGCATGTTATAGCTTATATATGTGGTAGCTTAGACATGCGATAGTTAGATATGCAATAAAAATGGAAATAAATCCCTTGTTTAATTATGAGAATTTCGGAAAGCATTCTAAAATCCAAGTTCTTAGACGTTGAATTTGAATTTCATAGTAGTGAAATTTTAAAGAACAATAATAAATCAAAGTGTAATAATTTATTAAAAATAAAAAAAGGGGTTGACCATAGGGAAGCTAAGATATGATTAGCGAGTCATTTAAAAAGAAAGATAAAAATGTTATATCTAATGAATTGCCAAATTTTGATCTAACATAAAGATTTAAGGAATGTGTAGGGAACCAACTAATGAATGAACATAATGGACTAAGCTCTATGTCTTAAAATATACCAACTCATGGAGTTATTAAATGGTTAAGGGCGAAGGCTTAGTGGCCCATTTTTAATGATTTGTTACTGTATGTCAAGACTTATGAAGTCTATTGGGTTTAATTCAGAAATATTAATTGTAGTGTATGTATAACATCAAAATGGATGTAATTCATTAAATGGATCAACAATGTGAAATGAAAGTGTTCTAAGACTAGGATGGACTAATGACGCTTCATATGGATGCTTACTATAACATATTCAAGGCGCTTATATTCAACCTCCTAGGAGAGACTGGGTGGCTCTAGTTAAGGTGACTCCCAATGTGAAATGAGCGGTCATTTCATCGGTGATGTTGTTCGATTAAAAAGATGAATTTATAATAGACAGACCTAAGGAGTAAACAAAGTTAAGGATAACTTTGAGATTGGTAGTTAAATAAGAGTATAGGTCATGCATATGAATATGAATTATGATTGTATGACATTGTTCATAAAATATGGATAAGTGTATGGCATACTTGTAATTAGAATGGGTAAATGAATGACATAATTCGTAACTGTATGCTAAATATGCTTAGCTACATGCTTGTGATATGATGAGTTTTTACATGACATGACGTAATTGTTGTTAATTATCTAGTGAGGAGAAACTTATTCGACTAGGCGACATGGTGTCACTATATACATGTTCTAGAAATATATTACTCATACTAGGATATTTACTTTTTCCACTATAAACTCATGGATACTCATCCGAGTAGGCCGAGTTTATGAGCTTAGCCAGAGTTTCTTAAAGACTAATAAAACAGTTAGGCATGACACTATTATATGTGATTTTACTATATTTACCCCCTGTAAGGGCACAATTTGAAAATTGCAAAATGTAAAGCTAATCTATGTAATGACAATCATTTAGCAACTCTGTTTACTTAATGTTGCTGAGAAAAAAACCAATCCCATTTCGTCGGTTGAAAGTAATTATGGTGTTAACTAAAACATCATTGACGTTCATTTTTAGGACTCGAAATATAAGATGTTACAACTTGGTATCAGAGTTTAGTTTAGGAGACATTTAAGTAAAACTAAGTTAAAACCAATATAGAAATTAGGTAAAGAAACCAAACACCTTGGGGAAGGGTATACGCCGTATATAATGTACTTATATTTTGACATAGATACATTTGTGGGTATATATATGTCCCTTTACTTTTGTTTTCATTCTCTTTTGTTTCATTTCTTACAGAAGCTTACTTGTGCAAAAAGTAAGAATGAAGACACGAAGCAGACATTTGATGTTATCAGGTGTAAGGACAAATGTTAGTATTGCAACTATACGTATGTATATTATTGGCCAAGGAAAGGGGGCAGCTCAAATGCAGATATGATACCGATGCTCAAATACTTAACCTAGCGACTAGAGTTATAAATATGAATGCTTATTTCCGCCAGTACATGACATTAATGATTAGGTAAAACCTAGCTATAGTTGTTGAACCGAGATCAGTAGTTAGAGGAGGGTACTTGTGTAAGATGAACCGGGACTATAAAAGTTATGGAGGAAAAGTGTTTACTGGAAAGGAATTAGCTTTGGAGGTGCTAAGTGATTGAGGGTGTGTGAATGTATCTTTGTAGACATCGAGTATGATGACATTCAAAAGAGGAGGCTAGTTTCTTGTTAGCTTCAAGAATATGCTTTGGACTAACGAGTGGCTTTAACTGTTGAAATCTAGAGGAAGAAATTAATTGGGAAATATGACACCTTGCAAAATTAACGTTAATTAATAAATAATTAATAAGGCTCCAAAATTGGAATTTTAGCAAACGTTGGAATCTGGTTATGAAACTTATACCTTTGCATTCGTGATGATTTTCTGAGAAACTTTCATATTTGGAGTTTCGTGATCGGAGCTCAAACGAAAAGGTTATTAGCGTTTGAAGTTTCGAAAGCTGATATAATTAAATACAAAGAAATAAAAATAAACATCAAATAAAGGACCCTAATGGTCGACCCCCTCGCTGGTCCAGCCGACCACTATATGGGAGCGATCGACTGGTCGGATGGTGGCGATTGGGTATGAACTTGACCAACGAATTGGATTTAATTATTTTAATTTAACGATTATGATTGATTCATGTGCGAATAAATAAAGGCCTAACCCATCACCTCTCTTCTTATATTTTTTGATTCATGCTTCAAGCTCTACCATTTTCCTTCTCCACTATTTCTAAAAATAAAAAATACTTTACATATACATACACACACAAATCGGAGAAGGGCGGAAAACAAAAGAGAAGAAAAGAAGAAGCGAATCAATACGGTAGAAAAAGATAAGTTTCAAACTATATTTCCCTTAAACTCCAATCACTTTTCAAATGTAATTCTAATAATATATATATACACCTTATTATACATATTCTTTTTTATTAGAATGGAAAATGGAGTCAAGTAAAGGATTGGAATCAGATCTAGAGATTTGGAAAGCTTAAAAGGCGAGTAGGAAACTATATAACTTATTTATAACATCGAAATTTATCTTATTGAATTCTTATTTAATTATTATGCTTATATAAGATCTGACGAATTTTAGACTATAAATAGACGTATAGGATTAGTGCCTACACACTCAATAAAATAGGTAACTTAAATAGGAAGAGTATGTATAACATGATCTGTAATTTGATATCGGTCTTGAATATTTACTTGTAGAATGCTAGTAAAGTTTAAAATTATTCAAGATCTATAATTCAACTATAAATTAGGTTTCCCTTGGAATATGAATTTCTATATTTTGATTTATTTTGAGTGGGTTCCATGTATCTCCATAAGTTATCAAATTCTAAAATATGTACAAAAGCGCATCATTTAAATTAACAAGAAATATACCAAAAAAGAAAAGGGATGTGTAAGATATGGATATTATTTCTCATGGTTTGCACTGTCTATTTTAATAAAAGAAAAGAAATAATTCCTTGTAATTCAAATAAAGAAAAGTCCTCACTTTTGGTTAATTTATGGAAAATTATAACGGTAATCCTTTTTAGAAGGATAGCTTTGATAAATCAAAATGTGGAAAGGAATGTTCTAGTTTAGAAATTAATTATACACACACACATAAACGTGTGACCATGCTTAACATTCAAATATAGAAATATATCTAAATAGCTTAATTTATGAATTTATACGTATTAGTTATTAATAGCGTAATAATTAATGTACCAGGATTTATGAACATTAATTACAAAATTAACGGGCAATAAATTTGTAAATAAAGGGTTAAAAGGGAGTTAAATGGAGATTGATTAGGAAAATTAATATGGCATTTATGGAAGAATGAATGGCATGATAGGTTGACTTGAAACAAGTAAATAATGAATGGCATAATAGGTTGACTTTGAAACAAGTAAATAAATGTCATTAGAAAATTTAATATGGATGAATAGCCATAATAGGTAGATTTTGAAATGGGTAAATAGATTAAAGAAATTAAATGAGGATTAATTATAGGTTGTCTAATTTTGGCATTAATGACTAATTATTACGGGTAATTGACATTTATTATACATTACGAGCAAACCAAAGAAGAAGCGCGTAAATTAGGAATGATAATATAGCGAATAAATAAGTATTAATACCATTAATTATACGTAGGAAGGAATATAACTTTCATAATAGGAAACTTATAGCCTGATTTATACGTTTAGGACAAATGTGAATTAGTCGGCCTAGCCAATTACACTTTGGTTGTAGTCTAGTTTATTGGGTTGGGATGCGTGGTCAGTAGAGTTACATAACTGAAGTCTGTCCTTCACCTAGAGCATACTAGCAGCTGTTAAAATATTAATTAAATATCCAAGGAATGATATTCCGAGGTAGCAGATTTAGTTTATACTTAAATTATATTATATTTTCAATTGCCCTACGAGTTTATATTTATCGCACTCTTATATACTTATGTTATTATAGGTTATCAAAACAAAAGAATCATGCCCTAATGGACTTAGGTTTCAATTTAGTCGAAATTCGGGCCTATTAAGGTTTGTATCGAATAATATCACCAATATATCATATATCAAACTTCAAACAATACTTTTTGTAAAACATCGCATAAAATGATATTTAGCAATATTTCAGTGATGCATCATTGATATATATATATATATATATAATTATGATATTACATCGATATTTGGCATAAATATCGGTGAAATAGTGAAATATCGCCATTAAGTTGAAAATGTACATGGATATCTCATATTACAGTAAAAATGAACTTTGTATATGCATACTCGTTTTATAGGTATATCTTCGAACATTTAAATAATTATTTAAAGTGTTAAAATATGGATATTTACATCTTTTATCATTGTTATAATTTGTAAAACTTGCTAATAAACATGCCAATATTTCCTAGACATCTCCATGATATTATCTTAGTATATTAAAATATCGCATATTGCTACTTAACCTATATTTTACAAATAATGATATCAACTATTTAACTTGGGAACCACTCAAGAAGCAATTTAAGGCTCGGTTTATTCCTAAACTGTTGAAGAGTGCTTTGTCCCATTATTTTCTAGATTTGAAGCAAGGAAAAATGAGGTTGAAAGAGTATGTCAAATGTTTTAACGCTTTTTCAAAGTATGGTAGGGAGCATATCCGAACTCTTCTAAAGAAGAATGTAAGTACCCACATTTTAACGTATCAATGTATCGTAAAATTATTATTTTCATAACCAAATTTGGGTCCAAATAGGCTATAACTCTGGAGAATGATGAGTATTGACATTTTTGACTCATATAAAATATTATGGACAGTTTTGATATAAGAACTTGTGAGGGCTATGACTTTTGGTAAAAGCCGAATTTGGCTCTGAAATAACTTCCAACTAAAAGATTTTATAGTTTTCCTTTCCATAGAGACTCATAATAGATTTTTGGCTTGAGGTTTAGCATATATGGCCTTTCTAAATCTGATTGATTTTAAGATATTAATGGCTAATTAGGTTAAGCCCAAATTAAGCTCATTGAATGATTTTAGGAATTGTGCCTAATTCTAGTAGTATGGATAGTTCAAATCACTTTTCCACTTCCTAATACTATCCTTACCTCCATTGAACCATCTATTATCAAAATTCCATCAAATCCTTATTATATTAGGCCTAACCAAGCAATTAGGCATAAGTTAGCAAAGTGATTAGAAAACTACTATTTTAGGTGATTTGAAATTCATGCATTTACTATTCATTATGGATCTTCAATGATTTGATCGATTTCACATCGACAGGTGAGTGACCTATCATCTCACAATTTTTTTAAAATGCTTACACATGACTAAAAATGCATTTTTAAAGGATCTTGTTTCAATAAGTGAGCGATCTATCATCTCACAAACTTTTTAAATGCTTACTTATGTTTAAATATGCATTATTAAACCATCTTTAAAGTTAAAAACAATATCCTTGATTGTTTTGGATTAACGAATGATTTATAAATGAACTTAAATAGTTCTAAATGGATACTAATATGTATTTTCATATCATGGTTGATTGTATGAGTCTATAGTAGGATATGGATGCTCTAATGTTTCTTTGCTATGATGTGATGCTTGTTTTGGTTGTTGTTTTGTTTGCATGTTTGATTTGGGTAAAATACACATCAATAGTGAATTTGAGAAGGAATGACCTTGATGGATTGGGTCTAGAATGTCTAGAGTCAGATAGATGCAAATGATTTGCACAAGGGTCGAAGCATTCTGGTCAAAGATGGATCGAAGGAAATAAAGCTCGAAAATCGACCAAGTGTTGAAGTGTCTCGATCAGTACTGATAGAAACCGATTGACACCTATCAATCATCATAAAGTAACATCATGTTTTCATGTCTGTGGACTTAAGCAAGGTGATGAGAGGATTTACTTTGGGAATAGTGCACTTTCACTTTGAGGAAAAAGTAGGAAATTAATGGAATTGATCGATCTAAGTTTGGATATGCGGCTATTGTCAAAGTGTAAATGACATAGAGGAGGTTGGCATTTACTTTGGGGTCTGAGTGAGATTCCGCTGAGACAACATGGGGAAACATGCGAAAATAGGTAAGTGTTAGGTAGATCGACTGTCATCGACCGATCACCGCCTGTTACACCCATATTTCCAAACAATGTCGAAAGAAGCCTGCTGCAACTACCAAGTTGGAAGAACTTCCCTCGTAACAACAAGAGTTGAAGTGAAGAAAGGGGAAAAAAAAAGCTAAGCTTAGGTAGTGTCACAGCTAGATAACATGAACCCGAGGCAAGAAACGGGACTGCACCTATAATATAAGTCAAGCTATGAAAAGGATGCGATGACAATACCGATAATGCGTGCAGGCCCCAAAGACGAAAACACAACTGCGCCCTCCATTTAAAATAGATTCGACATTATAATGTTGCACTGAAAACTGGAATATCTCGGTGCGTCGCAATTTGGTATCAAACGACAATGGGAAAGCGTCGCCACCTTGATGTGATAGGACAGTACCGTAACTAAACATTAGTTTCAAATTAATAAAGATTGCGCCACAATCCTGCAAACTCTAACCCCAAACCCATAAGCTCAAGGGACGGAACGAGGGAAAAAACTGCTCTACAACCAGGAACTAAACCTTGCACCAAAAAGGCAAACCCAACTTCATCTCTAAGGTCATTAGATCTGACTCAAAGACAAAAGTGAGGACGTAGTCCTTTAGTGATCGAGAGCATATCGAAACAGAATAACATGGTGGCAATCACCTTTAAAGATGGAAATTCGACCTCTCCTACAAAGCATTGCAACCCAATTCCAACTATCCCCACATCATGATATGTTCACACCACATAGTAGACGATGTAGTGCAACTTCAGGAATATCAACTCGGTACTAAGGCAATATGGCGTCACAACGTTCAACAAAGTAACACTGTAAAGCCCTAAAGAACCAATGAAGTTGTGAGTTCTCCCTAAAAAGAAGAGCAACACCCCATGGCAACGCCATCCACCTATGAAGGAAGAAGTACAAGCCTGACGCTACATAGAATCGAAGATATACGAGAAATTCAAAGCATTAAATTTTCCAGCCTCGATTTCAAATGGTCCCATTACAATTTTGGGTTTCTCGCCTAAATCAGAAATCCAACCATTCAAAATATAGTTTCTCGCCAAAGACATGCCAATAATCCATGCATATCAAACAAATGAGATGGATGGATGCCACATGACGTGATCCAAAGGTGGAAACTAAAAGAGCAGAAGAAGGATGTTGATGGTCCTCGTGCAACCCTATACTATAAGTAGAAAAGGCACTATAGAAGTGAAATGTGGATTTTCTTTTTTAACTTTTTTAGGCGCACAAAACAAAAACTTTATACTCTCAACCATTATTCATTATACTAAGAATATAAAAGGAAGAAAATGATATTTTTTCATTAACGTTGGATTCCTTAACATTTAAACCACGTAAATTCTCTATATCCATTTACTATTTCTAATACTTTATTTTATAGCCTTTTGTTTTTCGTCAACTCGAATACTTAGATAACAAACTGATTTTGTATATTTTTAGCATTTTACACTCAATAATATTGTGCACAAGAAAATTAATATAATTACTCCTCTTTAAGGTAAAGTTAATATCATTTAATTTTTTCGATTCATAATTATGAAAGCACTCCGCATTGCGATTGCTTCATAAGAAATATTTGGGTATCTGTGGGAAAAATCTCACCTACATTTTTAGCACTAGAAGGAAGCTAATTTCCCACTTCGGCAAATTTTATCTGCATTTTCTTCAAATACCATTACAAAACCATGGATTCCACTACCCTTTGTACAAGAACAATTACACTTGACCTCAACAATCACGAAGAAGCCATTCATGAACTCAAACGTCCTAGCTGAGGTGGATGCTTCAACAGAGATCCCCTCCGATCTTACTTTAGTCACACTTTAGACCTTCTAACCAAATGAACCAATGCATAACGGGGTTATCAAAAACACTATTGCCCAACATATCGCCCTTAGGCCAACCTCTCCTCAATCATCCATAGCTCACCGCCTTCACTCACCAACTATGTCGGCTATGCAGTGCATAGGGGATAATGGCACTCTCAGAAATGAGAACTATAAAGCTGGTCCAAACAATGTCGAACTCGAAGGCAAGATCCAGGCTAACCCCTAGATCAAAAAACAGCTAACACTAACCCGATACTACTGAAGAAGCAAGCCCAATCTTATTTGGATGACAACGACGTCACTTTGCTTTACAATGGCGATTCATCCAAAACCGATCCTAAGGAAGATGAGATCCATTAGTTGAAAGCTCATGTAGAGCAGCTAGCAAAGTTATGCCAGTAAAGCATCAGAGAAAAAAAGTAAGGTGAAAAAGGTTCTTCCACGTTTAGTGAGACCATTATAGAAGCAAATTTTTCTGACAACATAAATCCCCGTCAATTAACAAATTCGATGGAACCACCAACCCTGATGACCACATCTGCACCTTTGAGTATTATATGAACATTACAAAAGTAGGGATGACCAGTTTATTTAGTCGATGCAGCCTCCAGATGGTTCAGGAGGTATGGACCAAGAGTGGTCTACTCTTGGCGATAACTATTCATAGATTTCGTGATGCAATTCAATTCAAGGAGAGAATCTTCCCCGGATGTAAATACCATGTCAGGCATAAAGCAAGGTGAGAGTGAAAGCCTACGTAACTTCGTTAAATGTTTCAAATTCGAGGCACTCTGAATCGGGTTGACTAGTGAAGAAGCACTACTAATGGTAGCTCACACCGGGATCAGAAGAGGTACTGCTATGTAGGATAAAAACAATCAAAATATGTGTCAAAGCATAAAAGCTTTCTATAAAAGGAAAAGTGGCTATGGTAGGATGGAAGAGGTCAAATCTGCAATGTACTCTTGAAGAACTTATACTCCTAGCTATGATAAGAAAAGAGGGGCATAAGGATACCATCTGCCTGCAAAAAGATAGAAGGATCTCAACATCACATCAAAAACTCCCATCACTCATACCCCTGGGTAGATATATGAAACGACTAGGACCGAGCTTTCTTATAATGTACCAAACAAGAAAAAAAAAAGGCAAAGCAGAACCGAGATAGAGCATACTGCCGCTTTCATTGAGAAAACGGCCACGACGCAGACAACTACAGACACCTAAAAATTAAGATAGAAAGGTTAATTCAAAAAGGGTACTTGGTCAACTTTTAGAAAGAGAATAATGAAGAAAGGATCCCATATCCGAATAAAAACAAGCATGAAACATATCCAATCTCAGAGCCTCAATCCATGAGAGGCCACATTTTGTCGGGAAGAGTGAGAAGGTGCAGAAGCGGTATGTGTAGGAAGCAGGAGTAGAACAAGAAACTCTATTCAATATAAGATATAAACCTATGCAAGATATAATTTTCAACACCGTTGATGCCACTAGAGTTGTTTTCCCAAATCAGTATTCACTTGTTATTGTGGTGCAGATCTTGAACTGCACCATGAAAAAGGTCTTCATTATTCTGGAAGTTTCGTAAATGTTATTTTCAAGTCTGCATGCAACCACATGAAGCTTCCAATAGAAGTATTGAACCCCAACCCCGAGCCGATCTATGGCTTCAACAACACTGCAACCACTCCCATTGGGTTAGCCCATACACTAGTTACTATCGAAACTACACCCTTTCTCAAATCTTTCTATGCGAGGTTCTTGGTCATCGATCAGATGTCGCTATATAATGCATTATTGAGAAGACCTACAATGATCGACTTTGAGGCAGTTATACCTTGAAAGGATTTTCTCATGAAATTTCACACCACCATTGGAATAGGGTCGGCTAGAGTAGAGCAATTGCTAGATAGGGAACTATACAATGTAAACATTAAATCTAACAATAAAATTGTTCAAAACTACCATGGTATTTCTTCTAATATCTACGATAAGAATAATGATAATGCAACAAAGGTTAATCCCATTTTAAAAACAAAGCTGATGCAGCGCATCAGGTTTTGCAATCTTATGGTGACCAGCGACCTAACGAATGTCGCGAACGACCTAGTGATGAAGCGCAGCATGATTTTCAAACCTACGATTTCCAACGATCTAATATATGTTGCAAGCGACCTAGCGAGGTACAACCAACGAGCTATGACATAGTTAAGTCGCGGGAAGCTAGGTCGCCTACTCACTTATGACGTTCAAGCTTAGGTAGCGTGAGGAGTTCCTGAAGCTGGTTTGCTTAGGCCGCATCTACTTCTTAGGTCGTAGGTCATTGAGTCGCATATTGTTATGACGTGTGGATGTGTTGTGTTGTAACTCGCTATATCGCTGATGTTGTAATATGTGTGTACATATTAGGTCGTGTGAGTTGTAACTGGGTAAGTCGTTTGTACTATAGGTCATAGGTCGGTCTTGTTAGGTCGTGTGGTCTATACAAATATTGTGGTCGTAAACCGTGATGTTTAGGTCGGAGTTGTTAGGTCGTTAGCGACCTATGATAGGTCGGCTGAGTTGGTGTGAGTTGTAAACTGCCTATAAATATGGGAGTTGTGTCATTTGTAGTGGTGGTTGATTTTTAATAAAACTTTGTGTTTGTGTGCTTTGTGCCACTTTGAAATTGGAACTTGAGTGTGAGCTCCTTTCTCTATTTGCGATATTCGAGTGCGCTCGAATCAACGTATATGAAGCCGATTCACGGAATCTCGTGCGCGAGATCAACGTAGAAAAATCGTAGATCTATTAACACGGTATCGTGCGCGATCAACGTGTTGGAGATAGCTAGAATTCGGTATCTTTCGAGATCAACGAATTTGGGCATTCGGTATTTCTCAAACCATCGATTATCTTGTTTCATCTAATCGTTTCTTCGATTAGTTTGACACGAAATCTTCATTTCGTTGTCAATCGTTATAATCCGCTGTGTCAGTTTGGTATCAGAGCAAGACTTAGCCAATCATAGCAAAGCCGAGCCTCTTGGGAGTCAAGTGAAGTGTGAAGTTAGATTCGAGCTAAAGTGAAGCCATGCATCACTTTGAAGAGTTCAAGGCCGAGCCGAGTCAAGTTTGCTTGTGCAAGTTTGTTCAAGATTGTTGTTTGTTGAAGTTCTACAATGCCGCCAAGAAGAGCTAATCGTCATCAAAATGTTAAGTGTTGTATAGAAGAGAAGAAGCTGAGCAAATGGAACAACGCATCAATGAAAAGTTTGATGAAGGTATTGGGAAGTTAGAGATTTTGACGATTGACATGAATCAAAGTCAAAGCAGAAGGTCGCTAGTCTCGAACCATGGAGGAAACAGAGTTTCGCCATCGGTTACGGAAGCGAGGAGGGTGTTGCCGCAATCTTATCGAGAAAGAAGAGAATCATCAGTTTCATTGAGACGAGAACATCATGAGTATCGAGGTGAAGGGAGAAGAACCCCACGTGGATTTGAAAATGAGCCATATCGTGATGATGAAAGATATAGTAGAAGAGATATGCGTGATCGTGGGAATGTTGATGGTCGAGATCGATATCGAAGTACATTTAACTATGATGAAGATGGTGATAGATGTAGTGTTCATTATCGAGATCGAGACCAAGTACGAAATCACTATCGGGAGGTAGAAGATGATCGTAAATGAGAGTCGGGAATGAAGATGGAAATTCCAGAATTCAAGGGTGGAATGGTAGCTGAAGAATTTCTTGATTGGTTATCTAATGTTGAAGAAATTTTTGACTTTAAGGAAGTTCATGAGTCTCGCAGAGTTAAGTCAGTTGCTACTCGTTTGAGAGGAAGAGCTATGGCATGGTGGCAGCAAACAAAACTTACACGGGAGAGAATGGGCAAATCGAAGATTGTCGCATGGGAGAAGATAAAGAAATTGATGAAGGCTACTTTCTTGCCTTATAATTATCAGTCTCTTATGTATCAGCGATTGCAGAACTTAAGACAGGGAACGAATCCGGTGAATGATTATACAGATGAATTTTATCAACTTATTGCCATAAACGATATCATGGAGACGGAAGAGCAATTGACAGCCAGATTTGTTGGAGGGTTGAGAATGCAGATCCAGGACATGGTGAATATGTTTGATCCGAGATCTGTTGTAGAAGCACACCAGAAGGCATTAGCTTGGAAGAAGCAAGGTAGAAGAGGAGGTGGTGTGTTTACAAATTCCAACAATCAAGTGAAAGGGGCTAGTAGCAATGCGAATGTTTCCAAGGCTGTTGCGAAACCAGTTGTCAATGAAGTTGCTAAGACCAAGGTCAATAGTGGTATCAAATGCTTTAATTGTCAGGAGTTTGGTCACAAGAGCAATGAATGTCCGAAGCCAAAGAAGCGAGCAATGGTTGCTGAGGTTGAGGATGAGGATACAGAAGTAGAATGTTCCAATTCGCCACAAGCTGAGGAGGAAGAATTATTGTCGGGAGACGAGGGACGTAATTTGATGATGAGGAGATCTTGTTTGACACCAAAGCAAGAGGATGATTCAATTTGGTTGAGGAGTAACATCTTCCAGTCAACGTGTACTATCTTGGGAAAGGTGTGCAAGTTTGTTATTGATGCAGGAAGTTGTGACATTATCATTTCTACAGAGGCTGTAAAGAAGTTGGAATTAAAGACTGAGAAGCATCCTAAACCTTACAAGTTAGCTTGGTTGAGGAAAGGTGGAGAAGTAAAGGTTAATCGAAGAGCTTGTGTAAATTTTTCGATTGGGAAGAAATATAAAGATGTAATTTGGTGTGATGTTGTGGATATGGATGTATGTCATCTATTGTTGGGAAGACCGTGGCAGTATGACAGAGATGTGCAACATGATGGTCGTACCAACAGCTACAGTTTCATGTTCGAGGGCACCAAAATCACTTTGGTTCCTAAGAAACGACAACAAGACGAAAGCAAGTTGGAGGAGATTGAAGAGTTGAAAACTTTGCAATCTTTGAAGGAGTTTGTTAAGGAAGTGGAAGATGAGCCTGAAGTGTTTTTGTTGATCGGATGTGAAAGTAGTGAGGAGGTTGAAATTCCAGAGGAAGTCAAACCAGTGTTGGAGTAATTTGAAGAGGTGTTTCCTAAAGAGTTGCCAAAGGAGTTACCACCGTTGAGGGACATACAACACCAAATAGATCTTGTACCGGGAGCAGTGTTACCACACAGACCACATTACAGAATGAGTCCAAAGGAACACGAGGAGTTGAGAAGGCAGGTGGAAGAGTTGCTTGAACAAGGGCGCGTACAAGAAAGTTTAAGTCCTTGTGCAGTACCAGCTTTGTTAGTGCCGAAGAAGGATGGAACTTGGAGAATGTGTACAGATAGTCAAGCACTAAACAAGATTACAGTGAGGTACAGATTTCCGATGTCTAGATTGGATGATTTGTTAGACCAGTTGAATGGAGCTGCTATATTTTCCAAGATTGATCTGAAGAGCGGATATCATCAAATTCGAATTCGACCAGGGGATGAATGGAAGACAGCATTCAAGACTAGAGAAGGGTTGTATGAATGGCTGGTTATGCCGTTTGGTCTTTCGAATGCACCTAGTACGTTTATGCAGGTGATGAATCAGATCTTTAGACCATTTATTGGAAAGTTCGTGGTGGTGTATTTTGATGATATACTGATATACAGTGGAAGCCCAGAAGAACACTTGCATCATCTGAGAGAAGTGTTGATGATACTACGACATGAACAATTTTATGTTGCAACGAAGAAATGCGTGTTCATGACGCATAGTGTTTTATTTTGGGTTATGTTTTATCCAAGGAAGGTATCCAGGTAGACCAAAGTAAAGTTGAAATGATCAGAAATTGGCCACAACCCGGGACGATAACAAAAGTTAGAAGTTTTCATGGTTTGGCATCATTTTACCAAAGATTCATTCCACACTTCAGTAGCGTGATGGCACCAGTTACTGATTTTATGAAGGGCAGGCAGTTTTCATAGTCGGAGGAAGCAGGAATTGCTTTTGAGCGAATCAAGGAACTTTTGATGACAGCACCAATTCTAGTTTTGCCGGATTTTCAGTTGTTGTTTGAGTTACATACTGATGCATCGAAGGTGGGGATTGGAGGGGTGTTGAGTCAGAAGGGACGTCCTATTGCTTATTTCAGTGAGAAGCTTTCGAGAGCACAGATGAGATATAATACATATGATGTGGAATTTTATGCTATTGTGCAAGCCGTGAAACACTGGAGACATTACTTGTTTCACAAGGAGTTCGTATTATATACTGATCATGAGGCGTTGAAACATTTGCATGGGCAGGACAAGATTGCAGCTAGGCATGCATCGTTGATTGCATACTTGCAGCAATTTACATTTGTTGCGAAACATAAGTCGGGAATTACAAACCGTGTGGCAGATGCATTGAGTAGGAGGAACCATTTATTGACTACAATGAAGGTTGAAGTGACGGGGTTTGATGTGTTGCCAGAATTGTTTTTTGAAGATCCTTATTTTGTGAAGATTGTAGATGAAGTCACGAAGGAGAAGACGGATGAGTGTATATTGGTGGATGGTTTTCTATTTAAAGGAACTCGATTGTGTGTACTAGATTGCAGTTTACGGATGAAAATTGTGAAGGAGTTACATGAAGAAGGACACGTAGGTAGAGATCGTACATTGCAGTTGATTTCTCAATCTTATTTTTGGCCGTTAATGAGAAAAGAAGTTGAAAGATTTGTGGAGAGATGTCATATCTGTCAAATTTCGAAGGGAATAGCTACAAATGCGGGATTATATATGCCATTACCTGTGCCTACTAGACCATGGGTTGATATTAGCATGGACTTTGTTTTGGGTTTGCTTAGAACTCAACGTGGAAATGATTCCATATATGTGGTGGTAGATAGATTTTCGAAGATGGCACATTTCATAGCTTGTAAGAAGACAACTGATGTCATCTGTGTTGCTCAATTATTCTTTAAAGAGGTGTATCGACTACATGGGCTACCTGAATCTATTGTTTCTGATCGGGATACTCGATTCTTAATTCATTTTTGGATGAGTTTATGGAAGATGGTTGGAACGAAGCTGAATTTTAGTAGCGCCTATCATCCGCAAATAGATGGGCAAACAGAAGTGGTGAATAGATCATTGGGAAACTTGATGAGATGTCTTGTGAAAGATAATTTGAAGAGCTGGGATATGAAGTTGTGTCAAGCAGAGTTTGCACATAATCACGCTGTTAATCGAAGTACTGGATTCGGTCCATTTCAAGTTGTTTATTCAACAATTCCAAAGGGACCATTGGATTTATCGATAGTTCCATTTCAGAAAGGGGTTGTTAAACGAGCAAGTGATTTGGTGAATGATTTGCAAGAATGCCACAAAGTTGTACAGGAACGATTGCTTAAGGTGAACGAGAAATATAAGCAATCCGCAGATATTAAACGACGACATGTTGACTTCAAGGAAGGAGATTTTGTGTATGCTGTGCTGATCAAAGATCGATTTCCTGTTGGAACTTACAATAAGTTGAAAGCTCGAAAAATTGGTCGAGTGGAAATCTTGAAGAAGATCAATGATAATGTATATCAGTTGAGATTACCAGATTATATTCACACGGCAGACGTTTTCAACGTCAAACATTTGATTCTGTATCATGAGGATAAGCTTGTTGAGGAAGAGGAAAGTATAAATTCGAGGTCGAATTCTTTCTAACCCGGGGAGGATGATGCAGCGCATTAGGTTTTGCAATCTTATGGTGACCAGCGACCTAACGAATGTCGCGAACTACCTAGTGATGAAGCGCAACATTATTTTCAAACCTACGATTTAGGGTGATCTAATATATGTCGCAAGCGACCTAGCGAGGTACAACCAACGAGCTACGACCTAGTTAAGTCGCGGGAAGCTAGGTCGCCTACTCACTTATAACGTTCAAGCTTAGGTCGCGTGAGGAGTTCCTGAAGCTGGTTTGCTTAGGCCGCATCTACTTCTTAGGTCGTAGGCATTGAGTCGCATATTGTTATGACGTGTGGATGTGTTGTGTTCTAACTCGTTATAACGCTGATGTTGTGATATGTGTGTACATATTAGGTCGTGTGAGTTGTAACTGGGTAAGTCGTTTGTACTATAGGTCATAGGTCGGTCTTGTTAGGTCGTGTGGTCTGTACAAATATTGTGGTCGTAAACCGTGATATTTAGGTCGGAGTTGTTAGTTCGTTAGCGACCTATGATAAGTCGGCTGAGTTGGTGTGAGTTGTAAACTGCCTATAAATATGGGGGTTGTGTCATTTGTAGTGATGGTTGATTTTGAATAAAACTTTGTGTTTGTGTGCTTTGTGCCACTTTGAAATTGGAAGTTGAGTGTGAGCTCCTTTCTCCATTTGCGGTATTCGAGTGCGCTCGAATCAACGGATTTGAAGCCGATTCACGGAATCTCGTGCGCGAGATCAACGTAGAAGAATCGTAGATCTTTTAACACGGTATCATGCGCGATCAACGTGTTGGAGATAGCTAGAATTCGGTATCTTTCAAGATCAACGAATTTGGGCATTCGGTATTTCTCAAACCATCGATTATCTTGTTTCATCTAATCGTTTCTTCGATTAATTTGACACGAAATCTTCATTTCGTTGTCAATCGTTATAATCCGCTGCGTCAAAAGCTGACATAAAGTACCATAACCAATAATGAAAAAAGTCATCCTGCAACCACAACATCGGTAAGAACAGAGAAAATAAAGTACATACACATGATCGGCACCGACAACTATAACTCAGTCTTTGCATAATAATTCATTGAAGAAGCTCAGAAATAGGCACTCTCAGTCACCTTGCAGCCCAAAGAGAAAGGAGAAGATGAAATAAACCCAAGATTAGGGGAAACGAAAAAGAGTTAGAGTGAGTGGATAACCTTGAAAATGTACAAACTGATCCAAAAGACCCCAAAAATGTTATAAATATTGAGAAGAATCTCGGTGCAGAAGCTCGAATTGAACAATTAGACTTCTTAAAAAGATCGATAGATGTATTTGCTTAGATGCATTCAGACATGGTTGGAATAGATCCAGCCATCATCTGCCATGCACTCAACATTGATCCTAATTCTCATCTGGTCAGACAAAAGCGCAGAACCATGGATCAAGAATGGTATAACGCTCTTCATGAAGAATTTAAGAAGCTAAAAGCAAACATATACATTGGGGAAGTATGCTGCCTGAAATGGATCACTAATCCAGTACTTGTCAAGAAACCCAATGGAAAATGGAGGACTTGCATAGACTATACCAACCTCAACAAGGCCTATCCTAAAGACAGTTTCCCCTTACCTAGAATTAACCAATTAGTGGATGCAACTAGTGGACAGGAACTACTCTCATTCATGAATGCATATTTAAGAAATAATCAGATAGTTATGTTTGAGCCAGATCAGGAGCATACTAGTTTTGTAATAGATAAAGGCTTGTACAGCTATGAACTGATGCCATTTAGACTCAAAAATGCTGGAGTGACCTATCAAAGACTAGTTAATATGATGTTCTCAGTGCAGATCAGCAAAAATGTTGAAGTACGTGTAGATGATATGTTAGTGAAATCAAAATCAGTATCAAGCTGTGTATAAGATCCGGAGGAGACATTCACGGTCTTAAGGAAACATAATATGAAGTTGCATCCCTTGAAGTGCACCTTTTCCATCCAATCAGGAAAATTTCTAGGATACATAGATAGTGCACGTGGCATAGAAGCAAACCTAGAGAAGATTGAAGCCATAAGTGAAATGGGGATCCCTACGAAAGCCGAAAGACCTCATGAGCCTAAGTGTCAGGGAAGCTGCGCTAAGTAGGTTCATCTCCAAAGAAATTGATAAATTTATACCATCTTCAATCAGGTAAAGAAGGGACGGAATTTCGAGTGGATTAAGGAGTGCAAAGATGCATTCCAAAATCTAAAGGGCTATTTGGTCAACACTTCCATACTATCAATATTGGTAAATGGTGAGTACTTGTATACATATTTAGCTGTAATTGATAAAGCTGTTGGAGCAGCAGTTGTCTGAGAGGATGAAGGAATCCGGAGGCCCGTTTACTTCACAAGCAAACATTTCTCAAGAGCAGAATTAAATTACCCAGTCATTGAAAAGCTAGCCTAACACCTACTGCTCGTAGAAATAAAACTATGACCCTATTCCCAAGAACATCCCATCAAAGTCCTCATAGGCAAACCACTAAGGTAAGTACTACAGAAGTTGGACACATCTGGTCACTTGCTGAAATGAGCGATAGAGCTCAGCCAATATGATGTCACTTACTGTCCAAAAAACGCAATCAAAGTTTAGGCACTAGCAGACTTCCTCACAAAATGCACACTGCCAACCGAGCCCCAACCAAAGGAAGAAGTACCTACCCCATGGTTATGGCAACTTTTTGTGGATGGAGCTTCTAATGAATAGGGGGAGGAAATGGATATGTACTAATTGCACTAATTAAATAGAAATTATATAGGGTAGTGCAGCTTGGGTTTAAGGCAACCAACAATGTGGCAGAAATTGAGGCTCTCCTCATAGGCTTGAGAATGATTCAGGAAATGAAGGTAACCCATATTAAAATTCACAGCGATTCCCAATTATTTGTAAATAAAATGCATGGAAACTACCAAGCAAAAGAGCCAACTTTAGCCAAATACGTGGAACTTTCTAAAAAGTTATTAGAGAAGTTTGAACAATTCGACATAGAGCAGATTCCACATGAAAGAAACTCTTCTGCTGATTCATTAGCTAAACTTGTAAGCACCAAAGTGAAAATGAAATGAAAGTCATTCCAATAGGACATCAGGCAGAGCCAAGCATCATAAAAATAAACCAAATATTGGTCCTAACCCAAGCCCAATGAGCAGTGGTCCAAGGGGCTCAAGATCAGGTAAAGGAAAATTAGGAGTAGTCCTTAGCTGGGCCCACGCTTCAAAAAACCGCAAAAAAGATCTTGGATGACCTCTATAAATTAGTTCCTTTTAATTAGAACCCTACCCCAAAATAAAAAACGAAGCTCGAAAAATAAGGTATTTGGCTCCGTACTACTCATTCTTTGATGGCATATTATACAACTGAGGTTATTCTACCACTAATCTTAGATGAATTTCCAGAGGAGAAGGAATGTGAGTCATGAGAGAAGTACATGAAAGGCTGGGCAAAGACCACTCCAAGGGAGCCAAGTTAGCAACAAGGTATTGAGGCACGGTTACCACTGGCCCACGGCACTTCAAGATGCAAGAGAATTTGTAAAAAGATGCGACAAATGTCAAAGATTTCCAGGTATCCCCAGAATTCCAGCCAATGAGCTCATCCCATCAGTAAGCTCATGGTAGTTTTACATATGGGGCATAGATCTGATTGGTCCACTTTCTATGTCAAAGGGAGGAGCGAAGTCATTAACGTGACAGTAGACTACTTCACCAAATGGGTACAGGTGGAACCCTTTGCTACGATCACTACGAAGAGGATAGTTACTTTTGTGTAAGAAGCATAATCACTAGGCTCGGGATCCCCCAAAATAATTACTAATAGTTGACCAAGATTGAAAGTAAGGAATTTATAGAGCTTTGCGAAGGAACGACATAGCTAAATGTTTCTTCTCCATTGCACATCCATAAGAAAATGGGAAGGTCGAAGCAGTAAATAAAACTACTAAGAAGTTACTTAAGAGAAGGCTACGGAAGTCAAATGGGAAATGGGGGAGGAATTGTCTTTACTACAGGCCAATAGGACCTTAACTAGATCCACAACTGATCATACTCATTTTCCTTAACCTATGGATACAAAGCCATGCTTCCCATCGAAATAAAGGTCCTATCATATAAAAGAATATTATACACAACAGAGAAGAACAGGAAGAAAAGAAAGCTTCCCTCAATCACATTCAAGAAAAAGGAGACAAGGCAACAGTCGCATCCCTCACATACCGACAAAGGATGGAAAAAAATTATAATGTTAATTTCAAGGAGAGGAACTTCTGCAGATGAAGCTGTGGACTCAAATTGGGATGGAGCACTGGTTATAGAAAAAGTTTTAACTAACAGGGCATACTGACTATCAAAACCTGTTGGAAATCTAGTTCTAAGAACATGGAACTCAAAGCCTCTCAGGCCTTATTTTGTATGATTTGTGTTACTTATGTAATAAATATTGTAACTATTATGAAAAGTATTGATATAATGAATTGGATGTTGGGATATTGGACAGCCGGAACCAGTATAAACATCTCTCTATGTTAATTTATCTAACATGGTTAAAAATAAACTGGATGTAGGGATATTGGAATAGCTCGAACTGGTATAAATATCTCTCTGTGTTAATTTATCTAACATAGTTAACACTTACATCGGATGTAAAGATATTAAACGGCCTGAACAGGTATAAAAGACCATGCCCATGAATTAAAAAGGTCGTAAGCACATGACTTCACAGTCAAAATATAATCCACTCCCAAATAGCGGACGAACCGTACCAAGCGCACGAACATGAAATCACCCTTAAATAGTGGGGCAGGTCATGCCAAGCATGTAGCAAAACATGCATGTCAAAGAGATCAGTTCGAGAAACATGAATCATGCAAGGAACTAAGCAAAAATGGCAAGAAGATATAATACATGGAATACAAAACAACCAGCGGATCAAGTACAAATGTAGAAACTACTTAGGCTAGCCAGATAAACACAAAAAACAAGGATCTCCTTATATTTATGTAATTCTATTAATACTCACTGGAATATATTCATATTTATACAACCCATACATCTATAAATACTTTAAAAGTTTAAATGAAAAAAATACAATTTATAATAAATAAAGTGACATCATGAGTCTGACTTGGACTCGGAAGAAACGTTAGCTATGATTCTTCCTCGACAAGAAGGTCCACGAGCATCTGATGACGGATGCTAAGAAGGACTATCCTCAAGTTGGAGAGTAGAAGTGGGGAATCCAACATAGTAATAACAACCGATGAGCGACTAGAAGCAACACAGCCAAAAGCAAATAAGAATCATTGAAAACGCCCCATCTCTAGACCCATACTATCCAAGAATATTACTGAGTAATACTGGCATATAATACAAATAATGTGGCCATAAGGGGTACGCATGTGAATATTCCCTTGGACTAACATTGGTATGTATTAAAAGATCAAACATATACCCACCTGTACGTTAACAGTATCTATAAAAAATATTAACACATGTGCCTTCATCATAGAATAATACATAATATACAGTAAATATCGGATATCACGGAGCCAATCGCATAGATAATATATAATACAATATTATAATAATGGTGCAACTCATCATAAATGTAACTATTTTAATGTATTGTGATTAATAATCAATATACAACTCTATATCAAAGATATATAGTAAATTAGCATTATACAAATATCGTATATCAATCCTAATATAAGACACCACTAAGCTCATTAAACACATGCAGGTCATATTGTCCCTATTCCTGAAATGTCTTAGACTGATCCGAGTATTATTTAAGTAGCACACTGGTCAAACTATGTCTAATCAAGAATCCGCAATGTGGGTAATACAATATAATAAAGAAAAATAATATAATAACTCTATCGGTAATACCCAATTCATCAAATGACATATCAGTATATATGAAACTATGGAAATAGGTATATGAAATATAGTTTTAATAACATAAATAACGATCAAGCATCACATCACACGAATAACTCAAACATGTGCACGAAGCAATCAATACTAACATCAAAAGAGGTCATCGCCCATATAGAAATTCATATCGAATAAAAAATCATAAATCAACGTAAATAGGTGAATCCCTCATATCCAAAAATCATCATCTAAATAAGAAATATCAATAAATAAGATATCACCAAGTAAATCAGGCTAGCACGAAGCATTGCCTAAATATATCTCTCAATCTCAATAAAAGATCCTCATCAATATATAGAAATAGGTTAGGTTGTCTATCAATATACCGAGAATCCATTATACTCTGGATAGTTATCATAAGTACAATCTCATCTCCTCATATAATAACTAAATGAAAATATCATAAGGGGAAATGGCTGTATGATAGACATGAAGTCCTAAGTAAAGTCATCTATATAATAATATGTGGGTCATCAAACCCATAACTACACTCAAGTGAGGTGTACCAATCGTATATGCCAATCTACTACTTCATTAGTGCTAAATGGGAGACTGACATCACTAAGAAAGCTCCAGAGACACTAGGTCTCTACAATCTTTAATTACCTTATAGTCATCATGACGGTATCCACCTGTGTTCTCATCATTACGAGGACTCTTAAGTCCTGACACTACACATGCCCCTATAGGTAACAAACTGTCGGCCCCTGTGGCACAGGGGCGATTGCACAAAGCGAAGCACTAAGCTCTATATATATATTATATATTTATATAGTGTCATTGATCTATGGAGCAACCCACCAATCATGTTTAACACTAAATGTTGAAGACGAAGACTTGTCACTATTCCAGTAGTTAAAAAGGGTCGTGAGATATGACTTTGAGGTAATGATACTTTGACTTGTCTGGCATTATTGTTAACCCAAGAATAGTACAAGTTTGAATTCAACGAGTGTTGATAAGTATACAAGATTTAATTTCAATATACGATCGTTTTATATCCTCAATAGTCAGTTTCTCGACTATCGGTTACTTCAGCTTCCCTGTTATTGTCATTTTAAGACAATTTGTTGCTCCGTTGAGCTTTGATATCCTTTTTCAGAAATGATTAAAACCAAAGCGCGAGAGGGGGCCAAGCTACGTGGGGTTGCTCCCATTAGGATGCTTTTAGATCTCATCTAGTTTGAATTCGGTTGCGCAGTTAGATGTGAAAGTATTCGGATGCTCGGTAAGGTTTGGCCGGGTTTGGTTTGGAGGTTTCTGAGGAGTGTCACAGAGTAAATGAGCTTTTAGAAGTATATTACTAGAGGTATACTTCAAGGGGGTACACCCTTCTAGTCATTGTCAGAAAAAAATTCTTTCCTTATTTTATTCAAACCTTTGAATTGATTTCTGTAATTACAGTGAAAGATTCAACCACTCTTCATGATGTTCAATTATAGGTTTTGAACATTCTATCGGGTTTGGACTGTTATCTTGATTTATCCATTCTGTCCGATTTGGATTTTGTTTAAACCATTTCCATGCTTCCAAGTGTGGATCTTTATATTATTTTTGCCCGTCATCTATATTTGGATTTTATTCCTATTAATCTTTTCCATTCTTATATTTTGTTGTTATTTGTGTCACAACCTAAAATTCAGTGTTCGAAAATCGACATCAAATGCCTTACTTGTATTCGATTGCCGAAGATTCAAACATCGAATTCTAGTTCGGATGGAGCTTGTAACAACGTTAAATGAATATAAACAGCGGAAACAAAATGAATATCATTGATCACAGATACAACATCATCATAATATCCATTACAACATTTAACATCAATATCAGAGAGCTACATATTGATATAACAACAACATAGTGATAACTTCACAATGGAACAACGATAGAGTCTTCAAAAGGATCCAACATACATCTTCTTTGATAAGGTCTTCAAAACATCAACACTTCAAAAGCTTACCAAAGCCAAAACTTCCAAAATCCGATAGCTTCCAAACAAAAAGACTTCAAAATCTAGCTAGCACCAAAACAGGAAAAACCTGCTACTAGGCTGCCCGTGTGGAAATTATGGGCACGCAGAGTTTAGAAAGGGAACAATAAACTCCGGGTCTGTCATGGGACTGGTATGAGTAAACAAAAACAGTTTCTTTGAATAAAAAAAATTATAAAAGAAAATCCAGTATGCTTTTTGGAAAATGAAACTACCATAAGACCTCCTGCCACACACACCATGCAATCACAGAATTGGAGGAGGTTTCTTCTTATGATAGTCAAATATGCTTGATACGAGAAAATTTCTTTTGATATTATTATTAGTGCATAGTGTAGAAAACCATTTCGAAAGTATAATATTAATCTTAGTCAACATATAACCATTATTGTATGCCTACTATAGCTACCATGTTTTGTGGTAGGTTATCGCCATGCTGCATGGCAGGTTATATAACTAAAACCGTACAGGGCTCGTATTATTTCTTTGGATTTCCAACAAATGGTTAGGCTAAGGAACTTCCTACTGCCACATGGGTATGCCTCTGGAGGGACGTCTCGAGAACCTACCCGGCTCTCTGCCAACACAAGGCCGGGTTACCTCTGTAACTAGGTAACTACTACACGAGTATGCCATCCCCCGGTTGTTTGCGACCTTTATTCGAGGGCCCTCAATCCAACAACCACATAGTGAAGTATCTGGGCTCCATACCATGATACCACTTTCAAAATCAACATAAGTAAATATCTAGGCTCCATACCATGATATCACTTTTTATCCAGAAGGAAATGGTCATACCCTTAGGGGGAGCTACCCCCAAATAACCTTGCTGCAATGATTCCTGTTTCGACCATTACCGGGTTATGAGGCTCGACGTAGTCACGTCCACAAAGCTACGCTTTACACAAAAGTCATGCTTTGATCAACAAATGATCAGCAGCACTTTGTATGCCACATTGCCAAATTGGGAATGTATCACTAGTAACCATCAACTACATAACCTCTAAGCTCCTATGTCTCAAAGAAGGGTGTTAAGCTAAGAGAATAAATCTCTGCCACCAAATAGAAATGTATTTGATAGAAACCAGCTTTACATCTCAAAGTGTAATGTTAGACACACATCCATACAAGTCTGTTCCGGGTCCGAATAGAACCGAAGGCACTTCGAAAGAAGCCCTTGCAAATCCGGGTATCCCCAATCCCGATCAGACTCCCCATCACATATGGAGATCTCTATACCATAGCTACTCAGTGCAGAGTCATTCGACAGGTTGTCCTATCATTCTCGAAGACACCCGGTATTCACCACCATCTTCAAATGCTATCCATTTCGTCGCATCACTATTCGGAATGTGTTATATGACACAAAGGTTCTCTCCCGGCTAAACCGAATAGTGAGCGCAATATTTAAAAACATATGGATATTGGGATCTTAATTAAGTCATAACTTATTACCCAAAACCTTTCTTTCAAATGGTTTAAACAAATTACCATTTTCCAATCTTAAAAAAAAGATTCATTTCACAAAGTTCGCCTATCTTTCACAAAGATTCATTCACAGATTTCAAAAAAATTCAATTTCAAATGGGATTAACTCCTCCAATCTTTAAATCAAAGATTTAATTCATAACTTTCAAAATCGTTCCCAAAGATTCATTCATAACTTGGAAAACCATTTTCATTTCAAATTTCAAATCCCTTTAACACAAATTGGAAATTCTTTCCTTATATAAGATCTTTTATTATTTGAAAACAAATAGTTTTTGTTTCGGAAAAATCCAATTACATTTATACAAGATAAAGCCATTGGGTTAAATTCAAATTCCCAAAACAATATTTTTAAATGATTTAAATCCATATAAACACATTTATAATTTGTATAACTTTTTTAAACCATAATTATCAACATAGAATTAAATTTCAAATCTTGAATTTAAAATTCAAATCAAACTATTTAAATCTCAAAACTTTATCAAGTTATTCAAAATAACTTTTATCTTTGAAAACACCTTTTCAAAACCTTTTTACATTTAACCCAAATCCATTTCCAAAAACTTTTGGATTCAAACCAATTCAACTTTTTAAAACCATTTCAAAAATCTGTGACTTAACCAATTTCCTCGTGCAATCCATATTTGTGTGTATGGTGTAGTCTAGGGGTTTAACACAATAGTGCAACAACATTAATCATCACAATTCAAACGCAGAAATCTTGATAAGCGGTATAATCCTATAACGCTCATCTCCATTCACAAATTCACAGATAACGACATAAATTCATTACAGAGAAATAAATTACATTTGTCATAGCTCAAATCAAAATAATTCATATCACACAGCATCACACATCAGGAATATCAAACAATACAAAGCATTCAAAAATAATAAATCATCTACAATTAAGATGGATTAATCATGTGATTATAATCAATTAATCACATAATTATTTTCATTAATTATCCTTAATTTATGATTAATTATTCTTAATTAATAAATTAATTAATCCTTAATTTTTTTAATTAATTAAATCCTTCATTATTAATTAATTAAATCTTAATCACCTTCATTAATTAATTATTCCTTAATTAATTACCTTAATTAATTAAACCTTAATTATAAATTAATTATCTTAAATTAATAATTAATTAACCTTTAATTAACTATTAATTAATTATTCAAGTAATTATAAATCATCTATCTTGATTTATCATTAAATCATTATCAAATTTTTTAATAAAATAACCTTAATTATTTATTAAATTAATCTTTAATATTAAGTAATTAATTAAGAAATTACTTTTTAAATAATTATATTAACAAATCATTAATTACTTAATAATTTAAAAGATAAATCTTTTTATCTTTATTAATCACTTTGGTTATCTTATAAACCTTGTTTAACCATCATCTTATACATTAGTTGCTTTAAAAGGTTAAGGTAGTTCAAAACAACATTTTATCTTAATTACCCTTTTTATTTACATTATTCAATTAATATAAATAATTTTATAAAATAATGTAACAAATTTAATTAAATTTAATTACTTTAAAAATATCTTACTTAAAACCTTAATTAGTTTAAACTTAAATCAAAATTATCATTTGAAAACATGATTTTAAAAATGTTTAAAAGTTCGAATTTATTTTAAAGTAAAAACTATTTCACATAACATGCTCAAGACCCGCTTCGAGTCATACCCGATCAAATTGCTTCACTGATTCGAGTTTATCAAAAATCGACCCGTTAGCTTCAATTTTTAAAATTTTTGTTTAAGTTTTTAAAGTGACCTGATACACACTTGAAGTTGCCTGGCCCCAAACTCGAGCCAGCACAAAATTCCCCCGAGGAAAACTTCGAGATATCTAAACCCAGACATCAACTGACACGATCATCGACTTGTGCACGTGTACAGAAGTTTCGGTGAACTTCGATCGATGCTGCAACCCTCGACGAGTCGGCGACATTCCCCCACCAGCCATTAGAGCACCCAGAAACTCCAGAAATCTACGAACTTGTAATCGAGATATAGAACCCAAACTTGAACAAAGGTTCGATCCAACAATCCACCTCGTTTCAACGACCTAGACCACCGGAGGCCACGCAATTTTGGCCATAGCTACGTAAGGCTTTCCAGCTTCGATCGCCACCAGAGCGAACAGTTCCGGTCCATCGACGATGACGCAGCAATGAGTTTTCCAACCACGACCATTTATGGGTTTTAAACCCTAATTCAATCTCGATAGTCTTCCACATCAAATTATAAAATAGACGAGTGTTTTTCAGATGATCTAGAATCCTCCACCCAGCTACCACCTCAACCTCGAGACCCAAAGTGATACCGATCATCGGAATTTAGCAAAAACCTCAAATTTGTTCATCCGGCAATTTCTCAGTGAATTCGTTCTTAAAAAATTTAATTTTACTTTTTAAAATCAACACTTTCGAAAACATTTCTGATGATATTACTGAAATCAAAAATCTTGATGTTTGTAATTGCAACATATTTTAAATTTTCCTATAACTTCAAATTTTCAGAAAAACTTTAATTTATTTTTTGCTCAGATTTATTTTTAAAACTTAAAACAGGTTCAAACAAACAAAATTTGTTCGAATCCTAAGATCTAACAAATGTCATGGGTGAAAGATTTTGAATTTCGAACAGGTTTTGGAAACTTGTTTCCAGACAGTAGCAAAAAACCTGATACTAAACATGCACAATTCTATCTGCATATAAATATTAACATACATTTGCATGCATATAAATACTTCACTATTTATCTCAAGCATCATCAACAACACCAAATATTCCAGATTTAAAAGTTTTACTCACCTTGATCAGGAAGAAGCAGAGAATGTGTCTGGATTTAAAACTTGAAAATCTGGTAGTAGTTTTTTTTACTTTATCTTGATTTCTTTTCTGCAGCTAATTTATATAAATTTTATTTAATTTTTCTGGTGGATTTACTTGCTTATTCAAACTCAAATTCAATTTTTTTAAAAGGTTTACTTAAAGTTTTTTTCTTTTTGAAACAGAGAAAACCCTGGTTTGGAAACTTAAAAACTGGGATTTGCTATCCCGAGTTAAACCTGATTCCTGTTGTAGAATTGATTTGTAATGGTGAATCTATGATCTTTTATTTGATTGCTGAATTGTTCTTCAGTTGTTTGAAATCTTCCTCTACAAACTTGAGCTTTGAGATGAACTCTAGACTCTAAGTTTTGAATCTTGTTTACTGAGCTTTCCTTTGTTTTTCTGATTTGTTTGATTTACTTTTAAAGTTTGCTTTGAATTTTTTCTGATTTGTTTTTCTCAGATTAACTGAACAAAAGAAATGAGAAAGAGAGGAAATAGAAATGTATATACTTGGCCTTATTTTCTTTTAATTAAAAATAAAAAGAAAAACAAGATTACGACACTTGTTCGTTTTCTAAATTACATGTCTTACATGTGTTAATTTTCTTACTAAAACATCTACACTTGTTAATTGTATGTTCTTAAGCATATACTTGTATTATTCATGTTAATAATGTTTTCAAAATAAAATTTTATATTATATTCCTTTTTTTTATAAAGATGTTTCCTTTATATTAATATATCTACTATTAAAAAGATAATGCTTTTAAAACTAACTACACATTAAATAATTTACATATATAATATTTTTAAATCCAAATTATTTTACTATGTCATTTATTTAAATTTAAAATTCAAATTCAAATTCAATATTCAAATTCAAATTTAAAGCCAAATTCAAATCTACCAATATATATATACATATATATTTTAAGTTCAAATAATTCTAAAACATTAATTATTTTGAATTCTTAAACTCAAATGAGATTTACAATCTTATTTATATATATATATACAAATCAATACTTATTTTATTTATTTTGAAAAATTCAAATTAATTCCAAAATTAATTCCTAAATTTACATTAATGATAAATCTAAATGTAATTAAAATTAGGATCGTCACAATTTGTGTGGAAGAAAACCCGTTTTATGTTAGCGACATTGTCCAACATATTATTGTTAAATACACTCCCTTTTGTTACAAAGTTTTACTCATGCAAGATATAATGTCTGACCCAATTTATTAATTTTCCCTAAACTCTCTGGCACTCAATATATTCGAGTAGTCCGAGAAAAGTAGGTTTCTCTTTGGAGCTCTTTGAAGAAGATGATCGAGCAGGCGGCTCCTTAGGTATCTAATAATTTGTTTCCGTTGTATGATTTCGAAGACGTATTTTGTATCTAAAAATGACAAGTCGGAATATATAGCTACAAATCTGTTAGATGTAGTATTTTTTTAACTCTGATAAATCCATGTAAGGAGCAACCTGTGGTATAATATCATTTTGTTTAATATGTAACCATTCCGTTGTGAGTTTTTTTTCTATTCTGTTTTGTTGTGTTCTTTATTTTTCCCAAGACAACTTGTCTTTTGGATACTTGGCAATGACACACGAATGCTATGGATGTATTAAGTGTCGTTCCTGGGGGTTAGAAAGATGGGCCATCATAGTTGGTATCAGAGCTTAGGTTTAGAGAACCCCTAAGCCTTGGTGGGGTAAACTCTCTAAGGATAGGATTAGTGATATCCTAGGATAAGTCTGAGAGTATAAATATATATATATTGAGTGCGTATTTGTTAGTGTTATAAAAATGTTTTATATTATGTTGTCTGATCCGTAGAGTGGTAAATGAATTCTCGTGATCAGTGTTATCGATAAGGATTCCTAAATATTTGAACAGACCTACCGATATAGTATTGTTTTAAAATGGTAAATGAAATAACTTTCCCTAGGAATATATTTTATATACACAAGAATGATTTTCAAAAAAATTAACACAGTGTACCGATGAGTTGATTATTAGGAGATGATAATATTTTATTATTATCATTTAGGATTTGTTTAGTTATGCTCATCCGGTTTGAGCATTAACTATTATTGAATTAGTTCATAAGATATTTTTCTTAATAAGGTATAGGTTAGGTAAATAGGAATTAGGGAACTTTGAGAACGAACCCCTTGTGAATTCGGTTTCACAGTTTGACTACATGGTGTTTGGTGAAAAGGTTAGGTTAAAAATCGTCTCTTAATAGTGTTAAGCTAAAAGTAAAATTTTAATAAAATGTTGTTTAATATAATCTGAATGGTAGGATAATCCATTTAGAGAATAAATATATAAGAAAACTTATTTATAATAAAGGAGAAATAATTTAACTCGCACCTAAATTTACTATCTTATATATGCAATGTTATAAACTATTATTGATTTCTTTGATGAAAGTTAGATTTGTCTGGTTGATTTTTTGTTTGGAAAATGAATGTTTAATAGAAATTAATCTTGATATTTCATTTAAATTGTTTAAATGTCATTATAGCAAATTTCGCTATACTGTCATTTATTGAGTTTCATCTCCTAAACCCTTGTATGTGTGCTTGAACTTGAGATTGTTCACAAAAGTTAATGTTTAAAATCCATTAATCAAAATGATTAATGATATTTTAAATTAATTAATCATTTTAACTAATGATATTTAAAATTAGTTAGTCTTTTTGATTAATGAGATTTGAATTAAATTAGATCAATTTAATTAATAAAATTGGACTTTTATTAATCATTTTAATTCATGATTAGTTAAATTTAATTTTTTTAAATAGTAGTATTTTGAAATTTAGTTAATCATTTTATTTAATGATGTTTGAATTTAACTAAATCATTTTAATTAATATTTGAAATGTAATTAACCATTTTAACTAATGATCATTTGAATCCAACTGATTATTTTAATTAATAGTATGTTAGTTTTAAAAATCATTTTTGTTAATGCTAATTGAGATTAGTTATTCGTTTTAATTAATGATTATTTGAATTTAATAAATCATTTGATAAATGATATTTAAAGTTAGTCAATTGATTTAATAAACGAGTTTAAAGTAAATTAACTAATTTGACGAAAGTGTTTTGGAAGTAATTAAATATTTTATTAAAGATAATTTATTTGTTTATCAGAGAAAATTGTAAATTTGATTAATTATCTTTCTAGATAATTAATATTGTTTTGAATTTTAAAAATAATTTTATAAATCATCCCCTAGGATAATTTACATTGTTTTAAAATGTAAAACTGTATTTAATTTGTTTTATTATATTTTAGGATAATAAATATTGTTAAAATTTATAAATGATGGTTTTTTAATGAGAACTTTAAAATAGAATTGTTTAAAAATAAAATTAAATGTAACTTGTTCTGGGTTTATAGTAAACGATGCTTAAAATGGTATTTGTTTGTGACCCTTTGTTTTAATACACTTAGTATTATAAATTTGTCTTTCAAAATAACATTTTAAAATTTTTTTGGAAAATTTAATTCTAGAATTGTTTGAAATGATTTTAAAAGATTTTGAGAAAGGTAGAAGCGTATTGTTTGGAAATATTTATAAAGTATAAATATTTTGGAACAGAAATTTTAAGTGGACTGCTTTTTCCTTGGATAATTTGGAGGAAAATATTTCAGTTAGTTTTGTGGTAATCTGAATAATTTTCTAAGTGATGATCAAATGTTGTTAAGCGAACGTCACATAGTACTTAGCAATTTGTTCTCTTTATCATTCTGCGATCGAAATAAGTTCAAATTCGAACGAACTCAAAGTGAGTTTTAGTAAACAAATTGTTTGAAGTTATTATTTCAAAAAGAAATAAATTATGTTTTCAAAAAAAAAAGAGTTTTGAAATAAAAACTGGGTAACTAGCCCTTAAAGGGAATTGATTTCCAAATAAATAGTATTTTTGATAAAAGATTATTTTAGATAAATGAATTTTTACCATTAGAGAAGATAAACGATGATCTAACACTGATTTAAATGGGTTAGATTGGATACGAAGGTTTTGATAATATTGTTTTATGAAAATCATAGAATTTATTCAAAACATCTAAGCAATATAACTAATCGGTGTTATTGGGCCGGTCCATAAACACCATTCATTATAACACCTTAAGGTAAAAGGTAGGAAGGTTTTTATAGACATTATTTTATTAAAACCATAGTTTTTGTTTAAAATATGTAAGTGGTCTAAACTTTATGTTATCTTGGGTCAATCCATAAACATCGTCCATTTTAACACTCTAAGTTTAAGAGGTCGAAAGGTTTACTCGGTTTTAAAAGACCAAAATTTTGATTAGATCTTAACCTAAATTGTGAAAAGTAAAATAAATTTGTATATGTGTGTACTCTTAGGTTATAGAAGAGTATTATACAAGTAAATAAGGTGGAATACATTATTATTTGTTGTTTTATAAAGAAATGACTTTATCAAATATTTTTGAACTTAGGTGAAAATTTATGAAATAATTCATAAACAATTTTGGTATTGAATAAAATACTAAATGAAAATTTAAGTGATTTAGGAATATTGGTATAATTAAGAAACTAATAATTTTAGACAATTCAATTTTATCTGAAGGAGCATATGTAATCCTCTAAGCAATAACCAAAGGTTGATCGGCAAAATGGTATGCTTAGGAAATTTTGCATATTCAAGGCAATCAAGAAAGTTCTAAACCTAAGTTAAGATTGTTTGTTAGTCATTTGATGTTTTAAATAATGTTGAGTGTTAGATTTTTCCTTTATGGAATTTGATTGATTAATAGTGTTGGTTTATTCGTTTATGGAAATTTAATTGATTTGATTGATTGATTGTGTGGTTTTACATACCATAATTTATAAAGTTAAAATTTATAAACCAAGGTTTTTGAATTTGTTGTTTATTAGAACTTAAAATCTTGGTACTTCTGAAAAAGTGATTTTGAAATAATTTGAGAAAGGAACAACGAAAATATCACGTTGAACAAAAATATTGATGAAGTGTTATTGTTCCGAAAGTTTGAAAATAATATTTTTTTAGTAGTTTTACAATAATTTTGTTGTGGCTAAATTTGGGTAATTGGGGGTTTTCTGATTCGGGAGGCTCTCCAGGTATATTTACTCTACTAAATTTTTTGTTATGGCTAAATTTGTGCAATTAGGGGTTTTTCGATTCAAGAGGCTCGCTGGGTATATTTACTCTGGTATTGTTTTAGGAGGAACCGGAATACCACTAGATGCTCCATGTTGTTTTATTCTAGAGTTATACCATGCTCCGGTTGGGAGAGCCCTCTCCTTGCCATAATTAGTTTTTGGTTTTGATTTGTTCCTCTTAGAAGGAATTTGAAAAATATTTTTTGAATATAAAACCCGGGCATTTAGTTCTAAAATTTGGAAGTATTTGAAAAATGGTGGATGCATAGCATTTATTATAGAATATTCTCTTTATTTTGTAGCATATGTTTGTTACATTACTTTTGGTTGCATCATGTTACCTGATTGCATATGGTTGTTATAGTGTTTATATTACATATGTTTATGATAGAAATAATATAGCTAAGGAAAATATAACTAATCGGATATACTAAAAAATAAGTAAGTAAATTGATTTTTCTTAGGTTGGTTACTACTTCTTCCACTCTGTAAAAATTTTGAGGATGAAATTCTTCTAAGAGAAGGAAGTGTAACGACTCATATATTAGTCGCTTTTTATTTGAATATTTAAAACATTTTTGAATAATGGATTATAATTATTACATAAATATCTTTTAAATAATAATTAATGTTGTTAAAATCATTTTCAAATTTTGTTTACCAATATAGTTAGTTTATATGAAAATAGAATGTATGACCGATAACATTTTTCGAAATTTCGAGTTTTCAGCGTTGTAAAAGTCATTGAAAATGCCGTGCACATTTGTATCAATATGAACACATTTATATATGTTAGGATTAGTAATAATAAATCACACTTAAATATATTAACATATACATATTAATACTTAAGCATTGATGTGACATATTATGTTATAAATGGCATATATATATATATACATATAAACAAACATATGTATATACACATAAATCATCTCCATACCCTAACATACACATGAAAGGAGTAGCATGATTCAAGGACGTAGGAGTGGGGGGGTTAATGTGTGCTAGGGGTGGGAGAGTCATGGTGTAGAAGGCATGAGATTATATTATTTTGTGCTAAGGGTATTTTGGTAAATGCTAGTTTTCTATGCTTATAAATACCACTACCTGTTAGCACCAAAATTGGTCACTAACACCCAAGTTCCAATGAAAGCACCAAACAACAGTCATAGATAGAACGTATGTAGAGAATATAAATATGAAGAATAGTAAAAATTAAAAATAAAGCGGTAAAGGAATAAAGTTTATAGTGGTTTGGTTAACTTCGGCCTACGTCCACTCTAGAAATTTCCTTTTTATTGTTGTAACAATCGATTACAGTTAGAAAATGATGGAGTAGCCTTAGCCTTAGAAAATAGAAAGAAAGAGAGACCAAAAGAAGATCCCTCCATCTGGAGACCCACATGGAGTATTTATAGGCAAACCCAGGTAACCGGGCTTTTTGAGTAGTCTAGGCCCATCAAGATCATAGCCTAGCCAACATCCTTCATCATGACCGACCCACACCGCCAGACTGACCGACCTATGCCGATCCACGAAAACCACAAAGGCAACGCCGATCCACGAAAACCACCAAGGCAACTCGAAGCATAGTCACCTTTGACTCGAACCAAAGCATCCTTGGACTCGAAGTAGGATGTAACCGAGCTAGGTAAGATGCTGACCCAAAATCCTTGAGGCCGACCCGAAGTTTTGAGCCATAGGACTCCAAGTAACTAAATAGTAAAATCGTGCCTGCCCACCTTGCATCATACCGAGCCATGTTTTATAACGCCGGCCCGAAGTTACGAGCGCCTCAACTCGAAGTCACTGACCCATGTTCGAGGCGACCCATAATTTAACTATACCGAGCCACCTTCCACAAAGCCATCTCATACTTTAACTACACCGAGCGATCTTTCACGAAGCCGTCCCATACTTTAACTACACCGGTCCATCTTTCACAAAGCCGAACCGAAGCAGGTAGCTTGAAGACACGAAGCCGGCTCGACTGACCCACCTTGACGAACCACAATGTCGAGCGACAACCAAGACCGACCCATGATCTAACTAGGCCGAACCACCTAATTGTCGATCCATTCCAATCGATCACTAGCCTTCCTATCGATCCAAACTATACCGATCCACCTCGGCCGAACCATGTCCATCACACCGACCCACACTATCCAGACTAAACCAAAGCATGCCGAACCACTAGCCTATGTCGTTCCCTATTTTATGTCGAGCCACATTTGGCCGAGCCGCACTAACATAGCCGGACCACCTTCCAAACATGCTACGTTGCCTATCCATCCAGTCGATTCAAACCTATCACATTCCATCCTCAATAACTGAGAAATCGACTTGGTTAAATCTACCTGCTTATAGCCTTGCCGAAAGGCGGGTTAACATTGGTCCCCCAAAACATGCCTTGCTGTTGGAATGTGTGTTTTGAATAGCCTCAAATCTGATATTTGAAGTCTATGTTCTGTTCATAACCATACTATTATATCCATGATTCAAGCCATCCTATCCAAGTGCCATCGCCGTATTCTTATCCAAATCTACGACTACTCCGAGTCGATATCCGATTCTCAATCCAATGACCAAACCCTGAGCCAATTCCATAGCCATACGAACCCGTCAACTGAGTCTTGATCCGTCCATAACAAATGGCCAAATCTATGACTTTTTGGTCGATATCCAAATTCAGGACCGCTCCGGGCCCTTTTGCCATATTTAGGACCTCATCGGGTCCATCTATCCTAATCCGATATCCTAATCCCTGACCTCTTCGGGTTTAACTTTGAATTTGTAGACCTCGTTGGGTCGTGTTATCTTATTTCAGCCTCGACTATTCGGTCAAGGGCTTGTATGTTCTCCAGCCTCGGCTCTTCGGTCAAGGACTTCTTATATATTTCGGCCCTGACTCTTCGGTCAAGGACTTCATTCTCCGGCCTCGACTCTCCGATCAAGGACTTCTCATATTCTTCGGCCTCGACTCTTCGGCCAAGGACTTCTCATATTCTTCAGCCTCGACTCTCCAGTCAAGGACTTCTTATATTCTCCGGTCTCGACACTCCGATCAAGGGCTTTTATACTCTCTGGCCTTAACTCTCTGGTCAAGGACTTTTATACTCTCCGGCCTTGACTCTTCGATCAAGGACTTCTCATATTCTCCGGCCTCGACTCTCCGGTCAAGGAGTTTTATACTCTCCAGTCTCGGCTCTTCGACCGAGGACTTCTCATATTCTCCGATCTCGACTCTCCTGTGACGCCGCACCTCTATACTCACACTAGCCAAGGACATTACGGGATAAGTCGACTAGCACGAAGAATAAGGCTGTTGAGAAGCGAACATCCGTGTAATTGCTTTCTACGAGTACCGATACGCCAAATAGATGGTCACACATTTCATTTAAAGAGGAAATCCGACATATCAAGTACAAACTCAAAGTTACTACACAGTGGCTATGTGGTCTTCGAAAACAAATATAAAATAAGCATAACATAAATCGTTCACAGATATTCATATCACTAAGACAGAAACAGATATGGATACAATACATAAAAGTGTACATCAAAGTAGTGGTTATATAAGATCCACTACATCACAAAAGAATAGGTACAAGTGCTAGATAAAAGAATAATTATACATCAAGGAATCTCTATCTCGAATGTATAAAACAAAAACTACTAAGCTAAGTAGTTAGCCAAAAGTCAGATGACGGACCCTAATAAGAAGTCAAGTAGAAGCACTTGAAATACCTTAGTCTAACCCGAGTATTATTTAAGAAGATAATAATAAACGGATCGGTCTAGCTATATATATATTATATAAAATGAGATAGGATAAGAGATATAATAGAAATATATGATGACAATGAAAATAATAAAATATCTCAAATCTTCTCAAACGCCAAAAAGAATGTCATATTCTTTAGCTTATTCACCAAACCTTAAATATTGGCAAAACATACCAATGCCAATTCGCAATAAATGGTGAAACACAAATTCCAGAAATCAATAATTAGAAATCAGGAAACACAAAGGGGGAGGCCTATCACAAACGGGAGCATGAAAACTCAACAACACATGTATCACAAACAGGACACTATCCCATGAAAATATGGGGTACTGTCCCCCCTTAGAGACAGAAAAGCTGAACATCGACGCCACTAAAAAGATACGCCCTATGCACAGTCAAACATCAACGCACCTGAAAGGATACGCTCCATGCACATACCTATTGAGCCTAACATCGACATACCTATAAAGATACGCCCCATGTACCGAACTCATTGAGCTGATAGCTCCACGAACGGTCAAAAAGGCCAGGGGTCGCTAGCCTCCAAAATATGTGACGATGCTCAATAAAACTGGGTACAATCCCTCACATGGACAAAAAGACATCGCATATCGCTAGTTTAAACCATAAAATGATCACCATCGATCTATAAGAAGTGTTGATTACACTAAGCTAGTAAATAAATGAGTTTATCTTCATGTCCCATAACCACTAGCTTGACTTAAATATTTACGAATAGATTGTAGATTTCCACTCGAAAATTGTCACAAGAGTTCAACCGAACAAGTCCAAGAATTAACCGACAAAGAAAACGCAAGCGTTTCATACCACTTATTTTGCTAAGTCGTTTAATTAGTTTTCTCATACGAATGAGGTAAAGGTTTGTATATACTAATAGATTGAAAAAACGAGCTTTGTATATAACGTTGAAATCATTTTTGTGAAAGAATTCGAGTAATTACTATCAGCATAGAAACCTTTGTATTTTAAAGTGACAAAACACAAAATAATTGTAAAAACAATCAATCACCAAAAATTCACATTCGATGACGTGAATCAAGACATAGAAATCGATATCCAATCCATCAAATGGATATTCCCAAAAATCTAGAGAAGAAGTCATCAAAGTGGATAATAAATGAAAACAACCAACCGGATCAACCAAAAATTGATATAAAATGGAAAGCTGCATAAAACAGGAAAATTGGCTGAATTTAACAGTCCAGACGTCTGGTGGTTATCCCAGATGTCTGAGCTGAAAGACTAGAATTTTCATTCCAGTTCGCCCAGATGTCTAGGAAGTAAGCTCAGATGTCTGAGCTGTAAATCTAGAATTTTTATTCTGATGGCCCAGACGTCTGAGTATTATACCAAACGTCTGAGCTGAAACTCGGGTAAAAATCAGCCAAGGCCAATGATGGCCAAATCATATCGGAAACGATCGGATGAGCGACAATGGATAGGGATTTATGCCAAGCGACAACCCACCTTATAGACTCACCAATACACTCCAAACAATATGTTCAAACATCCATATTAAGATTTTCATAGATTTTGACTTCAAAATACCAAAAAATGGAAAATTCGCCAAAATATTTCAATTCAAAAACAAATAGACATGAAATAGATGTTAGGAATTCATACCTAACAACTATCAATGGTATAGACATAGATGTGAGTTCAAGAACTCACCTTTAAACCCAAAAACAATGAATGAGATGCTCTAAAACAAAGGAAAGATCAACCTCTCTTCAACTTCAACTCTTGAAGCTCCAATTTATGATCATAAACAAATATTTCCTAAATTAGATTATAGGAAATATTTGACAATTGGAGAGGAATTGAGATGGAGAAGATGAAGAGGATGCTTAGCTAAGCTTCTCTTTGATTATGGAGGATGAATCTTGAATTTCCTAGTCATCTAGGGTTTAGGAATTTTAATTTCCTCTTCTTTACCCCCATTTTCCTTTAGCTTGAGAGTGTTAGGAAAATAGAATGAATGAATAAAGAGGGGGGGTGGAGTTAGGGTATCTTGTTGGGTTAATGGGCTGAAACCCAAACCCAAAGCCCAATAGAAAATTAGAAAAACTCAACTCCAAACATATCGATGTTTATACTCAAAAAGGTTGTAGATGCCATTTTGGACTCAATGGAAGTAGTCTCGAGTCCAAATTCGACTGTTTACAAAAAGTAGCATTTCGGACTTTAATATGACTAGGTACTATATTTAAACAAAACATTTAAATATAAAATCGTAAAATATGTGGGTGTTACATCTCCAGTCAAGGACCTTTATATTCTCCGGCCTCGAATCTCCGGTCAAGGACTTCTTATATTCTCCGACGTCGACTCTCCGGTCAAGGACTTTTATACTCTCCGGCTGAGGACTTTGTTTATTCTATTTGAGTCCGTTCCATTGCTTTCTGGCAAAGGGACTCGTAATTCACGATTACTGCCTCGTCTCTCCGGTAGGGATGGTAATCGCTTGGCCTGTATTATTTATTGAAATAGTCCAACCCCAATCATTGCACAATTCAATTATCAAAGCAAAAGTTCGTACAACAAAGGCAATTAAATGTCCAAAATACCAAAGGAGAAACCAGAGTTACCAGAAAAACATAAAGAAAACACGATTTCATAGACCCAAGTAATATGGTTTTTCATCATCTTAGAGCATGCCTAGGGACTGTCCTTGTTCCAAATGTGTGTAAGTGACCTAGCCGTATTACTTTGAGTTCTATCACTTATTCAGAATCATTAATCCATTCAATTGATAACAAGCCAGCGGTGACTAGATCTAGCACCACCTTCGCTCGAGGTAGGCAGTGGCTGCTCCCATTCCACTGCTACAGCTCGATTTCTTATGTACTATTACAGGTGACCATTCCTTACATGCTCCTCAATGATATCTTTCAAATGCCTACAATCATTTGTGTTGTGCCCATCTAGCTCATGGAATAGGTAATGCTTTCCTAACGCCCGCTCGTATTACGATGGTTCCCTCCTACCCAGTCTTCGATACTGGAGGCGCCCCCGTGTATCCAAGTAAATCCTTTCTAGAGTTTCCATCAAATCCGTATAAGAAGAAAATTTTGATTCTCTCCATTTCCTTTTTGGGGGTTACCATCGTCACTCATTTTCCTTTTGCCCTTATCATCCATGTTTGTGTCCTCCCTGGGTGGACCTCTACCTCTAACAGCATAAGCTTCAGCCTCTCTCCCTTATCTTTCGGTCTGCGCATCTTCCTTTCTTAGGAATCTCTCTTCTTCATGATCGAACTCTCCAAGATCCATTGGGGGGGTCCCATTCCAATGATATCTTAAAATCCGAATTATCCGCAATTCCTGAAACTGCTGCCGTCAAAACCAGCGATGGATCGGGTCGATCCACTGAAGCTACCACTGCGTTGAATCTGGTTAAGAAATCCTCGAGCGACTCTCCCTTCCATTGTTTCATCGATTTCAAGGTCATTAAGTTCTGGGGTCTGACTATATGGATCGAAACTGCCTCATAAACCTTTCAATCGGCTCCGTCCAAGTGTTAATAGAACCAATCTCTAGCTGTCTGAACCACATAGCTGCGATATCCATCAAATACAAAGGGAAGCATCGAGCCATAACCTCATTCGATCCCCCCAGTACCTCCATATGCCTCATGTGCCTCGTCAGGTGAATGGCGGGATCCGTTCTCCCATCATACATCTCCAACGTTGGTAGCTTAAAATCCGGTGGGTTCCTAGCTTGCTTGATAGTTGAAGTAAAGGGATTCCTATTCACATCCGCCATGTCTTTATTTACCAATCCACCTCTTACAGCTCATCCGACCATCTCTTCTAATCTGTTAATGTCGCCAACCTATAATCCTTGTCCGCTGCCTTCGATCTGTCCCCCAAGTTCACGAGGAGATCCTGGCACATACTCCTCATCACGTACTCCGGTATTCCTGTTGGCATCTGGCTGCACAGCGTCATCTGGTATCCCTCCATGGATTGGTCCAGCATTTCCCGGTGATGTGCCCCCGAGTCTAGGTCTATCCAGATTGATAGTCGCATGCTGATTGGGGGATGCTCCCTGCTTAACCACTCCAACTGCTTGCTGGTTGAGTGCTTCTAATCCAGCTCTACGGATCCAAGCTCCTGCGATTCCTGCTTGTCCAAATTGTCTGAGACGAGTCCGCATCATCTCCTCTTGTCTTTTCAGCATTGTTTCCATCTCATCTCTGGTGATGTAGGTGGATGCTTGACCTGCTCAGCTCTAGAGGAAGCCTCTTGACTTCCCTCTTGATTGCTCCTTTCTGTCACTTGCTTCCTTGTTGGTGGCCTAGCCATTGCTTCCTAGAATCCAAGTTCCTAGCTCCAAAATCCCTGAGTGCCCAATCTCTCGGTGAAAGAACCAAAATGTTAGCACCAAAATTTGTCACTAACACCCAAATTCCAATGAAAGCACCAAACAACAGTCACAGATCATAGACAGAATGTATGTAGAGAGTATAAATATGAAGAACAATAAAAATTAAAAAGAAAGTGATAAAGACACAAAGTTTATAGTGGTTCAGCTAACTCCGGCCTACGTCTACTCTAGAAAATTCCTTTTCATTGCTGTAACAATCGACTATAATTACAAAATGATGGAGTAGCCTTAGCCTTAGAAAATAGAAAGAAAGAGAGCCCAAAAGAAGATCCCCCTATCTAAAGACCCACATGGTGTATTTATAGGCAAACCCGAGTAACCGGGCTTTCTGAGTAGCCTGGGCCCATCAGGACCATAGCCTAGCTAACATCCTTCACCATGACCGACCCACACCGCCAGGACGACCGACCTATGCCGATCGATGAAAACCACCAAGCTGACTCAAAGACCTTTGACTTGAAGCAAAGCATCCCTGGACTCGAAGTAGGATGTAACCGAGCTAGGTAAGATGCTGACCCAAAATCCCGGAGGTCGACCCAATGTTTTGAGCCATAGGGCTTGAGGTAACCGAACAATAAAATTGTGCCGACCCACCTTGCATCATACCGAGCCACGTTTTATAACGCCGACCCGAAGTTACGAGTGCCTCAACTCAAAGTTGCTGACCCATGTTCATGCCTAGCCATACTTTAACTATACCGAGCCACCTCCCACAAATTTGTTCCATACTTTAACTACATCGAGCCATCTTTCACGAAGCCTCCCATACTTTAACTACACTGAGCCATCTTTCACGAAGCCTCCCATACTTTAACTACACCGAACCATCTTTCATGAAGCCAAACCGAAGCAGGTAGCTTGAAGACACGAAGCCGGCTTGACAACACACCTTGACGAACCACAATACCGAGCGACAACCAAGACCGACCCATAATCTAACTAGGTCGAACCACCTCAATGTCATTCCATTCCAACCAATCACTAGCCTTCCTGTCGGTCCAAACTATACCGATCTACCTCGGCCGAACCATGTCCATCACACTGACCCATAATATCCAGACCGAACCAAATCATGCTGAACCACTAGCTATATCATTCCCTGCTTCACGCCGAGTCACATTTGGCCGAGCCGTACTAACATAGACAAACCACCTTCCAAACATGCTGCATTGCCTATCCATCCAGTCGATTCAAACTTATCGCATTCCATCCTCGATAACTGAGAAATCGACTTGGTTAATCCCGCCTGCTTACGGCCTTGCGAAAAGGCGGGTTAACACAACCTTTCATAATTTCCACTTTACAAATCCTCCTTTTTCATTTCCTACTTCTCTCTTCATTTTCTTCATTTGTATTTCTATAGCTTCCATATTGAAGTTCACGGCATAAAACACTTGTTCTTCCACTTCCATCCACTTAAAACTAGCTTATTCCTTCTCTACTTCACTCTACATTCAAACAAGACCCATAACTCATTTTGAGCCAAGGCCACGCCATATCAGCCCATGGTTGAAACCAAACAGTTGATATGTGGCCCAAAATTGCAAGCTTTGGTGATTAGGAAGTGTAGTTCGAGTGTTAGTAAGATCGTATAATGATTCGACTTCATTTGATTACATTTTTGTGAGTAAAACTCCACCCTTTTAACAAAAGTTTATAAACTATTTTAATGATTATATTATTGACCTATGAATGCTTGTTATATATGTGTACTAATGATTTGGGAGTTGGATTGGTTCATGTCGCAAAACATTTTCGCATTTGGAAGTTGATTTGCATGTTGTAAGTGATATGAAAACTTAGTGGCTAAAGTTAATTATATTGTTAAAAAATGTTTGATATATGTTGTATTATTGTAAATCACCATGTATATATGTTCATACCCTTTCTATTTGATGTTCGAGGATGATTACAATGACATATACTTGATTTTCGAACTGCCTGTATTTCGATAGTCGTTATATCGGCACTTACAGAAAAGTTCAGTTTATCGAAACTATTTTGTTTCATTATCATGCTTGGAATTATTTTAAAAGTTAAGAAAGTTTTTGATTAATTATGTTTTCAAAAATAATTAATTATTTAAATAAAGATTATTTAAATTATTTAATTAATAAGGATTAAGGTTAACTAATTACTTAGTTAATGATGTGTTTTAGATTTAACTAATTACTTGATTAACGATTGTTTAGATTAATTAATCATTTTATTTAATGATGTTTAAGGATAATTAATCTTTTAATAATAATGGTTTAAAGTTAATTGATCAATGAATTAATGATTTTTTTAAATTAATTAATCTTTTTAATAACGGCTTTTCAAGTTAGTCAAATTGTTTTAACTTTAATTACTCTTCCCATTAATGATGTTTATAATTAATAAATCATTTTTAAATAATGAGATTTAATTACTAATTAATTATATTTGAATATTACTAATTACTTGAATTAATGATGTTTTAAAGGTAATTTATCCTTTTCAATTAAAGGCATTTGAAGTTAATTTATCAGCTTAACCAATGAAGTTTCAAAGTGAATTTATCAAAGTAATAAGGATGTTTTGACTTTGTTATTCATTTTAATTAACGATAATAAATTATTTATTTAATTTAATTAATTTTTAATTAAAATTAATAGTGTTTAAAAATGATTAACTTCTTTTTGATTAAAGGCTATTAAAGTAAATTCATCAACTGAATTAATGAACTTTTAAAGTTAATTAATCAATATAATAATGATATTTTTAAGTTATTAAATCCTTTTTATAATGATTTTTTTAAAGTTAGTGTACTCTTTTAACAAAGTGTTTTAAAGCTAAGCCAGGCATGAATTCCATTTTTAAAAAAAAAATTGATTCGTTTATGGAAATGAATTAATTTCTGTAAAGCGATATCACTTATATGGAAACGATTTATTTGTATGCTTAACACTAAACATCGAAGATGCAGACTGTGACTATTTCAATAGTTATGAAGGGTCATGGGTCATTATTTTAAGGTAACACTACTTTGACTGGTTTGGCATTATTGTTGACCCGAGAATAGTATAAGTTTTAATTCAACGAGTGCTGATAATTATAGAAGACTTAATTTCTATAAACGATTGTTTTATACCCTCGCTAGTTGGTTTCTCGGCTATTGGTTACTTCAGCTTCTTTATTATCATCATTCTAAGATGATTTGTTGCTCCATTGAGCTTTGATATCCTTTGTCGAAAATGACTAAAACCAAAGCGCGGGAGGGGGCCAAGGTACATAGGGTTGCTCCCATTATGATACTTTCACATTTTGTCTAGTTTGGATTTGGTTATGCACTTAGATATGAAACTATTTGGATACTCAGTAAGGTTCACCTTCGAGGTTTGCGAGGAGTGCCACAGAATAAATGAGCTTCTTAAAAATATATTACTAGAGGTATACTTCGAGTGTGGTGCACCATCCTAGTGATTATTGGAAAATTTTCCTTTCCTTATTTTATTCGAACCTTCGAATTGATGTTCTATAATTATAGTGGAACGAATCAACTGTTCTTCACGATGTTCAATTATAGGTTTTGTCCGTTCTATCAAGTTTGGACTGTTATCTTGATTTATCCATTCTACCCAGTTTGGATTTTGTTTAGACTATTTCCATGCTTTCAAGTCTGAATCTTTATGCTATTTTTTCTCATCATCTATGTTTGGATTTGTTTCCTATAGTTTGTTTCCATTCTTATGTTTGGTTGCTGTTTATGTGGGAGAAAACTCGTTTCGCCTTAGCAGCATAGTTCCACATATTATTGTTAAATACACTCCCTTTTGTTATAGATTTTTACTCATGCAAAACATATTGTCTGAAACAAAATGTTTATTTTCCCTAAACTCTCCTGTACTTAATTATATTTGAGTAATCCAAGAATAATAGGTTTCTCTTTGGAGCTCTTTGAAGACGGTGATCGAGCAGGTGGCTCCTTAGTCATCTAGTTATTTCTTTCCGCTATATAATTATAAAGATGTATTTTGTATCTAAAAATGAAAGTCAGAATGTATAACTGCAAATCTGTTAGATGTTATACTTTTGTTTAACTCTGATTGCTGCATGTATGGAGTAACCTTTTGTACTATATCATTTTGTATTATATGTAACATTCCATTGTGAGTTTTTTCTATTCTGTCTTGTTCTATTCTTTATATTTTTCCAAGGCAACTTGTCTTTCAGATGCTTAGGCAATGACACATGAATACCATGGATGTATTAAGTATCATTCCCAAGGGTCAAGAAGGTAGGCCATTACACCAAAACATTAATTAAATGAAAATTGCTTTACAAAAATCTCTTATTTAAATAAATTTCTTTTCAAATATCATATGCATTACATATTTTTTCCAAAATTCTATTTTATTGTAATTCAAACACATTTCAAATCAAATTTCTTTTCAAATAACTTCAAAATATTTTAGCCAAAATCAGAATTTTATTTATAGATTTCTACTAACGTTAACTTATTCTATTTGATAAAAATGCTCTTCAGTATATTATTTAAACTTTAACATCTCATTATATAAAAAAGTTATTCTCAAATACTATTAAACTCTTTTCCATAAATTTATATAAATAGTTAGTATTTCAAATTATATTAAAAAAAGTTATATTTCTTCTATTCATAAATTTTCAAATACTATAAAATAGAGTGATGTTGCATCACCGTCTGTTATAGTGATTACTAATGTCAATTGGATGGAATATTGATATAATGAATAATGCCTCGCCAATGATCATAGCCATGCACTAATATCCAATGGCACAACAATCACTAAATATATATACAAACATACAAATATCCTTTACAAATATAAGTTTTAAGTTCTACACTTACCAAATACTTTAATTTCACTCAAAATATTTGTATCTATAAAAAATTTTGTGTTCAAGTGTTTAAGAATCTTTATCGAATAAATGTTCACCTAAATCGAACAAAATCCTTAACACACTACATGGAAAATTTAACACAACTTCATTCCCAAAAATATCCATAAGTATTGCTATATATATATGTATATATATATATAATATACTAGTTTCAATGAAATTTTTGCTACTTTATTTTCAAATACTCGTTTAATACTACATTTTAAAATATATACCTTCTAAAAGATTTCTAAATAAAACATTCACTGAACTTCTAAAAGCATTAATAATAATAATCAATATTCACATATATTATAAATCTTTATTTCTACTGAACAATCCATAACTTTATAACATGCGACGACCTGCAAATCCGATACCCTTTGAATCGACAATAATCCACACATGTCCGATCCAAAAAGCATAGACGACGGAAAGTCAAGAGAAAGAAAAGAAGAAAGAAGAAGAGAAGAGAAGAAAGAGAGAAGATAGAACCAAACAGAACAATACAGAATCTCACATCGCAGTGGAAAATATATAATATCATATCAATGATCTTTACAAAATAGAAACTGTATATATATACACATCAATCAGAGTTCAACAATCAAACAATAGTTATCAGCCTGGACAGTTATAATAACCTATCCTCACAATTGCTGATAATATAAACAACTAAGCAATGTAGCGGATAATCAATAATCAAAACAGATATGCGTATACGAAATGAAGACCTCTAGCTCTTCTGCAGAAGCCCTAAAAACATCAAATCATAACCTGTAAATATACTCAGTCTGACCCGAGCATTGAAAGGGAAGAACGCCCGGATCAGTCTGGTAAACCAGCGTGAGAAACATACTCAACTGAATTTATTAAATTACCAAAACTTTTCCTTTATCAAAACAAAAGTATCTCGTAAAACAAGTCCACACATAAACACAGACATGTTTTTACCTTACGATAACTAAAACATTTCTTTCATATCAAAACCTCTTATATTATACTAGTGTCTAGTATATACAAGTAATATTAATTATAGTCGAAATGGTTACCCATATAGAATTTCGAGGCTATTCATTTCGCCTTTACAAACAAAATCGCAGCTTGTAGTGGGGTTTGGATTTTCATACAAATGACTAGGTGAAGGGACTACCTTCCGACAGTACATCTTTAGAAGAATGTACCAAGAAACCATCATAAAGTTTCTCTACCAACACAAGACCAACCCACCTCTATAACTAGATGGTACCGAATATGTCATCCTTCGGTTGTCACCGACCTTTACCGAGGGCCCTCTAGCATACAAACCACAATAATCAGATACACGATGTCATAGTGTGCAAAGATATACCTAGAAGAGGATGATCATATCCTACTTTGGAATGACCCACTTAGCCCTGCTGCATCTAACCATGTTTTGGTCATTTCCGGTTGATGAGGCCTGATGAGGTAACGATTACCTTTCATAATCACATATCACATCACTTTGAATGCCACAAGACCATTTCCGTTGACTGCTAATTGCCTTGCACAAAAATATAACCCTTAAGCTCATATGTCTCAAGGAGGGTGTTAAGTTAAGAGAAGTTGTCTTCTCTGCCACAAATAATGTACGATTGTTAAAACCAATGTACGTAATTTGAAGAAATGCAATGTCAGACAAACATCCATACAAGTTGTCCAGGAACAGGACAAACCGAAGGTACTTTCCTACCACATCCTGTCAGGAAATCCCTAGGAATAGTAGCGAATAGTCCTTGCATTAGATATTTCATAATGAAGAGACCACTGCTACTGGATTTATATTAGGATTGTAATCCTAAACGATCAACAAGCAGTCCCCCACTATGAAAATCTAGAATATCAATATCATCACAAGAAACCTACACAATCGTCGCATATACGTTGGTCCGAAGTGGTTTTCAGATAAATCTGATCCCGGTCCCTCCGCACAAACAATGCAAAAGCGTTTCTCACCTCACACAGAAACTAAGTCTCATAGACATATCACATCTCCAACTTTCAACTTTCTATCCTTCTGGCCAAGAAGGAAGCTCGATAGATCGGAGTAATACTCCGCACTATACGAAATGACATCCTCAACACAAACGATAATCAATCCTACACAGAAAGCTACGTACTATGTGTACGACTAAATAGTTCCCACATAAAGTCGAGGAACTAAAATTTGGCCAAGTTTGATAGTCGGTAATTTAACTATCAAAACAAACAAACAAATATTTAGCACCATAAACAATCACTATGCCCTTTAATTAATCTTTATTAATTACTTCACTTGCCAAATATTCACTTCAATTTATCTTCAACATTTGGAAAATATTGCATATACTTAATCAAGGTTAAGTATATATTTCATTCTTAAGGAAAACATTCTTTATAAACATCTTTTATTTGGGTCAAAACGAATGTTGTATAAAACATCATTACGACAACCCAAAATCACTAGTATAGGGATTCGAAAATAAAATAGATATATAAATCCCAAGTACTATACAAAAACATTTCCTATCGAAACTCATTTACTATAACAACAGTGTTATAGTCCATCATTTCCTTATTTCTCGTAAACGTCTATTCCAACAATGAATGTTGAAATATATGGTTTCGATACTTAACACTTTTTAAAACATCTTTTAAAACATTTAACTTCATTTTCAAAATCTCTTCCAAAATATTTACTTATTTTCAAAAGATTATTCACTGTCCAAAATCGTGAATATAGACCATTTACCAAATCCAATATTTCTACACATTTTATTAAAGGACAATCCACTGTCCAAAATCGTGGATATAATTCCTTTAATATATTTCTATATTTAACTTATCAAATTCAATTGGTTTCAGATTTATAAAACAATGTTTATAAATTCCATTTATATTTTATAAAATCTTCAATATATAAAATTCTTTTACCAACTAATTCCATTTATAACACAATTATATACCAAAAAGCCAAATTATAAGTTAATAAATTATAATTCGTTTATTTTACAAAATCATTCATTTTATGACATCCTCAATTATAAATCTATAAATCTTATTTACTAATAAATCCCATTTATAATTTCATTTTAACATTTACAAATCTCCTTTACAATTTCATCATTTCAATTTATAAAAATCCAATTTTATAAATCTTATATATAAGCCTTTTATAATAAATTCAAAAATCACCATTTAAACTATTTTATAAAAGAAATCAACTTCATATTTCCAAAAATCACATTTCAACTATGTTTCTCAAAAACCATGATTTCAATTTTATTTCACAAATATCTTAATTTTTATAACGATAAAAATTATAACATTTATTTATTTAAAATAATCCATTTCTTTTAACAATTGAGAATTAATAAAATATCTATTTTCAAAATCATTTTTAAAATCATTTTAAATTTGGAAATCATCACTTAAACATTTTAGAATTTCCAAAATATGGCCCAATGCTGCAACAGCACTAAATACATCAATCACGGCATCCAAAATATCATATATAATATGATAACAACATATATCAATATCTGTAAATAAATCAATACTGTTGAGGAATCCACTTGGATCCCTCCAACCTGTCATCTGCAACAAGTATACATATTAGAATATGTGTACAATATCCGCTTCAAGGCAGACGCGTACATAGAGTCATCCGCTCATACACGGGAACGTATAGGGTCATCTGCTCCACTAGGTAGGTATATGTCCAAATATCAATCAATATATCATATATCATCCAAACTGTCATCAATCATCATATAATAAATTATTTCTAACTTATATAAAAATATCAGTGAGTCAGAAAGAGTGAGTTGTACGCACATTGCTTGTAGTCGTCGCGATAGCGATTTATTCCGATTAAAATTAAACAAGCGTTTAATTTCAACCAAAATTTTCACTAGCTCAAATAAATCCCAATCTAGCTCCATAATGTAGTGCTCGTCAATGCGGACCCAACGCAATTCGTTTCGTGCAAAACGGACCTCGTATGAAGAAGTCATGGCATTTTTAATATCACACGAGTTATTATATAAATTAATTTCAATTTTAATTTTATCTTTAAACCCTTAAACCTCATTTGGCTGTTCATTTTATCAAAGCAAATAACGGCCGTGAACTTCATGTTCTCCAACACCAGGTTTGAACACGTGAAAACCCACCAAGCCACCACTTTTCTTAAATTAACGCGACCCCTACGAGCACGTAGAAGTTGATCGACGACCAGGGTTTCGAAGCCCAAGGCCGACTCTACTCACCGCCGCAAAAACCATGAAGCTCGGTGGCTCCTCCTTTTCGAAAAACGTGAACGAACGTGTGATGTTTGCACTTGATTTGTCGTTGACCCATAGTGTAATACTCGATCGTGACCGTTGGATTGAACGATCTTGTTACCCTCTACAACTTTGCAGTTGAGCACATTTCGAATCGATTGAAGGATTTGAAGAAATCTAAGGGAAAGGAAACTAATTTCAGGCCGTGGAAGGTAAGATGGCGGCTAGGGTTTGTAACCCTAGGGTTAGCGCAAACAAGAAAAAGTGAGGTCCTTTTATAGAAAATTCTGAAACACTATTCATCTGAAAATTTCCCGAACTCCAAAACGAAGCGTTCAACCTGGCGTTTATAATGTTTTACCCCTTTTTCGAACACAGTAGAATATATATCGGGAGCCAATTCGATCATATTTGAAAGATAGGTTTTCGAATTGAATTAATTAAATTTAAAGTTCACTTAAATAGATTTCTACGCATTTTAGCTTGCCCCGGACAAACCGTAAATCCAATTGACACGACATTTGAAATCTTACAACAATTTAACATTATGGGTCTAATGAAACCCGTTTCATCGAAATCTGAGACTTTTTGAAAAATGGCTATTTTTACACGTCAATTAAATATTAAAATATTCAATTTCTACAAATTAACTTATAATCCAATTTTAAAAGTTCTCTAACATCATTCTAAATCAAATAAGATTTAATTAAATATTATAAATCATTTTTATTCATACGAGTATATATGCACGCCCAGGTGGGCCTAATCACAATGTCTTGTTGCTAGATCACCTGGTTCATCCTTTTTAGTGCTCCATGGCTAGTAGTCTCTCATACATCATTTACGTTGTTTGTATTAGAAAACGTTGTTTGTAATGTTTTTATTATTTTACAAAATGACTTTTACATGTACGTAATGTTGCATTTTTTTATACGTGTACATACACAAATCAATCGTTTTACCAAAATGTGAATGAGACTAAGTTATTTTAGGAAATTATCAAACATGTAAAGAAAGTAATAAACCATTACATGAATATCTAAAGAAATGTAGCAAATATTAAAATTAGAATTTTCAATAATTTAGAACTTAGAAAACTTGCATTGTCTCTTTTTTTAAAAGTTTTAAACCACCATATTAACATATAGAGAATTTTTCCTATCAACCATAAAGATCGGACTTCCTATCATACTCACTTCCTCAGAACCCCATTAGTACTTGCTAAAGTATAAAACTACTTGGTGCTAGTGTATAGATTTTGAATTTTCCTTTACATTAATTCCCTCATAAAAATTATAACACTTAAATTGATGTAATTGTTTTTTTCTATGCTTTTTCAAAGTTGATGTTAACGGCAGTAGCTTGTAACAAATCTGTAAGAACTAAAATACAGTTGATTACTAACCACCATTATCATGCTTTCCACTCATCTACCAATCAACAACGCACTTGCTAATCGGATAACCCTTGGGATAATATTGCTCAGAAAAGTTAACTGCTTGTCTAAAGCGGTATAGTTAACTCACCCTCTCTCATTAATAAAAGCTATCAGATGTATATAATGGTAACAAATTGAAGATATATGAGTAACAACGCATGGTATTGATAAATTCTATTGGAATAAAACATAATGATAGCTTGCTGAACAATAAATGCGTAATGATAAAATTCCTTGGTGACCATTTTTTCCATTATTATGGTACATACTTTTCTCATAGAAAAATTTTATTAACTACTTTTATTCATTCGTTTATAGTCATATTTACACAATTTAATTTCTACAAATTATAGAAGGATATAAAAAATGTTACAAAAGCATAACAAACAAACCGAAAGGAGCTAACTTAATGTAATTTCACGTTCACCAATTAACATTTGGCCTGCAAATATAACACTAACCTAACTTTTATAGTATTTACATATATACGAAGGTATATACAACAAAAATAGACATGCTGCTTCAAGCCAAGCCTTCCTTCATTGATAACAATGGTAACCGAAGCTTCATCCTGTCATGTATTGGAATTAAGGTATCACATCAGATATATGTAACATTGATAAGAGATTATCAATATGTAGGTAGTTGTAGGCTGCAGCGGATAGCTAAATTATGGTTTTCCATGCATAAACAAAGTATCATTTAGAAGTCAAAAATCAAAGAGTAATAACGGTTTCAAAATTCTCTAGTAAACTATGATAATAAGAAGTGATATGAGAAAATATGTCTATACAATACCAATACGGTAGGAGTTTTCTGAAGTAGTTAAACATCCAGTGAAGCATATAAATAATAGTGAAGCAGTCAGTACTTCAAATTTAGCCTTTAAACAAATGTTAAAGGGGAAATTTTCATTTGGTTTCATGATCATGTTATATAAGATATACATTGGCTTTCGCTCAATTATATATTTCATCAAATTTTATGAAACAAATATGAAATGTATACTTTTTATTAGAAATCAATGGAACAACAGGAAGTTGTTTACAGTAAATTACTAAAAAATTGAAGTTTATATTAAATCAATTATTACACATTCTTTTCAACAGAGTGAAGATATTGACAAACTATAAAAGAATTATATTTAATCCCAGTTTAGTTATACCACTCATTGTAGATTTTACTGGATGAAGATGCAACTTAAAATGTACCTGTAGCACAAAAGATGAATTAAGCTCCTTTTATCTTTCTTAACTTCAACATAATTTCCGCATCTCTTTTCTTCTATCTCATGTTTCTCAAGTCTTCCCACCTGCGCTGAGGTCTTTCCTTGACCTTGTTAAAATTAGCTAGAATGAGTAATGTTAAAAATATCATATTATATAAAATTCATTCATTTAGAATCCATAATGTGTTTTTACTCTAATTTAAAATCAAATGTAAGTAGTAATATTTTACATATAACTATTGTTGACCACTTCCTTTAAACCTAAAAGTGAAAATGAATAGAGGATGTTAAAAATTATTGCATATCATGCTTGATCTTCCTACTTGAACAATAGTACCCATCTAAAATGATACTATGAAATCCAAAATCATTCAAATAAATATTTCATAGTGGATAAAAGCTGATCAATTTCCCATTTCATTTTAAACCAAAAATCAACATAATTATTGATTTAACTCTAAAATGGATTGAATTTTTTCTTAGTAGTAGATGAATTGTTATGCCCTTGTGCTTCTCAATAGTTTTCAATAGACAAAACCATAAAAAAAAAGATCAAAAATAGTAAAAAAATACTACAAAATAGAAGAAATCACCATTTTTAGTTCCACTTTTAAGTATTTCATGTTTGTCTCCTCCAAAGTTCTTTCACATTATATATGTATATGAGTAGTTATAATATAAAGCTATTTATAGACTCATCCTCTTATGCCATAAGAAAATGTAGTTATGCCATAACAAATAAATTAACTTCGAACAGAAGGGTTCATAGTAGAGACAGAGTGTAAGAGAAAATTGTAGGCCAAAAATGGAGACGGTTGTTGAAGTGACTGGTATGGCCTGGACATATTTATCGACCACCGACTCACCAACCAATTTTTTCCCCAACCACATAGAGACATCGGATGTCTTCCCACTGGCATAAAACTGAACATTAAAGAAGTCGAGAGTTGTCTTATAGGGTGTAAACATTGAACGTAAAGTATATACCTAGCAATTTGAAGGATGTTGGTCAGTGGACGCAGTACTCCACCTACTCTTGCATGCACCAAACTCCTTTTATTCCAAAGAAAAATACATATTATTGGTGAAAAGCTGAGCAAATATCAACAAAGTAATGCTATTTAGAGTAATATTTGTTCAACCTTTTCACATTGTGCATAAAATTGGACATTAGTACATCTCACACACATACATTGTGAAAATATACATCATATTCACATTATGCATATGAATATTGATATTAGTATATCGTATACAGACAGAAAATTTTGACTATTGTACATAAACAGGAAATACTTAAGCAACATGGTGAACGCCGCTTAATATATATATTAGTAAACAACATCTTGTGCCTTGACTTGGCATGAGTTTTGAAATTTGGTTCTTGCTATAGCATCTAGTTACTACCAAATATATGAAAAAATAATAAATACAAAATGATCCAAGGAGGAATGCATCATCGTTAAGTTTTAAAAGAACATCTTTGATCAGGAAACATGATAAAGGTTGTCTATATATAGTATTGAAGATAATGGTGTTATCTTTATTTTTAGAGGGAAAAAAAGCAATCAACTTAATGTTCAAGTACCCAACATCATCGGAGAAAAGGATCGACTCCACATGAATGCTACAGCATGTTTCAAGCATTAATAGTTAGGCTAAAAATCTAATAAAAATTCTGATAATCAACGATGCTTCGGACAGAAGCTAGCGTCAAAGGTTTCGAGATTTCACTTCAATCCTTTGCTTGAGCCAATAAAATTAAATTTCCAACATGGTGAAACCATTGTCATTGACCCAGGTATACGTGGTCTGATAATTTAAGCCCATCATGTTTGCATACGGAGAGGATTATATTTGTGAAGATGCAATGTTGCAGATACAGAGGTACTTGATCAACATGTAAATAATATGTAATATTACATCAATTTTTCCTTCTTTACTGCTCCTTTACTCTTGTGCTCCATGCATGGGTTTCGCAAAAAAACGATAAATCAACATTTTTTGCTGATGTCATCATCGCCAGTTTCTGTTTTCTTTGTTAGTTAGCAGACGTGAAAAAATATAAATCAATTTGTTTTATTTAAGTAAGGAAATAGAAATGGAAGATGCATGTCAGAGAGAATTATTTTGATATGTACAAATGCAATCTGGCAGCCAAAATCAAAATAGAGAATAAAATAGCTTTGATATAATTTGGGCATATAATACAACCAAAAGAAGCACAGTATTTCCCAAACTTAATGTGTAAGTACTAAGGTATACCTTTGCAAAAGCTCTAATAACTTGGAGGATTCTTTTACAATGGAAAAAGGAAACTCAACCCACAACTTCAAATCCTACATGACCAAGTTCTACGCATCGGGATAGAAAGAGCTTTTGGTGGCTGCGTTGACAATCATGGTCCTTTTTTCCAATGTTGGTCTTGTTGCACTTATGAAATAGAGGTGAGCTTGTCAGACAGATTGTGATGCACTGAGACTCAAACTTCAGCATCTTTGTAGGCTTGTATCACTTTAAATGGGGAAAATACTTCCTGAAGGGACAGATAAAGTTCAGGTAAGAATGCAAGCAACATTATTATTTTCCTTACTTTGGAAAGTCTTTCATGAATTCACAAGGAGTTCTCAACATAGAAAGTTCTACCTTATACATTATCTATTCTCAGCCTCTCTTACCAACTATGAAACCATCCTACTAATTGTAATGCCTTATTAACTGGACACTATGGTCCAAATCAAACTTCAGTATTGTTAAATCTAGCAGCAAACTTCTAAAATATTGAATGATGCAGGATTTTATGATACTCCTTTCCAAAGTTTAGCAATTTTGATTACTCATTTTACAATTTTGTCATTTTATATGCGTATAATTTTGTAGGAAATGATTGATATGTGCGACTATGCTGTCGGACTAAGTAGGCAATTGAATATAAGTACCGAAACAGACTATTTTGGATATTTTGACTTCAATCGAAAAATTCAACTTCAAGTGGCAGCAATAATTTTAATGCTTGAAAAAAAAAATTAAAACTTCTGAAAATGATTTGAAAAGAAGATTAGAACTAAATAAATTTCAAATGCAGCGCTTTTCATGGATACATTTCATTTTTACATATTCTATTTTTTTCTTACTTTTGCATTTGAAAACGAAAACACTAAAATACAATGTAGAGTTGACAACAATTTAATGAACTAATCTAAATACTAAATACACCATATCTATTTACCGTAAATATGTTAACTTCATACAATCAACCACATTTCTCGATAAAGAGTAACATATGTGCAGTAATACTATTTCCCCATCTGAATCAAAGATCGGATAAAATAAAACTATTTAAGACAAACGAATTCACAATATGTACATGATAATCATATGATTTCTCTAGTGTCAGTCACATATATTTCACATTTTTGTATTTTCAATTCCAAACATTAACAATTTATTAATATAATCTTAAAGGCGTAACTATTAGCATGGTCTTTTTAGTAACAACGTGCAGCTGTTGTGTATATGGATGATATAGTTAACAAAATACAAAAGAATACAAAGCAGCCAAAAGGTAGAGAAATGCACTTGCTACTATTATTTTCTAATCCAACCAACCATGTATAATAAGACTGAGAGTAGAAAAAAATCAAAGTTTAGGTAATCCTTAAGAAAATTGCCAAAATAATCTATTAAATATTGTAAAAGCTTAAACGTTCTAGCATTTAAAAAAAGGTAGAAATAAGCAGATATAAGTAACAATAAAAAAATGTCAAAAAGTTTATTTTCAATACTTCCCAAGCTTGAGTTGTTGTATCTTGATATCAATGAATTTGTGGGAGAGATACCAAAGAAGTTTAAGTACACTGATGAATTTGAGCATGCTGTTGCTTTCTGAAAATCATTTCAATGGTAGTATAACTGAGAATATCGGTATGCTTCAATCTATATCTACTCTACCTTTGTGGGGAAATCGATTCACTGGTTCTATTCCTAAGTCAATTGGCGAGCTCAAGAACTTGGAATATTCGTTTCTTTCCGATAATAAACTCTATGGTTTGTTGCCTCATGAGTTAGGTAATTATAGCCTTCTCACTGAACTTAATGTTAGTGAAAATTTAATCTCTGGATCGATTCCAATAGAGATTTATGAACTAAAGAGTCTGAAGAAGCTACTATTGTTTAAAAATAAGTTTGAAGGATATATAGCTCCTAAAATTTCAATCTTGAGCAACTTAGTTCAGTTGCATCCCTATAACAATTTCTTAAGTGGAGAGATTCCAAAAGATATAGCCACACTACAGAAACTTGAATATATTAGTTTAGCTTGCAATAATATGACTGGAGAAATACCTTGGTATCTTGGAAAAGCTATTTGTTTGAGTGGGCTTGATCTTGCAGGCAACAAACTTAATGGTACAATTCCACATTACTTGTGCAATGGAAATAATCTATTTGTTTTTGCAATCAGACATAATCGATTTAATGGTACTTTTCTTACTCTGATCGGATCATGTTTAGCACATCATAAAGTAATAGTTTCCAACAATCATTTTCAAGGAGAAATAGCAGAAAATTTAAGTATAAATCATAGAATTCAATACCTTAATCTCAGCAACAAATTCTTCGCGGAAAAAATTCAATTGAAATTTAGTTATGGAGCAATCTTTCCATGCTTGATTTGTCGAATAACTTATTCGATGGCTCTATTCACCATGAATTTGGTAACCTTCAAAAGTTAGAAAATTTGCATATTTCATTAAATAGACCGATAGGAGAAATACCACATGAGTTGAGCAAGTGAATTTTTTTACTTGAGTTAGACTTGAGTTCTAATTTCCTTTCAGGAACTATTCCAGTTGAAATTCTGAAACTACAGAATCTTCTTCTTTCAAGAAACAATCTAAATGACCTGATTGCTGCGCTAGTGAATCGGGTGCTGCGATTCAATTAGAGAATGATGGCAGCGAAACTTCCGAGGATGGCAAGGAGCTATGGATTTGATCTAGGAAATTTAGAAAGAATGGAGGGTGGAGGTCAAGAGGATGACAAAGGGGTTGGGAGCTGATAATGATTTAGGGTAACCGATGAAGAGTAACACATGCTGAAGGGTATTTTCGGCAATCCATAAAGACACGGTTGAAATCAGTTTTACAATTCTCATTATTAGTAGTAAAGATTAAATGCAAATTCCAATTATTTCAGCAATTTCAAATATTAAATTATCAATTTAATTATCCAATTAAATCACTATATTCAAAATAATATTTATTCTGCTTTTAAACTTAACTTTTAAATATTTAAAATTAATTAAATATATGAATTTCAAATGACCGAAATTCTTGGTCGTTACATTCTCCCCTACTTAAAAGAATTTCGTCCTCGAAATTATAAAGCATGAAAAAGTCACAAAATCCATTAATTTTCAAAAACAATCGTTCAAAGTAGATTTACCAAAATCACTTAAATGTTTAATTTTCGCAAAATATAATAGTCAAACTTCTTACAAAAACTTTTCTAAGTTTTCAAATCCATTCATAGTTATTCTTTTCAAAACCCACTATATCGTTTAACTTTTAACTCAAAAAACAAAAAAATTCCACATTTTCTCAAAACTTTCTAACGCCTTTAATTTTCAAAAAAATTAGCCATCGTCTCCTTTGCACGGTTCGATCGTAGTAGGATCACAACATATATATATATATATATATATATATATATCAAAAATATACATCTCATCTACGAGGATGAGGCATCCCACGGGGAAAAAGGTATAAAAGTACGATATGTAATCCGAGATACGTACCTTATATATTATTAGCGAGCATATACGGCTAATATAGCACGAAAGCGAGCTCCAAATGCGAAGCAAGTGCAACATGTATATATGAAACTAATATCAATATACAACATATACCAACAACTATATATGTCAATATAGAAAATGCCATCTATAAGCAACAAATCCAACCATCAAACAACTATCATCCAACAATCCAAATCTACATCCAATCAATCCATAACCAAATCAATATACATTCACTTCTCATTAATATTCATTGAATTGGTTTCCAATTTAATCACATTTGATTAATTAACATTGGATTTTATTAATACTCATTTATTCACTTTCAATTAGTTTACATTCATTAATTCATATTCCAATTTGTTCACCTCCAAATCAAATGAAATCAATTCTATTTAAATTCACTTAAATTTCAATTTGAATTCAATTATTTAGCTTTCAATTTTATTAAATCAATTTCATCAACATTTAATGAATTTCTATTCAATCAACTAATATCAATCTAACAACCAAAGCATATTCAATATAACCAAATTTATTCAATTTACTTTACATTCATTCAATTTGGTTCAACACTTTTAATTTCAATCGGTTTAACATTCAATTTAGATTGAATTCTAGTATTCACTATAATCACATTTTTATACAACACTTTCAATGTTATTATTAATTTACAACTTCTTAACAATAACATTTTTAATCTATGTTTATTCACTAATTCACTTTTTACAATTAAAGTTGAATTTCATTACACAATTTAAATTCACATTCATTTAATTCATTTCAAATTTTATTTTATTTAACTTTTACTTAAGTCAAAATTTCATTCTGCTATTCAAATTCAGATTTTGTTTTGCTTAACAAAATTGTTTAACCATTTTAACAATTTGTTTTACTTACATTTTCTCATTTTATAAGTTATTCAACTTATTTATTCAACTTCCAGAAACATTTACCTAAGTATACTTCCATTCACTAAACTCATTCTTTATAATTTCAAATCCAATTCAATTTATTAACTTTCCTTTAGTTAAATTTCAAATCATAAATTTTGTTATACTAACTCAAATTTCTTTACTTTACTAAAGTAAATTCTTACTTCATATTACAAGTCCAAAACTTATTTCACTTATATTTATCAATTTCAACTTGGATTTTAAATCAAATTTGTTTATCATAACAAAACTTCAATTTCAATTTACTATTGGTAGCAAATCCAGCACACAGAAACTCGAAAATGATACTGATGATGCTGCAGTCATCACCCTTATTATTTCCCAGCAACAGTAGTGAATTCATTGCTTTATAGTCTCTTAAATTTTTTCTATAAATCACATTTACAAATCTTTTACTTATATAATTTCACTTATTTTCTATTTATAATTATATAACCTCTTTAACTTTGAAAACAACTTTCAAAATAAATGGGATTCAAATTTTCAAATAATTATCTAAATCTATTTTTATTTATAACTCATTTTAATAAATATATTCATATAGTTTCACTTTTATATATAAGATTGTTTCATAATTGTAAATTATATTAATTATAATTCCATCTTATCATTTTCTTATATAATTTATTCTTTTACAATTGTTTTTTTATTTAGATTATTCAAACAACTTTTGTTAACTTATATATATTTAAATTTTCAAACAACCAAACAATCAATTCAATTTATATACACTATAATAATTCTTGAAAAATTATTCCTTTATATATAAAAATATAATCGTGGTAAAATTATTTCATTTACCCAATTTAAAATAATACTATGTCGACTTGCCATGTTTAAGCGTTTGGAAATCACTATCGATAACATGGTGTCCAACATACCGACCATAATTCACAAACAGCTCAACGGATAAGCAAACACAATATAAAACATTTTATCTAACAAATACGAGCTCATATATATAATACACTCAACTCAATCTAGGGCGCTGTTGTCCATATCCATATTGATTACATAGCAAAGCTTAGGAATATACAAAATCTAAGCTCTGATACCACGTGTGACGATCTAGGGTTTTTAACCATCGACAGTGGATAAACTCCACCGTAGCTCACATGGGTACCTTACGATTGTACAACCAACCTCTCGACTGTAAGGCAAACTACCAAACCAACCCCTCGATACTCGATCTTAGGGACATGTGGGAGTAAGAGTCATCTGTTCGCTACCTAACAAGAAGCAAGAACCCCCTATCATTTACGAACATCACTAAGCAAATCTGATCCCGGTCTCTTCGTACCAACAATTCAAAAGCATTTCTCAACTTCACACAGAATCTAAGTCTCATAGACTTATCACGTCTCCAACTTTCAACTTGCCATCCTTCTGGCCAAGAAGGAAGCTCGATAGATTGGAGTAATACTCTGCACTATACGAAACAACATCCTCAACACAAACGATAATCAAGCCTACACAGAAGGCTACGTACTAAGTGTACGACTAAATAGTTTCCACATCAAGTCGAGGAACTAAAATTTGGCTAAGTTTGATAGTCGGTTATTTAACTATCAAAACAAGCAAACAAATATTTAGCACCATAAACAATCACTGGGCCCTTTAATTAATCCTTATTAATTAATTCACTTGCCAAATATTCACTTCAATTTATCTTCAACATTTGTAAAATATTCCATATACTTAATTAAGGTTAAGTATATATTTCATTCTATAAGGAAAACATTCTTTTTAAACCTCTTTTATTTGGGTCAAAACGAATGTTGTGTAAAACATCATTACGACAACCTAAAATCACGAGTATAGGGATTCAAAAATAAAATAGATATATAAATCCCAAATACTATACAAAAACATTTCCTTTCGAAAATCATTTACTATAACAATAGTGTTATAGTTCATCATTTCCTTATTTCTCGAAAACGCCTATTCCAACAATGAATGTTGAAATCTGTGGTTTTGATACTTAACACATTTTAAAACATCTTTTAAAACATTTAACTTCATTTTCAATATCTCTTCGAAAACATTTACTTAATTTCGAAAGATTATTTACTGTCCAAAATTGTGAATATAGACCATTTACCAAATCCAATATTTCTACACATTATATTAAAGGATAATCCTGTAACGACCATGTAAATTCGACGTTTAAAATGAATTAAACTAATAAGATTTTAATTTAAATTTAGAAAGGAATAAAAATCTTATTTATTTTATGAAAGAGAATGTTGAAATTTGATGTATCAAGGGTAATTAAAATTTACAAATTAAATTATATATTGCAATTAATAGTAATAGTGGAAATTGTTGCATTTGATATAAAGTTTGAATAAGTAAATTAAGGCAAGTATTGAATTTGTCAATGGAATAAAATATTGATTTACGGAAATTGAATATATACGGAGGTAATAAAGTAATGCAAGATAATAAATAATGTAATTAGTACAATCCCTTTTATTTGTAAACTATTGTAAGGTGTTAATTAATTGAAATATGAAAATTTGGAAATAGATTCAAAAGTTATGTTAGATAAATGAATTGCAATGATTAAAATTAGTAACTAATGGGTTAAAGGGAATACAAATTTATTCATAAAGTGAATATAAGTGAATGTAACAAAATAAATAGAAAACGATAATTATTCATAAGTGATGGTTGATGTAAAAGGAATAATTAATTGGATTTAGAATCTTAATTTGTATGTGTGCATATATTTATAATGGAATATAAAAAGGGCAAAATAATCATATACAAGTATATAAAAGGTATAATAGTGGTCTACTAGAAAATTCACTCATTTACCAATAAAGATAATTAGGTGTGTTGATGATATAAACGTTACTAATTATTAATGTAGTAACGTAAGGTGTAAATGTAAATTACAATGGAAACGTAACCTTATTTCTAGGTAGAAATTGCAGGTAGATTTATGAAATGGAGTTTATGCAATAAATAGAATTGAATATTTCGTTAGTATGAATTTAAAGGAATATAGGGTAATTTGATTAAATCAATAAAAGACAATAAATGCAATGATGATGGGTTAGTAATAAAAGTGAATAGGGAAATGATTGTTATAGTAAGAATGGAATTCCAACTTGTTGGAATGGAGTAAATACACTTAGTAATAAATTTAGTATAGGAAAACGAAATGGAAATATTGAATTAATTAATTCGTATATATAGTAAATGGCGATTATTGGATTGTAAATAATAAACTTATTAAAGGTGATCAAGAGTTGTGACCACAAGTTATTATGAGTGATACATATATATTTAATTCATTCAATTGATTTGGAAATCATTGCAATAAATATAAATTAAATGTTACGTTAAATAAATTAAGGTAATAAATGGAGAATAACGTAAATGTTCTTCATAAATATGATGATTTGTGAATAAAGAATGGAAATAAAGTTTCATTAATATATCAGAATTAAATTTACCATAAAGAGGTTAATTGCAATCAAATGAGTTAAATGTTTAAACAGGAATCAAGCTTTATGTATTTATTTGGGTTTATTTCAATTAATTTGAAATTTAATAATAAAATTTTACATTAATTGGAAATTAAGTTGAAAACGTGAAATACTTATGTGATAATCTTAAATCCAATGGTTAACACTTCTATTTGAAATTATGAACGGAATAATAATTAATTTATTTAACTAAATGGAATTTTTAGGATTTTATTTATAATTTTGTAAATTTAATGAAGTTAATTATTTAAAAGTGAGATTAACATTTGGAATTGACAAATTTATCTTCTCTATATGGACATTTAAATTTGTTAAAATCAGTGTAAATGTTTGAGTAATATAAAGATGATAAGATTTTCAATTTTAGAATTTAAAATATAAGATTGGATTTAATCAATTTGTTTAATTAATTTAATTAATATAAAAATAGCCATTTTGTCACGGACTCGGATTTCGGCGAAACCAGTTTCATTGGATCCGTAACAGTGAATTTTTGTAGGGTTTCAAGTTTCGTAGCAATCGGACTTGTCGTTTGATCGTACGAACGCAAAACGCCCTGAAATCGATTTAATTGAAATCAATTTGAAATCAATTTGAAAATATTGTTTTCAGCATAACTTCTTCAGACGATGGAATTTAGACGTGGAACTTTTTCCATCGCGTTCAAAATATTTTAAAATACCTATTTCGATATATGGGTTTACCCAATTTCGTTACGGGGTCAGAACGGGTTTTTTGGGCCACGTTAGCGTTAGCACGTTTGTTTATCCGATCCATCTATTCAAATCTCTAACCTACCTATATAAACCCAGTTATAAACCCTAGCCCATCTATTCTCATTTGTTTGTGCGTTCATTTCATTAGTTCCTTCTCTTCTTTCAATGGCTAGTAACCCTGGATCCATGTTCAATTTCAAAAATCAAATCCAAAGCTAAAAATTCAAAATCTCCAGAAAAATTCACAAAAATTATATGTCATAGTTCTCGAAGAGAGAAATCTGCTGGTACTGTTCGTTTTTCAATTGGAGTTTCTGTGTGTCCAGATCGGGGCAAAATAGTTTCGGCCGTTCATCAACGTCGCGACAAACTTCGTCAGATCGAAAATTCACTTCTGGGTTTTGTAGAGAGTCCTTCGCGTAGTTCATCGGTGAAATTTATCTGGCGTTTCGACGGCTAGATCAGCGACAAAATTGCTCTAGGGTTTAATGGCTTTGGGCGGCTGCTGTACTTTTCCGGTCATGATCAACGACGTTGGGTCGAGCGAGGCTTCGGGGGGGTCTCTCGCGTGGTCGCAGCTAGCACCGAAGGGAGAGGCACTCGGCATGAGATGTTGGCAGCGGTGGGTGTCGAACACGATACTGTTGCGTGATGATAGGGTTCTGGTGCATGCGTACAGGAAGGAGAATAGATTGACGTGGCATATATATTTGTGAGTTGAAATGTGTTCCACTTTTGTTTTATTTTTTTTATGATTTCAATCGCATTTATTGACATAACTTTTGCATACGATATTCGTTCTACGCATGGTTTTTTTTGTTAGGATCGTATTGAAATTTCGGAATGGATGACGCTGGTTTGGACGAATTCTGAGACGGTCAAATTTTTGGGTTTAAATTGGATTTAAATTCAATCTAAATTCAAAAGGTGAGTGTTTTAACCCACTCACAACTACTAAGTTTTCTTATGTTTGTTAAATTGATTTTAGATATGAGTATAAATTTATTTATGACTGTTTGGCATATTTTATTCATTATCTCTGTTGAATCGCATTTATTTAATTTAACTGTTAATTAATTTTAAAATTTCATATAAATTTGGCAGTAAAATTTTTATTTATTTGCATAAAACTGCTAGTTAACAGTTATTAAATTTATTTTGAATATAAACTGTTAGTTACTAACTGTCATTTATTTCCTGTTATATTGCGTATGCTATATATTGATGTTTGTTTAAATTTATGATGATTGAAATAAATTGATGATGATTGAAATAAATTGGTTGATGACTGATATTGGTTGAATGGATGATGTGTTCTATCTTATATAAACTGCAAGTTATCATGCATTTCTTTTCATTCGGGATTGTGGTTTGAAATGATATACAACCGCATTTTATTTTTAAATTGCGGATTGAAATGATAAATATCTGTATCACTTGACCATAGGATAGAAAATTATATACAGGAACCGCGGTATATATATATATAAAAAAATTATTTTGAAATGGTTTTCTATGGTTTTGGAAAGGAAATACGGTTTAATAAATACTTATTTTGACGTTATTTAAATGATACTTTATATATATATATATATATATATATATATATATTTAAATTCTTAAATCTAAGCTATGTATAAAAGGATTAATAAATTGGGTTTAATATGGAAGTTGATTTCTTTTATATAAAGTGGTAAATATCTATTTAAACTCTATTGTATATATTAAGTTTAAATGACTTAAATGAAATTAAGTTAGAAGGTAAATATGGGATGGGTTTTAAATTGAATTATTTCAGAATTGAACTTGGATTAAAGTATTTAAGAATTATCCTCGAAATTGGTTTTTAAATATAAATAAATTAAGATTTAAAAAGTATGTTTAATAACTTGATTTTGATTTGAGGATTTAAATGAATATTAGATTGATTGGAAGAATATTATCAAGTTAATTTAGTCAAAGAATATCCTGTTATTCAAAGTTTAAATTTTTACGTAATTGATATTTGATTTATCAATTAAGTATTTCAAAACTAAATAATAGTAAGGTGAATTTAATATATATAGGTATGAATAAAAATTTTAGTTTGGAAATGATGGAATATTTAAATTTGAAATATATGAAATATAAATGGTTTATTTGGGAATTTAAATCTGATTTGGAATTGATTTGAGAATTTGAAATCTAATTTACTTTATTAAGTAATTTATTATTAAACCATTTAAGTATTTAAAAATTTATGTTTCGAAGCTATGGGTTTAAGGAATATATATCTGAGTACTATGATTTTTGAAAAAAAAAGATATACTTGAAATAAAAGTGATATCATATTGATTTGGTTTTAAAAGAAGAAATGATATCGAAATATTATGGTTTTGAAACGGATATATATATATATATTTTGATTTTAAAGTATAAATTATTTGGAAAGAACCGCGGTGTTATAACAATGTTTGGTTGTTGAAGAGACCGGGATCGGAAGTTGTCATACTCTCTGCTAACTCCGAAAACCACTTTAACAACCGTGTACGCGGTGGAGATTCCATAATGAAGTAGGATGGTGGCGGCGTTTCCTTTAAGGTAAATACGTGGACCCGACTCCCGTGAGTTGGCATAAGGTGGCTAAAACAGGAGCGATCGACGGGTTAATAAGGTAGCACCTTTGATCGGACACATCCCTTCGATATTATACTTTGACTTTTGGATTGTTTCGGTGGCCAGTTTTGATTTTTATTTGGGGGTGTGGCTCGAGGTGGGCGGTAGCTGCGCGCTACGCGTTACCACCGACCCGGAAGCTTAATTGGTATATCTACCCTGGCATTGCCTAGTTGTGTCGTGTCACCTACCCTATCGCGCCATGTACGAGTTTGGATTTCTCCCGTAGCCCGTGTGGTATCCTCTGGTGGCTTCCCGATCAGGAGGGACTATGATATTGGATGGACTACTGGGACTATTACGTGTTAGGGGCTGTATGGGTAACCCCTTAATGCTAAGAAAAAAGTAAGTTTATTTTATAATTAGACACTATTATAATAGCGCAATATACTACATAGTAAATAGTTTAACGGATCCTTAGGAGATGTAAATCCCGAGCATCTCTTGAGTTACTGCACTCATATTTATTTCTGTTAATTTAACTCACATAAGATATTTTAGTTCTGACTCGAGTGTTTTTCTCTTTTCAAATTCGCTCGGGTCAGTCCGAGCGTTTCAGGATGTGAAGACTTTATTCTGGAGGACGAAGACGAAGATTTGTAGTATTACTATCATCTAGTATATTATTCCACTACAACATAAAATTCTGCTGCATTGATATTTTGGTATGTGAACTCTGATATTTATTTTATAAAGAAGAATCAAATGTTTTGTAAACAGTTTTATAAACTGTATATTTATTATTATATTTTATCCTTCCGCTGTGAGATTCTATTTTGTTTTGTTTCTTCTCTATTTTCTTATTTACCCCATAACAATCCGCCCTTGCGTATGGTTTGAATTGACATGTGTGTCGATTTAAAGCGTGCGAAAATGCGGGACGTTACATCTGGTATCAGAGCTTTGGTTTAGTGATAAACCTTAGCTTTGTGGGGTCAGACTCTTTATTAATAGGGTAGTAATACCCTTTGGGAGTCGCTGAGCATATATATATGAGAGAGCGTATTTGTTAGTGTTATAAAAAGGTTTTTATATTATGTTAATCTGTTCCGTTTTGTATTTATAAATTCTGGTTGGTGCATGGGATGTTGTGACATCAATAGGAATTTCTAAACACTTAATATGACAGACCGACATAATATTTGTTTTATTTAGGTGAATGAAATAATTTTGCCTATTATATTTTCTATATATATAATAAAATTTTCAATGATATCTATATTTGGCTGAAATAGATTGGTTTTTAGGTATTAAAGTGTATAAATAATAATAGAAATAAGATTGAAAAATAAAATAAATGAAATTTGGAAATTTAGAACTTAAGATCCGGGGTTTTGAAATTTCTTTCGAATAAATTTGGAATATAATAATATTGTTTATAAGGACTTCCTGATATAAATATTTCAATGTAATTCGGAAGAATTGTTTTAAAAAGGATTTTGAGAATATAAGTTTGGTACTTTCCTCTCTGTCGCTGGAAAATAATTTTGGTGATGGCGACCGCATCATCGACTTTCATTTTCGAGTTTCGAAGGGGAAAGGCCACTGTAGTAGTTCTACTGCAGATTTATTTTTGAAAAATATATAAATTTTGAATTATTTTAAATATAATTTGAGATATATAAGTTATAAGAATATATTTATCTATTGTTTTAAAATAAATTGAAATTTAACCCGGTATTAAATTCTTAAATTTCCATTAAGTAATTGTTTCAATTATTGTAGTGAATTGAAACATAGGTAATTAATAAATTAAAACCTCCAAAGGAAATAAGAGATTTAATGATAGGTTACCAATGGTATTAAATGGAATTTGAAATTATAACCTACGAAATAAAGAATATTATTATTGAACGTTAAATTAATCATAGGTAATGAGGAAACTTGTGTAACTTTCAAGTACATTCTTTAAAAACATATATAATTTACCAAATATAAGAATTTGAAATGTTTTAATAAGAAATGTAATGGAAATTGTACAAGTAAAAGTAGGTAATTAATAATTGTAAGTAATAAGAAAATTAAATGAAGCAAACATTTAATGAGTAAATATAAATTTAAAGGATAAATCACTGTATAAATAAAAAGAAAATCAAACGACAAAGGTATGTAATGAAATTAAAAGTTTGTTAGAAATAAATGTAAATTATAAAAAGAAAAATTTATGTTGTATGAATAAAAAGAGAAATTAAACAACAAATGTATGAATAAAATTAATAAGGATAAACAAAGTTTGTTGTTCAAATTGGCTGTTGTTTGTTTTGGGTTTTAGTTGTTTGGGTAAGGATACTTTAAATTTGTAAGGATGAATGAAAAATTATTTAGTTTTATCTAAGACTGTTGAGTAAATGATGCGCTAGTAGTTATTATTCTTTGAGTACAATTTAAAAGTTTTGAACCCGAACAACTATGTGTTTGTTTGATTGAATGGTTGCTTTATATTTGTTGTATATGCTGTTATTGAAATTGTTGGTTGTTGTATTCATTGGTTGTTAGTGACTGAAGCCACTTAAATATTTCACTTTATATAAATTGTTAACCCTTTAGATTTTATAAGTGAAATGCAGGTATGGAAGCAATTGCTACTGCTTTTGGTTCCATAAATTTAGCGTGAATTGCCCGACAAATAGGTACGTTCGGATTTCGATTTATAACGATATTTTATATATTTTTTCCGGGTTGGGATATAATATTTTGAATAATATATGTAATATAATTGTTATATTTTGATATTATATTTTCTCCCGAGACTCTCCGTACAAAGGAGACTCTGCCAAAAATTTTCGTAAAATTTTGGACTTAGATTTTTTTTTTTTTTGAAATGTTTTTCCAAACTTTAGTAATTTAAGTGTAAAAAGATATAATGATTATAAAATGGGTATATTTTATTTAAGGAAATAAATTTAGTAAATTATTGTTTATAAGTTAAATATTTTGAATAACATGTATTGTTATTTAATTCTTCTTTTCCCTTCTTTTCGTTTTCGAGGATGAAAAGTTTTGAGTGGGGGAGAGTGTAACGACCTGTGTAAATTCGACGTTTAAAATGAATTAAATTAATAAGATTTTAATTTTAATTTAGAAAGGAATAAAAATCTTATTTATTTTATGAAAGAGAATGTTGAAATTTGATGTATCAAGGGTAATTAAAATTTACAAATTAAATTATATATTGCAATTAATAGTAATAGTGGAAATTGTTGCATTTGATATAAAGTTTGAATAAGTAAATTAAGTCAAGTATTGAATTTGTCAACGGAATGAAATATTGATTTATGGAAATTGAATATAAACGGAGGTAATAAAGTAATGCAAGACAATAAATAATGTAATTAGTACAATCCCTTTTATTTGTAAACTATTGTAAGGTGTTAATTAATTGAAATATGAAAATTCGGAAATAGATTCAAAATTTATGTTAGATAAATGAATTGCAATGATTAAAGTTAGTAATTAATGGGTTAAAGGGAATACCAATTTATTCATAAAGTGAATATAAGTGAATGTAACAAATAAATAGGAAACGCTAATTATTCATAAGTGATGGTTGATGTAAAAGGAATAATTAATTGGATTTAGAATCTTAATTTGTATGTGTGCATATATTTATAATGGAATATAAAAGGGCAAAATAATCATATACAAGTATATAAAAGGTATAATAGTGGGTTACTAGAAAATTCACTCATTTATCAATAAAGATAATTAGGTGTGTTGATGATATATTAATTATTAATGTAGTAATGTAAGGTGTAAATGTAAATTACAATGGAAACGTAACCTTATTTCTAGGTAGAAATTGCAGGTAGATTTATGAAATGGAGTTTATGCAATAAATAGAATTGAATATTTCGTTAGTATGAATTTAAAGGAATATGGGGGTAATTTGTTAAATCAATAAAAGACAATAAATGCAATGCTGATGGGTTAGTAATAAAAGTGAATAGGGAAATGATTGTTATAGTAAGAATGGAATTCCAACTTGTTGGAATGGAGTAAATACACTTAGTAATAAATTTAGTATAGGAAAACGAAATGAAAATATTGAATTAATTAATTCTTATATATAGTAAATGGCGATTATTGGATTGTAAATAATAAACTTATTAAAGGTTATCAAGAGTTGTGACCACAAGTTATTATGAGTGATACATATATATTTAATTCATTCAATTGATTTGGAAATCATTGCAATAAATATAAATTAAATGTTACATTAAATAAATTAAGGTAATAAATGGAGAATAACGTAAATGATCTTCATAAATATGATGATTTGTGAATAAAGAATGGAAATAAAGTTTCATTAATATATCGGAATTTAATTTACCATAAAGAGGTTAATTGCAATCAAATGAGTTAAATGTTTAAACAGGAATCAAGCTTTATGTATTTATTTGGGTTTATTTCAATTAATTTGAAATTTAATAATAAAATTTTACGTTAATTGTAAATTAAGTTGAAAACGTGAAATATTTATGTGATAATCTTAAATCCAATGGTTAACACTTCTATTTGAAATTATGAACGGAATAATAATTAATTTATTTAACTAAATGGAATTTTTAGGATTTTATTTATAATTTTGTAAATTTAATGAAGTTAATTATTTAAAAGTGAGATTAACATTTGGAATTGACAAATTTATCTTCTCTAGATGGACATTTAAATTTGTTAAAATCAGTGTAAATGTTTGAGTAATATAAAGATGATAAGATTTTCAATTTTAGAATTTAAAATATAAGATTGGATTTAATCAATTTGTTTAATTTATTTAATTAATATAAAAATAGCCATTTTTTTCACGGACTCGGATTTCGACGAAACCAATTTCATCGGATCCGTAACAGTGAATTTTTGTAGGGTTTCAAGTTTCGTAGCAATCGGACTTGTCGTTTGATCGTACGAACGCGAAACGCCTAGAAATCGATTTAATTGAAATCAATTTGAAATCAATTTGAAAATATTGTTTTCAGCATAACTTCTTCATACAATGGAATTTGGACGTGGAACTTTTTCCATCGCGTTCAGAATATTTTAAAATACCTATTTTGATATATGGGTTTACCCAATTTCGTTCCGGGGTCAGAACGGGTTTTTTGGGCCACGTTAGCGTTAGCACGTTTGTTTATCCGATCCATCTATTCAAATCTCTAACCTACCTAGATAAACCCAGTTATAAACCCTAGCCCATCTATTCTCATTTGTTTGTGCGTTCATTTCATCAGTTCCTTCTCTTCTTCCAATGGCTAGAGACCCCAGATCCATGTTCAATTTCAAAAATCAAATCCAAAGCTAAAAATTCAAAATCTCCAGAAAAATTCACAAAAACTATATGTCATAGTTCTCGAAGAGCGAAATCTGCTGGTACTGTTCGTTTTTCGATTGGAGTTCCTGTGTGTCTAGATCGGGGCAAAATTGTTTCGGCCGTTCATCAACGTCGCGACAAACTTCGTCAGATCGAAAATTCACTTCTGGGTTTTGTAGAGAGTCCTTCGCATAGTTCATCGGTGAAATTTATCTGGCGTTTCGACGGCTGGATCTGCGGCAAAATTGCTCCATGGTTTAATTGCTTTGGGCGGCTGCTGTACTTTTCCGGTCGTGATCAACGACGTTAGGTCGAGCGAGGCTTGGGGGGTCTCTCGCGTGGTCGCAGCTAGCACCGAAGGGAGAGGCGCTCGGCATGAGATGGTGGCAGCGGTGGGTGCCGAACACGATACTGCTGCATGATGATAGGGTTCTGGTGCGTGCGTACTAGAAGGAGAATAGATTGACGTGGCATATATATTTGTGAGTTGAAATGTGTTCCACTTTTGTTTTATTCTTTTATGATTTCAATCGCATTTATTGGCATAACTTTTGCATACGATATTCGTTTTCGCGCGGTTTTTTTTGTTAGGATCGTATTGAAATTCCGGACTGGATGACGCTGGTTTGGACGAATTCTAAGAAGGTCAAATTTTTGGGTTTAAATTGGATTTAAATTCAATTTAAATTCAAAAGGTGAGTGTTTTAAACCACTCACAACTGCTAAGTTTTCTTATGTTTGTTAAATTGATTTTAGATATGAGTAGAAATTTATTTATGACTGTTTGGGATGTTTTATTCATTATCTCTGTTAAATCGCATTTATTTAATTTAACTATTAATTAACTTTAAATTTTCATATAAATTTGATAGTAAAAATTTTATTTATTTGTATAAAACTTCTAGTTAAACAGTTATTAAATTTATTTTGAATATAAACTGTTAGTTAATAACTGTCATTTATTTCCTGTTATATTGCATATGCTATATATTGATGTTTGTTTAAATTGATGATGATTGAAATAAATTGATGATGATTGAAATAAATTGATGATGATTGAAATAAATTGGTTGATGACTGATATTGGTTGAATGGATGATGTGTTCTATCTTATATAAACTGCAAGTTATCATGCATTTCTTTTCATTCGGGATTGTGGTTTGAAATGATATACAACCGCATTTTATTTTTAAATTGCGGATTGAAATGATAAATATCCGTATCACTTGACCATAGGATAGAAAATTATATACAGGCACCGCGGTAGATATATATATATATAAAAATTATTTTGAAATGGTTTTCTATGGTTTTGGAAAGGAAATACGGTTTAATAAATACTTATTTTGACGTTATTTAAATGATACTTTATATATATTATATATTTAAATTCTTAAATCTAAGCTATGTATAAAAGGATTAATAAATTGGGTTTAATAAGGAAGTTGATTTCTTTTATATAAAGTGGTAAAAATCTATTTAAACTCTATTGTATATATTAAGTTTAAATGACTTAAATGAAATTAAGTTAGAAGGTAAATATGGGATGGGTTTTAAATTGAATTATTTCAGAATTGAACTTGGATTAAAGTATTTAAGAATTATCCTCGAAATTGGTTTTTAAATATAAATAAATTAAGATTTAAAAGGTATGTTTAATAACTTGATTTTGATTTGAGGATTTAAATGAATATTAGATTGATTGGAAGAATATTATCAAGTTAATTTAGTTGAAAGAATATCCTGTTATTCAAAGTTTAAATTTTTACGTAATTGATATTTGATTTATCAAGTAAGTATTTCAAAACTAAATAATAGTAAGGTGAATTTAATATATGTAGGTATGAATAAAAAATTTAGTTTGAAATGATGGAATATTTAAACTTTGAAATATATGAAATATAAATGGTTTATTTGGGAATTTAAATCTGATTTGGAATTGATTTGAGAATTTGAAAACTAGTTTACTTTATTAAGTAATTTATTATTAAACCATTTAAGTATTTAAAAATTTATGTTTCGAAGCTATTGGTTTAAGGAATATATATCTGAGTTCTATGATTTTTGAAAAAAAAAAGATATACTTGAAATAAAAGTGATATCATATTGATTTGGATTTAAAAGAAGAAATGATATTGAAATATTATGGTTTTGAAACGGATATATATTTTGATTTTCAAGTATAAATTATTTGGAAAGAACCACGGTGTTATAACAACGTTTGGTTGTTGAAGAGACCGGGATCGGAAGTTGTCATACTCTCTGCCAACTCCGAAAACCACTTTAACAACCGTGTACGCGGTGGAGATTCCATAATGAAGTAGGATGGTGGTGGCGTTTCCTTTAAGGTAAATACGTGGACCCGACTCCCGTGAGTTGGCATAAGGTGGCTAAAACAGGAGCGATCGACGGGTTAATAAGGTAGCACCTTTGATCGGACACATCCCTTCGATATTATACTTTGACTTTTGGATTGTTTCGGTGGCCACTTTTGATTTTTATTTGGGGGTGTGGCTCGAGGTGGGCGGTAGCTGCACGCTACGCGTTACCACCGACCCGGAAGCATAATTGGTATATCTACCCTGGCATTGCCTAGTTGTGTCGTGTCACCTACCCTATCGTGCCGTGTACGAGTTTGGATTTCTCCGGTAGCCCGTGTGGTATCCTCTGGTGGCTTTCCGATCAGGAGGGACTATGATATTGGATGGACTACTGGGACTATTACGTGTTAAGGGCTGTATGGGTAACCCCTTAATGCTAAGAAAAAAGTAAGTTTATTTTATAATTAGACACTATTATAATAGCGCAATATACTACATAGTAAATAGTTTAACGGATCCTTAGAAGATGTAAATCCCGAGCATCTCTTGAGTTACTGCACTCATATTTATTTCTGTTAATTTAACTCACATAAGATCTTTTAGTTCTGACTCGAGTGTTTTTGTCTTTTCAAATTCGCTCGGGTCAGTCCGAGCGTTTCAGGATGTGAAGACTTTATTCTGGAGGACGAAGACGAAGATTTGTAGTATTACTATCATCTAGTATATTATTCCACTACAATATAAAATTCCGCTGCATTGATATTTTGGTATGTGAACTCTGATATTTATTGTATAAAGAAGAATCAAATGTTTTGTAAACAGTTTTATAAACTGTATATTTATTATTATATTTTATCCTTCCGCTGTGAGATTCTATTTTGTTTTATTTCTTCTCTGTTTTCTTATTTACCCCATAACAATCCGCCCTTGCGTTTGGTTTGAATTGACATGTGTGTCGATTTAAAGCGTGCGAAAATGCGGGACGTTACAAATCCACTATCCAAAATCGTGGATATAATTCCTTTAATATACTTCTATATTTAACTTAGCAAATTCAATTGATTTCGGATTTATAAAACAATGTTTATAAATTCCATTTATATTTTATAAAAACTTCAATATACAAAATTCTTTACTAACCAATTCCATTTATAACACAATTATATACCAAAAAGCCAAATTATAAGTTAGTAACTTATAATTCATTTATTTTGCAAAATCAGTCATTTTATGACATCCTCAATTATAAATCTGTAGATCTTATTTACTAATAAAACCTATTTATAACTTCATTTTAACATTTACAAATCTCCTTTACATTTTCATCATTTCGATTTATAAAAATCCAATTTTATAAATCTTATATATAAGACTTTTATTATAAATTCAAAAATCAGCATTTAACTATTTTATAAAAGAAATCAACTTTATATTTTCAAAAATACATTTCAACTATATTTCTCAAACCATAATTTCAATTTTATTTCACAAATATCCTAATTTTTATAACGATAAAAATTATAACATTTATTTATTTAAAATAATCCATTTCTTTTACCAATTCAAAATTAATAAAATATCTATTTTCAAAATCACTTTTAAAATCATTTTAAATTTGGAAATCAACACTTAAACATTTTTAAAATTTCCAAAATATCATATATAATAGCATAACATCATATGTCACAATATCTGTAAATAAATCAACACTGTTGGGGAATCCAGTTGGATCCCTCCAACCTGTCACCTGCAACAAATATACATATTAGAATATGTGTACAATGTCCGCTTCAAGGCAGACGCGCGTACAAAGTGTCATTCGCTCATACACGGGAACGTATAGAGTCATCTGCTCCACTAGGCAGGTATATATTCATATATCAATCAATATATCGTATAAATAGACATCAATTATCATATAATAAATTATTTCTCACTTGTATAAAAATATCAATGAGTCAGAAAGAGCGAGTTGTACTCACATTGCTTGTAGTCGTCGCAATAGCGATTTATTCCAATTAAAATTAAACAAGCGTTTAATTTCAACCAAAATTTTCACTAGCTCAAATAAATCCCAATCTAGCTCCATAATGTAGTGCTCGTCAATACGTACCCAACACAATTCGTCTCGTGTGAAACGGACCTCGTATGAAGAAGTTATGGCATTTTTAATGTCACATGAGTCATTATATAAATTAATTTCAATTTTAATTTTAGTTTTAAACCCTTAAAACTCATCTGGACGTTCGTTTTATTAGTGCAAATCATGGCCATGAACTTCATCTTCTCCAACACCAGGTTTGAACACGTGAAAACCCACCAAGCCTTCACTTTTCTTGAATTAACGCGAACCCTACGAGCACAGTAGAATTTGATCGACGACCAGGATTTCGAAGCCCAAGGCCGACTCTACTCACCGTCGCAAAAACCACGAAGATCGGTGGCTCCTCCTTTTCTAAAAACGCGAACGAACATGCGATGTTTGCCCTTGATTTGTCATTGATCCATAGCGTAATACTCGATCATGACCGTTGGATTGAACGATCTTGTTACCCTCTACAACTTTGCAGTTGAACACTTTTCGAATCGATTGATGGATTTGAAGAAATCTTAGGGAAAAGGAAACTAATTTCTGGCCATGGAAGGTAAGATGGCGGCTAGGGTTTGTAACCCTAGGGTTAGTGCAAACAAGAAAAACCGAGGTCCTTTTATAGAAAATTCTGAAACACTATTCATCCAAAAAAATTCCAAACTCGAAACGAAGCGTGCCGCCTGATGTTTATATTGTTTTACCCCTATTCCAAACACAATGGAATATATATCGAGAGCCAATTCGATCATATTTGAAAGATAGGATTTCAAATCAAATTAATTAAATTTAAAATTCACTTTAATAGATTTCTACGCGTTTTAGCTTGCCTCGGACAAATTGTAAATCCGATTGACACGAAATTTGAAATATTACAATAATTTAACATTACGGATCCAATGCAACTAGTTTCGTCGTAATCTGAGACTGTTTGAAAAATGACTATTTTTACACGTTAATTAAATATTAAAATATTCAATTTCTACAAATTAACTTTTAATCCAATTTTAAAAGTTCTCTAACATCATTCTAAATCAAATAAGATTTAATTCAACATCATAAATCATTTTTATTCATATTAAATGAAAATTCTAATTATTTCAGCAATTACAAATATTAAATTATCAATTTAGTTATCCAATTAAATCACTATGTTCGAAATATTATTTATTCATCTTATAAACTTAACTTTTAAATATTTAATATTAATTAAATGTATGAATTTCAAATAACTGAAATTCTGGGCCGTTACATAACATTTCCAAATATCCTTTAATTGCTACCATACATATAAATATATTTTACAATAAACCATTTCAATAAACATTTTTATGATATCGATTAAACACAATTCATATCTATCAATAATAAATATAAATCAATATTGGAATTCACTTCACAATTTGAAAAAAAATGCGCACAAATTTCAAAATTAAATTCAATACCATAATTTCAAATAACCAAACAAACTCAGGAGATTAAAATAAATGCATTTAGTGGAAATAAATAGGTAAATTTTTCTGCTATGCACTCTGATCAAATCAAATCAAAACTCAACTACAATATCAAATCAATTGCCGTAACAAAATACAAAATAATCCAAATTCATATATTAAATACATATATTTGTAAAGCCATATATACGCCCCTTGATGATTACCCCAATAATCATCCTACATATATATATTATCCATTATTACAGGGAATTCCTACTCATGCAAGGGTCGGGAACTCTAAGTCTCGTCTAAGGTCATGACTCGTGTCTTTTACATATGATATCTTGTTCTAAATCTTCTTTGATACCAAGTGTAAACAGTGTCTTTCACAGGCAAGGGCTCCATTGTGGCTACCGCCGGTACCTCAGGCATATTGGTTTTACGATCAGTTTTCCAACTGTCCAACTAACCTATCTAAATGGGACGTGTAGGAGTAAGAGTCAATGTTTCACCACTGATCACAAAGTGAGAATCCTTTGACACACACACGCAGCAACCAGCACTAATACCAAATTGAAATGGTGTATAACTCTCACGTGGCTACCGCTAGCACTTCAGCCATTAGTTCATAGCCAACCTCTCGACTATCACATAAAGAAACCAACCCAAATGGGTCATATACCGGCATCAATACTTCACCACTAACCACAAAGCGAGAACCATCTATCATGTGCATACGACCAACTAGCTCTGATATCAACTATAAACACCCCACTCCTATACCCATACTATTTAAGAGTACTAAGTAATACTGTCAAATAATATGGAGAATGAGGTTATAAGGGGTTCATACGTGAATATTCCCTTGGACTAACACTGGTATCTCAAAACAATAGATATATAACTCACCTATATGTACACATTATCGGTACAAAACAATAAACATGTGTGCCTCCAAGATAGAACAATACATAATATATATAAAAATATCAGAGGTCATAGAGTTAATCATAGCGATAATATATAATATATAATACAATAATATAATAATGGTATAGCTCATCAAAAATGTTCACTTTTTCAATGTAATGTGATTAAAAAATCAATGTACAACTCTATATCAAAGATATATGGTGAGTAAACATCGTACAAATATCATATATCAATCCTAATATAAAACACCATTAAGTCCAGTAAACATATGTTGGTCATATCATCACTATAACTGAAATGTCTCGGACTAATGCGATATTACATAAATAACACACGGATCAGACTATGTCTAAACAAAAATCCACAATGTGGGTAACACGGTATAAATAAGGAAAAATAATATAATAACTCTACCTGTAATACAAAATCCATCAAATGTCATATCAGTATATATGAAACTATAGAAATAGGTATATGAAATATAATTATAATCTCATAAATAACCACCAAGCATCACATCACATGAATAAATAAACATGTGTATAAAGCAATCAATATTACTACCAAAAGAGGTCATCACTTATATAAAAATCCATATCAAATCAGAAATCGAAAATCAACATAAATGGTGAATCCCTTATATCCAAAAATCATTATCTAAATCCAAAAAATATCAATAAATGAGATTTCACCTAGTATAATCAGTCCACAACGAAGCATTTCCTAAATATATCTCTCAATCTCGATAAAAAATCATCATCAACGTACATATATAGGATAGACTTCCTGTCAATATACTGAGAATCCATTATACTCTGGATAAGTATCACAGCTGTAATCTTATCTTTACATATAATAATTATCTGAAAATATCATAAGGGGAAATGGATGCATGATAAACATAAAGTTAGATCCATCTATGTAACAATATATGGGTCATCAAACCTATGACGACCCATCTTTTAATCCACAGAAAGACGTATCATCAATAAGAAAAGAAAGAGATAGAAATAGAAAAGATAGAAAGAAATAATAACAACATCATAATCTCACAGCGGAAACGGAACAAAATATAATACATCACATAACTATTACATAGTTTTACATATATCAGAGTTTCACAACATCATGCAAATAAGACAGTCATACATATATCTGCCATTACATACATCCCAAAATACAACGTACATCAACTAACACAGCGGAACTAGATAGATAGATACGTCTGGACTCCTGCTCCAATCTCCTTCAGACTTCAACAATCCAAGACCTAATCACTTGGCTTCTCATAAAAATATGAGTACCCAAGAGTTTAAGAAAAAAAACAGAATAAACTCCGGGTCAGACATGGGTCTGGTGTGAGTAAACGGGTTAAAGTTGTTTAACTTTAAAAATCTTTTGAAACAACGGGTATCACGTAAGACTTCCCATACATAAACACGGGTAAGTTTTTACCTTACGCTAACCAAATCATTTGATAGGAAATCCAGTGATATTATAATAGGGTCTAGGGTTTTCAAATAAACTAGAAAATAACCAAAATTGTTACATTTATTAAATTCCAGCATACATAGGTATACAATCAAATCCGAGGGCGCTTATTGGATAATGAGTTTCCATCAATGGCAGGGCTACTGGGGTACCGCCCGTCACAGTACGGGGCCTATATCACCGTACCGAGGATCACTCCCGATCCCTTGCAACACAAGGCCGGAACCATCCCTTACAGGATAGTCCGAACAAGATAACCCTGTAGTTGTGGCCAACAACTGCCCACACAGCCGAAATAAAAAGGGACATCTAGATAGGGGTATATCTCGTCCTACTTGGGTGCTACCCACTTAACCTTGCTGCACCTCCCCTGTTTTAGCCATTCCCGGTTGATGAGGCTTGACGTTACGATTACCTTTAGAGAACACATCTCTTAGAATGCTCATCGTCCACCTGACGATGTTCTGAAAGCATCCAATCCATACAAGTTCGTTCTGGGTTCGAACGAAGCCGAAGGCATTATCTCGTTACACTCATTTTGGAATTACCCTCAGAGTAAACGACAATAACCCTTGTACTCTAAAACACCATCTCGATCTTCACTTGAGATGCCACGACCTATTGTTTACTTTGGATCGATGTGGTTTTTGGATAAACATAACTGACACCCGATCCCGGTCTCATCGAAATCCAAACGTGTTTTAAAGGCCAAGTCGTTTAATAGTTTAAAGAATTCAATTCAATGCTTTGAATTCACATAGCATATATCACCAATGAATTATACTCAATCATCATAGATATATCAAGGCATATCACAGAGTATCACAGAATATCACTCAATAGATATCACAAATCCAGATATTCTACTCATACAATTATCCATAAGCAAGCATCTTTAATCCTTATTGTAATTAATTCAATTTAAATTAATTACTTGAGAATTAATCACTTAATCCTGCTTAATAAATCATTAATTAATTTATTTCAAACGTTAACTTAATTAATCACTTCTTAATAACCCTTTTATTAATCACTAATTACTTAATTAATCAATTATTAATTCTTAATTAAATTAGTTAACTACTAATCATATATTAATTAACTTCAAGTAGTTAATTTTAAATTCTTAGTTTCAAATTAATTAAACACTTAATTATTTGTTAATCAATCTTTAATAACAAATTTATAAATCTCAATTCACTTAGTTAATCTCCATTATCAATGAATTAACATTCTTAATTACCTTACAATATAAATTAATTAAATTAGAATCATTTATCTTAAAATCTAAATAACTTTAAATAAACTAGTTACCAACTCAAAAGCTTTTTAATGCTAACTAAATTTAACACTTATCTTACATTAACTACTTAATTAGAATATTAATTAAGATTTAAAACATTCTTAAGTATTCACTTAATTAATTAAAACTTAAAATAAATTCTTTACTTAAATTGTCAAACATTAATTAAGTCATCAATACTTAAACTTGTTGAAATGATTAGCATAAACTTTACTTTTATTAGGCTGAAAGTTTTAAAACCAAAACCCGAGAAAATCCCCAGGTTTACTTGAGTTTCTTCACCATTTCCCCCGAGTCCTTCTTTCTTCTTCACATACATTTCTTTTTTTTTAAGAACAACGGTTATTATACTTCCCAAACAACACACGCAATAACTCGAGTCAAAACTTAAAATCACGAGTACCACTTTGGGTTACCACGAACCCACTTCTTCTAGACACCAATACTTTGCCGTGCACGTGCACAGCGCCTCGCCGACGCTCTGGCAAACTATGCTTCCTCCAGCGAGTCGCAAACTATCGCTACATCCGAAAACAAAGATCAATTCAACTCCACAAGCTCTAAATCGAAATCGAGTCTCCAGTTCGAAAACTGGAACTTGACCTCACCTATCAAATTGCTCCGCCTCGCCCATGCCGTCCACCTGAGGCGCTACGACTTCGGCCTCACCTCGCCGATCCCCCATACTACCATTCCCTTCAGTACCATGCAAATCGATCAACCAGAGGAGAAGAAATCATCTCGTTTCCGACTACGACAAACTCGAGTGCTAAACCCTAGATTAGCCTCGTTCCACCATCATTTGCAATGGAAAAATTATTTAACAATTTTTCCGACTCCACCATCAGCCACACTAGCTTCAAGCAAGATTTCAACACCCAACATACCTTCGATCGCCAGTAATTTGTTAAAACCCATTTTCGGTTCATCTATAAACTGCTCGTAGTACTCTCAACTAAAAATCACCATTTTAGTTTTAAAAATCCTATTTTCGAATGTTTATTCAAGTTATGTAATTGAATTGATATTTTATAATATTTGAGTTTATCATATGTTCGTCTTTTTCACTGTAAAACTAAATTTACAGAGACAATACCTCAATACCAAGCTTAAAACAAATTTTAGACCATAATCTATGTTTAACCACACTTGTTTGGTTGAAGATTATGGCCTATCAGAGATCAGGGAAGTGGAATTTAAATTTTTAACTTGGTTTGAACTCTGTACTTGAAAAAAAAACAGAGATGACAAAACACTCAAGCATGCATAGAACAGATATAAATAAACATACACAGAGATTTACATATATAAATACACGTGCGAGTACCATAAAATCAAGCAAGTTCATTCACAGACTAGATTTTACTTATTCTTCTTTTTAAAGTTTACTCACCTGTCAAAAACTTGAACAGATAACAACTTCTATTTTGAAAAGCAAAACTACTAGCTTGATCTTCTTTAAAATCTTCCTGTTTGTTTAGCTGATTTATATTTGAGTTTGTAAAATGGTGATGCTTATTTTTTTTTTTGGTTTGTTGTGTTTTGAACGAAAATGGAACAAGAAAGATGTATATATATAGAAAAGGTTTATAGGGATAAGAAATTTCTGGTACAAACTTGTTTTCTTTGGTCAGAGATATTTTCTTTGACCAGGCAAGATTTGTTTTCTTAAAAGTGAAATGATTTACAAAGGTTGGGAAATGACTTTTTTGTGCTTGAGATGATAGTATTTAGTGCATGTCTCCTTCTTTGTTTATACCTTATCCTATTGATTTTGTATGCACATATATATTATTATTATTTCTCTTGCCTTGCATATACAAAATTCACATACATACATTTTTTGCCTGGTTTTTCTTTATACCTTATGTGCTTAATATAAAATTGTTATTGTTATAGTTTTAACTTATGTTGCATACACACAATAACCACTTATATACTTATTCTATCATAAATCCTTATTTCTTTTTCTATTTTAAGCTTAAACTATCGAACACTTGATTTATATCCATATATTTTTATACTTATATTTAATATTAATAAGATTGATTTTATTTTAAGCATTATTAACTAGATTACATCCATATATATATGTGTGTGTGTGTGTGTGTGTTTAGATCAAATGTTAATAAGGTAGAGCTTTTAATTTAATGTGAATAAGATATATTTTATTTTAAATATCTTTGAAAGATTTTATTCTAAATTTTCAAATCATAGTTTCTTCACATATACACATATGTATATATAAATAAATGGTAAATGGCAGGAAGTCTTATTTATTTATAAAATAATAAGTTGTATTTTAATTAACAGATTAGATGCTTATAAAAATAATATTGTCAAAATCCCGGGTCGTCACATTCCTCCTCCCTTAAAAGAATTTCGTCCTCGAAATTTAAAGAAGAAGATAATTCAAAATCTTTTATATCAACAACCCAAATATACATATCATCCATATATCAACAATCAACCAAACAGTTTATCCTAACAAACATCACTAGCTATTTGGACACAAATCTGGATAGGCTTTCCTAAAGATATCCAGAGTTTCCCAGGTACAATCTCTGGGATCCTCACTCCACTACACTTTGACAAGCTTCACTACTTTGCTCCTGAGTTTCCTCTTGTCTTGATCAACAATCTAAACAGGGTTCCTGACCACAGTCAAGTTTGGCTCGACCTCCAAATCTTCTTGGACTACTGGTTCCATAACTAGTGATGGGTCATGGACAAATTTTCTTAGATGGGATACATGAAATACATTATGAATTCCAGACATCTATTCTGGCAATTCAATTCTGTAAGCCACAGCATCAATTCTTTCCAGCACCCGGAATGGACCAATATATCTCCGCTCATGTTTTCCCGTCTTTCCGAATCTAATAGCTCCTTTGATTGAGGAAACTTTGACAAAGACTAAATCTCCGATCTCAAATTCTGATTGTCTCCTTCTCTTATCTGCGTATTTATTCTGACGATCCTGAGCAGCTTTCATTCTTTTCTTGATAAGCTCAACTTTCGCAGATGCTTCACGAATCAAATCTGGTCCAAGCATAAGACGATCTCTCGACTCTATCCAATAGGATGGGGATCTACAGGTCTTCCATATAAAGCTTCATAGGGAGCCATCTTAATACTCGCCTGGTAACTGTTATTATAGGAGAATTCCACTAGATGCAGATGGTCTTCCCAAGATCCACCAAAATCCAAAACATAAGCTTGCAATATATCCTCTAGAATTCGATTCAGCCTTTCTCTCTGTCCGTCGGTCTGAGGATGATAGGCTGTACTCAATCTGAAACTCGTCCCCATAGCTAATTGCAAAGCCTCCCAGAACATACTGGTGAAGATAGGATCTCGATCACTTACTATACTAACTGGAACACCATGCAATCTGACTATCTCTCTTAAGAAAATCTCTGCTAGAGAAGCTGCAGTACGGGTTGCCTTAACGGGTATAAAATAGGCGCTTTTGGTTAGACGATCCACAATCACCCATATTCCTTCGTTTCCCTTCTTGGTTCTTGGCAAACCATCGATGAAATCCATAGAGTTCATCTCCCACTTCCACATCGGTATTTTTAAAGGTTGCAACAATCCGGTTGACTTCTGCTGATCTCCTTTCACCTGTTGGTAGATAGCACAACTATTGAAAAAAGCAGCCACTTCCCTCTTCATGCTTGGCCACCAGAAAACCCTCCTCATATCTTTATACATCTTACAAATTCCTGGGTGGATATTCAGTTTGGAGCAATGACACCCTGATAAGACATCTTGCTTCAACCAATCCACATTCAGCACAGAGAGACGACCATTAATCCTCAAGGTTTCTTGATCGTCAATCTTGAAATCAGAATATTGTCCATCTTTGGTTCCTTGAATAATTTTCCTTAAAGTTTTATCCTCCATTTGTTTGCTTGTGATTCTTTCCTGGAGAGATGGAACAACTTCCAAAAGAGACGGAACTGCATTCCGGCTAAGAGAATCTGCCACAACATTTGCCTCCCCTGGGGTATACAGGATATCCAAATCATAGGATGCTAAACACTCAACCCATCGTTGCTGCCTCAGATTAAGATCCTTCTAAGAGAAAAGATATTTCAATGGTTTGTGATTCATGAATAACTCGAACTTCTCTCCCAAAAGATAGTGTCTCCAGATCTTCAAAGAAAAAACAATGGCCAACAATTCTAGATTGTGCGTAGCGTAGTTCCTTTCATGTGGCTTCAATTGCCGACTCGCATACGCAATAACTCTACCATTCTGCATCAACACTGCACCCAATCCTACTATACAAGCATCTGTATAAACCTCAAACTTGCTCTTCCCATCCGAAATAGCTAGCACAGGTGCACTGGTTAGCCTCATCTTCAACTCTTGGAACGCCTCTTCACACTGGGGTGTCCACTTAAACTTAGCTCCTTTCCTTGTCAACTTGGTCAGATGTGAAGAAATCTTAGAATAGTCCTTGATAAACTTTCTGTAGTAGCCAGCTAACCCCAGAAAACTATGAACTTCAGTCGGTGTCTGCGGTTGCTTCCACTCCAGAATAATCTCAACCTTTGCTAGATCCACAGAGATACCTTTTCCAGAAACAATATGCCTCAAAAATTTGACTTCCGATTTCCAAAATTGGCACTTAGAGAATTTTGCCTTCAAAACATGCCTTCTCAGAGTCTCTAACACTATCTTCAAATGCTGCTTGTGCTCTTCTTCAGACTTAGAGTAGACCAGGTTATCATCAATGAACGCCAAAACAAACTTATTCAACACATCTCGAAAGACTCGGTTCATCAAGTCAACAAAGTAGGCAGGAGCTTTGGTTAACCCGAATGGAATAACCAACCACTCATAGAAACAAATTGATCCCTTAAATGCAGTTAAGGGGATACTATCCTCATCTACCCTTAACTGATGGAAACCTGAAGCTAAATCCAGTTGAGAAAAGACAGAAGCCCCATGTAGCTGGTCAAAGAGATCATCAATACGAGGAAGAGGATACTTATTTCGGATGGTCACTTTGTTCAACTCTCGATAGTCAACATAGAACCTTAGCGACCCATCTGACTCGGTGACAAACACCGCAGCCAAACCCCAACAAGAAAAACTGGGCCTAATCAATCCCTTCTCCAAAAGATCCTGAGTTTGCATCACTAGCTCCTACCTCTCCCTAGGAGCCATCCTCCTGCTATGCTGAATCACTGGTACTGCTCCTGCAACCAAAACAATGTGAAACTCTATCTCTCGATGCGGAGGTAAACACTTGACTTCCTCGAATATATCAGGTAAATTTTGGACCACACGATATCCTTAACCTCCTCTTGAGAAGTCTCAATCCCATGTAAAAGACTACTCAAATGAATTCCAGAATTATCACACACCACTCTAGCAATCCTACCTAGATCGGTTTCCAACGAAACTGTTCTCTCATCATAATTCAGGACAACCTTATACTTATCAAGCCAATCCATCCCCAATATAAGGTCAAACCTCTTAAAATCTAACACATAAGGGTCACAAGAAAAACTATGGGATGGATAGGAAATTCTCAAATCCTTACAGATCATATCTAATTTGGTTACCCCTCTTATAGGATTAGATACAAAGATGGGACAGTCTACAGAACTAGGGGTAAGAAAGAACTTCTCTACAGATTCCAACGAAATAAAACTCAAAGAAGCTCCCGAATCAAACAAAACTTTAATATACATGCTATCTAAAAGTAATGTACCTTCCAATACTCCCTTGCCTTTAGATGAAGTTGATGGTGCACCCTCCAAAAAAAATACCTTATTCTGTTGAGCTTTATGGAGTAGCGGGCAATCCTTGATCATATGACCTAGTTGGTGGCAATTGAAGCATAGAGATTTTTGAACCAAAGCCGAACCCGGTACACTTTGATGCGAATGTTGCTGCTGTTGCTGAGATCCTTTCCTCGGACACTTATTCGCCAAGTGACCTTCTTGTTGACATATATAGCATTTGCGAGGTCCGTTATTACCTCCAGGCTTCTTCTTGTTCTGCTTCTTTCAATTGGGATTGAACTTCCTCCTATTTGAATTAGCAAAATTCCCTCCCGATTCTGCTACAGGTGCCACTAGTTTCTTATTCATCAAATCCTCATATCCCAGAGCCATATCAATTAACTCCGTAAGAGATCCTTTCAAGTGCGCCGTCATCTTTTCATGAAATTCTAGCCTTAATCCTTGCACAAACATTTCGTTCTTTTTGAGAGGAGTATCAATGGGCCCTGGTCCATGGCAAGAAAGTTCATTGAATTTGGTCTCATACTTCGCTATAGTCATGCTCCCTTGCTTTAAATTCAGAAAATCCCGGTACAGACGAGTTTTGCCCGCTGTTGGCATGAATTTCTTCTCAAACAACTCTTTAAATCTTTCCCAAGAAATGTCGTCCTCAGAGACATTTTCTATCGCTGCATCCCACCAGGCTGGAGCGCCTTTTAGCAATTGCCATGAAGCCATTTCCCTCTTCTGCTCATCAGACAACTTCATACTCTTAAACATCCGCTCACATGAGCGTAGCCAAGCTTGAACCTCAATTATAGTCTCTAACCCTTTAAATGGTTTACCTCCATGGTTGATGAAGTCTTTGCATAAAGCAGCAAAACTAACCCGAGGCGGTGCTGGATCCACAACCACACTAGCAGCTTGACTTCGTCCAATATCGGTCGGGGTACTGCCCCTACCTCTGCCTCTCCTTCCAGAACTCATGTTGGAAACCTGGACAGGTAACTCAATAAATTTAGATAGGTATAAGTTATATAAAAATACAAATACGCACTCTTAAGATAGATACTATTCCAGAGCCTAGGTATTATCGCAACTTATGCTCTGATACCAACTGTGACGACCCGTCTTTCAATCCACAGAAAGACGTATCATCAATAAGAAAAGAAAGAGATAGAAATAGAAAAGATAGAAAGAAAGAATAACAACATTAGAATCTCACAACAGAAATGGAACAAAATATAATACATCACATAACTATTACATAGTTTTACATATATCAGAGTTACACAACATCATGCAAATAAGACAGTCATACATATATCTGCCATTACATACATCCCAAAATACAACATCATCAACTAACACAGCGGAACTAGATAGATACGTCTGGACTCCTGCTCCAAGCTCCTTTAGACTTCAAAAATCCAAGACCTAATCACTTGTGTGACGACCACCCATGACTCCCGCACCAAAACAAGGGAATAGTGCGCTGAAAGGTGTGCAAGGCAACCATGGATGATAGTCAGGGTAAAATAAAATCGCAGAATCTCTATCGTAACTCACAGCGCATGGATAAAATACAATAGAGAAATATATAGTGAAGTCTCATAACAGAAAAATCATCATATAAGCATCACAGAAGTTTTATACAATCATCTCAACAAATCCATACATCAAGACCTCACTACAAACACTCATCAAATACAGCAGCGGATACCCAGTACATATAAGAAAATAATATGCATAGCCTCCTGCTCGTCTTCGTCATCATCAGCGGAAAACTCTAAGCACAACACCTGCCACCTGCTACCTAGTCTGCCCATCCCAAACATGGATGAACAGCCCAAGGTAATAAGAGGAGACATAAAACCTTGAGTCAGACAAAGTCTTAGTGAGCAGTAAATTAACAATCAAACATACCAAAGAGCATAAGGGATAAAAGGAATAGGAACCAAACCATCCCACTCCACCTCTTTCTACAGTGATAGCCCCCAGACACACACTAAGGAGAAGTAAGCATAACATAGCAGATAAGTAAGGTAAAGCAATAATCACTCGAGTCAAGGACGATGTTTTCCAAATACAAACCCCCAAGGCCTAAACCAAGATCAGATAAGCACCCAGAAAACACCGCTCTTGAAGCCGAATGATGATACAACCAAACATCCAAACATCCATGACTCTGGCTATCACTGTTATCATTGCCTTGATTTCACCGTTAGTTGAATGACCGCCTGTCAAGGGCTAATGGTAACCCCGGTTTAGCCATAACTCCGCACGTCATCGTGACCCGTGCCTAAGCCGAACGCATCAGCCCAGAGTACTAGCACGTCATCATGACCCGTGCCTGGAACGTCATCGTGACCCGTTCCAACGTACCCTTGCTTTGAGTATGCTAGAACCTTCAACAACGATGAGATCTTAGCCTCCTAGTCATCCTCCTCGACGACTACTTCCATACTAGCTCAAGCGCCTCTCAAGCTAACCATTATCCACCCCAACCCGGACCGCATCACCGAGTTATAACTTTGCACGTCGTCATGACCCGTGCTTGGAACGTCTTCGTGACCCGTCCCATCACAACATATGTCTTGCCTCATCACATCATAGCAAAGTCTCTCAACTTGGAACGTCATCATGACCCGTCCCATCTCAACACAAGCCTTGCCTCATCATATCATCGCAAAGTCCCAACTCAACCATGCTTTGCCTTCTCGCATCATGGCAAGATCCCACATCCTCGAATCCATCCATATGAGCTTCCACATCCGCTTCATATGCCATTGGCAGCTTTCACCATTCAAGAGCCTTTCCACTTAGCTTTTGAATCATCTTCAACCATCTTGTTCCAAATCAACTACAAGCTAACTTGGAGCAATCAAATCTAACATACATTCAAACATTCAACCATTCAAACAAGATCTATTAAGCAATATCAATTATAATGGCAATTTCGTAATTAAGTGAGCAAAAGTCCAACATACGTGAAATCATGGTTTTTAGCATAGATCTATCAAATCTAAAACATGGGTTTTGTCTCTAATACTTGATAAATAACTTTCATAGATAAACATCTTCAAATATGATGGATCTACATGCAGACTTAAGGAAAATGCGAGAAAACGCTAACTTTAACACATAAACATATCACCAATCCACTACACTCCTTTGGGTCCGTGTGAGAGATAACTACCACTCACCAAATCACCAAAACAACCTAAAATGAATCAACTACAGATCTGGACAGCAAGGACTTGGACTTGATCCGGAGAAATTTCACTTGAAACGGTGAAATCTAGCCTCTTCGGATGAAAATCTTCAACTTTGGCTCTTGATCTTTGATCTTGATCTTCAATCTTCAATGGATGTTAGCACTTGATGGAAGTAGAGAAAGAAGTGAAGAAAATACCGTAGTCGAGTTTCCAAAATGGCAGCACTTCGTCGCTTCGAAATCCGGTGCCAAAAAGTGAGCCGAACGCCTCTATTTATAGGCTGAAACCTCCATGTCTCGGCCGTCCTAAGTCGCCGCCGACCCAACTCCTGAGTCGCCCCCGACTCATCCCTCGCCGACTCACGACCTAGCACCTACCGACTCAACTACACAACATATACTCCCAGATGTCGACTTACGACTCAACCAAGTGCCGACCTACTTCCTACCGACTCAACCAATGCCGACTTAAATTCTACCGACTCATCACAGCTAGAAGGTCACACGACTTATCCCTGCCGACCTAAGCCTAATCCTTATCCCTCGAGACACGACTCAAAAGCCTAAGTCCCCAACGACTTATCCACTAAGTCGGCCCACCGACCTAACGACACATGGAATAACGCCATGCCGACCCAAACCCCTACCGACTCAGGACCCCACGACCTAAGCCCTAATACTATGAGTCGGCAATTCTATGACTCGGTCACGAGTTAACTCCTATGAGTCGGCCAACCCTTAAACCACCAACCTCCTTAAGTCGGCAACGTTTTAACTCGAGAAACTCTTAAGTCGGTCGCTTCCTTATCTCGGCCAACATTCTAAACCGCAACCCCTCCTTGAGCCGGTCCCCTATGAGTCGTTAACGACTTAAGACCCTATTAACTCGAGCGCGACTCAACACTTGAGTCGGTTCCCTATAAGTCGGCCACTAACTTAGGTCGTTCCAACACTCCAACTCTTAACTCGGCAAACCCCATGAGTCGGCCAACCTTAACTCGGTCACAACCTATAAACCGTTGCTTCTATAAGTCGGTCACTCATACACAACCCATTCTATGAGTCGGTTACGACTCAAGCCTTAACCCATTACCTTGTCTCACCTCCTAAGTCGGCTACGACTTACTATCGGTCGGTCACCATCCTAACTCGGCCACTCGACTCAAGCTATCATGCGACCTAAGCACTAAGTCGGTCACGACTCATGCCCCTATACGACTCAATTCTGAATGACTTAGGCTAGAGACAACACAACAACACTAACGACCTACAAATTCTACGATCCATCGACACGTAAAATACGGGTCGTTACATTCTCTCCCCCTTAGGAATTTCGCCCCCGAAATTCCAAGCAAACAATCAGAAATCAAAGATATTCCGCATGCCTACCATCCAAAGCAATCAACAAACCATGCAACCAATTCTAGCCTAGCATGCAGAATTCTAAGACTCAGAACAAGCTACAAATTCATGAGATGTCACGACACTTTAGGGCCATACCTCGAAGAGTCCGGGATGAGCTGCCTTCATCCTCTCTTCCTCCTCCCATGTACAGTCGTTAACATCATCACTCCATTGTACCTTGAGCAACGTAATCGTCTTCCTCCTAAGCTGTTTCGTATCGGTTTCAACAATACGAAGCGGCTTACGAGGTCTCGAAACAACTGGATAAACCTCCAAGTCTTCACAGCTATCAGCAGAAACCACAGTAGTTGGGTCGTGCACATACTTCCGTAGATAAGATACATGAAAAACATTGTGCACACCCGCCATCTTTTCCGGTAACTCCAATCTATAAGCGAGCTTTCCAATTCGCTCGATAATCGGGAATGGTCCAACAAATCTCGGAGTTAACTTTCCTTTCTTTCCGAATCTAATGACACTCTTCAGAGGAGAAATCTTCACAAAAACCATATCACCTACGTCGAATTCCAAATCCTTTCGACGATTATCTGCATAACTTTTCTGACGATCTTGGGCTGCCTTCATTCGTTGCCGAATGATCTCTATACAATCCGAAGTCTGTCGAATCATCTCTGGCCCAAGTATCAGCTTTTCTCCAGTTTCCAACCAACATGTCGGAGAGTTACACGGTCTTCCATATAATGCCTCATATGGTGCCATACCAATGCTCGACTGATAACTGTTATTATAAGCAAACTCCACCAAATGAAGGTGATCTTCCCATGATCCTCCGAAGTCCAAAACACAAGCTCTAAGAAGATCTTCCAAAACCCGGTTGACTCTCTCAGTCTGACCATCTGTTTGAGGGTGATAAGCTGTACTCAAACACAACTCAGTTCCCAAAACTTCCTGGAAGCTCTTCCAAAATCCACTAGTGAACAATGGGTCTCGATCGCTCACTATATTCTTCGGAACACCATGGAATCGAACAATCCACTTCACATACAACTCAGCCAGTTTCGATGCAGTCCTAGTCGATCGAACGGGAATGAACCTTGCACTCTTGGTCAAACGATCTACAATGACCCAAATCCCTTCATTCCCTGCCCTGGTTCTAGGTAGACCATCAATAAAATCCATCGACACTTGCTCCCATTTCCACGTAGGAACCTCTAATGGCTGAAGTAATCCACTGGGCTTCTTCTGCTCAGCTTTCACCAACTGACAATTCATACACTTGGAAATAAAACTTCCAACATCATTCTTCATACCTTCCCAGTAGTAGGTTCTCTTCATATCCCGATACATCTTATTTCCACCTGGATGAATTGTCAACTTCGAGTGATGACTCTCCCTCAGAACCTCATCTCTCAATCCATCTACATCGGGAACAACTAATCGTCCTTGCTTTCGAAGCCAACCCTCTCGATCGACCTCGAATTCCTTATCCTTCTCTGGTTCCAATCCAGATTCCAAATCACGGATAATCTTGACAAGCTTATCGTCTTTCTTTTGGCTCTTGCCAATTCTTTCCACAAGAGTAGGCCTTATTGATAAGTTTGCCAACATTTCAGGTTCCAATTCACATCTAGGCCTGAAATCAAATCCAGCCAAATACTCAAGACTCTTCCATTCCGAAAACATGGCTCCCAATCCTGCATGTCTTCGACTTAACGCATCAGCCACTGCGTTTCCTTTTCCCGGAGTATAGGCTATACCAAAATCATAAGATGCTAGAAACTCTAACCACCGTTGCTGTCGAAGATTCAAATCCTTTTGGGAGAACAGATACTTTAACGACTTATGATCTGTAAACAACTCGAATCTAACTCCCAATAGGTAATGTCTCCATATCTTCAAAGCAAACACAATCGCCGCTAACTCCAAATCATGAGTCGGATAATTCCTTTCATGCGGCTTCAGTTGTCGACTAGCATATGCAACAACTTTATCCTTCTGCATTAGCACCGCTCCAAGTCCAGTACCACATGCATCGGTGTAAACCACCATCTCATCATTCCCACTTGGAATAGTCAAAACAGGAGCACTCGTCAGTCGCTCTTTCAGGATCACGAAAGCTTGCTCACACTTATCATCCCATTTGAACAACTGGTTCTTCTTCGTCAATCCTGTCAACGGTGCAGCTATCTTGGAAAAGTCTTTGATAAACCGACGATAATATCCTGCTAATCCAAGAAAACTTCTTACATCAGATGCATTCTTAGGTCTAACCCAATCCTGGATTGCTGCCACCTTAGCGGGATCAACCGCTATTCCATTTCCAGAAATAACATGACCTAAGAACCTCACTTCATTCTTCCAGAAGTGACACTTCGAAAACTTAGCCTTCAGCTGATGTTTCCGCAATATATCCAAAACAATCCTCAAGTGCGTCTTGTGCTCTTCCTCAGTTCTGGAATAAACCAAAATATCATCCACGAACACAAGCACGAACTTATTCAACTGATCTCTGAACACTCTATTCATAAGATCCACAAAATATGCTGGCGCGTTAGTCAACCCAAACGGCATTACCAGCCACTCATAAAACCCGGATGGTGTCCTGAAAGCAGTCTTCGGCACACTATCCTTCGCCACTCTCAACTGGTGAAATCCCGTTGCCAAATCCATCTGAGAAAACACCTTAGCCTCGTGAAGCTGATCAAACAAGTCATCTATTCTCGGCAATGGATACTTGTTCTTCTTAGTCACCTTATTCAGCTCACGATAATCCACACACAACCTCAACGATCCATCCGCTTTGGTTGCGAACACAACGGGCGCACCCCATTCGGACACACTCCTCCGAATGAATCCTTTCCGTAAAAGGTCATCAACTTGCACCTTCAGCTCTTGCTGCTCCCTCGGTGCCATCCGCCTAAGAGGCATCACAACAGGTCTGGCTCCCTCAACTAGATCGATACGAAACTCGATCTCCCTATGCGGCGGCAACCCTTTGACTTCGTCAAAGACATCCTCAAATCCATTCACAATAGGCACCGATGACAGTCCATCCCGTGGAACAACTAGCGAATACATGAAGCTCATGAAGACGCCTTCTTCATGCTTACATCGTATCACAACCTTTCGCCCTTCCACATTCCCGACTGTCACCTCAAGCCTCTCACAATCAATCCTAGCCGCATACTTCCTAAGCCAGTCCATACCCAAAATAATTCCGAACCCCGCAAAGTTCAGAACAAAGCAATCACAAACAAACGAGCAATCATGACTCGACACAACTAGACCACGGCATATCATACACAAACATGACGAACCCCCCACTGGATTAGTCACAACCAATGGCCTATCAACAATATCCGGTTTCATACCTAACCGGCTTACCAAATCATCACAAACAAAAGAATGCGACGCTCCAGTATCAAACAACACTCTAACTGGAACACCACAAATAGAAAGAGTACCTTGAACCACCACACTCTTCCCCTTTTCTTCAGCAGTCGGAGCTTTTGAAGACGATGGAACAGCCCCCAAAGCATAGGCTTGCACAACCTGCCTATCTTTCCTCGGTTCTGGACAGTCCTTCTTAATGTGTCCCAGCTTATCACAGTTGTAACACTTCAACTGCACCTTCGGATTCTTGCAATCCCGAGAAAGATGACCCTTCTGACGGCAGTTATAACAAGTCACCTCGCCCTTTGGCTTCTTCTGACCATCCTTTCCCTTCTGTTGCTGCTGCTTCCTCTTCTTATTCCCACTCTGCTGTGGTTTAGATCCTTCCCTGGTTACAGCAACAACAGAACTTTCCCTAGGAAACAAACTCTCATGCCTCAGAGCTTTCTCCACCAGCTTCTCAAATGGATCGTCCAGATGATCCACTAACTGCCTTCCTAGATAAGCATCCAGACCAGTCACAAACTTTTCATTCTTCTGGTAGGGAGAATCAATATATGATCTGGCATACTTAGACAAAGCTTCGAACTCAGAAATATACTCCAGAACAGGCCTTCCGCCTTGTTTGAGCTCCACAAATCTCTTGAACAAAACAGACCTCTGAGCAGTAGAGATGAACTTGGCTTCAAATCTAACTTGGAACTGCTCCCAAGTAATATCCTCTTCTGGTGTATCTATGGTGATAGAATTCCACCAATCCACAGCTCTCCCTTGAAGCTGCCTCGATGCAAGCTTTCTCTTGGTTGCATCCTCAATCCCTAGATCACCAAAAATCCTTCGGCAAGCATCAATCCATCTCTGCACCTCAATAGTCGACTCCGTCCCTAAGAAAGCTTTTCCTCCAAGAGAAGTATAATCCTTGCAAAGCTTGGCAAAATCCACTGGTCTTGGAGCCTGGACTTGAACTCCAACATCTACAGATGATCCAGAAGCTGGTACCCTCCTCATGATCGAAGTCATCATTGCTTCGAACATCGCAGCATAGTCAACAGCTTCCCTAGCAGCCCGACTTTCCCTCGCAGCTTGTCTCTCGCTTCGGCTCATTCTTAATATCTGTAAAAAGAATGATTAGAACACCTTAAGAAACAACTGCATAAGGAGTTCAAATCCATCTAAGCTACTATATTATATATAGTAATCATCCATCAAAATACAATTACGTCTCTCTTACGTAATTACGTCAGCGAGCGTTGACTAATATCGATTAACCAAAGCTCTGATACCAAATGTGACGACCACCCATGACTCCCGCACCAAAACAAGGGAATAGTGCGCTGAAAGGTGTGCAAGGCAACCATGGATGATAGTCAGGGTAAAATAAAATCGCAGAATCTCTATCGTAACTCACAGCGCATGGATAAAATACAATAGAGAAATATATAGTGAAGTCTCATAACAGAAAAATCATCATATAAGCATCACAGAAGTTTTATACAATCATCTCAACAAATCCATACATCAAGACCTCACTACAAACACTCATCAAATACAGCAGCGGATACCCAGTACATATAAGAAAATAATATGCATAGCCTCCTGCTCGTCTTCGTCATCATCAGCGGAAAACTCTAAGCACAACACCTGCCACCTGCTACCTAGTCTGCCCATCCCAAACATGGATGAACAGCCCAAGGTAATAAGAGGAGACATAAAACCTTGAGTCAGACAAAGTCTTAGTGAGCAGTAAATTAACAATCAAACATACCAAAGAGCATAAGGGATAAAAGGAATAGGAACCAAACCATCCCACTCCACCTCTTTCTACAGTGATAGCCCCCAGACACACACTAAGGAGAAGTAAGCATAACATAGCAGATAAGTAAGGTAAAGCAATAATCACTCGAGTCAAGGACGATGTTTTCCAAATACAAACCCCCAAGGCCTAAACCAAGATCAGATAAGCACCCAGAAAACACCGCTCTTGAAGCCGAATGATGATACAACCAAACATCCAAACATCCATGACTCTGGCTATCACTGTTATCATTGCCTTGATTTCACCGTTAGTTGAATGACCGCCTGTCAAGGGCTAATGGTAACCCCGGTTTAGCCATAACTCCGCACGTCATCGTGACCCGTGCCTAAGCCGAACGCATCAGCCCAGAGTACTAGCACGTCATCATGACCCGTGCCTGGAACGTCATCGTGACCCGTTCCAACGTACCCTTGCTTTGAGTATGCTAGAACCTTCAACAACGATGAGATCTTAGCCTCCTAGTCATCCTCCTCGACGACTACTTCCATACTAGCTCAAGCGCCTCTCAAGCTAACCATTATCCACCCCAACCCGGACCGCATCACCGAGTTATAACTTTGCACGTCGTCATGACCCGTGCTTGGAACGTCTTCGTGACCCGTCCCATCACAACATATGTCTTGCCTCATCACATCATAGCAAAGTCTCTCAACTTGGAACGTCATCATGACCCGTCCCATCTCAACACAAGCCTTGCCTCATCATATCATCGCAAAGTCCCAACTCAACCATGCTTTGCCTTCTCGCATCATGGCAAGATCCCACATCCTCGAATCCATCCATATGAGCTTCCACATCCGCTTCATATGCCATTGGCAGCTTTCACCATTCAAGAGCCTTTCCACTTAGCTTTTGAATCATCTTCAACCATCTTGTTCCAAATCAACTACAAGCTAACTTGGAGCAATCAAATCTAACATACATTCAAACATTCAACCATTCAAACAAGATCTATTAAGCAATATCAATTATAATGGCAATTTCGTAATTAAGTGAGCAAAAGTCCAACATACGTGAAATCATGGTTTTTAGCATAGATCTATCAAATCTAAAACATGGGTTTTGTCTCTAATACTTGATAAATAACTTTCATAGATAAACATCTTCAAATATGATGGATCTACATGCAGACTTAAGGAAAATGCGAGAAAACGCTAACTTTAACACATAAACATATCACCAATCCACTACACTCCTTTGGGTCCGTGTGAGAGATAACTACCACTCACCAAATCACCAAAACAACCTAAAATGAATCAACTACAGATCTGGACAGCAAGGACTTGGACTTGATCCGGAGAAATTTCACTTGAAACGGTGAAATCTAGCCTCTTCGGATGAAAATCTTCAACTTTGGCTCTTGATCTTTGATCTTGATCTTCAATCTTCAATGGATGTTAGCACTTGATGGAAGTAGAGAAAGAAGTGAAGAAAATACCGTAGTCGAGTTTCCAAAATGGCAGCACTTCGTCGCTTCGAAATCCGGTGCCAAAAAGTGAGCCGAACGCCTCTATTTATAGGCTGAAACCTCCATGTCTCGGCCGTCCTAAGTCGCCGCCGACCCAACTCCTGAGTCGCCCCCGACTCATCCCTCGCCGACTCACGACCTAGCACCTACCGACTCAACTACACAACATATACTCCCAGATGTCGACTTACGACTCAACCAAGTGCCGACCTACTTCCTACCGACTCAACCAATGCCGACTTAAATTCTACCGACTCATCACAGCTAGAAGGTCACACGACTTATCCCTGCCGACCTAAGCCTAATCCTTATCCCTCGAGACACGACTCAAAAGCCTAAGTCCCCAACGACTTATCCACTAAGTCGGCCCACCGACCTAACGACACATGGAATAACGCCATGCCGACCCAAACCCCTACCGACTCAGGACCCCACGACCTAAGCCCTAATACTATGAGTCGGCAATTCTATGACTCGGTCACGAGTTAACTCCTATGAGTCGGCCAACCCTTAAACCACCAACCTCCTTAAGTCGGCAACGTTTTAACTCGAGAAACTCTTAAGTCGGTCGCTTCCTTATCTCGGCCAACATTCTAAACCGCAACCCCTCCTTGAGCCGGTCCCCTATGAGTCGTTAACGACTTAAGACCCTATTAACTCGAGCGCGACTCAACACTTGAGTCGGTTCCCTATAAGTCGGCCACTAACTTAGGTCGTTCCAACACTCCAACTCTTAACTCGGCAAACCCCATGAGTCGGCCAACCTTAACTCGGTCACAACCTATAAACCGTTGCTTCTATAAGTCGGTCACTCATACACAACCCATTCTATGAGTCGGTTACGACTCAAGCCTTAACCCATTACCTTGTCTCACCTCCTAAGTCGGCTACGACTTACTATCGGTCGGTCACCATCCTAACTCGGCCACTCGACTCAAGCTATCATGCGACCTAAGCACTAAGTCGGTCACGACTCATGCCCCTATACGACTCAATTCTGAATGACTTAGGCTAGAGACAACACAACAACACTAACGACCTACAAATTCTACGATCCATCGACACGTAAAATACGGGTCGTTACAACTTGGCTACTCATAAAAATTTGAGTACCCAAGAGTATAAGAAAAAACAGAATAATCTCTGAGTCAGACATGTGTCTGGTGTGAGTAAACGGGTTAAAGTTGTTTAACTTTAAAAATATTTCGAAACAAAGGGTATCACGAAGACTTCCCATACATAAACACGGGTAAGTTTTTACCTTACGCTAACCAAATCATTTGATAGGAAACTCAGTGATATTATAATAGGGTCTAGGGTTTTCAAATAAACTAGGAAATAGCCGAAATTATTATATTTATTAAATTCCAGCATACATAGGTATACAATCAAATCCGAGGGAGCTTATTGGATAATGAGTTTCCATCAATGGTAGGGCTACTGGGGTACCGTCCGTCACAGTACGGGGCCTAGATCACCGTACCGAGGATCACTCTGGATCCCCTACAACACAAGGCTGGAACCATCCCTTACTGGACAGTCTCGAACAAGATAACCCCGCAGTTGTGGCCAACAACTGCCCACACAGCCGAAATAAAAAGGGACGTCTAGACAGGGGTATATCTCATCCTACTTGGGTGCTACCCACTTAACCTTGGTGCACTTCCCTTATTTTAGTCATTCTCGGTTGACGAGGCTTGAGGTTATGGTTACCTTTAGAGAACACATTTCTTAGAATGCTCATCGTCCACCTGATGATGTTCTAAAAGCATCCAATCCATACAAGTTCGTCTCGGGTTCAAACGAAACCGAAGGCATTATCTTGTTACACTCATTTTGGAATTTCCCTTAGAGTTAATAACAATAACCCTTATACTCTGAAACACCATCTCGATCTTCACTTGAGATGCCATGACCTATCGTTTAATTTGGATCGATGTGGATTTTGGATAATCATAACTGACACCCGATCCCGGTCCCATCGAAATTCAAACATGTTTTAAAGGCCAAGTTGTTTAACAGTTTAAACAATTCAATTCAATGCTTTGAATTCACATAGCATATGTCACGATCCGAAATCCAATGTTCAAAAATTGACACTAAATACCTCACTTGTATTCGACTGTCAAAGATTCAAACATCAAACTCCAATCGGATGGAGCTTATAACAACATTTGATGAATATAAAACAGCGGAAACACGATGAATATCACATATCAACACAGATACAACATGCTACAATATCCAATACAACATCGATCCCTAATATCAGAGTGATACAAATATGATACAACAATAATATGACACCAGAGACTTCAACAAGTTTCCAACATACATCAACTTCGACAAGGTCTTCAAAACTCCAACACTTTAAAAGATTCCCAAAACCAAAGCTTCCAGAAGACTTCAAATCCAAGCTAGCTCCAAAACACGGATAACCTGCTTCTAGGTTGCCCGTGTGGAAAATTATGGGCACCCAGAGTTTAGGAAAGGAACACTAAACTTTGGGTCAGTCATGGGACTAGTATGAGTAAACAAAAATAGTTGTTTGAAATAAAAGCAGTTTATTCTTAACAAAAGCAAACAAAAAAAAACTTGAAAGAAATCCGCAATGCTTTCTGAAAATGAAACTATCATAAGACCTCCCACCACACACACACAATGCAAACACAGACTTGGAGGAGATTTCTTCTTATGATAGTCAAATATGCTTAATACGAGAAAACATTTTTTTGATATTATTATTAGTGCATAGTGTAGAAAACGATTTCGAAAGTATAATATTAATCTTAGCCAGCATATAACCATTATTGTATGCCTAGTATTGCTACTATCTAAACAGGGGGCACCACCATAAGTAAATGGCAGGTTATACAACTAAAACCGTACAGGGCTCGTATTGTTTTGTTTGGATTTCTAACAAATGGTCGGGTAAAGGAACTTCCCATATAAAAATGGAACGCCTTTGGAGGGACGCCCCCGAGAACCTAACCGGATCTCTGCTACACAAGGTCGGGTTACCTCTGTAACTAGGTAACAACTGACACGAGTATGCCATCCCCCGGTCATTTGCGACCTTTATCCGAGGCCTCTAAATCACAAAGCAACAACCACGCAGTAAATGAGATTGCGACAACCATAAAGGAAGTATTTGGGCTCCATATCATGATACCACTTATAATTCAGAAGGAAATGGACATACCCTCAGGGGGAGCTACCCCCAAATAACCTTGCTGCCACGATTCCTGTTTTGACCATAACCGGGTTGTGAGGTTCGACGAAGTCTCGTCCACAAAGCTACGCTTTTTCACAAAGCCATGCTTCAATCAACAAAATGATCGACAAATGATCATTTACACACAGCAGCACTTAACATGCCACACTACCAAATTGGGAGTATTTCATTAATAACCTTCAATTACATAACCTCTGAGCTCGTACGTCTCAGAGAAGGGTGTTAAGCTAAGAGATTAAATTCTCCACCACCAACAGATATGTATTTGAAAGAAATCAGCTTTATATCTCGATTTGTAATGTCAGACATACAACCATACAAGTCTGTTCCGGGTTCGAACAGAACCGAAGGCACTTCCGAAGAAGCCCTTACAATTCGGGCATCCATAATCCCGATCAGACTTCTCATCACTTTGGGAATCTCTATACCGTAGCTACTCGGTGCAGAGACAATCGATGGGTCATCCTATCGTTCTCGCAAATACCCGGTCTTCACCACCGGTCCTCAAATGCTATCCATAACGTCGTATCACAAATTCGGAATGGGTTATATGACACAAAGGTCCTCTCCCGGCTAATCCGAATAGTGAGCGTCAATTTAAAACACGTGGATAGGTCATTCACAAAGATTCACAGGTTCGATGTGGGTTTCGGATACCGAACCGAAATCTGACTCCCTGTCGCATCGAAATTCAATTTCTGTTTTACGGGCCAGTGGGTTTTCACAATCACATAGCAGTATATTCAATACAAACATCATAGAACAACACAAATCATTTTTTTTACATAGCATCACATCGCATAATAGGAATATCAATTCAACACACAGCATTCAAGAACAATAAAACATCTTCAAATGAGATGAATAACTCATGTGGTTTTAAATTTATTAATCGCATAGTTACTTTCATTAGAACTCTTTAATCAATGATTAATTTTCATTAATTACTATTGATTAAGTCTTAATCACCTTTATTTATTAATCATTTCTTAAGAAATTAATTAACAAAATCATTAATCGTTTTAATAAACCAAAAGATAATTTAAATTACTTTGATTATTTTTTTAAACTTTGTTCAATAATCACCTTTATCACATTTGGTACCTTTAAAGGTTAAAATTTAGTTTTTAAACAGCATCTTATCTAATTTTCTTTTAAGTTACATTATTTATTTAATACAAATAACCTTATAAAAATATATTATATTAAACTAAATAAACTAAAATTTAAATTTCTTGAAACATTTCACTTAAATATTAAATTAGCTTAAAATTTCAAATCAAATCATTGTTTGAACATATTAGAAATTTGTCTTAAAGATTTGAATTTTTTTTAGAGAAAAACTGTTTTTATATTGGTCTCGAGGTTCACTTCAGGTCACGCGCGATATAAACCTTCATTTGCTTCGGGTTTTTATCAGAACCAACCCGAGTAGCCTATGTTTTAACTAAAAAAAAATTCTAAGTATTTTAAACCTGATGCACCCATATTTTACTCGAGTGGATATACTCGAGCCACCACACAATCTTCCCCATGCCTACTTCGAGCAACCCTCGAGTCAACACGCAACCAAACCCAGCTCCATCCCCAACTACACAATAACTTCGAGGCTACAAGACAATGCACGGTGCACGCGCACACCGCCGACAATCGCCTCCGGTCGTCACCACGTCGTCGAGCAAGTCGACAACCCCCCACGTACCAACTCCAGATTGTTAGAATCCCCATCATCTTCTCGAAACAAAATCGAGCTCGAAAATAAAACCTGGAAAACGTGAACTAGAATCACCATCCAGACCTTTCATTGCCTTGACCACGAAGCTCCGATCATCTGAATACACGAAACTTCGGTCATCACTTCGTCGTCAACCCTTCCACCATCTCCCAAAGCCACAAAACACTCGGTCAATCCAAGACGGCGAACGAATCGAAGATCTCGACCTCACAAAAACTAGGGCTACTAAATAGAATTCATCACCGTCGCCACCACGTTCACCTACAAGCCCAACCAATATTTTTCCTAGGACCCCCGATCACTCCACTACCATCTCAAAGAACTCCGACCTCCCTTAACACCAAGATCACCAGAAATGACCAAAACAATGAAATTTGAACAAATTCGAACTGCTCTCTCATCCCTCATTTAAAAATTACGATTCAAGTTTTAAAAATCATATTAAAGTATACGAATTCAAGTTACATACCTGAATTCCCGAATTAAAATGTTCGAAACTTGACTAAACTAAAGCTTTGCTCAGTTCTTGTAATTTCTAATGATAATCCAAGTTGTTTTAACTTAAATAAAATTTTAAAACCTAGTTCATGATCAAACAAACATCTTTTGTTTATACTCTATGTTCTATCAGTGAGTAAATCAAGAGATATAGATTTATTTTGTAAGTCTGTGTTTGAAGAAAAGAAGAACGGAAGCAATTATAAACAGACTGCACACAAAATATCATTCACAAAGAATTCATATATGCATATATAGGTACAACCATACTTATTCAAAGATATATCCAAAACAGGTTCATACTTTAAGTTTTAAAACGAATGTTACTCACCTGAAATATATTTCTTGAAATAGAGAGCACCTTATTTTGTCTTTGAAATCTGCAGTTTAATTTCTTTTCTGTTTTGATCTTGAGTGATATTTGAGCTTGACAAGATAATGATGTTTATATATTTTTCCTTCAGGTTTTGCTATGTTTTTGATGATCGAAATAGAATAAAAGGATATGTATATATAAAAGATTGTGTACAGGCTGATGTATATGCAGGTACAAGATTTTTTATATTTGGTCAGAGAGATTTTTCTTTTTCATTTGGAGGCTAAGAAAAGTTTTTTCGGCTGAGATGATTTGTATTTGTCCTAAGAAGAAATGGCATTTAATGCAATGTTTCCATCTAAGTCTACATGTAATCTTCTTTTTATTCTTTATACTTAGATTTGCTGACAGGTTTCTTTCTTGCATACATTTTTTCTTCTTATTATCTTCTTGCATACTCTCACGTACATACATTTTGCTTTTTTATCTTTTTTCATACCTTTTGTTTACAGCCTGATCTCATTTTTTTGTTTAATCTTATTACTTTGAAAACTAAATGAAGTTCTATATTTAATATGTTGTTAGAATTTAATATATTCACATGCATACATTATTATTATTATTATTATTATTATTACTACTACTATTATTATTATTATTTACTTAAAACTTAAACTACCAAATATTTTATTTATATCCATATATGTTTGTAGTACTTAATATTAATAATATTTTATTGTTTTAAAACTTTTCAAATTAAATTACAAAAGTTTAAATAAGTTACCAAATTTAAATTAAAAATTTTGGGATGTTACAAATATCCCGCCCTTAAGAAAATTTCGTCCTCGAAATTTGCAAGAGAGAGAAAAGCAAATATAGAATATACGAATTCATAAAAGAATAGAGAAACGGCTTACCAGTTTAAGCCGAGATATCCACTCTGCAATTGGGATATGACTTCTGCATACTATCTTCGGTTTCCCAAGTGCAATCCTTTGGATCACCACTCCATTGTAATTTGACCAGTTTTACATCATTGTTTCTCAATCGTTTCTCATCACGATCCACAATATTTATCGGTTCCCTTTTTACTGCCAAGTTAGGAGTGATCTCAAGATCCTATTGAGCTGCCTCCTCAATAATACTATCTGGGTCGTGCACAAATTTTCGGAGGTTAGAAATATGAAACACATTATGTACGCCAAATAACCAGCTGGGTAACTGCACTCGATATGCTAGAGCACCAATCCTCTCCAGAATAGGAAAAGGACCGATATAACACGGTGCTAGCTTTCCAGTTTTTCCAAACCTCAATATACCACGCATTGGAGACACTTTCAGAAATACAGCATCCCCGACTTGAAATTCCAAATCTCTTCTCCGGCGGTCATAATAGCTCTTCTGACGACTTTGAGCAGTTATTAATTTCTTTCGAATAAAATCTACCTTTTCCGTGGCTTCTTTAATCATATCTGGTCCAAGGACGAATCTATCACCTGATTCGATCCAGCATGCAAGTGATCGACACGGACGACCATATAAAGCTTCAAAAGGAGCCATTTCAATACTAGCTTGATAACTATTGTTATAAGAAAATTCGACCAGATGCACATGGTCCTCCCAAGAACCACCAAAATCAAGAATGCAAGCACGCCATAGGTCTTCTAGAATTTGATTTATCCTTTCCGTCTGCCCATCAGATTGTGGGTGATAAGCAGTACCGAAGTTCAACTTTGTTCCCAATGCGGCTTGGAGTGCCTCCCAAAATCTACTGGTGAAGATCGGATCACGATCACTCACTATGTTGCTCGTAATACCGTGGACGTGAACAATCTCTTTTATATATAGCTCTGCTAAGCTTGCTGCAGTCCGAGTGGATTTCACTGGAATGAAGTGAGAAGTTTTGGTTAGAAGGTCCACTATAACCCAAATTGCTTCATTTCCCTTTTTGGTCCGTGGCAATCCGTCAACGAAATCCATCGATACCTGATCCCATTTCCATTTCGGTACTTCCAAAGGTTGAAGTAAACCGGCTACTTTCTTTTGATCGCTTTTAATTTGTTGACAAGTAGCACATCGACTTACATAAATTGATATGTCCCTTTTCATTGTCTTCCACCAAAACATTCTTTTAATATCACGATACATTTTGTTGATTCCTGGATGGATGCAAAGTTTGGACTGTGGCATTCGTCCAAAACTTCACGTTTCAACTCCGGAATATCAGGGACACAAATTCTGCCTTTCAATTTTATAACTCCACTAATATTGATTTCAAAACTGGAATCTTCACCTCGACATATTCTTCTACGAATTTCCCGAAGAAACTTGTCTTCAGTCTATTGTCTTGCAATCTTCTTAAGAAGAGTAGGAGCGCTAACAAGATATGCAAGAACAACATGTCTTCTGCTCAAGGCATCAGCAACTACATTGGCTTTTCCAGGTGTAAATAGAATATCTAGGTCATAGGATGCCAGAAATTCCAACCAACGTTGTTGTCGTAGATTCAAATCTTTCTGGGTGAAGAGATACTTTAAAGATTTGTGGTCGGTGAATAATTCAAAATTTTCACCTAAATAAGAAAGATTTATTTAATATATATTAAGTTAAGTTGAACTTTAGAAATGTCTTTTAGAAAAGCTGAAGGAGATTCTTACCCAGAAGATAATGTCGCCATATTTTTAAGGCGAAAACTATAGCTAAAAGCTCCAAATCATGTGTTGGGTAGTTTCTCTCGTGCGGACGTAATTGTCTACTCGCGTAGGCAATCACCTTCCCATTTTTCATTAACACTACACCTACCCCATCACCACAAGCGCCAGTATAGACGGATAAGCCTTGGTTCCCGTTAATAATAGCGAGAGCAGGAGCAGTAGTTAATCTCCTTTTCAATTCCTGAAAAGCTTCATCAGATCTTGGGGTCCAATTGAACTTGGCATTCTTCATTGTTAGCTTGGTTATTGGGCTAGCAATCTTAGAAAAGTCCTGAACAAACTTTCGGTAATAGCCTGCTAAACCCACAAAACTTCGAACTTCTTTTGGTGTCGTGGGTCGCTTCCAGTCAAGAATAGAGGAAATTTTGCTCGGATCAACAGAAATCCCTTCTTCATTAACAACATGGCCAAGAAATCTGACTTCTTTGACCCAAAAGTGACATTTTGAAAATTTAGCGAATAAGATGTTCCTTCTCAAAATTTCCAAAACAATTCTGAGATGTTCAGCATGCTCCTCTTCGGTTTTAGAGTAAATTAGGATATCATCGATAAATACAAGAACAAATTTATTCAGCACCTCCCGAAACACACGGGTCATCAAATCTACGAAGTACGTGGGAGCGTTAGTTAGTCCAAAAGGCATGACTAACCACTCGTAGAACACATCTGGACCCCTAAAAGCAGTTAGGTGAACACAATCTTCGGCAATTCACAAATGATGGAATCCCTGAGCTAGATCCATCTTAGAAAAGAATCGTGCACCCTGAAGTTGATCGAATAAATCGTCGATCCTGGGTAAAGGAAACTTGTTCTTGAGAGTTTGCTTATTGAGATCGCGATAGTCGACACACAATCTCATAGACCCATCAGATTTAGCCGCAAATACTACCGCTGAGCACCATTCAGAGACACTAGGACGAATCAATCCCTTTTTTTAACAAATCACCAGTTTTCTTGACTAGTTCAATTCTTTCCAGCGGTGCCATCCTGCGACTAGCATGAATGAAAGGACGAGCATTCGGAATTAAGTCAATTCTGAATTCAATCTCTCTACGTGGCGGTAAAGATTCTACTTCTTTGAATACATCGTGAAAATGCTGGACTGTAGGAATGGACTCTAGACTAGGTTCTGGATATCCCAAAGTATACGTCAGTTGATCTCTTTTCGGACTAGGGTTTTCACAAGAAATTTCAACAGAATCTCCAAGTTTTGTCTTGACTAGAATCGTTCGGTTGTTGCAATCTAATTTGGCTTCATATCTCGATAACCAATTCATCCCGAGTAGTATTTCAAATTCATTGAAGTCGAGAACATAAAGGTTAATAGGAAATTGATGGCCAGAATAAGAGATAGGCACTCTCCTTCAATATAAACAAAGATTTGCCGGACCACCTACGGGATTCTTCACACAAATAGGTTCACCGACAAACTTGAGTTTAAGTTTTAATTCATCCACGATCTGTTAGGAGATAAAGCTATGTGAAGCTCCCGTGTCGAATAAAACTCTAACAACTTTTTCACCAACAATAAGGTTACCCTCCAAAACTCCCTTCCCTTCATTCGCCTTTGAAGTTGAGGGGTTATCTTTTATTGCGCACACTTTCGCTATTTGTGCTTGTCTCTTTTTCGGGCAATTCTTAACTCTATGACCTGTCTGGTGACAACAATAGCATTCCTTGGATCTTCGACTTATCTTCACAAGTTGATCTTTCTTAATTTGTTTCTTTGGCTTCTCACAATCATTTACTAAATGGCCTTTCTCCTGATAGTTATAACAAGTAACATTTCGGGCTAAATTCTCTTGATTATTCATCTTCTTCTTGCCTCGAACGGGTTTCTTTCCTTCGAATTTTCTATTCTTCCAATTCGAACTACTTGAACTTCCCTCCTCTTTCGGAATTTCCTGCATATCTAGAGTAGCATATCGATATCCCATATCAATCAAGTCTGAAAAAGATTCTTTAATGTGGGCTGTCATCCTTTCGTGATACTCCTTATTCATTCCCCGAATGAATCTTTCATTTTTCTTCAAGGGTGTACTTACTAGCTCCACACCAAATCGAGACAATTTATTGAATTTATTCAAGTACTCCTCAAATGATAGACTTCCTTGCTTCAAATCTAGAAACTCCTGGTACATTAGAGAGATACCAGCAGATGGAACATATCGCTACTCAAACACTTCTTTAAATCGTTTCCAAGTAAACTTATCTTCTGACTCATCCACGATAACTGTCTCTCCCACCAAGCTGATGCTTCCTCTTGGAGTTGCCAAGAAGCTATTAATTGCTTTTGATTGTCTTCCAACTTCAATACTTTAAAAATTCTTTCACAAGATCGGATCCAAGCTTGGGCTTCTACAACAGATTCCTTGCCAGTAAACGGCTTTCCACCAAGTCTCGAAAAGCTCTTATACAGATCAGCCAGATTCGGCTGAGATTGAGTAGACACAGTTGTAGTCGTAGAGATTTAACCAGTTGCAATGGTGTGACGCTCCACCTCTATACCCACGCTAGCCAAGAACACTACGGTGTAGTGCGGTCAACTAGCGCGGAGAATAAGGCTGTTGAGGAGCGACCATCCATGTAATTTCTTATCACACGGTGGCTATAAAATAATCTTCGGAAACAAATATAGAAGTAAGCATAACATGCGAATCAATCACAGATATCCATATCACAAAGGCGGAAAGAGATATGAATATATATCACATAAAAGTGTACATCAGAGTAGTGGTCTAAAAAGATCCACGATAATACAAAAGAATAGCAACGCGTGCTATACAAAAGAATACAACTATGAGTCTATATCTCAAGTGTAAACAACAAAAGCTGCTAATCTAAACAAGTAGCCAAAAGTCTGAGTAGTGAATCACTAGGGGAGGAGTCAAGCAGTAGCACCTGTAACATCTCGGTCTGACCCGAGTATTATTTATAAGAAAATAATAAACGGATCAGTCTAGCTATAAATATCAGATGACATGATATAAAATAAAAGATATGGCATAAACATAAAATATCCATCCTGACATACTACTATAAGTATGCAAATAATGATCAACAGGAGATCAACCGATAAGAGATAAATCAATATCACAAGAATCTTCTCAAAGATCCAAAGAGGGCATCATACCCTAAACTTGTACTCATGACAAGTCAAAGAGATAAATTCCAAAAATCAACACAAGAAATCCAGAAATCATAAAAAGGGAAAGAGGCCTATCACATGACGGTCCGAAGACCATGGGGAGCTACCCCGCATGTGTGAATGGAATCACACAGATTGAGGTCAAGACTAACCAAAAAGCAGAAAGGTATATATGAATGGAATCACACAAGTGGTGTCTAGTCTAACAAGATTTCCCCTTTCAGGGAGTATATAGAATATCAAGATCATAAGATGCAAGAAATTCGAGCCAATATGGTTGATGCAACTTAATTATGAGAAATAGATATCCCAATGATTTATAATTGAGGTAGAGAACAAATTTCTCCACCAAAGACGATGATGCCAAATATTGAAAGCAAAATCAATAGCCGCGAGTACCAGATCATAAGTGGCATTCCTAGTCTCGATCGACCTTAAAGATTTAGAAGCAAAAGTGATTGCACATTCTCTTTCGCAAGAGAACGGCATCCAAACCCATACAATAAGCATTGGTACTAAGGTTAAAGTCTTGGTTCTCTTCGGGAATCACAAGAATAAGAATATTGAAAAGAAGGAATTTTGTCCTCTTTCCCAAAAAGCTAAAACTTTAAAAATCACAATTACCTTTATAGAAAAATTTATATTTTACAAGTCAATTTATTGTGTCTGATTGTCTCATCAAAGCGTTTAGGAAATCCCTATCGATAGCGTTGATCAAGTGCATCGACCAGAAATCTTAAAACACTAAATGGGCAATACAACACAAAATTACCTTTTTATAGGAATTTAAAATATCTTCTTAAAAGATTTGTAAAATTTTAAATTTCTATTTTCATCCAAAATTAATAAATACAAGATTGGAATTATTGAGATATCCATAGAATACTTGATTTATAAAATGGATGAAACAAACTGGATAAACTGAATGACACAATATGTCATTCATATAAATCATAATGAGTGCGGAATGCGGTATGTGGAAGGCTAACTTCCGCAACTCGTAGTGATTGAAATTCGGTGGCAAGGTCAAACTAGAAAGACCTTAACACCACTTAAAAGGTTGCTTAGGTAATGATCCTAAGACAAACTCAAAAATATCGGAGAATTCTCAACCGATATGAATGAGAGAGATATCTCTTTATTCAACATGTGAGCTTAAAGAATAAAATGATGCCATCGATTTGAAATCGAAATCACAAAGGAAAAATATGAATCTGCTTAACAGATTGAAAATGTCGAAAAAGGAATTGTCCATTCGGAACAATTGGATATGGGCTTCAAAGTGATTAAGCCAATCCTTTCACGCAAATCAATTCCGAAACCTAAGCAATGCACAATACGCAAATCGGTTCGGAAAGAAAAATTACATGTAATAATTTCGACATCAATAATAAGCAAATTGAGTGTTGCGAATCCTCTGATTCGGATTCACAATCCTCAAAGAAGTCATCAAGCCCAAAATATAAAAATAAAGAGAATCAACAAGTTCTTCTGATAAATAAAAATGATGAGGGAAACCCATATCAAAAAGAACTCGAATCGGATAATCGCAAACAAATGAAATCAAGGATTAAATAAGGAATACCTTGACCCAGAGAAGTTTCGTTAGAAGCTTTTAGCTTTCCTTCTCTCTTACTAGGTCGTGTGGGACATGTAGACAAGTAATGGCCCGAGCCCTTGCAATAGCGGCAATAGAGGGGTTCCGGGCACTTAGTTACATAATGGTCTGAGAAACCACAATTGTAGCATCGTTTACGACTAGAGGTAGATGGCTTGGCTACCGAAGTTTCTGGTCCCACCTTCTTCTTACTTAGAAGTATGGGGCAGACAGAAATATGATGACTGGAATCTTTGCAGTAACAACAAAAGAGTGGTTCCGGACACTCCTTCGCATAGTGGTCCCTAGAACCACAGTTGTAGCATTTTCCACAATTAAGGATTGGAGTCTTTGCTCCAAAAATAGGTTGCTTCACCTTCTTATCGGGATGAGGGTTTCTGAATTTAATACGCCTCTTCTTGGAAATCCCAATATCACTATCAATCCCTCTATCAGCCTCTTTTTCTTGTAGCATGATATCTACAAGTTGGTCGAAAGGAACTTCTAGTTTCAGAGATAAAACCATTTCGGGATCCTTATCCAAAGCACAGATAAACCTTTGATTCTGAGCAAGATCCAAAAGTTGTTGGGCAGACATGAATACGCCATCCAGAGAAGGACTACTAGATTGACCAGCGCTAGGACTGCCAGAACTAACCATCTCTTCTTCTTTTTTAAGAAAGAAAAGAAGAAGAAGGAAAAGATTATTCTCAGAATGCATATCAAGCAATCTTGGCTGATAACACAAGGAATCATAAAGAAAACAGGATGAATTGGTTCGAAGACTCGAACCAAATCCTGAAGCACGACTCCTAAGGTGGACTTAGGACAATGATCCTTGTTAAGTTATTCTATATTGTTTCGAAGTTTGGCTCTGATACCAAGCTGTGACGCCCCACCTCTATACCCACGCTAGCCAAGAACACTACGGTGTAGTGCTGTCAACTAGCGCGGAGAATAAGGCTGTTGAGGAGCGACCATCCATGTAATTTCTTATCACACGGTGGCTATAAAATAATCTTCGGAAACAAATATAGAAGTAAGCATAACATGCGAATCAATCACAGATATCCATATCACAAAGGCGGAAAGAGATATGAATATATATCACATAAAAGTGTACATCAGAGTAGTGGTCTAAAAAGATCCACGATAATACAAAAGAATAGCAACGCGTGCTATACAAAAGAATACAACTATGAGTCTATATCTCAAGTGTAAACAACAAAAGCTGCTAATCTAAACAAGTAGCCAAAAGTCTGAGTAGTGAATCACTAGGGGAGGAGTCAAGCAGTAGCACCTGTAACATCTCGGTCTGACCCGAGTATTATTTATAAGAAAATAATAAACGGATCAGTCTAGCTATAAATATCAGATGACATGATATAAAATAAAAGATATGGCATAAACATAAAATATCCATACTGACATACTACTATAAGTATGCAAATAATGATCAACAGGAGATCAACCGATAAGAGATAAATCAATATCACAAGAATCTTCTCAAAGATCCAAAGAGGGCATCATACCCTAAACTTGTACTCATGACAAGTCAAAGAGATAAATTCCAGAAATCAACACAAGAAATCCAGAAATCATAAAAAGGGAAAGAGGCCTATCACATGACGGTCCGAAGACCATGGGGAGCTACCCCGCATGTGTGAATGGAATCACACAGATTGAGGTCAAGACTAACCAAAAAGCAGAAAGGTATGTGTGAATGGAATCACACAAGTGGTGTCTAGTCTAACCTTGCAATGAAAGAGACATCGCGCAATTGCTAGTCTAATTCATAAAGCGATCATCAAGATCAACGAGAAGTGTCAATTACACTAAGCTAGTAAATATAGAAGTTTAGCTTCATGTCCCATAACCACTTGCTTAACTTAAATATTTACGAACAAACTGTAAATCTTCACTAATAAAATTGTCACAAGAGGTTCAATCGAACAAGTCTAAGAATTAACCGACGAAGTGAACGCAAGCGTTTCATACCACTTGTTTTACTAAGTCGTTTAATCAGATTTCTCATCCGAGTGAGGTAAAGGCTTGTATATACTAATAGATTGGAAAACGGTTTAAGAAAAGAGCTTTGTTATTAAAAATAGAGTTGAAATTGTTTGTTAAAAGAGTTTTGATATTTACTACTAGTATTGAAACCTTTATATTATAAAGTGACAAAACACAGAAGCAATTGTAGAAACAATCAGTCACAAAAATCGCATACGGAGATGTGAATAAAATCCAAGGAAATCAGCTCAATGTTTTTCAGATAAGATCCCCTACGGAGGGGGGGTCCAGGGGGGTGGCAACCCCCCAAGGTGGGGTGCGGGGGCAACGCAACCGCTTACGGGGTTCGACCTGCCCGGTCAGGTCGCGGGGGTCCAGGGGGCAGCGCCCCGTCCAAAACGGTACGACTTAGTGAAGACAAAATGAGGTCTAACGACCTAAGAGGAATAGGGTCGAGCGACCTAATGGTTGCGACCTAGGGGTCTAAGGGGTCAAACGACCTAGTGGTGTTCGCGAGTTAGCCGAAGCGAGCGACCTAAGAGAGACGAGCGACTTAAGGAACTCGCGACCTAACATTTGAATAGGTCAAGCGACCTAAGTGGTCAGGCGACCTAAGGTCTTACGACCTAACGACCTACGGTCTAAAGGCCACGCGACCTAGAGGATCTGCGAGCTAACGAGGCCGACCTAAGGTGCAAGCGACCTAAGGGACAACGGGCTAAAGTATGGTACGCGACCTAAAAGAGACGAGCGACTTAAGGAACTCGCGACCTAACATTTGAATAGGTCAAGCGACCTAAGTGGTCAGGCGACCTAAGGTCTTACGACCTAACGACCTACGGTCTAAAGGCCACGCGACCTAGAGGATCTGCGAGCTAACGAGGCCGACCTAAGGTGCAAGCGACCTAAGGGACAACGGGCTAAAGTATGGTACGCGACCTAAAAGATGGCGCGACCTAAGGTGAGAGCAGGTCGAGCGACTTAAGGCGATGCGCGACCTAAGACCTAGCGACCTAAAGGGATGCGCGACCTAAGACCTAGCGACCTAAAGGGATGCGCGACCTAAGAGAGGCATCAGGTCGAACGACTTAAGGGTGATGCGACCTACGACCTAAGTTCAAATACGAGCTACGAGCTAGCGACCTACGACCTAAGCTCAAATGCGAGCTAAGGCCTACGACCTAAGGCCCTAACGTACTAACATTTGTCGCGACCTAAGTGGTGACGACCTAACAAGGAAAAGCTGAGCGACCTAACGCTGCAGAGGGGATTTAAGGCCAGAAACGACCTACGACCTAAACCCCATACGACCTAACGTGAAACGACCTAACTCCGAAGTGAAAATTAAAGGAAGTGCGACCTAGCGCGATAACACGCGGACGACCTAAGGCGAGCGACCTAACTCCGAACACACGAAAATGGTCAGAACGACCTAAGTGCAGAAAATTCACCAAAACGCTAAAAATTGGAGTTTTTCGCCAATCCAATCCAAACCAAATGCAAATGTGCATGCAAAAGTGATAGGGAATCATTCCCAATAGTCCAATATAGTTATAGACTAGATTTGTGAGATAAAAATCTCACCTTTGCTCCAAAACCCAATGAAAATGAAGAACAAAGCTTGAAGGCAAATGGAGAAGCAACCACAAGCCTGAATCCGATGTCTTCTTCTTGAATTTGGAGTTGAATGTTGGAGTTGCAATAAAACAAAGACTTTGGAGTTTTAATTTCTCATTCCATTCACCATTTTTGTTGAAACTTTAGAGTTAGGAAATGAAATGAACCAATGAAGAAGAAGGGGGGTGGAACTTGGGCCTAATGGGCTAAAAGTCCAAACCAAAGGCTCGAGTGAAAAAGTGGTGAAATTCCACTAACCCCAAACATATCAATGTTTATACTTAGAAGATTGCAAACGACGTTTCGAACTCAATGGAAGTGGTCTCGAGTCCTAATTTGACCGTTTGCAAAAAAGTAGCTTCGGACCAAAATCCGATTAACGATAAAATATTTAAATAAAATATTTAAATATAAAAATCGATAAATATGCGGGTTGTTACAAATGGTATTCCCGTTCCCTACCTTGTCCTCTTCTTCCGCTCATTCTTACTATCTGTAAATAGCAAGAAAACTTGGTTTAGGCATACAGACAAGATATCTTAGAATATCAATAGTTTTTAAAGGAATACACCAAGAAATTAGGGTTTAGGTCTTTCTATTTATACTCATCATAGGGTATACTTCACCCTATCTCTAATGAGCCATCTAATGTGTTATACTCCGTAGCTAAAGTTCTTACTCAACCTTCAGTCTGATACTACTTTGTCACGATCCGAAATCCAACGTTCAAAAATTAACACTAAATACCTCACTTGTATTCGACTGTCAAAGATTCATACATCGAACTCAAGTCGGATGGAGCTTATAACAACATTTGATGAATATAAAACAGCGGAAACAAGATGAATATCACATATCAACACAGATACAACATGGTACAATATCCAATACAACATCGATCCCAAATATCAGAGTGATACAAATATGATACAACAATAATACGACAGCAGAAACTTCAATAAGTTTCCAACATACTTCAACTTCGACAAGATCTTCAAAACTCCAACACTTCAAAAGATTCCCAAAACCAAAGCTTCCAGAAGACTTCAAATCCAAGCTAGCTCCAAAACACGGATAACCTGCTTCTAGGCTGCCCATGTGGAAAATTATGGGCACCCAGAGTTTAGGAAAGGAACAATAAACTCCGGGCCAGTCATGGGACTGGTATGAGTAAACAAAAATAGTTGTTTGAAATAAAAGCAGTTTATTCTTATCAAAAGCAAACAAAAAAAACTTGAAAGAAATCCGCAATGCTTTTTGAAAATGAAACTACCATAAGACCTCCCACCACACACACACAATGCAAACACAGACTTGGAGGAGATTTCTTCTTATGATAGTAAAATATGCTCAATACGAGAAAACATTTTTTTGATATTATTATTAGTGCATAGTGTAGAAAACGATTTCGAAAGTATAATATTAATCTTAGCCAGCATACAACCATTATTGTATGCCTACTATAGCTACCATCTAAACAGTGGGGCGCCACAATAAGTAAATGGCAGGTTATACAACTAAAACCGTAAAGGGCTCGTATTGTTTTGTTTGGATTTCCAACAAATGGTCGGGTAAAGGAACTTCCCATATAAAAATGGAACGCCTCTGGAGGGACGCCCCCGAGAACCTAACCGGGTCTCTGCTACATATGGCCAGGTTACCTCTGTAACTAGGTAACAACTGACACGAGTATGCCATCCCTGGGTCGTTTGCGACCTTTATCCGAGGCCTCTAAATCACAAAGCAACAACCACACAGTAAATGAGATTTCAGCAACCACAAAGGAAGTATTTGGGCTCCATATCATGATACCACTTATAATTCAGAAGGAAATGGACATACCCTCAGGGGGAGCTACCCCCAAATAACCTTGCTGCCACGATTCCTGTTTTGACCATAACCGGGTTGTGAGCTTCGACGAAGTCTAGTCCACAAAGCTACGCTTTTTCACAACGCCATGCTTCGATCAACAGAATGATCAACAAATGATCATTAACACACAGCAGCACTTAGCATGCCACACTACCAAATTGGAAGTATATCGCTAATAACCTTCAAATACATAACCTCTGAGCTCGTACGTATCAAAGAAGGGTGTTAAGCTAAGAGAATAAATTCTCCGCCACCAACAGATATGTATTTGAAAGAAATCAGCTTTATATCTCGATTTGTATTGTCAGACATACAATCATACAAGTCTGTTCCGGGTTCGAATAGAACCGAAGGCACTTCTGAAGAAGCCCTTGCAATCCGGGCATCCACAATCCCGATCGGACTTCCCATCACTTAGGGAATCTCTATACCGTAGCTACTCGGTGTAGAGACAATCGTTACATCATCCTATCGTTCTCGCAAATACCTGGTCTTCACCATCGGTCTTCAACTGCTATCCATAACGTCGTATCACATATTCGGAATGGGTTATACGACACAAAAGTACTCTCCCGGCTAATCCGAATAGTGAGCGTCAATTTAAAAACATGTGGATAGGTCATTCACAAAGATTCACAGGTTCGAATTGGGTTTCGGATAACCAACCAAAATCCAACTCCCTGTCGCATCGAAATTCAATTTCCGTTTAACGGACCAGTGGGTTTTCACAATCACACAACAGTATATTCAATACAAACATCACAGAACAGCACAAAGCATTTTTTACATAGCATCACATCGCATAATAGGAATATCAATTCAACACACAGCATTCACGAACAATAAAACATCTTCAATTGAGATGAATAACTCATGTGGTTTTAAATTTATTAATCGCGTAGTTACTTTCATTAGAACTCTTTAATCAATGATTAATTTTCATTAATTACTATTGATTAAGTCTTAATCACCTTTATTTATTAATCATTTCTTAAGAAATTATATTAACAAAATCATTAATCGTTTTAATAAACCAAAAGATAATTTAAATTACTTTGATTATTTTTTGAAACTTCGTTCAATAATCACCTTTATCACATTAGATACCTTAAAAGGTTAAAATTCAGTTTTTAAACAACATCTTATCTAATTTTCTTTTAACTTACATTATTTATTTAATACAAATAACCTTATAAAAAATATTATATTAAACTAAATAAACAAAAATTTAAATTTCTTGAAACATTTCACTTAATTCTTAAATTAGCTTAAATTTTCAAATCAAATCACTGTTTGAACATATTAGAAATTTGTCTTAAAGATTCGAATTTTTTTTAGAGAAAAACTGTTTTTATATTGGTCTCGAGGTTCACTTCGGGTCACGCGCGATATAAACCTTCATTTGCTTCGGATTTTTATCAGAACCAACCCGAGTAGCCTTTGTTTTAGCTATAAAAAAATTTCTAAGTATTTTAAACCTGATGCCCCATATTTTACTCGAGTGGATACTCGAGCCACCACACAATCTTCCCCATGCCTACTTCAAGCAACCCTCAAGTCAACACGCAACCAAACCCAGCTCCATCCCCAACTACACAATAACTTCCAGGTTACCAGACAATGCACGGTGCACGTGCACACCGCCGACAATTGCCTCCGGTCGTCGCCACGTCGTCGAGCAAGTCGACAACCCCCCACGTACCAACTCCAGATCGTCAGAATCACCATCATCTTCTCGAAACAAAATCAAGCTCGAAAATGAAACCTGGAACACATGAACTGGAATCACCATCCAGACCTGTCATCTCCTCGACCACAAAGCTCCGATCATCTGAATACACGAAACTTCGGTCATCACTTCGTCGTCAACCCTTCTACCATCTCCGAAAGCCACGAAACACTCGGTCAATCCAAGACGGCAAACGAATCGCAGATCTCGACCTCACAAAAACTAGGGCTATGAACTAGAATTCAGCACCGTCGCCACCACATTCACCTGCAAGCCCAACCAGTATTTTTCCTAGGACCCCCGTTCACTCTACTCCCATCTCAAAGAACTCTGACCTCCCTCAACACCGAGATCACCAGAAATGACCAAAATAATGAAATTTGAACAAATTCGAACTGCTCTCTCATCCCTCATTTAAAAATTATGATTCAAGTTTAAATATCATATTAAAGTAACATACCTGAATTTCCAAATTAAAATGTTCGAAATTTGACTAAACTAAAGCTTTGCTCAGTTCTTGTAATTTCCAGAGACAATCCAAGTTGTTTTAACTTAAATAAAATTTTAAAACCTAGTTCATGATCAAACAAACATCTTTTGTTTATATTCTATGTTCTATCAGTGAGTAAATCAAGAGATATAGATTTATTTTGTAAGTCTGGGTTTGAAGAAAACAAGAATAAAAGCAATTATAAATAGACTGCACACAAAACATCATTAACAAAGAATTCATATATGCATATATAGGTACAACCATACTTATTCAAAGATATATCCAAAATAGGTTCATACTTTAAGTTTTAAAAAGAATGTTACTCACCTGAAATATATTTCTTGAAACAGAGAGCACCTTATTTTGTCATTGAAATCTGCAGTTTAATTTCTTTTCTGCTTTGATCTTGAGTGATATTTGAGTTTGATAAGATAATGATGTTTATATATTTTCCTTCAGGTTTTGCTATGTTTTTTATGATCAAATAGAATAAAAGGATGTGTGTATATAAAAGATTGTGTACAAGCTGATGTATATGCAAGTACAAGAATTTTTATAATTGGTCAGAGGGATTTTTCTTTTTCATGTGGAGGCTAAGCAAAGTTTTTTCGACTGAGATGATTTGTATTTGTTCTGAGAAGAAATGGCATTTAATGCTATGTTTCCATCTAAGTCTACATGTAATCTTCTTTTTTTTTCTGTGTGCTTAGATTTGCTGACTGGTTTCTTTCTTGCATACTTTTTTTTCTTATTATCTTCTTATCTTCTTGCATACTCTCACGTACATACATTTTGTTTTTTTATCTTCTTTCATACCTTTTTTTTACAACCTGGTCTTTTTTTTGTTTAATCTGATTACTTTGAAAACTAAATGAAGTTCTATACTTAATATGTTGTTAGAATTTAATATATTCACATGCATACATTATAATTATTATTATTTACTTAAAAATTAAACTACCAAATATTTTATTTATATCCATATATGTTTGTAATACTTAATATTAATAATATTTTATTGTTTTAAAACTTTTCAAATTAAATTACAAAAGTTTAAATAAGTTACAAAATTTAAATTAAAAAATTTAGGATGTTACAGCGTATATCACTAATAAATTATACTCAATCATCATACATATATCAAGGCATATCACATAGTATCATAGAATATCATTCAATAGATATCACAAATCCAAATATTCTGCTCATACAATCATCCATAAGCAAGCATCTTTAATCCTTATTGTAATTAATTCTATTTAAATTAATTACTTGAGAATTAATCACTTAATCCTGCTTAATAAATCATTAATTAATTTATTACAAATGTTAACTTAATTAATCACTTCTTAATTACCCTTTTATTAATCACTAATTACTTAATTAATCGATTATTAATTCTTAATTAAATTACTTAATTAGCTTACTACTAATCATATATTAATTAAGTTTAAGTGGTTAATTTTAAATTCTTAGTTTCAAATTAATTAAACACTTAATTATTTGTTAATCAATCTTTAATAACAAAATTATAAATCTAAATTCACTTAGTTAAACTCCATTATCAATGAATTAATATTCTTAATTACCTTACAATATAAATTAATTAAATTAGAATCATTTATCTTAAAATCTTAATAACTTTAAATAAACTAGTTACTAACTCAAAAGCTTTTTAATGTTAACTAAATTTAACACTTATCTTACATTAACTACTTAACTAGAATATTAATTAAGATTTATAACATTCTTAGGTATTCACTTAATTAACTAAAACTTAAAATAAATTCTTTACTTAAATTGTCAAACATTAATTAAGTCATCAATACTTAAACTTGTTGAAATGATTAGCTTAAATTTACTTTTATTAGGCTGAAAGTTTTAAAATCAAAACTCGAGAAAATCCCCAGGTTTACTCGAGTTAAAACTCGAGTTTCTTCACCATTTCCCCCAGTCCTTCTTTCTTCTTCATATACATTTCTTTTTTTTTAAGAACAACAGTTACTATACATCCCAGACAACACACGCAATAACTCGAGGCAAAACTTCAAAATCACGAGTACCACTTCGGGTTACCACGAACCCACTTCTTCCAAACACTAATACTTTGCCGTGCACGTGCACAACGCCTCGCCAACGCTTTGGCGAACTATGCTCCCTCCCGCGAGTCGCAAATTATGGCTACATCCGAAAACCAAGATCGATTCAACTCCACAAGCTCTAAATCGAAATCGAGTCTCCAGTTCGAAAACTGGAACTCGACCTCACCTATCAAATCGCTTCGCCTCGCCTACGCCATCCACTTGAGGCGCTACAACTCCGGTCTCACCTCACCAATCCCCCATACTACCATTCCCTTGAGTACCATGCAGCTCGATCAACCAGAGGAGACGAAATCATCTCGTTTCCGACTACGACAAACTCGAGTGCTAAACCCTAGATTAGGCTCGTTCCACCATCGTCTGCAATGGAAAAATTATTTAACAATCTTTTCGACTCCACCATCAGCCACACTAGCTTCAAGCAAAATTTCAACACCCAGCATACCTCCGATCGCCAGCAATTGGTTAAAATCCATTTTCGGTTCATCTATTAACTGCTCGTAGTACTCTCAACTAAAAATCACCATTTTAGTTTTAAAATCCTATTTCCAAATGTTAATTCAAGTTATGTAATTTATAATATTCGAATTTATCATATGTTCTTCTTTTTCACTGTAAAACTAAATTTACAGAGATAATACCTCAATACCAAGCTTAAAACAAATTTTAGACCATAATCTATGTTTAACCACACTTGTTTGGTTGAAGACTATGGCCTATCAGAGATCAGGGAAGTGGAGTTTAAATTTTTAACTTGGTTTGAACTCTGTACTTGAAAAAAAAATAGATGACAAAACATTCAAGCATGCGCAGAACAGATATAAATAAACATACACGGAGATTTACATATATAAATACACATGCGAGTACTATAAAATCAAGCAAGTTCATTCACAGATTAGATTTTACTTATTCTTGTTTTTAAATTTTGCTCACCTGTCAAAAACTTGAACAGAGAACAACTTCTGTTTTAAAAAGCAAAACTGCTAGCTTGATCTTCTTTAAAATCTTCCTGTTTGTTTAGTAGATTTGTATTTGAGTTTGTAAAATGGTGACGCTTATATTTTTCTGGTTTGCTGTGTTTTGAACGAAAATGGAACAAGAAAGATGTATATATATATATAGAAAAGGTTTACAGGGATAAGAAATTTATGGTACAAACTTGTTTTCTTTTGTCAGAGATATTTTCTTTGACTAGGAAAGATTTTTTTTCTTAAAACTAAAATGATTTACAAAGGTTGCGAAATGACTTTTGTTTTGTGCTTGAGATGATAGTATTTAATGCATATCTCCTTCCATGTTTACATCTTATCCTATTGATTTTGTATGTACATAAATATTATTATTTTTTACTCTTGCTTGCATATACAAAATTCACATACATACATTTCTTGTCTGGTTTTGCTTTATACCTTACGTGCTTAATATAAAATTGTTATAGTTATTGTTATAGTTTTAACTTATGTTGCATACACACAATAACCACTTATATACTTATTTCTAACATAAATCCTTATTTGTTTTTTTTATTTTAAGCTTAAACTATCAAACACTTGATTTATATTCATATATTTTTATGCTTATATTTAGTTTTGATAAGATTGATTTTATTTTAAGCATTATTAACTAGATTACATCCATATATATATATATATAGGTCAAATGTTAATAAGGTATAGCTTTTAATTTAATGTGAATATGATAGATTTTATTTTAAATATCTTTGAAAGATTTTATTCTAAATTTTCAAATCATAGTTTCTCCATAAATACACATATGTATACATAAATAAATGGTAAATGGCAAAAAGTCTTATTTGTTTTTAAAATGATAGGTTGTATTTTAATTAATCAGATTAGATGCTTATAAAAATAATATTGCTAAAATCCCGGGTCGTCATAAAACCCGTAACTATACTCAAGTGAGGTGTATCAGTCGTATATGCCAATTTGCTAGTGCAGAATTTCATTTACACCAACACTTCGAGATTAGGAGGTAGAGGTCCGAAAGTTGGTTGAGTTATAGGTCCCGATTATGAGGATACCAGGTTGTGATGTAATTAAATTAGAGTTACATAATGTTGAACTATGGAGTCGTGATGAAAAACAGAAGAAGGTAAATAATGAAAGTAAAAAACTCAAAGCTTTTATAGTGGTTCAGACCGAAAGTCCCTACATCCATTGTCCTTTCCTTATTTGGTCACTCTTATTTAGCTGAGAGGCTTATTATATTGAATCTAGGCATTCCTACCATTAATGAGTTTTGAATAGAGCTTTAATATAGGAAAGCACACTATGATTTTATGTCCGTTCTTTTTCGTGCTAGAAGTTCTATTGTGCCTTGGGATTGCCACCTATTTATAGCTAATATGCCATAATGCGATTGGTGGAGAGCTTTTTCTTTGGATTAATGACTTGTCTTGCTATATGCGGCTTAGATTTGATCGCTTGTCATCATTTGGTAGATTGTATTTTGACGTGGATTGCTGACATTATGCTATTATATATAGCTTCTTTGATTCTTTTCGTTTATCTTGACCGTTGATCTCAGTTTGAGGCTATCTGAGTCATTGATTGTTGATACTTGTTGAAAGGGGCTTTTGGCGTCGGCAACTGCTGCCCTTGGTTATGCTTCTTATTTCAGCTGAACAATGATCTTGACCTTCGTTGACATTTTGATTCATGCTCTTGGATCACATGCTTTCAGGTATTGAGCTACGGTTTTATGGTCTCATTGGAAACTAAACAGTGGGTCTTGTAATTGCAAACCAAGGAAACGATCCCCCAATGTTGGAGTTACTAGGGATAGGATTTGTTTTGCATCTCTTGTTTTTTCTAGACTTTGTCTTTATTTGACTTATTAATTCAGTCCATGCAGGGTTATCTATAACATTTCCTTCAGCGGAAGCTTCCAAAGTTTCCATCATCAAGTCTACTTTTCTTGGTGATTCTCAAGCTAGCACCATCTTTGATTTTGTTATCACTTGAAGGTATGTCTTTTGTAGTTTTCTCTTAATGCTGACTGAATTTGACATTATACAGTCATTATTTTTTTTGTAAATTATTTCTCTAATCCATTGAGCAAGTGATGAACCGGTATGTTCAAGATAGTCTGTATTATTAGCATCAGATTGCATATTAATCACTTTAGCTTTGGGTAGCTTTTGTGAACTTTTGAGTAGATGTTAGGGTATGTATTCCTAAAGTCGAATTGGACATATCAGTAGTTTTCATATTAACCAAAGAATTGCCGTTTGAATTGATTTTCTATTTGTTATATGGCCATCTGTTTCAATTATTAGAGACATTGTATTTAACTATGCACCATGTTATGTTGTTACAATCTTTATCACTTTTTGGTAATCTACTTTCTGAGTGTTATTGTTCTTCTCATCATGCTGAGTCTAGCTATTGGATTGATTTTAAGCATTTATTTTCATTGAACAAGTATTTTTGTCCACACTATTCTGCTTAGGTAACCAGGTTTTACCTTCGTTGCGTTTCCTCTCTAAATGCCCAAAGCAATTGCAATTGTTTCATTTTATAGGGCAACATTCATACATCACTTCTTACTAAATAACTTTGTCATCTGCGTCTAGTATAGGGACATGCTTTGGAAAATTGAAATCAACATTAATTTCAATTAGTACCCATGCAAAAGCGATTCAAATCATTCCCTTCATTACTTGATCTAACTTAATAGGTATGTTAATGACCGACATTATTCTTCCTATCGCCTCTTTTGTCTAGAAATATTTGTCCAAATTAAGGAACCAAACCCATATAGGAAGAGGTTGTAAAAATTCTCCCGTCAATTTCATGCCATCTTTCCATTTCTTTATAATCATTGATTTCTTGTCATAGAAATAAAGACCATTGGCTAGAACTTTATCACAATCTTCTTATTTTCCAAATTTAATTAGGTAGAAGCCATTTTCTTTAGAAAAAAATAAAATTCACCAGTGAGTTTCCAATCCTACAAATATAAGATCTAAAAAAGTGATAGTAGGGTTTTGGACCAATCACATATATCGCAATGGTGTCCTTTCATTAATCTCTAGCTTGGCGATTTATGTTTGCACATTTCATGTTATTATATCCATGAGGAGGATAAAAGGTGATATGAGAATAGGTAGAAACTTCAAATTTTGATACAATCTCTTTCCATGCCCGAGGCGCTTTAGTTATGTCAATTCGATTATCATCTTCCTTCCCTTTAGACGAACCATAGACTTCTGACATCGAAGGGAATTCCTTTGCATTTTACAAACTATGTCTCCAGCCACCTACTTAATTAATTCTTTTACCGAACCTATCATGTTTGATCTCATGAATTGAAAATGCTCTTGAGATTTAACGTGAGTATCCTGATGTGAATTACCAGATATGTGAGAATTCAAATTGCATGAACGCCCAAACTTTCTGTGTAAAACTTACATGAAACCTTCTGTGCCATCAAGATCTAGTGGAATTTATAAACATAGATCTGTGTTTGATCATCAAAACGAACAAGATCTGAAGGGTGAGAAGAAACCCTAGCCTCGACCATTATTGACTAATCTAATTTGAAATGAAGAAATTTTATTGGTACATATAACCTTTTTAGTTGTATGTATATCAAAAAAAATATTTTAGTTAATTAATAATCAATTAAATAATTAGCAATCACATTAATTTAATATTTATAAATTTTTTAAAACCTATTAGATTATTTTATCCAAACAATTTTGAAATTTTAAATTCATTTTATGGCCTTTATAAAATTTCCATATATTTTTAGCATGGATCTCCTAGGGAGGCAAATCCAAGAGAATAAGACTCATTCTCGGAGTTTCGTTGCGTGATTCAAAGTTTCCTTCACCAGAACTTGCATTAAATTCATCAATATTAGAGGAGAAATCATAACTACTGGTGTTCTCAATTTCACCCTCCTCCTTTTCTGTTATCACTGCAGCCTTGCCCTCACGCTGCTTGAATTCTTCTTCCCCCTCCTTTGGGATCGGAAGCATCCTAATCGGGTAACTAGCTTTGGTTGTAACACCTCTTCCTTCATGGATTTCTTTGATTGACTTGCCAAACAGACCTTCTCCTTCTAGAAGATCGCCCTCTTTGGACCCATGTGATGAAGAAGTGGTGCGTGTTTGAATTCTGGAATGGGAAGGAGATAGAACTTCAATGACTATGGCAGATCTCCCAGGATGCAACAACCCATACCGAAGCAAATTCTCATCTGTTAGCAAAAACTTAATCGATCTCTCTTTAGTGTCTACGACATTCAGAGTATGGAAGATGAGATCGATGATGGATCTTTGTTAGGTTTTGAAATAACTGCAACGAGTAATCAGTCTATCAAAAATCCCACATCAATGTATTAAATCTCAATGAGTAAAAATGAAGACTTATCCCCCGTCATCCAAATACGATTAAATCCCTCAGGACACCTAATGAAAAAATATTGGGTCTTGAATTGGGACAAGTTACTTTGAAGCTACAGCACAATTTTATGGTTTCTTTAAGCCTCAATGATCATGAGGAACGGACACTCATCTCTCTTTTTGAAAGAGAGGAAATATCTCAATTCATCAATGTTCAGGGCACGATTGAATGTTCGCATAAATAAAACATGAAGGAAAGTCAAAATCGTGTATCCATTGGGGTGAATCTGAAATAAAGCAATTTCCAAGTTCAAGAGAGTCTCTCTCTCAAGAAGTGATTGAAGGGGGACACTACTACATTCAAGAACATGTATCTGTAGCAAGCGGTGTATCCCGAAAGTGGCATATGTGCAAAACTCATTTTTTGATGGAAGGCGTATGTCATCGTCCGAAATGATATGCTGTAAAAAATGTTATATAGAACTTTAGCAGAGATTACGGAGGAAGCTCTCTCTAGAGGGTTGATTAGAATTCTAAAGTTTGAAGGAGTTCGATCTATAACTAGAACAACTAAAACTTGCTGACCGTATTCAGCTGACAGTGCTAAAGAAGTAGATGCTACTGAAATTGTTTGTGAAGGCGTAACTGATGTCGATTTGGCTTGAAAGAGTGTCGGACTTCCTCCATTGGATTTACGATAGGATGATAGGTGCTTTATTCTATACAACAAAATCTGTATCTAACGCGGTCAAGTAATTCTGTTTATAACTAAAATTTGCACTACGCTTAATACTTGAATTCCGAAAAACTATTGATTTATGCCGACAAATCGGGTTTCAAGCATTGATTAGGGCAAGTGCAGTATGTTATCTATATGGGATGGGCTCGGTGTCCTGAACACTACAAATGCTTTATCCTGTGTGGATAATTCACTCACAGCGATGAAAGAAAAGAACTTTTCATATCATTCATTAAAGTCATTTCTCCTACACTTATCCGTTATTAACCAACGGTCGATAACGGATTTGCTGTCCAAAGAGACATGGAAAGATCTTCCTATTCCAAGTACGCCGACTGTATAATGACATGACCAATCCAAACTGAGCAACTATAGATCAATGGGCCTGATTCGAGTAGAGAATTCTCAACATAAGTCGATGTTAGTTTTCTAGAAGGTGATAACAGCGTGAGCTGCATACAAGGCGCTACCTTAAGCTATTATCACCTCCCAGAAAAACCAAAATCAATCTGTAAGACACCGTACCAGATTAACAGTGTCACTCGGTGCAAGTTAATTTTGATTTTATGGACAAACATAACAAAATATGTCAAGCATCGGGGCAAAACCCAAACTTCATTTTATGAAGAACTCAAGACTCGATTTACTATTTTCTTCCAAAAAATCACAATCAACACGAATTCTCCGTTACATCCATCACCAACATAACTTCATCACTAAATCACTAAACAAATGCCAAAATCTACATCGACCACCTCTAATCAAAAGTCAAAAGGCGAACACGGTAAACTTAGGTTGTTGTTGGCGACCTAAGGCGGATAAGATCAATGACGATTCAAGTGGGAAAGGTCGATAGCGATCCAAATAAACAAAGTTTCATAAGCTAAGGGCTAGATCAAGGCGACAACGAAGTCTAGTGGGGTTGATGGCAAGAAGCTTTGGTGGTGGAGATTAACGGCGGCGATGGTGGAAGCAAATTTAGGGTTTTGAAGACTTTGGATCAGGTCGCATGGTAAAAGGCTCAACTCAATGGTAAAAATATAGAATGGTGGAAATTTGGCTCATATGAAGTTAAATAGGAGATTGTGCAAAAATTCTGCTAAATCGTTCGATCGCTAGCGATCCATCAGGTTATAACCAATTTTCTCCAAACTCGTCAGGCATGATCCACGTGTTATTTGCAAGCATCTTGAAAATTGTGGGGTCGAAATTGATTCATTGTTACAAAATGATAGTTCACATCAGAACTCAATAGAAGGCTAAATAGCCAAAGAAAAAATTGCATGATGGCCTCAACATGATCAATTGAACCTCACTAAAGGGAAACTCAAAAGCAATTACTTCTAGAGCATGCTATGTTTCCAACGATGACATACTCCGAGGGACAAATGTTAACCAGGTTTTTAACCCAATAGAATTCAAAGGGAACTAAAACATCTACGGTAGGATGAAACAACTCAAGAATCAACCAAAAGAACCAGGAGAAGGAACCATGAAAGGCTCAAGAGACAAAAAAAACAAAAGTAGCTTAAGAGGATTGATCGCTAGTGATCCATTATCCATGGATCGCTAGCGATCCATGAATACTGCTCATGGGACAACCATTCTTCTTGAATCATGATCTATTATGTTTTCTAGGGATGTCTGTTAAGTTGCATAATATTCCAACCATGCTAGTTCGAGAAGTAGGCATTCATATGATTATAGTAATAGTTCAATGCAACCAAAACATGAATCATCATTAAAACAAGGCATCTATTAATGAAATTGCATGGAGAGTACCTACATAAGGCAAGGAACAAGATCCAATTGAAACGAGTTGAAACAACCCTAACTGCATGTATTGGTTAGCGATCCATCATATTAGGTGTTCTCGCTATGAATCTTTGGTAGAATCTTTGTACCTTCAAATGCAAGCTCCTAGAAAAGAGGCCTAGTCCAAGAGCTCTCCAACCCCTATAAATACAATCCTACCTGCAAAATAAATAGGATCTTCTGACTGGCTGTTAGAACTCTGCAAAAACTATTCTTCATTCTTCTACTCCCTCACAATAGTCGTCTAGGGGTTCACCGTGATTCTCTAGTGAACTCGTGCATTGATGACTTGATCTAACTTAGGAGGTTCAATCATATTCTAATCTGATTCAACTTATAACATCAGTCAGTTAATAGAAAGTTATAAAGTGGACGTAGGGTTCATTAACAGTTGAACCACTACAAAAATCTTCTTATCCTTTTACTACTTCTGCTCTTTTTACATTTATTTTTTATATCATTTCTCTGTAAGAACAAGGCTGGTACTTTCACACTCAATCCAAGGTACAGATCCATTTTTTCGGTTAACATCTTGTATGGTCTCTTAAATTATTCTTTAGATGAATTTAATTTTAACCTTATATGCTTACTCTTAAGCACACGACCTAACAAAGTGATGTTAACTCAACTTCTCTCATCATCGGTTGTTCTTGGATCAACAAAGTCTGGTTACTTCTTATTGGTACATCATTACGTATCATTAGAAGGAGTAACTTAGAATCTTATTCATTTTAGGTACATTAGGAACTCTTTCCAATATACTTGTTTATTCAATCAAATCTAATTATTATATTTCCTTTACATGTTATGATTTCTACTTTCGTCCTATATTCAATGAACTTATAATAAATACATTGCTTGTATATCAAATACACATGTTTATTTCTATGATAATTCATCTGTGAGTAAAATAAAGTATATGGATCCATTTTGATATCATTAAAAATTTAGTTACATATATGTCTACATATCAATTCGAAAAGTTCACCAACTCTTTTGGCAGTCAAATTGTATGTGTGGTTTGCCCTTAATCTATTAAGATATAATCATTAGCACCATATGATTCATAATCATATGATTAAAAGAATTATTCCTTCAAGATATGGGTTTGTCTATAATCCCAAAAATAATTGTTAAATTTTAGGAAATTCTGTGTTATGTGGCCAATGCAACAAATACTGTTATTCTAATAGATTTTTTTCGCAATGAATATTAAAAATATTCATAACAAACTAAAACTAAATTTATTTTCAGTCAATAATGAAAACATTTATTATATCATAAATAATATTTGGTAAATTTATGAAAACACTTTTTTGTATCACGATCCATCTGCTGATAAGTATTATATAGCATGTTCACACTAAATTCAGCACTAGTATAATAGCGTATGAAATATAAAGCTATATTTAAATACTTAAAATGGGCTGCCTATTTATTCTTGTACTGCAACTAGTTTACGGTCGAGAATTTTTGACCAAATATCTTATACTCATAGAAATAACCTTCATAGATAACAATTTTTTCATATTATAACATAACTGGAATAAAAATCACATTTCTCATTCCATATTAAGTATCTTTTAGTATTTTATACTTTTCTTGTTTTTGATGTCCCTTTATGAAGCAGATGTGACCATTCACTCTCTATATCCCTACCTTGCCTAAGTTACATCCACTCTCGAACATTCACGTTTCTTTCCAAAATAGTCGAACCATTCAAAGGAGATCATTACTGTAATTAATCATCTTGAATACACGATTTTGCATTATGATTTATTTTCTTATTTCTAGTGCACTGATTTCATTGTAGTTTCATACATTACAAAGTGCTACCATTCACCATATAACATTTGTACGTGATTGAATATGGACCAAATATCCATATTCTTGTATTGCTATAGTGTAACAACCCACATATTTAACGATTTTATATTTAAATGTTTTATTTTAATATAGCGTCGTTAGTCGGATTTAGGTCCGAAATGTTACTTTCTGCAAACGGCCGAATTGGAGCTCGAAACTACCTCCATTGGTTCCAAAATGGCGTTTGGGATCTTTTTAAGTATAATCTTTGATATGTTTGGAGTTTGTGCAATTTTGACCCTTTTTCTATTGGGTTTTGGGTTTGGGTTCAGCCCACTAGCTTAACTAATACTCTAACTCAACTCCTTCTCTTCATTCATCTTTATTTCATTTCTTAAGCTAAAACTGAAAATGGTGGAAGGAAAGAGAAATTGAAATTGCAAGGCCTAATTCCATTTGCAAACTCCAAATTCTTGCTCCAAAATCAAAGAGAAGCCATTGGTAAGCTCTTCTTCATCTTCTCCAACTCTTCTCCTCTTCAATTTCAGAAAATTTCCTAAACCTAAATTGGGAAATATGTGTTTTATTCTTAGATTGAAGCTTGTTGAGTTGAAGTAGTGTTTGGCTGGTCTTCTCCTTGTTATTGAGCTCTTTCTTCTTTGTTTTGGGTAAAAGATGAGTTTTGAACTCACATCTACTTCTCTTGATTTCATTGATGTTGGGTATGAATTCCTAACACCTTGTTCATATGTACTTGTTTTTGGTTTGGATTGAATTGGAGAATTTCCAAATTTTTAGTGTTTGGGTTCAATTCCTTAAAGATCCTAACTTTGATGTTTGAAGATGTTTTTTTGGTTGCGAATCGGAGAGCTAATGGAGCTGGGGTATCTATTGGCTAAAGCTCCTTAGGTCCATTGCTCGAACGGTCGCGATTTGGAAGAATTTGCATTTCATTGAAATAGGGCAGGAAGTGCAAAATCATCAGGTTCGGCCGACCGAGCCCTGTAGCCGGTCGACCGACCTGCTACCCCGAGCCATATTTTATTTCCTGCATCTGGCCAGCCGACCGAGCCCTGCTACCGGTCGACCGACCTGCTCCTACTTTGTTGTTTTGCCTGTTTTTGCATATTTTGATTTGTTCTCCAAATTTTATCGATTCGAGTTGCTTTTTAGTGGTTGTCAGTGCATCTTTGGCTTTGATAACTTACTTTTGACTTCATTCATGGGTTTTCATGAATAATCCCTCTAAATCGCATTAAAAGCTCGTTTTCTCTGATTTATAAATTCTATTTAAAACGCACACACAATTTCGCACTTCGAGCGGAGTGGAATGAAGATTAGATGGTTAGGTAAAACACGGACCATGAATCTGTGTGTTTATCTTCCCGATTAGTCCCCGACCTATTCGATTGATCGTCTTAACCTTCGGGTTTGGTTTATCGATGACATGAGGTAAACTTTGTATTGCTTTGAGTGTGAAAGTGACTGACGGATAGTAAATCGTTTAGTGCGAACGAGTGGTTATGGGACATACGTTAACACTTTTCGGATTCTTTTTCGAGAGTTGTGACACATTCCGCCAGTTAGTGGTGTCCAGTACTGGGCCTCCGGACCTTCACCACTACGGTTTGTTGCCTTCGGGTATGTGCCTTCGGGTTTGTTGCCCTATAGTATCGCTTCCGATGTTGGTCGTTATGAGCCGCATGGGTGATATTGGGTTGCCCTTCAGTATCGCTTCCGATGTTGGTCGTTATGAGCCGCATGGGTGATATTGGGTTTGGAGTCTTCGGGCTCATGGATCCTTGTTTATACAGTACTGAGCTCGAGCAATTTTCTGATGTTTCATTCATATGTATATTCCCTAGGCATCGCCCTTCGATGTTGGTCATTATGAGCCGCATGATGCGTAGCGTTTACCTTGCGGAACTTGTATACATTATTGGTATTTGTTATTTGCCTTTTTGGCTTGCTTTGGGATATTTGTATCCTTTGTTTCTATATGTTGCCAATGATATGAGGCTTGTTATCATATGATTCATCTTTTGTTAGATGATTGTGTTATCTCCTTTAGAGATATCTATTATGCTTTGTAACCTTGCAGGTTTATTGTTGTTCAGTTTATCGAACTGATTTATTTAGCTTGACTGACCCGTGTATTTTATACTCGGGTCAGACCGAGATGTTTCAGGTTAGGTGCTTTTGGACTTAGCCTATTTTTCTTCCACATGGACTATTCAGCTCGTTCCTTTTTGTTAAAGCTTTTTGTGTAGTCCTTTTATTTGTAACTCTGATATATGTATTCTTTTGACTCGTCCGTATATTGTGGTTTGCTATACCACTTGACATGTATTATTTTGTAAACTCTGTTATGTATCTGTATATGAGTATATGATGATTTACTGTTCTGTGAAGTATATTACATTTGAGTTGTTATATTCTGTTCTGATAGATCCTTCAACCACCTTTGGTTTTGTTTTAAGTATTCATTGGGTATGTCGACCTGCTTGGTATGTTTATTGTCGATGTATTCAATAGATAGTTAGAGCAAGGCTATAGATGGTCGCTCCCAACCAGCCTTATTCTCCGTGTTAGTTGACGGCATTACCTTGTAGTGTCCTTGGCTAGCGTGGGTATAGAGGTGGGGCGTCACAACGTGGTATCAGAGCGAGGTTCAGGACAAAATATGATAAACACAGAATAGAGCACATATTACGGTACATCGAAGTGTACAAGTGATACAAATCTTTGAATCATCGTGTATCTTTATTCCATCAAGGTTAGATAGAATTTGGGAATACGACTAGGAATGCATTTTTATTCCGTAGTATTCTGTAATGAAGTATCTACCTTATGAATAATCTTGTTCTATCTTACCTTCAGCGTATGGCTGGAAGAGGCAGAGGACGACATTCGGATGCTGGGAAATCCAGTGGCTCACATCCGGATGGCGTTTATATGTCTGCTGATCAGTTTATGGAGTTGTTTAGGAGCACTCAGCCTCCAGTTCCTCCTCGAGTGTCTCCTCCTCGCAAGTCTGCCTTTGCACGCCAGTGCAGTGATTTTTCTCATCTTGGAGGAAAGCCGTTTAAAGGCTCTGAATCCGTTCTTGAAGTCCAAGCTTGGTTTCGCACATGCGAGCGTATCTTCTCTCGTATGGATCTTTCTGACCATAATAGAGTTCTTGTAACTTCTAGCTTATTACAAGAGCGTGCTCTTGATTGGTATGAGCTTCTTGTAGCCGAGATTGATGAGTCTACTCTTTCTTGGACTCAGTTTCGAGAGCTATTTGAACTCAAGTTCATTCATAAATCTGAAAAAGTTTTATTAACCCGTCGCTTCCTTGAGTTGAAGCAAGGGAAATCTTCTGTTTTTGAGTATGTTGCATCATTCGAGGCTTTATCTAAGTATGGTCTTGAATTCATCAGCACTTCTTATAAGAAGAATTTGAAGTTTGTCTCTGGCCTTAAGAAATATCTGAAGAAGTCTTTGTTGCTCCAATTTAAACTTTCTTTTGAGGAGTTGGTTGATTATGCGCTTCATCTCGAGACCGTCGAGAAGGAATGTGATAGTGATGTTGATGTTGAGGTTTCCAAGAACCCCAACAAGAGGTCGTTTCCAATTCAAAAGTCCAGGCCTTTTCCTTCTAAGAAGAAGAAGATTAGTGGTCCTAGCTCTCAGCCTCAGTCTTCCGGAACACCTTTCGTTCGAAAGTGTTTCAATTGTGGTTCTCCGGATCATATTATTCGAGCTTGTCCTAAACCTCTCTTCTGCCGTTATTGCAAGAAGGAAGGTCATAATGTTTCAGTTTGCCCTACTGTTCCGGCGGGTGCCAAGTCTAGCAGGCTTTATGCTGCTAAGGCTTCTGAAGGTCCTTCTCAACCCAAAGGTATATCTCCATCTATTTTGGAAGGGTCTATTTTATTTCATGGTCATAGTATTCGAGTTCTTTTCGATACGGGTGCTTCACATTCTTTCGTATCGAAGAAGCTCGTCGATGATTTATCTTTGGATGTTTCTTGTATGGTTACTTCATTAAGGATTGCGAATCCTATTGGGGGATCCGCGACCCTTAGCTTGCTTTGTGATGATATTGAGATTGTTTTGTGTGGCTTTTCTTTTCGTGTGAATCTGCATGTTATTTCTTGTCTGGGATTTGATATGATTTTGGGTATGGACTTGCTAGTGAGATATGATGCCAGGATTATTTGTTCGGAGAGAATTATATATCTTCGACATCCGGATTCGCCTACTCAGCTATCTCTTATTCTTCGGGATGTGGATAATTCCAAAATGGCTTTATATTCTCTTGATTCGCGAGATGATGATGATATATCTCGTATTCCTATTGCTTGTGACTTTTCTGATGTTTTTGAACCTGTTTCGGGTTTGCCATCCAAGTGGGCAATTGAGTTCCGCATTGATCTCATTCCAGGCGCGCAGCCAGTTAGTCGTCCTCCCACGAGGATGTCTACAAAGGAAAATGAGGATCTCAAGAAGCAGCTTTTAGAGCTTGAGTCCAAGCAGTTGATTCAGTCCAGTTTTTCTCCATGGGGATCCGCGGTCATCTTCGTGAAGAACTCCGATGGAACTCTTAGGCTTTGCATTGATTATCGCAAGCTTAACGAGTTAACCATCAGGAATAGGTATCCATTGCCTAGGATCGATGATATGTTCGATCTATTGAGTGGTGCTAAGGTCTTTTCTCAGCTTGACCTTGCCACAGGTTTTCATCAATTACGAGTCGCGGAGGATAGCATACCTCTTACTGCTTTCCGCACTCGTTATGGTTCTTTTGAGTGGCTCGTTATGTCGTTCGGTTTGACGAATGCTCCTGCTTTCTTTGTTGATCTCATGAATCGGGTATTCCGGGAATATCTCGATAAGTTCGTCCTTGTTTTCATTGATGATATCCTTATTTATTCTAAGTCTGAAGTCGAGCATGCTAATCAATTGAGAATTGTCTTGAGTACTCTCCGTCATCATTAACTTAGAGCCAAATTCTCCAAGTGCCACTTTTGGGAGAATAAGGTTAAGTTTTTAGGACATGTTGTATCTTCCGATGGCATTTCTGTCGATCCCTCAAAGATCGAAGCCATCCAGGATTGGAAGAGGCCTGAGAATGTGCATGAGATTCGTAGTTTCCTTAGATTGGCGGGTTATTACCGTCGGTTCATTAAGGATTTTTCCCGTGTTGTGCTTCCTCTCACTTGCCTTACTCGGAAAGGCATTTGTTTTATTTGGTCCGATGAGTGTGAAGCTTCCTTTCAGACATTGAAGGAACTTCTCACTAATGCTCCTATTCTTGTGGTTCTCGAGGGGAATCATGATCTTGTTGTCCACACCGATGCTTGTGGTAGTGGTCTCGGTGCTGTTCTTATGCAGAAGGATCGGGTAGTTGCTTATGCTTCTAGGCAACTGCGTCCGAATGAAGTTCGCTATGCCACTCATGATCTTGAGTTGGCCGCCGTTGTCTTTGCTTTGAAGATTTGGCGACACTATTTGTTAGGCGAGCGCTTCATTCTCTATACCGATCATAAATCCTTGAAGTATTTGTTCACTCAGAAGGAACTCAATATGAGACAACAACGTTGGCTCGAGTTTCTTGCCTCCTATGACTTTGATATCCAGTATAGCCCTGGTAAGGGTAATCGTGTTGCAGATGCGCTTAGTCGCAAACATTCGGCTGTTATTTCTATGATGTTTACCGAATGGGATGTTTTTGAGACTCTATCTTTTTGTGAAATTCAGGATCGAGGTTCATCTTCCGATTCTCCTATTCTATTATTTAGTTTGGGAGATCGACCTATTTTATTGGATCGTATTGCCGATGCCCAACGGCGTGATCCTGATTTGTTGCATCTAATTCAGCTTTGTGAGTCTGGATCCTGTGATGAGGCGTTGCGGGATTTCAGCATTGATTCTCATGGGTGTCTTCGTAAGAAGAACCGTCTTTTTGTGCCTTCTGATTTTGCTCTAAGGCATAACATTCTGGATGACTGTCACCGTTCTAAGTATACCATTCATCCTGGTAGTAGTAAGATGTATGCCGATATGCATCATCTTTATTATTGGGAAGGCATGAAACGTGATGTGGCGAATTATGTGAGTAATTGCATAACTTGTCAGCGTTTTAAGGCTGAGCATCAGCATCCTTCGGGTCTTCTTCAGCCTCTAGAGATTCCATTGTGGAAATGGGATCAGATTTCTATGGATTTTATTGACGGCCTACCTCGTTCGAGATCAGGCCATTCTAGTATTTGGGTTATTGTTGATCGCCTCACTAAGTCTGCTCATTTTGTCCCTATTAAGTCTAATAGGACTGCTTCGCATTTGGCTAAGTTGTATGTCAAGGAAATCGTGAGACTTCACGGTGTTCCTAGTTCTATTGTGAGTGATCGTGATCCTTTATTCACGAGTCATTTTTGGAAGAGTCTTCAGCAAGCTTTGGGAACAAAGCTTAATTTTTCTACAGCTTATCATCCGCAGTCTGACGGGCAGACTGAACGGGTGAATCGTATCTTGGAAGATCTCCTCCGTATTTGTATTTTTGATTTTGGTGGAAGTTGGGAGGATCACCTACCTCTTGTAGAGTTCTCCTACAATAATAGTTTTCAATCTAGTATCGGTATGGCTCCTTTCGATGCCTTATATGGAAGGCCATGTCGATCTCCTTCAAGTTGGTTGGAATCTGGAGAGAAGCTTATTCTTGGCCCAGATTTTGTTCGTGATACTTCCGAGAAGATTGATCTTATCCGGTTGAGAATGAAAGAGGCACAAAGTCGCCAGAAATCCTACGTGGATAGCCGTAGAACGCCTCTCGAGTTCTCGATTGGTGATCTTGTTTTTATTCGTGTTTCTCCTTTGAAAGGGGTTATGCGTTTCAGTACGACTGGGAAATTGGCTCCTCACTTTATAGGACCATTTTCTATTACTGAACGTATTGGCCCTGTGGCTTATAGAGTTTCACTTCCAGCTCATCTATCTGGTATTCATGACGTGTTTCACGTCTCGCAACTTCGAAAGTGTCTTCGGGAGTCGGATTCTGTTATTACTTCTCCTGATTTGTTAGAGCTTGAGGTCTCACCGGACTTATCTATTGTACAACAACCTATTCGCGTACTTGACACGGAGTAGCGACACCTTCGGAACAAAGACGTGCCGCTCGTTAAAGTTCAATGGTCCGCTAATCCCAATGACTGTACTTGGGAAACCAGAGAGTTTATTGAGCGATCTTATCCGGGTTTTCTATCTTAGCTTGTGAACGGTGAGTATGTCTTTTCATCTCAAGCTTATTTCCTTTTTCTTTTGAATGTTGTATGTATGTAGTTGTTACAAATATCGTCTCTAGGAATTGCGAGGACGCAATTTTGTAAGGAGGGGAGATCTGTAACAACCCGCATATTTAACAATTTTATATTTAAATGTTTTATTTAAATATAGCGTCGTTAGTCGGATTTAGGTCCGAAATGTTACTTTCTGCAAACGGCCGAATTGGAGCACGAAACTACCTCCATTAGTTCCAAAATGGCGTTTGCGATCTTTTTGAGTACAATCTTTGATATGTTTGGAGTTTGTGCAATTTTGACCCTTTTTCTATTGGGTTTTGGGTTTGGGTTCAGCCCACTAGCTTAACTAATACTCTAACTCAACTTCTTCTCTTCATTCATCTTCATTTCATTTTCATTTCTTAAGCTAAAACTGAAAATGGTGGAAGGAAAGAGAAATTTAAATTGCAAGCCCTAATTCCGTTTGCAAACTCCAAATTCTTGCTCCAAAATCAAAGAGAAGCCATTGGTAAGCTCTTCTTCATCTTCTCCAACTCTTCTCCTCTTCAATTTCAGAAAATTTCCTAAACCTAAATTGGGAAATATGTTATTTATTCTTAGATTGAAGCTTGTTGAGTTGAAGTAGTGTTTGGTTGGTCTTCTCCTTGTTATTGAGCTCTTTCTTCTTTGTTTTGGGTAAAAGGTGAGTTTTGAACTCACATCTACTTCTCTTGATTTCATTGATGTTGGGTATGAATTCCTAACACATTGTTCATATGCACTTGTTTTTGGTTTGGATTGAATTGGAGAATATCCAAATTTTTAGTGTTTGGGTTCAATTCCTTAAAGATCCTAACTTTAATGTTTGAAGATGTTTTTTTGGTTGCGAATCGGAGAGCTAATGGAGCTGGGGTATCTATTGGCTAAAGCTCCTTAGGTCCATTGCTCGAACGGTCGCGGTTTGGAAGAATTTGCATTTCATTGAAATAGGGCAGGAAGTGCAAAATCATCTGCACTACGCCATAGATGGCCTTCTGCAACATTTTTGCAAGGTGTTGCCAGGTAAAATGTTGCGATAGCTATACAATTTTGGTCCTACTGCAACGTTGAATTTTTGGTGTTGCCTTAGCCATAAAAATGTGTTGCCCTAGCTAAACAAGTGTAATTATGCAACATTTTTTTATAGTGTTGCTTTAGCAGACCTTTGCATATCTTTCGCACCGAACCACGCCAATCTACCAAGGCAAATCCTACGTTGGAGAACGTGACACCTCATCAATCCGAACACCACTCCTTGATCTTTTAGAGCCGCGAAGAAAAAAGTCCCTGCAAATAACTTTTATTTTCATTCTTCTCTGTATTCTTACCAAGGTTCAAGCGAACATTCTTAATTTGGGGTTCATTGATTTCGGTTCGATTAGGGCTTCGATTTGGGGGTTCAAACTTTGTTTAGCGATTTCGCTTCGATTTGGGGGTTCAAGCATTGTTCACATCACTTTAGGGCTTCAATTTCGATTTTGAGGTATAACCCTCTCTCCCATCACTTTAGGGTTTCGATTTAAACTACTTATAAATAACCCTAACCGTAAAATGGAGCAGCAAAGAGTACATCGTTAGGGTTTGCGGCGACGACACAATCACTGAGATGAAGCGCCGCATTTGCGAGGTCACCAATGTGCTCCCAAAAAGACAAAAGCTTCTTTACCCCAAAATGGCATCTAAGCTTGGCGACGATTCTGTGTTACTGTCTCAGCTTAACATTAAGCCTACTGTCAAGACGACTATGATTGGGTTTGTTATTGTATTTTTTTTCCTCTCAGGTTACATTTACTTTTGGGGCTATTCATGATGGTTGATTGATTTTTAGGACGGTTGAAGACGAGATATTTGTGGATCAAGTGGATGCGCCGGAGGTTGTGGATGATTTTGAGATTGGACAGGACGAGATAGTGGATATTAAAGACAAGGATTCCAATAAGCAGAAGTTGAACAGAAGAATTAATCAGTATAAGGTACATTTCTTAACTCAGTGCACCACACATTGTGATTCTCTGTTAGCGCTGGCATAGTTGTTTCCTTGCAAGTTATTATGGCACTTAGGAGCTTGATGCTTAAAGCGTTGAAATGAAATTCTATTATGTTACTTTGGTTTTGGAACTAACACACATTATGCATCTGTAGGTAATGTATCAATGAGAAGACGTCAATGTGAATACTAATCAATAATTAGATGAATAGTAATTGTGTGAATGAATTAAATGCTTAACATCTCCTTCGACTCAAATCCAAAAGCTCAAATTAGGCATCCAGTTGAAGTCCATAATGACTTCGGAGACATGTTAAATAAATCTGTGGCTGATAATTCTATATCATATGAAAGAAAATTTGTTAACTAAGCAATTCAAATTGACATAAGGTTTAATTTGTTTTTTCATTTTCTAACTTAGCCTATATGATTTAGGATCACGGTCCATTTTGAATCAATGCAAATATGATTTGAACTGTCATATGTCCTAGGCATTATTGATTACTCATGTGTGTTATTGACAATTGTGTATTTTCACTTAAAGCACCATGCCTACCTATCAGTTCACCAAGATATTGTGCTATTACCTATCGGTTTACCAAGATAATGTGTTAGAAAACGGTCTTCCATTCATACGTAGATGTATACATATTGTTCATTGGTCATAGTAGGTGATTATGCTATACCCTTAATTATTAATTGTATTAATTTTACTGTTATACCTGTGTTGTCAACATTTTCTTGTTTGATTTATCTTTTTGTTCTGTGAGCTTTGCAATGAGCTAATGTATTTGCTTGCTGATGCTCAATTGCTTAGTTGAAACTACGGAATCCTTGTCGTGACGAAAAAAAGCTGCTTGTCTTGGAAATTGATTACACTCTGTTCGATCACAGATCTGCAGCTGACAATCCACTTGAGTTAATGCGTCCATGCAAGTAGATAAATATCGATACTTGATATTGATATTGCCTTATTATTATTCTAACTGCACTGACATTATAGTTTCTTAACAGATCTTCATGAATTCGTAACTGCTGCATATTCCGAGTATGATATCATGATATGGTCTGCGACCGGGTATATTGTTTGTTTTTGTTATATTAACCCTTTTTGGTCAGACATTACTCATTACTCATAATGTTAGCATATGCTTAGATGTCACTCATTTTGCAGAATGAAATGGGTAGATCTAAAGATGAACCAACTTGGAGTTTTAAATAATCCAAACTACAAAATTACTGCTCTTCTTGATCACATGGCCATGATCGCGGTACAGTCTGATCACCATGGAACCTTTGACTACAAGCCACTTGGTCTTATTTGGGCTCAATTCCTAGAGGTTAACTCTGATATAATAAACATAAACCGTTGCCTTCCTCCTTTAACATATAGCCACTGACATACTTTTCAATTATTATTTCTATCAGTTTTACATTTCAAAAAATACTATAATGTTTGATGAACTTAAAAGGAATTTTGTGATGAATCCACAAAATGGTCTTACAATTAGGCCATTTCAGAAAGCACATTTGAACATCAATGTAGAGGATCTAACTTCCACAATCATGTCCAGTGAGACTGATAATCTGACGGGAGGCACCAGCTCTTAAGTCTCATTTATGAATTGTTATGTGTACCGGATATTTTGGGGTAGCTTTGTAGTATTTTGGGGTAACATGATATTTTGGGGTAACCGACATTAATTGTGATATGTACAGCTGTATGAATTGTTATCTGTACTGTGTATTATGCTGTGTATTATGCAAGTGTTTTATGTGATATTGTACTGTGTATTATGCAAGTGTTCTATGTGTTATTGTACTGTTCTATGTGCTCTTAGTGTCTCTTCAGTATAGTGTTGCAGTAGCTTCAGTATAGTGTTGCAGTAGCTTCAGAATGGTGTTGTAGTAGCTTCAGAATAGTGTTGCGGTAGCTTCATAATAGTGTTGCCACCGGGTTATAAATGTTGCTTAAAATAATGTTGCTATAGTCATTCAAGGTGTTGCCATAGGGATGGACCCAATTGGGTCGTGGGCCCCACATTGTGGGCCCCACAAGATGTGGGTCCCACAACTTCAGAAAGTTAATATCTATAGCAACATTTTTGGAATGTTGCTACAGATACCATGGGTGTTGCCATAGACCCAAATAGGGTTCTATTGCAACAATATTACTTATGTTGCCTTAGATAGTCAAAATGTTGCCTTTGAGGTCTAAGGCAACGGCAAAAATTGCATCACCCTAAAAGTGTTGCCATAGACCTATGGCAACATTTTTCGGGCCTGAGCCAACTTTTTTTTGTGTTGCAGAAGGCCATTTATGGCGTAGTGCAGGTTCGGCCGACCGAGCCCTGTAGCCGGTCGACCGACCTGCTACCCCGAGCCATATTTTATTTCCTGCATCTTGCCAGCCGACCGAGCCCTGCTACCGGTCGACCGACCTGCTCCTACTTTGCTGTTTTGCCTGTTTTTGCATATTTTGATTTGTTTTCCAAATTTTAACGATTCGAGTTGCTTTTTAGTGGTTGTCATTGCATCTTTGGCTTTGATAACTTACTTTTGACTTCATTCACGGGTTTTCATGAATAATCCCTCTAAATCGCATTAAAAGCTCGTTTTCTCCGATTTATAAATTCTATTTAAAACGCACACACAATTTCGCACTTCGAGCGGAGTGGAAGGGAGATTAAATGGTTAGGTAAAACACGGACCATGAATCTGTGCGTTTATCTTCCCGATTAGTCTCCGACCTATTCGATTGATCGTCTTAACCTTCGGGTTTGGTTTATCGATGACATGAGGTAAACTTTGTATTGCTTTGAGTGTGAAAGTGACTAACGGATAGTAAATCGTTTAGTGCGAACGAGTGGTTATGGGACATACGTTAACACTTTTCGGATTCTTTTTCGAGAGTTGTGACACATTCCGCCAGTTAGTGGTGTCCAGTACTGGGCCTCTGGACCTTCACCACTACGGTTTGTTGCCTTCGGGTATGTGCCTTCGGGTATGTGCCTTCGGGTTTGTTGCCCTATAGTATCGCTTCCGATGTTGGTCGTTATGAGCCGCATGGGTGATATTGGGTTGCCCTTCAGTATCGCTTCCGATGTTGGTCGTTATGAGCCGCATGGGTGATATTGGGTTTGGAGTCTTCGGGCTCATGGATCCTTGTTTATACAGTACTGAGCTCGAGCAATTTTCTGATGTTTCATTCATATGTATATTCCCTAGGCATCGCCCTTCGATGTTGGTCATTATGAGCCGCATGATGCGTAGCGTTTACCTTGCGGAACTTGTATACATTATTGGTATTTGTTATTTGCCTTTTTGGCTTGCTTTAGGATATTTGTATCCTTTGTTTCTATATGTTGCCAATGATATGAGGCTTGTTATCATATGATTCATCTTTTGTTAGATGATTGTGTTATCTCCTTTAGAGATATCTATTATGCTTTGTAACCTTGCAGGTTTATTGTTGTTCAGTTTATCGAACTGATTTATTTAGCTTGACTGACCCGTGTATTTTATACTTGGGTCAGACCGAGATGTTTCAGGTTAGGTGCTTTTGGACTTAGCCTATTTTTCTTCCACATGGACTATTCAGCTTATTCCTTTTTGTTAAAGCTTTTTGTGTAGTCCTTTTATTTGTAACTCTGATATATGTATTCTTTTGACTCGTCTGTATATTGTGGTTTGCTATACCACTTGACATGTATTATTTTGTAAACTCTGTTATGTATCTGTATATGTGCATATGATGATTTACTGTTCTGTGATGTATATAACATTTGAGTTGTTATATTCTGTTCTGATAGATCCTTCAACCACCTATGGTTTTGTTTTAAGTATTCATTGGGTATGTCGACCTGCTTGGTATGTTTATTGTCGATGTATTCAATAGATAGTTAGAGCAAGGCTATAGATGGTTGCTCCCAACCAGCCTTATTCTCCGTTTTAGTTGACGGCATTACCTTGTAGTGTCCTTGGCTAGCTTGGGTATAGAGGTGGGGCGTCACATATAGAGTTTGACACCCATAGAAGAAAACACATAGCCTTATACAAATAAACAATTAAGTGATCGAGGTCTGGATGTTTTAGTTACTGTACAAATTAGCTCTTACATGGGTCTTGAAGTGAAAACAAGCTAAGAAATTTAAAGGCAAGCATATTTTATATTCCTTTTATAAATTTTTAAGTTGGTTCATTTGTGTATCTTAACTGAATAGCACTTTATCAGTTTTATTAGTTGCATTAATTTATCAACGTAGAATTTTTAACTATGCATAACAGATGTTCCTATAGCATTAGAAAGATTAGTTGTTACCATTTCATTTTTCTAATAAGGCTAACATTAGATTTTTATGTTTCTAAGAAAAATATAGAAATCTCTCGATTTCTCTAGTAGGTATTAGGACTAGCTTGTCTTAGGTTTTTAACATTAAGCAATATCAAAAAATCATAGACCTATAAGTGATAGATAGCGCTTTATCGATTGTATCAAATACAACTATGAACCCATAGTTTTTGTCCTAATCTCATTTATACTTTGAGGAATATTAACAAATCGAAGTAAATTATTCGCTTGTACCTACCATTTTGCGACAGCCTAAGTATAATGCATATAATTTGGCAGTATCAACAAATACGTTAATGTATCTATAACAACCCGATTTTTAAATAATAACTAATTTAACTTAGAAATAATAATTAAATTAAATGAAGTGGAATTTGTAGATTTATTTAAAATGGATTTTGAAATTATTTAATAAAAGACTTAAATTGTGGAAATATCTATACTATTATATTATTGCTGAGTTGCATTTCAAGAATACACAAGCCTCCTTGATTTTTGTTGACTAAACAGTCCCCTTTTTTTTCCTTCTCCTAACATCTCTCGCTCTCCGCTTCATCCTTTTTTCCCATAAGCTACAAATAAAAAGAGTATTTTAATTCCTTCGCAGTCCTTTTTACCTAACTCTAATTTGAATTAAACCTTGTACCAGAAAAAATGTACCATTGATCGATCGTTGCAAGTGGGTATCTTTAAAGGCTTCTCTTCGCTGCAAGCTAAACATTTCCATGTATTTCTCCACTGCTCTTTTTCGATGTCTTTCCTAGACTTAGTCAGCCCGATTCAGTTAGATTTCAGTCAATTGCTTCTTTATGTATCTAGGCGTATGTCTTTCAAAATCAAACTTTGGGTAAATATAAGGATTATTCAAGATAGACAGAGGCGGTTTTCTTGGCTGATACAAGAGTAGTTATGCTACCAAGTCGTGTTTTGGCCAAATGTTCCTTGATCCCATTGTGTTGATGATACATAGTATGGTAGAAAAGGGTAATGGTTTTGATAGCAACAAACAATTGGCTAAGACTGTTATGGTTGAAGATAGTCATAGAGTTGTTAAGAAGCATGTAGCAAAGAGAGCTAGAAGTTCAAATAGTGTTCTTGCTTTATCAAATAGGTTTGATGCTTTAACTACTGCCTCGGAGGACAGTTTAGAAAATAACAGTTTGATGTCCAATGGCAGTTTGGATGATAGTAGTACCGATTCAGTCACATCATATTCTTTTAATGTTGCTGTGGAAAATTCTATGCCACTACAGTGTAAAAGTAACGTTGAAATGATGCAAGTATCTCTTGATTGTGTTAATAATTCTGTGGTTATCAATTTGGTCTTGGAAGTAGTTCGTAGTGATGATGTCAGACTTTGTGTTGAACGCGGAGATCATGTGCACGGTGATAATGTGCATGTATATTCTGAATTAATGCAACTAGCTATTGATTGTATAGTTTTAGTGGATACTAATCGAGTTTCAAAGTATATTGATGAGTTCAGTGTTGGAGATAATGGTTATATATACATAGTGTTAATGTGCACGTATAGCCGAGTTTTTATAGTAAAAATTCAAGAATTTTATTGATGGACTTATTTATTAATGAATTGGCTGTAGATTTTATTTCTGATAGTAGAGTTGATTCAGTTTTAATGCAGAATGTTTTTGTTAAAGTGGAGGATAAGTTTTATAGGAGACGCATGTGATATTTGGTCAGGTGGTTGAAGTGTTGCATACAACAATTGATTTTAGGTTTAAGTTGTTTGATGTGTGCAATCAGGGAAAGGTCCCTTTATTTCTTTTTTAGATTTTAAACTCAACCGTCGCGTTTCTAATTTTCTATCTTACTGTTGCTACTCTCTCACGCTTTTAACCAAAACAATAAAGTCACTTTCGTTTGTGTTATTTTCGCTCTGTCGCGTCGTCCACCCCTTCTACCCTTGCTCTGTCGCAACCATCCTCACGTATATAACCCCTTCCTCTCTTCTCATCCTAACTGTAAATATTCTTTTCCCCTAATTTGAGCTCACTGAATCTTGTAGCCTCAATGGCTGGATAAAGCAACGGTCGAAGTTGACCGTTCCTCTCCAAATCTGAAATTTCGACTTCATCGACCCATAATTTCAAATTAGGAGAAGTTGATATTAGAGACCTCGGATTTGAAGATAGGAAAATTTTGATTGGGAGGTTAGTTATAATTACTGATTATGATAATGAAAAGTTCTTACTCAAGCTCCATAATCGAATGGAATGATAATAATCAATTATTTTCTGAAATTTTTTATGATAATCTATCTACTTTATAAGCTCAATATAACTGATTCGTCTATATGACGTGTATGTAGTGTTGGGATTGACAATCCAACAATTGAAGTTTGATTTGAGAATTTGAATATTGGTGCAGAGGCTTGTGTTGGTAATAGACGAATTCCAACTTTCCTTAACTTCTTTATTACCAAATTCACTATAGGACATATAATTTTTGGGTTATTTGTTTCATTATAAAATGTTGGTGTAAATAATTTAAATATGATCATAGGGGATTTTGACTGCACTTCACATACTTCGAATCAGGAAGAGGCCACTTTCCATACTACATGATATAATTTTAATTATCAAGCCTTGCGGGTACAGAAACATTTACAAGTTTAAAAAAGAAATTCATTATACCGTAAGTCCTTGAAATTTTAATGACTTCTTTCTATGTATTGTTGTAGAATGACTTTGCTGTTAGGGCCTCCTGGTTCTAGAAAGACAACATTGCTACGAGTCAACTTTGCTACGAGTTTTAGCAGGAAACCTAGGCTCGATACTAAAAGTGTAGTAAAGGGTCATAAAATGGACATGGGAGTGGATGAATTTGTAGCACAAAGAACTCCTGCTTATATTGGCCACTATGATTTGCATATGGGAGAAAAGACACTTAGAGAAACTTTGGCTTTTTTCTGCTAGATGCCAAGGAGTAGGCACAAGTATGGTATGATTTTATATGCTTTGACATAATATCGTTCCATAAGTTTCGATTGTTTTTGTGTGGTTGTGAATTTTTTGAAATTAAACTATGTACATTTCTTGTATTTTTGTAGATACGTTGACTGAACTTTCAAGAAGGAAAAACAAGGGAAATAAAGCTGATCCAGATATTGATTTGTATATGAAGGTAACAATGTTGATTATGCCAAATTCATTAAAATATCCTGATACTTACATTTGAAGTTACTGAATTAAATTACAGTGACAAAGACTGCTTTTCTTTTATTTACACACTTTATAATTAATGATTATAGCAATGTCTTGACAGTCTATTGAATAATCTAGTGTTAGGTTTTGTTTAAAACATCAATAATTCTCCAGATTATCTTAGAACATCACTTTATATCAATGGACTTTATAAAACCCCATATTAGGCAAATGTTGTTAAGACCTGTTACGATTGTCCAATAAATTTAGGGGGTTCGTCTCTGCCTATCAGTAACATAGGTCCAAATATCCCCATAATAGGCACAACTTATGTAGATAATATTTATAATATATGAGAACTTAAATCATAATTAAAATGCATAACTCTGCCTTTACTTGGCATTGGTTGCTCATTAAGATATCGATTATCAATCATGTATACACAGTGTACCCATGTTGCCATTTCATAAGCTGGATTTCTTCTACTCAATAAATTATTCTATGCAAGATATTGTGATCCGAATTAGGACATAATGCTAAAATAGAAATGTGTATTGTTTATTGATGTATTTTAACAAATAACAGTACCCATCGAAGACTTTACATGATAGGCTATTATGACATAAGTAATAATTCATATAAACCAAAATCTTCCATGAATCTTACCCTTTATTAATTCATAGGCTATATTTATCAAGGTTCGAGATTTCATTTCGATTTCGGTTTTGTTCATTTGGAGTTTTCTTATTTTTGGATGATTGTGGAAACATTGGAAGTTTTGATTTCGGTTTCGGTTTTAAATGGTTTGTTAATGAAAATTTAATAATGGTCGATGTAAATAATAACATAAGATACCCTAACCCAATAAAATTACGCTAGATTAAACAAATTTAAATTAGAACTAGAATTTCACTAATACTCTAAACTAAATTAAATGGATAAAATAGCCCAGCCCAACTTATCTAGTTACATTCAGCCCTAATTAAATAAAATTAACTCATTTCAAAGTGCAAATCCACCCTCTATTTCAATCAGTCCACCTTTTCTTCAACCCCCATTTACAAAACTGCGTCGACATAGAAACAAACAAAAAAAGAAAAAAGGGCGAACAACAAAGAATGAAAGGTGGAAAGCAAAAGTAATTAAAAAAAATTCAAAATTCACCTGCAATTGAAAATTTATACTCGATTTTCTTCCTGTAATGTCAAAGTAACTCCGCGACCTTGAAATTTGCTCAATTTTGGGCGAACGGCAAAGGTTTGTTTTTTTTCGACTATTGATTCAACTGTGAATTTTTGCTTTTTGATTGCCGCTCTCCTTTTTTTCTTATGGTTTAACAATTCCACTTCAGTCAATGGTTTTTATGCATGTCCCTACCTTTTTGACAAGACTTCCATTTCAATCAATGGTTTTTATACAAGTCTCTACTTTTTGACGATATAGTCATTGTCTTACTATGTTGCGACATAAAGGAAAATATAAGTATTTAAATTTTAACTTGAATTTATTCTCCAACTGGGTTGATGATTTACCTTGGGTTTAAGTTTTGTTTCCACATCCTTTGCTTTAAAATAAATTTGTACGCACTCATGCATTTCACAAGTATATCATTCAATGGTGATTATTATGTATTGTAGTTTTCTGCATACAATATGCCATAAAAGGAATCAATATGTGCATATTGACCCTAATGTGTTCCACTAATAACATATTTGTAGCTCATATATGAAGAAATAATTTCTACGTGTAGGAGCACATTAAAGTTTTCAGCTCAAAATATAAAAAGTTATATGGTAGTAAAATAAATTAAAATAAGTGGATATCAATCGCTTTTCAAAAGTTGGTTGTATTGCATTATACAGTGTATAAAATATCGGCATGCAGTGTTAGTATATTAAGCTATGGCTTTTGATGTTTATATGCATACCATATAAATATATAATTGTGCATTACAGAATTGATCCCCGTCAATATTTGGTTATTACTTATACATATGATCAACTCTTCTAATGTAGACATCAGTTAAGTTTTCAACATAATAATATAATATACTTCCAATTTATTCAGTTGTTCAATTTAAACTAATGCTAACAATGATTGAGAGTGTGTGAGCAACTCTTTTTGGTTCCATAAGTACTTATTTTATTAGGTAACTTTCTTTATATGAATAAAAGTGTGCATGGCCAGTGATTGGTCTAAAGATTTTAATATTTAAGATATTCATGTTGGATCATCAAAGCTTTCTATGTGTATTTGTAGTTTTTATAGCATCAATTCTTTCAATTATGATTTAAGATAAGTAATGAATGAGTCATTTTACTATGATGTTTTAGAAAATTGGACTCATAACAATATAGTTCCCTCGGAAATATGATGATTTTTTTTCGAAAATCAGTTAATCTCTTTTTTTTCTTCAGATCTATATGGATAATAATTGTAATATGTTCAATTCTTGAGTCGAGCAACAATGGTTTATGTCACCTTATTACCCAAACAGTGGTAATATAACATAGATTCCAAATACATGAACATTTTTTCACAATTGATAGGAACAGCCAACAGTTGCTGACCTTGGGTTGATATTTTTTTACGTTTTGCACTAAACAACACTGCAAGATTTTATCGTAATTACCTATGCTTTCAAGATCCTAGAAGAACTGTGAATTTACCTATCTATATGGGTTTGCTGCATTAAATAATTGTTCACCCTAACTTGATTTGTCATTATATTTTTCTCCACGTTGTTGACATTCATACATGCATGTAAATAAAGTGCAGCTCCCATTTTTGCAGGACCTACTCCGCTTACTTTTACAAATTATCTCATAGCCATAAAAAATCAACCAAGAAAACACCTTAATTGGATTATCTCTATATCAGGTATGGTTTTCTTCAACCATTTCTTTACACATTGCCATGCTTAATAAATACCTCTCGAATAACTTATTTGCTACCATCTTCTTATCTACCTCCAAGTATTCAGCAATGGATGTTGAACATGCACCGCTCAATTCACTTACCGTTGACACCGGGGGAGCATATGGGTGCGCGTAGGCTAGATGTGCGCCTCGACTTACTTCAGAAGCAATGTTGGTTTTGGGTTCGATTTGAAATTCTTGGATAGGAAGGTATGATTGTTCACTATGTACGATTTATTCTCTAACTAACATGGCATGTTTGGTATCTTTATTCGCATGTTTGGATTGCTGACGTTAGAATGTCTGTAACTTTCCACCTCCTGCTTTTAAGCTGTAACTAAGTAACAAAGAACTTTTGAATTTTTTTATTAATGTGATAACCCGGGTTTTGGACATCTGATAAATGGGTAATTAACTGTTTTAATCAACTGAACAGATAAAATTCTGATAATAAAATATATCTGGATGTGTAAATGAATTTGGAAATGTAATAAAAAATGAATTATAAATATTTGGTTAAGTATTTATTTGATAATCTCCTAATTTAATTAATTTTAAATTGGCAAAATTGTTATTTTAAACAAAAATAATAATGTGATGTTTATATATATATATATATATATATATAAGTAGATTTTAAATAGACTTATTATCTTCAAATTTAATAAGTGTTGTTTAAATGCATATGTATATATATGTATTTAAGTTGTTTTTAAATAGCATAATTATTTACAAATTTAATAAAGTGTTTATTTAATTATATATATATATATATATATATATATATATATTTGAGTTGATTTTTAAGTTGGATTTTGAATTAAATTTGAATTTGAATTTGGATTTAAATTTGAATTTAAAGGATATATATCTTAAAAATATTTTGGATACAAATATATGGATAAGATTTTTATTAGAATAAGATTTTTTTATAATATTTTCTTAAAAGAATTTATTTATATAAATTAAGAAAGTATTTATTAATAGAAAAATAAATATAAAAGCTTTATTAACATTTTAGAATAATTTAAAATTGCATAAGCACAAGTGGAAGGAGATTAGTGCATACAAAAACAAATGTAAGGTGATTAACTAATGTTAATGACAAGTGTTAGGTTTTTGTTACAAGTGTCACCAATTTATTTCATTTTTTCTTTTATATTTTTAAAAATCATAAGTAAATCTATATATGCAACTATTTCTTCTTTTCATTTCTTTTTTTTCTATTTTCTCACTTTCAAAACAAAGAAATCAAACCATAGTAGAAAATCAGATCTGAGGAAAGTTAAGACAAATATGTAATCAAACATTTCTCAAATCTGAGAAGATCAAAAGTAAGCCTATTAGCAGAAATTTCAAACAACAAACTCAAACCTGAATCAAAAAAAGAAATCAAGCAAATACAAACCAAACAAGAATTAGATCTGCTAGCAAAAATCTGCAAATCAACCTGAGGCAATACAATCAAGACTCAATAGTAGATCAAAATTCAAACTAGTTTCCAAGTTTTCTAAATCATCCTAGGTTTCTTTGATTCTTCTAGAACGGTGAGTAAACCTAGAAAAAAAATTAAGGTTAAAACACTTTTATTATCTTGTATATATAACCATGAATGGAAGTAATGACTCGAAGATATCTTGAATGAATGATTAAGTTGTGTTCTTTGATAAAAGAATGTGATGGCTGAACGTATTGATGCATGTCTGTATATATATAATTAAGTTCATGTTTTTGTTAACAGGTCCAAATAAAATCATGTTCCTCTGTTTTTTTATATATAAGTGAATAAACATCCCTTTTACAAGGTTTAACCTGTTTATTTCTAGTGCATGTGAGATTTCTTAGGGTAGTATTGTGAAAAATGTTTACCAATATGTAATCTGTTGTAGTATAGCTGAATCACTGTAAAGACATACATGTGCATGTCTGTAAATGGATTTAACTGGCCTCTGTTGACTTTAAATCAACTAAACCAAGTTCAAATATGCAATCTCCTTGTACAAGCAGTATTATGTTGTGATCTTTAATAAGGAATTGTTTATATTTACCAGATTCCACTTTTAAAAATATATATTAAGTTATAAATGGAAAATACTACTACAGGAAGAAGAAATATCAATGATTATCTAATATAAGTTTGAAATCAAACCTTTAAATTTCATGTGCTGATGTCATAACAAGATGCGTACTTAAGGAAAATGAATTTTGATAACAATTTCAAAAAATTTAGGCTTGTGAATATCGAGATACCTCATGATGAATGGAAATCTTGGTTCGTCGATTTCTGGTGATCTGTTGGATAATAGATTGTGGAGTTTGATCAGAGGGTAGCTACAGAGGTTGGTAGCTCGGGCAAAATTTCATTTGATTTTTCTATTGGTTGGATTTGCCAGTTGAGGTGAATCTAGGGTTTAAGGGTTGTTTGGGTAAAGCTTGTTTTCTGGGCAACTGCGAGGTGGAAGAGGAAAGGCAGGGGTGTGGTCCTAGGCGAGGAGAAGGATTGAACGATAGCGAGTGTATCAGAGAGGTTTGGGTGGAGATGGACCACGGTGGTGGTTCATCGAGGAGGTTGAAGCACGCTGTTGTTCACTGATGTCTTTCGAGGGGAAGTGAGTGTTCAATTTTTGAACGTGGTCTGAGTTTCGAGTTTCCATAGGGGAAGAGAATATGAGCGATTGTGTGCGTTGAAGGACATCGATAGTTGGCGAATTTCGATGGTCGGAGTTCGGTTTCAAGTGCACACTTTCGTGCACACTCGTGCACAGGCAATGAAGAAGAACTGGAAAAATAGTAAGAGGAAGAAAGAGCGGAATTCGGTCCGATGAATTTGGGTCTGCTACTCTTAATCAGTAGAAGGTGTAGGAATGTGTTGCATCTGTTTTTCGTAAGCTTGGGCGGCCGGAGGTTTTAATTGAATGGAACCAAGTTCTCTAGAAATGATTTTTATCTAGTTTTAAAAGCCAAAGAAAGTGAAAGTAAATAATTAACCAAGTTTTTAATACATTGGTTGGTAATACAATTATATAATAAGTTAATTACTTGATTTTATTTATATGAGATTTTAAAGAAAATTTTATAATGATTTGATTAAGTAGTTAATTAAGATTATGGGTTATCTCAAAATTATTTAAGGTCTTGATTTATTAATGGATAATAAATCAAAGCTATTAATTTGTATAATTAATTAAGGATAGTGAATTACTTAATTAAATAAAAAGTAATTACTTAAATGTGATTAATTATGGTATAATTAAATAATGAGCGTAAATAAAGGATAATTAATTGTAGTATAATTAATTAATGTAAAATTTAAGGCTGACTAGTAATTTCATTAATTAATTAAAATGTTTTGTTAATATGGGTAAGCTGGATTTTAAGGTAATTAATTTAATTTATTTGGAAATTAAATTGAATTAATTGGAAATTTGACAACCAATTAATCTTGCGTATGAATGATTAATTAATTGAATACCTTAAATTGGTTGATATTTCTGGTACAGAATGTTTTGTGGTATGGTATGTTTTGATTTTACAGTGATGATATGGTAATCTATCGATGACAAATTGCTGCGTCAAAGAGATATCCTGTATTTAAAGTTTGAATTGTATTAGGATGGCGTGGAACTCGAAGAGACCGGGGTCGGGTATCGGTAAATACCCGAAACCTCTTCGATTCTTTATAGATTTGGTTTGTGAAATCAATAGGCTGGAATGTGATAAATTTAAAATGACTGGACCTTTTAAACTAAGTAAAAATACTTAGGGATTGATTTGTGAATAAGGGTTGACAATAACAAGTTGTGCACTTGTAGTGAAGTACGAGTAACCCCGGGACTTAGATTGTTATATGCATTTGTATTTTCTTGTTGATGGGTTTACTCATGCTGGTTTTCAGCCTGACCTAGGTGTTACATTGATGTAATGCTCGGGTCAGACCAAGTATTACAGCTTTTCAGGTAAGGACGTTCTGGAGCTCAAGAGGCGAGCTGGATGGCAGGAACGTATGGAGTGTCTCCGTTCTGATATATTGTTGTATATCTTGGACATGGTTGTATCTGTCCAGTGTTTGTGTATTTGTGTAACTCTAATGTATTAAAGTGTAATCTGATAGGTACAGTTTTCTTTTGTATAACTGTTATTATTTATTATATTTTATCCGCTGCGAATGTGAGATGTTGGTGTTTTTGTTCTTCTTTTTGTTCTATCTCTTTCTTCTTTTCCCTAACTATCTGGAATTTTCGGGATTGAAAATTTTAGGTCGTTACAATTAAACTCATCCTTGAATTCCCATTACAAAACTCACACAGTGTCTAATAACCGTGGCAAATGCAATTCATGTGAATAGTAACCTATGCCGTAAGCCAATTAATTTTTTGGCGTATTGATATTTGTGTCGAACTAATATTAATGAAAACTTATTTACTTCATTTTAGATACAAATAAATGCAAGTCAACTTGTAGATTTTGTTTTATGAAATATTAGTGATTCGTTCAGATTATTCACATAAGACAAGGAACCAAAAAAGTTGGTTGTTGACATGAGGCTGCCACTTGGACTTGCAGTTTATTACAAGCTTCCTTGAAATGTAGTTGGCTACGAAATTTTGATATTTATTTCTTTGAGAATTTTGATACTTATTACTTTGGGTTGATGATTTGCGTTCGCTGCACTTTAATGCCTTCTACCGTTATTTTATTCACACATATTTCAAATATATCTGAAGAACTAATCCAACAGATATTCACTATAGGGGTAACTACTTGCTTCATCTCAATGATTGTTTAAATGTGAACTCGGTTTCATCAATTTTTTTCTTTTTTTACCTGTATATTGGAGAACACAAAAAACAGGACCCTTTTTTAATAACAGCTTAGATAGGTGCAATTCCTTCTTCACTTATTATGTATTTTCCTAGTTCGTTTATGTGTAAAATGATTTTGTCGTAACCTTATCCTCTGCACCCCATCTACACTACTTTGGTTTTTAAAAATTTGACCAACTAAATTTGTTGGTTATCTTTCTAAACATTTTCTTAGCAATAGCCGTACAGCTTATTGCTCAGGTGTAAACTGAACATATCTTCCTCTCATAGCAATCAACCTCTGACTGGAAATGTATTTTTCACCTAATAATCTCTTCTTTAATGCTCTTTCACATCCTTAGCTGAAAACTACTGTGCATGCTTTCTCCGTATAGCTTTTAAAACATTGCCAATATGAAATTGTGCTTTTAAATGCTCAGTTCATCTCCACAAAGTATTGCATGGATTCTTAACTAATTTATTGCATATGCAGATTGCAATCTATTTCCAAATTTTCCCAAACAATGAACAAGACTGACAAGTAAATGCAGTGCTGAAATGTCAATCTGAAGTTGATCGTATGACACATTGTTCTACTTATATGCTATGTTGTACTTTAGACATCACTGCTAATAGTTGGTTCAAAACATGCAATATTTCGTCTTACTGACAACTGGACTGCTGTGTAACTGCCAAGTATTGTGCTGAAAGTTTACCAATTTTCTACGAGCAACGTCCTATTAATATTACTAATGCATGCACAGCGCAACTAATGTCAACTGCAACATCTAACGTATTTTTTAATTCCAACTTGTAGTATTCATTTTACAACTATGTCTAACAAATAATTCATCTATTAATCAACTCCAGCTATAATTTTCCAATTAAAAAACACCAACTAATTTGCATCTGCATGTTGCTATTAGAGATGAAATGATATAGTTTTACGTTTCAAACATAAATAAAAAATTATTGTATGGTTAATTGATTGTTTGACAAAAATCCGTGTGCGAAGCACGGGTTCGCACTAGTAATATTTAGAAAGTTAAATAAGTAAAATGCGGAAATAATGCATTGCAAAGGTAATATAATTATTTCATAATGTTGCTTGGAAAGGAATTAATTTTGTAATAAGAATTTGTATTTACTCAAATTAAATAAAATTTTAGATTTTATATAATAGAAAATGAAATATTTATTTATATACCTATAGTTTAATTTGGCCCAAGCCTAAATATGTTTACCTATATTGTTTCTAGAGTCTGTTATTTCTATATTCCTCTTTGTTCATCATTTTATTTCCATCACTTAGCTAATCCACTCACCTAAGTTTCCAGTCCCAATTTATCTTCTTCCTGAAGCCATAAAAATTAATATTCATTGCTTCTAAAATTAAACAAAAATTACCTAAATTCATAAAATTTGAATAAGTGCATCTCCATATCTTTGTACATCTATAGCGTGAATCTGGTATGTTGCGGTACATCTTCATAAAATGCACCCAGTATTCATATAAAGTTTGTAAATATGAAAATACATATAAGGAAAAACTTATAAAATATATTACATAATCTATTCATTTGTGTTCCTATGTGTGTTGATGTGCATGTGTGATGGAGGAGTGAATGTCTGTGTGCCTACATATATTTGTGTGAGAATAGTTGAGGGTGTATATGAGAGACTGTGCATTTATACCTGATCATAATTCTATTCATTTTCAATTGAGTTGTTCTTTGCTTCGATGTTATTTCTATTTTGTCTTGACAATATATTTGCATAAGGGATAAAACAATTTATTCTGGTTATGCTAATGAATATCACAATTAAACCTGACTCTTAAGCATTCAGTATTGATTAAATATAAGCTCTAGTTACAGGGTTTGTTATATATAATACTAGTGCGAACCCGTGCTTCGCACATGGGCTGTAGTTATATGTATTGTATAATAAAATTTTATTAAAAAAGCTCACAAATGCAGTCATTTATTTGGAAAAAATTTCTATTTTGACAACTATCTGAGAATACATGAAAACTCTAAAGAAGATGTATCAGGCAGAAGGCTTCTCTTGAATCGGAAAATTGAATTAAAAAGCTGTGAAACAAGTGAAATTCCACACAGAAAGATATGCATGTTGCGGAATAAAATTGACCTAAAAGCATCATGCAGTCCTATAAGTATGTTGCTCATTATAAAAAAGATATCACAGTCTCGAAAATTGGTAAAAATTACATGACTGAGCAGTCAATATTTAACTCTAAAGAGACATGTACACCAGAATATATTATTATGTCAATTAGGTAGTTGTGTCTGAAATAAAAATCATGTGTGCATAGTAAAAAATGCTAAGGGTTTATTTTCGAAGCATGCATTTAAAAGCACTAATGTAACTAATTCTCCAACAGTAAGTATATTATTAAATTTGAAACCCAACAATAAAACAAAAGAGTTAAAGCAACATAATCCCAACTGTCAACGTAGCGTGTACGTGGACATATTGCAGCTGTCTTTGGCATGTTATTATTAGTAACTTCATATTTAACCTGGGTAATACAACATGAGTAAGTGTGCAGTAATGGAAGAAATACAATGAGTAGTTGCTAACTAATTATTGTTCAACTTTTGAAACAAACAGTAATTAAATGATCACGAACTAAACAATGCATTTACTGAATATTGCAGAAATCAGAACAACAAAATATTTTTAAACTAATCTGTGTTTGTCCCCGTGTGTGTAAATCATATGACATAAAAAAAAATTATGCGTTAAGAAGTAACAAAAGTATTGGAAATATGGTTCGCTGTTAAATATCTGACGAACTGTTGCTAATTTTATACCTTTATATATACCCAAATTATACATACATAAATGATTTACTAATGCCACAATGGTTACCGATGGTTCACTGTTATGTGTGTGCGTGCGCGCGCATGCTCTGTTAATTTTGTTACGAATAATAGTAAAGTAAACATAATTTGATAATTAATCATGATATTGAAACCGCATAGAAGAAGAATGTTATTCAAAAGATAGTAGGAAAATTGTTTTTAAAAGTCTTATATAGGACCATATAATTTAATAACTGCATCATTACCAATAAACTAAGCATAAAGTAAGCAATTTAGTTAATTATTTACAAAGCGTTGAGTGTATGTAGGTGATAAAAAAGGATATGTAGATACGGCCTACATCCGCAAAACAAATGTTAAACAAATCTTAGTTGTTTTTCAAAGTGCGAATAAAGTGAATAGATAATAGTTTGTTAAATTAGAGCAAGTATTAAGATCCGATTTGATAGCTTTGTCTCCTTAGACAGTAATTGCTTTTTTCTAAATGTGGAAATTCTGGCATTTCTTTAAGAACCACTGAAATGCGTTTTTAATGAACTAAAAAAAATAACAGTGAAACAAATGTCGGTGTCCCATGAAATTTCATAAACTTTTTGGTTATGTTATTATGTAAAAGATAATGTTGGCATAGTATTATATTGTCTGTTTTATCAAAAGGATACAATTTCCCACAAATTTTTGATTCAGGCTTTTTCTGAATGACCCGTAAATTGTAAACTACACAAAGTATATCGAAATGACACTTCTATACTTTACACATGTAATATTGGTTGTACAACAGAGAAGATCAAGTCATAAGCACATATTTAGCGAAAAGCAGATTTGTTTTCTTTTAGTCAACTGTTTATATGATTAACTTCCAAATCAAGTGAAAGAAAATGGCATGATGAAAATTTTCAATTCACATTTAATGAAAAAGGCTACTATACGAAAGGAAATATATATTCAAAGTGCTAACAGTACATTGTGTACCATTGTAGTGAAGTTGTGGTTGGTCAGTCACTTGTAGAAGCTTTTTAAATCCATAGTGATCAATGGTCCATTTGTATCAGAGTCGATTGTTACCTGTCGATGAAGCAAATTTATAGTTAGCATCATTATTTTCCCTTACTAAAATATAAAGCATAGTAGGAGGTGTAATTTGACATAATTAATCTAAGAAGTGCGTGCACAAAATGCCATTCAATGAAGATAAGTCATATATTTGTCTACCCCACATATAACCCTCTTACAAAACAGACATCAAGCTATGTACTATATTAAAAGAACTATTAATTGATTTAAGTAGAAAACGAATTCTTTCAAACTCATGCGCTACTTCACAAGATATTTAGTTGTGGAAATGTGTAAAGAATGAAAATTGATGTAGGCATTAGTTATGTTGAGATAGTTGAGCAGTTCTACTGTTTGAGGGAAAGAAATGTAAACATGACTTATGGCTCAGTCAACTAATAGATCAGAGGGATAAAATACATAGTACTTTAGTCGTAGACCAAAATGGTAAACCACCTAAAATCAGAACACTGCATTGACCACAAAAATTTAAGTACAGAAAAGTAGTTGTACAAAAGAGCAAGTCAAACTAAGTTTGACATGTAGGGGTCAGTTATAAAAAATTTCAATCATCTCCTATACATCCAAAATAGGTGTAACGTCCCGTCTTTTCGCACGCTTTAAATCGACACACGTGCCAATTCAAATCATACGGAAGGGTGGATTGTTATGGAGTAAATAAGAAAACGAGAAAGAATAAAACAAAACAGAATCTCACAGCGGAAGGATAACATATAATAATAAATATACAGTTCATAAACTGTTTACAAACGTTTGATTCTTCTTTATACAATAAATATCAGAGTTCATATACCAATAATATTAATGCAGCGGAATACAGTGTAGTGGAACCATATAATATATAATAATAATAGAAAAGAAATCTTCGTCTTCTTCCTCCAGAAAAATCTTTAAATCCTGAAACGCACGGACTGACCCGAGCGAATTGAAAAGACAAAACACTCGAGTCAGAACTAAAAGATCTTATGTAAGTTAAATTAACAGAAATGAATATGAGTACGGTAACTCAAGAGATGCTCGGGATTTACATCTCCTAAGGATCTGTTAAACTATTTACTATGTAGTATATTGCGCTATTATAATAGTGTCTAATTGTAAAATAAACTTACTTTTTAATAGCGTTAAGGGGTTACCCATATAGCCCTTAACACAAATAATGCCAATAGTCTATACAGTACCGTAATACCTCCTGATCGGGAAGCTACCAGAGGATACTCCATAGGTACGACACAAATAGAAACTCGTAGAAGGCGCGCTAGGGTAGGTGACACGACACAACTAGGCAATGCCAGGGTAGATATACCAATTACGCTTCTGAGCTGATGGAAACGCGCAGCGCGCAGCTGCCGCCCGCCTCGAACAACACCCCCAAAATCAAAAGTAAAGTGGCCACCGAATCAATCCAAAAGTAATAGTATAATATCGAAGGAGTGCGTTCGATCAGAGGAATGACCTCATTGGCCCGTCGATCGCTCCTGTTTTAGCCACCTTATGCCAACTCACGGGAGTCGGGTCCACGTATTTACCTTACAGGAAACGCCGCCACCAACCTACTTCATTCTGGAATCTCCACCGCGCACACGGTTGTTAAAGTGGTTTTCAGAGTTGGCAGAGAGTATGACAACTTCCGATCCCGGTCTCTTTAACAACCAACGTTATTATAACATCGCGGTCATTTAAAATAATTTAAACTTTAAAACCAGAATAAAATATCCATTTTAAACCCATATAAATACGATATCATTTATATTTTTAAAACCCCAAATCAATACGATATCATTTAGACCCAAAATCATATAATGTCATTTTTATTTTCCAATATATATTCTTTTCCAAAATCATAGGGTTTTCAAAGTAAAATATTTAGAAATCAAAACTCCTTAATATAATATTTTCAAATCATACTACCTTGAAAATCATAACTTCGAAACAAATTTCCATCTCTCAAATGGTTAAATATTAAATTACTTTATAAAACACAATAGTTTCTTTAGATTTCACAAATCAATTTTCGAATATCGATTTAAACTTGAAATAACATTTCAATTCTTATGTTTCAAAGCTTTAAATATTTCACCATTTCGAAACAAACTCATTTGACAATCCCATATATATTAAATTCAATTACTTATTATTTAGACTTGAAATATTTACTTAATGAATTCAATATAATTTAGGAAAAACCTTTAACTTCACATAACTGGAAAATCTTTCAATTTATTATATATTCATTTAAATCAACCCGATATTCAATTAGATCACTCTACACAAAAAATCAAGTTATAAAATCATATCCTTTAAAAATTCTAACTTTTTATTTAATTCCAATTTAACTTAATATTCATCTTCCAACCTTATTCTCATTAAGTCAATGAAACTCCAGAAATTAAATTTTAAATAAATGCTTAATCTTACTTGATCTTAAAATCAAAATTTATTTTAAACTTCAAATCAAATTTATACAAAGCTTAAAACCGGATATTACTATATATATAATAACCTTTATCAATAACCAAATCAATATCCCATAAACCATATATATATAACTTTACAAAAACCATAGAAAATCATTTCAATATATATATATATATATATATATATATATATATATACTGCGGTGGCTGTATAAAATTTTCTACCCTATGGTCAAGTGATACGGATGTTTATCATTTCAATCCGCAATTTAAAATAAAAATGCGGTTGTATATCATTTCAAACCGCAATCCCGAATGAAATGAACATGCATGATAACTTGCAGATTTTATAAGATAGTACACATCATCCATTCACCCAATATCAATCATCAACCAATTTAATTCAATCATCATCAATTTAAACAAACATCAAAATATATAGCATATAAATTATACAGGTAATAAATAACATGTATTAACTAACAGTTTATATTCAATAATAAATTTGACTACTGTTAACTAGCAGTTTATATGCCAAAATAAATGTAAATTTAACTGGCAGTTAATATGAAATAAAAATAAAAATAATCATGACAGGCAGTTAATATGCAAATAAATAAATTCTAACTGTCAAATTATACGCAATAAATAAAATTAATTAACAGTTAAATTAAATAAATGCGATTTAACTGGGATGACGAATAAGACATGCCAAACAGTCATAAACAAAATTCTACTCAAATCTTAAATCAATTTAACAAACATAAGAAATTTTAGAAGTTGTGAGTGGGTTAAAACACTCACCTTTTGATTTAAACCCAAAAATTTGACGGTCTCAGATCCATGGTCGTCGTTGTACTCAGCATGCCGAGCCGCCCCTAGCCCCCATGCGCAGCCACCTCCGGCACCCTATGCGCCGATCGCCGCCGCGAGTTATTCGGCCAAATCTGGGCGATTTCGATGCCCATCTCGACGAACTAACCGTACCGATGCGCTCTACTCCTTGACCCCTACGCCACTGCACTTCCCGATCGAACTCTAGTTGAAGATCCGCCGTTAAAACCCACAGCCATACATGAACGGCCGGAACTGTTTCAAATTTCTCTGAGCAAACGGTGCAACGAATGGAAAAACGAACAGCACCAGAAGATTTTGTTCATTGAGGGCTTCAACATAAAAAATTTCGGAATTTTTCTGAGATGTTTGAATTTTCATTTGAATTTTGAATAGAATTGGATCTGAAATTTGCATCCATTGAAGAAGTGAAAGAGTTGAAGAAAATGAACGTACAGCAAATGAGGATAGAATGGAAGCTAGGGTTTATAACAGCCTATTTATAGATAAACTGCAATAGAATAGGTGGGCACGAATTATAAACGTGCTGAACGGTAGTTGGCCCAAAAAGCCCGTTCTGACCCCGGAACGAAATTGGGTAAACCCATATATCGAAATACATAATTTAAAATATTCTGAACGCGATGGAAAAAATTTCACGTCCAAATTCGATCGTATGAAGAAGTTATGCTGAAATCAATATTTTCAAATTTATTTCAAATTGATTTCAATTAAATCGATTTCAAGGTGTTTCGCATTTGTACGATCAAATGACAAGTCAGATCGTTACGAAACTTGAAACCCTACAATAATTCACCGTTACGGATCCGATGAAACTAGTTTCATCGAAATCCGAGTCCGTGACCAAAATGGCTATTTTTTATATTAATTAAATAAATTTAAAAATAAATCGATTAAATCGAATTTTATATTTCAATTGTAGAATTGACAATTTATCCCCTTTATACTTCTCAATCATTTGCAATTATTTAAACAAAATTTAAATGTCAATTTTAGAAGATAAATTTATCAATTGCAGTGTCCCATCTTCAATTTCATTATATTCAAAATTTATAAATTAAGTTCCCAAAATTTCTATTAAATTAAATCATCAATGTTTATTTCGTCTATAAATTTTAAGTGGATGGATTCCATGTTGGGTTCAAAATCTATTATTTTAATATCCTTGAATTTTAGTTTAATCTCTATAAACGTAATATTTAACGTTAATTTCACTTATTTTGCAATACTTTAATTAAACTAAAATATCGCTTCCTATACTTAAATCTATACTCCCATATTAATTAAGGTTTTAAAAAAATCATAACATTTCCTTAGTTCAAACCCCTTTTTCCAATTATTTTCCTTCAAAAACTCATGCCTTTATCAATGCTTACATTTACGCTTTATAATTATTTTAATATACCCATTCCAACAACTCTTAACCCTTATCTTTACGTTTCAAACTCTTGTAATAATGTCAGCCAATTGCTACTTATTATTATAACTTTACAATCTATACATAAATATTTAATTACATTTATAACAATTCAATGTTGGCATTTATTCCTATTAATTTATTCAATGTTTACTGCCCCTTATTTCAATTTCTTCTATTTACAGTGCGACTTCACTATTCACAGTTACTTTTGTATACTCCTTTCCTATTTAAACCAAATATAACAAATTCCAATTAAATCCAATTTTTACCTTTAAAATAAGTCATAACATTCGAATAACTCTATTAAATTGGAATGTTTCATTTAAGTTTATAAATGATCCACTTGCATTAACATAATTCTTTAAATTTATTCCCATTTACGGTTAATCAATGTTATATTACATTAATAAATTTAATATCTTCCTTTATTTGATAAATAACCTAGAATGCATTTACATTTATTCATTTCATTCCATTCATTTATGGGTATTGCATTAAATTTAATTTATTAGCTAATTCCACATTATTACCATTAATTACAATTGGATTCCCAATTTTATTCAATAACCTGAATAAATAACATATATTAATCAAATCCTTACATTTGTTTTTCTCATATTCCATTAAATATATGCACACATACAAATTAAGATTCTAAATCCAATTAGTTATTCCTTTTACATCAACCATCACTTATGGATAATTATCGTTTCCTATTTATTTTGTTACATTCACTTATATTCACTTTATGAGTAAATTGGTATTCCCTTTAACCCATTAATTACTAACTTTAGTTATTGCAATTTATTATCCAACATACAAATTGAATCTATTGTCAAATTTTCCATTTCAATAAATTAACACCTTACAATAGTTAATAAAAAGGGATTGTACTAAATAAAAATTTAATTTCATTGATGAATTCAGTACTTGCCTTTATTTACTTATTTCTAACCTTATAGCCAATTGCAAAAATTTCCACTATTACAATTAATTGCAATATATAATTCAATTTGTAAGTTTTAATTACCCTTGATACATCTAATTTCAACATTCTCTTTCCTATAAATAAATAAGATTTTTGTTTCTACCTAAACTTAAATTAGAAATCCTATTAAATACACAAATTAAATTATCGAAAATTACGGGTCGTTACACTCTCCCCCACTCAAAACTTTTCGTCCCCGAAAAGGGAAAGAAGTGAAAAGAAGAAATAAGAAAACAATATCTTTCTTAATTTAATTTATAACAAATTAGTTTACAAAATAAAATAATTTAACATAAAATATACCAATTTATACCCATTTAAATCTTTTATACATAAATTATTAAAGTTTGTAAAACATTTTCAAATTCTTCTAAGTCCCAAAATTTATGGAAAATTTTGGCAGAGTCTCCTTTGTATGGATAGGCTCGGAAGAAAATATAATATAAATATAACGATATACACAAATATTTTCTAAAATAATATATATCCCTACACGGGAAAATATGTAAAATAGCGCTATAAACCGTAATCCGAAAACGTACCTATTTGTCGGGCAACTTACGCTAAATGTATGGAACCAAAAGCAGTAGCAATTGCTTCCATAACCTGCATTTCACTTATAAAATCCCAAGGGTTAACAATTATATAGAGTGAAATATTTAAGTGGTTTCAATCACTAACAACAAATTAATACAACAACCATCAATTTCACAACAGCATTTACAACAAATATAAAACAACCATTCAATCAAACAAACAAATAGTCGTTCGGGTTCAAAACTTTTAAATCGTACGGAATGAAGAATAAACCATCAAGTGCATCATTTACTCAACAGTCAAAGATAAACTAAATAGATTATTCATTCACCCCAAATCCAATTTTCAAAGTATTTTACCCAAACAACCATAACCAAACAACAACAATCCAAACAACAATCAACTTAACCTTTTATTAATTACATACCTTTGTTGTTTGATTTTCTTTTTACTTATACAGTGATTTATCCTTTAAATTTACATTTACTCATTAAATGTTTGCTTCATTTAATTTTCCTTATTACTTATAATTATTCAATCCCATTATCTTAGGTCATGCCCGTTTCTTTTATTACGTTATAATTATTCATTCATTTATTTGCATGTCCTCATTGATTTATTACTTAATTACTCAAGTTTATAATCATCTATTTGTCATACTTACTTTTAATTATATTCACATATAGTGAAATTTCAATTATAACCTAAGTTTATAACATTAAATTCTCATTTAACAGCAATTTCATTGAATACTTCATTACCTACTTTTACTTGTACAATTTTCATTACATTTCCTATTAAACATTTCAACTTTTAATATTTGGTAAGTTGTATATGTTTTTAAAGGATGTACTTGAAAGTTACACAAGTTTCCTCATTACCTATGATTAATTTAACGTTCAATAATAATATCCCTTATTTCGTAGGTTATAAATTTCAAATTTCATTTAATATCATTTATAACCTATCTTAAATCTCTTATTTCCTTTAGAGGTTTTAATTTATTAATTTCCTATGTTTCAATTAACTACAATAATTGAAACAACTAATTTATGGAAATTTAAGAATTTAATACCAGGTTAAATTTCAAATTATTTTAAAATAATACATAAATATATTCTTACAACTTATATATCTCTAATTATATTAAACAATCCGAAATTTATATATTTTTCAAAAATGAATCTGCAGTAAAACTACTACAGTGGTCTTTTCCCTTCGAAACTCGAAAATGAAAGTCGATGAAGCGGCCGCCATCACCGAAATTATTTTCCAATGACAAAGAGGAAAGTACAAAACTTATTTTCTCCAAAATCTTCTTTAAAACAATTCTTCCGATTTATATTGAAACATTTATATCAGAAAATACTTATTTATTATATTCCAAAATTTATTCGAAAGAAATTTCAAAACCCCCGGAACTTAAGTTCTAAATTTCCAAATTTCATTTATTTTTTATTTTTTTCATTTTTCAATCTTTTTCTATTATTATTTATACCCTTTATTACCTAACAACCAATCTATTTCAGCCAAATATAGATATCTTTCGAAAATTTTATTTTATATATAGAGAAAATATAATAGGCAAAATTATTTCATTCACCTATATTAAAAACAAATATTATGTCGGTCTGTCCTATTAAGTGTTTAGAAATCCCTATTGATGTCATAGCGTCCCATGCACCAACCAGAATTTATAAATACAAAACGGAACAGATTAACACAATATAAAACCTTTTTATAACACTAACAAATATGCTCTCTCATATATACACTCAGCGACTCCCATAAGTTATTACTACCCTATTAGTAAAGAGTCAAACCCCACAAAGCTAAGGTTAATCGCTAAACCAAAGCTCTGATACCAGATGTAACGTCCCGCCTTTTCGCACGCTTTAAATCGACACACGTGCCAATTCAAACCATACGGAAGGGCGGATTGTTATGGGGTAAATAAGAAAACGAGAAAGAATAAAACAAAACAGAATCTCACAGCGGAAGGATAACATATAATAATAAATATACAGTTCATAAACTGGTTACAAACATTTGATTCTTCTTTATACAATAAATATCAGAGTTCACGTACCAATAATATTAATGCAGCGGAATACAGTGTAGTGGAACCATATAATATAATAGTAATAGAAATGAAATCTTCGTCTTCTTCCTCCAGAAAAATCATCAAATCCTGAAACGCTCGGACTGACCCGAGCGAATTGAAAAGACAAAACACTCGAGTCAGAACTAAAAGATCTTATGTAAGTTAAATTAACAGAAATGAATATGAGTACAGTAACTCAAGAGATGCTCGGGATTTACATCTCCTAAGGATCCGTTAAACTATTTACTATGTAGTATATTGCGCTATTATAATAGTGTCTAATTGTAAAATAAACTTACTTTTTAATAGCGTTAAGGGGTTACCCATATAGCCCTTAACACAAATAATGCCAATAGTCTATACAGTACCGTAATACCTCCTGATCGGGAAGCTACCAGAGGATACTCTATAGGTATGACACAAATAGAAACTCGTAGAAGGCGCGCTAGGGTAGGTGACACGGTACAACTAGGCAATGCCAGGGTAGATATACCAATTACGCTTCCGGGCTGATGGAAACACGCAGCGCGCAGCTGCCGCCCACCTCGAACAACACCCCCAAAATCAAAAGTAAAGTGGCCACCGAATCAATCCAAAAGTCATAGTATAATATCGAAGGAGTGCGTTCGATTAGAGGAATGACCTCATTGGCCCTTCGATCGCACCTGTTTTAGCCACCTTATGCCAACTCATGGGAGTCGGGTCCACGTATTTACCTTACAGGAAACGCCGCCACCAACCTACTTCATTCTGGAATCTCCACCGCGTACACGGTTGTTAAAGTGGTTTTCGGAGTTGGCAGAGAGTATGACAACTTCTGATCCCGGTCTCTTTAACAACCAACGTTATTATAACATCGCAGTCATTTGAAATAATTTAAACTTTAAAACCAGAATAAAATATCCATTTTAAACCCATATAAATACAATATCATTTATATTTTTAAAACCCCAAATCAATACGATATCATTTAGACCCAAAATCATATAATGTCATTTTTATTTTCCAATATATATTCTTTTCCAAAATCATAGGGTTTTCAAAGTAAACTATTTAGAAATCAAAACTCCTTAATATAATATTTTCAAATCATACTACCTTGAAAATCATAACTTCGAAACAAATTTCCATCTCTCAAATGGTTAAATATTAAATTACTTTATAAAACACAATAGTTTCTTTAGATTTCACAAATCAATTTTCGAATATCGATTTAAACTTCCAAATAACATTTCAATTCTTATGTTTCAAAGCTTTAAATATTTCACCATTTCAAAACAAAATCATTTGACAATCCCATATATATTAAATTCAATTACTTATTATTTAGACTTGAAATATTTACTTAATGAATTCAATATAATTTAGGAAAAACCTTTAACTTCACATAACTGGAAATTCTTTCAATTTATTATATATTCATTTAAATCAACCAGATATTCAATTAGATCACTCTACACAAAAAATCAAGTTATAAAATCATATCCTTTAAAAATTCTAACTTTTTATTTAATTCCAATTTAACTTAATATTCATCTTCCAACCTTATTCTCATTTAAGTCAATGAAACTCCAGATATTAAATTTTAAATAAATGCTTAATCTTACTTGATCTTAAAATCAAAATTTATTTTAAACTTCAAATCAAATTTATACAAAGCTTAAAACCGAAAATTACTATATATATAATAACCTTTATCAATAACCAAATCAATATCCCATAAACCATATATATATAACTTTACAAAAACCATAGAAAATCATTTCAAAATATATATATATATATATACCGCGGTGCCTGTATAAAATTTTCTACCCTATGGTCAAGTGATACGGATGTTTATCATTTCAATCCGCAATTTAAAATAAAAATGCGGTTGTGTATCATTTCAAACCACAATCCCGAATGAAATGAATATGCATGATAACTTGCAGATTTTATAAGATAGTACACATCATCCATTCACCCAATATCAATCATCAACCAATTTAATTCAATCATCATCAATTTAAACAAACATCAAAATATATAGCATATAATACAGGTAATAAATAACATGTATTAACTAACAGTTTATATTCAATAATAAATTTGACTACTGTTAAACTAGCAGTTTATATGCCAAAATAAATGTAAACTTAACTGGCAGTTAATATGAAATAAAAATAAATATAATCATGACAGACAGTTAATATGCAAATAAATAAATTCTAACTGTCAAATTATATGCAATAAATAAAATTAATTAACAGTTAAATTAAATAAATGCGATTTAACTGAGATGACGAATAAAACATGCCAAACAGTCATAAACAAATTTCTACTCAAATCTAAAATCAATTTAACAAACATAAGAAATTTTAGAAGTTGTGAGTGGGTTAAAACACTCACCTTTTGAATTTAAATCGAATTTAAATCCAATTTAAACCCAAAAATTTGACGGTCTTAGAATTTGTCCAAACCAGCGTCAACAGATCTGAAATTTAATTACGATCCTAAAAAAAATCTCGCGTAAATCGGACACCGTATGCAGAAATTATTCGATTTAAACGATTTAAAATCAAATTTAAAATAAAATAAAATAAAATCTCACATTAATTTAACACAAGCATACACGTCATCTGCAAACGCGTCTTCTCCCACGCACGTACAGTAAAACCGTTCGAACCCGAACCCTAACCGAAACTCGGCCGCCACCCTTCAAGCAAATTAACACGCCGCCTCAATCGATTTTTCTCAGATCCATGGTTGTCGTTGTACTCAGCATGCCGAGCTGCCCCTAGCCCCCATGCGCAGCCACCTCCGGCACCCTATGCGCCGACCGTCGCCGCGAGTTATTCGGCCAAATCTGGGCGATTTCGATGCCCATCTCGGCGAACTAACCGTACCGATGCGCTCTACTCCTTGACCCCTACGCCACTGCACTTCCCGATCGAACTCTAGTTGAAGATCCGCCGTTAAAACCCACAGCCATACATGAAAGGCCGGAACTGTTTCAAATTTTTCTGGGCATACGGTGCATCGAATGGAAAAACGAACAGCACCAGAAGATTTTGTTCATTGAGGGCTTCAACATAAAAAAATTCGGAATTTTTCTGAGATGTTTGAATTTTCATTTGAATTTTGAATAGAATTGGATCTGAAATTTGCATCCATTGAGGAAGAGAAAGAGTTGAAGAAAATGAACGTACAGCAAATGAAGATAGAATGGAGGCTAGGGTTTATAACAGCCTATTTATAGACAAACTGCAATAGAATAGGTGGGCACGAATTATAAACGTGCTGAACGGTAGTTGGCCCAAAAAGCCCGTTCTGACCCGGAACGAAACTGGGTAAACCCATATATCGAAATAGATAATTTAAAATATTCTGAACGCGATGGAAAAAGTTTCACGTCCAAATTCGATCGTATGAAGAAGTTTTGCTGAAATCAATATTTTAAAATTGATTTCAAATTAATTTCAATTAAATCGATTTCAAGGCGTTTCGCGTTTGTACGATAAAACGACAAGTCCGATCATTACGAAACTTGAAACCCTACAATAATTCACCGTTACGGATCCGATGAAACTAGTTTCGTCGAAATCCGAGTCCGTGACCAAAATGGCTATTTTTTATATTAATTAAATAAATTTAAAAATAAATCAATTTAATCGAATTTTATATTTCAATTGTAGAATTGACAATTTATCCCCTTTATACTTCTCAATCATTTGCAATTATTTAAACAGAATTTAAATGTCAATTTTAGAAGATAAATTTATCAATCGCAGTGTCCCATCTTCAATTTCATTATATTCAAAATTTATAAATTAAGTTCCCAAAATTTCTATTAAATTAAATAATCAATGTTTATTTCATCTATAAATTTTAAGTAGATGGATTCCATGTTGGGTTCAAAATCTATTATTTTAATATCCTTGAATTTTAGTTTAATCTCTATAAACGTAATATTTAACGTTAATTTCACTTATTTTGCAATACTTTAATTAAACTAAAATATCGCTTCCTATATTTAAATCTATACTTCCATATTAATTAAGGTTTTAAAACAATCAATAACATTTCCTTAGTCCAAACCCCTTTTTCCAATTATTTTCCTTCAAAAACTCATGCCCCTATCAATGCTTACATTTACGCTTTATAATTATTTTAATATACCCATTCCAACAACTCTTAACCCTTATCTTTACGTTTCACACTCTTGTAATAATGTCATCCAATTGCTACTTATTATTATAACTTTACAATCTATACACAAATATTTAATTACATTTATAACAATTCAATGTTGGCATTTATTCCTATTAATTTATTCAATGTTTACTGCCCCTTATTTCAATTTCTTCTATTTACAGTTGCGACTTCACTATTCACAGTTACTTTTATATACTCCTTTCCTATTTAAACCAAATATAACAAATTCCAATTAAATCCAATTTTTACCTTTAAAATAAGTCATAACATTCGAATAACTCTATTAAATTGGAATGTTTCATTTAAGTTTATAAATGATCCACTTGCATTAACATAATTCTTTAAATTTATTCCCATTTACGGTTAATCAATGTTATATTACATTAATAAATTTAATATCTTCCTTTATTTGATAAATAACCTAGAATGCATTTACATTTATTCATTTCATTCATTTCATTCCATTCATTTATGGGTATTGCATTAAATTTAATTTATTAGCTAATTCCACATTATTACCATTAATTATAATTGGATTCCCAATTTTAATCAATAACCTGAATAAATAACATATATATTAATCAAATCCTTACATTTGTTTTTCTCATATTCCATTAAATATATGCACACATACAAATTAAGATTCTAAATCCAATTAGTTATTCCTTTTACATCAACCATCACTTATGGATAATTATCGTTTCCTATTTATTTTGTTACATTCACTTATATTCACTTTATGAGTAAATTGGTATTCCCTTTAACCCATTAATTACTAACTTTAGTTATTGCAATTTATTATCCAAAATACAATTTGAATATATTGTCAAATTTTCCATTTCAATAAATTAACACCTTACAATAGTTAATAAAAAGGGATTGTACTAAATAAAAATTTAATTTCATTGATGAATTCAGTACTTGCCTTTATTTACTTATTTCTAACCTTATAGCCAATTGCAAAAATTTCCACTATTACAATTAATTGCAATATATAATTCAATTTGTAAGTTTTAATTACCCTTGATACATCTAATTTCAACATTCTCTTTCCTATAAATAAATAAGATTTCTGTTTCTTCCTAAATTTAAGTTAGAAATCCTATTAAATACACAAATTAAATTATCGAAAATTACGGGTCGTTACAATAGGCATAGGTTTTGCCATTGTTGTGGCTATAGATGGAAAAGAAGCTTGTCGATATTTCTAAAATCATTATAAAATAGCAAGAACATGACCTGATAGGATTAAAGTTGGCATTGATTAATGTACAATATTATGAATAGTAGTGGAAATTGATTTTGGTTGGTAAGTAAATGAAGTGAAGTATGATATTAATAGGGGTCTTCTACAATCGTATGGAGCATGTTAGGTATATTTCTACTTTTGTTTTACCGATAAACATGGTCAATTTCTTTCATGAATAGTATAACTATATATATATATGTCGTGTAATGATGATGATATTATAGAACATGCAGGTATACTGATGAATTGTTTAATACTATTATATAACAAATAGGATTGGCACAATTGAATCAAAGGTTGGAAAATATTATTATAAATTTATTCAGGTAAGACTGGAGGTACAGTTAAATAATGATAGTAATTTTTATGTAGTGTCTGGTCATATAGGGTCTGGTCACAATCCAAGTTAAGTTCGAGATGCATGTATATGTTTGCATAACTAATTGGATTCAAATTATTTATAAGATGATTAAAAATATGGCCAGTAGTAAAAGAATAAATTGCTGATTGTAAAGCAAGAATGGAAAAGATGAAGTTTATCTCAAACGAAGTGAGGCACGATTGCATAGAGTAAAAATTTGGTCAAGCATCTAGTAGTTAGCGTAGGTTGTTTTTGAAAATTGGTAACTGCAGTTCTTCCTTTTCTATCAATCCATCATCAACCTCAGGACTATAAAATCGTTTAAACTATTTAATGGACTGTTCTATTTCATTGTAGGAAAAAACTGTTAGTGGAGCTAACTTTATTATCGAGCAGCTGCATATTGAATCCAAAAACATCATTGCTTTTTAGATTGATGGAGTCCCACAGCCTGGCAATGCGAACTTGAATTGTTGCTTCAACACTGTCAACAGTAAGTGATTCTACAAGGGAGTGTATAGTATCCACGATTGGAAAAGGTGGAAAATAATAATAATTTAGCTAGATAATAGCTGGTTGCTAAGTTATATAAGAATGTAGTATCTTGTGGCCTTTGGTAATCTTTTGCGGTTAAAATTAAATGGAAACTGTTCAGTTTCAATTTATGATGCTTTCTGTCTTATGTTGTATGTTGTAACGGGTAGGAATATAAACAGGCAGAAGTCATTTATGTAGTTAAAAAACTTAGTACGAGATGTATTTTTTTTCACTAGATAATAGATATTTTCAGTATATACATGTTTCACTCATCCCTCACCTAATATTTTAAAGCCATGATGACAAACTCACACATAAATAATATTAGCATGGTAGCAGATAAATATGAAATAATAGTGTAGATATTATGAAAATATGTTTTGCACAATATTGATCGACCACCTTATGTATTATATAATCACATATTCACATCGTGCAACTCTATACTTATACAAAAGGAGATTAAAAGGAGAAAATACTACAGGTTATAATATTTTTTCCGCTTGCTAACCGATCAGTTGGACACCTTTTTTTCTTAATATCTGTAAGGAAAGATTGGTCGAGTTTTCATGTTCATAGACATTATAATGTAGATGATAAAAAAAACTTCTGTTGAGATTCAATGTAATAATTGCAAATAGCTAAACACATATTACTAATAAAAAATGAAAAAGTTATGTGCACACTTGCTAGTAAACCTCTATATTATAGGTAAATAAATCATCAATCTTCATAACAACCATTACTGTGCACAACGTTATTTAATTCATAAATCAAGTCTGTAGTCCACAGTTTAAAACTACGTAGGAGAAGTAAAGTTCTAATGCAAAAGAGAAGAAATTATTACATAAAAAATTTGTATATCCATTGTTAAAAAATCTTGTGGAGTGTAAAAGGTAAAAACCGAGTCAATAAACAGTCCTACAGGTTTCAAAGTTTTCCAAAGTATAAAGTAAACCACGTGTCCTTCCTATTATTCAGATATAATGACTTGATAATAAAAATAGTGGGTTTTTTAATAATTTGTTCGAATTAGTTTAACTATTTAGTACTGAATAGCATGAGTAAGATATGAGCTCACCCGGTAGCTACGTAACAAAATATATTGATGGTGATGAAAGTGGATTTCAGCAGCGCCAGAGATAGTAGAAAACACATATCAATTTCAAAAAAGAAACTTTTGATAAGGATTGATTTATATTATGTGACTTTTGATTTAATTATCAATGAATCCAATCCATTTTTCCTTAGGAGGATTAATAAGAAACTGTATTTGAAAATCTACACATTCCAAAATCAAGAACAGTAAAAATCATAAATTAGTACTTCGTGCACTATTAAAAAAACATGTATATTACTATTTGTTTGGGTATCTTTATCCAGACGGGTCATAAAAAACAGTGTAGATTCATTTGATTAAAATAATGGATGTACAAATAGTAAAGTTGAAACTTTCAAAGTACAGACTACTTACAGTGCAAAAGTCGAGCACGGTGCACATATAATTTTATGGCAAGTTGACATTATAAGAGCAAAACATTGTTTATTATCTAATTGTTAGGAGGATCAAGGTGAAATATAAAATAACATCATATCATTATATTCTATGGATGAGCTTCTTATTCCATCCTTGAGTATACCATGAATCCATGCTCGGGACAGAATGTCAAACTGAAAAATATTTCAATTCCTTCCGCATAAGAGCTAAGAGGGTTCACTATCAATGAATTTAACAATGTTGAGTAATACCTATAATTGTCTAGAATTATATCATTTACTTGATAGAAAGTTGAGTGGAAACAACTAGAAATAGATTAATTGTAGACTGTCATAATTAGTTAACAATTAACCAAATAGTAATTGAGTAGAACAACATGGTGTATATGGGAAACAGTAATAAATGATATTGAACATAAAGTAGGATGATACTTCATAATAAATGTAACCCATATAGTATTGCAATAAACATAAAGAAGAAATGAAAACATATGGGTTTATTGCAATACTATATGGGTTTATTGCAATGTCTATTTAAGTGACTACTTTAGCCATACAAAACATCTACCTCTGGGAATTAGTAGTGTTGTTGGTCAATTTTTTAAGATCGAGATCATTTCTTCTTTATTGCAAAATTATAAATTCCACCTATATTAAAGAAAAAGAGCGGATTGATTATTAATTCTGCAATCATCTTTGAGTTTGGAAGGGGTAATTAATCTGACTATGTCAAGGTTGCTTTCTTACTGAAACTATTTAAAGCCTTTTCTAAAAAAAATCTAATGCTACTCAACTGCATGGTAAATATTGTTTCTTATGATTTTGAATATCATGTTATAATATTGCATTTGCTTCCAGATACACAACAAGTAATATATCCAGGCATACCTAAAACTATATAACCAAAAAGTAAAACAACTAACAGTTTAACTTTTTTTAGAATTATCACACAATGTAATTGACATACCTAAAGACTTCGGAGTTTCATTTAGTTTTAGGATTTTTTCGTGAGTTTCCGATTCAGATTTACTCCTACTATGTTGCAAACCGTTTTAGATATAACGAACAGTTGTTCCACTAATGCATCAAACAGAAAAGGATACAACGAACAGAAGGAAGACGATATTAAATTTCAATACAGTTTTCAAGGACACTGATATATCGAGTTCGAAAACATTAAAAAAGTTCGAAGTAGGAAAAATTCATACTAGAACTGGATCTATTTGTTGGTATTTTGAAGGAAATGAAAAAGATCTTCAAACGATAGCGGTTTGGCATATCTGGACCCGACTAATGCTGATTTGAATGGCGTCATAGGAGTCCCTTTCCTTCCTGCCATAATCCAAGCCCGCTATAAGAGTTGCAAAGTCGCCGAACGTTTGGGATTCGTGTTTGTCTTGGGATATGGTTTCTGGATTTGAACTGAGTTAACAATTGAGGGAAATGAACGTTGAACGCAGGAGATTAGAGTACAGAGTGGAAAAGTGAAAATCAAAAGGGAGAGGCGATGCTAGAATTGCATCTGAAATGGGAGAGGGAAAGGAGTAAGTATGTATGGCGACACTTCATTTTTAAATTGGACGGAGAAAAGGTGGACAGTAGAGGAAAGGAAAAAAAGGGACTGTTCATTTCTAAAATTTGGTGGAGGCTTCTATGAGCTTGAAACTGAACTGATTAATAATATAATAGTATAGATTATTAACAACTCAGCCTCGCTAAACAAATAAATTTTAAAAGTATTTTTTTAATATTTACTAGCTAACTCATTAGTAGGAACAACAGAATCTATAGATTATGTAATATGTTTTATAAGTTTTTTTCTTGTATGCATTTTCATATTTACAAACTTTATATGAATACTGGGTGCGTGTGTGTAATACAACACATATACATACAAGTGTGTGGTGAATATGCATGAGTGGGGGAAATCAAGTTTGTGGGTGTGGGCTGTTATCTCGTGAGTAGCTAAATGTGTTTTTGGTGAGATGATAACAAGACTGTGGAAAAGTGATGTTGTGCTACTATGTATGAGAAGTGACATGCGTGTGAATGATTATAGATGCTATATGTGCTGGGCATAATTCATGTATGTGTGGGTGTTTTGTATCCATTTGTGTGTGTGTCTTATTTGCGGGTGCAATATATGAGCGACCGCGTGTGAGTATGTTTATGGTTGTGTTTTTATATATATACACACACAAGTTTACATGTAATTTTTAATTTATATATGCGAGTCCAATAGTATTTTGTGTCAGCATATTTTATATTCCTATCCTGTTGTGGTAGCATCTTTTTCTATGTATTTTTAGCTTGTTATTCTTGACATCACCTTTGATTTCTTTCACATAACTCTATAATAGACCCTGTGAATTTCTTTGCATGTACATACTTGTATTATTTTTTCTCTTTATCTTGTTATATTAACCTGTTAGCTGTTGCAAACTACCTATCTTATTTTATGTTTAATCTTGTGGAAATTTAAATGAAAGAAAAGATATTTTCTATTGCCATTTATGAATACTTAATTATTATTTAATTTTATAAAAGAATATTTTGTATATTGAAATTGTAATTAAAGAAAGCAATGAGTTTTCCTAAGTTATTTAGAAGTAAATTATTAATAAAATTTATAAAAGGTTATGACATTATTAATTTATGGAAAAGAGGATATATTTATTAATTTTCTATTTCTAAGTGTTTGCTTTGTCAGAAAAGAACATTTATTACAAATGATTTATTATTACCATAGATTTATTGTTGCTTATTTAATTGAATAATTTATTTTATAATGCTTTCATGTGCATTCTCTTATTATATATTGAATTGAATTATATGAATGATTTATCATGATATTGATTTAGTTGATGATTTTAATATGATACAGTGATGACATCCTTCTAATTATTTTGTGTGGTTTTATTTCTATATGATGAGAATTTTGAATAAACAGTTTAGTGATATAGTCTATTATGAGACTTTCGGTAACGCTTTGCTGGTTAGTCATTGGACTTGTAATATAGAGATATCTAGTGTGGGTCGAGTGTAATTTATGAGCTTTGAATAATTATTCAACTAACATGCAGTGGTATGAGACGTCGTTATGTTATTCGTTTGATTATTCATTGTAAATAAGTGTCACTCAAACTGGGATAAGCTCGTATATGTGTAGTGATACTCGTTGTGGTGAGTATACTATAGCCATATGTTTGTTATGAGTAGAGCCGTGTGTTGGTGAGAGTTTAGAGCTCTAGTACATCATAGTCATGTGTTGACTTATATGGATTTGTGTGTTGGCATACGTCTAGAGCTATGTATAGATATAAGATATGAGTATTATATGTCGTCCACTTGCGTCCAACTCGCTTTATGGTTCGAGAGTGAACTGATTGGTCAGTATCTACCCTGCCGGCCTGATCGTAGGATTGTGCCCCAGATCAACAATAGCGTTAGTAATATGTTATTCAATGCACACCATGAGATTGGTAGTTGGTAGGGTAGGTGACCTGCAACCCCTTGTGTCGCATAGGTCAGCAGTATGTTACCTATAGAAGCAAAGCAAAGTCATGATCGGGGCTATGCAAAGCATCATTATGTGAACATACATAAATATCAGGTAATAAATGAACTATCTATTCAAATACATAAGTTTTGTTTGGCTAACTTTTAACTTTGGCTAACTCGGACCTACCAGACAATGTAAACCAAATTAATATAGCATATGTTAGGCACTTTGCTTCTAGACGGTCTATCCTTAACTATCTGTTAAATACTTCTCCTCTAGACGGTCTGTCCCTAACTTAACATCTCCCAATTCAACTGATCCTAATGGTTTTTCGTGCTCACCAATAACCTATCTGTATACAAATATATATTCATTTATATATGTAATCATAGTTTTAGTCTTACCTGTGACTAAGTCCTACACATTGAAATTTTAGACAACAATTAGCTGGGGCCAATAGGTAACGTATAGGGCATGACCCTAAACTAGTCTCATCTGGTATTCTAATTTCTAGGTCATTTTACTTAGGGATCCCTTTCCATAATTTTCCTTGAAAACCTTTTTCAAAATAATTTAAAACCTTTAAATCAAACATACACAAGGAAAGTATCCAATCTCTTAGGCTTTATTCAAATCCCCTTACCATGTTATATACATATACTTTATCAAACCTTAGTTGATGAAAACCTTTAAACACATGAAACCACCCCTTTCAATTCCATTGAAAGTTCCCTATTTTTAAACCTTTAAAAACATCTCTTTCGAAACCAAGTAAAATGCCTTATTTTATCTAGGCCGAAAGGCCAAAGCTTCCCTTTCGAAACCACACATAAAAACCCTTATGAAACCTTTAAAACCTTTCCTTTCGAAAGCCTTAAAACATTAGACATCATATCCTCAAATACTTCAAAACATTGCCTTTAGAAGCCTTGGAAAAACCTTCCATTTAAACCCTTTCGAAACCATCAGAAATTAACACTTTTTTACTCCTTCGAAACCATTTGGGAAATCACCCCTTCGAAACCATTTTAAATACCTTTCAAAAGCATCAAACTTTTAGAAACTTAAACCTTTCGAAAGCTCCGTGCATTCAATTTAAAACATGTGGAAAAACTTGTTTCTAAACCTTTGGGTTATACTTCAAACGGAATAAAAAGGGCCAATTAAAACATCTTAGTCGAAACCTTCCTTTTGAAACCTTTTCCTAAGTAAAGAACTGATGGTGTCGGAACCATCCCTTTGAAAGTATGGGAGATGTTGCTAATTTTAAAAGTTAAGTATACCTTCCAAAACCATTGACTTTGAAAGGTAGAAGGGCGGCAGCTAGAGGTTTCGACCCCTTCGAAAGCTTTATTTAAAACAAAAGAGTGCAACCAAGTAAAACCCTACCCTTTGAAATTATTTAACCTAGCCGAAAGAAACTGAGTCTAAACCTATCTCTTTCGTAAGAAAAGAAGGCGCTACCTTTGGTTTTTAAAACAAAAATACTCCAACCCCTTTGGAACCTAAAGTTTCGACCAAGTACCCTTCACTTAGTCCAAAATGCTACGTACTAAGTAGCTTAATATAATGCGCTTTGGTTTCGAAATCATTGGTGGCGAAAGGTCTGTGTCGGAACCCCTTGTGCCGAAAATGGCATAACATGCTAAAATCATGTTATTTTTGTTTTTAACTTAAAAGAGAAAACTTTTCAACTAACCTACCTTTATTTGTCAAAATTCATTGGTTGCTAAATACTTTTCAATAAAGTGCTTCCAATAATTTCAGAATTGAACAATGATTTTATTTTATAAAATGCTCCTTCCCCTTAATTAAATATATAAATCGTTTAAGTCTCATACCTTAAATAATTTTATAATTTATTACAACATTTAAGAAAAATCTAAAAAAATCCCAGAAAATCTATTTTAATATGTTTTCTAACATATAAAAATCGCATGCTCAAATAATTATTTATTTTGCTGTAAATAATTTATAACCCATAAATCATTTTCTTCACTAGAAAATTAATATAAAATCCACCACAATTCATAAAATTAACACATCTCTAAAATATCATTTCTGATCTACGTTTAAATTTTCAAGGCATTTGGATGTCATTTAATAGGTTTTTCATATCCAACATATCATAAAAACTTATATGAACATGCACAAATCATCAGCAAGCATATATAAATTTTCAATCATTCAAATCATGGCATAATCATGCAAAATAATTTTAGATTCATTTTAAAACCGAAAACTTATAGGAAAATCAGATGTGGTAACCATTCACCTTAGCTTTGTGATTAAAAGATGTGAGATTTGACCTTGAATAAGTTGATTTACTCCTTCCCTTTTGAATCCTAACTTTATGTTACCTTGAGATTAAAATGGTGGTCGGCCTCTTTTTTAAATTTTAATTTTTGAAAATGAATTCAAGTGAGGACTCACGGCCAGGGTTTAGGGTATTAAAATGTTCATTTTCCTATTTTACCCTACTTATTTCCTAACACTTTTATTCATGTTATCTCATTTTGATTTACATATTAACATGGCGACTACCCTTGATTACAATCAAATCTCAATCTATTAATCATCACATTATTTTATTTAATTTAGCTAACTAAATATCCTAAATAATGTTACTAAAAATATGGGATGTTACAATCTCCCTTCCTTAAAGAATTTCTTCCTCGAAATTACGATGAGGAACACATCAAAACACTCAAAGGTAAACTTACGGTTAAACAAATCAGGATAAGTGTCTCTAATCCTTCCCTCGGTCTCCCAACTACAATCTATAATGTCGTCCCTCCACTGGACTTTTACTAATGTGACTGTCTTGTTCCTCGGCTTCTTCTTATCTCTCTCGACAATCCAGATAGGCTTCCTAACTGTAGTCATGCCAGGATCCACGACTAAATCCTCTAACACTCGGTGCTATAGTAGTGTATGGATCCCTGACACACTTTCTAAGATGAGATACATGGAATACATCATGACTCCTGCCAAACTATTTGGTAACTCTACTCTATACGTGTGTTTCCTGATCCTTTCTAAAATAGGAAATTGTCCAACGAACCTCGGTGCTAACTTCCTCGTCTTCCCGAACCTGATAACACCTTTCATTGGCGATACTTTGACGAAAACATGATCTCCAACAGAGAATTCTAAATCTTTTCGTCTTTTATCGGCATAGCATTTCTGTCTAGATTGAGCCTCTTTATTCTCGCCCTTATCAGCTCAATCTTTTCTGCTGCCTCTTTTACCAAATGAGGACCAAGAACTAATCTGTCTCCAGTCTCTAACCAACATGCAGGGGATTTGCAAGGCCTTCCATACTCCCTATACTAGTCTGATAACTATTGTTACATGAAAAATCAACTAGATATAGGTGGTCTTTCCATGATCCCCCGAAGTCTAATACACAAGCTTATAACAAGTCCTCCAAGATCTTGTTAACTCTCTCTGTCTGCCCATCAGTCTGCGAATGGTAAGCGGTACTCATCTTGAGCTTGGTTCCTAAGCTTTCCTGAAGTTTTTTTAAGAAATCGCTAGTGAATAATGATTCTCTATCACTAACAATACTGCTAAGAATTCCATGAAGTCTGACCACATTCTTTATAAATAACTTAGCCAATTAGGTGTCGTCATGTTTTGTCTTAACCATAATGAAATGGGCACTCTTGGCCAATCTATCTACTATGACCCATATACTTTCATTCCCTCTATTAGTCCTCGACAACCCATCAATAAAAACCATGGATATTGAATCCCGTTTCCAAAATGGAATTTCTAAAGGCTGAAGTAATCCATTTGACTTCTGATGTTCGGCTTTTACTTGCTGATAGTTCAAACATTGTTTCATGCATAAGCCAACATCCATCTTCATGCCTTCCCAGAAGAAACTTCTCTTCATATCTTGATACATCTTCATACCTCATGAACAGATGGTGAACTCTGAATGATGGCATTCCTACAAGATCTTCTTCCTTATGTCTCCCACATTTAGAACACATAATCTTCCCTTCTTTCTCAACCATCCGTTTTGGTCAAGACGGAAATCCTTTAAGTCATCGCTCTCCATTCTTTCCCTTAACTTTCTAAACCGTTTAGCCAAAACTGGATCCTTCTCCTGTAGAAGCTATCTTTTCAATCAATACCTGTCGGACTTCTAAACAAGACAACCTAGCAGATTCTTCACTAGACTCAGCCTTGGATCTCTACTGTACTCTACAAGCTGACAATGCTTCTAAGTCTTTCCATTCTGCTATCATAGCTAACACTACATTTCGATGCTTCCTATTAAGCGCATTTGCAACCTTATTTCCATTTTCGAGTGTGTACTCTATTCCAAAATCATAAGCGACTAGAAACTCCAGCCATCTTTGCTGCATTATGTTCAGCTCCTTCAATGAGAACATGTACTTCAACGATTTATGGTCTCTATAGAGCTAAAACCTATCTCCCAGAAGGTAATGCCTCCAAGCCTTCAACGAAAATATAACTGCAGCTAACTCCAAGTCATGTGTAGGATACCTAACCTCATGTGGTCTAAGTTGTCTAGAAGCGTAGGAAATCACTTTACCTCTAACAACCCGCATATTTTACGATTGTGTATTTAAATATTTTATGTATATACATCATCGTTAGTCGGATTATAGTCTGAAATGCTACTTTTTGCATACGGTCGAATTAGGACTCAGGACCACTTCCAGTGAGTTCAAAATGCAGTTTGCGACCTTTTTGAGTGTAAACTTCCATATGTTTGGAGCTAGCTAAAATTTGACCTTTGCACTTTGGACTTTGGGTTTGGGTTAACCTATACTATTAACTCTAGTTCCGCCCCCACTTCTCTTCATTCACTTTCATTTCCTAATACCTTCAAGCTTTCATAAAAATGGGGGAAGAGAAAAAGAATTAGAATTTCTAAGCCCTAGTTACATTGCAAATCCAAGTTCTAACTCCAAATTCAAAGTAAAGCTATCGGTAGGCATCCTCTTCTTCTTCTCCAACTCATTCTACCTTCAATTTCAGAAATTCCTAAAATCTAACTTAGGAAATATTTTTCTTTTGAGCTTAGATTCAAGCTTCTTGGGTTGGAATTCAGGGGTGGTTGTTTTTACCTTGCTCTATAGCTTCTTCTTCCTTGTTTTTGTGAGAAAGGTGAGATTTTTATCTCACATCTATGTCTATAACTATCTTTGATTGTTGGGTATGAAATCCGAACACTTATTCATGTGCGTTTGCTTTTGGTTTGGATTGAATCGGTGAATATTCCAATTTTTGGTGCTTTGAAGTCAAATCTTTAAAAATCCTAACTTTAATGTCTGAACATGTTTTTTTTGGTGATGCATCGAAGAGCCTATAGGACTGGGTTGCCGATTGGCGTAAACCCTTAGCGCCCGTTGCTTGTCCGATTGCATTCATTGAGAGTTTTCTCTTCAATTGATAAGCTGGAAAACAGCCCTAGTACCCAGTCAGTCGACTGACTTTTGCAGCCAGTCGATTGGCTGTAGCCAACAAGTGTTTTGGGGGCTGTTTGCAGAGGCTGGAAGCTCTGTTTCCTACAATCAGTCGACTGGCCTCTGTAATCAGTCGACTGACTGCAGGGAATGAAATTTCCAAGTTTCTGGTTCAGTCGACTGGCCATTTGCAGTCAGTCGACTGACCTGCTTGCTTTTGCCTATTTAGCCTATTTTGTTTGAAATTCCAATTTCTATCGATTCGTGGTTTTTCGATTTGTTGTTATCATTTATTATCGACCTTGATGACTTCTATTTTGGAATTTTTGGGTAAATCCATTTTGATGGATTTGGAATTGATTTCTTTGGATTTAATTCACGTCTGTGAAAGTGAAATTTTGGTGATTGATTGTTTCTACAATCATTTTTATGCTTTGCCACTTTAAAAACAAAGGTTTCTATACTAGTAGTAAATGTTCAAACTCTTCCACAAAGATGATTTCAACCCTATTTTCAATATCAAACTCGTTTATCAAACCGTTTTTTCCAACCTATTAGTATGTACAAACCTTTACCTCACTCGTATGGGAAATCTAATTAAACGGCTTAGTAAAACAAGTGGTATGAAACGCATGCGTTTACTTCGTCGGTTAATTCTTGGACTTGTTCGATTGAATCTCTTATGAAATTTTTTGAGTGGAGACTTACACTTTGTTCGTAAATATTTAAGTTAAGCCAGTGGTTATGGGATATGAAGCTAAACTCATCTATTTACTAGCTTAGTGTAATTGACACCTCTTGATGATCGATGATGGTCATTTTGTGATTTAGACTAGCAATGTGCGATGTCCCTTTGTCTGCGAGGGAGACTAAACCCCGTTTCTGTGGAGCTTCGGCTCAAAATTGGTGGGGTAGCGACCCTTGGTCTTCGGACCGTTTTGTGGAGCTTTGACTCAAAATAAATGGTTAGCAACCATGGAATAGCGTTCCATTTTGTGATACACGTGTTGGTGAGTTTTCATGCTCCCGTTTTGTGATAGGCCTCCCCCTTTTGTGATTTTTGGATTTCTATTGACGATTTCTAGAATTTGTGTTTTGCCAATTTTCGTGATTTACATTGATAAGCTTTACCAGTATTTGTGCATTGGTGAATTTGTGTTTCACTAACTTTTTCGATTGGTATTGATATATTTATCAATATTTGTGGTTTGGTGAATATGGTGAAGAGTATGACTTCCTTTTTGGTGCTTTTGAGATAACCGAGGTATTGTATGATTTTGCTGATTTTAAATGTAAACTTTTCATAGCATGGCATTATTGTTATCATACGTTTTGACATATCTCTTATTCCATCTCATTTTATCTGATATTTATAGCTAGACTGATCCATTTATTATTTTCTTATTAAATAATACTCGGGTCAGGCCGAGATGTTACAGGTGCTTCTGCTTGACTCCTGATCTGGGATCATCATTACCAGACTTTTGTCTAACTACATTAGATTGGTAGTTTTTTTATTATACATATGAGATAGAGACTCCTTAATGTATACATATTCTTTTGTCTAGCACTTGTATCCATTCTTTTGTGTTATTATGGATCTTTTTGACCACTACTCTGATGTATACTTTCATGTGCTATATTCATATCTATTTCTGCCTTTGTGATATGGATATCTATGACTGATTTGTGTTATGTTTATTTCTATATTTGTTTCTGAAGATATCATACCCACTGTGTAGTAGCTTTGAGTTTGTATCGGCATGTCGGATTTCCTCTTGAAATGAAATGCGTGTTATATTATCTGACATACCGTTGCTCGCACAAGGCAATTACACGGATGGTCGCTCCTCAACAGCCTTATTCTTCGTGCTAGTTGACAGCATTACCCCGTAGTGTCCTTGGCTAGCGTGAGTATAGAGGTGGGGCGTCACAGCTTGGTATCAGAGCTAAACTTCGGAACAATGTAGAATAATTTAACAAGGATCATCGTCCTAAGTCCATCTTAGGTGTCGTGCCTTAGGATTTAATTCGAGTCTTCATACCGTCTTATCCTATTTTCTTTTATGATGCCTTGTTTTATCAATCACTATTGTTTGATATTCATTTTCTGAATAATCTTTTTTCTTCTTCTTTCTTTCTTTCTTAAAGAAGAGAAATGGTTAGACCTGGTCGTCCCAACCTCGGTCAATCTAGTGCTACTCCCCAGGATGGAGTATTTATGTCTGCACAACAGCTTCTTGATCTTGTAAAGAACGCTCAAGCTGTCGGACCCATTCCAGAGCCTACTCACCCAAAATTCAGATTTGCACGCCTGTGTAGTGATTACACAAATTTGGGTGGAAAGCCGTTTAGGGGTTCCGAGGGCGTTATCGAAGTCCAAGCTTGGCTTAGAACATGCGATCGCACCTTTTCTCGCATGAATCTTATTGATCTTCATCGAGTCCAAGTGGCTTCTAGCATGCTCCAAGAAAGAGCATTAGATTGGTATGAGCTTCTTATTTCTGAAATTATTGAAGCGGATCTTACTTGGGAGCAATTCCGAGGAAGATTCAAATCAAACTTTATGCCGGAAGCTGAAAAGGTGACTTTGGCCCGTCGTTTTATTGACCTTGTTCAAGGTGAATCTTCTGTGACGGACTATGTCACATTTTGGAATCTCTTTCTAAATACGAGGTTGAGTACATTAATACCCCATTAAAGAAGAATCATAGATTTGTTTATGGCTTGAATAAATATCTCAAGAAGCCATTACTTCTGAAATTGGAAGTTTCTTTTGACCAACTTATTGATATCGCTCTTCGACTTGAAGAGGCAGATAAGGAAAGTGATGTTGAATTTGTGGGTGCCAAACCAAACTTCAACAACAACAAGAAACGGCCTAATAAATTCAAAGGCCTTTATCCCAATAAGAAAGGGAAGCAAGCAACTCCTCTAGCAAAGACTTCTGCTTCTAGTGGTGGGCAATGCTACAATTGTGGTTCTAAGGACCACTATGCAAATAAGTGTTCACAACCCCTTGCTTGTCACTATTGTAAAAGTTCTAGTCATTATATATCGGCATGTCCCAAACTTCAGGGCAAGAAGGAAGGAAATCTAAATGTGGTGCAAACTCCTAGTAACACTTCTCGTGGTCAAGGTATTTCTCATTCTATCTGTGACGACCCGGAATTTCTAACAATTTAAATTTGAATAATTAATTGATTTTAAATATTTAAAAAGTTAATTTTAACTTGAACTCCAGATATCAACATTTACTTGATAATTAAATCATTGAATTATATAGTTTAAATATTGAATTTAATAATAGAAATTGGGTAAATTGTTGAATCTGAAATTTCTATGCCTGTTTAAAATAATTTGAAGGCTTATAAAATTTATAATGATGTTACTGAAGATAATAGAATGGCTGAAATAAAATTTAAAGGTGATTTGTTTGATTTTAATAATATATCGTTTAAATTGGAATTTAAAAGTAGCCTTCCGAGGGACAGTCTTGGAATTTAACGAAACCAGTTCCATTGGATCTGTAATAGTTAGTTATTATCGGATTTCAATTTTCGTAGCAATCGGAGTTGTCGTTTGACCCTGGCAGCTCAAAACGCTTAGAACTATTCTAATCGATTTATTTTAAAACGGATCGTTTTCTTCTGTAAATCGTGCATACGATCGACCTAGGTTCTGAAACACGTTTTATTATGTTCGAGACACGTGTAGAATCTTATAATTGACTAACGGCATTTCTTAAAAGGGGTTCGAATTTAAATGGCAGTTTATGTGACGTTTTGAAGCTATAATAAAATTTAAAGAAATAAGGTCATAGATATTTTCCTTTAATCATACTCAAGAAGCCTCTCGCCCACCTATTTTTATTTCCCCGTCTCCTTCACATTGATAAACAGAAATCGATCGAAAAAAAAAAGATAATGGCCGAAGCCGGCTTCATCAAAATCAAACGCACAAATTAAAATTAAAACTAAATTTTCGAAATGGCCGAAGCCCTTGCGTTCAAAGGGAGGTCGAAAGAAAGGGGAGGCCGAAGTCACAATCGATTGGGAACTAGGGTTTTGCCTTGCGACCGAGTCACGACGAGGCAGCGGGGTCGAGCAGCGAGGAGGCAATGTAATCGAGTGGTGTCTTCGTCGAGTGGGTTGTCGAATCATGTACGGCGCGGCAAGTTCGTACGTGGGAGAGTTCGAGATTTAGGGGAATGGCTGGGGATGTTGGACGTGATTTCGAATCGCGAGGAGCTTCGCGAGTTCGAGGGCAAGCAAAGATGGCAAGGTGGAGGCATTCGGCAGTAGCGTGGTTTGTCGACTGATGGAAGGAGGAGTTCTATGATTTTGGGAGCGGGTCAACAGCAGGAAGGTAAATAGTATTTGATTTTAAAATTTTGAAATTTTATATATTCGTAACTTATAACATTTTGATTGGTTTAAAACACCTTACAGATTGTTTAACATTAGTTTAAAACACCTTACAGATTGTTTAAAACACCTTACAGATTGTTTAAAAAAAAGTGAAGATTTTGACCAAGAACTTATAACTTACAGATTGTTTAAACACCTTACAGTTCCATTGGTTTCTGAAATTGTATATATTCAGAACTTACAGATTGTTTTAAAAAAATCAATCAAAATGTTAGAAGTTTATATAAAGATCGGATTTTTGAATCTATATATTATTTTATAAGTAAGATTTTGGGAAGAGGAAAAGGGTATACATGGGAGTTTGGGAATTGGAAATTTTAGAGATCATCTTGTTGAAATAAATTATTTGAGGAAATTGGTTGAAATTAGAATTTATTCGATTAAAACCAAATTGTTAATTTAAAATTTAAGTATTAAATGGTAATTGATTTTCGATTTATTTCAAATGTTAATAAATCATACAAATTATTATTCAAGGTCAACATCTGAAGGGAACCAAGTCGAGATTGGATTTGGATTGCAAAATCAAAGGTGAGTAAACCTCACTCAGTCGAAGCTTTATTTAGATTTAAATGGATTGGTTGAATGATTAAATTTATTGGATGTACACTAATGATGATATGACTTTGGTTTTGGTCGGTCCTCGAGTTAATTGGGTTTGACTCGAGGTATATTGGGTTTTAAGTTGTATTAAACTTAAAACATAAATAAGAAAATGCCTTCATCTTAAAATTTAATAAGGGGTTTGAATTAATTAATTAAGTTTAAGTTAATTAATTAAGTGTAAGTAATTCAGAATAATCATTGGATGGCTGGGTAAATAATTACTTAATGAAATTAATAAAATTGTCCTGAGGAATAAATCAAGAGATTAATTAAGGTTATTAATTTAGGACAAATTTGATTAATAAAGTAAATAAATGGATAATTAATTACAGGTTGAAATTAATCGGAAGTGATTGATATTGTGGTTGAATTAAAGTAATTAATTTAGATTAGAACAAATTAGAATATAATTGGAAATAATTAACATAATGAACGATGTAATTGAAGATTAACTAATTTAGATGAATTAATCAGTAATAAGTGACTTATGGGAAGTTAATTAGTATAAGTAATTAAGGATTAATGTATTTAAATAATTAATTAAATCATGAAGTAATTTAGATCACTTAATGATCTTGGTTGAGCCTGATTAATATTGTGAAGTTAATTTAAGATAATTACTTGAATGTAATTGAAAAATAATTAATCCAGGTGATTAATTAAGATGAATAGTGAAGGGTTGACGAATTAATTGATTTGGAGTTAATTAATATCGAATGAAGTAATCTAAATGAATGTGGTTAGGAATTCAATTAGATTCAATTGAATTGTTTTGTATGCGATTAAGCTTTGCTTATGGATGATTGTATGGTATTGGATGCTTGAATGAGTTGATACCTTTAATATGAAATGTTGTGTATTTCGTATGGATAATTTGGAAGAGGCCGGGATCGGGTATTGGGAAATACCCGAAACCACTTCGAATATTTTTATGGGTTGATATGTGGAATCTATATGCTGGAGTGAAGTGATTTTAAAGGGATTGGACTATTTAAATCTAAGCTTTGGTACTTAGGAAATGGATGTGTGAAGTTAGTTATGTTTTTAACATACTGTGAACTTGTAAAATTTGTTTGAGTTACCCCGGGTTTATATAGTTGTATGCTGTTATTCCATGTTGGATGAGTTTACTCACGCTGGTTTGCAGCCTGACCCGGGTGTTACTTTGGTGTAATGCTCGGGTCAGACCAGGTATTACAGATTTTCAGGTAGGTACGTTCTGGAGCTCAGGTGGTGAGCTGGGTGGCATGATCGTATGGAGTATATCCCCTATATTTATATTATTGTAAATCTGAGACATGATAATTGTAAATATCCAATGGCTGTAGATAATGTGAAACTCTGATGCATTAGAATGTAATCGACAGATATAATATTCTTTTGTAACTATTATTATTTATTATTATATTTTATCCGTTGCGATTGTGAGATGTTTGATGTTTCTGTTCTTCTTCTTCTATCTCTTTCTTTTTTTTCATAACTATCTGGAATTTCGGGTTAGAAAATTTCGGGTCGTTACATTTGGTATCAGAGTAGAAAGGTTAAGCGAGAACCTTGGCTCTGGTGGGAATTACTCATTTAATAGAGTCTGTAGTACTCTAGAAGGAATTAAGAATATGTATACATATAGGAGCGCGTACTTGATATTTTCTTATATAAAGATTTTAAATGATTTTATATAAAAATATATTTTGATATATAAAGCAATATTCCCTTCTAATAAATATTAAAATGATTGGTTGCTACATTTATTGAAATGAAAACTAAGAAGTAATATAATACAACCAAATTGAAGTCTTGAATTGGAATTAAATCAAGTAGAAATAGAAATACAACTAAATTAAAATTTAAGTGATTGAAAATGAAATTCTAAATCTGATCTAAGAATTTGAAAAGTTTGTTTTAAAGTAACGGAAAATAATAAATAAGTATTATTTGGATAACTGGGACTTGTTGCAAACAATGGGTTATTTGAAAATTTATTTGAATTTGAAACCAAGGGTGGTTTAAAATTTTAAAATATGGCTGGGAGGGCCAAGAAATAAATATGTATGGATGTACATGATGTCAAAGATAATTTGAAGTAAACTCTAAGAGGGTGAGTTTTGATTTTTCCCTGAAGCGTGATGTAAAAACCCTGAGTGATATAAGTTGTGAACTTATAAGAGGGAAAGAATTTTGAAGTTTGAAGCGGGAATTCAAATTGAGTAAGGATGATTGGATTAAATAAATTGGAATTTAACTTTAGGGAAGTTAAATAAGTAGAGAAAAAGCAGCCTGAATTGGAAATTTCAAAATGGAATTGGGAATTTGTGTGATCTCAAAACGGGTTTGAGATTTAAAAATTAAAAAGGGATGGACGTTTTAAAATAAATTGGATGATATCATCCTATTGTTAATAAAAATCTTTAAGTTGAGAATGGTATTGAATAAATAAAATAAATTTGAAAAATTAAATTGTAAATTAAACTTGTTTAAGAACCGGCTTCAAATTGGAAGATAAAATTGAGTAATAAATTAAACTTTTAGAAATAAAATTGTGTTGAATTCTTAGTTGAACCTTGAAATATATAAGAAAGATAATTTAAAATGGAATTTTGAGAATTGGACTCTGAAAATTAAAATTGATAATAATTCAAATTGATTGGAATAATATGAAATTATAATTAAAATTGAACAAAATTAAAATCAAATAAAATTTGATTTAAATTGGGAGAGGAATTAAGATTAGTTCAACTTGAATTGGGGATTAATCAAGTCCAATGGAATTTGGAGTTATTTAAATTGGAATTGGGTCAATTTAAATGAAGATTTAAATTGAATTGTTGGGCAGGTGAACAGTTGACTCTTGACTATTTTTAATATAAACTTATTTTTCTAAGCTATTAAATATATACAACCTTTCTTTTTAAAGCTGACTTATTTTATATTTGTCTTACCGTTATTTTTTTTGAGCTATTTAACCATCTTTCAATTGTTTTCTAAACTATTACCATTTTTCAATTATTTTACAAATAAATTATTATCTTCCAACTATTTTGCAATTATCTAAAATTTCTGAAACTATTTAGCTATTTCTCAACTATTTTACAATTAGTTAACTATTTTATAGCTATTTTGCAAACTAATAATTATTTTTCAACTACTTATCTATTTTTGAAATTTTCAAGCTATTTTCCAAATATAAACTGGTCGGAGTTCAAACTGTTAAGGATTTAATACCTAATTGAGATAAGAATTGAAGTAATAATCCAAATGGGGATTAAGGCAATTGTAAATAAGTGAAGGGGAATTTAAGGAAATGTGAATAGAAAGGAAATTGATTTGGCTAATAATCAATGGAAATAAATACGTAGGATGTACGTATACTATTCTATTCGCATAGTGATTTGATCCAGATTCGAGCACAGAATTTTGAGATAGTTTATCGATCCGAGTTGGGATTTTTCACTCGATTTCCGACGGCGAACCTGCATATGGATTGTTGATTGGTTCTGGATATTCTCTATCATAGTTATGGCTATGCAAGGAGAATGACGGTTTCTAATCAAGAAACCAGATCTGAGTCCGCACTAGGAAGTCGGGTGGACGATACTAGTTCGGAAGTGAAATTGTGTGATCGAGTGAGCGATCAGATTGGTATAGCGTACGAATGATAAATGTACATCGTGCGGATTTGAATGAAATTGATATTGGAAAGAGAAGTCAAATTTGAATATTTGATTTTGAATAAATGAAGCTATATGTCTTTGTTATATGAGATAAAACTCCCCTTAATAAATCTATGGCCAGAAGAAAATATTTTTGAAAGTGTTTGAAGTATAAAAGGGTTTTATACAAGTTGGAAATGATCCAAAGTTTTAAAAAAAATTATATATATCTATATATATAAAGGATCTTATGAGGATTTTGGAGAAGTTTTTGAGAACCTTTGGATTTGGAAAGGCTTTTGATTTTGGGTAAAATCAATATTGAATTTGGAAAGCCTAGTTTGAGAATTATCGATTTTGGGATAATCGATTTTGTGTAAATGAGCTTTGTATGAGATCATACTAGGTGTATGATTTGAAGATACTATATGTGTATAGTATAAAATATTTTGATGATGACTCTGGGGAAAAAGGCGCTCCCTTGAAATGAACTTCTCAGGAGTGCCACCGGGTGGTGCTGCCTTGAGCCCTAAGGGGGGTTCTAAAGTTGATCCTATGAGGAGTCCGGACAAAACTAGTTCCTGAGGATTATTGGGTAGTGAAAGTCGAGGGCGCTGATGCTACAGGGGCATTTGAGTTATGCTGTGACGATAGTGTAACTCGATGTCGCTGCGATCTACTGTGGGGACCATAGCGAAAATCGTGTGGAGGATGAGTGTCAACGGTCTACACTTGATTTTGCTGGGAAGGCAACGCAACATCGGTAGACTGCGATCTATGGTCAAGTGGAGTGGAGAAGTTTCATTTTTGGCTTCGATGGCGCCGATGCCTACAGTTATATGGGTTTTTGTTGTGATAGCTACGTAACCCCAATTGTAGCTGCGATCTGTCGTGGGTTCCATGGTGTAATCGAGGGGCGCGGAGGCCTACAGTTATCTATGGATTTTGTCGGGATGGCAACGTAACCATTGGGTTAACTGCGACAATGGATGGGGGTGATGATTTCCAGAGCATCCTCACCAAAGATATTTCCTCTATTTTTTAAAAACTGTTTTCTATATTTTCAATAAAATTATTTTCTAAGTATTTTCACTGGGTGTTGAAAACGGGTTTACCAAGTACTTATAGATTTTCAATCTTATGCCTGATCAACGTATGACTGAATTTCTGTGAGAACAAGGATGGACTAGTTGAGACATCGAGTTATAAGAAGTATTTTTATAAAGAGTTATTTTATTAAGTATGACGTGAATTTAAAAGAATTTCAAAAAAATAATAATAATAATTTAAATGAAGGTGTTGGAATTTTGAAAGATGAAAGAAAATCAAAACTGGAATTATAAATAAGATTTAACTCGGGAAAATTTAATGAAGTGAATTTGTAATTAAAATCGAACATTGATTTAGAAGTCGAAAGTAAACTTATTGGCTAAATAATTATTTGGTTGAGTATATTAATAAAATTTAACTTGGGTAATAAATGGGTTGTAAGTGATAATGGGTTTGAAAATGAATTCGAATTTTAAATAGAATTCAACTTAGATTGATAATGAATTAAATAAGAGGAGATGTTGTAAAATAAAAATAAAATAGTGTTGGATTGAAATGAGATGGTTTGAATTATGAATAAAATTCAAGTGTGATTTGAATAATATTTAATGAATTTACAAATATATTGGATATAAAAGAAGTGATTATAATAGAAATGGTTTGAGTTGCAAACAAAACCCAAGTGAATAGAAATAAATTAAGAATGGCCTTGTATTAATAAAATAAATTCGATAACGAATTAAGTAATTGAATAAAAAATTGATATGGGTTAATTGAGTTAAATAATAAATGGATGGAGTCTGATAGAATAAAAACTAAATCAAAATTGTGATTGGAATTAGATTATCAGACTGAACTTAAATTTGGTGGTATATTAATTTGAAGTATAAATGAGATAAGTATGTGGATGGATATTATTTTGATAAATTGAGAAGGTGAATTTAAAATTGAAAATTTAAATAGATGGGCTAACTGAATTTAATGGAATTTGATTTAATGAGAATCAAATAGAGGTAAATTTAAGTTTGATGTTGAAATAAGTTAAAGTAAATTAACTTAAGTTTAAAATTTATGGAAGCTTGGCTTCGAATAAGGATGAAAGCCCATTAAATAAAAGCTTGGATTAAATTAATTTGGAAATGGTTATTAATTTATAAGTGTTGAATGTGCCAAGTTAAATAAATTGTTTTAAATGAATCCAAGGCTGAGATAAAATGAAATGCAATGAATGTTTCGTAAATAATTTAGAAAAGAAATGGAATTAAATGCAGAATGGGTTGAAATTAATTTAAAATAGTTATAAACTAAATAAATACTCTATTAGGCGAATATTGTCGAATTTGTATAGAATGAATCGTCGTATGACGTAAATATAAGTAAATAAATTTCTGTGAATTGATAGGGACTAAATAAATTGGTTTTAGAATTAATTGAAGTGAGTATGAGCTTGTTTGGATTAAAAATCAATTGGATGTAAGAAATTGAGTTGCAAACCATTGAAACTGAATGAAATGACTTATAAATTTGATTGAAAGCGATTGGATTGGCTTTGAATCATATAAATCGTTTATGGTAAGCATTTGGTGTTTGATGCTTTTGTAATGCTTGTGATTTGATATTAAAGTAAGTGAAATGCTAATAAACTCATTATATATGGCACTTACATATTTAAATTGAGTAAGTACAGGTACCGGGAAGCCGTTTTGCTGGATTTGGATTGCGCTATTTGCTAAAATTAATACGCTACTTGCTTAAAATGCTTTATAAGGTACGCTTACACAATAAAATAGGAAATATGAACTGTTTTTGCTTTTTCCGACCGGGTGGGTCGATGTATATATATTTATATCTCTTGTCAAATTGCAAAAGCTCCTCCGTACAAAGGAGACTCTGCCAAAATTTTCTGAAAATTTTGGGAGTTAGAAAATTTTTGGAAAATTTTGGTTAACGACAAAATAATTTCAAATTGGAAATTTAAGTAAACTAGTAAATGAAATTAATATGAATCAGTTTAAATGAAAGATAAAACTCAATATTAGAAATCGAAAATAAATTGAATTCATATGAAACGGTGAAAACTAATTTGAATAGGAATGGTTATGAAAACTTCTGTAAGGAAAAGTATGTAAAGATTTGGAAGGGCTATGATTGGATATTATTGCTAAGTAGGTTATGCAGGTATCAAAAGGGGGAAAGGAATTAGATTTGATTCCAAAAGATAAATTTGTATTGTCCGATAAAAAGGTATGTATTTTAATTTATGTATGAGATTGGATTGGGTTTTTGATCTAGCCACTTGGCTTTCTGTTTTCTTTTTGGTATTTGGGAGCCCGTAGAGGCCTTTTGTAGTAGTACCGAGCTAGCCGCGCAAAGGAGACGCTGGCAAAAAATTTCGGAAATTTAGAGAGTTAAAAAAAAATTGAGAAAATTTTTGATAATTCAAAATTTGACTTTAAATTGAAATCTGAATGGTTGAACAGAAGGGTACTGTTTGAAAACTATAGAAGGTTTTGGAAGTTGCTTAAGGTGATAGTGGGTCTTTAATAAAAAAATAGTTAGTAGGATGTTGAATTGTGAGTTTTTGGAAAAATTAACGAGTATTGGACCATTCCTCCTAACTAGTAATTTCGGGGACGAAATTCTTTTAAGGGGGGAGGAATGTGACGACCCGGAATTTCTAACAATTTAAATTTGAATAATTAATTGATTTTAAATATTTAAAAAGTTAATTTTAACTTGTACTCCAGATATCAATATTTACTTGATAATTAAATCATTGAATTATATAGTTTAAATATTGAATTTAATAATTGAAATTGGGTAAATTGTTGAATCTGAAATTTCTAGGCCTGTTTAAAATAATTTGAAGGTTTATAAAATTTATAATGATGTTACTGAAGATAATAGAATGGCTGAAATAAAATTTAAAGGTGATTTGTTTGATTTTAATAATATATCGTTTAAATTGGAATTTAAAAATAGCCTTCCGAGGCACAGTCTCGGAATTTAACGAAACCAGCTCCATTGGATCCGTAATAGTTAGTTATTATCGGATTTCAATTTTCGTAGCAATCGGAGTTGTCTTTTGACCCTGGCAGCTCAAAACGCTTAGAACTATTCTAATCGATTTATTTTAAAACGGATCGTTTTCTTCTGTAAATCGTGCATACGATCGACTTAGGTTCTGAAACACGTTTTATTATGTTCGGGACACATGTAGAATCTTATAATTGCCTAACGGCATTTCTTAAAAGGGGTTCGAATTTAAATGGCAATTTATGTGACGTTTTGAAGCTATAATAAAATTTAAAGAAATAAGGTCATAGATATTTTCCTTTAATCGTACTCAAGAAGCCTCCCGCCCACCTATTTTTATTTCCCCGTCTACCTCACATTGATAAGCAAAAATCGATCGAAAAAAAAAAGATAATGGCCAAAGCCGGCTTCATCAAAATCAAACGCACGAATTAAAATTAAAACTAAATTTTCGAAATGGCCGAAGCCCTTGCGTTCAAAGGGAGGTCGAAAGAAAGGCGAGGCCGAAGTCGCGATCGATTGGGAACTAGGGTTTTGCCTTGCGACCGAGTCGCGATGAGGCAGCGGGGTCGAGCAGCGAGGAGGCGATGTAATCGAGTGGTATCTTCGTCGAGTGGGGTTGTCGAATCATGTGCGGCGCGGCAAGTTCGTTCGTGGGCGAGTTCGAGATTTAGGGGAATGGCTGGGGATGTTGGATGCGATTTCGAATCGCGAGGAGCTTCGCGAGTTCGAGGGCAAGCAAAGATGGCAAGGTGGAGGCATTCGGCAGTAGCGTGGTTTGTCGACTGATGGGAGGAGGAGTTCTATGATTTTGGGAGCGGCTCAACACCAGGAAGGTAAATAGTATTTGATTTTAAAATTTTGAAATTTTATATATTCAGAACTTATAACATTTTGATTGGTTTAAAACACCTTACAGATTGTTTAACATTAGTTTAAAACACCTTACAGATTGTTTAAAACACCTTACAGATTGTTTAAAAAAAAGTGAAGATTTTGAGTAAGAACTTATAACTTACAGATTGTTTAAACACCTTACAGTTCCATTGGTTTCTGAAATTGCATATATTCAAAACTTACAGATTGTTTAAAAAAAAAATCAATCAAAATGTTAGAAGTTTATATGAAGATCGGATTTTTGAATCTATATATTATTTTATAAGTAAGATTTATCGGAAGAGGAAAAGGGTATACATGGGAGTTTGGGTATTGGAAATTTTAGAGATTATCTTGTTGAAATAAATTATTTGAGGAAATTGGTTGAAATTAGAATTTATTCGATTAAAAGAAAATTGTTAATTTAGAATTTAAGTATTAAATGGTAATTGATTTTCGATTTATTTCAAATGTTAATAAATCATATAAATTATTATTCAAGGTCAACATCTGAAGGGAACCAAGTCGAGATTGGATTTGGATTGCAAAATAAAAGGTGAGTAAACCTCACTCAGTCGGAGCTTTATTTAGATTTAAATGGATTGGTTGAATGATTAAATTTATTGGATGTACACTAATGATGATATGACTTTGCTTTTGGTTGGTCCTCGAGTTAATTAGGTTTGACTCGAGGTATATTGGGTTTTAAGTTGTATTAAACTTAAAACATAAATAAGAAAATGCCTTCATCTTAAAACTTAATAAGGGGTTTGAATTAATTAATTAAGTTTAAGTTAATTAATTAAGTGTAAGTAATTCAGAATAATCATTGGATGGCTGGGTAAATAATTACTTAATGAAATTAATAAAATTGTTTGAGGAATAAATCAAGAGATTAATTAAGGTTATTAATTTAGGACAAATTTTATTAATAAAGTAAATAAATGGATAATTAATTACAGGTTGAAATTAATCGGAAGTGATTGATATTGTGGTTGAATTAAAGTAATTAATTTAGATTAGAACAAATTAAAATATAATTGGAAATAATTAACATAATGAACGATGTAATTGAAGATTGACTAATTAAGATGAATTAATCAGTAATAAGTGACTTATGGGAAGTTAATTAGTATAAGTAATTAAGAATTAATGTATTTAAATAATTAATTAAATCATGAAGTAATGTAGATTACTTAATGATCTTGGTTGAGCCTGATTAATATTGTGAAGTTAATTTAAGATAATTACTTGAATGTAATTGAAAAATAATTAATCCATGTGATTAATTAAGATGAATGGTGAAGGGTTGACGAATTAATTGATTTGGAGTTAATTAATATTGAATGAAGTATTCTAAATGAATGTGGTTAGGAATTCAATTAGATTCAATTGAATTGTTTTGTATGCGATTAAGCTTTGCTTATGGATGATTGTATGGTATTGGATGCTTGAATGAGTTGATACCTTTAATATGAAATGTTGTGTATTTCGTATGGATAATTTGGAAGAGGCCGGGATCGGGTATTGGGAAATACCCGAAACCACTTCGAATATTTTTATGGGTTGATATGTGGAATCTATATGCTGGAGTAAAGGGATTGGACTATTTAAATCTAAGCTTTGGTACTTAGGAAATGGATGTGTGAAGTTACTTATGTTTTTAACATACTGTGAACTTGTAAAATTTGTTTGAGTTACCCCGGGTTTATATAGTTGTATGCTGTTATTCCATGTTGGATGAGTTTACTCACGCTGGTTTCCAGCCTGACCCGGGTGTTACTTTGGTGTAATGCTCGGGTCAAACCGAGTATTACAAATTTTCAGGTAGGTACGTTCTGGAGCTCAGGAGGCGAGCTGGATGGCAGGATCGTATGGAGTATATCCGCTATATTTATATTATTGTAAATCTGAGACATGATAATTGTAAATATCCAATGGCTGTAGATAATGTGAAACTCTGATGTATTAGAATGTAATCGACAGATATAATATTCTTTTGTGACTATTATTATTTATTATTATATTTTATCCGCTGCGATTGTGAGATGTTTGATGTTTCTGTTCTTCTTCTTCTATCTCTTTCTTCTTTTTCATAACAATCTGGAATTTTTAGGTTAGAAAATTTCGGGGCATTACACTATCCTTGATGGCATTATTATGTTTTGTGATCAACCTATTTGAGTTCTTTTTGATATGGGCGCGTCCCATTCTTTTATATCAAAAGAACTTGTTGATACTTTTTCTTTAGGTGTTGTTGCTTTAATGACTTCTTTGAGAATTGCGAATCCGGTCGGTGGATCCGCAACACTCAGTTTGCTTTGTAGTGATGTCGAGATTATTTTATGTGATTTTTCTTTCCGTGTCGATTTGCATGTCATGCGATATTTAGGCTTCGGGATGATTTTGGGAATGGATTGGCTTAACCGTTATGAAGCTCAAATCCTATGTCTTGAGCGGACTATTCATCTTCGGCATCCTCTATCTGTTAAGCTGATTTCTATTGTTCTTAAGGATTCAGATTCCAACTTGGCAGCATCTTTATATTCTTTAAATCCTCATGATGACGATAATGATGATGAGGAAGATGGAATTTCTCTTATTCACGTTGTTCATGAATTTTCCGATATATTTGAGCCTGTTTTAGGATTACCACCTAAGCGAGCAATTGAGTTCAGAATCAATCTTATCCCTGGAGCTCTACCTATCACTCGTCCTCCTTATCGTATGTCCAATAAAGAAATTGAGGAGATGTGTAGGTAATTATCCGAACTGGAGATGAAGTAGTTTATTCGTTCTAGTTCGTCTCCTTGGGGAGCTTCGGCTATTTTTGTGAAGAAATGTGATGGTACACTTAGTCTTTGCGTTGACTACCGCAAGCTTAATGATCTTACTATCAAGAATAAATATCCTTTACCTCGGATTGATGATCTATTTGATCAACTTAGTGGTGCTAGAGTCTTTTCACAGTTAGACTTAGCAACCGGTTTTCGTCAGCTTCGTATTTCAGAGGATAGCATTCCTTTGACATCATTCCGTACTCGTTATGGATCATATGAATGGCTTATTATGCCATTTGGTTTAACGAATGCTCCGGCTTATTTCGTTGACCTTATGAATCGAGTTTTCAAAGACTTCCTCGATCGGTTAGTTCTCATCTTTATAGATGATATTCTTGTGTATTCTAAAACCGAGGAAGAGCATGAAATGCATCTTCGGATTGTGTTGGAAACTCTTAGGAACAATCAATTGAAGGCAAAATTTTCTAAATGCCACTTTTGTCAATCTCGAGTGAAGTTTCTCGGTCATATTATTTTCGAATCCAGAATTTTCGTGGATCCTTCAAAGATTAAAGCGATTCAAAATTGGAAGAGACCGAAGTGTGACAGAGGTTCGTAGCTTTCTTGGATTGGCAGGTTATTACTGCCGGTTCATAAAGGACTTTTCTAAAATTGTCATGCCTCTTACTAGCTTGACAAAGAAGGGAGTTAAATACATTTGGTCGGACAAATGTGAAACTTCTTTTCAGAAATTAAAAGAACTCCTTTCCGATGCTCCTATTTTTGTGATTGATTCCCTCGGGGAACCAAGATTTTATTGTTTATACCGATGCTAGTCATGTTGGTTTGGGAGCTGTTCTTATGCAAAGAGAACGTGTTATTGCTTATGCTTCTAGGCAATTGAAGCCAGCAGAGACTAGATATGCCACTTATGATTTAGAGCTCGTGGCTATTGTTTTCGCCCTTCGAATTTGGCGTCATTAGCTTTTGGGAGAGAAATTTATTCTATATAGCGATCATAAATCTTTGAAGTATTTATTTTCTCAAAAGGAACTTAATTTGCGTCGATAACGTTGGCTCGAATTTCTTACATCTTATGATCTTGATATTCTTTATACTCCCAGAAAGGGAAATCGTGTTGCCGATGCACTTAGCCGTAAGCAACGAGCGGCTGTTTCTATGATGATATCTGAATGGAACGATCTTGAGACTTTGTCCACTTGTGAGATTCGAGATTGTGAATCCAATTTATGTGCATCTCTTATTTTATGTAGCCTTGAGGCTCATCCTTCTCTTTTAGACCGCATCCTTGAAGCTCAAAAGCTAGATCCTGAATTGGCTTTTCTTAGCCAAAATTTTAGGGATAAAATTGATATTGAAGGTTTGAAAGACTTTGATATTGATTCTCATGGCGGTATTCGAAAATTTGGTAGACTTATCGTGTCAAATATTAGTGATCTTCGTAAAGACATTTTAGAAGATTCTCGTCGTTCTAAATTTACCATTCATCCTGGTAGTAGTAAAATGTACGCGGATATGAAGCGACTTTATTATTGGGATGGAATGAAATCTGACATTGCTAACTTTATTAAGCATTGCATGACTTTCCAACTCGTTAAGGACGAGCATCAAAGGCCCGGTGGGTTATTGCAACCTTTGGACATTCCAATTTGGAAGTGGGACCAAATTTCCATGGATTTTATTGATGGCCTTCCCTGTTCTCGTTCAGGTCATGATAGCCTATGGGTGATAGTTGATAGACTTACAAACCGTCCATTTTATTCCCGTTCGGTCAAATCGGACCGTACCACTTTTGGCCAAACTCTTTATTAAAGAAATTATTAAATTGCATGGAGTTCCTACTTCTATTGTTAGCGATAGTGATCCATTGTTTACTAGTGGATTTTGGAAGAGTCTTCAAAAAGCATTGGGAACGAAGCTTAATTTTAGCACCTCTTATCATCCATAGCCCAATGGACAAACCGAGCGTGTGAATCAAACTCTTGAAGATCTTCTTCGTGCATGTGTTCTTGATTTTGGTGGAAGTTGGGAAGATCATACTTCTCTTGTTGAGTTTTCCTATAATAATAGCTTCCAATCTAGTATTGGTATGGTACCATTTGAGGCACTCTATGGAAGGCCATGTCGATCTCCTTCTTGTTGGCTTGAAGCCGGTGAGAGGCTGGTTTTAGGTCCAGATTTTATTCGTGATTCCACAGAAAAGATTGACCTTATTCGCCATAGGATGAGAGAAGTTCAAAGAAGGCAAAAATCCTATGCTGATAACCGAAGAAGGAAATTAGAATTTTCTGTGGGAGATTTTGTGTTTCTTCGTGTTTCACCTATGAAGGGTGTTGTGCGTTTCAGTCGATCGGGAAAATTAGCACCTCGATATATTGGTCCATTTCCCATCACCGAACGTATTGGTCCTGTGGCTTATCGCCTTTTATTGCCGGCTCAGTTTTCTGCTATTCATGACGTGTTTCACGTTTCTCAATTACGGAAATACCTTCGAGATTTTGATTATATTCTTAAGCCCGGTGTTGTGGAAGAAATTGAAGTTACGCCTAATTTGACTTATGAGCAACATCCTATTCGTATTATTGCATCGGAGGTTAAACGCCTTCGAAATAAAGATGTCCCTCTTGTGAAGGTTCAATGGTCCTCAAATCCTAAGGATTGTTCTTGGGAATCTAGAGAATTCATCAAGCGAACACATCCGGACTTACTTTCCCGTGCTCTTTGAGGTGAACTTCTTACTTCAAAATTCTTTTGTGTTGATATGCTTTTATGGTTGTTACTTTTTATCTTTCTTCTTAAGTATTGCGAGGACGCAATTTCTTTAAGGAGGGGAGTCTGTAACAACCCGCATATTTTACAATTGTGTATTTAAATATTTTAATTAAATACAACATTGTTAGTCGGATTATAGTCCGAAACGCTACTTTTTGCATACGGTCGAATTAGGACTCGGGACCACTTCCATTGAGTTCAAAACGCCGTTTGCGACCTTTTTAAGTATAAACTTCGATATGTTTGGAGCTAGCTAAAATTTGACCTTTGCACTTTGGACTTTGGGTTTGGGTTAGCCTAAACTATTAACTCTAGTTCCACCCTCAAGATTTCATAAAAATGGGGGAAGGGAAAAAGAATTAGAATTCCTAAGCCCTAGTTCCATTGTAAATCCAAGTTCTAACTCCAAATTCAAAGTGAAGCTATTGGTAAGCATCATCTTCTTCTTCTCCAACTCATTCTACCTTCAATTTCAGAAATTCCTAAAGTCTAACTTAGGAAATGTTTTTCTTTTAAGCTTAGATTCAAGCTTTTTGGGTTGGAATTGAGGAGTGATTGTTTTTACCTTGCTCTATAGCTTCTTCTTCCTTGTTTTTGTGAAAAAGGTGAGATTTTTATCTCACATCTATGTCTATAACTATCTTTGATTGTTGGGTATGAATTCCTAACAGTTATTCATGTGCGTTTGCTTTTGGTTTGGATTGAATTGGTGAATATTCCAATTTTTGGTGCTTTGAAGTCAAATCTTTAAAAACCCTAACTTTATGTTTGAACATGTTTTTTTGGTGATGCATCGAAGAGCCTATAGGACTGGGTTGCCGATGGCGTAAACCCTTAGCGCCCGTTGCTCGTCCGATTACATTCGTTGAGAGTTTGCTCTTCAATTGATAGGCTGGAAAACAGCCCTAGTACCCAGTCAGTCAACTGACTTTTGCAGCCAGTCGACTGGCTGTAGCCAATAAGTGTTCCGGGGCTGTTTGCAGAGGCTGGAAGCTCTGCTTCCTGCAATCAGTCGACTGGCCTCTGTAATCAGTCAACTGACTGCAGGGAATGAAATTTCCAAGTTTCTGGTTTAATCGAAAGGCCATTTGCAGTCAGTCGACTGACCTGCTTGCTTTTGCCTATTTAGCCTATTTTGTTTGAAATTCCAATTTCTATCGATTCGTGGTTTTCCAATTTGTTGTTATCATTTATTATCGACCTTGATGACTTCTATTTTGGAATTTTTGGGTATATCCATTTTGATGGATATGGAATCGATTTCTTTGGATTTAATTCACGTCTTTGAAAGTGAAATTTTGGTGATTGATTGTTTCTACAATAATTTTTATGCTTTGTAACTTTAAAACACAAAGGTTTCTATACTAGTAGTAAATATTCAAACTCTTTCACAAAGATGATTTCAACTCTATTTTCAATATCAAACTCGTTTATAAAACCGTGTTTTCCAACCTATTAGTATATACAAACCTTTTCCTCACTCGTATGAGAAATATAATTAAATGGCTTAGTAAAACAAGTGGTATGAAACGCTTGCGTTTACTTCGCGGTTAATTCTTGGACTTGTCGATTGAATCTCTTGTGACAATTTTCGAGTGGAGTCTTACAGTTTGTTCGTAAATATTTAAGTTAAGCCAGTGGTTATGGGACATGAAGCTAAACTCATCTATTTACTAGCTTAGTGTAATTGACACTTCTTGATGATCGATGATGGTCATTTTGTGATTTAGACTAGCAATGTGCGATGTCCCTTTGTCTGCGAGGGAGACTAAACCCCGTTTCTGTGGAGCTTCGGCTCAAAATTGGTGGGGTAGCGACCCATGGTCTTCAGACCATTTTGTGGAGCTTCGGCTCAAAATAAATGGTTAGCAACCATGTAATAGCGTTCCATTTTGTGATACACGTGTTGGTGAGTTTTCATGCTCCCGTTTTGTGATAGGCCTCCCCCTTTTGTGATTTCTGGATTTCTATTGATGATTTCTAGAATTTGTCTTTCGCCAATTTTCGTGATTTACATCGATAAGCTTCATCAATATTTGTGCATTGGTGAATTTTTGTTTCACTAACTTTTCCGATTGGTATTGATATATTTATCAATATTTGTGGTTTGGTGAATATGGTGAAGAGTATGACTTCCTTTTTGGTGCTTTTGAGATAACTGAGGTATTATATGATTTTGCTGATTTTAAATGTATACTTTTCATAGCATGACATTATTGTTATCATATGTTTTGACATATCTCTTATTCCATCTCATTTTATCTGATATTTATAGCTAGGCTGATCCGTTTATTATTTTCTTTTTAAATAATACTCGGGTCAGGCCGAGATGTTATAGGTGCTTCTGCTTGACTCCTGATCTGGGATCATCATTACCAGAATTTTGTCTAACTACATTAGATTGGTAGTTTTGTTGTTATACATATGAGATAGAGACTCCTTAATGTATACATATTCATTTATTTAGCACTTGTATCCATTCTTTTGTGTTATTGTGGATCTTTTTGACCACTACACTGATGTACACTTTCATGTGTTATATTCATATCTATTTCCGCCTTTGTGATATGGATATCTGTGACTGATTCGTGTTATGTTTATTTCTGTATTTGTTTCCGAAGATATCATACCCACTGTCTAGTAGCTTTGAGTTTGTATCGGCATGTCGGATTTCCTCTTGAAATGAAATGCGTGTTATACTATCTGACATACCGTTGCTCGCACAAGGCAATTACACGGATGGTCGCTCCTCAACAGCCTTATTCTTCGTGCTAGTTGACAGCATTACCCCGTAGTGTCCTTGGTTATCGTGAGTATAGAGGTGGGGCGTCACATTACTCCTCTACATAAGTACAGCTCCCAACCCAGTAACGCACACATAATTATAAACAACTAAATCTTGATTCCTCTCTGGAACCACTAACACTGGTACATGGGTCAACAAGTGCTTCAAACTCTGAAATGCTTCCTCACACTTATCGGTCCATACGAACTTCGCATCCTTTCGTGTTAGCTTAGTCATTGGCGCTGCAATCCACGAGAAATCCTTTATAAACCTTCGATAAAACCCTACTAAACTAGGAAAACTTCTTATCTCAGTTATAGTTTCTGGTCTTTTCCAATTATTGACGGCTTCGATCTTTTCTGGATCAACCGATAATCCTTTCTCCGAAACCACGTGACCAAGAAACTTCACTTCTCTCTTCCAAAAATGGCACTTCGAAAACTTTTCCTTTAGCTGATGCTCCCTTAGCGTCTCAAGAACAACTCTAAGATGAACTTCATGCTCATTCTAAGTGCTCCCAGAAATCTATCTAAGTGCTCCCGGAAAATCTGATTCATCAAATCTACAAAGAATGTCGTCGCATTAGTTAGCCCGAATGACATAATTAACCATTCGTATGATCCATATCGAGTCCTAAACGCCGTCAAAGGAATACTGTCTCTAAGCTGATGAAGTCCCATCGCCAAATCCAACTGGGAGAATACCTTGGCTCAACTTAACCGATCGAATAAATCGTCAATTTTCGAAAATGGATATCGGATCTTTATCGTCTTCTTATTCAAATTACGATAATCGATACATAGCCTCAACAAACCGCTCGGTTTCTTGGAAATTACTGCGGTTGCACCCCAAGTTGAACTACTCGGTTGTATAACTCTTGCCTTCCAAATCCACCAACTACACCTTCAGCCCTTTCACCTCTATAGGTGTCATTCTACTTGGCGACCTACTTACCGGTTTTTCTCCAAGCACTAAGTCAATCTGAAACTCTATGGCTCATTTCGATGGCAACCCCACTACCGCTCAAACAACATCGGCCAATTCTCTAACCACAAAAAATCGATGCAACTCATCCTCCAACTCCACAACACCCAATAAAGCATTCACTTCGCAACTAGGGTTTATGACGGTATAAACTATCCGATCACTACAATCGGGGTGTCTAAGTGATATTTTCCTATCTTGGCAAAATATCCTAGCATCATGCTTAATTAACCAATCCATACCCAGTATAAGCTAAACCCAACAAAATTAAACAAATGCAAACGACGATCAAAAGTATGGCCTAGCAAATCAAACTCTAAATGGTCACACCTCATCCCCAGTGTTGCTTATCCTACTATCGGATTTGCAACCATTAAGGATGTAACTAAATATGAGGTTCTAAGTTAATCTTATCTATCAAACATCGAGAAATAGAGTGTGATGTACCAGTATCAAACAGAATGCTAACAGACATACCGTGAATCTATAGCGAGCCTCCGGGAACAGCCTTTCCCTTCTCCTACTCTATTGGCCTTGAAGCTCCGGGCTCAAATGCATACATTTGCCCCTTTCCATCTCTAGCATGCTCTTTGCATTGGTTCTTGTAATGGTCGATCTGATCATAATTAAAACATCTGACATTTTTCTTTCTAACTGCTTCTTTTCCTTCTTTTTTTTCGGTACGACACTCATGAGCATAGTGTCCTTTCTTTTTCCACTTATAACAGACCACTTCAAATTTTCTCTTCTTCTATGCTCCTCCCTTCTGAGCATTCTTCTTATGGAAATACTTTCTTTCCTGGCATTGTCCCCTCTAAATTCCTTCTCTTTCTTCTTCTCCAAACAAGCTAACGCCTCTTCCTGCCTCATCGCCATTTCTACTACTACATCACATGGATCCCCTATGTGCGGTAAGGTAGCTCTTGCCAACTCTGGCTTCAAACCTCTAATAAACTTCTCATTTCTTTTCATCGTTGTATCGACAGTGGTATACCTACCGGGCCAACTCCTCAAATCTTCCAGCATATTCTAGAACAGACATCTCCCCATGTTCCAGTTCAACAAACTTTCTAACCAACACCGACTGCGCCATTACCGACATAAACCTTTCTTGAAACCTTCTCTTGAACTCTTCCCAAGTCATTGTCTCCTCATAAACAACAGTAGCAACAGTATTCAACCAATAAAGAGCAACTCCCTAAAGCTGTCATGAAACAAGTCTCCTTTTCTGTTCATCATTACGTCCTAAATCAGCGAAAATCCTCTCACAATATAGCAGCCAGTTTTCTACTTCAATTGCATTCTTGGTCCCAATGAATGGCTTTTTTCCAAGCTTAGTGTAGTCTCTGCTCAAGTTAGCATACTGATTGACCATTATAGCTTCCTAAACTCCTCCTCCCACAGCATTTCCTCCAGCAACTCCAGCTGTGATTCCATCTTGCATCATGTTTATGAAAAACTAATACATTGCTCTCATATCCACTTAGGAAACCCCGGCATCAACATTTTCAACTTGAGCCTCACCTGGACCTCTTCTAGTATTTGGTCGGGTATTTCCATTTGTGGCGGTGCTCTCTCCTCCAAGGTTAACTCTGCCTCCTCTTCCGTCCATATCTGCATTCAAGCTTCATGGGATACAGATGAATAGCCTAACAAAGGTAGGAGTATAGAGACATAGTGTATGCTTATATATATATATAATACAAGTACGTTACTATAGCGTTATCTCATACCCTGATCTTAACTCTAATTCCTAAGGATTATGTTTTCGAAAGCATTTTTAGTTAAAGTATTTCTTAAACCATGCTCTGATACCAAGCTATAATGTCCCCTATCTAGAGGACCAAAACTCAGTGCTACAGATGCTGCAGTCACCTAAGTATTAGCTTTCGACGACTAAATACGACTATGTTAATGGTATGTATAATATCAGAAGTGCTTGAATATGAAACAAAACACAGATTTCAAAACAACATTTTCACATAAAATTTCAAAATAGATGTTCCATATTCATAATACATAATCCCAAATACGTTCCCAGGCACAGATGAAATATACTTATTACAAAATACGCCAAGAGCGGCATATGAAGATACCCCTTGGATGATCAGTGTCATATAGTCATAATTGACTTAATATAAACACAGCGGAATTAACAACAAAACAAAGAACTACACTCCTAAATAGCTATCTATTAACCTCGTGCTTGTCTCCGGTAGCCTTATTCGTCATCCTACTAAAAAATGAAAAACGTTAATCCCTCAGCCTACTCAAATCAATTTTGAGCACCCTAGGGTTTAAGGGGAAAACATAAACTTCGAGTCAGACATAAAGCCTGGTGTTAATAATATTATACATCCCGGTTAAATATGTTAAGTGAGACCATGCCGCTTAGCGAAACGGGTTCCCCCCCCCCCCACTAAAATCTTTTTAAAACATATCTTTTGGGAATTACTTCGTGAAACCAAAATTGGTTAAATACTGTAAAGCATCATTATGCGAACATACATAAATATCAGGTAATAAATGAAATATCTGTTCAAACAGATAAGTTTTTTGGTAACTTTTGACCTTTGGCTAACTAGGGCCTCCTAAACAATATAAACCAAATTAATCTAATATCTGTTAGACACTTCACTTCTGGATGGTCTGTCTTTAACTATCTATTAAATACTTCTCATCAGGACAGTCTGTCCCTAACTTAACATGTTTTTCGGGCTCACCAATAACCTATATGTATACAAATAAATATTCCTTTATGTATATAATCATAATTTCAGCCATATCTGTGACCAAGCCCTACACACTAGAATTTTGGACAACAATTAGCTGGGGCCAATAGCTAATGTATATGGCGCAACCCTATACCAGTCCCATCTGGTATTCTAGTTTCTAAGTTATTATACTTAGGGATCCTCTTCCATAATTTTCCTTGAAACCTTTTTCAAATGATTTATAACCTTTCAATTAAACACATACAAGGAAAATATTAAATCTCTTAGGCTTTACTCAAAATCCCCTTGCCATTTTATGCACACACACACACATTACTTAAACCACATGAGAACCTTTAAACACATGAAAGTACCCCTTTCGATTCCATTGAAAGTTCCCCTTTCTAAACCTTTGAAAATATCACTTTCGAAACCAAATAAAACCCTTTATTTTATCGAGACCGAAAGGCCAAAGCTTCCCTTCTGAAACCATACATAAAAACCCTATTGAAACTTTTAAAACCTTTCCTTTTGAAAGCCTTAAAACCTTAGACATCATATCCTAAAATACTTCAAAACATTGCCTTTAGAAACTTTGGAAAAACCTTCCATTTAAACCCTTTCGAAACCATCAGAAATTAATACCTTTCGACTCCTTCGAAACCATTTGGGAAACCGCCCATTCGAAACCATTTTATATACCTTTTGGAAGCATCAAACTTTTAGAAACCTAAACCTTTCGGAATCTTAGTGAGTTTATTTTAAACATGTGGAAAAACCTCTTTCGAAACCTTTGGGTTATACTTCAAACGGAATAAAATGGGCCAATTAAAACATCTTAATCTAAACCTTCCTTCTGAAACCTTTTCCTAAGTAAAGAACCTATGGTATTGGAACCATCCCTTCAAAAATATGGGAGAAGTTGCTAATTTTAAAAGTTAAGAATACCTTCTGAAACCATTGACTTCGAAAGGTAGAAGGGCAACGGCTAGGGGTTTCGACCCCTTCAAAAGCTTTATTTAAAACAAAAGACTGCAACCATGTAAAAACCTTCCCTTTGAAATTATTTAACCCTGCCGAAAGCAACTGAGTCGAAACCTATCTCTTTCGAAAGAAAAACAAGCGCTGCCTTTGATTTTTAAAACAAACATTCTCCAATCCCTTCGGAACCTAAGGTTTCGACCAAGTACCCCTTTACCTTTGTCCAAAATGCGATGTACCAAGTAGCTTGATACCATGCGCTTTGGTTTTGAAACCATTGGTGGCGTAAGGTCTGGGTCGGAACCCCATATGTCGAAAGTGGAAGAACATGCTAAAATCATGTTATTTTTGTTTTTAACTTAAAAGAGAACTTTTCAACTAATCTTCCTTTATTTTTCAAATTTTCATTGGTTGTATTTCGAAAAAGTGCTGCCAATAATTTTAGAATTAAATGATGATTTTACTTTATAAAATGCCCCTTCCCCTTAATTAAATATATTAAACATTTAAGTCCCATACCTTAAATAATTTTATATATTTACTAAAACACTTCGGAAAAATCTTAAAATATCACAAAAAATCTATTTTAATATGTTTTCTAACATATAAAAATCTCAGACCTAAATAATTATTTATTTTGCCGTAAATAATTTATAACCTAATAAATCATTTTCTTCACTAGAAAATTAATATAAAATCCACCACAATTCAGAAAATTAGGAAAATTGAAACCCATTTCTAAAATATCATTTATGATCAACATTTAAATTTTTAAGGCATTTGGATGTCATTTAACAGGGTTTTCATATCAAATATATCATAAAAACTTATATGAACATGCATAAATCATCAACAAGCATATATAAACTTTCAATCATTCAAAACATGGTAATCATACAAAATCATTTCGAATTAACTTTGAAATCGAAAATTTATAGGAAAATAGAATGTAGTAATCATTCACCTTAGCTTTGTGATTAAAAGATGTGAGATTTGATCTTGAATAAGTTGATTTGCTTTTTCCCTTTTGACAACTTTATCTTGCCTTGAGATTAAAATGGTCGTCGGCCTCTCTTTTAAATTTTAATTTTTGCAAATGAATTCAAGTGAGGACTCATGGCTAGGGTTTAGGGTATTAAAATGTTCATTTTCCTATTATACCCGTACCAATTTCCTAACACTTTTATTCATGTTATCTCATTTTGATTTACGTATTAACATGGCATGGCTACCCTTGATTACAATCAAATCTCAATCTATTAATCATCACATTATTTTATTTTATTTAGCTAATTAAATATCCTAAATAATGTTACTAAAAATATGGAGCGTTACACTAGACTAGAGACTGGTTGAGTCTAAAGTGTAGTCAATCTCCATTATATCCATACTATTTGATGATTTTATATTTTAGAGATAGCCTTTATTGTTGATTGTGATTTGGATTGTAACTGGAATATCTTTTTGGTTTGTATGGTATTGGATATTATTTGGATAATTTGATAGGCTATCTCACATTATCTATTGATTTATGATTTTATGATATTATAGGGCATTGAAGTGAGTTAGCTTTATTATCTTGATGATTTCATTTTACATGGTGAGGTTGTATTATATGGATGATTCACCCATTAGATATAGTCTTCTTGATTTCTATTGATTTGTTTTAGACGGGTGACAAAGTCTTTTGATTTCAGTTCTAATTATTTATATGAATTTAGATATCTAAGTAATGCGATGCCTTGTGGATTATTTATAATTTTGCCATGTCGCATAATGTTTTGAGTATCTTTGGTAGTTATATCATATTGTTCTTCCTCATTTACACTATATTGCCTTATTTATGATCTTTGATTAGACCCATATGTTAATGGGTCAGTCCGAGACACATCGTTACAAAGACGATTTGACCAACATGCACTTTATTGGGCTTAGAGTAGCTTTAGGCTAGGAGTATTATATGACATTTATATAACAATGGTCCACCGTATATGTTTGACATTGAATTGTATATTTTGTATTGTTCTGTTCTAAAGGCACACATGTTTATTGCTTTGTACCAATAATGTGTACGTATAGGTAAGTCAGATAATTAATGTTTTAATGCGTACTAGTGTTAGTCTTAGAGAATATTCATGTGTGTACATTATATAGTTGAATTCTCTGTATTATCTAATAGTATTATTCTGTAACACTCTTGGATGTTATGAGTATAGAGGTAGGATGTCATAATTGGTATTAGAGCAGGTTTAAAACAATACATTGTATATAAGAGACACGAGTCGAGAATGTAGACGAGGCTTAGAGTCCCTGACACTTGGGTTTTATGCGTGTGTACATGGGTTATTTATATTTATATTTGCATGTACCTAGGCAGTTGCATTTGAATGTAAACTCATATGTGTTTTAGTGTGTATGTAGGTGTTTTAGTTGCATGCTTGTGTATATATGTGTGTAAGTTTGTATAGTGAAAGTTAAATATATTACAACCATATATATTACTGGGCTTTAGAAATAAAGTTAATATATGGTTATAAAATATTGTATTAAATGTTATACAAGTCTAGGCATTTGGGTAGAGCCTTCTCTGAGTGCATGAGATGGTGTGCAGTGTTCGAGGATGAAGTGGCTATGCATTTGTGTGTGAGAGTTTAGAAATGTATGTGTAATATCCTGGAATTTTGGACAATTTAAATTTAATAATCTGGGTTTAAATTTAAATTGAATTGATAAATTTTTGTTAATAAATTTGGTTTGATTTAATAATCTTCTTTATTTAAATATTTAATTTGTGAATTTATTTTAATAAACTGATAAAATTGTTTTCTATTTAATAATGTATATGTGTTTATATATATTTTGAATAGATAAGTTGTTAAATTAGTTTTAATGTTTTGAAAATAGAAATTGAGATTTATTTTTAATTTAAGCTTTTCAAAAATATTTAATAAAATACTATATGATTTTTAAATATAAGAAAATTGTTTTAATTGGTTTAAAATTCATTTTTGACTTAAGGGTTGAGTATTAAAATAAGTCACAAAATGTTTGTGTTAATTCTTTTTAAATGTTGATTGATAATTTTGATTTGTAAATTTAATTTGAAATTTAAAATACAATTTTAAATATGAACATGCATTCATTAAGTATAATTTTCTTTAACACTTAATTTAAATAACAAAAACCATTTAAGATACATGTGTAAGCATAATAAAAGCCTAAATGAACATGTGTTAAATTTTTATGTAAGTAAATTAACATGTGTCCATTCTTTTAACATGTGTCATATTTTGTTTTTCTTTAATTTTAATTTAAATCAAACATGGTTATTTAACTTGCATATATTCATTCTTTAGCTTTTTCTCATTTTTGATGCTAAAAAAAAGAAACCTGAAAAAAAAAATTATCTCCTCTAACCTGTAAATGCATTTGCATTCAAACATGCAATCTGCATCCAAAATAAAATTTGCATGCAACAAATTCAAGTTTGCATCTGCAATTTCAAAAACAAACCTGCATTCTTTCTAAAATCTGCAAAATGCAAACATACATATGAATCTGGAAAGGGGATGTCTGCATGCATAAATTTTTGAATCTGGAAGCATCAGGCTGGAAGCAAATGTTAAAATGCATTCAAGCTTAAAGTTTTAAGGGATTCAAGAAAATTTTCAATAGGATTTCAATTAGCAATTTTTCATGACTGCATTCATCTATTTTTACAAATCTAGAGCCTGCAATTTGAAAGTTTGCTCTGCATCTTGCAACTACAAGTGAGTAACACTTAACTTAAAATAAATAAGTAGGATTATATGCTTGTTTAAATCTGATGAATTAAATTTGGGCATATGCTTTTTATTCTTCCTGCCTGAGTATATAAGAAATGAAATGCAAGTCAGATTCCCAAGGTTTAGATTGTTATAGTTTAGTTCAAAATTGAATAAAATCTGTTTGTTTAGGTTTAGAGTAAAATTCAAATTTATAGAAATCAAATTTGAATTTTCTGTAACCTGGAAATCAGGTTACACAGAAAAATAATTAATATAGAGGAAAATTCAAATGTTATAATCTATTGTTTCAAGTTTACAAATAGGAACTATAAGTGAATTTAAGAATTCTAAATCAAAAATTACAATTTAATATGCTGTAAGCCAAGTGCAGAGATGAACATACTATATTTTACATTTTGATATAGTACACTTGATTCTTGCATTTGAATGGATTGATTTTGCTTCTGTTGATTGAATAGCTATCAATGATTATAGGAAAAATTCCAAATTGGATTTCAATTCAAAAATTGATGTTGAATTTTGGAATTAATTTTAGAACCCTAGTTTGTATGAGTCTCTGATTTTGTTTGAATATGGACTCCTAGGTTGATCGAGTTCAAAGCTCTTTTGGGTATTGACAGATGTTGTGATGATGGAGCTGTCGCTGGAGTTTGAAGGATGGTTGTGGCCGGAGTTAGGTGATCTCGTCGTTGACAGGTTAGACAGTGGGAAGGGGATGGTGCTTCAGGTTTTGGATTTAAAACTTGAATTCAAATTCAAGTTGAATTATGGGAATTTGAGGATGGGAGTGTGATGAGAGGTCACTGGTGGATGGGGGATGGTCGTTGATAAGGGTCAGAGGTGGCTGGAGTTGGATTATGGATGCACAGAGGTGTGTGTACATGATGGTGTTCTGTTTTGTTGCAGGGTTTTAAAACCCGAGATGGTCTCGAGTTATTTGTGAAATGACTCGAAGCAGGGAATCATTTTTCTCGAAGTAGATTAGGTGGTAGCTCGGGTTGTAATGTTTCAGGGTTAAACAGAACCTTATTTCCAGTTTTAAAAATTTTCAAAAGTAAGTTTTTAAAAGGAAAGTTTAAAACCTGAACTAAGCATTAAATTTAAACTGAATGAAAATATGAATTCAAGAGTTTGAATTCTGGTTATTTTGAAGCAATATGAGTTTTAAAAAAAAAATGTAAACACTGCAGTTTCTAAACTTGTTCAAACCTGTTTTCTCAGGTTTATAAAAAAATTTACAGTGAGGATAAGATGCAATCAAAAATCTGGATTAAGCCTTGAATCTGAAGTTGAATTTGTATTCAATAAGTTTTAAATTTTAGATCTTTGAAATAAATTTGAAATGTTTTTAAAAGCCAAGTTTGGTTTTAAACTTAAAACAGAAACTTTTTTTCTGTTTTGAAAATCTAAAAGAAGAGTTTAAACTTAAAGATGAAGTTCAATCTGAAAATGTTTAAAACTGAAACTTAAGTATGAAATCAAATATTTAAATCTTGGATTTTTAATCATTTTTGAATTCAAACTTAAGGGGTTAAACTAAACAGGAAACTGTTTTTCTGTTTTATGTTTTAAATTGAAAAGTAAATTTTTTAAATGGCAACTAAAATTTAAATAAGTTAAATTCAGTTTTGAAAATCTGGAAATCTGAAATTTGGAACTTAGCAAATGAAACTAAGAATTTAAATTTAGTTTTTAAACTTTTAGAGTATAAATGAACATTGAATTGAATTTAAAACTGTAAGTTTTAGTTGATAAAATAAGTTTAAACTAAGTTTAAATTTAGTTTTAAATGCTGAGATTTTACTTAAATATCAGTTTTTAAAATTTAAATAAGTTTTTAAATTTAAATTTTTTTTAACCATTTTTAGAAAAGGTTGATAACTTGAATTGAGATGAAAGAGTAAGTAAAGTTTTTTTAAATTTTAAGTTTGAATCTATAATAAAATTTGAATTGTGTTTCAGTTGAATTTAAGTTTTTAAATTGAATTTTGAAACAAAGTGTTTAAAATATTTTGTGTAAGAAAGTATGTTTCTAAATTTTGAACTTAAGAAATTGATTTCATTTAAATTATTAAATTAATTTAAAAGGAATATTTATTATTATTTAATTAATAATGTGGATGTTTAATTAAGTAATTAATGATTTTTAAGTTAATTAATTAAGATTTGAGATTAATTAATTAAGTTAATTAATCTATAATTAAGGATGATTAATTAAATTTTGATTTATGATTAAGATTTACTTAATCAAGTGATTAATGATAATTAAGATTTTAATTAACACTTGATTAATCAATAATTAGAGTTTAATTAAATTAAAATTAAATATTAATTAGTTGTTAATTAATAATGATTAAATATAAGTTAATTTCTCAATTTAGTAATTAAAGTAATGTTAATGAAGGTCATTAACTTAAGGTTATTTAACAATTAATTAATATGACTAATTTTTGATAATTAATTAGATTAATTAATTAATAATGACCAATTGTTTAATTACTTAATGAAAGTAATTAATGGATTAATTACTTGGTGTAATTAATTTAATTAATGTGAATAGTTTAGATTAATTAAGTTTAATTAATTTAAACAATTGTTGATTATTGATAATTACTTTATGTAATTTATGGATTGTAATTACTTAGAGAAGTAATTAATTAATAATTACTGAATGTAATTAAGATATTTATTATAGAAGTAATTTGGATTTAAATTACTTTAGAATTAATCAAGGATTAATTGAAGATAATTAATTGAGGGTAATTAATGGGATGAGTAATTAAAGTAGTTAATTATTGAATGGTTATTAATCACGGGTGATTAATATATATATGTGGTTTAGGTGAAGATTAATTACTTATGTAATTAATTTATTTTGAGAAATTGATTAAATATAATCAGAGATCATCAACTAATTAATTAATGATGTAATTTGGAATTGATAAATCAAGGTATAATTAATATTAAATGCTAATTACTTATTGTAATTAGAGATAGTTAATCAATAATGATTAAGTGAAATGGATAATGAGATGATGATTATTTAAATTGATTTGTAATAAATTGATGATTAAGTTAAGCAGGATTTTAATGATGAAGTAATTAATTTAATTCATTTTAAATTAATTAGAGTTTAGGTAATTAATTTAATTCATTTTAAATTAATTATAAATGGTGTGATCATTAGATCGTTGCTTATGATTGATGATTGGTATTGGTTGCCATGTATGGTTTGTAATCTCAGTTATGAGATGAATAGTGTATGTGATTGATGCATTGGTTGTTTTGGATGATAATATGGATTATCTGATGTTGATATGAATTATCTGTTGATAATGATAATGTTGAATTATCTATTGTGTTGTGAATTATCTATCTGTGTATATTTAGATAATTAAATTGAATTGTTTTAAACTTAAAACAACTTGGACCTTAAAAGACACGCTTTGGATTTCGATGAGACCGGGATCGGGTTTTCCATATTTGGGATCCGAAAACCACATCGATTCCAAATAACGTTAGGTCGTTAATCCAAGTGGAGCGAGTGAAGACTCGAGGTGTAAGGGCTATACGTCAGTATAACTCTGTGGGTGATTTCGTAATGAGTTTGACGGAATAGTGCTTATAGATTCGAGATGGTGATTCAGAGTGCAAGGATTATTGTCGTTAACTCTGAGGGTGATTCCAATATGAGTGTAACGAGATAATGCCTTCGGTTTCGTTCGAACCCGGAACGAACTTGTATGGATTGAATGCTTTCAGAACATCGTCAGGTGGACGATGAGCATTCTAAGTGATATGTCCTATAAAGGTAATCGTAGCCTCAAGCCTCATCAACCGGGAATGGCTAATACAGGGGAGGTGCAGCAAAGCTTCGTGGGTAGCACCCACTTGAGAGCAAGATTTATCCCTGTCTAGAGGTCCCTTTATTTTCGGCTTAGTGGTGCGGTTGCTGATCACAACTGCGGGGTTGTCTTGTTTGGAACTGTTCGGTAAGGAACGGGTCCGGCTTTGTGTTGCAGGGGATGAAGGGAGTAATCCTCGGTACGGTGACCTAGGCCACGTACTGTGACGGGCGGTACCCCAGTAGCCCAGCCATTGATGGAATCCAAAATCCAATAAGTGCCAACGGTTTTGATTGTATTACCCACTTTTGTGGCTAGTAGCTGGAATTTAATCATGTAACAATTTCCGCTATTTCTTATTTACTTGAAAACCCTAGACACTATTATAATATCATCGGATTTCCTATCAAATGTTTTGGTTAGCATAAGGTAAATTTTTTCCATGTTTATGTGTGGGAAGTCTTACGTGATACCTTTTCTTTTCAAAGGTTTTTCAAAGTTAAGCAACTTTAACCTGTTACTCACACCAGACCCATGTCTGACCCGGAGTTATTTCTGTTTTTCTATAACTCTTGGGTACTCAAATTTTTACGAGTAGCCAAGGGAATTCAGGTTAGGATTCAGGATTAGCTTTGACGAATTGTGGAGGAGCATATGGAGCAGGAGGCTTCTGTGTATAGTTATATAGTTTTCCGCTGTGTTGGTATCTCTGAGTGTTTCTATATTGTATTGAGTTTGTAATAACTAGACAGGTGTTTATAACTGTCTAGTATGTGTTGTATATGTCTGTGTAACTATGATATTTGATGTAATACTATGTAATACTTATGTTATTAATATAATTTATTCGTTCCGCTGTTGAGATTCTTGTGTTGTTTCTTCTTTCTCTTCTTTCTTTTCTCTTTCCTATCCCTTTCTTTCTTAATTGATGATGCGATTTTCTGGGAGTGGAAAGTCGGGTCGTCACAGTTGGTATCAGAGCATTAGGTTGAGTGAATACCTAGTCTCTGTAGTGGTGTCTATCTTGAGAGAGCGTATTTGTATTTTTAGTATATATATATATATATAATTGTTTCTACCTATTTGTTGGATTACCTGTTCAGGTTTTCCAATGTAAGTTATAAAGGTAGATGAGGTAGAAGTGTGTGTAACACGACTACCATTGGTTGGAGTTTGAATGTTTGAGGTTGGAAGTGTATTGGTCGAGACTGTAGACCTAATACCGTCTCGAGTAAGTTTTGCTTGGAGTAAGTACTTCATCGATCTCTGAAGGAAACCTGTAAAGGTTCGGAGTTCATCTTTGAAGTGTAGAATTGAGTTGGATCTGTCGTTTGGGCAGAAGCAAGTAAGTGATGATATCTTGATACCTTAGGAAGTTGTAGCTGCGTGATGAGATGCAGTGACTATGGATATTTCGGAAGATGTTTCTTTGGAACAAGAGTAAGAAGTGAGTCTGCTCGGTGATGTGGCTGAGTTTAGCAGAGTGTTCTGAGTTGGTAAGGAGTCTTCTGGCTGAGTAGTTTTTCTGAAGTGGAGTTCAGAGGCAGCAGAGTGGATCTTTTTCTCTGGTGAGTTGGCTAAGCCAGCATAAGTTGTTCTGTTTGGTTGAGAGAGAGCAGTTTTCTTTGGATTTAGGCTGAGTTGATAGCAAAAGTGACTTGCGATAGTGTGTTCTTTTGGATTGTTGGAGATTATCCGGATTTTCTTCCAGGAAGTCAGAGTTTGTCTGCATCTGGAGATCGATTTTTCCTTCCAGGAGTGGAACAGGTGGTTCAGTTAGTAGATGGATGGTTTCATGAGATAGAAGTAGGTGAAGCAACTCAGGTTTGGGAGAAACATCTGAGTTTTCTTATGGATATGTGGAACCATATTTCTGTGTTGGGTCGTCTGGTCTGTGCTTGTGCTCTTCGTTAGCATTTTCTTCTGTTTAGGATCAGAGTTGTGCAGCGGAAGCAGTTTGGAGTGCTTTTGTTTTCTTTTCCGGATAAGGAGAAGTTTGTTCTGTCTTCAGTTGATTGAGAAGCAGGGTGTGTGATCTTGGTTTTTGAGTGATCTTGAGGAGATCATTGGATTGTTTTGATTCAGTCTGTTTCTAGTGGAATCAGCGTAGAGTTAAGCTGATCTGGAAGGATGTTGGTAGCCCAGGATCGTCCGAAGAGTTTTTATGGATAAGAGACGGAAGAATTTGGATTTTGGAATCGGAGATTTGATTTGGGATAAGTTTTCTCTGATCCAAGGAGCTATAAGTTGGGAAGCTAGATCCGAAGTGTTTTGGTTTCTTCTGAGTTTTGGGTTAGATGAGTGTATGGTTTTCTAGAGTTGAATTGCCGGTTTGGATAACTGGGATTCAGAGTGTTTTCACGTATCTCTGAGGGAGTACGTGTTTGGTATTTCTGGTTGTAAAGCCAGCAGTTTAGGAAGGATGGTTTGGTTGCTGAGTCAGACGCGTTTGTAGTCTGATATTCTGTATAGAATTGTTGTTAGGAGCTCTGTAGCTTAGTAGTATTGATTGTTTGGATTCTATAGAGCGAGTATCGCGATATACATATATACCGGGGAAACTCGTGAAGTTTTATCCAAAATTCTTTTGGATAATTAAATTTGTTTTGATTTGTGTGAATTGGTTACTTTGGTTGTTGGCATATGACTAACATATGTTGTGTTTTGAAATAAAATCTGTAAATAGATTATTAAATTACCTTTGTTTTAAAATTTCGGGGACGAAATTCTTTTAAGGGGGAAGGATTGTAATATCCCGGAATTTAGGACAATTTAAATTTAATAATCTGGGTTTAAATTTAAATTGAATTGATAAATTTTTGTTAATAAATTTGGTTTGATTTAATAATCTTCTTTATTTAAATATTTAATTTGTGAATTTATTTTAATAAACTGATTAAATTGTTTTCTATTTAATAATGTATATGTGTTTATATATATTTTGAATAGATAAGTTGTTAAATTAGTTTTAATGTTTTGAAAATAGAAATTGAGATTTATTTTTAATTTAAGCTTTTCAAAAATATTTAATAAAATACTATATGATTTTTAAATATAAGAAAAATGTTTTAATTGGTTTAAAATTCATTTTTGACTTAAGGGTTGAGTATTAAAATAAGTCACAAAATGTTTGTGTTAATTCTTTTTAAATGTTGATTGATAATTTTGATTTGTAAATTTAATTTGAAATTTAAAATACAATTTTAAATATGAACATGCATTCATTAAGTATAATTTTCTTTAACACTTAATTTAAACAACAAAAACCATTTAAGATACATGTGTAAGCATAATAAAATCCTATATGAACATGTGTTAAATTTTTATGTAAGTAAATTAACATGTGTCCATTCTTTTAACATGTGTCATATTTTGTTTTTCTTTAATTTTAATTTAAATCAAACATGGTTATTTAACTTGCATATATTCATTCTTTAGCTTTTTCTCATTTTTGATGCTAAAAAAAAGAAACCTGAAGAAAAAAAAATTATCTCCTCTAACCTGTAAATGCATTTGCATTCAAACATGCAATCTGCATCCAAAATAAAATTTGCATGCAACAAATTCAAGTTTGCATCTGCAATTTCAAAAACAAACCTGCATTCTTTCTAAAATCTGCAAAATGCAAACATAGATATGAATCTGGAAAGGGGATGTCTGCATGCATAAATTTTTGAATCTGGAAGCATCAGGTTGGAAGCAAATGTTAAAATGCATTCAAGCTTAAAGTTTTAAGGGATTCAAGCAAATTTTCAACAGGATTTCAATTAGCAATTTTTCATGACTGCATTCATCTATTTTTACAAATCTGGAGCCTGCAATTTGAAAGTTTGCTCTGTATCTTGCAACTACAAGTGAGTAACACTTAACTTAAAATAAATAAGTAGGATTATATGCTTGTTTAAATCTGATGAATTAAATTTGTGCATATGCTTTTATTCTTCCTGCCTGAGTATATAAGAAATGAAATGCAAGTCAGATTCCCAAGGTTTAGATTGTTATAGTTTAGTTCAAAATTGAATAAAATCTGTTTGTTTAGGTTTAGAGTAAAATTCAAATTTATAGAAATCAAATTTTAATTTTCTGTAACCTGGAAATCAGGTTACACAGAAAAATAATTAATATAGAGGAAAATTCAAATGTTATAATCTATTGTTTCAAGTTTACAAATAGGAACTATAAGTGAATTTAAGAATTCTAAATCAAAAATTACAATTTAATATGCTGTAAACCAAGTGCAGAGATGAACATACTATATTTTACATTTTGATATAGTACACTTGATTCTTGCATTTGAATGGATTGATTTTGCTTCTGTTGATTGAATAGCTATCAATGATTATAGAAAAATTCTAAATTGGATTTCAATTCAAAAATTGATGTTGAATTTTGGAATTAATTTTAGAACCCTAGTTTGTATGAGTCTCTGATTTTGTTTGAATATGGACTCCTGGGTTGATCGAGTTCAAAGCTCTTTTGGGTATTGATAGATGTTGTGATGATGGAGCTGTCGCTGGAGTTTGAAGGATGGTTATGGCCGGAGTTAGGTGATCTCATCGTTGACAGGTTAGACAGAGGGAAGGGGATGGTGCTTCAGGTTTTGGATTTAAAACTTGAATTCAAATTCAAGTTGAATTATGGGAATTTGAGGATGGGAGTGTGATGAGAGGTCACTGGTGGATGGGGGATGGTCGTTGATAAGGATCAGAGGTGGCCGGAGTTGGATTATGGATGCACAGAGGTGTGTGTACATGATGGTATTCTGTTTTGTTGCAGGGTTTTAAAACCCGAGATGGTCTCGAGTTATTTGTGAAATGACTCGAAGCAGGGAATCATTTTTCTCGAAGTAGATTAGGTGGTAGCTCGGGTTGTAATGTTTCAGGGTTAAACAGAACCTTATTTCCAGTTTTAAAATTTTCTAAAAGTAAGTTTTTAAAAGGAAAGTTTAAAACCTGAACTAAGCATTAAATTTAAACTGAATGAAAATATGAATTCAAGAGTTTGAATTCTGGTTATTTTGAAGCAATATGAGTTTTAAAAAAAAAAAAATGTAAACACTGCAGTTTCTAAACTTGTTCAAACCTGTTTTCTCAGGTTTATAAAAAAATTTACAGTGAGGATAAGATGCAATCAAAAATCTGGATTAAGCCTTGAATCTGAAGTTGAATTTGTATTCAATAAGTTTTAAATTTTAGATCTTTGAAATAAATTTGAAATGTTTTTAAAAGCCAAGTTTGGTTTTAAACTTAAAACAGAAACTTTTTTTCTGTTTTGAAAATCTAAAAGAAGAGTTTAAACTTAAAGATGAAGTTCAATCTGAAAATGTTTAAAACTGAAACTTAAGTATGAAATCAAATATTTAAATCTTGGATTTTTAATCATTTTTGAATTCAAACTTAAGGGGTTAAACTAAACAGGAAACTGTTTTTCTGTTTTATGTTTTAAATTGAAAAGTAAATTTTTTAAATGGCAACTAAAATTTAAATAAGTTAAATTCAGTTTTGAAAATCTGGAAATCTGAAATTTGGAACTTAGCAAATGAAACTAAGAATTTAAATTTAGTTTTTAAACTTTTAGAGTATAAATGAACATTGAATTGAATTTAAAACTGTAAGTTTTAGTTGATAAAATAAGTTTAAACTAAGTTTAAATTTAGTTTTAAAACTTGAGATACTTAAATATCAGTTTTTAAAATTTAAATAAGTTTATAAATTTAAATTTGTTTTAACCATTTTTAGAAAAGGTTAATAACTTGAATTGAGATGAAAGAGTAAGTAAAGTTTTTTTAAATTTTAAGTTTGAATCTAGAATAAAATTTGAATTGTGCTTCAGTTGAATTTAAGTTTTTAAATTGAATTTTGAAACAAAGTGTTTAAAATATTTTGTGTAAGAAAGTATGTTTCTAAATTTTGAACTTAAGAAATTGATTTCATTTAAATTATTAAATTAATTTAAATGGAATATTTATTATTATTTAATTAATAATGTGGATGTTTAATTAAGTAATTAATGATTTTTAAGTTAATTAATTAAGATTTGAGATTAATTAATTAAGTTAATTAATCTATTATTAAGGATGATTAATTAAATTTTAATTTATGATTAAGATTTACTTAATCAAGTGATTAATGATAATTAAGATTTTAATTAACACTTGATTAATCAATAATTAGAGTTTAATTAAATTAAAATTAAATATTAATTAGTTGTTAATTAATAATGATTAAATATAAGTTAATTTCTCAATTTAGTAATTAAAGTAATGTTAATGAAGGTCATTAACTTAAGGCTATTTAACAATTAATTAATATGACTAATTTTTGATAATTAATTAGATTAATTAATTAATAATAACCAATTGTTTAATTACTTAATGAAAGTAATTAATGGATTAATTACTTGGTGTAATTAATTTAATTAATGTGAATAGTTTAGATTAATTAAGTTTAATTAATTTAAACAATTGTTGATTATTGATAATTACTTTATGTAATTTATGGATTGTAATTACTTAGAGAAGTAATTAATTAATAATTACTGAATGTAATTAAGATATTTATTATAGAAGTAATTTGGATTTAAATTACTTTAGAATTAATCAAGGATTAATTGAAGATAATTAATTGAGGGTAATTAATGGGATGAGTAATTAAAGTAGTTAATTATTGAATGGTTATTAATCATGGGTGATTAATATATATATGTGGTTTAGGTGAAGATTAATTACTTATGTAATTAATTTATTTTGAGAAATTGATTAAATATAATCAAAGATCATCAATTAATTAATTAATGATTTAATTTGGAATTGATAAATCAAGGTATAATTAATATTAAATGCTAATTACTTATTGTAATTAGAGATAATTAATCAATAATGATTAAGTGAAATGGATAATGAGATGATGATTATTTAAATTGATTTGTAATAAATTGATGATTAAGTTAAGCAGGATTTTAATGATGAAGTAATTAATTTAATTCATTTTAAATTAATTAGGGTTTAGGTAATTAATTTAATTCATTTTAAATTAATTATAAATGGTGTGATCATTAGATCGTTGCTTATGATTGATGATTGGTATTGGTTGCCATGTATGGTTTGTAATCTCAGTTATGAGATGAATAGTGTATGTGATTGATGCATTGGTTGTTTTGGATGATAATATGGATTATCTGATGTTGATATGAATTACCTGTTGATAATGATAATGTTGAATTATCTATTGTGTTGTGAATTATCTATCTGTGTATATTTAGATAATTAAATTGAATTGTTTTAAACTTAAAACAACTTGGACCTTAAAAGACACGCTTTGGATTTCGATGAGACCGGGATCGGGTTTTCCATATTTGGGATCCGAAAACCACATCGATTCCAAATAACGTTAGGTCGTTAATCCAAGTGGAGCGAGTGAAGACTCGAGGTGTAAGGGCTATACGTCAGTATAACTCTGTGGGTGATTCCGTAATGAGTTTGACGGAATAGTGCTTATAGATTCGAGATGGTGATTCAGAGTGCAAGGGTTATTGTCGTTAACTCTGAGGGTGATTCCAATATGAGTGTAACGAGATAATGCCTTCGGTTTCGTTCGAACCCGGAACGAACTTGTATGGATTGAATGCTTTCAGAACATCGTCAGGTGGACGATGAGCATTCTAAGTGATATGTCCTATAAAGGTAATCGTAGCCTCAAGCCTCATCAACCGGGAATGTCTATAACAGGGGAGGTGCAGCAAAGCTTCGTGGGTAGCACCCACTTGAGAGCAAGATTTATCCCTGTCTATAGGTCCCTTTATTTTCGGCTTAGTGGTGCGGTTGCTGATCACAACTGCGGGGTTGTCTTGTTTGGAACTGTTCGGTAAGGAACGGGTCCGGCTTTGTGTTGCAGGGGATGAAGGGAGTAATCCTCGGTACGGTGATATAGGCCACGTACTGTGACGGGCGGTACCCCAGTAGCCCAGCCATTGATGGAATCCAAAATCCAATAAGTGCCAACGGTTTTGATTGTATTACCCACTTTTGTGGCTAGTAGCTGGGATTTAATCATGTAACAATTTCCGCTATTTCTTATTTACTTGAAAACCCTAGACACTATTAAAATATCATCGGATTTCCTATCAAATGTTTTGGTTAGCGTAAGGTAAAAACTTTTCCATGTTTATGTGTGGAAAGTCTTACGTGATACCTTTTCTTTTCAAAGGTTTTTCAAAGTTAAGCAACTTTAACCTGTTACTCACACCAGACCCATGTCTGACCCGGAGTTATTTCTGTTTTTCTATAACTCTTGGGTACTCAAATTTTTACGAGTAGCCAAGGGAATTCAGGTTAGGATTCAGGATTAGCTTTGACGAATTGTGGAGGAGCATATGGAGCAGGAGGCTTCTGCGTATAGTTATATAGTTTTCCGCTGTGTTGGTATCTCTAAGTGTTTCTATATTGTATTGAGTTTATAATAACTAGACAGGTGTTTATAACTGTCTAGTATGTGTTGTATATGTCTGTGTAACTCTGATATTTGATGTAATACTATGTAATACTTATGTTATTAATATAATTTATTCGTTCCGCTGTTGAGATTCTTGTGTTGTTTCTTCTTTCTCTTCTTTCTTTTCTCTTTCCTATCCCTTTCTTTCTTAATTGATGATGCGATTTTCTGGGAGTGGAAAGTCGGGTCGTCACAGTATGTGTTTGTAGATATGAGTAACAACATGCGTGTGAGTGATAGATACATGAGCCCGTCCCTATATATGCCTGTAGGTATATGGATACCTATGAATCATTATGTTGGCTGCTACCTAATTATTTATTGTTATATTGTGCCTGTATACTGTTCTTGAACCATTCAGTTGAGTCTTACACACTACCTTGCTTTGTCCTACTATATGCCTTGCCCTGTTAAACTGGTACTTACAGTTGCATTTACATTAGTTGTAAAAACCCGCCTTTCCAATCCTTAGAAGTTGAATTCGTGTGCTGAATATCTAAGCACCGAAAAGACAAATTATTAAGGGCGAATGAAACAAAATACAGAAAAAAATCTCACACCATGATGAGAAACATATAATATACACATGATCTTTACAAAAAGAAAGAACTATAATATATATACAACATCAGAGAATACTAATCTATCATCATCCTGGACAGTTATAACAGACTGTCTTTACAAACTGCTGATAGATACAACAACCAATGTAACGGGAAAAAATATAAGATACGTGACTATGTCCTAGAGGCATTCAGCTCGTCTTCTGAACGCTACAAAGCATCCAGCTAAATCTGGAAAATATGTTTAGGCTGACCCGAGCATTATAGGAAAACAACGTGTGGGTCAATCTGATAAAACCAGCGTGAGAAAACTTAAATCAATCATATTGATTACTATATTTGAAACCCTTTCAAAATAAATTGTATTCCATAAGATCACACAGCACATAAACATGAACACCAAGGCTGCAACCCGTTGCACCTCTGCAACACAGAGCCAACTGCCCTTTAGCATGATAGGCAGGCCGGATTACAAAATCCCTCAACACCAGGGCTGCTTTACTTTTCCCCGTGGTGCCTGCGTGCATACCAACTCGAGAAAACTGATTTAGATATAGGAATGGTGCTCCTAATGGGAGATACCCACATAGCTCTACTACATCCCATGTTTTAGCCATCCCATCACGCTTTACCTTTTTCTCTTAGCAATTCCCACTTAGAATGCTAACGCTGCCCCTCCAGGCATCAATGCAATGTTAGCATTCATCCATATAAGTTGTTTAGGATAAAAACAAACGAAAGGCATTACTTCTACTATATCCATTTGGGAATCACCCTCAAGATTAATAGCAAGTAGCCCTTGCTCTTCAATAGCTTGATTCCATCATCTTGAACCTCTTGCAAAATGTAGAACATGCAAATGGTTTTGGAGTAGTTATGGTATAGAGACATCTCATATAAGTACACTCTTCCCACTTACCGGTTGCCCCAAAACCAAATCGTTAAAGTCGGTAAACTCAACTCCGGTTCTTTAGAAATAATCAGACAATACATAAGAGTGGTGATCATCTTCTACCATTTAACTGGACGGATTTCCTTATCGTTTGTCCGAGAAGAACAAAATTAGTTTATATGTACAGTATAGCACCACCGATGGTAACTATTCCATATAATCCCCGTGTTTCCCCTAGATATTTCTAGAGTTATATCCTTCGGTGTTAAGTATGGAAAGAATATTTCCCTACCACCAAAATTAAGAAGGATTATTTAATTTAGGCTAAGTTGTTGATAGTCGGTTATTTAACTATCAATTTAACAAACATTTAAACAGAAATTACATTGCCCATGGAAATCACTAATCCCTTTAAATTAATCTTTCAATAATTTGAAATTACCTTTTAGATATTGATTAAAATATTTATATACTTATCTCACTGGTAAAAGTATATTTGCAAACCATTTGTTTTTAAAACTTGAAAACTTATCCATATACTTATAAAATGGTATAAGTATAATTACAAAACATTTAATAAGGTTTTCTATTCCCAAAATCATATTAAAATGATCGAATACAAATGTCATTAAAATGGAGATATTAGTAACCCAAAATACAATTCCTTTTCATAAATCTCTTTATTTATAAATATCTCCTTTATAAATTCCCAAATTTATTTATAAAACATCTTTATAAATCTTTGATCCATTTATAAAACTTCTTTGTAAGCCTCAAGAACCCATTTATAAAGCTTTCCCCTTTTAAATTTCTAAACCATTTATAAACTTCCTTCTCGAAATCATTTAAAAACCAAACTTCTTTTCCAATTCCAAACCTCTTTCCAATTCATAAACTCCTTTAATAAAAAAATTATTATAAAAAGGAATCCTTTATTGAATAATTTATTATTTAAACACACCTTTAATAAAACAATCAGTTATTTTTAAACAACATTATGCAATAATGACTTAAACAATAATTAATAGAATAATAAACTCTAAAAAATATTCTTATAATAAAATAAAATAGTAATTGAACTTCATAATTAATTACCTTAAAACTTTATTGATATAATAGTAAATCAAAATTTAAAACAATATTATTGTAATAACTGATTAACTTTAAATCAATATTATTATAATAAATTAGCTTTTAAATAATAGTATCTAAAATAGTAACCTTAAAATATAAAATAGTTAATTTTAAATAATAATCAACTTTTAATAATAATAATTAACTTTAAAATAAATAATTATAAAACAACTTTAAATATCATTATAGTATAAAATAACTTTAAATCTTATTTAGAATATAACTTAATAATTTAAACGGTATTAAAAATATAAATTAGTTGCTTTAAACATTTTTGATAAAATAATTATTATATAAAACGCTTTGCTAAAATATTAATCATGTAAACATTTGTAATTGGTTTAAATTTGAAGTTGATTTAAATCCGTAGTTTTTTAAATTCGGAAAGAGGCTTAGTAATCACAATGGTACTTAAAAAAGCTACCATATCATTCAATTTAACTTTCCATGTTAATAATTGATATTTACCCAATCAACCCTTATGTAAATAAATTTAGCAATTAACCACCACAAGTTAACATATCATATCAATTAATGGCATATAATCAGATATCCATATCTATAAAATAACAGAACGAGGATTTATTCTGTTAATTAAATGACCACTTAATTTAATTAGCGAAACGGTGTTTTATTCCACTAAACAGGTGTCCAAATTAACCTATTCAATTTACTTTAATAGAATGGTGTTTATTTGGCCAAATAGATAACACCCTAAATTTAATGAAATTATTATCTAATATAACACAATTAAATTTAGTCCTTATTATTATGTCATAAGTTCATGCACTGCCAAATTTATCAACAAATTACACTAAAATGTTATACTCGACTATACGAATCCAAGGCAATAAAATCGCATGTCAATTGGATTTCATATGGGCATGGTATAGCATTTTAAATTAATCACATATGGAAAAAAATCTAAACTTAAACAATATAAAGAAGACGTGTCTCATCTAAGGCCCAAGCTTTCACGGCCCACCCAAGAAACCTTGTTTGCCTACAAGCAAACGCCCCTCTCTCCCATGCAATTGTACACAATGAGGAGGATCAAATTGCAAATTCCTTTGCAATGAATAGTGCACTCCAACTTCTTTTCAATATCAAGCTCAGGTTTTACAACAACATGCCGCCGCCTCCTCCTTCATGCAAAACACCTTCTGTTAACAGTATATTATAGAAGTCTTATGAAACAGTTACGATTACATTACAAAGTTGCAAAAAATAAAGAACTATTATGAGTACAGAACCATTACAAATACGTTGCAAAACTATTACGATTAACAACAACAAAACAGTCACAACTATGTCGCAAAAATTATTACGAATAGAACTGTGCAACAAACAAATTATGCAGCGGAGATAATACCGTTTAGATTGTCTGAGTTCAGCGAAAAACTATTTCCTTGAAACAATGTTGCTCCCTCTACGACGCTTAAGGATATCGGGCAACTGTTTCCCAAGATGAAATAGATCTGTCTCGACGATGCTGCGTAACAATCACAGAGCAACGACAAACTCAAGAGAGTTGTAATGACCAGGATTTTCCATCATTTGATTTTGAATATTTAAATTATTTTAAATACTGATTTGGATTATAAATTGATTTTTGAATATGAAGATATTGGTTGAAATTATGGAATGAATTTAGATTTCAAATATAACGATTTATCGAAATACGAAAATGGTGAATATTTGAAATTTTAAGTTGAATATGAAACAAAATAATTTCTAATGTTGATATAAATTCTATTTGAATTAGAATTTAGTTAGTAAGTTTTAAAACTGAAGCTTCAAGTGATTTCTTTTGAAATTGTTGCTTTAATCGATGTGTTGAAATAGCGATCTAGGACATTGTCTCAGCATTCGACGAAACCAGTTCCATTAGATCCGTAATAGTGTATTATTATCAGATTTCAAATTTTGTAGCATTTGGATTTACCGTTTGGTCGTAGGGTGTAACAACCCGCATATTTATCAATTGGATATTTAAATATTTTATTTAAATATTTCATCGTTTGTCGGATTTTGGTCCGAAAACCTACTTTTAGCAGACAGTCGAATTGGGACTCAAGACCACTTCCATTGAGTTCAAAATGTTGTTTGCAACCTTTTTGAGTATAAGCTTCGATATGTTTGGAGTAAGTTGATTTTTGCTACTTTTTCACTTAGGGCTTTGGTTTGGGCTGAACCCTTTAATCACTTACTAACTCAGTCCTAACCCCCTCTCCTCTTCATTACTTCATTCCTCATTTCCTAACACTTCAAGCTAAAGCAAAAATGGGGGAAAGAAGAGGAAATTAAAACTCCAAGCCCTAGCTTTCTTTGCAAATCCAACTTCTAGCTCCAAATTCAAGAGAACCCATTGGTAAGCATCCTCTTCATCTTCTCCAACTCTTTCTCCATTCCATTTCAGAAATTCCTAAATCTAACATAGGAAATATTTTACTTGTAAGCTTAGATTGAAGCTTCTTGAGTTGTTATTGAAGAGGAATTGATCTTAGCTTGTTTTAAAAGCTTCTCCTTCATTGATTTTGGGTTCAAAGGTGAGATTTTTATCTCACATCTTTGTCTATAATTATCTTCGATTGTTAGGTATGAATTCCTAACACTTATTCTTGAGCAATTGATTTTGGTTTGGATTGATTTGGTGTATATTCCAATTTTTGATGTTTTGAAATCCAAATCTATGAAAATCCTTTTATGGATATTTGAACATTGATATTTGAGGCGTATCGAAGAGCCGTTAAGGCTGGGTTGTCGCTCGACGTAAATCCTTAGTCGTCGTTGCTCGTCTGATCGCTTCCGATATTTATTTCGACCATTTTTGGCCTAGGTTCAGAGAATGCCATGAACCCCAGTTTCAGACGTCTGAAACATAGAATTCATAAGTCTGAATATTGTACTGGGAATTTTTATTCCCCAGTATTCAGACGTCTGAATCATATTATTCAGACGTCTGAATTGGTTCATTTTGAACCAGAAAGGAAATAGGCTAAAAAGTGCCTATTTCAGACGTCTGAATTCAAGGATTCAGACGTCTGAATTCTGTTTTGGAAAATATTTTATTTTCCAGATTCAGACGTCTGAATCCTTGATTTCAGACGTCTGAATCTGCACTCTTTTGCCTATTTGCCTATTTGCTTGAGAATTCCAACTTTAATCGATTCGTGTTGATTCCCTTTTGTTATTATCACTTTCGACCTTGATGACTTTTACATCATGATTTTTGGGAATATCCATTTTGATGGATTCGGTATCGATTTTTTTCGATTTTATTCACGTCTTCGAATGTGATTTTTGATGATTGATTGTTTCTACAATCCTTTCTATGATTTGTCACTTTAAAAATATAAAGGTTTTCTATACTAGTAGTAAATATCAAAACTCTTTCTTCAAATGATTTCAACGCTATTTTATTACAAAGCTCGTTTTCTCAAACCAATTTCCAATCTATTAGTATATACAAACTTTTACCTCACTCGTATGAGAAATCTAATTAAACGGCTTAGTAAAACAAGTGGTATGAAACGCTTGCGTTTACTTCGTCGGTTAATTCTTGGACTTGTTCGATTGAAACTCTTGTGACAATTTTCTAGTGGAGCTGTACAATTTGTTCGTAAATATTTAAGTTAAGCTAGTGGTTGTGGGACATGAAGCTAAGCTCATATATTTACTAGCTTACTGTAATTGACACTTCTCTTTGATCATGACGGTCATTTTTGTGATTTAGACTAGCAATTGTGCGATGTCTCTTTGTCTGCGAGGGAGACTAGACCCCGTTTCTGTGTGATTTCGACTCACACATGTGGGGTAGCTCCCCATGGTCTTCGGGTCGTTCGTGTGTCAAAAATTAATGGCTAGCTACCATGAGACAGCTTCTCGTTCGTGTGATACATATGTTGGTGAGTTTTCATGCTCCCGTTCGTGTGATAGGTCTCCCCCTTTTTATGATTTCTGGATTTCGTGTGTTGAATTCTGGAATTTATGCTTCACCTATTTTCGTGATTTCTATTGATAAGCTTTATCAATTTTTGTGCATTGGTGAATTCGTGTGTCATTGACTTGTTATGAGTACAAGTTTTGGGTATGTTACCCTTTTTGGATCTTTGAGGAAATTCTTGTGATATTGATTAATCTCATGTTGATTTTCAATTACTTATTTATTGTAGTATGCCATTATGGTTATCATATGTTTATGCCATATCTCTTATTCTATATCATGTCATCTGATATTTATAGCTAGACTGATCCGTTTATTATTTTCTTCTTAAATAATACTCGGGTCAGACCGAGATGTTACAGGTACTTCTTCTTGACTCCTCTTCTAGGGTAACTCTTCTGACTTTTGGCTAACTACTTAGATTAGTAGTTTATTTTGTTGTATACATTTGAGATAGAGACTCCTTGATGTATACGTATTCTTTTGCCTAGCACTTGTATCTATCCTTTTTGATATTGTGGATCTTGTTTGACCACTACTCTGATGTACACTTTCATAGGTAATATTCATATCTATTTCCGCCTTTGTGATATGAATTGCCTGTGACTGATTTGTGTTATGTTTATTTCTATATTTGTTTCCAAAGATTATATATAGCCACTGTGTAGTAGCTTTGAGTTTGCGTCGGTATGTCGGATTTCCTCTTGAGATGAAATGCATGTTATATTTTATCTGGCATATCGGTGCTCGCATAAAGCAATTACACGGATGGTCGCTCCTCAATAGCCTTATTCTCCGTGCTAGTTGACGGCATTACCCCGTAGTGTCCTTGTCTAGCATGGGTATAGAGGTGGGGCGTCACAGCTTGGTATCAGAGCCAAACTTCGGAAAAATGTAGAATAATCTAGCAAGGATCATCCTCCTAAGTCCATCTTAGGAATTGTGCTTTAGGATTTAATTCGAGTCTTCGTACCGATTCATCCTATTTTCTCTATGATTCCTTGTTTTATCTATCAAGATTAATTGATATTCATTTCATGAATAACCTTTTTCTTCTTCTTTTTTTCTTTCTAAAGGAAGAGAAATGGTTAGACCTGGCCGTCCCAGCGCCGGTCAATCTAGTGCTACTCCCCAAGATGGAGTTTTTATGTCTGCTCAGCAGCTTTTAGATCTCGTGAAGAATGCTCAAGCTGCCGGACCCAATCCAGAGCTTACTCATCCTAGATCCGATTTTGCACGCTTGTGCAGAGACTACACTGATTTGGGTGGAAGGCCATTCAAGGGATCCGATAGTGTTATAGAAATTCAAGCTTGGCTCAAATCGTGCGATCGTATCTTTTCTCGCATGAACCTTATTGATCTACATCGAGTCCAAGTGGATTCTAGCATGCTCCAAGAAAGAGCGCTAGATTGGTATGAGCTTTTAATTTATGAAATCGTTGAAGGGGATCTCAAGCAATTCCGAGAAAGATTCGAATTGAAATTCGTGCCGGAGGCTGAAAAAGTAACTTTGGCCCGGCGTTTTATTGACCTTGTTCAAGGTGAATCTTCTATGACGGACTACGTCGCATCTTTCGAATCTCTCTCTAAGTATGGGGTCGAGTATATTAATACCCCATTGAAGAAAAATCAGAGATTTGTCTATGGCTTGAATAATAATCTTAAGAAGCCATTACTTTTGAAACTAGAAGTTTCTTTCGATCAGCTTATTGATATTGCTCTTCGTCTTGAAGAGGCCGATAATGAAGGATATGTTGAAGTTGTGGGTGCCAAACAGAACTTCAACCATAACATGAAGAGGCCAATTAAATTCAAAGGCCCCATTCCCAACAAGAGAGGGAGGCAAGAAGCTTCGGAAGCAAAGACTCCAATCCCTAATCGTGGAGAATGCTACAATTGTGGCTCTAAGGACCACTATATAAATAAATGTCCTAGACCTATCTCTTGCCGCTATTGCAAAGGTGCAGACCATTATATGTCTTCATGTCCCAAACTTCAAAGCAAGAGAGAGAGGGAGCTAAACAACACTTCTCTCGGTCAAGGTATTTTCCATTCAATCCTTGATGACATTTGCTTTGTGATTATCTTATTCGAGTTCTTGTTGATACGGGTTTCATCTCATTATTTTTATATCAAAGGAACTTGTTGATTTTTTTTCTTTAAAACATTTTTGGGCTCGTTGACTTCTTTGAGAATTGCGAATCCGGATGGTAGATCCGCAACACTCAATTTGCTTTTTATTGATGTCGAAATTATTTTATATGATTTTTCTGTCCGAGCCGATTTTTACTTAGGCTTCGAAATGGATTTGTGTGAAAGGATTGGCTTAATCATTATGAAGCCATATCCTTTGTCCCTAGTGGACTACTTATCTTCGACATTCTTAATTTGTTAAGCAGATTTCTATTTCTCCTTTGTGATTTCGATTCCAACTTGATGGCATCATTTTATTCTTTAAGCCTTCATCATGAGGAAAGTGTTATTTCTCTCATTTAAATAGTTTGTGAAACTTTCGGGTATTTTTGGGTTTGTCTTAGGGTTATCTCCTAAGCAACCTTTTGAGAGGTGTTAGGGTCTTTTTAATTCGACCTTGCCATGATTTTTATTTGCTACGAGTTGCGGAAGTTAGCATTCCACTTACCGCATTCCGCACTCGTTATGATTCTTACGAATGACTTATTATGTCATTCAGTTTGTCCAGTCTATTTCATCCATTTTATAAATCGAATATTCTATGAATATTTCGATGAGACCATTTTTGTATTTATTGATTTTGGATGAAAATACCAATTTAAAAATTTTTGCAAATCTTTTTCATAAGATTTATTTATAAGTACAATTGGACTTTGCTCTTAAACAAGCAAAGAATATTCTTAAAGGTTTTTAAGAAACATGTTTATTATATAGAAGATGATTTTGTGATTGTATTGCCCGTTGAGTGCTTTAAGTATTCTGATCGATGCGCTTGATCAACGTTATCGATAGGAATTTCCTAAACGCTTTGATGAGACAATCAGACACGATATATTGACTTGTAAAATGTAAATTTTTCTGGAAAGGTTTTTACATAGAGATAAATGTAATTTTGAAAGTTTTAACTTTTCAGGAAAGAAGATTATTTAAAAGGAAATTCTTTCTTTTCGATACTCTTATTCTTATGATTCCCGAAGGGAACCAAGACTTTATTTTTTGTACCAATGCTAGTCGTATTGGTTTGGATGTCGTTCTCTTGCAAAAGATAACATGCTATCACTTGTGCTTCTAAATCATTAAAAGCCGATCGAGACTAGGTATGCCACTCATGATCTAGTGCTCGCGGCTGTTGTTTTCGCTTTTAGAGTTTGGCATCATCATTTTTTTGAGGGAGAAATTTGTTCTCCACCTCGATCATAAATCTTTGGAATATTTATTTTCTCATAAGGAACTTCATATTGGCTTGGGTTCCTTACATCTTATGATCTTGATATTCTTTATACTCCCGGAAGGGAGAATCGTGTTGCCTATGCACTTAGTCGTAAGCAACAGGTGGTTGTTTCTTTGTTGATGGCCAAATGAAATTATCTTTTTACCAAGTTCATCGGCCGTTTTTATGTACTTCGTTTTATTGAGTTTCATCTCATTTCTTTTATAGACTTGCGTCTGATGTTCTTTTATGGTGTTCGGTTCATTGGACGTACCGTTTTTGTACTACGTCGGTGTTTCGAATTATTTGAATTTCGGATCGTTGGACGTACCGTTTTTGTACTACGTCGGTGTTTCGAAATTATTCGAGCTTTGGATCATCTGGCGTACCGTTATTGTACTACGCCATTGTTCCAAATTATTCGAGTTCCTCATTTCTCGGGCGTACCGTTTTTGTACTACGCCGTTGCACTGGCTCAATTTTCTTCTATTCATGATGTTTTCTCACGTCTTTCTACTACGGAAATGCCTTTGGGATTCCGATTTTTATTCCTGAAGCCGGTATTATTAAAGGAAGTGAAGTTTTACCAGATTTGACATAGGAGTTATATTCTATTCGCATCATTGCTTCGGATGTTGAGTGCCTTCGAAATAAAGATGTTCTTTTTGTGAGAGTTCAATGGTTCTCAAATCCTAAGGATTGCTCTTGGGAATCCAGAGAATTCACCGTGCGAACCCGTTCAGGCTTACTCTTTCATGCTCCTTATGGTGAACTCCCTATTTCAAATTTTCTTTTGTGTTGATATGCTTCAATGGTTGTTACTTCTTATTTTCTTCTTAAGCATTGCGAGGACGCGATTTCTTTAAGGAGGGGAGTCTGTAACAACCCGCATATTTATCAATTGTATATTTAAATATTTTATTTAAATATTTCATCGTTCGTCGGATTTTGGTCCGAAAACCTACTTTTAGCAAACAGTCGAATTGGGACTCGAGACCACTTCCATTGAGTTCAAAATGTCATTTGCAAGCTTTTTGAGTATAAGCTTTGATATGTTTGGAGTAAGTTGATTTTTGCTACTTTTTCACTTAGGGCTTTGGTTCGGGCTGAACCCTTTAATCACTTATTAACTCAGTCCCAACCCCCTCTCCTCTTCATTACTTCATTCCTCATTTCCTAACACTTCAAGCTAAAGCAAAAATGGGGGGAAAGAAGAGGAAATTAAAACTCCAAGCCCTAGCTTTCTTTGCAAATCCAACTTCTAGCTCCAAATTCAAGAGAACCCATTGGTAAGCATCCTCTTCATCTTCTCCAACTCTTTCTCCATTCCATTTCAGAAATTCCTAAACCTAACATAGGAAATATTTTACTTGTAAGCTTAGATTGAAGCTTCTTGAGTTGTTATTGAAGAGGAATTGATCTTAGCTTGTTTTAAAAGCTTCTCCTTCATTGATTTGGGTTCAAAGGTGAGATTTTTATCTCACATCTTTGTCTATAATTATCTTCGATTGTTAGGTATGAATTCCTAACACTTATTCTTGTGCAATTGATTTTGGTTTGGATTGATTTGGTGCATATTCCAATTTTTGATGTTTTGAAATCCAAATCTATGAAAATCCTTTTATGGATATTTGAACATTGATATTTGAGGCGTATCGAAGAGCCGTTAAGGCTGGGTTGTCGCTCGACGTAAATCCTTAGTCGTCGTTGCTCGTCCGATCGTGTAACGACCCGTAAATTTTCGATAATTAAAATAGTTAATTTAATAAGATTTCGAGATTTAATGCTAGAAAAAATTTTGTAATTCGTTTGGAATAATAATAACTGGAATGAATTGCAACAATAATTATCCAAGTAATGAAAAATAAAAGTTACTTAGCGAATGCCTTTGAAATCAAAAGTTGAATAGGATAATAAATGTTGAATTCATTGGGTATAATAGGGTAATTGATTGATAAGTAAAATCTATTTAAAATCAAATATTGAACAATTGAATAACTGTAAAATAAAAATAGGGTTCTAAACTGTGAATTGGTTTTAAAAGTTGATTCTTATAAGTTCAATTTCAATATTTCAAAAGATAATGAATTATTGGATAATCGAAATTGTTTAAATTAAATATTGGAAAATTATTGAATAATTGGATAATAGGAATTGAATAACTGTTTTAATGAAGATGGTTGTTCTATAATTTGAATTTGTTAAATTTTATAAGTTCGTTTGAATATTTCAAAAGATAGTGATTTAAGAATAATCAAAGTTGTTTAAATTTAATATCACAAATGTTTGAATAATTAAATTTCGAATTTAATACGATAAATTTGGTATTGAAATTTAATATATGAAAATAGAGTGAATAATTGAAATGTGATTTAATATGTTTCAAATTGGTTTCCAGAGTGAATGTAAGTTATATATGGATTTTAATAGAGTTAATAAGATTTTAAAATTGGAATTTATTGGATAAATTGAATAACGGGTTTAATATGATTAAAAATGATTTGTAAAATTTTATTTTATCATATTAGAGTTAGAGTGATGTTATAGAACTTTTACAACTGAATTTAAAATTTATTTGTGAAAATTGAATATTTTAATATTTAATTAACGACTGAAAAATAGCCAATTTTTGAACAGTCTCAGAATTGGACGGAACTTGTTCCATTAGATCCGTAATAATTTGTTATTATCGGATTTCAATTTTCGTAGGAATCGGAGTTGTCGTTTGACCGTGGCAGCTCGAAACGAATCGAAATCGGTTTAAATCGGTTTAATTTAAATGGATCGTTTAATTCCATATCTCGCACAGATGATCGAATTAGCTTCCGAAACCTGTTCCATTGTGTCCGGAACACGGGATAAACCCTAGGAACGTCAGTTGTCGCGCGTAAATCGGAGTTCGGGAATCCCGGACGAATAGTATTTGTCGTTGCCTATAAATAGCCTTTTTCCACAAAAATAATAATATAAAAAAAGGTCAGAAACCCTAGTTAATGGCCGGCCGCCACCTCTATTATCATCGGCCAGAAAATCGTATTCTATCTCTTCCAAATCCTCCAAATCCATGCATCGATTCGCAAAACCCCCAACTGGAAAGTCGGAGAGTAGCTCGAGTTCTACAAAGTGAACGGTAGTGATGGATTTTAATCAAGTGGTTTGACGGCAAAATGATGATGAACGTGTGTTGTTCAATCGCGTTTTTCGAGCTGCTTGGGGGACCGAGTTTCAAGGGGTTGCGACCGAGTGTGGTGCTAGCGTGGGCGGTCATGGTGATGGCCTCTGATCATCTTCGTTTCGCTTGAAGAGGTTGTGTGATTTAGGGTTTGCATCGTGAAATTAGGTTGTGCGTACGCAAGGGAGCTGGGAGTTTTCGCGTATGAGAAGAAGAAGCGTGGGCCGTGTGATCTGCAGAGTGTAGGGCCGTGATTAAAGGTTGTGAGAATATGGGGAAATTGTTAATTTAAATTTTATTAAATTCGTGTTAACTTCCAGATATCATATCTTATTCATACGAGGTCGGATTCGGGCGAAACTTTTTGCTTTGGAATCGTATGGACGTGCTCTACGCGATGCAACTGGATTGGAATCGTTTGGAGCTCATTAAAATTTTGGGTTAAATCGAACGTCGTTCGATTTGATTTAAAATCGTAAAAATCAAGGTGAGTGTTTTATAACGCTCACACCGTACTAAATATCTTTATGCTAGTTAAATTGACATTATGAAGTGATATGAATTTTATTTGTCGTTGTTTGATATAAATTTAATTGTCATATAGCTTGTTATTTGAATTAACCGTTGAAAAATTAAATTGACAGTTAAATTGAAATTAAAATTGAATGGCGATTAAATTACCTGACATTGATAACTATGAAACTGCCATGAATTGTATTGTTTATTGGATGATGTATTTTAATGGATGCTATTGGTTGATAATTGAATGTTTGGATGTTTATTTGCTTATATATATCCTGTTATGCATACATATGATACTGTGATTTAATTTAAGTAATATATACTCATCCCTGACATTTAATTGAAATAAATAACTACTTGGCCATAGGATAGAAAATTTTATACGGACACCGAATTGGCTAAATTAATAATTTTGAAATCGGCAATTTGAAATCTATTTAAATGTTTTGATTTAAAAGTTATAAATAGAAATCGATTTATAGAAATTGAATTCATCGAAAATTTAGTTTGGAATGTTGAAATAAATTTTGGTTAAAGGAATTTTATTAAATAATTAAGTTGAGACTTTAAATTTGAAAATTAGATATGATTGAATGTCGAAAATTGATTTGTTTAAAGATTTAACCTCAAATTAGAGCTTTGAATATTACTAAGTAAAAATGTTATAAAAATGATATTTTGAAATCGAGCTTGGAATTGGATCATATTTGAAATTCGGTTTTAAACTTAAATATTGAGGGATAATTTTGTTAAGTGTTATAAATTTAATAAATTGAAAGTGAATATAAAATTGAAATTGAATTAATCGAAAGTGTATATAAAATTGAAATTGAATTAATCGAAGGTGTACATAAAATTGAAATTGAATTAATCGAAAGTGTATATAAAATTGAAATCGAATAAATTAAAGGTGAATGAAAAATTGAATTAATTCGAAGTAAAATTTGACGTTGATTGAATTAAAATTGAAATTGAATTGATTGAATGGAAATTAAAATTGATTTGAATTGGGAAGTTATGATTGAACCGGATTGGTTTTGAAGCTGTTTTATTTTGTTTTCCAAATTACTGGGTTATATAAACTATTTTGAATACTTAAACTATTTTAATCTATTTTAAATCTATTTAACCCAATTTAAATTATTTTAAACTAAATTTATCTATTTCAAATCCATTTTAAGATTTTAAGTATTTTTAACTATTTTAATTATTTAAAACTACTTTTAAACTACTTAAAACTATTTTCTAAATTCTAAGCTGGTCAATAAAGTGGAATGTTAAATTTAAAATCTTGAATTTAAAATACGAATTGAGTTAAATGAAGTTGCAACCTAAATTGAAATTCGAAATGATTTTGAAATCGAAATGAGACATTGATGCGAAAATTGATTTTTGAAACGGAATCTGACATTTGAATAGATACGATGATATTTGAAATGGATTTGATTTTGAAGCAAATATAATATTTTGATATCAATTATGAATCGATTTGAAATGTAAAAGAGCCAACGGTGTAATAATACGTAGTTATTAAAGAGACCGGGATCGGATATGGACATACTCTCTGTCGATACCGAAAACCACTTTAATAACTATTATACGCGGAGTGATGATCCAGAATGAAGTGGATGGTTTGGTGAACGCGTTGACTGAAGAAAGAGAACGATTATTGGATGACCCATGACATGACTAAAACAGGAGCCGCGCCGGGCCATTGAGGTTCGCCACCTCTAGCGGACACACTTCTTCGATACCATATCTATTACATTTGTGATGCGATTTGGGTGCACCCCTTGATTTCGGAGTGTTGTTTCGCGGTGTTGGCGTAGCTGCTGGCTATGCCCAACATCAGTCCGGATCACGCAACTACTAGTATCCTAGTTGGTATCGCCTCATGTACCTTGTCATACTGATTATCCTATTCGTGACCACTACGTTTTGATTTGTACCTTGAGTATATGGATTGCCCTCTGGTGACTTCCGGTTTTGGGGAAACTACGGTCTTGTATATGCTTTTGGGAATATAAATGTGTTAAGGGGGATTATGGTAACGCCTTAACGCTATTTTGATACTTTATATTACTGATAGGCATTATCTACTTAGCGTATATTACTACATAGTAGATAGTTTCACGGATCCTTGAGAGATGGAAAATCCCGTAACGTCTCTTGAGTTATTGCACGCACGTTGACACTGGATAGGAGATGTCAAACCCCGTAAACATCTTTGACGCCGTTACACTCATATTTATTTACGATTGATTTAACTTTCATAAGGATATTTTAGTCCTGACTCGAGTGTTTTGTCTTTTCATTACGCTCGGGTCAGTCCTGAGTTTTTTCAGATTTTTGAAGATCTATTCTGGAGGATGGAGACGAAGATTTGGTATACTATTACTATTATTATCTGTGCATCATGCTATCTACTGCATTATTTAAATTGTTCTGTTGTATATGTATAACTCTGATAAATGTTGTATAAATATTTGTCAAAGTATAGTAAACAGCTTCATGAATTGTTTATTTGACTATTATATTTTATCGTTCCGCTGCGAGATTCCGTGTTGTTTCATTTCCTTTATTTCTTTCCTTTTCTTTTCTTATTTACCCCCAATAACCATCTGCCCTTTTGAATGGTTTGGAAATCGACATGTGTATTTGATCGTCGGTTTAAACTGTCCAAAAAGGCGGGTCGTTACAGTTGGTATCAAAGCTTTGGTTTAGCGATAACCTTAGCTCTGTGGGGTCTGACTCTTTATAAATAGGGCAGTTATACCCTATGATGAGTCGTTGAGTGAATATATATATGAGAGAGCGTATTTGTTAGTGATATAAAATGTTTTATATTGTGTCGGTTGATTTGTTGAGTGGCTTATGGATTCTGGTCAATACGAGTAATTAACGTCATTGATAGGGATCTCTAAACACTCGAACAGAACAAGTCGACATAGTATTGTTTTGAAATTGGGTAAATGAAATAATTTTACTCTAATTATATTTTATATATAAAGAAAATTTTTCAGAAATTATTGTGACTTATCTAGCTTACCTGGTTGTTAGGAATGAAAATATTGATTGTTATCATAAATTGGATATTGTAATCTAATAAATAAGGTGAATTACAAAATGAATAGTAATAAAACAACTTATGGAATGTTTTAAGAAATAAATCCTATAAGAATATTTTATAAAGGTGACTTATGAATTAAAATAGATTTAAATTGGAAAATATGGAGTTCAAGACCCGGAGATTTTGAAAAATGGTTCTCAAAGTTTTGAAGAAATATATAGTAATATTAGTTGGAAATTGTTTATGGAAATATTTTGAAAGGATTTTAAAGGAAAGAATGAATTCAGTACTCCTCTCTTATGTCGCTGGAAAATAATTTCGGTGATGACTGCGCAGCATCATCGACGTTCATTTTCGAGTCTCAAAGTGGGGGAGACTTCTAAGAAGCTTCGTTTTTCTTCGAAATTATTTTGGGTAAATGGGTTTTCGTTTAAACTCCAAAGGTATGATTTGATATATTAAAGGTATAAGTGTATATATTTATTTCAAACGATTTGGAAAGAACCGGGCATTTAAAATTCTAAGTTCTGTTAATGAATAATTTTCAAAAAATTTTTTGAATGAAATGTGAATAACCAGAATTTATAAAATAAGAGGATTTAGATATCTAGCTTATTGTTTGGGAAACTTTAAAGTTGAAAGGTAAAGAGGATTTAAATAAATCAAATGTGTGTACTTTCTAATTAAGTAAAATGAAATTCTATAAATTTGTATAATACCAAACTTGCATTCTAATAACATATAATATGACTTACCAAATATTAAGAAGTTGAAATAATGTTCGGATATGTAATGAGATATTGTACAAATAAACAGAACCTGAAAGTAATTGAAATATGCAAGTAAGGAAAACTCAAAAAGGAATTAAAATGTATATAAATGGGAAATTTTGATTGTGATAAAAATTATATATACTTAAATATAACCTGAAATGATGAATGGATAAATGGAACAAGTAAGTGAACTTAAGAAAGAGGATAAATGAATCGTATTATATTTTGTAAATTGGTTATAGAAAATAAATATAAATTGCAACGGGATTGTAAAATAATTGAATTTGTAACCTTTAAGATATCTGTAAACTAAGAGAAGTCATATATGAGAAGTTAGACTTTTATGAAATTACTATAAACTAAAGTGTTGATTAATAAAATGTTCCACAAATAAATTCGTTATTAGCTAAAATTTTGAAATGAAATAAATGTAAACAAAGGAATTTCGTATAGATAAGAATCAATTGGAAAATGAAATTGAATTTAATTAAATTATATGGAATGTTTAAAATGAACTTGAGTAAGCAAATTCTTTGATATGATGTTTAAGAAAAGATAATGTCAAACAATATGCTATGTAAAGAAATGGATATGTTAATTGAATAATGGATTGTGAATAATTAGTTGTAAATAAAATGAAAGTCAATAAAATAATTTAATATAGATAAATTGGATAGAAATCTATTGGAAGGTAATACGTGAGAGGTACGTGTATTATTTTATTCGCATAACGATTTGATCCAAATTCGAGCACAAAATTTCGAGATGATTTATATCGATCCAAGTTAGGATTTTCCACTCAATTTTCGACGGCGAACCCTGGATATGGATTTTTAATTTGATTCTGGAATTCTCTATCATAGTATATGGCTATGCAAGGAGAGTAACAGTTTCCAATCAAGGAACCAAATCCGAGTCCGCACTAGAGAGTCGTGTGAACGATACTAGTTTGGAAGTGAAATTGTGTGATCGGATAAGCGATTAGATTGATATTGCTCACGGATGATATATATACGGCTTACGGACTTAATTAAAGTTAATATTGGAAATATATGATGCCAAATATAAAATGATTCTTTTAAAACTATATAACATGATATATATATAAAAGAGATAAACCAAATTGAATGTAAAATTAATAATTTGGTTATATTGGGTATGATTTGGTTGTTATATGATGTTAGTTGATTTTATATAATTCATTAAGTGTTAATGAAATTGGAAGCTATAAATCACTGAAATCAAATTGGAAGTTAAATGAATTTAAATAGAATTTAGTTTGATTCAAATTGGAAGTGAACTAATGTAAATATAAATTTGGGAATGCTAACCAATTGAATTGAGAATGAATGTTAGTAAAATCCAATGTTAATGAATCAACTATGATTAAAATTGAAATCCAAGTCAATAAATATTAATGAGAATTGAATTTATATTGATTGGTTATGGATTTGTTGGATGATAGTTGGATGATAGTTGATTGATGGTTGCATTTGTTGTTTTGTTGCAGTTGCTATGTTGGCACATGTAGTTGTTATGTTGTTATATGATGTATATTGATATTATTTTCATATATGCATGTTTCTCATAGTTTGTTGAGTGTTTAGTAGGTGCGGATTGCGCTTGCTTCGCATTTGGAGCTCGCTTTTGCGCTATATTATTCGTATATGCTCGCTAATAAAAATATAAGGTACATGTTTATTTTATCATTGGATTTGGTGATTTTTGATGAGCCACTTGGCTTTTGGATTTTCTTTTGTTGGTTTGGGGCCCGTAGAGGCGTTTTGTAGTTGAACTGATCGAGCCGCGCAAAGGAGACTCTGCCGAAATTTTCCGAAAAATCCGGGTGTTAGAAAATTTTCAAGTTTTAAAAATTATTTATAACTTGTTTTGATAACTAACCTTTTAAGTTAGAAAGCCGTTTGGAGAAACTTAGTGGAAGTGTAGTAATGACTTATAAATGGAATTTCATTGTTTATAAGTTGGTAAATTTGAATAAAATATATCTAATGTTGAGTTCTATACTTAGTTCCTTTTCCCTTCTTTTCCCTTTTCGGGGACGAAAAGTTTTGAGTGGGGGAGAATGTAACGACCCGTAAATTTTCGATAATTAAAATAGTTAATTTAATAAGATTTCGAGATTTAATGCTAGAAAAAATTTTGTAATTCGTTTGGAATAATAATAACTGGAATGAATTGCAACAATAATTATCCAAGTAATGAAAAATAAAAGTTACTTAGCGAATGCCTTTGAAATCAAAAGTTGAATAGGATAATAAATGTTGAATTCATTGGGTATAATAGGGTAATTGATTGATAAGTAAAATCTATTTAAAATCAAATATTGAACAATTGAATAACTGTAAAATAAAAATAGGGTTCTAAACTGTGAATTGGTTTTAAAAGTTGATTCTTATAAGTTCAATTTCAATATTTCAAAAGATAATGAATTATTGGATAATCGAAATTGTTTAAATTAAATATTGGAAAATTATTGAATAATTGGATAATAGGAATTGAATAACTGTTTTAATGAAGATGGTTGTTCTATAATTTGAATTTGTTAAATTTTATAAGTTCGTTTGAATATTTCAAAAGATAGTGATTTAAGAATAATCAAAGTTGTTTAAATTTAATATCACAAATGTTTGAATAATTAAATTCCAAATTTAATACGATAAATTTGATATTGAAATTTAATATATGAAAATAGAGTGAATAATTGAAATGTGATTTAATATGTTTCAAATTGGTTTCCAGAGTGAATGTAAGTTATATATGGATTTTAATAGAGTTAATAAGATTTTAAAATTGGAATTTATTGGATAAATTGAATAACGGGTTTAATATGATTAAAAATGATTTGTAAAATTTTATTTTATCATATTAGAGTTAGAGTGATGTTATAGAACTTTTAAAACTGAATTTAAAATTTATTTGTGAAAATTGAATATTTTAATATTTAATTAGCGACTGAAAAATAGCCAATTTTTGAACAGTCTCAAAATTGGACGGAACTTGTTCCATTGGATCCGTAATAATTTGTTATTATCGGATTTCAATTTTCGTAGCAATCGGAGTTGTCGTTTGACCGTGGCAGCTCGAAACGCATCGAAATCGGTTTAATTTAAATGGATCGTTTAATTCCATATCTCGCACAGATGATCGAATTAGCTTCCGAAACCTGTTCCATTATGTCTGGAACACGGGATAAACCCTAGGAATGTCTGTTACCGCACGTAAATCGCAGTTCGGGAATCTCGGACGAATAGTATTTGTCGTTGCCTATAAATAGCCTTTTTCCACAAAAATAATAAAAAAAAAAGGTGAGAAACCCTAGTTAATGGCCGGCCGCCACCTCTATTATCATCGGCTAGAAAATCGTATTCTATCTCCTCCAAATCCTCCAAATCCATGCATCGATTCGCAAAACCCCCAACTGGAAAGTCGGAGAGTAGCTCGAGTTCTACAAAGTGAACGGTAGTGATGGATTTTAATCAAGTGGTTTGACGGCAAAATGATGATGAACGTGTGTTGTTCAATCGCGTTTTTCGAGCTGCTTGGGGGACCGAGTTTCAAGGGGTTGCGACCGAGGGTGGTGCTAGCGTGGGCGGTCATGGTGATGGCCTCTGATCATCTTCGTTTCGCTTGAAGAGGTTGAGTGATTTAGGGTTTGCATCGTGAAATTGGGTTGTGCGTACGCAAGGGAGCTGGGAGTTTTCACGTGTGAGAAGAAGAAGCGTGGGCCGTGTGATCTGCAGAGTGTAGGGCCGTGATTAAAGGTTGTGGGAATATGGGGAAATTGTTAATTTAAATTTTATTAAATTCGTGTTAACTTCCAGATATCATATCTTATTCATACGAGGTCGGATTCGGGCGAAACTTTTTGCTTTGGAATCGTATGGACGTGCTCTACGCGATGCAACTGGATTGGAATCGTTTGGAGCTCATTAAAATTTTGGGTTAAATCGAACGTCGTTCGATTTGATTTAAAATCGTAAAAATCAAGGTGAGTGTTTTATAACGCTCACACCGTACTAAATATCTTTATGCTAGTTAAATTGACATAATGAAGTGATATGAATTTTATTTGTCGTTGTTTGATATAAATTTAATTGTCATATAGCTTGTTATTTGAATTAACCATTGAAAAATTAAATTGACAGTTAAATTGAAATTAAAATTGAATGGCGATTAAATTACCTGACATTGATAACTATGAAACTGCCATGAATTGTATTATTTATTGGATGATGTATTTTGATGGATGATATTGGTTGATAATTGAATGTTTGGATGTTTATTTGCTTATATATATCCTGTTATGCATACATATGATACTGTGATTTAATTTAAGTAATATATACTCATCCCTGACATTTAATTGAAATAAATAACTACTTGGCCATAGGATAGAAAATTTTATACGAACACCGAATTGGCTAAATTAATAATTTTGAAATCGGCAATTTGAAATCTATTTAAATGTTTTGATTTAAAAGTTATAAATAGAAATCGATTTATAGAAATTGAATTCATCGAAAATTTAGTTTGGAATGTTGAAATAAATTTTGGTTAAAGGAATTTTATTAAATAATTAAGTTGAGACTTTAAATTTGAAAATTGGATATGATTGAATGTCGAAAATTGATTTGTTTAAAGATTTAACCTCAAATTCGAGCTTTGAATATTACTAAGTAAAAATGTTATAAAAATGATATTTTGAAATCGAGCTTGGAATTGGATCATATTTGAAATTCGGTTTTAAACTTAAATATTGAGGGATAATTTTGTTAAGTGTTATAAATTTAATAAATTGAAAGTGAATATAAAATTGAAATTGAATTAATCGAAAGTGTATATAAAATTGAAATTGAATTAATCGAAGGTGTATATAAAATTGAAATTGAATTAATCGAAGGTGTACATAAAATTGAAATTGAATTAATCGAAAGTGTATATAAAATTGAAATCGAATAAATTAAAGGTGAATGAAAAATTGAATTAATTCGAAGTAAAATTTGACGTTGATTGAATTAAAATTGAAATTGAATTGATTGAATGGAAATTAAAATTGATTTGAATTGGGAAGTTATGATTGAACCGGATTGGTTTTGAAGCTGTTTTATTTTGTTTTCCAAATTACTGGGTTATATAAACCATTTTGAATACTTAAACTCTTTTAATCTATTTTAAATCTATTTAACCCAATTTAAATTATTTTAAACTAAATTTATCTATTTCAAATCCATTTTAAGATTTTAAGTATTTTTAACTATTTTAATTATTTAAAACTACTTTTAAACTACTTAAAACTATTTTCTAAATTCAAAGCTGGTCAATAAAGTGGAATGTTAAATTTAAAATCTTGAATTTAAAATACGAATTGAGTTAAATGAAGTTGCAACCTAAATTGAAATTCGAAATGATTTTGAAATCGAAATGAGACATTGATGCAAAAATTGATTTTTGAAACGGAATCTGACATTTGAATAGATACGATGATATTTGAAATGGATTTGATTTTGAAGCAAATATGATATTTTGATATCAATTATGAATCGATTTGAAATGTAAAAGAGCCAACGGTGTAATAATACGTAGTTATTAAAGAGACCGGGATCGGATATGGACATACTCTCTGTCGATACCGAAAACCACTTTAATAACTATTATACGCGGAGTGATGATCCAGAATGAAGTGGATGGTTTGGTGAACTTGTTGACTGAAGAAAGAGAACGATTATTGGATGACCCATGACATGACTAAAACAGGAGCCGCGCCGGGCCATTGAGGTTCGCCACCTCTAGCGGACACACTTCTTAGATACCATATCTATTACATTTGTGATGCGATTTGGGTGCACCCCTTGATTTCGGAGTGTTGTTTCGCGGTGTTGGGGTAGCTGCTGGCTATGTCCAACATCAGTCCGGATCACGCAACTACTAGCATCTTAGTTGGTATCGCCTCATGTACCTTGTCATACTGATTATCCTATTCGCGACCACTACGTTTTGATTTGTACCTTGAGTATATGGATTTTCCTTTGGTGACTTCCGGTTTTGGGGAAACTACGGTCTTGTATATGCTTTTGGGAATATAAATGTGTTAAGGGGGATTATGGTAACGCCTTAACGCTATTTTGATACTTTATATTACTGATAGGCATTATCTACTTAGCGTATATTACTACATAGTAGATAGTTTCACGGATCCTTGAGAGATGGAAAATCCCGTAACGTCTCTTGAGTTATTGCACGCACGTTGACACTGGATAGGAGATGTCAAACCCCGTAAACATCTTTGACGCCGTTACACTCATATTTATTTACGATTGATTTAACTTTCATAAGGATATTTTAGTCCTGACTCGAGTGTTTTGTCTTTTCATTACGCTCGGGTCAGTCCTGAGTTTTTTCAAATTTTTGAAGATCTATTCTGGAGGATGGAGACGAAGATTTGGTATACTATTACTTTTATTATCTGTGCATCATGCTATCTGCTACATTATTTAAATTGTTCTGTTGTATATGTATAACTATGATAAATGTTGTATAAATATTTGTCAAAGTATAGTAAACAGCTTCATGAACTGTTTATTTGACTATTATATTTTATCGTTCCGCTGCGAGATTCCGTGTTGTTTCATTTCCTTTATTTCTTTCCTTTTCTTTTCTTATTTACCCCCAATAACCATCTGCCCTTTTGAATGGTTTGGAAATCGACATGTGTATTTGATCGTCGGTTTAAACTGTCCAAAAAGGCGGGTCATTACAGATCGCTTCCGGTATTTATTTCGGCCATTTTTGGCCTAGGTTTAGGGAATGCCTTGAACCCCAGTTTTAGACGTCTGAAACATAGAATTCAGACATCTGAATATTATACTGGTAGTTTTTATTCCCCAGTATTCAGACGTATGAATTGGTTCGTTTTGAACCAGAAAGGAAATAGGCTAAAAAGTGCCTATTTCAGACGTCTGAATTCAAGGATTCAGACGTCTGAATTCTGTTTTGGAAAATATTTTATTTTCCAGATTCAGACATCTGAATCCTTGATTTCAGACTTTTGAATCTGCATTCTTTTGCCTATTTGCTTGAGAATTCCAACTTTAATTGATTCATGTTGATTCCCTTTTGTTATTATCACTTATTATCGACCTTGATGACTTTTATATCGTGATTTTTGGGAATATCCATTTCGATGGATTCAGTATCGATTTCTTTGGATTTTATTCATGTCTTCGAATGTGAATTTTGATGATTGTTTGTTTCTACAATCCTTTCTATGATTTGTCACTTTAAAAATATAAAGGTTTTCTATACTAGTAGTAAATATCAAAACTCTTTCTTCAAATGATTTCAACGCTATTTTATTACAAAGCTCGTTTTCTCAAACCGATTTCCAATCTATTAGTATATACAAACCTTTACCTCACTCGTATGAGAAATCTAATTAAATGGATTAGTAAAACAAGTGGTATGAAACGCTTGCGTTTACTTCGTCGGTTAATTCTTGGACTTGTTCGATTGAAACTCTTATGACAATTTTCTAGTGGAGATCTACAATTTGTTCGTAAATATTTAAGTTAAGCTAGTGGTTATGGGACATGAAGCTAAGCTCGTATATTTACTAGCTTACTGTAATTGACACTTCTCTTTGATCATAACGGTCATTTCTGTGATTCAGACTAGCAATTGCGTGATGTCTCTTTGTCTGCGAGGGAGACTAGACCCCGTTTCTGTGTGATTTCGACTCACACATGTGGGGTAGCTCCCCATGGTCTTCGGGCCGTTCGTGTGTCAAAAATTAATGGCTAGCTACCATGAGAGAGCGTCTCGTTCGTGTGATACATATGTTGGTGAGTTTTCATGCTCCCGTTCGTGTGATAGGCCTCCCCTTTTTATGATTTCTGGATTTCGTGTGTTGAATTCTGGAATTTATGCTTCACCTATTTTCGTGATTTCTATTGATAAGCATTATCAATTTTTATGCATTGGTTAATTCTTGTGTCGTTGACTTGTTATGAGTACAAGTTTTGGGTATGATACCCTTTTTGGATCTTTGAGAAGATTCTTGTGATATTGATTAATCTCATGTTGATTTTCAATTACATACTTATTGTAGTATGTCATTATGGTTATCATATGTTTATGCCATATCTCTTATTCTATATCATGTCATCTGATATTTATAGCTAGACTGATCCGTTTATTATTTTCTTCTTAAATAATACTTGGGTCAGACCGTGATGTTACATGTGCTTCTTCTTGACTCCTCTTCTGGGGTTACTCTTCTGACTTTTGGCTAACTACTTAGATTAGTAGTTTATTTTGTTGTATACATTTGAGATAGAGACTCTTTGATGTATACGTATTCTTTTGCCTAGCACTTGTATCTATCCTTTTTGATATTGTGGATCTTGTTTGACCACTACTCTGATGTACACTTTCATGGGTAATATTCATATATATTTCCGCCTTTGTGATATGAATTGCCTGTGACTGATTTGTGTTATGTTTGTTTCTATATTTGTTTCCAAAGATTATATATAGCCACTGTGTAGTAGCTTTGAGTTTGCGTCGGTATGTCGGATTTCCTCTTGAGATGAAATGCATGTTATATTTTATCTGGCATATCGGTGCTCGCACAAAGCAATTACACAGATGGTCGCTCCTCAACAGCCTTATTCTCCGTGCTAGTTGACGGCATTACCCCGTAGTGTCCTTGTCTAGCGTGGGTATAGAGGTGGGGCGTCACATAGGGATAGAAACGCACTGAATTTAATATTGAAAATTTAATATAATAGTTGGATTCAAAAAAGCTATCTTCCACATACGATCGAATTAGGACTCGAGACTTGTTCCATTGCGTTCGAAATAGGGGCATAACGTTAGAAACGTCAGGTGGCACATCTCGATTGGGATTCGAAATTAAATATCTAGATATTTTGAAATTTTTAATAATATTTTTTTCCGATTTAACTTCTCAATGCCTAAAACTTACTATCAAATGACCTATCCTACAAGCCCACCAACCCGTTCAGTCACGCCTTCTTCTTTCCCATCTCCCCACCTTTATTTAACTGTCAAGTAAGCTAGCTATAAAGAAAAGAGATCGCAAGCTTCAAAATTGAAATAAGTTCGAATTTTCAAAAAATGCGAACGAGTTCGCGATGGCAATGAGGGAAGCGAAGCTCGCGTGCATTGAGAGTCTATAGCGGTGGATAGGGTTATGATTTGTTGGTCGATGGTGGCATATTGGAGGTCATGGTCGACGCAGGGAGGCTTGTCGTGGCCAAGCGTGGCGGCGACAGCATGGAGAAGGGGACGGCGCATCACTTGAGCAAGCAAGTTGCGGTGATAAAAAAAATTTTAGTGAAGCCGGTCAAGTTGTGGAATAGGCCGCATGGTGTAGACGATTTGCTTGATTGGATACTTGGCAGGGGGATGATCTCCAGCGACGCTCTGGATTTGCTCAAGGAACTGGTGCATTGTGAGATCTCAGGTGAATGCAATTTGTTATCCGGCGTATCAAAAATAATGGAGAGTAGCAAACACAAAGTAGGAAAGGGTAAAACAGATTATATTCGAACCGTAGTAGAACATCTCAAGTGCATATGTTATGATGCTTCGATCTGCAGAACTAATGGGAGAAAGGAGCATCAACTCCAGCAGATTATACCGACAAATGATTGCACGGTCATATGAAAAAATAAAAAATAAAATCAAGGTGAGTAAATCTCACTCAATTTGGTTGACTGGGTTAATTTATAATAACTATAATTAATTATTGGATGATTGGTTGAATTGATATATTATTATCTGTTGAATGTTATATTATATATATATATATATATATATATATATTAGTATATATATTAGTAGTTGGATATATTTCCCGTCGTTGGAGCGGATGAGACACTATGCGTCCCGCATAATAGCGGTTGATCCTATATTACCGCGATATCCCACCTTGAAGTGAGATTGGTATTTTATATTATATAACATCTGTGGATGCAGGGAAACAGGTTGGAGAGATCCAACTGGATTCCTCAAAATATATTGATTGTTTTTCATATATATCTATATATGATGTGATTGAATAATCTGTTTGGATTGTTGTATAATTTGATTTACTGGATGCTATAGTAGCACTGGCCTTATTTTGATAATTTAAATACCATAAAGAATATTTTGAATTTTTTAAAAGAAATTAAAAGGGAATTTATGGGAATAAAATATTTATATTGATTTGGAATATTTGATAAGGAAAGAATGTGAATTAGATAAAAGAATTTGATTTGGAATTCACTTAACTATTTTACAAAGTGTTTTCAAATAAATATTTTGAAATTAATTTATATAAGGAATTTAGGAAAATAGATTTAATGATATTTCTAAAAAATTAAAAATAAAGTTGAAATTGAGGTTTTGAATGGATTTGGAATAAAATTTATTTTATTAGAAATAAATTTCTAAATGGGTTTTAAAGAAGAAATCAAATTATAAAAGAGATTGGTTTAATATAAATCTGTTATTAATAAAGAACAACCGGAAATGAGTTTATAAATTTATAAATGATGTTTACTAATAAAGTGAAATGATTATCATTTGATAAGTTGGAATATAAATCCACCGTGGGGATTTAAAGTGGGATACGGAAATTAGTTTAGGGGAAAGACAGTGGATTCTACTTTTGGAATTTGGAAACAGTAGTGGAATTAGAAATGAAAAATCCATTGGAAATAAATCGAGAGGGGTTTATAAATATACGATAGCCATGTTGAATTTAAAAAAATAAATTTTTATAGAGAGATTAAGGTTGGTTTTAAATAGGACTTTTATTTATTAAATTATATTGTTAAAGCTGGTTTAGTATTGAAATATTTCGAGAAGCGGATTTTTTTCGAATATCTAAAATTAATTTTAAATGAATTCAAATTTTTATAGTAAGCTTTGTAAATCGACTAGTTTGATTTCAAAATGAATTGGAAATGAGTTATCGGTGTTTATATAAAGTGTTTCAATATTTTAAATAATTACTTAAATATGTTTTAAAAGTACTTATCATTTATATATAGAGAGTTTGAAATGATTGTAATTTATTTATAAATTCTCTCAAGATTTTTAAACGAGGTTCATTTAATGGATATGATTTTTATAAGAAAATCTTGTAATGGAACTCTAAAAACTTAAGTAAACTTAAGTAAATGTCCAAAATGTTGGAATACGAGAATTTCAATGATGAATTAGAATTCATAAAGGAAGTTAGAAATGGGTAGTTGGAATTTGGACAAGTGCAGTCAATTTTAGAAAAAATTAAAGGAAGCTAATTAATGAATTCCGAAAAACTTATGGAATCTGTTATAAATGAGAGAAGGAATTTGCAAGTAAATTGTAAAGGATTTGGGAAGTACGAAATAGAATGGAATATTTCCTAAGTATTAGAAATAAAATGATTTTAGAAAATTAGACTTATAGATATTTCCTAAGTATTGGACTAGAAGAATTTGAAATATTTTAACTATGAGATTATTGTTATAGAAATATTTTCAAAGTGTTGAATTATAAAATGAAATTGGAAAAATATATCTCAAAGTATTGATAGGAATAAAAATATCCAATTATGGATATAAGTATTTGAAATGGTCTTGAATTATTGAATACACTAAAATAGGTTTGAATATATATATATATATATATATATATATATATATTTGTAAATATATTTTGAAACAAATATTTTGGAAAATTTATAAAATATGCCTAGTGACTGCTTATGTGTATTATTCGATAGTTAAGTAACCGACTAATTAATTTTGGCCAAATTCGTTAATCCTTTCGAAGAGACCAAGATCGGATTTAATTACCTGAAAACCACTTCGATCTAATTTGTACGTTATGAATTGTGATATCGTGAATATAATAAAGAAGTGATTTGGGAGGTTTGGTTTGTTTAGACCCAGAATAACTTGTATGGATGAATGCTATCATAGCATCGTTGCATGTAAGGCAGTGTTAGCATTCCAAGTGTGAATGATATTCTTAAAGTAATACGTAGCCTCACGCCTCATCAACCAGAAATGATTAAACCAGGGGAGATGCAGCAGGGCTAAGAGGGTCGCCCCCAAGTAGGTTATGTTATCACTTTTCTAGATACCCTCAAATATATTATATTTATGTATATGGTTGTGCATGGAAAAGATAGCACTCGATTAGGGTGAGAACACCCGGGGTGATAACATATTCGTTACTATCCAAGTCAGGGGTAGGCCGGTCTTGTGTTGGCAGGGAATCTAGGCGAGATCCTCGGCATATTTTTCTAGAGATGTACTGTGACGGGCGGTACCCTAGTAGCACAGTCATTATATGTAATCCAGTATTCACTATGAGCCTTTATGATTTCGATTGTAGAGCCTAGTATGCTGGACTTTATTTAGTGTAACAATTTCGGCTATTTTAATAAATATTTGTATTTAGACACAATTATAATATAACTGGATTTTGATATAAAATATTTTGGTTATTGTAATGTAAAAATCCGTCGTATTTATGTGTGGCGTGGTCTTGCGAGATACCTTTCTTTTCAAAGGATTTTGATAATGGTAATAATTCAAATTGAATGTGTTTTCTCACACTGTTTTTCTGACTGACTCGGGTGTTAGTTCATTATAATCGGGTTAGACTGATTATTACAGATTCAGGTTAGGATGCTATAGAGCATAGGAGTTATGCTGGAGGAGTCTCAGGCGTATTCCATGTACTTGATTATATTCCGCTATGTGTGTGTATGTTGTATATTCAGTGTTCGTGAGGACATGTTATTATAACTGTCCAGATTGATTGTTGATTATATGTATATTAACAATTACAGTTTCTTTCGTTTAAAGATCTGTATTTATCTATTATATGTTGTTCCGCTGCGATTGTGAGATTCTGTGTATAGTTGTTTTCTATTTTCTTCTATCCCTTTCTCCTTCAATCCAAATGTTATGGTATTTTTGACACTCGGTTGTCGACATGCTATACAATGAACGTATTGATGTCGATTTTCGAGAGTCAAAAATCTGCGGATCGTCACAGTGGCATCAAAGCTGAAGGTTAAGTGAGAACCTTGGCTTTGGTGCGATTACTCTTTAGAGATAGGGTCAATAAAACCCCAGAATGAGTTTGAGGGTATTAATAAGTATGAACACGTATTTGTTAGTGAATATAAATTGTTTTATATTGTGTTGACTTATCTGTTAAGTGGTTTACAAATTCTAGTCGAATAATGGGATGCCACGAAATCGATAGGAATATCTAAACACTTGAACCAGGTAAACCGATACAGTATTTTTTTGAAGCGGGTAAATGAAATAATTTTACCCAACTATATTTTGATACGAAAGAAATAATTTTCTAAAAATTATTATAGTATATTAGTATTTGGTTATTATTATTATAATCCAAACCAAATTATAAAAATCTGAAATGGTTATATATAACCAAAATAGGATTGTATAAGAATAATTTATGCAAATGAACTATAAATAAAAATGAATTCAAACCAGAGTTCAGATATTTAAAATCCCGGAAAGTTCGAAAAATATTTTCCGAAGTGTTGTGAAAATAAAATAGCATTATTTTTTAGAGGATTTTGTATAAAAACTGTTTTAAAAGGATTTTTGGAAGTGATAAAGCACTAAACTCCTTTTAGTCACTGAAAAATAATTCCCATGATGATCGCGACATTATCAATGTTCATTTTCGAGTTTCTAAGTGACGGATTGCTACCGTGGTAGTAGTTTTTGGATTGTTTTGAGAAAAACAAGCTGTTCAAAAATTCCAAAATGGAATTTGTTTTGGGAAAAACCAAGTTCTTGATTAAGTTTTAAAGTATGGTTTAATATACAAAGAGAGTGTATATATACATATATGATTTCAAAATGATTTGAATTAAATCCGGGTGTTTGAATTCTGAAATTTCATCTAAGTGATGCGTGGAAGCATTATATAAATGGTTTTGAACTTATAATTTAAAGTGGTTTTAATAAGAAAGAAAAGTGTGGAATTTGAATTTTGGAATTAAATTTAGCTTGTGTAAGTTAAATAAAGTTGAATTGGATTGGAAACCATGTTTTATATTGCTTTCAAACCATGTTTTTAGGATTTCAATTTAAATCGCTACAATTCCAATATATTTCAAAGTTATGTTTCAAACAATTTCAATAATTTGATTTCAATAAACTTCAGTTATACTTCAATTCCAACTTTAAAATTTCAATTAAATTCCTTTAAACAATCCCTTAAACCAATTCCAATTTTTACATAAAATGTGGATTTTGTTAATCATTTGATTTATAAAATCAAATTTTATTTCAAAATGTCATTTAATTTAATTCAAGAAAATAAAGGATATACAATCATTTAATTTAACCAATCCAGTGTCCATATATAATTCTCTACCCTAAGGCCAAGTGATACAGATATTTATCATTTCAATCTGCAATTTAATATTTTACGGTTATATATCATTTCAAACCACAATCCTAAATTAATATAAAATCCATAAAATCGCTCGAGTCTATCATTTCAACCCATAACGATTTTCCCTATTCTACAGATCATTCGGGCATGTATCATTTCAACCCATAGTGAACTTGCAGTTTATAACGATAAAAATACAACATCCATTCATCCAATATCAACAGTCAACATCCAGCACAAACATCACCCAACTCGATCAAAAAATATCAATATAGAACTGATAATCAATAACAGATATTTAACTGGCAGTTATATTAAATAATAAATTAAATAAGGATTTAATTCAAATAAATTCAAATTAACTGAGATGATGATTTAAAATATACCAAATAGCAATAAATAAATTTCTAATCGCATCATAAAGTCAATTTAACAAACATAAGAAATTTTAGATGTTGTGAGTGAGTTAAAACACTCACCTTTGAATTTAAATTGAATTTAAATCCAATTTAAACCCAAAATTCAAACAGTCTTAGAATTCTTCCAAATCAGCATCAAAATGTCCGGAATTTCAATACGATACTAGCGGAGAAAACCGTTGGACCTCGTATGCAAAAGTAATACACGTTAGAACATTCAAAAATTTAGGCCCTGTTTGGTGTCAAAATGAATTTAGAATTTTCAGTTTTTAATTTGTTGTAACGACCCGGAATTTTCGATCCTGAAAATTCCAAATAGTTAGGAAAAGAAGAAAAGGGATAGAAGAAGAAGAAACAGAAAACCAAACTCAAAATCTAACATTCGCAGCGGATGAAATATAATATCAAATAATATTATTTACACAAAGAAAGCTGAAGTTAATTACATTTTAATACAACAGAGTTACAACATTTCACAATCACTGCACGGTTAAAATAACTTGTCCCAGATACACTGCAATATATCACAGGGAAAACACTCCATACGTTCCTGCCATGTAGCTCGCCTCCTGAGCTCCAGAACGTCCTAACCTGAAAATCTATAATACTCGGTTTGACCCGAGCATTATATCAAAGTAACACCCGGGTCAGGCTAGAAACCAGCATGAATAAACCCATCTAACATGAAATACCAAAGCATAAAACTTACTTAAAACCCGGGGCAACTCGTATCAATTTACAATTTCACAAGTTGTTATAGACATCACTAATTTCACAAATCAGTATCTAAGTACCAAAACTTAGATTAAATGATCCAATTCACTTAAATCATTGCATTCCAGCTTATTGATTTCACATATCAAATCTATAGAGAATTATAGAAGATTTCAAATTGAAGTGGTTTCGGGTATATACTAATACCCGACCCCGGTCTCTTCGAATCCAATGTCATCTTATTTCTACTTTAATTGGATACAAATCATCTATATACAAAATATCGTAGTCACACAGCAAATTTATTATCGATGGACAACTCACCATATCACAGTTCACCCTTCATAACATATCATGATTCATTATAAGCTATCAGATTAGATATAAACCAAATTATCCAATACCATTCAATCATCCATAACAAGTTAAATCACATGTTCAAATCTTAATTTAATTACCAACTTTAATTACTTAGATTACCTTTAATCCTGCTTTCTTAATAATTAGTTAATTGCAACCAATAATTAAACATCCTCTAAATCATTTTTTTTCTTCTCAATTTATCATCCTGGATTAAGCTTTCTCTAAGTAATTAGCCATATTTAAATACATAATTTAACTATTCTTTAACCATTCACTTTAATTACTCACAGCAAATAAATTAATGATCCTCTCATTACTTCCAGTAATCGTTAAATTGATCACATTTATTAATTAATCTAATTCAGAAATTAATTATTCCTAAATCATTTGTTAATAAACCTTAATTATTAATAATAAAACCAAATTTTATATTAATTAAAATCCCTAATCGCCAATTGATAAATCTCTAATAACTAAATTAATTATTGCTTAATTACACTTAATTACTTAATTAATTAATCTCTAATCAATTAATTAATTATTTCAAATTTCTAATTAATGAATCACTCTTTAATTTTCATCATTAACTATCATAACCTTAATTCATTTAAATTTCCAAACCCTATTGCTTTTTAAAACTTGGTTAAACTGCTTCGAGTTAAACCTGAAAACCCTTCGAGACTTGCACGAGATTTCTCTCTTTTTTTAGACTTGATAAAACTTTAAACAGATACTCTTAAACACACGCGCGCTCGAATCAATACCCGAGCCAAACTCTCCTCTACTCGTGACAAAACTCAAGAAGAAAACCAATCATCCCACATCAAAACAATGGTGCACAGAGAGACCCGTGCACATGCGTTGTTGACCCACGAGGCTCCGGCGTCCACGACCGATGTCGACAAGTCGTTGATGATCTTATCCTACGTTCCAGAACACCCAATCTTCATCACAATTCCAGGATCAAAATCGAACTAACTCGATCAAACAGGAACTAATTCCATCATAAAAAACATCCTTGTTCCCAACGCCTCGACCACCAACCACCCTGAAACTTCGTCCACTGATCCGCCGACCCACCACGCTTCCGCTGCGCCACGACCGATCAAGTCTCATGCCCAGAGATAACACAACAGACAAATTTCTAGCCTCATCCAAATAGTACCCAAAAACCCTACTCCGACCAAAATCAGCCGCTACGGTAGTTAATAGAATCACCCTCTATTTTTTCCACACTCGTCGGCCTCCTAGCTACCTCCGGTAGCGATTTCGACTACCCCAGGTTTCCCGATCACAAGAGGGACCTCAAAACCCAAAATCTAATCAATCTGAATTTCCTCTCTCAAAACAATACTAGAAATCATGATTCGCGTATCAAAATTCCTAACTTTCAACCATGAATCAACCTATATAGCCCAAACAAGAAATTATAATGATTTATTTTTTACCACTTCCAGCTTACCACTGTATTTTTCTTAAATTTTGATTATTTACAACATTAAAATCCTTGAAACTATTTTAAGAATTTGTATTATGTTGTTACAACCATGTTTTATTCAGGAATCCAAGCTAAATTTTGATTGCATGAGGAGGTTTAGATTTTTATTTGAAAGTTATTTGAGCCTGGAAAAAAATACAGAGACAGTCTGTATATATATACACACACACACACACGGATATATACTCATTTAAATAGAAAAATTCAAAGCCTAGAACCAAATAAACACAGACATGCAAACCATAATACAACACTTCTGTTCAATATATCACATGCATTCCAAAAATCATTTATTAAACTGTTTTAAGGGGAAGTTTACTCACTTGTCTGGTTTTGAACAGAAGAGAGTGTTAAAAATCAGGAGCTTGGCTTTTGAAACCAAAAAATGATTTGATCTTGAACCAGTAGTTTGAATTTGAACTTGATTAGGTTGAATTGATTTCTTGCTTGAGATGATTGTTTCCAGTTGAGTTTGATCTTGCTGCTAGTTTCCTTCTTGAATCAGATTTTATGTCTTTTTTTTTGTTTTCAATTTTCCTTTTACAGGTTTTGATTTTGATAATGTAAATCAGAAAAATGGACGAAAGGGAGGGAGATGTTTATAAAATCTATATTATCTTTATTTAATTATATTAAAAGAAATGAAAAAGAAATTAGGACACTTGTTGAAATGATCCACATTTGTCATTAGCCAACCATTATTAGTTTACAATTGTATTAAATATACTCGTAGGCTTAGATTTGTAATTTCCATGTTTTAGATATGTTTTTAAATGATTTTTATGAAATTTACATATATATATCCTATTAAGTAAATACATTATTTTAATTTATATAAATAAATCTTTTAAAGAAAATAACATAAAACCAATTATATAAAATATAAATTTTAAATCCAAAATATTTTAAGATCTTTATCCTTTTGAATTTCCAATTCAAATTCAATTTCAATTTAAAATCAACCTATATTATATACATACATTTTAACAACACATTATTTGTTCTAAAGGAATAATTTTCCAATGATAAATAACTATATTAGTATATTACCAAATAAATATTTAACCAGATATTCCAAACTATCAGAATTCCTTATCCAAATAAAAATCAGATAATTATTCAATTACCAGATGACCAAAATCTGGGTTATCACATTCCTCACCCCTTTGAATCTTTTCATCCTCGAAAAGGAACGAAGACAGAATTTATTAAAATGCTTGTTATCAGGAAAACTACTCTTTTATTAAGAATTTTTAAAACACCTTTAAAATCTACATAGTATTACAAAAATAGTTTTATAAACTCGATGTCTCAATAAGTCCTTCCTCGTTCTCACAGAAATTCGATCATACGTTGATCAGGCGTAGGACTGAAAATCTATAAGTACTTGGTAAACCCGTTTTCAATACCTAGTGAAAATACTTGGAAAATAATTTTATTGAAAATATAGAAAATATTTTTGAAATAGAGAAAACATCTTTGGTGAGAATGCTTTGGAAATCATCACCCCCATCCATGATCGCAGTTAACCCAATGGTTACGTTGCCATCCCGGCAAAATTCATAGATAACTGTAGGCCTCCGCGCCCCTCGATTACACCATGGAACCCGCTACAGATCGCAGTTACATCTAGGGTTACGTTTCCATCACAACAAAAGTCCATGCAATTGTAGGCATCAACGCCCTCGAATTTCGCTGCCAAAAGAATGAAATTTCTCCACACCCACATAGGTCGCAGTCTACCAATGTAAAATCAAACGTAGACTGTTGGCTCGCAGCAGCACACACGACTTTCGCTATGGTCACCATAGGTCGCAGTCTACCGATATAAAATCAAAGGTAGACTGTTGGCTCTCAGCAACACACGCGGCTTTCGCTATGGTATGCAGTAGATCGTAGTGACATCGAGTTACACTGTCGTCACAGCATAACCCAAATGCCTCTGTAGGTATCAACGCCCTCTATTTTTGCTACACACTACACAAAATCCTCAGGAACTAGTTTTGTCCAGACTCCTCACAGGATCAAATTTAGAACCCCCCTTAGGGTTCAAGGCAGCACCAGCCTGTGGCACTCCTGAGAAGTTCATTTCAAGGGAGCGCCTTTTTCCCCAGAGCCAATCTCAAAACACTTTATACTATATTCCTATAGTATCTTTCAAATCATACCTTTTATGATTTTCATCAAAATCTCATTTTCACAAAATCGATTATCCCAAAATCGATAATTCTCAACTAGGCTTTCCAAATCTCCAAAATTGATTTTTTCCAAAAAAATCAAAAGCCTTTCCAAATTCATTGGTTCCAAAAACAATTTCTCAAAATCATTCTCATAAGATCCTTTATATATATAGGTACATATATAACTTTAAAAATCTTTGGATCACTTCAAACTTGTATAAATTCCCTTTTTATACTTCAAATACTTTCAAAAATACTTTCCTTCCGGCAATAGATTCAACAAGGGGAGATTTATCTTATATAACAAAGATATATAACTTTGTTTATTCCAAATCAAATATTCAAATTTGATTACTCTATAAAGTCACTTACCAAATTACTTACTTCCATAAAGTAAATTTCTACCATAGAAATATCCAATTTCCACTTTACTTCATCATATATTTCACAAAATATACCTTTCATTTCAAAAACCATTTCACAATTCTTATCCACAAATTCCCAGTATCAATTTCATTCAAACCAGTACGATGTACACATATCATCCGTACGCTGTATCAATCTGATTGCTCACTTGATCACACAATTTCACTTCCGAATTAGTATCGTCCACCCGATTTCCTAGTGCGGACTCAGATTTGATTTCTTGATCAGAAACCGTCATTCTCCTTACAAAGCCATAACTATGATAGAGAATATCCAGACGAATCAACAATCCATATCAAGGTTCGCCGTAGAAAATCGAGTGAAAAATCCTAACTCGGATCGATATACTATGTCGAAATTGTGTGCTCGAATCTGGACCAAATCACTATGCGAATAGAATAATATACGTACATCCTACGTATTAATCTTTATTGATTATTAGCCAAATCAATCTACTTTTCTATTCACATTCACTTTAATTTCTACTTACTTATTCACATTTGCCTCAATCCTCTTTGGATTATCACTTTAATTCTTACCTTAATGGGTATTAATTATAAACAGTTTGCACTCTGACCATCTTAAAATTAGAAAATAGCTTGAAAAATTAAAAATAGAAAAGTAGTTGAAAAATAATTATTGCTTTGTAAAATAGCCATAAAATAATTAAGTAATTGTAAAATAGTTGAAAAATAGTCAAATAGTTATAGTTATAGAAATTTTAAACAATTGCAAAGTAGTTGTAAAATAGTAATAAGTTATAAAGTAGTAAAAAAACAGTAATTAGTTTATAAAACAGTTGCAAAATAGTTAAATAATTCCAAAAGTAGTTATAAAATAAGTATAAGATAGTTTTGGGTTTAATAAGAAAGGTTGTATATATAATAAATAGCTTGAAAAAATAGATTTGTACTAAAACAATTTATTTTGAAAATAGTTCAGAGTCAAACTGTTCAATTTTCAACTTCCATTTCGAATCAATTCAATTTAAATTTCCACTTCCATTTAAATTGACTCAATTACAATTTAAATAACTTCAATTTCCATTGAAATTGATTTAACCCCAATTCAAGTTGAATTAATCCTCAATTTCTTTCCTAAATTCAAATCAAATTCCATTTGAATTTACTTATTCAACTTTAATTTCATTTCAAATTAATCCAATTCAAATTTTCATTTGAATTTTTAAACTTATCCATCTTCAATCACAATTCCAATTAATTCAGATCAAATTCAATTTAAACTAATTCAATTCAAATTTCAAATTTAAACCATCTCGAGTTATATAAAGTCGAGTTAAATTTTTAAATGTTGATTTAATCCTTTCAATCAAATCAACTTGTATCTTTAAACCAATTGATTTTGAATCCAAATTCCACTTTTAACCTATTTCAAAGTTCAAATAATAATTCAAATCCTTTTTAAGCAACTAAATCTTTGAAATTCATTTTATCACCAAATTTCAAATTTTGAAACCAAACCTTTGGAGTTTTATCTTAAACATTCAAATCTTAAGTGCAAAATGATTCCATTTTATCTTAATAATGGATATAATACCACACCCCATTTCTTTATTTATTTAAACAAATCCAATTTTCAGCTTAAAGATTATTAATAACAACAGGATGGTATCATTCCAATTATTTTAAAACATTCATCCATTTTCAATTTCCAGATCTCAAACCCATTTTGAGATCACACAAACTCCCAATTCAAATCAACCATTTAACTTTCCAAGTAAAATCCCAATTTTCATCTTGAATTTTCAAATTAGGTTGTTCATTCAAACTTATTTAACTTCTCCCAAGTTAAATTCAATTTACTTAATCTAGTCAACCTTACCCAATTTTGAATTCCCACTTCAAATTTTAAACTTCTTATTAATAATCCTCCCACTTATAAGTTCGAAAACCTATTTCACTATGGGTTTTCACATCACATTCCAAGGAAACTCAAAACTCCTCCCTTTAGAGTTTATTTCAAATCATCTTTGATATTGTGTATATCCCTTATTTATACATATTTATTTCCTTTACACACCAAGTTATCCTTAAATTTTTAAACCACCTTTGGTTTTTAATTCAAAACAAATTTCTTTAAAATTCCCAAACAACTTCTTATTTTAAAATAAAATAGCTGAATAATATTATTCTTTTCTTTATCACTTTGAAACAATAATTCTGGACCCAGGTTTAAAATTCACAATTTAGATCATCTTCTGTTCCAATTTATAAGTCATATTTCCCTAAATGTTTTACTTCCCTAAAACATTTCATTTTTGCTTAATCATTAAGAAACATTTCATCATTTTAGGATAATAACCCAGGTTATTACAACTGGAAACCAATTCATTATTATATTATTCTAAAATTCCTTCCTAAATTCAAGATTTAAATTTCAGTTTGAATCCATTTCAAACTTATCTTTATTTAATTTCAATTTGGTTGTATTTCTATTACCACTTAATTTAATTCCGATAATTTAACAACCAATTGCCTTAATATATTTAAAAACTATTGCTTAATAAACTTATATAAGATTCATTTACTTTTGAAACCATTTTAAAACCTTTATATAAGAAAATAACAAGTACGCTCTCTTATATATATACACTCAACTCATTCTAGGGTACCATTGACCCTATCCTTAATGAGTAATCCCACTAGAGCCAAGGTTCTCGCTTAACCTTCAGCTCAAATACCCAATGTAACGACCCAAAATTTTCGATCCCGAAAATTCCAGATCATTGGGAAAAGAAGAAAAGAGATAGAAGAAGAAGAAACAGAAAACCGAACTCAGAATCTCACATTCGCAGCGGATAAAATATAATATCAAATAATATTCTTTACACAAAGAAAGCTATATCAGTCAATTACATTTTAATACAACAGAGTTACAACATTTCACAATCACTGTACAGTTAAAATAACTTGTCCCAGATACACTACAATATATCACAGGGAAAACACTCCATACGTTCCTGCCATCTAGCTCACCTCCTGAGCTCCATAACGTCCTAACCTGAAAATCTGTAACACTCGGTCTGACCCGAGCATTACATCAAAGTAACACCCGGGTCAGGCTAGAAACTAGCGTGAGTAAACTCATCTAACATGAAATACCAAAGCATAAAACTTGCTTAAAACCCGGGGAAACTCGTATCAATTTACAATCTCACAATTTGTTATAGACATCACTAATTTCACACATCAGTATCTAAGTACCAAAACTTAGATTAAATGATCCAATTCACTTAAATCATTTCATTTTAGCTTATTGATTTCACATATCAAAACTATAGAGAATTTTAGAAGATTTCAAATTGAAGCGGTTTCGGGTATGTACTAATACCCAACCCCGGTATCTTCGAATCCAATGTCATCTTATTTCTAGTTTAAGTGGATACAAATCGTCTATATACAAAATATCATAGTCACACGGCAAATTTATTATCGATAGACAACTCACCATATCACAGTTCACCCTTCATAACATATCATGATTCATTATAAGCTATCAGATTAGATATAAACCAAATTGTCCAATACCATTCAATCATCCATAATAAGTTAAATCATATGTTCAAATCTTAATTTGATTACCAACTTTAATTACTTAGATTACCCTTAATCATGCTTTCTTAATAATTAGTTAATTACAACCAATATTTAAATATCCTTTAAATCATTTTTTTTCTCAATTTATCATCCTTGATTAAACATTCTCTAAGTAATTAGCCCTAATTTAAATACATAATTTAACTATTCTTTAATCATTCACTTTAATTACTCACAGCAAATAAATTAATGATCCTTTGATTACTTCCAGTAATCCTTAAATTAATCACATTTATTATTTAATCTTATTCAGAAATTAATTATTCCTAAATCATTTATTAGTAGACCTTAATTATTAATAATAAAACCAAATTTTATTAATTAAAATCCCTAATCGCCAATTGATAAATCTCTAATAACTAAGTTAATTATTGCTTAATTACACGTAATTGCTTAATTATTTAATCTCTAATCAATTAATTATTTATTTATAATTTATAATTAATGAATCACTCTTTAATTTTCTTCATTAACTATCAAAACCTTAATTCATTTAAATTTCCAAACCCTATTGCTCTTTAAAACTTGGTTAAACTGCTTCGAGTTAAACCTGAAAACCCTTCGAGACTTGCACGAAATCTTTTTTTTTTTTAGACTTGATGAAACTTTAAAAGATACTCTTAAACACATGCACGCTCGAATCAATACCCGAGCCAAACTCTCCTCTACTCGTGACAAAACTCGAGACGAACCCATCATCCCACACCAAAATAATGGTGCACAGAGAGACCCGTGCACATGCATCGTTGACCCACGAGGCTCCGGCGTCCATGACCGATGTCGACAAGTCGCTGATGATCTTCTCCTACGTTCCCGAACACCCAATATTCATCACAATTCCAAGATCAAAATCGAACTAACTTGATCAAAAAGGAACTAATTCCATCACCAAAAACTTCCTCATTCCTGGCGCTCCGACCACCAGCCACCCTGAAACTTCGTCGACTGATTCGTCGACCCACCACGCTTCCGCTGCTCCACGGCCGATCAAGTCTCATGCCCCAGAGATAACACAACAGGCAAATTTCTAGCCTCATCCAAACAGTACCCAAAAACCCTACTCCGACCAAAATCAGCCGCTACGGTAATTAATAGAATCACCCTCCATTTTTCCCACACTCGCCAGCCTCCTAGCTACCTCCGGTAGCGATTTCGACTACCCTAGGTTTCCCGATCACCAGAGGGACCTCAAAACCCAAAATCTGATCAACCTGAATTTCCTCTCTCAAAACAATACTTGAAATCATGATTTACATATCAAAATTCCTAGCTTTCAACCACGAATCAACCTATATAGCCCAAACAAGAAATTATAATGATTTATTTTTGACCCCTTCCAACTTACCACTATATTTTTCTTAAATTTTGATTATTTACAACATTAAAATCCTTGAAACTATTTTTAAAATTTGTATTATGTTGTTACAACCATGTTTTATTCAGGAATCCAAGCTAAATTTTGATTGCATGAGGAGGTTTAGATTTTTATTTGAAAGTTGTTTGAGTCTGGAAAAAAAATACAGAGACAGTCTATATATATATATATATATATATATATATACACACACACACATACACACACAGATATATACTCATTTAAACTGAAAAATTCAAAGCCTAAAACCAAATAAACACAGACATGCAAACCAGAATACAACATTTATGTTCAATTTATCACATGCATTCCAAAAATCATTAATTAAACTGTTTTAAGGGGAAGTTTACTCACTTGTCTGGTTATGAGCAGAAGAGAGTATTAAAACCTGGAGCTTGGCTTTTGAAACCTGAAAATGATTTGATCTTAAACCAGTAGTTTGAATTTGAACTTGATTAGGTTGAATTGATCTCTTGCTTGAGATGATTGTTTCCAGTTGAGTTTGATCTTACTGCTAGTTTCCTTCTTGAATCAGATTTTATATCTCTTTTTTTCTAGTTTTCAATTTTCCTTTTACAGATTTTGATAATGTAAATAAGAAAAACGGAAGAAAGGGAAGGAGATGTTTATAAAACCTATATTATCTTTATTTAATTATTTTAAAAAAAATAAAAAAGAAATCAGGACACTTGTTGAAATGATCCACAACTGTCATTAGCCTACCATTATTAGTTTACACTTGTATTAAATATAGTCTTAGGCTTAGATTTGTAATTTTCATGTTTTAGATATGTTTTTAAACGATTTTTATAAAATTTCCATATACATATATCCTATTAAGTAAATACATTATTTTAATTTATATAAATAAATCTTTTAAAGAAAATAACATAAAACCAATTATATAAAATATAAATTTTAAATCCAAGATATTTTAAGATCTTTATCCTTTTGAATTTCCAATTCAAATTCCATTTCAATTTAAAACCAACCCATATTATATGGATATATTTTAACAACACATTATTTGTTCTAAAGGAATAATTTGCCAATGATAAATAATTATATTAGTATATTATCAAATAAATATTTATTTAGATATTCCAAATTATCAGAATTCCTTATCCAAATAAAAATCAGATAATTATTCAATGACCAAAATCTGAGTTATCACATTCATAGTAAAAGAGTGGTTGGAGATGAGGGGAGGTGGAAGAGGATTTAGGGGAAAGTTTTCCATATGCTCGAAAAGCAGATAAGAAGAACAATTTGTTTTCAAAAACTCGTTCTTCATCCTCTTCTTTCTTCTTTCCTCCTCTCTGTGCTGCACTCTTCTTCCGTGCCATTTGAAGTAAGAATTGAAAATGGAAAACACAAAATTCATTTTGAAACCAAACGGGCTCTTAAATTTTAAATAAAATAAAACAAACACATTACCCACCGACACGTCAGCACATCACTATCGAACCCTAGCTACAGACAAGCCGATCGCGATTCTTCCTAGTCGAGATCGACTTCAGCCGCAACAAAATCGTGAAATCGTCGCCTCTGCTCGCTGCCGTTGGCCAACGTCGTGACCAGCGCCCCTCCTCGACGACGCGCACTCGGCTCCGCCCCAAGCGACATCAACCGATATTCCCCCGATGACCCAAAACAACATCCACCACTTTTATAATCAAAACCCTAGCGAATTACTGCTGTCAATCAAGCCGTCCAATCGCCAACCAAAACACACCGATGCACTCCTCTCAGTCCCTCTACGTAAATGTATCATTGATTCGACGATCAGTCGAAGTTGATCGACGATCAACGAACGGCCGAGAATAGTTCACCCAGTTCTGGCCACACAGAGACCCAGATCGAAAAACGAATCATATATTTGACTTGCGCTCGTCGATAGCTTCAAATCGATATATAATTCGATATAGTTTGAGGAGTTTGAATTTTTGGTTTGGTTTTGAAATTGAATTTTTGGTTTGGGAATTAGATTTTGTGCCATTGGAATGAGGAGTTAAGAATGAATGTACGTACAGACAAATGAGAATAGAAACAACCTAAGGTTTATAAGGAGATATATATAGGTAGGTCAGAAATAGGATGAATGGACAAGATTGATTTACATTTAAACGGTAAATGACCCGAAAAGCCTCGTCTGCCTCGGAACGCAAATGGGTCAACCCATATATCAAAATAGATGTTTGCAACAATTTTAAGCTTAATGGAATAGGTTTCAAGTCCTAATTCCATCGTATGAAAAAGTTATGTTAAAATCAGCTTGTTTCAAATTAATTTCAATAGAATTTAATTTAATTGATTTCTAGGCGTTTCGAACCCGTACGATCAAACAACAAGTCTGATCGTTACGAAACTTAAAATCCTATAATAATTCCCTGTTACAGATCCGATGAAGCTGGTTTCGTCGAAATCCAAGTCAGTTGCCAAAATGGTTATATTTCAATTAATTAAATTAAATTACTATTAAATTGCTTTTCAATTCAAATCTCATAATTTACAATATCTATCCCTTTGGATTACTTAGAAATTTAAAATCCTTTAAAACCAATTTCTATATCAATTCAAAGTTAATTAATTCACCAATTACAGTATTTAATTTCAATTTCAGTAAATTTATTAATTATAAATTGAAATTCCAATAAATCCATTTATTTGATTTTAAATCTTGTTATTTAATCAATTATCATCTTATGGGTATAGTTAACATTGGTTTATATTTTAGTGTATTAATAATTTCCAATTTCATCAAATTTCAATTAACGTAGTATTTAATTTCGTTTAATTACAATAAATCCATTTATTATAAATTGAATTCCAATAAATTGACTTGATTCAATTTCAATATTTATACTAAATCCACTATTACTATGTAACACAATAAACAATTGTTTCACCTTTTATTACATTAATGTACTCTCATTTCCATCTTTTATTGGTATTAACTATTATATTTCCATGTTATTAAATTTTGGTCAATTTCACATATTAATTATAATTAAAGTCTCAATTAATTTATTTATTTCGATTTCATTCCTTTGTTAAGTCAATTATTACCTTATTAATAAAATTAACCCTTCTATTCTTTTGATTACGTTCACACTACAGTTATGATCTTATTTCACATTAATGTAACATTTTGTTGACATCTATTTGTAATTGATTAGTTAAATTGGTAACAACACCAACTGTCACCATTATACATTTTATAACATTTATAAGTTTATTCTTTACAAACAATTATTACAACAACTCTCATTACGCTAAATTTATTCCATTTCCATCCATTACATATTATTTTATTAATAAGTCAACCTTTAAATTATTAATTACCTTGTATATCCCACTATAAATCAATGCCCACATTAATACCCACATTAATACAACAAATATTGTAATTCCTTACATAATACTGATCTTACCCAATCACAATTTATCATATATTATCTCATTAAATAAATTCATATTTACATTCATTCCCTTATATTAACTTTATAACCAAGTTATAACATTTACATTATTTCAATCAATTGGAATTGCATTCAAGTTGTTAATAATTAGCTTTAATTATCATTTGCTACATTTCATTTCAGTATTCATTTCACTATTAGATTACAAACATTTACTTCTTCAATATTATATTACCAAAATCTTATTATATTAACAAATTTAATTATCGAAATTTACGGGTCGTTACACTCTCCCCCACTCAAAACTTTTTGTCCCCGAAAAGGAAAAGAAGGAATTAAGAAATCCATATATCTTATTCAAAATATTAAATTTAAAAACTTAAATAATTTATATAGAGTATACCAATTTATAACCATTAAATCCTTTTATACTCAAACTAATAAAATTTGGAAAAGATTTTTCAAAATTTCTAAGTCCAAAATTTACAAAAAAATTCGGCAGAATCTCCTTTGTACGGAGAGGCTCGAGAAAAATTATAATATCAATAAAACAATATATATCATAAATTTTCAAAATAATATATCCCAATATAATAGCATTAGAAAACCGTAACCCAAGAACGTACCTATTTGTCGGACAAACAACGCTTAAATTATGAAACCAAAAGCAGTAACAATTGTTTCAATAAACTGTATTTCACTTGTATAATCCAAAAGGAGTTAATAATTATATAAAAATAAAATATTTAAAGTTGTTTCAACCATTAACAAACAATTCAATATAAAACAACAATCACTTGCAACCACATTATACAATCATCATATGAAATCAATACAAATCAATTATCCATCGATATCAACCAAAACAAATAGTTTATTCGGGTTAAAATGCTTTTAAATCACATAGAATGACAAAATAATTTTTGGATCTCAAAATGGAGAAAGTGACATGGATGCCCGGAGGCCTGAGATAGGCATCAATGGACGTAGATGCTTAGAGATAAACATCAGTGTATAAACAAGATTTTGAATTAAAAACTAAATAGCAGAGATAATGATGCTCGTATGAACAGCCGTGGAAAGCCATATGGAGAAAAATAAATAATGCAACATAGTTTTATTTAGTAGAACATGATAATTTTAACTGAATAAATACAATCATACGTAATAGCGAAAGTTTATCAACAAGGAGGGGGGTGTGATACCAAATGTTTATAAATAAAAGTGTCCATATGTTTATAAATAAAAGTGTCCATATACGAATTTTTTTTTTTATTGATATCTATGAAAAATAATAAAAAGTTCTGTACAATGTCTTGGATATATATGCTAAAAGCAAATCCAGAGATAAACTTTATAGTGTTTGTCAAAATTTCTATCAAAATTAATATTATACTTTGTGAAAATTTTTGTTTGTTTTGTATATTATCCATGGGGTTACCTTACTGACAGCTTGAAAGTGTTTAGACTCAAGGGTGCAGTAAGTAGATTAGTAAAATAGGAATTAGGAACCCATTTCATTTTATTGTGTTCAGAGTCTTCTAATTTTTGTTCTACCATCTTGTAACTTTCCTCCTTAATAAAACTCATTGTAAGTATAGTCTTCGTACCAATAGTCTGTATCTATATGGACCAAGTCTAGAGGTTCATTTAACCATTTTCTGTTTTCTTTGAGTATTTTTTGTCTAACTTGTTCATAATGTTCTTTAACATAAAGGTCGAGCATCCTGTTAGTAATGTTTCCTTCTGATTTGTGAGAACCAAAAATAAAGTAGGTTTGCTTAAATTGTTTTAACACTTTCTCTTTGTCTAGTTTAGGTTCATTATTAAGGTTTATGAATTTTTTTGTATAGTTATGTTTAAATGTTTTTGCAATATTATATTGCTGGTTTTCGTTTAGATCTGTATTTTTTAGGATTATTAATACCTTTGTCATAAATTTTTGTTCTAAGAAATTTTGTAGAGCTTCTATGTTTTTGATCATTGGAAGATTGACCAATTTAATTTTCCCAATCGGTCGTCTGTAATTTTATAGTTATTTTTTAAAATTTTCCATTTATTCCATTCTATGCAAAAGTCTCTACAGAATCTTTCAGTTATTATTATGTTTCCTGGTTCTCTGAGGTAATTAAAGTTATTAAATATTTGTATGAAATCCGTGTCGCAATCATCTATATTTATTAGCTCATGTATATATTTTTGTTTAAATATTGTCAGGATTTCAGTTTTTTGGTTTTCTGATGTACTTGTGTTATGTTTTAAAATGTTTATTATGTTTAACATAAAGTTGTCTTCTAAGTTTTTTTGTAGATTTTCCATGAAATTTTTTTATGAGTGGATATGTAAAACTTGTTCTTTAAGTTTTAAAAGGGTCTGATCAAAGACTTAGAGGTGTTTTTAGAACGAGAGGAACATTTCTGTAAGAAATCATATTATCATAAGGGCCATAATTAGACAGAAATTTAAGTTTCCTTAATTTTGCTAATAAAATTCTTATCTCAAAACCTACCACTTACTCGGACAATTTAAGTTTGAATTCATAGCTAATTATCACTTGAAATACCTCACCTTGTCATCCTAGAGTCTATTGTTTTCTCCTAACGGCCATTTTGCCTAAGCGGGTACTTTTTCAACTTTAAAACGGATTTACGTCTTTTGGATTTTAAGTGAATTTATGAATCAAACTAATTGTGTTAACCGCTCAAGTGATTGTTTTAAGTAAGAAACATATTAGTAGCAGAAGAAGATTAAATAACTTCTAATTATAAGCTAGAGAAAAGAGTTTCTTACATGGTTGCCTTCTGCGTTCTTCCTCTTTGTCTTTGATCATAGATTGCTTAGTTCCAGAACATTTGTTTCAGCATCACCATTATTGAAAGGAAATATAAAAAGGAAGCTTTTATTACACACTAGAGTTTTTACAAATGAAGAGAGATTGTTATGATTTTCAATGTCCCTTCTTACTTCCTACTAACTCCTTATAAAGATGGAGTAGTTCACAAAGAAAAACGGACAGATGTCCCAAAATAACTTACATCTGGAGAAATATATTCTCCACTAAAAAAGAAAAAAGGAAAAGGGAAAATAGCACTAATAAATCTTTACATTTGTCACGAAAGTAGAAGGTGCTAGTCTTTACTTTCCATAGTGCGGAATCTAAAGCCTTTAAGTCTTTTATCTTTTGTTTTTATCCATCAGTAGACATGCTGGTGGATAAAACGTCATCTTTGTCATCACCAATATTGTTTTTTCTGTCTCTTTCCTTTTTGTAGCTTTTGACAAGAGATGGTTTAGGATGAAAGATGTCAAAACCTCTGTAGTTTAGTCTCTGGTCTTGGAGGAATTTTGTTATGTAAATCTTCATAACTGGGGTTTCAGCATAGAGATAAAGTTTGTTATTGTTCCAGTCTTCATCTTGAGCTATTTTGTATGCCCTATACCTTTCATATGTTTGTTGGACTGTAGGAATGTCGTCAGCATGAGTTGAGGGATAATTATTATCCCAATCTTCGTATGTTGGATCAATGAATTTGGCTTTAATAATAATTATATGTTTTGTTGGTTCGTATATGGATTTCCCAAAATGGGGAGGTGTTGATTTCAGATCCATATATATGTCTGTGGCTAAAACATTTGTAAAATGGTCAATAATACTTCCTATAGGTTCAGGAAGTTCATCAGTGTGCCATTCATCAAAGTAAATTCTTTTAACAATTCCAAGATTTATGAGGAGGGAAGGATCAAAAGTGGTGTCCTCATATACTAAATATTTGTAATTTATGAGGTTAATAGTAAGTTGTGGTATTGCACAGATTGTAGTGCAGGAACAGTTTGTGGGGGAGGAGAGGCATAAAGAAAATTTCTTCGTACATGGGACATTATGGTTTCTCAAAATATCCCAAGAAATTTGTAATCCTTCAACAGTCGAACTAGAAATTTTTGCCATAAGTTTGATGGCTTTGTTGAAAATTTGTGGAGAGAGCTCATAAGGGTGATGTATGAAAAATAGTTCTCTAATAAGATTTTCAAAAAAATTTGGCAAAATTGTTTTGTTTTGTAAAGTAGGTTTTTCTGGAAACGTAGCTTTTTGTATTGGTTTCCCCAAATTTTTAAAGTTGCTTTTCTCAGTTTTGATAACTGTAGCAAAGAGGTATGTGGCCTGAGATTTGTAGAAGTTTCCGGGATTTCTGTTCTTATGAATTTCCCAAGAGATATGTTTTGTAAACTTTGTATATCTTCAGAGACAACATAATCATCTCCAAATTTTTTCTGTAATTCTGTTTTGGCTTCATCAAAACTAGCAAAGCCTTTGTAAAGTGGTGTTCCCAATCTGGGGTTTTCTTGTATGTATTTGATCTTTGTGATCATTTGTTCCCATGTGGAGTAAATTCCAGCATCGGGTCCTGTAAACAGACCATAATAAAGGAATTTTCTTTGTTTATCAGTTGTAAATCTTTGTACTAGAGTATACAAGATGCTCAATTTTTGTTTGTTTGCTTCATGCGGTGTTTTCATATTCCATATGTTGTCTAAAATATGTTGATCTTCATCTGTAATTTTTGCCTTGGTGACAAATTTGTTTTGTTTTGAGTTTGTCTTCAAGTACATTGAAGGATTTTGTTGTTCCTCCATAGTTGCTGAGTATCTGCAAGAATCATGTTAGCAATATCTGAAAATGGAAAATCTTATCTTAATAACCTAGATAATTTATCTGGTAGAAAGTTGTCTTTTCCTTTTATATGTTCCCAGCAGATGTTTGTTCCACAATTTGATATGGAGTGTTTAAATTTTAGCCATCTATTATTTAAAATTCCTTTGTCTTTTTTGTTTTCTGTATATTTGACTATGGATTCACAGTCAGTTCTTAATGTAATTTCCTTTTGTGAAATTATGAAAAGCTTGAAGGATTCTAACACATAGATTATGGCTAGGATCTCATAGTCTAAGGATGTCATATATCCTTTTTCTTTGTATACACCAGAAGTGTATCTACATATTTTTTCTGTATTTTTATTTTCATATTTATTATTTTTGCTTAATAAAATTCCACCCCAACCAAGGGATGATCCATCTGTTTCAATTATTAAGTAATTTGTTTGTAGTGGTAAGCTTAGAGGTTTTAAATTATTTGCAATTTCTTTTATTTTTTGTATCTGTTTTATATCTTCAATATTAAAATCTCTGTTTCCCTTTGGGCTAGCTTTATTGTATAAAGGTCCAGTGTATTTTGAAAGATCTTTAATATATGGTCTTGCATAATTTACAAGTCCGAGGAAAGCTTGCAATTGTTTTAAGTTTTCAATCTTATCAGGAAATTCTAATATCTTTCTTGTTATATGTGGTTGTAATTCTATGGTTCCTTTGCCAATTTTGGCTCCAAGGAATTCGATAGTGTTTTTTATTAATTCTATCTTCTTTTTGGATATTATTAGACCATGAGCCTCAATTAGTTTTAGGACCATGTATAGATGTGATATGTGTTCTTGTTTTGTTTTAGAGAAAACAAGTATATCATCTATGTATACACATGTATAATTGTTACAATGTTGAAAAATGTTGTCCATCTTTCTTTGGAATATCTGTGGAGCATTTTTTTAGTCCGAATGGCATAACTAGCCATTCATAATGTCCTTCACTACAAGTGAAAGCAGTCCAAGGTATGGATTCTGGGTGCATTTTAACTTGTCAGAAACCAGATTTAAGATCAAACTTGGAGAACCAGTTTGAGCTTTGTATTTTGTTGATGAGAACCTCTTTGTTGGTATACAATATCCATCTTCATGGGTATTGTCATTAAGTCTTGTATAATTCATGACCATTCTAGACTGGCCACGTTTTCTTTCAGATTCTTTTTGTACGATAAACGCTGCCGTTCTATGTCTTGAATCTGTTTTTCTTATGATATTTAAATCAGTAAGTATTTTAATATGCATTTTGAATTCATCCATAATCCAATTATCATATTTGGGCGAACCAGTTTTTATTGTTAAGTCTAGGTTTATTATGTTCAACTTGCATTGTATTTTATCTTTTTCCCAAAACTTTAGTGGTTTTTCTCCTATGATTTCTATTTTTTCTAATTTAGAAATCAGTTGGTCAATATCATCTTTTGTTAGTAATAATTTACTAATATCCTGAGGATTTATCATTTGTAAATCTGTTGTTAATTCTTTCCTTTTGTGACTATATTTCTTTGTTGGAAGAAAATCATGATTATTTTGCTCAAGTTCAACGGTTGTTTTATTTGTATGATTTAAGTTTTTGCATTGGCCAGGAATTGGGCAATTGCAAGGTTCCAATATGTCTGAATACGCTGATGGCGACGTTGTTGATGTATGTCCACCATGCTTTGCAAGCGCAAACTCTGATAAGATGGGTGTAAGTGTTGTGTTTTTAGAAATTTGTATATAATCTTTATTAAATGAAAAACTCCCATTATCATTTAATAAAAAATCTAAACCAAGTATTAATTTGATATCTTGTAGGTTTAATTCTAAAACCCAGAGTTGTTTTATGTTATAATATGGAGACCATTCTCCACATGTATTTGTAAAACTTATATTTATATTTTTGACAATATCGGTTATTATAGTTGTTGTTCCATCAAACTGAATACTTTGTTTGGGTTTAGCTGCTTTTGTAACGTATTTAGAAGGAACAAGACTGGAGCAAATAGTAGAACTAGTTGCACCGGTATCAATGAAAGCTAGAACTTGTATATCGATTCCTTTTATATTGAGTTTTGTTGGAATTCGTAATTCTTTTAGACTACCAGTATTACAAATTAGTGGAATTTGTATTGGTTTATCAATAATATTTAAATGAGCATGATGTTCATGGTTAGTACTTGGATAAATATTGTTTAAGTTTATTTGTTCTTGGTTATAAGCTTGTTCGTTTAATAAATCATTGTTAAGGGTGATTATGCTTTTTCCTTTGTCAAGAGATAAAAGTTTATCTTTTAAATCTTCTATTTCTATTTCTATGTTGTTTGTTCTTTCTTCAAGAGTTTTTATTCTATCTTCATTTATTTTATTTTTATCAGTATAAATGTACTTAGCTTCTTTAGGGACTTGTATAGCGAATTTGTTTGTAGCACAAATTTGGCAAATTTCAATTGTACAAGTTGTACATTTATATCGTTTGTCAAAGGCATGATACCAAGGACAAAACTCACATTTTTTTGTGCCAGTTCCCATTTTATACTTAAAGTTATGGGTACAAATTTCTTTATTCATTATGTTAAAAAAGGATTCATTTGTTAAATTTTCTTCAAATGTTGTTAGTTCATTGATTAGACCATAATTAGATGAACTTTCTTGTTTATGGTCTTCTAATCCTTCAAGAGGGATTATGGAATAAATTGTTGATGTTTCTGAGACATCAGAAGCAATTTCAATTAGATCTTCTTTGACAGAATCAACAAGGTTTGATTCTCTTGTATATAAGTTTTGTTTTTTCGAACATGAGGATGATAAATGTCCTTTTTCATTACAAGCAAAATATGTAATTGTATTTGCGTATGTTTTTTTTGGATTATATTTTCTAACATGTTTATCTTTATTTAAGTATGGTTTTCTAGCATTTGATCTTCTTAAGTAATATTTTTTTGTATATTTCTTTTTTGAATTTTGGTTTGTTTTCAATCCTACTAGAACCATATTGTTGTGGTGTATATATTTGTCTACAAAACCCATAATTCTTTTGTTTTAGTTCTTTTTGGATTTTTATGTAAGTACACCTTTTTTTCAATTCTGAGATGATATGTGTAATTCTTATCCCAATATTATTATAACTTGGGGGTAAGTTTTCAGGTTTGTCTTGATAATCTGTTATCCAAGATCTATGTATTTCTTTTCCTAAATCACTTGGTAATTTAGAAAAAAGTCTGTTGCCTACTTCAGTATTATAATAATTTCCTGAAATTGTAGCATAATGAAGATATTCTTTTAGGAATTTTATTATGTATCTCCAATCTAGGAGTTGTATCTGTTCAAGATCACGCATTGCTTCTTGTTGCCTTATTGTTATTCCGGTGTTCACATCTCTTCCAGTTAAGATAGTGTGTATGGAGTAAGCAAAGTTATAGATATTGTTTCCCTGGGCGATAAGGTTTGCAATATCCCCTGGGAAATCTTTTTTATATGATTCCCAAATTGCTTTGGCATTATCTCCTAAGTAGTTTTCAGCAATTCTGATCATTTCTTCACCAGAATTGATGTTTAGATGTCTTGCCGAATAGTCTCTAGCTATTGCGGCAGTCCATTGTTCTAGGTATGTATCTAGCAACTGGGGATGATATTCAGTTATGTTTAAAATGACTGAGTTGTTTTGGAAATAAGATTTCTCATCAGGTAATCTTAAATGGTACTTTATATACAACAAATCATTGGGACAACATATCCCATGTCAATAAACGTTCGAAATCAAGTTTCGAACTTGTGACCTCTTGCACCAAAGCCGAATCAATTAACCACTTGGACAATGGTGCTTCTCATCAGGTAATCTTTTTCCTATCGTTCTTAAATTTGGATTATAATCTGTATATGTATTGTACGCCCTTCTAGGAGGTTGTCCTATTTCATATGGCATTGTTTGGTCTTTGTTTCGATCTGGATATTTGTGGCTAATTCCTGACTCGGCACTTGTTTCAGGATCAGCTAAATCCATATGTTCTGTAAATTCTGAAATGATATCTTCAAGAATATCATTTTTATGAATTTCTGTAGATAGTAAAGAATCGTTTAGGTAATTATCAATATTTTGTATTTCCCTCATTCTTACATTGTTTTCATCATCAATATAAATAAAAGTGTCTTGGTTTATTTGACTTGATGATCTTAAACTTTGTTCAAGATTAAATATGTCAGATGGTTCAAGAACCATCCCAAGTTCTTTTGGATAAATGATTCTATCCATTTATTCTTTTGCTTAATTCTTCAGTTTCATCATCTGTTTCAACTTCTTGTTGGTTTGATGGGCCATAATCTTTAAATCTTATGGACATAGATTTGTTTAAATTATTATATGTTACAACATTGTTTGGTTTTATTGTTGCAGCTGTTTCATTTGGATTTGTTATATTCCATTCATGACCAGCAAGAACAGAGGAATCAATTTCCATAGGTTTTATGAATGTTATTCCAGTGGAGTTTAATGTTTCAATGATCTTGTCTGATTTTATTTTTATTTTAGGGGCATGTCTGGACATACATTTTCCAAAAAATGTTATATCTAGTAATATGTTTTTTCCTTGGAAATTTTCATATCGTTTAGTTTGTATGACTAATTTTACATGTTTGTAAAAATCATTTATGTCCATTGTAAAGTTTGGGGCAATATACACAATACCAATGTTGTTGTTCATATCAACTTCCATGGTTTCAAATATAGCTCTGTCTAAGTCTTGATGTCTGTCATCTATTAATATCAGTAGAAGTTTCGCTCCTATTTTTTGTCTTGTTAATCCTCTTACTCCTATGACAATAAGTCCTAGGTGGATCATTTTATATTTTTGTATTTTAAGTTGGTTTATGGCTTCTGGAGTCATAAGATTTATTATCTGTTGGTTTCCATCTGGAACAGTAAACATCTGTTCTCTGTGGTGTCTGTATAATCCTGTTATTACTGTAAATACGTCAGTTCTATATATTTCTCTAGGATTTAATGTATTTAGTTGGTTATTTGAAAATATTTTGATATCTCTGTTTAGGTCTATTATTTCTTCTAATTGAGTTTGTGTGTTTGTACTCCTTCTAAGTACATTATCTATCCATCCTAATGATGAGATAGAATTTGTTTCATTAGTCCTGTTAGATCTGTCATCTGTTAAGGTCCTAGAAGGGCCACTAAAGGATAGTCTTCTATTCATATTTTATCTAATTGTTTGTACATAAGAAAGTTCATTTTTGATTTTTTGCTTATTATTGTTGTTGTAGGCTCATTTGGTCCTAAATTCATTTTTTGTAAACTTTCAGCTAATTTATTTATTTCAAATTCTTGGCCTTTACTTGTGTGATCTATGTTAAACATCTTGGTTTGAATATTATCAATTTTATTTTGTATTTGTGTTAACATAGCTATTGTTGTATTATTTTGTAGTATTTGTATTCTATCACTTTTTCCTGGAAAGTCGTCTTTATTAGACCCGACATTTATATTAGGATCACTAAATCTGTAGTTTGATTCTACGTATTTAGTTGCTTCTTGAAAATATTTATTTTCAAAACTCATTAACTTAAACTTAAAAGTTTGATTTCTTTCAACATTTCTTCAATTTGTTGTATTTGTTTGTCAAATTGGTTTTTATCTTTTTCTGTTTGTTCTTTTAGTTTTATTATTAACTCTTTAGAGTGTATTTCTATGTCTTTTGGTTTATTTTCTTCAATTAAATTTTTTAATTGGATTATGTCTTTTTTGTTAGGGAATTCTTTTAATTTTATTACTTTGAATTTTTCCGATAATTTTTTTTAAGGTTACTTCAAAATTATCTATTTTATAGAGATTTGTTTTCAAGTATTCTTGGTTATTTGTAATTTGTTTTAATAATTTATTTTTCTCAATTATTCCATCAAGGACTAATTGCATTAAGTTATAATGTTTTTCATCATAGAGATTTAAGTTCTCACTTAGTTCTATGATTAAATCTGTTAATGAATTCATGTGTTCCATTTCTGAATGAATTTTATGTTTATATTCAGAATTATTAATGTAACATGTGTTTCTGTTTGTCTAGAGTAATAATCCTTTTTGTTGGGTTGTTAATCTCTAAATTTAAATAATTGAATTTTGTATAACTCATTTTAATTGGGCCTAGTAATCTTTAGGCTCTGATACCAAAACAAGGAACACTCGACGGAATGCAAGAAGACAAAAAAACATAAGAAGCTAAGCAGATCATTTCTTTGGATGGCGCTTCGAAGAGAGCTTCTTTGGACGTATCTCTTTCTTCTGTCTTTTACTCCAAAGACCATCGAATCTTCAACAACGAGAGAAGTGTAGGGTCTTTCGCAGAGGAGGAGGGTAATCGCCTTCTGTGGGAGGATTTCGTCAAGCTTTTCCTTCTTCACCTCGATCAGTTTAACCTCCTAAATGCTTGAGAAATAGTGATCCCTCCGTCCTCCAAATCAACTATGGCACTTTCCCTCTAAAAGAGGTCCAACCATTTTGACATCAGGTTTAGGCTTGAATCCAGTTTCTTCATTGGTTGGAGCGACAGGTAAATGCATCATCTGTGGAGCTTTAAGAAGCCCTGAAACTTGGAAGATAGACCATGCAAGTTATAAGCCTCAAAAGGAGACAATTGAAACATTTGAAGCAAAGGTGAATGAGTCGGAATATCTTCTGCTGAAGGTGAGTCAGTACCGGCAAGAGTATCTTTGGCAGAAGTTGGAGTTTTCATTTTGATTGTCTGCCTCTCTTCAATAATAGGTGACAATTGGATTCCACAAGGAAGACCAAAGAAAATCGCAGGCACATATGGTTTAGTAGCGGCTGAGGAGGCCGCCTCAGAGGTTTGAGAGGTAGCATGGAAATATCGACACTACAAAGCTAGTCGCCGGAGTAGTGAATTGAGCTAAAGTGAAAACGGCATGAATTTGATCTATAAGTGCTATTGACTCCTTGGATTGGACAGTGATAGGGAGTCCCCTTGCTGCATGCTTTGCCTCTTCTTCAGCCTTAAGTTTGCGGCCTACCTTCAGCGCTTTCAAGTCTTCGGAGTCAAATAATTCGCCAAGGACATTCAGACTCTATTAAGGGTTAGCCCTTTCTCTCCAGACGATAGCGCTTACTGTTCATAAGTTTGTCATGGATGTCAACTAGGATGCGAGGGTAGTCTTTTTCAAGCCACCATAGATTTATCATCCTGGAGACCACTTCGTAAAAGCCAAAAACCGTGGAATCAAAATCATTGGCGGTGGCTTCCACGTCAATGTGAGCCTGGGCCAGTTTGACCCGAGTTTCAATAAAAGCGGACTTGAGTTTCTCAACTGTAGATTAGAGTCCAGTGACTTTGTTGGCCTTCTCTTTAGTTAGCTCGAGACCTGACTCCACTCAGGTTAGCTCTTTTTGTACTTCAGACAGCTCGACATTGGATTTTGCGGCATCATTCTTGATTTGTTCTATTTCTTTGCCTAGGTTGTCGTTTCAAGCATGCGCTTGCTCAAGCTATTTCTCCATACTTCGATTTCGACATTCGTGTCCAGGACTTCTATGCTAATGGCCTCTTTTTGATTGGCCTAATATTTTGTTTCTTATCTCTTCTTCTTTGGTACTGCTACCTCTGTGCCTAGGGTGGTGATTAGCCATTCATTCTTTTTAATTTTGATCCTTTTGGAACGACTCGTCGCGGTCTTAGCAAATATGATGGCTTCGTTAGCATTGTTTACTATGTCCGCAGGGATGTTGTCTAGATTGTAAAAAAAATTATGGCCGTGAGATCCAACTCTAGATTTGAGCTAACCCGGAGGAAGTATAAGGGCTGGAGCAGTTGGACCAGCAGAAGTGATAGTGATGCCCCTTGCTTTGGTGCCTTGGACGCTTGGAAGATGTAGTGGTTAGGAGGGCCATTAATGTAGAGATTTGAGGGCCAGAAGCAGGACCCGATGATTTCTTCCCCTTATAGCCGGGACTGCAACAGAAAACGGTAGAAACGGAGACGGGTGAACGGAAGGGCTAACCCTTGTGACCTTTCCATGGTTTTCGGCTTTGGAAGATGGGTCTAACTTTCTTACTTGAACATAAAAGCAACGGAACTTTACTCACAACATAGCAGACCAACATATATACAAATCAACAGAAATGATAATTTTGAAGTTATGGAACTTTTTTACTTTTTATTTTATTATGTTTAAATTGACTGAAGCCTACAACAACATGTTCACCGCACGATTGTTGCACTTAAGTAAAATAGTTGAGTTGAGCCTGAAGCTGTAAATATATCAGACTTTACTACAAATTCCCAAATATTTCTATTGAATTAGTACGACTCGAAACATAAAATACACTATCGATTGGGCGAGCTCACAATCTAATCTCAACAACCTATAGAATGCAGAACATAAGATAAATAAACATTAATTTTTCAAACACATTAAATATTTGTACACTTGAACAGATAAATCATTTGTTTTCTCATGTCTCGGTGTACAAAGTGCCAAAGCAATCAAAGATCACAAATCAAGTTCAATATTGAAGGTAAGTTGAAATTATTTGACTACGCTGCAGATGTCATGTCATAACGTCCTTAATAGACTCCATGAGCATGAAATTAACGGAACTTCACACATGCTGAAATCCAAATTTAACAGGATAACAACAATTTTAAGCCACACCTCCTTGTTTCATTTTCTTCTTTTTGAACTAAAACCTACAACAAAGTTCCAATACATGCACTCTTAGACTCTTAGTAATGGTTTAATAATAATTCACTGGTGACTTGAGCCTGAAGCTGTAAATTTATCACCAGACAAAACAAGGCTTTTCTACAAAATTCTTCAAATAATTATACTGAACAAGCAATAATGCTCAACTAAAATCATATAATAATACACTGTCAGCAGGGTAAGCTCGCCACCTAAACCCAACAACATATAAAATGTAGAACATAAGATAGATATCTTGTTTGCAAGGAGGAAAAAAACACATTGGCATCCAAAAAGAAAAGTTCGAAACAAATAACTCACAAAGTAAATAGAGAAGATTCAAACCGGGAACCAGAATCAAAAAGTATTTAAGCCTTGTGATAGTGATGCAGTTTATAGAGCAAAACCTTCCCGTTTGAATTCCCGACTGCAACAAATCCACCTCCAGGACTGAAATCCAAGCACCTCGGTTTCTGCAAGCTAAACCTAGGAGGAGGCCAATTCGAAAACACAGTAAGAGATGGAACATGAACAAGCTTCAATCCATTCTTGCTCTTACTTGAGCATATAGCCAGCAGCTGTGCATCATGGTTGAACTTCATAAACTCAACCTCGGTTGTCAAATTCTCCACCACCTTCAATGGCTTTCTTTTCCCTCCAAGAAATTCGTCCCTTTTATAAATGTTCACAATACCACTGTTTGAACCAGCTGCAAACAAACTACCATCATAAGAAGTGCATAGACTCGTACCAGTAATGCACCCTTCATCCTTCCCTCTATGAAAGCAAGTTCTTGTTCTTATATCCCAGTGATATATTTCTCCATCAGTTCCTGTACTCAGCAGCTGGTTTCCATTATCAGCAAAGGCTATCGAACGGACTTCCCCGTTCATTTTAACAGTTCCTACAAGCTCTTTAGTTGAAGTAGAAACTAAAAGGATGTAGCCATCTAAACCAGCAAATGCTATCAGTTTTGAATCAGGAGAAACCTCAAATGTTTCTAAACTCTTCTCTTCTCTTCCAGTTGCAGGCCAAATTTTGTCGATGCTCGATTTTACCAAATCGAATGTGTGAAAGAACTTCCTTTTGCTTGATAGAATGACTTGAGATCCGTCGTTGAGAAAAGCAGCTTTGTGTATTGGGAAGTTTTCGAAGAAAATGGATTGTACTTTGGTGTTGCGCTTTCCGTCTACTTGGAAAAATCTCAGCCTTTTGTCCAGGCCAGAAGTTAGCAACAGCTGCCCGTTTCTATGAAACTGAACGGAGCTCACAATGCCAGCGTTTGGTTCCTCGGTATTAGCATCCATTAATCTGGTATATTCGAGTATGTTTGGAAGCAATCTACTACTACTTTTCACCACTAGCTCTTCGTTGCTACGAAGAATACTGTTATCTTCATAACCATGAGCTATAGTAACACCACTATTGTTATCATTTTCATCATCATCAGAATCGACGTCATTGTTTGTTTTTCTATCAAAATTTGCCCATTCGGTGCCTGGATTTAGTTTCCTGTGCTGAGCACGTAACCTAGCAATATATTCTTTTCCAGACAGTTTTACTTCTCCAGCTTCTTTTCTTAGTTTTCTCAATCTTCGAACTTTTATTATGTCAATCTCTGTGCTTTCTTCTTCTTCATCAACCCAAGCAGGTTCTTTTTCTTCAATCACATCGCCTTGGCCGATATCTTCGTTCAAGTCTTCTTCATATACAATCATGTCATCACCCTTCGATTTATCCATGATAAACAAAGGAGTTTCTTTTTTCTCCACTTCAGTTTCTTCTCCAAATTTGGGAGGGTTATAAAGAGACCCAAACAATACTCCCTCAAGTCTTTTCATTTCCTTTTCATTTCTCATCTTTGCCTTTTCAATGTCCTTTTGAGACTGTTCTTTACTCTTTCTACCTTTCTTCCTTTTTTTAGGATTTGATGAATTGGGTCCTTGTTCAATTTTATTTGAAGGAGAATTGACATGTTTTTCAATTTCATCATCATTGTTTTCTCTATTTTTGCTTAGAACAGCGTTTTGGGAGATTAAACTCATTGTGTTATTAAGTACCTGTGCAAAGTAAAATAACAGTAAGTTATAAGCTGGCTAATGCAAAAATACATATAAAAGGAAGAAAAAAAACATGACATCAAACAGAACAAAGCGAGACAATTAGGTTTTCAACTTAAGGTCACTAGGAAAAGTTAACCGAGGAGGGCATTGAGCTTTAAATTGATCAAAAAAGGTTAAACAAACTTCAATTAATTAGAGAAAATTATATTTGATAAAATTATGCAGAGAAAATTATATTTGAACTAATTTTTTATACATAACTGCCAACCAACGCACTATCAAATTGATTACCTACTCTTGATTAAGTAAAAACATCATTTTACATAAACAATACGTCGGCAGAAAAATATTGTTACATACAATAAAACTGGAGAAATAAGGGAGTCGGTCAGATATATTTGCAATGTCTGCATTTAATATTCAATTTACAGTTTCCTACTGAACTTGAATTTTAAAAAACCAACAAATTTACACATTTTACCATATTGTTACATCATTGTAATGATGATGGTTGTAAGATTTATGTTTTAATCTAAATATTGTTTTTTGCTGTTTTAGTTTGGATGGATATTCTTGCTCACATCTTTCAACCATGTCATGCAGTATTTATACCTGTGAAGCTTGTCATAAGACATGTGTGTATCTTTTTTGTTCATTTCACATTTTCAACCCTGAAGCATACTACAAAATAGCATGATCAAACTTTCTGATAATACTCTCTACTGATAATTATCACTTATTACATTCACTTCAATTAGCATAATCAAACCGAGGAATTAACAGGGGAAGGCTGATATCCATGCTGATTTTTCTCTTGATCTTTTATTGTGGTATCCTTATTATCACTACAACAGAACGTGTTTTAACTTCATACACTTAGTTTACATGACAGTATTTTTTTTTTAAGCTCGTGTGTCTCAACTAAAAAAAAATTCTTCAATCAAAACAAAAGGTTGACTCGATAAATTATACATCTGTTGAATTTTGGTTTGATGTGAAAGCATCTGACAAGTAAAACTATACGATCAAATTCCTATAATATGAAACTAAGTATAATACGTCAAAAAAGCGATTGCAAAATTCGCGAGATCGTACGTTCCGAAACGCGATTTGAAAGGAATCGCAGCCTTCCCGATCAAGAGTTAAACTGGATCGCAACCCTGAACGAAAATATTGAAGCCCGATACTGAATCGCGATTTCAACTTAAACATCGAATTGAAACAAAATCAATTTAGATCAGCATCGCGACCTCGATTCAGCCCAAAATAAACAAAAAACAAAAAAACAAATAAAAACCAAAGAGGAGGAATAGGAAGATGCAGCAGCAACAAACCTGACTTGAAAAATCTAGTATTCGGAGGCAAATTGATTTATTTTTCTCTTCTATTTTCAGAATCTTTTTACCTCTTCTGATTTCGGAGTTTTCAATACATTATAAACCCTAAGGTTTAGGGAGTTATTGAGAGGAAACACGCTATTTGCCAACAAAGTGGATTAGGGCTAACTCTATTGACGCAGGAGAATTTACCATTCTAACCCCGCTTTTTATTAAAAAGTTTAACATCTTATACATTCCACTTTAATAAAAAAATTGTCTCACGTATGCCCAAATTCAATTTTTGATAAAGACAAACTTTGAGAAAAATTAGGCTGACAGACAATACTAGTTCAGAACTAGCATTTTGTATATTGTAAAAACTGAATATAATGCTAGTTCTAACTAGCATTGTCTTTCAGTCTAATTATTTTCAAAATTTGTCTTTCAGCCTAAAAATGAAACTTGTTATCCTTCGGCCTAAGTTTTTTCAAAGTTTGTTCTTATGCCTATTTTCCACTTTCTTTTTCCACCCCAGATTTTTCGATCGTATTATTTTATTTTATTTTGCCACTCTCCTTTTACATTCTTACTTACTTTATTCTTTAATTAAAAAACTTCAACGAGATGAACAAATTTGGAAGAAAAAAAATTCTTGTGTTGTAGTCAAAATGGAGAAGGAAGTCAATTCGTCAAACTACAGATAAATTTCTATCATATTATCACAAGACTGAACTTTTTGTGTGACGATCCTAACTCGATTTTCGAAAATCGGCATCTGTACTTCACTGGTACTCGAATGCCGCAGATTCAAATGTCGAATCTAGCTCGCCGAGTTTATAACATATTGAGTATAACAACACAGCGAAAGAAAATGAATAATATCATTGATACAACAATAAATACAAAATCTGATACCATATGATACAACAATATCAAAGACAAATATACAACAACGGAATATGATAACAACGGAAGAGATAACTCAAATATGATCTTCGATGAAGAGTGAATCCACAATCTGCAACTCCAAACCAAAAGCTCATCCCAAAAACTACAAGGACTCCAATCCAATAAGCTCGATACACCATCATCGATGACTTAAGCAAGGTCAGTCATCCAAAGATTGAAGAAGATTCCCAAAGACTGAAAGCTACCGAATCTACACCTACTATTTGATTATCTGAAAAACCCAACTCTAGACTGCTCGTGTGGAAAACTGTGGATACCCAGAGTTTAGGAAGGGAACAATAAACTTCATGTCAGTCATGCATCTCACATAAATATACATACATTCAGATAGATTTATATTCATGCAACAACTTTGCTTCAAGAATCAATCACAACATCAATTTATAGATTCAAGGCTTAAAAATGAAGGTTTGCTCACCTAGTCCAATTTTGAAAGCAGAGAACTGGAATTGTTTTCAACTGGAAACTTTGATTTGTTTTGAGATGATTTTACACTTTGAAACTGGAAGCGTTCTAGTTGAACTTGATGTTTGCGTTGCCTTTGAACTTGAATTTGCTTTTTGAATTCACTGCATGCTTTTATTTCCAGGTCTTTGAATTTAAATTTGAAGCTTTGGATTGCTTCAGGTTGATTCAAATTTGTTTTGATTCATTTGAGTTTGTTTTTTTTCCAGGTTTTACTTTTGATCTCAGAACCTTTAAACTACTCTAGTTTTTACTTTTGATGTTGAATCTGTTTTTGCTTTGAACTATTTTCAGACTTTTGATTTCTGCCTTGCTTCAAATCTGAGTTTTGATTTTGTAATACTCTGGTTTCAGATTTCCTTTTTCTGATTTGTTTCAGATTTGAAACAATTGAAAATAGCTTGGTTATTCCTTTTGTTTTGTAAAATATGTTGTATATGTTTGTATTTTTATTTGTAAGAGAAAATAAATTTGCCACTAGTAATTTAAGTACACTTGTCTTTATGCATGAGTTTATTCTTTTACACATGTTAATGCTTGTATTCACATTTTTTACAAATGTATTTTACATATTGTTCTTATATTTACAAATGTCATCAACTTGTATTTTTATGTTTATATCCTTATGTTAAATTTTTTTACAAATTATGTTTTAAAACCCTTATTTTAATAAATCTATAAATCATGTTTTATATATGTTTCTATTTTATATTTATTTTTGTCTTACATTTGCATTTATGCATTGTACTTATACAATTCTTAAACAAATGATTTAAAATCAATTGTTCATTTTCTTATATATATATATATATATATATATCCATATATATCAAATCCTTGGAAATATAAAATTAATAAATTCATTTTATTTGTAAAATACCTACAATTGAATTCCCAAATTATATTCAATTTAATTTAGAGTTTCAAATTCAAAATGCAATTCCAAATAAATCTATATTCATATAAATAAATAGGCAACTTTCTTATTAAATTTTGAAAATACCAAATTAATTCACAATTTAATTAAATTAATTTCCAATTTGAATTTGATTTAAAACAGGAATGTTAAATTTTGCGAATATATAATTGCAAAACTAGGTTTATATTGATTCCTACTAAACATAAGACTTCGTTTTTAGCATGTCATAGAGTGCATGACACTAGGAGTTTATCAATTTCGAGTGCATAATGCACTATGTTAACTAATTTTCCATGCAGTAAGAAAAAAATGATGCCAACTCAACAAAAAAAATTAATAAGGACAAGGGATAAATTGTTTACTGATAACAAAAGCATTAAAAAAATTATCATAATCACCATTATATTTTTTCTCCTTGGATATGTGATTGTGTTTCTCTTTTACTTTTCTCAAAAAAGGATGAAAAGATGGTTCAAATCTAATTATATAATAGGGGCAAATTTGCAAAACTATTTTTATGTGGGATGTGGAAGAAAGTCAATATGTGGTTAATAGTCATAGCCTTGGATTAGGCATCATTCTGTTCGTAAACAACTTTTTAAAATTAAAGGTTGAGTTATAAAAAGCTGTCTGCGAAGAAAATGATGCCTAATCCAAGGCTATAACTATTAACCCCACATTAACTTCCTTCCACACCCCCACATAAAATAGTAAATTTTTAATTGCAAATTTGCCCCTATTATATAATTGGATTTTGAATCATCTTTTCATCTTTAATAAATAATAATTACTAATTGATATTTAATAATTTATTGAGTATAAATGATATATTGAAATACAACTATACATAGAAATTTAACCAAAATACAACTATAAAACAATACATAGATCAACGTCGTCGTCAAAATGTCTCTATTTTCATGATGTGTTGCAACAATCTACTGTGTAATTGATAAATTTGCACCATTGTACTTGGGTTACGATGTTCACGCCAATTTCCATTACAATTTCGTGTACCTTCTTCATTAGCTATTTCTTCAAAATCAGGAACTGAACTGCTGAATTTTTTAATAAAATTATAGATAGTACAACTTGCAATGACAAACTGCGCTTTTTTAGCAAAACTTTATGTCAGCACATCTCACAAAAATGTTGAATTTTTTTCCAAATACCAAATGTTCTTTCCAGAGCAATGTGTAGACTAAAATGATAAAACAAATGAAATTTTCATTACACACAATTTTGGAAATTTCTGGATTTGTTGAAAATCTGGAACGTAGTAGCGTTTATTATGATATGTGTAGTTGAATCCCCAAAGAATCCTCCTACAGTGTATACCACTCTTCGACCGCCATGTTATTTCAGTTTAGTACTATTAAACAATAGATCCGCTTTACGTTCCGTTATTTTCCGCTGCATCTGCTAAATCAAGACTTCTTAGCACCCACTTTAGCAACATTTCACACAAAAATTGATTTGGCTAGTTCTCTTGCAAGCAAAACCGACAAAGTTAGGGTAAAGAACTACTTTTAAGGCATTAATGTTCAATATAAGTCAGAAATATATTATAGTCACCAAATCTAGTCTGTATAGATTAATACGTTCTTCAATTTTATTATATAAGATTAAACAATATTTCTTTTTTCAACACAAATAATGTGAGAATGAGAACAAATTAATTTTAAATATTTGGTTTTTATCTAATAAAGCTCTTTGCACCTTCAATATTTTCCGTTATATCCCCACTTTATCCCACTATAACTTTTTGCACCACCACCGTTATGAAACCGTTAAGCGCTTTAACTACGTATATTACGATAAGATGGTAAATAACCATTTCTAAGCTTGTATCTTGAATTACAGGTTAATGCTTATCGAGTGGCACATGTGGAAATGTTTCAACTTCTTCAATAGCATGATTTAACTATCTACTATCGTGGATAGAGTTTTCCCAACTAGACATTACGAAACTCAATGTTAAATCAAAATTAATAGCAGCAAGAATACTTTGTGCTAGAAACTTCTTTCTACTTATAAACATCGGTAATTCTTCTTTACTGACCCTCGTAGGAATAATATCATCTAGAAAAAAGGATAGTAGCATGTATCATTCCTAATTCTTCTTTACTAAGTGTACGACTAAATAGTTCCCACATCAAATTGAGGAACTAAAATTTGGCCAAGTTCGATAGTCAGTTATTTAACTATCAAAACAAACAAACAAATATTTAGCACCATATACAATCATTAGGCCCTTTTAATTAATCTTCTATTAATTAAATCACTTGCCAAATATTTACTTCAAATTATCTTTAAAAAGATATAATCTCAAAACCATTTCAATATTTCAACATTGGAAAACATTTCCATATACTTATTTAATAATAAGTAATTCACAATTCTATTTATATTTTCAACACTTAGAAAATATTGTATATACTTAAATCACAATTAAGTATATATTTTATTCTATAAGGAAAACGTACTTTTGAAACACTTTTACTTGGGTTAAAACGAATGTGGCGTAAAACATCGTTACGACAACCCAAAATCACTAGTATAGGGATTCGAAAATTAGATAGGTATGTAAATCCCAATACTATACAAAAACATTTCCTTTCGAAAATCATTTACTGTAACAACAGTGTTATAATCCATCATTTCCTTATTTCTCGAAACCGTCTATTTCAACAATAAATGTTGAAATCTATGTATTCGATACTTAACTCATTTTGAAACATCTTTAAACCATTTTATTCCGTTTAAATATCACTTTTTTTAAAACATTTATTTAATATATTATTCACTGTCCAAAATCGTGAATATAAATCATTAACCAAATTAAAGCTTCTACACATTTAATTCAGAATTATCCACTGTCCAAAATCGTGGATATAAATCTCTAACCAAATTAAACACTTCTACATATTTAATTAAAGGATTATCCACTGTCCAAAATCGTGGATATATCTCCTTTAATAATTTCTATATTTACTTATCAAATTTATTTGATTACAGATTTATAAAACAATGTTTATAAATTCCATTTTCATTTTATAAAAACTACCATATATAAAATCCCTTTATTAACCAATTCCATTTATAACTCAATTATATACCCAAAAACTCAAATTATAAGTTAATTACTTATAGTTCATTTATTTACAAAAATCATTCTTTTTATAACATCATCAATTGTAAATCTGTAAATCTTATTTACTTATAAAACCCATTTATAACATCATTTTAACAATTATAAAAACTCCTTTATAATTCAATTATTCTGTTTTACAAAAATTCAATTTTATAAACCATTTATATTAGTCAAAAATCTCAATTTAAACCATTTCACAAAATCATTAACTCCATATTTCACAAAAATCATAACTTTATAACAATAAAAATTACAACTTTCATTTATTTAAAATAATCTGATTCCTTTACACTTTAAAATTAACAAAACATCGATTTCCAAAATCACTTTAAAAGTTCTTTTAAATTTGGAAATCATCACTTAAACATTTTTAAATTATCAAAAATAGACCCAATAATGCAATAGCGCTAAATACATCAATCACGGCATCCAAACATCATATGTCATATGATAACAGAATATATCATAATATCTGTAAATAGATTAATACCGGTGAGGAATCCAGTTGGATCCCTCCAACATGTCACCTGCAACAAATATACATATTAGAATATGTGTACAATGTCCGCTTCAAGGCAGACGCGCGTACAAAGGGTCATCCGCTCATACACGGGAACGTATAGGGTCATCTGCTCCACAGGCAGGTATATATATCCAAATACTAATCAATATATCATATAGCATCCAAACAATCATCAATCATCATAAATAATATTTATTCTCACTTATATAAAAATATCAGTGAGTCAGAAAGAGTGAGTTGTACTCACATTGATTCCAATCGCAGTTTCAGTGTTTTTCCGAATAAAATTAAACTCGCGTTTAATTTTAACCAAAATTCACACTAGCTCCAATCAACTCCAAACCAGCTCCATAACATAGTGCTCGTCAATACGGACCCAATGTAATTCGTTTCGTCAGAAGGAACCTCGTATGAAAAAGTTACGGCGTTTTAAACATTTAAACAAATTTTATTATAATTTACTTCACAATTTTTTTTTCTTTTCTAAAACCTTGCTTCACCAGAGCCGTTTGATTTCATACCTAGGATCTAGGCCGTGCGTGCCTTTCTTCCTTCCCCAGGCATTTTTCGAACGCAAGAACCCTATCGTGGCCACCATTTTAAATCGAATTTTCATGGTCATCTCGTTCAACTATAAAACGATCGGCCATAGTCATTCAAACGACCCCAAGCCCATCCACCTTCGTGCCAAACGCGGCAGAGCTCGGTCATGCCATTGCACGGAAAATCACGCACGAACGTTGGCACTTCCTTGGCCTGTTGCGCCTCCATCAACGCACTGATGACGATCACAGCCGTATAGATTCGAAGATTTCATGAAGCTCTACAAATCTCGTGTTGGAAGTTTTTCGTATAAATGGATGGATTTGAAGAAATCTGAGGAAGAAAGATTGAAAATATCGGCCATTGATTATTAGGGTGGCGGCTAGCCCTAACCCTTAGGGTTTTGTGAAAAAGTAAAATTATTTTGGCCTTTTATAGAAAATTACGCGACACTATTCATCTGTTTTTTTTCCGAACTCGAAACGAAGCGTGCCGCCTGACATTTATAATGTTTTACCCCCATTCCGAACACAATGGAATATATATCGAGAGCCAATTCGATCGTATTTGAAAGACAGATATTCAAATCGGCTATTTAAATTTAAAATTCACTTAAACCGATTTCTACGCGTTTTACCTTGCTCCGGACAAACCGTAAATCTGATTGACACGAAATTTGAAATCTTACAATAATATAACATTATGGATCCGATGAAACTAGTTTCGTCGAAATCCGAGACTGTATGAAAAATGACTATCTTCACTCGTCAATTAAATATTAAAATATTCAATTTTTACAAATTAACTTTTAAATCAATTTTAAAAGTTCTCTAACATCAATCTAATTCAAATATGATTTAATTCAACTTTATAAATCATTTTTATTCGTATTAAATCCAATTGTCAATTATTTTAACAATTTCAAATATTAAATTATCAATTTAATTATCCAATTAAATCCTTATATTCAAATATAAGTTATTCATCTTATAAAATTTACTTGTGCATATTTAAAATCAATTAAATATACGAATTTCAAATGACAGAAATTCTGGGTCGTTACAACAATATTTAACCAGTTTTGGCTATAGGAAAAGTTTGCAAAAGATATGTTTTAAAAGGATGTTAGCGAAGGAAAACTCATTCTGCCAAGCGGCATGGTCTCACTTAACATTAATAACCGGGATGTACAGTATTATTCACACCATAATTTATGTCTGACTCGAAGTTTATGTTTTCCCCTTAAACTCTTGGGTGCTCGAAATTGATTTGAGTTGGCTGAGGGTTGAGGTTCTTTCAGATTTTAGTAAGATGATGAATAAAGCTGCCGGAGGCGACCAGGAGGCTAACGGATGTCTATTTAGGAGTTGCAGTTTTTTGTTTTGTGTTAATTTCCGTGGTGTGTGTATAATGTAAAATATGACTATGTGACTTTAATCATCCAAGGGGGCATCTTCATATGTCACTCTTGGCGTATTTTGTAATAAGTATATTTTATCATCGCTTGGGAAACGTTTAAAATTATATAGCCTGAATATGGAACATCTGTTTTGAAATGAGATGGAAAATTCTATTTTGAAATCTGTGATTTGTTCCATATTCAAGTGCTTTTGATATTATAAATACCATTAACATAGCCGTATTTAGTTGCTGAAAGTTAATACTATAAATGACTACAGCATCTGTAACACTTAGCTTTGGGCCTCTAGATAGGAGATGTTATAGGTTTTCTTAACAGATACCTATTAGAAGAATATTCTTTTTATACTAGAATTTAACTTTGCTTTGACAATTTGGAGTGGTAATATCCAAATCGTGTCATTAGGTAGTTTACTATTAAATAATCTATCCCAAAATATCTAATGCCTCCTATAGCATGTCGTAAAGATGCAAAGTACAATCAATACAAGTCTGATGTGATACTGGTTATTGGTTGGGTCCAAATTGGGATGACTATGTTTTGCCTGCAAATTCAAGGCCTACTCATAAAGTTATCCTAAGGACTATGAAGACAACTACTTAAGTTGTTACAAAAGTGCATCTTACCCTATTTTGCGAAATTCATGTGCAAGTTTAAGTTAAAATGTCAACATTAAAGGAAATGGGTCACTCGGAAGCAGATGAAATGGATAGATTTCAAAAAATTCCTTATTTGGATCATATTTGAGCCTATAAAGTCTAAAGGTATATGAGATACAATCTAATAAAATTTTACTTTGCTTAAATTGTTAAAAAGGTTATTTAAATTTGATTTAAATTTGTATGTTTTATAATGAATGTATCAAATACATTCATTTGTGTGAAGTGTAAGTACAGTATATAAGTATTGTATATATGTGTAAATGAAACATATGTAAATGAATGTAGATAAGAAAACCTTTTATTTCCCTCTCTTAACCTATACAATTAATTAAGGGAAGATATGGCAATATGTGTAGAAAGAGACGTTTCATTTCTCACTTTCTTTAGCTGTAACAATTGACATATTAAATGACATTTATAACTTATTAACTAAATTTACGCATGCCTTTGTTGTCCAAGTTTTTGAATGAAATATATGCATACATTTATAATAACTTTACATACACACACCCCACACCCCACCTCTATATTCATACTACCAAAGAGCATTAGTAGGTAATACTATATGATAATACGGAGAATAAGCCAATATTGGGCTAGCACACGTGAATATTCCATTGGGTTAATACAGGTACATACTCAAAAATGGAATAAAAAAACTCACACATACGTATGCACTATCGACACAAAGAAATAAAGATATGCATTTCCAGGATAGAACAATACACAATATAAAATAAACCATAGAGAATACATAGTCAACAACATAGCGATAATGTATAATAGAAAATATACCCAAGTCTCGGTGGGCGAATATAAAAGAGTCGATGCAGATTATCATCACAAATATACATAGCATGTCCAATATACACACATCTCAACATCACATGCACTCATGTGGCTACAAATATACAAAATGGTACTCAACTTTATAAATTATATAACTATCCTCATCTATGCTCATAATCAAAATCAGGCCACTTCGTCCCTGAATCCATAATGTCTCGGATTGACCCAAGTATTATATAAATAACACACGAATCAGACTATGTCTAGAATGTAGATGTCAACATGTGTAATAGCTGGAAGGATATAACATGTATCTCACAATGTAACATAGGATCATCACATGTATAAGTGTATATCTCAAACCATATTACTAATCAATAAAACCACAACTAAGTCGGTGAATCAACCAAATATCCAATCATTAACCAATATACCCATAACACAAAAGGCAATCAACTATCAACAAGTACACAATCAAGTGAGGTGCTATAAGTATGGCATCGTTTGTCTATAAATCTCAAATCATATATTCAATAGGGAGCCTTACAGTACAAAACACGATCTAGTGGGTTAAGAGGTCCTCCCCCCTAAATACATGTCTAAAAGCGGTATCTACATAATATAGTATAATCATATGATATGATCTCACATATTCCATATGGGAGCCTCACAACACATAACAAGCATTAAGGGACAACACGCATCACTGACAGCACATAACACATCCCACAGTCTTGGTTACTCCCGATCATCGTGACTCTATGTCCATCTATAAACTATGGCCATGAGCCTACTGCCCAATGGTAACATATAGTTTGGATAGTTTGGCATCGGGTATATCATCACACAATCTTGAAATCAGAACACAAAATGCATAATAAAGCGAAGCCATGGATCCAGGGCACGACCGCACAATCAGCTAACTAGGATATACTCTAGTCTATCTGGATAAACAGCCCATAACACAAGTTGGCACACAATAGACCCTTCCTCTAAACATTAATCTATAAAATAAGAGTGTCCCTCACTTATAGAAATTAATCGAATAAATACCAAAGTAGACATTTCATACCACCAAGTGTTACTCGCTCATTTACTCAATGCTTGTAAACTACACTCCCTACCCATAATAATATTATATACCACGAGTCAAAAGGGTAACTAAAATAATATTATCGAATTTCTCGTACCAAACAGTGTTACTAATCTGTTTAGTCAAAATTCTCACCGTACAAAACTTCACAAAATAATATTCTATACGATGAGTCAAAAGAGTAATCAGAATAAGATCACTGAATCTGTGATACCAAATGATACTAATATGTTTACTCAGATTCCTCACAATCTAGAACTTCATACAATTTTATTCCATGTAACAAATCCAAAGAATAACCGAATAAATATTACCGAAAGCCCCATACCAGATGATACTATAACTCCGTTTATTTTATTCCTCATTGCGCAAAAATAAAAATCATTCATAACACAATACTACTATTATTGATTCAGAATTGGTTTTATCATAAATACACTTTACCCAAAATCTATAAAACAATTTCAAATATCAATATTCAATTGGAAGGAAATCAAACCATAAAATTCTCATCCTTTCCCTATAATCCTTTTATAGTTTCAAAAGTAAATATTCCAAACCTCTTATTTAATTACAATAAAATCTACATATTAAACTACAGCCAATTCCAAATCCTTTAAACTCACTTTGAAAATAATTCATACGTTTTAAATTTCTTATCTAATAATTAAGAATAATAATAATAATAATAATAATAATATCAAATTATTTAATAATGGATGATTTCCTTCAAACAACGAATTTAAATAATTCTAATTTTCGATTAAGGATTTCCAATTTGAAATAATTCCCATAGCCTTAAAATAAGATCCTAACACCAAAATGATTTTTAAATTAAAACATTTCCCAAAGTATAAATAAAGTTCTATTTTATGAGAATCGTTTAAATATTTTTATAATCAATGATAAACAAATAAAAATAAAATATTCAAAAATTCACTTGTCTAATAAAATCTCAGAATTCATCATTTTTCAAACAATTTCTATTTACACAATCTTCAAAATTATTCCACGTCTATATTTTTTTTAAATCATTCTATATTAAATATTTCCCATAAATGACAACATCTATAATAATTAACTTAGAAAATCATCCCAAAATTTACTATTTGTTTCTAAAATAATTTAGTTATTTCAAATCCTCGCCCATTAGTTCATTTACCCCATTTTCAATCAATTTCAAGTGTTGTGCCTGACAAATGCCATCATCAAATTCAACCAATATTAACACAATATATTCAACCAAGGTATACAACACTATTTCTATCATATCATCCAGTAACAACCAATTTCATTCAATAATAATTAAACACTAGTATTTATCCCAATTTCAACCAACTAATCCATATCAAATCAATTCATCCACACGATAATCAATTAACAACAGCAGAAAGGGGATTCAATTTTGGAGCATAGTTGTGAGTAAATAATTTACTTACCGAAACGATGAATGCAAGCATGACCTATACAACAACTCCAGCCTTTAGCCGATCTGTTTCTCTGCCAACACGCTGCACCAAACAGCCCTAGTTAGCACACAATCGCTATCAGCCCCTAATTCCTTTGTCTTCTCCTCCTTCACTAGATGCAATCACAATACCATCCCACTTAAAAATTTGTGCCACCATAAGCTCCAACCCATCTGCAAGCTCCAGAATCGATGCCATCTGACTCAAGTCGCATCCAGCTAAGCACGTCATGCTATAGCCTAAGCCCATCACTCCCAAGGTCGCATGAAACACGAGCCACCTTCCACTACCGCCGCTGACGTCGTGTGCCTCTAAGCGTTTATGTTTGGCCACGTGAAATTCTTTTTTTATGGGAATCGATTACAAAATTTAGGGGTTAGGGAAAAATATGGAAAGTAAAGGAAACATATTCTTTATTTTGTTAACCAGGTCAGGGGGTTTAATAATAAAGGAGGATGGGCATTTAATTAGACTTGGGCAAGTTGATTTTTGGGCTATCATTCATCTTTTTATTTTATTTTTCTTTTCTTTTCCCTTAAAAAATGCTTTTAATTTATTTGTAGATAAATTTCAATCTAATTTGAATTGGTTTACATTCCATTGTAAAAAATATATTTCTACAACTGGACAATTTTATTCAATTCAATACTAGTTTATTTTTATTTAATTATTTGTTGTTCCTACGTAAAGTAAATTTATTTTTCCACTATTTCAATCATATCAAAATTATTTACACTTTACAATATTTTATATTTATTAAAACATTTTTATCTGATTTCATTATATTTTTCAAAAGGAATCCATTAACCAATTCAATTTATTAAAACAAAATCTTTTATTATCTAGACTTCAATTTAATAAATATGTATTTTTAGAAATAGTAATTATAAAAAAAAGTCTATTTTAATTAAATTTATTTACTTGTACAACGTAGAAGTAGGGTTGTTATTTACCCCCCTTACGAAAATTGCGTTCTTGCATTTTCTTATAAGGAATACGTCATATACAACTCACACCCTTACTTTCTTCATATTCTACAACCTTTTACTATGCTTAAACTACTCAACCCTCTATTTGGCTTTCTTTAACTTATCATTTTCCATAATTTAAATAGATCCATCCATAGACTTTATATTTTCTGCATAGGATATTTTTTTGTGAAAACATTCAAAGTATCAGATTTTAGAAAATTTCAACAGAGTCTCTTCTGTACGGGGAGCGTTTCGAAAAATCAAAACACAAATATAATCACAATATATACGCATTCCAACCATGAGGCATCCCAAAACATAGGGAAAATAATATAACACATTATACTACGATATAATGTAAAAACATACCCTTTTATTAGCATTAAGCAAACTATTTAACTTTTATGCAAGCAAAAGCAAGTCAAAGTCACCAATTAGTCCAAATATGCTCCAAGAGTACATGTTCTCAACTTGTGTACAAATATTAGTCGCATATAAAGAGGTATAAGAAGTATGCATTCATTTAATATAAAAGCATCACATTCTTATTCAAACCAATTTCCCAAAAAATATCAAAGGAAAAACATCAAACCAAATTATGGTTTCAAAGAGCTAATTGTTTCATAATGTGACAACATTTGGATTGCAAAAATGTCAAGTGAAACTTGAGTTATGGCAATTTTTCTATAGGAAGTGAAAACGGAAAATGTTAAAAATGCGTAGACCCACTATATTAACTGTTTGCGTCAAAATTGACCACAAACACCCAATATCGTGAAAGCACCCGTTTACAATCGCAAACCAGCAACAATCAATGTAGTACTCAGATCTAAGCAATAGCAATCACAATGATTCACAAATAACAATCACAAACACAGGGTTTATAGTGGTTCGGCGATCTTGCCTACGTCCACTCTGAAGTTTATGACTTTATTGATATTCTCTTGATGATTCCAATCGATTACATCGGATTACAATTGGTGATAGCTTTCAAATCTGATTACAACAGTGATAATGAAGTATGGAATTGAATCCGGTAGAGTCTTGGCGCTTCAGAATTCCGATCCCCTTTTCTGAATGACCTGGGGCTCTATTTATAGATGTAGGAGGCTGATATTTCGCCTAAATTTAGGGAGACCACTTCTGGCACGTGAGGGGGCCCACGAGCCCAACCTCAGAGAATTTGGGCCCACTTTGGGATCGATTCGAAGTACGCTCGAATCGATCAAGAATTCATCCAATCGAGGCGAAACTTGGCGTGGACATTCTTCAACATGTATACAAGCTCCTGTGAAAATTTCATAGCATTTGGACTTGTAGATCGCGAGATATCATCGATTCGAATTAGCGTTTCCAGGACTTTTCGCTCCGTTCGAATCGATCAATTCGAATCGATTGATTCGAATCGATCCAAGCACGCGCTAGTAGGTTGACGTGGCGCGCATTCTTCGAGTCGATCCACAATTTTCGCCGAGTTGATAGAGTCGTCGCTTGAATTTCGCCGCTTTGACTTAATCGATTCGAAGGCTTTACTTATGCATGGACTCGAACTGAGACTCGTTCGTATCGATCATATCTCACTTCAGCTGATCGATACGAAACGACAACACTGGTTGGATTCGAAGAGAGGTGTCTTCATGGATTCGAAGGTCAGCAACATCTATGGATTCGAAGCAGGGGGAACATGATGGATTCCATCATGTGTTACAGCGATGGATTCGAAGGAAGGTAATGGGATGGATACGAAGGCTGGCCACCTGATGGATTCGAAGGAAGGTTGGGCTTATGGATTCGAAGGACTTCCAAACTTGATGGATTCGAAGTAGATGGGTACGAACCGATGGATGCGAACATGATTTCTGTCCATGGATTCGAACTAGGGTACATCTTATGGATTCGAACAAGGGCTATCTCCTCCATCTTGAATCGATCATATCTTGCGTGTATGAACTCGAATTGACTTGAAACTTGAAACGTTGGCTCTTGCGGCTTTGCTTGTCATGTCTTGTCAATTGTGGGCCGATCCAAACTCGGACAAAATTTATCGATATCCATAGCGAAGTGGAATGCAACTAATCTCTGAGACGAACTGTCTCTTGTTTTCGACCAATCTTTCGGTATCACGGCTTTGCCAAAAAACGGGATAACATTTGCCCCCCAAAATATGCCTTGCGGTAGGAAGGCGTGTTTTGTAATACCATGATCTGGATGTTCATATCCTGTTGATGTCCTGCAAAGGAATTTACAGTTCTATGCGACCTCAAATAACGACCGTTCGGGATTGGGATACTTGAGATGAAGTGCGACCGTTCATGGTCAAGCGCCTGACTTCAAATGACGATCGTTCGGGATCGAGCCACTTGAGGTGCAGTGCGACCGTGCGCGGTCAAGTGGCGGACCTCAAATGACGACCGTTCGCGATCGAGCCATTTGAAGTGAGATGGGTTGTGCCGTTCGGGGCGAGTCGTGCCGTTCGAGGCGAATTGCGACCGTTCGCGATCGTGTGTCGTTCGAGGCGAGTTGTGACTGTTCGAAGTCGGGTGCCATTCGTGGCGAGTTGTGATCGTTCGGGATCGTGTGCCGTTCGAGGCGAGAAATTATGCCCGGGAGGGCTTGGTATTACCGATACCAGGCTCACGTTCGCGTGGGTCCCTGAATCGTTTGTCAGGGTGGTTTATCGCCATCTCAGAGCATGCCTAAGGACCGTTCGTGACCCCGTACATGTGTAAGTAGCTTAGCCATTTCAGAATCATCAAAATCAAATATCTATTCGACAAATGAATTTTAAAACAGAAATATCCAAACAAACCTAGTTCAAATGCCCAAATCAACACAAAACAAAAGCAAAGCAAAGATGTCAAAGTGTAAGTTCCCACTACGAAACAGTCAATGATCATTCAGAGCATGCCTGGAGAACGTTCGTGATCTCGTACATGCGTAAATGATTTAATTGTGTTAGTGGAAGCTTACGACTTGTTCATCGTTATTTTAATTAATTGATAATCAAACGGTTCCTTGATTCAGGGTCGCCTCTAGCTGATGTAGACGGTGGTCGCTCTGGTTCCACCACTGGAGTTCGCCTCCTCACATATTGAAGGAGAATACCGTTCCTGATATGTCCTTCTACCTCGTCCTTTAGATGCCTACAATCATTAGTGTTATGACCGTTTAATTCATGAAATACACAAAACTTATCTGATCTTCTTTCGTCGGAAGTTGGATCCCTTCGCATTGGTCTACGATACGGAACCTGCTCCTTGGTATCCTGATAAATTCGTTCCAGACTCTCATTCAACTCGGTGTAAGTGGTGAATCGCGGCTCCCTCCGTTGCCGCTTTGACCTGTCGTTATAATCCTCAACCTTTCGTTTTCCTTTATCCTTGCCTGAGTCCTTTTCGAAAGGCTTTTTGTCTTTAAGCACATAAACTTCTATTCCCCCTCCTTCTTCTCTTTCTGCATTCGCATCCTCTAATCGCAAAAACTTTTCTGCCTCGTCGTAGAATTCCGCTAGATCCACAGGCAGATCTTTGGTCAATGAATTTTTGAACTCTGTGCCGTCAGCTACTCCGGACACGGCTGCCATTACCACCATAGATGGATCTGCTCGATCCACCGAAGCTGCTGCTGCATTGAATCGCGTTAGATAACTCCTCAAAGTCTCTCCGGCTTTCTGCTTTAAAGTTGCCAAAGTCATCACATTCTTGGGTCTTGTAATGTGAACCCTGAACTGCCTCATAAATTTCTCAATTAAATCATTCCATGTTCTGATGGATCCATTCTCCAAATGTCTAAACCACAGTGCTGCAATATCCGCCAAGTACAATGGAAAGCACCGGGCCATAACCTCCTCTGATGCCCCCAGCACTTCCATATGCCTCATATACTTCGTTAAATGAACCGTGGGGTCCGTTCTCCCGTCATACATGTCCAACGATGGTAACTTAAAATCCGGTGGGTTCCTAGCTCGCCTGATTGCTGGAGTAAAAGGACTCCTATTAACATCTTCCAAATCTTTATTTACCAAACCGCCTCTCATAGCTTTTCTGACCATCTCCGCCAGTCTGTCATTGTCCCCGAGATGCAACCTTTGCTCATCACTTTCGACCTGCCCCCGAGTCCACGAGGGAATTCTGGGATCTGCCCCCTTGACTGAAAGTTCACTCCCCTACTACTCCTGGGTTGTGCAGATGTTCCTCTTTCTCTCTCTGAAATTGGGTCAACGTTCTCCATGGGTGTGCCTCCTAATCCAGGTGCTACACCGGATGGTCCTGCTTCGTTCTGAACTCCATCCACTTCTCTATTCTATGCTCCAAGTTGTCCTATTTGTTAAAACAAACTCTGGATCAGCTCCTCTTGTTTCTTCATCATTGTCTCCATCTCGTCCCTAGTGATGAAGATCGATGCTTGATTCGCTCCCGAAGAAGCCTCTTGACTTCCTTGGTGTTCACTTCTCTCTGGCCTTGGCCTCCTGCTCGATTGTCTCGTCATAATTTCTCGAATCTGAACTTCCAAACTTTCTGAACCAACTTCTAATTGGTAGTACTCCTGGGTTAGCGTTCTCAGTGAAAGCACCCAAAAAAATTGTTTGCGTCAAAATTGACCACAAACACCCAATATCGTGAAAGCACCCATTTACTATCGCAAACCAGCAACAATCAATGTAGTACTCAGATCTAAGAAATAGCAATCACAATGATTCATAAATAACAATCACAAACATAGGGTTTATAGTGGTTCGGCGATCTTGCCTACGTCCACTCTGAAGTTTATGACTTTATTGATATTCTCTTGATGATTACAATCGATTACAGCGGATTACAATTGGTAATAGCTTTCAAATCTAATTACAACAGTGATAATGAAGTATGGAATTGAATCCGGTAGAGTCTTGGCGCTTCAGAATTCCGATCCCCTTTTCTGAATGACCTGGGGATCTATTTATAGATGTAGGAGGCTAATATTTCGCCTAAATTTAGGGAGACCACTTCTGGCACGTGAGGGGGCCCACGAGCCCAACCTCAGGGAATTTGGGCCCACTTTGGGATCGATTCGAAGTACGCTCGAATCGATTAAGAATTCATCCAATCGAGACGAAACTTGGCGTGGACATTCTTCAACATGTGTACAAGCTCCTGTGAAAATTTCATAGCTTTGGACTTGTAGATCGCGAGATATCATCGATTCGAATTAGCGTTTCCTGGACTTTTCGCTCCATTCGAATCGATCAATTCGAATCGATTGATTCGGATCGATCCAAGCACGTGCTAGTAGGTTGACGTGGTGCGCATTCTTCGAGTCGATCCACAATTTTCGCCGAGTTGATAGAGTCATCGCTTGAATTTTGCCGCTTTGAATTAATCGATTCGAAGGCTTTACTTATGCATGGACTCGAACTAAGACTCGTTCGTGTCGATCATATCTCACTTCAGCTGATCGATACGAAACGACAACACTGGTTGGATTCGAAGAGAGGTGTCTTCATAGATTCGAAGGTCGGCAACATCTATGGATTCGAAGCAGGGGGAACATGATGGATTCCATCATGTGTTACAGCGATGGATTCGAAGGAAGGTAATGGGATGGATACGAAGGCTGGCCACCGATGGATTCGAAGGAAGGTTGGGCTTATGGATTCGAAGGACTTCCAAACTTGATGGATTCGAAGTAGATGGGTACGAACCGATGGATGCAAACATGATTTCTGGACATGGATTCGAACTAGGGTACATCTTATGGATTCGAACAAGGGTTATCTCCTCCATCTTGAATCGATCATATCTTGCGTGTATGAACTCGGATTGACTTGAAACTTGAAACATTGGCTCTCGCGGCTTTGCTTGTCATGTCTTGTCAATTGTGGCCTGATCCGGACTCGGACAAAATTCATCGATATCCATAGCGAAGTGGAATGTAACCAATCTCTGAGACGAACTGTCTCTTGTTTTCGACCAATCTTTCGGTATCACGGCTTTGCCAAAAAGCAGGATAACATTAACATTCATTTGTATCCTAGAAAACAACAAAATTTTGCAAACGCTTAAAACAAATGTTGTTTCTTATGTTCTAAGCTTTATAGAAAGGGAAAGATCGCTGAAATCGAACAAATTATTTGAAAGTTACGATTTATGAAGTCTACATTGTTTTGAATGGTTTATATTTTCAGAATAGTAATATACTTCATTGTCAATTCATGTCTTAACCATAGTTAATCTCAAAAAATGTCATAGCACTTCAAACAAAAATGATTCTCGAATGGCATGGCTTTCTAATAAGCTAAAAATCGTCAAAATGGATTAAGGGTTGAAGATTTATAATCAAAACAAATCATAGTTTTAACATATAATTTCTATGTTTTGTCAAAACTTTTCATTTATTTAAAACAATACTTTGTCATAGTCAATTTCAAATTTGATTTTATTTCTTTCACAAAATTTCATTTCATAAAGTATTTCTTTTCCCATCCAAGTGAAAAAACCTAAGAATCCAATTACTAATCAGCTTTCATTTTTCATTTTAAATTTTCCACATTTAAGTCGAGAATTAAGCAAATTTCATCAACTAATAATAGATGATATACATAAAACAAAATGAGATTTTCTTTTCTTTAAAATAGAACATTTCATGTTTCCAGACTTCAGTTTAAATTCAATATATATCTTTATTCCAAAATAACCATTTCTAAAACCTCATTTCTCATTAATCACATTTATAGATTATTTTGATGAAAATATTTACTAAATCTTGTCAATATAATAATACACACTTTCCTTGAAAATTATTTTTAATCCCAAAGCATCAAATTCATAAATTTTTACTATACTTGAATATTTCATATTTACAAAATCAAAGTACTCAAAATCAACAATTTATTACAAATGTAAATGAATTATAATTTTATTATAACTTTATCTTCAATCAAATAAAACATACATATAGATATATATATGTTTATTTCTCATTACACACCACCACATCCATATTTTAACATCCATAAAAGCCACACCAATTATACAATCATCCAAAAATTTCACACATAACATATTCCTAGCATACACCATATAGATATATTTTAAATTTATAAATCCTTTAAATATAATTTATTGGCATTGCTTTGCCATTGACTCTAGTGACTTACTACATCAATTGACTATAGTGTTGACCATGCGATCAACATTGCCTCACCATTGACTTTAACTGCCTACCACTACTAGATGGCTGCAATCATCATATAAAAATCTCAACATATGAAACACTTTATTATTTATAGAGAAATTCATTACTTTACCACAATAGCCCTCACACACACATATGTGTGTGTGTCTGTGTGTTTATGTGTGTGTGTATTTGTATGTATGTATTCTCTAAACCAAAAATTTAACTTCAAAATATTTTACATATTTTCATAACATATAGTTCACTCTAACACTGTTCAAAATAATATTTCTCTTGTAAAAATGTCTTATATCATTTCTTAAGCATTTACCTATATATTTTTTTCAACATATATATATATAGCTCAAAATTTTGCTTCAAAATATTATTTTCCTTCCAAAACATCTTTTTCTAAAATACTACTTATAATTCTCTCTAAATTATTCATTTCCTACAAAATAATAAATATTTATTTTCTAAAATATTAAGCTCATTTCAAAATAATCTTCATATCATTCTGAACTCTTTAAAGTAATGAATATAAATTTCTTTGAAATACTATTTCAAAGCGTTGATTTTAATACAGTCTAAAATATTTTACTTCTCTTTAAAAATTTATATCACTTTGCAGAACTTTCAATATGTCTCGTGCTAATGTTTAGGAATCCCTATTGATATCGTTGATCGAGCGCATCAACTATAATTCTTAAAGCACTCGACGGATAAATTAACATGAATCAGCTTCAAAAATTTCTTTAAATTAATATATTTAAATACTTTCATATACTCTCTATATGAAAATAATTGTTTGTGTAAACGAAATCATTTTCTACTATAATATAAAAATATGCACCTTTAATATAAAAGGTTCTAATCACAGAATATGCTTGCTTTAAAATATTATTCTATCTTCAAACCATTTTTTTCCAAAATAATCACTAATATTTATCCTTTACAATTTCAATCTCTTTCAAATTAACATTCGGCTTTTCTTAAACTGTTACCCTTTTCAAAATCTCAAACATCACTCAAAAATATAACTTTTCAATCACTTTATAGATTAGATTCATATTTATTAAATCATGTTCTTGTTTGTGTAAAAATATTTATTTTTGATATTTGTGTGTGTGTGTATATATATATATATATATATATATATTAAATTCATCAACATTAACAACAATGCAAGTCATCACACATCATCCATCCATAATATCAAACAAGCATCAATACAATAATATACACATTTTCAAATAAGCAAACGCCTTCAGTGGAATGCTGTCAATCAGTTTCTGCTGTGCAATTCGGATTACTACTGGATCCTCTTGCTCAACTTGCCTCATCACAATTTGGAATTGTGATATGTTCAATAAGAGATTCGAATTGGGGCCTTTTACAGCTTCTTAAACCAAACAACTCCATTCTTACTTCAAAGCCACATAGAGGTTTAACATTCATTATCTATGCCGACACTACTAGTTGAACAATTTACTCCCCTCTTTAACCTCCATTAATTTCTTTGCATCTCATATAGGGACTAACACTTTGAAAATGGTAGAAGAATTATATAATAATATAATAAGAAGAATACAAATACGTTTCCAGATGGCTACCAATGTAATAATCGTATACTTCGACTATCACTAAAGTATGAACAATAATATACCTCACACCCTTAAGGACAGGGACTCTAAGTCTCATCTAAGGCCAAATTTTGTGTCTCTTATACTCGTAATTATTCTAAACCTGCTCTAATACCAAATGTAACACCACACCTTGATACCCATACTACTAAAGAGCATTACTAGGTAATATTGTCTAATAATATGGAGAATGAGGCGGTATTGGGCCGTCATACATGAATATTCTCTTGGGTAAATATTGATACGTATTCAGAAAACAAATAAACAACTCACATATACGTACTCAGTATCGACACAAAGCAATAAAAAAATGCATTTCTAGAATAGCATAATACACAATATAGAATAAATCACACAGAATACAGAGTCAATAATACATTCATAATATATAATAGAAAATAAACCAAAGTCTCAGTGGCTTAATACAAGGGAGTCGACGCACACTATCATCACAAATATACATAACATGTCCAATGTATATACATTCCAACATGACATTAACACATGTAGCAACAAATTTACAAAGTGATACTCAACTTTATAATGTATACAACTATCCTTCTGTATGCTCGACAATCAAAAGCATGTCATTTTGTCCCTGAACTTGTAATGTATCAGACTGACTTGGGAATTATATAAATAACAGACAGGTCATGTAACAACCCGATTTTCGATTCTCGAAAATTGACACTAATGTATCCACTGTATTTCATGCCAAGTATTGAAGTGCAGGAAAACCAATCATTAGGGTTAAAAAAAGAAAAGATTGGAGGGAAGAAACTAAACAATATAGAATCCCACAACGCAACGGAACAATATATATTACTCAACATAATATATTACAAAGTAATTTCAAAATGTTACATCAAAGTCATACTAATACAAATTCTACCCTAGGAAAGTTACAACCTACCAAACTAAATACAATATACATAAAATACAGAAAAAAACAAGAAATATAACTAGCTATCAACGAAGCTACCAACTCCAAGATCTTCCTAGTAAATCTATGGAAAACCCTGAACTACTTAGCTGCCCATTTAACTTTGAACAACCAAGAGTTTAGGAAAAAAAAATAAACTATGGGTCAGACATGGGTATGGTATGAGAAAACTCAAGCAACTTAATTATTACTTTAAAACTCTTTTGAAATCAAAGGTATCTTACAAGACCTCACCGCACATAACACGGATGGGTTTTTACCTTACGATAACCAAAACATTTGTATACAAAATCCAGTGATATTATAATAATGTCTAGAGTACAAATACATATCCAAAATAGCTAGATTGTTACCGTCTTAAAATTATAGCATAATAAGTTCTAAATTCAAAACCGTAAAGGCATGTATTGGAAATGGATTCCACATTATGGCAAGGCAAGGAACTACCTTTCCATGGTACATGTAACGACCTGCCTTTTTGAACGGTTTTAAGTAGACACACATGCCCAGCTCAAATTATTCAAAGGGCAGTTGTTATGGGGTAAATAAGAAAAAGAGAAAGAAATAAAACAAATACAGAATCTCGCAGCAGAATGACAAAATATAATAATCAAATAATAGTTCATGAAGCTGTTTTATAAATAAATTTGATTTTTCTTTACAACACAGAAATAAGAGTTACATAAACGGGAATGAATGAATAAATAAATAATGCAGCGGAACAACATGATGCAGTGGAATACATATCATAAATAACAATAGTACAAATCTTCGTCTTCGTCCTCCAGAAATAAGGTCTTCAATTCTGAAATGCTCAGGCTGACCCGAGCGAATTGAAAAGACAAAACAATTGAGTTAGAACTAAACGATCTTACATAAATTAAATAAATCAACAGTAAATAGATATGAGTGTGACGGCGTCAGAGATGTTTACGGGTTTGACATCTCATATCCAGTGTCTAACGTGAGTGCAGTAACTTAAGAGATGTTCGGAATTACATCTCTTAAGGATCCGTTAAACTATCTATTATGTAGTACAATACACTATTATAATATGTCTACAGTAAAGTAAAAGTATCAAAATAGCGTTAAGGCGTTACTTATATCCCTCTTAACACATATTATATATTCCAATAGTCTATATAGTACCGTATGCTCCTTCGTGAGGTATACCCAGAAGGCACTCCAAAGGTATGGTACAAAACAAATTCGTAGAAGGTGCTCTAGGGAATGTGAACATGGTACTTGAGGCAATGCCAGGGTAGATTTACCAATTGCAGAACTGGTTGGTGGTAGCGCATAGCAGCTACTACCGCCCACCTCAGAACACACTCCCATAATCAAAAATCAAGGGGTGGCCACCAAATCATCACAAAGTCATAATATGGTATCGAAGAAGCATGTCCAATCAGAGGAATGACCTCACTTGGCCTAGATTAGCTCCTGTTTTAGTCATATCTAAGCTGACACATGGCAGTCAGGGTCACGTCGTATTTCATAAAGAAATCGTTCGCCAAACCATCGTACTTTATTTCTGGAATCTCCACCACGTACACAGTTGTTAAAGTGGTTTTCGACATTGGCAGAGAGTATGACAATATCTGATCCCGGTCTCTTTAACAACCAAATGCTTATTTCACACCGGGTGGCTCTTTTACGTTTAAAAAGTCAATTCACAATTGATATCGAAATATCATATTCAATTTCAAATCATATCTCTTTCGAAATCATATTCACTTCAAACTATATTCACTATTAAAATCATGTTCACTTCCAAATCATATGCACTTTGAAACTATCGATAAGTTATGTTAAATAAATTCTTTATTTTAAAATAATCTTATTCACTCAAATATGTCATTTCACAAAAAGGCATCAATTCCAAATTCCAGCTTAGGTTGTATCATCATCAAGGATTTAAATATAAATACTTCCACTTTACATAGTCTGAAATTTTAAAAAATAGTTTAGATAATTATAAATAGTTATATAGTTTAAAATAGTTTACATGCATTTAAAATAGTTTAAATAGTGAAAATAGTTTAAATAGATTTAAATTTGATTTAATTAGATATTAAAATGATCTATATAGATTTAAAGTAGATTAAATAGATTTAAATGATTTTAAATGTATTTTAAATGGATTAAATAGATTTAAAATTGATTAAATAGATTTAATCATATTAAATAAATTTAAAATGCATTAAATAAACTTAATTTGTTTAAAATTGGTAAAATATATTAAATTGGATTAAACAGGTTATAATAGATTAACATAAATTAAAATAGTTAAACTGATTAAGATAGTTAGTTTATTGAAAATAGTTTAAATTAGTTTAAAATATGTTTCAAAGTTATATCCAAACAATGTCAATAACTCAATTCCAAGAAATTAATTTATCTTTGACACTTTAGCTTTAAAATTCAGATTTATATCCTTTAAACAATTCATTTACATCAATTTCCAATTTCAGCATTTACACTTGAATTAACGAAAATAATTTAGTTTACATAAATCAATTTCTATTTCAAAATGCTAGTTAACTGATGTAACAACCCGTAAATTTTCGATAATTTAATTTGTTAATTTAATGAATCTTGTTATTTAATATTGGAAGAAACAAAAAGGTTGTAATGTAATAATGAAATAATAACTAAGATGAAACATAACAAGGTTAATTAAAGTTAATAATTAATGAACTTGAATGAAATTCCAATTAAACAAAATAATTTAAAAGTTACAACTTGGTTATAAAGTGAATATAAGAAAAGTATTGTAAATATTGAATCAATTGGTGGATTAGTATATAATTATTGATAATTGGATAAAGACACTGTTATGTAAGCAATTGTAACATTTGTTTCTTGATAATACAGCTAATGGTAACAATTATTGTATATTACCCCTCTATTTAACCTGTTAATTTAAACTGGAAATAAGTTTCAATAAATGTAATTAACTATTATGTTAATGTAAATTAAGTTAATATTTGGAAGTAGTGTTAATTTTATTCATAATATGATAATTGGTTAAATAAAAAGAATGGAAATTGAGATTTATTAATTTATTTGAATTTAAAAGATAGTAATTGGATTTATTGCAAATAAATGATTAAATATTTAAATATTATGATAATGGGAAATTAAGATGAAATAGGAAAAAAATAACGTGCTAAGAGGTAAACCAATGTTAGTTATACCCTTATTGTAATGAAAGACTTGAATAACAAGGTTTAAAATTTAATAAATGGAATTTGGAATTTTAATTTATAATTTTTGAATTTAAAGAAATTGAAATTAAACACTAAAGTTGATGGATTAATCAACTTTAAATTGAGATCTAAATTTGTTTAAATTATTGAAATTGTTCAAGGTATCAAAAATGATAAGATTTGTTAATTATGGAATTAGGATTTGAAAATTTTGATTTAATTGATTTAATATTTATTTATTTTATTAACTGAAATATAGCCATTTTGGCCACTGACTCGGATTTCGACGAAACTAGTGTCAGCGGATCCGTAACAGTAAATTATTGTAATTTAATTGGAATCAATTTAATTGAAATCAATTTGATTGAAATTAATTTAATTAAATTTAACCGAAATCAATTTAATTGAAATCAATTTAATAGAAATCAATTTAATTGAAATTAATTGAAATCAATTTGAAATAACTTGATTTTTTGCATAACTTCTTCATACGATGGAATTAGGACCTGAAACCTATTCCATTGAGTTTAAAATATTTGAAAACATCTATTTTGATATATGGGTTGACTCGTTTTCGTTCCGGAGTCGTAATAGGTTTTTCAGGTCATTATCGTTTAACTTTCCAAACCAATCGAGCCCATTCATTTCTATTTTATTCTGCCTATATATATCGTTAATAAATCCTAGGTCATTTCTTATTCCTCATTTCTGTACGTACAATTTCATTAGCTCCTCCTCTTTCCAATGGCTGCAAACCCTAAATTGCAATTTCAAGTCAAATTCCAAATCAAAAATTCAAACTCCTCCAATCCGAACAAATTATACATCAATCTGAAGCTCTCGACGAGCACATCTCAGATCCGTAATTAATTTTCCAATTCAAATCATCGTTTGTTTAGAAATCGATGGTTCCTTCTTGGTCGTACATCTGTGATCGGTGGTGTTTGACGGTGAATCTTGCGTGATGGGGCGATCAGTATATTCTGACGAGGAGCGGCAGCGGAGCAGGTCTCAAAAGTGGTGGTGATTCATCTCAATAACGCACGGATCATCGGAATTTGGCCAGGGAAGGCGAGCTGTGGTGCTCTGCCCCTGGTGGATGGGGGACTCGCGCAAGGCACAGCTGGGTGCGCCTCGGTCTGAGGACCACTATGGCAGGCTTCGATCATTAAGTAGTGGCACGAGGCGAGGGCCATCAGAGATTGAACGTCGGCGGCTCAGGGTTGAATGCGGGGTACTGTGCAATCACGAGATTAAGGTTTTGCTGTGTGACAAAAGGTGATGTGTTCGTTAATTATTTCATTTTATTTATTTTATAATTCAAATCGTTAAATCTTCTAATCGTCATAACTGTTGCATGTGAGGTCCAATTCATGCGCGGTTTGTTCCCATGGGATCGTATCGAGATTCAAGAAATTTTGATGCTTGTTTGGACAAATTCTGAGACTGTTCAAATTTTGGGTTTAATTGGATTTAAATTCAAAAGGTGAGTATTTTAACCCACTCACAACTTCTAAAATTTCTTATATTTGTTAAATTGATTTATGATGTGATTAAAAATCTATTTATGACTGTTTGGCATATTTTGAATCATCATCTCAGTTAATTTGAATTTATTTGGATCAAATAGTTAATTAATTTATTATTGAATATAAACTGCCAGTAAATACCTGCTATTTATTATCTGTCCTGTATTGATGTTATTAACTGAATTGGATGATGATTGTGATAAATGTTTGATTGTTGATATTGGATGAATGGATATTTTATCTTATATCGTAATAAACTGCAAATTACAAACTGCAAGTTCAGTTTGGATTTTTCATATTTCGGGATTGCGGTTTGAAATGACATACAACTATAAAATATTAAATTGCGGATTGAAATGATAAATGTCCATATCACTTGACCATAGGATAGAAAATTATATACAGACACCGTGGTTTATATATAGAAATATTTTGAAATTATTTCTATGGTTTTGTAAAGAAATATATGGTTTTATATAAATATTGATTTTAGATATTTTATAAATTTTATTTTATTCTTCTTGATTTTAGGCTATGTATAAAACTGTTTTAATATAGAATAAGTTTAATAATAAAGTTTAATTTTATTGAAGATAATATGGTTAAGTATTTAAATTATATTTTAATATAGAGTTTATAATTATTTAAATAAATTAAAGTTGGAAGATAAATTTGAAATTTATTTGAAATTGAATTTATTTAAGAATTGAACTCAAATAAGTTGATTTGAATTTGTTAAATTCAAAATTTTAAAAGATATGATTTTTATAATTTGATTTTTTAAGATGATTTAAAATAATATTTTAAGTTTAAATTAATTGAAGGAACATCTAGTGATTTGGAATTTGGAGTTTATTTAAAAGATATTGGATTTGTTAAGTAAATATCTCAAAGCCGAATAATAATGAAGTTAAATTAAGGTATATATGAAGTTATCAAATTTAGTTTTGAATGATGGAATATTTAAAGCTTTGAAATATATGGAAATTGAAATGGTTTATTTGAGGGTCAAATCTGTATTTGAAATCGATACGAATTGAAATGGTTTATTGAAAACTGAATTGAGTTGAAATTTATGAATTGAGACTTGATTGAATTTGAATTTTGGAATTTGAGTTGATTTGAAATTGATTTTTTGGAATTGAGGAAACTATTTTACTTTATAAACTATTTTATTATATATACTATCTTATATATACTATCTTAATATCTAAACTGTTTAAGGGGTGGAAGTTGTGTTTTCAAAATTATGAATTTCAAATGTTTTGGTTTCGAAAGTGCTATAACTTTGAAGTACTATGATTTTGGAAATGGATATATTTGAAATAGAAATGATATCATATCTGGTTTTGAAATGGAAATGATATCGTATTGATATGGTTTTAAAATGGCAATGGTATTTTGGTTTTAAGGTATAAATTATTTTGAAACGACCGTGGTGTTATAATAACGTATGGTTGTTAAAGAGGCCGGGATCGGAAGTTTTCATACTCTCTGCCAACTCCGAAAACCACTTTAACAACCATATACGTGGTGGAGGTTCCAGAATGAAGTAGGATGGTGGCGACGTTCCTTTGAGGTATATACGTGGACCCGACTCCCGTGAGTTGGCATAAGGTGGCTAAAACAGGGGCGATTGAGGGGCTAATGAGGTAGCTCCTCTGCTCGGACACACTCCTTCGATATTATACTCTGTCTTTTGGATTGATTCGGTGGCCACTTTGATTTTTGCTTTGGGGGTATGGCTCAAGGTGGGCGGTAGCTGTGCGCTATGCTTACCACCGGTCCGGAAGCGTAATTGGTATATCTACCCTGGCATTGCCTAGTTGTGCCGTGTCACCTACCTTAGTGAGCCTTGTACGAGTTTGATTTGTGTCGTACCTATGGAGTATCTTCTCATAGCCTCCCGATTAGGAGGTATACAGGTGCTGTATAGACTATTGGCATTATTTATGTGTTAAGGGAGATATGGGTAACTCCTTAACGCTATTTTAAAGTAAGTTTATTTTACTTTTAGACATTATTATAATAGCATATATTACTACATGGTAAATAGTTTAATGGATCCTTAAGAGACGTGAATCTCGAACATCTCTTAAGTTACTACACTCACGTTAGACACTGGATAGGAGATATCAAATCTTGTAAACATCTCTGACACCGTTCCACTCATATTATTTACCGTTAATTTAACTTACATAAGATCTTTTATTTCTGACTCGAGTGTTTTGTCTTTCAATTCGCTCGGGTCAGCCTGAGCATTTCAGGGTTTAAAGACCCTACTTCTGGGAGACGAAGACAAAGATTGTATTACTATTATTTACTATATTGTTCCACTGCATCACATTTTTTCCGCTGCATTATTCATTATTCTCTGGTATGTGTAACTCTTAGTTGTGTTGTGTAAGTATAATCAAATGTTTTGTAAAACAGCTTCATGAACTGTTTATTTGATTATTATATTTTTGTCGTTCTGCCGCAAGATTTTGTTTTGTTTTCTTTCTTTCTCTATTTTTTCTTATCCACCCCAATAACAATCCGTCCTTTTGTATGGTTTGAGTCGACATGTGTGTCTGCTTAACGTACGAAAGGTGGGATGTTACCTTTGATATCAGAGCTTTGGTTTAGCGATAAATCTTAGCTTTGTGGGGTCTGACTCTTTATTAATAGGGTAGTAATACCCTGTGATGAGTGGCTGAGTGTGTGTGTATATATATTAGAGAGCATATTTGTTGGTGTTATAAAAGTTTTTATATTTTGTTAATTTTTTCTGTTTTGTATTTATAAATTTTGGTTGGTGCATAGGATGCTATGACATCAATAGGTATTTCTAAACACTTAGTAGGACAGACCGACACAATATTTGTTTTGAATATAGGTGAATGAAATAATTTTGCCTATTATATTTTCTATATATAAAATACAAACTTTATAAATGATATATATTTGGTTGTAATATAATTGTTGTTAGGTAGTGAAATTTATGAATATAGGTTGGAAATCGGATTTGAAAAGTAAAATAAATGAGAATAAATTGGAAATTTAGAACTTAAGTTCCGGGATTTTTGAAATTTCTTTCAAATGATTTTGGGATATAATAATAATATTATAAGAAGTATTTTCTGATATAAATATTTCATTATAATTTCAAAGAAATGTTTTAAAGGAAATTTTGGGAAGAAATAAGTTTTGTACTCCCCTCTTTGTCGTTGGAAAATAATTTCGGTGAGGAGTGCACGCATCATCGACATTCATTTTCGAGTTTCTAAGTGGGAAGACTACTGTAGTAATTGTACTGCAGATTTATTTTCATAAACAAGTAGAAATTTTAATTGTTTTAAATATAATTGGATATATAAGTTATAAGTGTATACAGTTATCTGTTATGTTTAAAATGATTTGAAAATGGAACCTGACATTTAGTTCTTAAATTTCTATGAATTAGACATTTTACGTAATGAAATGGAATCTAACTAATTAACAATTGGAACCTCTAAATAAAATAAGAGATTAAATGCTTAGGTATAAATGAATTACATAAGAAATTTGAAGCTTGTTACCTGTAAATAAAAAGGATATGATTATTGAACATTAAAACAAGTAAATCAAACTTGTGTAACTTTCAGTTACATTCTTAAAAACATATATAACTTACCAATTTTAAAAGTTGAAATGTTAAAAGAATATGTATTGGAAAGTTTACAAGTAAAACTTATGTAATGAAAATGTACAATGAATTGCTTTTACAAATATGAATTTGATGTTATAATTGTTACAACATAAGTTATAATTGAAATGTAATATATAAAATGTAATAGAAAGTACGTACGGTAAGTAAATAACTATAAAGCTTAAGTTATTTAATTGATATGTTAAATAGTTGAATTGAACCTGAATGCTATAAATAAATGCTTATAACTTAAGTAAATGTTTGAAAGTTGAATATTGTAAGTAAAGGACCTTAAATATAAGTTAATGTAATACTTGGATAATGGAATCATTAGTTACTATAAACAACTGAATAGAATCAACATATGTAATAAGTTGTAAGTAGCATATGTAAGGAAATGAAGCTAAGAAATGGAAAGAATTTTTCATTATATGAATAATTAAAGAAAATGAATCTGTAACAAAATGAATCCTCACCTAGGAATTGAATCCTCACCTAGGAACTAGAATATACCAGACATACCTCCTAAGTCAAAACAGGTCCGGATTGGATAGTCGGTTATTTAACTATCAAATAAGCAAACAACAACCAATTCAATTTAGATTTATTTGTCCATAACAGCCATTAAGCATCAGAACACATTTTTGTTCAATGAATCCATTTCAAAAACTTTTGTCTAAAACATTCATATACCTATCTTTCGGACATAAATATATTTACAAAACATTTATGTATAACTTCTTACTTCCAAATCTTTTTAAAAAGGATTAAACAAATGTTGTTTAAATTGGAGGTGAGGAAAACCCTAAACACTATTCCTTTAGTGTCAAGTGTGAAACGGATGTTCCATACCACCATTTTTAAAAGGTCAGTTTAGAGGAACCCAAAACTCAAATTCTTTTTATATTTCTTTCAATAATTTTTTTATAAACAAATCTATTTCACTAATGAAATCTCATTTTATTTTGAAATCAAAACCATTTCAAAATAATCTTTAAACTTCCAAATCCATTTATAAATCTTTTTATAAATGTTCTAAACCATTTACATAAATTCCTTTTATAGATATTTAGACTTTTTGTATAAATTTCTTATGAATATCCAAACCTTTTTATAAACCCCCTTTATGAATATCCAAATCATTTTCTAAAACTTCGTTTATAAATAACCAAAAATCATTTATAAAACTCTTTATAGAAAACTTCTTTTTATAACACAGAAACCATTCCCATTAGTTAAAAACACCTTTAGTAAAATCATTTGTCAAATCATTCTTTAAATATCTCTTATAAATGCAATACCTTTGAAACCAATTCAAAAACAAATGAAATATTTATCTTTACAAAATCTACGGAGGCTTAATGACCACAATGGTGCTTTTAATTTGGTTTCACTTATTTAGTTAACATGGCATCACACAATAACAGTTATATAAGAAAGAAGTAAACACATAAAAATCAATCAACATTCATGAATGTCTAAGTTATTACAATTGTAGAATGGTGTTTTTATCTACTCATAGATGTCATTTAATTTCCTAGTCATAGGGATTAGTTAATGCTTAGACAAGAGATCCTTCGGTTTGAAAATAATTCATTTAGATAAGAACGGGTTTAAACAAATAACCGATAGATTTTTATAGAACTTTTAAAATGAATAAACCTCAATTAAATCACAAGTTAAAACTTAATTAAACCTTAATAAATCATAATTAAATCATAATTAAACCCTAAATTAGCTTATTTAACTCTTAATTTATTTAACTAAATTTTTTAATCTTGATTATGTTTAGTGAAGTCTTAATTAATTAATAATTAAACCTTAATAAATTAATTGTTAATTAATAATTAAACATTCATTTAAAGTTAAACCCTAATTAAGTGAATAATCAACCTATAATTTAATAATAATTAAAAAAAATAACTCTAATTTAAATAATTAATTAGGGTAAACAAACTTGATTAAATAAAAATTAATTTTCCTTCATCTTAGTGAATCAATATTTAAAACATTCTTAATTAAAAATAATTAACTTGGTCAATAATTTCTTAAACTCTAATTACTTAATTAACTAATTAAGTAATAATTACCCTAATTAATAAAGTTAATAAATAAATTATCAAATAATTAAAAACTTAAACTTTGACTTACTCGATTAGTTTGAAAAGAATTTTCAAAAACAATCCAAAAGAAAATACTTTAAAACTTAAAATCGTGAGATCTTCTAAATTGCATCCATAGCGACTATCACTATAAACACAGTTCGGTAGAATTATTTTCTAGGTGAAAACTTCAATTTACCTCTAATTATAACATATTTGAAAACACAAATGGAAAAGTTTTGAAAACTTAAAAACAAAGGTGAAAACTTGGAAAACATTTTCAAAATCCAAAACTGGAAAAAGAGCTTTTCGTTTTCAATCGGATCTCGAGTCCTTTGCAACTTTTCAGGGTGCTAACTTCGCAACATTTTCATCACAAACACTTGATTTTGTTTCATAAACAAACTAACGTTTGGGATAACCATCCTCTAAGGATCTGTGACATCTCGAAAATTTGGGGCAATATCAATTTAATAATCTGCATTAAAAATTAAATTGATTTGATAATAATTTAAATTTGAATTAATAATCTTCATTTAAATAAATATTTCACTGATAAATTTTCTTTTTAAAAGCTAATTTAAATTGTTTCTATTTATAATGTATATATGTATATTGGTATATATTATAAATAGATAAGTTTTGTTTTAAATTAATAAATCAAGTTATGGTTTCTGATTCTATTATTTTTGATAATTTGAAAATTTAATATTGAATAAATAATAATATGATTTTAAAAATACTCAAGATAAATTTAATTTGTTTAAAAATAAATTGTGGCCTAGAGTTTAAATAAAAAGTTTGTTATATAGCTAGATAAATAAGTATTTATATTTTAAAGAGATAGTTTCTTTTGAAAATTATCTTCAATTTAATAATGAGTTTTATTTAAACAATAATAATAATGTAATATCTTTACAATGGATTTTAAATAAATAGGAATTGTTATTTTAAACCTATGTTTTGGAAAACTAAGATTTGTAAGTTTAAAATAAAATAAGTCTTATAACCAAGATTTACATAAGTATAAAAATAATAAATAAATTTAACATTTGATAGTATAAGTTTTAAAATAAAAGAGGGGTAAATAAGCACATGTGTTAGGATTAAATATAAGTGCATAAGTTAAAAATTCACAACAAATATTGAAACAAAGTACTTAAAGCAAAGCGAAAATAAACAAAGTAAGGTTAATATGTTGTAAGATATTAAACAGGCAAGAAGAAATACAAAGCAAATGATGTAGCTAAAAATAAAATATGCAGGCTTTGTATATATATAAAAAAAAAGATAAAATAAAATAATAAGCTGCCAGGTAAGTATGAAAAGAGTAGTATAAATATGAATGTAACCTGTTGGAATGCAACATGAAGTACAAAAAAAAAATATGCAGGCAAGAATAGAAAAGAAGACAGGTGTGAAAACATAAAATAAAATGTTAGTAGCTTGTAAATTAAGATTCAAACAAGTACAAACATCAAGTATAAAACAAAATAAAGTAAGGAAAAATAGTTGCAGGTTGACTCTAAAGCAAAGATACAAAGCAAAGTTAAGAAACAAAACAAAAGAAAATGACATATGCTGGCATAAGAAATGATAAAATTAGCTAAGTAGGGAACATAAGTACTTAAACATTTAATGCAAGCACAACTTAAGTCAATTCGAACTGTTTTAAAAAAATCACTCAGCCCCTAATTAAAAGATTTTGCCTAATACAAACAAACACAAGAAGTGTACCTGTATGTGCTTAACTCAGTTATCACCTCCCCCTATAAACTTCTATATATACATGTCTTTCTTCTTTAGTTCGTTCAACATAGCATAGTAAACTTAACATATACAAGTAGCATTTCTTTTTTGTTTACTACTGAAGCATCATCAACAAGGCAAGAAGTTTTGGAAAGCAAGAAAATCATTTTCCAGTTTCTAAAGTTCAACCTGTTTCAGTCAAAAGGTGCTCTGTTCATTTTCAAACCTAGGTGAGTAACATTTTTCTTCTAATTACTTAAGTTTTAAAAGCTGATACATGTTGATATTTGGATGCTTAAGTATATGGTGTGAATAATTATTTAATCATTTTCTCTGGTGTTTGTGTGATGGAAATTTTGTATAGTTCAAACCTGCAAAATTCAAACTGCCTTCATTGAATTTGTTCCGTTTTTCATTTGCTGTGCGTAGCTTTAATTTCTAACTTAAGTATTTAAACTAGTTGCAAGTGTAAAACCAGAAATAAGTGTGATTTGTATGTATAAAACTTTCTGTGCATATGGATGTGGTCAGAGTACACATTAATGTCTCTGTAAACAAGCTTATCCATTTTGTTCTCAGGCTTGAATTGATTCAAATTATTTTACCACTTGATCTAATAGCTTGTAGAATTTATAATACAAATAGAAACTGTTTGTTTCAATATGATTTAGAGTTTAAGTATATTTAAGTTGAATGAAAATTGAATATGGTTCTGGAAATCAAAATAACAGAGGAAAAGTTGAATAAGAGAAAAATCAAACACTTTAAATCATAAAATCAAGAACATACTTTGAATCACTATAACAAAATATGGATTTTAAAACTTGAATCAAGATTTTTAATACCAGATGTTGAGAGCAGTTCTGGAATGAATATAAAAGGCAAACTTGGGGGTTTCTGGTGATCTAAGGGGATTGGGAGGTCGGGTTTGTGGCTGGTGATAGGGGAGTGACCGGAGGTGTTGGGAAAAATAACCGGAGTTGCTCCAGTTCGTCGAGGAAGCGGCGGTGGGGATTTGTTTTTTTTTTAAACCTAGTTTGAGTGCTTTGAAGTTTTGGATCAGTGCAACCTCTCTGGTTGACCGAGTGTTATGGGGTCTTGGAGGTGGCTAGAGGTGTGATGGTCGAAGCTGATGCCGGAGTTTCTGGTGGTCTGGCGGTCGGAGCAGCGAGGTGGAGGTGTTGACAGGTTCGAGGGGGAAGCCTGTTTATGTTTCCAGGTTTTGTTTTATGAACTCAATCTTCATGTGAGCAAGTAGGTGGCTTCGGTGGGGACGTAATGGTAGGGGTCATGTTGAAGCTCAGGTGGGAGGCCGGAGTTGGTTGCGGCCACGGTGCACGTGCACCGTGCCATTGAAGTGATTGGGTTCTTTTTCTGTTTGCAGTTGTTTTTTTTCTGCTGGGAAAACTCGGAACATACTCGAGTCGTTCGAGTATATGACTCGAAGTGGGGAAGTGGAGGACTCGAAGCATACCTGCTTTGGTCTCGGCTGTGTTGTTTTGCTAACAGGTTATACAGTACTGCCTGAAGTTAAACTTAAACCAGCAAATTAGATTTGTAAGCTAGTGGTAACCAAAATTAAAACAAGTGTGATATTAAATTCAAATGAATTTAAGTTTGTCAACTAAGTTTAAACAAAGTTTAAATTCAGTTGGAATGTGAATTCAAACTATTTTTTTTGAAATTCAAATCTGAAATGGGATAAAAATTTTAAAATATTTAAATGGGGATTTCAGGGTTACAAACCTGACAGTTTTCAGTTTTTAAAATTTAATTTAAAATTTAAAAATAGAAATTTAACAGAGGTTTAAATTCGAAGTTTAAAGTATATGTTCAAATAGACTTTTGAATCTAAGGTAAAAAGAAAACGAATTTGAATTTTAAATCAAGATTTTAAAACCAAGTTTTTTTTCAAAAGCAAGTTAAAACCAAAGTTTTAAATTTAAGGTTAAACCAATGAGTTCAAGTTTTCTCGAATTCAAATCTGACATTTGAATTAGTTTTTAAATTTAAATATATAAAACCAGTTTAAATAAAATAGTTTTGAAACGTAAATTTGTTTCAAATAAAATTTAAATTTGGTAAATGTTTAAAACAATAATCTTTTGAAATCTTGAATTCAAAATGGAATTTGAATCTAAATTTAAAAAGTGTAATGTTCTAATACACATTTATATTAATTAAGTTATTAAATAAGAAATAAATTATCTTAAGAATAATTAAGGCATTAAATGATTTAATTAATAAGATAATAAAGGAATGGTGTATTTATTAAATTTATAAATTAATAATTTAGATTATTTATAAATAAACATAAATTAAGAAGTAAATTAAGAGATGATATTAGTTAATAAAGATAATTAACTAAGGATTACAAATTAATTAATGTGATTAATTTTGATAATTAATCAGATTAGTTAGATAATCTATTGTAAAATTGTTAAATGTAATTACTTGATAAAAGTAATTAAGAGATTAATTACTTATTGTAATTAATTTTGATAAATGATTAATTTAAGTTAATTAATTTAGTTTAATTAATTTAAGAAAATCATTTGATAAATTGATAAGTGTAATTACTTAGTGTATGCAATGGAGCACAATTACATAAGGAAGTAATTAATGTTAATTACTGAATGTAATTAACGAAAGATGATGTGTTAATAAATTAATTTGGATAATTACTTTTATAATTAATCTTGGGATTAATTAGTGGAGATAATTAATTATGGGATAATTAATTTAATTATATGAGTAATTAAGGGTAGTTAATTACTGGTTGATATTAATCGAAGGCGATTGATAATTGTGTTTAATTAAAGATTAATTACTTAATGTAATTAATTTAATCAAAGTAATTTAATTTAAATCTAAATTAGAGATCATTAATTAATATAATTAATAATGTAAATTAAGAATTGTTAATTAAGAAATAATTAATAATGTGGTGATTAATTTATGTAATTAATCAACAATAAATGTAATTAATTAAATTAATAAATAAGGTAATAAAATGTTAATTACTATAAATGATTTAGGATAATTAATTTGTAAAATTAATTAAAGACTAATTACTTATTGTAATTAGAAAATGATTAATCAAAGGTGTTTAATGAAGGTGAATATTTAGAGGATGATTAATTAATTTGATTTGTAATTAATTAATGGTCGTATAAGCAGGATTTATAGATGAAGTAATTAATTTAATTTACTCTAAATTGATTAGAGATTGAAGTAGTTAATTTAATTCATTTTAAATTAATTACAAATGGTATGATTATAAATCATTGCTTATGGATGAATGATATTGATATTTCATTTGATGATTGTGATCTGGCATGAATAATATCTATGTGTCATGGATGCTTGGTTTAAATATGATAATATTTGGTTATCTGTTTAGATGATAATATTGATTATTTGTTTATGAGATTATCTGTGATTATCTACTGTGATATTATGAATTATCCATCTGTGTGTATGTTGATTATATTGAATTAAACTGTTAAGACTAAATAGACAACTTGGCCTTAAAAGACACGTTTTGGATTTCGATGAGACCGGGATCGGGTTTCCGCATTTGGAACATCCGAAAACCACATCGATTAACGATAGGTCGTAAATCTGAAGTGAAGATGAAGATTCAGAATGCAAGGGTTATCGTCGTTAACTCTGAGGGTGATTCCAAAATGAGTGTAAAGAGATAATGCCTTCGGTTTCGTTCGAACCCGGAACGAACTTGTATGGATTGAATGCTTTCAACACATCGTCAGGCGGACGATGAGCATTCTAAGAAATGTATTCTCTAAAGGTAATCGTAACCTCAAGCCTCATCAACCGGGAATGGCTAAAACAGGGGAGGTGCAGCAAGGTTAGGTGGGTCATGCCCAAGCAGGACAAGGATATTCCCCTGTCTAGATGTCCCTTTATTTTTCGGCTGTGTGGGCGGTTGATTGCAACAACTGCCGGGGTTTATCTTGTTCGGGACTGTTCAGTAAGGAATGGTTCCGGCCTTGTGTTGCAGGGGGTCGGGAGTGATCCTCGGTACGTTGATCTAGGCCACGTACTGTGACGGGCGGTACCCCAGTAGCCCTGCCATTGTATGGAATCCACAACCCAATAAGTGCCAACGGTTTTGATTGTATTACCCACTTTTGTGGCTAGTAGCTGGAATTTAATGAATGTAACAATTTCGGCTATTTTCTATTTACTTGAAAACCCTAGACCTATTATAATATCACAGAATTTCCTATCAAATGTTTTGGTTAGCGTAAGGTAAAAACTTTCCCGTGTTTATTTGCAGGGAGTCTTACGTGATACCTTTTGTTTTCAAAGGATTTCAAAAGTTAAGCAACTTAAACCTGTTACTCATACCAGACCCATGTCTGACCCGGAGTTTATTTGTGTTTTTCATAAACTCTCGGGTACACAAATTTTTACGGGTAGCCAAGGGATTCAGGTTAGCTTTGACGAATTCTGGAGGAGCAATGGAGCAGGAGGCTTCAGCGTTGTAGATACATATATAGTTCCGCTGTGTTGGTATCTCTGGATTGTTTGAGTTATGTTGTATTAACTAGACAGATGTTTATAACTGTCTAGTATGTGATCTATTGTCTGTATAACTCTGATTGATATTGTATATTATGTAAATATTTATGTGATTATTATATTTTATTCGTTCCGCTGTGAGATTCTGATGTTGTTGTTCTTTCTTCTCTATCTTTTCTATTTTCTCATCCCTTTCTTTCTTAAAGACGAAACGGTCTTTCTGGGCATAGGAGGGCGGGTCGTCACAGGATCCGTGGAACTATCTACTATGTAGTAATATACGCTATTATAATAATGTCTAAAGTAAACTATTAAAATAGCGTTAAGGTGTTACCCATATCCCCCCTAACACATTTTATAATGCCATAGTCTAAACAATACGATGATACTCCATAAACTAGGGCTATCAGAGGGCACTCCATAGGTACGACACAAAACAAACTCGTAATGCTCTCGACAGGGTAGATGACACTGCACAAATAGACAATGCTAGGGTAGATGTGGTATTCCGAAAATTTCAAGCAAAATTAAATGTGATAATTCCCATTATAAATTATTTTAAATTTATGTTATTTTCAAACCATGATGATAATGGGTTATTTTTAAATATAGATAAATAAATGTTTAATTGTTGGGTTTGTTTAAAATATATATGTATGTTTGAATTGATTTTTAAATTGGGTTTGAATTTGAATTTAAATTTGAAATTTAAAGGAAGTATATCTTAAATATATTTTGGTTTAAATTAATTGGTTCAAAACATAAGTTATTTATAAACAAATATTTACATAAATTCACATTTGTATATATATATATAAATTTAAAAGCTTATTTATAAAAAGACAAACATTATATACATTTAAATGTACTACATAAATATATATGGACTTAAATAATTTAAGTTTAAACACTTGTAAACATATGGAGGCATGGTTTCAACCTTTGTAAATTATGTAGCACACAAGTTAACAAGTGGAAAATTAACCTTTAATTTAAGACAAAATTTAAATAACACATTTAAAAAAAAAAAAATACAAAACTGAGATTTTCAGTTCAATTCCTCTCCATTCTTTTGTTCTTCATCTTTTCAGCCTAAAAAAATATCAAAACAGATTCAAACATCTGCAACTCAAAACCAGACACAAGATTAGTTTTCAATTTGTAAACAACTTAAAAATGGTCTCAGCAATTAAACGAGCTAAAGTCAGAATCAAATACAAGGTTTAGAAAACAAAAGCAACTTCCAGGTTTCAGAATAAGGCTTTTCTGTTTAACCCACTGTGAGTAAACTTTTTGTTTAAAGTTTAAGTAAAAATAAATCTATGCTAGCATATTTCTACGATGATGATGCCCTGCATGTATATAGATGAGTATAGTATATGTACATATGTTTATGTTCAGGTGTGCATGTTGATTCCTTCTTGTTCTTCTCTGTTCTTGTTACAGAGTGATTAGTTAGTTCAAAAATTCATTTCCTCTTCCTTTGCTTTCTGCTAGGGTTTAGTTTGTAAACAATAAATGTTTGTTTAAGTCATAAACTAAATCTTAAATATGAATTTAAGTAAAACATTTAGAGGATTATCTGAAAATGAGAAGGCAGTAAAAATTCTTTTAAAACATGTTAAAAAAATCATTTTAATTTGCTATTGTAGGATCATACCTTGAATCTACTTCGAAAAATAGTATTTTTAAAACAAAAATCAAAATTTTAAATATTAAATTGATTGTGCATTTCGGTGTTGGCTGGAAATTGGTTTTGAGGCAATTTCTGGTAATCATTGGGAGATAAGGCCTTGGGGTTTCGTCTGGAGGTGGAAGGATGTGCGGCAAGAGTAGGAAAAATGGAAGGAAGAGTGATAGTCCACCGTGGCTTCGGCGGTGTGACGATCTAGTTTTAAACCCTAATTTGGTCGAGCTAGGGAATTTGAATCACTGCTTTCTCTCTGTTGTATCGAGTTCGATGAGACCAAGGGGGATGGATTCGTGGATGGTCAGAGAGTTCGTGGCCGGAAGTGCAGCGACTTTGGTGGTCGGAGGTGAGTGTTCGAGGCAAATTCTTGTAAGAGTTTTGAGTTCCAGTTTCATCCCCCTTGCTAGATTTTGATTGGAGGCTTATGCGAGCGATTCGAAGGTCTGGATCGAATGTCTGGATGATGGTCGTTGCGTCGGAGGTTATGGCGGTGGTCACCGTCGTCGAAGTTGGTTGTGCAGGTGCACAGGGAAGATTTGGTGACTGTGTTTGGGGTTGGGTTTTGACTCGAAGATGGGATCGTGTTTAGGAGGAGGTAACTGGGGTATGTTCTCGAGTGATTTGTTGGGTTAGGCCTGTAAAGTTTTTAAAACTTAAAATAAAATTCAAGTTTTCGAAATAAGGGGAAAAAAAGAGAAACTCGGGAATATATCCGAGGGGTCTTTGGGCTTGACCCGAAGCAGAAGTATGGAACAGTTTTTAAGATGTTTTAAAATCAATTTGGTTTTGAAATTTAAATTTAAATCTAGTTTAAACGTTCTTATTTAAACTTACTCTTTTTATAATGGTTTTCTTTAACTATTGATTAAGAAGTTTTGAAAATTTGTTTAGTTTAAATTTTGTAAAATTTAAAGTGAATTTGAAACTTAATTTAAAATGTAAGTTTAAGATTTTTATAAAAGCAAGTTTTAAAATACAAATTGAAATTACCTTTTTAAAAAACTTCTACTTGATAATGTTTTAAGTTATTTTAAGGAAGTTAAGTTTTGTTAACTTTAAAATTATCTAGTTAAATGATTATTTTATTTCAAATCTTAATTAAATGATTTAATTAAGTGAAGGTAATTATAATGATAAAATGTTTTAAAAACACTAATGGTAATTAAGGTATTTATATGTTAATGTTTTATCTTGAGATAGTTAAGGTTCTAATGTCTTGATATTAGTTAAGTTAATTAAGGAAATCAAGTATAATTAATTCATTTGATCAATTAATTATAAAGGATTAGTTCAGTAATTAATTAAGGGTAATTAATTGATTTATAATTAATAATTAAAGGTTATAAATTAATTAATTAAAGGTTAATTAATTAAGGATTATTAATTAAATATTATTAATTAATGAATAGAGATTAATTAATTGAGTAATTAATTAATTAATTAATTAAGAATTAATTAAGTAATTAGATTGATTAATTAAGTAATTAGAGGGTTGTTAATTAAGTAATTAGAGATTAATTAACTAGAAATTAAGAAGTATTTAATTTGTAATTAAGTTCTATTAATTAATAATTAGGTTATTAATTAATAATTAAAGGATAATTAATCTATAATTGAAGCTTAATTAAAGATGGCTTAACTGTTAATCAAAGATTGATTAATTGATAATTATGGATTAATTCATTTGTAATTAAGGTTGTTAATTAATAATTAAGTTTTATGGATTAATAATTATGGGATAATTAATTAGTTAATTAATGATTAATTAATTAATTGTAAGAGTAATTATGGATTAATTAATTTGTATTGAGAAATATTGATTAATAACTAAGGTTATTAATTAATAGTTAATGGATAATTAATCAGTTAATTAAAGGTTAATTAATCGATTATAAAAGTAATTAAGAATTGATTACTTTATATTAAGAATTCAATGCCATCTTAACCCAAGAATTGATTACTTTATATTAAGTATAAAGGTTTATTAATTAATAATTAAAGGATAATTAATCTGTGATTAGAGATTAATTAATTGATTGATAAAGTATTAAAGGTTAATTAATCAAGGATGATTAATTAAGGGGATGATTGATTTAAGTGATGATTAATTAATTTGTTTATAATTAATTAATGATTGGTTAAAGCAGGATTACATGATTAATTATTAGGTAATTAATTTAATTAACTTAATTTTGGAAGTGATCAATCTTGCTTATGAATGATTGAATGATGTAAATGCCTTGAATTGGTTGATATCCCTGATATGAAATATTTTCTGATATGATATGTTTGGATAGACAGTGATAGTATGGTTATCTATCGTTGATGAATTGCTGTGTATAAAAGTGACATCCTGTATTTAAAGTTGAATTGTATCTCACTTGAATAACTTGGGTTAAGATGGTATTGAATTTAAAGAGACCGGGGTCGGGTATCAGTAAATACCCGAACCCACTTCGATTTGTAGCCTACAATGATTCTTTATAGATTGATATGTGAAACCAAAAGGCTGAAATGGAATAATTTAAATGACTGGACCATTTAGAACTAAGTGAAGGTACTTAGGGATTGATTGTGAATATAAGTGTTGACCATGGCAAGTTGTGAACTTGTAGTGACGAACGAGTTACCCCGGGTTTTAAGTATGTTTTATGCATTAGTATTTCTTGTTAGATGGGTTTACTCACGCTGGTTTCTATCCTGACCCGAGTGTTACTTTGATGTAATGCTCGGGTCAGACCGAGTATTACAGATTTTTAGGAAAGGACGTTCTGAAACTAAGGAGGCGAGCTGGATGGCAGGTACATATGGAGTTTTTTCCGCTGTGATATATTGTTGCTTGTCTGGGACAAGTTATTTTAACTGTCCAGTGGTTGTGAAATGTTGTAACTCTGATGTATTAATATAAATTAACTGATATAGTTTTTCCTTATATAAATGTTATTTTATTTGATATTATATTTTGATCCGTTGCAAATGTGAGATTCTGTGTTTCAATTCAGTTTCTTCTTCTATCACTTTTCTTCTTTTCCTAACTATCTGAAATTTTGGGATCGAAAATTTTGGCTCGTTACATTTGGTATCAGAGCGAGGTTAAGCTAGAACCTTGGCTCTGGTGGGTGTACTCATTAAGGATAGAGTCAGTGGTACCCTAGAATGAGTTGAGTGTGTGTGTGTGTGTATGAGAGCAATACTTGTTATTTTCTAATATAAAGGTTTTAAAAATGGTTTTAATGAATGATTTTATAAAATCTTATATTTTATATATAAAGCAATAATTGGTTGTTGGATATTGAAATTAAATAAGAATTTCAGTGATATTATAAGATAAATTAGAATTGGTTTCAAACCAGAAAATAAAATGGTTATTGTGTTTAAATATGGGATTACTGTTTTCCTATAAACAATGATAAAGAAAAATAAAAAGTTTAAAGGAAGTAAACTTAGATGAGCATAACTTGTAAATTAAAATGGATTTAAATTGTGAAGTTTTAAATCTAGGTCCAGAAATTTGAAAATTGTTTCAAAGTGATAAAGAAATAAAGAAATAATATTATTTAATGTATTTAAATGAAAGGGTCCTATTTCAAACAAGAGTTGTTTGAAAATTTAAAGGAATTTGTTTTGAATTTAAAACCAAAGGTGGTTTAAAATTTAAAAGTAACTGGGTGTGTAAAGGAAATAAATATGTATATTTGAAATAAAATCTAAGGTTGAGTTTTGAATTTTCCTTGGAATATAATGTGAAAACCCAAAAGTGAAATAAGTTTTAAACTTAGGTGGGAAGATTATTAATATGAAGTTCAAAATTTTAAATGGGAATTAAAAATTGGGTAAAGTTGACTGGAGTAAATAAATTGAAATTTAACTTTGGGGAAGTTAAATAAGTTTAAGACAAACAACCGGAATTGGAAATTTCAAGATGAAATTGAGATTTAACTTGGAAAGTTAAATGGTTGAATTGAATGGGGAGTTTGTGTGATCTCAAAATGGGTTTGAGATCTGGAATTTGAAAATGGATGGATGTTTTAAATAATTTGGATGATATCATCCTGTTGTTATTAATAATCTTTAAACTGTAAATTGGATTTGTTTAAATGAATGAAGAAATGGATTGTGATAATATATCCATTATTGAGATAAAGGGACATTAAAATTTAGTTTGAAATTAGAGAAATGGAATCACTTTGGTCTTGAGATTTGGGTGTTCGAGGTAGAATTTCAACTGAAATTGTTGAAAATTGGTTTTTGAAAGATTAAATTGATTAATAGGGATATGAACTATTACTTGAATCTAGAAATAAGTTTATGTGAAAGTAAGGTTAATTTAAAATGAAATTCTGAAATTTGGACTCAAGAATTAAATTGTTTAAAGACTTTAAAAATAAAGGTTAATTTGATTTAAGGAAATTAGATCAACATTTGAAATTTAACTCAAATTTATATAATTCGAGATGATTTAAAGTGAGATTGAATTCGAAATTAGTTCAAATTGAAATTTGATTTAAATAATTTGGGATTGTGATTAAAGTTGAATAAGTAAATTCAAATGGAATTTGATCTGAATTTGAAAAGAAATTGAGGATAATTCAACTTGAATTGGGATTAAATCAATTTCAAGGGAAATTGAATTTATTTAAATTGGGATTGTGTCAATTTAAATTGAATTAATGGGAATGGAGATTGAGAATTGAACAGTTTGGCTCTAGACTATTTTCAAAATAAATTGTTTAATATAAACCTATTTTCCAAGTTATTTACTATATACAACCTTTCTTTTTAAACCCCAAACTATTTTATACTTATTTTATAATTATTTTTGTAACTATTTAACTATTTTACAATTGTTTTATAAGCTAATTACTATTTTTCAGCTACTTTATAACTAATTACTATTTTACAACTATTTTGAAATTATCTAATTATTTTACAACTATTTTATAAATAATACTTATTTTTCAACTACTTATCTATTTTTAACTTTTCAAGTTATTTTCTAAATTTAAGCTGGTCAGAGTGCAAACTATTTATAATTAAAACCAATTGAGATAAAATTGAAGTGTTAACCCAACTAGAATTGGGAGCAACTGAGAATAAGTGAATAAAATCATAAAAGAATGTGAATAGAAAAGGAATTGGTTTGGCTAGTAATCAATGAGGATGAATACATAGGACGTACGTATATTATTCTATTCACATAGTGATTTGAACCGGACTCGAGCACAAAATTTCGAGATAGTATATCGATTCGACGGTGAATTTGGATATGGATTTTTGATTGATTTTGGAAATTCTCTATCACAGTTATGACTATGCAAGGAGAATGACGGTTTCTGATCTAGAAACCAGATCTGAGTCCGCACTAGGAAGTCGGGTGGACGATACTAGTTCGGAAGTGAAATTGTGTGAACGAGTGAGCGATCAGATTGAGATAGCGTACGGATGAAATGTGTACATCGTACGGATTTGAATGAAATTGATATTGAAATTTGTGAATAAGAACTGTAAAATGGTTTTTGAAATGAAAAGTATATTTTGTGAAATATATGATAATATAAAATGGGAATTGAATATTTCTATGGCGTAAATTTACTTTTAGGAAGAAAGTAATATGGTTAATAACTTTATAAAAGAGAAATTAAATTTGAATATTTGGTCTGAAATAAACAAAGTTATATACCTTTGTTATATAAGATAAATCTCCCCTTGTTGAATCTATTGCCAGAAGAAAAGGTTTTTGAAAGTATTTGAAGTATAAAAGAGAATTTATACAAGTATGAAGTGATCCAAAGATTTCTATAGTAATATATATTTATATATAGAGGATTTTATGAGATTGATTGTGGAGATAAGGTTTTTGGAACCTATGTATTTGGAAAGGCTTTTGATTTTTGGGGGAAAATCAATTTCGGAAATTTGAAAAGCCTAGTTTGAGAATTATCAATTTTGGGAATCAATTTTGTGTAAAGGAGATTTATATGGGATTCATACTAGGTGTATGATTTAGAAGATACTATATGTGTATAATATAAAGCATTTTGAAAATAGCTCTGGAGAAAAAGGCACTCCCTTGAAATGAACTTCTCAGGAGTGCCACAGGGTGGTACTGCCTTGAACCCTAAGGGGGGTTCTAAAGTTGATCCTGTGAGGAGTCTGGACAAACTAGTTCTTGAGGATTATGTGAAGTGGGTAGCGAAAGTCGAGGGCGCCGATGCCTACAGAGACATTGGGTTATGATGTGGTGACAGTGTAGCTCGATGTCACTGCGATCTACTGCAGATCATAACGAAAGTCGTGTGTGCTGTTGAGAGCCAACAGTCTACGTTTGATTTTACACCGGTAGGCTGCGATCTATGGTAATATAGCGAAAGTCGTGTGTGCCATTGAGACCCAACAGCCTACGTTTGATTTTACATCGGTAGACTGCGACCTATGAAGACATAGCGAAAGTCGAGAGGCCATGAGAGCCTAAGGCTACATTGGGACTTGACTGATGTAGTCTGCGACCTATGTGGGAGTGGAGAAGTTTCATTCTTTTGGAGCGAAATTCGAGGGCGCTGATGCCTACAGTTACATGGACTTTTGCTGTGATGGCGACGTAACCCAAGATGCAATTGCGATCTGTAGCGGGTTCCATGGCGTAATCAAGGGGCGCGGAGTACCTACAGTTATCTATGGATTTTGCTGGGATGGCAACGTAACCATCGGGTTAACTGCTACCGTGGATGGGGGTGATGATTCCAGAGCATTCTCAAAAGATGTTTCCTCTAGTTTCAAAAATGTTTTCTATATTTTCGGTAAAATTATTTTTCAAGTATTTTCAATGGGTGTTGAAAACGGGTCTGCTAAGTACTTATAATTTTCAGTCTTAGGCCTGATCAACGTATGACCGAATTTCTATGAGAACGAGTACGGACTTGTTCAAAACATCGAGTTATAAAATGATATTTTTATTAAAACTATTTTGGAAATATTATATAGATTTTAAAGTGTTTTAGAAATGATCAAAAAGTGATTTAGTGGATATTAAGTATTTTAATAATTTCTGGCTTCGTTACTTTTCGAGGACGAAAAGATTCAAAGGGGGGAGGAATGTGATATTCCAAAAATTTCAAGAAAAATTAAATATGATAATTCCCATTATAAATTATTTTAAATTGATAAAATTGTTATTTTCAAACAATGATGATAATGGGTTATTTTTAAATATAGATAAATAAATTTTTAATTGAATTTGGGTTTGTTTAAAATATATATGTATTGTTTGAATTGATTTTTAAATTGGTTTTGTATTTGAATTTGAATTTAAATTTAAAAGAAGTATATCTTAAATAAATTTTGGTTTAAATTAATTGGTTCAAAACATAAGTTATTTATAAATAAATATTTACATAAATTCACATTTATATATATATATATATATATATATATATATTTAAAACCTTATTTATAAAAAGACAAACATTATAGACGTTTAAATGTACTACATAAATATATATGAACTTAAATAATTTAAGTTTAAACACTTGTAAACATATGGAGGCATGGTTTCAACATTTGTAAATTATGTAGCACATAAGTTAACAAGTGGCAAATTAACCTTTAATTTAAAACAAAATTTTAATTAAATAACACATGTTTAAGAAAAAAATACAAAACTAAGATTTATACTTCATTCTCCATTCTTTTGTTCTTCATCTTTCCAATCTAAAAAAAAAATCAAAACATATTTAAACATCTGCAACTCAAAACCTGACACAAGATCATTTTTCAATTTGTAAACAACTCAAAAATGGTCGCAGCAATTAAACGAGCTAAAATTAGAATCAAATACAGGGTTCAGAAAACAAAAGCAACTTCCAGTTTTTAGAATAAGGCTTTTCTGTTTAACCCACTGTGAGTAAACTTTTTGTTTAAAAGTTTAAGTAAAAATAAATCTGTGCTAGCATATTTCTGCGATGATGATGCCCTGCATGTATATAAATGAGTATAGTATATGTACATATGTTTGTGTTCAGGTGTGCATGTTGATTCCTCCTTGTTTTTCTCTGTACTTGTTACAGAGTGATAAGTTAGTTCAAAAATTCATTTCCTCTTCCTTTGATTTCTGCTAGGGTTTAATTTGTAAATAATAAATGTTTGTTTAAGTCATAAACTAAATCTTAAATATGGATTTAAGTAAAACATTAGAGGATTATCTGAAAATGAGAAGGCAGTAAAAATTCTTTTAAAACATGTTAAGATAAATCATTTTAATTTGCTACTGCAGGTCATACCTTGAATCTACTTCGAAAAATAGGATTTTTTAAAAAAAAATAAAAACTTTTGATATTGAATTGATTGTGCATTTCGGGGTTGGCTGGAAATTGGTTTTGAGGCAATTTCTGGTGATCATTGGGAGATGAGGCCTCGAGGTTTCGTCTGGAGGTGGAAGTATGTGCGGCAAGAGTAGGAAAAATGGCAGGATGGGTGATAGTCCACCGTGGCTTCGGCGGTGTGACGATCTAGTTTTAAACCCTAATTTGGTCGAGCTGGGGAATTTGAGTCACTACTTTCTCTCTGGTGTATCGAGTTCGATGAGCCAAGGGAGATGGATTCGTGGATGGTCAGAGAGTTCGTGGCCAGAAGTGCAGCGACTTTGGTGGTCGGAGGTGAGTGTTCGAGGCAATTTCTAGCAAGGGTTTTGAGTTCCAGTTTCATCCCCCTTGCTCGATTTTGATTGGAGGCTTATGCGAGTGATTCGAAGGTCTAGATCGAATGTCTAGATGATGGTCGTTGTGTCGGAGGTTACGGCGGTGGTCACCGTCGTCGAAGTTGGTTGTGCAGGTGCACATGGGAGATTTGGTGACTGTGTTTGGGGTCGGGTTTTGACTCGAAGATGGGATCGTGTTTAGGAGGAGGTAACTCGGGTATGTTCTCGAGTGATTTGTGGGGTTAGGCCTGTAAAGTTTTTAAAACTTAAAATAAAATTCAAGTTTTTGAAATAAGGGGCAAAAAGCAGAGAAACTCTGGGATAGAACCGAGGGGTCTTTGGGCTTGACCCGAAGCAGCAGTATGGAACAGTTTATAAAATGTTTTAAAACCAATTTGTTTTTGAAATTTAAATTTAAATCTAGTTTAAACATTCTAATTTAAACTTACTCTTTTTATAATGGTTTTCTTTAACTATTGATTAAGAAGTTTTAAAAATTTGTTTAATTTAAATTTTGTAAAATTTAAAGTGATTTTAAAACTTAATTTAAAATGAAAGTTTAAGATTTTTATAAAAGCAAGTTTTAAAATACGAATTGAAATTAGTTTTTTTTTAAAACTTCTACTTGATAATGTTTTAAGTTATTTTAAGGAAGTTAAGTTTTGTTAACTTTAAAATTATCAAGTTAAATGATTATTTTATTTCAAATCTTAATTAAATGATTTAATTAAGTGAAGGTAATTATAATGATAAAATGTTTTAAAATGTTAATGGTAATTAAGGTATTTATAAGATAATGTTTTATCTTAAGATAGTTAAGGTTCTAATGTCTTGAGATTAGTTAAGTTAATTAAGGAAATTAAGTATAATTAATTACTTTGATTAATTAATTATAAAGGAATAGTTAAGTATTAATTAAGAGTAATTAATTGATTTAATTAATTAATAATTAAAGGTCATAAATTAATTAAAGGTTAATTAATTAAGGATTATTAATTAAAGATTATTAATTAATGAATAGAGATTAATTAATTGAGTAATTAAGTTGTAATTAAGAATTAATTAATTAAGTAATTAAGTTTGATTAATTAAGTAACTAGAGGGTTGTTAAATAAGTAATTAGAGATTAATTAACTAGAAATTAAGAAGTACTTAATTAGTAATTAGGTTCTGTTAATTAATAATTTGGTTATTAATTAATAATTAAAGGATAATTAATCTATAATTGAAGATTAATTAAAGACGAGCTAATTGTTAATCAAAGATTGATTAACTGATAATTATGGATTAATTAGTTTGTAATTAAGGTTGTTAATTAATAATTAAGTTTTACTAAATTAATAATTAAGGGACAATTAATTAGTTAATTAATGATTGATTAATTAATTTTAAGAGTAATTATGGATTAATTAATTTGTATTGAGGAATATTTATTAATAACTAAGGTTATTAATTAATAATTAATGGATAATTAATCAGTTAATTAAAGGTTAATTAATGATTATAAAAGTAATTAAGAATCGATTACTTTATATTGAAGGAGATAACTAATAATTAAGGTTTATTAATTAATAACTAAAGGATAATTAATCTGTGATTAGAGATTAATTAATTGATTGATAAAGTATTAAAGGATAATTAATCAAGGATGATTAATTAAGGTGATGAATGATTTAAGTGATGATTAATTAATTTGTTGTAATTAATTAATGATTGTTAAAGCAGGATTAGATGATTAATTCTTAGGTAATTAATTTAATTAACTTAATTTTGGAAGTGATCAATCTTGCTTATGAATGATTGAATGATGTAAATGCCTTCAATTGGTTGATATCTCTGATATGAAATATTTTCTGATATGATATGTTTGGGTGGACACTGATAGTATGGTTATCTATCGTTGATGAATTACTGTGTATAAAAGTGACATCCTGTATTTAAAGTTGAATTGTATCTCACTTGAATAACTTAGGTTAAGATGGTATTGAATTCAAAGAGATCGGGGTCGGGTATCAGTAAATACCCGAACCCACTTCGATTTGTAACCTACAATGATTCTTTGTAGATTGATATGTGAAACCAAAAGGCTGAAATGGAATAATTTAAATGACTGGACCATTTAAAACGAAGTAAAGGTACTTAGGGATTGATTGTGAATACAAGTGTGGACCATGGCAAGTTGTGAACTTGTAGTGACGAACGAGTTACCCCGGGTTTTAAGTATGTTTTGTGCATTAGTATTTCTTGTTAGATAGGTTTTCTCACACTGGTTTCCAGCCTGACCCGGGTGTTACTTTGATGTAATGCTCGGGCCAGACAGAGTATTACACTTTTTAAGAAAAGGACGTTCTGGAACTATGGAGGCGAGCTAGATAGCAGGAACGTATAAGGTGTTTTCCGCTGTAATATATTGTTATTTATCTGGGACAATTTATTTTAACTGTCCAGTGGGTGTAAAATGTTGTAACTCTGATGTTTAAATGTAAATTAACTGATACCGTTTTTCCTTGTATAAATATTGTTTTATTTGATATTATATTTTGATCCGTTGCGAATGTGAGATTCTGTGTTCCATTTCTGTTTCTTCTTCTATCTCTTTTCTTCTTATCCTAACTATCTGAAATTTCGGGATTGAAAATTTTGGGTCGTTAAAATAGATATACCAATTACACTTCCGAGCTGGTGGTAACGTAGAGCCACAGCAACCGCCGACCTCGAGCCACACTCCCAAATCAAAGGTGTGCACCAAATAAATCATAAAGTAATAGAAAGGCATACGATGGAGTGTGTTCGATCGGAGGAGCTACCTCACTTGGCGCGTCAATTGCTCATGTTTTAGCCACCTTATGCTAACTCACAGGAGTTAGGTCCACGTATATACCTCAAGTAGAACGTCGCCAACCACCTACTTCATTCTAGAATCTCCATCGCATACATGGTTGTTAAAGCAGTTTTCGGCATTGGCAGAGAGTATGACAATAACCGATCCCAGTCTCTAACAACCAATCGTTATTATAACCCCATGGTCATTTCAAAATATCATACTTCAAAACCAAAATATCATTTTCATTTCAAAACCATATTAATACTATATCATTTTTCACTTCAAATATATATTCATTTCCAAAATCATAGCACTTTCAAATTTATAACACTTTCGAAATTATAAGGCTTATAAATTATTACACTTTGGCAATCATAACACTTGATAACATAATACTTTGAAATTCATAACTTTGAAATCATAACTTCTCACTTGAATAGTTTAGATATTAATAATAGTACATAAAACAAAATAGATATAAAATAAAATAGTTATATAATCAAATAGTTTATAAAACAAAATAGTTATAAATTAAATAGTTTATATTTTAAAATAATTAGTATATTAAAATAGCTTTATATTAAAAACAGTTTGAAATAAAATAGTTACATATATTAAAACAGTTTATATTAAAAAAATTATATTAAATAATTTATAAAGTAAAATATTTATATATATAATAAAATACTTTATATAATAAAATAGTTTCCTCGAATTTCACAAATCTGTTTAAATTAACACAAGTTCCAAATTTGAATTTAATTCAATTTTAGTTCATCAATTTCAATTCGACTCGGTTTCACAATAAACCATTTTAAATTTTATCGATTTCAAATACAGATTTAAACCAAAAAAAACAACCATTTCAATTTCAATATATTTCAAAGCTTTAAATATTTAACATTTTCAAAACTAAATTTAATTTCATTTATATCTCAAATTCACTTACTATTATTTAGTTTTGAAATATTTACTTAATCACTTCAATAACATTTAAATAAACTTCAAATTAAAAATTCAAATAACTAAATATCCCATTTCAATTTATGTAAATTTGAAAATATTCATTTAAATCACTTTTAATCAAAATCAAGTTATAAAATCATATCTTTGAAATCTCAAATTTAATAATTTCAAATCAAACTTATTTAAGTATAATTCTTAAATAAATATAATTTCACATCAATTTCAAATTTATCTTTCCAACCACAATTTATTAAAAATTATTATAAAATCTATCCTTGAAATATAATTTTAAATAATTACCTAAACATATTATTAAATTTATTATATATTAAATCTATTTATATATCTAAAAATAGTAAAATTACAAGTAAATTCTTAAAATTTATAATTTCAAAAATTAGCCTATAACTATAAAATTTTCGAAACATAAAATTTTAGTAAAAATCTAAAATTTAAATCTTTATAAAAGTACATTTGTATATAATATCTTAAAATCAATATTTATTGAAACCATATATTTCTTTCCAAACCATAGAAATCATTTTTAAAATATTTATATATAGACCAATGGTGTCTGTCTATAATTTTCTATCCTATGGTCAAGTGATACAGATATTTATCATTTCAATTTGCAATTTAAATATATACGGGTATATATCATTTCAACCCGCAATCCCAAACTCAATTCAATGAAAATCGCTTGGGTTTATCATTTCAACCCATAACGATTTTCTCCTATTCTACAAGATCGTTCGGGTATGTATCATTTCAACCCATAGGGAATTCTATACTAACATGGAACTTGTAGAGTGATAGCATATATGACAATAATATAATAATCAGCAACATGCATATATCATCAGTGATAAAATAAATAACAGATCATGGTGTCAAATGTCATAGGTGAACAAATATAGATAATATCATATATATATATATATATATATATATATATATATATATATATATATATAGCAATTTAAATAACTAACAGCAGCATATTTCAATTGTTGTTTCAATTGAAATCAAATTTAATAAATATAAGAATGTTGATCGTGAGTGATTGCTCATCTTTTGAGGTTTGAGAGAAGCACGAGAATGAGATGAGTTATGAATACAAGCAAGAATTCCAAAGCAAAGCTAGATGGACACGGATTCGATGGACAAGCTGATAGATAAGGAACCAATGAAATAATTAGAAAAATTTGATAGACACAGCAAATATATATATATTATCTCCATGAAATCAATACTTAAAACAAATATTAAAATAACATATATATATATATAATTAAATCATTTTTTAATTTAAAACATATATATATATATTAAAATCAAGTATATAATTAAAATAATACATATATACATATTTATTTTCGAATCACTGTTATTATAAACTTATATACATATATACTGACTAACATATACACATATATAAATATACCCAAATCAAACTCAAATATATGTAAACTTAATATACTGTACTTTAAGATCCATCCTTATTATTAATAAACCAATATTAAATTTAAAACACAAACATATTAAAATCAAAATACACACACACACACACACACACACACACACATATATCATAAAACTACAAAATAAAACAACATATATAGCTAATATGTGTGTGTATATAACTTGTACATAACTGCAAACCTGAAAACTACAAACATGGAAAAACAGAATATACTGATGTAACCAACCTAAATGTTAATATATGATATATATATATATATATATATAAATATTACTTTAAAAATCAAGTCATACCTATATATACACACACATACAATTGTATAACGACTTATGTCAACAACAGATAATATACTTATATAAATGAAAAGTTATATTTGTAAACTAATAGATATACAACCATCAAATATGTATCATACTTTTTATAATCTAACATACTAAACACAATATATACTAATACACGTAACTTATATATTAATAAAACAACAACTTATATAACTTTATAAATATACTCACAAGGCATATACGTACATAAGAATCAATACTATATGTAACCAAATATATATATAAGATAATAGATATATGCAGACAAAATATATATAGAATTACAACTAAATGTACAAATTGCATGCCATATATAAGCAACCATTGTGTACGGCTAACCAAACCATGCAGACTTCTTTTATAAAACAACAGACAGAATGTAAATTATAAGGAGACATATATATAACTTGTTCACAAATATATATATATATATATATATATATATGAACAGATTTTTATACAATGATACCCAAAAAATCTGAAAACATATATATACACACCTCACAAAAATGCATGACTAGTGCATGAGCACGCTGCTAGAAAATCAAAGGGGAGCAGTGATGGCGGATCTGGGTGCTTGATGAGACCGAACTACAGGCGGAGGAGGAAAGTGTTGCAGCAAATTGTGAGGCTCGGTGAAGTGAGGTAGCAGTCAGGTGGGATGGTGGAAGAATAGGTGGATCTGCGTTGCTGCTTCATGTGGGGTTTGGCTGCAAGAAAGGTGGAGGGGATCGGTGCTTGGCTGTAGTGGAGATGAGTGGTGGTTGATAGTTAGGGAAACAAAAAGATGGTGAAGGCAAAATATGAATCGGTTATGAACGAAAATAAACATTGGTTTTTTTCTCTTTTGAAATAAAGAAACCGAAAAAACAATGGCATAGATGTGTTTTAGTTAGAATGCTGATTTTTGGAAATTTTAAAAGCCAATGGCTTTTGGTTTAATCGGTGGAGTATGAAATGGTGTAAGAACCCAAAAGACACAAATCGGTTACCGATACAGTTACCATTTACACGGATTCCGCTGCGTATCAGATTTCAAAACATAAAATTAAATATACCGCAGAGATCAGCATGACGAGACGATCAAAATGGTATATAGATATTAGTGGTACGATCATCCTATCAAAAGTCGATAATTGATACCGAAAATGTTGCTAAAATGTCGAAAATAAGAAGAACGGAGCAATAGCAGTCCAAATTTGAAGAAACGAAATATGACTTCTCACTTAGAAGATGATTTACAAATTTATTAAATAAAAAAATTCAGATTTGATAAAGATTTTATTATCATCGGATATTGACTGATTTAAATTTAAATAAAATTTCATAAGGAAATAAACAATAATATTAACAGATAAAAATTTACCTTTTGCTATGTTTTAATGGACGTAATCCAAATATCAAATTTTTATTCCCAAATTCAATTATTTAAAACTTCACAAAATTCTGGTTACTTACTTTATTAAACAGTTAAAATTTACGGGTGTTTCACTCTTTCCCACTCAAAACTTTTCGTCCCTGAAAAGAATTAGGTAGGAGAATAGAAACAACCAGAAGAAAAATAGATTGAAATACAAAATAAAACAATTGATTCGTACTATATAAATTTCATTTATTTTTAAATTAAATTTAAGGTATTTTCATTCAGCTGATTTAATTTCAATCTATAGATGAATGTTTCTTTCAAACGAAGTTTATTTTATTTACCTCATTTATTTAACTCAATTGATTTCACTTAAGTTAATTTCTCTTATAATTCAATCTTAACTATTTCTATATTCATATTCATTTATTCATTGTCTTATTATCCAATTTATCTAAATCAACATCTTCTACATTTATAGATTTAATGTACAAACACTTATTATAACCATTCAAATTTATTTAAATATTTCTTTTACCATCATTTTACAATGTGTACTATTAAATTACATAACTAACTTCTAAATAATTTAGGTAAGTTATATTGGAATGCAAATGAGTATCACACAAGAAAATTTTCCAATTCAATTGTTTCAATTTTTAAATATTTATTCAAAATTTAAAAGTTAAATTTTCGATTTCATTTCATACTATTTAGAAATAAATATATACGTATATATACTATATATCAAATTAAATCTATAATCATATACCTATATATATAATACAACAAGTCATTCTTAAGAAATTCAAATCAAATTCATTTTTCCCAAAACAAAAGTACAACAAAGCTACTATGTGGTCTCTCCACTTTGAAACTCGAAAATAAATGTCGACGATGCGGCCATCATCACCAAAATTATTTCCCAACGACAAAAGAGAAGAGCACCGATTTAATTCTTTTTAAAATTCTTTGGAAACGGTTTCTATTCGAAAAATACTTTTAAATAATATACTCCTAAAATTTTAAAACGAATTTTTTTCTAAAATACCAAAAATTTAATTCTAAAATTCTTGGTTTAAATTCCAAATAAATATATAAACCATGTTTATATTTCCATTTATTTATATTATGAAGCAATAGTCAGTGGTTTACACAATAATAAATGAAAATCAAATATTGTCATTTCTATAACCAATTCAGTTAACTATGTAATTTCAAAAAAAATTATACTTATATATAATACAATATAACCATACAAAATTTATTTCATTTGCCAAATTTGAAAACAATATTGTGTTAGTTTGCTCTGATCAAGTATTTTGGAATTGCTATCGATTGCGTTGATCAAACGAATCGATCGAAACCCAAATCAACATTAACAACTTAAACAACACAATATATAAAACATTTTTATATTAATTTCAAATACAAAATACACTTCCTCACTCGATGATTCCAGAATGGTTTTCAAAACAAAGATAGAGATCCAAATTTAAGGGGACCCTAATCAAATAGGATTCTAACTAGAGGATAGGCTCGAGATGCAGATAAGATGGTAAAATAATAAAATAGAAAGATGGATAGACTTGTATAAATCATGGGCAACCTTAACCGGGTCAACTGAGGCTTCAAGAATAAGATCAATGCAGAATTCTGAGGCAAATCGACATCCAATCGCAAAAGATATAATTCGGGCATAGCAAGAGGTAGCAGAATCTAAATCGAGGATACAAAAATCTGCGGTGAATCAATGCTTGTTGTAAAGGAGTTTCACCCCTTTACAAATCATTCTAAGATGGCGGGATCACCGATTCATTATAGAGATCAACCGAATTGGAGTTATGGGATACTCCAGAATCAAGGTAACACGAATAGGAAGACAAAGATGGATTTCAGAACAAAAAGGGAGAGTTCCAAAAATCAATGAATTTGAGTCAAAGAGGAAGAGATTCAACCACAAATAAAGGTGATTCCGTAATTAAATTTACTACATATGCTAAGTTTGCCTAAATCCAGAGCTCTGATACCATATGTAATGGACCATGCCAGTGGGGTAACGTCCATCGTAGCATACAATCGTACCTGTGTTCTGTTTTTACGGCCAGCCTCTCAACTGCACCAACCCTGCAAGGACATGTAGGAGTAAGATTCAGCCGTTTGCTACCATACCAAGAAGAGAGAACCCACTATCATGTTGCACCTGCCAAGTGCATAAACAAACACACATGTCGGACTTGAATTTCTCAAAATATCATATTGTTAATTTATATTTGGAAAAACTCAGCATGTACAGTAAATAAATCAATCACAAAATCACAAACACAGAGTATTACAATAATAAGCAGCAGAAACAAATGAATAGTAGTTCATGAAGCTACCATATATATATATATAACAGAGTTAAACCAAGATACAACGGAAGCCTCGAATACATAGAAGTCTCAATACAATAGTCAAATACATGATAAGAATATATCACACAAGTCAAGTGAATAACTGCAAGCTTAATAGATAGATGGATCTCCAAACGAAGCTCCAACTCCAAAGGTGAGTCTCAAATGCTGTGACACTCAGTCTGACCCGAGCGTAAAGCAAAACACAAAACACTCAGTCATGATTAACATTCTTATATCAATAAATCCAACTCAAGTGAAATATCAACTGAAATACAAGTAACTTAAAGGATGTTTGGGATAACCATCCTCTAAGGGTCCATGGAACTATCTACAATGTAGTAATATACGCTATTATAATAATGTCTTAAGTAAAGTAAACTATTAAAATAGCGTTAAGTTGTTACCCATATTCCTCTTAACACGTTTTATAATGCCATAGTCTATACAATACCATGATACTCCGTAAACAAGGGCTATTAGAGGGCACTCCAAAGGTACGACACAAACAAACTCGTAATGGTCTCGATAAGGTAGATGACACTGCATAACTAGGCAATGCCAGGGTAGATATACCAATTACACTTCCGGGCTGGTGGTAACGCAGAGCTGCAGCAATCGCCCACCTCGAGCCACACTCCCAAATAAAAGGGGCGCACCAAATCAATCATAAAGTAATAGAACGTCATACGATGGAGTGTGTCCGATCGGAGGAGCTACCTCACTTGGCCCTTCAATTTCTCCTGTTTTAGCCACCTTATGCTAACTCACGGGAGTTAGGTCCACGTATATACCTCAAGTAGAACGTCGCTGACCACCTACTTCATTCTAGAATCTCCACCGCATACATGGTTTAAAGCGGTTTTCGGCATTGGCAGAGAGTATGACAATAACCGATCCCAGTCTCTTTAACAACCAATCGTTATTATAACCCGTGGTCATTTCAAAATATCATACTTCAAAACCAAAACATCATTTCCATTTCAAAACCATATCAATACTATATCATTTTTCACTTCAAATGCATTCCATTTCCAAAATCATAGCACTTTCAAAGTTATAACACTTACGAAATTATAAAGCTTAGAAATTATAACACTTTGGAAATCATAACACTTAATAACATTATACTTTGAAATTCATAACTTTGAAATCATAACTTCCCACTTGAACAGTCTGTATATTAATAATAGTGCATAAAATAAAATAGTTTATATAATCAAATAGTTTAAAAAAAAAATAGTTATAAATTAAATAGTTTATATTTTAAAATAATTAGTATATTAAAATAGGTTTATATTAAAAATAGTTTGAATTAAAATAGTTACATATATTAAAATAGTTTATATTAAAATAATTTATATTAAATAATTTATAAAGTAAAATATTTATATATATAATAAAATACATTATATAATAAAATAGTTTCCTCGAATTTCTCAAATTTATTTAAATTAACACGAGTTTCAAATTTGAATTTAATTCAATCTCAATTCATCAATTCAATTCAATTTAGTTTCTCAATAAACCGTTTCAAATTTTATTGATTTCAAATACAGCTTTGAACCACAAAATAAACCATTTCAATATATTTCAAAGCTTTAAATATTTAACATTTTCAAAACTAAATTTGATAATTTCATTTATATCTCAAATTCACTTACTATCATTTAGTTTTGAAATATTTACTTAATCATTTCAATAACATTTAAATAAACTTCAAATCACAAATTTAACTAACTAAATGTCCCATTTCAATTTATGTAAATTTGAAAATATTCATTTAAATCAATTTTAATCAAAATCAAGTTACAAAATCATATCTTTAAAATCTTAAATTTAATTACAAATCAAACTTATTAAAGTATAATTCTTAAATAAATATAATTTCAAATAAATTTCAAATTTATCTTTCCAACCTCAATTTATTAAAAATTATTATAAAATCTATCCTTGAAATATAATTTTAAATAATTACCTAAACATATTATTAAATCTATTTATATATTTAAAAATAGTAAAATTACAAGTAAATTATTAAAATTTATAATTTCAAAAATTAGACTATAACTATAAAATTTCAAAACATAAAATTTAAAAAAAAAATCTAAAATTTAATTATTTTTAAAAATACATTTGCATATAATATCTTAAAATCAATATTTATGAAAATGATATATTTCTTTCCAAAACCATAGAAATCATTTTCAAAATATTTATATATAGACCAACGGTGTCTGTATATAATTTTCTATCTTATGGTCAAGTGATACGGATATTTTTGACATTTCAATCCGCAATTTAAATATATACGGGTATATATCATTTCAACCCACAATCCAAAATTCAATTCAATGAAAATCGCTTGGGTTTATGATTTAACCTATAATGATTTTCTTCTATTCTATAGGATTGTTCGGGTATGTATCATTTCAACCCATAGGGAATTCTATACTAACGGGGTATTTACAGAGTGACAGCATATATGATAATAATATAATAATCATCAACATGCATATATCATTAGTGATAGAATAAATAACAGATCATGGTGTCAGATGTCATTGGTGAACAGATACAGATAATCGCATATATATATATATATATAGCAATTTAAATAATTAATAGCAACATATTTCAATTGTATTTTCAATTGAAATCAAATTTAATAAATATAAGAACGTTAATCGTGAGTGATTTCTCACCTTTTGAAGTTAAAGAGAAGCACTGGAATTAGATGAGTTACGAATCCAAGCACGAATTCCAAAGCAAAGCTAGAGGGACATGGATTCGATAGAAAGGCTGATAGATAAGGAATGATTAAACAATTAGAACAATTTGATAGAAACAGCAAATATATACATATATATATTATTTCCATGAAATCAATATTTAGTTTAAAATATATTAAAACAACATATATATATACATATATATATGTAATTAAATCATTGTTTTAATTTAAAACATATATATATATATATATATTAAAATCAAGCATATAATTAAAATAATACATACATACATACATATATATTTTCAAATCAATGTAATTATAAACTTATATACATATATACTGACCAACATATGCACATATATAAATATACCCAAGCCAAACTCAAATATATGTAAACTTAATATATTATACTTTAAGATCCATCCTTATTATAAAAGAAACCAATATTAAATTTCAAAAACAAACATATTAAAATCAAAATCTATATATATATATATATATATATATATATATATATAGACACATATATCATAAAACTGCAACATAAAACAACATATATAACTAATATGTATATATATAGCTTGTACATAAAACTGCAAATCTGAAAACTACAAACATGGAAAAACAGAATATACTGCTGTTACCAACATAAATGTTAATATAATATATATATATATATATATATATACACATAAATAATACTTTAAAAATCAAGTCAGACCTTTACACACACACACATACAATTGTATAACGACTTATGTCAACAACATATAAATATACTTATATGAATGAAAAGTTATATATGTAAATTAATAGATATACAACCATCAAATATGAACAACAACTTATATAACTTTATAAATATACTAACAAGGAATATACATAAATACTTTATGTAACCAAATATATATATATAGGATAATAGATATATGCAGATAAAATATGTATAAAATTACAACTAAATGTACAAATTGCATGCTATATATAAGCAACCATTATATGCGGCTAACCAAATCATGTAGACTTCTTTTATAAAACAACAGACAGAATGTATATTATAAGAAAACCTATATATAACTTTTTCAAAAATATACAGATTTTTATACAATTATACCCAAAATTTCTGAAAACACACATACACACATACATATATATACACCTCACTAAAATGCATGACTAGTGCATGAGCACGCTGCCAGAAAATCAAAGGGGAGCAGTGAGTGGCAGATCTGGATGCTTTCTGAGTTGAACTATAGGTAGAGGATGAAGATGTTGCGACCAATGGTGAGGCTCGGTGGAGTGAGGCAGTAGTCAGGTGGGATGGAGGAAGAATAGGTGGATCTGCATTGCTGCTTCACATGGGGTGTAACGACCAGTAATTTCGTACCCCTTGAGTCGACACTTTTCTCAATCAATCAACTCAAGATGAACGGAAATACGAACCAATTGGGTTAAGAAGAAGAGGTAGAAGAAGAGAAAACAAAACAACATCAGAATCTAACCATCGCAGCGGAATAAAATATAATAGATAATAACTGATCTTTACACAAAAGCAAATCTGTTTATACATTACATCAACAGAGTACACACAAAACCCAACTAGACATAAATCATAACATATCCTCATAAAACTGAATACACAGCTAATCACATAGCAGAATATTTAAAAACAAGTACGGAAGTACGTATAGCCATCCAGCTCGTCTCCTGAGCTCCACAGCATCCTTCCCTATAATCTATAATACTCGAACTGACCCGAGCATTATAGTTAAATAACACCCGAATCAGTCTGGAATACCAGCGTGAGAAAACCACACTCAAATTGATTATTAAAGTTTCAAAATTCTTTTGAAAACAAAAGCATCTCGTAAGACCATGCCACAATAAACATGTCGGGTTTTTACCTTACGATAGCCAAAACACTTTTTATCAAAATCCTCTAATATTATAATAGTGTTTATAGAAAGTAAAATAGAATCTAGCTGAAATGCTTGCATCTCACATTTCAGCAATAGTTGGGCACAATCAAAACCGTACAGGCACGTAGGGAGGATGGATTTCCAACTAATGACTATGCACAAGGGTACCACCTGTCATGGTACCTGGTCTAGATCAGCATACCGAGGATCCACCCTAAATCCCCTGCAACACAAGACCGGGACTATCCCTTACTGGATAATCCCAAGTAAGATCACCCCGCGGTAGGGATCATCAACCGCCACACAGCCGAAATAAAAAGGGACGTTTAGACAGGGATGACCTCACCCTAATGGGTGCTACCCATTTAGCCTTGCTGCATAACCCTGATTTTCAGTCATTCCCGGTTGATGAGGCTCGAGGCTAAGTGTTGCCTTTTTAGAATATATCACTTAGAATGCCCACCGTCCACCTGACGATGTTTCGAAAGCATTCATCCATACAAGTCCGTCATGGGTTCGAACAGAACCGAAGGCACTACTCCTACCACATCCATTTTGGAATCATCCTCAGGATTATTCCAACTAGACTTTGCACTTCACTGCTCCATCTTCGAATCCAAACTCGTCTTCCTCAGTACAAACCGGATCAAAGTGGTTTTCGAGAAATTAATCCGATCCCGGTCTCTTCTAAACGATCAGCGCATTGGCCAATATTGATAGTCGGTTATTTAACCATCAATTAACATTCACAACAACCATCAAACATAAATAATTTCTCTAAATTATTTATTAATCTCAAAATATCTTCACAAGATATATTTACACTTTTCAACCCTTTGAAGACAGTGCCAAACCATCTTCCTCTCACGGAACACATTTCCCAAATATTTTCTATTTCCACTGAAATCACCAAGTACAAATAATTTAAAACACTTGTTATAAAATATACTTTAAAACATTTAAATTAAAATTTACTTTAATATTTATTCAAAATATATACTTTAAGAATATTTAAAATAAAACTACTTTGTACAATATAGAACTAAATTTCTAACCTTTAAAACATAATACCAAGCCACCTTTAAATAATTACTGCTATAAAGAATTAGAAAAATATACTTACTTTAAAATTTAAACATTTAGAAATGATAACTTTTCTAAAACATACCTTTAAAACAACTTAAACTTTTTACTTATACTTAAAAATTTGCTTTGAAAACGTACTAGGCTATCCAGGGAAATACTCTTTTCTTTCCCATCTTAGAAATAAATCACTATTTATTTTTAAACAAATTTACCCATTCCTTTAATAAATTCTCACCATGAATTTATTCCTCCAAATATCCACTAATATATTCCTTCACTTTTATAAATCTAGTTTATGCATTTCTAAGTCTCACTTCCCTTTTAAAATTCCAATTTCAACACTTCAATCAATTTTCAAATTGACGTCCAAATTACTCCATTTTGAAATAAATTCTTTTACTTACTCAATTTATTTCAAAATCCATTAACTTCAAATTTTATTTCTTAATTATGATTTAAAGTCCCTTTTAACTGAAATACCAATTTCATACCCTTTTTCCAAATTCCTTCTTCATCTATTTCAATAAATTTAAAACTTGAATTTTTGAAATAAATTCTTCATTCCTTTAAATAATATCACTTAAGTTTAGAATTCATTATTTCCCTGTTTATTCAAAGTCCCCCCTTTTCCATACTCGGAATTTATTTATTAGAATTTAAAATCCACTTTTATCTTTTCTCTCCATTCATTTTTCAATTTATCCTAAATTTCCAATAACCATTTACTTACAAATTCTCTCTTTTAATTTTCTTTTCAAAAATCCAATCTATATATTTTGATAACTTAGTGTATCCAAACATATTCAATCAAACCAGCATCCAACATTTCCAATTACCCATATAATTCATCACAGAATATTAAATAAACATAACACAGAGTATTTTACAATCTAATAATTTTGAGGAATCCAGTTGGATCCCTCCAACCTGTTTCCCTGCATCGACAGACGTTAGCACAATACCAATTCCACTTCGAGGTGGAATATCGCGGTATATGGGTTTATATAATATCATCCGCTATTATGCGGTGCATAGGGTCTCATCCGCTATATAATGCGGGAACTCAATCACTCCAATATATACTATATACTACTATATATAATATAGCACATCAAACCAATTCAACCATTCAACCAATTATTTAAATTTAACCATTTAAATTTAAATAAAACCCAGATGAGTGAGATTAACTCACCTTTGATTTTTGCAATCCACTTCAATCTTGACTCAGTCTCTTCACGATTTAGACCTTGTATAAACATTTATATGGTTTACTAATATTCGAACCAATCAAATAATTAAATTTCCATTTGATAAATTTAATTAACTAGTTATTTATTTTAATAGTTCTCATTTTAACAAATGATTTATTAACATCTGAGATAATCTACCGATAATTTACTAATAAATAAATTGAATTGACCAATAATTTAATTTAAAATAATCATTGGGTTTTAAACTAATAATTTGATTTTTAAATTAATTTCCTTTTAAATAATCTTTAGTAACTAGAATAATTAAAGAAGTTTATCCATAAATTTATCACCTAAATCCATTTTTAAAATAAACTAGTAAGTTGTATTTATTTCTCGCTTTCAAACTGTATATAAAAATAATCTATATAGGTCCAAAATTATCTAATTTTGTATAAACTTAAACATTTGAAATTCCTATACCTTTTCATCTCGTGTATATATATATACACACACACACACTTACTATTTTTAACTAGTTATATTTATCCTTTTGCAAACCACATTCATGGATAAAACCATCCATATAAATATTAAAAGTCTAAATTAAAAACCCTTTTTTTTTTCCTCGAAACTAACATTTTTATACTCCTATTTAAAAATCCTCTTTTTACTTTATATTTTCTTATAATGTTAACTAAAACAATATTTAGATAAATTAAACTGTCAAGGTAAACACCTCAAAATTTGCGGACGAACAGCCGGCAAGCTGCAACCAACGTCGACTCGTCCAGACTCGAGCACTGCTGAACCCAACCGCGTGCCTTGAAGCATCATCGCGACATCGGTGGCCTTCCCTGCCTCGATAGCACTCGTGCGCCACCCACCACTACCTTGCCATCGCCTTCAAACTCGAGTTCGACATCGAAGTCGAACAAACCAAATCCATTGCCGAACCCCAAATCGATTCGCCATCAGTCTTCCTGAGTCAATAGCGACCCCTCCTCCATATTACGAGTACGACAGAGCACGCGAATCGAGAATGCCACCCTCCATCTCGAGAGCCACGGTTCCAATTCCAAATCGTACAATTCCCCATACCACGAGTCATAGAACCCTAGCTTGCGACATTCAAGCTCGACAACTCGAGACCAAACGACGCAACCCAATCTCGCGTGACCGATTTTGGCCACTCTTGTCCCTTGCGATATCGATTTGATTCAGTTCTCTCCTCTTTCTTTTTTTTAAACGATAAAGGTTTTGAATTTGATCTGGGAATTTTGAAGAAGGAAAAAAGTGAGAATAATGAAGCCGAGGCAATTTTGTTTCAAAATCTTCAAAAGGCTCGGCCATTTTTTTAAAAGGAAGAGGGGTACACGATGGAACGTTGGCGTGCTGCAGACCAATAGCTATAGTGTTTGTAGAGGCGACAAAGGCTGCTGAGGAGAAAAAGGTTTGATGTGCTATAAATTCAACTGAATTTGACCAGGATAAAATATAGTTTAAATTTAAATTCAATTTCAAATTGTCTCGATTAACGCAGCTTAAAATCACGAACCCCTATCGAGGCGTGCCGACAGGCGTTTATAATGTTATACCCCCATTCCGAACGCAGTGGAACTGGTTTCAAATCCTAGTTCGGTCGTATGGAGAAGATTTCTCTTTTGGATCAGTTATTAAATTGAATTTCGATATAGATTCAGCGCGTTTATATGTCGTACGCTCACACAACAACTCCAAACACTACGAAAATTGAAATTCGATAATAATATAATATTACGTATCCAATGGAACTGGTTTCGTCGAATTTCGAGGCTGTGCCTCGGAAGGCTATTTTTAAACGTCAATTTAAACTATATATTTTCAAAACTTTACAAAACAATCCCAAATTCAATTTCAACACTTTTACTATCTCCAGTACTATCGATATAAATTTTACAAACCCTTAAATTATTTTTAACAGGCTTAAAACTCCAAATTCAACATTTTACCCAATTTCCAATAATTAAATCCAATAATTAAATTTCCAAATAATGGTGATATTTGAAATTTAAGTTACAAACTAACTTTTAAACATTGAAATCGATTAAATATCCTAATTTAAGTTGTCCAAAATTCCGGGTCGTCACATGGGGTTTGGCCGCAAGCAAGGTGGAGGCGATCGTTGCCTGGCTGCAGGGGAGATGAGTGCTGTTGATAGTGAGGGAAGCAAAAAGATGGTGAAGGCAATATATGAATCGGCTATGAACGAAAATAAACATTAGTTTTTTTCTCTTTTGAAATAAAGAAACCGAAAAAACAATGGTATAGATGTGTTTCAATGAGAACGTTGATTTATGGAAATTTTAAAAGCCAATGGCTTTTTGTTTAAATGGTGGAATATAAAATGGTGTAAGAACCCAAAAGATACAAATTGGTTATCGATACGGTTACCATTTACATGGATTTCGCTGCGTACCGGATTTCAAAACACAGAATTGAATATACCGCAAAGATCAGCATGATGAGATGATTAAAACGGTATAAAGATATTAGTGGTATGATCATCATATCAAAAGTCGATAATCAGTACCGAAAATGTTGCTAAAATGCCAAAATAAGAAGAACGGAGCAACAACGGTCAAAATTTGGAGAAATGTAATGTGACGTCTCACTCAGAAGAGGATTCACAAATTTATCTAAAAAAAATTAGATTTGGAAAACATTTTATTATCATCAAATATTGACTGATTTAAATTTAAATAAAATTTCACAAGGAAATAAACTTTCATATTAATAGATAAAAAGTTGCCATTTGCTATGTTTTAATGGACGTAATCCAAATGTTATATTTTTATTTCCAAATTCAATTATTTTAAAATTCGCAAAATTCTACTTAATTATGTATTAAAACAGTTAAAATTTATGGGTCGTTAAAGGAAACCCCTGTCGATACCATGGCATCCCATGTCTCGACCAGAGTTCTTAAGCTCCTCTAAATTAGCACAATATAAAACATTTTTATATCACTAACAAATACGCATTGCTATAAACAATACACTCAAAACATAATATGGCATTCCATTACATTATCTCTTAATGAATTCCCCCACAAAAGCCTAGGTGTTCGCTGAACCTCGCTCTGATACCAAAATGTAGCAACAGGATTTTTGATCCTTAAAAATCGATACTAATATGTCCACTGTATTTCGTGTCAAGTATTTATGTGCCTAAAAAGCGACCATTAGGGTTGAAGGAAAGAAAAGATAGAAGAGAATAAATTAAACAATACAGAATCTGACAATGCAAGGAGCAATATAAATTACTCAACATAATATATTACAAAGTCATTTCAAAATTGTTACTTTATAGTCATACTAATACAATTAATCTAGGATAATTACAACAGTCTATCCCCGCCTAACTAAATACAATGTACATATAATACAGCGGAAAACAAGACAAATATCTAGCTATCGATGAAGCCACATGCTCTAAGCCACTCCTACTAAATCTGGGGAAAAATCTAAACAACTTGGTTGCCTATTCAAATTTGAACACCCAAGAGTTTGGGAAAAGAAAATAAACTCCAGGCCAAACATGGGTTTGGTGTGAGTAAACTCAAGCAACTTAATTATTACTTTAAAACTCTTTTGAAATCAAAGGTATCTCGTAAGACCATGCTGCACATAACACGAATGGATATTTACCTTACGATGACCAAAACATTTGTATAACAATCCAGTGGTATTATAATAATCTTTAGAGTACAAATACATATCTAAAATAACTGAAATTGTTACCATATTAAATTCCATCATACTAGGCTCTAAAGTCAAAACCGTAAAGGCGTGCATTGGAGATGGATTCCATACTATGGCAAGAAAGGGACTACCTTCCGATAGTACACCCCTAGAAAATGCACTGGAGTTTGACAAAAACTTATTGTAGTAGAGTCGGTTTCCCCTTTAAAATGGTGAACAAGATTACCTCATCCCATTTTGACATGGAGGCCTTATACTACCACGGTGTTTGCACGCAAAATAACTCAAACGTGGACAATCAAGAATGGGATGGCAGCTCCTAGTGGAAGCTGACCACATAGCTCTACTGCATATACTGTTTTTTCCATTTCCTAGTTTGTAAGGCTCATGGGGTCACGTCTTCACCTTCCTCAAGTTAGCAGACTATCTTAGAATGCTAACACTGCCTCCAGTCAGAGATACAACACCACCATTCATCCATGCAAGTTGTTCCGAGATCAAACAAATATTCCACATTACTATCTTCTATTTTGGAATCATCCTTAGGAAGAATAGTATAACTCCACGACATACTTCAATATGATTTGACATCGTTCGTTATTTGTTTGGAGTGGTTCGGATAAATTCGAAAAACGGAGTCTCCAAATTAAGCAATAATTTTCGGCTAACTCAATTTCGGTTCTTTTGGAAGTATGCACTAAGCAATAGAGTCCTTATCGAGGAACTGGAATATACGCAACATACCTCTTGAGTCAAAATAGGTCCAGATTTGATAGTCGGTTACTTAACTATCAAATAAAAGACAATAACCAGTTCCATTTGTGATTTATTTATCCATAGCAACTAATAAGCCTCAAAACACATCTTTATTTGACGAATCCCTTTCAAAAACATTTGTCTAAAACATTCATATACCTATCTTTTTGACATAAGTATATTCACAAAACATTTGGGAATAACTACTTACTACCAAATCTTGTTAAAAAGATTAAACAAATGTTTTATTAAATTAGAAGTGAGGATAACCCTAAACATTATTCCATTGATGTTAAGTGTGGAATGGATGTTCCATGCCATCATTTTTAAAAGGCCAGATTAGAGAAACCCAGAACTCAATTTTTTTTATATTTCTTTCGATAATTCTTTTTAAAAGCAAATCATTTCATTCATGAAATGTTTTTTTGAAATGAAAACCATTTAGAAATACTTTCTAAACTTTCAAATCCATTATAAACACATTTATAAATTTTCAAAACCATTTATATAAATTTCTTTTATAGATATCCAAACTTTTTGTATAAATTTATTATAAATTCCAAACCTTTTTATAAACTCCCTTTATTAATATCCAAATCATTTTCTATAAACTCTTCGATAAATAACCCAAAATCATTTATAAAACTCTTTGTAAAAAACTTCTTTTTATAACATGGAAACCATTCCCATTAGTTAAAAATACCTTTAGTAAAACCATTTGTCAAATCATTCTTTAAATATATTTTCCAAATGCAATAACTTTAAAACTAATTCAAAAAGAAATGAAATATTTATCCTTACAAAATCCACGGAGGCTTAATGACCACAATGGTGTTTTTAATTTGGTTTTACTTACCCAGTTAACATCGCATCACACAACAACATGTATATAAGAAGTCAACACGTAACAATCAATCAATATTCATGAATGTCCAGGTTATTACAATAGCAGTGGTGTTTTGTTCTGCCAATAGATGTCATTTAATTTCCTAGTCATAAGGGTTACTTAATGCTTAGACAAGAGATCCTCGGTTTGAAAACACTTCACTTAGATAAGAATAGGTTTAAATAAATAACCAATAGATTTTTAAAGAACTTTTAAAATGAATAAACATCAATTAAATAACAAGTTAAAACTTAATTAAACTTGAAGAAACCTTAATTAAATCATAATTAAACCCTAAATTAGCTATTTAACTCTTAGTTTATTTAACTAAAAATTTAAATCTCAATTAAGTTGGTTAAGTCTTAATTAATTAATAATTGAACCTTAATAAATTAGTTATTAATTTATTACAGTTTAATTGTTAATTAATTAAGACCTAACCAAACTTAGTCGAGATTTAAATTCTTAGTTAAATAAACCAAGACTTAAATAAGCTATTAAACATACATTTAAAATTAACCCCAACTAAGTGATAATTAAGTGAATAATTAACCTTTAATTAAATAATAATTAAATAAATAATTAACTCTAATTAAAATAATTAATCAAGGTAAATAAAATTGATTAAATAAAATTAATTTTCTTTCATTTTAATTAACCATTATTTAAAAATTCCTTAGTTAAAAATAATTAAATTGGCTAATAATTTCTTAAACTCTAATTACTTAACCTAATTACTTAATTAACTAATTAAGTAATAATTACCCTGATTAATAAACTATATAAATAAATTATCAAATAAATAAAAACTTAAACTTTTCCTTACTCGATTAGTTTGAAATGAGTTTTCAAAAACAATCTAAAAGAAACACTTTAAAACTTGAAATCATGAAAATTTTCAAACTGCATCCATAGCGATTATCGCTATAAATGCAGTTCACTAGAATTGTAGGTGAAAACTTTACTTTAACTCTAACTATAACATATTTTAAAACACAAATGGAAAAGTTTTGAAAACTTAAAAAAAGATGAAAACTTGAAAACATTTTCAAAATCCAAAGCCGGAAAAAGAGCTTTTCGTTTTCAATCGGATCTCAAGTCCTTCGCGACTTTTCATGGTGCCAAACTTCATAACATTTTCATCCCATATACTTGGTTTTGTTTCATAAATATACTACCATTATATCATAACCAACCAATCACATATCCACATCCAAACATATTATTTAACAACCAAATCGCAATCCAAGCTCAACCATAAACATATAATCATACACCATCAACACAACATGGTAATTCAACAGAACAACCACTATATTTTCATAACATATAGTTCGTCAAAATTAAGTATTTTTATTTATCAAAAACAAAAGTTTTACTCACAGAAACTTTTTAATTCAAGATGAACTTTTTTTTGAAACTTGAAAACACTTTAGGATATTGCAAAATTTGAAGCTTTTGGTTGCTCGAACACTAGAAATGGCTCGGCCAAGTGATGTTTGGGCTCGGCCAAAGGTGGTTTGGGTTCGGTTCTTATGTTCTTTTGGGAATTATGGCTTGCAAATTGGAAGAGGAGTGTTGTAAAAAAGGCAGAAATGTGTTTATGAACTTAGGAAGAGGTTTAAAGCAAAATGAAGTGGGTTTTCTCAAATTGGAAGATGTAAAGAGAAGCCATGGATGAGTTTGCTTAAGCTTTTAGGAATTTAAAAGTAGAGAATGAGATTGTAAAATGAAAAAATTGAAAGTTAGGGGGTATACATAGTCTTAGGAAATTAATTAAAGATTGTGTAAATTTTATATTTTAATACATATGTATGCATGCACCATCCCTCTCCCCCCTTTCATTTCCGTCCACCATTGTACTCCCCCCCCCCAACACACTTTCGCTTGCACTATTCAAGCCATGCTCTCATGTACTTGAGTTGAAAATGTGTATTTTTATATATGTTATGTATTTATATTTTTAAGAAATAAAATCTTAATTTTAACTTATATGTTCATATTTTCAAATAAGCTAATATGTACATGTATATGTACATGTATATGTACATGTACATACCATGTTAAAATGGTTTATATTGTGTGCATATGTGTTTTTAATAGTGTTATAGTATTTTGAATAACCTAACACCAATGAAAAATCGATATTTCGGAAAATAAGTTCCGGTCACATTTTATATTTTTCTATGAACTATATAATTTAGTAAACATAATTTGAAAATGATTTTATCATTCTTAATTATTATTAAAAATAAGTTTATTTATAAATAAAAATACATTTACTTATTATTTACAAATATAATTAGATATTCATTTACATAGCGATTCAAGTCTGGGGCGGTATAGGTCATATTTTGTCTAGAATGTAGATGTCAACATGTGATAATTACCGGAATGATATAACATGTATCTCATAAGGTAACATAGATATCAAATCACATTTTCCAGCTGGAAGCCTCATAGCACACAGCGTACTTCAATGGGTTAAGAGGTTCCCTCCCCTGAATAATTATCTAGATGGCGTATCATAATAATATAATTTAATCTCACTTGTTCTAGATGGCAACCTTACAACACACAGCACTCTATAAGGGGATAGGACACAACACTGACAGCATACATCATCCTACATAGTGGTTACTCCTGACCATCATCATTGTTTGTCTACCTATACACTATGGTCATCAGCCTACTTCCCAATGGCAACAGGTTGTTTGGCTAGTGTGGCAATGGGGCATATCATCACACAATCTAGATATCAGCATACAACAAATATAATAAATTGATGCCACAGATCCAAGTTGTGACCTCGTGATCAACCAATTAGGATGGATAACAGTCTTTCTGGATAAACATAACATAACACAAGTTGGACTCAATACCTTCCTCTAGATAACCCATAAAATAAGAGTATCCCTCACTTATAGAAAGTAATTGAACAAATATCAACATAGGTTTCTCATACTACCTGGTGTTACTCGTTTACTCAATCCTCGTAAACTACTCTCCCCATCCATAATAATATTCTATACCGTGAGTCTAACGACCCTGACTCGACCTTCGAAAATCGGCACCGAATACAACACTCGTATTCAAATGCCGCAGATCCAAACGTCGAATCTGGTTCGCCGGAGCTTATAACACAATTAAGTAAACAACACAGCGGAAGAAAAAGGAATGGATATCATTGATATACAACATTCGATACAACAATGATAATATATGAATCAATATCAGAGATACAAGATAACAATGCTACAGCGGAATAAAAATATGATATAGCAGCGGAAAACAAATAGCCAAGAGATAACTCCAATCCAATACTCCAAAGCTAAAACTCCAAACCACAAGCTTGAACCACCATCACGCTGCACCAAGCTGAGCAAGTCCAGTCCATGAATCCGAAGACTCCATAGAATACCAAAGAGAATGCTGAAGGGTATCAAATCGATATCTACTATCTGACTATCTGAAAACCTAACTCTAGACTGCCTGTGTGGAAAATAGTGGGCACCCAGAGTTTAGGAAAGAAACAATAAACTCCGGGTCAGTCATGGGACTGGTATGAGCAAACAAAACAGTTTTATCTTTAAAAACAAACAGAAAGATTTTTAAAATAAATCCGCAATGCTTTTGGAAAATGAAACTACCATAAGGCCTCCCGCCACACACACAATGCAATCGCACACTTAGGGAAGATTTCTCCTTATGATAGTCAAACATGCTTGATACGCGAAAACCATTGGATATTATTATTATTCCATAGTGGAAAACATTTCGAAAGTATAATATTAATCTTAGCCATAGTATGCCTACTATAGCTACCATGTTAGATGGCAGGTTCTACAAGTAAAACCGTAAAGGGCTCGTATTTGGATGATTGGATTTCCAACAAATGGTCGGGCAAAGGAAGTTCTCAAATAAAATGGAACGCCTCTGGAGGGACATCCCTGGACCCTAACTGGATCTCTGCTACATAAGGTCGGGTTACCTCTGTAACTAGGTAACTACTGACACGAGTATGCCACCTCTCGATCGTTACCAACCTTTATCTGTAGCGCTTCCTAACCGAAAACCACAAAGCAATAAGTTAGCAGCGACCACAAAGTAAGTATCTGGGTTCCATACCATGATACCACTTATAATCTAGAAGGAAATGGACATGCCCTTAGAGGGCGCTACCCTCAAATAAGCTTGCTGCTACGATTCCTGTTTCGACCATAATCGGGTTGTGAGGTTCGACGAAATCTCGTCCACAAAGCTGCGCTTTTCGCAAAAGCCATGCTTCGATTAACAAATGATCAGCAACACTCAGCATGCCACACTACCAAATTGGGAGTATATCACTAATAACCTTCAACTACATAACCTCTGAGCTCGTACGTCTCAGAGAAGGGTGTTAAGCTAAGAGAATAAGTTCTCTGCCACCAACAGATATGTATTTGAAAGAAATCAGCTTTATATCTCAGTTTGTAATGTCAGACATACAATCCATACAAGTCTGTTTCGGGTTCGAGCAGAACCGAAGGCACTTCCGAAGAAGTCCTTGCAAATCCGGGAATTCACAATCCCGATCGGACTTCCCATCACTTAGGAAATCTCTATACCGTAACTACTCGGTGCAGAGACAATCGATAGGTCATCCTATCATTCTCGCAAATACCCGGTTTTCACCACCGGTCTTCAAATGCAAGTCGTATCATTATTCGAAATGGGTTATATGACACAAGGACCTCTCCCGGCTAAACCGAATAATGAGCGCAATATTTAAAAACACATGGATATGGGATTTCAGTTATGTCACAACTTTAAAACCCAAAAACTTTCTTTCCAAATGGTTTAAACCAATTACCATTTACAAATATTTTTAAACAAAAAGATTCACTTCTAGAAACCTTTCAATGGTTTAAACAGTTTCCACAATTTAATCTTTTAAACAAAAGATTTACTTTTAAGACCCCTTTCAATTTAAAACAAGGTTCACCAATATTTTAAACAAAGATTCATTCATAACTTTTCAAAACAATTCCCAAAGATTCATTCATAACTTTCAAAATAATTCCCAGTTTCAAATCTTATATATATAGAAGATACATCATTTAAAATCCTCTTCAATTTTACAAATAGGGTTCAACTATCTTTTACAAAGATTCAATTTTAGCTTTCAAAACCATTCAATTTTAAATTTGAAATCTTTTCATCATAATTATTATTTGAAACTACTTGCTTCCATTTCAGAAAACCCAATTCCATTTCTAAAGTTATTTGGATTCAAAATTCAAACTTTAAAACCATTTCAAAATATTAAATTCAAATATCTGTGACTTAACCGATTTCCTCGTGAAATCCATATTTGTGTGTATATGGTGTAGTCCAGGGGTTTAACACAATAGTGTAACATTATTCAATCATCACAGATCAAAACACAGAAATACCGATAAGCGGTATAATCTATAACGCTTATCTTCATTTACAGATTCACAGATAAATGTACCACATATGAATAAATAAATAAATAAATAAATTACACACAGCTCAATCCACAGAACAGAATATCACAGATCAATCAATTCAAGGCAATTCATACAAAGCAAACATTCATAAGCAAGGTCAAGCATTCAATAATCATTTATAGGTAGGATTAATTAATTGCTTAATCCTAATTAATTCAATTAATTTCCAATTAAATTAATTACTTATGAATAAATTATCTAATCCTGATTAATTAATTACAAATCATTTGATATAAATTAATTTATCAAACACTTTAATTAATTACGTCAATTAATCACCTCATTATTAATTATTCCTTAATTAGTCCATTATAAATTACATCATCAATTATATTAATTAATGATCTCTAATTATATTTAAATTAAATTACTTTATTTAAATTAATTACATTAAGTAATTAATCTTTAATTAAACACAATTATTAATCACCCTTGATTAATAACAAAAGTAATTACCCAAGTTACTTCATTTATAAATCATATTCACTAATTACCTCCCAGTAATTATCATTTATTACTTCCCTAAGTAATTATCTCCATTAATTACACTAAGTAATTACACTTATCAAATTATCAAATGATTTTCTTAAATTAATTAAACTAAATCAATTAATTAACTTAAATTAATCACATTACTAAATTTAATTACAATAAGTAATTAATCCATAAATTACTTTCATTAAGTAATTACATTCAAAAATGCATAATTGATTATCTAAATTAATTAATCCAATTAATTATCAAAATTAATCACATTAATTTAATAATCCCTAGTTAATTATCTTCATTAACTAATAACATTTCTTTAATTACTTTCTTAAGAAATTATCGTAGATTAATTCATTATTAATCATTTCTAATTATAAATTAATCTAAATTATTTATTTATAAATTAAATCAATCATTCTTTAATTACCTTATTAATTAAATCATTTTATTACCTTAATTATCTCTAAGATAATTAATTTCTTTATTAATGATTTCATTAACATTTAAGTGTATTTTAAACATTACACTTTTAAATTTAAATTCAAATTCCATTTTGAATTTAAGATTCAAAATGATTATATATTTAAACATTTATTAAAACATCAAGTAATTTATATAAGAGTTTTAAACCAATTTAAATTTTTAAATTCACATTTTTGCCTGAACCCCCAGTACCTCCTCCACCTCCAGTAGCAATCCCGACCACCCCAAATACTCCATCTTCCAGAAATCACCCAAAACCCAATTTCTAGAAAACCCCAAAATCCACATCCATTTCATCACTAAAAATTTGGATTTTTGTTTTAAAAATCATAATCTTCAATGATGATTCAATACATATACATGAATCAATATAATTCAACATTTGATTTATTACATTGTACAAGTTACCACTGCATTATTTTTGTTTACAGGAAATTTCAAACTTAAATTACTTAGACATATTTTTATAATCTAGATGAATTTAAACTTGATTAATTTATTTGAAACCCCAATGCTTCAAAGTGTTTATATGGAAATTTTGAATTTTTTTTTGTTTTTAAAACTCTGTAATCAGGAATGAACAGAGAACACAAACTTCAGGCATGCAAATTCAAATACAACCATATATACAGATTTATATACACTATCAACACATGCAGGAATCATTATCTCAGCAATCACTTAAGCAACAAATTTTATCCTACTTAATTTTTAAAAACTAGATATTTACTCACCTGTTTCCTGAAGGAACAAAGAAGAACAGAGCATGCTGTTTTGATTTGGTCTGCTTTGATTTCCAGATTCAAAACTTGATCTTGTTTTTCTAAGTTGAATTCTTGCTTTAAGTTGAGATGATTTGCATTGAATTCCTGTTTTGATCCTGATGCTTTTCTGATTTTGAATTAAATCTTGCATGCCTTCAGGTTTTTGATTTGCTTGAATCTATGTTCATTTCACCAGGTTTCAGATTTGAATTTTTTTTTCTGGTTACAGATTTTGATCTGGTTTTGCTTTTTGATCTGAGTTTTATTTTTAAGATTTAATATAGAAAGAAGAAAACTTAGTTAAGAAAATGAAGAAAATGATTAGCCTGGTTTCGATCTTCTTTCTTATATTTACTAAAATTAAATTTAAAAGAAATTTGCCACTTGTAAATCTTCATGCTACTTAGTTTACACTTGTGGTTTATTTTAACACTTGTTGAATTTAAACAAAATTATGTAGAGTCCTTTTCCATTAATTTATTTACAAATTGTGTTTTTAAACCTTGTTTGAATTCAATTTATAATTTTAACTTTAAACTCTTTTCATTTTAATATTTTATATATGTATATTTTTAATTTTACATCCTTACTCTATTGTAATTATGTGATATGTTTATCTATTTTGTTCTAATACAATTTTAAAACAAATGATTTGAAAGTTATTCATTACAAATAAATAATTATATATATATATATATATCCATATATATTAGTCTTTTGGAAATAAAAAAATCAATAAATCCAATTTTATTTCTAAAATATTTTATAGTTTAAACCTTTATCAACTTTCATTTATTTAAGTAGATCATCTATTTTATATTATCATTAACTCAAAATTTAACTTTAAGAAATTTAAATAAATAAATGATTCAAAAACACTTCTTTTGGTTAATTCTTTAACCTCTTTATTGATTTAAAATTAATTTTAAGAATAAATTAACAAATAGTGATCATGTAATTAAATAAAACTTAATTACTTCTTTATTAACTTTAAGTTTGAATCAAGATAATTTTATCTTTTAAATATATTTGAAAAATTTATTCTTAAATTCCCAATTCAAATCTATTTTCAATCTACTTATAAAACACATTTATTTTCAAATCCAATATTATTTATAAAGTACTTATACTTAAATTTCAATTCAAAATTTCTATTTAAAATCTAAAATGTATTTTTTTTATAGAAATTTCTAATTAATCCACAATAAATTCACAATTTAATTTCCAAATATTTAATTAATTATCAAATTATCTTAACTAAAATTTCAAGGATGTTACAGATTCCCCCTTAAGAAAATTTCGTCCTAGAAATTTGTCAGGGAGACAACAAAAGTTGGATACACAAAGATAGAGAATCGACTCATAAATTAAGTCGATTATCTATTCTGCATTTGGCTTACCAAATCAGAATATCAATAATGGATACAAGACGAATCAAGATACTCGGGTCACCAGATCTACGAGTATACAGGGGTATTTATTAATTTAAAAGATAACTAACCATTCATAGAATATATCGAGACCCAAAAGAATAGACAGATATATGGATACAATCCCAAAACTTTTAGTTTAAACAACCAAAATATACCTATCAACCATAGCAACCAAAGCAAAAAATTCATCCAAACAAACAATTCTGACCCATCTGGAGTTTGTGTCCCATGCAAATATATCAAAGCTTCTTCCTGGAGCTGCCAAGAATCATCAAAGAATTGAAAAGACGAATCAAAGGAGATTGATAGAGAAAGTTGTTTTCGCTATTGCAGGGTATCGACCATTTGTAGTCGTACTCCCCTGTCCCCTATCTTGTCCTCTTCTTGCACCCTTATTCACTATCAGTGATAGTAAGAGAATTTATGGAGGCATTCAGATGGATATCTTAGGGATATACTCATTCTAGGGTATACTTCACCCTATCTCTACTGAGTTACTTAATGTGTTATACTCCTGAGCTAAAGTTTCAACCTTCAGCACTGATACCAACTCTAATGACCCTGACTCGACCTTTGAAAATCGGCACCGAATACAACACTCGTATTCAAATGTCGCAGATCCAAACGTCGAATCCGGTTCGCCGGAGCTTATAACATAATTAAGTAAACAACACAGCGGAAGAAAAAGAAATGGATATCATTGATATACAACATTCGATACAACAATGATACAATATGAATCAATATCAGAGATACAAGATAACAATGCTACATCGGAATAAAAATATGATATAGTAGTGGAAAAAAATAGCCAAGAGATAACTCCAATCCAATACTCCAAAGCTAAAACTCCAAACCACAAGCTTGAACCACCATCACGTTGCACCAAACTGAGCAAGTCCAGTCCATGAATCCAAAGACTCCATAGAATACCAAAGAGAATGCTGAAGGGTATCAAATCGATATCTACTATCCGACTATCTGAAAACCCAACTCTAGACTGCCCGTGTGGAAAATAGTGGGCACCCAGAGTTTAGGAAAGGATAATAAACTCCGGGTCAGTCATGGGACTGGTATGAGCAAACAAAACAGCTTTATCTTTAAACACAAACAGAAAGATTTTTAAAATAAATCCGCAATGCTTTTGGAAAATGAAACTATCATAAGGCCTCCCGCCACACACACAATGCAATCGCACACTTGGGAAAGATTTCTCCTTATGATAGTCAAACGTGCTTGATACACGAAAACCATTGGATATTATTATTAGTGCATAGTGGAAAACATTTCGAAAGTATAATATTAATCTTAGCCAGCATACGTACCATTATTGTATGCCTACTATAGCTACCATGTTAGATGGCAGGTTCTACAACTAAAACCGTAAAGGGCTCGTATTTGGATGATTGGATTTCCAACAAATGGTCGGGCAAAGGAACTTTCCAAATAAAATGGAATGCCTCTGGAGGGACGTCCCCGGACCCTAACTGGATCTCTGCTACACAAGGCCGGGTTACCTCTGTAACTAGGTAACTACTGACACGAGTATGCCACCTCCCGGTCGTTACCAACCTTTATCTGAAGCGCTTCCTAGCCGACAACCACAAAGCAATAAGTTTGCAGCAACGCAAAGCAAGTATCTGGGCTCCATACCATGATACCACTTATAATCCAAACGGAATTGGACATACCCTTAGAGGGCGCTACCCTCAAATAACCTTGCTGCCACGATTCCCGTTTCGACCATAACCAGGTTGTGAGGTTCGACGAAGTCTCGTCCACAAAGCTACGCTTTTCACAAAATCCATGCTTCGATCAACAAATGATCAACAGCACCCAACATGCCACACTACCAAATTGGGAGTATACCACTAATAACCGTCAACTACGTAACCTCTAAGCTCGTACGTCTCAAAGAAGGGTGTTAAGCTAAGAGAATAAGTTCTTCGCCACCAACAGATATGTAATTGAAAGAAATCAGCTTTATATCTCAGTTTGTAATGTCAGACATACAATCCATACAAGTCTGTTCTGGGTTCGAACAGAACCGAAGGCACTTCCAATGAAGTCCTTGCAAATCCGGGAATTCACAATCCCGATCGGACTTCCCATCACTTAGGAAATCTCTATGCCATAGCTAATCGGTGCAGAGACAATCGATAGATCATCCTATCGTTCTCACAAATACCCGGTCTTCGCCACCGATCTTCAAATGCTATCCATAACGTCGTATCATTATTCGAAATGGGTTATATGACACAAGGTCCTCTCTCGGCTAAACCGAATAATGAGCGTAATATTTAAAAACATATGGATATGGGATTTCAGTTAAGTCACAACTGTAAAACCCAAAAACTTTCTTTCCAAATGGTTTAAACCAATTACCGTTTACAAATCTTTTTAAACAAAAAGATTCACTTCCAGAAACCTTTTAATGGTTTGAACAGTTTCCACACTTTAATCTTTTAAACAAAAGATTTACTTTTAAGACCCCTTTCAATTTAAAACAAGGTTCACCAATCTTTTAAACAAAGATTCATTCATAACTTTTCAAAACAATTCCCAAAGATTCATTCATAACTTTCAAAACAATTCCCGGTTTCAAATCTTTTATATATACAAGATACTTCATTTAAAATCCTCTTCAATTTTAGAAATAGGGTTCAAATATCTTTCACAAAGATTCAATTTTAGCTTTCAAAACCATTCAATTTTAAATTTGAAATCTTTTCATCATAATTATAATTTGAAACTACTTGTTTCCGTTTTCAGAAAACCCAATTCCATTTCTAAAGTTATTTGGATTCAAAATTCAAACATTAAAACCATTTCAAAATATTAAATTTCAAATATCTATGACTTAACTGATTTCCTCGTGAAATCCATATTTGTGTGTGTATGGTGTAGTCTAGGGGTTTAACACAATAGTGTAACATTATTCAATCATCACAGATCAAAACACAGAAATATCGATAAGCGGTATAATCTTTAACGCTTATCTTCATTTACAGATTCATACATAAATGTATCACAGATGAATAAGTAAATAAATAAATTACACACAGCTCAATTCACAGAATAGAATATCACAGATCAATCAATTCAAGGCAATTCATCAAAGCAAACATTCATAAGCACGGTTAAGCATTCAATAATCATTTATAGGTAGGATTAATTAATTACTTAATCCTAATTAATTCAATTATTTTCCAATTAAATTAATTACTTATGAATAAATTATCCAATCCCGATTAATTAATTACAAATCATTTGATATGAATTAATTAATCAAACACTTTAATTAATTACATCAATTAATCACCTCGTTATTAATTATTCCTTAATTAGTCCATTATAAATTACATCATCAATTATATTAATTAATGATCTCTAATTATATTTATATTAAATTTCTTTATTTAAATTAATTACATTAAGTAATTAATCTTTAATTAAAAACAATTATTAATCACCCTTGATTAATAACAAAAGTAATTACCCAAGTTACTTCATTTATAAATCATATTCACTAACTACCCTAAGTAATTATCTCCATTAATTACACTAAGTAATTACACTTATCTAATTATCAAATGATTTTCTTAAATTAATTAAACTAAATTAATTAATTAACTTAAATTAATCACATTACTAAAATTAATTACAATAAGTAATTAATCCCTTAATTACTTTCATTAAGTAATTATATTCAAAAATGTATAATTGATTATTTAAATTAATTAATCTAATTAATTATCAAAATTTATCACATTAATTTAATAATCCCTAGTTAATTATCTTCATTAACTAACAACATTTCTTTAATTACTTTCTTAAGAAATTATCGTAGATTAATTCATTATTAATCATTTCTAATTATAAATTAATATAAATTATTTATTTACAAATTAAATAAATCGTTCTTTAATTACCTTATTAATTAAATCATTTTATTACCTTAATTATCTCTAAGATAATTAATTTCTTTATTAATGATTTATTAACATTTAAGTGTATTTTAAACATTACACTTTTAAATTTAAATTCAAATTCCATTTTGAATTTAAGATTCAAAATGATTATATATTTAAACATTTATTAAAACATCAAGTAATTTATATAAGAATTTTAAACCAATTTAAATTTTTGAATCCATATTTTTGCCTGAACCCCCATTACCTCCTCCACCTCCAGTAGCAATCCCGACCACCCCAAATACTCCATCTTCCAGATATCACCCAAAACCCAATTTCCAGAAAACCCCAAAATCCACATCCATTTCATCACTAAAAAATTGGATTTTTGTTTTAAAAATCATAATCTTCAATGATGATTCAATACATATACATGAATCAATATAATTCAACATTTGATTTATTACATTGTACAAGTTACCACTGCATTATTTTTGTTTACAGGAAATTTCAAAACTTAAATTACTTAGACATATTTTTATAATCTAGATGAATTTAAACTTGATTAATTTATTTGAAACCCCAATGCGTCAAAGTGTTTATATGGAAAGTTTGAATTTTTGTTTATTTTTAAAACTCTGTAATCAGGAATGAACAGAGGAACACAAACTTCAGGCATGCAAATTCAAATACAACCATACATACAGATTTATATACACTATCAACACATGCAGGAATCATTATCTCAACAATCACTTAAGCAACAAATTTTATCCTACTTAAGTTTTAAAAACTAGATGTTTACTCACCTGTTTCCTGAAGGAACAAAGAAGAACAGAGCATGCTGTTTTGATTTGGTCTGCTTTGATTTCCAGATTCAAAACTTGATCTTGTTTTTCTAAGTTGAATTCTTGCTTTAAGTTGAGATGATTCGCATTAAATTCCTGTTTTGATCCTGATGCTTTTCTGATTTTGAATTAAATCTTGCATGCCTTCAGGTTTTTGATTTGCTTGAATCTGTGTTTATTTCACCAGGTTTCAGATTTGAATTTTTTTTTTCTGGTTACAGATTTTGATCTGGTTTTGCTTTTTGATCTGATTTTTATTTTTAAGATTTAATATATAAAGAAGAAAACTTAGTTGAGAAAATGAAGAAAATGATTAGCCTGGTTTCGATCTTATTTCTTATATTTACTAAAATTAAATTTAAAAGAAATTTGCCACCTGTAAATCTTCAAGCTACTTAGTTTACACTTGTGGTTTATTTTAACACTTGTTGAATTTAAACAAAATTATGTAGAGCCCTTTTCCATTAATTTATTTACAAAATGTGTTTTTAAACCTTGTTTGAATTCAATTTATAATTTTAACTTTAAACTCTTTTCATTTTAATATTTTATATATGTATATTTTCAATTTTACATCCTTACTCTATTGTAGTTATGTGATATGTTTATCTGTTTTGTTCTAATACAATTTTAAAATAAATGATTTGAAAAGTTATTCATTACAAATAAATAATTATATATATATATATATATATATCCATATATATTAGTCTTTTGGAAATAAAAAAATCAATAAATCCAATTTTATTTCCAAAATATTTTATAGTTTAAACCTTTATTAACTTTCATTTATTTAAGTTGATCATCTATTTTATATTATCATTAACTCAAAATTTAACTTTAAAAATTTAAATAAATAAATGATTCAAAAACACTTCTTTTGGTTAATTCTTTAACCTCTTTATTGATTTAAAAATAATTTTAAGAATAAATTAACAAATAGTGATCATATAATTAAGTAAAACTTAATTACTTCTTTATTAAGTTTAAGCTTGAATCAAGACAATTTTATCTTTTAAATATATTTAAAAAATTTATTCTTAAATTCCCAATTCAAATCAATTTTCAATCTACTTATAAAACACATTTATTTTCAAATCCAATATTATTTATAAAATACTTATACTTAAATTTCAAATCAAAATTTCTATTTAAAATCTAAAATGTATTTTTGTTTTAGAAATTTCTAATTAATTCACAATTTAATTTCCAAAATTTTTATTAATTATCAAATTATCTTAACTAAAATTTCAGGGATGTTACAGTGAGTCGAAAGGGTAACCAGGGCAATATCACCGAATGTCCCATACCAAACGACGTTACTAACCCATTTACCAAAAGTTCTCACCATATAGAACTTCACACAATAATGTTGTATACCATGAGTCAAAAGAGTAATCCGAATAAGATTACCGATTATCCAACCATTTACTCGGGTTCCTTACAATTTAGAATTTCATACAATATTATTCTGTATAACAAGTCCAAAAATAACCAAAGAAATATTACCGAAAGTCCTATACCGGATGGTACTATTACTCCGTTTATTTTGATTCCTCATTACATAGATATATGAATTAGTCAAAACACACAATACTACTATTTATTATTCGAAAGATTTTATAATAAAATACACTTTTCCTAAAGTCTACAAAACAATATAATATATCATTATTCAATTGGAAGGAGATTAAATTATAAAATTCTCATCCCTTCCCCATATTCTTTTTATAGTCTCAAAAATAAATATTTCAAACCTCTTATTTAATTATAAGAAACTCTGTATATTAAATTCATTCAATTCCAAATCCTTAAAACTCCCTTTAAATATAATTCATACATTTTAAAGTTCTTCTCTAATAATTTAAAATAAAAATAATATCAAATAAGTTTTATAATTCATGATTTCCTTTTAACAACGAATTAAAATAATTCTATTTTCCGTTAAGGATTTACAGTTTGAAATATTTCCCAAAACCTTGATGAATAATTCCCACCCAATATGATTTTTAACCTAAAACAATACCCAAAGGTATAATAATGTTATATTTTATGATAATATTATAAATGTTTTTGTAATCAACAACAAACAAATATAAATATAAATAGTCAAAATTCACTTATTTAACAAAATCCTATAGTTCATCATTTTCCAAATAATTTCTATTGACACAATCCTCAAAATTATTCAACTTTTATATTTTTTCAAAATCATTCCACTTTCAGATTTTCCATTAATCGCAATATCTTCAGTATTAAATAAGAAAATCATTCCAAAATTCATTATTTTTCCAAAATAATTTATTTATTTCAAATCTTGACCTTTTAATTCATTTACCCCATTTCCAATCAATTTCAAGTGTTATGCCCGACAAATGCCAACATAAAATTCAACTAATATTACACACAACATAATAAACTAAGGTATACAACACTATTTCTATCAGTATCATCCAATAACAAATAATTTTATTAAAGAACAGTAAAACGCCGATATTCATCTTAATTTCAACCAACTAATCCATATCAAATCACTTCATCCACATAATAACCAATTAATAGTAAAAGAAAGGGATTCTATTGTAGAGCATAGTCGTGAGTAAATAATTTACTCACCGAAACAACGAGTGCAAGTATGAATTATACAGCAACTCGAGCTTTTAGCCGATCTATTTCTCCACCAACATGCTGTCTTAAAGAGCCCTAACTAGCACATATTAGCTATCAGCCCTAACTCCTTTGTCTTCTCCTCCTTCACCAAATGTAACGACCGAGATTTTCATACCTCAAAAAATCGACATTAATACAAACATGTATCACAATTCTAAGTGCCGGAAAGCCCAAACGTTAGGGGAAAAAGAAAATAAAGATAGAATCACACATAAATGGAATAACATATTTTATTTCAATATAATTTTTACAATGGAGAAAATTTGAATACAATATCAGAGTCTAACCTAGATTCTGCCTGGACAGTTATAACTCTCTGTCCTTACAATTGCTAAAAAATAAAAACAAATACAATACATGCTGTGTATAATAGAATATGTCCACACATAAATGAAGTTCTCCATCTCTCCTCTGGAAACTCCAAGCGTCTTTAGCTAAACCTGAAAGTACTGGAGTTTGACCTGAGTATTAATAATACCCGGATCCGGCTTGATAAACCACACTATACCAGAAAATGATTTCGTAGCTTTAAAAAAACGCTACCAAAACTTTTAGTAGCGTTTTGGTAAACGCTGCGATACGATATGTAACTAAATGTCTGAAACTTTTTGTAGCGTTGTAGAAAACATTGCCAAAACTCGACATATTGTAGGGTTTTAGAAATGCTACAAAAAAATTCAGACTTTTAGTAGCATGTCGTACTGTAGCATTTGCAGAAAGGCTGCTAAATATTTTGGTAGCATTTATTAAACGCTATGAAAGTGATGTTGTAGTTTTTTACATTTATTTCCGTAGCGTTTTTAATATGCTACTACAGATTATTAACTGTTTTGCAACTTTACATGCTACGTTTCCTATTAATGGCTTGTATATCATTTCCAATCATCACTCGCATAATAGTCTTATTAAAACCAGCAAATAATCAAATAATCATTATATTCAAACCAACAACCAATCAATCAATCAATCTAACAATTGTCATATTCAAACAATTGAAAAAACACGTTAATCGCATAAACAAATGTGATACCCATAACCGTTTTGATAATATTTTTCCGATAAATAAGCAAATTCACATAAAATCCATAGCCATTCATAGATAAGTTAACAAAACAAGTACTAGCAAAGTGGTATAATATATATAACAATTAAAGCTGTGTTCATTACTTGATTATCCACGATTCTTTGCTACAACCGGTCTTTACTCCTAAAAGGCTAATTATATGTAGAAAGTTTAACAATCAACAAATGATTATGAAACTGCTTTGCATATTTAAAGTATATCAAACATCCTTAGTTAAACATTTCTTAAATTTAAATAATTTTTATAAGACTTTAGTTAATGTTTTATAAAACATGGTTAATTTTTATAATAAATCTATTTTAATTAATTTAAACTTATAAATTATCTCAAACTTAAACTTCACTAACTTAGTTAATTTATTATTATTATTGTAAACTTATTTAATTTTTATAAAATTTAGATAACCTAGTTAATTTTTATAAATTTAGTTTCTGTTATTATTAATTATAAAACTTAGTTTACTTACTATTTAATATCATTATAAACTTAGTTAATTTTTATCAAACTATAATATATTATTATCATAAACTTATGTAACAACCTTTTGTTAACTACTTAATTAATTAAATTTAATTAGGAAAATTTAGTGCTGAATGATGATTTGTGAAATTAAATTTAGCTTTTGGGAATAAATGGCTTGATTTAATTAAGAAGTGAGTTTCATTTTAAAAAAAAGAATCTCAATTTAAATTTGAAATATTAGTAAATCAATTGATTATTTTTGATAATTTGGGTTAGAGGTTAATATTTTGATTTATTGTTTTAAAATTAGACTTTTTAATTTGAAATTTGATTTGGATAAAATTTAGAATTCAATGTTTATTTTGTTTAGTGTTAATGAGTATGTTTAAGTGACAAAACATAGCCAAAACAATTTGCAACACTTCTTTTATAGAATTTGCAATAGTTGTTATTGGGTTTTGAACCATACCCACTTGGCCAATGAAAATTGGAATAAGTTGAGAAATACTATACGTACATTCTCCTTCTCAAATCGAAAAATAAAATTTGATCTTCTCCAAAACCCTAGAATCTAAACCAACCCAAATCAATAACAAAACGAAGGACTTTTGATTAATCCAAATTGAGTAAGTGTTCTAAACTTCATCTCTATCTTCTAGATCCATAAAAAGGAGATACTAATCTCGTTTTAATCCTTTTACTTGCTGGTTGGTTTTCATTTTTTGGATTTTTAGGCAGTTTTTGTGAGGCTAAGGATTTAGTAAGGCTTGGATGAAGATCAAGCAAGTTATAGAAGGATAAAGGTGATTTGAACACTCACCCTACTATCTCTAATCCATTTATATAATTTTTATTAGATGTTATGATTAAGTTAGATAATTTATTGATTGAATTGAATAAATAGTTAATTGAACTGCTTGCAATATGGTTGTAAAATTGAGTGATTGTTCGAATTGTTGTTTGCTGAAAATTATTTATGAAAATCATTGTAGTAAATTGGCGATATCTTAGTGTATAATGATTCGAGTTAGTTCAATCTTTTTATAGTAGATATATATTTCAATAAGCTACAAGTTTTCTGTTGATCATTTTTTGAATTTAAATGGGTCTTAATTAAGTGTGAAACAGATATTGAAGCACAACCATATCAAATTTTTCGAGTTGATAGCTAACAGTAAAATAGACATAACTTTTGATCTATTAATCCAATTATGTTAAATCTTTTTGCAGTAGAAAGATAATTTCCTAGGGAAGAATTTTTTTAATCACTTTCTTATATTTTGAATATTCCTGGATCAAAATTGGATTTTTAACAGAGTCATAGTCTCTGCCCAATCAAATTATCTGAGCTAAAATATTGCTAGTGATTTAAGCATAACTTTCTTATTTGTTATCGGATTTTGATAATTTTTAAAGTTCTAGAAAGCTTAAACTTTATGCAACAACTTTCATGTTGTAATTTTTCTAAAATTATGTGATTTAACAGGTCGAAATTGCATTTTAAAACTGAAACTTGTGACTGAGTTGTAATTGATGAAGCGGTTGAAATGACCGGTGCATTCCCGACCCATTGCTTGAACCCATTTGAGTGTTGTTGTGTTTGTAATGTTATGCCCAAAACGTTGGAGTGATTATTTTGGTAGTTGGTTATTTATAAATTTATATTACAAGTTTGATTTGGTATATAGTTAAGAGTTTGAATTCTCGAAGTTAGTTCATGACCAAAATCTTATGATAATCTAATATTTAGTCATAATGAATTCTAATGTTTGTGGATTTTGAATCATTTGATTCAAAGCTTTGGACTTAAATAATGATATATCTATTTGTTTGTGTAGAAAAATATTTAGTTATAAACACGAATAATTTGGTAAGGAGAGTTTATTAAATTTATAAATATTAGACTTGTTTTATAAATTGGCACAATCTCTTTTATAGCCTGTTTTATCAAATATGTATATTAAGTATTACCGGTATATATAGTTATGGATCTAAAAATATGTTCTGTGAAATATAAATTTAACTTATTAAATAAAATGTTATGAGATCTAGAAATATGGTTTTGAAGTATAAACATAAGTCGTTTTATACTAGTGTACAAATACTTTGGACATTTCTAAGAGTAATAAATAAGGTTTTAGAGAATAAGTGATTACTTAAATATATATATATATATATAGTTTTTAAAAATATGATTCGTGAATAATGCAACTTTATGAAAATTAAATTATCATTATGGTTTCGAAAAATGGAAAATCTTAGTTTACAAAATAAATACAATTGCAACAGTTTGGAATAATGGAAAATTTTAATAAGTGACAAATTAAATAGATGTTTTCAAAACCTTAATTCTATAATTTGGGAACTACTAATAATTGATATAGTGTTATCGATTGGTTTAGATGCTTTCGAATAACACTTTATTGATTATCTTATAACTCATTGAATAGAATGTTTGAGTGAAATTTACTAACTCATTAGCGAATACATGAATTTCACCGGCTGGTATGGGATGCTTGGGTTAAGTTCTTGTGATCGAATTGGGAAATTTCTTAACACTTTATAGTTGTATTCTCGTCTGGTGTGCGACAAGTAGTTGCTAGATCCTTAAGAGAAATGGTTCAGGTTTTCCAATGGTATCCGTAATAAGTGATATTTACTAGCTTTTAGTAAATACTTGAATTTCACCATACGGTATGGGACGTATTAGTTAAATTCTAGTGATTACTAAAGGTGTTAATATTTGGCACTTTAGATTTTACTCTCTTTTGGTGTGCGAAAAGTGGTTACTAGATTCTTAAGAAGTTTATTCCAAGATTTCTTTTCTAACATAATAATTAATAATATTAAATAAATGTGGATTTATCGAGTCATGGTTTCTATGATCACCTTGATCGGTATGGACTATCCTTGAGATCATTCCATGATTCTTGATTCTGTGTTCCTAGTCTGAGTACGAGCCTTGGTATCGGATCGGTTTGAGTGATACTAATTTGTTTGTTTGTTTGACACAGTTTTTGAGTATAATCATTATGATTGTTTTGGACGATCATTATGATTGTTTTAGATTAAGATCTCTTGGATTCTGGATATTTAAATTTTATGACTGTTTTGTGTTTGTGAAATAAGTATATACATTCTTGTGTCTTGTGTTTGTGAAATAAACATATATTCTTGTGTCATGTGTTCGTGAAATAAATGTAGTTTCTTGTGTCTTGTGATGGATGTTAAGTTAATTCTGTTATTTTGTATTTAGTGATTAATTTATGTTTGTGACGTAAACTTATAACCCTGTACTGAGTTAATCTTTGATATTTGTGTGCTTAGAGATATTGTGTTTTGTTCTATGAATTCAATCCTGAACATCTGTATTTACTTATAGGTTGTTTGTTCTTGTGCTATATCTTGTTTTCACCCTATTGGATATTTAGAGATAGTCTGACCCGGGTGTTATTTTGCTCGGGTCAGACCGAGACTTTTCAGGTTACAGCACAGGTTGATCTTTGAATGGTTGTGCTAGCAAGGAGATAAACATTTAGACTTTTAGTTTATCTCATTTAGGAATTTGGACCTTGTATATAAAATGTATAATTGAGATTAAAGAATTTTTAAATTTGTATAATAATCAAGTTTAGTATTTTATTTTGTAAACTAAATAATTTGTATATGTATAAGTTGATATTTATTCCACTATGATCTGTGATTGTTATTTATATGATATATTGTTCTGATTCTAAGAAATCGACGTGTCTATTACTTTGTATTAATATTCTACCCGTCAAATTCAGTTCGGATATTAAGTGAAAAGGTATAAATGATGTGTCAGTATCAGTATAAAGATATATTCACATTCGATCGCCCTTAACAAGCCGTATTCTTTGGATTAGCAAACGACGTTACCTGTAATATTCTTTGCTAATCTGGGAAACGCAGTGGGGTCGTTACAACTTCGTTAATGTTTTTTTATCAAACTTAGTTTATTATTATTGTTGTTGTAAATTTGTTAATTTTTATAATACTTAGTTAATTTTTATAAATGTATTTAATTTTTTATAAAATTTCATAAATTTATTCAAACTATTGTTTATCATTATTAGTAGACTTATCAATTATCTCAATTGCTATAACTTCTATTTTAATTAACTTACACTAATAAATTATCTCAAACTTAAACTCTATCAACTTAGTTAATTTTTATAAATTATCTCAAACTTATAAATTTTTCATAGACTTAGTCAATTTATTATTATTGTTGTAAACTTAGTTAATTTATTATTATTTTTATTATTATTATTATAAACTTAGCTAATTTTCATAAACTTATTCAATTTTTATAAAACTTAGTTAACTTAGTTAATTTTTATAAACTTAATTATTGTTGTTGTCGTTAATTATAAAAATCATTTGACTTAGTTAATTTATTAGTATTATTGTAAACTAGTTAATTTTATCAAACTATAGATTATTATTATTATATATAAGCTTAGTTAATTTTTTATTAAACTTTGTTTTTATTATTATTGTTGTTGATATTATTATTATTATTATTGTTATTGTTATTGTTATTAATGTTATTTTTGTTGTTATAAACTTGTTAATTTTTATAATGTTTAGTTAATTTTATAAACGTATTTTAGTTAATTTATTCAAACTATTGCTTTGTCGGGGAGAAGAATGAGCTCATTTGTCAAGCTTAAGCTTTTGGTATGTAGAAGTTAAAGGAAAAAAGTGAAGATGAAAAGATTCTTTGTGCTCTAGAACTTGGGAACAGGTAAAATTGAAAGTTTTCTATGAAAAATTGAAAGACATAAGTTTTGTATTAAAAGGCATAAGCATGCAAAACTTTGAAATTTTGAAATCATAGGCATAAATGCATTTCCTAATTGTTGTATAAAAACATTATCTTGTGACCCTTTATGGTTTATCAATGTAATTGCTCTAGAAAAACCCACTAATTCTTCACGATGTACGATAGAAACCACATCAAACTATCATTTAGAGTCAAGTTTCAATTTCATTTCTTGCTAGATTTATATTGTAACATCCCGCCATTTTGGACCATTCAAATCAACAATAAAACACACATGTCAGACTTGAATAATTGAAAACAACTGATTGTTAATAAAATTTGGGGTAAATAAATCATTCACAGAATCACAGACATAGAATATCAGAATAACTCACAACGGAATAAAATAACTGTAGTAGTTCATGAAGCTACTAGATACAGAGTCTCGAAACAAATACATAATACCAAAGTCTGGAAACAAATACACTTGGAAATTCTAGGTACATAATTTCTCTACTAAAAAGCAAAAGCTGAGTGGAAATAACTGAAATGGAAATATCAAGTAGATAGTTAAATCTCCAATGGATCTCTAGCTCCAAAAAGGATGAATCCAAGGCTGTGAAACTCAAGCTGACCTGAGCATAAAGCAAAACACAAAACACTTGAGTTAGGGCACAGATACTTATAAAATGTAAATCAACTCAAGTGAACTGCAAAAGAAATGCATCGGTAACTTAAAGGATGCTTGGGATCCCCATCCTTTAAGGATCCATTAAACTATCTACTATGTAGTAATACATGCTATTATAATAATGTCTAAAGTAAAGTAAACTATTTAAATAGCGTTAAAGTGTTACCCATATCCCATTTAACGCATTTTTTATATTCCCATAGTCTATACGGTATTGTAATCCCACCCATACTAGACGCCATCAGAGGGCACTCCATAGGTATGGTAAGAAACAAACTCGTAGAAAGCACGCTAGGGTAGGTGACACGACACAACTAGGAAATGCCAGGGTAGATATGCCAATTACACTTCTGGACTGTTGGTAACGCATAGCCGCAACTACCGCCCAATTCGATCCACACTCCTTAATCAAAGGTGCGCACCAAATCAATCATAATGTAATAGAATGGCCAATGATGAAGTGTGTCCGATCGGAGGAGCTACCTCACTTGGCCCGTCGATTGCTCCTGTTTTAGCCACCTTATGCTAACTCACAGGAGTTAAGTCCATGTAAATATACCTTCAGGATCGTCGCCATCATCCTACTTTATTCTGGAATCTCCACCGCATACACAGTTGTTAAAGTGATTTTCGATATCGACAGAGAGTATGCCCATATCCGATCCCGGTCTCCTTAACAACCAATCATTATTATAAACCGTGGTCACATAAATTTCAAATGGTTTATACTTCATATCAAACATTTTCCTTTTAAACCATATAAATTCCATATCACTATTCTTTCCAAAATAATAATCCTTTTTTCCAAAGTCGTAACACTTCCAATTTCATTTAATTATAACCCCTTGGAACATAAAATTTAAGAGATCATAGAACTTTAAAAATGTAACCTTTAGAACCATAACATTTGAAACTATAACCCTTTAGAAAATTTTGTAGCATTCTAGAAATGTCACTTTTAAGAAAACGCAACAGTACTGAAATGCTACTGTAAGAATTCACAATAGAGCAGAACTGTGACTGTAAAAATTTGCAATGGTGCAGAATTGTTACTGTAATAATTCGCAGCAGTGTAGAATTGTTAAACTAAGAAATCGTTGCATTTTTGAATTGTTACCATAAGAAATCACAGCAGTTTTGAATTGTTAATGTAATACTTCCTACTATAATAGTTTATATAATCAAATAGTACATATATTTGCAGTTTTTATCATAGTCATTATATCATTCCAATTATATTACTCTAAGTTTAGCTATTTAGTCCTTAAATAAACCACACCTTTATTTAAATAGCTTTGTTTTAATAATGTCAAATTTTAAAGCTGAAATTCTTATGCTAAGTTAAAATTACGTTATTAACATACACTTTATTTTCTTTTCGGTAAATAACATTTATCATTTTTATTAACCAAGGTATATCATTTACATTAGTTAAAACTTACATGTAAAATGTACGTTCTAACTTACATTTTTTCCCACAAAAAAAAAACCATTTATCGTCTTAATCACTATTACATGAATTAAAATTTACAATTTATAGGTTAGCATAAAATACCATCATTAAGTCAAATCAGATTCTTAAATTTCAATTAACCCTCATATTGTAATTAGATTCCAAATTTACATTTCCAACTATTTATTTCTTATAAAAATTTTAACCCAATTTTTTTTTCCAGAAATCATTACATTAAATTTTAGTTGAGATTCACATATAAAAATCCAAAATACAATAATTTTTAGAAAATCATTTTAAATCAACCATGGAGTTTGTATAAAATTCTCTACCCTAGAGTCAAGTAAATATGGACATATATCATTTCAATCCGCAATTTATTAATTTTTCTGGTTTTATATCATTTAAACCCCTAATCCCAAGTCAAATAAAATTTCTCAGGCCTATCATTTCAGCCTTAACAATTTTTCCTAAATCTAAAGATCGGTCGGGTATGTATCGTTTCAACCCATAGTGAAGGAACTTGCAATGTGAGAACAGAATATTAAATAAACACAACAATATTCAACATATCATGGCATATGATCATAACAGGTATAATATGATATGAAATAACATAACATAAACATAGGTGGAATCCTCAACTTGCATATACAAATCCATACAATTCCATTGTCATCAATTCACCAAAATATAAGTATGTTGTCAAGAGTGATTACTCACCTTCTTTGGTTAGAGAAGTGATTCCAAACACAACACAACAACTACAACAAGCACGACAATTGCAGACAATCTTGAGTGAGAGGAGAATCCAAATCCAATGCTTTGAAAAATAAAACAAATTCCATGCGTAAACAAATAATTCACATAGAAATAAAAGTAGAAAAATATATTTTGTAAACATATAAAAGGGCTTATCTAAGGGGTGCATAGGGTCGGTCTATGGGTTGTTTGGGTTCGGCCATAGGGTTAGGGTTTGGACTATGCTAGGCTCGGCCATGGCTAGGGTTTGGAAATTGGGTTTAGGTTCGGCTAGGCTAGGGTTTGGTCATGGTGATGGAGGTCACGGCCAAGGCAAAAGCAAGGGAAGGGGGTTAGGTGGTTCGGCTATAGGGTTTTGGTTGGAGGAAGTGAAGGTGGAGGCCAAAATTTGTGAAGAGGAAAAGGGAAAAAGGAAGGAGGAGAAGTGGATTTTGGCTAGGTTTTATGGTTGAGGAAGAGGAGATAGGTATGGACGAAATTTTTGAGGAAAAGTGGAGGAAAATTCTAGAGGTAAAGAGGAAGAAAGTCTAGGGTTTTGAGGTGGAAGATGAAGAAGAAAACTTACATTGATTTCTTTCTACGGAGGCACAATGACAATGAGGAGTCTAACCAAAACCCTAGGATATTATATAGGCGACTCAATCATGTGGCTTCTCATCTACTAAAGGAATTCCTAGCCCGTTAGTACAAGACCAAAGTCACAATGTAAATAAGATGAATGTTAAGGGAAAATAACTATGTGTAATATGTCAAAAGTTGTAAATTTTGAGAAGTATGAATCAAAATTTAACAAAACGAAAAACAAAGGAAATGTTAGAATTAAATTCTTCTTCATAAAAAAGGTTAAAAATTCAAATTTTAAAATTCCAACAAAAAAGTCAAACTTTGACCAAAGTTGACCAAAATTTGAATTTATGGGAATATTAATTTTATTAAATTTGGAAAAACATTTCCCATCAAAACCCTAAATATTACATTAAATTTCCAAATTTATCACATTTTAAAATAATTATATTCAAAGTTTCAAATAAATTTTCATGTAAAATATTTTAGAAATTTTGCGAGTTGATACACTCTCCCCCACTCAAAACTTTTCGTCCTCGAAAAGGAACGAGACACAGAAAACAAAGAAGGATAAGGTATGATAATGAATAATACCTGGAACAAACAATTTCGGATACGAAGCACGAATGCTCTCTTCCATCTCCTAAGTACAGTCCCGATCATCAGTGCTCCATTGCACTTTGACTAGGTTGACATATTTTCTTCAAAGCTGCTTCGTACCTCTATCGATAATACAAAGTGGCATCCTCTCGATAGTAAGGTTTGGCATAACATCCAAACTCTGGGGAGCAGAAGGTTGAACAATCAATGGATCATGAAGATACCGATGAAGATGCGAAACATGGAACACATTATGCACTCCAGAAAGTTTCTCAGGCAAATCCAAGCGATAAGCTAAGGAACCAACTCTTTCTAAGATGCGAAAAGGACCAATAAATCTAAGAGCGAGCTTCCCTCTCTAACAAAAATGAATCAGATTTCTTAATGGAGAGACCTTAAGGAAAACCTGATTACCAACAGAAAACTCCAAACTCCTCCTACGCCTGTCAGCATACTTCTTATGTCTATCATGAGCAATCCTCATCTTTCTCTTAATCTCCTCAAACTTCTCAGATGCTTCTAGAATCATATCAGAATCAAAAACCAAATGATTACCAAATTCAATCCAAAAAGATGGAGATTTGCAAGGGCTTCCATAAAGAGCAGCAAATGGAGCCATTGCGATACTAGCCTGATAACTATTGTTATAGGTGAATTCAACGAGATGGAGATGATCTTTCCAAGATCCTACATATCAAGGACACGGGCACGAAGAAGATCTTCCAGAATCTGATTCACTCTTTGTTTGAATATGCGCTTTGCGCTTATATGATTTTTGTTTGATGATAATAAACATATATATATATATATTCATTTAAATGTATTTGTTAATGTACTATACTATTTTTCATAGATTAAATAAATATTTGTTGAATAAAATAAATTACACAGAATTTGAATTCAAACAGAAATTTTATTCAAACAATTATTTATTACAATTTTGAATAGTACAATTTCAAGCTCTCACTATACATATACAGTTTTGAATTACATCACAATTCTGTTTACATAATTTCCTCACTACATATCACTCACACTCGTATTTTGTCTTCAACTGCATTCCAGTTTGAATCCAGCATCTGAGCAATCTGCAAAAATATTCACTAACGCAGTAAAATTGAAAAAGAAATATTTTTGCAATATAAAATGAAATATGATTTTTGAAAATATTATTTGCCTCAGTTATTTGGGTTGTTCGTCATCATTCACATTTGAATTCATCACACACGAACAGTGTGACATGCACAGTGTATTACTGTACATGCCACAAGGCCGTGCACGTCAATATACACTTGATAATGCTACAGGGACAGGTGAGCACAGGTCAAACCCAATTGAAAAACCGGGTTCAACTCACGTGCAGTATATTTAAAATCACGACACGAGCACAAGGTCAAACCCGAGTTTTTGAAACTGGATTCAACTCAAGTGAAATTTCAAAAATCAACATGAATGGATGCAAAGACCAGCTGCAACATGGATGTCACAAGCAAAGACCGGACACACTTGAACATAGTGAGAAACACAAGTCAAATAACTCAGCATTGAAGTGGATGTACAAAGCTCAAATTCAATCCCAAAGCAACCAGCAATGCATGCAAGTGCAAACCAGAATGAAGACCACTAGTGTACAACTTCAACAGTGACATGCACATCAACCAAACAATCAAGTGGTCAAGACATTGACAAAGCAGTTTCAAGTGACAACAAGCTTCAACCAATTAAAAATGCTCAATGCACCAAGTACAGGCAACAGCATGGTACAATGCAAATACATGGAACAATACCAAAGTATGGAGTGTGCAAGTGCAAATGACCATAGCTCAACATACATGAGGTAATGCAATGCCCAAAGACCAAGTCGAAGTCGAACTGTTCTTAACAGTTCTAAGTATCTGACAACAATATGACAATGCAAACATGAAATGAATGTAACAACAAACTCAGTGAAGACCACAAGTAAATGAGATAGCAGTAATGCAGTCAACAACATGAAGGCAACATGATCAAAATTTCAGGTCAGACCAAACATCAAGGCTCAAACCACAAGTCACAAAAGTTCAAGTGAAGTAAGTACAGGTTAAACCAAAGCAGAGACTACAATATTAAAGCACATGTATGCAGACCAGACCAAACAAAGAACCAGAAGTACAAGTGGAGTTTAAATGGATGAGCAAGTGCAACAGAGAATAGCAACATGCAAACAACTTTGTGCACATTGATACATGATCAGTACACAAACAACAAGCTACAGTAAAGCATGTACATGTGTGGACAATGAAAATCAAAGCCATCAGGTCAGAGACAACTACAAGCCCAAGTGAAACCAGACCACAAAGCCAAGCATGATACAGTGGTGATGCAATGCAAACAACAGTAATGCTCAGGTTCAACCTCTACATGCATAGCAACAACCATTAAATAAACAAAGACCAGAAGTACAAAATGGCCAAGCAAGTGGACCACTAAATCAACAAACACAAAGCAAACAACACTCAGTGGTGATACCCAATACACATGACAGCAAATGCTCAAACTCAAGTGGACAACACGACCGAGTATGCAAGTGACTCAGGCAAATGCATAGAAGCAACCACAACTACATTGAGGCTCAGTGGTGAAGCAGACTCAAATGAACAGGTAGTACAAAGTTTGACCAGAAACATTATATACAGTAAACAGCGCAGCATCAGGTCGAACAACAACAACAGGTGAATGTGCAGACCCAAATGACTACAGCAAAAACAGAGATGAACAATGTAAACATTGAAGCCATGGATAATAAAATAATGATTGGTGTAACCAAAGTCAACAAAAACCACAGTCAAGTTACAGTGAGAAGTTGAAGCCGTGGATATGATTCATGAAATCAAAACAGTGCCGTGATGATCAAGACGCAAAATCAAAGTCAGAAATCAAGTGTGTGTATTTTTGAAAAGTCACAGAGTAAAAAGGGAAAGTCTCTGCCGTGTTAATCAAGGATCGAACGTTCTCAAGTTAAAGCCGTGAGTATCAAGTAGTCGAAAATATCAGGAAAGCGTGCGCATCAGGCAATCAAATAATTTAGGAAAGTATCGAATTGATACGAACAAATTCATAGGAATTCATCTCCTATAAATATCGATCATCATCGGCAAGTTAGAGCATCGAGTTCAATCAAGCATTTTAACCAGCAACGAAAGAAAAATTACATACCGCAATTTAACGAACTCGGTCAACAAAGGAGCAGTTGCGAACGAGTAAAGCCATAAGAGAATCGATCATCAGAGAGCCGTGAACAAGATCATTGAATCAGAAACAAACTCGTCAAAGCAACCAGAGAGAAAGCCCTAATTTTCGCAAGAGCAAAACCCCCAATTCAACAGAGCCGCCATTGCCAAGAGGAACGACCGCAATTCAAAGAGAACGGGCTTGAGAAATAAAAGGGGCCGGTTTTTATGTTTATTAAAAGGGTTTATTTTTAAAGGGGTTTTTTTTAGTTTATATTCAAATTGGGTTTTAAGTTTTAAATTGTTTTTTTTATTTGTTTTTTTACTTTTCGAATCAAAGTATTGGTAAATCACCACCTAGGTTGTAGGTAGTGTCAGATTGTCTAGTTAGAATTAGTTCAGTGAGCAGGGTGTGCGAGTTTGCAAAACTCTATAGGCGGGAGCAGAGTTTGCGAGTTTTCAAAACTCTATAGGCAGAGCAGGGGGTGCGAGTCTATTAGAGTGTTTGTAAGCGGGAGCAAGGGTTTGCGAGTCTGTTAGAGTGTTTGTAAGCGGGATACTGTTTAATTCTAATAGAAATCTGGGAATGCAGCAGTAGGCAGGGGTTGCCGAAGCTGGGTAAATTTTGTGTGTGATTTACTTTTCAGCATATTTATTTCTGCAGTCTGTTTCTGTGTTTAAATCGAGAAAATTTTCTATTAACCCTATTCACCCCCCCTCTAGGGTTAATCCAGATCCTACATTCTTTTCATTTGACTGTCGGTCTGCGGAAGGTAAGCAGTGCTCAGATTCAGACGAGTACCTAAAGATTCTTGAAAAGCTTTCCAAAACTGACTGGTAATGATGGGGTCTCTATCACACACAATAACACCATGAAGATGAACAATCTCCCTCATATAAATCTCAGCCAAGCTAGAAGCAGAACGATTGGACCTAACCGGAATGAAATGAGTTAACTTGGTCAATCTATCCACAATAACCCAAATACTCTCATTACCTCTCATGGCCCTCGATAATCCATCAATAAAATCCATAGAAATCTGTTCCCATTTCCAATTGGGAACCTCAAGGGGTTGCAATAATCCAGCATCCTTTTAATGATCTGCTGACAAGTCGTACATCTACTAACAAAAGGGAGATATCATGCTTCATACCCCTCCACCAATACAGCTTCTTCATATCATGGTACATCTTCATCACACCTGGATGAATCGAAAGTCTGGACCGATGATTTTCCCAAAGTAATTCTTGCCTCAATCCATAGACATTCAGGACACAAATCCGATTATTAATCCTCAAAATCCCTCTATCATCGATTTGAGCTCCACTTTCATCTTGGCTACTACCACCAACTCTGTTACGAACATTCTCCTTAATAAGCCTAATTATCCTATCCTCATCCTGCTTAGTAGTAATACGATCCATAAGAGGAGAAGAAACAACAAGCTAACACAACATCGCCTTCTTTTGATTCAAAGCATCGGCTACAACATTAGCTTTCCCCAGAGTATAGTTAATGTCGAGGTCATAAGAAGCTAGAAACTCAAGCCACCTAACTTGCCTCAAATTAAAGTCCTTCTGGGTGAAAATATATTTCAAAGACTTATGATCCATAAAGAGCTCAAACTTAGTTCCCAAAAGATGATGTCTCCAAAGCTTCAAAGCAAAAACTACGGCAAGTAGTTCCAAATCATGGGATGCATAATTGGCTTCATGAGTCTTCAACAGATGACTGGCATAATCGATAATCTTACCATCCTGAATCAGAACAGATCCCAAACCTTCACCACTAGCATCAGTGTATACCGTTAATCCCTCATTTCCATTTGGAATGGTAAGAACTGGTGCGGAAGTAAGCTTGCGCTTCAACTCATTGGATGCAGCTTCACACTTATCATTCCATCTAACTTAGCTTTCTTACGAGTTAGAGCGGTGAGATGTGCAGCAATCCAAGCAAAATTCTCAATGAATCTCCGATTATAACCGACATGGCCTAGAAAACTACGGATATCAGATGGAGTCCTAGGAGTTTCCCAATTCAAAAATAGAATAGGGAGAATAAGAACCGAGAAAGAGATAGAATAATTAATGTACAAAGGAAAGAAGAGAAGATAGACTTACATTGATCGCAGCGATCTTAACTGGATCAATAGAAACTCCACTAACAGAAATAATATGTCCAAGAAATTGGATTTCATCTTTCAAAAAGTGGCATTTCGAGAATTTAGCTTTCAACTGATGACTTTGAGAGTCCCCTAAACAAAGCTCAAATGAGATTCATGCTCCTCCTTTGATTTAGAGAAAACAAGGATATCATCAACGAATACTAGAACAAACTTATTAAGAACATCATGAAAAACATGACTCATAAGGTCAACAAAGAAAGCTAGGGGATTAGTAACCAAATGGAATAACTAACCATTCAAAGAAACCGTCCTCAGAACGGAAAGCGGTTTTGGGAATACTTTCCTTGGCAATTCTGAGCTGGTGGAAACCGATGGAAAGATCAACTTGAGAGAATACAGTTGCTCCATAAAGCTGATCGAACATATCATTAATGTGAGGCATTGGATATCTATTTTTCATAGTGAGCTTGTTCAGCTCTCCATGATCAACACACATCCTCAAAGAACCATCAGACTTAGTGATAAAAACCACTCCTGCTCCCCATTCAGAACAATGGGTCTGATCAAACCTTTGGAGAACAACTCTTCGATTTGCTTCCTCAACTCAACCTTCTCACGGGGTGCCATTCTTCTAGAAGGAAGAACTATAGGTTGAGATCCAGGAATGAGATCAATACGGAATTCAATTTCCCGTTTAGGAGGTAAAGAAGTGACTTCACAAAATAAATCAGAATAGAGTTTAACCACAGGAGTAGAATCAAGATCACTAGGGGAAGAATCAAGAGAGTAGATAAAACTGGCTGCATACTCCTGAGGCATACAACACTAAATCACCAAATGATCACCCTTATCACCAACGAGAGAAACGGTTTGGGCTTTACAAGAAATAACAGCTTCATGATTCTTCAGTCAATCTCCTCCAAGCAATAGATCAAAAGCATCGTAACCACGAACATAGAAATCACTAGAAAAACGATAGCCAAAACGAAAGAGTTTCATTTTGTTACAAATCCTACCAAGGTTCGTGGGACCACCAATAGGATTAGTAACACACAAAGGTTCGGATGCAAACTTAGGTGAAAGGATAAGCTCACACTTATCGCAAAGGTCTGCAGTGTCAATAAAACATGAACCAGAAGATTAAACACGGTAAAGGTGCTCTAGAGAGTACCTTCGGTATCACTAGGAGTAGGTTCTATGGATGAAGTAACTATAAAGATACCAGATGGCTTGCCCTTCTGCTGAGTAGGATAATCCTACTTGAAGTGTCCAGGCTGCAAGTAAATATGGCAAAGGTCATGCCTAGTCATTTGATCTTGAGGAACAGCTGCTCCGGCAAAGTAGGAAAACTATTGGCACAGTGCCCCTTCTGGTCACACTTGAAGCAAGTGATGGAAGAATGATCAATAGGCTACCTCCGAGAAGAAGAAGATCCTAAACCTGGATTCTTAAGTCAATTCTGCTACTGACGATGGAAATTAGACCTCCTCTTCTTAGAGTTGCCAGAAGAAGGCTAAGATGAAGGTGCATGAGCAAAAAATGCTTCCTTAGAAGTAGGATTCTCATATCTAATGGCCATATCCATCAATCCAGTAAAAGGGCTGTGTATATGAGAAATCAGATGACCATAAAACTCTAGGAGGGCTCTAGCTATAAAATTCTCATTCTTCTTAAGAGGGTATCAATCAAGCTAGGACAAAACTTTATAAGTTCGTTAAACTTCCGCTCATACTCAGAAAATGACATATCCCCTTGCTTAAGATCCATAAACTCCTTGTATAGTTGAGACTTCCCAGCTTCTGGCATCCACTTCGTCACAAAAGCCTCCCTAAACTGTTCCTAAGAAATATCTACCTCAATAGTGTTGGCTATAACAGACTCCCACCAATCCAAGGCTGCCTCCTTCAACTGCCAAGCTGCTAACTGGCGCTTTTGAGTGTCGATGATCTCTAACCAGCAAAAATCCTTTCCAAACTCCTCAGCCACTACCGAGCCTCAATGATGGTCTTTGATCCCGTAAACTTAGTACCACCTAGCAGAGTGAACTCCTTACAAAGAGCAATGAACCTAATGAGTGAAACTAGTGCTAGAACTGGGGCAACATCATGACCCTGACCTTTGGCATTCCTACGATTCTTCCTAGAAATTCAAGAATGGATTTTTTTAGGACCAAGATAGAGGACAAAGATAAAAGACTAGATTCAACTAGAATGGAAATCCTAATCAAAGAATATTATTAAACAAGGTGGATTCGAAAAGAGGGAAATTATAAGAAAAGGAATTTGAAACAAGAAAAATTTTATATCTAAAATAATCCTTGAAAATCATTTTAAAATCATTTAAAACCATTTTATACTTGAAAATACGTTCTCTCGCAACGAGATTCTAAGATTGATTTTACACATTCTAGGGTATTTCTACCCCATCTCTAATGAGTTTTTGCCCCGTAGGCTAAGGTTTGTCTAAAACCAAAGCTCTGATACCAACTGTAACATCCCGCCATTTTGGACCATTCAAATCGAAAATAAAACCACACATGTCGGACTTGAATAATTCAAAACAATTGATTGTTAATAAAATTTGGGGTAAATAAATCAATCACAGACATAAAATATCAGAATAATTCGCAGCAGAATAAAATAACTATAATAGTAAATCACAGACATAAAATATCAGAATAATTCACAGCGGAATAAAATAACTATAATAGTTCATGAAGCTACTAGATACAGAGTCTCAAAACTAATACATAATACCAAAGTCTGGGAACAAATACACTTGGAAATTCTAAGTACATAAGTTCTCTACTACGAAAGCAAAAGCTGAGTGGAAATAACTGAAATGGAAATATCAAGTAGATAGCTAAATCTCGACGGATCTCTAGCTCCAAAAAGGATGAATCCAAGGATGTGAAACTCAGGCTGACCCGAGAGTAAAGCAAAACACAAAACACTCGAGTCAGGACATACATCCTTATAAAATGTGAATCAACTCAAGTGAACTGCAAAAGAAATGCATTAGTAACTTAAAGGATGCTTGGGATCGCCCAACCTTCAAGGATCCATTAAACTATCTACTATGTAGTAATATACGCTATCATAATAATGTCTAAAGCAAAGTAAACTATTAAAATAGCGTCAAGACATTACCCATATCCCCCTTAACACATTATATATATTCTTATAGTCTATACAGTACCGTAATCTCGCCCATACTGGACGTCGTCAGAGGGCACTCCATAGGTATGGTACAGAACAAACTCGTAGAAGGCACGCTAGGGTAGGTGACACGACACAACTAGGAAATGCCAGGGTAGATATACCAATTATACTTTCAGACTATTGGTAACGCATAGTCGCAACTACCTCCCAACTCGATCCACACTCCTAAATAAAAGGTGCGCACCAAATCAATTATAATGTAATAGAATGGAACAATGAAGTGTGTCCGATCGAAGGAGCTACCTCACTTGGCTCGTCAATTGCTCCTGTTTTAGCTACCTTATGCTAACTCACGGGAGTTAGGTCCATGTAAATATACCTTTAGGATCATCGCCACCATCGTACTTCATTCTGGAATCTCCACTGTGTACACAGTTGTTAAAGTGGATTTCGGTATCAATAGAGAGTATGCCCATATCTGATCCATGTCTCTTTAACAACCAATCGTTATTATAATCCATGATTATATAAATTTCAAATGTTATTTCATATCAAAAATTTTCCTTTCAAACCATATAAATTTCATATCACTATTCTTTTTAAAATAATATTCATTTTTTCTAAAGTCATAACACTTCCAGATTCATTTACTTATAACCCCATGGAACATAAAATTTAAGAGATCATAGCCCTTTAAAAATGTAACCTTTAGAACCATAACATTTGGAACTATAACCCTTTAGAAAAAATTGTAGCATTCTGTAAATGTCACTTTTAAGAAAATGCAGCAGTACAGAAATTCTACTGTAAGAATTCGTAGCAGTGCAGAACTGTTACTGTAAGAATTAGCAACGGTGCAGAATTGTTGCTGTAATAATTCACAGCAGTGCAGAATTATTACAATAAGAAATCGCAGCAGTTTTGAATTGTTACCATAAGAAATCGCAGCAGTTTTGAATTGTTACTGTAATACTTCCTAATACAATAGTTTATATAATCAAATAGTATATATAGTTGCAGTTTTTATCATAGTCATTATATCATTCCTATTATACTACTCAAAGTTTAGCTATTTGGTCCTTAAAGAAACCAAACCTTTAGTTAAATAGCTTTGTTACTATAATGTCAAATTTTAAAGCTGAAATCCTTATGCTAAGTTAAAAGTACTTTATTCACTTACATTTTATTTTCTTTTTGGTAAATAATATTTATCATTTTTATTAACCAAGTTATACCATTTACATTAGTTAAAACTTACATGTCAAATGTACATTTTAACTTACATTTTTTCCCATAAAAAAAACTATTCACCATCTTAATCACTATCACATGAATTAAAACTTACAATTTATAGGTTAGAATAAAATACCACATTAAGTCAAATCATAATATTAAATTTCAAATAACCTTCATACTGTAAATTAGACTCCAAATTTACATTTCCAAATATTTATTTCTTATAAATAATTTAACCTATGTAAACAAATTTTCAAAAATCATTACATTAATTTTAGTTGAGATTCATATATAAAAATCCAAAATACTTAATAATTTTTAGAAAAATCATTTTAAATCAACCATGGAGTCTGTATAAAATTCTCTGCCCTATGGTCAAGCAAATACGGACATATATCATTTCAATCTACAATTTATTAATTTTCCAGGTTTTATATCATTTCAAACCCACAATCCCAAGTCAAATAAAATTTCTCAGGCCTATCATTTCAGCCCATAACAATTTTTCCAAAATCTAAAGATCGTTCGGGTATGTATTGTTTCAACCCATAGTGAAGGAACTTGCAGTGTGAGAATAGAATGTTAAATAAACATAACACCATTCGACATATCATGGCATATGATCATAACAGTATAATATGATATGAAATAACATGATATAAACATAGGTGAAATCCTCAATTTGCATATACAAATCCATACAATTCCATTGTCATCAATTCACCAAAAAATAAGTATGTTGTCAAGAGTGATTACTCACCTTCTTTGGTTAGAGAAGTGATTCCAAACACAACACAACGACTACAACAAGCATGACAATTATGGACAAGCTTGAGTGAGAGGAGAATCCAAAGTCGACGCTTTGAAAAATAAAATAAATTCCATGCGTAAACAAATAATTCACATAGAAATAAAAGTAGAAAAATATATTTTTGTAAACACATGAAAGGGAGTTAAATACTCCTTTCACTTGGACATTACCTTAAATGGTAAAAGGCTCTGTCCGCGCCGAGTCAGCCAGGGCAGAGCACCTCCTGGAGGGAGGAGTGTAAGACTTTATCCACGCCATGCTATGGACAAGATAAAGCATCGACAAGCCCTTAGCCGCACCATGCTATGGCCAGGTCAACGCACCTCCTTGACAGAGAAGTGTAAGCCTTAATCCATGCCACGCTATGGCCCGGTTAAAGAATCGATATCCCCTTGGCTGCGCCACGCTATGGCTAGGTCAAGGCGCCTCCTGGAGGGAGGTTAGAGTAAACCTTTATCCGCGCCATGCTATGGCTAGGTCAAGGTGCCTCCTGGAGGGAGGTTAGTAAGTCCTTGGTTCTAGCTTAAGAATGAGCTATCCAAGAGCACCAAACAACAATGGACTACGATGTCCCAAGCCCAAGAAGTGGCATATCAAAATATAGACTAAGACGTCCAAGCCCAAGAAGCGTCATATCAAACAATGGACTAAGAAGTCCAAGTCCAAGAAGCGGCACATCAAATGATGGACTAAGATGTCCAAGCTCAAGAAGTAGCTGATCAAATAGCAACTGCATACAAGGCTTAAGTAGGAATTTGCAACCCCCAACTAATCGTCAAAGAGAAATTTCCAAACATCGCTTATTAATACCTGAATTTGGGTTTCAGGTCATTCATTATTGAGTTTGGGATTTCGCTTATTAATATCTGAATTTGGATTTCAGGTCTGCTAATATACGGTTTACGTTATACCCAAACCTAGGTTTCAGGGTAATAACTATTTACTGGAATACACTCACTAATGGCTTAATCCGGGCTAAAGATCTCTACTAAGGAGATTATTATAGACTTCTGGTTGTCATTAACGAATACTCGAATCTGGTTTTCAGGTCTTCTAACTTTTAAATTTCATTCATTAATGCCCGAATCTAGGTCGATAGACTTCTATTACACGATCATTATCGATTTTCTATTTGTTGGATTTTTGAACATCTATAATTAAATCCTTGGATGAATTATGCTTTTCTGCCATCAGACTTCTAATGATCTCACAATATAATTAAAGTTGAAATTATTGGTTATCTCTCATTGCCATAAGATCGGTTTTAAGAAATTTAATCATATTCATTGAATTACTTTTCACATGTTAACATGATGATTTTATTAATTTCTGCAAATGACATGAATGTACTTCTACATAGACTTCAAGCTAACAGTGAGAAATATTGTTTACTTGTGCTTTTTAGGAAAAGCATAACAGTAAAAAGGATTGAAAGATCTTGCAAATAATCATGGTATAAGCTATCAAAGAGATGATTCAAAAACAACGTTATAAGAAAGGACTACAAATCGGGTGATATTTACAAAATTTTCATAATTTACATCATTTATGAAATTATTTACAGGTATACAGAACAAAGACTTACATTTCATTAATATAAATTGTTCATAAGTCTTGAACGACCTTACTCAAATTCTCGGTGATTAAAGGATCTATGATGTGATGAATGGCGATACGAAAAAATTCTTTAAGTTTCTTCTCTTTTTTCCTCATCTTGTCTTCATCATCAATAGCCTTATTGTTAGTCTTTAGAGCATGATTAAAAGCTTTATTTGCACCTTTAAGAGTTTTATTCTCCCTTTCAAAATCAACGATGCGCTTTAGGAGAAGATACTTTTCGCGTTTAAGCTTTTAAATCCTAGCTAAATATTCGTTTATGCCTTCCGAGTATCTTACTTTTTGTTATTCATCATAATGCTTCATCTTATCAAATTTGACTTTCCTGCACCATTCTCCTGCTACCTTATCGTCTAAGCTGAAAGAAGGGTTAGTCATAGTAGGGAACTTTTAGATAGAAAGGGAAGTAGACCTTATTGATTTTGCGATTGATGAAATAAATAGGAAAACTGTTTGAGATACTATCCTCCATAATAAATTCTAGTGATTCGCACTGAGCTTGACTATCCTTTAACTTAATTTTAAAATCACTAATTTGCTAGAGAAGTTCAGACATCTTGTGGTCAAAATTGATTGAAGGATTTGATTTAATTTGACGCTTTAATGAAGAAATTTTTTCGTTTTTGCTCTTAACGTCTTCCTCTAGATTGACAATCTGATCATTAAGATTTCTAACAATTGTTTTCTGAAGAAAGTATCTCCAACAAAATTTTAGTGCTTTAGCATTACCGTGAAAACGAGCGGATAAAGGATCGTCAAGGAGCTTTCCCTTTTCAAGATCAACTAGCAACTTATCTTTAATATCGATAAAGCATGATGTCAAATCTAACGAGAATGGCATGAGAGATAGCTGTAACTCCTATTTAAACAAACAAAGAAAAAGGAAAATAAAGTCGAGACATGAATAATCCATCTTTTTATTATAACAATAGAAGATTACAACTTAAGTAAAAATGAAATCAAGAAGTACAATTAGACATTTGTTTTACATCTAAAGTTGGGAAACTGCATTTCTAACTTTATTCAATAAATTAACAGAAAGAATAACTGTTGAGTCAAAAGGAACATTAAGTCCTTCCAGTGTAATAACTGGAGGATATTTGCTATAGTCCTATTCCCCAGTAGGAGGGCTATCGCGGATACATATTAAGTTGGTATGATATGTTCGGATTTCCTTAAGTATCTTTTCTTTCTCTTCACTAAGAAAATCGAAACGAAGACGAGGTTGTTCCATATAAATTTTGTAAAAGTCTTTAAGAAAGCAATATCTAGCTAATTTTGAAGATTTTAAAATTGATGCCTTTTCGTGATAATCTCTTCTTAGTTTAACACTCTGGCTTAGATAATCCTTAGAGACAAAGTGGCCCCAGGGATATTTTTCTATGATAACGTAATAAAATACAGCTAAGTATAAAAGAAAGATTAAAGCAAAATTCACAAACTGATATTATTACATAATTATGACTGTTCATTTGGTTCGTACAAAATTGACTTTGTAAATAATTCTGAAATAAACTTGTCCTTGTATTATTTGAGTTTATTTGGAGGTAGTTCTTGGGAAATCGATCAGACTCGTGGTAAGTTCCAACATGCTCCAAGATGCGGGTCAGATTCAAATTCAAACAAGTATCTCTTATGCAAGTGCCTAACTAGACCCCCACTAAAATCATCTACGCATGAGAAATCTACAGTTGGGTGTCTACAATAAGCTTTGTATAGAAAGTCTACCAAAATGTTTCTCCTCAATCAGCATCCAAAAGAGCGTGATCAACTCCTGATTTTCTTTTAAAAGATCGTCATATTGAAGGCACGTCCTCCTCAATCGTGGGGCAGCTTCTTGGTGTTTGAAGGATGCTAACACTGTCACACTTCCGTTAAGCCTATGATATTTATCGGAAGTAATATTGTGTCTTTCAGCTGTTTATCTAACTCCCTGTACAAACTATTTATTTCCGCTTGTTTTCTTTCAAGCACAGTTTTATCGGGGTGAACGAGTTTCCTCCTTATCTAAAATAAAGGATTTAAACTATTACTATCTTAGAAGTGAAAGCTATTTGAACAAAGAATCTCATACCTGAGAGACGAGAATTGACGCTTGAGAAATATGCCTTTTCTCTCTTGATTCTTCTACATTAATGTAAGCAGACTCCTCTTGAGGGCCAGAAGGTGCAGGGGGCTCAAGTGGTCTTGCTTCATAAATAGATGGATCAGGATTAACCTTTTCAGAAGTCCCCGTGCTGTCATCACCATCTTTTTTAGGAGCCTCAGTGTGACCACCCATGTCGCCACCTGAACCTTGACCCCCATCTACACCGTCATCGTTGTCGTCATCATCATCATCATAGCCACCCTCTTCCTCGGCAACTTCATCTTTGTCACCTTCATCTTCGGAGTCGGAGTCAATTTTGAAGGAAGGGACTACAAAAGATAGAATTTTAGAGGCACCAATCTCCTCTCTTTCAGCACCTTCAACTCCTTTCTCCATCATTTTAATTTTGTCTGTAACCCTGATGATAATAGCTGGTATGAAATCACTAAAGAAAAGTATATTATAGTTGTCCCACGTCGAGTGAAGGAAAGCTCAAATACGGGAATTTATCGACACTGTCAACATAAACGAGGATCAAAGCGTCTTCAAAACAACTGATGATGATGTCCTTAAGAGAAGTGTTAAGGAATGTAGACACCCGCTGCTTCAGATCAGAAATAATACTGATATCCGACTTTAGAGAGTCTTTGTTTTCCTTCATCTTGTTCTCCAAAGAAGATTGTTTTGCTGTCATCCAAGCTTTTTCATCCTCGGATTCTTTCACGGCCATTTTCAAGGCCAAATTTTCAACAGCAAGGAGTTGATGAACTTTCCTCTCTTCATAATAACAGATTTTGAATGGGCAAGAGAAGCCTTCAATCGCTCTAATTCTATCGTAGCCTCATTTTTCTCTGTGGACAGGGCGGAAACTTGACTATTTAAGTGTGAAATTTCTCCTCCAAGCTTAGACGATTTAGCAGAGGATTTTGATGCGTTTTCATGCATTGAGAGCCAGTTCCTGGAAATCTGAAAGAAATAGTATGAAATAAATCAAAAATTTAAGGAAAAAAGTAGCAATAAAGTAAAGTCAAGAGATTTGTATGAAGAGTTATTGCTCTATAAGGGACCAGTAATGACCCGCCAGATCAGAAAAAGAGAAAGCGGGTGAATGGAGGCAAAAAGATGAAGAATTCAAGATAGATTGGACTAACTTTTCAAAATCGCTCGAGGGTATGGGAGACGACGATCTAGAAGTATTCAACTCTTGGAAGGGGTCAAAGTCCCCAAATCTTTCTACATGTGCTCAATTACCTAGGAGGGCTCGAGATGACAATGTGAGAGAGGGGATCAAATTTAGTGGAAGTCTTCTTAGGATCATCAAGAGGAACTTCGATAGTTGGACACTCTAGGGATTTATCAATGCCTATGAACTACCCCTCTTCTCGTGGCGAAGAATCAGCAACTTCATAAATCCTGGATTTCTTGAGAGATGGTTCCACCACGAGCACTTTTTCTAGTTTTCTTTTAGCAGTCATCTTCAACCTAGCAATGGCTTGAGACAAGGATGGCACACGAGAAGTAGAAGTAGGGTGAGTCGGATCACTTGTAGGTTGTTCAATCAGAGGAGAAGCTAAAGAAAATTCAAGCATATTATAAGTCGGTAAAAGTAATTTGAGAAGTAATGCAGCAATAAACTACAAGTACTATATTTAAGCCGGCCAAAGTGATCAGGACAAACTGGTGACATAGGAGAGAAGTTCTTTGGATCTCCTAAAGAAAGGAAACGCTTGCTCCAAGATGTATATCAGACAAGAGGAGGTTGGCCAAGTACCCTTTGACCGGCTGGCAGAAGGGAATGCTTTTGTAAATTGGAGGGGAGTTAGTTCGTTTTCAATCCTGCTTGAAGCGGTGATCAGTGACTTTACCATTTCCTTATTTTCTTCATTTAGCTCTTTCACGAAAGCACAGGAGAAGCATAGATTAGCAAAGAAAATTAACTAAACGGAAAAATAAAGTCTGAGATCAACTTACGGGGGAAAGAGAAAACCCCACTAATGTTGGGAAATCACTCAACAAAGAAGAAACTATGATTCCCAATCTCGGAATTTGTTCACCCCTCAGATATTAGCTTTTTGGGGGATTGGCTCTAAAGATTTGGTTGTTCAAGTTGCTAAGCTTAACCAATCGAACTAGATAATTCAAGACTTGAGCGTTGAGTGAAGAGATGCTAGACTCCAATGCCATGAGCTCCAGGGGTAGAAGATATGTATAAACATTAGGTGATAATTGTATGGGAGAAATACTCGGATAAGTCAGGAATTTGGATAGGAAGTCTGGGAAGGGTAAGAATCCTTCGTACCAAATATGGATTGCGGTGCAGCCAAAGTACCCTATAGGAGGGCTATAAATGGTGTTGTTATCATTAGGGGGAATAGCTTCAACCCTAGTTATGCCAAAGTCGTGGAGAATCGCATCTACCTCATCCTGGGTAGATATTAAGGAATGCTTGCAGGTAGCTTCAATTTTCTTGGGTGAACCGATGATTCTACCAGGTGAAATCATTTCGGTTAGAAACTATAGTTTGTTATGAAATTAACATTCTTACAAAGATATTGGAAACCTATTACAACAATTAGAATATTAAACAAAAACATGAAATTACAAATTATTGGAAGAATGTTAAAGTTAGAAAAATGAAATTTATTGAGCATTTGACAGATTCGAAAGGGAAAATAGAAGTTGACTCTCAACAAATTTCCTTCAACAATGTCGAAAGCTCAAGGATAACTTTGCTATTAAAAGAAAGTAGTCAAAACCTACACAACAAGTATGAATAAAGTATATGCTACCAACATTCAATAATCAAGGCATAAGAACCTTTCGACACTCTTGAAACCCATGAACTTAATTTTTCTAAGGGTATATGAATGCTGTCAAAACCTTATATGCCAATGAAGTTGAAAGGTTTTGAGTTTGACTCATATTGATAAAAATAAAAGACTTGGGATGTTTCGAAGATGTTGGTAAAGGATGTTGATGAATCTCAATTAGTTACAAAAGGTTTCGACAGAGTCGAAAGGGTTACATGGTTTCGAAAGCATAATAATAAATTTTGAATCAATACAGTAGGTTTCGACCAAGTCGAAACGTTTGATTTGATTTATAACTTGTACAATGTATGCTTTCTTGGATCCAATTTATAAAATACATGTATCTCTAACTTCACACTTTTCCTAAAATAGGTTGAAAGTAAGCATGTACTAAAGGTTTCGAAACCTATCAAACAAAGACTATGCTTTCAAAAGTGTGCATTAGATAATTACTAAGTAAGAGACATAACCAACTTCTTCGAAAGGTATCAAAATACGCGAAAGTACAATTCTGCTTTCAAAGAGGTCACTTCATATTAACTACACAACCTTTCGACGAGGTCAAATTAAATGAGGCATAACACTACCTTTCGACCCCATCGAAAGGGGTTGAAAAAGCGAAATAAAAGTTGTCGTGTTAATCCCTTTTGAAAGGGTAGAAAGGTAAAATTATAGCGCCAAATTTTTGATTCGTACAGCTCAAAACTTCTCTATGGAGTAGCTAGAAATCTCCTTCTTTCCCAAATTCAATTTTTAACCCATAAATTTTGTAAAAAAAATCAATCAATCGAGCCAAAAATCAATAACAAGATGGATTTAAGCGTGAATTTACCATTCATAATTATAGAGTCTTCGAGATAAAAATCCAAACTCTTTAGAAATAATAGTAACAATAAAATCCAAATTGGATAAGCTTAGAGTGAAGATTAACGAGAAATAGATCGAAGCAAGTCATGAAAATAAATTATAGAATGCTTTCAGGCAAATAAAAATTTAGAAAATTTTTACTAAATCAAAGCAGTAGTTTAGATCCAAACAATGATGGATTCTAAAAACCGAAATTCACCATGAAAAGTAAATTAGAAAAGAAAGATAATAAAAACTTACTTTGGATTTGAATTTCTGCTGTTGGAAATAGGAATTATTTGAGAATTTGAAAACTTTAATTTTTGCTGTAAATTTTTTCTAATTGCAAATAAGTGAAAGAGGGGAAGAAGAGAGCTTGCTTTATAAGAAAAGTTAGTATGAATGGAAAACCATACGTTCAAATTTAAATAAACGACCAGGATATGTGCATGAATTTGAAAAGGTAGGAAGTGTAATAGGTTTCAAAGAAGTTGACTTGGAAAGTCAAGAGCATCCCTTCACGGGGGGCAACCTTTACCACCAATTCCTACTTCAACCTTGTCGAAACCAAAGTAATTGAAAGGAAAAAGGAACAAGAAATGACAGCACCAACAAAACCTTTGGAAGGAGTCGAAGGGATGCTACAGCCAAAAGTAAAATGTGTTACAAGCTTTTGAAGGGGTCAATGCGGTCAAAAACTCCCTTTCGCCTCAATGACTACCTTTCGAAAGAGATGCTTTCGCCTACAAGAAGACGTTTTGAATAAGAGGAGGAGTACCTTTCGAAGGCAGCATTTACGCCAAACATTTCGAAACCAAAGGTTTCGCCATCATTCAAACTACTCAGAAAGATGCCCTAATCAGAATAACCCTTCCGAAAGCATAATAAAGCCTTTTGAACTGGTCAAAGCCTTTAACATCCAAGGAAGGTTCTGTATCAATTCGCAAACACGCATTTGAAAGCTACCTACCGTGTCGAAACCCTTTACATTTCAACACCTTTGAAACCCAATCTACCTAGAGCATATCTTCGAAAGTTGCCTTTTGGGTCGAAACCCAAAGCATTTCAACACCCTCGAAACTCCTTAGAGCAACCTATCGACAGAGTCAAAAGCTCTTACTCCAACACACTTGCAACAATGAAGCAATACAAAGGAAAAGGCGCATCTACTGCTTTCGATGAAGACAGAAGCATTCAAACCATTTCGAATGCAATGCAGAGGTATGCGCAACTGTCAATGAAGACGAAAGGTCTATCTTTCGACCAGGTTGAAAGCACTAAGACGAAAGGTGTCAACCCGCATCTATAAATAAAACCTTAGTGGTCTGGTTTAAGGGATCCAAATTCATTTACTCTTTTCTCATACTTTCTTAAATTTGTAAAGTTGTAAACCCTAATTTGAAAATCAAATTAGCGAAAATTGATCATTGTATACATCATTAGTTTAATAAAGGCAAGATTTTGGTACTGGTTATTTTGCAACTGTTTCGAGACTTTTATTTGATACAATTGGATTTTGCTTGCGTCAACTTGGTTGAAATGATACCCTTCGAATGAGTCGATACCTCTTATTTTCCAGTACACTTAAGTCCTTTGCTCCAATGCATCACTCACCAAAAACTCACTATTTAAGGAGTCGAAACCTTAAACCTAGCTTGTTTTCTCCTAGATTCCTGAATCGAACCTTAAACCATTCTTTATTGTTTCGCAACCATTTCGAAAGGGGAGGTTTCAAAAGGGTAACCAAATAACTTTAGCAAGCTCGAAAGACTTTAAAAAAGGGGATATAAGTGTTTCGACTGGGTCGAAAGGCTGTAAAAGGAAGAATTTTCACAACAAGGACTTATTCGAAAGGTTAATTATAGAAAGTAGTAAGACCCTAATCTTTGCTGTTTAATCAAAAGAAGCTTTGAAGGACTATATGCAACTATAATTCCACTTCGGGTGTTGAAAGGTTTTCTTGTTAACAATTATTAATTAAATCTTATTTAATTAATTAATATTAATATATATTATTCAACTAAACATTTTATATTGATTATGTAGTTGATTCCATGATTATAAGTTCATAACCCTAGCCCATATTGAAAAACCTTACTTCCTTGATTTTCATTTTGTACGAAAAGTCCATTCCCCCAGCCAGTACTTAACTAGGCCGGGCTATTACATTACTTCTGATGAATCAATCATTTCATAGATTAAATGATTTCATTTTTTTTATCATATCAAATCAAAGATACTTGTTACTGAAGTTATTGATCTTTTTATAACATTTATAGTTATATACATATATCTCTATACATATTTATTTTATTATTTATTATTAAATTTTAATTAATATATTTAATTAAACAATTCAAAATAATTTTTAATTTCAAAAATTTCTTATTTATACATATATACTTACATTGTCTTAAACAATTCAAGATAATGTAACATATATCATTATGTATGTTATATATACGTTGATTAATTAACTATTTAATTTATTTATTTAAATTATTAATCTAATCAATAATTTGAAAAATTGAAAATATATTTATTATATTTTCAAAGCACTTTTGAAAATTATATTTAGCACTCATGACATATATCTTATTTAAATTTAACGTTAAATTTGAAATTTTGTTTTAATTACAAAATAATTTTGAAAATTAGCCCAAGGATCAAATTCAAATTGGGCATTTTCTATTAGGGACAACCTTTTGGACTTACTTCCGCTCTCGAACCACGCAATACCTGTAAAAACCTAAAATTTAGTAAATATTTTTAAATTTAATTTATTTGGAAACTTTGATCTTTAATAATTAAAACTTGAATTTTTATAATTTTATTTGACGTGTTTGTAATTTTTCTTCCAAATAGAAATTTAAACAATTTCTGGAAATTTTACATTTTGTTCAAACTTTGACTTTTATTTGAAAAAATTTAAAATTTAAATTTTCGAATTCTGATCTTTTTATTTGAAACTGGATATAAATCTAATATCCGTTATGCTTTTTGTTTCATTTAATTCTGATTTATACTTTGAAAATTTGATTACATTCAGCGTTATAAAAGCAATTAATTTCTGTGTTTTATTCTATATTTTCCTATGTCCGCCTATTTATGTTATTTTTATTTTGTTTGTATACACTTTAATTTATTTATTTAGATGTTTCATATGTATATCTTTTATTTAATAGCTGGGAAAAGAATCAATTAAATATACATTAGTTTGTTTTAATTTGGCATAGGTTACATTTGCTTTATTTCTTGCCTTTATTTGCTTGGCCCATTTATTTCCTACCATAGCCGTTCAACCTATTCCTCAAACCCTAGCCGCCTCCTCTATTGTCAATTCACATACAAAAACATCTCACCACATCTCAATTTTATTTGCATCTCCAGAGAAAAAATATTGTAAGTTTCAATGGCCTCCTCCTTCTTTCTTTTTTCCTTTTTCTTTCATTTTCCTTTGTTTTTCTGCCTGCTTTGCTCGGCCTCCACCATAATTCCGACCACCATCTCCTATCCTCCTCCACCATGACCGACCATCCACTCCTCTTCACAATCCCATGCTTTGGTCGTGACCCTAAGATCTAGATCCACCACCAAACTTGACCAAAACCATTCCAAGCCTTCCATTTTCCACCACTTCCCTTTTATTAGTCTCGGCCACAACACCAACCACCTCCACCTTGCTTTGGCCGTGACTATCTCCACCTCCTAGCCATGGTTCAGATCTGACTTGATCAAGTTAGCACATAGACCGAGCCCCTTTAGACATAGGTCGAGCCCAAAACTCTACTAGATCCATGCTTTTTGCCATGTCTTGCTTTGCCTTCCCCTTTCCATGTCATGGTCGTGCCTTATGATCCCATAACCTAGCCTAATTTACATCTAAACTTCATGGCCAAGCAAAGATAGGGTGTGGTTGAGCCTATAGGGGTGTGTCCAAGCCCACTTGTTAATTGAATCTATTTTTGTTTCAGATTTATTCATATTTTCATTGTTGAATTCATATCTTGTTGTGTTTAAACATATACTTATATTTGATTTATTTATTTGACTTCAAGATTTGAATTTGGTTGTTACTTCTTCTCAAATCTTATCATGCCTTCTCGTGCTTTGCGGTGTGTGGATATTTTGTTTTGAATCGATCTCTAGCTTCAAAAAGGTGAGTTATTCACTCTTGACGTTACGTACTGATATGACTGTAAAATAATGACAAGTGAAAATGTAAAAATTAGTATGCTATGTTATTTAGTTCATATATGCCTATGATCTTCTTATATGATGTATAACCTACATTTATACTTGTTACATCCTCTGCTAATAATATTCTATGCCATATTATTATTTATTTTCAGTATATCACTATGCAAGTTCCCTTATCACTATAGGTTGAAATGTAAAATACCCAAACAGACTTTAGAATAAGGAAAAATCATTATGGGCAGAAATGACAGGCTCGAGTGATTTTTTTTGTATTTGATTTACTTGGGATTACAGGTTTGAAATGATAATACCCGGATTTTTCTTTTAAAATTACGGATTGAAATGATACATATCTGTATCACTTAACCTAGGTTAGAAAATATTATACATATCCATGGTTAATTAATTTTTTTTTTTGAAGTTTTATAAATATTTTAAGTGTAAAAATATGTCATTTTAACTTAATTTGGATTAAAATAATTTAAATGAATTTATAGAGATTTTTCTACAAGTTAAAATGCATATAGAATTAAATGAAAAGGTGTATTTTAAAAATATGACTTAATTTGGAAATTTGAAATTTGATTTTAAATGGAAATTTTAAACTAAACAAATAAATGGAAATTTATAAGAAATTTTAAGCTAAGTAAAGGTTAAGGAATTTATAAGATGGGTGTGTTATAATATTCTATGCCATACTGTTATTTATTTTCTGTATATCACTATGCAAGTTCCCTTTATCACTATGGGTTGAAATGATACATACCCGAACGGACTTTAGAATAAGAAATAATCATTATGGGCTAAAATGATAGGCTCGAGTGATTTTTATTGTATTTGATTTACTTGGGATTGCGTGTTTGAAATGATAGAACCCGGATTTTTCTTTTTGAATTATGGATTCAAATGATACATATCTGTATCACTTGACCTAGGTTAGAAAATATTATACAGACCCTTGGTTAATTAATTATATATTTTATAAAATTTTATAAATATTTTAAGTGTAAAAATATGTCATTTTAACTTAATTTGGGTTTAAATAATTTAAATGAATTTATAGAGATTTTTCTACAAGTTAAAATGCATATAGAATTAAATGAAAAGGTGTATTTTAAATTTGGAAATTTGAAATTTGATTTTAAATGGAAATTTTAAGCTAAGTAAATAAATGGAAATTTATAAGAAATTTTAAGCTAAATAAAGGTTAAGGAATTTATAAGATGGGTGTGTAAAAATTTAAGTTATTTGTTGGAATAAAAGTTAAGAAATTTATAAAGTATTGACTCGACAAATGAATTTAAATTTAAATTGGATATTTATTAATAAAATATTATTTTATTAAAATTTATAAGTTTGGTAATATCAAAATAAGAGTTTTGAAAAGTGGAATAAGTTTGATAGGTCGAGAATGAGAAAAAGTGAAGATATATTGTTTAAAAGGTATAACGGAAATTATAGCGGTTCAGAAATGCTATGGAAAATATGAACTATGGATTGAATTATACTAAAAAGACCTATAACAGCATTTCTGAAGTGCTGTAATTTCTAGCAATTTGAACTATAGCTTGAATTATACTAAAAGGACCTATAACAGCATTTCTGAATGCTGTAATTTTTGGAAATTTAACTATGGTTGAAATATACTAAAAAGACCTATAACAACATTTCTGAAGTGCTGTAATTTACGAAAATTTGAACCATATACTGAAATTACTAAATGAACCTATAACGGCATTTCTGAAATGCTGCAGTTTTTGAATTTTAGCTATGTTTTGATATATACTAAATATACCTACCACAGCACATTATAAGTGCTGCAGTTTTGAAAATTTTAATGTTTTGAAATGTTGAAATTAAACTAATGAACTTAGAAATTGCTGAAATTCTGAAAATTGAATAATTGATTTGGAAGGATAATTACTTCATATTTAAATGGTTTAAATGAATTATTTTGATTTGGAATATAAACCACTTTTGAAATTTATAACCATGCGTAATAAAAACGTTGGTTGTTAAAGAGACCGGGATCGGATATGAACATACTCTATGTCGATACTGAAGACCACTTTAACAATCGTGTACGCGGTGGGGATTCCAGGATGAAGTAGGATGGTGGCGACGTTCTATTGAGGTATGTACATGGGCCCGACTCCCATGAGTTGGCATAAGGTGGCTAAAACAATAGTGATTTTGGGCCAGTGAGGTAGATCTTCTTATCGGACACACTTCTTCGTATGCCATTCTATGACTTTGTGATTGATTGGTGCGCACCTTTGATTTTGGGAGTGTGGCTCGAAGTGGGCGGTAGTGCTGCTATGCGTCACCACCAGTCTGGATAGTAATTGGTATATCTACCCTGGCATTACCTCATTGTGCCGTGTCACCTACCCTATTATGCCTTGTACGAGTTTGTTTTTCTTCTGTAGCACATGGATTATCCTATAGTGGCTTCCTGATCAAGAGGGACTGTGATACTAGATGGACTACTGGGACTATTATGTGTTAAGGGGAATATTAGGTCACTCCTTAGCGCTATTTTAAAGTAAGTTTAAATCACTGTAGACACTATTATAATAGCGAAATATTACTACATAGTAAATAGTTTAACGGATCCTTAGAGGATAGGAGGTCCCAAGCATCCTTTAAGCTACTTGTACCTTATATTACAGTTCACTTGAGTTGGTTTACACTGTATAAGTATGTATGTCCTGACTCGAGTGTTTTTGTTTAATTCTAACGCTCGGGTCAGCCTGAGTATCACAGATTGGATCTATCTTCTGGAAGCTAGAGATCTTTGGAGCTTATCTGCTTATCTACTTTTATCTATTTCATTTCAGTCTTTCTATTTCACCTATGTATTAGAGACTTATGTATTTGCAATTCTACTGTACTTATTTCAGAACTTTATTTGTTTCAGACTATGTACTTTTTACTTGTTTTGAGACGGAGTTAGTAGTGGCTTCACGAACCACTATGGCTATTTTTAAATTCCGCTGTGAGTATTCTGATTTATCCGTGTCAGTGATTCTATGATTGATTTTATTGGCTCCAAATTTTATTAAAATCTGCTGTTTTGAAGTATTCAAGTCAGACATATGTGGATTTATTGTCAATTTGAATGGTCCAAAATAGTGGGTCGTTATAATACCCAGGTAGGGTAAGGTACTTGATTACCTAAACCCAGCCTAGACTCTACTCTTTTAGACATTCTACTAAATAGACAAATTAGTTAGCCTGAACATGACAAATTTAAAACGCATGGGCTATTGAGCTCTGATACCATTGTTGGATTTGGGCCAGCATGTTATGGGTTCAATGGGAAAATTTCAATAATTTTTTGTCATTTTGGATCTTATTAAGCCCATGAGGTTTTAATTTATTTAAATTTAATTTAATTAATTTTAAATAAAATTATTATTTCATTTTATTTGCAAATAAAAATTTATTTCGATATTATATTTGTATTATATATATATATATATATGTATGTATATATATATCATATACACATATATGTGCACGTGTACATGCAACATATACAGTGTGCATGGTTTAACATGCTCATATATAAGTGATAGGATTTACATAACAACGGACATGTTTGCCCCTTTATATACTTATGTGTTGTCTAATATATATATATATATACACACATATATATATATATTGTGTGTGTGTGTGTTTGTTTGTGCCTATGTGTATGTATGCATGCATGCATGCATAATTCAACGCGATGTAAAATTATATTTATAATAGTATAAATATTTTATGTATATATATATATATAACATTATAAAATAGTATATTTACAAATACAAATATAACTTAGTTTAAATTTTTAATTTCAGATCTAGACCTAGATATTAAAATCTTCCTATTTCAAATTTAAAACTATAAATGAACTTTTATAGATAAATACGTATATATACTGATGCTTTTTAAACGAAAATATGTGCAATACAATTATACATACATAATAAAATTAATGTTCAAAATTAATTGTAAAAGGATGATGTGTGTGTATATATTTAAATGTAAATATATAGGTATATATGCTTATATATACATACATACACACTTTCGGCCAAAACAAAATTAATTTATTATTATTATTAGTAGTATATTTAAAACATACGGTTTAAAAAAAATTAATTTTTTAATTAAAATAGTTTGCGAATGAAAACTGTTAAATATACAAAAAAAAAATTAAAATTTTTAATTTCACAACATTTAAGATTTTGTGTTTATAAACATATATTTATAAGTATTGTAGTGTGTATGTGTATTAAATTAAGTTAATACATTATATGTCAATATATACATGTACCACATATACATACACGATTTTATGAAAAATATATATACATAATTTTTTATTTCGTATGTTATCATGCATATGGTTTGGCATAATTTTATATGTACTATATATTTATATTTATACATCAAAAATCAAATTTTGTTTTAAAATCCTTTTTAAAATTATTATTTAAATTAAACTTTATTTTTACGTTTTCCTTTTTTGGACGAGAGCTATATGTGTGTGTGTATATACATATATATATGTATATGTATATATACTAAAAAAATTAATCATAATATATATGTGTGTGTATTCACATCCTATGTTGACCACACATATACATACAAACATACATACACACATACATGAAAGAGACGTTGCAGCAGGATCGTATGGAATAGAAATGCGTAGATAGCAGAATATCAACAATAAATAAAAGTGACACCAGAGATTTATACTGGTTCGGACCACTGTCCTACGTCCAGTCCCTAAGCTCCTCTTAGGAATTTTACTAACAAAAAATAACCCTCACTTTACCCAGAGGAATAGGTTTATAACTACCCGAACAGCCGAACGGGATTTCTTGCCTCGACTGCTAAAGAGGACTTTCACAATACAAAAGAGTTTGTTGACTACTTGTGTTCTTAATAACACGGATATGTCGAATCAATGTACACCCTTCCTATAATCTTTCCTTGATGATAATAGTGTAGTTCGTAAAAGAATATGGAAGATTTGAGAAGATTTGTAAACTTTTAAATATGAAAATAGAGTGCTTTTGTGAATCTGAATGCTATATATAAGATAGAAAGAATTAGAGTAGCATAAGATGATAAATACATTTGATTAAGCCTCTATTTATAGTATACAAATAGTTGCAATTATTCACGAAGAGATTCGATGATTAGATATGAATCAAGGTTGTGTCTCTTTGCTGAATAGTTGCATCTATTCGTTTTTAGAAGTCTGAAATAAAATTTCAAAAGTCTGTCTTTAGTTAAATATATATACAGCAAGAAAATAGGCAAAATCGGGCTATATTCAGACGTCTGAAAAATTCAGAACAGACGTCTGAATATTATGCTGAGTATATTTTTGTTTCAGCAGACAGACGTCTGAATTAGAAATTTCAGACGTGTGTTTGCTGTGTCTTGTGCATGTCTTAAAAACCGTGCATGTGTGTGTATCGAAAAGGAATATTTTAACAAATACTAATACATACAAACTCTTTAACTAAGCCCTTGAAAATTTCCTGTTGTAGAGTTTCTTCCTGCAAAACAAGGTTAATCGATACTAATATATATGTATAGTTGTCGTAATCAAAACGCTGTAAAGCGAGATCCAACATTCTCCCCCTTTTTGATAATGACAACTATATATGTAACTACCCTTGTCGATATGCACATATTTTCTCCCCCATTGTCATTGACAAAAAGGAGATAAATAAGTGAAGATAAATATGCACAATAACATACAATTAGCATACACAATATTTATATACATATGAGTTCACTACCAAAGCAGAAACATAGTAGAGTTTTGTGCCAAATAAAGCAGAGTACCAAAAAATATTACAAACCATAGATTTAAAGTTTTAGTTTGAAAAAGTATCATAAAAGTCATACCAAGATTACCAACTTTCTGTGACCGTCAAGCTAGGGTCAATACTTACATCACCGCCTTTAGATCCATCATGTCCAGAGATTGAGTCTGGGGCATCTTCATCGTTAGAGCTCGAAGGCCATTGGAATGGAGCCGGATCATGAGCTTGAGAAGATGGAGGTCCGATGCATGAAATTTTATCCCAAATTTGTTAAGAAAGTTTCTTAAAGAATCAAACTTTTTATTGGTCTTATGCTCAAAAACGCTGCAAATCTTTGTGAATTTGTGATTGATTGCGAGAGAGTATAGCCAATGCTTGCTTAGGCGGAAGATCGGGAGAAACAATTTGAATATCTTCTTTCTCTTCTTCTTCTTGGAGAGAATGACGACGATGAGAAGATGATTCCGCTATTGGAGTTTCTGGCTGTGATGCGATATGTTCCTGCCAAGCTTGAAAGGACATATGTTCTAATGTTAATGGGTTCGGGTCAATATCCATAAGCTTCAATGTTTTTGGTCCAATCTCTTTGATACTCAAGGTAGTAGTGTCGGGTATATCAATTTGACACTCAAGAAGAATACGCGTAATATAAGCACCATAATGAATTGTCATATACTTCTGCTTATATGTAATATCCGCCCATTCGTCAAGTATGATTTTAGCCCAATTTACTTGCTTATTAGAATAAATAGCATATAAAGCTTGAAAATCCTGTTTATATACTTTTTCATAACTTCCTTTCCTTGGTTGAATTGTTCGGACTAAGATGCAATTTAAGAGACGTGCTTGTGGACGTAGATGAGTGGAGGTAAGATTTTTCAAGTTAACTAAACTGTCCGACAAAAACTTATGAGAAACTTCATTATGTTCTTCCATATTAACTTCTATAGTGTCAATATCTTGACCTTGCCACGCGCAACGCAAAATTTGCCCTAGACGTTAAATCGAAAGAAAAATACGCTTACCGCAAACTATAGACCATACGCAATCAGTTGTATTCCTTGGTGTATGATGATCCAAATTCAAATTAGCCAAGAAAAGTTTGACAAGCAAAGGGTAAATTTTGACATTGTATATATTAAAATCTACTAAAGATTCGAAATTGAAGTGCCTAGCGTATTTTTGAAGACGATATTATGAAAAACGTCAATTTTTCCAAAATCCCCTTCAAAGAATTTCGAATTTTTCATAGCTTTATACCTTTCCTTTGCAATGTCATTCCATAGCCATCTTTGAATTTGATCTTCGGATGGAAGCTCAGATTCTTATTGTCTTGTACGTTTTGGTTTATTTGCCATTGATTTTGGTTGGGTGGAAGTGTTGGTTTTTGAATTAAAAAAATAATAATGGAAGTTAGGTTTTTGTGAGGTAAAAAGGGAAAAGTGAAAAATGAATGCATCAGATGAAGTGGTGAGTAAAACTATAGGATGTGCTTTTTAGAAAAAGTAATTCAGCGAAAACCAGACGTCTGAAAATTGAAAACAAATGTTTGTTTTTGACAAATTTTGAACCCGAGGGAAATTAGTTCATTGTTGCCCTTTTTCAGACGTCTATTTTATGGGATCCAGACGTCTGAATGTTCTTTAAAATTTTCTATGCTACAGTATTCAGACGTCTGTTTTATTGGAAACAGACGTTTGTTTCCTAGAATTTTTTAACGCTTTGTTTTATACTTTGCAAATTTTATTTTTATTACTATATATATATATATATTTGTTAATACATTTATTATATAAAATAATTAGCAGTATTACAAATAGTACAACATTAATTCTTTGGTGACGGTGTCTTCTTTGGTGTTAATTCTCTGCATCCCTCATTAGCCATATAGTTCATGTCCTATGAATTTGGGCCATATTGGGATCTTTGAGGCGAGACCCAAGGATTTATCGGATCGTTTGATGTACGATATGAGAAAGATGGATTAAACGGATTAACCTGTCGAGGTAAGGGTTCACTCACATCCTTTTTCTTCGAGCTGCAAAATTTTAAACCAATTTGTTCAAGAAAGCTTAAGCGTTTAGCCGTTACTTTCTGTTCAAAATACAACATACGTTGCAGGTCTATTTGCTGCTATTGATAGTGATGAATTTCATCGATCTTTCTCTTCGTATCTGGAGAGATAAACAGTGCACGTTGGCTTTCTTGGAATCCAGTGTATACCCGCTTCGATAATTTTTCCATTTATAAACAGGCTCATGTTTTGGTGTTGGCGTAGGAAGATGCGGTGATGCAGCTGAGCTATCGATTGAGAAAGTTATGATGATGGGTGAGTTTGATTTGTTGGAGGACATTTTCTACAGAGTTTGAACTTTTTGTTTTGAAAAAGAATTTGTTGTATTTTGTTTTAGTTTTTAACTTGGATATATAGGTTGAGAGTTTTAAGGAAAGTGTGGTGTAGAATCAATAGGAGTTTAGAGCCAGAAATTAAATTACTGGTTAATAATTGATTTTTAAATGAATGGTCTTAGAAGGATGTTTTAGTTTATGTAATATTATGTAGCTAATTCAAGTGTATAGCTCAAATGGTTACGTTATTAAACCCATAGTCAAGTGACCTAAGTTCAACTCTGACCTTTGTTGTGATGACAATTTTGATTTTGAAATTTTGAAATTTATTTTTTATATTCTTCATAAAAAATTTAAATATCTTTTACTGACTCTAAACCTAATTCTCGGCGTAGTTTAACAAATGAATTTTCTAAAAGTGGTTTGGTAAATATATCAGCTATTTGATTTTCGGTAGAAATATGTTCTAAGTTGATAATTTCTTTTTCGATATTGCCTCGTCAGAAATGACGATGAATATCAATATGTTTTGTACGTGAGTTATTTACAGGATTTTTAGACAAATTTATTGCGCTTGTATTATCGCAATAAATTATTGATTTTGATAAATTTATTCCAAAATCTCTGAGTGTCTATTGCATATAAATAACCTGAGCACAAGCTAAAGCTACAGATATATATTCTGCTTCACACTACTAAACCAAGAAACAAGTGATTTTCCAATGAAATGGCACTTACCACTTGTACTTTTTCTATCTGTTCGAGATCCACCGAAATCAGCATCACTGAAAGATACTAATTGAAATGGACAATCTTTAGGATAGAAAAGACCGAAGTCCTTAGTATTATTAAGATATCGCAGAATTCTTTCCACTTCTCTTAAATGTGATTCTTTAGGATCTGCTTGGAATCTAGCGCATAAAAATACACTCATCATAATGTCTGGTCGACTTGCAGTTAAATAAAGTAGCGACCCTATCATACTTCTATATAACTTTTGGTCAACATTTTTACCATTGTCGTCTCGATCGAGATGAGCTGTAGTACTCATAGGAGTAGGTTTTCCATAAGTGTTTTCCATTCCAAATCGTTCAATTAAATTATTACAATATCTTTCTTGATTTATAAAAATACCATTGGATAATTGTTTAATTTGAAGTCTGAGAAAATATGATAGTTCTCCCATATGTGACATTTCGAATTCTTTAGTCATTATATTTGAAAATTCTTCACATAATTTTTCATTAGTTGAACCAAATATAATGTCATCTACATATATTTGTATAATTAAAATATCTTTATTAGTATTTTTTATAAACAAACGTTGATCAGCTTTTCCGACTCGAAATCCTGAGTTAATTAAAAAAAATTAAGTCTGTCATACCAAGCACGAGGTGCTTGTTTAGAACATATAAGGCTTTCTTTAGTTTATATACATAATCTGGATATTCTTCATGAATAAATAATGGCGGTTGTTCAACATATACATTTTCCTTAATAAATCCATTTAAGAAAGCACTTTTAACATCCATTTGATAAAGTTTAAAATTATGAAAACAAGCGTAAGCTAATAGAATACGTATTGCTTCTAGTCTTGCAACAGGAGCAAACGTCTCTTCGTAATTGATTCCTCCTTCTTGATTATAGCCTTGTGCTGCTAATCTTGCATTATTTCTAGTAATGTTTTCCAATTCATCTGCTTTATTTTTATAGACCCATTTAGTTCCAATAACTAATTGGTTATCAGGACGAGGAACTAACTCCCAAACACTATTTCGTTCGAACTGATTTAACTCTTCTTGCATAGTAATAATCCAGTATTCATCCGTTGAAGCTTCTTTTGGATTTTTAGGCTCAATAGTTGAAAGAAAAGCAACATGACCCATTTGGTTTAGTTGACTTCTTGTTTGAAATTGCGAATCAATCTCTCCAATTATATTTTGTGTAGGATGATCTCGTAGGATTCTAGGAGGAGATCTAATTTGATTGTTAATATTTTCATTATTTTCAAAACTTATATTTTCTGTGTTGGATATAATTTCTTCATCATCTTTGATGATTGTATTTTTATTTCATCAAAAGATACATGTAAAGTTTCTTCTATTACATTTGTTCGTTTATTAAAAACACGATATGCCTTACTTCGTTCTGAGTAACCTACAAAAATTCCATGGTCGGCATTAGGATGGAATTTTCCAAGTTGGTCTTTTGTGTTAAGAATAAAACATTTTGACCCAAAGATTTTAAAGTAAGAAATATTAGGTTTTCTTCCATTAAAAGTTCATATGAAGTGTTTTTAGTTAAAGGTCGTATGGAAATACAATTTAATACATAACACGCAGTTGCTACAGCTTCTGCCCAAAAATGCTTTGGTAATGTACTTCCAATTAATAACGTTCTTGCGCACTCTTGCAGAGTTCTATTTTTTCTTTCTACAACTCCATTTTGTTGTGGAGTTCTAGGAAATGAAAAATTATGATTTATTCCTTTCTTTTTACAAAATAATTCAAATGATTCATTTTCAAATTCACCTCCATGATCACTCCTTATGTTTTTGACTTTTAAACTCTTAATATTTTGAATTTTTTTAACAAAATTTTTGAAATGATCAAACGTATCACTTTTGTTTTTCATAAATATCGTCCATGTATATCTTGAGAAGTCATCAACTAGTACAAAAACATATCGATTATGATTAATGGATAGAACCTGTGTTGGTCCGAATAAATCCATATGTAATAATTCTAATGGTTGTAAAGTTGAAATGACTTTCTCAGATTTAAAAAGATGATTTTGTTAATTTTCCTAATTGATAATCATCGCAAAGATTATTTATTTTAAAATTTATTTTTGGTAAGCCTTTGACTAATTCATTTTTTGAAAGTTTTTGGATAGATTTAAAATTAATATGGCAAAATCTTTTGTGCCATAGCCAAGGATCATTATCTTTGACCATTAAACACATATCTTTATTATTATTAATTTTCATGTTTAAAACATAAATATTTCTATCTCTCTTTCCTTCAAAAATAAGATTTTGATTTTGATCAGAAATACAACATTTATTTTCAGAAAAAGTCACTTTAAAACCTTTGTCGCATAGTTGACTTATGCTTAATAGATTATGTTTTAAGTTTTTAACTAAAGAAACATTTGTAATGAGGGGTAAATTTGATATACCATAGTTGCACACATCTCCTTTGCCGACAATAAAACCTTTTGAGTTATCTCCGAAGGTAACGGAACCACCATCAAAGTATGAAATATTTGTAAGCATTTCTTTGTCTCCGGTCATGTGTTTTGAGCAATCACTATCCAAAATCCATTTTCTTTTCTTGAGTGGGACCTGCAAAAAATATTAATAAATATATTGGTACCCACCTTTTAATAGGGTCCTAAGAGTTAGATCTTAGGAAACCAAACCCAAGTGGGTTTAGTGTCCCTTTTATAAAGATAATTACTACTTTTGTGAACTGTTTCTATAAAGGATTTTATATATTTGTTCCAACTTAAAATATTGTTCATTTTTGAAACCCATATTTTGATTTCATTTTTCTTTTTAGTGTTTCTTGGTACGTCATTTTCAATACTATATTATTTTTTGAATTATTTTCCTTCTTAAAATTAGCATTTTTCTTTGGACGAATTTTTGATTCCTTTTTAAAACCTAATCCATTTTTATTTGAAGAGGATTAAAAAAAATTCGATCATTCTAGATAAATTTTCTCTTCCCTTATTAAAATTAGAAATATTTTTAGTAATGTTATCTAATGTAGTTTGAAGACTAGTATTTTCTAATTCAACTTGTTTTATTTTAATTTTTAAATTGTGATTTTCAGAAATAATTTCATCATTCTTTGCCTTTTGAGTTTCAATTTCTTGGCTCAAAAGTAAAAGTTGACTATCTGAGTTTGAGAGAGATTCTTGAACCTTTTCAAGTTCTTCTTCCAATATTTTTTTCTCGTCTTTTAACATATCTATTTCAAATTCAGCTTTATTCTGATTTTCACGTGTCTCTTTAAGTTTCTTTTTAATAATTTTTATAGTATTTAAAAATTCAGTGTTTACTTCTATTAAATCATCATAAGATAAATTACAAACCTTAGATTCTTGAGCCATGAAGCACACATTTGCTTGTTCATTGTTGTAATCACTCTCACTATCTGATGAATCTGAATATGAATCATCCCATGTGACTGAGAAAGCCTTCTTTTTAAATTCGTCTTTCTTATCTTGTTGTTGAAGCTTTTCTAATTCTCCTTCTTTAGCTCCGGACAGTCTTTTATCATATGACCTTTCTTGTGACAATTAAAACATTCTACGTTTGAGGATGAAGGTTTATTTGAGGAATTCTTTTTGAAGCTACTCTTTCTAAATTTTAGAAATTTCTTTAAAAAAATTGCAATAAATGCTAGATCCTCATTATCTGATTCTGATTCTTCTTTTTCCACATGAAAAGCTACATTCCCTTTTTCTTGTGCCAGGTCCTTTTTGGCTTGAAGATTTACTTCATAAGACATGAGGTTACCTATTAGTTCTTCATGTTTCATTGTTGATATATCGTTGGCTTCCTCAATAGCTAAAACCTTCCTCTCCCATTCGTCGGTTAAGGAGTTTAGTAAGTCACTATATTTTTCTCCTAATCCTATTAAGGCATGAAGTATGTCTTGGAATCTTGAGTACATGTCGTTGATGGTTTCATTTTGTCTCATTCTAAAATTTTGGAATTGGTTTTTGAGCATTGAGATTTTTGTTTGTTTGACCTTGTTTGTACCCTCATGAATTGTTTTGAGTGTTTCCCATATCTAATGTGCAGTAGTACAGATACTAACTCGATTGAATTCATTTCTATCCAAAGAACGGAATAACATATTCATAGCTTTGGCATTTGCATTTGCATCATTTTTATGAGCTATTCTCCATGCAGAGTAATTAGTTGTAAGAGCTGTGAATTCTGTTTGAGTTGCATTCCAAGCATCAAAACAGGTTGCTTGCATATATATCCTCATTCTTGTTGCCCAATAATTGTAATGTAAACCATTGAATAATGGTGGTCTTTAAGTAGATTGTCCTTCGGCAAATGTAGAGACAGTGGTTGTGCTGGTACTTGCGTTACTTTCCATATTATCAAAATTTCAAATAACGGTGTTACAGTTATTGGATGTCCTTGCTCTGATACCAATTGAAAGGGACGTTGCAGCAGGAACATATGGAATAGAAATGCGTAGATAGCAGAATATCAACAATAAATAAAAGTGACACCAGAGATTTATACTGGTTCGGACCACTGTCCTACGTCCAGTCCCTAAGCTCCTCTTAGGAATTTTACTAACAAAAAATAACCCTCAATTTACCCGGAGTAATAGGTTTACAACTACCCGAACAGCCGAACGGGATTTCTTGCCTCGACTGCTGAAGAGGACTTTCACAATACAAAAGAGTTTGTTGACTACTTGTGTTCTTAATAACACGGATATGTCGAATCAATGTACACCCTTCCTATAATCTTTCCTTGCTGATAATAGTGTAGTTTGTGAAAGAATATGGAAGATTTGAGAAGATTTGTAAACTTTTAAATATGAAAATAGAGTGCTTTTGTGAATCTGAATGCTATAGATAAGATAGAAAGAATTAGAGTAGGATAAGATGATAAACACATTTGATTAAGCCTCTATTTATAGTATACAAATAGTTTCAATTATTCACGAAGAGATTCGATGATTAGATATGAATCAAGAGTTGTGTCTCTTTGTTGAATATTTGCATCTATTCATTTTCAGAAGTCTGGAAAAAAATTCAGAAGTCTGTTTATAGTTAAATATATATACAGCAAGGAAATAGGCAAAATTGGGCTATATTCAGACGTCTGAAAAATTCAGAACAGACGTCTGAATATTATGCTGAGTATATTTTTGTTTCAGCAGACAGGCGCCTTAATTAGAAATTTCAGACGTCTGTTTTCTATGTCTTGTGCATATCTTAAAAACCATGCATGTGTGTGTATCACCAAGGAAGATTTTAACAAATACTAATACATATAGACTCTTTAACTAAGCCCTTGAAATTTTCCTATTGTAGAGTTTCTTCCTGTAAAACAAGGCTAATCGATACTAATATATATATATATATATGTATGTATGTATGTATAGTTGTCATAATCAAAACGCTATAAAGCGAGATCCAACAATACATATAAAGATCCATGATAATATATTTGAACTAGCTACACATAAATCATATGATAGAAAAATACATACATATGTATATAGGTGTATACACACACACAAAGCAAGAATCAGTAGCTCCCTTTATTAAGCACCATTTATAGCCCCTGATATTAGCCACAAGTTTATATTCAAATATTTGATTCATATGACATAGAGAGAAAGAACAAATATTTAAATAGAAATTTGTGGCTTATATTAGGAGACTATGAAATGATGCTAAGTAAAATAGTTGTTGATCCTAGCTATGTATGTATGTATGTACGTACGTATGTACGTATGTATGTATGTATAGAGAGAGAGAGAGAGAGAGAGAGAGAGATAGTGCACGTGTGTTACCTCATTATTAACAAGATATTGCACCTTGAATGCCGAATCAGTTGACTCCATTAGAATCTGAATTCAAATCCTTCCAGAGAGAACTATCTGACTAAAAGCACTACACACTATTGTTGAAATTTTGATTCAATATTATGTTTTTAGATTGAATTAGTGCAGTACGAGAGAGAGAGAAATGAGGGGTTAAGGATGTTTAAATAGTAGAGAAAGTGAGGAGCAAAAATGAATCTAGATTAACAAATAGCTCTACTGATTCATACTCTTTTTGTATCAAATCCGACCTCCTTACTTGCTCACTTATGGCCGACCTTTACCTAATATAGGCCTCAACACTTCATGTCTAATAATATAATATACCTTTGATCTAATTCAAACACACATCGATGTCGTACATCGATACATATGTATACATCTTTTATATGCGCACTATTTTCAACACAAATCAAATAAAATTTTATAACTAATATTTCACAAATATAAATTAATTTAAATAATGTATTTAAATTAGGTGGTAGTCGGAGTATTTAACATTTCGATTGCGTGACTCTTAGGTGTAAATTCGGTTAACGGTTAATATCGAACAATTTGAATGTTAACGTTCACACATCACCTTTGCTAATGGTGTGACATTATAACCAAATTTATCGCTTACATAGCTTCGGTAAAATCCAATTTTACTATTTTAAGCGGTACCATACAGTGATAATTATTAATAGCAATTCTCATCACCAAAACTATATCACACTAAGACTTATAGAATTTGGTAATGGTAAAAATTCAAATATCATCCATATTCATCTTTATCGTCTAAACACTAAGCCATTGTTCAATAATAACAATTATTATTAACCAAACCGCTCCGGCCAAAGACTTTAACTTTGAATTGAATTCAGTTGACGATGATACTAACCATGTATAACTGAAGAATGAATTCGCTATTGAATATATTTTACTTCCAATGCTTCCAGTCGACCCAACTATAGTCGTTTGATGATGTCGTGCCACAATTTAACTGTAATCAAAGAGAAGTTTCTACACCTTAATGGTATTTTCAAGTTGACGGAATTGTGTAATATTGTTACATTGATACTTTTTATTTAACCTTAGCTATACTAACCAATAAAAAAACTATCGAATGAGTCATTCTATAATTATCCAATAACTGCCAGTATGTAATCCTTTGGTGCCTTGAGCAGCCATGAGTAATACACTGCCCAGCATTTAAAGAGTGTTGCGTACTCTAGTCTCAACGGCTGCATCAATATCCAGTCTCAATACATCTTGACTAGGAATATTTAAAACGATGTGTTTATTATATTATGATTGATTGCTCATGATCATAATGCTTGGTGATTACTATCACAAAACAGACCATTTATGGATTTTCTATTCAAAATACTTAAATCAAATAGATAATTAATTAGTTATAATACATTATAAAAAGTATATAACAGCAAGAATAACACCTTTTATTTCAAAAGGAGATTTTATTGAAGAGTAATCAATGTACAATAAATACAGAATTGCCCATAGAGAATACTCCTAACTCTATCATTTATATGTAAATAATTTCCTTTGTAATATAATCATTTTTATTATAATATACACATGTGTGTATGTGTATGTATGTGTATACATACCTACATGCATGCATGCATACATACATACATATATATAGTTATAAACCTCCATGACTGTAGGTGTGTGTGTGTGTATGTATGTTAGTTTGTTTATATATATATATATATATATATATATATATATATATCTGTGTGTGTGTATGTGTGTATGTATGCATGCATACACACACATACACATATCATCTATATATCTTTTTATCGTATTTTTATATTCACATGAAATTAAACTATTACGCAAGTTGAATATAATTATACCTGCATAATAATTAAATTTTATTTAACAAAATAATTTTTAAACAAAATAAAACTTCATTTATATTAAATATGATTTAATATATTTTATGCACTTGTTCATAATAACACAAATCAATCTTTCTATAATTTAATGTATGGGAAATTTCTTGGAGTCAACCTCTTATTTCATAGTGCGACCCTCTAGATCCAATAATGTTTGAGTCGAAATTTTTGTTTTCTGCTTAAAATCTTGGATATTCTTTTGAGTAAATTGAGGGTTGAAGTTTTAGTAGGTTTTTTCTAAATAGCTAAAAAATGACTATATAAGGTAGATTTATTATGTTATTCATTTTTATATGTAAAATTGATATGCTATAAACTCAAATCGTTCATGGTGGTAGTGTAACGACCCAGAATTTTATCACGTTGATTGTGAATTTTTAATTAATTTAAAAATATTTAAATAATTGATTTTAAAATCTTAAACCATTCATTTTTTTTATTTAAAATGATAGTCTACTCATTTTTAAAGTTCGATCACAAAAATAATTAATTTGAGAAAAATTGAAAATATGACCAAAAATCATTTTTTAGATTTTCCACATTTTATCGAACAAAAATTGTTGAACTTGTTATGCACACTAGTTTACATTTAGTGCACACCATCACCATCCGAAAATTTGAAGCTTTAAAGTCGAGCACTTCAAATTTGTCGATGGCCGTGTGCAACAAGAGGAAATAAATGGGGTTAAGCCTTAGTCATGAGCTTCTAAGGAGGAGGAAAAGTGGTGCTTTTTGTTGGTTTAGGTTGAGGTCAGAGGATGGTAGCTTCTTGCTAGAGTTTGGTCGAGATTAAAGTGAGATATTTCACTTTAGTACTATTATAAATAAATGTCATGTTGTAAATAATTATCATTGTTTGTGTTGTGTGAAAATATATATACTAATGCATATATATAGTAACTGATGTGGTTTGATTCCCGCTTAGAAGTGGGTGGCTTAAATAACCATTGTTTTGCAGGGGATGAAAGCAAAGAAATGAAAGTCAAAGTGTTTCATAGAGAGTAGGTCACCACAGGAACACTTCCAAAGATTTGATTTTGTAGAGAGTTCCAATGGATTCATCGCCCTATTGACTACATTTCGTTTATATATGTGTATATGAATTATTTGTAAGCTATGCTTTAGTATTGTTGAATATGACTTGGAAAATGATTTGGAAAGCTGACTCCTTTGACATGAAAATAAATGGTAGCTTTGTTTAAGTACCATAGTGGTCACTAATCCTTTTTTCATAATTGAAAGCTATTCTTATGGATTTTTAAACCTTCAAACTTTTAGTGTGAATAAAATGCTTTCTATACTTATAGTGGTTGAAATTATAACAACCTGAATTCCAGTGGGTCCAGATTTTTCGCAAAAATGCTAAAACCCAAATCCACTGAAGCCCGAGTTGGATGTCTGGTATCCTACAAATAAGCAAAGATAAATATATCAGAGCTCAAATAATTATCTCACAGTGGAACTGAGTAAAATATAGTAATAAGTAAATACTCACCAAGGTAATAACACTTTCCAAACAAGTGTCTCAAAGTTGGAAAATCTCTGCCATCTATCTAACCTGTGGGATGATATGAGGAGGGGTCAGAACTAAAGTTCTACTGAATGGACAAATTATACACTTTTAAGCATAATTCTACATACACCATTCTATTTCCATTTTTGTTATATTGGGTTTATTGGATTTATAATACTCTCACCACTGTGCGTGAATCGATCTACTCCCTAGTAGATTAATACCTAATAACCAATATATATGTAGCTATAAGCCCAATGACCGTGTCGGTCCTAGGTATTACCCATAGTACCTTCTGTATCCTCCTTGAAAAGGACTCCATCGTCTCGCTACTAGAGCATACTGTAACTACATCTATAGAGGACAGCTCATTGAGGCCTACAATATAGATGTTCCGTCGTCTACTATGAAAACGTGAAACTGAATCCGCACTAGCTTATACTAGTGCTCAGAGGTCCACAATGTACCACCCAATGCGTACCTTGAGGACTACACGTAATCGTTCTGTCTACTCCTTGAATGCTACCAACAAGGTCAATCTTGTACAGAACTCGGTCGAAGATTTTCTATATATGTAAAGGTCCGCTTTGTTAGGCCTATAATACAGATATTCTACTTGATCTATCTCTTTTCTCATCGTAGCTATGGCCCCACGCAGCCTCCCCTTAACTAATTGAAAGACCTTTCAAGAGCTAAGTGACTGTGCCCTACTGCAAACAATCTAAACATCCAATTGGTTGTGCCCCTCATCCAATGTCTCGATAGTGAAAGAATCATTGGTCTGTTGGTTTAACCCTAGTCTTTCCCGAACTCGCTTTGACTGATGATGGCTGGTACCCGCATGCGACTATCCTTATGGGTCCTGCCCACTTAACCAACTCGAAAACTAGAGTACGGTGTTGTATGAATATCCTACTCCATCATTAACCTTTTGACTGTCTACAAAGGTCCGCTTCGTTAGACCTGCAATGCAAAAGCAGCCAAGGCATACTCTCTCGATGGAACACCTACTGACCTGCCTCCGGGGTGTAGCTTTGCTAGGCCTACTCCAGAGGGCTATCCTAGAGTATCCTCACTTCCCATTAAAGTCTCGTACTTCCTTTCAGTCAGAATAACTAAGTTGGACGTGCTCTTTCTGTACTAAAAATCTACGATGAACTGCTTCGTAAGTCTCTTTATCCAGATTCTCTCTGGGCTACTCCAAACGCATCTTACCATTTTATTAGACCCTACGTCTAATCTTTTATTATGCGTTTATTTTACTTTTCTTGTTCTGTTGGCTACTTATTTACCCTAATCAACATGCCTAGCCCCTCCCACATGTGAAACCATCAGTCTTAGACCCTAAAGGGATGCTGCCCGTATGGGCCACTGCTATTATTTTTGCTTATTAACTTGATCCAGGATCTAAGTTTGATAAAATAAGCATCTTCTATTGCTTTCTTTTTAATTATAACCTTCGTGTTACAATTATACTTGTAATTGCCACTTTTATATCCTTTTCTTTCTTTTATAACCTACTTGTTATAAATGTAACTGCAAGTATCTCTTTTCTATTATAGGTTGTCTTCTTTTATTATGATACTAAATTTTCTTTGGTTCTCCTATATTATACAACAGTCTTAACTTGGTACTACGTTCAACTGTCATAAGTTACTTATCATAATAACTGCTTTACTTTGTACTCTACTATCTACACAATAAATGCAAATCTAGTCACATCTTCTGTTTATTGTTTCTAGTCTTGTCAAATAATTAACTTGATTATTTCTTCTTCTTTAATTTCTTTAACGCTTCCAATTATTCTCTTTTATTCTGTGAAGTAGTTCTATTCTATTTGGTTGGTTACAAAAACTGTGCTAAAAATCCATTTTCATATTTTACTACTAAATAATGCTATAAACAATAACCCGTAACTGCAAGATATTTCTTTTATTGTTTCTTTAATTGTTGGGCAACGCAAAATACAGTAATATCTCTATTTTGCACTAATTCCATTTTTCTTGTTTTTGTTCTTGCAATTACGTTTATCGTCTTACAAATTAAAATATGGAAATGTATTCCCTTTTCTAAACTAACCAACTAATATATTACTCAGGTTTTAGATTTTCCGCTTTTTAATTCATTTCTCCCGTTTTAACATAATTTACTTCAAATTTCTCTTTTTTAGGCTTATGCCTTTCTCAACAACTTTTAAGCCTAATATTATTTATATTTAATTGGCTTTCTTTTCTTTTTTCCATATAAATAATATTTAAATATAAGTACACTTCTCTTATAAAATTTACAATTTCAATGTGACTAATTAGTAGAACTAATTGCTGAAATTAGTTCAAATGCTGAATTAAAATATTTAACGGGAATATAACGATATTATATATTATCAGCATAAAAGATATATAATTTAAATCCACTCTTCTGTCATCCTTAGCTTTCATTCATGGCCTTCCTAGATCTACTTTTCAGGTGTCTAATATTTTTATTAAAAAGATATTCTCCGTAGAAATATTTTCTATTTAGGGTTCAGCCTTAGGCAATGAACCCAATTGGGAGAAAATCTGATTGCGAGAAAATAGCTAGGCCTATGGTTCTATTTATAGTGGAGTTTGGGAATCTCAGACCATTGGATTTTAGGATTAAATCTGGTACAACCACGTCACAAGCTTGTTGCGAATCGTTTGATCTAGAAAACAACGCTCGAGATTGCACGAAAATCAAATTACAAAACTTCGGCACATCCAGGGCAAAACGCGGGTTGACCCGTGTGCTTTGTGGGTCGACCTATGGGTCCTACTCTCTTTTTTCGTTTAATTGTTTATATATTTATATAATTTTGATTTCTTACTTTTCTTGTAACTTCTTCATATTTACTTGGATTTCGACAAGTTAAACATGAAAATTGATCAGGAAATCGCCACGAACACAATGGTATAAGTTTCGAGGCCATATTCTAAAAATTCCAAAAATGCTTATTTTCATTGTTATTTGATTATCTAAAAATGCGGGGTGTTACAGAAATATAGATAGGAAGTATGGAAGTTATTTGATTTACAAAACAAAGTTTGAAAAGTTATGGTCCATATAGTGATAATCGATATGTATGCACTTTGGAAATCCATGGTTTTAGTAAAGCAAAAGGAGGTTATCTATTTTAGATATATTGTAAATCCTTTTCAAATGTGTTTTATAAAAGTTTATAAGTATTTTAAAAGGGGTTTTGTAACGTTTTGCCTTTTCGACCCTCGAATGTTGACAATAATACATCCATGGTATTCATGTGCCGAGCACGCAAGTGCTAGAACGATAAAAAGTTACGGTAAAATAAAAGGAAAATAAAACGTATAACAAAAAGGAAAAAATAACAGGATCTTATATAGAAATAATAATATATAATATTAAAGGAACGGTATAAAGGGTTACTAAGATTGAGGAATTTTGGAGTTACAAGACCTAAGTACTATCATCAGCCTGGACAGTTATAACAACATATCCTCACAAATGCTGATACATCAAATAGTAATGCAGCGAAAATAAGAATACCATAGTAAGTGAAACATCCAACTCATCTTTTCAAGCTCCAATGAACATCAATGGAAAACCTGCTTTTCTCATACCACTCAAAAGAGTACACGACGAATTTAAGAGAAAAACCAAGCATTAGACATAAGTCGGGTATGAGAAACTCATGAAATATGCGTCCAATATATAACTGTACTCTTGAGACCGTACAGAATGCCATAACGGTTATCCCCTCAAAAGAACCACCATCTAATAGGTACATAACATGATATAATAGATAATGTCTAGGGTGTAGAATATTAATATTATAACATAGCTGGAATGGTTACATTTGTTACATTCAATAGCATATTAGGATTTTAATCAAATCTGATAAGGAACATCCGCATATTGGATTTTCCATAGGGACGTCCCCAAATAAACAAAGTCTAGTCTACTAACATGGGTCTAAAAGTACCTTTGAGTGTCTTATATCTCTAGATAAAATATACCATTATGGTAGGCATGACTAGCCCCCGCACGAACGAGCAATCTTGAACGTGGAACCAAGTACCATCAACTCTCATTGGCAAACAATCGATAAGTATCTCTAGATACATAGTTTATATACACCGTCATGGGTTAGTAATACCCTGGGTTATGCATCGTGCTCTCTTTTCCGTCATTTCCAACGTCGAGGTTACGTTTGGCATCTTTTGGATGAGTCTTCATCACTCGAATAGAACACGAATCCCCAAATGGATTCCTTTATCTCAAACAGATCGCTACACATGAGTTCCCAACTTGAACAGATCTTGGAATCACACATGGATTCCCACATCCTGAATAGATCATGAACAACTGCATGTGTTCGAGCATCATAAACAGATCTCGAATCTCCACGTAGGTTCTTGCATCTCAAACTGATCCACTTCCAAGAGACAGAACATGTATCTCTGCCCTGAAGTGGTTTTCGATAGGTAAAACACCTATCGATCTAGGTCTCTCCAAGACTGAGTTAACGAATTTGGTCATTCCATGATAATGAGAACAATTGCATATGGAAATCAAGTCTCGTATACTTATCACGTTTTCGATATTTTCCTCTCACACTATCCCTCGATCAAGAGTGAATCTAGTGGGTTAAAGCTCTATTACTCAAATTCCTATACGAACATTGGTCTTAATTCCAACAGATAAGCAAGCCTACTTCATCGGCTTTTAGTATTAAGTATACGACTAAATGTTTTCCATAAATGCGTAATCAAACAAAGCACGATCAAGTCACATAAGTGACTTCTAATCCCCTTTTTGTTTAATTAATATTTTGTTAATTAAACCTCTTTTATTAGTAAAACTTTTTTTTATCTTATTAAACTTCATTTATGAATTTCTACTATTCATTTGTATTTTTTCAATACTTCAAAAGTATTCATATACTTATCTCAAATGGGGTAAGTATATTAACGTACCATTAAAAGATTACTTACTTTAAACCCTTATTTTTTTCTATAGTTCAACAGGTAATTATAATTATCTCAAATGGCATAAGTATATTCCAAATCATTAGCAAGATTTCTTACTTTAAAGCTTTACTTTCTATATACTTCAAAAAATATTCATATACTTATCTCAAATGGTATAAGTATATTCATGTTCACTAATAAGATTTCTTACTTTGAACCTTTGCATTTCTATCTTTTTCAAAAAGATTCCTTACTCATAATTTCCTTCGAGAAATCCATTTTAAGGATCTAAGTACTTTTACAAATCCATTCAAAAGGTTTGAGACTAATGTTATTTAAACATTGTCACTACAAATTCAAACCAAATCGCTTTTGCTTATCTTTAAATCAATCTTTTAAAGATCTATTTACATCTCTAAGTATAATCGAAGAGGGTTAAAGACGAATGCGATTAACACATTGTCACAACAAACCCAAATCATTTTCTTACTTGTTACTATCTTTACAAACCTTTTTTTAAAAGATCTAAGTTCGTATTCGGTTAAGATAGATAATCGACTAATCGATTACCTAGTCAAAAAACATTGCTTATACAAATCAATGTTCGTATACTTATGTAACGACCCCTTTTTTTAGCTATTTTTAATTACTAAATTTAAGGTGATTATTAAATGAAAATGACTATCAATGTAATTTGTTGAATAATTTAATATTTGAAATTATTCGAATAATTAAATTCTAAATTTAATATGATAGAAAATGATGTCGTAAATTGATTTAAAATTTTATATAAATAAAAATTAAGATTATTAATATTTAAAATTGGATTTAAATGTGAAAAATTAAAAATTGAATTTAATATTTTAAATTAACGCGTAAAAATAGCCATTATGGCGATTGTCTCAGATTTCGACGAAACTAGTTTCATCGGATCCGTAACAGTGAATTATTGTAAGATTTCAATTTTCAAAGCGATCAGACCTGTCGTTTGGCCACGCAAGCTTGAAACGCGTTGAAATTTAATTTCGAATTTAATTAAAATAATCGACTTTAAAAAGCTATCTTTCATATATGATCGAATTAGGCCTCGAAACTAGTTCTATTGCGTTCGGAATGGGGGTAAAACATCATAAACGCCTGGCGGCACGTCTCGATTGGAGCTCGAGCGATTTTGGACCTACCTATATAAATCTGCACGCAAACCGAGATAGTTTTATTATTATTTTATTTCAGAAACCCTCGTTTCAAACCATGGCCGCCACCTATTCCAATGGCCAGAAATTGTGGACCTTCTTTCCTTTTTATCTCTCAATCCGTTCAACGAAATCGAAAAACTCCAAAAGCAAAGTTGTAGATCTCGACGAGCTCTTCAAATCCATAAGGTTGATTGCTGCTAACACATCATGGATTTGTCCAGATCTGAGATAGAATGATGCACGTGTTTTATCGGATTACGTGCAAATGGCGGCGAATGACGCGATGAAACTTGGTGCGTAGGTGGCTCTCAAGGTGGCGCATATGCCGGTGGTCGCTGATCAAACTCCGGCTGCCTCGAGTTACGTGCTTTTTTTTTATTCTTGCATTCATAGGTTTGGCCTGCCGTTCAAATTGGGAAGAAAGGTATACGTATTTTTTTATTAATTAATTATTTTACATAAAACTCAAATGTTTTAACTCGAATAACTTTTGCATACGAGCTCGGATCGACGTGCGGTTTTCTTCATTGCGTTCGTATCGAAATTCCGGACATTGTAGGACTGGTTTAGTTGCATTCGGAGACTGTTCAAATTTAGGCCTTTGTTTGGATTTTATATCGTCGATAAATCAAAAGTGAGGTTATACGCTCATAATTGACTAAAATAATTTTATGTTAGTTAAATTTATATTCTGAAGTGATGTGAAATTTATTGGCTATTATTTGGTAGGTTTAATAGTCATTTAAATTGGTATATGAATTAATTGATAGAATTTAAATTGACCATTAAAAAAATTTAAATTTAATTGGCAATATTTTACCCAATATGGTAAAAATTGAAATTTGTGAATGTTATTGGCTATATGGTAAAATTAAATTTTATAAGTTAATTCCAAATTTATTGGACTTTTATTCGAACTCTGAATATTTTTAAGAAAATTTATATGAAATGATATTTCATGTTTGAGTTGGAATTTAAAATTTGGATTTAAAATTTGGTATTGAAAGTAAATTTGATTTAAGTGTTTGAATCGATATTTTGAAACTGAATTTGGAATTGGAATTTAAATTAGAAATTAAATTGAAACTGGAATTTAAATTGGAAATTAATTCGGAATTGGAATTGAAAATTAATTTGAAATTGAGATTTAAATTAATTTGGAATTTAATTGAAAGTCAAAGAAATTTGTGAATTGAAATCGAAATTTATGTGAAATAGAAATTTATTCAATTTGAAATTGGAATGAATTGATTAAATCGAAATGGAATTTGGAATTGTTTTGGACAGGAAATTTGGGAAGTTGACCGGTTTGAATTTGGAATTATTTTTCAAATTATTTTGATTTTCCAAACTATTTTACTATATAAACAGTTTTTATATTCAAATTATTTTCAATTAAACTATTTAAATATTTTCTATTAAACTATTTTTAATTATTTAACTATTTTAAACTATTCAAAGTATTTTATAAAATTCAAACTGGTTAAAGGGATGGAATTGTTTATATTTAAACCTTGGATTTAAATACAAACTAGGTTAAAGTGGATATTATAGCCTAAATTGAATTCGAATCAAATTTTGGAAGTGAAATCGACTTATTGGACAAAATTTGATAATTTTGATTATATGGTAAATTTCGAAATGGATTTCATTTAAAAGAGAATATATGATAATTTCGAAATGGATTTGATTTAAAAGAGAATATACGATAATTTCAAAATGGATTTTATTTTAAAGCAAATATATGATAATTTCGAAATAGATTTGATTTCGAAACGAATATGATATTTTGATATCAAGTGCAAATTGTTTTCGAAATGTAAAAGAACCAACCGGTGTGTAAAATGACGATTGGTTGTTAAAGAGACCGGGGCCTCTTATTGAAATACTCTCTTTCAATATTGGAACCCCTTTGATAACCGTGTACGCAGTGGATGATATCCAGAATGTAGTGGTTGAATTGGCTACGTTTACTGGAATGAAGTAAGAGAACGATGACGGATAGCCTTGACATTTGTGTCATAATTAAAATGACTAAAACAGGAGCCTATGTCTGGCCATTGAGGTTAGCTACCTCTAGCGACGTTGATCCCTCGCATTATTATTGTGGTTTCAAATTCGATGGTGCACCTTATTTGTCGTTTGGATTGATTGTCGCGGTCGGCCACGGATGGGTTACGACCAGGCAGAAAGGGTAAACTGGTAGAATCCTACCTTGGGCATTGCCTTACGTGCCTTGTCATATTTATCCCTATACGAGCTCATTACGATTTTGGTTTAAAACTGTAAATGTGTTAAGGTGGATCAATGTAAAGCCTTAACGCTATTTTGATATTTATTTTACTGATAGACATTATCTATTATAGCGTATACTATATATATAAATAGTTTAACGGATCCTAAGGAGATGGAAAAATCCCGTAACATCTCTTAAGTTATTGTACCCGTATTTGCGATATTGATTTGACTTACACAAGAGTATTTTAGTCCTGACTCGAGTGTTTTGTTTTCATTACGCTCGGGTCAGTCCTGAGTTTTTTCAGTGTATTGAAGACTGTTCATTGGAAGACGAAGACGAATTTTTGGTATATTGCTATTATTATACCCTGTATGATGTTATTCTACTGCTTTGATTATTTCTCCTTGCTGTATATTTATAACTATGATAAATGTGTACAGACTATAATCAAATGTATAGTAAACAGCTTTATGAATTGTTTATTTGATTATTATATTTTATCGTTTCCGCTGTGAGATTCTATGTTTTGTTTTCTTCTTCTCTTCACAACTTAGCTCATTTTCGACATTCCCGACTTAACTATCCTCATTCCAGAGGGAAACCCGGTAGGTTACAGTTCTATTCCTCTGTTCCTACTCAAAATTAATCTTTAACTCTCAGAAATGAATAAGCCTACTTTGTCGGCTTTTAGCTTTAGGAAAAGTTAGTTACCTTTTTGGACAAGTAAGCAAACAACAAGATTAACATGTTTCTGACATCTCAACTTATATTTTTACTCGTTTTAGATTAAGCCAGGTAAGTTAAGCCAGATAATGTATTCACTTCCTTATTTATGATTTAAAATCTAAGTTTAAACTGAAATATCCATTTCATTCTTTATTCAAAATTCTCCCTTTTATTTCTTCTCAAATCATTTTAAATCTTTAAAAAAATAAAATCCTTTTATTCTTAGGCAATATCACTTAAGTCTCCAAAACTCTTTTAATTTCATTTATTTAAAATCTCTATTTTTCATACCTAGAATTTATTTAATAGAATTTAAAATCAAACTTTTATTCTTTTCCAAATTCATTCTTTAAATTTGTCTAAAATTATTTTACTTAAAATTTCTCTCTTTATATCTCTTTTCAAAATCAAATCTTTTATATTTTTCATATCTTCAATACCCAAATTATGTTCAGAAAAATCCATAGCATTCAATACTTTCAAATTTCCAATAATATTCATCACAGATAATCAATCATATCACAGACTATGAAAACAAATTTCAATATTTCGAGGAATCCAGTTGAATCCCTCCAACCTGTTTTCCTGCATCCACAGATGTTAGTCAACAAATAAAATACCAAATCCCACTTCGAGGGGGGCATCACGGCATAAAGGGTCATACGCTATTATGCGGGGAGCATAGAGTGTCATCCGCTATATAATACGGGAATATCAATCACTCCAATATATATACACACACACTACTATATATAATATCACATCCAGACTAATAAGGATCATCAGTTTCAACCATTCATTCAATAATTTAAATTTAACTATATAAATTAACCAGTATCCAATTTGAGTGAGATTAACTCACATTTGCCTTTATCTGCAATCCGATCCAAACCGACCCGCATCTTCTGCGATTTTAGACCTTGTATAACATTTTACGGTTTATTAACATTTCAAATAATCGAAAAATCAATTATCCTTTATAAATAAGTTTAATTAACTGATAATTTAATTTAAACCAGTAATTTAAATTTTAAATAAATTTTTCTATGATAACTAATTTTCCTAGTAACCAGAATAATTAAGTGAGTTAATTTTAAATAAGCTAACCACCTTGATCCATTATTTTTAAATAACTTGTAAGTTTGAAATGTATATACCTACATTTATTTTCTTCCTTTTGAAACTACATACATATATACACATACTTATGAAATAATATATAGATTTAAAAATCTGATTTTATATAAACCTAAACATTTTAAAAATTCCCATATCCAAAAAGCTTGTCTCCATATATATATTTATTGTTTTTAAATTAAAATATGTATGTGAACATATATATATATATATATATATATATATATATATATATATTCTTATTAGATTAAAAACAGAATTATTTTATGTTTTACTATAGTTATTTTCTTTCTGCTTCCTTTATATATGTATGTATGTATGTATATATCTCCGACTAAGGGAAAGTTATCTGTTTAAACCTCATATATTTTTAATTTCTTCCATCTATGTTTTATTAAATTAAATAAATAAAAGAAATAAATAGCTACCTCGTTGCCACTACCGAACGACCCTCTTCCTTCAGTCGAACATCACAGCTGCCCATTATCGCGGCTCCCACATCGCCGCTGTCATTGGACCCAGCCTCCTCTTCCCCTCCGACATGCCACCGAACCCAACATCATAGCCACATGCCGTCAAGGGCGAGCGCCCTGATTCCCTCCTCCACATCGCCAAGCGACTGCCACGCGTCAGCACAGCTTCACCCATAACCTTCGCCCTATCTTCACGCGAGCGTGATTTGCTTTGAAAAGGGATGAGGCCGGTTCGATTTTGATTCGATGAAGACATGCCCTAATTTACTGAACGAAGGAGAATGAGCATTTAGAAGGAGGGAGGAAGAGAAGTTTCGATCGAACGAGAAGGCAATTTGTTCGGCCATTTTTGTATTTTATTTGATCAATCGATTTATGAACGATTCCTTTTTTCTTTAGAATTGAGAATCATTTCGTGAACCTAAAGAGAGGGGAAGGAGAGGATGGAGAATCACAATTTAGCGAAGTGTCGTGCTTGAAAAATGGAGGAAATGCAAATTTTTGCATGGACAGGTGTTGTTGCGTGTTGGAATGAGTATGATACAGTGATTTGAAACACAAAAAGCTGATGTGAATAATTTTGACTAGTCAACTTATATATATAATATTATTTGAATCGTCTCGAAAATGCAACTTAAAATTTTGAATTCCTATCGAAACATACCGCTAGGCGTTTATAATGTTATACCCCTATTCTGAACGCATTGGAAAAGAATTCAAGTTCCAATTCGATCATATGGAGATGATAGCTTTTTGATCCCAATTATTATATTGAATTTTCGATATAGAATTCAGCGCGTTTATCTACCGTACGGCCACACGATAACTCCAAACACTATAAAATTTGAAATTCGATAATAATACACTATTATGGATCCAATGGAACTAGTTTCGTCGAAATCCAAGACCGCGCCTTGGAAGGCTATTTTTAAATATCAATTTAAACGTTATTTTTTAAAACTGAACAAAACACTTTCAAACTCAAATTTAAAACTTCCATTATCTTCAGTATTATCCATATGAATTTTACAAGCCTCCAAATTAATTTTAACAGGCTTAAAAACCAAGATTTCATATCCTACCCAATTTTCAATTATTAAATTCAATAATTTAGTTGTCCAATAATTAGTTGTATTTGAAATTCAAGTTAAGAATTAACTTTTTAAATATTTAATATCAATTAAATATCCTAATTTCAAATGTCCAAAATTTCGGGTCATCATATCCCTCCTTTAAAAGAATTTCGTCCTCGAAATTGCTAGTAAGAAGAATGGTCCACAACCCATTAACTATTTCCCAAAACCATCAGTTCCAAACAATTTTCCAAAACTATCTATCTTTTAAAGACACATTATCACCCTTACTAACTTTCCAAACCCATCCATAAATCACGACCGATATCATTCTCTCAATCATTCAAATTATACTTTAAAACCAAATTTTAAATTATCAAAATTTCTTCAAAATTTTTCTATCTCCCTGAATTTCTGAAAAATTTCGCCAGCGTCTACTTTGCGCGGCTAGCTTGGCACGACTACAAAACGCCTCTTCGGGCCCAAATTTTCAAAAGAAAAACAAAAGCCAAGTGGCCAGATCAAAAAATCATCAAATTTCATATGACAATTTAAATACATACCTTTTGTCGGGCTATAAAATTTTATCTTCTGAAATCGAAATCATCGATTTCCTTTTGCTCTTAAATACATGTATACTACTTGGCAATAATATCCAATTACCACTCAAAATCATTTTATTCACTTCTTTACGAAATTTTCAATATCTATTTCATTTAAGTCCGTACGATGTACACATATCATCCGTACGCAATACCAAATCCAATCGCTCACTCGATCGCATAATTTCACTTCCGAACTAGTATCGTCCACCCGACTTCCTAGTGCGAACTCTGATCTGGTTTCTTGATCAGAAACCGTCCTTCTCCTTGCATAACCACAAACTATGACAGAGAATTTTCAGAATCAATCAAAAATCCATATCCAGGGTCCGCCGTCGAAAATCGAGTGAAAAATCCCAACTCGGATCGATATAACTATCTCGAAATTCTATGCTCGAATCTGGATCAAATCGTTAGGCGAATAAAATAATATACGTACATACTACATATTTATCTTAATTGCTTATTCACTATATCAATTCTCTTCTCATTCACATTTACTTCAATTCCCATTTTCTTATCCTCAATTTTCCGTCTTACACAACTTTTATTAATTCTTCATTCACACATTAACTTAGTATATTTCTAACACCACTTTACTTAAGAATTTACCATTTATTTCTTAAGCTCAATATAATTATTTTATACACTTTTTATATTTATTTTCACTTCACCACTTAAGCTTTCACATCTATTTATTCTTAACTTAAATTTTCAATTTCATTTTGAATTCAATTTATCTTCAATTCTTAACTTATTTCCAACTCAAACTTAATATTGAATTCTATTCACTTATCTCAAACCCCTCTTAATTAACCCTTTCTTTAAATTAGTTCCATTAACTAATTCGTTTCCAATAATTTCAAATTTCAAATCTGCTTAACTTACTAATTTATTTATCACTTCATTTCCAAATTTAATTTCAAACCTAAATAAAAATTTTATTTCCAAACTTTTTACCTCTTTTAGTTCCTTTGAACAAATTCTATAATTCCACTTCCATTCAAATTTAAAACTTCTATAAGTTTCCAACCTATTTACATTCCCTTCACTAATCCCTTTAATTTACTTCATTTAATTTGCTTACATTTCAGACTATCTCGTTTCACACTTGTTTAGTTCAACTCTTCTTTAAGCTAAATTTTATTCCAAAAGATTTCAAATTTTATAAGTTATCGAACCCGTTTATATTCCATAAACATTTTTAATTAAACTTCCAAAGTTTAAACAATTGCTTAAACATTCAAAAAAAACTAATTCCAGAGTTTTCAACAATCATCTAAGTATTTCAAAATCATTTTGAAATAAATTATATCCAAAATCATTTGGTATCAAGTTATCTCTTGAATTTTAAAACCAAACTCATTTTTGCAAACACTCTAATTCAAAACAATTTAGTAGAAATTTCTCTCTGGAAACTCGAAAATGAACATCGATGATGCTGCAGTCATCACCGAAGTTATTTTCTAGCGACCGAAAAGGGTTCAGTGCTTTTATCCCTTTAAAAAATTTAAAAACCCTTTTCAAATATTTTTAAATTCCAAATCTCACTAGATTTCAAATCCAGTTCAAAAATGTTTTCGAAATAATATCACTATTATTTCTCCAAAACCTTTGAAAATTATTTCCAAACTTAAAGGAATTTAGTTTCCAAAATTTCAAATTTCAAATCCTTTCAATCTATATTCAAATATTACTTTGAAATATTATCCCATTTCAATTATAAATCACATTTATAATTCACATTTATGAATTCCATTTGTATATGAATTTATTTCTTAGCTTTAGTTATGATTTCAATTTCTTATTCAATTTCCACACAACAATGATAATAATTTAATATTATCATTTCTTAGCAACCATATATACCATAATAACTTCTGAAAATTATTTCTTTCATATATAAAAATTACTTGGGCAAAATTATTTCATTTACCTTATTTTAAAACACTACTATGTCGAATTGTTTTTTTCAAGTGTTTAGAGATCCCTATCAATAACGTTAATTACTCGTATTGACCAGAATCCATAAACTACTCCATAAACTAATCAATACACTATAAAACAATTTTATATTCACTAACAAATACGCGCTCATAGCCATTAGTTCACTCAAACTCATTCTAGAGTACCACTGACTCTATTCTAATGAGTAATCTCCACCAGAGCCAAGGTTCTCACTTAACCTTCAGCTCTGATACCAAGTGTAACAGCCCTCAAATCCGTACCCCTTTAAGCCGACAAAATTCTCCAACAGTTCAACTCAAAATGGACGAAAATACGAACCATTAGGGTTAAAGAAGAAAGAGGTAGAAGAAGAAATAGAAAACAATAATAGAATCTCGTAATCGCAGTGGAACAATATATTATAGATAATGACCGATCTTTACACAAAAGACTATATTTGTTTTATACATTACATCATCAGAGTATAACACAATCAATAGCAAATTACTGGATAGTTATATTAACTTTTCCTCACAATCAATGGCAGGGCTACTAAGGTACCGCCCATCACAGTACCTGATCTAGATCAGAGTATCGAGGATCCCCCTTGATCCCCTACAACACAAGACTGGGGCTACCCCTTACTGGATAGTCCGAATAAGATCACCCCACGTTTGGACCAGCAATCGTCCACACAGCCGAATAAAAAGGGACATCTAGACAGGGATGACCTTACCTTAATTGGTTGCTAGCCACTTAGCCTTGCTACACCTCCCCTATTTTAGCCATTCCCAGTTGATGAGGCTCGAGGCTATGAATTACCTTTTTAGCACACATTCACATAGAATGCTCATCGTCAGCTGATAGCATTCATCCGTACAAGTTGCCCTGGGTCTGGACAAACCGACTCACCATCTTCATCATCTTTACGGTCTTCATTCACAAAAGTTCAAACCGAATCAAAGTGGTTTTCGAGAAATTAATCCCGATCCCGGTCTCTTCGAAATGACCAGCGCATTGACCAATATTGATAGTCGGTTATTTAACTATCATATAACATCCACAAGCAACCATTAGATTTAAATAATTTTCCAAATTATTTACCGCAAAAAATATCTACCTAAGATATTATGTCCACGTTTCAACACTTTGAAAATAGTTACAAATCTCTTTTTATTCTTATAGCACAAATTCCAACCTTCTATTTATTTTCACGGAAAACGCCAAATCTTATTGAATTTGATTTTTAAATAAATTTAATCACTTTATCCAAAAATATGTACTTAAAACATTTTTAAATGAAACTACTTAAAAGACTTTATTCAAAATAAAAGTTATGAAATTCTGTACTAATTTTTCAAATAAAAACTTTAGCCAAACTACCTTTAAAATAAAGCTACTATATAAAATATAAATATTTAATAATTACCTTTTAAATCATAATACCAATTTAACCTTTAAAATAATTACCACCATAACTAACTTAATAAATATTTGCCTTCAAAATTTTAACCAACTTAAATAATAAATTTCTCAAAAAAAACATTCCTTTAAAGCAACTTTAAAACTTTCAAATTATACTTAAAAATCTGCTTTGAAAACATACTTGCCTTTTCAGAAAATTTACACTTTCCATTCCAACATAACCGCCTAACCATTTATAAATCCTTCTCGATTTATTTTCAGTTTAATTTTCGTCACAAACCCATAAATTTTCTTTTCCACGCTTTTTAAAAATAAACCACTATTTATTTTTAAAACAAATCACCATTTCCTTATAAATTCCCATCGTGAATTTATACTTTCAAATTATCAACTGATAAATATTCACTTTATTTATAAACCCCATTTATAAATTCCATAATATCATTCTCTTTTAATCACAGTTCCACACTTAATCAGTTTCAAATCGATTTTCCAAATTAATTCCATTTTAAAATAATTTCTTTTACTTATCCAAATTTATTCCAAAACCCATTAATTATGTATTCATTTCCTTATTTATGATTTAAAATCTTATTTTAAACTGAAATATCCATTTCATTCTTTATTCAAAATTGCCCCTTTTATTTCTTCTCAAATCATTTTAAATCTTTAAAAAAAATCCTATTATTCTTAGGCAATATCACTTAAGTCTCCAAAAATCTTTTAATTTAATTTATTTAAAATCTCTATTTTTCATGCCCAGAATTTATTTAATAGATTTAAATCAAACTTTTATTCTTTTTCAAATTCATTCTTTTAATTTATCTAAAATTATTGTACTTAAAATTTCACTCTTTATCTCTTTTCAAAATCAAATCTTTTATATTTTTCATATCTTCAATACCCAAATTATGTTCAGCATAATCCATGGCATTCAATACTTTCAAATTTCCAATAATATTCATCACAGATATCAATCAATCATATCACAAACTATGAAAACAAATTTCAATATTTTAAGGAATCTAGTTGGATCCCTCCAACCTGTTTTCCTACATCCACAGATGTTAGTCAACAAATAAAATACCAAATCCCACTTTGAGGGGCATAGGGTCTCATCCGCTTTATAATGCGGGAATATCAATCACTCCAATACACACACACACACACACACACACACACACACACACACACACACACACTACTATATATAATATCACATCTAGACTGATAAGGATCATGATTCATTCAATAATTTAAATTTAACTATTTAAATTAAACATTATCCAATTTGAGTGAGATTAACCCACCTTTGCCATTATTTGCAATCCAATCCAAACCGACCTGCCTCTTCTCCGATTTTAGACCTTGTACAACATTATACGGTTTATTTACATTTCAAATAATCAAAAAAATCAATTATCCTTTTAAACAAGTTTAATTAACTGATAATTTAATTTAAACCGGTAATTTAAATTTTAAATAAATTTTTCTATGATAATTAATTTTCCTGGTAGCCAGAATAATTACTGAGTTTATTTTAAACAAGCTAACCACCCTAATCCATTATTTTTAAATAACTAGTAAGTTTAAAATTTATATACCTACATTTATTTTCTTCCTTTCGAAACTACATATATATATATACATACTTATAAAATAATATATAGATTTAAAAATCTGATTTTATATAAACCCAAACATTTTAAAAATTCCCATTATCAAAAAGCTTACCTCCATATATATACATATACATACATACATACATACATATATATATATATATATATATACTATTTTAAAATTAAAATATGTATGTGAACACACACACACATATATATATATATATTCTTATTAAATTAAAAACGGAATTATTTTATGTTTTACTGTAATTATTTTCTTTCTGCTTCCTTTATATATATATATATATATATATATATATATATATATATATATATATATATATATTTCTTCGACTAAGAGAAGGTTATATGTTTAAGCCTCATGTATTTTTAATTTCTTCCATCTATAAATATGTTTTATTAAATTAAATAAAAAAGAAAGAAATAGCTACCTCGCTACTATATCCGAACGACCCTCTTCCGTCAGTCGAACATTGCAGTTGCCCATTCTCGTGACTCCCACATCGCCACTGCCATTGGACCAGCCTCCTTTTCCCCTCCAACATGCCACCGAACCCAACATCTTAGCCACATGTCGTCAAGGGCGAGCGCCTGATTCCCTCCTCCACGTCGCCAAGCGACTGCCACTCGTCAGCGCAATTTCACCCATAACCCTCACCATATCTTCACGTGAGCACGATTTGCTTTGAAAAGGGATGAGTCCGGTTCGATTTCGATTCGATGAAGACATGCCCTAATTTACTTAACGAGGGAGAATGAGGATTTAGAAGGAGGGAGGAAGAGAAGTTTCGATCGAACGAGAAGGCAATTCATTCGGACATTTTTGTGTTATATTTGATCAATCGATTTATGAACGATTCCTTTTTTTCTTTAGATTTGAGAATCATTTCATGAACCGTAAAGAGAGGGGAAGGAGAGGATGGAGAATCACGATTTAATGAAGTGTTGTGCTTGACAAATGAGGAAATGCAGATTTTTGCGTGGACAGGTGTTGTTGCGTGTTGGAATGAGTTTGATGCAGTGATTTGAAACACAAAAAGCTGATGTGTATAATTTTGACTAGTCAACTTATATATATAATATTATTTAAATTTGAATTTGAATCGTCTCAAAAATGCAACTTAAAATTTCGAATTCCTACCGAGGCGTGCCCTATGCGTTTATAATGTTATACCCCTATTCTGAACGTAATGGAAAAGAATTCGAGTCCTAATTCGATCATATGGAGAAGATAGCTTTTTGATCCCAATTATTATATTGGATTTTCGATATAGATTTCAGTGCATTTATCTACCATACGGCCACACGATAAATCCAAACACTACGAAATTTGAAATTTGATAATAATACACTTTTACGGATCCAATGGAACTGGTTTTGTCGAAATCTGAGACCGTACCTCGAAAGGCTATTTTTAAATATCAATTTAAAAGATATATTTTTAAAACCGAAAAAACACTTTCAAACTCAAATTTAAAACTTCCATTATCTTCAGCATTATCCACGAGAATTTTACAAGCCTCCAAATTATTTTTAACAGGCTTAAACCAAGATTTCAGATCCTACCCAATTTCCAATTATTAAATTAAACAATTTAACTATCCAATAATTAGTTGAATTTTAAATTCAAGTTAAGAATTAACTTTTTAAATATTTAATATCAATTAAATCCAATAGCAAATGTCCAAAATTCCAGGTCGTCACATACGGAAATTAAGTAGTAATATACTTGGCACTAAAAACCGATGAGTAGATTGGCCCCCATCTATGAGATCTAAAATCAGAATGTTCTAACTAAGTTGTAATACACCTAATTTTGATTAACTATATTTAGGATATTTAATTAGGTAAATAAAATAAATAATGTGGAATGTTAAGGAGATTAGATTTGATAATTAAATGGGTTAGGCCTTAATTAATGAACTAATGGAATTAATTAGAACGTTCATAAGAAGAAGGATATATGAGGAGGGTAAAAGTAGATATGAGCATACTTCCTTAACATATACTCTCATTCTCATTTCCTCATTCATTTCATTCAATACAAACGAAAGTAAAGAGGAGAATATGCCAGCCATCATGAAGGAGTCCAAAGAAAGAAAAGCTAGGAAGAAAGATCGTAGCTTAGGGAGTCAAATCTAAAGAAAAAATCTCAACCTTCTTTAACCATTCAAAATGAATAATAGTTATACATCTTAATTTTTAATGGGGGCGGCTATTTAGACACAAAATTACACACAAATTGGGGACACAAAAAATCATGGCCGTTGGATATTTTTGTCCTTATATGGGAGGTGGAAATCAAGGGGCAATCCAACTATACAAATCCATTGTGTCACCAATTATGTCTACATTTTGTGTCTAAATAGACTTTCTCATTTTTAATTACTATTTTTTTGATTTTAAGTATAAATCAAAATCTTTTGAAGTTACTATGCCATGTTGTTCACAACGACGAATTTTCTATCGGATTGGAAAATCATCGATAAATTTCAAATTAAAATTTACCACAAGCGCACGGCATATAAAAGTTAGTATGTGGCGTACAGGTTGATCCGTAGGGAATTATTAGACTTTAAAAATCAATTTAATTAAATTATACCAAATGGAGAGGAAATTGTTAACTACAAGCAAAATGAAGCTGAAACTAGAATTGAAATAAGATTTTAAAAACTATGAGATTAGAGAACAATTTAGAGGCAAATCCACTCTCATATTTTTATAAATAAACAAACAAATAATTTATGATCTCTAGTTTTGGTATGAAGGGAAATAATTGTTGCATTTATCATAAGTATGGTTTATTTATATTATTAATAACATAACTTAAACCATCAAACTATAATACAACAAATATACCACTTATAAATTCTCATGAAAATGAAGCCAAAGCAAAAGTTATTTTAAGTATGATCTATTTACTATTGTAATTAGTAATATAGATCATCAAATTTTATTTTTACTTTCATTTCAAAATCAAAAATCAATTAGCAAATGACGATGTAAATTGTGTTTATGTTGAATAATAATAGCTCATTTGCAAATGCAATATAAGCTATCAAACCCACTTGTATAAACTTACATCAAAATCTATTCTCTTGAAGCACAATTAAGAGAGACCATAAATCATAGAAATGTTGAAATTACGTAATATTTGGGAGCTTCATTACCCCTAAATTAAAGGGGTTGAGCTACTCATATGTGTTATCATATCAACACATGTAAGTTTCAACATTAAAAGCAAAAGAAATAGAAACTAAACAAAGGAGGAAAATGAGATTAACTACTAAACTACTTGCATAAAAGGAATAAAATAAAACTACGCTACTTGCATCAATGTAAATCTGAGCTATGAACGTGAAATGAAAGAGAGCATAAGAATAGAAACGAGCATTAAAGTAAATAAAAGAATGTAGAAAAGAAAAAAGAAAGAGGCTAGGAAGCCATTTTTATTTCATGAAACTTTGAGGTTACAACTTACTTTCTTAATTTCCTAACTAATTTGAAAGAGTAGAAGATCCCTTTACATGTACATAAGAGGGCTATTTATACATACATAAAACCCTAACTCAATTTTTAGGGTGCTTTCCAAAATGCCCTTTAGAAAGTGTGGCCATCAAGTAACCATTAGCCACTAATTAATCCATCGTTAAATGTGCATGAAGCTTTAACCTCCACTTAGTTATCCATTAGCTTTCTAATTGTTGATTTAGGAAAGTGGATAGGGTCCTCCATGATCATGAGCTTAAATTATTTCCCTCTTCATTCATTTGTATTCATTTGTGCATGCATGTATCTTCATAAAAGCCTCTTTCATATGCATCCAAATTCCTATAAAAATCATAAAAAATGTCCAAGTAAAAATTCTCAAATTGACACATGCAAAAAATGACCAATTTTTCCTTGAATGAAGATGGATATATGATGATTTGAAAATAACTGAATTTTGATTTTAAACGTGTTAAAATGCCCAAATATGACATTTATTTAAATAAAAATAGATAAAATATGGATGTAAATATATGCACATTTACGTGCACATCAAATAACCTCACATTTACCTTTTTATTCGTCCTCGAATAAAGGAAAAATAACATAAACCCGTTTTCGAAGGGAGCATGATTGCATTGAGCATATGCAACAAGCCCTTAAACCTCTGCGTGTCCCCACTAGGAAAAGTGTTGCCTCATGTGGGTTTTCAGCGGATACTACCCACAAAATCCGAATGCAAAGTGAAAATATTTACAAAATGCAAGATTTATTTAAAAAGAGATGAATGCAAGTTTTTGAAAATATATACAATGGAAGATTTAATTTTAAATTGACACAAATAAGTTAAATATATATTTTGGTCATTATCTTGAAATTTAAGTCGTTTAACCATCAAACTTTCCAATAAGAACAAAGTTATCGAAACAAATGGGCTATAGTTTAACTCGTTATTTCGGTCGATAATATAGTGTAACTATGAAATAGATCCTTAATTGATTATCAAAGTTTATCAAAGTGGTATTTTCATTTCTTTCCATTAACAAGTCAAATAAAACCAGTTAAAATGGTGCTTGGATTTCAATTGCTTACTCTCTCTTATTTGAAAATTTTATTGATATTAATAATATTTACAAATGCTTAACTCAGGTAAACTGAGGACAGATATATTACCTATGCACTGCCTTACGAACTGATGTGGGGGGAATACAGAGCGTGGCGGGTGAACGCACAAGTGTGAACACTTATCGACCATATGCGTTATTAAAAAGTACTTTTATATAAATACACCCAACTTAGATAAACTAAGGCAAGATATACCGATCGTGCACTGTCTTTTGGGCTTACGTGAGAAGGGTACAGAGCATGACGAGTGAACACACGAGTGTGAACACATGACTCTAGGTGTTAAAAATATATTCATGTATACAAAAAAATTCATATATATATATATATATATATATATTTTTTCATTTTTTTGCTAAATTATTTTTTTTAAAAGAGAGAGTTTTGTAAAATCATATTAGCACCATTTAACTTAGAAGATAAAAATGTTATATCATTTACTTTAAATTTACCACTTTTTTAAAAAAGATTTTCATTTAGAATATGTTTCATAATTAACACACATGAATCTTCCTATATACTAGTTAGACCATTACTATTTGTAATCAAACTTCATTTTTATTTTTGTTAAAACAGATAAATTTTAAAAACTTTCAATTTATTAGCCAAAACTTATACTTATCCTATAGTGTTTCTTCAAAAATAAATCAAAATGATATTGAGATATAGAAGTTTCGAGCTTTTTTTTTAGATAAAAGAAAATGAAAATTCAAAAATGCCATGAAACTTTAAAAAAATGAAAATGAGACTCCCCTCTCCCACACTTAATATTTAACTGTGTCCCCACAGTCAGTGCACGATATAATGAGTGTAACGGGGAAAAATATGTACATATTTACAAAAGAGGGTTAACATTCTTACTAGACGTAGCTTGGCTCATAAAGAATCATAAGCTCCTCCTCTTGGTTATTTGGCAATTCCAATAAAGTTTCAAACGATGACCATTAACATTGAAAATCGATCCATCCCTGGGGTTTTCTATTTCTATGGCACCATATGGAAAAATTGTTCGTACAACAAATGGTCCCGTTCATCTCGATTTAAATTTCCTAGTGAATATATGAAGTCTTGAGTCATATAAAAGAACTTTCTGGATAGACGAAAACGTTTTCCTTAGGATTGACTTTTTATGAAAAACTTTTTTCTTTCTTTGTAAATTTTCTCGTTTTCATACGCATCGTTCCTTAGTTCTTCCATTTCGTTGATTTGTAGTTTTGGTTTTCGCCAGCTTTCTCAAGATCAAAGTTTAAGTTCTTTATTGCACATAACGCTTTATGTTCGATTTCAATGAGTAAATGGCAAGCTTTACCTTAATCTAAATGAAATGGGGACATCCCAAGGATAGTTTTAAAAGCAGTTGGTAAGCCCAAAGCGCGTTGGTCAATTTTAAGACCAATCTTTTCATTATTTGTTGACAGTTTTCTCCAAGATTTGTTTCATTTGACGATTTGAAACTTCATCTTGCCTACAAGTTTGAGGTGATATGGAGTGGATAACTTGTGGGTTATCAAGTATTTCTTCATTAATGTTTCAAAAGATCGATTGCAAAAATGGGTTCCATTATCACTGATTATTATGCAAGGTGTGTCGAACCTCGAAAAGATATTTTCTTTGAGAAATTTCACAATAATTCTATGGTCGTTGGCTTTGCAAGGAACGGCTTTGACCCATTTTGAGATGTAATCGACATCAAGAAGGATATACAAGTTTCCAAAAGAATTAAGAAAAGGTCTAACAAAGTCGATACCCCAAACATCAAAGATTTCAATCGTAAGAATGGGGTTTAGTGGCATTATATTTCGTCGAGAAATTCATCCAAGCATTTGACATTGATCGCAATTTTTACAGAATTCAAATGATGAAAAGAGAAGGCCAATAGAAATCACACTGAAGCACCTTTTTCGTCGTTTTTCGAGGACTGAAATGTCCACCGCGCACTTGATTGTGGCAAAATGAAAGAACACTCATGATCTCACTATTCGGAATACAACGTCAGATGATTTGGTCAGGGAAATATTTGAACAAGTATGGATCGTTCCAGTAGAAGTATTTCACTTAGGACATGAATTTGTGTTTGTCCTGTTTGGACCAAGATGAGGGAGTTTCTCTAGTGACTATGTAGTTCACTATATCAGCTTACCATCGATCGATAGAAATTGAAAGAAGATGTTCATAAGGGAAGTTTTCATTGATTGGCAAAGAAGATGATGTGTTTGGAAGATGAGATAAGTGATCGTCTATGACATTATCGGATCCTTTTTTATCCTTGATTGCAAGATAAAATTCTTGTAATAAAAGGATCCAACGAATTAAGCGAGATTTACCATCCTTTTTGGCAAAGAGATATCAAAGCATAGAATGGTCCGTGTGCACAGTAATGTTGACCCAATCAAGTAAGGTCAAAAAACTTCGAGTGTAAAAATGATAGTTGGAAGCTCTTTTTCGGTTGTTGTGTAAAGTTGAGTTGAGCATCGTTCAGAGTCATGCTAGCATAGTTGATAACGTGAAGTATCTTGTTGATGCATTGTCCAAAGACAGCACCAACTGCAAAGTTTGAAGCGCCATACATTATGTCAAATGGGAAATCCCAATTGGGTGCGCAAATGATTGGAGCAGAAATGAGTTTGTTTTTGAGACATTCAAAAGAAGAGATAAAATCAGAGTTAAAATCGAAAGTAATGTCTTTTTCAAGAAGAGTCGTCAAAGGACGAGCGAATTTGCTAAAGTCTATCACAAAGCGTCGGTAAAAGCCAATGTGTTCTAGAAATGATCGAATGTCCTTAACAAATTTGGGAATGGGTAAATTTTCAATTACGTCAACTTTTTCTTTCTCTACCTCAATGCCTTTATTTACCTAAATGCATTTATTTGAGTTGATATGTCCAAGGATTATGCCTTGTTTAACCATAAAGTGGCTTTTTCCTAATTCAAAGTCAAATATTTTCCTTTACATCGATTTAGAACCAACTCGAGATGATGTAAATATTCGAAAAAAGAATCACCAAAGATAGAGAAATCAACCATAAAAACTTCTAGAAAGCATTCAATCATGTCAGAAAGATGCCAACCATGCATCGTTGGAAAGTAGCAGGGCACTAAAAAGTTTGAAAGGCATATGTCAATAAGCAATAGTACCGAATGGACATATGAAAGTCGTTTTCTCTTGATCTTCGAGAGCGATTGGAATTTGGTTATAGCCGGAATAACTATCAAGGAAGCAGTAGAATTCATGGCCGGCTAACCGTTCGAGCATTTGGTCAATGAAAGGAACAAGGAAGTGATCTTTATGTATTGTGGCATTTTGCTTTCGATAGTCAATGCAAACGCGCCAACTTGTTTGAGTCCGAGTAGGAATGAGTTCGTAAGCGTCGTTTGTTATAACGATAAGTCCGGACTTTTTAGGCACGACAAGAATTGGTCTAACCCATGGACTATCGAAGATGGGGTATATGATGCCATTATCAAGGAGTTTAAGAATTTTTTCGCGAACCGCATTCCATTATGCATCATGAGTGGGTTTAGCTTCATCAATTAAGTGAATGCGATGTTGGACAATAGCAGGGCTAATTCCCTTAATATCGGTAATAAACCATCCAATTGCTTCTCTGTTTTTCGAGAGAATAGAAAACAAGGAGGTTTATTGATCAAGAGAGGGAGTTGTAGAAATTATGACGGGCAACATTTCGTTATCACCTAAGTATGCATACTTAAGGTGATCGGAAAGTGGTTTAAGGTCCTACTTTGGGAGTTTTTCGATCAAAGAGTTGAGTTGATATTCGAACTCAAATGGAAGCGATTCAAAAGGAAGAATATATTCAATCTCATAGGGTGTTTCAAGAAACAATTTTTCATACTCAGCTTCGTGTTTGTCATTAAGGTCAAGTGCCTCATTTTCGAAACTTTCACGAATGGCACTAAATTCCAACGTTTGGTCGTGAGATTCACTTGATTGGCTTTCAAGATTGAAAATGTTCATATCCAAAGTCATGTTTCCAAAGAGATTTTCATTGAACCGTTGCGACAATTGATTAAGTAATTTGAGTTGGCTAAGAATGATCGGCCTAAAATCAATGGAATTTGATTCGCAGGATTTGTGAGCACATCCTCGATTTCTCCTACAGGCTTCTTAATGGAGCGATCGGTAAATTGAAGCGTGAATTTTGTGGGTTTAAGCTACCTAAGCATAATTGTTCGTACACGGAATATGGACTCAAATTAACACCCGCACCTAAGTCTATCAAGCATTTGTTAATCATATTATCCCCAATTGTACACGAAGTCGTAGGGAAGCCAGGATCTTTGTATCCGACGGGCATGGATTGGGACAAGACTTCACTCAAACTGACGGCTAAGAAGAATTTTTTAGGCACTTGAGTGCGTGCTTTTGGGTACATAGGTCCTTAAGAAATTTCGTGTAAGTGGGGACTTGCTGAATGATGTCAAGAAGCGGGATGCTCACTTTCACCTGTTTAAAATTTTTCAACATCTTTTCCATTTGGTCCGAGTGTTTCTTAGTCGAAGACGATGTGGAAATGGAACACGTACTCGGTAGGTAGGTCTACTCGAGTAGAAAAAGAATTTTGATTGGCATTCGATTCAAAGTTTGGCTCCACGTTCTGTTCTGATTCGTTTGAAGCATCGAGAGAGGTTTTTCATAAATCGTTTAGGTTAACGACTTGATTATTTTATTTACGGGAACGAAAAGTTGTGATAGCATTCAATTGGGTGATGTTGCTATCTTGAACAACATGAGATTGATTTGAATTTGCTTCTTGATTTTTGGGATTTGGAATAGACTGGCTTGGAAATGTGCCTCGTTCACATTCACTTATAGACGTGGCTAATTGACTCATTTGTATTTTAAGTTTTGCAATTGACTGGTTCGTGTTTTGCATATTTGAGGTCAATAAATTTTATAAATTGTTATTCGATTAAAGGCTTTGAGCAGTTGCTTTAGCCTACGTTTCAAGAGTTTCCTCAAGTGAACTTAAATGTTTATCGTCTTGGGGAGGATGAGCAGAATTTGGTTGAAAATTTGATTGTTGCGGTTGATTATGAGACGGACCTGCAAAGCTTGGTTAAAAATGATTGGTTTGAAAGGAAGGATTTGAAGCATTATTCGAGAATGCTTGAAAATTAGGACGAGCTGTATTCGTGTTGGGATTGTTTTGGTTCCAAGCAAAATTCGGATGATTTCTCCAACCAAAATTGTACATTGGAGAAAATTGGTCATTTTTGGCTTTATTAAAAGCATTGATTTGTTCAACGGAATTAGGGCACTGATCGGCTATATGATTAGAATCGTTGCATTCATAACACATCGGGTGGGAAGCTTGGTTCATTTGATTCGGAGAAAACATTATCGAATTTTTCAATCATTGCGTCGATCTTAGCCTCCAAAGCAAAAGAAGATTCTATCGAGTGTGCACTCGATCGTGAGTAGATTGATTTTTCGTTCGAACGTTCCCATTAGGATGAATTTTCGGCGAGGTTATCAAGAAATTGCCAAGCATCATCATGATGTTGGGCAAGAAAGTTGCCTTGGAACATTGATTCGAGCATGGTTCGTGATTGTTTTTGAGTCCATCACTAAGATTTGGCAAATCATCCATTTTTCGAAGTTATGGTGTGGGCGTTTTATCAAAAGCTCTTTGAATCTTTCAAAATATTTTTCGAATGGTTCTCCCTTGAATTGATGAAAATTTACAATTTCGTTTCGGATTCTACTCATTTTTTCCAAGGGGTATAGCTTTTCTAAGAAAGATTTTACGAACTCTTCCCAAGTTTTAATTGAGTTCGATGGTAAGCTATACAACCATTTTTTAGCATAATCCGTAAGAGCGAATGGGATTAATCAAAGTTTGATTCCGTCATCGGAAAGTTGTTAGAGTTTAATGGTTATGCAAACTTGTTCTAATTTAGTAAAGAAAATGTATGAGTCATCGTGCTTGAAATTGCTAAATTTTGGAAGCGTGGCAATATCGTTCGAGTGAATTTCAAAATGGTTACCCGTACGGCGAGTAACGTGATACAAGATGAATAGAAACTCTATCGGAAAAGATTCTATTCATAAGCGTTCGAGGGGCGTTCTCGTTTGCCATTTCGAGAGGATCGTCTGTTCGAGTTAAATGATTGGTCGTTGAGACGCGAATCCAACGATTTGTTGTTGTGTCACGAGTCCAAGTACCCATGCACAAGTGAAAGTCGAGAAGAGAAAGAAGTTAGAAACGAGTTTAAAGAATGAAACAAGATTTTAAAAAAAAAATTGTTGTTTTTTTTACAAGGAAGAAAACTATTTACCCAATGAATTTTATTTTCAAAAGAAAAGTTGGATTTTTTTTTTTGGATTTTCAAATTTTTTATTTGTTTTTGTTTTTGTATATTTTTTTTGTTTTTTTAAGTTTTCAGATTTTCAAATATATACCAAAAGGAATTTTTTTGAATTTTAATTTTTTTTTTTTGGATTATTTTGATTGAAGATTTTCAAAAGGAAAAAGGATTTTTTGTTTTTTGTTTTTATTGGATTAAAAACTAAGTTAAGTAAAATTTACCAATAATTTGGATTTTCGATTTTTTTTTTAAATATGCATGAACTAATGCAGTTAAATGAATACAAAGGACTTAATTATAGTTTTTTGTCCTTAGTAGCTCCTAATACAAAATTGTATAATCACACTTTGTTTTAAATCAACAAAAATATTTCTCAGCCAAGTAACGGGCAGGAGTTATCGGTGCATCACGAATCACGTAGCAATACAACCGAAGGTTTAAGTACCTTTAAGGGAACATCACTATAATATTTACGGATCGCCGTAATATTTATAAATAATTATTACTCTACCGTAGTCTAGACACCAAGAAATAAAATTATTTAAAGAAAACAATTGTGAAGATACAATTAAGCCCACCCTTAAGTCGAATGTCTAGCCTTTATTATTAGTCAAATTCTACAATGAAATGCAATTTGTGGGATAAGGAAAGGGTGATGAAATCTCTCACCTTATGTGAATTGGGGTAGTGCCCTTAGAAAAATAAAACAAGATGAAATGGATGTAAAACAAAAATTAAATGTGAATTTACAATGCAACTAAAATGAAGATTGTTTTTGTTTTTGGATTTTTGAATTTTTTTATATGCAAATGCAAGCAACCAACAATGCAATTCAAAATAAAAGCAAGGGAAAAGGGCACGATACCAAAAGGTGTGGAATTATTAACATTTTTTTAAGCGGTAATTTTTATAGCAAGCAATTTATTTGACAAGCAGAGCGGCAGTTTTTAGCAAGCTATTCTTCCTATCTGCTTTGACAACCTGAAAATTAAGACAAGATATATATTGTTTTTTATGTCTTTTAAAAAAAACTAAAACAAGGGAAAATAAAAACGAGTGAAATCAATATGAAACAAAACTAAACAAATGAAAGAAGGACATTCCTTGTTTTTCATATAGAACAAAATCAAAAGAAATAAAACCAATGAAATGAAAAGAAGTTAGAAACTTGTTTGTTTTTTTTATAAGAGAGAATTAACTATAAGAATCTTAAACAAGTTAAATAAAAAAAGGAAGAACGAAAAATAAAAAAGGAAGGATTAATTTCAGTAATAGCCCGGTCCACTTTTAACAAACTTCTTCTCCCCAGTTCCAAGTCAAAATGCACGTTCACTTCGCTTTTCTTATTTTCATTCACTCTAGAAGAAAAAAAATGCTCGAGAATTTCTTTTCAATTCTCAACAAAATTTCCAAATTCTCCAATCAAGTTGAAAATTCCAAAGCGAAAGCCTTTTCTTCTTCCCCCTTTTTTTCTTCCCAAATCGAGTTGGTTCGTGGCTTTAAGTGCTCAAAATTTGATTTGAGTAGGTCAGGAGTAAGGGCTTACAGGTTAAGTAGGTTTTGGCGAATAAAGCTTCCAGAGATATGCAGGAGACAAAGCTAACTATTTAGGAGTCTATCTATATATATTATTAATTTGTTGTGTCGAAATTATTTTGTTGAAGTGTATATGAAGACAGATGATATAACTATCTATTGGTAACTCTAATCAACCAAGGGGACATCTTCATATGTCCCTCTTGGAGTATTTTGTAATAACTATATTTTATCTAAACATGTGCAATGTTTGGGATTATGTATTGAATATGAAATTATGTCTTTGAAATGAAATGTGAAAGTTTGTTTTGAAGTTATGTTTAAAATATTTCATATTTTTATGCTTTGATGATATTGATATGATAAAGCATTATATCACCGGAGATTAATACTATAGATGATTGCAGCATCTTTAGCGCTTGGTTTCAGGCCTTAAAATGGGGGATGTTGCATAAGGCAAGGCTAGGAGCAATCGGTGCTCTGACTTACCTGGCTTCATTCCTGGGTAAAGGATAAAGTAAGTCGAAATATCAAAAACGTGACAAGACTAGGAGATTTGATTTCTATAAATGATCTTTATAATTTATGATGGTGTGAAAAGTATTCTTTTCATACTAAATTTCGAGGTAGGGAAATTCATCTATATCTGTAAGAGTTTAAGAATGTACGTCGAGGTAAGGATAGTACGCTAACTTACCCGACCACATTGTTAATCAATGTATAGTACAAGTTTGAAATCAGAAAGTGTCTAATTTCAATATGATCCATTTACTTGCACCAAAAAGAAAAGAGGTTTGGGTTTATAGTAAACAGTGTTTTTAACGACATTTGTTTTTGACCCATTTAAGTATGCTTTTGAAAATATGAAATCTTTCTTAAGATTTTATGATATACGTAAACCGTTAAAGATAAGTATATAAATACATTTTCTAAGCATTGAAAATATAATGTTTGTGAATATATGTGACGACCCACATTTCGAAAGGTTTAAATCGACAATAAATCATCACATGTCAAACTTAAACAATCTGGAACGTAGATACAATGGGCTTATTTAAGAAAATAAGAAATGAAGAAAACAAACACAAAATCTCACAGCGAACGATAAAATATAATACTCAAATAACAGTTTACGAAGCTGTTTGTTATATATTTGATTTTAATTTATACAACAATTATCAGAGTTATATATACAACAGGGATAAATAATCAGTGTAGCAGAATAGCATGATATAAACAAAAATAATAGTAGTAATATACCAAATCTCCTTCTTTGTCCTCTAGAGAATAATCTTCAATACGCTGAAGAAACTCAGGACTAACCCAAGCATAATGAAAAGACAAAACACTCGAGCCAGGACAAAAATATTCTTATTTAAGTCAAATTAATATCATGAAATATGAATGTAATAACTTAAGAAATGTTTCGAGTTTTTCCATCTCCTAAGGATGCGTCAAACTATTTATATATAATAGTGTATGCTATAATAGATAATGTCTATCAATAAAATAAATATCAAAATAGTGTTAAGGCTTTACATTATCCCCCTTACACATTTTTATAGCATGCAGTCTATGCAAGTCTGGTAACACAACCAGTAACGTCGGTACCCAATGATCCCCCTATAGGTACAGTACTAAACCAAAGTCGTAATGGGCTCGTATAAGGATAAATATGACAAGGCACGTGAGGCAATGCCCAAGGTAGGATTCTACCAGTTTACACTATCTGGCTGGTCGTGACCCATCTGTAGTCGACCGCTAGCCGACCGCGACAATCTATCCAAACGAAAAAGGTGCACCCATCGAATACGAAATCACAATAGTAATACGTGGGATCAATGTCGCTAGAGATAGCTAACCTCATTAGCTAGATATAGGCTCATGTTTTAGCCATTTTAATTATGACACGAGTATCAAAGATATCCATCATCGTTCTCTTACTTCATTCTAGTAAACGTTCGCCAATTCAACCACTACAATCTGGATATCATCCACCACGTACACAGTTATTAAAGTGGTTCCAATATTGACAGAGAATGCAAATAAGAGGCCCCGGTCTCTTTAACAACCAATCGCTATTTTACACACCGGCTGGTCCTTTTACAATTCAAAAAAATTCGTACTTGGTTTCAAAATAAATATCTACTTCAAAATCATATTCATTTCGAAATTATAATATTTACTCAAAAATCATATTCAGTTCGCTACGTCGTTTTCAGTTGAAAATATTGTTTCACTCTAATATCTCGATTTTGCCTCAAAAATTATTTCGAACTTCAGTTTAGGTTATAACTTCTTTTTAACCCATGTCGTATTTAAATCCAAGATTTAAACATAAACATTCCACTTTTTGACTAGTTTGAATATTAAGAAAATAGTTTAAATAGTTTTAAAATAATTAAATAGTTAAAATAGTTTAATAGAAAATAGTTTATATAGTAAAATAGTTTGGAAAATCAAATAATTTGAATATTTAAAGAAGATAGGGTTTTTAACAGTTTATACTAGAATAATTCATTTGAAAATAGTTTCAAAGTCAAACCGGTTCACTTTCCAAATTTTCCAACTCAAATCAATTCCAATTTCCATTTCGATTTAATCGATTCAATTCCGATTTCAAGTCGAATTCAATTTCAATTCCAAATTAATTTCAATTTTAACTGTAAATTAATTTAAATTCCAATTTCAAATTAATTTCAATTCTAGATTAAAACCATTTCGATTTATATCAATTTCGAGTTCGATTTCCAAAATATCGATTCAAAACACTTAAATCCAATTTTCCTTCAATATCCAATTTAAAATCCAAGCCTTCAAATATAATTCAATCCCGAGTTCAATTATGAAATATCATTTTACATTACTTTTACTTATAAATATTCAAAGTTCGACTGAAAGTCCAATCTTTTAAAACAAATCAACTCTTGAAATTCAAATCATATTCGATTATAATTTCAAAATCTCAACTTTGATTATTTAAACAATTTCGTTTACTAAATTAAAATTTCAACATTTCGAGCTCCGGCTCGAAAATAAATCGATTTCCATAAATTCGAATTTTTATTTCTTTAAACCAAATCATTTATATAATTTCAATCAAAAATTTAAAATCGTTTAGTTTAATCAATCCGGTGCTCTATATAATTCTCTATCATATGGCCAAGTGAATCAATTATTTCAATTTAATTCCAGGGATTGGTATATGTCATTTCAATCCAAAATAAGTACCATAGGTATATATCATTTCAACATGTTTCTTAATTTATTCAAAATAATTCAACTTACAGTTTTATATACTGTAAATTATATACAGGATGATGGTAACATGATATATCAAAATAAATAAACATCCAAATATCAACCAATAGCATCCATCACAACCAATCATCCAAACAATTAATAAAATATACAACAATTTCATAATTATCAATATCGGGTATTTTACGGGCAATTAAACTCTGATTCATATACTGTCAATTCAAATTCTGTTAATTAATTAGATGTCGTTTTCAATGTCAATTAAACTTATCAAACAATAATAAAAAAATTCAATCACTTCATGATATAAATTTTTCTAACATAAAAATATATTAGTCAAACGTGAGCGTATGAAAGCCTCGTCTTTTGTTTGAAAGTAAAAATATTTTCAGCTCAAACTAATTCCAACTTTGTTCCATGCCATAAACGACGTCGATACGAATTCATAGCAACTCGTTTTTCCCGAATTAAACCTCATACGGAGAAGTTACTTGATAACAAATATTCGAGATAATTTTAAAATTTATTAACTAAACTAATAACAAACTAAATAAATAAATAAAAACTTTACCTTAAACCTTACACATCCATACACAGCAAATCGACGCCTTCTTCCTCGCTCTCCTCATTAACTACACTCCTACCCTGGTTTGGAATCCAGATTTCATTGACTTTTCCTCGGCATCTCTGAAAACTACCGCAATAGTTTCATCACTACCCTTTATACATTCGACATTTGAGCATCTGCACATGCTCCTTTCTATCCACAGTTCACACACAAATTCTTCTTACTCGCGATTTTTTTTCTTTTCTTTTTTATTTGTTGATCTATGAACGCCCCCTCGCCACAGCCCTCCGACCATCTCCACGTGCCAGCACCGTCCTTTGACCACCTCCATAGCACCTCATGCACCAACCCTAACATCGATCGAAATCATAGGCGAATGTAAAGGATGGCTGCAACCCTAAGCCGTTGTAGACACCAACCCTCGCGACTCATTGTGATCTCACATTTTTTTAAATTTTGGATCGAGATCTCGTCTTTTTCTTCGATTTAAAATGGATTTTTTTCTTCTGAACGGTTTGAAATAAAAAGAGGAAAGAAGAGTAATATGCGGCTAAAATAAAAATGTGGGTTTAAAAGTAGATATTTATATTATTAATTAGAAAAAAAAATATCTCGCCCTAAAACAACCGAAATCCTCAAGCTCCAAACAAAGCGTGTCGTCTAGCATTCATAATGTTTCACCCCTATTTCGAACAAAATGGAAATAGTTTCGAGGCCTAATTCGATCATATGCAGAAGATAGCTTTTCAAAGTCAAATTATTTTTAAATCGAATTCCTTAAATTAATTTTTGCGCATTTCAAGCTCGCACGGCCAAACGACAAGTCTGATCGCAATGAAACTTGAAATCCTACAATAATTCACTATTACGGATCAGATGAAAATGTTTTATCAAAATTCGAGACAGTGGCCAAAATGGCTACTTTACTTGTCTATTAATATATAAAATTTCTGAATTCTACTTATTCACATTCAAATCCAATTTTGAAAATAAATGATCTTCATTCATATTTATATAAAATTTGAATCAATCTCTGATGCCATTTTCATGCACACTAAATCCAGAATTGCATTATTCAAATAATTGCAACATAAATTTAAACAATTTAATTACCTGATAAATCAATACTAATATTTCATTAAATTTTATTTTTAACAATTTTTATTCAATAATTATATAAAATATTATAATTTAAAACAGTTAAAAGTACGGGTCGTTACATAATCCCCCACTCCAAACTTTTCATCCTCGAAAAGGCGTTAAGGAAAGAATTTAACATATAATATATTTTTTCAAAATAGTCAACTTATAAAATTTAAGCATCTAATTTGCAGAAAATTACTACGCTTCTATTATGCCACTCCGATCGGCTTACGGAATTTACAAGTTAGTTATCAAAATAGGTTAAGAAATTTTAAAACTTCAAAAAATTTCTAACTCCCGGATTTACGGAAAATTTCGGCAGAGTCTCCTTTGCACGGTTCGATCGAGATAATTTTAGAATACAATATATATCACAATATATCAAATATACATCCCATCTCAATGATGAGGCATCTCGAAGTGCAAAAATATAAAATCGCGGTATGTAATCCGAGATACGTACCTTACTGTTAATAATATAAGCGAGTTCGCTCGTATTAAGCAAGCAAAAGCATGTAAAAATCCACGTATCGTCCAAACAGTCTTCATATGTACCTATCTCAACTCAAATTTAAAATATTAGTTGCATATAACGATATAGAAGCATGTATAAGACTAATATGACTATATAACATGGATTTGGTATTCAAACAATAAATACAAGCACAATTACGCAACATGCAACAATCATATGCAATCAAAATAGTAATAACAATGGATTGCAACCAATTAATCCAATTATTTATAACCATGTGAATTTATGTTATCCCATGCCAATTTTAATTTATACCCTTCATTTCCTATTAACATTCGTTTCACTAACATTTTAATTGACTCGGTTTCGATTAATTTACATTGACATCCAATTTATTTGCATTCCCTTTATTTACTTCTTAATTGATTAACATTCAACTATTAATATTCATTTCTTTAATCATACAACGGGTTCATATTCAATTCATTCGTTTTTAATTGATTTACATTCAACTAATTTGGTTATTCAATTAACCAATATTCATTGCGTTCACATTTGATTTATTACAATTCAATGTATTTACATTCGATTGATTTATTTTCAAATGATTAATATTTATTTTAGTAACATTCATTTTATTTATTATCAAATGACTTTTCATTCCATTCATTTAAATTTTATTATACTCACATTCTCTTCCATTTATTTTAAATTGATTCACTTTCACTTATTTATATTTATTGAAATCAAATTTCTCTTACAACATTCTTCGCCAATCTATAAACAACTTACAAGATATTATTTAATTCATTTACCTACTTTCTTAAGTTCCATTTATTTATTCAATTTAGTCATTAATCATTTCATAATACACTAAAAAGTATACCACATTTATTATAACAACTTAAATTCCATTTATAAACATTTTAATTACTTAAGTATTGATTTACTTGTATAATATTCCATTACATATTCTTATAAACATTTTAACTTCTTAAACATTTATGGTAAGTTATTTTTGATGCCTTAGAATGTAACTGAGTATTATACAAATTTATCTGGTTCTTCAACAATTTTTTTATATGGTTTGGGTTCCCATTATCTTCCAATCTAAGAGTTATAACTTCGATTTATAGTTTCTCTTAAACACTTAAACTTCAATTCTTATTTCGTATTAAATTAGTTAACACTCAATTTTTAAACTCATTCCTCTTGCATTTTATTTATATCCACTTTAGATTAAATTAGATTAACCATATTAATTTATTACTTACATTCATTTATTTTTATTCAATTTCTTATACATTTAAATTACATTTCATTTTTTAAAAATTCAAGTTCGTATTCATTTTCTTAATTCATCTTATAGCTTTTAGCTTAATATTCTCAAATCTATAAATTATACAATTTATTCATTTAAAATTCCACTTTATTATTTTATCTAATTCATTTCAATTACATTTCATTTGGTAGAAATTCTCACTTAGAAACTCGAAAATGAATACTGGCGATATTACACTCATCCCTAGAATTATTTCCCAATGACCAAACTGAGTATAATGCTTTTGTTTCTTTCAAAAATCTTTTCAAAATATATTTATCATCAAAACACTTTCAAATAATATTTATTACTAATTTTTAAGGCTTTGAAAACAATTTTGAAAACAAAAGAATTTTAAATTCTAAAATTCTCAATTTTTTAAAATCACTTCTATATATAAGCTATATTATAAATATACTTATACTAATTTCCTTATTACCAAAACATTTCATTAATTTCCAACTTGGTTATATTAAACAATTCTTATTTTAATAAGATTTCAATCCATTTTAATCATCAAATGTTTCATAAAATAAAATTCATTAAGTATTCATTTTATTTTTAATTTAACAAATTATCAACGATAATAAAATATTGTCATTACCTTACAACCATCATTCATTAAAAGTATCAGTTCAGGAAAAATTATTTCATTTAATCGATTTTAAAAGAATATTATGTCGACTTGCCTCGTTTAAGTGTTTAGAAACCCCTATTGATAACATGGCGTCCCACGCACCAACCACAATTCATAAACATCTCAATAGATGAGTAAACAGAATATAAATATTTTATTACACTAAAAAGTATGTTCTCACATATATATACACTCAAACAGATTCATTCTAGGGTATTACTACCCTATCTTGTGATTTAAACCCCACAAAGCCAAGGCTATCGCTAAACCTGGCTCTGATACTGTAACATTCTCGAATTTTAGCCAAGTTATTTTGATAATTAATTTAAATTTTGAAATTAAATTATGAGATTATTTGTGAATTAATTAGAGATTTCCAGAATAAACTTAAATTTTAGATTATAAGTAGCAATTTGATTTGAAATTTGAGGATAAGCATTTTATAAATAAATATTGGATTTAAAGATAAGCAGAATTTAAAAGCTTTAAAAGTTAATGATAGTTTGTTTTCTAAATTTTTAAATATATTAATATTTGGAAGATGTAATAAATTTCAAAAGATTTATTTTTAAGATTAAATCCTCTTATTCATATATATACATATATGAATAAAAGTGATTATTTGTTAATATGTAATCAAAAATTTTAAATCATTCTTTTCTTTTTTAAAAGTTGTACAAAAATAAATGGTAAGGAATGTATGAATGGAAAATGTATAAAATATATGTATATAAATATATTGAACTAAATTAAAGATTGAATGTGGAAAACAATGAAGATAGAGATTTTATTTGTGTAAATATAAATATAAAAGAAAACATAAACATTTTAAAAATGTAAACGTAGGTTGTACATGAAATTTTATTTACATTAAGGGTTAAAAACAAATTTACAAAAATAATTTGATCTAAGGGTATAAACATAAAAATGCACATATGGACATTTGTAAAAAGATAAGTAAGTGTAAATTACAAGTGTAATAGATGTGGACAAGTGGCAAAGAAAGTTTATTTTCTTTTAAATTAAAATTGAAAGCTTGCATAAGAAAAAAAGAGAGTTAGAAGTCAGGCTGTTCTTCTCAAGCCTGAGGATTCGAAATTCTCTTCAAAACTAAATTCCTAAAACAAAGATCAAAGCCTGTGATCAAGTTTTCAAAGCCTAGAAATCTGAAACCAAAGCAAACTTAAATCTCAAACTTGAGAAGCATATTTGGCAAAACAAAAGGGGGAAATTGGAAAATTGGAAAAACAAGTTCGAAAACCTGGAAAATCTAAGCAAAGCAAGGTTTCAAGCCTATAACAAAAATACAAATCTGAAGTATGCAAGCATGCAAGTTCAACCTGGAATCAAAAAAAAAATCTGAAGCATTCCAAAGCAAGGATTTCAACAACCAAATTCAGATATAAAAAATTCAAGTTGCAATTCAAAGTCTTCAACCCAAAGCAATCAAACTAAAGCATAATAAAGAATCAGATTCAACAGCCTCGGTTTCAAATCAACAGATCAAAGTCTAAGATCAGATCAATTCTAGCTTTTCAAACCTAAAAACATTCCAGGCTCTCTATTCAAACTTCAATGGCAGGTGAGCAAACTTTAATTTTTAAACCAGCTTCTTTTGATCTTTTATGTCTGTGATGGTGATGACTGAAAATATGGTATGAATGTGTACATATTTGCAAGTATATATGTGTTTATATGAGTGAATTAAAATTTGCATGTCTGTTTTCAGGCAAAACTTGCCTCTGTTTATACACAACAGAGTTTAAAAAAATAGGAAATTCAAAATCTCCACATCACATCTCTTATAGGTTTAAAATTGAATTTTTGAATCCAAATGGTTTTGGAAATGGATTGGGTTTAAAGTGAAAAGCTTTTGAAAAGAAATTTCAAAGATAAAAGTTAGTTTTTGAATAACTTGATTTAGTTTTGAAATTTGACTTAAATTTGAATTCAAAATTTGAAATTGAATTCTATGTTGAGAATTTATGATGTAAAAAGGTTATACAAGTTTATATGAGTTTTAAACCATTTTAAATATGTTGTTTTGGGAATTTGAATTAACCCAAAGATTTTAACTTGTATAAATGAAATCGGATTTTTCCGAAATGAAAACTGTTTGTTTTCAAATGATAAAAGCTTTCATATAAGAAATGAATTTCCAATTTGTATTAAAGGAATTTCAAGTTTGAATTGAAAATAGTTTTCTAAGTTATAAATGAATCTTTGGAAACAGATTTTGAAAGCTATGAGTTAAATTTTTGATTTAAAGATTAAATGAGTTAATCCAATTGAAATGGAAATTGTTCTGAAATCCGTGAATGGATCTTTGTGAAACTGGGTGAACTTTGTGAAATAAATCTTTATGTTTAAAGATTTTAAATGGTAATTGGTTTAAACCATTTGAAAGAAAGGTTTTGAGTTTTAAAGTTGTGACTTAACTGAAATCCCATATCCATATGTTTTTAAATATTGCGCTCATTATTCGGTTTAGCCGGGAGAGGACCTTGTGTCATATAACCCATTCCAAATAATGATGCGACGTTATGGATTGCATTTGAAGACCGATGGTGAAGACCGGGTATTTGCGAGAACGATAAGATAACCTATCGATTGTCTCTACACTGAGTAGCTACGGTATGGAGATTCCCTAAGTGATGGGAAGTCCAATCGGGATTGTGAATGAAAGAAATCTATTTAGAAATCAATTTGCTTGCCATCGTATTCCACTTTCAATCATATATATATGGTTTACAAGAGTTAAGATAGGCTACAAATTAGCCAATTGATTTGCTAAAAGAAAGGTAACCAAATAAATATTTCCCAAATAAAGAGTAAGTCAAATCAGAGAATAAATGCAGGGAATATTAGAGAATAAAGGCAGGTAATATCAGGAAATATTCTAACGCCTAGAATATATGTAAAATATATTCTATCTCACCCCCTCGGTCGAAGCGGGAGGTTCTCGTATGCTTAGACTGTCCCTGAAATCATTAAATAATACGCACGGAAGCCCTTTTGTAAAAATATCAGCAATTTGGTAACGGGACGGTACATGAAGCACACGCAGTTCACCACGAGCTACTTTCTCACGGACGAAATGAATATCCATCTCAATGTGTTTAGTGCGTTGATGCTGAACAGGATTGCCGGATAAGTATATAGCAATGCTGAACAGGATTGCCGGATAAGTATATAGCACTCACATTATCACAATAAACTAGAGTAGTCTTTTGCATAGGACAATGCAACTCTAGAAGCAAATTTTTGATCCAGCACGAATCAGATACAACATTAGCAACACCCCTGTACTCCACTTCAACACTACTACGAGAAAGAGTAGGTTGTCGTTTCAAAGACCAAGAAATCAAATTATCTCCAAAGAATACACAATAACCAAAGGTAGAACGACGGGTGTCAGGACAACCACACCAATCTACATCTATATATGAGATAATACGATTAATATTGGATTTGTACAAGTGGAGACCAAAAGAAATGGTACCCTGGAGAGAGTGTATGATACGCTTAAGAGCTTTCATATGCTCATTAGTCGGGGCATGCATATGAAGGCAGATTAGCTGCACGGCATAGGAAATGTCTGGCCGAGTGAATGTAAGATACCGAAGAGCACCTACAAGACTACGATACTTAGTCTGATCATCATAAGGAGTGTCTACGGTGGCACTTAGTTTGGACATATTGTCAACAGGAGTAGGACATGAACTGCATTTAGACATTCTGGCATGTTCAATAATTTTTGCAGCATACTGTGTCTAAGATAAGAAAAGACCATGGGCATGATGAGTGACACTAATACCCAAAAAGAAACTCAAAGGACCTAGATCCTTCATAGCAAATTCAGAAGCTAAGAGAGTCATAATATACTTACGAAGACGATCAGAAGAAGCTGTAAGTATAATGTCATCCACATATAACAGAATATAAGCAATATCAGAACCATTCTTGTAGATGAATAAAGAGTGATCTGATTTCTTCAAAAGTCAAACATGATTCGGAAAATTTTAGTTACAAAAACCCATGGGTTGATGCATATAAACTGCTTCATTGAGATGACCATGCAAGAAAGCATTCTTGACATCCATTTGATGAATGGGCCAAGATTTAGAAAGAGCAAAGCTGAGAACCGCTCTAATGGTGACCGGTTTAACCACGGGGTTAAACGTTTCATCACAATCAATGCCCTGTTGTTGTGTATTTCCATTACCTACAAGATGAGCTTTATAACGCTCAAAAGTGCCGTCAGACTTATATGTATGACGAAAAATCCATATAGACCGAATAACATTAACATTAGGCGGCCTATGCACTAATTCCCAAGTCTTATTGTCAATTAAAGCATTAAATTCATCCAACATTGCACTTTTCCAATTATGGTCACTAAGCGCACTAACAGGATTTTTCGGAACAGGAGAAATATCTGTAGTGGTGGTAGTATAGTAATTAGAAGAGTATTTGGGGTTGGGTTTAAAAATGCCATTTGATGCACGAGTGGTCATGCGGGTTGAAATGGGGTTGGGAGGCAATGGGGTGGTGTGAGGAATGGTCAAAGTGGGGGAGGTCATAGAAGGGGTTGGACTGTGGGGAAGAGAGGATGGGTCAGAGGAAGAAATAGAGGACCGAGGGTGGGTAGCAGTGGGAGGTGTGGAATCTGGGCCTGTGTGAGACTGTGACCTAGATTGAGGAAGAGAGGACGAGTCGTTGGGCAGTGTTGTTGGGTCAAGCTGCATATTTTGTGGTGTGGTATTTTGAGATAAATGATGTATTAATTGAGGATTAATATTGTCATTCAAAAAATCATAATTCGAAGATTTTTTTTTGTGGAGTTTGGAGAATGGAAATTCTGTTTCAACAAAACGAACATGACGACAAATTATGATTTTACCACTAGACATGTCATAGCATTTGGAGCCACGATGATTAGGAGCCGGACCTAAATAAGCACAAGGAGTCGACCTTTCTTGTAATTTATGAATAGCAAAAGAGGGGAATAATGGGAAACATAAGCAACCAAAAACACGCAAACCTGAATAATCTGGATCACTTTGATAGAGGATTTGAGCGGGAGATTGGTAATTCAATACCTTGGAAGGAAGGATATTGAGAAGATATGTAGCCATGGAGAGAGCATGATGCCAAAAGGAGAGTGGCATAGATGCATGAGCAAGAATAGTCTGGATGATATTATTTATGGATTTTATGTGTCTTTCGGCCTTCCCGTTTTGAGGAGATGTATGAGGACATGAGAGATGGAAAAGCATACCATGTTTCTTAAAAAAATCCTTAAAAGTGCCATTAATGTATTCTGTACCATTGTCACACTGAAAAGTCTTAATATTACGTTCAAATTGTGTCTTGACTAAAGCATGAAATGCTAAGAAAAGTTGTTTGACTTGAAAATTTTTTTGCAATAGGAAAGGTCCACAAAGGTTTGTTATAGTCATCAAGAAAAAGAATATAATAACAATGGCCGGAAGTACTAACAATAGGAGAAGTCCAAAGATCACTATGAATAATATCAAATGGAAGAAAAGTATATGACACTGAATCATAAAAAGGTAGCTTAGAATGTTTCCCAAGAGGACAAGAAGAACAAAATGTTTTACAAACCTTATTACAATCAATAAACTTTTTACTACAAAGAGACTTAAGAATAGCATCGCCAGGATGACCTAAACGATTGTGCCAAATATTCGAAGGCAAAGCAGTAAAAGCAGAATGATTGTTGGAAGAAATGGCTTGAGAGTCGGAGAAAAGTGGATATAAGCCCTCAGTGCTATCACATCTCATTAGTCTGTTCCCGGTCTATAAGTCATTAACAGAGAAACCAAAAGGGTCAAAAGAGATAGAAACCATATTATCTGTTGTGAATTTACGAACAGAGACCATATTTTTAATGAGCCTAGGAGCATGTAACACATTGTTTAGGGTAAATGGTGGATAAGGTGGAGGCAATGTAGTGCGACCATGACCAATAATTGGAATTAAATGACCACTACCAACAATAATGTTATGATGCTTATTGCTTGAATTGAAATAAGAAGAGAGAATACCTGCATCGACCGTCATGTGAGATGTAGCACCAGTATCCATGTAGTAGTTTCCATTTGGTTGAGAGAACGAAAGAGCATGCATAGCGGCCTCAATGTCGGTGGGTATGTGGCTAGGAGCAGGAGGAGCAACTGCATTGAAAGCTTGAGATCTGTACCCAAGTAAGCCTGATCCAGAAGAGGAGGGACGTTGGACCGCTGGATTGGGCCTTGTCTGCCAAGAGTATGCGGGAAATGGGCAAGGAGGAATAGTCCACCCTCCCTAACCAGGCTGCTGCCACTGTGGTGGTGGGGCCTGCTGATGTGGCTACCACTGGTGCTGCTGATATGACGACTGACTAGGACTAGACCCATTAGTACTTTGGTGGACCTTTTTCTTTCCATTGTTTTTGAAATTGTTCCTCCCTTTATTATTGTTGTTGCGTTCGTTGCTTGCAGATGAATCAGTGGCAACCATGGCAACACCACTGGACCGACTCCCAGAACCACCAGTTTCACGAGCTTGACGAGCCTTGATAGCACGCTCAACCATTTTCAACCTTGAACGACAACTCTCAAAGGATGGCAAAGGCTCTTGATTTTGTATATAGTCCATCGTACCACTATACGCTTCTGGTAAGGACCCGGTGAGACATAAAACCAGATGACCATTTGTCACCGGAGCATCAACATCAGTCAACCTATCCGCTAATGATTGTAGATAATTACAATAATTGTCGATCGAGTTGAAAGCCTCAAAAGCAGCATTTGTAAAGTCCTCATCGAGATGGGTAGCCCGAGAGGCTTTGTTGTCCGGAAAAAGAGCTTCAAGACGGTTCCATGCCCCCTCTGTCGTGTCATTACGTCTGAGAATAGCGAGGAGAAGATCGGAAGAAATGGTGTTGTAAATCCATTGCAAGATAACGGCATCCAAACGCCTCTAAAGTGCTGGATCAGCGGACTTATCCTGGACATAGGCAGCCATAGCCTTCTCCTCCATTGGTGGAACCAAGTGATCGTAAAGATCATGAACCCTAGCAAGATTGGTAAACAGAGTAGCTCAAGAATGATACGTGGCTTGCTCATTGTCTAATGTTATGGGAATAAGAGATTTAACATTAGTGATGGTGAGTGCGGGTGAAACTTGGATGAGTCTACCATGGAAAAGAATTAAAGATAGAAGAAGAAGAACAGAGAAGAAGATAGTGAGGCTAGGGCAAGGAGAATTGCTCTGATACCATGAAAGAAATCTATTTAGAAATCAATTTGCTTGCCATTGTATTCCACTTTCAGTCATATATATATGGTTTACAAGAGTTAAGATAGGCTAAAAATTACCGATTGATTTGCTAAAAGAAAGGTAACTAAATAAATATTTCCCAAATAAAGAGTAAGTCAAATCAGAGAATAAATGCAGGGAATATCAGAGAATAAATGCAGGTAATATAAGGAAATATTCTAACACCTAGAATATATGTAAAATATATTCTATCAGTGAATACCCGGATTGCAAGGGCTTCTTCGAAAGTGTCTTCGGTTCTGTTCGAACCAGGAACAGACTTGTATGGATGTGTCTCTGACATTACACTTTGAGATGTAAAACCGGTTTCTATCAAATAAATTTCTGTTTGGTGGAGGAGATTTATTCTCTTAGCTTAACACCCTTCTCTAAGACGTACGAGCTCAGAGGTTATGTAGTTGATGGTTACTAGTGATACATTCCTAATTTGGTAATGTGGCATACGAAGTGATGCTGATCATTTGTTGATCAAAGCATGGCTTTGTGAAAAAGCATAGCTTTGTGGACGAGACTGCATCAGGTCCTCACAACCAGGTAATGGTCGAAACAGGAAAGATACGGCAAGGTTGCAGGGGTAAAACCCCTAGGGTATGTCCATTCCTTCTGGAAAAGGGTGGTATTATGGTATGGAGCCCTGATACTTAACTCATGTGGACACTGTAAATTTATTACTTTGTGATGTTGTTGTTGTAGAGGATCCTCGGATAAAGGTCGAAAACGACCGAGGGTGGCATATCATAGGTTTTACTTCCCGGGAAGGGGGTAACTGGCCTTGTGTTGGCAGAGAGCCGAGTAGGTTCTCGGGGCGTCCCTTCAGAGGTGTTTCCATGTGGCAATAGGAAGTTCCTTAGCCTGACCATTTGTTGGAAATCCTATCAAACAATATGAGCCCTATACAATTGCAATTGTATAACCTGCCACATCATGTGGTAGCTATAGCTGGCATAATATAATGGAACCTATGCTGGTTAAGATTAATATTATACTTTCGAAATGTTTTCCGCTATGCACTAATAATAATATCAAAAAGGATTTTTGCATAGTAAGCATGTTTGACTATCATAAGGAGAAATCTCCCCCAAGTGTGCGATTGCATGGTGTGTGTGCCGGAAGGCCTTATGGTAGTTTCATTTTCCAAAAAGCATTGCGGATTTCAAATTTAAATTCTTTTGTTTGTTTTTAAGAAACAAATTGTTTTTGTTTGCTCATACCAGTCTTACGACTGACCTGGAGTTTATTGTTCCGTTCCTAAACTCTGGGTGCCCACAATTTTCCACACGGGTAGTCTAGAGGTTGATTTTTCAAAAAGTCAGATAGTAGATATCGATTTGGTAGCCTTCAGCTTTCTGTTTGGTATTCCTTGGAGTCTTTGGAGTGCATGGGCTGCACTTGCTTAGCTTTGTGCAACCTTGATGGAGATTCGAGCTTGGAGTCTAAGAGCTTTGGCTTTGGAGTTTTGGTTTGAGGTTGCAGTATTAGATTCTGTTGAAGACTCATCTCATATTATGTCGTGTTCCGCTGTATTTTGTGTTGTATATATTCTTTGATGTTGATGCTTATCATTGTATCAAATTGATGTATCGAATATTGTATTCATATTGTATCAATGATATCAGTTTTTGTTTCCGCTGTGTTATTTATCATCTAATGTTGTTGCAAGCTCCGGCAATACGGATTCGATGTTGTTTGTCGGACATCGAGTTTGGGTCGTCACAAGTGGTATCAGAGCTAAAGGTTGAGTAAGAACTTTAGCTATGGAGTGTAACACATTAGATGGATCGTTAGAGATAGGGTGAAGTATGCTCTAGAATGAGTACAACCAGTGAAACCGAAAAACCCAAATTACTCAATCTATTTTCTTTAACTGTTGTTATTCCCTAAGATATCTCGTCTGAATGCCTAAATCGGTTTTCTTACTATTTACAGATAGTAAGAATGAGTGGAAGAAGAGGATGAGATAGGGGATGGGGAAGTACCATTTCAGCTGATCAAGTCCCTGTAACAGCTGCTATTTCCACTCAATCTCAACCAAATCTGGCTGATTTATATCAAAGCTTTTCTAAACTTGGTGGAAAGCCATTCACAGGCAAGGAAACCATTATCGAAGCACAAGCCTGGATTCGATCGTGTGAAAGAATTTTCAAAGGATTGGAGTTGGAAGATGATCAGATGCGATTGATAGCTTCCTGGCAACTCTAGGAAGAGGCTTTAGTATGGTGGGAAACAGTTACGGTGGATGAGCCGGCGGATGAGTTTAGTTGGAGTCATTTCAAGGAAGTGTTCGAGCAGCGATATATGTCGTCTGCTAGTATCTCTAGAATGTACCAGGAGTTCATGGATTTGAAGCAAGGAAGTTTATCATTTGAGGAATACTTGAATAAAATTAACGAATTATCTCAATTTGGTCCGGAGTTGGTGAATAACCTTTGAAAAGAACGAAAAGTTTATTCGAGGAATGAACAAGGAATTCCAGGAGAGGATGACTACTCACGTAAAAGAATCTTTTTCTAAATTAATTGATATGGGTTATAGATTCGATACTCTGGATAAGCAGGGAGTTCTGGAGGAAAAAGGGATACAAGCAATCTAAATTGGAGGAAAAGGAAGTTTAGTGGAAAGAAACTGTGGGGAGGCAAAGGAAATAAGAATACTCAGAATAACAAGGTGAAAGATATTACTTGTCTCAATTGCTTGGAGAAAGGTCACTACTCGGACAAATGAAAGAACCCTTGGAAGCAAGGAATGAGAGAGCCATTTATGAGGCCAGATCAGGAATCTAGGGAATGTTATTATTGCCGCAAGCCGGGACATAGGATTAAGGATTGCCCAGCATAGAAGCAAGCTCTAGTAGTGAGGGTATATGCAATCAAAGATGATTCTTCAACCTCAAAGGCTAATAAAAGAAAGGAAATTTTAGAAGGTAACCACCTCGTTTATGATAAAAAAATTCAAGTTTTGTTCGACACACGGGAGCTATACATAGTTTTATTTCTCAACAAATCGTAAATAAGTTAAATCTTGAATCTGAGATCATGGTCAAACCTATTTTTGTCTAATCATTGGGTTTCGATAAAATCTACGAACGGTTAGTTATCCCTTCGAACTAACCAATACCCATGTATACTTCGTAGATCAGATAACCCAATTGTTTCGTAGTTGATTGAGTTTCTTCTCATATCTGTTGTTGATATTCTGCTTTGATAAGCCAAATGCAAAATAGATATCCAATTTGTTCTGGGAAGATATTTCTTTATCTATCATCTATTCTTTGTCGTCTTCCTGGCAAATTTCAGGGACGAAATTTTCTTAAGGGGGAAACTGTAACATTCCCGAATTTTAGCCAAGTTTAATTTGACAATTAATTTAAATTTTAGAATTAAATTATGGGATTATTTGTGAATTAATTAGAGATTTCCAGAATAAACTTAAAATTTTAAATTATAAGAGCAATTTGATTTGAAATTTGAGGATAAGTATTTTATAAATAAATATTGGATTTAAAGATAAGTAGAATTTAAAAGCTTTAAAAGTTAATGATAGTTTGTTTTCTAAATTTTTAAATATATTAATATTTGGAAGATGTAATAAATTTCAAAAGATTTATTTTTAAGATTAAATCCTCTTGTTCATATATATATATATATACATATATGAATAAAAGTGATTATTTGTTAACATGTAATCAAAAAATTTAAATCATTCTTTTCTTTTTTAAAAGTTGTACAAAAATAAATGGTAAGGAGTGTATGAATGTAAAATGTATGTATATAAATATATTGAACTAAATTAAAGATTGAATGTGCAAAACAATGGAGATAGAGATTTTATTTGTGTAAATATAAACATAAAAGAAAACATAAACATTTTAAAAATGTAAACGTAGGTTGTACATGAAATTTTATTTACATTAAGGGTTAAAAAAAATTTAAAAAAATAATTTGAACTAAGGGTATAAACATAAAAATGCACATATGGACATTTGTAAAAAGATAAGTAAGTGTAAATTACAAGTGTAATAGATGTAGACAAGTGGCAAAGAAAGTTTATTTTCTTTTGAATTAAAATTGAAAGCATGCATAAGAAAAAGAAAAAAAAGAGTTAGAAGTCAGGATGTTCTTCTCAAGCCTGAGGATTCTAAATTCCTGAAACAAAGATCAAAGCCTGTGATCAAGTTTTCAAAGCCTAGAAATCTGAAACCAAAGCAAACTTAAATCTCAAACTTGAGAAGCAGATTTGGCAAAACAAAAAGGGGAAATTGGAAAGCTGGAAACACAAGTTCGAAAACCTGGAAAATCTAAGCAAAGCAAGGTTTCAAGCCTAAAACAAAAATTCAAATCTGAAGTATGCAAGTATGCAAGTTCAACCTGGAATCAAAAAAAAATCTGAAGCATTCCAAAGCAAGGATTTCAACAACCAAATTCATGTAAAAAAAATTCAAGTTGCAATTCAAAGTCTTCAACCCGAAGCAATCAAACTGAAGCATAATAAAGAATCAGATTCAACAGCCTCAGTTTCAAATCAACAGATCAAAGTCTAAGATCAGATCAATCCTAGCTTTTCAAACCTGAAAACATTCCAGGCTCTCTGTTCAAACTTCAATGGCAGGTGAGCAAACTTTAATTTTTAAACCAGCTTCTTTTGATCTTTTATGTCTGTGATGGTGAAGATTGAAAATATGGTATGAATGTGTACATATTTGCAAGTATATATGTGTTTATATGGGTGAATTAAAATGTGCATGTCTGTTTTCAGGCAAAACTTGCCTCTGTTTATACATAACAGAGTTTAAAAAAATAGAAAATTCAAAATCTCCTCATCACATCTCTTATAGGTTTAGGAATTCAACTTAAGATTTAAAAATATATTTAAGAATGATCGTTTTGAATATCATCTGGAAAAAGAAGATAAAACGGTAAAACTTAAAAATGTGTCGAATTTGAATTTTTATATTTTCTTGATTCACTTATATTCTTTGGTTCGACTTCAGAAATCATGAATTTTAATGATTGACTCAAAAAATTTAGTTTCGATTTAGAGTGGGATTTTGAGTTTGAATGAAAAATGGGTTTTCATCAATTCTAGTCGACCCACAATGAATTGAGCGTCGTGATAAATGGTGAAGGAGGCTGAGTATGTGAGAATCATAGGAAAAATGTTGGAAGCAATCATAAGTAGCCGGGGTGGTTGATCTAAAGCAGTTTAGGGTTTTAACCCAGTTTTGGGTCAATCGTCTTCTCAAAGCAGTGGCGAAATGATCGTCGCTCCGGAACGCATCGCACTAGGGGGAAACGAAGCATCGGGATGTGGCAAAGTTTGGATCAAAGTCGCGTGGCGTCAGGAGGCCGTGATGATCGGAACGAGGCATTTGTAGGTGGTTGGTTCAGGTTCCATTGTTTCAATCAAATGGTCAAAATTCGAATCTTGGTCGAAATTGTACTTCTGAGTGTTCGTGATGCCCGCAGGTGTCATCAATGATGGGTTGGTGATCTTGACACCGGTCAGAGACGATCGAGTTGATTGTGCATGTGCACAAGTTTACATGCATGTCTGATGGTGTTTGGGAGATTGGGAAAGAAAGGAAGTATCGGGTTAAAATGCGTGGAAATGGTCGAGAAACTCGAAGTAGGTGGGAAAGTGGTTTTGCTCGGAGTCAAGCTCGAGTGAAACAGGGTTTAACTCGGGTTATTTGGTTTGGGACAAAAACAGTTACAAATTTTAAAAGAAAATCAAGTTTACTTGAAACAATTTTGTTAAAACGGATTTTTTTTTGTAAATAACAAATGTTAACCCAGTTTTAAATTGGTTAAGAAAGTTTTTAAATAAATTGTTTTAATTAACCTAGTTTTAAATGGTTTAAAATAAATTTAACTTTAATTTGAGGAGTTATTTTCTTAATAATATTTAAAGAAGTTAATTATTATAAAGGATGTTTTAAAATAGTTAATTAACTTTCAAAGTTTAAGTTAACATATTTGTTAAAGAAATTAATTACTTGAGGTAAATTACTTAATGAAAGTAATTATATAGAATTAATTAATAATTCAAGTTTAATAAATCAAGTAATTAATGAATGATTAACTAAAAATAATTACTTAGTGAAAGTAATTAGGAATAGATAATTAACGATTAAAGATTGATTAATGAAATGTTAAGGTTAATTAATTTAAAGAATAATTAATTAATGTAATAAATTAATTAAGGTAATTAATTTAAGAATAATTAATTAATTGAAGGTTAATTAATTAATGGAAGTGATTAAGAAACAATTATTAATTAAGAAGTAATTAATTAATTTTTTGTAATTAATTAAGGATAATTAATTAAGGATTAATTATTAATTAAAGGTTAATTAATGATTAATTAAAGGATAATTAATTAAATATTTTGCTATTAATTGATTATTAATTAACCATTATTAAAAATGTTATTTAAAGGCAAATGATTCTGGTTTAAATTAATCAGATATCTTAATTGGTTTCACTTATGGATGACTATATTCTATTGAATGCTGTGTATTGTTTGATATTCTCTACTGTGTGATGCTTTGTGATGTAAATTGTTTTAACTCAAGCTATGATGAATGTAATTTATTTATAATGCATTTATATTATCTATCTGTGATGTTGTGTATATAGATAAGCGTTATAGGATTATACCACTTATCGATACTGCCGTCATTGTATCTGTAATGACTGATGATGTTTCACTATTGTGTTAAACCCCTGTACTACACTATACACACACAAATATGGATTGCACGTGGAAATTGGTTAAGTCACAGATTTTTGAAATATTTTTAAAATTGAATTTTTGAATCCAAATGGTTTTGGAAATGGATTGGGTTTAAAGTGAAGCTTTTGAAAGGTAAAAGTTATTTTTTGAATAACTTGATTTAGTTTTGAAATTTGACTTAAATTTGAATTCAAAATTTGAAATCGAATTCTATGAAGAGAATTTATGATGTAAAAAAGTTATACAAGTTTATATGGGTTTTAAACCATTTAAAAAGTGTTGTTTTGGGAATTTGAATTAACCCAAAGATTTTAACTTGTATAAATGAAATCATATTTTTCCGAAATGAAAACTGTTTGTTTTCAAATGATAAAATCTTTCATATAATAAATGAATTTCCAATTTGCATTAAATGAATTTCAAGTTTGAATGAAAATGGTTTTCCAAGTTATAAATGAATCTTTGGAAACAGGTTTTGAAAGCTATGAGTTAAATCTTTGATTTAAAGATTAAATGAGTTAATCCAATTGAAATGGAAATTGTTTTGAAATCCAGGAATGGATCTTTGTGAAACTGGATGAACTTTGTGAAATAAATCTTTTTGTTTAAAGATTTGAAATGGTAATTGGTTTAAACCATTTGAAAGAAAGGTTTTGGGTTTTAAAGTTGTGACTTAACTGAAATCCCATATCCATATGTTTTTAAATATTGCCCTCATTATTTGGTTTAGCCGAGAGAGGACCTTGTGTCATATAACCCATTCCGAATAATGATACGATACTATTGATTGCATTTGAAGACCGGTGGTGAAGATCGGGTATTTGCGAGAACGATAGGATAACCTATTGATTGTCTCTGCACTGAGTAGCTACGGTATAGAGATTCCCTAACTGATGGGAAGTCCGATCGGGATTGTGAATACCCGGATTGCAAGGGCTTCTTCGGAAGTGCCTTCGGTTCTGTTCGAACCCGGAACATACTTGTATGGATGTGTGTCTGACATTACACTTTGAGATGTAAAACCGATTTCTATCAAATGCATTTCTGTTTGGTGGCGGAGATTTATTCTCTTAGCTTAACACCCTTCTCTGAGACGTATGAGCTCAGAGGTTATGTAGTTGATGGTTACTAGTGATACATTCCCAATTTGGTAATGTGGCATACGAAATGCTGTTGATCATTTGTTGATCAAAGCATGGCTTTGTGAAAAAACATAGCTTTGTGGACGAAACTGCATCAGGACCTCACAACCCGGTAATGGTCGAAACAGGAAAGATGCGGCAAGGTTGCAGGGGTAGCACCCCTAGGTATGTCCATTCCTTCTGGAAAAGGGTGGTATTATCGTATGGAGCCCTGATACTTAACTCATGTGGACATTGTAAATTTATTACTGTGTGATGTTGTTGGTGTAGAGGATCCTCGTATAAAGGTCGCAAACGACCAGGGGTGGCATATCTTAGGTTTTACTTCACAGGAAGGGGGTAACCGGCCTTGTGTTGGTAGAGAGCCGGGTAGGTTCTCGGGGCGTCCCATCAGAGGCATTCCCATGTGGCAATAGGAAGTTCCTTAGCCTGACCATTTGTTGGAAATCCAATCAAACAATACGAGCCCTTTACGATTGCAATTGTATAACATGTCACCCTAGGTGGTAGCTATAGCTGGCATAATATAATGGTACCTATGCTGGTTAAGATTAATATTATACTTTCGAAATATTTTCCACTATAAACTAATAATAATATCAAAAAGGATTTTTGCTTAATAAGCATGTTTGACTATCATAAGGAGAAATTTCCCCTAAGTGTGCAATTGCTTAGTGTGTGTGCCGGGAGGCGTTATGGTAGTTTCATTTTTCAAAAAGCATTGAGGATTTCAAATTTAAATTCTTTTGTTTGTTTTTAAGAAATAAACTGTTTTTTTTTTGCTCATACCAATCCCATGACTGACCTGGATTTTATTGTTCCGTTCCTAAACTCTAGGTGCCCACAATTTTCCACACGGGCAGTCTAGAGTTTGGTTTTTCAGATAGTCAGATAGTAGATATCGATTTGGTAGCCTTCGGCTTTCTGTTTGGTATTCTTTGGAGTGCAAGGGCTGCACTTGCTTAGCTTTGTGCAACCTTAATGGAGATTCGAGCTTGGAGTCTTAGAGCTTTGATTTTGGAGTTTTGGTTTGAGGTTGCAGTATTAGATTCTGTTGAAGACTCATCTCATATTGTGTCGTATTCCGCTGTATTTTGTGTTGTATATATTCTCTAATGTGGATGATTATCATTGTATCAAATTGATGTATCGAATATTGTATTCATGTTATATCAATGATATCATCTTTTGTTTTCGCTGTGTTATTTATCATCTAATGCTGTTGCAAGCTCCGGCGATACGGATTCGATGTTGTTTGTCGGATATCGAGTTCGGGTCGTCACAGATACCAACTGTGATGACCCACATTTCGGAAGGTATAGATCAACAATAAATCCACATATGTCAAACTTAAACAATCCGAAATGTAGATAATCAATGGATTTATTTAAGAACATAACAAAAGAAGAAGAAAAAAACAAAAAATCTCACAGCGGAATGATAAAATATAATACTCAAATAACAGTTTACGAAGCTGTTTGCTATACATTTGATTTTAATTTATACAACAATCATCAGAGTTATATATACAACAGGGATAAATAATCGGTGCAGTAGAATAGCATGATACAGACAAAAATAATAGTAGTAATATACCAAATCTCCTTCTTTATCCTCCAAAGAATAATCTTCAATACGTTGAAAAAACTCAGGATTGACCTGAGCGTAATGAAAAGAAAAAACACTCAAGTCGGGACTAAAATACTCTTATGTAAGTCAAATCAATATCACGAAATATGAGTGCAATAACTTAGGAAATGTTACAGGTTTTTCCATTTCCGAAGAATCCGTCAAACTATTTATATATAATAGTGTACGCTATAATAGATAATATCTATTAGTAAAATAACTATCAAAATATCGTTAAGGCTTTACATTATCCCCCCTAACACTTTTTTTATAGCATGTAGTCTATGCAGGTCCTGTAACACAACCAGTAACGTTGGTAGCCAGTGTGTCTCCTATAGGTACAGTACTAAACCAAACTCGTAATGGGCTCGTATAAGGATAAATATGACAAGGCACGTGAGGTAATACCCAAGGTAGGATTCTACCAGTTTACCCTTTCTGGTTGGTTGTAACCCATTTGTGCCCAACCGCGACAATCAATCCAAATGAAAAAGGTGCACCCATCGAATACGAACTCACAATATTAATACAAGAGATCAACATCTCTAGAGGTAGCTAACCTTATTGGCCAGACATAGGCTCTTGTTTTAGTCATTTTAATTATTATACGAGTGTCAAAGCTATCCATCATCGTTCTCATACTTCATTCCAGTAAATGTTCGCCAATTCAACCACTACAATCTGGATATCATCCACCACGTACACGGTTGTTAAAGTGGTTTCAATATTGACAGAGAGTATGCCAATAAGAGGCCCCTGTCTCTTTAACAACCACGTAGCGACCTGATATTTCGAACCTTTCAAATCGACAATCATGCACACATGTCAGACTTGAATTGCTCAAAACAACAGATTGTTAATTTTATATTTGGCGAAACTCAGCATATATAGCAAATAAATCAATCATAGAATCATAAACACAGAGTAATATAACAATAAGCAGTGAAATAGATAAATAATAGTTCATGAAGCTACTATATAAACATCAAAGTTTGAAATAAAATGCAACAGAATATCTCAAATACAATGTAGTGTCAATACACAAGTCAGTGATAAGTATGAATAAAAAAACAGGAGCAAACTGAGAATCTGAATAGATAGAGATAGATCTTCAAGCAAAACTCCAAGCTCCAACTGTGAATCTTAAATGCTCTGACACTCAGTCTGAGCCGAGCATAAAGCAGAACAAAAAACACTCGAGTCAGGATTAACATTTTTATATAGGATTAACATTCTTATATTAGTAAATTCAACTCAAGTGAAATGTCAATTAAAATACAAGTAACTTAAAGGATGCTTGAGATTTTCATTCTCCAAGGATCCATGGAACTACCTACTATGTAGTAATATACACTATTATAATATGTCTATCAGTAAAGTGAAATATTAAAATAGCGTTAAGGCATTACTCATATCCCTCTTAACACATTTTATATAATATCGTAGTATATATAGTACTGTAAACTCCACCAAACCGGTGGGCTATCAGGGAGCACTTCATAGGTACGACACAAATCAAAATCGTAGTGGGCTTGATAAGGTAGATGATAAGGCACACGAGGTTATACCCTGGGTAGGATTCTACCAATTAACACTTCTAGGCTGGTGGTAACGCATAGTCGTAGCTACCACCCACCTCGTACAACACTTCCAAATCAAAGGTGCACCCATCAAATGATAAAGTAATAGAATGGCATCGAAGAAGTGTGTCCGATCAAAGGAGCTACCTCCCTTAGCCCGTCATTTGCTCCTGTTTTAGTCATCTTATTTAGGGCTCATTTCATAACTCAATGCAGCAACGTCGTCGAACCATCCTACTTCGTTCTGGATTCAACACCGCTTACACAGTTGTTAAAGTGGTTTTCAGTATTGGCAGAGAGTATGATAATGTATGATCCCAGTCTCTTTAACAACCAAATGCTTATTTCACACCGTGGTCATTTCATATTTCAAATGGTTGATACTTCATATCAAAATATCATATTCATTTCAAAACCATATCAATTCGATATCAATATTCACTTTAAATCGTATTCATTTCCAAAATCATAACACTTTAAAAATCATAACACTTTCGAAATCATAACACTTCCAACTTAAACGATTTAAATATTGACAATAGTTCATATGTTTTGAAATAGTTATAAATTAAAAAAAGTTTATCTTTATTTGCGGAGAATATACTGAAATAGTTTCCCAATTAGAATTGTTCATCCAATTCCACAAATCGACTCAAATCAGCTTAAATTCCAAAATTCAATTTAAATCAATCCTTGTTCAACACTTTCGATTTAAAGGGTTAAAGATTCAATTCAAATTCTCAATAAACCATTTCAATTTTTATCGATTTCAAATCCAGGTTTGAACTATCATTTCAATTCCAATAAGATTTAAAGTTTAAATATTCAAATATTTACAATATAAGTTTCACTTATATTTCAACATTTAACTTTAAATTTTTCCAAATTAGAAAATACTGACTTAATCATTTTAATACAATTAAATAAAATCTCAATTTATAAATTTAAATCAATATTAAATATTCAGTCTCAATTTTATCTAGAATTGAGAATATTCATTTAATCACTTTTTTATCAAATCAAGTCATCAATCATATCTTTCAAAATCTCAAAATGAATAAGTTTAAATCAATTCTTATTTAAATTTAATTATTAACCAATTTAAATTCCAAGTCAACATTAATTTATCTTCCCGACCTTTATTATTAAAGTTATAAAAACTATTTTTTTAGTATTAATATAAATTTAAATAAATACTTAAACATATTATAAACCAGTCAAATTAAATTTTATTAAATTAAATCTTCTTATTAAATGTATTTTATATTAAATTTTATTTTATATATTTATAAAATAATAAAATTATAAGAAAAATCTAAAAAATTATATTTCAACGCTAACTTATAAATTTAAATTTCAAAAACATAAAATTTTAAAAATCTAAATTTTACGCATATATTAAAATAAATTCTTTATATTATAATTTTAAAAATCAATATTTAATAAATTCCATATATTTTCTTTAAACTTTGGCAATCATTTTTTTTCAAAATAAACCAATGGTGTCCGTATATAATTTTCTATCCTATGGTCAAGTGATACAGATATTTGTTATTTTAATTCATAAATTAAATATTTACGGGTATATATCATTTCAACCCGCAATCCCTAAATTTAAAATCAATAAAAATCGCTTGGGTTTATCATTTCAGCCCATAACGATTTTCACACAATCTATTATATCGTTCGGGTATGTATCATTTCAACCCTTAAGGAACTCTAAACTAACAGAGAACTTGTGGACTGAGAACAATTATGATAATAATATAACATATCAATAACAGGCATATATCATAAATAACAAAGTTAAATAAAATATATACAACGGAGTTATCGTGTCATATGTCATAGGTGAACGATTGCAACAGATTTAAAAATTAAATAACCAAAAATTCAATATTTAACAACATATTTCAATTATCATTTAATGTGAATTGAATCTTCTAAATATAAGAATGTTAATCGTTGGTGATTGCTCACCTTTCGAGGCTAGAGAAATAAGAAGATGACAAGGACACGCTCATGGATATGGACACGGCGACAAAGCTAGAACTGCTACTGTTAATCTGGACAGTGATGAGACAAGGTAGGCATGATGAACTGGATTTGATGAAAATCAATTATATAGGCAAACTTATTTATATAAACTATATATATATAATCATAATTTAAATTTAAACACATATTAGATTATATATATATATATATATATCAAAATCATTGTTTAAATTAAAACACATATTAAAATTCAACATAAAACCGTTTCATTCGACACGATGACTCAAAACTCATGTATATATATATACACACACACTTACAGATCATACATATCGTATATAAACTAATATATATATATATATATATTATATACAAACAGATTTGTATTGCTTATATAAACATGTATATATAGCCCACAGAATAGATATATAACTTATACAATATAAACAGCTTACATAGAAACTTATGTCTTATATATATATATATATATATATATATATATACACACACACACATACATGAACAAATATATATAAGTTTGATATGGACAAACAGTTCTTATTTCTTATAAATAACTATATATACTTACATACATATACTTTAAAAATTAATATTTAATAACAAATATATGTATTATTTTCAACACATCATATATACACACACACATACAGCCACGCATATATATCCCCGTTTCTTTTCATTTTGTACCCAAAGATGAAATTTTCAAGTTTATGTAATATATAAATAATTTACAGAATAGGACAGCATCATATAACTTTATAATATATACAATTACATATACAACTTACCAGAGCTAAACATATAAACTCCTTTATAATATAATAGATACTGTAAACAAAAGTTTTATGAGCCATATATACACTTATATATTATATAGATATATAAACTAACTGTAAAAACCAGATTCTATAAACAGATATGTAGGAAAATTTGAAGACAAACATATACTTCTTTTGATATTTTTCTTTTCCGAATATATATATAACAAATATATATACAACATATATTTATATATATATAGGTAACACCAATATATATAACATGACAAACAGAATACCAAAGCAAGCAGATTCCATCCATGCTAGTTCAGCGCAATACATGCTTGATTAACAACTTTACGAGCCTTGTAATTATTGTTGGGGATTTTGCGGTTCGAGGCGGATTTGATGGCGATAGAGATGATGACAATGCTGTACTTCCGACTTCAAGGATCTATGGAATAGAATCTTTCAGACAATAGTTCAACCCACCAGGTACAAACGGGTTATCGAACTATCGACTTTCAGGATTCAATGAAGCCCTATAACAGCGTAATCGGATTCAAAGTTTGTACGACTTTGATCCGACCAAGAACACTTCAGAAACTGTATCTGATGATGCAACTATGTAATAGAATAAAGAGGAAGAAGAAAAACAATTCTGCAACGCTTTCTGAATTTGCAACACCTTGGAGGCGTCTCAAAGGCTGTAATGATTTCTGGGCGTCGCAGAACTGTGTGGAGAAGAAGAAGAGGATTGAAAACTGTGTTTGCAACTGTTCTGGGCGTTGCTATTTATTTACGTGAGGAGGTGTCTATTCGCCAAGCGTCACGACCGTTTGCAACGGTTCGTAACTGTTGCGAACAGATTCAAACTCAAACGTCGCGACCTTTCATTTGCAACGTTCAGAAAACCATTGCAATTCAAACGTCACGTCCATTCAGTTTGTAATGTTTAGAAAACGTTACAAATTCCCGCCCTTTATCCAAATTCAGATTTTCCGGTTCTGGGTCCTTAACAGGCTGAAATCTGGCCCGTTACTGTTCTTATTTTGATCCAAAAATATTTTCGGATCCGAACCCGTACCCGTACCCGGTTCGGTTCGGTCGGACGGACGGCGGCGGCGCGCGTGTGGTGTTGCATGACTTCTCTCCTCACAACAAAGCAAACATGTGGGAGCCCCAAGGCCCCATCATCCACTTGAGAAAGCTATACTTATACAAGTATAGTCTCCATTTTTCTACAATGTGGGACTAAACTCTTATTTCTTCTTTTCTTCTTTCTCTTCCAAACAAAAAAACTTAAAGCCAAAGCATTTTGAAAATTTTACAACAATCTCCCCTAATTTTCAAAATAAAAAATAAATAAATAGGACGGCTGAGTCACTAGAGTGACTTCCTACATACCCAAGTGGGATCAAGCCTATGTAGTTCTAAGATCAAGTTTTGCATCATCGTGAAAACCAACACATAAATAAAAGGTATCTTTTGGATTTGAACCTTTACTTAGTGCAAACCATTCAAAGCCTTATCGAGATTCTATGGTGAACAAATCTTGAACCAAGTATCCCTAATGATAAAACCGGAACAATCACACATGTTGATTTCCTTAGGTAAAGTGTTCTGTATTGCTCAGCACGTTGATGGCCATGTGCTTAAATCCTGGTTCATGAGTCTACTTAGAAAGCGGTCTTACTTTCCTAGGAAACGGCCTGATTTCCATACTCATATAGGTAAGTCTCTTAAGGTGTTTTTGCGATACACCTTTTAAGGTTTCTAGACTTATTAAGGAAGTATATCCATTCTTTGTTCTTGCAGAATCCAACACTAAATATTATGGGATTATCAATTTAGTGCTCCATAATCATTCTCTTAACTTGTTGGTACCCATTGAACTTTGTCTATCCTTTTCAAGACATAAGTTGGGTTTCTGTTAAGGATGATCAACCTTCATTCACAGACCTTAGTCCCATTTCTTGTGACTTTATAGAAACCATTGCCTTTGGAAGACCTTTTGTAAGTTGGTCAGCCAAGTTTTTCTTCGTTTCTATGTAGTCAACAGTTATAACTCCTCTTTTGAGTAACTGTCTCACCATTTGATGTCTTAGACTCACATGTCTAGACTTTCCATTATATGTCTTATTAGACACATTGTATATTGTTGCTTGATTGTCACAGTTAATCAAGATTGCTGGAGATGGCTTCTTCCACAAAGGGATTTCCATTAATAAATTCCTAAGCCATTCCGCTTCTTTACATGCATATGCTAATGCAATCAATTCTGACAACATTGTTGAGTCGGAAATACAGGTCTGCTTCTTGGAAGCCCAAGACACAGCAGCGCCTCCTAATGTAAAGATCCATCCAGTCGTAGACTTGGATTTGGATTCTACATTGTTCCAGGTTGCATCACTATATCCTTCTATTACAGAAGGATATCCTTTATAAGATAAACCATATTCAATGGTTCCTTCCAAATAAGCTAAAACTCTGGAAATGGCTTTCCAATGTTCGAAACCTGAATTACTCGTAAATCGACACAATATACTTATAGCATGCGCGATGTCTGGTCTAGTGCAATGCATAACATACATAAGACTCCCAATAACACTGGAATACTCTAGTTAAGAGATGGTACGTCCAGTGTTCTTTTCTAATTTAATACTAGGATCTAAAGGAGTTGGTGCTGGTTTGTCATCGTAATGACCATACTTTTGTAGGAATTTCTCTATGTAATGGGATTGAGTTAGTAATAACTCCCTCTCTTTTCTAACAATTTTAATTCCCAGAATTACATCAGCCTCTCCTAGATCTTTCATATCGAATTTAGAAGACAGAAACTTTTTAGTTTCATTCACACAGGATATATTGGAACCAAATATTAGCATGTCATCAACGTATAAACATATTATAACAATACCGTTGTTATCCGATTTGCTATAAATATATTTATCAGCATCATTAACAATGAATCCATATGACAGTGCAACTTTATCAAACTTCTCATGCCATTGCATGGGAGCTTGCTTCAGACCATAAAGAGATTTTACTAATTTGCAAACTTTCTTTTCTTGGCCTGGGGTTTTGAAACCTTCAGGTTGTTCCATATATATCTCTTCTTCTAAATCTCCATTTAGAAAAGCAGTCTTTACATCCATTTGATGTATGACTAATTTATGAATTGATGCAAGTGCAATTAAACAGCGTATAGAAGATATGCGAGCAACTGGAGCATATGTATCAAAATAATCTACTCCATGTCTTTGCTTATATCCCTTAGCAACTAATCTGGCTTTAAACTTATCAATGGATCCATTTGTATTCAACTTTTTCTTGAATATCCATTTACATCCTATAGGTTTAGCACCAGGAGGTAAATCAGTTAAAACCCAGTTTGGTTTAACATTATGGAATTCATTTCATCATTGATAGCTTCTTTTCAGAAATTTGAATCTCTGGAACTCATAGCTTCAGAATAAGTTTTGGGATCATCATCAACGTTCATTACATATTTAGTCACATTAAGGACTTCGTCCTTACTGCCTTCTACAAGATATGTAATGAAGTCAGGACCATAGTCCTTCTCTATTCTCGCTCTTTTACTTCTCCGTTGTTCAGTGCTATTATCTGGTACTGACACTTCCTTGCTGTTTTGAGCAGGAGCATAATCATCGTCATTGATATCATTAGTCATACTACGTTCTGGACTAGATGATCTCAATGGAATCTCAATAGTTTGATTTTCAAAAAAATTCTACATCTACAGATTCTATAACTTCTAGGGTGTCAAGAATAAGAAATCTATAAGTTATACTATTAAGTGAATATCCTATGAAAACACATTTAAATGCTCTATTTCCTAACTTTGGTCGTTTAGGGTCTGGTTTTCTAACATAAGCTAAGCAACCCCAAACTTTAAGTCTAGTTAGGTTAGGTTTCCTATTAAACCATAATTCATAAGGGGAAATATTATTCTTTTTAAGTGGTACTCTATTTAAAATATAACATGCAGATAACATAGCATCACCCCATAGGTTATAAGGTAAATTAGAACTTATGAGCATGGAATTAACCATTTCTACTAAAGTTCTATTCTTCCTTTCAGCAACACCATTTTGTTGTGGTGTATATGGAGCAGTACATTGGTGAATTATACCTTGTTGTTTACAAAACAAGGTGAATTCATTTGAGAAATATTCACCACCACGATCTGAATGTAATATTTTAATTTTAACTCCTAATTGTGTTTCGACTTCTGCTTTGTAAATTTTGAATTTATCAAAAGCCTCATCTTTAGTTTTCATTAGATATACATATGCATATCTAGTATAATCATCAATGAATGTTATATAGTATTGGTTACCACCATAGGTGATATGACTTTTTAAGTCACCCACATCACTATATACCAAATCAAGCAAACCAGTTTTCCTTTCTACGGATTTAAAGGATTTCCGGTGTATTTTTGCTTGAACGCATATTTCACATTTAGAGATGGTATCGAAATCACAATCAGAAATTAATCCTAATTTATTCATATTCCTAATGGAATTATAATTAACATGTCCTAATCTACCATGCCATAAATTAATAGAATCAATAATATAAAAAGAAGATTTCTTTATTAGATTCAACTTAATCATGTCGTTACAATAGTATGCCTGTCTAATGAATTTACCATTCTTAGACAACACTAGCTTATCAGACTCATACACCATCTTGAATCCTCCTTTGTTAAGAAGGTATCCAGAGACCAAATTCTTACACATATCAGGTACATAAAATACATTGACTAATGTAAGAACTTTTCCAGAAGTGAGAGGAAGTTCTAAGTGCCTTTTCCCAGAACTTTACTTGGAACCTTATTTGCTCCAGTAACTTCGTCGGCTTCTCCTTTATTTTCTTCGTAACTCTTGAAAAGGTTACGGTCTTTGCAAATGTGAATGGTTGCTCCAGTGTCGAACCACCAATCATTATCATTGCCACTAACGGAGTTTGCCTCTTGCACTATAGCCACGAGCGAGTCTTCGACCACATTCACTTTTTGTTGTTTCTTCCGCAGACGGCAGTCTCGGGCATAGTGGCCGGGCTTGTTACAAAAATAACAAGCACCTTTCTTTTTGTTGTTAGTTTTGGAATGTTTTTTCTTAAACCGTGTCTCATTCTTTGGCTTTAATTTATCAGTAATTTCAACATTATTTGCCTTAGAATGGGACTCAGTTTGCGGATTATCATCTAGATCGCGTTTGCGAGAGTCTTCTTCAATACGAAGATGACGCTGTAAACAGTCTAAATTATAATCCGTTTCCGCATGCTTCATCTTTTTCTTATAATCATTCCAACTATGCGGAAGTCTAGAAATTATAACTCCAACAACAAAAAATTCAGGGAGATCAATTCCAGCATCTTTAAGTTGATTCACCAACAGTAAGATTTCGCGTACTTGTCCAATTATGGACTTATTGGTGACCATTTTGAAATCCATAAAATTAGAAATAAGAAACTTTTTATTACTTGCCTCGGATATGCGGTACTTATTCTCCAGAGCAGTCCAGAGTGTCATCGCTGTTTCCAAGGTCCTATGAGCATTGTAGACTGGGGTAGATAGCGCATTCAGAATATGGCCTCTGCATAGGAAATCGTCCTCTTTGCGCTTTGCACGTTTAGCCTTTAGAGCAGCATCATCCTTATCAGTTTCCTCCAGGATTTCTTCCAAGTCATCTTCCAAGATGTAGAACAACTTGACGGCGACCAGGAAAAATTTCATCGTTTCTTGCCAACCAGTGAAATTGTCGCCATCAAAACGCTCCAATCGAGTTAGATGCTGATTCATAACTTGTAGAGCGCTCGAACCTTCCATGGTTGAAGAATATTGTCTGAAATTTGTTGGGGATTTTACGGTTCGAGACGGATTTGATGGCGATAGAGATGATGACAATGCTGTACTTCCGACTTCAAGGATCTATGGAATAGATTCTTTTAGACAATAGTTCAACCCACCAGGTACAAACGGGTTATCGAACTATCGACTTTCAGGATTCAATGAAGCCCTATAACAGCGTAATCGGATTCAAAGTTTGTACGACTTTGATCTGACCAAGAACACTTCAGAAACTGTATCTGATGATGCAACTATGTAATAGAATAAAGAGGAAGAAGAAAAACAATTCTGCAACGCTTTCTGAATTTGTAACACCTTGAAGGCGTCTCAAAGGCTGTAATGATTTCTGGGCGTCGCAGAACTGTGTGGAGAAGAAGAAGAGGATTGAAAACTTTGTTTGCAACTGTTCTGGGCGTTGCTATTTATATACGTGAGGAGGTGTCTATTCTCCAAGCGTCACGACCGTTTGCAACGGTTCGTAACTGTTGCGAACAGATTCAAACTCAAACGTCGCGACCTTTCATTTGCAACGTTCAGAAAACCGTTGCAATTCAAACGTCACGTCCATTCAGTTTGTAACGTTTAGAAAACGTTACAAATTCCCGCCCTTTATCCAAATTCATATTTTCCGGTTCTGGGTCCTTAACAGGCTGAAATCTGGCCCGTTACTGTTCTTATTTTGATCCAAAAATATTTTCGGATCCGAACCCGCAACCCGTACCCGGTTCGGTTCGGTCGGACGGACGGCGGCGGCGCGCGTGTGGTGTTGCATGACTTCTCTCCTCACAACAAAGCAAACATGTGGGAGCCCCAAGGCCCCATCATCCACTTGAGAAAGCTATACTTATACAAGTATAGTCTCCATTTTTCTACAATGTGGGACTAAACTCTTCTTTCTTCTTTTCTTCTTTTCTTCTTTCTCTTCCAAACAAAAAACCTTAAAGCCAAAGCATTTTGAAAATTTTACAACAATTATCTACGCAGCTCAATACTAGATCAACTCATGTGCCACTCTTTCCATCTTGCTTTGGGTTTCAGGTCAGCTATGTGGAGGAAGAGTGGACGGAGGCAGGAAAACAGCTCGGTGGGAGGTTCAAGGCGGAACGAGGCTCATGGTGGAAGACCGAGATTAATGGAAATTTGATAGCGGCAGGGTTTCAGATCCAAACTTATATATATGCGTGCAAAAATTAAAGAAGAGGCGGACGTGGGTTTCAGGGAAGGTAGTGGTCGACCAAGCAAGGTGGTAGAGGTGGGTTTTGTGAGATGTGGAAGTCGATTAGGGGAAGGAGGCTGAGAAGCGTGGGTTTTGATGCGAAGCTGCTTCGGGAGGCAGGCTAGGCTTGCTAGGCAGCAACAATTTGGAAAAACGTGCATTCAGGTGGAGAATGAAGATGGTTCAAATAAAATGAAGAATTTTATCAGGCTTTCTAAATATCAATGCAACTTAGTTATTATAATATTACATATATTTCTCAAATGACAGAAACAAAAAGGTGAAAGAGGGAGGCGAGTGAAGATCTGATGAGGTGGGAGAGCTGTTATCAAGACAAAGATGAATGCAACATGTATATTATTATTTTTGAACTGTTATTATTATATTGTAAAAGAACAACGGTACGAAATGTGAACGGAAAGGGATAGAAAAATGAACGAACCAAAATATATAAATTAGCAGTGGGAATAACAGAAGGCCGGCATAAATTCTGGAATAATAAAAGTGCATGCCCATTTTTTTTAAACAGTGGACAACGAATGTTCATAGAGAAACCAAAAGGCGTACCATTACGGTTAACCGTTTCGCGTGTTTCACCACGTACCGGACATCAAAACACGCAAATGAATATACTACGGAGATCAGTACGACAAGACGATCAGAACAGTACGCAGATATCAGCGATACGATCAACATATCAAAAGTCATATTCGCTGTAAAACTATTGTTTAAACGCCGAAAATAAGATAAACGAAGCTAGAGAAATTCAATTTGGCGAAACGAATTATGACGTTTCACTCAGAAAGTGGTAAACATTTTTATTATATAAAAATATTCATATTTCAAAAATATTTTATTTTCAAAAAATATTAATTGATTTAAATAAAAAATGTAAATTACACAAAAGAACCAACTTTCATATTTTCAGATGAAAATCTGTCATTTTCTATGTTTAAATAGATGTATTTCAAATATCAAATTTTCATTACCAGATTTTATTTTTAAATTTCAGGCAAAATTTCAGTTAATTACGTTATTTAAATCATTAAAATTACGAGTCGTTACAAAACAATTGTCATTTTACACACCGGTTAGTTCTTTTACAATTCGTACTTGAAATCAAAAAATCATATTTTCTTCAAAATCAAATACATTTCGAAATCATCATATTTACTCAAAAATCATATTAAGTTCGCTACATCGTTTTCACTTAAAAATATTATTTCACTCTAATATCTCGATTTTGGCTCAAAAATTATGTCGAACTTCAATTTTGGTTATAACTTCTTCTGAACCCATTTCGTATTTAAATCCAAGATTTAAATATAAACATTTTACTTTCTGACCAGCTTGAAATTTTAGATAATAGTTAAAATAGTTTTAAAATAATTAAATAGTCAAAATAGTTTAATAGAAAATAGTTTGAGTATTAAAAATGATTTATATTTTAAAATAGTTTGGAAGATCAAATAATTTGAATATTTAAGGAAGATAGGGTTTTTAACAGTTTATACTTGAATAATTCATTTGAAAATAGTTTCAAAGTCAAACTGGTTCACTTTTCAAATTTTCTAATTCAAATCAATTCCAAGTTGCATTTCGATTTAATCGATTCAATTCCGAATTCAAGTCGAATTCAATTTCAATTCCAAATTAATTTCAATTCTAATTCCAAATTAATTTAAATTCCAATTTGAAATTAATTTCAATTCCAAATTTAAACCATTTCGATTTATATCAATTTCGAGTTCGATTTCCAAAATATCAATTCAAAACACTTAAATCCAATTTTCCTTCAATGTCCAATTTAAAATCCAAGCTTTCAAATATAATTCAATTCCGAATTCAATTTTGAAATATCGTCTTATATTACTTTTACTTAGCAACATTCAAAGTTTGACTGAAAGTCCAATCTTTTAAAACAAATCAATTCCTGAAATTGAAATCATATTTCGATTGTAATTTCAAAATCTCATCTTTGGTTATTTAAACGATTTTGTTTACCAAATTTAAAATTCAATATTTCGAGCTCCAGTTTGAAAATAACTCCATTTCCATAAATTCAAATTTTTGTTTCTTTAAACCAAATTATTTAAATAATTTCAAATCAAAATTTTAAAATCGCTTAATTTAACCAATCCGGTGTCCGTATATAATTCTCTATCCTATGGCCAAGTGAATCAATTATTTCAATTTAATTCTAGGGATTCATATATATCGTTTCAATCCAAAATAAGTGCCATAGGTAAATATCATTTCAACCTATTTCTTAATTTATTCAAAAAATTCAACGTACGGTTTTATATACTATAAATTATATATAGGATGATGATAACATGATATATCAAAATAAACATCCAAATATCAACCATCCATCACAACCAATCATCCAAACAGTCAATAAAATTCACAACAATTTCACAATTATCAATATCGGGTATTGTACGGGCAACTAAATTCTAATTCAATATACTGTCAATTAAAATTCTATCAATTAATTGGATATCAGTTTAAATGTCAATAAACTTATCAAACAACAATCAATAAATTTCAATCACTTCACAATATAAATTTTCTAACATGAAAATATATTAGTCAAACGTGAGCGTATGAAAGACTCTCCTTCGTTTAAAAGTGAAAATATTTTTCAGCTTAAACTAATTCCAACTTGGCTTCGTGTCATAAACGACGTCGATACGAATTCACAGCAACTCGTTTTCCTCGAATTGAACCTCATACGGAGAAGTTACATGATAATAATGTTCGAGATAATTTTAAAATTTATTAACTAAACTAATAACAAGCTAGAAAAATAAATAAAAACTTTATCCTAAACCTCACACACGCATACACAGCAAATCGATGCCTTCTTCCTCGCTCTCCTCATTAACTATGCTCCGGCCCTGTTTGGAATCTAGATTTCATTGACTTTTCCTCGATATCTCTGAAAACTACAACAATAGTTTCATCACTACCCTTGATTCATTCGAGATTTGAGCATTTGCGTATGCTCATTTCTCTCCGCCATTCACACGTAAATTCTTCATGCTCGTTTTATCCATCGATCGATGAATGCCCCCTCGCATGGCCCTCCGACCATCTCCACGCACAAGCACCATCCTTCGACCGCCTCCACAGCATCTCGTGCACCAACCCTAACATCGATCGAACACGTAAGCGAATGCAAAGGATTGCCACGCCCTAGCCTGTTCCAATCGCTATCCCTCATGACTCATTGCGATCTCATATTATTTTTTTAAATTTGGATCGAGATCTCGTTTTTTCTTCAATTTAAATTGGATTTTTTTTTCTTCTGAACGATTTGAAATAAAAAGGGGGCGGAAGGAGTAATATGCGACCAAAATAAAAACGTGGGTTTAAAAATAGATATTTATATTATTGATTAGTAAAAAAAAATATCTCGCCCCAAAACGTTTGAAATCCTCGAGCTCCAAACAAAGTGTGTCGCCTGGCGTTCATAATGTTTCATCCCTATTCCGAATACAGTGAAACTAGTTTCGAAACCTAATACAATCGTATGTGGAAGATAGCTTTTCAAAGTCAATTTATTTTAAATCGAATTTCTTAAATTAATTTCTATGCATTTCACGCTCGCATGGCCAAACGAAAAGTTTGGTCGCCACGAATTCCATTATCATTCACATTAAATCCGGAATTCCATTATTTAAAAAATTGCAAAATAAATTTAAACAATTTAGTTACCCGACACATCAATACTAATAATTCATTAAGTTTTATTTTTAACCATTTTTATTCAATAATTATACCAAATCTTATAATTTAAAACAGTTAAAAATACAAGTCGTTACAATATACTTATATTGATGAGATAAGCATATGAATATTTTTTCAAGTATTTTCTAAGTGGTTTTAATTAATGGAAAGATTAATCAAAGAGGCATAGTGGTTACTAATGAGTTTAATCATGCTTGGTTTCATATGAAATTAAATCTCTAATTGGATTGTTTGCTTATTTGATAGTTAAATAATCGAATATCAAATCTTTGTCAGTTTTGAAACTATCGATTGTTGATTTGGAGAGACTGGAATCGGATAAGCATGAGTTATCCGAAAACCAATTCGAACCAGCATAAGCGTTCGAATTGGAGACATCTTGAAAATGATGGAAATCAAAGACGGGGTTCTTTGAAGTGCAAGGGCTACTTGCTACTAGTCTTGAGGGTGGTTCCAAAAAGCATGTAGTAGGACTAGTGTCTTCGGATTGTTAAGCCCTAGAACAACTTGTATGGATAAATGTTGGCATTATTATTGCCCAGAGGATGGTATTTGCATTCCAAGTAGGATTTGCTAAAAAAGGTAAAACGTAGCCGCAAGCCTCACACGTTGAAATGAGTAAAACAGAGGATAAGCGGCAGGGTTATGTGGTTCGCTACCATTAGGGTATGATGAACACTTGTATTTAGATCGTTATTTATAGACTATGTATGCCTCAATGCATTTTCTCTAGGGGTGTGCTATACGAAAGGTAGTCTCTTACATTGTCATTATTGGAATCTACATTCCAATACGCTTTACGGACTTAATTATATACCAAATATGTTGGAATGTGATATGCAAGCATTTCAGCCATGTTATATATTTATTTTAAACCCTAGACATTATTATAATATCACAAGATTTTCTAATAAAAATGGTTTGGTTATCGTAAGTTAAAAATCCATCCGCGTTCATATGAGGCGTGGTCTTACGAGATATCTTTATTTTTAAAGGGTTTTATAAATATAGATATCCATATGATTTGAGTTTCTCACGCTGGTTTGCTAGAATTATCCGGGTGTTATTTTCTTATAGTGCTCGGGTAAGGCCCAAGTATATTTCCAGATTTAGTTATGAATGCTTTGGAGCTTTAGGGAACGAGCTCGATGCCTTCAAGACCAATTCACATATTTTATTTTCTGGTGCATTACTTTTTTGTATTTATCAGCAATTGTGACGACATGTTATTATAACTGTCCAGACTGATGATATTTTAGTTTACTTTGATTGTTGTATGTATATTAAAAAAAATTGTAAAGATCATTTGGATATTATACATTACTCATCACGATGTGAGAGTCTGTTCTATATTTTATTTTCTTTTACTCCAACAATCTATCTTTCCGACATTTGGATCATCGACACGTGAATACCATGGATGTATTAGTGTCGACTTTTGAGTATCGAGTGGATCGTTACTGGTATCATAATATACTGATCATGCAATGTTACATTGTATTTTTTCCCTACGATGGAAACGTTGGGTGGTTAATATTTGTTGAAATGATAAAGTTAAATTATTTAAAAACTGTGACTTTACCATTCTGTTGTGTATGGAAAGAATGAATCTCATATTGATGCTTGAAAATAAGACTAGAGTTGCTGCAACATCCCCATGTTCATTTTTGGATCTCAAAATTAGAGACGTTATAGAATTAATGGAGTCCAAATCACAATGTCAATGTAACGACCCAGAATTTTAGTCATTCGCTATTGGGATATTTAATTGATTTTAAATATACATAAGTAAATTGCATAAGTTGAATAAATTATATTTCGAATATCTTGATTTAATTGGATGATTAAATTGTTAATTTAATATTTGAAATTGCAGAAATGATTGAAATTTGAATTAAATGTGAATAAAAATGATTTAAGAAGTTGAATTAAATTCTATTTGAATTATAATAATGTCGGTGAACTTATACAATTGAATTAAAAGTTAATTTATAGAAATTGAATATTTTAATATTTAATTAACGGGTAAAAATAGTCATTTTTCAAAAACTCTCGGATTTCGACGAAACTAGTTTCATTGGATCCATAATGTTATATTATTGTAGGATTTCAAATTTCTTGTCAATCAGATTTACGGTTTAGTCGTGGCAAACTAAAACGCTTAGAAATCTGTTTAAGTAAATTTTAATTTTGAATAGTCGATTCGAAAACCTATCTTCCAAATATGATCGAGTTGGTTCTCGATATATATTTCATTGTGTTCGAAAAAGGGGTAAAACATTATAAATGCCAGGTGGTATGCTTCGTTTGGAGTTCGAAAAATTTGACGACGAATAGTGCGCGTAAATTTCCTATATAAGGCCACATTTTTCTTTATTTTGCCAAAACCCTAGAAAAACTAGGTCTAGCCGCCATCTAAATTTTAATGGCCAGAAAGTTCTATCGTTCTTCCTCAAATATCTCACGATCCATTAACCCATTCGAAAAACTTCCAACTACAATATTGTAGAGGACGATGAGATCTTCGAGATCAACAGTCAAGAGTGGATTTCGAGCTATGGATCGTCGGCAATTCCCATTCAAAACACACACATTCAACCATGTTTTTTGAGGGGAATTCAAATCCGAGCTTCATGTCATTCTCGGCGATGGTGGAGCTTGCTTCGGCGCTTCATGTGCCACTCTCCGATCATCTTCAAGTGCGGCGTAGTGATGGCAATAATTTGATGACAATCGGCGATTATGAGTTCGATTTTCATTGGGTAGATATGCGTGGATGAAGGAGATGATTCCAACGGCCGAGATTTAGTATGGTTTTAAAATTAAAAAGAAGATTGAAATTAATTATATAATAAATTCGTATAAACTTCAAAATGTTATAACTTCTTCATACGAGGTCTGTTTCGCACGAAACGAATTTCGTCGGGTTTGTATTAACGAGCACTACATTTTAGAGCTTGTTTGGAGTTGATTATAGCTAGTGAAAATTTTGGACGAAATTAAACGCTCGTTTAATTTTATTCGAAATAAAACACTGCAACTGCTATTGGAATCAATGTGAGTACAACTCACTCTTTTCGACTCACTGATATTTTTATATAAGTGAAAAATTTTTATTTATGATGACTGATGATTGTTTGGATGATATATGATATATTATCTATATATTGATTGGTATTTGGATATATTCCAGTCTATTGGAGCAGATGAGACCATATACGTTCCCGTGTATGAGCAGATGACCTTTTGTACGCGCGTCTGCCTCGAAGTGGACATTATATGTATTTTCTAATATATATATTTGTTGCAGGCGATAGATTGGAGGGATCCAACTGGATTCCTCACCGCTGTTGATTTATTTACAGATACTGATATATATGTTGTATCATGTGATATATGATGATTTGAATGCCGTGATTGATGTATTTAGTGTTGTTGCAGCATTGGGCCTATTTTTGGTAATTTAAAAATGTTAAAGTGATGATTTCAAATCAGAAAGGATTTTCAAGCGATTTTGAAAATAGATGTTTTGTTAATTATTGAATTGTTAAGGAATGGATTTATTTTAAATAAATAAAGGTTATAATTTTTATGTTATAAAAATTATGATTTTTGTGAGATATATCGAAATGTAATTTTTTGAAACATGGAGTTAACTATTTTATAAATAGTGTAAAATGAGAATTATGAATTTATTATAAACAGTTTATATATAGGATTTATAAAATTAATATTTTATAAATCGAGGTAATGGAATTATAAAGGAGTTTTTATAAATGTTAAAATGAAGTTGTAAATGGATTTTATAAGTAAATAAGATTTATGAATTGATGAAGTTATAAAAAGAACGAATTTTGTAAATAAGAGAATTATAAGCGAATTAACTTATAATTGGATTTTTGGCATGTAAATGGGATATAAATGGAATTTGTTAATAAAGGAATTTTATATGTGGAAGTTTTTATAAAGTAGAAATGGAATTAATAAACATTGTTTTATAAATGTGAAATCAATTGATTCTGATAAGTTAAATATGGAGGCTTATTAAAGGAATTTCATCCACAATTTTGGAAGTGGATAATCCTCTAATAAATATGGAGAAGTAATGAATTTGGTAAAGGAGATATATTCACGATTTTGGACCTTTAATTTAAATGTGTAGAAGTTTTGAATTTGGTTAGAGAATTATATTCAGGATTTTGGACAGTGAATAATCTTTTTAAATAAAATGGATATTTTGGAAAAGTGGTCTTTTTAAATGGAGTAAAATTGTTTGAAGACGTTTTAAATATGTTAAGTATCGAACACATAGATTTCAACATTTATTGTTGAAATAGACGTTTTCGAGAAATAGGAAATGATGAACTATAACATTGTTGTTATAGTAAATGATTTTCGAAAGAAGATATTTTGTATAGTATATGTGATTTATATATCTATCTAATTTTTGAATCCCTATACTAATGATTTTGGGCTGTCGTAACGATGTTTTACGCAACATTCGTTTTGACCCAAATAAATATGTTTAAGAGAATGTTTTCCCTTAAAGAATAAAATATATACTTAATCCTGATTTAGTATATGTAATATTTTCTAAGTGTTGAAAATAAAAGGGATTTGTGAATTACTTATTTTTAAATAAGTATATGGAAATGTTTTCTAATATAGAAAGTTGAAATGGTTTTGAGGATATATCTTTTTAAAGATAATTTGAAGTGAATGTTTGGCAAGTGATTTAATTAATAAAAGATTAATTAAAAGGGCCTAGTGATTGCTTATGGTGCTAAATATTTGTTTGTTGCTTTGATAGTTAAATAACCGACTATCAAAATTTGGTCATTTTAGTTCCTCGACTTGATGTGGGAACTATTTAGTCGTACACTTAGTACGTAGCCTTCAGTGTAGACTTGATTATCGTTTGTGTTGAGGATGTTGATTCGTATAGTGCGGAGTATTACTCTAATCTATCGAGCTTTCTTCTTGGCCGAAGGATAGCAAGTTGAAAGTTGAAGACGTGATAACTCTATGAGACTTAGTTTCTGTATGAGGTTGAGAAACGCTTTTGCATTGTTGGTGCGAAGAGACCGGGATCTGTTTATCCGAAAACCACTTCGGACCAACATTTATGCAACGATTGTGCGGGTTATGATGATATTGATATTCAGGATTTTCATAGTTGAGGACTGCTTGTTGATTGTTTGGGGTTAAAATCCTAATATACATCCAGTAGCAGTAGTCTCTTCATTATGAAATATCCGATGCAAGGACTATTTGCTACTAATCCTAAGGATTTTCCGACAGAATGTGGTAGGAAAGTACCTTCAGTTTATCCTGTTCCTGGACAATTTGTATAGATGTTTGTCTGACATTGCATTTCTAAAGATTATGTACATTGGTTTTTACAATTGTACATCAGTGGTGGCGGAGAAGGCAACTTCTCTTAGCTTAACACCCTCCTTGAGACGTATGAGCTTAAGGGTTGTATTTTTGTGGAAGGCAATTAGCCGTCAACGGAAATGGTCGTGTGGCATTCTAAGTGATGTGATTTGTGATTTGTGATTTGTGATATGTGAAAGGTAATCGTTACCTCAGGCCCCATCAACCGGAAATGACCAAAACAGGGTTAGACGCCGCAATGCTAAGTGAGTCGCTCCCAAGTAGGATATGGTCATCCTCTTCTAGATATATCTTTACACGCTATGACGTCGTGTATCTGATTATTGTGGTTTGTATGCTATCAGGGCCCTTGGAAAAGGTCGGTAACGACCGGAGGATAACATATTCGATACTACCTAGTTATAAAGATAGGTCGGTCTAGTGTTGGTAGAGAAACTTTGTGATGGTTTCTCGAGACATCAATCTAGAGGTATACCCATCGAAAGGTAATTCCTTCACCTGATCATTTGTATGGAAATCCAAACTCCACTATGTGTCTGTCATTTTGATTGTATTACCCATTTTGGGCTATATGCTGGAATTTAATCAATGTAACAATTTCGGCTATGATTAATATTATTTGTATAATGACACTATTATAATATAAGAGAATTTGATATGAAATATTTTAGTTATCGTAAGGTAAAAACATGTCCGTGTTTATGTGTAGGCTTGTCTTAGAAGATACTTTTGTTTTGAAAAGGAAAAGTTTGGTAATTTAATAAATTAAGTTGAGTGTGTTTCTCATGCTGGTTTACCAGACTGATCCGGACGTTCTTCCTTTTTAATGCTCGAGTCAGACCGAGGACATTTACATGTTCAAATTTGGTGCTATTGGAGCTTCAGCCGGAGATCTTCATTTCTTATACACATCTATTTTGATTATCCGTTGTGTATTGTTGTTGTATATTATCGGCAATTATGAGGACAAGTTATTATAACTGTTCATGCTGATAATTAGTGATTGATTGTTGAAATCTGATTGATGTATGTATATACAGTTTCTTTTTTGTAAATATCATTGATATGATATTATATGTTATTCCGCTGCGATGTGAGATTCTGTATTATTCTGTTTGGTTCTATCTTCTCCCTTTTTTCTCTTCTTTTCTTCTCTCTTCTTTCTATCTCTTGACTTTCCGTCGGTCTGTGCTTTTTGGATCGAACATGTGTGGTTTATTGTCGATTCAAAGGGTATGGATTTGCGGGTCGTCGCAGTCAACATTTTTCACTATGGGATCAATACTCCTAAAAAAACTATTTCTCGATTACAAGAATTCTATATGGCATTTTTGCTATTTTCCACTGAACCTTTTCTTAACTGACAATTTAAAACTTTTTGAAGTTTCCCCATTCAGTTTTTACCTAACTTATACAACTATTCTCCATCTTATTCTCTTCGAGGAACTAAAACTAAATCACCTGGACGCCAAAACACTCTTTTCCTATATAGGTATTACTGATTCCAAAAATCTAGCTATTAATGTCTTATGTCAGCTTCTAGTTACCGTATCTCCGCTCTAGTCAGGGCCGGCCCTAAGAGTAGGCATGTGAGACAATCGAATTGGACAACCCTCTTCGATCAGGTAACCATCATCGAAAAAGAAGAAAATTCGACGAACCGTAGAAGTAAAATAAATAAATTATTATATTAAACTTAAATAAAAGTTGTTTTTATGGAATTCCCAATAAAGAGATCGTGATTTCAATCATGAACTGTGGTAAAATTAAATTTACTATTCCTTCATTTTTTCCTCTTTCTTAAGGCAGAATAAATTAGTTTTGCCGAGGGCAACCCTTATCTCGCTGTCGGACGTAACTCTTGTTAGTAAAATAGAAGACCATACCAACCAAATCTTTTACGCCTAACTCTGGTTAGTAAAATAGAAGACCGTACCAACCAAACCTTTTACGTTTGAAACCAACAAACCACCTCCACCACCGCCCTCCCCCCACCCCCCCTCCCCCCTCCCTCCAACTTTTTTCCTTTCGTACCATGTCTATATGTATTTTGGACGTCTCCTGACCAAGACCCAAGACTACAAACATCATGATTCAAAATGATCCACAAAAATTAACAGGTTTGGTAACATGGATGCATATTCCCGACATAGACTCAGCCTTTTGCTTGAAGAAAAATTAACCAAGTGTAGCCTTATTTTACCTTAAGTCAATGAGTGTTCTTTAAGACTATCACCGAGGAGTCTAGTGTTGTGCCAGTTAGCAATTTGGCTATTGATACCCTAGCTCAGTCCATAAGGAAGAAGCAACTAGGAAAACATCTCCAAAAAAGTTCATTTCATAACTTTAGGCCACCTATCATGGAAGGTAAAACTAACAACGTTACTTTTATTGAAAAGAACCTACCTACTCCCAACAAAGTATCATTCTCCAATAAATCAATTGAAGATGACATCGATGATTCTTTTATGGCAATCGAGCTTGTTTCTGATAACTCTTTTTCCGTCCAGTTAAAAATCCAACTAAATCTTTGCAAACTTCTCGCTATAGCGTTCTTTGACTATCGTGCTATTTACATTTAATGTTATTTAACAGTAGATTAGTTTTAAGTTTTGCTATTTTCACTACACTTGCTAAATCAGGACTTTTTAACACCCTCTTATACAACGGTTGATTTGATTAATTCTCTTTTAAACCAATTTAATAAGTTGAGACAATGACATAATTGTAAGAAATAAGTGCTCGATATAAGTCAGAAATATGTTACAGTCACCAAAACTAGTCTGCATAAATCATGATATTCTTCGATTTTGATATATAAAACAAAAATATTTCTTTTTTCTACACAAACGCTGTGATAATGAAAATAAATTTAACTATTTGTTTTATATCTAATGAATATTTTCGCACCTCCTACGTTATATCTTCGCCATAATTTTGTGATAATGAAAATAAATTTAACTATTTGTTTTATATCTAATGAATATTTTCGCACCTCCTACGTTATATCTTCGCCATAATTTTGTGATAATGAAAATAAATTTAACTATTTGTTTTATATCTAATGAATATTTTCGCACCTCCTACATTATATCTTCGCCATAATTTTTTTTGCACCCCACTGCCATAGAAATACCATGCGCTTTAAATGCACAACTGCTTTATCAACATTATACCTTTGCAAGAAGCTCAACTTTTCACATTCTTGAAATTGTCCATAAAGACACTTCATATGCCCTTGGGGCAACATTACCGACCATCGTTTGGTCTCTCCAGCCCACAGTTCTTCCCAGGAGAGACAGGATACAACTTACTGGTATAAATACCAAGGGACTCGTTTGAAACTTTACGGAATACTTTTCCAACGTCCTTCTTACTTGTAGTTTTGACCCTTTCCTAGGCATTACAATAACAGCCTATTTCTATTTTTCTACCCTTTATTCTCCTCAACCCTCTATTCTTCTCCAGATTTGAATGTATGGTAACGAAGAAACTAAAACCATAACCCTATCCGATACAACACTCTGAGAAGAGAACAAAACTTATATATAGAAAATGCAATTTTTTCCAGAAAGCACTTGGTCATGATCGCTTTAAAGAAAATCTTCTAAACAGAGTAAACGTTCCTACAAAAAAATACTAAGGAATAATCGAACAATAACCAACATAACCAAACAGAAGGGTAAAATATTAGAACAATAACCAACATAAATTCAAAGATATACCAGTACAACACGCGATGTTAACCAAAAAAAAAACTGTCACTGAAGATTTAAAACATCAGAAATACAGAACTGCCAACTTAGTTTAAAAGGAAAGACACATAATATCTATAGAAATGGAATGATCATTTGAGAGGAATAAACCTAGAAGAGTGAGTAGCACCAATACCGGGCCTTCCATGCTTAACAGGCTTGTACGAAATGGAGAACTCGGCAAGATAATGACCAATCATTTCGGGTTTGATTTCAACCTGGTTAAATGTCTTGCCATTGTAGACACCAACGATGCTACCTATCATTTCGGGCACTATGATCATGTTCCTCAAGTGGGTGCGTACAGGCTCCGGCTTCTCCCCAGCTGGTGCCTCCTTTTTCTGTTATCATTCCATATACAAACAGTTGCTCATTTCACAAGTGAAGAGGATTAATAGTCTACACAAAAACCAATGTAAACAAATTTTGCTTCCATGTTTCCAAATTCATATTTTGAATTTCATAATTCAATAATTTAATTTTTTAAATTTTAATTTTCAAAGTTTAAACTATCAAATTTTAAATTTTCAAAGTTCGAATCTCTAAATTCAAACATTGAATTTTGAATTACAAAATTTTCAATCTCAAATTTTGAATTTCAATATTTTATAGTTCAAAATTTAAGAATCAAAATCGGAAAGTTCAAATTTGAATTTTTTTTAAAAGTTAGATTTTCATTATTTTAATTTTTTTTTCAAAATCCAAAATTGAAATTTCAATTTGAACTTTTCTTTTTTGACTTAAGTCAAATGATTACCATTTGAATAATTTGGCTTCTTAAATAAGACATCAGCATAAGCACTTTTTTGCTTCTGGGTTGCGGGGGGGGGGGGGGGGGGGGGGGGGGGGAGGGGGCGGCTGGCCTTGCGCTCTAATCATGATCATCAATATGATCATCAACATATATATTATCAGTAAAAAAGGAAAAACACAAAAAAGCAGTGCTACAACTCAAGAATAGTGTTTGACATGAATGGAGTACGAATTTTGTTTTCATCTAAATCATGATCGGCAACAAATTGCTCTTCATCAATTGGTTGATAAGAAAACTGTAAATCAAATTTGTTGTTGCACGGTTCAGAAAAAATGTTTTTGTTCACTCCTTATTCAAGTGAAAACAAAATTGCACTAACATAAAAGAGAGTTACATACCAAGATTATTGATTTACGAGCGTTAAGGCACGTCTTAAAAATTATATATGTTTAAATCAGTCAAAAAATGATTTTTTATTTTCAAATGATATCAACATTTGTCTATTTGTAAAGAAGTGCTTTGAATTTGTAAAGCATGTTTAATTGTTAAACATTTCTTTTAAGGACATTTGAATTTGTAAAAAAGGTTTAATATTAGTTTCTATTTTTAAGTGATTAACATTTGATAATATATAGAGAGTCGTTTTTAACAGTTTACGTTAATACCAAAAAAGGTATCACACCAAAACTATTATAGCTATTAATAAAGATAAGTAGTATGCCAGCTTTGATAGTTTCAACAGAATGGGGAATAAAAAAAAGATAACAGGAATATTTGGTGGATATGGGGAATAAAGAAAGCTTGATAAAAAAAGAATATTATTTCACCCTAATTTTTCTATATTCATTGAGAACCCCAATTTATTCCATTCTAAAATATGAACTTTCCTTAATTATCACTCATTCCAACCAACAGACTTTACCAACACAAAATAATAATCAATGCGACTTCCGAACAAGCACATGCATCTTTTTGTTTATGGCAGTAAAAATACCAATTTAACGAATAATTCTTTTATTTTGTGTACGACAATTATTGGGGGCTACTATTAAATTTAACCATATGACTACTGTGTATATTATCATAAATTACTAGTGGTTGAAAGTTGGAACTCTTTTCAATATTGTCTACCTGATTCCTATTATTTGTATCTAATTCATTAAAAAATGTAACTTTGAGGAAAAATGGGTATTGTTAAGCAGTTTAGTTAAATAAATGCAATAAAAAAGATTGTACATTTGTTAATTTACCCATTATTGATAAAGGAAAATGTTATTTAAATTTTACCCGTCATTTTTTATGTGTCCTGAAAACCTATTTTAATTACACACCTCAGTCAAATCACTAGTGTCTATAAATTATCTTTCAATACTCTGATAAGGACCTATGTTGCCAATAAAGAGTTTCATAAGTAAACACATTTCTCAATGGAATATTCAAACATACTAGATAACTATGGTTTTGAGGCTTGACGCTCTATTTTTATATAAGTTATGTATCCAAAGCAAGAATGTTAATATGCAACCTTTGGTGGTAGGTCATAAAGTTAACATGCACCCATGGTGTTTGTAGAGATGTGTAAATAATCTAAGAAATTTGACAAGGATAGGGAACAACTACCCCAAATAGAGGTAGTAACAATACAAAAAATGACCACTAACCCATTTGTCTATCGATCCCCAAAAAACTGAATGCTCAATGATAAAGGTTCTGTGAAAATTTCTAGGATGTTAATGTTAAAAGGATCAGGGTTGATTAATTGAATCGTTCATAATAAGCCAACCATTTTTCGGTAGGAACACGATTATGGATAAAGCTAAAGCAACAATCGGGCAGATACATGCATACATACATATATCATTCATTGGAGAGCAGACAACAGTTCATGCTCAAGCTCTCCATAAGGTAACTGTGTGAATTTTCAAAGTAAAAAAAAACTTTGGGTAAATTATAAATAAAAATTAACATGGTTCCACAATACAAGATAACTTCTAAAAAGCTAATACCCCTCCAAATGATACGGATGCACAACCCATATTAAAACTAACCCAACCAACACACCTAACTAAACACACATAAATTCAACCCAACCCAACCAAGTTCAGATCCGATGTTGATTACAATTTGAAGCCCATACTATATGAGGGTTGGGGTAGTATTTTATTTAACCCAACCCCATTTAAATCCAACCAAACCTTATTTACAAAATTAAAAACATTTTTAATTCTTCAGCTAAATTCTACATTGAACACAGTTGCACATACAACTAACTATTAAGTTAAGCATTCATTTATACTAGTAAATATTGGGTTGCAAAATATTGTCAGTAAGTACTTAGTGACATATATATAATAAACTAGTAAATATTAGACTGCTATGTGATAATTATATTAGCAATATTAACCGAGTTCATGTGTGTCAATTACTCTTCTTCATTGCTTTGACAACAGTAGGTTTGGTGATTATTCTATTATGAATTTTTTGATTTTGATTTTAGTTTCTTATCGTGTTTTTATTTTGTGTATTAGATTTATATAATACAACCAAACTTTATTTAACTCGTCCCATTTTATTAACCCAGCCCAACCCACCCTTGTAAGAGATTAAGTATGGGCTTCTAAGCTATATCTATGTGAATTGGATTAAGTACATCGCTTTTTACTTGATATTGCACCATACATATTACAAAGTTATCATCACTTCAAAAATAAAATAAACATACCTCATTTCACTAACTTTTTCTCTCTAGTATATCAATTAAGCCTAGAAACTCCAATTTTGAAATTCTCAAAATTCAATTCATCGTATTTGGATTCCCAATTTTCATTTTTAATTTCTTCATATGGGATTAAAATTTTATTGGTCATACAAAGAAATTGAAATTAAATTTTTGGACATAACATTGTTAAAACTATTTACATTCTGAGATTAAATTTAAACTTGATACAATTTAGTTAAAGATACAACTCTATGAATAAAACTAATCTTAATATGGAGTTTCCAAATTTAATTTTTATGTTTAATTTGAAGTCAAAATTACTAAAATTAAAAATGCACGATTACAACCTTAAACTGTATGAACAGACTTACTTCATGGAAAGAATTATAAAGATCGTGTAGAATGGGGACAGAGAGGTTACGTTTATTTTGAATATTTACTGTTTTTATATTTTTTCACTATAAATGCATTATTATCTTAGATTCTATATAAAAAACATTAGGATAATTCAATTTATACACCGAAAATTTCTTTGCATGCACCGAGCTTTTTAAAAATAATTAAAGACAAAAAATACACATATCTACAATAGTAGTAAATGGTATATTTTAATTAATTTACCTTTTTGCTGCTTAAATTAGTTAAATCCTAATAAATCAAAATATAGTAAATTTAGTTTTTACTATCTAGCAATGAAAACTGGGGAGGAAGAGGTTGATTTAGGGTTAGAATCAAAAGAAATTATGATTTTGGATTAGAAATAGAAGATGATTGAGATTTTGGGGTAAATCTAAAAAAATGGTAAAAAAAATTCTTCTTTTTCCTTTTTTTCTACGGTAGGAAAAGAGTACTTGAACTTGCAATGCACGCATCTTCGGTATGCGGTACATAAAAGAACCGTGCAAAGATCACACTATGAATGTATTTTCCTCATATTTGGCCCACTAGGTGGCGCGATTTCAATTAGGGTTTGTACGTAAATTTTGGAAGAAAAGAGAGATGAAATAGTAAAAGACTAGAAGTTATTGACGGGGAAAATTGGAGATTTCAGGGTGTAAAAAAGTGCATAATGTTTTGTACTTAATTTAGTAGGTGTGTAAAATAGGGTTTATGAATAGAACCAACCAAACAATTAATGGCGAAGAGTAAGTAATTTATAGTGTAGGGATAGAATTTTCCCCGTCCAAACCCCATCTTTGTGGGTCCCTACGAAATAGTCGTGCACAAGTATCTACTAGCACGAGAATCAATATGTATGGAATTAAGATTTATCTCAAAATATATAATGCAAATATAATTCAAATCAATTATCATTAACTTTATCAAATCATAAAATGGATATGTTTAGGTTCAGTTTAAAGCTTTGATAAAACAATAGCAAGAAGAGCAACAAAATCTTACAGCCTTCCTCAACTTCTTGATAAGAGCCATGGGTTGCCTCTTCAAACCCCTCTTAAACCTGTTTCATATTAAACAGATTATTCAAATCACTGTTAAGACTTGTGAAAGCATGACATAAAATAATGATAAAAAAAGGAAGAAGAAAAACAAAATGCCTTCTGCGTGCACGAGCAGTGAAAAGCTTGACAAGCTCATCAGTAGACATGTCGAGCAGCTGATCCAGATCAACTCCTCTGAATGCAAACTTCCTGAACGTCCTCCTCTTTGGCTGCTCTACCGCCACATCAGACTCTGCATCTGCCTGCATTTTCAGTTTGCAACAAGAAAATCAGACTTTGAACTAATTCAACTCAAATTTCATGACCAATTAAGTGATATGAATAATTAAGTGATAAATATTACCATGATTGATTTGCTTGGGTAAGGTAAAAGATGAGGAGCTTTACTTCTCTAGCCGCAACTTGCAAAAGAGAAAAATTAGGGTTAGAGGTAGGAAATTGGCTTTTATATGCATATTGGTTTGCTGATACGGGTTGTTTATGATGTCGTTCTAGCCCAACATAACAAAAAGGATCAATGTACATATGCTTTTTTGGGCTAAACCCAGCTTGGATCCATTGTAGTTTAAACTGATAATATTTTTGTGGCCTGTTGGTTTTTTTCATACTACGTAGTCTTACAAATAATCATCATCCTACTTTTAAATAATCATCACCCACTTTTTTCTTTCGTCCCCAGCATATTCTGAAAAACTTTCACTCTTCATAAATTCTTCATAAATTATGTTCAAATATGAGATGGTTTTAAACGAACCACGCTAGACCCGAACGAGATTATTGTACAAATTTTGCTCGACGTAAACAGTTATCAAACGAATCTCGTTAGGTCCGACCGAGGTTTTTGAACCTCACTTTATTGGAGTTTATTTCAGTGGTTGTTTCTTCTGAACGTGATCCTGTTGTGGTTTGAAAATATGAAGGATTTTGCATTTGAAAATTAATAAAGTAGTTGGGTATGGAAGGAGGGAAAAACTAGCCTATTTTTTTGAGTTTAATGGTGAAAGATTGAATCATGTAAGGTAGTAATGATATTAAGAAAAAGACAGTCAACGTCCCTATAGATCGTAGTTTTAACTTTTAGATTCAGGAGTTCAATACCTCTTAAAGAGTTTGATGAATTGATGTCGGTTTGATGACGTGGAAAAAAAAGAAATTTTATACAACTTAATGATTCAGCAATTAGTGCACGATAGTGTTTTATGATAAGACGACCGGCATACCATTTCTACCGCTTGAAAATGAAGTGGTGTCATAAACATCAAATCAAACTCCATGCATGTGCATAATTTTAAATCATCATAAATACAATTCGGGGCAAGACATAAATCAAATACAAAGTCATTAATTAAGCTTTAACTAGTACTAAAATTTCGGATCTGTTGACGCTGGTTTGGACAAATTCTGAGACCGTCAAATTTTTGGGTTTAAATCGGATTTAAATTCGATTTAAATTCAAAAGGTGAGTGTTTTAACTCACTCACAACTTCTAAGATTTTTTATATTTGTTAAATTGATTTTAGATATGAGTAAAAATTTATTTATGACTGTTTGGCATGTTTTATTCATTATCTCTGTTAAATCGCATTTATTTAATTTGACTGTTAATTAATTTTATAATTGCATATAAATTTGACAGTTAAAATTTATTTACTTGCATAAAACTGCTAGTTAAACAGTTATTAAATTTATTTTGAATATAAACTGTTAGTTAATAACTGTCATTTATTTCTTGTTATATTGTATATGTCATATATTGATGTTTGTTTAAATCGATGATGATTGAAATAAATTGATGAGGATTGTAATTAATGATTGATGATTGATGTTTGGTGAATGGATGATGTGTACTATATTTTAAAATCTGCAAGTTATCATGTATTTCATTCATTCGGGATTGCAGTTTGAAATGATATACAACCGCATTTTTTTATTTTTAAATTGTGGATTGAAATGATAAATATCCGTATCGCTTGACATAAGATAGAAAATTATATATAGGCACCGCGGTATATATATAAAAATTATTTTTGAAATGATTTTTCTATGGTTTGGATAGGATACAGTTAATAAATATAGATTTTGATAGTATATAAAATCTTATTTTTATATATACATCTATAGTTAAAGTATTGAAGATAAGCTATGTATGGATTTGTTAAATAAAATAAATAAGTTGAATGACGGGGTTTGATTTTTTTATATTATATGGTTAAGTACATGTTAAGATATTGAAATTACATATAATTTTAAAGGATTTAAATTAATTAAGATTTGGAGTTAATTGGAAAATTTATTTGGAATTGAGCTTAATTAAGAAGTTAACTTCATAAGTTGATGTAAAATTTATTAACTTGAAATTTTAAAAAGGGTATGATATTTATAACTGAATTCTATTCAAGGTGAATTAAATGAATATTTCTAGTATAAAAATTGAAGGAAATTTTCTTTTATAAGTAATTTGAGTTTTACTTAAATGATTACGGGTTTATTATGCAATTATTATTTCAAACTAAATAATAGGACTTTAAATTGGTGAAATAAAAATTTCCAACCTTAGTTCCAAATTGTCTAATATTCAAAGTTTGAAATATATTGAAACTGAAGTGGTTTATTTAAACTAAAAGCGATTTTAAATTTATGGATTTTGACTTAATCTTAAATGAAATAAATTGTAAGTCGTGGAAATTATTTTATAAAGAAATTTTAAATTCAAACTATTTTATTTTATATACTGTTGAATATCCAAACCATTCAAGTTTTAGAAATTATGGTTTAAAGCTATGAATTTTCGAAGTATTATAGTTTGAAAGTTGTAATTCCATGTTTGGTTTCCGATTATTATAAGTTTGAAAACAATATGATTTTGGAAAAGAAATATATATTTGAAATAAAATGATATTATATTAATTTGGGTTTGTATAAAAATAATATCAAATGAGTTTGTTTTGGAAAGAAAATGATATCGTATTTATGGGTTTCGAAATGGATAATTATATTCTGGTTTTTGAAAGTATAATTAATTTTTAAATGACCGCGGTGTTATAATAACGTTTGGTTGTTGAAGAGACCGGGATCGGAAGTTGTCATACTCTCTGCCAACTCCGAAAACCACTTTAACAACCGTGTACGCGGTAGAGATTCCAGAATGAAGTAGGTTGGTGGCGGCGTTTCCTGTAAGGTAAATACGTGGACCCACTCACGTGAGTTGGCATAAGGTGGCTAAAACAGGAGCGATTGACGGGTTAATAAGGTAGCACCTTTGATCGGACACATCCCTTCGATATTATACTTTGACTCTTGAATTGATTCGGTGGCTACTTTTGATTTTATTTGGGCGTGTGGCTCGAGGTGGGCGGTAGCTGTGCGCTACGCGTTACCACCGACCCGGAAGCGTAATTGGTATATCTACCCTGGCATTGCCTAGTTGTGCCGTGTCACCTACCCTATCGCGCCTTGTACGAGTTTCTATTTGTGTCGTACCTATGGAGTGTCTTCTCGTGTCTCCCGATCAGGAGATATGCAGGCACTGTATAGACTATTGGCATTATTTGTGTTAAGGGCTATATGGGTAACCCCTTAACGCTATTAAAAAGTAAGTTTATTTTACAATTAGACACTTTTATAATAGCGAAATATATTATATAGTAAATAGTTTAATGGATCCTTAGGAGATGTAAATCCCGAGCATCTCTTGAGTTACGGCACTCATATTTATTTCTGTTAATTTAACTCACATAAGATCTTTTAGTTCTGACTCGAGTGTTTTTGTCTTTTCAAATTCGCTCGGGTCAGTCCGAGCGTTTCAGGATTTGAAGATTTTATTCTGGAGGACGAAGACGAAGATTTGTAGTACTATTATCTACTATATTATTCCACTACACCATTTAATTCCGCTGCATTTATTATTATTCTCTGGTATGTGTACTCTGATATGTATTGTACAAATAATCATAGGTTTTGTAAAACAGCTTCATGAACTGTATATTTGATTATTATATTTTATCCTTCCGCTGTGAGATTCTATTTTTTTCTATTTCTTTCTTGTTTTTCTTATCTACCCCATAACAAATCTGCCCTTCCGTATGGTTTGAATTGGCACGTGTGTCGGTTTAAAGCGTGCGATAAGGCGGGATGTTACATCTGGTATCAGAGATTTGGTTTAGCGATAAACCTTAGCTTTGTGGGGTTTGACTCTTTACTAATAAGGTAGTAATACCCTATGGGAGTCGCTGAGTGTATATATATGAGAGAGTGTATTTGTTAGTGTTATAAAAGATTTTAGTATTGTGTTAATCTGTTCCGTTTTGTATTTATAAATTCTGGTTGATGCATGGGACGTTATGACATCAATAGGGATTTCTAAACACTTAATAGGACAGACCGACATAATATTTGTTTTATATAGGTGAATGAAATAATTTTGCCTATTATATTTTCTGTATATAAAACAAAAATTTTCAAATGATATCTATATTTGGCTGCAATAGATTGGTTGTTAGGTATTAAAGTGTATAAATAATAATAGAAATAAGATTCAATAATAAAATAAATGAAATTTGGAAATTTAGAACTTAAGTTCCGGGTTTCGAAAATTTTCAAATAAATTTTAGAATATAATAATATTGTTTGTAAGCATTTTCTGATATAAATATTTAGTATAAAATTCGGAAGAATTGTTTTAAAGAAGATTTTGGAGAAAATAAGTTTTGTACTTTCCTCTCTGTCGCTGGAAAATAATTTCGGTGATGGCGGCCGCATCATCGACTTTCATTTTCGAGTTTCGTAGGGGGAAGGCCACTGTAGTAGTTCTACTGCAGATTCATTTTTGAAAATATATAAATTTTAAATTGTTTTAATATAATTAGAAATATATAAGTTATAAGAATATATTTATCTATTATTTTAAATTACATTGGAATTTAACCCGATATTAAATTCTTAAATTTTCATTTATTAATTGTTTCGATTAATGTAGTGAAATGAAAGGTAAGTAATTAATAATTCGAACCTCTAATTTAGGTAAGAGATTTAAGGCCAAGTATAAAGGAAATTAAAAAAAAAGTTGAAATCGTAACTTATAAGAAAAGGTAAAAATTTATTTAACAACGAATTAATTAAAAGGATGAGAAAACTTGTATAACTCTCAATTACATTCTTTAAAAGCATAGATAACTTACCAAATATAAAAAGTTGAAATGTTTAATAAGAAATGTAATATAAATTTGTACAAGTAAAAGTAGGTAATGAAGTATTCAATGAATTTGCTATTATAAATGAGAATTTAATGTATAAACTTAAGTTATAATTGAAATTTTACCAAGTAAATATAATTAAAGGTAAGTATCATAAATAGATGACTATAAACTCAAGTAAATGTTAAAGTTAATTATTTTAATAAACAGAAAAATGAATGTTGTAATAAATGAAATTAAGAGGAAAAAAGAAGAAGAAGGAATTAAACAACAAATGTATGAATGAAATTAATAAGGATAGACAAAATTTGTTGTTCAAAATTGGTTGTTGTTTGCTTTGATTGATGGTTGTTTGGGCAAGGGTACTTTAAAATTGGATTTGGGATGAACCAATGGACTATTTAATTTTATCTAAGACTGTTGAGTAAATGATGCGCTAGTAGTTTATTCTTCATTCCGTACAATTTAAAAGTTTTGAACCCAAACAACTATTTGTTGTTTGGTTGAATGGTTGTTTTGTATTTATTGTGTATGTTGTTTGTTGAAATTGATGGTTGTTGTATTGATTTGTTATTAATGATCGAAACCACTTAAATATTTCACTTTATATAAATTGTTAACCCTTTGGATTTTACAAGTGAAATGCAGGTTATGGAAATAATTGCTACTGCTTTTGGTTCCATAAATTTAGCGTAAGTTGCCCGACAAATAGGTACGTTTTCGGATTACGGTTTATAGCGCTATTTTATATATTTTCCCGTGTAGGGATATATATTATTTTGGAAAATATTTGTGTATACTGTTATATTTATATTATATTTTCTTCCGAGCCTCCCCGTACAAAGGAGACTCTGCCAAAATTTTCCGTAAATTTTGGACTTAGAAAATTTTGAAAATGTTTACAAATTTTAACAATTTATGTATAAAGGATTTGAATAGGTATAAATTGGTATATTTTATGTTAAATTATTTTATTTTGTAAACTTATTTATTTATAAATTTCATTAAGAAAGATACATTGTTTTCTTATTTCACCTTTTCCCTTCTTTTCCTTTTCGGGGACGAAAAGTTTTGAGTGGAGGAGAGTGTAACGACCCGTAAATTTCGACAATTTAATTTGTTTATTTTATAGGATTTTTGTAATTTATTTTAGTAGAAACAATAAAGGGGATAAATAAATGTTAAAATGAGGGCTAAAATAAATTATGTAAATGGTGACTTAAAACCTATTTATAGAAATTTGAATAAAATCCAAATTGTATTAAGTAAAAAAAAGGATTCTTACCTAGATATAAAATTTAATATGAGAAATTTATGAAAATATTAAATTGATTTAAATGCAATAAAAGAGTGTAAACGGTAATTGGAATGAATTAAGGAATCATGTTATTGCAAGTTAATAATTTACGACTTGAATGAAATTCCAATTCATTAAAATCATTTAAATGTTATGATTTGATTTTAAATGGAATATGAGAAAAACAAATGTAAGGATTTGATTAATATACATGTTATTTATTCAGGGTATTGAATAAAATTAGGAATCCAATTGCAATAAAGGGTAATAATGTTGGTATTAGCTAATAAATTAAATTTCAATGCAATACCCATAAATGAATGTAATGAAAAGAATGTATGAAAATGTATACTAGGTTATTTATTAAATAAAAGAGAAGAAATAGAAATTTTATTTATTTATAGGAAAGAGAAGGTTGAAATTAGATGTATCAAGGGTAATTAAAATTTACAAATTGAATTATATATTGCAATTAATTGTAATAGTGGAAATTTTTGCAATTGGATATAAGGTTAGAAATAAGTAAATAAAGGCAAGTATTGAATTCATCAATGAAAATAAATTATTATTTAATAGATTCAAATTTGACAATAGATTCAAATTGTATGTTGGATAATAAATTGCAATAATTAAAGTCAGTAATTAATGGGTTAAGGGAATACCAATTTACTCATAAAGTGAATATAAGTGAATGTAACAAAATAAATAGGAAACGATAATTATTCATAAGTGATAGTTGATGTAAAAGGAATAATTAATTGGATTTAGAATCTTAATTTGTATGTGTGCATATATTTAATGGAATATAAAAGGGCAAATAGAAATCAATCAATGAATGTATATAGATTGTAAGCTATAATAATGAATAGGAATGGATATTTAGTAATAAATTTAAAACGGATTTAAATAGTGAATTTATCTAATTAAAATATAATAAATAATGATTGAATATAAACCTATACTTGTAAATATCTGTAATATTTGAGTGGAAATAACGAACTTATAAATGTGGGATTGAGAGCTTTACAACAATTATTATGGGTTATATACTTAGTTCGTTCAATTAAACCACTGCAATAAATATAAATTTAATGTTATGCAATTGAGATAAAAATTTGAAAAATGTAAAGTATCTGGATATATATATTAAAATAAATGGTACTCAGGATGGTAATATGATAAATAGTGAATTTAAGAATGGGAATCAGGATTTATTTATTTATACGGAAACTTAAAGTCTAATAATTGAATTTAATTGAAATTAAATGAGATTGAATATAGTTAAATAATTCGTTATTTGAAATAAAGATAATGTGAGGAATTTGTGTGGTAATTTGGAATCCAATATTTAATCCATCTGTTTGACAGGAATGAATGGAATACTAATTAATTTATTTAACTAAACAAAGTTTTAGGATATTATTTAAATTTGGGAATTTAATGAAATTAAGGATTTATAATGAAATTTATAAATTTACCTTCTTAAATTTGACATCTAAACTTGTTGGAATTTTGTAAATGATTAAGAATTTTTAAAAGTAATAAAATGGGTCAATTTTAGAATCAAAATATAAAATTTGATTTTATTTATTTATTTTGAATTTATTTAATTAATATAAAAATAGCCATTTTGGTCACGGACTCGGATTTTGAAAAAACCAGTTTCATCGGATCCGTAACAGTGAATTATTATAAGGTTTCAAGTTTCGTAACGATCGGACTTGTCATTTGATCGTACGAACGCGAAACGCCTTGAAATCGATTTAATTGAAATCAATTTGAGAATATTGATTTCAGCATAACTTCTTCATACGATGGAATTTGGACGTGAAACTTTTTCCATCGCATTCAGAATATTTTAAAACACCTATTTGGATATATGGGGTTAACCAATTTCATTCTGGGGGTTAAAACGGGCTTTTTGGGCCAATTATCGTTCAGCGCGTTTGTTTATCGGATCCATATACTCTAGTTTCTAACCTATCTATATAAACCCAGTTTAAACCCTAACCTCCATCTATGCTCATTTGTTTGTGCGTTCATTTCTTCAGCTCCTCCTCTTCCCAATGGCCACAAACCCTAGATCTAAATTCAAATTTCAAAAATCAAATCCAAAAGTCAAAATTCAAAGTCCTCAGAAAATCTCAAAAAATTATATGTTGTAGATTTCATCGATACAAATCTACTGTGGCGTCTGTTTCTGCAATTGATGCTCGTTTCAGCCAGAAAACTCGGTCAAAGTTCAAAAATCACGAAACCCTAAGTTCTATTTGGGGGTTTTTGATTTCGGCCTCAATCGAAGAAATTGGGATATGGGTTTTGGAGAGGGAGGCTTGTGGAGTTGAATGGTGGTAGCCGTTTCGCCTGGAATCGAGAGTGGTGGCCGAAAATTGGAGATTAGGGTTTCGAAAACCCAAAAATTTACGCGGCGGCGCGCGGTGACTCCTGCCACCGGAGGTGATGACGAGGACGTGGCAGGTGCGGCATGGTGAGGGGAGTCCAACGGTGGTGGAATCTTGGCGTAAGGTGGCGCGTAGGGGCGGTGCGCGTTGGTCAAAATTTCGGTTGGAGTGGGTTTCGTGCGTGAGGGCCTTGGGCGCAATACTGGGCAAGAAACGCATGTACAGGAAGTACATGACGTGGCATACAAGTGAGTTCAATGTGTTCCTTTTTTTATTTTATTTTAAAATTAAAATTCAATCACAATTTTCGTAATATCTTGTGCATTCGATATCCGATTGACGCGCGGTTTCTTTTGTTAGGATCGTATTAAAATTTTGGATCTGTTGTCGCCGGTTTGGACAAATTCTGAGACCGTCAAATTTTTGGGTTTAAATCGGATTTAAATTCGATTTAAATTCAAAAGGTGGGTGTTTTAACTCACTCACAACTTCTAAGATTTCTTATGTTTGTTAAATTGATTTTAGATATGAGTAGAAATTTATTTATGACTGTTTGGCATGTTTTATTCATTATCTCTGTTAAATCGCATTTATTTAATTTGATTGTTAATTAATTTTATAATTGCATATAAATTTGACAGTTAAAATTTATTTATTTGCATAAAACTGCTAGTTAAACAGTTATTAAATTTATTTTGAATATAAACTGTTAGTTAATAACTGTCATTTATTTCCTGTTATATTGTATATGCCATATATTGATGTTTGTTTAAATTGATGATGATTGAAATAAATTGATGAGGATTGTAATTAATGATTGATGTTTGGTGAATGGATGATGTGTGCTATATTTTAAAATCTGCAAGTTATCATGTATTTCATTCATTCGGGATTGCGGTTTGAAATGATATACAACCGCATTTTTTTTATTTTTAAATTGCGGATTGAAATGATAAATATCCGTATCACTTGACCATAGGATAAAAAATTATATACAGGCACCGCGGTATATATATAAAAATTATTTTTGAAATGATTTTTCTATGGTTTAGATAGGATACGGTTAATAAATATAGATTTTGATATTATATAAAATCTTATTTTTATATATACATCTATAGTTAAAGTATTGAAGATAAGCTATGTATGGATTTGTTAAATAAAATAAATAAGTTGAATGACGGGGTTTGATTTTTTTATATTATATGGTTAAGTATATGTTAAGATATTGAAATTACATATAATTTTAAAGGATTTAAATTAATTAAGATTTGGAGTTAATTGGAAAATTTATTTGGAATTGAGCTTAATTAAGAAGTTAACTTCATAAGTTGATGTAAAATTTATTAACTTGAAATTTTAAAAAGGGTATGATATTTATAACTGAATTCTATTCAAGGTGAATTAAATGAATATTTCTAGTATAAAAATTGAAGGAAATTTTCTTTTATAAGTAATTTGAGTTTTACTTAAATGATTACGGGTTTATTATGCAATTATTATTTCAAACTAAATAATAGGACTATAAATTGGTGAAACAGAAATTTCCAACCTTAGTTCCAAATTGTCTAATATTCAAAGTTTGAAATATATTGAAACTGAAGTGGTTTATTTAAACTGAAAGCGATTTTAAATTTATGGATTTTGACTTAATCTTAAATGAAATAAATTGTAAGTCGCGGAAATTATTTTATAAAGAAATTTTAAATTCAAACTATTTTATTTTATATACTGTTGAATATCCAAACCATTCAAGTTTTAGAAATTATGGTTTAAAGCTATGAATTTTCGAAGTATTATAGTTTGAAAGTTATAATTCCATGTTTGGTTTCCGATTATTATAAGTTTGAAAACAATATGATTTTGGAAAAGAAATATATATTTGAAATAAATTGATATTATATTAATTTGGGTTTGTATAAAAGTAATATCAAATGAGTTTGTTTTCGAAAGAAAATGATATCATATTTATGGGTTTTGAAATGGATAATTATATTCTGGTTTTTGAAAGTATAATTAATTTTTAAATGACCGCGGTGTTATAATAACGTTTGGTTGTTGAAGAGACCGGGATCGGAAGTTGTCATACTCTCTGCCAACTCCGAAAACCACTTTAACAACCGTGTACGCGGTGGAGATTCCAGAATGAAGTAGGTTGGTGGCGGCGTTTCCTGTAAAGTAAATACGTGGACCCAACTCCCGTGAGTTGGCATAAGGTAGCTAAAACAGGAGCGATTGACGGGTTAATAAGGTAACACCTTTGATCGGACACATCCCTTCGATATTATACTTTGACTATTGAATTGATTCGGTGGCCACTTTTGATTTTATTTGGGGGTGTGGCTCGAGGTGGGTGGTAGTTGTGCGCTACGCGTTACTACCGACCCGGAAGCGTAATTGGTATATCTACCCTGGCATTGCCTAGTTGTGCCGTGTCACCTACCCAATCGCGCCTTGTACGAGTTTCTATTTGTGTCGTACCTATGGAGTGTCTTCTCGTAGTCTCCCGATCAGGAGATATGCAGGCACTGTATAGACTATTGGCATTATTTGTGTTAAGGGCTATATGGGTAACCCCTTAACGCTATTAAAAAGTAAGTTTATTTTACAATTAGACACTTTTATAATAGCGAAATATACTATATAGTAAATAGTTTAACGGATCCTTAGGATATGTAAATCCCGAGCATCTCTTGAGTTACTGCACTCATATTTATTTCTGTTAATTTAACTCACATAAGATCTTTTAGTTCTGACTCGAGTATTTTTGTCTTTTCAAATTCGCTCGGGTCAGTCCGAGCATTTCAGGATTTGAAGATTTTATTCTGGAGGACGAAGACGAAGATTTGTAGTACTATTATCTACTATATTATTCCACTACACCATTTAATTCCGCTACATTTATTATTATTCTCTGGTATGTGTACTCTGATATGTATTGTATAAAAATAATCATAGGTTTTGTAAAACAGCTTCACAAACTGTATATTTGATTATTATATTTTATCCTTCCGCTGTGAGATTCTATTTTTTTTATTTCTTTCTTGTTTTTCTTATCTACCCCATAACAAATCCGTCCTTCCGTATGGTTTGAATTGGCACGTGTGTCGGTTTAAAGCGTGCGATAAGGCGGGATGTTTCAGTATAGGTTTGGCATGTTCAGTGGTGACTGGTCGAGATTGACGTAGGGGTCCAAATCTAGGATTAGCTTTTGTCAAAGTTAGAGATGGAGATAGGACAAATGGAGACCGCCGTTGTTTTTCCCTTGCCAACATCCACCTTTCCCCAAAATTTCAGAGCCTCAAATCGACCGAGGCGAAACGCTTATGTTGGAGGTGTGATGGAGGACTACAGGTTGCGTTTTGGGTTAATGGGCCGAGCTTCTCCTCCTTTGGTCCATGGCAAAGAGATCGCGAAGAAGAATGCATTGGTGAAGACGGCGCATCGTTTCGTGTGATATGGACATGGAGATTGAGGAGGCAAGATGTTGGTTGAAGTGGGTTTTCTTGTGCATTTGTGTGAGTACAAGCAATTTGGGATTTGAAGAAGATGGATTAGCATAATTAAGGTAATTAATTTTGTAATTAGTAAATTGATTATCTTATTAATAACGATTCATATTTAATTCATATCCTTTTCATACGAGGTCTGTTTTGAACACTGTTTCTTGTGTTGCACTTGTGGTAAAGATCTCTATGACTTTGGATTTGTCAGCTTTTGTTGAGGCGAGTATTATTATCTCTCACCATATTATGGTTGTTAGTATAGTATTAAAACAATGTTTTGAGATGATTTCTAACATTAAATTATGACTTCTAAATTATTCAAACCTACATCTTATTTTATAAAAGAATTCAAAAAAAAATTAAAATGGTTTTAAAACAAATATCACAATTTTCTTATTAATGCACTACTTTGACGAAATTGCTAGACTTAGGCTATTATAGATATTATTCCCACATTGGTTGCTTTAGATGTATTATATGCATTGTATGCGTGTTATTATAGATATATGTAAACAATTATAGCTGTTTATATGCTTTTGGTTGCATGTGTTCTTATTTGCTTAGTTTGGTTGAAAAGATCATTAGTAGGCGATATGGTATTAGAAAATACCTCGTAGGATAGGATTTTGTGCACAGAGTTTCGTGCATGTTGATTGATCTTTAAATGAAAGATGGACTTGAGGATATGCTTCATATTTCGAGATAGATATCAGACATTTTCGTTTGCTTTGTAGTTAGCCATTTTTGGCTAAGTACACGATCAAAGTGGTCGTTATCGACTACTCTGGAGTGGTCAATATCTACTACTACTGATGATGGCTGATTTGGCCAATTTTGACGTGGATGATGGAAAGGCTTCGAGGAGCATGATTTGACGGTTTGTTCGACGTTCATTTTTGGTGTTAAGGCTCTTCGAAGAGTGGTTGTGGTGGTGAAGCGAAGATGTGACACTTCGACTCGATGACTTCAAGATTCAACGATGATGATTCTATGATGGAAAGCGATGACTTCAACGATGGATAACTATACTTCGAGATTTAAAGTAGGTGATGATGGATTGGATTAAAGGAACTGATGAAGGAAGGTTACGGGACGAACGGTGATATTCTATGACTAACGATGGCTGTCTAGAATAGTTTCCAACCACGATGACTTCAAATGGGAGTTGTAGGGATAGTTCCGAATAAGCTCTGCTATGGATGATGTGTGCAAAGGGATCGTTGATATTCGTAGGCTTCGATGTGTACTTGTAAAGCAAGGGTATCTGTGATGATATCCGTCGGGGATACGATGGCTCTGGATACTTCACCTAGGGATACGATAGCCATTGGATCGCATGATGTTTAGATCCATTATACCCTGGACTGATGTGATGACAGTCTAGTTCGTGGCCTACCGAGTAGTATGGATTCGAGTACCGAGAAACCAGGATTTTGGGTAGTCCTTACGTTTATAGGGGTGGTCATACGAGTGCCATATCTCTAATACATTGAGTGAGTGAATGTGAGGATGGATGACGGATATTATGTTTGCTTGATTGTTTATCGCTTTAGGGATGCCACGTGATGGAGATATTATCGACGCTGATATCTATACACCCATTAGTACTTTGACGTATAGAACACTCATGATGACTATGATGCAAAGTAGCATATATTCGATGTCACGTGCTAACTCTTAGGATGCAGGGACATGTCAGATATGATTCTTCATGCCCTCTGTTTCATATACTATCGTGACTTTTATAGTGTTTTTAGATAATTTATCGCTCACACCAGACGGTTGTCTAACTTGAGCTTTTATTATTTGCTTTTTATTACCTTGGGTATTCTTAAATGAGTAGGCTAAAAAGCAGGTGTAAATGGTACATGAAGTTTTGCATACGGACTAGTAGGAGGCGACGCTTTCTCATACTTATATCTGGGCTTACTATTGCATATTCTATTGTATGACAATGTGGAGCCTAAACAGTGTTGACTTACTATTATTAGTGATAGTTATCAGTTGTATAAACTCTATTACTGTTTTGTATAACTGTATGAGCCTATATACTCTGATTCTTGGTTTATGTAGTTATTACTATCTCGGCTGTTTTACATATGTGATGACTATTATATTTTTTCTGATGTACTGTGAGATATACGAAGGATTCCATGATTATATGAGGTCTTATTTCTCCTCTTTAATTCTCTTCTCTTATATTTTCCTTCTTTTCTTTCCCTTGACAATCCTCCAACATCCGTCGAATGCCCCAGCAGCACACTATTCGGTTATATGAGCATTGAAGGTGTAGGGCTGTCGTCACATGCTCACTCTAGTTTCGAACTAAATTCTTTCCTTTCACTTTACATTTTTCAATTAGGGTAAAAAATTTATGGTGACTCAAATCCCACTCTTTGACCTCCTACGTTCATTACCTTCAAGTGCTAGTTCACCAGTAGTTGTCTTTATGATTCGGTATCTTGGTGAGCATCTTCTCTATAATTCATTTTGAGATAATCTTTGCTTCTCTCGTAATTAGCATGTTTAACTCAATTCCTAATTTTCTTTGCTTTAAAAAGTCCAGGTGTTCCTCCCACTTTAGAATGCCATATAGTTGTTGCCAAACTAATTTTAAGGGGTTCCTTCAATGAGTAAGATCGATCACTCCAATTGTTCAGATTTGCTGCCTCCTTCGACAGATTGTGTGGAAATTGGGATTTTTCCCTTATTTTCAGACTTAATAGTCAAAAAAAACCTCTAGAATTCGGCCAAGAAACTGCATCATTGTGTTCACGGCGATATTCTAAGTAATTTTCATATATAAAGCTTTGCAATTGGAGTTCAAACGAGGAAGTTATTGATGTTTCAAGAATTCAAAATGAAAATAATTAAAAAAGAATAAAATAATAAATATAGGACAACGTTAAGATTAACATTTAAGGAAACGTTACAGAACCACAACTAGTCGATCTCCCAGATACAATTGATTGACAGATCGTAGTATGTCGGTTAGGGTTTTCCCCTGGCCTAAACGGTTCGGATTTAATATTTTCAATCTAATAGTCTTGACACATCCAAGCAACTATAAATAAGAGGCCTGCCCTCTAATTTCTATTCGGAAAAAATAAACCTATTAATGAAACTCTATCAATTTTCATCCTCCATAACAATTTTCTTAATTCAAAAACAAATTATATATTCAAGATTCAAGGAAGGGATGAGTTTACTCAAGCTAAAGAAAGAGGTAACGATTTACATACATATATATATTATTCCCTAATCTATAAATCATAAATCTAATATATAAAAACGAATTATACAATAAAAAAAGGAAATAATTGTAGGTGAAAATAGGTGTTAACACGAGAGAAAATCCAAGGAGATACAGACGAAACTATCCGTGAGTGAAGTTCTTAGTTTTTTCTTTAGCAGCAGTTTGTGCAATGGATGTTTGGATTTGTTTTATGCCTTGGAGAATTTTGGATGCAAAAACTTTGAATCTAAAATTGCAAAATTCCCTCGGAAAATGTAAATTCTAGAATTGGATGGAATCTTATTTGTTCTATGTTAATATGGTAGAATTTTGTGATATGAATATTCAACTTCCACTTCTCAATTTATGTTTGTTATGACAAAGGATACGAAAGAAATTAGAAAAGGGTGTGCAACGTATGATATTTAATCCTATCATTGGTTTGCACTGCCTACTTCAGTAGTTGAAATAAATATGAATTCTTTTTATCTTCAATCTTATAAATTCAAAAGTCAAATAAAATATAAAATATTTAAATTGTAAGGTTTCGATCCTTTGGAATAGAGGTGATGATTCTACTATGTTAATGTAAAATAAGTTGGACGTTTTTTTATCTCATTTTTGAATATATATGCAAGTCTATTTTGTTTAGCCAATTTAAATTATGATATTAGCTATTGTGTAAACTGTTGTGTTGGACTGGGACTTGTATGGATACATAAATTATGACATTTAAATTACCTTGACAGTCTGAATAAGAAGTGAAAATCTTTGTAAAGAAATGCTTTACACAGACACTTACGAATATTTAATAAAAACAAATTAGATAAAAATTAACATTAAGTATATAAATAAATAATAATAACATATAAGGAATAACATACAAAATAAATACGGTGATAAATAAAGAAATCGCCAATTGATTGATCATTAACAAATAAGAATAAACCATGTAAAGATAGAGTTAAGAACAATTATGGAAATTAAACCACGATTAAAGGTGAAATAAGAAGTTTTCCTAATATGGCGTTAATGTATAAATGCAGGTGAGGTATATTATGTGTATGTGTGTGTGTAGTATACATATATGTTAGTTTTGTAATATCAAAGAGCAAAAATATGACTAAGTTATAAGGATGCAAGGTCAGCTAAAAGCACCAGAAGTATGCCTGGCTAATCTGGCTACTAGTAGTATAGCTTTAGAACTGATGTAAGACATCGTCTATAATAAGCACTCATGGTGGACGCGAAGTCAGTTCAATTCTATAGAGTAAGCCTGCCCAACTAATCTGGCTAATAACACCTATAAATAGTCGAACTAATGTGAGATGCCACACTTTGGGTCATGGGTCATGGACGGTGATCCTAGGATAAGCCTGCATCGGGTTTGAGGTATTAAATGGTTGTTGTATGGTCTGCCTCTCTCCCATTCAAGAAGTATTAAATGGTTGAGATCATCTTTTATGGGGTAGTGGAAATCTCTAGAATGGATCTTCTTAAGAGTGAGTTATTAAATGGTTATTGGAGGGTCTGCCTCTCCTACATTTAAGAAGTATTAAGTGGCCTTATGGGATTTCTTATGACGTTAACTAAGAAGTACCAAGGAGGGGTTTTCCTTGGATCTATGTATTAAATGGCTGGGATTTGCCTAGGGTTTTAGTATTAAATGATCGGAGTTTGCCTATTTAGAAAGGTATTAAGTGACTCAGGTTCGCATCGTTAGGGTATGACTGATGGAAGATGGGTCATTGAACCCAATAAATTCCATAGTTATGCTACACTCGTGTTATAGTTATGAAGTTAGACTAGAAAGGGTCATTGGCCGACAGTTGGAAATATGATAGAAGCTAGATTGGAAGAGCCGTTGACTTATAGTCAGAGGTATACTCAGAAAGATATAGTTATAAATACATAAGACATAATACACATCCAAATAATACTGCCAAATACTATTATAGTAAGACTTGAGATCTTCATTTATTAGACATTATTGTTCTGTCTCCCTCCTTATTACAACCTACGGGTTAGGGAGATTGATACTAATGATGAAATGTGAAAGATGTAGTAAAGACTGGTGGCAGTATAGCCATTTGTTTATGTTTATGATTTATTATGATGTACTTAGATTTTTATACATGTCGATGTACTATTTTGAGACACTGAGTTATGGAAATTTGCAATATTTTATTTTGAGATTTGGAATATGTGAAATGGGTTTTACTTTATTATTGTTTTCTATCACTTCCGTTGTGAGATTTTGAAAATATGGATAGATAGCTCTGTATATTGTTTATTTAATCAATTTTACCAACAAACATCCAGCTTTAGAATGGACCAAAGGTTCGATGGGCTTTTAATGGGTCGAAAATTAGGTCGGTTTCAAATAGGGTTGTTACATTTGGCATTAAAGCATACGTTACCCGATCAGCAGAAATAAGAATATGCGAGAGTACATATTTGTTATTTTGGGAAATATTTTTCAAAACCTATCTATAAATATTGTAACGGCTAGGGTTTTCGACCTCGAAAATCAACACTAATACGTTCACTGTATTTCGTGCTGAGCAATCGAATGACGAAAAACCCGATTACTAGAGGAAAGGAAGAAGGAAGAGAAGAGAAGAAGAAGAGAAAGGAAACTCAAAACATCATAGAATCTCATAATCGTAGCGGAATAATATATAATACGATATTAATTATCTTTACAAAAGAGAAACTGTTATATACATACATCAATCAGAGTACAACAACAAATCACAATCATCGGCCTAGACATTTATAACAACCTATCCTCATAATGATGATGATTTCAACAACAAAGCAGCAGAAAATGAACATATACATAAATTTGACTTGAAGACCTCCAACTCATCTCTTGAGCTCCAATGCATCCAAAGCAATCTGTAAATATGCTTGATCTGACCCGAACATTATAATGAAATGACACTCAAGTCGATCAGGAAAACCAGCATGAGAAAACACACCTAACTGGATTTTTATGTTATAAAACATTTGAAATCAAAAGTATCTCGTAAGATCATGCCACACATAAACATGGATGGGTTTTTACCTTACGATATCCAAAACATTTTTATAGAAAATCCCCTGATATTAAAATAATATCTAGAATATAAATACTTATTAATCATAGCCGAAATTATTGCATTAATTAAATTCCAGCATAATATATATACAACTAAAACTGTACAGGCTCGTATTGGAGAATGAATTCCATACTATGATAAGGTAAGCGATTACCTTTCGAAGATACATCTTTAGATAAAATGCAGCAGGGTCTAACAAGAACATCTTGTATCCTTGCCATACATGAATGGCCTACCACTTGACCAGTAGTGCCGAATATGATCACGTCTTTCGTTAATTGGGCCCTGAAGCGTACATAAGTAGATAATAACCGACCTAGATTTGGTATGATCACACCTTGATGGAAGCGACCCACTTAGCCCTGCTGCGTCCCAATTTTTATCATTTCCTAGTTGATGAAGCTCGATGCTATGTTTTACTTTTATATAGCACTTCGCACTTGTAATGCTAACATTGCCCCCTAAGCAATATTGCAATACCAGCATTTATCCACACAAGTTCGTTCTGTGACTGAATGAAACGCTTGAGAGCTTCGTCTTCAATTCCATCATCTTCAAGATATCTTCAGTTCTCCAATAGTGGACGAATTTCCTTATCGTTTGTCCTAAAAGAACAAAACGAGATTTGTATGCACAGTACAACATTATGGAGATGACTGTGCCATATAACTCACATGTCTCTTCTAGATATTTTCAAAGTTACGTTTTGGGTCCAATTTTGATAGTCTGTTATTTAAGTATCAAATAACAAACACATATCCAAATCAGGGATTTATTCAATAGGGAAAACCGACATTGATTAAGCATATAAGTAACCACCAGCCTCCTTAATTAATCTTTTGTTAACTAAATTTGTATATATTTACACACACACATAGGTAAATAGGTCTAAGAAGTTGCAAAGAAATTTAGTCAGGCGACAACAAGTTTGATTTTTAGTCTGAAGAACACTTTTTAGTGTAAACTGAAAATGATAGTTACAACTATCATTCTATGAATTACACTAAAAAGTGTCCTTAAGCCTAAAAAACAAACTTTTTGTCCTTGAAACTAAATTTTTCTCTAACTTTTTCCTTGAGCCTAAAAACCCCCATATATATATATACCCACAAATATCTGTTTCTCAATACTTGAAAAAATATCCATATACTTATCTCAACGGTATAAGTACATTCACCAACATTTTGGAAGATGCCCCTTTATTCAATTCTAAAATCATTTATAAACTCTGTTTTAAATCCACAAAACCATTTATAAAACTTCTTTTATAAATCTATAACCCATTTTATCTAAAACCATTTATAAAACTCTTTTATCTTTTTAACCAATCTTCCTTTACATTTTCCAAAATATGTTATAAGATTCCTCTTGTAATCCACATCTGTTTATAAAACCCTATTTATAAGTCTTGAAAACATTTATAAATGAATTCTAATCATTTACTTAAAATGCTATTATTATATAATAGTAAATATTATAAATAAATACTAACTCTAAAATGTTTTAAAATAATAATTAATAGATTCCAAAACATCCTAAATAGAACAATAATAATTTATGTTCAACATTATTATAAATACTAATAATTAATTTTCAAAACTTTATTGATGAATAATTAAAATTAATTTCGAACGATATTAATAATTTAAATAATTAACTTTTCACAATATTAAAATGTTGATAAACCACTTCAAAACAATATTAATATAAATAACAACTTTTAAAAAATAATTATATTTCCTTGATAAAAATTAATGCTCAATTTCCAGCATGATCATTTCCGTATTTATAAAACCATATTTATAAATCTCCTTCTCTTTTATAAAACTTTCTTTTACAAAATCTCTTTATTTATAAACTCTATTTATAACTTTATTTCCTTTGTAAATCTCACACATTCATAAATCCCATATAAAAACATCAATCACCATCTGTTTTTAACATTGCCCTAATATTTATAAATTTCTTTTATAGATTCCTTTTTATCTATAAAATATTGTTTAACGTTTCAAATTACCCTCACCTTCAATTTCCAAAATAGAATCAAATATTTTCTCAAATATCAGTCCACGTCTTATAATAAATCCACCATTTGGTTTATTTCACCAATTTATTAAATGATGATAGTTTCCTTCAATTTATAAACACCGTTTATAAATCCTTAATTTTATTAACAAAATACGATTTTACAAATCTTCACTTCATTTGTAAAATATCGCTTTTATAATTTATCACACTTATAACTCTCATATTTATAAATAATCTTCAATATATGCGCGCATGCTCACACACACACAGATATATATATATATATATATATATTACTTTATATAAAATGATTAATATACATTTATATCAAATATTTCTATTTTCCTCTAAAACATATCTCTTATTATAAAAGACAGACTTATTTTAAGATTTTATAAATCTTTATTTTATAGTTCGAAAATCTCTAATTAAAATATTTTATAAAACTATTAAATATAATATCCAAAAAACATACCTTTGATTTTAAAATAAATTTATTCTTCAAATAATTCAAGAATAATTATTTAAAACATATATAATTTCCATATTCACTTTGTAATCCCCTTTTAAAATCAATCACTATTTCATGGTATTTTAAAATGCCAAAATATAAGACCCAGTACTACTAAAGCACTAAATAAGCAAAATCGTGTTTACGTGATCGATTATTGCATCCAACATATCATATATCAAATTTTATGAAAATAAAATTAACAGTGTGAGGTATCATGTTTGATCCTTCCAACCTGTCCCATGCATCACATATAATATATAATCATAAAAATATAAACCAATTGCTTCAAGGCGGGATTCGCATATAAAGGGTCATCCGCTCTTACATGGAACGTAATAGAGTGTCATACGCTCCAGGGGCTGGAATATATCCAAACCAATAATATAATTTAGTAAATTATCTAAATAGTCAATTATAGTCAACAATAAAATATTCTCACATCCAAATTGAAAAATTTATCGACTAAAATATTTTAAGTTAAATAAAAAGGTGATATTAACTCATCGAAATTCCAATTGTCGCAGAGGCATTCTGGTTTTCGTCTAAAATCAAACATACATTTGATTTTAGCATGAAATTTAACTAGCTCCAATTCGAACCAAACTAATCCCATGACGTAGTATTCGCTCATACGAATACGATGCAACTCATCGTGCTCGATTTGGACCTGTTATAAATTAATTGAATGTTAAGGTTATTAAAATTATAATAAAATTTAATTAAATTATATTTATAAACCTAATAGCTTTCCCTCCCTCGAACTCACGTTCTAGGCAACGCTAATCCGAAGGAACCATGCGACTTCGATCAATCACCGCACCTCCATCACCTCGCCGGAGACCATCGCTAGTTTGCCAAACGACACCCAAGACTGCTGCCTCCATCGCCATAGGTTCAGTCGTCTAATTTGCCATCCCCACCCATAATTCCATCCAAACCCATAGCATGAATGGAGCACGATTTTCGCAACCACGGCGCTCCATCGTCGATCTACACCGTCCATCTTCATTGTCTTGCTTATGCGCACGTTTATATAGTTAGGGTTTTGGCCTGGAACGACATAGATTGGCTTTTATGAACGGGAGCAGTACGATGAATGAACAGAAAAGTGGCGGTTGCGACATTTTAGGGTTAGGGTTTTCTTTGCAAAATAATGAAGGGTGTGCTCGTACTTGTTGGCAATTATAAAACACTATTCATGTCAAAATTTCCGAACTCCTAACAAGGCATACCGCCTAGCGTTGCATATGTTATACCCCTATCCGATACACAATGGAATATATATCGACTGAATTCCATCATATACAGAAGTTAGCTTTTTTAAACCCAATTATAATATAATTTTCTAAAATTAATTTATATACGTTTCGATTTCGCATGACCAAACGATACGTCCAATCACCGTGAAATTTATCGCCATACAATAATTCACCACTACGGATCTAATGAAACTGGTTTCGTCTAATTCCAAGATAGTGCCCCGAAAGGCTATTTTTACACGTTAATTAAAATGAATTATTATAAAACAAATAAATCACCTTTAAGTTAAAAGTTTATTATTTCCATTCTTATTTACATGGAATTTAAATCAACTTTTGAAATCATTTTTATTCACATTAAATTTAGGATTTTTTTTTAAAATTTCGAATATTAAATTCAATGGGTTAATTACCAAATAAATCTCTATATTTGAAATCCAAACTATTTAACTTATAAAATTAACTTTTTAATATTTTTTAAAAATCAATTAAATATTTCAATTTCAAATGACTGAAATTTCTAGGTCATTACATTCTTCCCCCCTTAAAAGAATTTCGTTGCTGAAATTTTCAAGGTAAGAAAAATGCACTAAACCCATTAGCTCTCCCAAAGCCAATTAATTGTAATATATTTCCAAACTCTTTTAAGTCTTTAACTTCATTCACCGATACCAACTAATTTCCATCCATTCAACCATTTCAGGTTATAACTCAAATTAAACTTTAGTTATCAAAAAAATTTCAAAATTCTCAAAAAAATTCTAAAGCCTTAAATTTACAAAAAATATCACCAGCGTCTTCTTCGCGTGGCTTGATCGTTAAAATTTACAATATATATATATATATATATATATATATATATAATCACAAATAAACATCTCATCTTTGAGGATGAGTCCCGTAGGGAAAAAATATAAAAATACCATATGTAATCTAAGATGTGTACCTTTTATTAATATTAACAAGCATATACAACCAATATAATGCGAAAGCGAGCTCCAAATGCGAAGAATAAGCCATCCATACCTAATAATGACTCAATAACCAATGAGAACAATTGATTTACATCCAATTAATTTACATTAAATTTATTCCCATTCAATTGATTTGCATTCAATTTCATTTACATTCAATTATTAACGTCCGCTTTATTTACATTTCTTATTTACATCCAATTTATTCATATTCAGTTCATTCATGCCAATTAATTTTCATCCAATCAATGTACATTCAATTAACCTATATTCAAGTAATTTACATTCATCGGTTCACATTCAATTTCATTTAACCTTTTTTATGTCAAACTTTATTTCATTTAAACCATTATTCAATTTATTTAACTTAATTTATTTAACATTCAATTCAAGATTTTAAACACCCGGTTTTATTTCAAATCATTTTGAAATCATATATATACATAACTCCTTTATATTTCAAATTACACTTCTGGAATCTAAAAAAAATTGCTTTACTAAAACAAAACTTCAATGATAGCGATCCTCACTTAAAAACTAGAAAATGATGTCGATGATTCTGTAGTCATCACCAGAATCATTTCTCAGCGACTGAAGTGAGTTTAGTGCTTTCTATCTCTATTAAATCTTATTTTCAAAATATTTATAACCAAAATATTTTCAAAATAATACTATTATTATTTTTCCAAAACTATTGAAATCAATTTCCAAATCAATGGAATTTAAATTCTCAAATTATTTGTTTTAAATCCATTTTTATTTACAAAATCACAGTTGTAAATCATATTTATATAACCTCGCTTTTTTATGTAACTCATTTTGTAAACGTTCATCTTTGTTTAGATTATAAGAATAACAACTTTTACCAGAACAACCAATAACAAATGCTAATAGTCAAGTGTTATCATTCATTAACAACCAAATACATCATATATACTATAATAATTTTTGAAAATTTATTCTTTGGTATATAACATATAATTTAGGTAAAATTATTTCATTTACCAATTATCAAAACAATATCGTATCGTTTGCCTTGTTTAAGCGTTTAGAAATCCCTATCGTTATCGTGGCGTCCTACATAACGACTAGAATTTATAAGCCACCCAACTGATAAATTAGCACAATATAAAATATTTTTATATCATAAACAAATATGCTCTCTTTCACACACACACACACACTCAGAACTCATAATAAGGCATTCCATTACCGTATCTCTTAACGAGTTGCCTCACCAAAGCCAAGGTTCTCGCTTAACCCTGCTCTGATACCAAATGTAACTTACGTAGGCTTTTCAACCATCCGTCAGTGATGACCGGTAGGCTTTTCAACCATCCCAGCACCACCGTAGCATTACACTGATGCCTCAAATTACTTTTACGGCCATCCTTGTGACTCTAAGCACCTAGCAAACCAACCCATTAAGGCCTTATACTACCTCTCTAGGACATGTAGGGGTAAGAATTCCTTGCTTGCCACCAAACCAAAAGCGAGAACCCCCTATCACGTTGATCCAACCAATGGAAACATATATAATCCCAGTCTCTTCGAAACAACTTTTGATAATTTCTGGTAAACTCAGCCACGGTTCTTTAGGAAATAAATAGTGGGAGATAAATGCAGAGATCATCTCCTAACTGTTAGTGGACGACTTTCCTTATATTTTGTTCCAGGAGAACGAACGAGATTTATACGCATAATACAACATCATCGGAGATGAATGTGCCTTATAACTCACTTGTTTCTTCTAGATATATCCAAAGTTACGTTTTGGGTCCAATTTTCATAGTCGATTATTTAACTATCAAATAACAGATACACATCCAAATCATGGATTTATTCAATTGGGAAAACCAGCATTGGTTAAGCATATAAGCAACCACTAGCCTCAATTTATCTTTTATTAATTAAATTCACTTGTAATTTGTCTCAAAATCCTTTTTGTGAAGATACAAACACACACACATATACACACATACATATACCCGCAAATCCCTATTTCTCAATAGTTGAAAATTTTCCATATTCTTATCTCAACAGTATAAGTATATTCACCAACATTTGGGAGAATTCCCCTTTTTATTCAATTCTAAAATCATTTATAAACTCCATTTTAAATCAACAAAACCATTTATAAAACTCGATTTATAAATCTATAAACTCATTTCTAAAATTATTCTATAAATATCTAAAACTATTTATAAATCTCTTTTATCTTTTTAACCAATCTTCCTTTACGTCTTCCAAAAAAATATTATAAAATTTCTCTTATAATCAACATCTGTTTATAAAACCCTATTTATAAATCTCGAAAACATTTATAAATGAGTTCTAATCACTTACTTAAAGCACTATTATATAATAGTAAACATTGTAAATAAATAAATATTAACTTTAAAACGTTTTAAAATTATATTTATTAAATTTCAAAACATAGTAAACAATAATTTATTTTCAACTTTTTTATAAATACGAATAATTAATTTTCAAAACTTTATTGATAAATAATTAATATTAGTTTCAAACCATATCAATAATTTAAATAATTAACTTTTCAAAATATTAAAATATTGATAAACCACTTTAAAACAATATTAATACAAATAAAGGCTTTTAAAACATAATTATATTTTCTTGATAAAAATCCATACTCAATTTCCAATATGATTTCCATATTTATAAAACCATATTTATAAATCTCCTTCTCTTTTTTATAACTTCCTTTCACAAAATCCCATTACAACAAACAGGACCTTTAACACCATTTCAAAAACGTTATAAAAGCTATTAACAGCGTTTTTATATATGTTGTATATCAACATGCAGTTATATGTCAGAGATATACAATGACAAGGAATAAACGCTGTTGAATGTCCTTTTTTACAGCATTTATCTAGTATCATGAAATCATTTAACAGCGTTTGGTCTAATTTAATGGGATTTTAAAAAAACGTTGTTAAAACAATTCAACGACATTTTTAAAAGGATGTTAAAACATTCAACGACGTTTAACAAACGACGTGGAATTTTTTAACAATATTTTAAGAATGCCATAAAATTGTATTTGGTTATGTTTTTAGATACAATTTAACAGACGCCGTTGAATGTTTTAACAACGTTTTAAAAACACCGTTAAATTGTATAACTAAGTCAATTAGGCCTTTTCTACTTTGCTATAAATTCTATTTCAGTAAACATCAGTCACAATGTGTACATATACCACATTTCAAAATTAGCATATTATATCAATACCACATTTCAAAATCAATAATGGTATCAATACCACATTTTGGACACATATTTGATAACCAGCATATGAAATTTCATAATCAAAATACACAATATTCTTACACAACGTAAATAGTTCGTCATCAATAGTTCATAAACAAAATATAGAATAAGTAGCAATAGCAAAGCAAAAGAAAGTAGTACATACATCAAAATCAAAAAGTAGTTCTAGCAACAAAAAAACTTCGATCCATAACTCATTGCAACCTTTTTTTACCTCAAAGTCATCTATCTACCTGTAAAGCAAAAGTAATGCTTGAGAATCAATTCATCCAAAAAGTGTACACAAAGTTAAATTGGATTCATAATGCAAACATTAGATATTCATCACACCATTTCATCAGGCGATTGAGTAATACAAAGTATACAACATGCCATAAAATCAAGTAGCATTTACAAGTGAAGTAGAGTAAAAAATGGTAAACGAACTCGATAATTTACTTGGAGTAAAATCAAGATGCATATTATCGACGTATGAAGTGGTCTGTTTACAAATCACGTAAACTAGTCGTCGATGTTGTTAACTAAGTGGTCCTTTCAGTATACCAATATAGGTGTAGTCGGTTTTCAAAAATTTGGCTCGGTTTTTGAGTTGGACTCGGTTCTTGAAACCGTGACTCGGTTAAATTGAGTCTCAGTTGAGACTAAGACTCGGCTAAACAAGTCTCAGTTTAACTGATACTCAGTTAACCGAGTCTCCATTGAAACTGAGTTTAACTAAACCATGTCTCCGTTTAACTGAGGCTTAACTAAGTTTTAAACATAGTTAGCAGTTACTTAGTTAACCGAGTCTCAGTTAAACTAACACTTAACTGAGTCTGAGACTCAATTAACCAAGTCTGCTTCTTTGAAAAAAAATTGGTACCTAGATCAACTGATTCCCAAACACCTCAGCAAGATTGTGGTCCAAGCGTTCAGTAACAACCCTTGAATCCGGTGCAGCCACATATTATATCGCATGATAACATGACTAGCAAGCGAAGTACAGATGTTCAACTTCATGCATCTAATTATGACCATATGCACTTAGTTACTCAAGCCAATTTATCATGCGAAACTTCAAACAAAACAATGGCTCGGTCTTGCATTCTGGTGTTGCTAACACTAGATCTGGTGTTGCTGCCACCTATCTAACACAGTATAATTGTATGTAAAAATGAAGAAATATTATCTCCCAAGAATCAGTTAGAACATGATAAATTCTATGCTAATACCTTAAGCCCTTCATATAAAGCACGCAAACGACATGATCTTAGGCATGCATGATCATACTCTGACTGCACAAATTCATGAAGTAGTGTAATTTCTTTCTCCGGCACCCCATTATTGCCAAGATAATACAATAGGATATGCAATAGTAGAAATGATATTTGTATATTAATCCTTCCCATAACTAGATAAGGCATTGATTTCATCAATAAATATGTTATATGCATCTTCATACCTGTAATTCAGATCCCATAAAATCTCAACTCATATAGACAAACTGGCCAAACTAAAAGATGTTTTATAATAGGAGATTAAATTTATACACCAAGCGGAAAATATTTACCTTTAAAAGATGCTTACGATTTTGAAGGCGATTGCAAACGAAGAGGTGAATAGGGCCAACTGTGCATGCTCTGTTTGAGCTATCGGATTTATGTTTGCTTTGTAGACCTCTATTGTACATACACATAACATCCCTATATCAGTCTTAGATGCGCTCCAGTTCGAAATCCAGTCATCCCACTGGAAATGCACATTTGTTTAGATTCAAAATTCATACTTTTGAAATTCAATGCGGTGTTTATTAAGGAGTATTTACAGCTTGTTTCAGATCGTTATATATTTGTTCATGGTTCCTTTGTAACTGTTGTTGTGCAATCCTCGTTGCTAGGAGATTAATAAGCTAATATATGAGATCTACTAGTTTTCCTACATATCCACGTGCATCACTTCTTCTTATTTGAGAATTCTTTACTTGAGTATTCCTATGTTATATTACGACTACTATATCTATCTTTCTTTCTTTTCCAGGAAACTAAATTGTAAAATAACTTATGATCACTATAATTGCAAAGACAATAAGGAGTCAATGATCATTGCTAATATAGTAAAGTCTTAGGAATATATTGCATTTAAATTTACTGGAAAGATTATAGAAATCAAGTAATCTGCTCCTAATAATGTAGTAAACTAATATTCAATGCTGATATCATGTTAAATAAGCATAGTATTTTCACATCACAATACAAGCATATATAGACACTCAATAGAAGTATAGAACCATATACCATTATTCGCTTTTCACATGTATGCATTTTCAGTCTTAACTCAAAAACTGTTTATACCATGTAATGTAAAACGTAAGTTACCAAGGTTGACATTAATAGCATCTATATAATAACAGTATCTTTTATCACATTGAAAGAAGTGCCAAATATAACAGAGTTAAGCTGATATTGAGGATATAACAATAGTACTATGATACATACATAAAAAACTTTCATTTACTTATGCAAGTGCACCAAATGTGCCAATGAATGTTACAAAACCTGACTTTCTTGCAGCTAAAAGTGCCTACAACCAGTTAAAAGAACTGTAAATCCAATATTTTTTGCTTGATTTTTGAGAATATAGAATTAGCATCGAATTACGGATGTAAGACATATGTTTCATATGTTCAAAAAATCTTACTTTCAATACATTTCAACGGATACAACACAGTACATAGAAATGTTATATCAGATAATAATAATAGAATAAATTGGTTAACTTACTACAATGAAAAAAAATTTGTCCCCTAGTTTAGAGAAAAATATCAACAAGAATGCCTGCAAATTTAAGATGTTGAAAAATGTCAGAAGAAAATTCACTTGTCCATCTGATTGTTGCCATCAACAAATATAGAAGAAACCTAAGTTAAAAAAATAAATATGTTTAAATACAACTAGAAATAAAATGTAAGACTTCACAAGGAAGCATTCTTGAAGCAAAACCTGATGAATCGTAACAACAAATTATTAGAAAGAGGTAAAGAATAAACCTGATGAATCCTGTTTGTCATCAACATCGGTGATGTATAACCCTTCAGCCTCAGCTACGTCTTCCTCATCTGCTTCATCTCCGAAGGCATCACCATATTCGTGTCTATCATCCTCTGTTTCTGAGGTATAACCATTATTGTCATCATCTACATCACTTATATATCGTGATGTACTTCATCCTCTTCATTTTTTTTATGTTCCCCTGTCCAACGAGAAGCTACAACACACCCCAATCCTCTTTAGACCAGCCTGAAGTATCATCAGAATCTCCTTGCTCCAACAAATGTGAATTCAATGGTAACCTAAAATAGAATGAGAAAAACATTGAATTTCATGTAAATTTGTAAATTAAAATTCATGTTCAGATCGTATCACAAAACCCCTGAAGAATTACCTCCTTGCTCTTGAAACGAGAACAAACATTACCGAGTTCCTTGTCGACCCGACTCGCTCTTGCTCCTTATTCTGACAATCTCGGATGTCGCTAATGAAGAGAGAGAGGCCTCTCATTCCCTGAAAGCGCCATATCCTCCAATAAGAACTAGACATGATTTCACTCTGTTCAGATCTAAAATATTGAGTTTATTCAAAGTTGATTATACGTACATTTATACGCAACCTTAATTATATTACATGTTTTATGTATAAAGAAATTCCAATTTACAATTGCTTGCAGTTGGGGAATTTTATACATTACATGAGTACATTTACATCTGAGTTTATAGTAAGATTTACTGTGGTATGTCAACCATCCTTAATTACACTTGCTGTAGTTCCACATATAGCAGTTATAGGCGGCATTCATCATACTTCCTTGTCAAAATTCACAACCAAAGGGGCTAAGATGCTCTTTCTCAATCCTGGAACATAGCAGGGTAAGTAGGTAACTTTTAGAAACATCTCATTACTTTTGTTAGCTTCGGTTGATGAACGCGCTTAAGTTCTTTGCATGTGTTATAGGCACTAGCTCAAACAAGAACAGTTCAGTCTTACATAGATAAATCTAGAGCGATCAAAGCTTATTCATCTACACTTAATTCTAAATTACTATTGACATGATTATTTTTTCGTACTGAGATATTATGGAATGTAAATGCAACTCAATTCAATTTTGATTGAGAAAAGAAGAGCGACATTTTCAAAAATATATTAGAATTACATACCTTTATGTCTTTTGTTTGAGGATTCAAACACTGAAATCAGTTATGTTTTCCTTTCATCTCTCTCCCCTCTTTACATATAATTTTTAGTTTCCAATTTCTTTCAATTCTAATTCAAAATATCAACAGTTATACTTTCATTTAAGCAGTTTCATCATTATTTTGTTAATTTAACTAAGATGAACTACTAAATTAAACATATGATATAATTAGTTTTAAGGAAACACTCATTTTCTAGTCCATTGTTGTACGGACAAACACATTTTAAATTAGGGCAACTGAAATTTTTGAGAAAATATCAAATAAGAAAAAGCTACATCAGCCAAAATTCCTATTATGCCTATTAATTATGCCAAAGCAATGAATTTGATAAGATGATCATAATTTAAGTATCCAAATCAATGAATTTTAAGAGTTGGTACATTAATTAACCTATTATGCCATGGGGGTTAAAATATGAAAAAAAGATGACCAATTATGATGACAAATTTGAAGAGCATAAACTAACCATTTAATTCTTTGTATCTTTGCTGAATTTTTTTGCATATCTTTCAACTTCCTCTTCTGTTCTACCTTCCATTTCTAAGGCTGTGTTCTTTATGTCCTTGTGGCCACACTTTTCACATGCTTGAATGAATGCGTTGGAATCTTGTCTAGTCCATGTTGAGAAACCCTTGAAATGCACAGGTAATAATATTAGCAAATAGCTTTAATGAGATGAAGTGCAACAACCAACACACTGCTACTTTTCTTCTTGTTCCTCAGGAGTTGATACATCTAAAAAAGGAATATTTTAAAGCACATCAAATAAATATATACAGATCACTGTTAAGACATGAATAGTAAGGGTACCTTTAATTTCATCTCCATCGCCAATTGATAATAGGGGTGGCTAGATCACCCATTTTAGTTAATTTTGACATTAATTAAGAAAAAAGCTACCAGGTAATTATTAACTTTAATATATTATTCCTGCTGACTCCAAAAGTAGATCCGTTCAAATACACAAGTGCCAATTATTCGATTTTACAAATAGATCCATAAAATTAAACAAATATCTTCTTAGCCTTCCACGAAATAATTTTTTTAATGGAACAGCCACAAAATATCAAAGGAGTTCTCACGGATCAATGTTGAAGGTGACCTAGGCAAGAAGGCACAGTGAACAAAGGGGTAGAATTCACCTGTCGAGAGTAGCAATATGATTTTTTGTTCACGTCGTTGGTGATTACAGGACAAGCAAATAGGAAATTTCGTTTCTTAGGGTTCTCGACGGGGAATGGGAAAGATACGCGGGGACAAAATAATTGGAAAAGATGCGGCCTAGAAAATATTTTGTATGTCTGCTTATAAATTTTGATACCTTACTATTTTATGGCGTAATTCAATGCCATTTACATTTACTTTTGCTTTTGACGGAAGTAATAATTGCAACCAGCACTTACACGCTATTAGACATTGCAGTTAATAACCAATTTTCTTGTAGTGTCCCTTTATTTATGAACTCCATTTATAACTCTATTTCCTTTATAAATCTCACTTATTCATAAATCTAATTTACAAACATCAATCGTCATCCGTTTTTAACATTGCCTCCATATTTATGAATTTCTTTTATAAATTCCTTTATGTTCATAAAATAATTATTTAATATTTCCAAATTTAACCTCACCTTCAATTTCCAAAATATAATAAGCTATTTTATAAAATATCAGTCCATATCTTATAATAAATCCACTATTTTATTTATTTCATCAATTTATTAAATGCTGATAGTTTTCTTTAATTTACAAACATCGTTTATAAATCCATACTTTCATTAACAAAATACAGTTTTACAAATCTTTACTTCATTTGTAAAATATCACTTTTATAATTTATCACACATATAAATCTCACATTTGTAAATAATCTTTAATATATGTATATGTATTACTTTATATAAAATGGTTAATAAACATTTATATCAAATATTTCTACTTTCCTTTAAAAACATATCCCTTTATTATAAAAGATGGATTTTTTTAAGATTTTAAAAATCTATATTTTACAATTTGAAAATCTTTGTTTAAAATATTTTATAAAACTATTAAATATAATATCCGAAAATCATACCTTTAATTTTAAAATAAATTCCTTCTTCAAATAATTCAAGGATAATTGTTTAAAACATATATAATTTCTAAAATCACATTGTAATCCCCTTTTAAAATCAATCACTATTTTATGTATTTTAAATTATTGAAATATAAGATCCAATGCTATTAAAGCACTAAATAAGCAAAAACATGTCCACGTCATCAATTATTGCATCCAACATATCATATATCAAATTATATGAAAATAAAATTAACAGTGTGACGAGTCCCGTTGGATCCCTCCAACCTATCCCTACGCATCACATACAATATATAATCATAAAAATATAAATCAACCGCTTCGAGATGGGATTCGTATACAAAGAGTCATCCACTCTTAGACGAGAATGTAATAGGGTCTTATCCGCTCCAAGGTCAGAAATATATTCAAACCAATAATATAATTTAGTAAATTATCCAAACAGTCAATAACAATCAATAATAAAATATTTGCACATCCAAATCAATAATTTAATTGACTAAAACTATTTTTGGTTAACCAAAAAGGTGAGAATAACTCACCGAAATTCCAGTTGTCGCCGAGGCATTCTGTTTTTCATATAAAATCAAATAGGCATTTGAGTTTAGCATAAAATTCAACTGGCTCCAGTTCCAACCAAACTAATCTTATGGAGTAGTATTTGCTGATACGAATATAACACAACTCGTAGCGCTCGATTTGGATCTCGTATGGAAAAGTTGTGAATTAATTGAACATTAAGGTTATTAAAATTATAATTAACTTCAATTAAATTAAAATTTTAAACCTAATAGCTTTCTCTCCCTCAAAATCACGTTCCAGGTCGTGCTAATTCAAAGCAACCCATGCGACTTCGATCGATCACCGCACCTCCTTCATCTCACTGGAGACCCCCTCCAGTTCGCTAAAGAACACCCCAACTCCATTGCCTCCATCGGCATAGGTGCAGTCATCTAATTTTCCATCGCCACCCAGAATTCCGTCCTAACTCACCCCACGAATGGTCTCGATTCTGGCAACCGCTAACCTCCATCTAACCCGCTGCCTCCATCTGCATCGTCTCAATTATGTGCACATTTATGTAGTTAGGGTTTGGCCTGGAACGACCTAGATTGGCTTCGATGAATTGGGGCTGTAGGATGAACGAATAGAGAAGTGGTGGCTGGGACATTTTTAGGGTTAGGGTTTTCTTTGCAAAATAATAAAGGGTGTACTCCTACTTATAGGCAATTATAAAACACTATTCATGTCAAAATTTCCGAACTCCTAACGAGGTGCCTGGCATTCCATATGTTATACTCCTATCCCAGACACAATCGAATATATATAGGGACTCAATTCCATCATATATAGAAGTTATCTTTTTCAAATCCAGTTATAATATAAATTTCTAAAATTAATTTTACATTTTTCGATCTTGCATGACCAAACAATATGTCTAATCACAACAAAATTTATCAGCACATAATAATTCACTATCACGGATTCAATAAAATTGGTTTTGTGAAATTCCGAGATAGTGCCTTGGCAAGCTATTTTGCACGTTAGTTAAAACGAATTATTATAAAACCAAATAAATTACCTTTAATTCTAAATTAAAAGTTTACAGTCTCCATTCTTATTTGAGTAGAATTTAAATCAACTTTTAAAATCATTTTTTATTCACACTAAATTCCGGATAAATTTTATTTTTGAAAAAATTCCGAATATAAAATTCAAAAAGTTATTTATCAAATAAATCGCTATATTTGAAATTCAAACTATTTAATTATAAAATTAACTTTCCAATATTTAAAAAATCAATTAACTATTTTAATTTCAAATGACTGAAATTTCTAGGTAATTATATATAAGAATATCGTATATGGACATGCGCGAACTATTAGGCAAACTTTTAATCCAACAAGTAGTACTATCATTGGAAGTCGGGACTAATCCGAAATTTTGAACCTATAGGTAGTTGAAAATGGCTGAGAATAATGGCTCTAAGGTCGAAAACCACCCCGCCTAGGAGATACCCACCATTCCAAGTATGTTATCGTGGTTCCAACAATATCCAAGGCTCATAGGGTAAGTTCTCGTTCCTCAACAAGCTGCATTGATGGCATTGGTTTCTCTGCCCGTTGAACCAGCACCCCTCCCACTAGACTTCCCTAAACTTCGTAAAGACTTTCGAAATATTAGAGGACGAACATTTTTTGGGGCAGAAGGTTTCTGTAGAAATTAAGGCTTGGATTAATGACTGTGACTATATTATTCGGAAGTTAATATGGGATGACCGGGTCAAGAGGTGGATAACTGCATGGCATTTAAATGGGGAGGTGTTGACTTGGTGGACCATAGTTGTTGAGAAGAATGCAGAGGAAGGAATTGATTGGACTGAATTCAAAGCTCTCTTTGAGTCATGATTCATGTCCAAAGCTGAAGTAAGTTTGCAATTAGAGAAGTTTATCCAACTAAGGAAGGGGAACTCCATGGTGAAGGAGTATTTCAATAAGTTTATGAAATTAGCAAAGTTTAGAGTGAGCCTGATTAACAACCAAGCGAAGAAGGCAATGGAGTTTGTAAAAGGCCCAAATTCTCCACTATGGAGCTACTTGTAACTTAAGTCCCCACAGGCGCCACCTATTAAATGTTAGTTGAAATCGCCTTGCTTCGGTCAGTTAGTAAATAAGAAAAAGATAAAGTAGGACAGTCACAAAATCAAGATGGAGCGAAGAAAGGAGGATTTTGGACAGACAAGAAAGCCATGTGAAATTTCAAGAAAAGAGGTGTGATATGCTGCCGATATCAGAAGAAGGAGCATGCTGCTTAGGATTGCAAAATGAGTTTGATGAGAGAAGAGTTAAAGGGGAGATGTTATAACTGCCATAAAGAAAGGCACTTCAAGATCCGATGCTTGAAACTAGCTAAGGAGGGACAGGATGTGCAAGCTTATGCCATTGAGGTTGTACCTGTCACAAGCAAATCTCCTCCCGAGGACAAAGGAAAAGCTGTAATGGAAGGTACAACTATTATTTTCGAAAATACTATTCACACCTTATTTGTTTCAAGAGCATCACATTCATTCATGGCCAGAAATGTAGTTAACACTCTGGGATTGAAAACCCAATTTGTCACCAACTTTATAGTTGTGCCAAATCCTATTGTGTGGTCGATACACCTTTCTATGATTCTTAAAGACCCGGTGATGGATATATGTAATGTTGACTTTATATATAATGCGTATGCTCGATGTTTTGAGGGGTATTGACTTATTTTAAGATGGATTCATTGTCTTACTATGGGGTTGTCTTAGATTGTGATGAAGGATTATATGGTTGAGGAGTTGTAGAGGGCGATATATAGCTGTTTCTTGCATGCCCCAAGCTCAGTCAAGTTAAGCTATTTATATTCTCTTAGCCCATCATATGATGAACTCTCATATGTTCCTAAAGGACTTTTTGGTTGTTTTTGAAGAATTCTCCAATCTCCTGCTTCGAAGGGAAATAGAGTTTAAGATTGATTTAAAAAGTCACCAGACCCACCGCGCTGCCGTTGAGGCATACGACCCTCAAAGAAAGGCTAGAACTGGATAAGCATATTTCGGAGCATTGCAGAAGAGGTTTATTTGTCGTAGTATTTCAAAATGGGGAACACCAGTTGTTTTCTCCACCAAGGCGAATGAATCTTTAAGGTTATGCGTCGACTATTGGGCACTCGACAAGCTAACTAAGAAGAGCAGATATCATTTGCCTATAATAAATGACTTGTTTGACCAACGTGTTGGATCTAGGATCTTTTCTGAACTAGACTTGGCCATTAGGTTCCATCAATTAAGAGTAACTGAAGATAGCAAGGAGAAGACTACTTTTAGCACTTTAAACGACTGTATGAATGGGAAGTAATGCCTTTTAGGATGACAAACGTCCCTGCATATTCTATAGATTTGACGAGTAGAGTTTTTAGGAGGCAACTGAACAAGTTCACCATAATGTTTGTAGATGATACTCTAGTATTCTCTCAAAGTGAAGGTGGTATGAAGATTACTTAAGTAAGGTACTAGAGGCTTTGAGAAAACATCATATAAAGGCCAAATTATCAAAATGTATTTTTTGGAGGAAGTAGGTAAGGTTTCTCGATCATATTGTCCCCGAGAAAGGGTTAGCTGTTGACCCTACAAAGGTAGCAGCTATTTAAGACTAGAAGATTTCGAGGAACGCTACTGAAGTTAGGAGTTTTCTTGGTTTGGCTGGTTATTATAGGAAATTCATTAAGAATTTTGCAAAGATAGCTGCACCACTGACTTGCCTAACCAAGAAAAACTTAGTCTTTGTGTGGGATGAGATGGAAGCTTTTGAGAAGCTAAAGAAGTTGTTGACTAGTGTGCCAGTACTAACTATTCCAGATGGGTCGATGCCTTTCACCTTTATACCGATGCATGTAGTATATGGTTAAGAGCTTTTCTTATGCAAGCAGATAGTTAAAGGACAATGAGAAGAGATATCTCGTTCATGACTTATAGTTAGTGGCTATCATATCCACCTTGAAGATGTAGAGGCATTATCTTTTAGGGAAAAGTTTGAGCTATTTACTGATCGTAGGTCCCTTAAATATATGTTTTTCTAAAGAGATTTAAACTTTAGACAACATAGGTGGATGAAGTTAATAACATCATATGACTTTGAAATTGAGTATACCATTAGAAAATGGAATGTTGTTGTCGGTGCCCTTAGCTGGAGGCATGCTACTCTTGGTGCTTATATGAGTGAAGGCGGTTGGAGTTCCTCTCGAATTTAAATTTTCAACCATCATCATAACTCACTCTAGGTTATTTGACAGTAATGGATCTAAGGCCAACATTAATGGACCACATCAATCAAGAATAAAAGAAGGATGCAATAATAGTCGATATTTTGGGCAAGTTAGACGGGGAAGAGTATTTCCCCACATCAGTGGGTATTCAATCAATAAAAGAGGATGGTTAAGGAGATATGGATGCCAATGTGTTCCAACCGTAGAGACGTTTTATTGGAAGTTCTGGCTAAATACCATCATTCTAGGATGACTATACACCCTAATGGAGATAAGATGTTTTGGGATATGAAGTAAATTTCTTATTGCCGAGAATGAGGAGGTGAGTAGTGCAGTATGTCACTAAATGTTTGGCATGCCAAAGGATAACAACGAAATATGAGAAGCCCAGAGGTCTGTTATTGCAATTAGAGGTACTGATTTGGAGATGGGAGCATATATCGATGGACTTTATAGATCGATGGCCTAAAAGTCAACGAGGCAATAAAGCTATTTGGATTATAGTGAATAGACTCACTAAAAGTGACTACTTTATGCTGTAAGGAATAATAGAATGAAAACATCTTTAGCGCAACTTTATATCAAAGAAGCAATATGACTGGGTTTCAGCTAGCATTGTTAGCAATAAGGACCCCTTATTCACTAGTCAGTTTTAGAGGAGTTTGCAGTCGGCTTTAGGAATGATGTTAAATCTTAGCATCGCTTACCACCAGCAGACTGACGGATTGACAGAAAGGATGAACATGATCTTTGAAGATTTATTGAGAACTTGCATCATGAATTTTAAAGGATATTGGAACCAGTATTTACCCTTAGTAGAGTTCATATACAGTAATAGTTATTAGGCGACGATTGGTATGGCTCCCTTTGAAGCCTTATACGAGAGGTCCTGCAAGTCACCTAATTGTTGGTGAGAAACTACCAACAAAATTCTACTTAGACCGGATTTAATCTATGAGATCATGGAAATGGTTAAGGTGATTATGCCGCAAATCAGAACTGATAGAAGTTCTATGCTGATAGGTGAAGTAAAGAATTTGAATTTTTAGTTGGAGACATGGTATTTGATCAGGTTTCCCCTTTTAGGAAGATTATAAGGTTTGAAACATCGGGGAAGTTGGCGTAAAGATTAGTTGGGCCATTCTCCATTTTGGAGAGGGCGGGGAAACTTGTGTATCGAGTAGAGCTTTCGGCTATGTTAGCGAGAGTCCATGATGTTTTCCATGTATTTCATTTGAGGAAATGTCTACACAAACAACCACCATGGTAGAGCCTGATCTGTTAGTAGATATAGAGACGGAGCCGATACTACCCCAAGCCTTCGCATGTATAGTGAAGAATGGAGTTAGGAAGCTTTGTAACAAATAAATTAGGCTGGTCCAAGTACAATGGAGAAATAATCGAGTGGAAAGTACATGGGAAATAGAAGAGAATATGAAGGTTTCTTATCTTAAGCTTTTCTCTAGTAAATTTTCTCTCCCCAAATTTAGTTTTGTATCAGTTTTAGTTGCATCGTTGTTGATAGATTGAATGGTAGGGAATGGTTGCCACACTTATTCTTGTTAGTTTTGCACTCGTACAGAATCTTATGCATATTTAGGATGTTTGCATAAGTAACTATATGTCATGATTTTGCATTCACGCTAAGGTTGAGATCACATATAGTATGTTGCATACATATTCACATTGTAGTTTTAGCTGAGTAGATGACTATATAGATAACTTGGTTATATGACATGATTGTAGAGTGCACGTTGTGTTATCCATCCCTTATGAATTTTGAGGATGAAATTTTTTTAATGGGGGAGAATGTAACACCCCATAAAATTTATAAGGAATTAATTAATTAACAATAAAGCTAGTCTATTTTATGCAAATGTCGGAATTTGGCTGTGAAACTTGTACCATTATGTTCTTAGTGATCTTCTAAGGAAATTCATAGATAAAGCTTCGGTTCAAATGAAGAAATTATAGACATTTGAAGAATTTAGAATGAAAATAATCGAACCATAATAAAATAATAAATATAGGATAATGTTAACGATTAATGTTTAAGGAAATGTTACAGGACCACAACCAATCGGCCTTCTAAGGGCAATCGGTCGACCTCCGAAGGGCAACCGGTTGACTGGTCGTAGTATGTCGGCTAGGTTTTGCCTTGGCCTAACTGCCTATATTTAATATTTTAAATCTAATGATCCTGACGCATTCGAGCAACTATAAATAAGAGGCTAGCTCCCTCCTTTCAATTCAGAAAAACAAACCTGCTAATGAAACTATGTTAATTGTTATCCTCCACAAAAAACTTCTTAGATGAAAAACAAAGATATATATATATATATATATACATACATATATATATATATATACATATATATATACACACATATATATATATATACATATATATATATATATATGAGTTTCAAGGATTATGGAAGAGGTCAATAAAGCTAAAGGAAGAGGTAATGATTTTATATACATATACATGTACATATACATATATAAAGGGAAATAATTAGTGGAAGAAATAGGCGTCAACACGAGTTAGAATTCCAAGGATATTCAGAGGAAATTATCTTTGAGTGAAAATCTCAGTTTTCCTCTTTATAGTAGTTTGTGTAGTTGATATTTGGATTTGTTTTATGCCTTACGGAATTTTGTGCGAAAACTTTAAATCCAAAACCCTAAAATTCCCCTAAAAATGTAAATTCTGGAATTAGGTGGAATCTTATTTGTTTTATGTTAATATGGTAGAATTTAATTCGTTATTATTTATGGTACAAATAATTTATATTCTATTCAACTTTGACCTCTTGATTTATGTTCGCTACGACAAATATTCATAAGGAATTACAAAAGGGCGTGCAAAGTATGGAATTTTATCCTATCTGTGGTTCGCACCACTTACTTCAATAATTAAAATAAGTACGAATCATTTTTCACTTCAGTCTTATACATTTAAAAGTTGAATAAAATATAAAAGATTTAAATCGTAAAGGTTTGCTCCTTTGGAATAGAGGCGATGATTCTTTTTTATTAATGTAAAATAAGTCGGATATTTTTTATTTCATTTTTGAATATATATACAAGTTTGTATTGTTTAGCTAATTTAAATTGTGATATTAGCTACTGTGTAAATTGTTGTGTTGTACTAGGACTTGTATCGATATAAAAATTATGACATTTAAATTACCTTAACAACTCGAATAAGAAGCAATTTTTTTTGTATAGAAATGCTTTACACACAAACCTAAGAATATTTAATAAAATCTAATTAGCAAAAAATTATGTTAAGTATAAACAATAATGTATAAGGCATAATATACAAAGTAAATATCGTAATAAATAAAGAAACCACTAATTGAATTATCATTAACAAATAACAATAAACCAAATAAAAAGGGAGTTAACAACTACGAAAATTAATCCATAGTTAAAGCCGAATAAGAAGTTTCTCTTATATGGCCTTAATGTCTAAGTGTGGGTGAGGTATATTATGTAGGCTGTTATGGTTGAATCTCTCATCCGCTCAACCGTTCATGTGGTTACCATCTGTAACGGTAACGGTTAAATAATTTGAAAACCACGGTTAACCATACCAACCATACATAATTGTTTTATGTAATATTTAACGTTAAAGTATAAAAATTAGTAATTTAGTTAAAGGATTAGCGTGTACGTTAATAATACGTGCCTTAATGAACTAATAACATGTGCATGCATATTGGTCGTTTTATAAGCAAATAAATAAATTTGCAAAAAATAGTTAGAGTTATATCAATTTATCATCAATAATGCATATAATTGAAAATATATGTACGACATGCTTCAAAATTGAAAATACGATGGTAAACCATCATAGACGGTTGCGGTAACAGTTATAAGAATTTATAACTCAACAACCGTTACGGTTACGGTTGGTGGTAATAACGATGGTTACCGCAACCGTAATACCCCCAATATGACGTATGTGTGTGTTACATATATGTTGGTTTTGTAATATCGGAGAGTGTAAATATGACTAAGTTATAGAGAAGCGAGGTCAATTTAAAGCACATAAAAGTCTGACCAGCTGATTTGGCTATTGTAGTGTGGCTTTGGAACTGATGTAAGACATCTCTTATAATAACTTCTTTGGTAGGCATGAGATTAGTCCAAATTCTGCAAGGTAACCCTGCATAGCTAATCTGGCTACTAACACCTATGGATGGTCGGATTAATGTGAGACGTCATGGTTTGGGTTATTGGTCATAGGACGGTGATCCCATGATGGCCTTGCTTTGGGGTTGACGTATTAAATGGTTATTGTATGGTCTACTTCTCTCCCAATCAAGAAATATTAAATGGTTGAGATTAACATTTAGGTGCGGTAGTGAAAATCTCTGGATGGGGTCCGCTTCAGGGTGAAGTATGAAATGGATGTTGGAGGGTCTGTCTCTCCCACATTTAAGAAGTATTAAGTGGCCTTATTAGATTTCTTATGATGTCAGCTAGGAAGTATCACATTGTGTATATGTGTTAAATGGCAGGATCTGCCTAGGATCTATGTAGTAAATGATTAGCGTCTGCCTATTTCCCATTTAAAAAGGTCATAGGTGACACCAGTACTTTCTCTCGCATCATTAGGGTATGATTGAAGGAAGATGGGTCGTTGACCCAATATATTCCATAGCTGTGTTGCACCCGTGTTTTAACGACGAAGTTAGACTGGAAAAAGCCATTAGCCTATAGTTGGAGATACATTATGGAGCTAGATTGGAAGAGCCGTGGGCTTATAGTTGGAGGCATACTAGGAAAGATATAATTATAAACACGTAAGACATAGTGCTCATCTAAATAATACTGCTCAAACACTGTCATGGTAAGACTTGAGAATTTCATTCACCAGACATTGTTGCTCTACCACCCTCCTCATTACAACCCACAGGTTAGGGGAACGATGCCAATGATGAAGTGTAAAGGAGGTAGTGCAGGATGGTGGAAGTATAGCTATTTATTTATGTTTATGATTTATTCTGATGTACCCAGATTTTTAAATCTGTCGATGTACTATTTTGAGACATAGTGTCATGGGTATTTGGAATGTTGTATTCTGAAATTTGAAATGTGTGAAATGGATACTTACTTTATTATTATATTTTGTCCATTCCAATGTGAGCTTCTAAAAGCATAGATAGATAGCTCTATATATTGTTTATTTATTCAATTTTACCAACAAACAATCAGCTTTGGAATGGACCTAAAGTTCGATGAGATTTTATTTGGTCGAAAATTAGGCTCGTTCTGGTGAAGATTATTACAAAAACTTATGAAGGTTGTTTGAAAAAAACATCCATATATTTAATATGATATCAAAACACATGTATTTCATTTTCATGATTTCTCAATACTTAGTTACTGTACTTGCAAATTCAAAGAATAAGAGTTTGTACGATTCGTCTTCCTTGTCACATAAGTTACATATTGTGTCTTATATAATTCCACGTTTATGCTGTCTGTCTCTAGTTGGAAGCTTGTTATTTATTTCTTTGTATATTTTGTGTGCCATTTTGGGGTTGTTACTACTCCAGACCACTTTAGCCCATTGACATTCTGGTAAATGAATTCTAGTCGATTCCCATATATTAGCTATAAATTGACCATTAGGCGCACCTCTCCAACTTTTGCTATATATTTCCCTGTCAGGATATTGTGGGATTTATTCAATTTCGATTCTTATTATTTTTTTTATGAATTTTAAAGTTACAATTCCACCTACCTTTTGAAATGATTGCATGTATTTTTTGATTTGGAGCTCCATTAGTTGAATAATAATCCTAGTCTATTTTTTGTATTAAGCTTTGACCACTCCGCTAGGGGTCTTTTTATAGATATTTTTCATTACCTTGAGAAATTTTCCTTTCTATCATTATACTTAACAATTATCATTATTTAAGAATGATTTCCTAGAAAATGATGAGTTACTATCAGTTTTAATCATCCATAAACTGCATTTAACATATGTGTTCCTCATCCACTCAGCCTACATATTATTTGAACTTAAATTTTCCAAGCCATGGGCTTTTTTAAGTTTAAATAGATTTTTCATGCCTACATCAACTTTATTTATTGGTCTACATAGGTCAGAGTAGCTAATCGTGCGCAACCAACCTTTTTGGATAAAATTTGCATAAACTAAATTTATTTTAGGAATTGAATAGTTTGGGAGTTGGAAAGTTTATGGCTAAAACCTAACAGTAATATCTATATGAATCAATTCAACCCTTCTTACAAAGAGAGTAAATTGAATATCCAATCTTATGGTTTTTCTCTAATGCTACTAGTATAACCGCACAACGGTGGGGAAACTGACCGTTGTGATATTTGATATGAAAGAAAAACATTTTTGTTTAATTTTTTTTCTTTATTTGCAAATTTATAAAAAATTAAGTGCATTGTAAAAAAAGAATTGAAACTATGTAAATTCAATTATATCAATGATTGAAAATGTAGGTCAACTTGATACTAAGGATGTGCTATTAATGTATTGATATGAACTACCCACGGACACACAGACATGTATGTATCAAGAAGGTTCAATATACAGTTAATTTTAAGCTTATTTGTAGCTCTAATGTATTAATGAATTTGGGAAGAAAAAATCAAAAAAATGTCACCGTAATATACATCATCATATTTTTCAATAACTAATTAATGAAGACTACTAATGCAAAAATTGATTTAATAAATAAATCTCATGTTATTGAAGTACAATGTTTAAATAAATTACCAAAAAATACCATTATTATATGAAAAAATAACACTGCTGAAGTAAAAACAAGAAATAAACTAAAATTACTGAAAAAAACTAAACTTTGGATTCTGCCATTGTTGATATTTCTTCTGACAAGAAACTTGATTCGACGACGTAATCAATAACTGATTGAGACATAACATTGATTTGTTGTTTTTTCATTCATGTACTCAATTTGGACAAAACCAACTCTGAAAAGACGAGGGATCCATAATAACTCCTTTAGTTTTTGTTCGTATATATCTTCACCTTTATCATTCTTAATTTTATAAAGGTCATCAGCACTACAACCTATATATTTGTGACAATCACACATATATATTTCTTTTCTTGCAACAAATGGTTATAGTCTATCTCTTACCATTAGTGTTTGCATTCTACTTTACATATGGAGTTCGAAGCATTATTGATTGATATTTTCAGATTCAGAATATCATTTTTTTATGAAAACACTTAAATCAGTAATATGAATTTTTTTACATGTATATACTTAGAAAAGCAGTAGTAGTTGAGTATGAATTGGTAAAGGTTACTGAACAATCCCAAATACTATGCTTTGATATTTGGATATGGTTTTAAGACTTAAAAGCTAACCTAAACGTTTCACTTATGTTGCATTACAAACTTTTCCATAGGGAGGGGAAGATGTTTGTTTCAGGGGCTGCAGCAAAACCTGGTTTCCAAGATGGTTCGGGTGATGCACCTAAACCATGGCAGAGGGTGAGGACTTCTTCATTGTAACGTTTTCAGCAGGTGGTGATTTCAAAGTATCCTGAATTTCTACCAGAACCAAAGAGCAAGTGTAAGAAAAGGCGATATTACCAACAGCATGAAATGCATGCCAGACTTTGTTTAATCCTGAAACACCACCAACTCCTCCAATTTGAACTCCTAAAAGAGTTCCTTGAATTATAGGATGAAATGCAAACTTCACAATGCCTAAAACTAAAGCGATGATCGAGTAAGCAAATGACATAAGGGCTGCTATGACTGATATAAGTAAAATCTCCTCCATATTTGGAAACTGAGAGAGCACTATCTCCTCTAGTCCAAATATGACCATGTACATGTTTCCTGAGGCTCTGCAAACTACAAACTGTAGATCTCGGATCTAATTCAAAATCCGTGATCTCTATTTCACCCAGATCTAATGAAATTGCCTTTGAAAATTCCATAGATTGCTTTCCTACTCAACATTATATTGGCACAACAGGGATATCAACCATTTTCGAGATATGAATAACGTTTACAGTGATAGCCCAAAATACCTAAAGAGACACTTTTCTCCAAATTGTTTACAAAATAATCACAAGGATAATAATGAACAAAGTTTACAAAGAAGATCCCATGAATTGATTATGAACACCAAAGCATATATCATGAGTCAAAAACATGAATCCAGACGCCAAGAACGGATCTGAGATATAATCTATAATTGGTACTAAAGATTAAATACATTATTGTGCGTATAGAATGTCGTACTTGCCCAAAAATATTACATCTGAGATCTTAGCGATTGATGAAATCTTACCCCAATTAGCGATTTAGACGTTGGCCTACGATAAAACGTAGGTGAAAGCTTCAAAGGGAGATACGCAGTCAGCAGGACGAATGTTTCAAATTGAGAGTACTGGGTCGGGAAGAGGAGAAAATTCGGGGAGAAGAACAGGGAAAAAGAAGAAGCAGGAGAATGTTTTTTTGGCTTCAGGAAAATTGATTTTGGCCAGTAGAAACAAGCAAACCTCCCTACGGTCGGTTTGATTAATGAGATGACCACATTTAGCATCAGCAATTTGTTGTTGAGTATAGGAACCCCCTAGATAATTAATAAGCAATTCTTCTTCTTTAACACAGAGTCCCCATAATTACCAGCTTGTTCTGACAAAATTTGTTAAAATAACACTTCATTTTTAATTCATTGACTTCCAACCCAACAAATTCATTCATTTTCTAACATATCTCTATAACAATCTAGGCTGCTTTCGTATTTGCTTTAAGACAGACTAATGGATCATCGGCATATTATCAATGTGTTACTTTTTGTTGAGTATGATGGATTGGCTGAACCACTTCATTATGACATGAAATCTCCACCTACAATGTTAAAAACTCAATGGCTACTACAAAGATGTAAAGATATGGGGAGTCTCATTGCCTCAAGCCTCTAGAACCGTGTATAAAATCTTTAGGAACCCCATGATCAATGTTAAGTATGTAGGAGATTTAATGCATTCAAACATGATCTTCACCATGTTCTCATGAACACCTATGGCTTTAGTATATGTGTGATGAAATATTTATTGACCCTATCGTAAGCCTTGTGAAGATCGATTTATAGACAAATCTATTTGGACCTTTCTTATTAAAGTCTCTTACAAGCTCATAAGCCATGAAAGAATTTTCAGATATAGCTCTGCCTTTAATGAAATCATTTTAGCACTATGATATAAGGTTTGGAAGGATTTTATTAAGTCTAATGCATATAATTTTGCTCAAAACCTTTTAGGTAACATTACAATAAACAATTGGTCTATACTCTTCAATTCTACTTGATTTGTTCACTTTAGGAATTAAAGAAATGCAAATTTGGTTAATTTCCTGAATGAACCTATCATTTCAAAAGCTTCTTAGTATGCTAATATCATTTTATCTTTAGGTCTTCCAAACGCACTATGAAGAGCTTTGTCCCTATACTGTCGGGGCCAGGACTGGAATTGTTATAAATGGAGAACAATGCTTCTTTAACCTCAACTTTTCCATATTCTAGCTACTAACATGTTCCTACCTTCTTTAGAGATCAGTTTTTGGTGTGCACTTTAGGTAACATATTCGATTACCTCCCATTGTATAATTGTGTGAAGTATTCTATTACATTGCTTTCTATTTCCGTCAAAATGCAAGTGGCTTCCCCGTTATCATCTATGTTATTTAAAACAATGTTGTAGTTTTTCCTTTGGAACATTTTAGTGTAGAAGAATTTACCGCATTCATCCCCTTATGTTAACCATTTTTCTTTTGCCATTTGCCTTAGCTCTAGTACTTGAATTTTGAGTGTCTTTTCAAGACTTCTCTGTTTTTTATAAAAGTCGACATTTAGTCCTTAACGAAGAGGGTCTTTGTCTAAAAGATTCTATATAGTTTCAAACTGTCCTTATAGCTTATTAATCTCATCGACGACTTTATATTTATTTTTTATTCCATTTTTTCAACATGCTTTTCATTGGTTTTAATAACATAATAAGAGTAAGCATGTTATTTCCATTAATCTCTTGCAAGTTATTAAAATCATCAATTTCAAAATAGCCTTCATACATATGCCAATGATTAGCATAATTAAAAGTTAAACTTTTAAATATGCTCATCATGAAGGAGCCATGTTGGTCTGCAGGGGTTAAATGGGTAGATTTTAAAGAATTCCCTATCTGGATCATAGTTGGCCTATAAAGCTTAATGGGTTTCAATAGGTCCAATCTAGTCGTTAATAATTATTATTTATCATGATTTATATTTGTTAATTAATCATATGAATTACTCAATAAAATGTTTGTTTTGATGTACCTTGTGTATATCTAATAATATAATAGCGTAACAAATGTAACACAAACATGTGTATAACTACACACACAACATATATAAATTGGAATTTATATCTATGTTGTATATATAATCTTACACATACATATTGTATATGACAATTTCAAACCAATATCGGGAATATAAATGTCAAAGTATACACATATGTTTGAATATACTATAATATATGCATATGGTTTTTATATAGATTTTTATAGTGCCATATATATGTATATATATTATAGACATATGCACACACATATACATACATACATACATACGTTTACATATATGTGATATTTTGTTGCCACTTGTATATATTTACTATTTACATATATAAAATTATGAAAATAAATCCATATAATAAAATCAGATAATTTCAATGTAAGAGAACGCTTGATTGGAAATGAGTAAGAAAATAAAGTTTTCTATTGAATCAAGATCTAACGAAACCAGAAATAAAAGGAAACAAATAGGTGCTATTTTGATTCTCTCTTTTACAAACATTAACTAATAATAAATACAACACCATAATTTTTTTATACTTAATATGTAACGACCCACTTTTCCGTATAGTTTAAACGGTCAATAAACCACACATAACACACTCAGATTGAACGGAAGGCGGATAAGCTAGGGAAAAGAAGAAGAAAGAAGACTAGAGGAAACTAAACAACACAAAACCTCACAGTGGAATAGATAATCTATAATACAGAATAAATCTTTACAAAAAAAAACTGTAATATATGTATATACATATAACGATCTGAGTATAATAACCTATTTCAGGCCGGACAGTTATAACAACCTTTCCTCACAATTTCTGATGCATACAACAATGAATGTAATGGAAAAATAACCATGCACGTGAATACATCTCTGCGCCTCCATCTCATCTCCTGAAGCTCCAAAAATATCCAACTAAACCTGGAAATATACTCGGTCTGTCCCGAGCATTTTAGGAAAACAACGCCCAAGTCCATATGGTAAAACCAGCACGAGAAACATAATCAAATAGATTCTTAAAGTTTAAATAACCTTTCAAAACAAAGGTATCTCGTAAGACCATGCTACACATAAACACAGATGAGTTTTTATCTTACAATAACCAAAACTTTTATATCAAAAAATCTAGTGATATTATAATAATGTCTAAGGACAAAATAATAATAATAATCAAGTAGCTGTGATGCTCGTGAGAGTACATCACAATAATACTAGGTACATAATCGAAAATCGATAAGGTGCATTCGCTAATTGTGTAGGATTTCCATGGAGGTACCCTCGGTACTTCGAGAACAGTCCTTCTACACAAGGATCAGAGATATCCTTCCGAAGTAGCATACATCCCTAGTGATGTACCATAGAAAAAACATGGTTGGTCTCGCTAAGACCGAGTGCATCGCCCCATGTATGCATAACAATTGTAATTGACATCTAGGAGGAGATGACTACACCCTATGGGTTTGCCAACCCTACTGACCATGCCTCCCATTTCTGTTTTAGTCATTATCGCTGATGAGGCTACGTCCGACATTCCAGCTTACACAACGCTACCAAAATAGATCACAGAATCCCATATGGATTCTAATACCCTAACGGGTCTCAGAATCACACATGGATTCCCACATCTCAAATAGATTTTGGAATCATATATGGATTCCCATACCCCCAAGGGTTTCGGAACCGCACATGGATTCCAATATCTCAATATATTACGAATCTCCTTCAAAGAACCATATATGGTTTTGGAGTGATTACGGTTTTGAGTTATCTCTTACGAGTATACTCTTTGCTTCCTTGGTGCTCCAAAAACCAATCGTCGATTTCAAGATGCTCAATTCCGATTCTTTAGGAAATAATCAGACAATACATAAGAGAGGGGATCACCCCCTAACCATTTAAGTGGATGGATCTACTTATCATTTATCTTAGAAGAACGAAGAGAGTTTATACGTACAGTATAACACCACCGACGGTAACTGTAACATGTAATCTCCATATTTCCCCTAGATATTTCCAGAGTAAAATGCTTCGATGTTAAGTAAGGAATATTTTCCTACCACCAAAATTAAGGAGGATTACATATTTACGTCAAGATTTGATAGTTGGTTATCTAACTATTAAATAAACAAACATTCAACACAAAGATTACATTTCCTATGGAGATCACCAAGCCTCTTAAAATAAATCTTCTATTAATTTAAATTCACATTCCAAATGCTTGGAAACCACTTCCATATACTTTTGTAAATAAAACAACTCAGAGCTCTGATGAAATCGAAGGAGTGGGATGAGCCCACAACCTGCCTGGTTCGACCACAAATAGGAGGGATTTAATGCCAGCCCAACTTAGAGGTTTGATGCCCTCTACCATTTATGTAGGTTTTCTGGGAGCCCACCTCTGCGCCTTGAGTGGAAACACAACTCAATCTACCAGGAATCGAACCCTCGACCTCAAGGAACTTTGTTCCATAGTCACTAAGTGGCCTGACCAACTGTGCTATGCTCGTGGACATCACTTCCATATACTTATCTCAATGGGATAAGTATATTCACAAACCACTATATTTTTGATACTTAGAAAATATAGCCAAATACTTATCTCAATGATACAAGTATATTCATAAACCATTTCACTTTTAAAACTTAGAAACTTGAAAACTCTTAAAAATAGATATAGAAAGTACCATTCAATATCAACTATGGATCGCAGCTTACACAATCGTTACGTCGCTATCCCAGCGAATCCATAGTAAATTATAAGCAATCCCTGCTCCTCATTTTATGCCATGAATACCAACCATCTCTTACCAAATTTATTTATCTTATAAATATATCCGAATCTATTTGGAAATCTTCTTTATAAATCTTCAGTTTATTGCTAAAACATCTTTTGTATATCTCAAAAATCCATTTATAAAACTTCTTATTTTCAAATCTTTAAAACTCGTTTATAAAGTTATTTTATAAATATCCTAAACCATTTATAAAGCTCTTTCCATATTTTAACAAACCTATTTAATAAACTCTTTAAGTCAACAAGATTCCCTTGATAAACCATACATTATTTAAAATAACTTTAAATAACTTAAAATAATAAGTTATTATCTAAACATCCTTCTTTTCATTTAAATTAAATCTCACTTAAAATAATAACTTAAAATCTCATTAAAACATATGAAATTAATTTTTAAACATTATTATTGTATTAATAAGTTAACTTCAAAACAATATTAGTATAATAATCAATTAACTTTAAACGTTATAAAAACTGTAATTAATTAACCTTAAACTAATATTAATATAAAAATTAATTATCCTTTAAATATTATTAAATAACTTAAATCAATATAATTAATTAACATTAATTGAAAATTAGAGCATAGTAAATCATTTTAAATAAGTAATTAAATTAAAATATCTTATTTTTATAAACAATAACTAAATAACATTAAATAATAATTAAATAACTTTAAGAAATACTTTCAAGAATCATATTAATAAAATAATTAACTTTAAATCATTTTTAAAACAATTATAAATTATTCTTAAAATATTATCAATAAATATTATTATCCTTTAAATCTTATTAGGAATTAATAATTATTCTTAAAATAATTTTCAAATCAAAATTTTACTTTTCAAGTTCGAAGGAGGCTTAACGATCACCGTGGTCCTTAAATAACCTACCATATTATTTAACTTCTCAAGTTAATAAATATATCTACATATTCCACGACTACGTAGATAAATCCTGTGACGACCTAGAATTTCTAATAACTTAAATTGGAATAATTAATTGATTTTAAATATTTAAAAGTTAATTTTAAATTTGAATTCAAATATTATTATTATTTAGAAATTGATTTATTGGATTTAATAAACTGAAATTGGGTAAATTATTGAATCTTTAGTTTTAAGCTTGTTAAAATATAATTCGAAGACCTGTCAATTTTATATTGATAGTTCTGAAGATAATAAAAGCTTTTAAATTGAAAATTAGAAGTGATTCGTTCGGTTTTAAAAATTTATCGTTAGAATTGAAATTTAAAAATAGCCTTTTGAGACACAGTCTCGGAATTTGACGAAACCAGTTCCATTGTATCCATAATAGATAATTATTATCGGATTTCAATTTTCGTTGGAATCAGAGTTATCGTTTGACCCGGGTAGTCAAAACGCATAGAAACTATTTTAATCGTTTTAATTTTAAATTGATCGTTTATTTCCGTAACTTGTGCATATGATTGAATTAGCTTTTGAAACATGTTCCATTATGTTCGGAACGCGGGTAAAACCTTATAATCACCTAGCGGCATTCCTTAAGAGGAGTTCAAAATTTTAAATAGCAATTAACGAGACGTTTTGAAAGTTTTATGATATAATAAAATTTAAGGTCAAATAGTCAAAGATATTTTTATTAACAAAAACGCGTACTCAAGAAGCTTCCCTAAATTGATATTTATCTCCGTCTCCCTCACTAATCTTAAAAAAACAAACAGAAATCGAACTCATTTAAATACGAATTTTTTTATTAAATAGATTTGCTCGTGTTCGTCTCGCAAGGTGGGAGACCGTGTCGTAAATGGAGCTCGGATGTGAAGTGGGTTGCGCGTGAGTGAAGGAGGAAGGAAGCTCGATTTGGGTTCGCGATTTGGGCCACGATCGTGCGAGGAGGGCGGCGTAGGGGTAGTCGTGTTCTTGTCGAGTCTTGTCACGCCGTTCTGGAGAGGGGTCGGTGGAGGAGCTTATGCTCGAGTCGATGCTCGCGTTGGTATTCATGGCATGCGCAGTCGCATGGGGTTCACGACTGTGCCGATGATTAGTGGTGGAGTCATTCGATTTTGATGAAGGGTCGAGGGCTTGACCGAGGCTAGGAGTGGGATGTTGGTCGACGTCAGGAAGATGGTCGCAAAGGCAGCAAGGTAGATTATTACTTGTTAATTATAATTTGTATTCTGATTTTTTTTTAATTATATATATATATACTAGAAATTTATTTGAGACTTGGAAGGAAATTATATAAGGGATTGGTAATAAAATTTTACAATCGACTTATTTGATATATATGGACACGAACAGGAAAATAAAAAGGGTTTTAAAATAATGTGGGGTTTAAAAAAAATGTATAAATAGTTTAAACCAGTTGAAAATTTAATAAGTAATGGTGATAAATTATTTGATTAGTTCAGATAGTAACATATCGTGAATTATTTATACAAGGTCAAAAATCGAGGAAACCAAGACAATTTTGACGTGGATTGCAAATTAAAGCAAAGGTGAATAAATCTCACTCTGTTGGATTTTTATTTAAATTTAAATGGTTAAATTTAAATAAATTGATTGAATGATTGAATTGATTTGATGTGCACCGATGATCTGGTGACTTTGGTTGTGGTTGGTTCTCGAGTTAATTGTTGCTTGACTCGAAGTATTCAAGTTTTAAATTGTTTTAAACTTCAATTATAAATAAGAGAACGTTTTCATTTTAAAGTTAATAAGGGCTTAATGAATTGTGATTCATTTAAATAGTAGGGTAATTAAAATGGATAATTAATTAATTCAATTAATTAATGATTTGGGTTGATTAATTTAGTAATTAAGGGTTTAAAATTAATTAATTAAGGTTTAATTTAATTTGTTAAGTTTAATTAATTTAGAATAATCAATGGATGGTTTGATAGGTAATTACTTAATGTAATTAATAACATATAATTACTTTGTGAAATTAAACAAGAGATTAATTAAGATAGTTAATTAAGGAGTAACTAATTTATTTAATGAAGTAAATAAAAAGGTAGATAATTACAGGAAGAGATAAATCAAGAGTGATTAATATTGGTGGTTTAATTAATGATTAATTATTTAATGGAATCAAATAGATTAGGATAAATTAAAATATAATTGGAAATCATTAATTTATATGATTAATGATGTAATTAAAGATTGATTAATTAAAATGAATTAACCAATAATAAGTGACTTATGAGAAGTTAATTAATGTAAGTAATTAAGGATTAATGTAATTAAAACAGTTAATTAGTTCATGAAGTAATTAAGATTACTTATTGTTTTCGTTAAGGATACTTAATATTGTGAAGTTAATTAAAGATAATTGCTTGAACGAAATTGAAGGATAATTAATCCAAGTTGATTAATTAAGATGAATAATGAAGAGATGATTGAATTATTTGATTTGAAATTAATTAATTGACAAGTGAAGAAATCTAAGTGATTGAGATTAGAAATTCAATTAAAATTAATTAAATTAATTTTGGTAGCGATCAAGCTTTGCTTATGGATGATAATGGTATTGAATGCTTTGAATGAGTTGATATCTCTGATACGAAATGTTGTGTATTTCGTTTGGATAATTTGGTTAGGATGATATGAGACTCGAAGAGACCAGGTTCGGGTATTAGGAAATACTCGAAACCACTTTGAATTTTTATAGATTGATATGTGAAATCTATAGGCTGGAATGAAGTGATTTAAATGAACTGGATTATTTAAATCTAAATTTTTGTACTTAGAAAATGGATATGGGGAATAAGTGATGTTTATAATAAATTGTGACTTTGTAAACTAATACGAGTTACCCCGGGTTTATATAAGTTGTTGCTTTGATATTCTATGTTAGTTGGGTTTACTCACGCTGGTTTCCAGCCTGACTCGGGTGTTACTTGATGTAATGCTCGGGTCAGACCGAGTATTACAGATTTCCAGTAAGGTCGTTCTGGAGCTATGAGGCAAGCTGGATGGCAAGAACGTATGTAATGTTTTTGTTGTAATATTTTTTTTGAATATCTGAGACATGATGATTGTGTATATTCAGTGACTGTATATATGTGTAACTCTGACGTAGTATAAATGTAATTGACAGATACAGAATGCTTTGTAAAATGTTATTATTTATTATTATATTTAATCCGCTGCGAATGTGAGATGTTGGTGTTTCTGATCTTCTTCTTCTTCTATCTCTTTCTTCTTTTTCATAACTATCTGGAATTTTCGGGATCAGGAATTTCGGGTCGTTACAAATCCAATCTTAACCATCATTGTTAAAATTTATCCAAGGTGGGTATCAATTAACAATATACAACCAAACGTCCAAATCTATAACATAGCACAATGAGGATTTATTCTGTTAATTTAATGTCAAATTAATTTTAATTAGTGGAACGGTGTTTTATTCCGCTAGCAAATGTCCAATTACCATATTCGATTCAATTTGACTCAACAGTAATTTATTTGGCCAAATAAACATCAATAACTAAGGTATATAAATTTAAACCCTATGTATATTTTTTGCAGAAAGCTCAAGGCTACAGAAGAAGCCTTAAGGGCTTGGGCAAGACCTAAGTTTGGCAATGGAAATCTAAAATCTACATGTCTTAGGGTAAGCTTAAGGAAGCATAAGATCTTATGATGGCTCAACCAGATAATGCTGAGCTAGCTGAAAAGGAAGCTGCTATCTTCAATGACCTCAACTAAGCTCTGGCAACTGAATGTGATATGAAGAGACAACAACTAAGAATCAAATGGGCGGCTGATGGGGACAAGAACTCTAAATTTTTTCATGCCTCCCTAAAGGTTAAGCATTCTATAAATAACATCAATTCCATATATGATGAAGCAGGAATCTTGAACACTACCCCTGAGACGGTTGAAAAAGCTCTTCTCCTGTATTATACTGCCTTCTTTGGAAATGAAAATAATTTTGACCCGGAGCTGGACCAACTATCTAATATCTCTCTGCCTAGAGTTAATAATGATGAAGCTAAAATGCTGGTGGAAAAGGTGACTAATGAAGAAATAAAGAACATCCTATTTTCTATGAATAAGAGCTCTAGTGGTGGTCCTGATGGATTCAATGTGGTTTTTTTACTTCAAGTTGGGATATAGTTGGTGGGCATTTCTGCAAGGCTGTGCATAATTTCTTTGATAAATTCAAGCCTCTTAAATCGGTGAATGCTACGAATCTGGTTTTGGTCCTAAAGTGCATGCCTGCATCATCAGTATCCTCTTTCAGACCCATTTCCTGCTGCAATGTTGTTTATAAGTGCATTTCAAAAATTATTGCTTCAAGGCTTGTTGCATTTTTGGAAAGAATTATATCCAAAAATCAGGTTTCATTCTTACCTAAAAGAAATATTCTATACAACATTATGATGGCCCATGAGCTTTTAAAGGGATATCGCTCAACTCGAGGAACAATGTTAAAGCTTGATTTAAAGAAGGCATATGATAGCATTCAGTGGAAGTCTGTTGTTAGAATTATGGCACTCATGGGTTTTCCTAAAGTTTTTGTTGCCTGGATCTATGAGTGCATCTCAACTCCCTCTTTCTCTTTGATTTTTCATAGTACAAATTCTTGCTACTTTGTTTCTAAGCAATGTATAAGGCAGGGGTCCCTCTTTCCTCCTATATCTTTATCATGGTTATGGAAGCTTTTACTTGCTTAATAAGACCCATGTATCACAACAAGCAAATACAATATCATTCCATATGCAAAGACCTCCAAATAACTTCCCTCCTTTTTGCTGATGACATAATGATATTCTCCAACCCGAACCTTCCATCCATTGATTGCATTAAATGTGCTCTTCATAACTTCTACCCGATGATAGGTCTTAAGCTTAATCTCAATAAACCAAGTATTTTGTTCTTTGGGATATCAAGCTTGCAGGAACTGAATCTTGCCTCCTATGCTGGTATGCAGTCAATGAATCTTGACATGGCTTACCTTGGGTTGCCTTTCTGTACATCTAGGGTAACTCAAGCTAATTATCTATCTCTTTATCAAAAAATAACTGGTGTCATAGGGTGTCGGGCAAAGAAGTTCTTGTCACAAGCTGGTAGATTGGCTCTTATTAAATCTGTTAGCTTTTCCATGATGGTCTATTGGGCAAAAGCATACATTCTTCTAATTAAGCCATTGAAAATGGTTAGAAGAGCCATGATGAGATTTTTCTGGTTTGGTTCTATTCATTCTAAGAAAACGGTTCCATGTTCTTTCTCTATTTTTGTGAAGCCAAAAAGCAAAGGGGGATTGGGCTTGTATAGCATAGATGTATGGAACAAAGCTGCATACAGTCATCATTTTAATGCTTTGTTGCAAAAGGACACTTTATGGGTCAGGTGGACTCTCAGGTATAATGTTGGGGCAAAGAACTTTTGGCATATGGAGGTTCCACAATCTTGCAATTGGATATGGACAAGTATATTGAATTTGAGAAACACTTTACCTTTTGTTCAGATTAAACTTTCTGACACAAGCACTTGTAATTTTCGGAATGAGCCATGGATAAGCAAGGGTGTTATTCTTGAACAGCTTTTCACTTCCCAGCAAAAGTTTCAATCTGGTATTGGATCTAATGCTCTGGCTGTTGATCACATTGATAATGGTGTGCTTGTGCTGCCTTATACTAGCAATCAGATAGTCAGAGCTTTCTGGAATCAATATGTTACGTGCACATATGAGTTTCATAAGCATGACACAGTACAATGGAATGGTCAAGCTCATACAATCTCCTGTGTTTATGAGGCCTTATTGGGAATGGATTTTTTGCCCAACTGTAAGTGGAGCAAGGTTACTTGGCCTTCCACTTCTAGCAGCAGCGATAACCTGATGCTTTGGAAGGTTAGGAACAAGGCTTTGTGAACAAGAGATAAGTTGATTAGGTTTGGAATGATAGTGCCATCCTTATGTGAGCTATGCTGTATTCACAATGAAAGTATCCAGCACTTGTACTTTGACTGTCCTTATGTTCATCATCTCTGGAGCAATATGATTAGTAAAATTAGGAGGTTGGATGTTTCTCTTGTTCCTGCTAGACATTGGGATATAATTGAGAAAGAAACTAGGTGGAGGGATGAGGAAGTAAAATCACTTTTTTCTTCATTTTGAAAAAGCTAATGAAGGTAATATGGAAAGAAAGGAATAGGAGGTGTTTTGATGGAATCAGGAGAAGCCATGAAGTTTTGTGGACTGACTTGAAGCATGAAATTTTGATGGGAATGAGGGCTAGTGTGCATACATTTCTTGATCACCAGATTGAGCCATGGATCCCTTAATTTTTCTTTGCTTTTCCATGATTGTTCTTTTCTTTATTTCTTTGTTTCTCTTGTGTGGTTGTATTTTTCCTTTTTTAGATTTCTTTTCCTTTTCTTGTCTTATCTTGCTTTGTAGTTTCTCCTTTCATTAATAAACCTAGTAGGGGTCCACTTTAACCCCGCTTATTCTGCAAAAAAAAACGTGATTTAAATCCTGTTCGTTTAAATATGTCATAAATTTTTACATGTCCAAAGCAACCAACAAGTTACACTACAATGTTGCACTCATTAATATGAGTACAATGCAAAAATTCACGGATTAAACGGATTTAATATGATGGATATAAAATTTTCCAAAGTTTCAAGCTTTTAAACTATAAAATATAAATCAAAATAATAAATTTCTCGCCCAAATTGTTTTTGGGCCAAACCTAATAGCATTCGAACCCGCCCCTATATGAACAACGCCCTCCTTCTTCCCTTCTCCATTTTAGCCATGCCTAGAAATACATCCCATGTGCACGCGTCTGCAAGTGTACGTGAACCACCTACCCTCCCACTCAATTAATGCCACGAGACCACTAACATTTTTGGCATGCCAAGCTTGACTTGCCTGTGCCCTCGCCTGCGCCCTCGCCTACCCCTTAGGCCCCCTAAATCTTTTTCCAACTGAAAACTCAAGCTTCATAAACACGATAGCCTGTAGACGTCATGTCAATTATTTCCTCCATTCTCCGCCAAATCATACCGCAACGTAGCCCTCCCTTTCGTGATCACAATGCACTCTCCAATTTGTTAATCGTCGCAACATGCTCCGACGAACCTAAAACATAGTTTTGACCATCTACAATCATCGTTACGGAATCACATCGAAACTTCACTAAAAATCCTATGCTTTCATACGATCCCAATGGCGCATACGGCGTCGATCCATATTTCTCGGATTGAGATAAATGGATTTTCAAATATTATGAACATTTTAATCCCATTACTGTCATTAGATGATTTCCCACTCGATTGTTGATGAATTTGAATGCAATAAATTTGAAAAAAAAACTAGATTCAATGGCAAACAACTTTGTAATTGTGAGTTTTGGCTAATTGCGGGTGATAGAGGAGATAGAGATTTTTAAAGTGGTGGGTTTGTTCAAATTTGAACTGTTGGAGGAAAAAACATGAAAGAAAGAAAAAGAAATAGGTCTGAGTATCTTAGTCGATGTTTTCCCTATGCCTCCCCCTCAATGTGTTTGTGTACTAACATATGTATGTGTGTGTATGTATGTGTGTGTATATATATTTACATACACCCAAAATTTGTTTCCTATACTTATACAGAAGACCAGCATTTAATTCAACCACCAAAATGTTAAGAGATGTAAAGAACGAACCACTAAAATGTTTAGCAAAGGATGGGCAAGTACAGGCTGTTTTAAATTTAAATAAATTCTGGTACCCTGTTACACAACATCAGATCCACATACGAGCTACGAACGATAAAAAATAAAATAAATCACCTATAGAATTGGGATGTGATCATAAAATAACAGCAAAATAGACAAGCTATTAAATTCTATGATGTTTCAAAAGGATCGATGTTTGCCGCAAAAAGCATTAAACGAGAATTTAATTATTTTCCAAATTAAAAATTATGGAAAAATCCAATAAATTAAATTAGAGATACGTCATTAGAAATCAAGTCTAAATTTGGAACATAGATTTTATAATAAAAATTCAAAATCCAAACATTTAAACAATTAAATATTCTAATCCAAAGATCCAAAAATATGAGATCGTTACACTCTCCTCCTCTTAAAATGAATTTTGTCCTCAAAATTTTAGCATAAGAACACACGATACTATTCATAAACCTGCATGATGATCATAGATCATCCATATGCAGAATCTGATTCGATCATTACACGAATACATGACTCCACTTCCAAACCAGTACTGTTCACCCATTTTGCTAGTGCGGACCCTGATCAGGATCCTTGATTATGAAGCTCTGCTCTCCTTACACGGCTACAGCTATGATAGAAATCCTTGTAACGACCTAAAATTTCAGACTCCGAAAATTCCAAATTGTTAGGGAAAAGAAGAAAGAGATAGAAGAAGAACAAAAAACAAAACTCAGAATCTCACATTTCACAGCGGATCAAATATAATATCAAATAATAGCATTTATACAAGAAAGCTGTAATTGTTAATTTACATCAATACATCAGAGTACAACCATTTACAAATAGACTAGACAGTTATCAACCTGTCTCAGACTACTATCAATATGCTCTCAAATAGACAGCGGTAAACTCCATACGTTCCTGCCATCCAGCTCTCCTCCTGAGCTCCAAAACGTCCTATCTCGAAAATCTGTAATAACAGGTCTGATCTAAGCATTACATCAAAGTAACACCCGGGTCAGGCTGGAAACCAACGCGAGTAAACCCATCAACATGAAATACTAAAGCATAAAATTTACTTAAAACTCGGGGGTAACTCATACCCTACTACGAATTCATAACTCGTTATAATCAATAATTATTTTCACAAATCAAAACCTACGTATCCTTATTTAGTTTCAAAAGTCCATATTATTCCATTTCAGCCTATTGATTTCACATATAAATCTATATAGAATTATTGTAGATTACAAATCGAAGTGGTTTCAGGTATTTACTAATACCCGACCCCGGTCTCTCCGATTCCAATGTTGTTCTTTAAACCAAATTGTGACGCCCCACCTCTATACCCACGCTAGACAAGAACACTACAGAGTAATGCTGTCGACTAGCACGGAGAATAAGGCTGTTGAGGAGCGACCATCGTGTAATTGCTTTGCGCGAGCCTCGATATGTCAGATAGTATAACATGCGTTTTATCAAGTCCGACATACCTACACAAACTCAAAGCTACTACACAGTGGCTATAATATCTTCAGAAACAAATATAGAAATAAACATAACATAAATCAGTCACAGACAATTCATATCACAAAGGCGGAAATAGATATGAATATTACACATAAAAGTGTACATCAGAGTAGTGGTCAAACAAGATCCACAATATCAAAAAGAATAGATAAGTGCTGGACAAAATAATAAGTATACATCATAGAGTCTGTATCTCAAATGTATACAACAAAAACTACTAAACTAAAGTAGTTAGCCAAAAGTCAGAGTAATGAATCCCAGGGGAGAAGTCAAGCAGAAGCACCTGTAACATCTCGGTCTGACCCGAGTATTATTTAATAAGAAAATAATAAACGGATCAGTCTAGCATAAATATCAGATGAAATGATAAAGAATAGGAGATATGACTAAACGTATAATAATCACAATGCGAAGCTGTGATATATAAGTAATTGAAAATCAACAAGAGATTAATCAATATCACCAAATCTACACAAGAATCAAAAGGAATGTCATACTCCTCATTTCGTCCACCAAACCATAAATATTGACAATTATATCAATGCCAATCACAAAAGTCAGTGACACACAAATTCACTAATGCACAAATATTGATAAAACTTATCAATGGAAATCACGAAAATTGGTGAAGCACAAATTCTAGAAATTATCTCAAGAAATCCAGAAATCACAAGAAAAAGGATGGCCAATCCCACAAACTGGACATCGACGCACCTAGAAAGACACGCCCCATGTACAGTCGAACATCGAAGCACCTAGAAAGATACGCCCCATGCTCTAGCATCGACGCACCTAGAAAGATACACCCGATGCATAAATAAACATCGATGCACCTAGAAAGATACATCCCATGCATAAATAAACATCGATGCATCTAGAAAAATACACCCCATGTAATGTCTAACATCGATGCACCTAGGAAGATACACCCCATGCTAAGTCGAACATCGACGCACCTAGAAAGACACGCCCCATGCATAGACGAACATCGACGCAACTAGAAAGATACGTCCCATGCCCCGATTTATTGAGCCGATTGCTCCACGAAGTAAACAAACATCGATGCACCTAGAAAGATACACCCCATGCTAAGTCGAACATCGACGCACCTAGAAAGACACGCCCCATGCATAGACGAACATCGACGCAACTAGAAAGATACGTCCCATGTAAGAAATGAGACGAAGCTCAATAAAATGAGGAACAATCCTCCACATAGACAAAGAGACATCGCACATTGCTAGTCTAAATCACAAAGATGATCGTCATGATCAACGAGAAGTGTCAATTACAATAAGCTAGTAAATATATGAGCTTAGCTTCATGTCCTATAACCACTAGCTTAACTTAAATATTTACGAACAAATTGTAGATCTCCACTAGAAAATTGTCACAAGAGATTCAATCGAACAAGTCCAAGAATTAACCAACAAAGTAAACGCAAGCGTTTCATACCACTTGTTTTACTAAGTCGTTTAATTAGATATCTCATACGAGTGAAGTAAAGGTTTATATATACTAATAGATTGGAAAACGGTTTGAGAAAACGATCTTTGTAATAAAATAGTGTTGAAATCATTTGAAGAAAGAGTTTTGATATTTACTACTAGTATAGAAAACCTTTATATTTTTAAAATGACAAATCACAAAGAAGATTGTAGGAACAATCAATCACTAAAATTCACGTTCGAAGACGTGAATAAAATCCAAAGAAACCGATTAAGAATCCATCAAAATGGATATTTAAAAATCCCTAAAAAGGAGTCATCAAAGTCATGATAATTGATAACAACAAATAGGATCATCACGAATCGATTTAAATTGAAATTCTCAAGCGAATAGGCAAATAGGCAAAACACTGCAGTTTCAGACGTCTGAAACAAGTGGTTCAGACGTCTGAATCTGGAAATATAAAGATTTCCAGAACACAATTCAGACGTCTGAGTCAAGTGTTTCAGACGTCTGAAATAGGCATACTTTAGCCTATTTCCTTTCTGGTTCCAAATGAACCAATTCAGACGTCTGAAACCATATATTCAGACGTTTGAAACTGGGAATAAAAATCTTCCCAGAACCATATTCAGACGTCTGAATATTACGTTTCAGACGTCTGAATCTGGGGCTCAGGGCATTCCTTGAACCTAGGCCAAAAATGGCCAAACGAATATCGAAAACGATCGAATGAGCAAATAGTGATGACTAAGGAATTACGTCGAACGACAACCCAGCCTAAACGGCTCTTCGATACGCCTCAAATATCAATGTCCAAATATCCATAATAGGATTTTCATAAATTAGACCAAAACACTAAAAATTGGAATATACACGAAATCGATCCAAACCAAAATCAATTGCACACGAATAAACGTTAGGAATTCATACCTAACAATCGAAGATAATTATAGACAAAGATGTGAGATAAAAATCTCACATTTGAACCCAAATCAATGAAGGAGAAGCTTTAAGAACAAGCTAAGATCAATCCCTCTTCAATCTCAACACTAGAAGCTTGAATCTAAGCTTAAAAGAGAAACATTTCCTAAATTAGGTTTAGGAATTTTCTGAAATCAAAGAGAGAATGAGTTGGAGAAGAAGAAGGAGATGCTTACCAATGGGTTCACCTGAGTTTGGAGCAAGAATATTGATTTGCTAATGGAAACTAGGGCTTAGGAATTTCCATTTCCCATTCTCTTCCACCATTGTTGCTAAAGCTTGAGTGTTTAAGCAAAGAGGAGAAGTTATGAAGAGAAGGGGGTTGGGCTGAGCTAATAAGGGTGTAGTCCAAACCAAAGTCATAAGCGGGAAAAAGTAGCAAAAATCAACTATCTCCAAACATATCGAAGCTTATACTCAAAAAGGTCGCAAACGACATTTTAAACTCAATGGGGGTGGTCTCGAGTCCCAATTCGACTGTTTGTAAAGTAGCTTTTCGGACCAAATCCGACGAACGATAAAATATTTAAATATAAAATCGATAAATATGCGGGTTGTTAGAGACTCCCCTCCTTAAAGAAATTGCGTCCTCGCAATATTTAAGAAGAAGATATGTAGTAACAACCATAAAAGCATATTCAACACAAAAGAAATTTGAAATAAGAAGTTCACCTCAAAGAGCACGAGAAAGAAAGTCCGGATGTGTTCGCTCGATGTACTCTCTAGATTCCCAAGAACAATCCTTAGGATTTGAAGACCATTGAACTTTAACAAGCGGAACATCTTTATTTCGAAGTCGTTTGACCTCCGAAGCAATGATACGAATGGAATGTTGCTCATAAGTCAAATCTGGTGTAACTTCAATTTCCACAATATCACCGGGCTCGAGAATGAAAACCGGAATCCCTAAGGTATTTCTGTAGATAAAAGACGTGGAGAACGTCAAGAATAGCAGAAAATTGAGCCGGTGCACTGGCGTAGTACAAAAACGGTACGCCCAATGGACCAAAGCAAAGACATTGATGTAGTACATACGGTACATCCAATGAATCAAATAGCAAAAACATTGATGTAGTACAAACGGTACATCCAATGAATCAAATAGCAAAAACATTGATGTAGTACAAACGGTACATCCAATGAATCAAATAGAAAAAACATTGATGTAGTACAAACGGTACATCCAATGAATCAAAATGAGACGGAACATCGATGTAGTATAATAACAGTACATCCGATGAACCGAACACCATAAAAGAACACCAGACACTAGTCCATAAAAGGAATGAGATAAAGCTCAATAAAACGAAGTGTACCAAAACGTCCGATGAACTTGATAAATAGATATTTCCATTCAGACAACATCAAAGAATCAACCACTTGTTGCTTACGACAAAGCGCATTGGCAACACGATTTCCCTTCCAGGAATAAAAAGAATATCAAGATCATAAGATGTCAGGAACTCGAGTCGACATGAAGTTCCTTATGAGAAAATAAATATTCCAAAGATTTATGATCGAGGCAGAGAACAAATTTCTCATCCAAATATGATGATGCCAAATTCCAAAAGTAAAAACAATAGCCGCGAGCACTAGATCATGAGTGACATACCTAGTCTCAATCGGCTTTAATGATTTAGAAGCACAAGTGATAGTACGTTATCTTATGCAAGAGAACGACATCCAAACCAATACGATAAGCATTGATACAAAAGATAAAGTCTTGATTCCCCCTCGGGAATCACAAGAACAAGAGTATCGAAAAGAAAGAATTTCTTTTGAATAATCTTCTTTCCCGAAAAGCTAAGACTTTCAAAATTACATTTATCTTTATGTAATAATCTTTCTAGAAAAATTTATGTTTTTACAAGTCAATATATCGTGTCTGACGGTCTCATCTAAGCGTTTAGGAAATTCCTATCGATAACGTTGTTCAAGCGCATCGACCGAAATTCTTAAAACACTAAATGGGCAATACAATCACAAAATCGTATTCTATAGGATAAGTAAGTTTCTCAAAAACTTCTAAGAATATTCTTTGTTCGTTTTAAGAACAAAAATCCGGTTATACTTCTAAATAAATCTTATGAAAAAGATTTTGCAAAATTTTAAATTTTATTTTCATCCAAAAATCAATAAATAAAAGAATGGTCTCATCGAAATATTCACAGAATATTTGATATATAAAATGGATGAAATAAGATGGACAAATTGAATGACAAAATAAGTCATTCATTAGAATCATAACGAGTGCGGAGTGCGTAAGTGGAATGCTAACTCACGCGACTCGTAGCCAAATGAAAATCGGTGGCAAGGTCAAACCGAAAAGACCTTAGCACCACACAAAAGGTTACTTAGGTGATAATCCTAAGACAAGCTCAAAAATACCGGAAAATTTCTCTAACTACATGAATGAGAGAAATAACACTTTCCTTATACGTGGGCTTAAGGAATAAAATGATGCCATCAAGTTGGAATCAAAATCATAAAGGAAAAATAGAAATCTGCTTAACAGATTGAAAATGTCGAAGAGGAATAGTCCACACGAGAAAATAGGATATGGGCTTCACAACGATTAAGCCAATCCTTACAAAAATCAATTCCGAAGCCTAAGCAAAAATATTGGCTCGGAAAGAAAAATCACATAAAATAATTTTCGACATCAAATAAAAGCGAATTGAGTGTTGCAGATCTACCATCCGGATTCGCAATCCTCAAAGAAGTCATCAAGCCCAAAATATTCAAAGAAAAAGAATCGACAAGTTCTTTTGATATAAAATAGTGAGATGAAACCCATATCAAAAAGAACTCAAATAAGAAGATCACAAAATAAATGTAATCAAGGATTAAATGAGAAATACCTTGACCACGAGAAGCGTTACCAGGAGCTTGCACTACATTGAGCTCTCCCTCCTTCTTACTTTGAAGTACGGGACATGCAGTAATATGGTGACCCGAATTTTTGCAATAGCGACAAAAGAGGGATCTCGGACACTCCCTTGCATAGTGGTTCTTGGAACCATAATTGTAGCATTGTCCACGACTAGAGGTAGGTGCTTTTGCTACTGAGGTTTCTTGCCTCCCTTTCTTATTAGAATCAGGGCCTTTGAATTTGATAGGTCTCTTCAAGTTATTGTCGAAGTTCTGTTGGGCACGAACAACTTCAACATCACCTTCATTATCGGCCTCTTCAAGACGAAGAGCGATATCAATAAGATGATCAAATGAAACCTCAAGTTTCAGAAGTAATGGCTTCTTAAGATTCTTATTCAAGCCATAGACAAACCTCTGATTTTTCTTCAATGGGGTGTTGATGTATTCAACCCCGTATTTGGACAGAGATTCGAAAGATGCGACATAGTCTGTCACAGAAGATTCACCTTGAACAAGGTCTATGAAACGCCGGGCTAAAGTTACTTTCTCAGCCTCCGGCACAAATTTCAATTCGAATCTTTCCCGGAATTGCTCCCAAGTGAGATCCGCTTCGATAATTTCCGAAGTCAAGAGCTCATACCAATCTAACGCTCTTTCTTGGAGCATGCTAGAAGCCACTTGGACTCGATGAAGGTCAATAAGGTTCATGCGAGAAAAGATGCGATCGCATGATTTAAGCCAAGCTTGAATTTCTATAACACTCTCGGATCCCCTGAATGGCCTTCCACCCAAATCGGTGTAGTCTCTGCACAAGCGTGCAAAACCGGATCTAGGATGAGTAGGCTCTGGAATGGGTCCGGCTGCTTGAGCGTTCTTTACTAGATCTAAAAGCTGCTGAGCAGACATGAATACTCCATCCTGAGGAGTAGCACTAGATTGACCGGCGCTGGGACGGCCTGGTCTAACCATTTCTCTTCTTTAAGAAAGAAAGAAGGAGAAAAGTTATTCTCAAAATAAATATCAAGCAATCTTGATAGATAAAACAAGGAATCATAAAAGAAAGTAGGATAGAACGGTACGAAGACCCGAATAAAATCCTAAAGCACGACTCCTAAGATGGACTTAGGACGATGATCCTTGTTATAATATTCCATATTGTTCTGAAGTTTGGCTCCGATACCAAGCTGTGACACCCTACCTCTATACCCACGCTAGACAAGAACACTACGGAGTAATGCTGTCGACTAGCACGGAGAATAAGGCTGTTGAGGAGCGACCATCCGTGTAATTGCTTTGCGCGAGCATCGATATGTCAGATAGTATAACATGCGTTTTATCAAGTCCGACATACCAACACAAACTCAAAGCTACAACACAGTAGCTATAATATCTTCAGAAACAAATATAGAAATAAACATAACATAAATCAGTCACAGACTATTCATATCACAAAGGCGGAAATAGATATGAATATTACACATAAAAGTGTACATCAGAGTAGTGGTCAAACAAGACCCACAATATCAAAAAGAATAGATACAAGTGCTGGACAAAAGAATAAGTATACATCATAGAGTCTGTATCTCAAATGAATACAACAAAAACTACTAAACTAAAGTAGTTAGCGAAAAGTCAGAGTAATGAATCCCAGGGGAGAAGTCAAGCAGAAGCACCTGTAACATCTCGGTCTGACCCGAGTATTATTTAATAAGAAAATAATAAACGGATCAGTCTAGCTATAAATATCAGATGAAATGATAAAGAATAGGAGATATGACTAAACGTATAATAATCACAATGCCAAGCTGTGATATATAAGTAATTGAAAATCAACAAGAGATTAATCAATATCACCAAATCTACACAAGAATCAAAAGGAATGTCATACTCCTCATTTCGTTCACCAAACCATAAATATTGACAATTATATCAATGCCAATCACAAAAGTCAGTGACACACAAATTCACCAATGCACAAATATTGATAAAACTTATCAATGGAAATCATGTAAATTGGTGAAGCACAAATTCTAGAAATCATCTCAAGAAATCCAGAAATCACAAGAAAAAGGATGGCCAATCCCACAAACTAGACATCGACGCACCTAGAAAGACACGCCCCATGTACAGTCGAACATCGACGCACCTAGAAAGATAAGCCCCATGCTCTAGCATCGACACATCTAGAAAGATACGCCCCATGCATAAATAAACATCGATGCACCTAGAAAGATATATCCCATGCATAAATAAACATCGATGCATCTAGAAAGATACACCCCATGTAATGTCTAACATCGATGCACCTAGAAAGATACACCCCATGCTCAGTCGAACATCGACGCACCTAGAAAGACACGCCCCATGCATAGACGAACATCGACGCAACTAGAAAGATACGTCCCATGCCCCGACTTATTGAGCCGATTGCTCCACGAAGTAAACAAACATCGATGCACCTAGAAAGATACACCCCATGCTAAGTCGAACATCGACGCACTTAGAAAGACACGCCCCATGCATAGACGAACATCGACGCAACTAGAAAGATATGTTCCATGTAAGAAATGAGACGAAGCTCAATAAAATGAGGAACAGTCCTCCACATAGACAAAGAGACATTGCACATTGCTAGTCTAAATCACAAAGATGATCGTCATGATCAACGAGAAGTGTCAATTACAATAAGCTAGTAAATATATGAGCTTAGCTTCATGTCCCATAACCACTAGCTTAACTTAAATATTTACGAACAAATTGTAGATCTCCACTAGAAAATTGTCACAAGAGATTCAATCGAACAAGTCCAAGAATTAACCATCAAAGTGAACGCAAGCGTTTCATACCACTTGTTTTACTAAGTCGTTTAATTAGATTTCTCATACGAGTGAAGTAAAGGTTTATATATACTAATAGATTGGAAAACGGTTTGAGAAAACGATCTTTGTAATAAAATAGTGTTGAAATCATTTGAAGAAAGAGTTTTGATATTTACTACTAGTATAGAAAACCTTTATATTTTTAAAGTGACAAATCACAAAGAAGATTGTAGGAATAATCAATCACTAAAATTCACGTTCGAAGACGTGAATAAAATCCAAAGAAACCGATAAAGAATCCATCAAAATGGATATTCAAAAATCCCTAAAAAGGAGTCATCAAAGTCATAATAATTGTTAACAACGAATAGGATCATCACGAATCGATTTAAATTGAAATTCTCAAGCGAATAGGCAAATAGGAAAAACACTGCAGTTTCAGACGTCTGAAACAAGTGGTTCAGACGTCTGAATCTGGAAATATAAAGATTTCCAGAACACAATTCAGACGTCTGAATCAAGTGTTTCAGACGTCTGAAATAGGCATATTTTAGCCTATTTCCTTTCTGGTTCCAAATGAACCAATTCAGACGTCTGAAACCATATATCCAGACGTCTGAAACTGGGAATAAAAATCTTCCCAGAACCATATTCAGACGTCTGAATATTACGTTTCAGACGTCTGAATCTGGGGTTCAGGGCATTCCCTGAACCTAGGCCAAAAATGGCCAAACGAATATCGAAAACGATCGAACGAGCAAATAGCGATGACTAAGGAATTACGTCGAACGACAACCCAGCCTAAACGGCTCTTCGATACGCCTCAAATATCAATGTCCAAATATCCATAATAGGATTTTCATAAATTAGACCAAAACACCAAAAATTGGAATATACACGAAATCGATCCAAACCAAAATCAATTGCACACGAATAAACGTTAGGAATTCATACCTAACAATCGAAGATAATTATAGACAAAGATGTGAGATAAAAATCTCACCTTTGAACCCAAATCAATGAAGGAGAAGCTTTAAGAACAAGCTAAGATCAATCCCTCTTCAATCTCAACACTAGAAGATTGAATCTAAGCTTAAAAGAGAAACATTTCCTAAATTAGGTTTAGGAATTTTCTGAAATCAAAGAGAGAATGAGTTGGAGAAGAAGAAGGAGATGCTTACCAATGGGTTCACCTGAGTTTGGAGCAAGAAGAAGGATTTGCTAATGGAAACTAGGGCTTAGGAATTTCTATTTCCCATTCTCTTCCACCATTGTTGCTAAAGCTTGAGTGTTTAAGCAAAGAGGAGAAGTTATGAAGAGAAGGGGGTTGGGCTGAGCTAATAAGGGTGTAGTCCAAACCAAAGTCATAAGCGGGAAAAGTAGCAAAAATCAACTATCTCCAAACATATCGAAGCTTATACTCAAAAAGGTCGCAAACGACATTTTAAACTCAATGGGGGTGGTCTCGAGTCCCAATTCGACTGTTTGCTAAAAGTAGCTTTTCGGACCAAAATCCGACGAACGATAAAATATTTAAATATAAAATCGATAAATATGCGGATTGTTACACAAATTGTTTAACTTTAAACGATACCATTTATATTCAGGATTTCATATTCATAACCATCTATCTCAGATAGATAACCCACAATATCACAGTTCAACCAAAGTATCTCATATCACAAAAACTACACAAATCATATATCAGATATATCAACTAATCTAAGTCATTCAATATATCTTAATCATCTATAAGAAAGACCAATTTGTCACACCATCTCTAATTAATTTAAATAAATTAAATTAATTACTTCAATCATCTTTAATCCTGCTTACTTACATTAACTAATTTCAAACCAATTAATTAATCCTCCTTTAATTATCATCCTTAATTACATTAAGTAATTAGCCTTTAATTAATTAACCTTCACCCATTCATAATAATTACATTTATCCTTAATTAATTACTCAAATTAATTATCCTATAATCACTTACATTGATTGATTAACCTTTAATTAATCACATTCATTAATTAACTAATCCTTTAATTAATTTCCTTAATTAATCAATCCTTTAATTAGTTACACTAAGTAATTTATCCTTAATTACTTCCATTAAGTAATTTCCCTTTTTATTACTTACATTAAGTAATCATCCCATTGATTAATTATCCTCAATTAATTAACCTTTAATTATTAATTAATTAATTTCAACCTTTAATTACTAATTAAATTAATTAACCCTTAACAAATTAATTCTTAATTACTTACATTAAGTAATTATCATTTAAGTAATTAATCTCTAATAAATAATCAATTAATCCTTAATTACCAATTGATTAATATCTAATTACTTAATTAATTAATGCTTAATTACCACTTAATTAATCTTTAATTAATTAATTAATCTCTAATTATGAATTAATTAATCATAATACTTAATTAATTAATTCTTAATTATCAATTAATTAATCTCTAATTAATTAACTTAAAATTACTTTATTTATATTTCCATTCTAAATAAAACATTAACTTTAAACTTGATAAAATTCTTGAAACTTTGTTTATATTTTATTTCATTAATTAAAAAGAAAACTCGACCCAAAGGAATTAACTGGCCCAAGCCCGAATCTCCCTCCTCTCCTTCCCTCATCGTTTCAGTTCAAAAAAATCATATATTCCCATCACCCAAATGCACAAAACACAACTCGACGCCGATCAATTCGAATGATATACCATCGCAAACTCGGCGTGCCCACAGCCCATCACAGCATGGATCAAATGGCTCTTCCATTTCTTCCTTAATTTCCCTACCACGGTCGAACATTCATGCACACGATGCACGTGCACCAACACTCTGCTGTCCATTCAGACCACATGACCTCTTAGGGTCACCCCCTTTTCTTCGCTAGTCACCCTCGATACTTCGACGAAGACTTAAATTCACTCTATCCAAAAATCAATCCTCAAATGAACCATCGAAGAACCTGATGCCCGGAACTTTCACAAACTTCTCACACAGTACCCCTCTAATCTCATTGCCTCCTTCACCAATCAGAAGCCCTTCCACTACACTGCCTTTCTGCCAAAAATCAAGAGTTCTGGTTGCGCCTCCTCCTCCTATTTAACTCGCGTTCGACGACCTCTCAACACCTTCCAAAACCCTACAACGCCTTTGTATCGCCATTTCGATGCACGTTGAACCCTCCGACCATTATTCTCGTAACCTTCCAGCCACCTCCAGACATGACCCCGAACACCCCAGGTTCTCCAATCGCCAGAAATCGATGAAATCACCATTTCCGTTCAAACCCAAATTACTCAATAAATACTTGTTTAAAAATTTTGATTTTATTTTTAAAATTTATGGTTTTCAAAATCAAATCCGATAATATAAGTAAAACTTCAAGATTTAAGCGATTAATTTCTTGACTTAGTTGAATTCTTACTATAGCTTATTGTTTTACAGCCACTCACTTAAAAAATCCCACAAAAAATATTTAAAGAAAAATGATACTTGGTTGATTCAAACATATTTCCCAAAACATTCTAAACCAAATTGTTTTATATGAAAAGGAATCGATTTATACTTAAATTTTGGCCTGTAAACCAAGAACAGAGACTATACACACACACACACAGATGTAGATGATCACTTAGGTAATCCATGTTAATATACATACAACCCATTAATTCATGTATGCAATAATTCCACACATTACTTCCTTATCAAATGCAACAGAAATAAAATTCATCTATAAAAGTGTGGTTTACTCACCTGTTTCTTAAGAGCATAGAAAGACCTGGAAAGAAGAATTTGAAACTTGAAATTTGCTTTTGCTCCTGAATCTGGACTTGAATTTGAAACTAATGCTTGATTTAATTTGAACTGAGTTGAAATCTGAAGTTGTTGTTGATTCAGCTTTTGATTTTATTTCTATTTAATTTTTCTTGGGAAGAATAAACGAATATTTTTAACCTTTTATTAAATTCCATTTAAACTTAAGCTAAACACCTTTAATAAATAAAAATATGAAGATACTATTTTTTTATTTCAAGCATACAAGTATAGTGCTTTAGATTTTTATATTTAAATCTCTTTTTATCTTAGACTATTATACTTTCAAAATTAATAAATATTTATCTTGTGTATAGAAAATATATGATTAACTTTTAAATAGCCTTTGAAAGGTATTATATTGAATTTTTAAAACCAAATCTCCAAATCACAATGTATACATATATATTTTATAATTTGGAAACATATTTTTTTATTAAATTCAACCTAAAGACTTCTCAATCACAATGTACAAATATATAGAATACATTGTTGTTATCTTTGAAAGATAAATTTAGCCAAATTAAGTATTTATAAAAGAAAATTATCAAATTAATATTTCCAAATCAAATCATTATGAATAAAGATTATCAAATAATTATTGCCAAGACTCTGGGTTATCACAACCCTGGTTCTATATCAAGAACCCTCATCAAGTGCTAGCCGTCAAAATCGAGTAATAGATCCTTATTTGGAACGACATGGAACACCTTAAAGTCTTGTAATCGAATATTAGATCAAAATTATATGAAAGAGAAATCATCTACATCCATTCTACGCACTTATTTTAATTGGTTATTCCAGTACCAATTCAATTACCACTAAAAATGTAACAACCAGATATTTTCAGCCATTCGCATCCACACATGTCGAACTTGAATTGCTCAAAATACCACATTGTAAATTAATTTGGAGAAAATGAAATACAATCACAGAATCACAGACACAGAAATATCAGAATAACTCGCAGCGGAAGTTAAAATACCATAGTAGTTCATGAAGCTACTATAGCAAACTCTCAAAATATAATACATAATATCAGTCTGAAAAACATATACAATAGAAATCTCAAATACGTAGCAGTTTATAAATACCAGAGCCAAAGTAGAACAACTGAAACTGAAAGGGAACAAATAACTAGACAAGCAGAATCTCCAACATTTCCTAGCTCCAGAAAAGAAATCCAAAGCTAAGCTGTAAATACACAGGCTGACCCGAGCGTAAAGTAAAACACAAAACACTCGAGTCAGGACATATATACTTATATAATGTAAACCAACTCAAGTGAACTGTAATAGTAATGTACAATAACTTAAAGGATGCTTGGGATCGCCCATCTTTTAAGGATCGGTTAAACTATAAATTAAATACATCCCGTGCTTAAAATTTCAAAATAATAGTTTATACTTCGAAATCAAATATCATTTCAAAATTCAATATCATTCAGAAATCCATTTCAAAATATCATATCTTTCAAAACCTCATTCAGTTATTTAAAATACCATTTCAACACACATTTCAAAATAGTTTATATTTCAAAACAAATTACTTCATTTTAAATCAAAAAAATGAAGTTATTATATTTAATAATTAAATTATTAAATTTCCACTTTTAAAATTCATTTATTCACTTAAATTTAATAAAACAATGAAAATTCAACTTTCGCAGCATTTAGAAAAATGCCACGGAAAGTTACTTTTAAAACACTTCAACTTAACAAAAGTCAGCATACAAAATGCTGTAATAGGGTTACATTAGTTCAAATAAAACCTTAGTTAAATTCAACAATTATAGCACTTACAAAGTGCTATAATAGCTTTTAATTCAATTTAGCCCTTTAGTTCATTTATATTAACTACAACATTTACAAATACTGTAATATCCTTTACTTTAGAAATAATAACATTTCAAAATGTTGTTAATTAAATTCCAAATATTCACTATACTTTCACAAACCGTTAAATTTTTATTTAAACCATTTCAAACTTATAAAATAATATATTTTTCACTTTTATAACCATCGTTTAATTTTCCTTAAATTCATGATTTTATAAAGTTAAACTTCCATTCAAAAATCAATATCTAATAATAATTCACTTATTAAATTCCAACATTCAATTTCAATTCATATAATTAAATTTTTTAACTTAACACTTATGTTTAAATTTTCAAATATAACTTAATTTCATTTTATTTACTTTGCTAAAATTTCACTTTTAGACAAAATTCACAAATTTTCAATTTAAGTTATATTTCAAAATTCAACTCAATATTCATTCATTTAACATTTTAACTTTATTCAAAAATCATTAATATATTATAAAATTATTTTTAATTTATTTTAATTCAAAATATCATAAATTTATTCATATTTTCATGTTAAATTTAAATTCCATTTATCACTAAATTATAATTTCCAAAATAACTTACATTGCAAATTTTCTAACTTTACCATGAATTTATTTCACTTATAAATTCTCAGAAAATCAATAATGCTTTACAAAAATCATTTTTAATTAAGTTTAAAACAAAATATTATAATATTCACATTTCTAAAAATATTTTAATTTTTTTAGAAAACTTATATTAACTACGTGTCTGTATTTCATTTTCTAACCTAGGAAAAGTGATAGGGATAATATATCATTTCAATCCATAATTTACAAAGAAAACCCGGGTTTTATCATTTCATACCCGCAGTCCCAAGTAAATGAAATAATTTGAAAATCGTTCAGGCTTATCATTTCAGCCCATAACGATTTTCCCCTATTCTAAAGTCCATTCGGGTATGTATCATTTCAACCCATAGTGATTCTAATCAAAAGGACACTTGCAGTGTGATAAACTGGTATAAATAACAGAACAAAATAATATAACAGTACCGATGTTATAACAGGTAAATAAGCATGGGTGAACATCATATGGTCATAACATAGCAGATATAATATGGTGATGCATTTTACAGATTCAAATGTGATCGATTTACTAGTTATATAAGTATAAAACTGTCTGGTGAGAATAATTCACAGGTATAAGCTGGAGACAACAAACGAATGCATAAATGAGATCCACGAAAGCATGATAGCACAACAAAGATTCGAGTGGGAGAGCCAAAGATTAATTTCCTTGAATACAATTCAAACAAAACAATATAACCACATAAGTTTTTCAACCCAAAATATAGTAAAACAATGTTAGAATTAACTGGATAAAATAAAGTCAAAATCTTTGCACTTGATTTCAACCTTCCTTAGGCTCGGCCATAGGTTAGAATACATGGCTAAGGCATGGTTTTTGATCTGATTTGGGTCCAAATGGGGTTGGCCTACATGAGTTTGATGATGGTGCGAAGGTGTGTGAGCTAGAATACACAAAACAAGGCCACTACAAGTGGTTTCAAGGCCTAAACAGGCTCGGGCCAAAACAATGGTGGGAATGGCCATCTCTAGTGGAGTCAGGGGACAACTTGGAAAAGGTGTCAGGTCAGGTAGGGGCGGGAGATGATGGTGTGGTGGCGACCAAAGGGTGTTTGTGGTGGTGGAAGGATTGATGTGCTCGGTTAGGTCATATAGTTGGAGTTTGGAATATTTTCATGTGGATCTACCACCAAGGGTGGCTCGGCTTGGGATGGTCAGTAAGGAGGAGGTGGCGGTGATGGGTTCAAGTGGTGGTGGAGGCGGCAAGGCTGAAGGAGGAGGCATGCTGAACCTGAAGAGGAAGAAAGCAAGTGCAAATTCAATATAAACAGGCATAAAAATGAAAAGAAAAAGAAGATTTACCCAACTTTTTGACAAGGAGGGAGGCCGAATTTTTTCTCAAGTTGGAGATGGGGATTCACGTGAAAATGAAATGAGATGGTGGTCGGCTGAAGAGGGAGGTTATGGCAGCAAAAGTGGAATAAGTGTTGGTTGAAAATGAAGAGGTGTGAATATAAAAAGGCTAAAGTAAATCAATGGTCACTAAACTCTTCAAATAACCATATTTCTTTTTGTAATTTTAAGCAACTGAAATATATATATAAATTCAGATAAAAATACAAAAATTTAGTAAATAAAAAAATATTAATTGTATATGATAAAATTAAGAAAAATGGCAAAAATTGTAAACTAGTCTTGAAAATTTGAAAATAAATGCAATGAACTTTGAAAAAAATTTATGTACTTGAAAAATATTTATAAACAAATATAATAACATAATATAAAAATGCATTCACAAAAAAAAAATTAGTTAAATATAATTTAAATGAAGAAAATAGCAGAAAAATGGAAACTAGCCTTTAAAAATAGAAATAAATGCAATAAATTTTGGAAAAATCTTATGATCATATTAAAAATATTATAAATGAAATATTACAAACAGAAAAAATTTAAAATAATTTCAAAAAAAATAAAGTCAAATTTAAATTATATTCAAAAAAATAAATCTAGGGTTGTTACACTCTCCCCCACTCAATTTTTTCGTCCTCGAAAAGAACGGGCAAGGAAAATAAAGAGAAACAAGATAGAAAACAAAATAGTACCTGAAACGAATAATTCCGGATTCGAAGCACGAATGTTCTCCTCCATTTCCCCGGTACAATCCCGATCGTCAGTACTCCACAGTACTTTGACCAGATTAACGGATTTCCTTCTGAGCTGCTTCGTACCTCTATCGACAATATGAAGTGGCTTCCTCTCAATAGTCAGATTAGGCTCAATATCCAAACTATCAAGAGCAGAAGGCTGAACAATAAGAGATAGATCATGAAGATGGCGGCGAAGGTGCGAGACATGGAATACATCATGCACTGCAGAAAGTTTCTCGGGCAAATCTAAACGATAAGCCAAAGAACCAACTCTTTCCATAATGCAGAAAGAACCCTCAAAGAAGAAGAAGGTAGGAATAGCTAGGAGGAAAAATAGATTGGAACACAAGGATGGACCATTATTTTAAAACCATATACATTTCAATTTGTAATTTTATATTTACAACATTTTAAACATTTTATAATATGATAAATAGTCATTTGATTCAAATTTGTCTGTTCGAAGTAAACAGAATTTAAAACATTTTAAATTATTTAGACAAGTAAAATAATGATCAAAATATCCTTTATATAATACTTTATAAAAATACTTTTATAACTCGATGTCTTAACAAGTTTACTTTCATTCCTGTAGACTCTAGCCATGCGTTGATCAGGCGCAAAGCTAGAATTCTCCAGGTGCTTAGTAGACTTGTTTCAACACCCAGTGAAAATAATGGAAAACCTGTTAAAAATAGATATGGAAAGTACAATCCAAACAAATCAACCAAACCAAAACATTTGTCTAACCATGAATCGTAGATACACAATGGTTACGCCTGGATCCCCTAGGAAACAATTCGTATCGTAAGCTTTCTCAGCCCTGCGAGTTATGCCATGATGACTAGTAGAGTGCAGGATACACAATGGTTACGCCTGGATCCCTCAGGAAACAATCCATACCCCTAGGCCATCTCAGCCAGGCAGTTTCGCTACTAATGCGTTCTACATAGATTATAGGATGCACAATGGTTACACCTGGATCCTCCAGGAAACAATCCGTACCCCTAGGCCATCTCAGCCAGGCAGTTGCGCTATGTAGTCGCGCTCGTAAGACCATGGAGATCGCCATGGAATTCGATGGACACTCGAGTGTCATATCCGAAAAACCCAAATTAGAGAGAATAATATCGATAGAATGAATCCACAGTGTGGCCACAAAGCGGATATCAAGCAGAAGGCATTTTCCATATCTTTACTTTGAAAATATGTATCATATAGTACCTTTCAAAATATCTTTCAAATATCATATTATATAAAGTCCATTATATATAAGATTTCATTTCAAATCGAATACTTTCCAAAATCAATAGTATATCAAATCACACTTATATAGACTTCGATTATATAAGATTTCAATTTACAAATTTAGTACCTTTACAGATCAATAGTTTCAAATCACTTCATACTTATACAAATCAATTTTTATATAAGTTCGATAACTCTCAAATCAAGTATTTAGTAAATCAAGGTTCTCAATTTCAATTCCTTTCAATAACGTTTCAGTTTCACAATCATATATGGTTTCGCCAAATCATTTCTTCTAAATTACATATATTCAGTTTCAACGTTTCTTAAAACAATAGATTTAGAAAATAATCCAAATTTACAAATCAACAAAATTTAGGTCAAACAAATTCATTTCCATTTCAAACATATATCCACTTTCAAAAATCATGATACTTTCAAAGTTATAAATCTTTCGAAACCAAAATACTTGAAATCATTACACTTTGAAAATCATAACCTTTTGGATCATACATTTGAAATCATAAAACATTCCTTTAATTCTTTACATTTCATGAATTTATTCAATTAAACCCAAATCAAAAATTTCCAGTTTTAATTCAATTCAAACCATCAGTTTCAATTCAATTTACTTTTTCAACAAAACCTTCAAACTATTTATTTCTATATGAAAAATCCAATTTACCATTGGAATGATTATTATTCTACATATACTTTACTCAAAACATTTCAAATCTATATTTCATACCAGTATAATCCAACAGTCTTATTTATTTCACTCAACAAATAGTTTCAAACTTATATAAATCATATTACTTTGTACATTAATCATACCAAACTAAACTTATATTCTTTATCAAATACCTTATACCTTTCAACATTTCTTAGCCTAGAAAAGTTAACCTTGACTTGGAAGTGCTCGAACCTTCAAAATAGTCGAAGAAATTATATTTTCAATCCAAGAGTTGGAAATCACCAACAAATCAGTAAACCGATTCCAAAAGGTAGGGTTATACCAAAACAAATCTGAATCTCGAGGACTGAACACATGCTTACTTTAAATTATTTCAAATATATATAAACACACACACACACATATATCTTTCGAATATCAAGACGTACTTTGAAATATGAAATCAAAATTTGGTTTCACAAAAATCACTTGCATAGCAACGCTACTAGAGTGGCCTCTCCCCTACTCAGAAACTCAAAAATCAATGTCGATGATGCATACATTCATCACCAAAATAATTTCCAGCGACATAAGTAGGTTCTGGACATTTTGTTTTCTTGAAAATTCTTTGAAATCTCTTTGAAATCATTGGAATTCATTCGAATACATTTGAAACATTTCTTATTAGGAAAATATCATTATTATTATATATTTTTCAAAATCTTAAAACCGATTTCAAAACACCGGAGTTCGATTCCTCGAAATTCAAATTTAAAACCCTTCAGTTATAATTTTTTTTTAAAGCTAAATTCTTAAAATTTTCAAAGTTTCAAACCTTTTCAAAGTTTCAAATTTCCATTTTATAAAGATAAAAATCCTTATTGAAAACATTTCACTTTTATATATAAAATAGGATCATCCTCATCAAAATAATAATTTTGATGTTTGCACAATTTCAAAATACAACCAAACACAAATTTCTAAGGGATGATTCAAGGATGGATTTCAAAACAAACAGAGATTCAAATTTCATATCATACGAAAATAGGAACATGAATATATTAGTTTGAGAACTTCAGCTAAGCAAAAGATACAATAGAGTTCACCGAATGCAACCTAACAACTGCTGAAAACAAACAGATCCACATAATACCACCCTACATAAACAAAGCATCAGTATTAATTCTACCGGGTGGTACTTCAACGGGTCCAGAACACTCCCCCTCAATATGGCCCCAACTTCTGCATTTCTTGCGTAAATGCACTACACTCCCATCTTCCCTAACGAACTGCGGGTACGCAGCCTTCCTTCCGTACTTCCTCACAGGACAATTCCTGGCTATATGCCCAGGCCTCCTGCAGTGATAGAAAATGGTTGATTAGTCGACTGATGCAGTGGGTGCAAATTTTACTTTCTTCACCTTCTGGCAGCGATTGGGAAAGTGACCAATACTACGGCATGTAAAACAGAAGATCTTGGATCGAAAACGCTTGCCCTCCGTCTTCTTTCCTTCATCTCTCTTCCCACACATGGCGGCAAAGTGTACCTTCTCCTGACACCGATAACAAATGACATGGTCATAAGGACCAAGTCCTACCCTTTCCCTCCATAGCCATTCCCACTTCTCCATTGCTTCCCCCCGTTCCTTACGGGCTAGTGCTCTTCGAGCTCGACGGGCTGATTTCTGCTCTTCCAATCTTGCCATAACTACAATAGCTTCCTATCAAGGAAAGAGTCAGGATCAACAAGATAAAATTTCCAAATCCAAGTAAATCCTAACCAAAGAGATTACTAACAAGATGGATACCGAAGGGATGCAGTTTAGAAGATCTTGATTTTAAAATAAGAAGATTTTATACCAATATAGTCTTCGAAAATACTTTAAAAATCATTTGGAAATCATCTTATACTTCGAAAATACGTTCTCTCTCAAGGAAATGATTCCGAGATTGATTTCACTCATTCCGGGGTATTTCTACCCTATCTCTAATGAGTTTTTGCTCCGCAGGCTATGGTTTGCCTAAAAACCAAAGCTCTGATACCAACTGTAACAACCAGATATTTTCAGCCATTCGCATCCACACATGTCGGAATTGAGTTACTCAAAATACCGCATTGTAAATAATTTTGGAGCAAATAAAATACGATCACAGAACCACATGCACATAAATATCAAAATAAATCGCGGCGGAAGTTAAAATACCATAGTAGTTCATGAAGCTACTATAACAAACTCTCAAAACATAATACACAATATCAGTCTGAAAAACATATACAATAGAAATCTCAAATACATAGCAGTTTATAAATACCAAAGCTAAAATAGAACAACTGAAACTGAAAGGGAACGGATAACTAGACAAGCAGAATCTCCAGCGATTCCTAGCTCCAGAAAAGTAATCCAAAGCTAAGCTGTAAATACTCAGGCTGACCTGAGCGTAAAGTAAAACACAAAAAACTCGAGTCAGGACATATATACTTATATAATGTAAACCAACTCAAGTGAACTATAGTAGTAATGTACAATAACTTAAAGGATGCTTGGGATATCCCATCCTTTAAGGATCAGCTAAACTATAAATTAAATACATCCCATGGTTAAAATTTCAAAATAGTAGTTTATACTTCGAAATCAAATATCATTTCAAAATTCAATATCATTCAGAAATCCATTTCAAAATATCATATCTTTCACAACCTCATTCAGTTATTTAAAATACCATTTCAACACACATTTCAAAATAGTTTATATTTCAAAACAAATTACTTCATCTTAAATCAAAAAAATGAAGTTATTACATTTAATAATTAAATTATTAAATTTCCAAAATGTTAATCTTTCAAAATTCATTTATTCACTTAAATTTAATAAAACAATGAAAATTCAACTTTCGCAGCATTTAGAAAAATGCTACGGAAAGTTACTTTTAAAACACTTCAATTTAACAAAAGTCAGCATATAAAATGCTGTAATAGGGTTACATAAATTCAAATAAAACCTTAATTAAATTCAACAATTATAGAACTTACAAAGTGCTATAATAGCCTTTAATTCAATTTAGCCCTTTAGTTCATTTATATTAACTACAACATTTACAAATGCTGTAATATCCTTTACTTTAGAAATAATAGCATTTCAAAATGCTGTTAATTAAATTCCAGATATTCACTATACCTTCACAAACCATTAATCTTTTATTTAAACCATTTCAGACTTATAAAATCATATATTTTTCACTTTTATAACCATCATTTAATTTTCCTTAAATTCATGATTTTATAAAGTTAAATTTCCATTCAAAAATCAATATTTAATAATAATTCACTTATTAAATTCCAACATTCAATTTCAATTCATATAATTAAAATTTTAACTTAACACTTAAGTTTAAATTTTCAAATATAACTTAATTTCATTTTATTTACTTAGCTAAAATTTCACTTTTAAACAAAATTCACAAATTTCCAATTTAAGTTATATTTCAAAAATCAACTCTATATTCATTCATTAACATTTTAACTTTATTCAAAAATCATTAATATATTATAAAATTATTTTTAATTCATTTTAATTCAAAATATCATAAATTTATTCATATTTTCATGTTAAATTTAAATTCCATTTATCACCAAATTATAATTTCCAAAATAACTTACATTGCAAATTTTCTAACTTTACCATGAATTTATTTCACTTATAAATTCTCAAAAAATCAATAATGCTTTACAAAAATCATTTTTAATTAAGTTTAAAACAAAATATTATAATATTTACATTTCTAAAAATATTTTAATTTTTTTAGAAAACTTATATTAACTACGTGTCTGTATTTCATTTTCTAACCTAGGAAAAATGATAGGGATAATATATCATTTCAATCCGTAATTTACAAAGAAAACCTGGGTTTTATCATTTCATACCCGCAGTCCCAAGTAAATGAAATAATTTGAAAATCGTTCAGGCCTATCATTTCAGCCCATAACGATTTTCCCCTATTCTAAAGTCCATTCGGGTATGTATCATTTCAACCCATAGTGATTCTAATCAAAAGGACACTTGCAGTGTGATAAACTGGTATAAATAACAGAACAGAATAATATAACAGTACCGATGTTATAACAGGTAAATAAGCATGGGTGAACATCATATGGTCATAACATAGCAGATATAATATGGTGATGCATTTTACAGATTCAAATATGATCGATTTACTAGTTATATAAGTATAAAACTGTCTGGTGAGAATAACTCACAGGTATAAGATGGAGACAACAAACGAATGCACAACTGAGATCCACAAAAGCACGATAGCACGACAAAGATTCGAGTGGGAGAAAGATTAATTTCCTTGAATACAATTCAAACAAAACAATATAACCACATAAGTTTTTCAACCCAAAATATAGTAAAACAATGTTAGAATTAACTGCATAAAACAAAGCCAAAATCTTTGCACTTGCTTTCAACCTTCCTTAGGCTCGGCCATAGGTTAGAATACATGCTAAGGCATGGTTTTTGATCTGGTTTGGGTCCAAATGGGGTTGTCCTAGGTTTGATGATGGTGCAAAGGTGTGTGAGCTAGAATACACAAAACAAGGCCACTACAAGTGGTTTCAAGGCCTAAACAGGCTCGGGCCAAAACAATGGTGGGCACGGCCATCTCTGATGGGGTCAAGGGATGACATGGCAGAGGTGTCAGGTCAGGTAGGGTCCGGAGATGATGGTGTAGGTGGCGGCCAAAGGGTATTTGTGGTGGTGGAAGGATTGATGTGCTCGGTTAGGTCCTATAGTTGGAGTTTGGAGTATTTTCATGTGGATCTACCACCAAGGATGGCTCTGTGTGATTACCCGGAATTGTAAGCAATATCAATTGAATAATCTAAAATAAAAATTAAATTGATTTGATAATTTTGTTAATAAGATTTGAATTAATTTAATAATCCAATAAAATAAATAGTTAATTGTTAGATTTTATCTTTTTAAATCTAATAATTGTTTTCTATTTATAATGTATATAGAATATGTATATATTTTAAATAGATCTTGTTTTAAATTTAATAAATAAACAAATCCGGTTTCTATAAAAATATATTTTTTAGTAAAAGTTGGGAATTTTGATTTTATGTAAAAGTTAAACATTTAAAAGGTTATTTAACAAATAAATATGGTTTTAAATTGATAAGATAAAAATTTAATTTGTTTAAATTAATTTATTTGATATTAAGTTTTTAAAAGTATATAATAAACAATTTTATGATTTTAAATGCATAAGGTAAATGTTGAAATGATTTAAAATATGTTTAACTCAAGTTTAAATTTAAATAAATAACAGTAAGGTTTATTTTGATTTTTTAAAAATATAGTTGGATAAAATAAATAATTTATTGGTAAAGAAACAATTTCTTTTATAAGTTATTTATAGTTATCAATTTTTTTATTTTAAAAAATATAATAATACATTGTTTTTAACAAATAGTTTTTTAATAAAAATAATTGTTTTTCAAAAAATTAATTGTGTAGTTATATTTGTAAATAAACTTGATTTCAAAATTTAATTTGAACTTGAATTCAAATCTAAAGTATAAATATTTTTAATTTGTTTTGATTTTGAAATATTTGTATAAACTTTATTTTATAACATAATTGGATTTATTCATTTAAAAATTTATCTACATATAAATAAATACATGTTAACTAAATAACTAATTAGCATTTAACTATAACTAAGTTACATAATTTTAACAAATTAACCTAATTATAACTAATTAACTTTAAAATGAGACATGTGTTAATCAATAAACTCTACAACTTGACAAATGTTAGAATTAGAGACATGTGGCCTTTTTTTTAAAAAAATTTGCCTTTCCTTTTTATTTTTATTTCAGTTTTTATATACAATTTCTCTTTCATTTTATTTCTTTCCAAATCTAAATGCAAAAGAAAAACACACTTCCTCCAAAAAAAATGAAAATTTGAAACATCTTCAAATCTAGCAAAATTAGAAGCATACATAATCATTTTTTTCAAAATTGAATCTGTAAGCATGCAAGTCAAACTATTTTAAACCTGCATTTCTGGAATCTGGAGTTGCCTGCATGCAATTGTATTGTAAATCAAAGTGCACTTCTAGATGATAAAAGCAACTCAAAGTTTAAAAGCAAGCATTGGAGTGCAAAGTTTTAAAAAAAAGTTTCAGTTTTCGGGCACTTCAAAACAAATATGGTGGCTCTGTTCTTCTTTTAAAAAGGTGAGTAACATTTCTATTTCTTAAAGATTAAACTTATAAATAAGGTTGCATGTTAAATCTCTGTGATAAAAATGTATTGTATGCATATATGAGTGAAATCTGCTGTGATTATAATGGATGGATTATATGCTTGTGATTTCCAAAGTATTCTCTGTTTTATAGATCATAGAATCAGGTTTGATTTATATTCAAAATCTATAGATGGTGCCTCTGTTTAAACTTTAGGTTGAATCAAACTTGTTTGTTTAATCCTTAAACTTTAGTTTAAGATTTTAGTTAAGTTAAATAACTTGTATTATCTCTGTAAACCAAAATTGACCGATCAAGTTTAAAATATGTAAAAATTCATATTAAATAATTTATAAATCCAGTAATGTGAATTGAATACCAAGATCAAAACATGATTTTTAGAATAAAAATCAGTGTTTTTAGTTAAGGGGTTTGGGTGCAGTTCTATGTTGAACTAAAAAGGGGGATATTGGGTTTTTGGATGATCTCGGCAGTTTGAAGTGTCGGGGTTCATCTGGTAGGTGGAGGAGCAGTCATTGATGTCGGGAAAAATGAGTGATGGTGATGCAAATCACCAGGGAGGCGGTGATGTTGATGTTCTACCTGTAGCCCTAGTTTTGTTTGGACATTTTGTTTTGGTCGATACAACCTTCAGGGATGACCGAGTGTCATGGGCCTTTGGGAGGTGGTTGCTGAAGTGTAGGCGAAGCTGTGGCCGGTGGTGGAAGTTCTCTGGTGGACGGAGAACCGAGGGGGACGCGATGACAGGTTTTATGGGTTTTTTTGGTATTTTTAGTTCCTGGTTTGGAATTAAGAATCGAATTTGATTTCAAGTTGTGGAGGGAAGATTGATGGCATGTTGGAATGAGGTGTTGGTCGTAGGTGTTGAGAAGCCACCGGAGGTAGATGGGGACGGCCGGAGGCACGGTGCACGTGCACCGTGCACTTTTGTTTTTAGGTGGTTGCCTGGGTGCAAGCAATGGGGGCAACTCGGGAATCGCTCGAGAAGTTGCGGGGTATGGCTCAAAGTAGTGGGCTTGACGACTCGAAGAAGTTTTTCCTCTGGCTTGGGTTTGTAGTATAGCATCAGGTTTTAAACAGAAACCTGTAGGATTGTTATAAATTTTTAAACTGAAAATTTAAAAATGGAAAAGCAAAGGTATAAACTAAATTGTAAATCCAAGTTTAAATTCTGGGATTCAAATTTAAGTTTAAATTTAAGTTTTAAAATAAATTAGGACCTTAAACTTGAATGGTTAAATACTTTAAAATGATCAAGTAGTTGAATTTTTAAAATATAGTTTTAAAATGTAAGTAGAGATTTAAAATCTGAAGATAAATCTGAATTCAAATTTTAAGTATTTTAGTTTTGAAATGTAGGAAGGTTTTTGAAATTTAAAATGTTTTGAACAATTTGAATTGTTTAAAGTATAATTCAAATTGATTTGAATTTAAATATGAATTTGGTTTTAAACCCTTTTAAACTTCTTATCTAAATGAGTATATCTTTAACTTGTAAAATGAAAGGTTTAAAAATGTGTTTTGAAACTTTGTTAAAGATAATTTGAATTCATTTTAAATATTAAATTTAAAATGATGTTTGGAAGAAAAGTTAAAGTAATTTGTTTTAATGTTTTGTTAATGATAATGTGATCAATAATAAGGAAATATTTTTATCTTTAAAACAAGTAAGAATGTAACAACCCGATATTCGTGTCGATTTATAATCGACATTAAACGATTAATATTGACCCAAATTTCCATTTTTGAATTTTTAAATTTGAATTAAAATTCTTTTATAAATGGATAGAAAGGAATTATGGGCTTTAATTATGGTCCATTCTTTTTATTGGGCCGTAAAGAAATTGAACATGGGTAAAAAAAACCCGTACCCATCCCCCTCTCTTCATTCTTCCCATTCGCGAACCCTAAAAAAAAAAAAAAAAAATCGAACGAGAGTAAATATGGCGGCTGCTCGTGTCGTTCGTCTTCCTTTGCTCGTCTCGCGTGGCTGCTGCGGTGTGCTTGGCTTCAATTCGTCGACATGGTGAGTTTTCTCACATCTAATTCAAACCCTAGTTTGATTGTTCGTGTGCTCGCTTATTGTGTGCTATCGTGGCTTTGATTCTTTGCTACTTGAATTGCACGGCAGTGACTTTCCTCTTTTAATTTTGTGACCTGATATTATCGGCATTGATGTCTAACTTGGTCACTTTGATTTGTTTGAATGTTTTGCTGTGATGTCGATTTCGTGGCCACCACTATCTCGAATTCTTCATGTTGTCTTCAGTTGCTTGTGTACTTGTGTCGAGGCTACTGTTCTTGCCTTCATGTTTATATTCTTGCAGCTGACTTGTTTCTGCATTGTGCATATTCGTGAGTTTGCTCACATCTAATTCTTGGCTCAAGTTATTTATGTGTTTGGTTGCGCGAATTCTTGGCTGATTATTGCTTCGAATTTTAGTGATTTTGATTTGTTGAGATTTTTGGTGTAAGCAGAGTAACTTCTGATCTCTCAACAAAATTTGCCATCAACAATAAATGGTTGTCAGACAATCCTACTTGTTGAACCTGCTTTCGACACAATTATTTCTGAAAGTTTTGAAGCTTGATTGGTTTGCGGTTTTCAGTTTTGGTTTTCGTAACAACCGCAGTGCATTCAGTTAATTATTTCTGAAAGTTTTGATGCTTGTTTGGTTTTGACCTTTATGGGCTTGGTGCATTGGTTAATTGCTAAGTTCGAACTTGTTATGGTTGACTTATCTGTATATATATGCATACATACATTCGTATGTGTGTATGCATATATTGTTGACCATGATTCGGGTTTTGTGTTGTATTTGCACTTGTACATTTATGCAGACACTTGAGCATTCCTTTGATTGTTCACTGCAACTTTTTGCTGTCCACTGCCACTCTTGTTTGCATATTTATTATGCAGATACTTGAGCATTCCTTTGATTGTTCACTGCAACTTTTTGCTGTCCACTGCCACCCTTGTTTGCATATTCTATATGCAGACATTTGAGCATTTTTTTTTCTTTTGTTGCTTTCCTGCTACTGTGGATTGCATACTTGATATGCAGTAGCCTGTTTGCATACATGTTGTATTTGTTATATGTTGAGACAGGTCATATTCTCAAGTGACTATTCTGGTTGCTTGATGCATTTTGGTGTAGAAGTTTCATTGTTGCATTCATGTGAACATCACTTGTTGTTGTTCCACATGTTTGTTTCTCTGACCTGATTTCTGACTTGTTTTGCTGTTCAATTTTTGCCTTGCCTTTATTTGTGCTTGCTGCATTTTAACTTTGGGTTCGACCCAGTTTTAATGGTTCTGATCGAACTACCTTTGGCAATAGCCTATGCTAAGTGCAGTTTCAATTTGGTGTTATATGTATGTGTATTCATACATATGCATGCATGCAACCTTGTTGATTTCAGTTTTCCTACGAGTTTTACTTGGTCTTGCCTCTGTTGGGTACTGACTTTATATGTTCTTTTATGTTGTGTTGTGGTGCCATGTTTGTGGTGCTCCCACCTTCATTTTTGATGACTTCATGCAGAAACAGTGCCTTCGTGCACTTGTGTGTCTGGTCAGTAGCTTGTTCATGTGCATTTGCATGTTTCTTGATTTTTGTTTTGGTATACATGACTTGCTTATTTGCTCATTGCCTTGTGTTGAGCCTAAAATTCATTGGGCTTGACCTCGCATTTCTCTCTGAAATTTAATCGACACCCGGTCTTATGAAATTCACGGCGATGCTTGTGAATCTTTATTGAGTACTTCATCACTATGGTGGCACGGCAGTGCACGCAAGCGTGAACTGCAGCCACATGGTACTCATTGGGTACTTCATCACTATAGTGGCAAGGCAGTGCACGCAAGCGTGAACTGCAGCCACACGGTATGGCGTGTATGATATTTTTTTGTTTTGACTTATGCATCGTTTTGCGTATTCCATATTCCGTAGTGGCGAGGCAGTGCACGCGTGCGTGTACTGCAGCCCTACTTGAACTAATATTTTAATTGATATTTCAATGGTTTGAACTGTTTGTTCATTTCAATTCAATGTTCTGAATTTCATTCTGATTTGGTTTAATTACTGTCGTCTATTCAGTATTTAATTATTATTGCTTCTGTGCACTAATAACTGAGTTTGAATTAGACTGACCCGAGTATTATTTTCTTTTGAATCTAATACTCGGGTCAGACCGAGTATTTACAGGTTGTAGATATTCTGCTTTGGGTTGCTGCTAGAGCTATGAAGTTCTTTCATATCTTTTGGAGTAGTCGTCATTTGTAGTAGACTGTATTATTGTATAGGAAGATATGTATTCATGTATATTATATACGTTAATGTACTTGTATATGTAACTTCCTGAGTTGACTGTTGTAGTTGTATCACATGTACCGTGTCAAATGTATTGTAACTGTCATCAGTTATTATATATGTATATGAGATTTTCTGTTTCATCTGTGTTCCGCATTTATATATTCTCTGTGTTATTATTTTATATTTTGTTCTAGACTATTATAGCCACCGTGTGGTAGCTTTGAGTTTGCATCGGCATGTCGGATTTCCTCCTGAAATGAAATGTTTTTACTATCTGACATATCGGTGCTCGCACAAAGCAATTACACGGATGGTCGCTCCTCAACAGCCTTATTCTTCGTGCTAGTTGACAGCACTACACCGTAGTGTTCTTGGCTAGCGTGGGTATAGAGGTGGGGCGTGACAGCTTGGTATCAGAGCCTGGGGTTTAGAACAAATATAAAACATAACTTAGATAGTACATGTGTTACAACTACTTGTCGATGTTTTATTTCACATCTTTGTCTTAAGATCATCTTTGATTTGTTAGGAATGAATTCCTAACGCTTATTCGTGAGTATTGCTGCTATTCTCTGTCGCACTTGCTCACTTGAGTTTACACTTCTAAGTATCAGTGTATATATGCTCTACCAAGTTGCATATTGCTGCAACTAGTACCCACTTTGATTTGAACTCGCATTGTTTATTCGAACTGCTATATATATGCATTCTTATCTCTGATTCGTGTACTTAATGCAGTCTCCATACAATTGGGTTTTGGATATCAATCTTTGTGACAAATTGCATTCCAATTGTCGACTCTGTCTGTTTATCCATGGTTTGTTGGTTTTCATGTGTCTCTCTCTGATAGTTTTAAAATTTCTTTGGTATAAAAGAAATTTTCTTGGACTTTGCCTTGTCGATATCGACGTTGACTTGACTTTTACTTTTGCTAAGGTCATTCAAGCATTTATGCTCGTTCTGCTTTGTTTTTCCAATTGTTGATCGGTTCTTCTTTTCCGGTTAGTTGTTATCACCTTTGTAGACTTTGATAACTTCTATTTCAGGAATTTTGGGTATTCCTACTTCGATGAATTCGGTATCGATTTCTTTGGATTCTATTCACGTCTTCGTATGTGAATTCTTGTGATTGATTGTTTCTACAATCATTTTTGTGATTTGTCACTTTAAAAATATAAAGGTTTCAATACTAGTAGTAAATATCAAAACTCTTTTATCAAAATGTTTTCAACTCTATTTTCAATACCAAACTCGTTTTTGAAACTGTTTTTCAATCTATTAGTATATACAAATCTTTGTTTCACTCGTATGAGAAATCTAATTAAACGACTTAGTAAAACGAGTGGTATATAACGCTTGCGTTTACTTCGTCGGTTAATTCTTGGACTTATTCGATTGAATCTCTTATGACAAATTTTATTAGTGAAGATTTACAGTTTGTTCGTAAATATTTAAGTTAAGCAAGTGGTTATGGGACATGAAGCTAAACTTTTATATTTACTAGCTTAGTGTAATTGACACTTCTCGTTGATCATGACGATCATTTTTACGGTTAGACTAGGCCTCATCGGTGTGATTTCGTCTCACACATATCTCTTGGGCTTTGAGGATTGTCTAGACACCACTTGTGTGATTTCATTCACACATACTTTTCTTTTGATTGTGAGGTTAGACTAGACACCACTTGTGTGATTCCACTCACACATACCTCTTTTGATTTTTGGTTAGTCTGGACCTCAATCTGTGTGATTTCGACTCACACATGTGGGGTAGCGCCCCACGGTCTTCGGGCCATTCGTGTGTCAAAATTAATGGCTTGCAACCATGAGATAGCGTCTCGCTTTGCATTGCACGTGTTGGTGATTTTCATGCTCATGTGTAGGTGAGATTCCATGCTCCCGTTCTCGCTTTGCGTTGCACGTGTTGATGATTTTTCATGCTCGCGGGTAGGTGAAATTCCGTGCTCCCGTTCTCGCTTTGCGTTGCACGTGTTGATGATTTTTCATGCTCGCGTGTAGGTGAGATTCCGTGCTCCCGTTCTCGCTTTGCGTTGCCCGTGTTGGTGATTTTCATGCTCACGTGTAGGTGAGATTCTGTGCTCCCGTTCTCGCTTTGCGTTACATGTGTTGATGAATTTTCATGCTCGCGTGTTGGTGAGTTTCCATACTCTCCTTTGAGTTTTCATACTCCGTTCGAGTTTTCATACTCCGTTTGAGTTTTCATACTCTGTTCGAGTTTTCATACTCGCGTTCGAGTTTTCATACTCCGTTTGAGTTTTCATACTCCGTTCGAGTTTTCATACTCGCGTTCGAGTTTTCATACTCCGGTTCGAGTTTTCATACTCCGTTTGAGTTTTCATACTCCGTTCGAGTTTTCATACTCGCGTTCGAGTTTTCATACTCCGGTTCGAGTTTTCATACTCCGTTTGAGTTTTCATACTCCGTTTGAGTTTTCATACTCTGTTCGAGTTTTCATACTCCGTTCGAGTTTTCATACTCGCGTTCGAGTTTTCATACTCCGTTTGAGTTTTCATACTCCGTTCGAGTTTTCATACTCGCGTTCGAGTTTTCATACTCCGGTTCGAGTTTTCATACTCGCGTTCGAGTTCTCATACTCTTAGCTTGTGTTTTCTGGATTTCTTGTGAGGATTTCTAGAATTTGTGCTTCACCAATTTTCGTGATTTCTATTGATAAGTTTTATCAATTCTTGTGCATTGGTGAATTCGTGTGTTATTGACTTGTTATGAATACAAGTTTAGGGTATGATACCCCTTTCTATCTTTGAAAAGATTTTTGTGACTCTTTGGATAAATGAAAATCCACTTATCGAAGTTGCTTCTGATGTCGTTGTTTTAATCACATATTTTAAAATTTGTTTCAAAATATAAATCAAAATTGTTTTCAAAATTTTTACGATTTGCGCTTTCAAAAGAATGAGGAAGCGAATTAAACGTTTCAGTAAAATCGAGGACTATGACCCCTTTCTTTTACTGATTCGCTTAATTCCGGACTTGTCCGTTTGAGAACGTAAAATGTTATTTATTTAAAATACACAATTTAACACTTTCAAGGAAACGATGAAGTGAATTAAACGATTTAGTAAAACTCGTGGTTATGAGTCATGTGCGTTTGCTATTTCGGTTAATTTCGGACTCGTTAATTGAAAAATTTGTAATTTGAAATTTGATTACCGTTGTGGTAATTTCTGATTATCGTTTTGATAATTGGATGTTTATGATTTCTGATTTATCGTTTTTGATAATCAGATATTTATTGTTTCTGATTATCGCTTGTGATAATCAGATATTTGAGATCTAATTATCGTTTGTGATAATTAGATATTTGTGATTTGATTATCAATTGTGATAATTAAATAATCGTTGATTCGTGATTTCTGATTTATCGTTTTTGATAATCAGATATTTATTGTTTCTGATTATCGCTTGTGATAATCAGATATTTGAGATCTAATTATCGTTTGTGATAATTAGATATTTGTGATTTGATTATCAATTGTGATAATTAAATAATTGTTGATTCGTGATTTCTGATTTATCGTTTTTGATAATCAGATATTTATTGTTTCTGATTATCGCTTGTGATAATCAGATATTTGAGATCTAATTATCGTTTGTGATAATTAGATATTTGTGATTTGATTATCAATTGTGATAATTAAATAATCGTTGATTCGTGATTTCTGATTTATCGTTTTTGATAATCAGATATTTATTGTTTCTGATTATCGCTTGTGATAATCAGATATTTGAGATCTAATTATCGTTTGTGATAATTAGATATTTGTGATTTGATTATCAATTGTGATAATTAAATAATCGTTGATTCGTGATTTCTGATTTATCGTTTTTGATAATCAGATATTTATTGTTTCTAATTATCTATTGATAATTAGATATTTGAGATTTAATTGTCGTTTGTGATAATTAAATATTTGTGATTTAAGATTGATTTTCGATTTTGATAATCGAATACTTGTTGATTTGATTATCGTTTGTGATAATCAAATATTTGTGATTTGAAATCTCTGAATTATCTATTGATAATTAGATTTTTGTTGAGAATTTGTGAATTTCTTTTATGAAATTAACAGATTTCTTTGGCGTTTATATTGTACTACGCCAGTGTACCGGCTCAATTTTCTACTATTCATGACGTTTTCTACGTCTTCCAATTACGGAAATGTCTTAGGAATTTCCGATTTCTATTTTTGAGCCCGGTATTATTGAAGAAATTGAAGTTTCACCAGATTTGACGTTGAGCAACATTCTATTCACATCAATGTTTCGGGGGTTCGGCACCTTCGAAATAAAGATGTTTTCTCGTGAAAGTTTATTGGTTCTCAAATCCTTTGAATTTCACGTTGGAATCCAGAGAATTCATCGAGCAATCACGATCAGGCTTTCTCTATCATGCTCTTTATGGTGAACTTCCTACTTCGAATTTCTTCATCTTGTGATGATATGCTCTTATGGTTGTTACTTTTTATCCGTTTGTTCCTTATGATTGCGAGGACGCAATTTCTTTAAGGAGGGGAGTCTGTAACAACCCGATATTCGTGTCGATTTATAATCGACATTAAACGATTAATATTGACCCAAATTTCCATTTTTGAATTTTTAAATTTGAATTAAAATTCTTTTATAAATGGATAGAAAGGAATTATGGGCTTTAATTATGGTCCATTCTTTTTATTGGGCTGTAAAGAAATTGAACATGGGTAAAAAAAACCCGTACCCATCCCCCTCTCTTCATTCTTCCCATTCGCGAACCCTAAAAAAAAAAAAAATCGAACGAGAGTAAATATGGCGGCTGCTCGTGTCGTTCGTCTTCCTTTGCTCGTCTCGCGTGGCTGCTGCGGTGTGCTTGGCTTCAATTCGTCGACATGGTGAGTTTTCTCACATCTAATTCAAACCCTAGTTTGATTGTTCGTGTGCTCGCTTATTGTGTGCTATCGTGGCTTTGATTCTTTGCTACTTGAATTGCACGGCAGTGACTTTCCTCTTTTAATTTTGTGACCTGATATTATCGGCATTGATGTCTAACTTGGTCACTTTGATTTGTTTGAATGTTTTGCTGTGATGTCGATTTCGTGGCCACCACTATCTCGAATTCTTCATGTTGTCTTCAGTTGCTTGTGTACTTGTGTCGAGGCTACTGTTCTTGCCTTCATGTTTATATTCTTGCAGCTGACTTGTTTCTGCATTGTGCATATTCGTGAGTTTGCTCACATCTAATTCTTGGCTCAAATTATTTATGTGTTTGGTTGCGCGAATTCTTGGCTGATTATTGCTTCGAATTTTAGTGATTTTGATTTGTTGAGATTTTTGGTGTAAGCAGAGTAACTTCTGATCTCTCAACAAAATTTGCCATCAACAATAAATGGTTGTCAGACAATCCTACTTGTTGAACCTGCTTTCGACACAATTATTTCTGAAAGTTTTGAAGCTTGATTGGTTTGCGGTTTTCAGTTTTGGTTTTCGTAACAACCGCAGTGCATTCAGTTAATTATTTCTGAAAGTTTTGATGCTTGTTTGGTTTTGACCTTTATGGGCTTGGTGCATTGGTTAATTGCTAAGTTCGAACTTGTTATGGTTGACTTATCTGTATATATATGCATACATACATTCGTATGTGTGTATGCATATATTGTTGACCATGATTCGGGTTTTGTGTTGTATTTGCACTTGTACATTTATGCAGACACTTGAGCATTCCTTTGATTGTTCACTGCAACTTTTTGCTGTCCACTGCCACTCTTGTTTGCATATTTATTATGCAGATACTTGAGCATTCCTTTGATTGTTCACTGCAACTTTTTGCTGTCCACTGCCACCCTTGTTTGCATATTCTATATGCAGACATTTGAGCATTTTTTTTTCTTTTGTTGCTTTCCTGCTACTGTGGATTGCATACTTGATATGCAGTAGCCTGTTTGCATACATGTTGTATTTGTTATATGTTGAGACAGGTCATATTCTCAAGTGACTATTCTGGTTGCTTGATGCATTTTGGTGTAGAAGTTTCATTGTTGCATTCATGTGAACATCACTTGTTGGTGTTCCACATGTTTGTTTCTCTGACCTGATTTTTGACTTGTTTTGCTGTTCAATTTTTGCCTTGCCTTTATTTGTGCTTGCTGCATTTTAACTTTGGGTTCGACCCAGTTTTAATGGTTCTGATCGAACTACCTTTGGCAATAGCCTATGCTAAGTGCAGTTTCAATTTGGTGTTATATGTATGTGTATTCATACATATGCATGCATGCAACCTTGTTGATTTCAGTTTTCCTACGAGTTTTACTTGGTCTTGCCTCTGTTGGGTACTGACTTTATATGTTCTTTTATGTTGTGTTGTGGTGCCATGTTTGTGGTGCTCCCACCTTCATTTTTGATGACTTCATGCAGAAACAGTGCCTTCGTGCACTTGTGTGTCTGGTCAGTAGCTTGTTCATGTGCATTTGCATGTTTCTTGATTTTTGTTTTGGTATACATGACTTGCTTATTTGCTCATTGCCTTGTGTTGAGCCTAAAATTCATTGGGCTTGACCTCGCATTTCTCTCTGAAATTTAATCGACACCCGGTCTTATGAAATTCACGGCGATGCTTGTGAATCTTTATTGAGTACTTCATCACTATGGTGGCACGGCAGTGCACGCAAGCGTGAACTGCAGCCACATGGTACTCATTGGGTACTTCATCACTATAGTGGCAAGGCAGTGCACGCAAGCGTGAACTGCAGCCACACGGTATGGCGTGTATGATATTTTTTTGTTTTGACTTATGCATCGTTTTGCGTATTCCATATTCCGTAGTGGCGAGGCAGTGCACGCGTGCGTGTACTGCAGCCCTACTTGAACTAATATTTTAATTGATATTTCAATGGTTTGAACTGTTTGTTCATTTCAATTCAATGTTCTGAATTTCATTCTGATTTGGTTTAATTACTGTCGTCTATTCAGTATTTAATTATTATTGCTTCTGTGCACTAATAACTGAGTTTGAATTAGACTGACCCGAGTATTATTTTCTTTTGAATCTAATACTCGGGTCAGACCGAGTATTTACAGGTTGTAGATATTCTGCTTTGGGTTGCTGCTAGAGCTATGAAGTTCTTTCATATCTTTTGGAGTAGTCGTCATTTGTAGTAGACTGTATTATTGTATAGGAAGATATGTATTCATGTATATTATATACGTTAATGTACTTGTATATGTAACTTCCTGAGTTGACCGTTGTAGTTGTATCACATGTACCGTGTCAAATGTATTGTAACTGTCATCAGTTATTATATATGTATATGAGATTTTCTGTTTCATCTGTGTTCCGCATTTATATATTCTCTGTGTTATTATTTTATATTTTGTTCTAGACTATTATAGCCACCGTGTGGTAGCTTTGAGTTTGCATCGGCATGTCGGATTTCCTCCTGAAATGAAATGTTTTTACTATCTGACATATCGGTGCTCGCACAAAGCAATTACACGGATGGTCGCTCCTCAACAGCCTTATTCTTCGTGCTAGTTGACAGCACTACACCGTAGTGTTCTTGGCTAGCGTGGGTATAGAGGTGGGGCGTGACAAAGAATTTAATGATTTGAATTATTAAGTTAATTAAAATGGATTATTTGTTTAAATGAAGTAATGATTTGGATAAAAAAGTAATTAAAGCTTTTTAAATGTATTAATTAAAGTTAAGATTAATTTGGATTAATTAATAAGTAATTAAAGGTTTAAACTAATTAATCAATGGTTGAGATTAATTAACTAGGAATAATTAATTTGAAATTAAGGATTATTAATTGGACTTTAATTAATAATTGGGAATTAATTAATCAAGTAATATAGAATTAATTAAGTTACAATTAACACTTAATTAATTTAATTAAAGATTAATTAATGGATAATTAAAGATTAATTAGTTTATAATTAATATTGATTGATGAAAGTTAATTACTTAAGAAAAAGTAATTAAAGAATTAATAATAGTTAATGATGGTCATTAACTATGGATTATTTAGTAATTAGTGAATATGATTAATTTTTAATAATTAGTTATATTAATTAATTAATGATAATCAATTGTGAAAATTATTTAAGTTTAATTACTAAATGAAAGTAATTAAGACATTAATTACTTAATGTAATTAATGGAGTTTATTGAGATTGTTTTAAATTAATTAATTTAGTTTAATTAATTTTAAACATTGGATTTGATAGTAATTACTTGATGTAATTAATGAAGTAAAATTACTCAGTGAAGCAATTAAAGATAATTACTGGATGTAATTAATGGATGATGTTGGGATTGTGAAAGTAATTTGGATTAAATTATTTTGTATAATTAACCAAGGGATTAATTAAGAAATTAATTATGGAGTAATTAATTTGATAAGTAATTAAGTTAGTTAATTACTGAATGTAATTAATCAAAGGTGATTAATGATTATGGATTAATTGAGTTTAATTACTGAATGAAATTGATATAAATAAGATAATTAATTAAATATAATTAAGGATCATTAATTAATATAATTAATAATGTAATTAAGGTTGATTAATCAAGATTAATAAATCAATAATCAATGATTAAGGGTAATTAATTAATTGTAATTAATTAAGGTTAAATGTAATTAATTATAGTCAATTAATTAATGAAGTAATTAAAGGTTAATTATTGTATTCAGTTTAGAGTAATTAATTTTGTGAAATTAATTAAAGTATAATTAATCAGGGTTGATTAATTAAGATGATAAATTAGAGATTAGTTAATTAATTAATTAATTAATGGTGGTGTAAGCAAGATTTATATTGATGTAAGTAATTAATTAATTCATTTTAAATTAATTAGAGATGATGTAATTAATTTAATTCATTTTAAATTAATTATAGATGGTATGATTATAGATCATTGCTTTTAAATGGATGATATTGGTTGCCTTGAATGGTTTGGAATCTCAACTATGAGATTAGTAATGTTGAGTGATATGGATGTAATGGTTGCATTGTGATGATGATATGGATTATCTTTTGATAATGATAATGTGGATTATCTGTGGTTATGATAATGATAATTATCTATTGTGAATCTGTGAATTATCTATCTGTGTTTATACAGATAATGTAATTGAATTGTTTTAAACTCTAAAACAACTTGGACCTAAAAGACATGCTTTGGATTTCGATGAGACCGGGATCGGGTTTCCATATTTGGATATCCGAAAACCACATCGATCCAAATTAACGATAGGTCGTGAACCTTATGTGAAGAGTGAAGACTCGAGGTGTATGGACTATTCGCCAGTATAACTCTAGGGGTGATTCCGTGATGAGTTTGACGGAAATAGTACTTACAGGCTCGAGATGGTGATTCAGAGTGTAAGGGTTATCGACGTTAACTCTGAGGGTGATTCCAAAATGAGTGTAACGAGATAATGCCTTCGGTTTCGTTCGAACCCGGAACGAACTTGTATGGATTGAATGCATTCAGAACATCGTCAGGTGGACGATGAGCATTCTAAGTGATGTATCCTATAATGGTAATCGTAGCCTCAAGCCTCATCAATCGGGAATGGCTAAACAGGGGAGGTGCAGCAAGGCTAAGTGGGTCATGTCCAAGTAGAACGAGATTTTCCCCTGTCTAGAGGTCCCTTTTTATTCGGCTTAGTGGGCGGTTGGAATTGCGCACCAACTGCGGGATTGTCTTGTTCGGAACTGTTCAGTAAGGAATGGTTCCGGCTTTGTGTTGCAGGGGAGCGGGCGTACTCCTCGGTACGTTGATCTAGGCCACGTACTGTGACGGGTGGTGCCCAGTAGCCCAGCCATTGTGTGGAATCCAAAATCCAATAAGTGTAAACGGTTTTGATTGTATTACCCACTTTTGTGGCTAGTAGCTGGAATTTAATAAATGTAACAATTTCGGCTATTTCATATTTACTTGAAAACCCTAGACCTATTATAATATCAGTGGATTTCTTATCAAATGTTTTGGTTAGCGTAAGGTAAAAACTTTTCCATGTTTATGTGTGGGAAGTCTTACGTGATACCTTTTCTTTTCAAAAGGTTTTGAAAATTAAGCAACTTTAACCTGTTACTCACACCAAACCCATGTCTGACCCGGAGTTTATCTTCTGTTTTCTTAAACTCTTGGGTACTCAAATTTTTACGAGTAGTCAAGGGATTCAGGTTAGCTTTGACGAGTATTGGAGGAGCAATGGAGCAGGAGGCTTCTGCATTAGATATATAGAATTCCGCTGTGTTTGGTATCTCTATGTTGTCTTTGAATTGTATTATGTTGTAAATACTAGACAGGTGTTTATAACTGTCTAGTATGTGTTTTATTATTTGTGTACTCTGATAGTTGTTGATACTATTTAATATTTTATGTAATTAATATAATTTATTCGTTCCGCTGTTTAGATTCTGATATTGTTGTTTCTTCTTTCTTCTCTTTCTTTCTCTTTTCTATCCCTTTCTTTCTTATTAATGATGCTTCATTATGTGGAAACAGATGGCGGATCGTTACGGTGGTATCAGAGCATTAGGTTGAGTGAATACCTAGGCTCTGTAGTTGTTTCTATCTTGAGAGAGCGTATTTGTAATTATACATACATATATATATATATATATATATATATATATATATATATATATATATATATATTCTACCTGTCTGTTGGGTTACCTGTTCAGGTTTTCCAATATAAGATATAAAGGTAGATGAGGTAGTGGTGTGTGTAACACGATTACTACCATTGATTGGAGTCTGATGTTTGAAGTTGGAAGTGTATATGTCGAGACTATAGACCTAATACCGTCTCGAGTAAGCTTGTTGTGATGAAGTATTTCATCGATCTCTGAAGGAAACCTGTTAAGGTTCGAAGTCCATCTTTAAAGTGTAGAGTTTGGTGAGTAGAGTTTGGGTCTGTCGGTTGGGCAGAAGTGAGTAATGGTATCTTGATACCTCAGGAATATGTAGCTGCATGATGAGATGCAGTGACTATGGATATGTCCAAAGATATTTCTTTGGAACAAGTTTTAGAAAGTGTGTCTGCTTCGATGTTGTGGCTGGATTCAGCAGGATGTTGTGGTTAGCTTTGGAGTCCGAGTTTCTCGAGGAGCTTTGGATTAGGAAGTTTTGGCATTGGTGTCAGCAGTGCAGCTCGGAATGTTTTGTATGTCGACAGAGAGGTCTTAGCTGAGTAGTTTTTCTGGAGGTGGAGTTCAGAAGCAGCAGAGTGAATCCATTTCTTCAATGGATTGACTAGACCAGTGTAAGCTGTTCTGTTTGATAAAGAGAGGACAGTTTTCTTTGGAAATTTATCTAGGTTGATCGCAAAAGTGACTTGCGATTGTTTGAGTGTTCTCTTGGATTGTTGGAGATTTTCTGGATGTCTTCTGGAAAGACAGAGGTTCGTCAACATATGGAGATTGAGTTTTCTTATCGACTAGTATTCCATGAGTGGAACTGGTGGGTTAGTGTAGTTGAAGAATGATTCCTAGAAATAGAGTTTGGAGAAGCAACTCAGGTTTCGGAGGAATTTCTGAGTTTTTCTTTATGGATCCGTTGAACTATATTTCTGGCAAGTGATGTCCAGTTTGTACCTGTGTTCTTCATCAGCATTTTCTTATCTATTTCGGATCAGAGTTGTGCAGCGGAAGCAGTTTGAGAGTGTTTCTGATTGTCTTTTCCGGATTAGGAGAAGTTTGTAGTCTTCTGCTAGTTATGGAGTAGAGTTTTGTTTTGATTTTGGTTGATCTTGAGGAGATCATTGTGCTGGGTTGTTTTTGGTTCTGATTGTTTCTAGAGAAATCAGCAAGGGTTGAGATGATTAGTTTGAATGTTGGCAGCCAGGGTTGTCTGAAGACATTTTATGGATAAGAGACGAAGGAATTTGGATTCTAGAGTCGGAGATTTGTTTTGGATAAGTTTTCTCTGGTCAAAGGAGCTATAAGTTTTGAGTAAGATTGGAAAGCTAGCTCCGTGATGTTTGGATCTTTTCTCTATTTTGGGTTGGATCAGTATTTGGTTTTCAGGATTGAATTGCCAGTCTGATTAACTGAAATTCGATATGTTTCACGTATCTCTGAAGGAGTACGTGAATGGTCTATCTCTGGTTTTGGAACCAGCTGTTCAGGTGGTTTGATTGTTGAGTCAGACTCGTCTGTAGTCTGATATGCTGTCTAGTTCTGTAGATCTAGATTAGTAGGAGCTCTATAGCTTAGTAGTATTGATTATTTGGAATCTATAGAGCGAGTATCCCGATATTTATACCGGGGAAACTCGTGGAAGTTCTATCCAGAATTTTTCTGGATAATTTGATTTGTTTGATTGGGTGAATTGATTGCTATGGTTGTTAGCATATCATTGGTATATGCTTGTATTTTAAAATTTAAATTTTTAAATGGATTATTAAATTACCTTTGTTTTAAATTTCGGGGACGAAATTCTTTTAAGGGGGGAGGAATGTGATGACCCGGAATTTTAAGCAATATCAATTTAATAATCTGAAATAAAAATTAAATTGATTTGATAATTTTGTTAATAAGATTTGAATTAATTTAATAATCCAATAAAATAAATAGTTAATTGATAGATTTAATATTTTTAAATCTAATAATTGTTTTCTATTTATAATGTATATAGAATATGTATATATTGTAAATAGATCTTGTTTTAAATTTAGTAAATAAACAAATCATGTTTTCTATAAAAATATACATCTTTAGTAAAAATTCGGAGTTTTGATTTTATTTAAAAGTTAAACTTTTAAAAGGTTATTTAACAAATAAATATGGTTTTAAATTGATAAGATAAAAATTTAATTTATTTAAATTAATTTATTTGATATTAAGTTTTTAAAAGTATATAATAAATAATTTTATGATTTTAAATGGATAAGGTAAATGTTGAAATGATTTAAAATATGTTTAACTCAAGTTTAAATTTAAATAAATAACAATAAGGTTTATTTTGATTTATTAAAAATATAGTTGGATAAAATAAATAATTTATTGATAAAGAAACAATTTCTTTTTTAAGTTATTTATAGTTATCAATTTTGTTATTTAAAAAATAATAATAATACATTGTTTTTAACAAATAGATTTTTAATAAAAATAATTGTTTTTCAAAAAAATTAATTGTGTAGTTATATTTGTAAATAAACTTGATTTCAAAATTTAATTTGAACTTGAATTCAAATCTAAAGTATAAATATTTTTAATTTGTTTTGATTTTGAAATATTTGTATAAACTTTATTTTATAAATATAATTGGATTTATTCATTTTAAAATTTATCTACATATAAATAAATACATGTTAACTAAATAACTAATTAGCATTTAACTATAACTAAATTACATAATTTTAACAAATTAACCTAATTATAATTAATTAACTTTAAAATGAGACATGTGTTAAACAATAAACTCTACAACTTGACAAATGTTAGCATTAGAGGCATGTGGCATTTTTTTTAAAATTTGCTTTTTATTTTTATTTTTATTTCAGTTTTTATAAACAATTTCTCTTTCATTTTATTTCTTTCCAAATCTAAATGCAAAAGAAAAACACACTTCCGCAAAAAAAATGAAAATATGAAACATCTTCAAATATAGCAAAATTAGAAGCATACATAATCATTTTTTTCAAAATTGAATCTGTAAGCATGCAAGTCAAACTATTTTAAACCTGCATTTCTGGAATCTGGAGTTGCCTGCATGCAATTGTATTGTAAATCAAAGTGCACTTCTAGATGATAAAAGCAACTCAAAGTTTAAAAGCAAGCATTGGAGTGCAAAGTTAAAAAAAAAGTTTCAGTTTTCAGGCTCTTCAAAACAAATATGGTAGCTCTGTTCTTCTTTTAAAAAGGTGAGTAACATTTCTATTTCTTAAAGATTAAACTTATAAATAAGGTTGCATGTTAAATCTCTGTGATAAAAATGTATTGTATGCATATATGAGTGAAATCTGATGTGATTATAATGGATGTATTGTATGCTTGTGATTTCCAGAGTATTCTCTGTTTTATAGATCATAGATTCAGGTTTGATTTAAATTCAAAATCTATAGACGGTGCCTTTGTTTAAACTTTAGGTTGAATAGAACTTGTTCGTTTAATCCTTAAACTTTAGTTTAAGATTTTAGTTAAGTTAAATAACTTGTATTATCTCTGTAAACCAAAATTGGCTAATCAAGTTTAAAATATGTAAAAATTCATATTGAATAATTTATAAATTCAGTAATATGAATTGAATACCAAGATCAAAACATGATTTTTAGAATAAAAATCAGTATTTTTAGTTAAGGGGTTTGGGTGCAGTTCCATGTTGAACTAAAAAGGGGGATATTGGGTTTTTGGGTGATCTCGGCAGTTTGAAGTGTCGGGGTTCATCCGGTAGGTGGAGGAGTAGTCATTGATGCCGGGAAAAATGAGTGATGGTGATGCAAATCACCAGGGAGGCGGTGATGTTGATTTTCTACCTGTAGCCCTAGTTTTGTTTGGACATTTTGTTGTGGTCGATACAACCTTCAGGGATGACCGAGTGTCATGGGCCTTTGGGAGGTGGTTGCTGAAGTGTAGGCGAAGCTGTGGCCGGTAGTGGATGTTCTTTGGGGGACGGAGCACCGAGGGGGAAGCAATGACAGGTTTGATGGGTTTTTTGGTATTTCTAGTTCCTAGTTTGGAATTAAGACTCGAATTTGATTTCGAGTTGTGGAGGGAAGATTGATGGTCGTGTTGGAATGAGGTGTTGGTCGTAGGTGTTGAGAAGCCACCGGAGGTGGATGGGGACGGCCGGAGGCACGGTGCACGTGCACCGTGCACTTTTGTTTTCAGGTGGTTGCCTGGGTGCAAGCAATGAAGGTAACTCGGGAATCAGTCGAGAAGTTGCGGGGTATGGCTCGAAGCAGTGGGCTTGATGACTCGAAGAAGTTTTTCCTCCGGCTCGGGTTTGTAGTATAGCATCAGGTTTTAAACAGAAACCTGTAGGATTGTTATAAATTTTTAAACTGAAAATTTAAAAATGGAAAAGCAAAGGTATAAACTAAATTGTAAATCCAAGTTTAAATTCTGGGATTCAAATTTAAGTTTAAATTTCAGTTTTAAAATAAATTAGGACCTTAAACTTGAATGGTTAAATACTTTAAAATGATCAAGTAGTTGAATTTTTAAAATATAGTTTTAAAATGTAAGTGGAGATTTAAAATCTGAAGATAAATCTGAATTCAAATTTTAAGTATTTTAGTTTTGAAATGTAGGAAGGTTTTTGAAATTTAAAATGTTTTCAACAATTTGAAATGTTTAAAGTATTATCCAAATTGATTTGAATTTAAATATGAATTTGGTTTTTAACCCTTTTAAACTTCTTATCTAAATGAGTATATCTTTAACTTGTAAAATGAAAGGTTTAAAAATGTGTTTTGAAACTTTGTTAAAGATAATTTGAATTCATTTTAAATATCAAATTTAAAATGATATTTGGAAGAAAATTTAAAGTAATTTGTTTTAATGTTTTGTTAATGATAGTGTGATCATTTAAGGAAATATTTTTATCTTTAAAACAAGTAAGAATTTAATGATTTGAATTATTAAGTTAATTAACATGGATTATTTATTTAAATGAAGTAATGATTGGGATAAAAAAAGTAATTAAAGCTTTTTAAATGTATTATTAAAGTTAAGATTAATTTGGATTAATTAAATAAGTAATTAAAGGTTTAAACTAATTAATCAATGGTTGAGATTAATTAATTAGGAATAATTAATTTGAAATTAAGGATTATTAATTGGATTTTAATTAATAATTGGGAATTAATTAATCAAGTAATATAGAATTAATTAAGTTACAGTTAACATTTAATTAATTTAATTAAAGATCAATTAATAGATAATTAAAGATTAATTAGTTTATAATTAATATAGATTGATGGAAGTCAATTACTTCAGAAAAAGTAATTAAAAAATCAATAATAATTAATGATGGTCATTAGCTAAGGATTATTTAGTAATCAATGAATATGATTAATTTTTAATAATTAATTAGATTAATTAATTAATGATAATCAATTGTGAAAATTATTGAAGTTTAAGTATTAAATGAAAGAAATTTAGACATTAATTACTTAATGTAATTAATAGAGTTTATTGAGATTGGTTTAAATTAATTAATTTAGTTTAATTAATTTTAAATATTGGATTTGATAATAATTACTTGGTGTAATTAATGAAGTAAAATTACTCAGTGGAGTAATTAAAGATAATTACTGGATGTAATTAGTGGATGATGTCGGGATTGTGAAAGTAATTTGGATTAAATTATTTTGTATAATTAACCAAGGGATTAATTAAGAAATTAATTATGGAGTAATTAATTTGATAAGTAATTAAGGTAGTTAATTACTGAATGTAATTAATCAGAGGTAATTAATGATTATGGATTAATTGAGGTTAAATTACTGAATGAAATTGATATAAATAAGATAATTAATTAAATATAATTAAGGATCACTAATTAATATAATTAATAATGCAATTAAGTTTGATTAATCAAGATTAATAAATAAATAATCAATGATTAAGGGTAATTAATTAATTGTAATTAATTAAGGTTAAATGTAATTAATTATAGTCAATTAATTAATGAAGTAATTAAAGGTTAATTACTGTATTCAGTTTAGAGTAATTAATTTTGTGAAATTAATTAAAGTATAATTAATCAGGTTTGATTAATTAAGATGATAAATTAGAGATTAGTTAATTAATTAATTAATGGTCGTGTAAGCAAGATTTATATTGATGTAAGAAATTAATTTAATTCATTTTAAATTAATTAGAGATGATGTAATTAATTTAATTCAATTTAAATTAATTATAGATGGTATGATTATAGATCATTGCTTTTAAATGGATGATATTAGTTGCCTTGAATGGTTTGGAATCTCAACTACGAGATTAGTAATGTTTAGTGATATGGATGCATTGGTTGCATTGTGATGATGATATGGATTATCTTTTGATAATGATAATGTGGATTATCTATGGTTATGATAATGATAATTATCTGTTGTGAATCTGTGAATTATCTATCTGTGTGTATATAGATATGTAATTGAATTGTTTTAAACTCTAAAACAACTTGGACCTAAAAGACACGCTTTGGATTTCGATGAGACCAGGATCGGGTTTCCATATTTGGATATCTGAAAACTACATCGATCCAAATTAACGATAGGTCATGAACCTTATGTGAAGAGTGAAGACTCAAGGTGTATGGACTATTCGTCAGTATAACTCTGGGGGTGATTCCGTGATGAGTTTGACGGAAATAGTACTTACAGGCTCGAGATGGTGATTCATAGTGAAAGGGTTATCGTCGTTAACTCTGAGGGTGATTCCAAAATGAGTGTAACGAGATAATGCCTTCGGTTTCGTTCGAACACGAAACGAACTTGTATGGATTGAATGCTTTCAGAACATCGTTAGGTGGAGGATGAGCATTCTAAGTGATGTATCCTATAAAGGTAATCGTAGCCTCAAGCCTCATCAACCGGGAATGGCTAAAACAGGGGAGGTGCAGCAAGGCTAAGTGGGTCATGCCCAAGTAGGATGAGATTTTCCCGTGTCTAGAGGTCCCTTTTTATTCGACTTAGTGGGTGGTTGGAATTGCGCACCAACTGTGGGGTTGTCTTGTTCGGAACTGTTCAGTAAGGAATGGTTCCGGCTTTGTGTTGCAGGGGAGCGGGCGTACTCCTCGTTACGTTGATCTAGGCCACATACTGTGACGGACGGTACCCAGTAGCCCAGCCATTGTGTGGAATCCAAAATCCAATAAGTGCCAATGGTTTTGATTGTATTACCCACTTTTGTGGCTAGTAGTTGGAATTTAATAAATGTAACAATTTTGGCTATTTCATATTTACTTGAAAACCCGAGACCTATTATAATATCATTGGATTTCCTATCAAATGATTTGGTTAGCGTAAGGTAAAAACTTTTCCATGTTTATGTGTGGGAAGTCTTACGTGATACCTTTTCTTTTCAAAAGGTTTTGAAAATTAAGCAACTTTAACCTATTACTCACATCAGACCCATGTCTGACCCAGAGTTTATCTTCTGTTTTCTTAAACTCTTGGGTACTCAAATTTTTACGAGTAGCTAAGGGATTCATGTTAATTTGACGAGTATTGGAGGAGAAATGGAGCAGGAGGCTTCTGCGTTAGATATATAGAATTCCCTGTATTTGGTATCTCTGTGTTGTCTTTGAATTGTATTATGTTGTAAATACTAGACAGGTGTTAATAACTGTCTAGTATGTGTTGTATTATTTGTGTACTCTGATAGTTGTTGATACTATGTAATATTTTATGTTATTAATATAATTAATTCATTCTGCTATTTAGATTCTGATATTGTTGTTTCTTCTTTCTTCTCTTTCTTTCTCTTTTCTATCCCTTTCTTTCTTATTAATGATGCGTCATTTTGTGGAAACAGTTGGCGGGTCGTTTCACTTGGCTTGGGATGGTCAGTGAGCAGGAGGTGGTGGTGATGGGTTCAAGTGGTGGTGGAGGCGGCAAGGCTGAAGGAGGACGCATGCCGAACCTAAAGAGGAAGAAAGAAAGTGCAAATTCAGTATAAACAAACATAAAAATGAAAAGAAAAAGAAGATTTACCCAACTTTTTGACAAGGAGGGAGGCCGAATTTTTTCTTAAGTTGGAGATGAGGATTCACTTGAAAATGAAATGAGATGGTGGTCGGCTGAAGAGGGAGGTTATGGCAGAAAAAGTCGAATAAGTGTTGGTTGAAAATGAAGAGGTGTGAATACAAAAAGGCTAAAGTAAATCAATGGTCACTAAACTCTTCAAACAACCATATTTCTTTTTGTAATTTTAAATAACTAATATATATATATATATATATATATATATAAATTCAGATAAAAATACTAAAATTTAGTAAATAAACAAAAATAAATAAATAAATATTAATTATATATAATTAAATTAAGAAAAATGGCAAAAATTGTGAACTAGTCTTGAAAATTTAAAAATAAATGCAATGAACTTTAGAAAATTTTTATGTGCTTGAAAAATGTTTATAAATAAAAATAAGAACACAATATAAAATTGCATTCACAAAAATAAATAAATAAATTTTAGTTAAATATAATTTAAATGAAGAAAATAGCAGAAAAATGGAAACTAGCCTTTAAAAATAGAAAATAAATGCAATAAATTTTGGAAAAATCTTATGATCACATTAAAAATATTTAGAAATGAAATCTTACAAATAGAGCAAATTTAAAATAATTTCAAACAAAATGAAGTCAAATTTAAATTATATTCAAAAAAATATAAGGTTGTTACAAAAACATTTATGGCAACATTCACTAACCCAACTTAAACTCACATATTTATATAATATCCTATCACACCGCAAAGGCATACACAACCATCCAATTTAAACCTTTATTTTGGAATTCACCTCGGAATCTTAAACATCCAAGATTTATCCAAAACACCTTTTGAAACCGTACCATATATTTTGGAAACTTAAGGGTCAAATGCACGGATATTTATTTCAAAACTTTGAAATGATATTATATATATTTTAATCCATAAAAAATATATATGTATATATATCTGTGTGTGTATATACATAGCCCGAGTAACCCCCAAATTTATACCAAGGAACTGGGTATTACCAAACAATATCATATACTTCCTTATAAGTAGAATAATACTCAAGAGAAACTTTACCATCCGAATGCATCTCTTACCCATTTTTAGTTATTTTCGAGCCACTCGCACTTGTTAACTTAAATAATTTTTTTTCTTTCAATTCTCAAATCCACGTTTTGAAACCATACCAAATATATTTCCAGTTAGATAGTTTCCATCAAACTACCAGTTTCCAACTTCGGATTAGTCCGAAATCGAACTCATTCCTATTGTACAATAACAAAGAGAATAATTTACTAAGTGCACAATACTGTTCGCCTAAACAAACATCCGATCATTACTTAGAAGATTATCCTGTTCACCACAAAACAAATCAGGACTTGTTTCCTGATCCTAATCCAAAGAAAACATACATTTCTTTTTAAATTCTCTTCACAAAAGAATTATGCATAAAATATGTTTTTTGGTAATCTGCTATTACCATTTCCAAAATCATTTGTATTCTAAAACTATCTTAAATAAAATTATTATTTCTTTCCCAAATTAATCAAATGATTATATACATATTTACTCTATGGTAAATCAAATCATACTTTTGGAATCAGATCGTTTTTTTATCAAAACAATTATATAGCGAGATGCTAATGGTAGCATATTTCCTACTTAGAAACTCGAAATTGAACACCAACGACGTTGCAATTACCATCGGAATTATTTCCTACGACTGAAGTAGTGTTTTGAATCTCCTTGAAATTCTATAGAAATATTTTTATCCCAAGAACATTTTCGATTACTATTATGAACTTGTAAACCAGGAAAACCATTTTTCTAAAATCGTCAAGATTTAAACTCTCAAATTCCTTTTATTTATGCACACATTTTAAAAAATAAAATTTACAAAATATTCCCATTTAAAGGAAATCATTTCGAAAACATTTATTTCGAAAATATTCTAGCTCCCTTATAATCATTCTTCAAGTATTATTTCAAAAATATTTAAGTTTTCTTTTAATAACTTCTTTTATAAAACCCCAATTTAGAATAATCAACTTTTTATATTCAACCATTCCTAAAATATTTATTTAAAAATACTCCAAATTCATTTTAAATAACAACATGTATTAAAACGTAATTTTATCAAATGAACCTTTATATAAAATCGTTTCTAAAATCTTCATTCCAAAATATTCAAATTTTCTTTGAAAAAACAACCTTTAGAAATCAAATTTTAACCCAACATTATCAACAAATGCCTTATACTAAAAATGTGAAACTTAATTCAAAGGTGTTTGTTTCAATATTTCCAAATTCCTATCTACCCAACCTAGTTTTCGAAAAGGAAGACTCTGGATAGATTAGTTGATAATAATCAATGTTTAGCGAGCATGACCGATCAAATCCTAAATGTTAATGACGAAATACTATCATTCCTAATAACTAAGCAATCCAAGAACAACTATATTAATTTTTTTTAAAATTATCCTTTTATATATATTAAATATATTTCTCAGTAAGATTATTTTAGGGAAAGTCTATTTAGACTTAAAATATAGACACAATTGGTGACACAAAGAATTTCCACCATTATATTGCTCCCTGAAATCCACTAGAGACAAAAAATCCAATGGTCCAGATCTTTTGTCCCACCATTTTGTGTTTAATTTTATATTCAAATAGCCGGCCCCATTATTTCATTTACCCATTTTAACATCAATATTATTTTTGTTGGTCTTGTTCAAGCGTTTAGAAAATTCCTATCGATAATTTTGGCAAAACACATCGACCAGAATTCTTAAGCTTCTCAACAGATCAAATGACATAATATAAAACATTTTTATATCGCTAATAAATATACGCTCTCATATATAATACACTCAAGCTCATCCTAGGGTCTCACTTACCCTATCTCAAATGAGTCAACCTCATCAAATCCTAGGTGTTCGCTCAACCTAAGTTCTGATACTACGTCGCAACGACCCACTTTTCCATACAGTTTAAGCGGTCAATAAACTACACATGACACACTCAAATTGAATGAAAAGGTGGATAGTTAGGTAAAGAAGAAGAGAAAAGACTAGAGGAAACTAAACAACACAGAATCTTACAGCAGAACGAAAAATCTATAATATAGAACAAATCTTTGTACAAAATCAAAACTGTAATATATATATATATATACATCAAACAGAGTATACTAACCTATTTCAACCCAAACAGTTATAACAACCTATCATCACATTGATGATAAATACAACAATGAATGCAACATAAAAATAATCATGTACGTGAATATGTCTCTGGGCCTCCAGTTCACCTCCTGAAGCTCCAAAAATATCCAACTAAACCTGGAAACATGCTCGGTCTGACCCAAGCATTTTAGGAAAGCAATGTCTGAGTTAGTCAAGTAAAATCAGCTTGAGAAACACAATCAAATAGATTCTTAAAGTTTAAATAACCTTTCAAACAAAGTTATCTTGTAAGACCATGCCGCATATTATCACGGATGGGTTTTTATGTCACGATAACCAAAACTTTTATATCAAAAATTCCAGTGATACTATAATAATGTCTAAGGGCGACAATAAGAATAATCAAGTAGTTGTGATGCTCATGAGTGTACATCACAACAATGCTAGGTATATAATCAAAAATCGATAAGGTACATTCGCTAATTGTGTAGGATTTCCATGGAGATGCCCTCGGTACTTCGAAAACGGTCCTCCTATACAAGAATTAGAGATATCCTTCCGAAGCAGCATACATTCCTAGTGATGTGCCATAGAAAAAACATGGCTGGTCTCGCTAAGGCCGAATGCATCACCCCATGTATGCATAACAGCTGTAAGTGACATCTAGGAGGAGCTGACTACAACCTATGGGTTTGCCAACCCCACTGGCCATGCTTTCCATCTCTGGTTTTAGTCATTTCCGCTAACGAGGCTACGCCCAACGTTCTAGCTTACACAACGCCACCAAAATAGATCATAGAATCCTACATGGATTCCAATACCCCAACGGGTCTCGGAATCACACATGGATTCCCACATCTCAAATAGATCTTGGAATCATACATGATTCCCATATCCCCAACGGGTTTCGGAACGCACATGGATTCCAAAATCTCAATATATTATGAATCTCCTTCATAGAACTGTATATGGTTTTTGGAGTGGTTACGGGTTTGAGTCATCACTTATGGGTACACTCTTTCGCTTCCCAGGTGCCTTGAAAACCAATCGTTGAGTTCTGGGATGCTTAATATCGGTTCCTTAGGAAATAATTAGACAATACATAAGAGCGGGGACCACCCCCTAACCGTTTAAGTGGATGGATATCCTACCATTTTTCCTAAAAGAACAAAGTGAGCTTATACGTACAGTATAATACCACCACGGTAACCATACCATATAATCCCCATGTTTCCCTAGATATTTCCAGAGTTAAATCCTTCGATGTTAAGTGTGGAATATTTCCCTACCACCAAAATTAAGAAGAATTACATATTTAGGCCAAGATTTGATAGTCGGTTTTTTAAATATCAAATAAACAAACATGCAACACAAAGATTACATTTCCCATGAAAATCACCAAGCCTCTTTAAATAAATCTATTATTAATTTAAATTCACATTCCAAATACTTGGAAATCACTTCCATATACTTATATCAACGGGATAAGTATAATTACAAACCACTATATTTCGATACTTAGAAAATATAGCCATATACTTATCTCAGTGGTATAAGTATATTCATAAGCCATTTCACTTTCAAAACCTAGAAACTTGAAAAATCTTAAAAATAGATGCAGAAACCACCGTTCAATATCGACTTTGAATTGCAGCTTACACAATCGTTATGTCGCTATCCCAGCGAATCCATAGTAAACTATAGGCAATCCCCACCCCTCGAATTATGCCATGAATATCAACCATCTGTTTCCAAATTTCTTTATCTTATAAATATTTTCAAATCTATTTGGAAAGCTTCTTTATAAATCTTCAATCTATTTCTAAATCGTCCTTTGTATATCTCAAAACTTCATTTATAAAACTTCTTCTTTTCAAATCTTTAAAATTCATTTATAAAATTCTTTTATAAATATCGAAAACCATTTATAAAACTCTTCCCATATTTTCACAAACTTATTTAATAAACTCTTTAAGTCAATAAGGTTCCTTGATAAACCGTACATTATTTGAAACAACTTAAAATAATAAGTTATTATCTAAACATCCATCTTTTCATTTAAAATAAATCTAATTTAAAATAGTAACTTAAAATCTCATCAAAACATATTTATTTTTTAAACATCATTATTGTATTAATAAGTTAACTTCAAAACAATATTAATATTATTAATTAACTTTAAACGTTATTAGAATAGTAACTAATTAACCTTAAATTAATATTAATACGAAAATTAATTATCCTTTAAATATAATTAAATAACTTAAATCAACATAATCAATTAACTTTAATTAAAAATTAAAGTATAGTTAAATCATTTTAAATAGGTAATTAAATTAAAATATTAAAAAATAATAATTAAATAACTTTATGAAATACTTTCAAGAATCATATTAATAAAATAATTAACTTTAAATCATTATTAAAACAATTATAATTTTTTCTTAAAATATTATTAATAAATAATTATTATCCTTTAAATCTTATTACGAAATAATAATTATTCTTAAATTAGTTTTCAAATCAAAATTTTACTTTTCAAGTTCAAAGGAGGCTTAATGCTTACCAAGGTCCTTAAATAAGCTACCATACTATTCAGTTTAACTTCTCAAGTTAATAACAGATATTTACATCAGGATTGTGTAATAAATCCAACGCCTAACCATCATTGGTTAAAATATCACTTATTCAAGGCGGGATATCAACTAACGATATATAATCAAATGTCCAGATCTATAAAATAGTAGAACGGGGATTTATTCTGCTATATTAATGTCAAATTAATTTTAATTAGTGGGATGGTGTTTTTTCCTCTAGCAGATGTCCAATTACCATATTTGAACCAATTTGACTTGATAGTAATTTATTTGGTCAAATAAATATCAATAACTAAGGTATATAAATTTAAACGACGTAATTATTTGAAATAACGTGATTTAAATTCTGTCCATTTAAATATGTCATAAATTTTTATATGGCCAAAGCTACCAACATGTTACACTACAATGTTGTACTCATCAATACGAGTGCAATGTAAAAATCTACGGGTTAAACCGATTTAATATGAGGTATATTAATTTCCAAAGTTTCAAGCACTTAAACTATAAAATATAAATCGAAATAATGAATTTCTTACCTAATTCAATTTGGGCCTAACCCAATAGCATTCGAACCCACCCCTATATGAATAGAGCCCTCAATCTTCTCTTCTCCATTTTAACCATGCTTGGAAATGCATTCCATGTGCATGCGTCTGCATGTGTACCTGCACCACCTACCCTCCCACTCAGTTGATGCCCCGAGACCACCGACATGTTAGCCCCGCCAAGCTTGACTTTCCTGCGCCCTCACCTACCCCTCCCACCCCTAAATCGCTTTTCAATTGAAAACCCAAGCTTTATAAATGCGATAGCCCCGTAGAAGTCGCATCAATTATTTGATCCATTCTCTGCCAAATCATACCGCAACATAGCCCTCTCCTTCATGATCACAACGCCACTCTCCAACTCATCGATCGTCGCCACATGCTCTAAAAAACCTAAAACCTAGTTTTCAACCATCCACAATCATCGATGTGAAATCGCGTCGAAACATTACGAAAAATCATATACTTTCATACGATCCCAACAATGCATACAACGTCGATCCATTCTTCTCGGATTGAGAGAAATCGATTTTTAATATTATGAACATTTTAATCCCTTTACTGTCATCAGACGATTTCTCGCTCGATTCTTGACGAGTTCGAATGCGATGAATTAAAAAAAAATAGATTCGTTGGCAAACAACTTTGTAGTTGAGATTTTTGGCTAACTGCGAGTGGTTGATGAGATACAGATTTTTAAAGTGGTGGGTTTTTTCAAATTCGAACCGTAGAAGGAACAAAAATTAAAGGAAGAAAAAGAAATAGATCTAAGCATCTTAGTCGATGTATAAATGAATATATGTGCGCGTTATGCCTCCCCTATCAATGAGTTTGTGTACTAACATACATACATACGTACACACACACACAGATATACACATACATACATACATACATACAAACATACACACACACACACACATATATATAGACACACACATGCACACCCATAATTTGTTTCCTATCCTTATAACCAAAGGACCAGCAGTTAATTCAGCCATCAAAAAGATGAGAGATGTATAGAACAAGTCTCCAAAATGTTTAGCAAAGGATGGCCAAGTGCAGATTGTTTTAAATTTAAATTAATTCTAGTACCATGTTACACAGCAACGGATCTACATATGAGCTACGAACGATAGAAAATAAATTATGATCGTGTACAAAATTGGGAAGCGATTATAAAACAATAATAAAATAGACAAGTTATTAAATTCTGTGAAGTTTCTAAAGTACCAATGTTTGCCGCAAAAAGCGTCAAACAAAAATTTAATTATTTGCCAAATTAAAATTTATGGAAAAATCCAATAGATTAAATAAAAAATACATCATTAGAAATCAAGCCAAAATTTTGAACATAGATTTTATAATAAAATTCTGAATCTGAATATTTAAACAAATTAAATATTCAAATCTGAAGACTGGAAAATATGATTCGTTACATAATCACACCAGAATAATCACCTTGACGTGGTGGAAGTCATCAGTTCGAGCCTGATTATCCCTAAACCCAATAGGAGTTTTTCTATTTTGACTTTCTCCCCACAGCGATCGAACGAGAATGGATAAGAGGCTTGTGGGATTGACGTGATAGGGTAGGGATGGCTATATTGCTAGGAGTGAACTCCAGGCTAATATGAAGCGCACAGATCCAAGTTATGCTTGGAATGAAAGAAATTTCGAATCAGCTTTTTCTATGAAAATGGAAGCTATAAGTAATGCAACTATGAATCTCATGGAGAGTTCGATCCAATACCTTCTTGTCATTTTTCACGCGCTTTCTCCTTTTTTTTTTATAGAAATAACTAATTGTTCCTACGGAACCTTATAATGAGGTTGACCATTGATACATAGTCCAAACTATTATTTTTTCAATTACTTTTTTCATTTTTTTACTTAACAAAACTTGAAAGGAAAAAGAAAAAATATCTGCTTAGGAATTATCAAACTTTAAAATTACAAATTTGAAAATACACATTCGACATGTAAACAAAATTGTAAAAGGAAATTATTGTCATAACTAACATTTTACTTTAATAACATGATTACTTTTTAAAACATTACACATGTGTATATATTCATATATGAAAATTGTAAACTTTGATTTAAATTTTAGATATACACAATTGACTAAATAACAAGACATGAAATGTATTAATGGAAAAAAAAATTAACTTAACTAAAATTTTCGACTTGATTTTGATTTACAATTTTGGATAACAAAAAATTTAAGCATATGAACACATACATACATGAGTTAATTAATTTAAATATTAAATCTATAATTTTAAGTGAATTAAATTTGAAAACAATGCAAATTTTACAACAAAACAAATCTATATAACTGATAATTTCAGGCCCAGCAAACAATATCAAAATACAATATAAACCAAACACAAATTGATTTATAATGGAATGACAATATATAAGAGGTCAATGAGTGGAAATTCAATACACAAATTTGTGTGAATTTAATCAAGGTTGAGCATCATGAATACACAAAATAAATAGAAGAATTGAATCTGACAGTCTGCCCTTTGTAGCAACTTGATTTCAGATTTATCCTCGGATTTCTAACTAGATAATCCTCCAGCTTTGCAAGGGAAGGATGGACCACTTAATTTTTGTTTCATTTGATGTTTACACTTGACTTGAAGTTGATTATGTTCTAGAAAGAATTTCTTCCATGGATGGTTAAGTGGAGAGAAAAATAAAGTGAATGAAAAGTCAAATATAAAGGAAATGAATTAGTGGATTTGTTATAATTGAAAAAATGAAATATTTTCCATTCTTTTATTAAAACTTTCCTAATTAATTTCTTAATTTCCTCTCACTAAAACCCCACCATCTCCAAATAATATTCGCATTCAAAAATGGCCATTAAACGGCACTAAGTTTCCATAAATCCCTTCATGCAATTATCTTTTATTTAAACCCGTTTAAAGTAGTGCCTATATCGTATATCAATGCACACAAATATAACTTTTATTTATGCATTCTAATAATCACAAAAAGCTCCTAAATATCAAATGAATTAAATAATAATCAATAGTTCTAAGATATTAATTGGTTTAATTAATTTACACCATTTATAAATTGATTAAATCATATGGTTTTTAGAGAATTCACAATTATAGTTGTGCAACTTGGAGGTATTAATTCAATCATCAGTTAATTTCAAACAATCCAAACATCAATGTTCGCATGTCACCTTATATAGTGCTCTGACTAAGGGCGGACCTAAGAATTAACATAAGGGTGGGCTGATTTTAAAGCTGATTTTTTTAAAGTTATACTGCAATTCTAACTACTACTGCAAAATAATAATCAATTTTTTTAAATAATAATAAGCAAATTTATATTTCATAAATTTACAATCAAAATATTGAATCTCATTCAACGGTTGTAGAATTGGACTAAGGACTAGTAACTGAAAGAGGCCGAACATGAGATTGAGAATTGATTTGAGGTACATAAACTTCCAATATTGAATGCTTATTTGATGATCCATCATTATTGCTCTTTTTTATAAATGATAAAAGAGTTTTAGGTTTCTTGCTTCATTTTTTATTCTACGTTTTAATACAACCTATTAAACATTATATCATGTTATTAGCATAACCAACCATTATCAAATTCAACAAAATAACAATCAAATTAATTTACGAATGTAATATTTTTCTTTAAGACAAATAAATCTTAGTAATAAGGTATTTAATTTTTTATGTAGAAAATATCAAATATCTTCAAACTAATTTTACAAAAACTGCTTTAACAAAAGCCTAATTTTTAAAAAAAAATTAGGTTATCACTTCAATTTTCTAGAAAAAATCAATTAGTTTAATTATCGTTTAGAAAAAAAAACAATCAAACAGAATGAAACAAAATGTTTGTAAATTGCAATAGTTAATGAATAACGAGTTAAACTAGCAATAACAATAAAATAGAAACCAATTAGCCTACAACCTAACGAGCATTATTCAATAATGCAAATTGCAACCAAATTTGAGATTTGAGATACGAGAAACCTAATAATTATTATCTATTTTTTCAAATTACTAATCTATGACTAGTAATTTGCAAACAACATAAATTAGACAAATGAAAAATCACCTGAATTGATCATTTTATTGAGCTAAAGTCGATGTTGAAAGAAAAGGTTTTTTTCCAGCTCCGTGTGAAGGAGGGAATCGCAAACGCAATAGGATAAATTTAAGAAAGAATAAGACATAGGTAGGCCTTCCTTTACTTTGGGTGGGTTGGGTTATGAATCTGAGAGTTTTCTGGCTGGGTTATGAATTTGAGAATCTTTTATTTCTTTTAGTTTACCTGTGTTGTAGCTTAGTCGAGCCTAGGGCTAGGTCCGCCCTCGGGTGTAATTGTTTAGCTGAATACATCGCCTATGGAACTTTTTAGTAAAATCAAATTTCACATTTTCTTAATTGGTAGCTTTTCAACAACGGTTATTTACACACATTCTCTTTGCTAATGTTATATCACTTTAGGATTTATGTAGTTTGTTTTCGGTCAAAATTCCAGTATCGTTCTTGTTCAACTCAGTCCATAAATAAAATCTTTGGTTTAATAATTATATTTATTATTAACCATACTACTCTAGACAGAGATTTTGACTTTGAGTTGACTACAATTGACCATGATGCTAATCTCATACAACCGAGGAGATGAATTTTCTATTAAATAATATTTCACTTCCAATGCTTCAATCAAACCTAATTATAGTCGTTCGAAGGAAATCATGCCGCGATTAAATAAAACCAAAATGGAGAATCCACACTAATATTCCATGATATTCTCAAGTTGATTGGACTGTGTAACATCATCACCTTGAGATTTCCCGTTTGATCTAGTTGTTGTTAACAATGGGAAACTCTCAAGGGAGTCATTCTATAGTTATCCAACCAATAAGTGCGTAACCCCTTGGTACCTCCAACAACCATGAGTAATACATTGACCAACATTTAAAGAGCATTATGTACTCTGATCCTATGCAGTTAATGCCCCACAATTGCCCCATTATAACCCCGCTTTATACTGTAGCGGATTTCTACAGCTGTGATTTTCCTAAACAGCCTCAAAAATAGCCTTTCGGTTTTAAGCCCCACTATTTCTGCTATATCCCGTTATTTTCGCTATATCCCGCTATTCCCACTGTATCTGCTTTAAAGGAAATGAACTGAAAATAATAATTATACATTATAAAAATTATATAATTATTATTTTTTGATTAAATTTTTTAACATATTTTCATAAACACAAGTACTCTAATATTGTATTAAATTTAATTATGTTAAATATTGGTTTATGTTTATTTACAATATATTTACACATGTTGTTATTTAAATTAAATATGTATTGATTATAATTAAATTAAATGTTAATTATATATTAAATCACCATTTATATATTTGTAAAAATATTAAGTACAAGTTTTATATGCTATTTTAGAGTCATCCGCTATATCCTCACTGTATCCCCGCTATGATTTTTCGTATCTGTGTCGCATTGAATCTGCCGAGTGCTTTAGCTACATAGGAGTCTGGTCGCAAAGGATGAATCAATATTATTTCTTGAAGCATCTCGATCAAAAGTATTTAAAATTAAATATTATTTTATATTGTGATTAATTACTCACGATTGCAACTATTTACACCTACAATTACATGACATTTCACTTAAGGATTTCTTTATTTATATACCTCAATTTAATTGCTTAATTAATTATATCACTATATAACATAGTATATAATAGAAATATTGTACCTTTATTATAAACCAGACTGGTCATATAGTTAGAAATATGTAACAATTTCGCATAGGGTATACCCCTAACTCTATTAATCTCTCACTTGCCCTTGGGCCAAGATTAATAATGAATTTAGCTCTCACTTGCACTTTGGACAAGAATGATCATGAATTTAGGATTTATATATTATACTCGATATAATTTATGAAATTCGAGTCATAATAGTCCTTTACAAGGAGTTCGTTGTTTCCATAAAAAAACTCTAATATTTCATAAATATTCGAGAAAATTCTAAATTATCATATAGCGATCTTAATTCATGTTGATACTTTCTTTATGTATCATATGTACATACGAAATGCAATATTGTAGACAACACAACTTGCATGATTGTGACGCCCCACCTCTATACCCACGCTAGCCAAGAACACTACGGTGTAATGCTGTCAACTAGCACGGAGAATAAGGCTGTTGAGGAGCGACCATCTGTATAATTGCTTTGTGCGAGTACCGATATGCCAGATAAAAATATAACTTTTCATCTCAAGAGGAAACCCGACATGCCGACACAAACTCAAAGCTACTACACAGTGGCTATAAAGGACCTCGGAAACAAATATAGAAATAAACATAACATAAATCAGTCACAGACAATTCATATCACAAAGGCGGAAATAGATATGATATTACACATGAAAGTGTACATCAGAGTAGTGGTCAAAAAGATCCACGATAATACAAAGAGTAGCAACACGTGCTAGACAAAAGAATAAGTATACATCATAGAGTCTATATCTCAAATGTATTCAACAAAAAAACTACTAAACTAAAGTAGTTAGCCAAAAGTCAGAAGATGGTTCCAGATAGGAAGCCATGAGGAAGCACCTGTAATATCTCAGTCTGACCCAAGTATTATTTAAGAAGAAAATAATAAACGGATCAGTCTAGCTATAAATATCAGATGAAGTGATATATAATAAGAGATATGACATAAACATATAATAATCACAATGCCAAGCTGTGATAAATAAGTAATTGAAAATCAACAAGAGATTAATCAATATCACAATAATCTACTCAAGATAAAAAGGAATGTCATACTCCTAATTTCATTCACCAAGCCACAATAATCGATAAATCAAATCAATAGAAATCACGAAGATAGGTGAAGCATAAATTCCAGAATTCAACACACGAAATCCAGAAATCACAAGAAAAAGGATGGCCAATCCCATAAAAATGAGCCGGAGCTCCTCCAGACAGGGTATAGTCCCCCATTGCGGACTTTGAGCCGAAGCTCCTCCTGGTGAGTCAAAAACTCCTCCTGACAGGGTATAGTCCCCCATTGAGGACTTTGAGCCGAAGCTCCTCCTGGTGAACCGAAGTTCCTCATGACAGGGTATAGTCCCCCATTGCGGACTTTGAGCCGAAGCTCCTCCTGGTGAGTCAAAAACTCCTCCTGACAGAGTATAGTCCCCCATTGCGGACTTTGAGCCGAAGCTCCTCCTGGTGAACCGAAGTTCCTCATGACAGGGTATAGTCCCCCATTGCGGACTTTGAGCCGAAGCTCCTCCTGGTGAGTCGAAACTCAGTAAAAACGACGTACAGTCCTCCACGTGGACAAAGAGACATCGCACAATGCTAGTCTAAATCACAAAGATGATCGTCATGATCAACGAGAAGTGCCAATTACAATAAGCTAGTAAATATATGAGCTTAGCTTCATGTCCCATAACCACTAGCTTAACTTAAATATTTACGAACAAATTGTAGATCTCCACTAGAGAATTGTCACAAGAGATTCAATCGAACAAGTCCAAGAATTAACCGACGAAGTAAACGCAAGCGTTTCATACCACTCGTTTTACTAAGTCGTTTAATTAGATTTCTCATATGAGTGAGGTAAAGGTTTGTATATACTAATAGATTGGAAATCGGTTTGAGAAAACGAGCTTTGTTATAAAATAATGTTGAAATCATTTGAAGAAAGAGTTTTGATATTTACTACTAGTATAGAAAACCTTTATATTTTTAAAGTGACAAATCACAAAGAAGATTGTAGGAACAATCAATCATAAAGATTCACATTCGAAAACGTGAATGAAATCCAATGAAATCGATATAAAATCCATCAAAGTGGATATATCTAAAATTCCTAAAGAAAAGGTCATCAAAGTCGATAATAAATGACAACAACAAAAGGGAGACCACACGAATCGATTAAAGTTGGATATTCAAACGGATTAGCAAAATAGGCTAATCTGGCAAAAATCATCAGGTCGGTCGACCGGACTTTCTGGTCGGTTGACCGAACCAGAGGCAGGAATGTGCTCGGGTAGCAGGTCGGTCGACCGGCCCAGGGGCTCGGTCGGCCGAAGCCTGTATCTAGCACTTCCAAACAGAGGCATGAAGTGCTCGTGTAGCAGGTCGGTTGACCGGCCCAGGGGCTCGGTCGGCCGAACCTGTATACTTGCACTTCCTACCCTATTTCAAATGAGGTGCAAACCTCGATCAATTTGCAATCGCACGAGCAACGGCGCTAAGGGTTTATGCCAATCGACTACCCGGCCCTATATGCTCCTCGATGCATCACTAAAAACATGTTCAAACATCAAAGTTAGGATTTTTAATGAATTGAACTCAAAACACTAAAAATTGGAATACTCACAAAAGCAATCCAAATCAAAATCAAATGCACATGAATAAGTGTTAGGAATTCATACCTAACAATCGAAGATAAGTATAAGCATAGATGTGAGATAAAAATCTCACCTTTGCACTAAAATTTATGAAGATGAAGCTTGAAAGCAATGGCAAGAACAAGCACTCTTCAATTCCAACTCAACAAGCTTGAATCTAAGCTTAAAAGAGAAACATTCCCTAAATTAGGTTTAGGAAATTTCTGAAATTGAATGGAGAAAGAGTTGGAGAAGGTGAAGGAGATGCTTACCAAAGGGTTCTTCTTGAGTTTGGAGCTAAAGCTTGGATTTGCAAAGGAAGTTAGGGCTTGGAGTTTTAATTCTTTTTCCTCTCCACCATTTTCAGTTGGAGCTTGAGTTTGAGGAGTTAGAATGAAGTAATGAAGAGGAGAGGGGGATTGGGACTGAGTTAGTAAGTGGGTTCAGCCCAAACCAAAGCCCAAATCAAAAAGTAGAAAAATTCAACTTTCTCCAACCATATCGAAGCTTATACTCAAAAAGGTCGCAAACGGTATTTTGAACTCAATGGGGGTGGTCTCGAGTCCTAATTCGGCTGTTTGCAAAAAGTAGCTTTTCGGACTAAAATCCGACTAACGATAAAATATTTAAATAAAATATTTAAATATAAAATCGATAAATATGCGGGTTGTTACAATGATAATACCTACTACCAATGCATAAGGAATCCATCTTACATGTTCCATATTAAACATTTTAATATGGTGTCTATGTATATAGTTTAGGACATTCCTAACATCCTTTTATATTAACTAGTGCGAACTCATGCTTCGCATATGGACCGCACTCAACCTCTTGTCATCATAACATGTTTAAATGATTTATATGGTTCATTAATTAAGAAATAGTGATCTTTTTTTATCAATTTTCAAAAAGTTTGCATTTTGTCTAAAACTTGTGTATAAATATTTGAAAACAGTAATGCAGATAGTACTGATGCTTGATAAATAATTGCAAAATATCGAACAAAAATGATTTCAAAGATAAAATTTCCATACAATACGCATATAAATTATACACATATAAATTTATTGTGTGCATCAGCTGTATTATATGTAACTTCATTTGGTGAGATACCTTTATCAATCATTTCCTTTAATACTTGATGTCGTTGATTGCATATGCTGCTTCGGTAATAACTATCTATAAGAGCAGTGCAGGTAACAACATCTGGTTTACACTTGACCATTGATCCAAAAATGCCAAAAGCAACGTTGACATGATTCATGAGAATGCAAGTGTTGATGATCCCATAACTGACTATGTCTAGGAACACATTATGCAGCATCATATTATTGTAGGATGATAAGATTAGAGGATAAAGAGATTTATTTCTGTTTTGAACAATTCTTGTGAAAAATATGCTAAATTGAAAGCATGCATATTTTATGTCTGAAGTGTTGGAACTAACAACCATTATTCAACAATATTTATTTTAATGTGAAGAATATCATTGTATTTCTTTTACAGTCAAAGCAAATTCAATATAATAAGAAGCATATAATTGTATTTAATGCTTTTGAGCTTTCTGGTTCTATTTCTAATTCCATCTAACACTGTTGCTGTATTTTGGTAGTGTTGGATTTCACCAGACTTGACTGCAATTTGTGAAAGTAGAATCAGAGGCTGAAAATTTTCAAAACAATCAACGACATAGATTAATTAAAAGAAATAAAGTCAAACAGATTTAATAACTTTAATAATATGAATAGTCCGAAAAACTATGATTTTAAAAAAATTATTTTTAGCTATCAACAATAGATATCATTGGAAAACATATTAAATTTGAGATTTAATAGTGAAATCGATTCTTAAATCCAATTAATGTAGAAAAAGTTATCACATTTAAAAGTTTGGAATAGAAAGAAATTAAAAACGTGACTGTTCATTTTCCAAAATATGAAGGAGGATCGTGTGCTCTTGAAATTTAACTCAATAATAATATAATATTATAGATTATAAAAGATGTCCTTCCAAATTCTATACCGAATATTAAACAACAAAACTAAAATGAACATAACACGGGTACATCGATAACAATCATAACTTTGTTGTTTAATATTTTAAAAAATGTTTTAGTACCTTTATAGTTTTTTCTTACAGACTCATGCTTCATCTACATTTTGACTGAAACTCAAAATGTTTGACTTTTCTGTTAAAATAATTGCACCACTATGATTCTTGTTGAAGGATGCTTTCGTATCAGTTCTTGGATCCTATCTAAAACCCATAAACTTAGTATCATTCCCAGTGACTTTAAGACAATTTGATTGTTATATGCAAACAACGTATTCTAGATCATCATTTAGAATTTTTATTTTAGCATATATATACCAAAACTCACAATCATATCGAGTGACAATTTTTCAAGTAAGATTCGAAATAATTTAAGTACATTGAATGATGAATCTATTGTGCTAATTTCAACAATTAAAATTTACTTTTTTGTCCATTAACATGAATTATTATATTCCAATTACATTTTCTTCCTCTTGAAGACACTTTCGCGGTCGATGCATTATATCCCCTCGGGTACCACTATCAAAGTCATATTTTGATACTGTACTTGGAATCCAACCAGATTTACACATCTGCCATATGGTAGAGTCAATACTCTATACTATCAACCAAGGAAATTCTATTCTCGACGTTGATATGAAACTTATAGTTTATCTTTAATGTACGAGGATACTTATTAGACATTCTAACGTGTTATATCTTTTTAGACTTGGTTAATTTCACTTCATTCCTTGTAATCGGTTTTTATTTTTGGATCACATCCAATTCCATTTTACCAATATTTTCTAAAAGAAATTCCTTTATCATGAAGTTGACATTTCTTGAAATAAAAATTGTCTCTTAGTATAATAGAATAAGTATTCATAAACATATTATGAACTACCTTTATATATGTATAAAATTGACTTATTTTTGAGTTAACAAAAATTTATGTTCATAATATATACTGGTCAATCAATATTGGTCTGCCCCAAACTACTTTGGGGCAATCCATACAAGATCCATTATGAACAAATATTATATGCAGCCTCTCGACTTACACAACCTGTCAATTCCCTGACTTAGGTTATCTAACAGTTTCTTATGAATATTTATCTTCTATGATCTTATAAACTATGCTTTGGTTGAAATTAATTTTAACCTATATACTTAGTCTTAAGTGCACATTCTAATTGTAACACCCTGCGTCTTTACATTAATTGGTTTGAAAGAAATTTAATAATAAATAGTAAATAGTGAAAAATAGAATTTTTTTTCAAATATCAGAATTTGGCTACAAAACTTGCACCATTGTGTTCGTGGCAATTTTCTGATCAATTTTTACATATAATGTTTTCCGACCGGAGTTTAAATGAAAATGTTATTAACATTTGAAGTTTTAACATCGAAAATAATTATATATGTAAATATGCAAATAAAATCAATTAAGATTACTTGGTAACATTAATGGAGATTTAAATGTTAATTTTAAATTAAAATATTAGAGAATTTATAAAATGGGAAAGAATTGAGCAAGACCAATTAACGGTGTAAATAAGCAGACAGGATAATTAAGTGAACGAAACAAAATAAAAAAAATCAATGGTTCAAAATTGCCGAAATTTCACCACATGGGTCGACCCAAAGGTGTCTCAGGTCGACCATAAGCGATCGACCTAGGCCATAAGATAGTTGACCCATGCTTTATTTTATACGACAATAGATTTTGGCCGTGCGACCCGGATTTAAAATATTATGATCGGCCAGTTAGCATTGGTTTGAACATCTATGAATTAAGAACTAGGGTTTCACTTCCAACTCATTATTTTCTAATAAGCACGAATGCTCTATCTCTTTCTCTTCTACTCCAAAATTTTTGATTCATAGAAATAGGTTTGATTTTCATATACATACTTTGAAGAATGATAGAAGATGTTAGAGAATAGAAAATAATTAAACCAAGTCGGTACATCGGAGGTAAACTATAGATCTGGTTTTTGTGATGACCCGAATTTTTCGACGATAAATTTTGAATATTCAAGTGGTTTTAAATATTTAATTTGAATTATAGATTGATTGTGAATATGAAGATTTTGGTTTAGTTTATAGAACAGATCCAGAATTTAAATATAGCAATATAGCAATTTATTGAATAATTTAATTATTAAAGTTATAACTGAATATTGGTTAGAATGGTGAATCTTGAGTTTTATACTTAATAAAACTAATTTAAAGGCTTATAAAATTTTACTAATAATATTAAAGACAGTGCAACTTTTAAATTTGAATCTAAAAGTGATTTGTTCAGTTTTAAAAATATATCGTTTAAACTGACTTTTAAAAATAGCCTTCTGAGACACATTCTCGAAATTCGATGAAACCAGATTCATTGGATCCGTAATAGTATATAATCATCCAATTTCAAATTTTGGGATGTTTGGAGTTATCTTTTGATCGTAGAGATATAAGCACGTTAAATTTAACATCGAAATTTCAATGTTGTAATTTGGTTCAAAAAGCTATCTTCTCTATACGATCGAATTGGACTCGAAACCTTTTCCATTGCATTGGGAATAGGGGTGTAACATTATAAACGCATAGCCACATGCCTCGATAGGGGTTTAAAATTTTGAGTAGCATAAATCAAGATATTTTGAAATATATATATATATATATATATATATATATTTATGTATGTATATGTATATATTAAACAGTCAACTGCCGTTCCTTCTCAAATACGCCACTTCCCTCCATTCAAGCACACAACCTTCCTTTCACCTTTTAAATCATGTCATTTCTTATATTCCACTCCAATTCAAAATCAAGCAGTTCAAAGATCAATTCAAAATAAAGAAAAAATATAATGGCCGTGATTTTGAAATTCGAATTAATAGGAATGAAGTCGCTTCCCCTTCAACCCTAACCTCTTGTACCTTTTTCCCCTCCTCTACTTGTAATCGAAATCAAATCGAGAAGCGGAATCGAATTCGACATAAAAAGGTATACAACAAGGTTTACGATCGCCTGCTACTTCCTGCCCAGCCTCTCTGCTCTTTGGGGTTTGTAGCAGTTCGTTCGTGGAAGGCCGTGGCCTATTCGAGGTCGCGAGGTGACTTTGAGATAGTTGGGAAGGAGTGACGTTGGTTAGGAGCCACGTCAAGGTAAAGGCGTACGACACTGGGCCGAGCGATAGAAGGGATGGGCGATTAGGGTTTGGTGTAGATTTTGGATAGACAGCAGAAGCATTTGGCAGTGGCAGGGTCGCGCTTCTGAAGGAGGAGGTGGTTGGAACTTGTTGCGAGAAAAGAAGTAATTGGTTACAGATTTTGTATTGAGGAAGTTGATTTATTTCGAATCAGTTGTAAAATTTAAAATAAATTATCTATTAATTTATCCTAAAGTCTTATAAATGAAAATTTTAAATTTTTATACGAGGTCTAAAATTGTGGAAAAACAATTCGAATTTGGGACGAATTGCAATTTAAAAATCAAAGATGAGAATTTCTCACTCATTCGGATTACCATTTTTAAATTTAAAAGTTTAAATTTAAATTAATGAATGCTTGATTGATTTATAAATGTATAATTATCTATTGGATGACTGATTGGATGTTGTAGTATATATATATACACTAGTATTTGGAGTGGTATTCCCGCACATTATGGCGGATGAGACCCTATATGCCCCTCATAATAGTGGATGACCCTATATACCGTGATACCCCCCTCGAAGTGGGATTGGTATTTTTATTATTGTCTAACATCCATGGATGCAGGAAAAACAGGTTGGAGGGATCCAACTGGATTCCTCAAATATGTATTATTTCTCGTATATATATAATGCTGGATTATTGTGTGTTGTAAATTTTTAAAAGTTATAATGGCATGGAAATTAATTTTTTTATATTAAATACCACGAATATTATTTTAAATTTTAAGGAATCAAAAGAAATTTTAATATAAAATATATATAGATCGAAACTTTGGATTATTTAAAAGAGTTTGATTTTAAAAAAACAATAAAGGATTTTTGATTGTATTAAATAATGCGAGAGAATATTTTGAATAGAAAATTTAAAATAAATTATATAAAGAACATTTTAAAAGACTGGATTTTTAAAGTGATATTCGAAAAATATAGAAAGAAGTTGAAAACGATATTAAAAATAGATTGGTTAAAGCAAAATGATTTATAAGAAATTGGATTTATAAAATTGGATTTTTATAAATGAGATTATAAGTGGAACTCAAAAGGAGTTATAAATTTTTTATAAACGAAGTTATAAATAAAGGAAAGTGATATCGGATGGTAAATTTGGAATATAAATGTAAGGAAAGAATTTGTATTTGAATATGGAACCATAGAGGGAAAAAGATAATGGATACCATTTTAAAGTGAAGATGTCTAAGGAAAACCGAATGAGAATGATGTGATGGAAATCGAGAGGGGTTATAAATTGAAAATTTGGTTCCCCAGATTTAAAAAAATATTTTTATAAATTAGTTAAGTTTAAATTTTAAAATGGAAAATTTTATTTATTAAACTATGTAATTTAAAAGTTAGTTAGTATTGAAATATTTCAGAAGTGAAATTTAAAATACTTAGTATTTAATTTAATAAAATCCTAATTTTTTTAAATCTACTTTGAAAATGATGTTATAAAAAGTAGTACAATATTTTAAATAATTATTTGAATATGACTTAAAAGTAAAATATTATTATTTTCTTTAAAATACTTATATATATGAATAAAATTTTGAAATGATTTAAAATTTATCTATAAACCTTCTCGGAAGCCTGGAAAATGGGTTATTCAGTGAATATGATTTGTAAGAAAATTCTTAAGTGGATTCGGGAAGCAAAAGTTAGAAAATTCTGAAGTAGTTAAATAAAAGTAGACTTTGAAAAATGAAATAGAATTCATTAAAAGAAATAGAAAAAAATTGGGAATATAAGCAAGTACAGTTGGTTTTGAAAATATTAAGGGAATTTATAGAATTTTTCGTAAACTAGTCAATGAGTTTACAAATAAAATTGTAAATGATTTTTAGAAAGGAAAAAGGAAATGTTCCATGAAAATAAAAGGGATTTAAAAACTACTTTCAAAATGTTGAAGCATAGGAAGTAATATCTTATAAAGATATTTTGAAATAAATTTTGGAAAACTTATAATAAGGCCTGGTGATTGTTTATGGACGTGTATTGATAGTTAAATAACCGACTATCGATTTTGGCCAAAATCGTTAATCGTTTCGAAGAGACTGAGATCGGGTCTAATTATCCGAAAACCACTTCGATCCGGTTTAAACGTTACGAATGAATACCATGAAGATGATGAAGATGGTGATTCGATTTGTCCAGACCCAGGATAACTTGTATGGATGAATGCTATCCGAACATCATCATTGGAGGACGATGAGCATTCTAAGTAAAATTGTTCTTGGAAGGTAACGCTTAGCCTCGAGCCTCACCAACCGGGAATGACTAAAACAAGGAAGATGCAGCAAGGCTAAGTGGGTCGCACCCATATAGGGTTTGTTATCACCTTTCTAGATGTCCTAGGAAAACCTATTCTTTATGGATATGGTTGTGCCTAGAAGGAGCGCTCATTGGTAAGGGTGGGAACACCCGGGGTGACAACATCTTCGATATATCTAGGTCAAGGGTAGGCCGGTCTTATGTAGCAGGAGATCCCAACATGGTCCTCGGAACATTTTTCTAGAGGTGTATTGTAGTGGGCGGTATCCCAGTGTCCCAGTCATTTGATGTGATCCATTCTCCAATAAGCACCGTACGGTTTCGATTGTGCCCGACTAAGCTAAAATGTGAGATGCAAGCATTTCAGCTATTTTCTATTTACTTTCTGTAGACACTATTATAATATCAGACTATTTGATAAAAATCATTTTGCTTAATCGTGTTTATGTGTGACGTGGTCTTACGAGATACCTTTGTTTTCAAAGGATTTCGAAAAGTTAATAATTCAAATTGAGTGTGTTTTTCTCACGCTGGTTTTCCAGACCGACTCAGGTGTTATTTTATTATAATGCTCGGGTCAGACCGAGTATTACATATTAAGGTTGAAGTGCTATGGAACTCAGGAGACGAGCTGGAGGAGTTTGGACGTATATCATGTGTTTTCGCTGTGTGTGTGGACAATTTATAATTGTCTAGATTTGATGTAATGATTGTATACTCTGATGGTTGTAAGTATTAAACAGTTACAGATTCTTTGTATAAAAATCTATTATCATATATTATATTTTGTTCAGCTATGATTGTGAGATTCTATGTTGCTGTGTTCGTTTTTTCTACCTTTTTCTTCTTTACCCTAATGAATTGGTATTTTCGACACTCGCCTGCTCGGCATAAAATACAGTGGACGTATTGATGTTGATTTTCGAGGGTCAAAAATCCCCGCCTGTTACAATTTCAATCAGTAAATTAATCTAAATCTCTTTTTTTTAATCCAAACTCTAATAGGTCTGTATGTCAAAGTTATTTATGGTCCAAATAGAGAGTCAAAATGGAGAATACAGATAATAGAGATTATAATTGGATAAGATCTAGAGATTTGGAAACCCTTAAGAAGGTAAATGGGAATTTTATATGTTTTTATATAATACTAGATAATATCATCGTAAATCTATTCCTACAGGCCTAAAAATTGAATTTAAATCACAAATAGATTCATGAATAAGAAACGTTGAAGAGGTTAAACTTGCCTACGTAATTTATATTGATGAATCAATACTTTCCTGTTATGAAAACTAGTTTGTCATTTTATATGAAATTAATACTGAATTGCGTAATGATTAGAATTGGCATTTTATGTCGAATATGAATTTAATGAATCTAAAGTGATGCATAATGGTTAGGAATTTATATTTATTCGACGAACATGCAATTGAATGAAATCTTAATGAAATGCACATTGATTAGGAATTTGTTTCTATTTGATGGGTATGAATTAAGTTAAAACGAAAATTAATTCAGATCTTTGGTATATTATTAAGTTTAAAATGAATATAAATGTGATATTTGGAGTAATAAGGAATGTCTATATGTATATGTGTGCATATGTTTGAAAATTTAAAAAATGCACAAAACAGGGATAAACTTCGTGTTCTGTACCGTCTATTTCAAGAAAATAGAAAGACAATTTCTTGTAATTACAAACAATCACCTTTTTTGACAAGATATGCAAATTTACCGGGTTAACATTTATCTAGTAGAAGTTTAGTTCTAATGTATTAAAATGTAGTAAATTCCAAAAGTTGAATATTAAGACATGAATAAAATAAAATTGCCAATAAGATGGAAAGTAATGAAAAAGAAAGTAGGGGAAATAGGCAAGCAAAAGAAACAGAGAATAAAATGGGAATAGAAATAAAAGATGGAACTAATGAGCAAATTGGCAACGATATTATGAACTTGATAAAAAGAAGCGGTAAATGAACTTGAAGAAGGAAAATTCATAATAAAATAAAGACCTAGGGTCAACAATAAGAATAGTAGAGATAATGAAAGTAAAAGAATGTATGGATGAGAATATGTATATGTATAAGAGATATGTACATAACTAGCCTTGAATAAGCGTTTATGATAGGTGTGAATTGTTAAAATTTAATATATAAATTATATAAAGAAAATGATGAAGGTTATTAGAGTAGCTTGAAATGCAAGGTCTTTGGGTTACACAACAGAAGTCTGCCCACCGTAAAGGGCTATCAGCTGCTATGTAACATCATATTGATACGAGACATGTCCAAACATAGGATCCGTGGAGAGTATACGCTTGCACTCAAGATAGAGTAGTCTGCTTCAAATTTATTTTAGAGAAGGGTATTGCCTTGATTGCACTAGGCAATCTAAACGGATGATGAGCGAGATCGTGCACTATGCAACGAGTCTTGGTACCAAATTTAGAGGTGGGGTTGTCATAGGGTGAGAACATCAATAGTCACGAGCCTTTAATGGAAAGGACAGGGTTACACCTAATAGATCTTCGTCTATAGCCTACCAAGAAGGACCACGCTGGGTCATGCACTGCCATAATTGTTTGCTAGTTTATTTCATAGGGCAATGCTAGTTAACCTATGAAGAGATTACTTCAAAGCATGGACGGGGTGGTTAGTGGAGCCGAGTCCATATTAGGAAGTAGACAAAGTAGAAAATCCCTAAAGAGAATATGGAAAAATGCATGAAGGGCCATCAGAAAGAGTATAACGACATGTATGAAAGGCCTTTGGCAAGCACTATAGGACTTCCTTGATATATACATTATCGAGATCTGACATGGCGAGGACGATGGATCCTGACGGGGTGCTGAACCAAATATACTAGCAGGGATAGTATCTAGGTACATTAAACGACCAAGGGATATATATATATATATATGTATGTATGTATGTATGTATATAAACATAGATACAATTCTATGAAAGGTAGATGAGAAAGGTTTATACGTGGATATGGAGTCGAGACGACTAATAATATGTATTCAGACATAACATGAAATAATGACCAATCGGCATAAGATAGTGTTATATATAAGACGTATAATTTACCAATCACCAGAACGTTATTTTGACCCCTCCTCATTACAACCCAAAGGACAGTTAGAAGGACAAGTACCGGTGCTTAGCTTGTTCAATGCTGACAAGGACACTTGATTTTGAGAAGTGTCAAATCTTGGTCAGTACTTATGTGATCTTATTATATTTTAATTATTCCACGTAAGTTATTTCATCATAGCTTAGAAACGCATTCCTTTATTTTATTTGCAGGACACCAAACCAACGATCTGTGCTTTGGTGGACTTGGGTTTTCGATTTAGTGAAAGTTCAGGCCCACCGTGGTGCGGATTGTTACACTAATAGAAAGAAGTTAATCCAACTTCACTCGTTATCAATTATCTATTGTCTAACGAAGTCAGAATACTCCTTATCGATACATCATTATGTAACATTGGAAGGAATGAATTTTGAGACAAAATCTTATTCATTTGACGTACATTTGGAATCCCTTTCCAATATACACATTTATTTGATCCTATCGAATCGCTTTATTTCCTATTGCACATTATGTTATTCACTTTCGTTTTATATTTTGTGAACTTATCATAGTACATACTACTCGTGTCTTAAATACACATGTTTGTATCTATGATACTTCATTTGAGAATTTAATGAAGTAAGTGGAACCGTTTTGGTGTCATTTGACCTATGATTATGTGATGATCCGGAATTTTGAACACCTCGTATTTAAATATCGGAATTATTTAAATATTTGAATCTTAGATTTAATGTCAATAAATTTGATTTTATACCTTATTAACCCTCTTTTTAAATAATAACCAATGATAAGAAATTCGTTTTTGAAATTTGTGTACAAAAATAAATAGTTCGAAGAAAAATAAAAAATGTGACCTAAAACCATTTTATCGATAAACGACATTTTATTCAGTAAAAGTTGTTCAAAATCTTTTGCACTTGTATAGTAAAAGATGACATTGACAATACTTTAATTCATCTTCGTTCATAATAAAATGTTTTAAAAAAAGCAAGATTGACTAAGTAAAGCATATGGGACAAAGACCCTTGAAACAAGGCATGGAAAGCAGCATCATTAAAGGAAGGTAGGTGTGTGGTATCTTATGATGTTTTGCCAGCCAAAGAGGTCATTTAGGAGGTTTGCAAATTCTTGTTAATAACCTATAAATACCCTTCATAGGTTCACAAAGTTGGGTGCATACTAATGAACTAAAACTTGTCTTCATCCTCTTTTTCTTCTCTCTAACTTTCTAGAAATCAATGCAAATCAAATCCAGTCTCCACCAAACTTTGAAATTTTCCTTATAACATCATTAGAACACATTATAACATCTATGAAGTGAAGAAACAAAAAAAGGGAAACTCCCTGGGCCACGAGCAATTAGTGATGGAGGAAGGCAGGGCTTTGTGATTTTGAAGGCAAAGGACGTAGTTTTGGGCTTTGGGGTGATGGTAGGAAGTGATTATTTGATTTTAGAGGCTTATGCTTATTGAATACATGGTTTAAGTGAGCTATATCACCATATAAACAAAAATAAGTGCTTATATTGTTGATTGAAAATATAATTTGTTTTTTGAATATATGTTGTGATAATTATTTTGATTTTGCTTTAGAAAGCAAATGACATATGTAATTGATTGTGTTTGTACTTGTATAACTTCTATGTCTTATTGTATAGACTTAGAACAAAGTATATATGGATTATTAGGGATCGATTTGAATCAAACTTGATTTGGTTATGGTTTTATAGTGATAGTCGCTATAAACTCACATTAGGAATGCCTTGTGTTCGACGTTTTCTATGAATTTTTGTAAAGAGTTCCTTAGGGGTTTCTCACCAGAATTATAATGTATTATTTTTGGTTGCTTGCCGCAAAATTGGACTCTAAAAAGATCGATAGCATGTCAAAAACCGATAAAACATTAAAGTGTGTAAAACTGCATATTTTTGAACCTACTATAACACTTAAAGAAAGCACTTTTAAAATCCTGTTGTTTCTATTCTTACTTTAAATACTTTAAAATGACTTTAAACTTAAGTATTCTTCTCCTATTTTTTACAAGTCATTTCTAACACACATAAAAGTATTTTAAAAGTGGTTTGGAATTTTTTTGTACTTTTAGTAATTGATTATGAATTTTTAAGTAAGCGGTTTATTTTATAAATAAGGTGTGATGATCCGCACTTCAACCTTTGGAAATCGGCATCCAATACGTCACCCATATTCAAATGCCAGAGATTCAAACATTGGAGTCTGGTTCACTGGAGCTAGAACACACTAGATGATAACAACACAGCAGAAAAAAAATAAACTTTTGTTGATACACTGCATAGATTACAACATTCTGCAACAAGGGCTCAATCATCATCAGAGCCAATATACAACACAACAGTGGAAAAAAATAACAGCGGAAAGATAACATCTACAAGGTCTTCAAAGAGAGAGGGTCTACATATACTGAATCTTCATTTGCAAAGCTCCAAAGCAAAAAGCTCAAAACCAAAAGCTCCCAAACTAAAGATTTCCAAATCTACATCTACTATCCGATGTAGCTTCAGAACCTACTGATAACCTGACTCTAGGCTGCCCGTGTGGAAAATTATGGGAACCCAGAGTTTAGAAAAGGAAACAATAAACTCCGAGTCAGTCATGGGACTGGGGTGAGAAACATAAAAACAGTTATTTGTACAAAAAGAAAAGAAAGAAATCCGTTTATGCTTTTTGGAAAATTAAACTACCATAAGGTCTCCCGACACACATTGAATGCAATCGCACACATGGGGGAGATTTCTCCTTATAGTAGTCAAACATGCTTGATACACGAAAATCCTTTTGATATTATTGTTAGTGCATAGTGTGGAAAATATTTCGAAAGTATAATATTAATCTTAGCCAACATACGTACCATTATAGTATGCCTACTATAGCTACCATTTTAAATGGCAGGTTCTACAACTAAAATCGTAGAGGGCTCATATTGTTTTGTCTGGATTTCCAACAAATGGTCAAGGCTAAGGAACTTCCTTTATCCAAATGGGTATGCCTCTGGAAGGACATCATGAGAACCTAACCAGATCTTTGCCAACACAAGGCCGGGTTACCTATGTAACTAGTTAACTAACTGTCACGAGTATGCCATCCTCCGGTCGTAACCGACCTTTATCGAGGCGCCTCACATTCCAACAACCACACAAGTAAAATATCTGGGATCCATACTAGAATACCACTTTTTATCCAGAAGGAAATGTACATACTATTAGGGTTGCGAACCCCATAACCTTGCTGCATCCTTCCTATTTCTACCATTTCTCGGGGTGTGAGGTTCAGTGAAGTCTCGTCCCACAAAGCTACGCTTTTTACAAAAGCCATGCTTTGATCAATCAATGCTCAACACTTAGCATGTCACATTACCAAATTGGGAGTATATCACTAATAACCATCAACTACGTAGACTTTGAGCTCGTACGTCTCAGATAAGGGTGTTAAGCTAAGAGAATAAATTCTCCACCACCAATAGAAATATATCTCAAAGTGTAATGTTAGACATACATCCATACAAGTCCATCCTGGGTATGAATGGAACTGAAGGCACTTCGTCCAATTAAGAAAAGAAGTCCTTGCAAATTCGTTATCCCCTAATCACGTCCGGACTCCCCATCACATGGGATAATCTCTATACTGGAGCAACTCGGTGCATAGACAATCAACAGGCAATCCTTTCGTTTTTGAAAGTACCCGGCCTTCAATCACCGTCTTCAAATGCAATTCCATTATGTCGTATAATTATTGGGAATGGGTTTATGACTTAGTATCCTCCCCTGGCCTTTCCAAAAAATGAGCACTTATTTTAAAAACATGTGGATTCAAATTTCCATTTTTAATCTTTTCAAAAAAAGATCCACCTTTAAGATTCAATGTGGTTTTCGGATAACCATTTGGAATCCGATCCTGGTCTCATGGAAATTCAAATGCTGTCTTAAAGGCCAAGTTGTTTAAGTAAACAATTTTAATTCAATTCAGAAGTTCACATTCACGCAGCAATTCATCACAGATAAATAACTTACATTTATCACAGCTCAAACCAAAGCAATTCATATCACATAATATTACATATCAGAGATATCAAACAATTCAAGGCATTCAATATAATCCAATCATTCATAAGCAAGATTAAATAGCTGTTCAGTTCTTAATTAATTTAATTTAATCTCCAAATAAATTAAATTAATTACTTTAATTATTTTTAAATCCTTCTTAATTAACATTAATTAATTATAAACCATTTATTATTAATTAATGAAATTAATTAATTAATCCTTAATTACTGATTAATTACTCTTTAATTATTAATTAATTATCCTTTAATCATTAATTAATTACCCTTTAATTATTAAGTAATTAACCTCTAGTTACTTAATTATCCTTTTATTACTTAAATTAAGTAATTATCCTTTAAGTAATTAATTATTCCTTAATTACTTACATTAATTAAATAACCTTTAATTATTAATTAATTAACCTTTAGTTATTAATTAATTAACCTTTAATTATTTTTTATTTACTTACATTAAGTAATTATTTTTTAAGTAATTATCTTTTAATTACTCACATTAATTAATCATCCCTTAATTAATTACATTAAGTAATAATCCTTTAAGTACTTGCATTAAGTAATTATCCTTTAATTACTTACACTAATTAATTAACCTTTCATTAATTTATTATCCTTTAATTACTCAAGATCCTAATTAATTAAAGATAAAGCCCTTTATCTTAATTAATTACATCATTTAAATCTTATTAAATTAAATGCTTGAAATTAATTATACAAAATCACTTGAGACCTTTTGATTAATTAAAGTTCAATACATTCATCTTTATTACTTACTTAATTACATCACTTTATTTTTTTTGAAAACACTTAGGGATTTAATTACATAATTATCCCAATATATAATTTATTTAAAACCAAATCAATTAATCTTAAAAAATTTAACCTTTGAAACTTGCTTGATAACTTGATCAGTACCTTTGTTTGAAACCCTTTAAAACTTGTTTAATAAATTTATCATTAACAAACGAATTAAAAACTTTTCATCTTCTTAATTAATTACTTAATTACAATATTAAATTTATTTTTAAAATAAACTTAAGAATTAGTTCAAGTTAAAATAAGTCATACAACTATTATCTAACCAAATATTTAAATAACGTTTATTATTTAAAAGAAATTGACTTAAGAAAATTGTCTTAAAACTTGATTATAAAATTTACTTTTATTTGAAATAAAGGAATCTCGAGCCAAAGCAAAAAATACCCGAGTCAACCCTATGATTTCCCCGAGCCAACACCGAGTCAAAAGATCGCTTCTCTTTCCTCACGATAAAACTCGAGATTGACTTCGAGCCAAACCTCGTCTTCCCTGAAGCTCCAAAACACACAGCATCCAAGATACCAAAGACACACGTGCACTTGTACATGAGATCATCATTGCTGCGGCCATTATCTCTAACAAATTTGAAGCTTGAAAGCTTGATGTTGATCTCGAATTGAATCCATATATTTGCTTTATGAAGATCTGGAAAGTGATCCTTACTTTAATGCTTTTCTGGTTTTCAGTTTGAATCAAAACTTTGATTTCTAGGCTTTAGTTTGTTTGCTTTGATCTATTTTCCTTTTGATCTTCAGGCTTGCTTTTGTTTCTGATTTACTGAGTTTGTTTTCTAGTTTTTCTTTGCCTTTAATCTTCTACTTTATTGATCTGAAAGTTGATCTTGCTTGATTTCAGTCTGAAGAACTTGAGTTGATTTCAGTTGCTTTGCTATGATTTCTCGGGTTTGAGGTATGAGAACTAGAATTGAAGATTATCTGATTTTTTTGAGTTTGATCACGGCTTTAAATTTTGTTTTCGGGTTTGCTTCAGATCTTTGAATTTCTTCCTGATATGGTTGAATTGCTTTAAATTTTCATTTTCAAGTTTTTGAACCTTTGTTTTCAGGCTTGAGAAATTACACCTGAGAATAGCCTGTTTTTTTCTTAACTTTGATGTTTATTTCCATTAAAAATTCTAAAAGAAAAACAATGGATCTTGCCACTTGTTAAATCTAACTAACACTTGTACAATTACTTTTCTTTTCTTGTTTACACTTGTTTTATACTATAATTCATGTTTTAACATTTGTCATAACCCTTAATTTATGTTTAAACCCTTGTCATTTTTATATTTACATAGGTTTAAGTATTTATCAATTATATAATATGTTTACAATTGCCTTTATTAACTATAATTTTTTTTAGTATATAAGAGAAAAGCATTTTAAATCTTTTAATTAAATCTCATCTTATATATTTACAACTTTATAAGAAAATGAGTTTGGAATCTAATTATACTAAATAAACAAACACATATATAGAATATATATATATAAGTCTATAAAATATAATTTGACTTTAAACAACTTTTTAAAATTATTTACATCAAAATAAAATCTTTCAAATATCTTTTTAAAATTTGAATTTAAATTATAACTTCCAAACCAATATATATTAAAATTTTAGAAAAAAACTTTTACTAATTTAAAATGTAGAGTTTTAAATCCAATTTATTTTCAACATATTTATTATTGAATTTCAAATTTTATTTTCAATCTTCTTACAAAACACATGTTTTATTTGTTTTTGGAGAAACTCAACCAATTAATTTCACTATTTAATTTAAAAAATTGAATTAATTATCAAATTAAATTTGATTCAAAACCGGGATCGTTACATCATCTCTACCACCAGCATGTCGACGTCGACTCTCTAGTTCGACCTGACCACCCAGGACTTCAAAAAACTTCGCCTATCGAAATCGAGATAGAAGAGAACTTTTCTGGAATAAAACCCATCGACGAAAACGCCTCATGCCGCCGCCAACGACCATCTCAAACCACGCCGTCACACCCGAACCTCCTCCGTGATCCCAAGCTTCGATCCCCTCGCTCCGGTCAAGTCCATTTCACCCTTGACGATGCAATCACCTCGTCTTCATCATTGACCAAAATAGGTTGATAAGCCCTAAATCCTCGTCGTCCGGCCACTACAGTGGATTATAAATTCACCGATCATTTTTCCTACGACCTCCATCCCCCAAGCTACCTCCAGCGATGATCACGACGACTAACTCTTCCCCAATCGCCTGAAATTGATGAAAATGAAATTCCTGTTCAACTCGCATATTCTCACGATTTACTAAACTAAAAATCTTAATTTTGTTTTTAAAATTCATAGTTTCAAAAACAAAAAAGATTATATAAACGAAATAATAAATCATCGAAGCCGAATTTTTGACATGCATTGTGCTTTACTGTAATTTTTCCTTCCAGTTAAAACTGCCATCAAATATTACTTGAAAATATTTTTTAAAACTACGATCTTGTTATTTCAAACATATTTTGTTTATACATCATAACCTACAGAAGATTAGGGGAAAAGAAATTGATTTTTGAGCTTGTTATATATATATATATATATATATATATATATATATATATATAGACATGCACAGATATATACACATGCAACACATTTTCATTCATGCAAACATTTTTCACATCACAACCTCAATAATCATCACAAGCATCAGGATATCAAACAAAATTAGCTTTTTGAAAAGATTGTTTACTCACAGATATATAGACAGAGAAGCCTGTAAATGCTTTTGATCTTGAAACTGAACTTGGTTTTGATTTTAATCTACTATTTGAATTTGAAAACTGAAACTTGGTTTGACTTTGATCTGCTTATTGTTTGATTTGAAATCTTGATTCACTTTTAGTTAAATCTAAACTTGTTTAGTTGCTTCAGGTTTGAGATTGTTGTTTACGTTTTGTTTTCTTTTCCTTTTTTTTCTTTCCTCTGGTTTGTTTCCAGATTTTAGTTTTGAATAATTTTGAGAACTTAAAAATGAAAGACTTAAGAAAATGAGAGGGTAGGAGAAGAGAAATATGTATATAACTTTGATTCTATAAAGAAAATAAAAAATATGACACTTGTATTTACATGAAATAATTAAACCAACACTTGTATTTTGCATGCTAAATCAACTTACAAATGTTTAATTTCATGTTAAAATAGTTACATTTGTCAATTTGCATGTTACTAATATTTTTAATTTGTTTTTATGTTTTATATAATTTTTATATTATATTTTCAATTTTGTTTTTTAATACATTTCTTTTTATTAATTTATGTTTATGTTTTATATTTATATATGTTTACAAACCATATTTATTCATGTATAATTTTTAAAAGAAAGTATATAAAAGTAAAAGAAACGAATCGTTTTATTAAATCCTATTTTAGCTATCATACTTTTAAATAAATAAATATTATTTTTAATGTTTTTAAAATATAGAATTTAACCCTTAAATAGCTCTTGAAAATTATTATATTTTAAATTTTTATTAAATAAATTTCCTTTTATTTATATTTTTATAACTTTAAAGAAAATGATTTAAAATCTAGTTATACATTGGAAAATAAACACATACACACACACATATATTTTAAAATATAGAATTTTAAATCCAATTTACTTTTAAGATATTTATTTTTGAATTTCAAATCAAAATTCTATTTACAATCTATTGATATATGTACATAAACAAACACATATCTTATTTGTTTTGGAAAAATTCAAATTAGTTCACAAATTAATTCTAAAAATTGTATTAATCACTAAATTAATTTGGCTTAAAAATAGGATCGTTACATAAGGAAACATGTTCTTTTTAGTTTTTAAATAAATTTTAAATTATGTTTTTAAGTAATATTTTTAGTAAGTATTATAAACCATATTATAAATATTTTAAAATATGTATAGTTTTTTAGAAAATTTGCTAAATATTATATTAAAGTAAATAGAAGCTTATGTATTGTAGTATATTTTTAAATTTTTTTATTATTAAATATTTTATCTTATAAATAAATTAGTACACACACACACATATATCATTCTTAAAAGGGTTTTTAATTTATAAATAAAGGTTTTACAAAGTAGTTTAAAAGTGCTTAGAGGCTTAAGCTTATGTGTTTTCTTATCTTGTTTATGGAATGTTGGTAATACCATGCTTAACGCTAAAGGTCGAGTGAGGTAGACTTCTCTATTTATGAGATTTAAGATTGATGTTCGAGTAGGGAAGAGAAATAGTGCTCCAAGCTACCAATTTCCCTCTTGACTGAGGAATGGTTAAGTTGGAATGTCGGAAATGTGTTAAGTATACGAACCTTGATTTCTATAAGCAACCATTTTTAAAATTAGATAGTAGATTAGGCAATTCTCGAACTTAACCAAACTAAATAAGTAAATGGATTTAGGTTGTAGTAAACAATATTTTTAGTAAGAAGTGTTTTTAAACCTTATTAATTATAATTATGATTATAATTAGAAATATAATTAGTAATTAAGTATATAATTAAGATTATAATTAAGAATATAATTAAGATTATAATTAGAAATATAACTAAGTTTAAAATTAAGAATATAATTATGATTATAATTAGGAAATGATTAGGACTTTAAAAGAGGTTTTAAACATAATGTTCAAAGTTATAAAATAGTTTTGCTTTAGGTGTGACAATGTTTAAGTAATATTTGCCTTAAACTCTTTTAAATATAATTAGATCATTAAAAGATATTTTTAAAATAATGATTAAAGTAATAAAATAGTTTTGGGTTGTTGTGATAATGTTTAAGCAACACTTTCCTTAAACCCTTACAAATGTAATTAGATCTTTAAAAGAGATTTGTAAAAGATAAATGTTTAAAGTATAAAATGTACTGGATTTGTAGTAAATAATGTTATAGTAACATTTATTTTTAAACCCTTGAATTATATTTAAAGTAGAAAAATATTATTAAAAGATTATAAATAAACTTAGATCTTTAATAAGGGAATTTTAAAGATGATAACAAGTATGAGATCTTTTTGAATAAAGATAGAAAAAGAAATGTTTAAAATATAAAAGAGAGAAGGGGTTTATAGTAACGTTGTTTAAGTAACATTCATTTTCAACCTATTTGATTTTGGTTTAAAGCAAGTAAACTGTAACGACCCGTAAATTTCAATAATTAAAATTGGTTAAATTAATAAGATTTGTAATTTAATTTAGAAAGAAATAATTTTTTATAATTTATATTGAAGTAAATGTTAAGAGTGACTGTAGCAATGGTTATTAAAACTAATTATTGACGATTGAAGTGAAGTCACAATAAAATGTAATAGTATAAATTGTTTCCCTTGGTTAAAAATAAAAAAAAGTAAATAAAAGGAAGCATTGAATTAACCAATGAAATATTATATTGATTAATATAGACTTAATAAAAGGGTTGAAGTGAATCAATCTATTTATTTGAAACTAATTAATTGGTATTCAAATTTATAATAAATGGGTTTATGGTAAGAAATGGAAATCTGATACTGCAACGAATTTGAATTAAGAAGAAAATGGAAATACTGAAGTATGGAATGTAAGGGTATCCTAAATAGTAATGGAACAAAATTAGGGTTATATATGGAATTATAACCTGGGTTGATAAGTAACAAACTTATAAATGCAATTAAAAGCAAGTAGGTGACAAGTAATATAGGTTGTTCATTTATTTAATGTGTTAAATAAGATTGGTAATCAAATTGCAATTAAAGGTAATAATGTTAATAAATAATTAATTTAGTGCAATCCCAATTAATTGAAACAAATTGTAAGGTTAAAATTGATTGTAATTAATGAATTGGGAAATAAGTTCAAAGTATAGTAATTGATGAATATATGTAGTAAATTGTAATTTGATAGAATCAATGCTAGATAAGTAATTAAAATATTTGTTATTTGATAATAAAGTATGAATGTGATTAAATTAAGCAGATGGTGATAATCATTAATTGTTTACCCATTTATCTAATCTATTGGATTAGATCTAAATCCATTGCAATTAAACGTAATTAAAAACTACGTTAATATGAATTTAGTTGATAACTGCAAAAATATTAGGGTAATTAGATAATACCAATGCTAAATCTATACATAAGATGATGATTGATTGAATAAAGAGATTTAATACGAATGGTATAAATTTAATTGAAACAAATTTTATAATTTATTTAATTTACTTAAATTGAAGGTAAACACTATAAATTTTTCAATAAATCCTTATTTGATTGATATGGAAATTTTGGTTAATGAATTAGAAGTTTAATTGTAATCGGAAATGATAAAATGGTAAGTTAATAATTGTTTCATAATAAGATTAAAAAAATCAAATAAATGGATTATTGGAATTTCAATTGACAATTAGAGAATTTATTTAAATTCGAAATTCAACACGGTGATGAGTAAATAAATTTACTTAAATTGGATATCTGAACTTGCCTAAATTATTGGGAAGGCTTAAGAAATCAAAAATGATGAGATTTAATTTAAATTTGAAGAAGTGATTAATTAAATTAATATTAAATTATTTAATTAACTGGAAAATATCCATTTTGGCCACTGACTCGGATTTCGACGAAACTAGTTTCATTGGATCCGTAACGGTGAATTATTATAGGGTTTCAAGTTTCGTAGCGATCGAACATGTCGTTTGATCGTACGGACTCGAAACGCCTTAAAATCAATGAAATTGAAATCAATTGAAACCAATTTGAAATAATTTGATTTTTGTATAACTTCTTCATACAATGGAATTTAGAGCTGAAACCTGTTCCATTGCTTTTAAAATATTTTTAATCATCTATTTTGATATATGGGTTGGCCCAATTTCGTTCCGGAGTCAAAATGGGCTTTTTGGGTCATTTATCGTTTAGCGCGTTTTTGAATCGTGTCCATCCATTCTAATTTCAGCTTGCCTATATATACCCTGTTATAAACCCTAGCCTATTTTTTATCTACATTATTCCATACGTACAATTCCATCAGCTCCTCCTCTTCCCAATGACTGCAAACCCTAAATCCAAAAATGCAATTTCAAATAAAATTCAAAGCCAAAATTTCAAACTCTACAAAATATAGCAAATTTTATATGGATTCGAAGCTCTCAATGGACGCATCACAGAACTGCAATTCGTTTTCGGTTTTGAATCACTGTTTGTCCTGAAATCGCAAATTAAATCGCAGCCGTTCGTTGGTGTTCGACGATCGTCGCCCGATCGACAAATCAGGATATAGGTTTTGTGGAGAGGCAAGCGCGTAGTTCATCTATGCAGTTCGCTGAGGGTTTCGACAGCTGGATGTGGCGAATTTGGTCGATTTGTGTCCGGGTTTTGGATGCGGCGGCTGGGTGTTGGAGGGTTTGATCGGCGGCGTGGCGTCACCTGTAAACGTGTCGTGGTCGTAGGTGTGGTTGGTGTGGGTTTGATATGGGAGCGGTCATGAGTAGCTTCATGTAGGAGGAGGCGGCATCGGCCTCGTGCACGCGATGAAGGGCTAGGTTTCGGTTTGACTGTGCAAACGATGAGGTGACATGTCATTTATTTTTGTTTGTTTATATTTATTATAATTTTAAAATGTTGAACGTTTTAATACATTTAACTTTTACATTCGAGGTCCGATTTGGGAGCAGTTTCTTGCGTTAGGATCGTATCGAAATTCCATAGATTTTGACGCTGGTTGGGACAGATTCTAAGATCGTTCAATTTTTGGATTTAAATTCAATTTAAATTCAAAAGGTGAGTGTTTTAACCCACTTACAATTTCTAAAATTTCTTATGTGTATTAAATTAATTTCTGGTGTGATTAAAAATTTATTTATTGCTATTTGGTATATTTTTATCATCATTCCAGTTAAAATTGAATTTATTGAATTAAATTGGTATTCAATTTATTACTGCATATAAACTGCCAGTAAATTAATTTATTATTGAATATAAACTGCCAGTAGATACCTATTATTTATTATCTGTCTATATTGATGTTATTGATTTAATTGGTTGATGATTGTGATAAATGGTTGATGTTTGATATTGGATGAATGGATGTTGTATTACATATTATTATAAACTGCAAGTTACTATGCATTTTTATTTCATTCGGGATTGCGGTTTGAAAGATATATAACCGTATTTTTATTTTAAATTACGGATTGAAATGATAAATATCCGTATCACTTGACCATAGGATGGAAAATTACATACAGACACCGTGGTCAATATATGTAAAAATATTTTGAAATGATTTCTATGGATTTGGAAAGAAATATATGATTTTACGAGATATTGATTTGGGTATTTTAAATGTTATTTTATATATAGCTAAATTCTTGGTTTTAAGCTATGAATAAAATTGTTTAAAGTATAAAATAAGTTTAATAATAAGGTTTGATTTAATTAAAATATAATATGGATAAGTATTTACTTAAATTATATGTTAATATAGAGTTTATATTGATTTTTGTAAATCAAGGTTGAGAAGATAGTTTTGAATTGATTTGAGATTTTATTTAATTAATAATTATATTTAATAAGAATCCATTTGGAACTTATTGAAACTGAGATTTTAAAAGAATATGGTTTATTAACTTAATGCGGGTTTAAGGTGATTTAAGTGAATGAATTGAGGAACATTCAGTTATTGAAATTTGAAGTTTTACTTAAAGGATATTGGATTTAGTAAGCAAATATTTCGAAACTAAATAGTAGTAAAAGTGAAATTGGTATATATATGAATTATAAAATTTAGTTTCAAAATATTGAATATTTAAGCTTTGAAATATATTGAATTTGAAATGGTTTAATTTGTGGATCAAATCTATTTTGAAATCGATATATTTTGGAATGGTCTATTTGAAAACCGAATTGAATTGAAATTTATGATTTAGGGATTTGGTTAAATTTAAAATTTAGAAATTCAGGTTGTTTGGAATTAATTGTGAAATTTAAGAAGTTAGTTTATTTTATAAAATATTTTAATATTTAAACCATGTAAGGGGTGGAAGTTATGTTTCAAAGATATAAATTTCAAAGTATTAGGTTTTGAAAGTGTTATAGTTTTAAGTCTTTGGTTTCGAAATTTTATAACTATGAAATACTATGATTTTAAAATGATATGATATTGATTTGGGTTTTAAAACAAAAATAATATCGCATTTATATGGTTTTGAAATGAATATTATATTTTGATTTTGAAGTACAATTCTTTTGAAATGACCGCGGTGTTATAATAACGATTGGTTGGCAAAGAGACCGGGATCAGATATGGGCATACTCTCTGTCGATACCGAAAATCACTTTGACAACCGTGTATGCTGTGGAGATTCCAAAATGAAGTAGGATGGTGGCGGCGTTTCCTTTGAGGTAAATACGTGGATCCGACTCCCGTGAGATGACATAAGGTGGCCAAAATAGGAGATATTGACGGGCTAAGAAGGTAGCACCTTTTATCGGACACATCCCTTCGATATTATACTCTAACTTTTGGATTTATTTGGTGGCCACTTTTGATTTTTGATTTGGGGATGTGGCTCGAGGTGGGCGGTAGCTGCGCGCTATGCGTTACCACCAGTCTGGAAGCGTAATTGGTATATCTACCCTGGCATTGCCTAATTGTGCCGTGTCACCTACCCTAGCGCACCTTGTACGAGTTCGATTTGTTTCGTACCTATGAAGTATCCTCTGGTAGCCTCCCGATCAGGAGGTATTATGGTACTATATAGACTACTGGCACTATTACGTGTTAAGGTGGAAAATGTAGAGCCTTAACGCTATTTAAAAGTAAGCTTATTTTGCTATTAGACATTATTATAATAGCGAAATATTACTACATAGTAAATAGTTTAACGGTTAGGAGATGTGAATCCCGAGCATCTCTTAAAGTTGCTGCACTCACGTTAGACACTGGATAGGAGATGTCAAATCTCGTAAACATCTCTGACGCTGTTCCACTCATATTATTTACTGTTGATTTAACTTATAGAAGATCTTTTAGTTCTGACTCGAGCATTTTGTCTTTTCAATTCGCTCGGGTCAGCCTAAGCATTTCAGGGTTTGAAGGCCATACTTTTGGAGGACGAAGACGAAGATTTTATTACTATTATATATTATATTGTTCCATTGCATCATATTTTCCGCTGCATTAATTATTATTTCTGGTGTGTGTAACTTTGATATGTATTGTACAAGTATAATCGAATATTTTGTAATACAGCTTCGTGGACTGTATATTTGATTATTATATTTTGTTGTTCCACTGCAAGATTCTGTTTTGTTTTCTTTCTTTCTCTGCTTTTTCTTATTTACCCCATAACAATTTTCCCTTCTGTATGGTTTAAGTCTGACGTGTATGGTTTATCGTCGATTTAAAGCGTACAAAAAGGTTGGATGTTACACTGGTATCAGAGCTTTGGTTTAGCGATAAACCTTAGCATTGTGAGGTTTGACTCTTTATTAATAGAGTAGTAATACCCCATGATGAGTCGCTGAGTGCATATATATGAGAGAGCGTATTTGTTAGTGTTGTAAAAGGTTTTGATATTGTGTTAATTTGTTCCGTTTTGTATTTATAAATTCTGGTTGATGCATAGGACGCTATGACATCAATAGGGATTTCTAAACACTTAATAGGACAGACCGACACAATATTCATTTTGAATATAGGTGAATGAAATAATTTTGCCTATTATATTTTCTATATATATAATATAAATTTTGTAAAGATTATATTTGGTTGTAATATATTGGTTTTTAGGTAGTGTAATCTATAAATATTAGTAAAGTAGGATTTGAAAATAAAATAAATGAAAACTGGAAATTTTTAGAACTTAACTTCCGAAGTTTTTGAAAATTTCTTTTGAATGATTTTAAAATATAATAATAATATTATTAGAAGTATTTTCTGATATAAATACTTCAATACCTTTTGAAAGAATTGTTCTAAAGAAACTTTAGAAAGAAATAAGTTCTGTACTCCCCTCTCTGTCGCAGGAAAATAATTTCGGTGATGAATACACGCATCATCGACATTTATTTTCGAGTTTCAAAGTGAGAAGGCCACTATAGTAGTTTTACTGTAGATTTATTTGAATAAACAAATATAAAATTTAATTTGTTTTAAATAAAATTGGATATAAGTTGTAAGTATATATATCTATTATTTTAAAATGATTTGAAATTTAACCCGGTATTTAATTCTTAAGTTTTCGTTAATTAGTAGTTTCAATTATTGTAGTGAAATTGAATGTAACTAATTTATAATTAGAATCTTTAATTAAAATAAGTGATTTAATGCTAAGTATAAATGGCATTAAAAAGAAAGTTGAATTTTGTAACTTATAAAACAAAAGATGTAATTATTGAACATTAAATTAAATTAAAAGATGAGGTAAAACTTGTATAAGTTTCATTTGCATTCTTTAACATATATATAACTTACCAAAGATGTAAAAAGTTGAAATGTTAATAAGAAAATATAATGGAAATTGTACAAGTAAACTTATGAATGAAAGTGTTCAATGGGTTTCTATAGTAAATAAGAATTTGATGTTATAGGGGTTATGAACTTAAGTTATAATTGAAATGTACTATAATAAAATATTGTAACAGCCCGCAAATCCGTACCCCTTGAGTCAACACTATTCTACAACAATCAACTCAAATTGCATAGGAATACGAACCATTAGGGTTAAAGAAGAAGAGGTTGAAGAAGAAAATTGAAATCAACAACAGAATCTAACCATCGCAGCGGAATAAAATATAATAGATAATAAATACTCTTTACTCAACAACAAATATCTTTGTTTATATATTACATCATCATGGTACATCAATCACAGCTCAACATCAATGTCATACAAATGGATACACAACAACTCAACACAGCGGAATATATGTATATAACAAGTACGCGAATACGTATTGTCATCCAGCTCGTCTCCTGGGCACCACAACATTTCCTGTAACCTATAATACTCGGTTTGACCCGAGCATTACAGTTAAATAATACCCGAGTCAGTCTGGAATTCCAGCGTGAGAAAATCACACCCAATTGATTATTAAAGTTTCAGAAATCCTTTGAAAACAAAAGCATCTCGTATGACCACGCCACAAATAAACATGTCGGGTTTTTACCTTACGATAGCTAAAACAATTTTTATAGAAATCCTCTGATATTATAATAGGGTCTATATACAAACACTTATAAAATAGCCAAAATTGTTACATTCATTAAATTCCAGCTACTAGCCACAGAGTGGGTAGTACAAACAAAACTCATACAAGGCTCGTAGGGAGAATGGATTTCCAACTAATGACTAGGCACTGGGGTACCACCTGTCACAGTACGGGGCCTAGATCACCGTACCGAGGAGTACGCCCACTCCCCTGCAACACAAGGCCAGGACTACCCCTTACTGGATATTCCCGAGTGAGATCACCCCGCGGTTGGGATCAGCAACCACCCACTAAGCCGAAATAAAAAGGGACATCTAGACTGGAATGACCTCACCCTGCTTAGGTGCTACCCACCTAGCCTTGCTGCATAACCCCTGATTTTCAGTCATTCCCATTTGATGAGGCTTGAGGCCAAGCGTTACCTTTATAGAATATATCCCTTAGAATGCCCATCGTCCACATGACGATGTTTCGCAAGCATTCATCCATACAAGTCCATCCCGGGTTCGAACGGAACCGAATGCACTATTCCTACTACATCCATTTTGGAAATATCCTCAGGATTAGTAGCGACTAGCCCTTGCACTTCACTGCTCCATCTTCGACTCCGAACTCGTTTCCCACGAAACGTACAAACCTGATCGAAGTGGTTTTCGAGAAATAAATCTCGATCCCGGTCTCTTTGAAACGATCAACGTATTTGTCCAATATTGATAGTCGGTGATTTAACTATCAATTAATGTTCACATTATCCATCAAACATAGATAATTTCTCCAAATTATTTGTTATTTCAAAATATCTTTACAAGATCTATTTTCACATTTCAATCCCCTTTGAAAACAGTTTAAACCAGTTTCCTCTCACGGAATGCATTTCCCAATTATTTACTCCCACTGGAATACCAAGTACAAAATATTTTAGATTTAGTGAAACTCTAAAATCACTTTATTATAAAATACTTTATAACATAAAAAAATGAAATCTACTTTAATACTTTATAAAAATATATATACTTTAAGAATATTTTCAATAAAACACTTTATAAAATAAAAACTAAATTTCCTCTTTTAATCAGAATACCAAGTCACTTTTATATAGTTATTACAATAAGAACTTTGAACGACATATACTTACTTTTAAGGTCAACACTTAGAAATAATAAATCTTCCCAAAACATGCTTTTTAAAACGTTATTAAAACCTTAAATTTATTTTAAAATTCCTTTGAAAACCATACTTGGCTATCCAGGGAAATACTCTTCTCTTTCACATCTCTTAAAAATAAATCACCATTTATTTTTTAAACAAATTTTCATTCCTTTAATAAATTCTTACCTTGAATTTATAATTTAAATATCCACCAACATTTTATTTCACTTTATAAACCCCGTTCATAAAGTCCAAGATCTCACTTCTCTTTAAATTTCAATTCCAACACTTAAATCAATTTACAATTGATTTCTGTTTATTTTACTTTGAAATAAATTGCCTTACTTCATTTATTTCAAAATTCATTAACTTTCAGATTTAATTTCTAAATTATGTTTTAAAATCTTTTAACTAAAAAATACCAAATTTCAGATTTCTCAATTACCTTATTTCCCTTTAATTTAATCTAATCCTTAAGTTTAAAATAATGTCTTTTATTCATTTTAGTTCCAAGATTTATTATTCCCCTGTTAATTCAAATCCTCATATTCCATATTTGTTAGAATTTAGAAATCACTTTATTTTATTTTATTTTCACTTCATTATTAAACTTATTCCAATTCAATAGAATTATTTTACTTAAAATTTTACTCTTTTATTTCTTTCCAAAAATTCCAATTCTAGAGATTTTGATAAGTCAACATATCCAAATAGGTCCGTCCAAACCATAACATCCAATTATTCATATAATTCATCACTGGATATCAAAAATCATATTACAGAACATAAACAAAATTAAATATTTTGAGGAATCCAGTTGGATCCCTCCAACCTGTTTCCCTGCATCCATAGATGTTAGCACAATATCAATTCCACTTCGAGGTGGAATATCGCGGTATATGAGATTAAATAATATTATCCGCAATTATGCGGCCCATAGGGTCTCATCCGCTATATAAATACGGGAAATCAATCATTCCAAGATGTAATATATATATTATAATATAGCATATCAAACCCATCCAACCATTCAACCAGTTATTTAAATTTAGTCAATTAAATTTAAATTTAAATTTAACTGAGTGAGATTAACTCACCTTTTACTTTATTAGCATCCATTTCAATCCAGCTTGATTTCTCCCCGATTTAGACCTTGAATAAACATTAGATGATTTTATTAACATTCGAATAGATCGACCATTAAATTTTCTTATATAGATTTAATTATCTAATGCTTTTATCCCAGACTAATGATTTAATTTAAGCCGATAAAATATTTTTAGTACCTAAAAGAATTCAACAAGTTAATATCTTCATCATACATTATTAACAATAAGCTAGTTAGTGAAGACAAGTGCATATATATTTTAAATAGATAAGTTTACATATATATATATATATATATATATATATATATATATTTACTTTTAAACTCATTTACTTAAAAAAACTCGTTTATATAAATCTAAAATCTAATTTATATACTTATTTTCAATATTCAAAATTTTATTTCCAAAATCTTAGAAGTATGGTTTTTTTTAACTATTAAAAATATATCCTTAATCTGAAAAGAATAAATGGTAAATAGACCTTCTTTTTCTGTACAAATAAAACAGTAATTAACTTAATGTTTATGTATATTTCTAATCTATATATATTAGATAGAAATTTCTTCTCAGTAAAGTATATATATAATTAAATTAAAAACAAGACTGTTATACCTCGCAGCCTCAGATTGGTGCCTAATCACGACTTCAAAACCCAAGCATCGATCGAACCTTCACCTCCCCTGCTGTTCGCAAATCCCTTTTTGACCAGAACTCGCTAGCCTACTCGCCACAAACCGAGACGTACTCGACCTCCCTGTGGCGATCGAACTCCAGTCAAACTCTCACACGACTCTGCCCTGAAGCCATCTCACGCGAGCGTCGAAGTAGAAGCGGTGATGAGAAGTCTTCCACTGGATCGGGTTCTTCTACGCTCAACCCCACTCGTCGACAACCCAGTTGCTTCGATCGCAATACGCGAATCGCGTGATTCCCTTTCGAGTGATAAACGAACAATCGAAGTGAGAGAGACTTAGTTGAACGGAGAAGAAGAAAATGCATTTTCGAGTATCTGTTTAGATTTTTTTTTACATAGATTAGATTTGGGTTTGAGATGAAAAAGGGGAGGATGCGTGGTTTATAGAAGTACTGAAAGACAAGAGGGAGCGGCGTGCAGGAGAATGTAGGCTACAGTGAAGGCAACAAGTTTTGACGTAGAAAGAATGTAGGCTGATGGCTGCTGATTTAAAATTGATTTTTTTTAATATATATTCAAAAATATCTCGTTTAGGTACCCAGTTATTTAATTGGATTCGATATAGATTTCAAAGCGTGTATATAACGTGCGCTCACATAACAACTCTGATTACTACGAAATTTGAAATCCGATAATAATCCAATATTATGGATCCAATGGAACTGGTTTCGTCGAATTCCGAGACTGTCCCTCGGAAGGCTATTTTTAAATATCGTTCAAACAATAAAATTTTAAAACTGAACAAAACACTATTAAATTTAATATTTAAAGTTCCATTAATTTCAATATTGTTAATATAAATTTTACAAGCCTTCCAATTATTTTTAACTGGCTTAAAAGTCAAGATTCAACAATTTACCAAATTCTGATAATGAAATTCAATATTTAATTATCCAATAAATATTGATATTTGAAATTCAAGTAAAAAAATTAACCTCTAAATATTTGAAATTAATTAAATATTCCAATTTCAAATATACAAAAATTCTGGGTCGTCACAAATATGGTAGAAAGTAAGTATTGTAAGTAAGCAATTAGAAACTTAAGTAAATGAATATAAATGCTAAGCCATTGAATAAAACATGAATCCTATTAATAAATGAAAGGTAAGTAGTGTAAATAAATGAAATCGAGAAAATATATGAATGTAATGCAATAAAAGAAAACTATTTCATATCAATAAATAAAAATGAAATTTTGCAAGAAATAAATGTGAATTTAAAGATAAATCATCATATGAATGAAAAGGGAAATCAAACAACAAATGTATGAATGAAATTAAAAGAATGAACTTGATATATTGGTTGAAATTGTTGTTTGTTTGGTTAATGAGTTGTTTGGGTAAAAGATACTTTTAAATGCTTAGATGTATGAATAATTTATGGAGTTATTTAAGATTGTTGAGTAAGTGGAATACTTCATAGTTATTTGTTATTCTATACGATTTAAAGTGTCTTAACCGAATAAATCAATTGCTTGCCTTGCTTGGATGGTTGATTTATATTTGATGTGTATGTTGTGGTTGCAGGTGATTGTTGTTGTTTGACATTGATTGTTTGTTAGTAGTTGAAACAACTTTAAATATTCCATTCTATATAATTATTAACTCTTTTTATATTATAAGTGAAATACAGGTTATGGAAGCAATTGTTACTGCTTTTGGTTTCATAATTAAGCGTTAATTGCCTGACAAATAGGTACATTCTCGGATTACGGTTTTACAGCGTTATTATATTATTTTTCCCGTATTGGGATATATTATTTTGGAAAAGATATGGTGTATATTGTTATATTTGATATTATATTTTCTCCCGAGCCTCTCCGTTCAAAGGAGACTGCCAAATTTTTCCGTAAATTTTGGACTTAGAGAATTTTTTAAAATATTTTCCAAACTTTATTTATTTAAGTATAAAAGATTTGATGGTTATAAATTGGTATAATTTATTTTAAATTATTTTATTTTGTAAATTTATTTGTTTATGAAGTTAATATTTTGAATAAGATATATTGATTTCTTTATTCTTCTTTTCCCTCCTTTTTCCTTTTCGGGGACGAAAAGTTTTGAGCGGGGGAGAGTGTAACGACCCGTAAATTTCAATAATTAAAATTGGATAATAACAAGATTTGTAATTTAATTTAGAAAGAAATAAATTTTTTATAATTTATGTTGAAGTAAATGTTAAGAGTGAACCGTAGCAATGATTATTAAAACTAATTATTGACGATTGAAGTGAAGTCACAATAAAATGTAATAGTATAAATTGTTGCACTTTGTTATAAAATAGAAAATAAGTAAATAAAAGGAAGCATTTAATTAAACAATGAAATATTATATTGATTAATATAGACTTAATAAAAGAGTTGAATTGAATCAATCTATTTATTTGAAACTAATTAATTGGTATTCAAATTTATAATAATGGGTTTGTGGTAAGAAATGGAAATTTGATACTACAGTGAATTTGAATTAAGATGAAAATGGAAATATTGAAGTATGGAATGCAAGGGTATCCTAAATAGTAATAGAACAAAATTAGGGTTATATATGGAATTATAACCTGGGTTGATAAGTAACAAACATATAAATGCAATTAAAAGCAAATTGGTGACAAGTAATATAGTTTGTTCATATATTTAATATGTTAAATAAGATTGGTAATCAAATTGCAATTAAAGGTAATAATGTTAATAAATAGTTAATTTAGTGCAACCCCAATTAATTGAAACAAATTGTAAGGTTAGAATTGATTGTAATTAATGAATTGGGAAATAAGATCAAAGTATATTAATTGATGAAATATACGTAATAAATTGTAATTTGACAGAATCAATGCTAGATAAGTAATTAAAATATTTGTTTTTTGATAATAAAGTATGAATAGGATTAAATAAGCAGATGGTGATAATCATTAATTGTTTACCCATTTATTTAATCTATTGGACTAGATCTAAATCCATTGCAATCAAACGTAATTAAAAACTACGTTAATATGAATTTAGTTGATAACTGCAAAAATATTAGGGTAATTGGATATATACCAATGTTAAATCTATACATAAGATGATGATTGATTGAATAAAGAGATTTAATACGAATGGTATAAATTTAATCGAAACAAAATTTTATAATTTACTAAATTTACTTAAATTGAAGTTAAACACTATAAATTTTGCAATAAATCCTTATTTGATTGATATGGAAATTTTGGTTAATGAATTAGAAGTTTAATTGTAATCAGAAATGATAGAAATGGTAAGTTAATAATTGATTCATAATAAGATTAAAAATCAAATAAAAGGATTATTGGAATTTCAATTGACAATTAGAGAATTTATTTAAACTCGAAATTTAATACGGTAATGGGTAAATTAATTAACTTAAATTGGATATCTGAACTTGCCTAAATTATTGGGAAGGTTTAAGAAATAAAAAATGATGAGATTTGTTGATTTAGAATTTAAATTTGAAGAAGCGATTAATTAAATTAATATTAAATTATTTAATTAACTGGAAAATAGCCATTTTGGCCACTGACTCGGATATCGACGAAACCAGTTTCATTGGATCCGTAATGGTGAATTATTGTAGGGTTTCAAGTTTCGTAGCGATCAGACTTGTCATTTGATGTACGGACTCGAAACGCCTTAAAATTAATGAAATTAAAATCAGTTGAAACCAATTTGAAATAATTTGATTTTAGTATAACTTCTTCATACGATGGAATTTGGAGCTGAAACCCTTTCCATTGCTTTTAAAATATTTTGAATCATCTATTTTGATATATGGGTTGACCCAATTTCGTTTCGGAGTCGAAATAGGCTTTTCGGGACATTTATCGTTTAGCGCGTTTTTAAATCGTATCCATCCATTCTAATTTCAGCTTGCCTATATATACACCCTGTTATAAACCCTAGCCTACTTTTTATCTTCGTTATTCCGTATGTACAATTCCATTAGCTCCTCCTCTTCCCAATGGCTGAAAACCCTAAATCCAAAAATGCAATTTCAAATAAAATTCAAAGCCAAAATTTCAAACTCCACAAAATATAGCAAATTTTATATGGATTCGAAGCTCTCGATGGACGCATCACAGAACTGCAAATTCGTTTTCAGTTTTGAATCACTGTTTGTTCTGAAATCACAAATTAAATAGCGGCCGTTCGTTGGTGTTCGACGATCGTCGTCTGATGGACAAATCAGGATATGGGTTTTGTGGAGAGGCAAGTGCGTAGTTCATCTGTGCAGTTCACTAAGGGTTTCGACAGCTGGATGTGGCGAATTTGGTCGATTTGTGTCCGGGTTTTGGATGCGGCGGCTGGGTGTTGGAGGGTTCGATTGGTGGCGTGGCGTCACCTGTAGACGTGTCGTGGTCGTAGGTGTGGTTAGTGTGGGTTTGAGATGGGAGCGGTCGCGTGTAGCTTCATGTAGGAGAAGGCGGCATCGGCCTCTTACACACGATGAAGGGCTAGGTTTCGGTTTGCCTGTGCAAACAATGAGGTGACATGTCACTTATTTTTGTTTGTTTATATATATTATAATGTTAAAACGTTGAATGTTTTAATACGTTTAACTTTTACATACGAGGTCCGATTTAGGAGCAGTTTCTTGCGTTAGGATCATATCGAAATTCCAGAGATTTTGACGCTGGTTGGGACAGATTATGAGACCGTACAATTTTTGGATTTAAATTGGATTTAAATTCAAAAGGCGAGTGTTTTAACCCACTTACAATTTTTAAAATTTCTTATGTGTGTTAAATTAATTCCTGATGTGATTAAAAAATTATTTATTTCTATTTGGTATATTTTTATCATCATTCTAGTTAAAATTGAATTTATTGAATTAAATTGGTATTCAATTTATTATTGCATATAAACTGCCAGTAAATTAATTTATTACTGAATATAAACTTCCAGTAAATACCTATAATTTATTATCTGTCTATATTGATGTTATTGATTTAATTGGTTGAGATTGTGATAAATGATTGATGTTTGATATTGGATGAATGGATATTGTATTATATATTATTATAAACTGCAAGTTGCTATGCATTTTTATTTCATTCGGGATTGCGGTTTGAAAGATATATAACCGTATTTTTATTTTAAATTACGGATAATGATAAATATCCGTATCACTTGACCATAGGATGGAAAATTACATACAGACACCGTGGTCAATATATGTAAAAATATTTTGAAATGATTTCTATGGATTTGGAAAGAAATATATGATTTTACGAGATATTGATTTGGATATTTTAAATGTTATTTTATATATAGCTAAATTCTTGGTTTTAAGCTATGAATAAAATTGTTTAAAGTATAAAATAAGTTTAATAATAAGGTTTGATTTAATTAAAATATAATATGGATAAGTATTTACTTAAATTATATGTTAATATAGAGTTTATATTGATTTTTATAAATCAAGGTTGAGAAGATAGTTTTGAATTGATTTGAGATTTTATTTAATTAAGAATTATATTTAATAAGAATCCATTTGGAACTTATTGAAACTGAGATTTTAAAAGAATATGGTTTATTAACTTAATGCGGGTTTAAGGTGATTTAAGTGAATGAATTGAGGAACATTCAGTTATTGAAATTTGAAGTTTTACTTAAAGGATATTGGATTTAGTAAGCAAATATTTCGAAACTAAATAGTAGTAAAAGTGAAATTGGTATATATATGAATTATAAAATTTAGTTTCAAAATATTGAATATTTAAGCTTTGAAATATATTGAATTTGAAATGGTTTAATTTGTGGATCAAATCTGTTTTGAAATCGATATATTTTGGAATGGTCTATTTGAAAACCGAATTGAATTGAAATTTATGATTTAGGGATTTGGTTAAATTTAAAATTTAGAAATTCAGGTTGTTTGGAATTAATTGTGAAATTTAAGAAGCTAGTTTATTTTATAAAATATTTTAATATTTAAACCATGTAAGGGGTGGAAGTTATGTTTCAAAGATATAAATTTCAAAGTATTAGGTTTTGGAAGTGTTATAGTTTTAAGTCTTTGGTTTCGAAATTTTATAACTTTGAAATACTATGATTTTAAAACGATATCATATTGATTTGGGTTATAAAACGAAAATGATATCATATTTATATGGTTTTGAAATGAATATTATATTCTGGTTTTGAAGTATAATTCTTTTAAAATAACCGTGATGTTATAATGACGATTGGTTGGCAAAGAGACCGGGATCGGATATGTGCATACTCTCTGTCGATACTGAAAACCACTTTGACAACCATGTACGCGGTGGACATTCCACAATGTAGTAGGATGGTGGCGGCGTTTCCTTTGAGGTAAATACGTGGACCCGACTCCCGTGAGTTACATAAGGTGGCTAAAACAGGAGCGATTGACGGGCTAAGAAGGTAGCACCTTTTATCGGACACATCCCTTCGATATTATACTCTGACTTTTGAATTTATTCGGTTGTCACTTTTGATTTTTGATTTAGGGGTGTGGCTCGAGGTGGGCGGTAGCTGCGCGCTATGCATTACCACCGGCCTGGAAGCGTAATTGGTATATCTACTCTGACATTGCCTAGTTGTGCCGTGTCACCTACCCTAGCGCACCTTGTACGAGTTTGATTTGTGTCGTACCTATGAAGTATCCTCTGGTAGCCTCCCGATCAGGAGGTATTACAGTGTTGTATAGACTACTGGTCCTATCACGTGTTAAGGTGGAAAATGTAAAGCCTTAACGCTATTTAAAAGTAAGTTTATTTTACTATTAGACATTATTATAATAGCGAAATATTACTACATAGTAAATAGTTTAACAGATCCTTAGGAAATGTGAATCCCGAGCATCTTTTAAGTTATTGCACTCACGTTAGACACTGGATAGGAGATGTCAAATCCCGTAAACATCTCCGACGCCGTTCCACTCATATTATTTACTGCTGATTTAACTTACATAAGATCTTTTAGTTCCGACTCGAGTTTTTTGTCTTTTCAATTCGCTCGGGTCAGCCTAAGCATTTCAGGGTTTGAAGGCCTTACTTTTGGAGGACGAAGATTTTATTACTATTATATACTATATTGTTCCACTGCATCATATTTTCCGCTGCATTAATTATTGTTTCTGGTATCTGTAGCTCTGATATGTATTGTATAAGTATAATCGAATATTTTGTAAAGCAGCTTCATGAACTGTATATTTGATTAATATATTTTGTCATTCCGCTGCAAGATTCTGTTTTGTTTTCTTTCTTTCTCTGCTTTTTCTTATTTACCCCATAACAATCCGCCGTTCTGTATGGTTTAAGTCTGATGTGTGTGGTTTATCGTCGATTTAAAGCATACAAAAAGGTGGGATGTTACATAAACTTTGTTAAGTGATTTGTGAATATAATTATAAAGTTATACCATTGAGATAAGTATATGAGTACTTTTTAAATCAGTAAAAAGAGTATAAATAAATACTAAAGTAGTAGAATACAAGTTTATATGTTTTATAAATAGAAATTAAATACACACACAAGTATATAAAGGAAGTTTCAATTAACAAAGGAGTATTAATTAATAAAGGAAGTTTTGATTAATAAAAGATGTTTTATTAGATAAATTGGAGTTTTACTGATAAAAGGGTTTTTAAGTAACAAAGGACAAATTAATTAAAAAGCGATTAAAATTCATTTAGGTGACTTGATCATGCTTTGTATGAATTGATAATGCTTGTGTGTTTATTTGCTTAAGGGAAGTATACGGGACTTAGTTTCCTTATGCGATCATTCTCATTGTTACTGAGATTGACCAAATATTAACTAAGGAAATATCTAAAAGGAATACAAGATAATGATATACCGTATGTGTAAACTCGACTTGCCTTCAAGGACAAATGATAAGGAAATCCTATAGATAAGAGAGGACCTCTACCCTTATATATTGTTTGTTTTTTCTAAAAGAACTGGGGCTGAGTTGACCGAAAATCTATCGATTAGTTTTGGAACACTACATAAGTAAGGGACTGTGGTTACATGAGATGACTCGAAACGGTCACCATTTCAAAACCATATATGTATACAATGCTTTGGAAGAGGTTTGTGATTTGTTTAAGATGCTTGAATCTATGTTGAGATTCATGATCTGTTCGAGATGATGGAATCCATTTAGGGATTCGGGTTATTTTCGAGTGATGAAGACTCATGTGTTATGATGCTGAACATGACTTCACCATTGGTAATGACATAAACCAGAGATATGAGGCATAGTCAGTAGGATTGGAAAACCCATAGGGTGTAGGAAACTCCATTATAGAGATACTTATGGATGTGCATGCAGGAGCAATGCATTCGGTCTTAGCGGACTAGCTAAATTTTCCCTTTGGTACATTCACTAGATATGTGCACTACTTTGGAAGGATATCTCTGATTCTTGTGCAGTAGATCAGAGTTGGCATTGGTCCAAGGAGACCTACGTGGAAATCCTACATAATTATTGGATGCATCTTAGCGATTTTGATTATACAACCATTATTGTTGTGGTGTACACTTTACACATTATAGCAATTTTCCTTATATGCTATACCTTAGACATTATCTATTATATTGCAATATGCACCTATTAGATGGTTAGCTCCTTTTAGGGGATAACTATTACGATGGTCTTAAAAAGTGTTGTTATATATCACATATATTTCTTTAGTTTCTTATACCAGGCTTATGTCTGACTAGTGGTTATATATTTTCCTTATTTTCATGGGTACCCTTTCGAGTAGTCTAGGAAAGACAGTTTTTCGTTGATGTTCATTGGAGCTTTTGGAGAGGAGCTGGATGTTTACCTACCGTAGTACTTATTTTCGCTGCATTACTTTATGATTGTGTCTATATACATATACATACATACATACATACATATATATATATATATATATATATATATATATATATATATATTAGCAATTGTATGGACATACTATTATAACTGTCCAGGCTAATGATAGTATTGAAATTAGTAACTCTCAAATGCTAAATATATTAGAGTAACACTGCCTACCTTCTTTTGATATTACAAGTTATCATTATGTTGTGAGATTCTTTTGATATATAACATTGGAAATACAAATCTAATCTATTTTTACATAAAAGTGATATGGATTTGGAATATAAGTATTACCGTTTTATTAAATAAATCGTATAGTACTCATGGAGTTTGAAAATATGATTTTGAAAAGTATAAACTTAGTTTATTTCTAAATAAATTGGTTATATGTTAATATGGATTTAGAAGATTAATTAAGTATGGCTTTAAAAATATAGTTTTGTGAATAATACAACTATATGGAAATTTGGGACAACCTTGCATATATAAATGGAATCTTGGAACAATTCGGCTTTATAAAATGTTTTATTAAACAAATGAACACTCATTTAAAGTTAATAAGAACTGGATTTATGGAAAATTAAAAAATGTTTTTTTATAAAAAAAACCAGAGAGAAAAATTATTTGAGACTCTTAATTCTATAATTTGGGAAACCTATTATTCGACTTAATGTTATCGATTTTCTTAAATGCTTTTGAATAATTCTTCGTTGAATATGGCATAACTCATTGAATAAAATGTTTGAGTGGAATTTACTAACCCATTAGCGAATACTCAAATTTCACCAGGTAGTATGTGATGCCTTGGTTAAATTCTTGTGATCGTATCTGGGAAAGTACATAACACTTTAGAATAGTATTCTCTTATAGTGTGCAACAAGTGGTTGCTAGATCATTAAGAGAATATAGTTCAGGTTTTCCAGTGGTATCCATAATAAGTGATATTTAATAGCTTTTAGTAAATACTTGGATTTCACTATATGTTGTGGGGGCGTATGGGTTAAATCTTGATAATTACTGAAGGCAATAGTATTTAGCACTTTAGAGTTTACTCACTTTTGGTGTGCGGCAAGTGGATGCTAGATTCTTAAGTAGTTACTCCTGGATTTCTTTTCAAGTGTAATAATCTAAAATAAATCTAAAAGATTGGGTCATGGCTGCTACTTTTGAGACCATCTCGTGATCCTGTGACTCACATTCTGTATACGATCCTCGATATCGGATCGGTTCATGTGATACCAAATTGTTTATTTGTTTGCTATGGTTTTGTGTACGATTATTACAATCGTTTGGTGCAAGATCTCGTGGATTCTAGATATTTGGATTCTATGACTATTCTATGTACGTGAAATAAATATATATTCTTGTGTCTTGTGTTTGTGAAATAAATATATATTCTTGTGCCTTGTGTTCGTGAAATAAATATATATTCTTGTGTCTTGTGATGGATGCTAAATTAAGTTAATTCTAATATTCCGTGTTCAGTGACTAGTTCTGTCTGTGACTTAAACTTATAACCCTATTCTGAGATAAATTAATTCCCTAACTCATTATATCCTAGACATCTTTATTTACTCATATGTTGTTTATTCTTGTATTATATTCTGTTCTCACTCTATTGGATATTTAGAGATAATCTGACTTGGTGTTATTTTGCTTGGGTCAGGCCGAGACTTTTCAAGTTATAAAACAAGTTGACTTTTGGATGTTTGGGCTAGCAAGGAGATAAATACCTTTTCTTTTTAGTTTATCTCATTTAGGAAATTTGTGAATATGTTTATAAGATGTACAATTGAGATTAGAGAATTGTTAAACTTGTATTACGATCGAGTTTAGTATTTCATTTCGTAGACTCAAAATTTGTATATTTGTAAGTTGAGATCTATACCGCTGTGATTTGTGACTGTTATTTATATGATATATTGTTTAGATTCTGAGAAATCGGTGTGTCTATTACTTTGTATTAATACTGTACATGTCAAATTCACTTCAGATATTAGGTGAAAAGGTATAAATGACGTGTCATTGTCAGTATATTCACATTTGATTGCCGTTAGCAGTCCGTATTCTCCAGATTAGCAGATGACATTACTTATAATGTTCTTTGCTAATCTAAGCATCGCGGTGGGGTCGTTAGAGTGAGTATCAGAGTTTTGTCAGAACATTATAACATATAATATTATAGATCCTATATTTAAATGACTTAGAGTCCTATCCCCCAGGGCGTGTGGTAGATAGTTATATTAATTATCTAATTAGGGATAGGAATATAAAATGATTATCAAGATAACCATTTAGGGTGTAAATTGATTTAAATTTTTTAAACTGATAATTTGGAATTTATGACATTAAAGCCTTTAGTGAATAATTAGCAGAACCTTTTGGAGTTGAGAAAATTTTGGAATTAAATTGAAATGAATTTAATTAAAGTGAACTATTAGAAAATTTAGGAAATTTGAGTGAATAAGTATAATATTTAAATGATTTGGGATTAGTTAGAGCTGCGCAGCAGAATTTCAGATATTGAATTGTTTTGATAATGTATGTTTTGGTTGACGTGTTGCTAGGAATTGATGCTTGGTTACATTTATTCAAAATTTGATGCATGGGAGTTAGTGATAATAAATTAAATGCATCTAAACTTGTGATTATATATTGTGTTAAATTATCTGGATGTTGTTTAATTATTCTCATCGATATGCAGGACGTCATGTTATCAGTATTAGTTCATAAACATAGAAGTGACATTCTGACATAAGTAATAATTAAAACTTGGAAATTTAAGTACAGATTTCTTTCGTTATGGAATATTATGATGTCAATCTAATTAAAGTGTAATCATGAATTATTAATATCTCCTATATGATATGAATTTTTTTAGAAAATTCTAATATGAATTTTTGAGATTGGTGCAGGTATTTGAGGTTAAATAGATATCGTTTAAAAGATTATTAATTGTTTACATAAGGAATACTAGCAGACTCGCTAATATTTCAAATATAAGGTACGTATCTCGAATTAAATATCACATTTTCATGCTTTTTCCTATGAGATGCCTCATCCTTGAGATGAGATGTATATTATGTAATTATATACCTATCGTTAATTTCCATAACGCTAGCCGCGCAATGGAGACATTGGCGAAATTTTCCCGCAAATTTAAGGTGTTAGAATATTTTTGAGGATTTTGATAACTAAAAATTTGAGTTTAATGTAATAATTGGGAGTGATATTAATTGAAGGTTTTGGAAATGAAATTAGAAACCGGCTAAAAAAAATAATTGTTTCAAGAGGAAATTTATACTATGGAATTCTTTCGTTAAGGAAATTGCGGGACACAATTTCTTTAAGGAGGAAGTCTGTAACAACCCATGTTTTTGAGTTAATTAATTAAATAAATAATGATTTAAATTGCATAATTTAAATATTTAATTTAGAATTTGTAGCCTTTTATAAAAGATAATGTTTTAGACTGATAAAATCTGAAATTTTAGAATATTGGAAAAATGTGAATGCAGGAGTTTTATTTAAAGATAATTCGAATTAGAATTTGGACAAGGATATTTATTTAATTAAAATCCTTTATTTTTAAATAAAGGATGAATTTGAGATCAGTGTATTTTTTTAAATAAAAATGGTTTTCATTCTTAAAATAAATTAAAAAGTCATTTCGTTCAATTGGCTATGGTTTAATGCTTAAGCTTTTGATTAATGGAGTTATTAGTAAATAATTAAATAAAAGTGCCTAATTAATTCTTAAAGGGTAGAGCCCATTTAAAAAGAAATCAAAAGAGAAGTCACCTTCTCATTTTTCTTTAAAATGTACGTTCTCATTCTGTTGAAAATAGAAGGAAGAAGCTAGGGTTCTAACCATCTTTATTATTCTACCAAAATTTCCAAATTTAAATAGAAATAAAATCCAGAAAATTCATGTAAAATCAAGGTTATGTTATCAAATCCTATTTTGTCATTTAGACTAGTCATAATTAATAAATTTAATTGTTGAGTTAATAATTAAAAATCCTTTAAGTAATAGAGTTGGAGTTGAATATGAAACCGAAACGATTTCTAATGTTGATATAAATTCTTTTTGAATTAGAATTGAATTAGTTAGTTTTTAAAACAAGAGCTTCAAGCGATTTCATGAGTTTTAGAAATCGTCAATTTAATTGACGATTAAATATAGCGATCTGGGGCATAGTCTCGGATTCAACGAAAACAGTTCCATTAGATCCATAATAGTGTGTTATTATCGGATTTCAAATTTCGAGCGTTTGAATTTACTGTTTGGTCGTACGGGATAAGAACGCTTGGAAATAATTTAATTTAATTAGTCTATTTAAAAAGCTATCTTCCACATATGATCGAATTAGGCTTCGAAACTTGTTCCGTTGGGGTTGGAATAGTGGCATAACATTAGGAACGCCAGGCGGCATGCCCCGATAGGGAATCGAATAGAATATCTAAATATTTTGAAAGTTTAAAAATATACATATTTATCTCCACCTCACATCAGCTGTTAAAATCATTCCCATCAGCCAACCTAGATTGTACGTGAGCCACCCCCATTTACCTTTAAATCACGTCCCTACCCCTTTTTGTCTCTTTTAGCTCAACATCGAAGCTCCCCTTTCATTGTTTCAAATCGAAATCGTTCCTCTGAAAAAAGAAAAAAAATCATCTATCTCCCTTTAAAAAAACTCATCTTCTTCTACTCGAAATCGAATCAGATTCGTTCAAAAAAAAGAAGGGGCTTTGAAATTGCATCGCGATAGTACAAGGTTAGGGAAGAATTGGATCGCGCACAAGAAAATTGAAAGGAGTTGAGGGCGATGGCGAACGCAACGTTTGGAGGGAGGTGTCACGAACAAGTCACTTCGAGTTCCAAGGGGCTGTGTCTTCTATTCAGGAGGAGGTGCGCGTGCACTTAAAGTGTGACTGGGGGAGGACTGTGCGGTGGTGGACGACTAGGGGCTGAGCAACATTCTTCTTTGTTATATATACAAACAAATTAAGAGACGTGATGGGAAGAGGCAATGGTGGCCTGGGTTTCTACTGCTGTGAGTTTGCATACGTGATGGTTAGGGTTAAGGTAATTTTTTTAAGTTAGTTAATACTGTTGTTATATAGTTAATTAATTTAGTGATAACTGAATGTTTATAAATTCATAACTTTGTCATACATGGTCCAACATGAACGGAACAAAGTGTACTGCACTCTTGGCATTAAGTATCACGTAATAAAATTGGTTTGGAATTTTTCAGAGTCAGCAGAGATTTACAAAAATTAAATCAAGGTGAGAAATTCTCATTCATTTGGATTACTAGAATATATTTTACACAGTTAAAATAATTATTGGATGCTTGGTTGAATTTATAATATTATTATATGTTGAATGATATGTTACTATATACAGTAGAATATATATTAATGCTGGAGTGATTGTTCCTACATATTTTAGCGGATGAGACCCTGTGCGCCCCGCATAATAGTGAATGACCCTATATACCGCTATATCCCCCTCAAGGTGGGACTGGTATTTTTGCGCTGTATTGACATTTGTGGATGTTGAAAAACAGGTTGGAGGGATCCAACTGGAATGCTCAAAATGTTGAATTTAATTTCATATATTGTGATATATGGTTTGTGTAGAATAATGTATTATAGATTATTGTAGTGATTGGAATTAATGGATGCTATTGTAGCACTGGCCTGAATTTTGGTATTTTAAATACCTTAAATTTATTTTTAAAATTGAAGGAACTAAAGTGAATATTTGACATAAAAATATTTAAATTGGAATTGGGGGTATTTTAAAGAAATTGAGTTAGAAAGATATATTTGATTTTTAGTTATACTTAACTATTGTGAATTGTTTAAATGGAGATTTTTTTAAAAAGATTATTTAAAAGAATTTATAAATGATATTCTAGAAATATAAAAAGGAGTTGAAGTCGATATTAAAAATAAATTAGAAGTTAAAAATGGGATTTATAAATAAATGGATTTATAAAATAGAACTTTATAAATAAGATTGTTTTTAAAAACAAGTAAAACTCAAAGGAGCAAAAAAATTTATAAATGATTGTGACTACCCGGAATTTTTAACAATTTAAATTGGAATAATTAATTGATTTTAAATATTTAAAAGTTAATTTTTAACTTGAATTCAAATATTTTTATTATTTAGAAATTGAGTTATTGGATTTAATGAACTTAAATTGGGTGAATTATTGAATCTTCAGGTTTAAGCCTGTTCAAAATATATTGAAGGCTTGTAAAATTTATAATGATGTTACTGAAGATAATAGAACGGTTGGAATTTAATTTAAAGGTGACTTGTTCAGTTTTAATAATACATCGTTTAAATTGAATTTAAAAATAGCCTTCCGAGGCATAGTCTCAGAATTCAACGAAACTAGTTCCATTAGATCCGAAATAGTTAGTTATTATTGGGTTTCAATTTTCGTAGTGTTTGGAGTTACCGTTTGTCCATACGGGTGAGGAACGTGTTAAAATTAAAATCAAAAATTTAATACTTAAATTCGACTCAAAAAGCTAACTTCCACATATGCCCGAATTAGGTTCCGAAACACGTTCCATTGTGTTCGGAATGCGGATAAAACCTTATAAACGCCTGGCAGCATACCTCAATAGGGGTTCGGAATTTTGAGATATGTTAAACGAGATATTTTGGAATTAAATAATATTATAAAATTCGTAAGTCAAATTCCATTTTACATCCCATCAGCCAACCTAACCTTTCACCTCAGCTACCCTATACTCTGTTATAAGCCGCCCTTTTTCAACTTTAAATCGCTGTCTTCCCCAAAAAGCTTTATGGCCGGAGCATAAAAAAAGGGGTCTCTGTAAAATTCGTTTTCCCCTTCTAAGCTCCCAAATGAAACCAAAATCAAATAAAAAAATAAATGGCGACGCAGAATTGAATCAAGCTGGAGCTCGATTTTGAAGCAGGTCGCAACTTTACTCGAGATGAGGAGGAGGAGTCGCGTCGAGGTGGCACTGCTCTCGCGCGCGCTGCGATGGTGGAGCCATTCGATGATGGATCATGTTCACAGGTTGACTGGAGAGGGAGATATAGGTCGCGCTTGTCAGTGGACGCGAGACGCGACAGAGTGGAGGGAGCTACGGCAAGGTCGATGTCGAGGTGGGCGTTCGCTGTAGCAGTTGGTTCTCGCGAAGGTACGGAGGCTCATCGCGAACACTGGGAAGTCGATCGCGATTCTGGTGGTGCCGTCTTCGAGTTTGGGATTGGTCGGCGTCAATTGGAAGGGTTTTTGCGAACGATTTCGTGATGGTGAGGAAGATCTACAGAGTTTGGGTTCATCTTTCTGTAAGGTTTAAATCTGAAGGAAACAAATCGAGATCGGATTTGGATTGCAAAATCAAAGGTGAGTTAATCTCACTCTCCTGGATTTTTATTTAAATTTAAATGGTTAAATTTAAATAATTGGTTGAATGATTGGATTTTTTTGATGTGCTATATTATATATAGTATTATATAATATATATTGGAGTGATTGATATTCAGTGACGAATATTATTGGTAACTGGAATATTGAATGTTGTGGTTTGCTTGAATATTTCGGTACCCTGAGTTATCAAAATATATAAAATTGGATTTTTGAAAGAAATATAAGGGTGAATTTTGGGAGTGTAATAATAATTATAGAATAAAAATAAGAATGAATTGAAAAGAAATAAAAGTGATATTTAAAAACTGGAGTTAAATTGTAAAGTAGAGATTTAAAACAAGTTCTAAATCAAAGTTAACTCTAACAAATAAAGTTTTTAAATTTAAATTATTTTTACAACTTGAATGTTAAAGTGCAATTTTAAATTGATTGAATTTAAAAATGAATTTGGTTTTAAATTACTTTAAACTTATTTATGAAATGAGCAATTAATTTATTTAATAAAATAAATCAAAAGGTAGATAATGACAGGATGAGATAAATCAAGAGTGTTTAATATTTGTGGTTTAATTAATGGTTAATTATTTAATGTAATTAAATTAGATTAGGATAAATTAAAATATAATTGGAAATCATTAATTTATATAATTAATGATGTAATTAAAGATTGATTATTAAGATTACTTAATCAATAATAAGTGACTTATGAGAAATTAATTAATATAAGTAATTAAGGATTAACGTAATTAATATAGTTAATTAATTTATGAAGTAATTAAGATTACTTATTAATTTTGGTTAAGAATAATTAATATTATGAAGTTAATTAAAGATAATTACTTGAACATAATTGAAAGATAATTAATCCAAGGTGATTAATTAAGATGAATAATGAAGGGAGGTTGATTAATTAATTTGAAACTAATTAATGACTAGTGAAGAAATCTAAGTGATTGTGGTTAGAAATTCAATTATAACTAATTAAATTAATTTGAAAGTGATCAAGTTTGCTTATGGATGATTGAATGGTATTGGATGCCTTGAATGAGACTCGAAGAGACCGGGGTCGGGTATTAGAAAATACCCGAAATCACTTCCAATTTTTGTAGATTGATATGTGAAATCTATAGGCTGGAATGAAGCGATTTAAAGGAATTGGACTATTTGAATCTAAATCTTCGTAGTTAGAAAATGGATGTGTGGAATAAGTGATGTCTATAATAAATTGTGGCTTTGTAAATTGATACAAGTTACCTCGGGTTTGAAATAGGTTCTATGCATTGGAATTTCATATTGGATGAGTTTACTTACGCTGGTTTCCAGCCTGACCCAGGCATTACTTTGATGTAATGCTCGGGCCAGACCGAGTATTACAGATTTTCTGGTAAGGACGTTCTGGAGCTCAGAAGGCGAGCTAGATGGCAAGAACGTATGCAGTGTTTCCGCTGTATTATATTGCTGTATATCTGTGACATGATAATTGTGTATATTCAGTGTCTGTATATATGGGTAACTCTGATGTATTATAAAGGTATTTTGACAGATGCAGAATTCTTTTGTAAACTGTTATTATTTATAATTATATTTTATCCGCTGCGAATGTGAGATGTTGATGTTTCCGATCTTCTTCTTCTTCTATCTCTTTCTTCTTTTTCCTAACTATCTGAAATTTTCAGGATCGAAAATTTTGGGTCGTTAAAGTTGCTATCAGAGCCAGGTTAAGCGAGAACCTTGGCTCGGGTGGTGATTACTCCTTAAATAGAGTCCGTAGTACTCTAGGATGAGTTGAGTGTGTGTGTCTATATATATATAGATATATATGAGAGCGGTCTTGTTATTTTCTTATATAAAGGTTTTAAATGATTTTATATAAAAATATATTTTGATATATAAAGCAATATTTCATTATATTAAATATTAAGGTGATTGGATGTTAAATTATTGGAATTAAATTAAGAAGTAATATAATACAACCAAATTAAAATCTTGAATTGGAATTAAATTAAGTGGTAATAGAAATACAACCAAATTAAAATTAAATGAAGATAAGTTTGAAATGGATCCAGAATTAAATGGTTTAGAGAGATAAGCTGATTTGATTTATAGGATTAAATCAACATTTAAATATTTAACTCGAATTTATATAATTTGGGATGTTTTAAATTTGAAATTTGTATTGGATTCGTTCAAATTGAGTCTGATTTGAATTAGTTGGGTTTGTGATTGAAGATCTAAAAGTTTAAATGGAAAATTTGAATTGGATTGAATTGAAAGATTTGAAATTGAAGTGGGATCAATTGATATTAGTCCAAATTGATTGGAATAATTTGGAATAGTAATTAAAGTTGAGTAGGTTTAAAATTAAATGGAATTTGATTTGAATTTGGAGAGAAATCAAGATTGATTCAATTTGGATTGGGGTTAAATCGATCTCAATGGAAATTGAAGTTATTTAAATTGGAATTGAGTCAAATTTAAATGGAAGTGGAAATTTAAAATTGAATTGATGAGAATGGAGATTTGGAAATTGAACAGATTTGACTCTGGACTATTTTCAATATAGATTGTTTTAACATAAACTTATTTTTCCAAGCTATTAAATAATACAACCTTTTTTTAAAGCCAAATTATTTTATATTTGTTTTACAATTATTTTTGGAACTATTAACCATTTTTTCAACTGTTTTATAAACTAATTACTATTTTTCAACTATTTTACAAATTAATTACTATTTTACAACTATTTTGCAATTATCTAAAATTTCTGAAACTATTTAACTATTTTCCAACTATTTTATAATTAGTTAACTACTTTACAGCTATTTTGCAAAATAATAATTATTTTCCAACTACTTATCTATTTTTAAAATTTTCAAGCTATTTTCTAAAAATAAACTGGTCAGAGTTCAAACTGTTATTGATTAAATAACCAGCTGAGATAAGAATTGAAGTGATAATCCAAATGGGGATTAAGGCAATTGTAAATAAGTGAATGAAAATTAAAGTGAATGTGAATAGAAAGAAAATTGATTTGGCTAAAAATCAGTGAAGTTTAATACGTTGGATGTACGTATATTATTCTATTCGCATAGTGATTTGATCCAGATTTGAGCATAGAATTTCGTTGATAGTTATATCGATCCGAGTTGGGATTTTTCACTCGATTTTCGACGGCGAAGCTGGATATGGATTGTTGATTGGTTTTGGATATTCTCTATCATAGTTATAGCTATGCAAGGAGAATGGCGATTTCTGATCAAGAAACCAGATCTGAGTCCGCACTAGAAAGTCGGGTGGACGATACTAGTTCGGAAGTGAAACTGTGTGGTCGGGTGAGCGATCAGATTGGTATAGCGTACAGATGGTAAGTGTACATCGTAAAGATTTGAATGAAATTGATATTGTAAAGAGTTATCAAATTTTAATATTTGATTTTAACAAACAAAGTTATATATCTTTGTTATATAAGATAAATCTCCCTTTGTTGAATCAATTGCCGGAAAGGATTTTGAAGGTGTTTGAAGTATAAAAGGAATTTTATACAAGTTTGAAATGATCCAAAGTTTAAATCATACATATATATCTATATCTATATATATAAAGGATCTTATGAGAATTTTGGAAAAAGGTTTTGGGAACCTTTGGATTAGGAAAGGCTTTTGATTTTTGGGTAAAATCAATATTGGAATTTGGAAAGCCTAGTTTGAGAATTATCGATTTTGCAATAATTGATTTTGAGAAAATGAGATTTATATGAGATTCATATTAGGTGTATGATTTGAAAGATACTATACGTGTATGGTATAAAGTTTTTTGATAATGGCTCTGGACAAAAAGGCGCTCCCTTGAAATGAATTTCTCAGGAGTGCCACCGGGTGGTGCTGTCTTGAACCCTAGGGGGGGTTCTAAAGTTGATCTTGTGAGAAGTCCGGACAAAACTAGTTCCTGAGGATTATGAGTAGTGTAGCGAAAGTCGAGGGGCGCTGATGCCTACAGAGGCATTTGGGTTATGCTATGACGACAGTGTAACTCGATGTCACTCCGATCTACTACAAACCATAGCGAAAGTCGTGTGTGCCGCTGAGAGCCAACAGTGTACGTTTGATTTTATATCGGTAGACTGCGTCATATGGTAACATAGTGAAAGTCGTGTGTGCCGCCGAGAGCCAACAGTCTGCGCTTGATTTTATATCGGTAGACTGCAGGAGTGGAGAAGTTTCACTTTGACAGCGAAAATCGAGGGCGCTGATGCCTATAGTTACATGGACTTTTGCCGCGATGACAACGTAACCCTGGAATGTAACTGCGATCTGTTGTGGGTTCCACCGCATAATCGAGGGGCGCGGAGTGCCTACAGTTACATGAACTTTTGCTGCGATGGCAATGTAACCCTGCAATGTAACTGCGACCATGGATAGGGATGACGATTTCCAGAGTGTTCTCGCCAAGATATTTCCTCTATTTTCAAAAACTGTTTTCTATATTTTCAATAAAATTATTTTCCCAAATATTTTCACTGGATGTTGAAAAAGGGTCTGCTAAGTACTTATAGATTTTCAGTCCTACGCCTGATCAACGTATGACTGAATTTCTGTGAGAACAAGGATGGACTGGTTGAGACATCGAGTTATAAGAAGTATTTTTATAAAGAGCTATTTTAATAGTATGATGTGAATTTAAAAGTATTTCTGAAAGTTAAAATAAAAGTGTTGGAATTTTGGAAAAATGAAAGAAAATCCAAACTGGAATTATGAATTTTTTTTTGAACTTAGGAAAATTTAATAAAGTGATTTTTGTAATAAAATCGAATATTGATTTAAAAGTCGGAAGTAAGCTAATTAGCTAAATAATTATTTGATAGAGTATGTTAATAAAATTTGACTCGGTTAAATAAAATGGATTGGAAGTTAGTAATGAAGTTTGGAAATAAATTCAAATTATAAATAGAATTCGATTTGGATTGATAATGAATTAAAAATGAGTGGAGATGTTGTAAAATAAAAATAAAATGAAAGTGAATTATAATAGAAATGGTTTGAGCTGCAATCAAAACCCAGGTGAGTAAAAAAATAAATTGAGAATGGCTTTGTATTAATAAAATAAATTCGAAAATGAATTAAGTAAGTGAATTAAAAATTTAAAATAGGGTGAATAAATGGGTTAATTGAATTAAACAATAAATGGATGAAGTCTGATTGAATAGAAATTAAATCAAAGTTTTAACTGGAATTTGGTTATCAGAATGAACTTAAGTTATGAGGCATATTAATTTTGAATTAAAAATACTTAAGTCAATAAAAGCTTGGTTTCGAGTAAGAATGGAAGACCATTAAATAAATATTTGGGTTAAATTTATTTGGAAAAAAAATGGATATTAATATAAGCATCGAATGTTGTCAAGCTCAATGAAATAGTTTTAATATGAAACCAATGCGGAGATGAAATGAAATGCAAATGTATGGTTGGTGAATAAATTAGAAATGAAATGGAATTACAGAATGAGTTGAAATTAATTTGAAGTAGTTACAAACTAAAATGGATACTCTATTAAGCAAATATCGCCGAATTTACAAAAAAAAAAGTAGTCGTTTGACGTAAACAAAAGTAATTAAAATTCTATGAGATGATAGAGATTAAACAAATTGATAGGATCAATTGAATTGAATATGATCTTGTTTGGATTAAAAATAAATTGAATGTAAGAAATTCAGTTGTAAACCATTAAAATTGAATGAAATGGCATATGAATTGGTTGGAAGCAATTGAATTAGCTTTAAATCATATAAATTGCTTATGGAAAGCGTTTGGTGTTTGTCGCTTATGAAATGCATGTGTTTAGCTATTGAAAGTAAGTGAAATGCTAATAAATTTTCTATATATGGCACTTACATATTTAAATTGTGTAAGTACAGGTACCTGTAGGCCGTTTAGCTGAATTTGATTGCGCTAACTGCTAAAATAATAAGCCGCTTGCATAAAATGCTAAATAATGGTATGCTTACGTAATAAAAATAGAAAATATGAACTGCTTTTGCTTTTTCGACCGGGTGGGTCGATGTATATATATTTATATCTCTTGTCAAATTGCAAAAGCTCCTCCGTACAAAGGAGACTCTGCCAAAAATTTTGGGAGTTAGAAAATTTTTGGGAAATTTTTTGTTAGCGACAAACGATTTCAGATTGGAAATTGAAATAAATTAGTGGATGAAACTAATTTAAAATAATGATATGAATTAGTTATGAATGGAAGATAAAATTCAATATTCAGAATTGAAGACAAATTGAATTCATATGGAAATGGGAAAACTAATTTGAATAGAAGTAGATATGAAACCTATGTAAGGAAATGTATAAAATGATTTGAAAAGTTACGATTGGATTTTATTGCTATGTAAGATGTGCAGGTATTATAAAGGGAAAGGAAAATTGGTTTTGATTTCATAAGATAAATTTAAATTGCTCGACAAGGTATGTGTTTAAATATCTGTATGGAATTTGATTGGGTTTTTGATCTAACCACTTGGCCTTTTGTTTTCTTCTGAAATTAGAGGGCCCGTTGAGGCATTTTATAGTTGTACCGAGCTAGCCGCACAAAGGAGACGCTGGAATTTTTTTTCGAAAATTTAGAGAGTCGAGCTCGAGCTCGATTATAAAGCAGGTCACGACTTTACTCGAGATGAGGAGGAGGAGTCGCGTCGAGGTGGCACCACTCTTGCACACGCTGCGATGGTGGAGCCGTTCGATGATGGTTCATGTTCACAAGTTGACTGGAGAGGGAGATACAGGACGCGTTTGTCAGTGGAAGCGGGACGCGGCAGAGTGGAGGGAGCTACGGCTAGGTCGATGTCGAGGTGGGCGTTCGCTGTAGCAATGGGTTCTCGCGAAGGTAAGGAGGCTCGCGCGAACACTGGGAAGTCGATCGTGATTCTGGTGGTGGCGTCTTCGAGTTTGGGATTGGTCGGCGTCAATTGGAAGGGGTTTTGTGAATGACTTCGCGATGGTGAGGAAGATCTACAGAGTCTGGGTTCATCTTTCTGTAAGACTTAAATCTGAAGGAAACAAATCGAGATCGGATTTGGATTGCAAAATCAAAGGTGAGTTATTCTCACTCTCCATGATTTTTATTTAAATTCAAATGGTTAAATTTAAATAATTGGTTGAATGATTGGATTGTTTTGATGTGCTATATTATATATAGTAGTATATAGTATATATTGGACTGATTGATATTCTTTGATGAATATTATTGGTAATTGGAATATTGAATGCTGTGTCTTGCTTGAATATTTGGGTACCCTGAGTTATCAAAATATATAAAATTGGATTTTTGAAAGAAATATAAGGGTGAATTTTAGGAGTGTAATAATAATTATAGAATAAAAATAAGAATGAATTGAAAAGAAATAAAAGTGATATTTAAAATTGGAGTTAAATTGTAAAGTAGAGATTTAAAACAAGTTCTAAATCAAAGTTAAATCTAACAAATAAAGTTTTAAATTTAAATTATTTTTACAACTTGAATGTTAAAGTGAATTTTTAAATTTATTGAATTTAAAAATGAATTTGGTTTTAAATTACCTTAAACTTCTTTATAAAATGAGTAATTAATTTATTTAATAAAATAAATCAAAAGGTAGATAATGACAGGATGAGATAAATCAAGAGTGATTAATATTTGTAGTTTAATTAATGGTTAATTATTTAATGTAATTAAATTATATTAGGACAAATTAAAATGTAATTGGAAATCATTAATTTATATAATTAATGATGTAATTAAAGATTGATAAATTAAGATTACTTAATCAATAATAAGTGACTTATGAGAAATTAATTAATGTAAGTAATTAAGGATTAACGTAATTAATATAGTTAATTAATTTATGAAGTAATTAAGATTACTTATTGATTTTGGTTAAGAATAATTAATATTGTGAAGTTAATTAAAGATAATTACTTGAATGTAACTAAAAGATAATTAATCCAAGGTGATTAATTAAGATGAATAATGAAGGGATGATTGATTAATTGATTTGAAATTAATTAATGACAAGTGAAGAAATCTAAGTGATTGAGGTTAGAAATTCAATTATAATTAATTAAATTAATTTGGAAGTGATCAAGTTCGCTTATGGATGATTGAATGGTATTGGATGCCTTGAATGAGACTCAAAGAGACCAGTGTAACAACCCGCATATTTAACGATTTTATATTTAAATGTTTGATTTAAATATAGCGTCGTTATTCGGATTTTTGGGGTCCGAAATGTTACTTTCTGCAAATGGCCGAATTGGAACTCGAAACTACCTCCTTTGGTTCCAAAATGGCGTTTGCGATCTTTTTGAGTATAATCTTTGATATATTTGGAGCAAGTTGAAATTTGACCCTTTTTCTACTTGGGCTTGAGTTTGGGTTCAGCCCATTGGCTAGCTAACTCACTTAACCTTCTACTTCAGCCCCTTCCCCTCATCTCTCTTCATTTCATTTTATTTCTTAAGCTAAAAACTGAAATGGGGGAAAGGAAAGAGAAATAGAAATTAGCAAGCCCTAGTTTCTCCTTTGTAACTTGATTCTTGCTCCAAAATCAAAGAGAATCCATTGGTAAGCTCATCTCCACCTTCTCCATCTTTACTCCTCTTCAATTTCAGTAATTTCCTAACCCTAACTTAGGAAATACTTGCTTTGATTCTAGATTGAAACTTGTAGTGTTGAAGTGGAGTGTGGTTGGCCTTGTTCCTTTGCATTTGAGCTTCTTCTTGTTGTTCTTGAGTTAAAAAGGTGAGTTTTGAACTCACATCTACTTCTCTTGATTTCATTGATGTTGTGTATGAATTCCTAACACCTTGTTCATATGCACTTGCTTTTAGTTTGGATTGAATTGGTGAATATCCAAATTTTTAGTGTTTTGGGTTTAAATCTTTGAAATCCTAACTTTGGTGTTTTGATCATGTTTTGGTGATGCATCGAGGAACATATAGGGCCGGGTTGTCGATTGGCATAAGCCCTTAGAGCCAATGTTCGTCCGATTGCATTTTGGAAGAGTTTGCTCTTCATTTGAATAAGGCTGAAAAACAGCCCAGGCGTGATTCAGTCGACTGAAAACTCTGTTCAGTCGACTGAACCTGGAACCCGAAAGTTTCCAGGCGTGATTCAGTCGACTGAAAACTCTGCACAGTCGACTGAACCTGGAAACAGAAAGTTTCCTAAACCTGGAAAATTTCCAGGTATAGGGTCAGTCGACTGAAAACTCTGTTCAGTCGACTGAACCTGCTGTTTCAGCCCACTTTGCCTTTGGGATTGAATTTCCAATTTGAATCGATTCATGATGATCCCATGTATGATTATCAATTGTTTTGACTTTGATGGTTCCTTTTAATTTTAATCCACGGGTTTTATAAAATAATCTCTCGAATCGCATTTAAAAGTTCGTTTCTCTAATTTATAAATTCTATTTAAAACACACACTTTCGCACGTCGAACGAAGTGGAAGGGTGATTAAATGGTTGGGCAAAACACGGACCATGAATCTGTGCGTTTATCTTTCCGATTAATCCTCGACCTATTCGATTGATTGTTTTGACCTTCGGGTTTGGTTTATCGATGATATGAGGTAAACTTTGTACTGCTTTGAGTGTGAAAGGGACTGACGGACAGTAAACCGTTTAGTGCGAACGAGTGGTTATGGGACATACGTTAACACTTTTTGGATTCCTTTTCGAGAGTTGTGACACATTCCGCCAGTTAGTGGTGTCCAGTACTGGGTCTTCGACCTTCACCACTACGGTTTGTTGCCTCTGGGATAGTGTCTTCGGACTGTCTCCCTAGGTTTGTTGCCTTCGGGTATGTTGCCTTCGGGTGTGTGCCTTCGGGTTTGTTGCCCTATATAGTTTCGCTCTGATGTTGGCCTTATGTGCCGCATGGGTGATACTTGGGTTTGGAGTCTTCGGGCTCATGGATCCTTGTTTGTACAGTACTGAGCTCGAGCAAATTTTATGATGTTTCATTGATATGTATATTCCCTTGGTATCGCCCTTCGGTGTTGGTCTTTTTGAGCCGCATGGAGTATAGAGGTTACGTTGTGGAACTTGTATACCTTATGGGTATTTGTTATTTGCCTTCTGGCTTGTTTTGGGATATTTGTATCCTTTGTTCCTATATGTTGCCAATGATATGAGGCTTGTTCTATATGATTCATCTCTTGTTGATGATTGTGTTATCTCCCCTAGAGATATTTATTATACTGTATGACCTTGCAGGTTTATTATTGTTCAGTTTATCTAACTGCTTTGTTATCTAAACTGACCCGTGTATTTTATACTCGGGTCAGACCGAGATGTTTCAGGTTAGGTGCTTTTGGACTTAGCCTATTTTGCTTCCTCATGGACTATTCGCTAGCTTCTTTTTGTTATAGCGTCTTTTGTAGTCCTTATCTGTTGTAACTCTGCTTTATACTCTTTCGTCTCGTCTGTATATTGTGGTCTCCTGTACCACTTGACATGTATTATTTTGTATACTCTGTTGTGTATCTGTGTATGTGTATATTATGATCGACTGTTCTGTGATGTATATTACATTTGAGTTGTTATATTTTCTTCTGATAGATCCTATAGCCAGTGTAGTTTTGCTTTAAATATTTATTGAATAGGTCGAATTGTTTCTACTTTTCGACGTATTTAGTGTAGTTAAGGTAAGATTGCACATGGTCGCTTCCATTATACTCTATTGTCCGCGTTAGCCGACAGTATTATCTATGTAATACTCTTTGTTAACGAGGCTCTCGGAGTGGGGCGTCACAACCGGGGTCGGGTATTAGAAAATACCCGAAACCACTTCGAATTTTTATAAATTGATATGTGAAATCTATGGGCTGGAATGAAATGATTTAAAGGAATTGGACTATTTAAATCTAAATCTTGGTACTTAGAAAATGGATGTGTGGAATAAGTGATGTCTATAATAAATTATGGCTTTGTAAATTGATAAAAGTTACCCCGGGTTTCAAATAGGTTCTATGCATTGGAATTTCATATTGGATGAGTTTACTCACGCTGTTTTCCAGCCTGACCTGGGTGTTACCTTGATGTAATGCTCGGGTCAGACCGAATATTACAGATTTTCAGGTAAGGACGTTCTGGGACTCAGGAGGCGAGCTGGATGGCAAGAACGTATGGAATGTTTCCGCTGTATTATATTGCCGTATGTCTGTGACATGATAATTGTGTATATTACGTGTCTGTATATATATGTAACTCTGATGTATTATAAAGAATTTGACAGATACAGAATTCTTTTGTAAACCGTTATTATTTGTTATTATATTTTATCCGCTACGAATGTGAGATGTTGATGTTTCTGGTCTTCTTCTTCTTCTATCTCTTTCTTCTTTTTCCTAACTATCTGAAATTTTTGGGATCGAAAATTTCAGGTCATTACAACGATGTTTATAAATAAGGTAAGCGATATCACTTGATAAATTGGGAAATAAATTCGTAGGGTGATTTTATATCAGAATATGGAAATAGGGTTGAGGAAAATAGTAAATACTATTTTTCAAAAGTTAGGACGGTTAGGAGAATCGGAATGAAATCGATAGGTTGTGAATCGAGAGGTGTTTATAAAATAAATGGTTATTGAGATTTTTTTTAAACATATTTTTATTTAAGAAGTTAAGTTTTTTTCTCTATGGAATTTCATTTATTTAACTAGGTGATTTTAAACTAGTTAGTTTTGAAATATTTATAAAAAAGAAGTGGATCATCCAAATATTTAATACTAATTGATATAAATTCTAATTTTTATAATTAGATTTCTAAATTAATTAGTTTTATTCTAAAAATGAATTATTGATGTTTTATTTAAAGTGTTTTAATATTTTGAATAATTACTTAGAATAATTTTAAAAGTAATTTATTATTCTTTAAAAATACTTATTATATATATAGTTTTGAAATGACTATAATTTATTTATAAGTTCTCTCGAAAATATGTAAAAGGAGTTGTTTAATGGAGATGATTCTTGTAAGGGTATCTTATAGTCGAATTCTAGGACTTAAAGGAAATTTCCAGTATTTAATATGGAAACTTCGAAAATGAATTAAAGTTCACAAAAAGGAAGATAGAATGAGTAGTTGAGATTTTAAACAAGTATAAATTAATTTTGGGAAATTTTAAAGGAAATGGATTAGTGAATTTTGGAAATTTGAAAAATCCATTATAAATGAATTATGGGATTTTCAAGTCAATTGTAAAGAATTTGGAGAGAAAGGAAACTAATAGGATTATTTTCCTATGTATTGGGGATAGAATGGCTTTAGAGGAAAAAAAATTTTGCAATATTTTCCCAAGTATTGAAATAGAAGATTTTGGAAATATTTTAACAACTAGATGAGTTGTTTAGGAATACTTCCTAAGTAAGGAAATTTTAAAAGAGAACTTGGAAATATTTCTAAGTGTTGGATGATTTGAAAATATCCTGTTATGGATAAGTATTGAGTTTTTTTCGAATATTTAAATATTGGAAGAAATAGGGATATATATATATATATCTTTGTAAAGATGTTTTAAAATAAATGCTTTGATAAGATTAACTAAATAAGGCCCAGTGACTGCTAATGGATGTTATATTGATAATTAAATAATCGGTTATCAAATATTGGCCAATTTGTTAATCGTTTTGAAGAGACCGGGATCAGATTAATTATCCGAAAACCACTTCGATCTGGTTTGAACGTTATGAATGGATATCGTGAAGATAGTGAAGACGACAATTCGGTTTGTCCAGATGCAAGACAACTTGATAAATGCTATTAGAACATCGTCATTGGAGGGCGATGAGCATTCTAAGTGGAATTATTTCTTGAAAGGTAACATCTAGCCTCAAGCCTCATCAATCGGGAATGACTAAAACAGAGGAGATGTAGCAAAGCTAAGTGGGTCGCACACAATTAGGATATGTTATCACTTTTCTAGATATTCTTGGAAATTTATTTAAATTATGGATATGGTTGTGCATGCAAAGGGAGCGCTCGATTATTTTTAAGGGTGGGAACACCCAGGACGATAATATATTCGGTCAATCTAGTTTAGGGTTATGCTGGTCCTTTGTAGCAGGGGATCCCGACAAGGTCCTCGGTAAATTTTTCTAGATGTGTATTGTGATGGGCGGTAGCCCTGTCATTGTATGGGATCCATTCTCCAATACGAGCCTTTACATTTAATTGTAGAGCCTAGTATGATGGAATTTAATTAATGTAGTAATTTTGGCTTTTTGAATAAGTATTTGTACTTAGACACTATTATAATATCACTGGATTTTCTATAAAATGTTTTGGTTATCGTAAAGGAAAAACTCATCGTGTTCTTGTGTGACGCGGTCTTACGAGACACCTTTATTTTTTTTAAAGCATTTAGATAACTTTAATAATTCAAATTGAGTGTGTTTTTCTCACGTTGGTTTCCCAGACTAACTCGGGTGTTATTTTATTATAATGCTCGTGTCACACCGAGTATTACGTATTCAGGTTAGAATGCTATGGAGCTTAGGAAACGAGCTGGATGATAGAGACGTATCTCCATGCTTGGTTATATTTCCTCTATGTGAGGACAAGTTATTATAAATGTCCATTTGATGTATTGAATTGTTGTACTCTGATGATTGTAAGTATATAAATAGTTACAGATTCGTTTGTATAAAAATCGGTTATTATATATTATATTTTGTTTTGCTACGATTGTGGGATTCTATGTTGTTGTAATATTCTTTTTTTCTTCCATCTCTTCTTTTCCTTTTCCCTAACTACCGAGTATTCCAGCATTCGATTGCTTGGCATGTAATGCAGTGTACGTATTAGTGTTGATTTACGAAGGTCGAAAATTCCTTTTGTTACATGTGGTATCAGAGCTGAAGGTTAAGTGTGAACCTTGGCTTTGGTGGGGATTACTCATTAGAGATGGGGTCAGTAGAACTCTAGAATGAGTTTGAGTGTATTAATAGATATGAGCGCATATTTGTTAGTGAATATAAAATGTTTGATATTGTGTTGAGTTATTTTTTGAGTGGCATAGAGTTTCTAAACACTTAAATACGGAAAACCGGCACACTATGGTTTTGAAGCGGGTAAATGAAATAATTTTACCCAAACTATATTTTGATATAAAAAGAATAATTTTTTGAAAATTAATATATTGGAGTGTTTGGTTGTTATTATATAATCAAAGTAAGATTACAAAGTTTGAAATGGTATATATAATCAAATGAAAATTGTATAAGTATGAAATATACAAGTGAATTATAACTAAAAATGGATTCAAAGCAGAATTCCAAAAAAAAAAATTAAATTCCGAAATTTTTTGGAAATTTTTTCCAAGATGTTTGAAGATAAATAATAATATTAGTATTTGGAGATATTTTTGAATAGAAAAATGGTTTAAAATGGATTTGGAAGTGATATAGCACTAAATTCACTTCAGTCGCTGGAAAATAATTCCGACGATGGTCGTGACATCATCGGTTTCATTTTCGAGTTTCTAAATGATGATTTGCTACCGTGGTAACTTGATATGGAATTATTGTTTAAAAACAGGGGTTGTTTTGGAAATTACGAAGGGAATTTATTTTTTACATAAAAATCAGGTTTGGTTTAAATATGAAAAGTGTGATTTGGATATTTGCGATTTCAAAGTGATTTGAAATAAAATCCGATTGTTTGAATTCTGAATTTCTTATTTAACTATTTTAGAAATATCAGGAAATAAGCGTGACTTATAGTTGGGAATAATACAAATAAGAAAGGAAATTGTGAATTTCAATATGAAATTACAATTTTAACTTAAGTATGATAAATGGATTAGATTTGTAAAAGAATTGTATGGATTAAAATTTAATATAAGTTAAATAAAAATTGAATTAGAATTGGAATTATATCAAATTGAATTAAAATTTAAAATGTGAATTGCGAAATATAAGTTGTATAACTTGTAAATTAGAAAAGTGAAATTGAAAAACCAAAATTAAAACGGGCTGATATTTTAGCGAAAAAATAAAAATCCGAACTTGAATTATAAAATGTGTTTGAAATGGTTCATAAGTAAATTAGCATGGAATCAACTTAAATAAAATGGATACGAAGGTATTGAAAGTGGATATGGATGGAATGAAATTGAATTGATTGAGAATAAATTTGAAATGGAATGGAATTAAATATAAATTGATATGGAATCAATTCAAAATAGCCAAAAATTGAAACGGTTATTTTATTGAATGAATGTCGTTGAATTTACATAGAAAATTATCATTTGATGCAATGGAAGTAAATTAAATTATGTAAATAAATAGAAAGCAATAAATTGATTTCTAAATCACTTTGGAATGGATATGGATATAACATGAGTAAATATGAAGTTGAATGCATGAAAATTGTGTTGTAAATCATCAGAATTGAATAAAATGGCATATAAATCGATTGAAATAAATAAGCAAATGAGGGAATTTTATGATTTCATATAAATATACATGTATAGCATGTGTGGTTATGGAATATATGTATTTGCACTTGTTAAATTAATGAAATATTATTAAATCTCATGGTTTGTACTTACATGGTTTAAATTGAGTAAGTACAGGTACCTTGTGACTATTGGGCTAGATTTGGGTTGCTTAATTGCACATAAAATAAGCCGCTCGCTTAAAAATGCTAATATTAGGTATGTTCGGATTAAATATTGCAAAATATATGAATGTTGATATATATTTTGTTTTCCGACCGTGTGGATCGATGTTCATATATTTATCTCTTTTGTAATATTGCAAAAGACTCTTCGTACAAAGGAATCTCTACGAATATTTTTTGGAAATTCAGGGTGTTAGAAAATTTTTGGAAAATTTTTATTAACTTAAAAGGGTTGATTTTTAAATTGAAATTGAAAGAAAGGGTTTTGAATTAGAAATGGAAACTAAATGTTTGGATGGAACTAAATGGTTTAGAATGTGAATATTGAGTTTTAACTAAGTAGGTTTTAATAAGTTAATGGGTTTGGAGTATTTTCCTGCCTTAGCAATTTTGGAGACGAAATTCTTTTAAGAGGGGATGAATTTAACGACCTGAATTTTTGGTCGTGGATTTTGAACGTTTAATTTATTTCAAATGTTGAGTTTTGAAATGTGAATAGAATTTTAATAATGTGACGACTCGGAATTTCTAACAATTTAAAATGGAATAATTAATTGATTTTAAATATTTAGAAGTTAATTTTAAACTTGAATTCCAAATATTAATATTTACTTGATAATTAAATCATTGAATTATATAGTTTAAATATTGAATTTAATAATTGAAATTGGGTAAATTATTGAATCAGAAATTTCTAAGCCTGTTTAAAATAATTTGAAGGCTTATAAAATTTATAATGATGATACTGAAGATAATAGAATGGTTGGAATTTAATTTAAAGATAATTTGTTCAATTTTAATAATATATCGTTTAAATTGACATTTTTAAATTGCCTTCCGAGGCACAGTCTCGGAATTCGACGAAACCAGTTCCATTGAATCCATAATAGTTAGTTATTATCGGATTTTAATTTTCGTAGCAGCCGGAATTGTTGTTTGACCCTGGCAGCTCAAAACGCTTAGAATTATTTTAATCGATTTAATTTAAAACTGATCATTTTCTTCTGTAACTCGTGCATACAGTCGAATTAGGTTCCGAAAGACATTCCGTTGTGTTCGTAACGTGGGTAAAACCTTATAATCGCCTTGCGGCATTCCTTAAGTGGAGTTCAAAATTTTTAATGGGCTATTAGCGAGACGTTTGAAAGTTTTATAATATAATAAATTTTTGGTCAATCAGTCAAAGATATTTTCATTACAACGCGTACTCGAGAAGCCTTACACCATCATATATCTCATTCCCGTCCCTTTCTTCTATCTGGAAGCAGAAATCAAACACATGAAAAAAACAAATTAAATTAAAATTTAATGAAATCATGGCCGAAGCCTTCACTCTTCACACCAATAGAAATCGAAATCAAACGAAAGATAATGGCCGAAGCCGACTCTCCTAATCCCCAAGTAAATTTCGACTTCAGTAAAATTTTTTTTATAAATGGCGACGCAGAGTAATTCGAGCTCGTGCTCGAGAAGATTAGCATAAGTCGCGACCGATTGTAGTGGCGTTAGGGTTCGGTCGTGAGGTGATTCGAGCAATCTCATTTGGGGGTCGCGATCGATCGTGGAAGGCTTTACGGCTCGCGCGCGCCGCGATGAGGGAAGAGGGGAAACACTAGGTAGTGGTGGCAATTGATGGAAGGGAGGAGTTCGTGAGGGCGGCGGTGGCTTGGAGGCGATGGATTTGTGCTCGTCCGATTGGATGCGCGACAGCTCAAGGTGGGTTCGAGTCGCCGTGGGTTGCGCGCGACATGAGGCTGGTGAGGTGCTATCGCCTGGGGAAGTCGAGACTTGGAGGTATAGGATTTTAATTTTAATTTTAGTTTGATAATATATATGTAAGTTTATACGAAGAAGAAATTTTTTTTCTACTGCAGTAAAATATATATGTAACATAGAGTTTGATATTTACAGGAAGAAAAAAAATGGATTTTTAAATCCATATAATTTATTTTGGAAATAAGAGAAATATATTTACACATACATATTTTATTTACTAGTTTAATTTTAAGGTAATATATTTGTTTGAAATTTATTTTGAGACATTGGGAGATTTTTTTTAAAGAAAATTAGTTTGAGATTTAATTTTTCATAAATTTTTTATCATTAGTTCAGAGTAAATGATTTGCCAAGTAAATTATCATATGGAAATTGATTATTAAGTTAATTCAAATATTAATGAATCATACAATGTTGTTCAAGGTCTAAAATTTTGAAGAAGCAAGACGTGATGGAAATGGGTTGCTAAAAAAACCAAAGGTGAGTAAACCTCACGTTTCTGGATTTCTATTTAAATTTAAATGGATAAATTCAAATAATTGGTTGGATGATTGGTTTGTTTTGATGAGCTATATTATATATATGGCAGTATATAATATATATTAGAGTGACTAATATTATGTGATGGACATTATTGGTAATTGGAAGATTGAATGTTGTGGTTTGCTTGGATATTTCGGTACCCTGAGTTATCGAAATATATAAAATTGGATTTTGAAAGAAATTAAATGGAGAACATCGAAAGTGAAATAATTATAGAATAAAATAAAAATGAATTGGAAAGAAATAGAAGTGATATTTAAAACCTGGAGTTAAACAGTAAAGTAGAGGTTTAAAACAAGTTTTAAATCAAAGATAAATCTAACAAATAAAGGATTGGAAAGAAATTAAGTGTTTTAACAACTTGAATGTCAAAGTGCAACTGAAAACCGAATTGGATTTAAAAATAAATTTGGTTTAAAGTTTCTTTAGGCTTCCATTATAAAATGAGTAATTGAATTAGATTGGAGTAAACTGAAATATATATATGAGAAATCATTCATTTATATAATCAATGATGTAAATAGAGTTTGATAGTCAAAATTAAATAAATTCAATAAATAATGATTTATGAGAAATTAATTAATATAAGTAATTTAAGAATCAATGTAATATAGTTAACTAATTGATGAAGTAATTAAGATTACTTAATGATTTTGGTTAAGAATAATCAATATTGTGAAGTTAATTAATGATAATCTCTTGAATGCAATTAAAGAATAATTAATCCAAGTAGATAAATTAAGATGAAAAATGAAGGGATGATTGAATTATTTGATTTGAAATTATTTAATTGACAAGTAAAGAAATCTAAGTGATTGAGGTTAGAAATTCAATTAGAATCAATTGAATTAATTTGGAAGTGTTCAAATTTTCTTATGGATGATTGAATGGTCTTGGATGCTTGAATGAGTTGATATCTCCGATATGAAATGTCGTGTTTTTCTTTTGGGTAACTTAGGTTAGGATGACATGAGAGTCGAAGAGGCCGGGATCGGGTATTAGGAAATACCCGAAACCACTTCGAATTTTATAGATTGATATGGGAAATCAATAGGCTGAAATGAAATGATTCAAGTGAATTGGACTAGTTTAAATCTAAATCTTTGGTATATAGAAACTTATTTGTGAAATAAGTGATGTTTAAAATAAATTGTGGCTTTGTGAATTGATATAAGTTACCCGGGTTTTATATAAGTTGAATGCTTTGTATTCCATATTAGTTGGGTCTACGCACGCTGGTTTGCAGCCTGACCCGGGTGTTACTTTGGTGTAATGCTCGGGTCAGACCGAGTATTACAGATTTTCAGGTAGGACGTTCTGGAGCTCAGGAAGCGAGATGGATGTCAGGATCATGTAAAGTATTTCCGCTGTATTATATTATTGTTAATCTGAGACATGATAATTTTATAAATTCAGTGACTGTATATATTTGAAACTCTGATGTATATTAAATGTAAACGACAGATATAGTACTCTTTTGTAAACTATTATTATTGATTAATATATTTTATCCGCTGCGAATGTGAGATGTTTGGTGTTTCTGTTCTTCTTCTTCTTCTATCTCTTTCTTCTTTTTCATAACTATCTGGAATTTTCGGCTGCGAAAATTTCGGGTCGTTACATTTGGTATCATAGCCGAAAGGTTAAGCGAGAACCTTGGCTCTGGTGGGGATTACTCATTAAATAGAGTCTAGAGTACCCTAGAATGAGTTGAGAATATATATATATATATATATATATATATATGAGAGCGTACTTGTTATTTTCTTATATAAAGATTTTAAATGATATATTTTGATATATAAAGCAATATTTCCTTCTAATAAATATTAAGGTGATTGGTTGTTAATTATTGAAATTAAAATTAAGAAGTAATATAACACAACCAAACTGAAGTCTTGAATTGGAATTAAATTAAGTAGAAATAGAAATACAACCAAATTAAAATTTAATGGATTGAAAATGAAATTCTAAATCTGGTCCTAGAATTCGGAAATTTTGTTTCAAAGTAATGAAAAATAATAAATAAGTATTATTTGGATAACTGGGACTTGTTGAAAACAATGGGTTATTTGAAATTTGATTTGGATTTAAAACCAAGGGTGGTTTAAAATTTTAAAACATGGCTGGGAGGGCCAAGAAATAGATATGTATATATGTATGGTTATACATGATATCAAAGATAATTTGAAATAAACTCTAAGAGGTTGAGTGTTGATTTTTCCCTGAAGTGTGATGTAAAAACCCAAAGTGATATAAGTTTTGAACTTATAAGAGGGAAAGAATTTTGAAGTTTGAAGCGGAAATTCAAATTGAGTAAGACTGATTGGATTAAGTATGTTGGAATTTAACTTTGGGAAAGTTAAATAAGTGGAGAAAAAGCAACCTGAATTGGAAATTTCAAAATGATATTGGAATTTAACTTGGAAAGTTAAATGGTTGATTTGAATTGAGAATTTGTGTGATCTCAAAACGGGTTTGAGATTTAAAAATTGAAAATGGATGGACGTTTTAAAATAAATTGGATGATATCATATTGTTGTTAATGAAAATCATTAAATTGGGAATGGTATTATATAAATAGAATAAATTTGAATAATTGAATTGTAAATTAAACTTGTTAAGAACCGGCTTCAAACTGGAAGATAAAATTAATAATAAATTAAAATTTTAAAATAAAATTGTATTGAACTCCTATTTGAACCTTGAAATACACAAGTAAAGATAATTTAAAATGGAATTTGGTTTAAATTGGGAAAGGGATCAAGATTGATTCAACTTGAATTGGGGTTAAATAAATTTCTATGGAAATTGGAGTTATTCAAATTGGAATTGGATCAATTTAAATGGAAGTGTAAATTTACATTCAATTGTTGGGGAAGTGAACAGTTTTGACTCTGGACTATTTTCAATATAAATTGTTTTGATATAAACTTATTTTTCTAAGCTATTAAATATATACAATTTTTCTTTCTTAAAGCCAAATTATTTTATACTTGTTTTACAATTATTTTTGGAGCTATTTAACAATTTTTTTCAACTGTTTTCTAAACTAATTACTATTTTTCAACTATTTCACAAACTAATTTCTATTTGACAACTATTTTGCAATTATCTAAATTTTTGAAACTATTCAACTATTTTCCGACTATTTTACAATTAGTTAACTATTTTATAGCTAAATTGCAAACTAATAATTATTTTTCAACTACTTATCTATTTTTAAAATTTTCAAGCTATTTTATAAATATAAACTGGTCGGAGTTCAAACTTTTATTATTTAAATACCCAACTGAGATAAGAATTGAAGTAATAATTCAATGAGAATTAAGATAATTATAAATAAGTGAAAGGGAATTAAAGGAAATGTGAATAGAAAGGGAATTGATATGGCTGATAATCAATGAAGTTAAATACGTAGGATATACATATATTATTCTTTTCGCATAGTGATTTGATCCAGATTCGAGCACAGAATTTCGAGATAGTTATATCGATCCGAGTTGGGATTTTTCACTCGATTTTCGACGGCGAACCTGGATATGGATTGTTGATTGGTTCTGAATATTCTCTATCATAGTTATGGCTATGTAAGGAGAATGAGGTTTCTAATCAGGAAACCAGATCTGTGTCCGCACTAGCAAGTCAGGTGGACGATGCTAGTTCAGAAGTGAAATTGTGTGATCGAGTGAGCGATCAGATTGGTATAGCGTACGGATGATAAGTGTACATCGTACGGATTTGAACGAGATTGATATTGGAAAGAGTAATCAAATTTGAATATTTGATTTTGAATAAACAAAGTTATATATCTTTGTTATATAAGATAAATCTCCCCTTGTTGAATTTATTGCTGGAAGAAAAGGATTTTTTTAAGTGTTTGAAGTATAAAAGGAGTTTTATACGGGTTTGAAAAGATTTATAGATTTTTCCAAAAAATTATATATATCTGAATATATATATAAAGGATCTTATGAGGATTTTTAAAAGGTTTTGGGAACCTTTGAATTTGGAAGGGCTTTTGATTTTTAGGTAAAATCAATATTGAAATTTGAAAAGCCTAGCTTGAGAATTATCGATTTTGGGATAATCGATTTTGTGTAAAGGAGCTTTGTATGAGATCATACTAGGTGTATGATTTGAAAGATACTACATTTGTGTAGTATAAAGTGTTTTGATGATGGCTTTGGAGAAAAACGCGCTCCCTTGAAATGAACTTCTCAGGAGTGTCACCGGGTGGCGCTGCCTTGAGCCCTAAGGGGGGTTCTAAAGTTGATCCTGTGAGGAGTCCGGACAAAACTAGTTCCTGCGGATTATGAGTAGAGTATACCATAGCGAAAGTCGTGTGTACCGTTGAGATCCAACAGTCTGCGTTTGATTTTATATCGGTGTATTGCGACCTATGGTATAACATAGCGAAAGTCGTGTGTGCCGCTGAGAGCCAACAGTCTGCGTTTGATTTTATATCGGTAGACAGCGACCTATGTAGGAGTGGAGAAGTTTCATTTCGACAGCGAGAATCAGAGGCCGCGAAGAGCCTGCAGTTACATGGACTTTTTCTATGATGGCAACGTAACCCTGGAATGTAACTGTGATCTGTTGTGGGTTCCATGGCGTAATCAAGAGGCCGTGGAGAGCCTGCAGTTACATGGACTTTTGCTGCGATGGCAACGTAACCCTGGATGTAACTGAGACCATGGATGGGGGTGATGATTTCTAGAGCATTCTCACCAAAGATATTTCCTCTATTTTTAAAAACTGTTTTCTATATTTTCAATAAAATTATTTTCCAAGTATTTTAACTGGGTGTTGAAAACGGGTTTACCAAGTACTTATAGATTTTCAGTCCTACGCCCGATCAACGTATGACTGAATTTCTGTGAGAACAAGGATGGACTGGTTGAGACACCGAGTTATAAGAAGTATTTTTATAAAGAGCTATTTTATTAAGTATGATGTGAATTTAAAAGCATTTCTAAAATTTTTAAGTAAAGATGTTGGAATTTTGAAAGTTGAATGAAGTGAATTTTGTAATAAAATTAGAAGTAAGCTAATCGGCTAAATAAATTATTTGATAGAATATATTAATAAAATTTAACTCGGTTAAATAAATGGATTGTATGTTAATAATGGGGTTGGGAAAAATGAATTTGAATTATAAATAGAATTCGACTTGGATTTGATAATGAATTATATAAGTAGAGGTGCTATAAAAATAAAAATAAAAATAAAATAGAGTTAGATCAAATAGTGGTGGTTTGAATTACAAATAAAATTCAAGTGTGATGTGAATAATATTTAACGAAAGTTGCAAGTAAATTAGATATAAGATAAGTGTCGTCATATGAAATTTATTTATAATAGACATGGTTTGAATTGCAACAAAACCCAAGTGAATAGAATAAGTTGAAAATGGCTTGTATTAAAAAATAAACTTGATAATGAGTTAAGTAAGTAAATTAAAAATTAAAAATAGGTTAATTGAGTTAAATAATAAATGGATGAAGTCTGATAGAATAAAAACTAAATCAAAGTTGTGATTGGAATTGGATTATCAGACTGAACTTAAGTTCGGTGGCATATTAATTTGAAGTATAAATGAGTTAAGTATGTGCTTGGATATTATTTTGATAAATTGAGAAGGTGAATTTGAAATTAAAATTTAAAATGGAGGGGATAACTGAATTTAATGGAAGTTGCTTGAATGAGAATCAAAAAGAAGTAAACTTTAGTTTGATGTTGGAATAAACTAAAGTAAATTCTCTTAAGTTTAAAATTTATAGAAGCTTGGCTTCGAATAAGAGTGAAAGCCCATTAAATAAAAGCTTGGATTGAATTAATCTGGGAATGGCTAGAAGTATACAAGAATGGAATGTGTCGAGCTAAATAAATGGTTGGTTAATAAATTAGAAATGAAATGGAATTAAATTCTGAATGAGTTAAAATTAATTTGAAGTAGTTATAAACTGAATAAATACTCTATTAAGCGAATATTGTCGAATTGGTATAGAATGAATCGTCATATGACGTAAATAAAAGTAATTAAATTTCTACGAGTTGATAGAGATTAAATAAATATGTTTTAGAATTAATTGAAGTGAAAATGAGCTTGTTTGGATTAAGAAATCAATGGATTGTAAGAAATTGAGTTGCAAACCATTAAAATTGAATAAAATGGCTTATGAATTGGTTGAAAGCAATTGTATTAGCTTTAAAAATTATAAAAATCGCTTAGGGAAAAGTTTGGTGCTTGTTGTTTATGGAATATATATGTTTAGCTATTGAAAGTAAGCGGAATGCTAATAAATTCTCTATATATGGCACTTACATATTTAAATTGAGTAAGTACAGGTACCTGAAGGCCGTTCAGATGGTTTAGATTGCGCTAATTGCTTAAATTAATAAGCTGCTTGCTTAAAATGCAAAATAAGGTACGCCTACGCAATAAAAATAGGAAATATGAACTGTTTTTGCTTTTTCCGACCGTGTGGGTCGATGTATATATATTTATATCTCTTGTCAAATTGCAAAGCTCCTCCGTACAAAGGAGACTCTGCCAAAAATTTTCAAAAATTTTAGGAGTTAGAAAATTTTTGGGAAAAAATTGGTTAACGACAAAAAGAATTCAAATTGAAAACTAAGTAAATTAGTAAATGAAACTAGTATGAATCAGATATACTTGAAAGATAAAATTCAACATTCAAAATTTAAAGTAAATTGAATTCGTATGAAATGGGGAAAACTAGTTTGAATAGAAATGGATATGAAAACTTCTGTAAGAAAAAATATGTAAAGATTTGAAAGGGCTATGATTGGATATTATTGCTAAGTAGGTTATGCAGGTATTAAAAGGGGAAAAGAAAATTGGATTTGATTCCAAAAGATAAATGTGAATTGCCCGACAAAAAGGTATGTATTTTAATTTCTGTATGAATTGGATTGGGTTTTTGATCTAGCCACTTGGCTTTCTGTTTTCTTTTTGAAATTTGGGATCCCGTAGAGGCCTTTTGTAGTTTTACCGAGCTAGCCGTGCAAAGGAGACGCTGGCAAAAATTTTTGGGAATTTAGAGAGTTAGAAAAGTGTTGAGAAAATTTTGATAATTCCAAATTTGGTTTTAAATTGTAATATGAATGATTGGGTAAAAAGAGATTGTTTGAAAACTGTGAGAGAATTTGGAAAGTTAGTAAGAAGGACAAGAAGTCTTTTATAAAAGATAATTGGTAGGATGTTGATAAAACTGTTGGTTTTGGAGAAAAGGTAAACGGGATTGGTCCATTCTTCCTAACTAGTAATTTCGGGGACGAAATTCTTCTAAGGAGGGAGGAATGTGACGACCCGGAATTTTTAACAATTTAAAATAGAATAATTAATTGATTTTAAATATTTAGAAGTTAATTTTAAACTTGAATTCCAAATATTAATATTTACTTGATAATTAAATCATTGAATTATATAGTTTAAATATTGAATTTAATAATTGAAATTAGGTAAATTGTTGAATCAGAAATTTCTAAGCCTGTTTAAAATAATTTGAAGGCTTATAAAATTTATAATGATGATACTGAAGATAATAGAATGGTTGGAATTTAATTTAAAGGTAATTTGTTCAATTTTAATAATATACCGTTTAAATTGACATTTTAAAATAGCCTTCCGAGGCACAGTCTCGGAATTCAACCTAACCAATTCCATTGAATCCGTAATAGTTAGTTATTATCGGATTTTAATTTTCGTAGCAATCGGAATTGTCGCTTGACCCTGGCAGCTCAAAACGCTTAGAACTATTTTAATCGATTTAATTTAAAACTGATCGTTTTCTTCTATAACTCGTGCATACAGTCGAATTAGGTTTCGAAACACGTTCCGTTGTGTTCTGAACGCGGGTAAAACCTTATAATCGCCTTGCAGCATTCCTTAAGTGGAGTTCAAAATTTTTAATGAGCTATTAGCGAGACGTTTGAAAGTTTTGTAATATAATAAATTTTTGGTCAATCAGTCAAAGATATTTTCATTACAATGCATACTCAGAAGCCTTACACCATCATATATCTCATTCCTGTCCCTTTCTTCTATCTGGAAGCAGAAATCGAACACATGAAAAAAACAAATTAAATTAATTTTTTAAATGAAATCATGGCCGAAGCCTTCACTCTTCACACCAATAGAATCGAAATCAAACGAAAGATAATGGCCGAAGCTGACTCTCCTAATCCCCAAGTAAATTTCGACTTCAGTAAAAATTTTTTTATAAATGGCGATGCAGAGTAATTCGAGCTCGTGCTCGAGAAGATTAGCAGAAGTCGTGACCGATTGCAGTGGCGTTAGGGTTCGATCATGAGGTGATTCGTGCGATCTCATTTGGGGGTCGCGATCGATCGTGGAAGGCTTCACGGCTCGCGCACGCCGCGATGAGGGAAGAGGGGAAACGCTAGGCAGTGGTGGAAATCGATGGGAGGGAGGAGTTCGTGAGGGCGGCGGTGGCTTGGAGGCGATGTATTTGTGCACGTTCGATTGGATGCGCGGCAGCTCAAGGCGGGTTCGAGTCACCGTGGGTTGTGCGCAACATAAGGCTGGTGAGGTGCTATTGCCTGGGGAAGTTGAGACTTGGAGGTATAGGATTTTAATTTTAATTTTAATTTAATAATATATATATAAGTTTATACAAAGAAGAAATTTTTTTCTACTGCAGTGAAATATATATGTAACACAGAGTTTGATATTTACAGGAAGAAGAAAAAATGGATTTTTAAATCCATATAATTTATTTTGGGAATAAGAGAAATATATTTACACATACATATTTTATTTACTAGTTTAATTTTAAGGTAATATATTTGTTTGAAATTTATATTGAGACACTGGGAGATTTTTTTTAAAGAAAATTAGTTTGAGATTTAATTTTTCATAATTTTTTTATCATTAGTTCAGATTAAATCATTTGCCAAGTAAATTATCATATGGAAGTTGATTATTAAGTTAATTCAAATATTAATGAATCATAAAATGTTGTTCAAGGTCTAAAATTGTGAAGAAGCAAGACGTGATGGAAATGGGTTGCTAATAAAAACCAAAGGTGAGTAAACCTCACGTTTCTGGATTTCTATTTAAATTTAAATGGATAAATTTAAATAATTGGTTGGATGATTGGTTTGTTTTGATGAGCTATATTATATATATATATATATACATATATATATATATATATGGCACTATCTAATATATATTAGAGTGACTGATATTATGTTGTGGATATTATTGGTAATTGGAAGATTGAATGTTGTGGTTTGCTTGGATATTTCGGTACCCTGAGTTATCGAAATATATAAAATTGGATTTTGAAAGAAATTAAATGGAGAACATCGAAAGTGAAATAATTATAGAATAAAATAAAAATGAATTGGAAAGAAATAGAAGTGATATTTAAAACCTGGAGTTAAATTGTAAAGTAGAGGTTCAAAACAAATTTTAAATCAAAGATAAATCTAACAAATAAAGGATTGGAAAGAAATTAAGTGTTTTAACAACTTGAATGTCAAACTGCAACTGAAAACCAAATTGGATTTAAAAATAAATTTGGTTTAAAATTTCTTTAAGCTTCCATTATAAAATGAGTAATTGAATTAGATTGGAGTAAACTGAAATGTATATGAGAAATCATTAATTTATATAATCAATGATGTAAATAGAGTTTGATAGTCAAAATTAAATAAATTCAATAAATAATGACTTATGAGAAATTAATTAACATAAGTAATTTAAGAATTAATGTAATTAATATAGTTAACTAATTGATGAAGTAATTAAGATTACTTAATGATTTTGGTTAAGAATAATCAATATTGTGAAGTTAATTAATGATAATCTCTTGAATGCAATTAAAGAATAATTAATCCAAGTAGATAAATTAAGATGAAAAATGAAGGGATGATTGAATTATTTGATTTGAAATTAATTAATTGACAAGTAAAGAAATCTAAGTGATTGAGGTTAGAAATTCAATTAGAATCAATTGAATTAATTTGGAAGTGTTCAAATATGCTTATGGATGATTGAATGGTCTTGGATGCTTGAAAGAGTTGATATCTCCGATATGAAATGCCGTGTTTTTCTTTTGGGTAACTTAGGTTAGGATGACATGAGACTCGAAGAGGCCGGGATCGGGTATTAGGAAATACCCGAAACCACTTCGAATTTTATAGATTGATATGGGAAATCAATAGGCTGAAATGAAATGATTCAAGTGAACTGGACTAGTTTAAATCTAAATCTTTGGTATTTAGAAACTTATTTGTGAAATAAGTGATGTTTAAAATAAATTGTGGCGTTGTGAATTGATATAAGTTACCCGGGTTTTATATAAGTTGAATGCTTTGTATTCCATTTTAGTTGGGTTTACTCACGCTAGTTTCCAGCCTGACCCGGGTGTTACTTTGGTGTAATGCTCGGGTCAGACCGAGTATTACAGATTTTCAGGTAGGACATTCTGGAGCTCAGAAAGCAAGATGGATGGCAGGATCGTGTAAAGTATTTCCACTGTATTATATTATTATTAATCTGAGACATGATAATTTTATATATTCAGTGACGGTATATATGTGAAACTCTGATGTATATTAAATGTAATCGACAGATATAGTACCCTTTTGTAAACTGTTATTATTGATTATTATATTTTATCCGCTGCGAATGTGAGATGTTTGGTGTTTCTGTTCTTCTTCTTCTTCTTTCTCTTTCTTCTTTTTCATAACTATCTGGAATTTTCGGCTTCGAAAATTCGGGTCGTTACAAATATGAAATTTATCGGTCAAAAATAGTGTAATAAAAACTTAAGTTCCAAATATAGCGATTTAATTAATAATTTTAGCTGTTGAGTTAATAATTTAAAATTAATTAAGTAATGAAGTTGTAGTTGAATATGAAACCGAAACGATTTCTAACGCTGATATGAATTCTTTATTAATTAGAATTGAATTAGTTAGTTTTTAAAACTAGACTTTCAAGCGATTTCATAAGTTTTACAAATCATTGATTTAATCGACGATTAAAAATAGCGATCCGGGGCACATTCTCGGAATTCAACAAAAACAGTTCCATTAGATCCGTAATAGTGTATTATTATCGAATTTTAAATGTCGTAACGTTTGGATTTACCGTTTGGTCATACGGGATACGAACGCATAGAAATAACAAATTTGAATTTAATTTAAATAGTTGATTTAAAAGGCTATCTTCCACATATGATCGAATTAGGCTTTGAAACTCGCTCCATTGGGTTTGGAATGGCGATATAACATTAGAAACGCCAGTCGGCATGCCTCGATAGGGGATTGAATAAAATATCTAAATATTTTTGATATATATATATATATATATATATATATCCAATTCACTTCAACTGTTAAAATCATTCCCATCAGCCAACCTAGATTGCACGTGAACCACCCTATACTTTTGACTTTGCTACCCCATTTACCTTTAAATCACGTCCCTACCCCTTTTCATCTCTTTCAGTTCGAAATCAGACTCCCTTTTCATTGTTTCAAATCGAAATCATTCCTCAGATGAACAAAAAATAGTGTATCTCCCTTTAAAAAAACAAACTCTCGTTCTTCTACTCTAAATCAGGTTCGTTCAAAAAAAGAGGGGGCTTCGAAATTGAATCGTGATAGCACGTAGTTGGGGAAGAATTGGATTGCACGCAAGCAAACTGGAAGGAACGAAGGGCGATGGCGAACGCAACGTTCAGGGGAGGTGTCGCGAGCAAGTTGCTTTGAGTTTGGGGGGAGGGGGCTGTGTCTTCTATTCAGGAGGAGGCGTGCATGCACTTGAAGCGCGACTGGGGGAGGACTGTCGGTGGTGAATGACTGGGGGCTGCGCAACATTCGTTTTCATTATATGTACATAAAAAATAATTTGAGAGTCACGATGGGAAGAGGTGATGGTGGCCTGGGTTTCTACTACTGTAAGTTCGCGTGTGTGATGGTTAGGGTTAAGGTAATTTGTTTTTAGTTAGTTAATACTATAGTTATATAGTTAACTAATTTAGTGATAACTGAATGTTTATAAATTCATAACCTGTCATACGAGGTCCAAAATGAACGGAACAAATTGTGTTGTGCTAGTGGCATCAAATATCACGCAATGAAATTGGCCTGGAATTTTTCGAAGTCAGTTGAAATTTACAAAAATTAAATCAAGGTGAAAAATTCTTACTCATTAGGATTACTAAAATTGATTTTACATATTTAAATAAACTATTGGATGCTTGGTTGAATTTATAATATTATTATATGTTGAATGGTATGTTAGTTTATACAGTAGTATATATATTAGAGCTGGAGTGATTGTCCTTTAGCGGATGTGACCCTATGTTCCCCGCATAATAGCGGATGACCCTATATACCACGATATCCCCCTCGAAATGGGATTGGTTTTTTATATTGTACTAACATCTGTGGCTGTAGGAAAACAGGTTGGAGGGATCCAACTGGATTCTTCAAAATGTTGAATTTAATTTTATATATTGTGATATAAGGTTTGTGTAGAATAATCTATTATAGATTATTGTAGTGATTGGAATTATCGGATGCTATTGTAGCACTGGCTTGAATTTTGGTATTTTAAATACCTTAAAATATTTTTAAAATTGAAGGAATTAAAGGGAATTTTTGATATAAAAATATTTATATTAGAATTGGGGGTATTTAAAGAAATTGAGTTAGAAAAATATATTTGATTTTTGGTTATATTTAACAATTGTGAATTGTTAAATGGACATATTCAAAAAAAAAGAATTATATAAAATAATTTATAATTGATATTCAGGAAATACAAAAAGGAGTTGAAGTCGATATTAAAAACAGATTGGAAGTTATAAATAGGATTGATAGAGAAATGGATTTATAAAATGGAATTTTACAAATAAGACTGTTTTTATAAACAAGTAAAATTCAAAGGAGTATGAAAATTTATAAATGATGTTCATGAATAAGATAAGCGATATCAGTTGATATATTAGGAAAATAAATTCGTAGGGTGAATTTATATCAGAATATAGGAGTAGGGTTGAGGAAAATAGTGGATACTATTTTTCAAAAGTGAAGATGGTTAGGAGAATCGGAATGAAATGATGGGTTGTGAATCGAGAGGAATTTAAAAAATTAATTATTATTGAGATTTTTATAAATATATTTTTATTTAAGGAGTTAAGTATGTTTTTTTTGGAATTTCATTTATTAAACTAGGCGATTTTAAACTAGTTAGTTTTGAAATATTTAAAATAAAAGTGGACTATCCAAATATTTAATATCAATCGATATAAATTCTTGTTTTTATAATTAGCTTTGAAAATTAATTAATTTTTATAAAATGAGTTGGAAATGAGTTATTGATGTTTTATTTAAAGTGTTTTAATATTTTGAATAATTACTTAAACATATTTTAAAAATAATTTATTATTCCTTAAATATACTTATTATATGTGTATAGCTTTGAAATGGTCGTAATTTATTTACGAGTTCTCCCGAAAATATGTAAACGGATTTATTTAATGAAGATGATTCCTATAAGGGAATTTTATAGTCGAATTCTAGGACTTAACGGAAATTTCCAAAGTATTAAATATGGAAACTTCAGAAATGAATTAAAGTTCACGAAAAGGAAGTTAGAATGAGTTGTTGACATTTTAGATGAGTATAAATCAATTTTGGGAAATTTGAAAGGAAATGGATTAGTGAATTTCTCCAATTCAAAGAATCCGTTATAAATGAATTAAGGGATTATCAAGTCAATTGTAAAGAATTTGGAGAGGGGGAAACTAATAGGATTATTTTCCTAAGTATTGGGGACATAATGGTTTTAGAGGAAAAATATTTTTTTGCAATATATTTCCAAGTATTGAAATAGAATATTTTGGAAATATTTTAACAACGAGATGAGTTGTAAAGGAATACTTCCCTAAGTAAGGAAATTTTAAAAGGGAACTTGGAAATATTTCTAAGTGTTGGATGATTTGAAAATATCCTGTTATGGATAAGTATTGATTTGTTTCCGAATATTGAAATATTGAAAGAAATTGTTATATATATATCATTGTAAATATATTTTAAAATAAATGTTTTGAGAAGATTAATTAAATAAGGCCTAGTGACTACTAATGAATGTTATAATGATAGTTAAATAACGGACTATCAAATATTGGCCAATTTCGCTAATCATTTCGAAGAGATCAGAATCGGATTTAATTATTCGAAAACCACTTCGATCCTATTGAACGTTACAAATGGATATCGTGAAGATAGTGAAGACGGTGATTCGGTTTATCCAGACCCAAGACAACTTGTATGGATGAATGCTATCAGAACATCGTCATTAGAGGACGATGAGCATTCTAAGTGGAATTGTTTCTTGAAACGTAACGTCTAACCCCAATCCTTATCAACTGGAATGACTAAAACAGGGGAGATGCAGCAAGGCTAAGTGGGTCACACCCAATAGGGTATGTTATCAATTTTCTAGATATCCTTTAAAATATATATAAATTATGGGTATGATTGTGCGTTAAAAAGGGAGCGCTCGATTATTTTTAAGGATGGGAACGCCCGGGGTGATTACATATTCGGTCTATCAAGATTAGGGGTAGCCGGTTTTGTGTAGTAGGGGACCGCGGTGAGATCCTCGGTACATTTTTCTAGAGGTGTACTATAATAGCCGGTACCCCAGTAGCCCAATTATTGTATGGGATCCATTCTCCAATATGAGCATTTACTGTTTTGATTGTAGAGCGTAGTATGCTGGAATTCAATTAATGCAACAATTTTGGCTATTTGAATAAGTATTTGTAATTAGACACTATTATAATATCACTAGATTTTCTATAAAAGGTTTTGGTTATTGCAAGGGAAAACCCGACGTGTTTATGTGTGACGCGGTCTTTTGAGATACTGTAACGACCCGATATTTTCAACCATTCGCATCCATTATAAGTGTATAGGTAGACACTCATGCCGGAATTGGATAGCTCAAAATACCGCGTTGCAAATAAAAATTTGGCAAATCTCAGAATATACAGTAAATAAAATCACATATCACAGACATAGAGTATATAAAAATGCAGCGGGAGAAAAAGAGATAGTAGTTCATGAAGCTACTATATAAATATGAGATACATCAGAGTTAAATAAGATACAACAGAAGAGTAACAAGATACATCACTGAAACACTAGATACTGAAACAAAATAGAAGGCTGGATCTTCAAGGAAAGCTCCAACGCCGAAGGTGAATCTGGAATGCTAACTCACTCAATCTGACCCGAGCGTAAAGCAAAACACAAAATCCTCGAGTCAGGACATAAATACTTATAAACTGTAAATCAACTCAAGTGAACAGTAACAAAATGCATCAGTAACTTAAAGGATGCTTGGGACCGCCCATCCTCTAAGGATCCGTTAAACTATTTACTATGTAGTAATATACGTTATATACGGTAGTGTCTAATCAGTAAAGTATAATCATATAGAAAATAGCATTAAGGGGATGGTGAACCTTAACGCGGTCGGATCTTTAAAACCAAAATCGTAGTGGGCTCGATATAAGGATATGACACGGCACGCGAGGCAATGCAAGGGTGGATACACCGTTTGCACTCCCGGACCGGTGGTGACGGCAAGCCAGCAGCTTCCGCCCACCTCGAACAATAACCCCGAATCAAAGTGGCGCCACCGAATCGAATCACAACAGTAATAGAATAGTTTCCGATGGAGCATGCTCGATGAAAGGGTGCGACCCTTTGTGTAGCCCGGTATAGCTCCTGTTTTAGTCATATATGCCAACTCACGGGAGTTGGGTCCACGTAATATACCTCGAGAACGTCGCCACCATCCTACTTCATTATGGAATCTCCACCGCGTACACAGTTGTTAAAGTGGTTTTCGGTATTGGCCGGCTATAAGGCAATATCCGATCCCGGTCTCTTTAACAACCAATCGTTATTATAACCCATGGATATTTATTTCAAATAATTTATACTTCCAAGACCAAAATATCATACTCATTTCAAAACAATATCACAATTGTATCATTTCCATTTCAAAAATAAACTCAATATTATATCATTCAAATAAAACCCAAATTTTCAAATCATTGAATATTTCTTTAAATTTATTAAACTTGAAATATTCCTTTAAATTATCATAGCATTTTGGAAATGTTACCTTAAGGAATCATAGCATTTTTGGAATGTACTACTTTCCACTTTACATTGTATATAATCAAAGTATTGATAAGCTTAAAATTTTAACATGTCAATTTATCATAGCCTTATAGTTAAATAAACTTTCTTACTGTAATATACAATCTAAACCGAAATTCTTATGTTAAGTTAAAAGCACCTTATTAACTTACATTATTATTACAATAAGTAACATTTATCATTTTAATCAATTTAAAATACACCATTACATTGATTAAAATCTACGTGTCAAATGTACGTTTTAAATTTTATATTCCTATTACAGTAATGAACATTTATTAATCAAATCAATACCACACTACTTAAAACTTTACATGTTTCTTTCTTAATTAAACTTTACATGTTCTTGCATTAATTAAAACTTTCATGTTCTCTCATTAATTAGGACTTTACACGTTTCTTTCATTAATTAAAACTTATACGTTTCTTTCATTAATTAAAACTTATACCATTTCTTCATTAATTAGGAATTTACATGTTCCTATCATTAATTAGAACACCATACGTTCTTTCATTAATTAAAACCTATACGTTTCTTTCATAAATTAAAACCTATACGTTTCTTTCATAAATTAAAACCTATACGTTTCTTTCATAAATTAAAACCTATACGTTTCTTTCATTAATTAAAACTTAACATTTCAGATTTATATTACCATTTCACAAATTTAACTAAACTTCTAGTTTATTTAATTAATTTATCATCTTTAGTTAAAACTCAAATTTCACATTTTCAAGTCAAGTTATATTTTAAAATTTCATTTTCAACAGTCATTTATTCAACCACTTAAATTTATAGAAAGTCAATAATTCTTTAATAAATCACTTAAATTCAAATATAAATCAATTTATCATATTTACCATTTTCCAAATAAAATTAAAGTCAAACATAAGTTATATTTCAAAATCCAGTTAATCCATTCATAAATTACATTTTTAACACATAGAAAAATCATAATTTATTTATTTTAAAACCTTTCAAAATCTATTTAAATCAAATTTCATAATTTTATATTTTTAAAATACTTAAAATATTCAAAGCACTTTATAGAATAACCACGGGTCTGTATATAGTTTTCTAACCTAGGTCAAGTGATACGGATATGTATCATTTCAATCCGCAGTTTAAAAGGTAAAAATCCGGGTTCTATCATTTCAAACCCACAATCCCAAGTTTAAATAAATAAATAAAATAACTCAGGCCTATCATTTCAGCCCATAATGATTTTTTATCCTAACAGGGAACTTGCAATGTGATCATATATAGAAATAATATAAACAATGTCAATATCACAATATAAAGTCATGTATCAGATGTCAGGTGAAAATTAACAGTTTTAACATGGTAATAACATGGTAATAACACGGCATAGCATATCATATGATCATCATTAACTTGCATAAACATTTTACATTACTAAACACTTGTCATCAATCCACTTTTCATAAGTATATATGTCAGAGTGAGAAAGACTCACCTTTTCGAAGCTAGAGACCAAAACAACAAACACAAGAGCGATTCCAAAAGCACGACAAACACGATTTGAATTGAATGAATGGAAAGCCTTGATAATGATCTTGTATACAACAAATAAACAAGACTATATAAACATATGCATACAATATAAAGATTTGTTGAACAATAGAAAAGTAGAAGCAACAAATGACATTACCAAGCTTTTCAACCACTTGTGCTTGACCACAACTCCATGTATGCTCGGCCATACATGCTTAGGGCTAGGCCACACATGTTTTCAGGTGGAAAAGGATCTGATTTGGCATCACAAAGGCATGGCAAGCACAAAAATGTGAAGTGGTAGGAGATGATATGAGGAGGTGCTAGGGTTAATTGGTGAAAGGTTAGGTTAAAAGTAAAAGGGTGGACTATAAAGGCCCATAGAAAGATAGAAAGTTTAAGGCCTTTCAAATTTCCTTTTCTATTTAATTTTATAAAAAAAAATAAACTATGACTTCAAAAATACAAGACCACTTTTAAAATAGACTATAACTTCAAAACAAAGGTGACAAAATAAATTTTGTTCATTTCTTTTATTTTCAAACAAAAGGGAAGAGGGAATATAGACTACAATGCCAAGTTACAGAGGTGACAAAACAATTTTTTTTTCTCATTTCTTTTTTCCAGAACAAGGGCCAGTGGAAAAATAGATTATAACTTCAAAAATACAAAGTGACAAAAGCACCTTTTTTTTTCATTTCCCTTTTTTTTTCAAAACAAGGCTCGGTGGCAATATTACTTCAAAAACAAAATACAAAGGCCAAAAAAATGGAATTTTTTTCATTCCTTTTTTTTCTCAAACAAGGCTCGGTGGTCTGGCATGGGTAGGGTCGGAAAAATATGGTGAATGGCCAAGCACGGTGGCAGGCAATAGGATAAAGCAAAACAATGAAAGGAGAACAAATGAAATAAAACAAGAGTGAAAAGAAGAAAGAAAGAAAAAAGAGAAAAAAATGAAAGGAAAAGCATGTGCCTGTTCATACCTTCAGGAGATGCTCACGCAAATTTTGATAGAAGCAAAATGAATAATTTGTGGTATGGTACTTTTGAACGTGAAATATATATTAACATTTGCTCACTAATTTATGTAGAGGACAGGCAATAGTAAAATGCTTGAACGGTAGAGGCAATTTAATTCTATCCAATAGGTGGAAACGTATGGGAGGCAAGAGGGAAAGAAATAATTCACACATGGAAATGATTTAAGGCAAGATTTGAGCAAGATTTTGGATTCTCAAAAGAGAATATACGGCTGAAAACTTTGCATTGTTAACGCAAGAAAATAAATCAAATAGATAACGAAAAGGCAAGAGCAACAATTAAATATATGCCCAAAGTAACGTACAAATTATTTTGTTTCTCTTATTAAATAAATTTAAAATACTAACGTTTCTATTAGGAAAAATAAACCATCACTTTAAACCAAAATTTAATAGCTATTATACCATAATTAATAACATTTGATTTAGCTTCATCCAATTGATTGTTAAATATAAAGTTAAGAAACAGATGTAAACATATGTAAAAGAAATGTAAAGTTTATTTCCCGTTTCACACTAATTATTACTAACTTCTTCTTCTTTTTTTTTAAAAAAAGTATACAATAAATCTGACCAAAACAAAAGGGAAACAAATGTTACACAATTGTATACAGTTCAAGATGAAAATTTTGCCTTTAGAATTATAAAAGTTAGAATTTCTATTAAAGTTACACTTTTTATCCAAATCAAATTTTCAGACATTGTTTATTTTTATTTGGACAAATGATCAGAAATCATTTCAAGAAAATTTCCAAAATTAGATTTTTAAGAAAACAAAAGCCAAAGTCTTTAAATAAATGAAAAAAATTAAAATTTTAAACTTTTAAAATTTTAAGTTGAAAGTCACAGTTTGACTATTTTGACCAAAATCAGCATTTCAGGCAAATATTCAACTTACACAAGTTTGGAATTATAACTCATAAAAATCAAGATTATATTTAAATAATAAATTTAATCAATTCAAATAAGTAAAATAAGTTTTTAAATCAAAATCTTACATTAAAAATAATTAAAATATATAATAAAATAATTACAAAATACAGGGTTGTTACACTCTCCCCCACTCAAAACTTTTCGTCCCCGAAAAGGAATGAGGTATGGAAGGGCACAGAAAAGATAGAGTGAAATAGGATTAAGATAAGATGACAAGAAGATTGAAGTTATACCTGATAACTGTTGTTATAGGTAAGTTTTACAAGGTGGAGATTATCAAAGATTATAGAAAGATTTCTAAACAGAAAGATCATAGAAAGATGCATATACCAGTCTATAGCAAGATGAGGACGATAAGAACAACCAAAAGATAGTTTGAAAAACAAAATAAGAAAATGAATTTGAGAGCATGGAGATTTCAACTTAAATAGAAAATAAACTTTTACACAAGTTACATAAATCTTAACTATCTCAAATTTCATTACTTATTATCCAATCATCTTAAATTAACAATTTTTTTTTAAAACCATGGGTTAGAAAAATAATCATTTATTACACTCACAATGTATTTAATAAATTTTATTCTTCTTTATTCCTAATAAAAATTAAATTTATTCCTCTCAATATATTTATCACTCATGTTCAATATACTTACACTTATTATAATTGCTTTCTTTTATTCTTAGTTCTTTTAACATCATTTTATTGTAAGTTATTCAATTACCCTTTATTATATTTACCTCTGTTAATCATTTTATAATTAAAATTTAAGTGTATAACATTTATTATAACCACTCAAATTTTATTTATAAAATCTTTTTATATTGTATATTACCCAATTACATTGTTAACTTCTGAAATTAAGGTAAGTTATATTGGAATGGAATTGTGTCCTACAAATAAAACCTTCCAATTCAATTATCTCAAGTTTAATCATTTATCCAAAAAAATTTGATTTTCTTTTTATAATTGAAATTATTGTTAAAAATAAAATTTAAGAATTAAATTTTCGATTTCTTCAAACCATTTAGAGATAAGTAATAATATATATATAATATGTCAAATCAAATTTCAATCATATATCTATATATATTATAAATTAAGTCATATTTTAGAAATTCAAATCAATTTAATTTCCCAAAACAAAGCTGTAGCAAGACTACAGAACAGTCTCTTCACTTCGAAACTCGAAAATGAACGTCGATGATGCTGCAGTCATCACCGAAGTTATTTTCCAGCGACAAAGAGAAGAGTACTAATTTTAAACTTAAAATTCTTTGGAAACAAATTTCTATTTGAAAATATTTTAAATATTATATACCTTTAAATTTTTAAACAAAAGGTTTGGAACCATCGAAAATTAAATTCTCAAATTTATTTTTCTAAATTCATTTAAGTTCCCATATAAATTTATAAACAATTATTTATAAATTCATTTATAGAACAATAAATGATAAATCAAGTATTATCATTTAAATTATCAATTTGAATCATTTTATTAAGTTCCATAAATATATATATCAAAATTTTATTTCATTAACCAAATTTTAAAATAATATCGTGTCAGTTTGTACTGTCAAAGTGTTTTAGAAATCCTATCGATAGCGTTGATCAGACGAATCGATCAGAGACCCAACTCAACATCAACAACTCAAACAACACAATATATAAACAAAATATAGATTGAAAAATACAATTCAAAATGTTTGAAAATATGTTGGAAACAAAAGACAAGATGATTAAATACGGAGTAGGGAGGCGGATAAGCTAAAATAAATCACGGGCAACCTTAATCGGGTCAACCGTGACTTAAAGTATAAGATCGAAGTGGATTTTTTGGGGTAAATCTACATTCGACCTCAAGAGATAGAGTTTGGGATTAATAGGAGATACTAGCATTTAAACCGAGGATATAAAATCTTTGGTGAATCGATGCTGTTGTAATGGAGTTTCACCCCTCTTACAAGGAAATTTTTGAGATTGGCAGGACCGCCAATTCACTATAAAGATCATTCGAAGTGGAGTTGTGAGATACTCCAGAATCAAATGGAGATGAATAGCGGGGAATAAGAATGGACTTTGGAACCGCATGGAACGTTCCAAAATTCAAAGGAATCGAGTCAAAAGGGACGAGATTCAAACTCGAATGAAGGTGATTCTGTAAATACATTCACTCTATATGCTGAGCTTTGCCTAGAGCTACCAAAGCTCTGATACCAACTGTAACGACCCGATATTTTCAACCATTCGCATCCATTATAAGTGTATAGGTAGACACTCATGCCGGAATTGCATAGCTCAAAATACCGCGTTGTAAATAAAAATTTGGCAAATCTCAGAATATACAGTAAATAAAATTACAGATCACAGACACAGAGTATATAAAAATGCAGCGGAAGAAAAAGAGATAGTAGTTCATGAAGCCACTATATAAATATGAGATACATCAGAGTTAAATAAGATACAACAGAAGAGTAACAAGATACATCATTGAAACACTGGATACTGAAACAAAATAGAAGGCTAGAGCTTCAAGGAAAGCTGTGAATCTGGAATGCTAACTCACTCAATCTGACCCGAGCGTAAAGCAAAACACAAAACCCTCGAGTCAGGACATAAATACTTATAAACTGTAAATCAACTCAAGTGAACAGTAACAAAATGCATCAGTAACTTAAAGGATGCTTGGGACCGCCCATCCTCTAAGGATCCATTAAACTATTTACTATGTAGTAATATACGCTATATACGGTAGTGTCTAATCAGTAAAGTATAATCATATAGAAAATAGCGTTAAAGGGATGGTGAACCTTAACGCGGTCGGATCTTTAAAACCAAAATCGTAGTGGGCTCGATATAAGGATATGACACGGCACGCGAGGCAATGCCAGGGTGGATACACCGTTTGCACTCCCGGACCGGTGGTGACGGCAAGCCAGCAGCTTCCGCCCACCTCGAACAATAACCCCGAATCAAAGTGGCGCCACCGAATCGAATCATAACAGTAATAGAATAGTTTCCGATGGAGCATGCTCGATGAAAGGGTGCGACCCTTTGTGTAGCCCGGTATAGCTCCTGTTTTAGTCATATATGCCAACTCACGGGAGTTGGGTCCACGTAATATACCTCGAGAACGTCGCCACCATCCTACTTCATTCTGGAATCTCCACCGCGTACACAGTTGCTAAAGTGGTTGTAACGTTTTCGATTTTTCGTTGCCGAAAAACCGAAATGTTATGGGTTTTTAAGAAAAGAAAAAGAAGAAGAAGAGATAGAAAACAAAGAACAGAACAGAACAACAGAACTACAACAGAATCTCACAATTCGCAGCTGAACAACATATATAATAAATGAATAATCTTTAAATGAAGAACTATATCAGTTATTACATCACATTATATTACATTACATCAAACCATCAGAGTGTACTACAACAACAATAAACAGCGGAAAAGAAATACTATATACTCGTAATATGCTACGCCATCCAGCTTGCCTCCTGCAACTTCAGAATATCCAGAATATCCTGATAAACCTAACTCTTAACTGCCCGTGTGGAAATTGGTGGGCACCCAGAGTTTAGAAAGGAAAACAATAAACTCCGAGTCAGTCATGTGACTGGTGTGAGAACTCAAAACAGTTTATTTAACTTTAAAATCAAAAAAATAGAGGGATACTTTTAATTCAATTCGCAATGCTTTTTAAAAATGAGACTACCATAAGGCCTCCCGCACACACACACAATGCAAACGCAGAATCGGAGGAGATTTCTCCTTATGATAGTCAAAGATGCTTGATACGCATTTAAAATAACATTTGATATTATTATTAGTGTATAGTGTAGAAAAAAATTCATTTCGAAAGTAGAATATAAATCTTAGCCAGCATAGACATTTCGAACTATGCCTACTATAGCTACCATCCAAACAGTGGTGACCACCATAAGTGAATAGCAGGTTCTACAACTAATACCGTACAAGTTTCGTATTGGGAATTGGATTTCCAACAAATGGTCAGGCCAAGGAACTTCCCATTGCCACTGAGAATGCCTCTGGAAAGACACCCCCGAGAACCAAACCGGAACTCTGCCAACACAAGGCCGGGTTACCCCTTAACTGGGTAACTACTGACACGAGCACGCCATTCCCCGGTCCTTTAGGACCTTTTCAACCGAGCGCTCGATATCCAACATCACACCATAATAAATAGAGTGTTTTCAACATGAGTAAGTATCTGGGCTCCATACCATGATACCACCCCTTTCCAGAAGGAAATGTACATACCCTAAGGGGAGCTACAGCAACCCCTAATAACCTTGCCGCATCTTTCCTGTTTTGACCATTTCCGGGATGTGAGGCTCGATGAATTCACGTCCACAAAAACATACTTTATACAAAAGCCATGCTTTGGGTCAATAAATGATCAACACAATGATCACTAAGATAGACGATCAAATAAATGATCCTATCACAAATAATCAACACAATGATCATTTCAGCATCACTCAGCATGTCACATTACCAAAATGGGATATATTGCTGATAACTTCAACTATATAACCTTTGAGCTCGTACGTCTCAAAGAAGGGTGTTAAGCAAAGAATAAATTCTCCGCCACCAACAAAAATATATTTGATAGAAATCGGCTTTATATCTCAACTTGTAATGTCAGACACACAATCCATACAAGTCTGTTCCGGGCTCGAACAGAACCGAAGGCACTTACAAAGAAGTCCTTGCAATCCGAATAATCTTTAATCACGTTCGGATTTCCCATCACTTATGGAGATCTCTATACCGGGGATCAGCTAGTGCAGAGACAATCAACAAGAAACCCTCTCATTTTCGAAAATATCCGGTCTTCAACACCGGTCTTCGAATGCAATTCATAACGACGTATCACATGTTCGGAATGGGTTATACGACCCCATGGTCCTTTCTCGGTTAATCCGAATAGTGAGCGCTTATTTTAAAAATAAGTGTGGCATCCAATTCAAGCAATCACAACAATTACTCATTCAAGGGTAAATATTGATAGTCGGTTATTTAACTATCAATAAAGATGCGCCACATCATCAGATTCCAAATAATTCTCCAAATTATCTATTTTTCCAAAAATATCTATACTAGATATAAAATCTCAATACTTCAAAAATAAACCAATGTTTATTTTGAAACCAATTTCCCTTTTTCATTTATAAATTCTATAGTGAATTTATATTTCATATTTTCTATTGATTTACCGTTTCAATAGATTTCACATATTCAATTCCAATTTATCTTCAGAAAGATAAATTCTTAAAATCGTTCCATTCCATATTGGAAAAATAATTCCATACTTATTTAAAAATAAGTAATTCAAAAATCTTATTTATTTTCAACAATTTGAAAATATTCAATATACTTAAACCATAGTTAAGTATATATTTCATTCGTTAAGAAAATCATACTTTTATTCACATTTATTTGGGTCAAAACGAATGTTGCGTAAAACATCGTTACAACAACCCAAAATCACTAGTATAGGGATTTGAATTTAAATAGATATATAAATCCCAATACTATTCAAACCATTTCCTTTCGGAAATTATTTACTATAACAACAGTGTTATAGTCCACCATTTCCTTCTATTTCTCGAGAACGTCTATTTCAACAATAAATGTTGAAATCTATGTTCTCAATACTCAATGCATTTTAAAATATCTCTAAACCGTTTTAATTTCTTTTTAACACATTCTTTCCTCAAAAGATATCCATTTTATTCAATAATATATTTACCGTTCAAAAACGTGAATATAACTTCTTTATAAACTTCTATATTCAATTCATCAAATTCAATTGGTTTCGGTTATAAATTCCATTTCTATTTAAAAGCTTCGATTTTTGTAAATCTCGTTTATTAACCCAATTCAATTGATACTACTCAATTTTAATACCAAAGGTTTATATTATAAGTCAAGTACTTATAATTTATTTATTTACAAATCGTTCCTTTGAACTTCACCAATTATAAATCTTATTACTTATAAGTTTTCTTTATAAATTTCCTATTTCCAACTTATCAAATTCGATTTGATTTCGGATTTATAAAACAACGTTTATAAATCCCATTTATAATTTCATAAACTTCTATTTACCAAAAGTCAATTTATTAGCAAATTCCATTTATCTTCCACATAAATGACAAGGTCCAATTCATAAGAAATTTACTTATAGACTTTTGTTTTACAAATCTATACATTTTCTAACTTCACACTTTATAAATTTATAAATTTTCATTTACTTATAAAAACAATTTATACTTCATTTATAACATTTATAAAAACTCAATTTATAATTCCAATCATTTTAAATTTATAAAAATCAATTTAAAAATCTTTTATATACATTGTTTTTAATAATTCAAAAATTCCAATTTAAACCAATTTCAATTTACTTAACTATTTATTTCCAAAAATCTCAATTTGATTTTATTTTATAAAAATCTTAAATTCTATAACTTCAAAAATTAAATTTTTAATTTGGTTTAAAATGAATCAATTCAAAGTTTTACTAAAAACATATATTTGGAAAATCGATTTAAAAATCCCTTTAAAATCAAAAATCATTATTTTTAACTTTAAAAACGAATCCGATGATGCCACAGCATCAATTGGTCAATCACTACACAAATATCATATATCGATATGATATTCACAATCATCAAAAATATTTATAAACAAATAAATATTTGTGAGGGGTCCAGTTGGATCCCTCCAACCTGTTTTCCTGCATCCAAAGAGTTAGCACAATACCCATTCCACTTCGAGGTGGAATATCGCGGTATATGGGATTTTAGAAAATATTCCGCTTACTAACGGCGCAATAGGGTCTCATCCGCTATACGAGGCGGGAAATCAATCAACTGCAATATATACATATGCCAATATATATATATTGCTATATATAGATATATCCTAAAATATCTACTATCGCAATCAAGCAAACAATCAATCAATCCATCAACAAATTTTAAATATAACTATTTAAAATTTAATAAACCCTTTTTGAGTGAGAAGTTCTCACCTTTATTCCCGTTTGCAATCCACTTCCAATTCAACTTGTTTTCTTCATTTATACCTTGTATAAATAATTATACAGTTTGTTAATATTTGAATTAATCGAACTGTTAATTTTCATTTGATAATTTCGATTCATCGGTGCTTTTATTTTAATAGTTAAATTAACTGATGGTTTTATTTAAACCAATTTCTTCTTTTAAAATTTTATTTAACTAAAATTTAAATTTCCTTTTACAAATTTCTCCTATTTATTACATCAAACTAACTCCTTTTAATTTCAAACATATTACTCTTAACAATTTGTCTAATTCAAATTTAATTTCAACTAAATTTACTTAAATAAATTAAATTAACAAATTTTCCTTTTAAATAATTCTATTCGACTACAATTTAATTTTAAAACTAAATTTTCTTCTTAAATAGATTTAATTAACTTACCCTTAAATTGAATTTATTCAACAAATTATTTCAATCACAAGTTAATGATTTTTATTTTAAACTAAAAATAAAAAAAATCAAACTGATTTTCTTTAATTAAATTCGTTTAACAAAATATTGAATTAAAACTAAACTTCCATTTTATTTTAATAAATTTGATTAACTAAAAATTATATTTTAAACTAAAATTTTAAATTTAATTAACCAAACTCTCTTTTAATAACTTAATCAAACTAAAAATTTATTTTTTTACTTTAAATTAATATCTTTAAATCGATTGCTTTGAATAAATTTGTTTAACCCCAAATTTAAATTTAAAAACTAAATTCCTTTTTAACAAATATCTTTTTAGTTGCTAAAATAAATTTAATAACTTAGTTAAACAAATAAATCACTTCTATTCATTTTATTTTTATTTTCTGAAATTACACACACATATATATATATAAATTGAAAACTGTTTATACATATATATATTTTTTCTTTTTTTTACTGACAATACATTTCCTGCATATATCTTCATATTTTTTTTTTCTATTCCATTACTGCAAACATTTAAAATACCACAATACATTTTTAAATTGAACTAAAGACAATTAAAATTGCTACCTTACTGCAATAAAAAAAAAAAAATTAAATAAATTATAAAAACCAAAATCAATACCTTACTGTGAAAATCAATAGCTCGTACTCGAGCTTCTCGTCGCCGCCGCCGCTTCACCATCGCCTCCATCCCTAAATCGACCTCGCGCTGCCAATATCGCGCGCGCCGCCGCTTCGAACGCCAACCCCAGATCCATGTGAGCCTCACCGCGACCACTGCCATCGGCATCGCGATCCCCCCCCAGCTACGCCACACTCGCGCGCCGCTGTCGCAGCGCCACCTCCACCTTTAATCGCATCTACCATGAATCACTGATACCCCTCATTGACTGCAATCGCCTCGATGTCGAGGCCGTGCCGCGCCCCCAATCTCCCATCACCATCGCAGTTGCCGTCGCTTCGCTCGCTCGCCTCCATTCGTCGCCGTGCTTACGCGATTTCTTTTTTTTTTATTTGGCTGTGGCTTTGATTTATAATTGAAGAAGAAGAAAAAAAAAAAAAGGAAGTAAACTCGATTTGTTTGAAACAAACAGAAGGCTTCGGTGTTTTTAAAAGAGAGTGGGAGGCATGGGTTACACGATTTTCTCAGCGTGATTTTAGGCAAAGATTTAGGTGTGGTAAAAGGAAGATAACGTGCGTTTGTAAATAAATTAAATTTAAATTCAAGTTTAAATCGAATTTAATTTCAATGCGTTTGATCGCCGTGTGCTCACATATTAATTCCGAAAAATACGAAATTTGAAACCCGACAATAATTCAATATTACGGACCCAATGGAACTGGTTTCGTCGAATTCCGAGACTGTGCCTCGGACAGCTATTTTTAAATATCGATTCAAACGATTTAATTTCAAAACTGAACAATTCACTTCCAAATTCGATTCTGAAGCTTCAATTATCTTCAGTATTTTCAATATGAATTTTGCAAGCCTTTGAAATAATTTTAATCGGCTTAAAATTGAAGATTCAAATTTTTGTTCAACTTTCGATAGATTAAATTCTATAATTCAATCGCCATATTCAAAGTTATATTGAAATTTCAATTCAAACCATCATTCAAATATTTAAAATTAATTAAATATTTTCAAATTAAATGGTTAAAAATTCTGGGTCGTTACAATCTTTCCCCCTTAAAAGAATTTCGTCCCGAAATTACAAGTTAAGAAGAATGCCCTCATCTTGATTATTATTTTTTTCACAATCTAAAGAGTTTTATCAACTTACTAGCCTAAATCTTTTTACTAGAGATTTACTATCATTTCAACTAGCTTTCTAACTTCAATTATAAGTTTCAAACTATATTGTTGTACTAACCATTCAAATTTAAATTCAAATTCAAATTTCAAACTTTCAAAATTTTCTCAAAAATTTTCTAACACCCTAAATTTTCGAAAAATTTTGCCAGCGTCTCCTTTGCGCGGCTAGCTCGGTACGACTACAAAATGGCACCACGGCCCCTCAGAAAAAAGAAAAGAGAAAAGCCAAGTGGCTAGAGAAGAAAGTCATCAAATCTCATATTAAAATTGAAATACGTACCTTTTTGTCGAGCTATTCAATTTTATCTTTGAAATCAAAATCTCAATTTCTTTATATACCTGTATAACCTGTATAGCCTGCTAGTAGTAGCATCCATAATATCCAATTACAACATTCAACCCAATTTGCCAATTCTATTGCAAAATTTCCAATATATGTTTCTTATACGTTTTTACTTCACTATTGAAGTTATATATTTAATTTTTATTAAATTTTACACTTCGATTCAATTCACGATTCCAATTTATTTGAATTCAATTCACAATTTAAATTGAATTCAATTCACAATTTTAAATCTATTTGAATTAAATTCTCAATTCTAAATATTGAATTCTAACGATTAACTTTCATTCAGTAATTCACATTACTACATTGAATTAGTTTTATTCACTAATTCATTTCAATATTCAATTTATCTCAAATTTACTTAGAAATCCAATTCTATTTTACATTTCAAATTTCATTCACATTCCATATTCATTTGTCCATGAATTACTAATTTATCAAGTTAGTTTACTTGAATTCAATCCATTTTATTTTATTCCATTACTAATGATAATAATTCAATATTATCACTTCCTAACAATCATGCAACCATATACTATAATAATTCATAGAAAATCATTTTTTTTCTATTCAAAATAGTTTTGGGCAAAAATTATTTTATTTACCCGATTCAAAAATAATTTTTATATTCACTAACAAATACGCGCTCATATCTATTATTACACTCAAACTCATTCTAGAGTACTGCTGACTCTATCTCTAACGAGTAATACCCATCAGAACCATGGTTGTCACTTAACCAACAGCTCTGATACCAAATGTAACGTTTTCGATTTTTCGTTGCCGAAAAACCGAAATGTTATGGGTTTTTAAGAAAAGAAAAAGAAGAAGAAGAGATAGAAAACAAAGAACAGAACAGAACAACAGAACTACAACAGAATCTCACAATTCGCAGCTGAACAACATATATAATAAATGAATAATCTTTAAATGAAGAACTATATCAGTTATTACATCACATTATATTACATTACATCAAACCATCAGAGTGTACTACAACAACAATAAACAGCGGAAAAGAAATACTATATACTCGTAATATGCTACGCCATCCAGCTTGCCTCCTGCAACTTCAGAATATCCAGAATATCCTGATAAACCTAACTCTTAACTGCCCGTGTGGAAATTGGTGGGCACCCAGAGTTTAGAAAGGAAAACAATAAACTCCGAGTCAGTCATGTGACTGGTGTGAGAACTCAAAACAGTTTATTTAACTTTAAAATCAAAAAAATAGAGGGATACTTTTAATTCAATTCGCAATGCTTTTTAAAAATGAGACTACCATAAGGCCTCCCGCACACACACACAATGCAAACGCAGAATCGGAGGAGATTTCTCCTTATGATAGTCAAAGATGCTTGATACGCATTTAAAATAACATTTGATATTATTATTAGTGTATAGTGTAGAAAAAAATTCATTTCGAAAGTAGAATATAAATCTTAGCCAGCATAGACATTTCGAACTATGCCTACTATAGCTACCATCCAAACAGTGGTGACCACCATAAGTGAATAGCAGGTTCTACAACTAATACCGCACAAGTTTCGTATTGGGAATTGGATTTCCAACAAATGGTCAGGCCAAGGAACTTCCCATTGCCACTGAGAATGCCTCTGGAAAGACACCCCCGAGAACCAAACCGGAACTCTGCCAACACAAGGCCGGGTTACCCCTTAACTGGGTAACTACTGACACGAGCACGCCATTCCCCGGTCCTTTAGGACCTTTTCAACCGAGCGCTCGATATCCAACATCACACCATAATAAATAGAGTGTTTTCAACATGAGTAAGTATCTGGGCTCCATACCATGATACCACCCCTTTCCAGAAGGAAATGTACATACCCTAAGGGGAGCTACAGCAACCCCTAATAACCTTGCCGCATCTTTCCTGTTTTGACCATTTCCGGGATGTGAGGCTCGATGAATTCACGTCCACAAAAACATACTTTATACAAAAGCCATGCTTTGGGTCAATAAATGATCAACACAATGATCACTAAGATAGACGATCAAATAAATGATCCTATCACAAATAATCAACACAATGATCATTTCAGCATCACTCAGCATGTCACATTACCAAAATGGGATATATTGCTGATAACTTCAACTATATAACCTTTGAGCTCGTACGTCTCAAAGAAGGGTGTTAAGCAAAGAATAAATTCTCCGCCACCAACAGAAATATATTTGATAGAAATCGGCTTTATATCTCAACTTGTAATGTCAGACACACAATCCATACAAGTCTGTTCCGGGCTCGAACAGAACCGAAGGCACTTACAAAGAAGTCCTTGCAATCCGAATAATCTCTAATCACGTTCGGATTTCCCATCACTTATGGAGATCTCTATACCGGGGATCAGCCAGTGCAGAGACAATCAACAAGAAACCCTCTCGTTTTCGAAAATATCCGGTCTTCAACACCGGTCTTCGAATGCAATTCATAACGACGTATCACATGTTCGGAATGGGTTATACGACCCCATGGTCCTTTCCCGGTTAATCCGAATAGTGAGCGCTTATTTTAAAAATAAGTGTGGCATCCAATTCAAGCAATCACAACAATTACTCATTCAAGGGTAAATATTGATAGTCGGTTATTTAACTATCAATAAAGATGCGCCACATCATCAGATTCCAAATAATTCTCCAAATTATCTATTTTTCCAAAAATATCTATACTAGATATAAAATCTCAATACTTCAAAAATAAACCAATGTTTATTTTGAAACCAATTTCCCTTTTTCATTTATAAATTCTATAGTGAATTTATATTTCATATTTTCTATTGATTTACCGTTTCAATAGATTTCACATATTCAATTCCAATTTATCTTCAGAAAGATAAATTCTTAAAATCGTTCCATTCCATATTGGAAAAATAATTCCATACTTATTTAAAAATAAGTAATTCAAAAATCTTATTTATTTTCAACAATTTGAAAATATTCAATATACTTAAACCATAGTTAAGTATATATTTCATTCGTTAAGAAAATCATACTTTTATTCACATTTATTTGGGTCAAAACGAATGTTGCGTAAAACATCGTTACAACAACCCAAAATCACTAGTATAGGGATTTGAATTTAAATAGATATATAAATCCCAATACTATTCAAACCATTTCCTTTCGGAAATTATTTACTATAACAACAGTGTTATAGTCCACCATTTCCTTCTATTTCTCGAGAACGTCTATTTCAACAATAAATGTTGAAATCTATGTTCTCAATACTCAATGCATTTTAAAATATCTCTAAACCGTTTTAATTTCTTTTTAACACATTCTTTCCTCAAAAGATATCCATTTTATTCAATAATATATTTACCGTTCAAAAACGTGAATATAACTTCTTTATAAACTTCTATATTCAATTCATCAAATTCAATTGGTTTCGGTTATAAATTCCATTTCTATTTAAAAGCTTCGATTTTTGTAAATCTCGTTTATTAACCCAATTCAATTGATACTACTCAATTTTAATACCAAAGGTTTATATTATAAGTCAAGTACTTATAATTTATTTATTTACAAATCGTTCCTTTGAACTTCACCAATTATAAATCTTATTACTTATAAGTTTTCTTTATAAATTTCCTATTTCCAACTTATCAAATTCGATTTGATTTCGGATTTATAAAACAACGTTTATAAATCCCATTTATAATTTCATAAACTTCTATTTACCAAAAGTCAATTTATTAGCAAATTCCATTTATCTTCCACATAAATGACAAGGTCCAATTCATAAGAAATTTACTTATAGACTTTTGTTTTACAAATCTATACATTTTCTAACTTCACACTTTATAAATTTATAAATTTTCATTTACTTATAAAAACAATTTATACTTCATTTATAACATTTATAAAAACTCAATTTATAATTCCAATCATTTTAAATTTATAAAAATCAATTTAAAAATCTTTTATATACATTGTTTTTAATAATTCAAAAATTCCAATTTAAACCAATTTCAATTTACTTAACTATTTATTTCCAAAAATCTCAATTTGATTTTATTTTATAAAAATCTTAAATTCTATAACTTCAAAAATTAAATTTTTAATTTGGTTTAAAATGAATCAATTCAAAGTTTTACTAAAAACATATATTTGGAAAATCGATTTAAAAATCCCTTTAAAATCAAAAATCATTATTTTTAACTTTAAAAACGAATCCGATGATGCCACAGCATCAATTGGTCAATCACTACACAAATATCATATATCGATATGATATTCACAATCATCAAAAATATTTATAAACAAATAAATATTTGTGAGGGGTCCAGTTGGATCCCTCCAACCTGTTTTCCTGCATCCAAAGAGTTAGCACAATACCCATTCCACTTCGAGGTGGAATATCGCGGTATATGGGATTTTAGAAAATATTCCGCTTACTAACGGCGCAATAGGGTCTCATCCGCTATACGAGGCGGGAAATCAATCAACTGCAATATATACATATGCCAATATATATATATTGCTATATATAGATATATCCTAAAATATCTACTATCGCAATCAAGCAAACAATCAATCAATCCATCAACAAATTTTAAATATAACTATTTAAAATTTAATAAACCCTTTTTGAGTGAGAAGTTCTCACCTTTATTCCCGTTTGCAATCCACTTCCAATTCAACTTGTTTTCTTCATTTATACCTTGTATAAATAATTATACAGTTTGTTAATATTTGAATTAATCGAACTGTTAATTTTCATTTGATAATTTCGATTCATCGGTGCTTTTATTTTAATAGTTAAATTAACTGATGGTTTTATTTAAACCAATTTCTTCTTTTAAAATTTTATTTAACTAAAATTTAAATTTCCTTTTATAAATTTCTCCTATTTATTACATCAAACTAACTCCTTTTAATTTCAAACATATTACTCTTAACAATTTGTCTAATTCAAATTTAATTTCAACTAAATTTACTTAAATAAATTAAATTAACAAATTTTCCTTTTAAATAATTCTATTCGACTACAATTTAATTTTAAAACTAAATTTTCTTCTTAAATAGATTTAATTAACTTACCCTTAAATTGAATTTATTCAACAAATTATTTCAATCACAAGTTAATGATTTTTATTTTAAACTAAAAATAAAAAAAATCAAACTGATTTTCTTTAATTAAATTCGTTTAACAAAATATTGAATTAAAACTAAACTTCCATTTTATTTTAATAAATTTGATTAACTAAAAATTATATTTTAAACTAAAATTTTAAATTTAATTAACCAAACTCTCTTTTAATAACTTAATCAAACTAAAAATTTATTTTTTTACTTTAAATTAATATCTTTAAATCGATTGCTTTGAATAAATTTGTTTAACCCCAAATTTAAATTTAAAAACTAAATTCCTTTTTAACAAATATCTTTTTAGTTGCTAAAATAAATTTAATAACTTAGTTAAACAAATAAATCACTTCTATTCATTTTATTTTTATTTTCTGAAATTACACACACACATATATATATAAATTGAAAACTGTTTATACATATATATATTTTTTCTTTTTTTTACTGACAATACATTTCCTGCATATATCTTCATATTTTTTTTTTCTATTCCATTACTGCAAACATTTAAAATACCACAATACATTTTTAAATTGAACTAAAGACAATTAAAATTGCTACCTTACTGCAATAAAAAAAAAAAATTAAATAAATTATAAAAACCAAAATCAATACCTTACTGTGAAAATCAATAGCTCGTACTCGAGCTTCTCGTCGCCGCCGCCGCTTCACCATCGCCTCCATCCCTAAATCGACCTCGCGCTGCCAATATCGCGCGCGCCGCCGCTTCGAACGCCAACCCCAGATCCATGTGAGCCTCACCGCGACCACTGCCATCGGCATCGCGATCCCCCCCAGCTACGCCACACTCGCGCGCCGCTGTCGCAGCGCCACCTCCACCTTTAATCGCATCTACCATGAATCACCGATACCCCTCATTGACTGCAATCGCCTCGATGTCGAGGCCGTGCCGCGCCCCCAATCTCCCATCACCATCGCAGTTGCCGTCGCTTCGCTCGCTCGCCTCCATTCGTCGCCGTGCTTACGCGATTTCTTTTTTTTTTATTTGGCTGCGGCTTTGATTTATAATTGAAGAAGAAGAAAAAAAAAAGGAAGTAAACTCGATTTGTTTGAAACAAACAGAAGGCTTCGGTGTTTTTAAAAGAGAGTGGGAGGCATGGGTTACACGATTTTCTCAGCGTGATTTTAGGCAAAGATTTAGGTGTGGTAAAAGGAAGATAACGTGCGTTTGTAAATAAATTAAATTTAAATTCAAGTTTAAATCGAATTTAATTTCAATGCGTTTGATCGCCGTGTGCTCACATATTAATTCCGAAAAATACGAAATTTGAAACCCGACAATAATTCAATATTACGGACCCAATGGAACTGGTTTCGTCGAATTCCGAGACTGTGCCTCGGACAGCTATTTTTAAATATCGATTCAAACGATTTAATTTCAAAACTGAACAATTCACTTCCAAATTCGATTCTGAAGCTTCAATTATCTTCAGTATTTTCAATATGAATTTTGCAAGCCTTTGAAATAATTTTAATCGGCTTAAAATTGAAGATTCAAATTTTTGTTCAACTTTCGATAGATTAAATTCTATAATTCAATCGCCATATTCAAAGTTATATTGAAATTTCAATTCAAACCATCATTCAAATATTTAAAATTAATTAAATATTTTCAAATTAAATGGTTAAAAATTCTGGGTCGTTACAGTGGTTTTCGGTATTGGCCGGCTATAAGACAATATCTGATCCCGGTCTCTTTAACAACCAATCGTTATTATAACCCATGGATATTTATTTCAAATAATTTATACTTCCAAGACCAAAATATCATACTCATTTCAAAACAATATCATAATTGTATCATTTCCATTTCAAAAATAAATTCAATATTATATCATTCAAATAAAACCCAAATTTTCAAATCATTGAATATTTCTTTAAATTTATTAAACTTGAAATATTCCTTTAAATTATCATAGCATTTTGGAAATTTTACCTTAAGGAATCATAGCATTTTTGGAATGTACTACTTTCCACTTTACATTGTATATAATCAAAGTATTGATAAGCTTAAAATTTTAACATGTCAATTTATCATAGCCTTATAGTTAAATAAACTTTCTTACTGTAATATACAATCTAAACCGAAATTCTTATGTTAAGTTAAAAGCACCTTATTAACTTACATTATTATTACAATAAGTAACATTTATCATTTTAATCAATTTAAAATACACCATTACATTGATTAAAATCTACGTGTCAAATGTACGTTTTAAATTTTATATTCCTATTACAGTAATGAACATTTATTAATCAAATCAATACCACACTACTTAAAACTTTACATGTTTCTTTCTTAATTAAACTTTACATGTTCTTGCATTAATTAAAACTTTCATGTTCTCTCATTAATTAGGACTTTACACGTTTCTTTCATTAATTAAAACTTATACCATTTTTTCATTAATTAGGAATTTACATGTTCCTATCATTAATTAGAACACCATACGTTCTTTCATTAATTAAAACCTATACGTTTCTTTCATAAATTAAAACCTATACGTTTCTTTCATAAATTAAAACCTATACGTTTCTTTCATTAATTAAAACTTAACATTTCAGATTTATATTACCATTTCACAAATTTAACTAAACTTCCAGATTATTTAATTAATTTAACATCTTTAGTTAAAACTCAAATTTCACATTTTCAAGTCAAGTTATATTTTAAAATTTCATTTTCAACAGTCATTTATTCAACCACTTAAATTTATAGAAAATCAATAATTCTTTAATAAATCACTTAAATTCAAATATAAATCAATTTATCATATTTACCATTTTCCAAATAAAATTAAAGTCCATTTTATTCATGTAACTTAAATATCATTTTTAGTCAAAATTCCAAATTTCAAACATAAGTTATATTTCAAAATCCAGTTAATCCATTCATAAATTACATTTTTAACACATAGAAAAATCATAATTTATTTATTTTAAAACCTTTCAAAATCTATTTAAATCAAATTTCATAATTTTATATTTTTAAAATACTTAAAATATTCAAAGCACTTTATAGAATAACCACGGGTCTGTATATAGTTTTCTAACCTAGGTCAAGTGATACGGATATGTATCATTTCAATCCGCAGTTTAAAAGGTAAAAATCCGGGTTCTATCATTTCAAACCCGCAATCCCAAGTTTAAATAAATAAATAAAATAACTCAGGCCTATCATTTCAGCCCATAATGATTTTTTATCCTAACAGGGAACTTGCAGTGTGATCATATACAGAAATAATATAAACAATGTCAATATCACAATATACAGTCATGTATCAGATGTCAGGTGAAAATTAACAGTTTTAACATGGTAATAACACGGCATAGCATATCATATGATCATCATTAACTTGCATAAACATTTTATATTACTAAACACTTGTCATCAATCCACTTTTCATAAGTATATATGTCAGAGTGAGAAAGACTCACCTTTTCAAAGCTAGAGACCAAAACAACAAACACAAGAGCGATTCCAAAAGCACGACAAACACGATTTGAATTGAATGAATGGAAAGCCTTGATAATGATCTTGTATACAACAAATAAACAAGACCATATAATCATATGCATACAATATAAAGATTTGTTGAACAATAGAAAAGTAGAAGCAACAAATGACATTACCAAGCTTTTCAACCGCTTTTGCTTGACCACAACTCCATGTATGCTCAGCCATACATGCTTAGGGCTAGGCCACACATGTTTTCAGGTGGAAAAGGATCTGGTTTGGCGTCACAAAGGCATGACAAGCATAAAAATGTGAAGTAGTAGGAGATGATATGAGGAGGTGTTAGGGTTAATTGGTGAAAGGTTAGGTTAAAAGTAAAAGGGTGGACTATAAAGGCCCATAGAAAGATAGAAAGTTTAAGGCCTTTCAAATTTCCTTTTCTATTTAATTTTATAAAAAAAAATAAACTATGACTTCAAAAATACAAGACCACTTTTAAAATAGACTATAACTTCAAAACAAAGGTGACAAAACAAATTTTGTTCATTTCTTTTTTTTTTCAAACAAAAAGGCAGAGGGAATATAGTCTAGAATGCCAAATTACAGAGGTGACAAAACAATTTTTTTTTTCTCATTTTTTTTTCCAGAACAAGGGCCAGTGGAAAAATAGATTATAACCTCAAAAATACAAAGTGACAAAAGCAACTTTTTTTTTCATTTCCCCTTTTTTTTCAAAACAAGGCTCGGTGGCAATATTACTTCAAAAACAAAATACAAAGGCGACAAAAATGGAATTTTTTTCATTCCTTTTTTTTCTCAAACAAGGCTCGGTGGTCTGGCATGGGTAGGGTCGGAAAAATGTGGTGAATGGTCAAGCACGGTGGCAGGCAATAGGATAAAGCAAAACAATGAAAGGAGAACAAATGAAATAAAACAAGAGTGAAAAGAAGAAAGAAAGAAAAAGGAGAAAAAAAATGAAAGGAAAAGCATGCGCCGGTTCATACCTTCAGGAGATGCTCACGCAAATTTTGGTAGAAGCTAAATGAATAATTTGTGGTATGGAACTTTTGAACGTGAAATATATATTAGCATTTGTTCACTAATTTATGTAGAGGGCAGGCAAGAGTAAAATGCTTGAACGGTAGAGGCAATTTAATTCTATCCAATAGGTGGAAACGTATGGGAGGCAAGAGGGAAAGAAATAATTCACACACGGAAATGATTTAAGGCAAGATTTGAGCAAGATTTTGGATTCTCAAAAGAGAATATACGGCTGAAAACTTTGCATTGTTAACGCAAGAAAAAAAATCAAATAGATAACGAAAAGGCAAGAGCAACAATTAAATATATGCCCAAAGTAACGTACGAATTATTTTGTTTCTCTTATTAAATAAATTTAAAATACTAACATTTCTATTAGGAAAAATAAACCATCACTTTAAACCAAAATTTAATAGCTATTATACCATAATTAATAACATTTGATTTAGCTTCATCCAATTGATTGTTAAATATAAAGTTAAGAAACAAATGTAAACATATGTAAAAGAAATGTAAAGTTTATTTCCCGTTTCACACTAATTATTACTAACTTCTTTTTTTTTTAAAGTATACAACAAATCTGACCAAAACAAAAGTGAAACAAATGTTACACAATTGTATACAGTTCAAGATGAAAATTTTGCCTTTAGAATTATAAAATTTAGAATTTCTATTAAAGTTACACTTTTTATCCAAATCAAATTTTCAGACATTCTTTATTTTTATTTGGACAAATGATCAGAAATCATTTCAAGAAAATTTCCAAAATTAGATTTTTAAGAAAACAAAAGCCAAAGTCTTTAAATAAATGAAAAAATTAAAATTTTAAACTTTTAAAATTTTAAGTTGAAAGTCACAGTTTGACTATTTTGACCAAAATCAGCATTTCAGGCAAGTATTCAACTTACACAAGTTTGGAATTATAACTCATAAAAATCAAGATTATATTTAAATAATAAATTTAATCATTTCAAATAAGTAAAATAAGTTTTTAAATCAAAATCTTACATTAAAAATAATTAAAATATACAATAAAATAATTACAAAATACAGGGTTGTTACAGATACCTTTGTTTTTTTAAAGGATTTTGATAACTTTAATAATTCAAATTGAGTGTGTTTTTCTCACACTGGTTCCCAGATTTACTCGGTTGTTATTTTATTATAATGCTTGGGTCAGACCAAATATTACGTATTCAGGTTAGAATGTTATGGAGCTCATGAGACGAGCTGGATGACAGAGACGTATCTCCATGCTTGGTTATATTTCCACCGTGTGATGACAAGTTTTATAACTGTCTATTTTGATGTATCAAATTATTATACCCTGACGATTGCAAGTATATAAAAAGTTACAGATTCTTTTGTATAAAAATTTGTTATTATATATTATATTTTGTTCCGCTATGATTGTGAGATTTTGTGTTGTTGTTGTGTTCTTTTTTCCCTTCTACCTCTTCTTTTCTTTTTCGCTAGCTACCGGCTTTTCCATCATTCAATTGCTCGACATATAATACCGTAGAATTTATAGTGTCGATTTTCGAAAGTCGAAAATCCCATCTGTTACAAGAGTAGTGAATAAATTGAAGACTAACAAGCTATTGCAATGGAAAAATGTGAATTAACATATCTATTTCTAAACTTTGTCATGGTACCTAATTGCTTGAATGATTTGTTTATTGAATTGTTTGCAAATTTGATTGTAAACTTGGTTGATTGTTTAATTGTTGTATGTTGGGAATTCAGTGTGAAATTTTCTGTAGTAAAATGGGCATATTATTGTATAGAATAATCCAGAATGGCTCAATCATTTTGTTGTAAAAAGATATTTCAACTAGCTTCAACTTCCCTTTAAGTCACTTGTCGAAATTTTGCTATTTATGTATCTAAATTGAGTTAGAAACTGATGGTGTTGCACTGTCATGTTTAATTGGGTGTGTTTATACTTCTAATTAAGTTGGTCGTAACTTTTACGCTACTTATCAAAATTTGATAATTTTTGATGTCCTGTAAATCTTAGAATATGTTTTAAATCTTTCATGTTTTGCAAAATTTTGAGGTTTAAATTGTCGAAATCATATTTCTTTATCGTTGCCTTGAGAATAAACGACAGCGATAGTGAATTTAAAATCAAAGAATCATTTTGGTCATAAATTTTGAATCGTAAGCCCAAAGTTGATGATCTTTTCCATTTTTTAAAGCTTAGACTTTTATATAAAACTTTCATTTTTTGAGTTTTGCAAAATTTTGAGGTTTTATATAGTCGAAATCATATTTCTTTGCCGTTGCCCTGAAATAAACGGCAGCGATAATGAATTTAAAATCTAAGAATTATTTTGGTCATAACCTTTGAACCGTAAGTCCAAATTTGATTTTTTTTCTTGTTTGAAAGCCTAGACTTTTATCTACAACTTTCATGTTTTGAGTTTTGTAAAATTATAAGATTTAAGTGGTCGTAACTACAGATATTTTAACCCTAAATTCGAGTTAAATGAAATAAGTTGATAAGATTCGCATACAAATGATTTAACAAAAGAGAATTATTTTTATTTATAAATCATAGAATTGTTTCTAAATTAAGTTAATAGATATTAAAAATGATTATTTTTATGTATTAAGCATGGTTAGTAAAATATTTAGGGATTTGGATATATGACATTGGAAATACAAATCTAATATACTTTTACATAAAAATGATATGGATTTTCAATATAAGTATTACAGTTTTATTATATAAATATATAAGATTCCTGGAGTTTGGAAATGTGATTTTGAAAAGTATAAAATTATTTTATTTCTAAATAAAGTGGTTATATGTTAACATGGATTTAGAAGATTAATTAAACACGGCATTAATAACATAGTTTTGTGAATAATACAACTATATGGAAATTATGGACAACCTTGTGTATAAGAATGGAATCTTAGAACAATTCGAGTTTATGGAATATTTTATCAAACAAACGAACATTTATTAAAAGTTAAATAATAAGTGGATTTGTGGAAAATTATAATAATTTTTTTATATAATAAAAATCAGAGAAAAAAATTATTTGAGAAACTTAATTCTATAATTTGGAAAATACTATTAATCGACTTAATGTTATCGATTGTTTTAAATATTTTCGAATAACTCTTCGTTGAATACTGTATAACTCGTTGAATAGAATGTTTGAGTGAAATTTACTAATCCATCAGCGAATACTCGAATTTCACCGGGTAGCATGGGATGCCTTAGTTAAATTCTTGTGATCGTATTTGGGAAAGTACATAACACTTTAGAATTGTATTCTCTTTTAGTGTGCAACAAGTGGTTGCTAGATCCTTAAGAGAAGGTAGTTCAGGTTTTCCAATGGTATCCACAATAAGTGATATTTACTAGCTTTTAGTAAATACTCGGATTTCACCATACGTTATAGGACGTATGGGTTAAATCGTAATAATTACTAAAGCCAATAGTATTTGGCACTTTAGAGTTTACTCTCTTTCAATGTGCGGCAAGTGGCTGCTAGATTCTTAAGAAGTTACTCCTAGATTTCTTTTCAAGTGTAATAATCTAAAATAAATTTGAAATATTGGATTATGACTGCTATCCTTGAGACCGTCTTGTGATCTTGTTATTCCCGTCCGATGTGCGATCCCCAGTATTGGATCGGTTCATGTAATACCAAATTGCTACAGTTTTGTGTACGATCATTACGATCGTTTGGAGTAAGATCTCATGGATTTTGGATATTCAGATTCTGCGACTATTATGTGTTTATGAAATAAATATATATTCTTGTGTCTTATGTTCATGAAATAAATATATATTTTCATGCCTTGTGTTCGTGAAATAAATATATATTCTTATGCCTTGTGATGGATGCTAAATTAAGTTAATTCTACTATTCCGTGTTTAGTGACTTGTTCTATCAGTGACTTAAACTTATAACCCTATTTTGAGATAAATTAATTCCCTAAATCATTATATCCTGGATATCTATATTTACTTATATGTTGTTTATTCTTTTGTTATATTCTGTTCTCACCCTATTAGATATTTAGAGATTATCTGACCCGAGTGTTATTTTCTCCGGTGTGGCCTAGACTTTTCACGTTACATAACAAGTTGACCTTTGGGTGTTTGGGCTAGCAAGAAGATAAACACTTATGGCTTTTTAGTTTATCTCATTTAGGAAATTTGTGAATATATTTGTAAGATGTATAATTGATATTAGAGAATTGTTAAATTTGTATAACAATCGAGTTTAGTCTTTTATTTCGTAAACTCAAAATTTGTATATGTGTAAGTTGAGATCTATACCGCTGTGATCTGTGACTGTTATTTATACGATATATTGTTCAGATTCTGAGAAATCAGTGTGTCTATTACTTTGTATTAATACTATACATGTCAAATTCAGTTCAGATATTAAGTGAAAAGATATAAAATGGTGTCGGTGTCAGTATAGAGATATCTTCACATTCGATCGTCGTTAATAAGTCGCATTCTCCAGATTAGCAGACGACATTACTTGTAATATTATTTGCTAATCTGGACATCGCGGTGGGGTCGTTACAGTTGGCATCAGAACTTTGTTAGAACATTATAAAATATAATACTACGAATCCGAGACTTAGATGACTTAGAGTCCTATCCCTGGGGTGTTTGGTAGATAGTTATATTAATTTTCTAATTAGGGATATGAATATAAAATGATTATCAAGATAACCTTTTAGGGCATAAGTTGATGTAGAAAGTTTAAATTGATAAAGTGGAATTTGTGACATTAAAACCTTTAGTGAATAATGAGCGAAACCTTTTGGAGTTGAGAAAGTTTTGGAATTAAATTGGAATGAATTAAATTAAAGTGAACTATTTTCTTTTAATAGAAAATTTAGGAAATTTGAGTGAATAAGTATAATATTTAAATGATCTAGGATTAATAGAAGTTGTGTAGCGGAATTACAGACATTGAATTGTTCCGCTGTAATTGATAATGTATGTTTTGGTTGATGGGTTGCTAGGAATTGATTGCTTGGTTGCATTTATTTAAAAATGTATGCATGGATGTTAGTGATAATAAAATAAATGCATCTAAACTTGTGATTATATATTGTGTTAAATTATTCGGATGTTGTTTAAGGATTCTGATTGATATGCAGGAAGTCATGTTATCGATAGGTGTTCCTGAGCATCGAAGTGACATTTTAACATATAAGTAATAATTAAAACTTGAAAATTTAAGTACGGATTTCTTTCGTTATGGAATATTGTGAAGTCAATCTAATTAAAGTGTAATCATGAATTATTAATATCTCCTATACGTTATGAATTTGATATAAAATACTAATATGAATTTTTGAGATAGGTTCAAGTATCTGAAGTTATATAGATATCATTTAAAAATTATAAATTGTTTATTAAGGAATATTAACGGACTCGATAACATTTCAAATATAAGGTATGTATCTTGGATTATATATCTCATTTTTGTGTTTTTCCCTACTGGATGCCCCATCCTTGAGATGAGATGTATATTATGTAACTATACACCTATTGTAAATTTTCTAGGCTAGCGAAATTTTCAGCAAATTTGAGGCGTTAGAAATTTTTTGAGAATTTTGAAAATTTTTGATAACAAAATATCTGAGATTATAGTTATAATTCGGATTGATATTAATTGAATGTTTTGGAAATGAAATTAGAAACTAGTTAAAAAAAATAATTGTTTCAAGAGGAAATTTGTACTTCGGATTTCTTTCGTTAAGGAAATTGTGGGGACACTATTTCTTTAAGGGGAAAGTCTATAACAACCTAGATTTTTGAGTCAATTAAATAAAATAATTAATGATTTAAATTGGATAATTTAAATCATTATTTTCGAATTTGTAGCCTTTCATAAAAGATAGTTTGTTTTAGATTTATAAAATCTGAATTTTTAGAATATTGGAGAAATAGGAATTTAAGAGTTTTATTTAAATATAATTGGAATTAGAATTTGGATAAGGATATTTATTTAATTAAAATCTTTATTTATAAATGAAGGAAGAATTTGAGATTAGTAGATTTTTTTAATAAGAATGCTATTTAATGTTAAAATAAACTAAAAGGTCATTTTGCTTTATTGGCTATGGTTTAAATATTTAAGCATTTGATTAATGAAATTATTAGAAAATAATTAAATAAAAGTGCCTAATTAATTCTTAATGGGTTGAGCCCATTTAAAAAGAAATCAAAAGAGAAGTCTCCTTCTCATTTTTCTCTAAATTGTACATTCTCATTCTGCTGAAAACAAAAGGAACGAGCTAGGGTAATAACGCTTTTTTTTATTCAATCGAAGTTTCCAAATTTAAATAGAAATAAAATCCAAAAATTTCGTGTAAACTAAAGTTATGTTATCAAATCCTGTTTTATCATTTAGATCAATCAAGTTAAGTTTTTATTGTGTTTTTTTTTCTTTTGGCCGAGGTAAAATTCTAGGGCTTGCTGTCTAATTAAATTAGTGAATAAATTTAAGTCTAACAAGTTATCTGTAAGGGAAAAATGTGAGTTAATTACTCATATATCTATTCTAAATTTTGTTGCTATGCTTAATTGTTTGAATGATTTGTTGATTGAATTTTTTGCAAATTGGATTGTGAACTTGGATGATTGTTTGATTGTTGTTTGCTGGAAATTTAATTTGAAATTTTCTGCAGTAAAGTAGCATTATTATAGTATAGACTAATCCAAAACGGCTCAATATTTTTGATGTAGAAAGATATTTCAACTAGATACAACTTATATTTTAGTCACTTGTTGAAATTTTGCTATTAATTTGTTCTAAATTGAGTTAGAAACCGTTGGTGTCGCGCTGCATGTTTAATTGGCTGTGTTAAAACTTGATATTAAATTGGTCATAACTTTAACGTCAGTTATCAAAATTTGATAACTCTTGATGTTCTGGAAATCTTAGACTATGTTATAAAACTTTAATGTTTTTAGTTTTGCAAAATTTTGAGGTTTAAATAGTTCAAATCATATTTTCTTGTCGCTGCTCTGAGAATAAACAACAGCGATAGTGAATTTAAATTCAAGAATTATTTTGGCCAAAACTTTTGAACCGTTAGTCGAAATTTGATTATCTTTTACTTTTTTGAAAGCTTGGACTTTTATCTAACTTTCAAATTTTGAGTTTTGCAAAATTTTGAGGTTTATACAGCCGAAATAATATTTATTTGTTGCTGCCTTGAGAATAAACGACGACAATGAATTTAAAATCTAAGATTACTTTGGTCATAACTTTTAAACCCTAAGTCCAAATTTGATCATATTTTCATTGTTTGAAATCTTAGACTTTTATATACAGCTTTTGTGTTTTGAGTTTTGCAAAATTATGAGATTTAATTGGTCGTCACTATAGATATTTAGATTCTAAATTTGAGTTAAATGAAATAAATTAATAAGATTTGTACACAAGTAATTTTACGAAAGAGAATTGTTTTTATTTGTAAATCTTAGAATTGTTTCTAAATTAAGTTAATAGATATTAAAAATGATTTTAGCAAGTTATTTTATATATTAAGCATGGTTAGTTAAATATTTATGGATTTTGAAATATGACATTGGAAATACAAATCTAATCTATTTTTACATAGAAGTGATTATGGATTTGGAATATAAGTATTTTGGTTTTATTAAATAAATAATATTGGATTTGTAGAATTTGAAAATGTAATTTTGTAAAGCAAAAACTTTTTTTGTTTCTAAATAAAGTGGTTATATGTTAATATGGATTTAGAAGATTAATTAAATATGGCTATAAAAATATAGTTTTGTGAATAATATAACTATATGGAAATTTGAGACAACTTTGTGTATGTAAATGGAATCTTAGTGGTTTATGGAATATTTTATTAAACAAACGAATACTTATATAAAGTTAAATAATAAGTGGATTTGTGAAAAATTATAACAAGTGTTTTTTATAATAAAAATTAGAGAGAATTTTTTTTGAGAACCTTAATTCTATAATTTGGGAAATACTATTATTTGACTTAATGTTATCGATTGTTTTAAACGCCTTCGAATAATGCTTCTTGAATATGGTATGACTCATTAAATATAATGTTTGACGGGAATTTACTAACCCATTAGCGAATACTCGAATTCCACCGGGTTCTATGAGACGCCTTAGTTAAATTCTTGTGATCTTATTTGGGAAAGTATATAACACTTTAGAGTTGTATTCTTTTCTGGTGTGCGAAAAATGGTTGCTAGATCCTTAAAAGAATGTAGTTTAGGTTTTCCAGTGGTGGCCGTAATAAGTGATATTTACTAGCTTTTAATAAATACTTAGATTTCACTTACGGTATGGGACGTATGGGTTAAATCATAGTAATTACTAAAGGCGATAGTGTTTAGCATTTTAGAGTTTACTCTCTTTTGGTGTGCGGCAAGTGGCAGCTAGATCCCTAAGAAGTTACTCCTGGATTTCTTGCCAAGTGTAATAATCTAAAACAAATCTGAAAGATCTGGTCATGGCTGCTATCTTTGAGATCGTCCTATGATCATGTGATTCCTGTCATGTGTACGATTCCCGGTATTAGATCGGTTCGTGCGATACCAAATTATTTGTTTTCTATAGTTCTATGTACATTCATTATGGTCGTTTTGAGTAAGATCTCTCGGATTCTGGATATTTGGATTCTGTGACAATTCTATGTTCGTGAAATAAATATATATTCTTGTGTCTTGTGTTAGTGAAATAAATATATATTCTTATGTCTTATATTCATGAAATAATATATATTCTCATGTCTTGTGTTAGTGAAATAAATATATATTCTTGCATCTTGTGAAGGATGCTAAATTAAGTTAATTCTATTATTCTGTGTTTATTGACTAGTTCTGTCTACGTATTAAACTTATAACCCTACCCTGAGTTAAATTAATACCCTAACTCGTTATATCTTAGACACATGTATTTACTTATATGTTGTTTATTCTTATGTTATATTATGTTCTTACGCTATTGGATATTCAAAGATAGTTTGACCTGGGCGTTATTTTGCTCGGGTCAAGCCGAGGCTTATCAAGTTACAAGACAAGTTGACCTTTGGATGTTTGGGCTAGCAAGGAGATAAACACTTTTGATTTTTTTAGTTTATCTCATTTAGGAAATTTGTGAATATGTTTATAAGATGTACAATTGAGATTAGAGAATTGTTGAACTTGTATAACAATCGAGTTCAGTATTTCATTTTGTAAACTCAAAATTTGTATATGTGTAAGTTGAGATCTATTCCGCTGTGATCTATGACTATAATTTATATGATATATTATTTCGATTCTAAGAAATCGGTGTGTCTATTACTTTGTATTAATACCATACATGTTAAATTTAGTTCAGATATTAAGTGAAAAGGTATAAATGACATGTCAGTGTTAGTATAAAGATATATTCACATTCGATCGCCCTTAACAGGCCGTATTCTTCGGATTAGCAAATGACATTACTTGTAATGTTATTTGCTAATCTAGGCATCACAGTGGGGTTGTAACATGATGATTAGTCATTGATTTGGAATGCACTGGCCGAGGGACCAAACTAAACTGCCATGGGGAGGACGGACAGACAGGAGTCCAATTTGGATGACAGTTGAGGGAGATTTGCCGGTCTGTTTTTGATTCTTGAGTAGCTTGTGTTAGGCTGTCCTGGGCCCAAGTTGGCTTGGACCGATGTGGATTAAGTTAAGAAACCTTGATTAACCTGTTTTCTTATTTACATAAAATTTGAGTAACATTTTGCAACCCTAGCCCGTCTCGTCAGCAGACTCAAGCTTGTAAAATCTGCAAGACTTCCATTGATTGATGGTTCTGCTGCGTAATTAATGCATTATCTACGTGGCCTTGCGCCGTTAGTCACGACGGTTGCGATTATCAAGATGCGGCAGAAAGGTGACTTTTTGTCCACGTGTGCGGTGTGACACATCACCTATCGTCTTTGAATGGTCGAGATTTCTCTTGCCTTTTTTCACAACAACAGTTGCGATTAAAGGGAAAGGCATATAAATACCCACTTCCCCTTCCACTTCAAACCTTTGGAGCTTTGTCTATGTAATTCTTTTTGCATATCGAACTCTACATGATTTTCTCTTCGTAAAAATACAGATAGCTTTGTCTTCCTCTTCCTTTCATGTTACCCTTGAGCATTTTTATTTTTGTCAAACTTGTTTCGAATTTTTCTCATATTTTGGCGGCAGTTAGAAACGAGGTAGCCTCCTCAGGCACTGAGCTATGTTTGCCGATGGTGGTTCTGATCGCTGCTCTTGAATTTCAGCTGCTTGAGATGGACCTTGCCTCTGGCTGGGACCTAGGTCCCGTGGCCAAAGTTTTGACATTGATCGAATGTCGGTCTCAAGCTATAGATCCAAACAGGGATAGGCCACTTCCTCACTTTGACGCTCCTATTTTCCCAGCCTTATGTTAGCTTGGAAGCTTTCGTGCCACTTTGGTAGGAGTAGGGTCTAGTGTCTTTGATTCAGATATCACCACTGAGGCCTTGGTCTGCTACTTGATGAGGTTGCCTTGGAGCTCTTCACAATCTCTTAGGAGATCCATGTTGAAGACGTTGGTGGTGGTAGCACGCTCCTTCTTCAACAAGGTCTAGATGTATCAAAGCGTCTAATGTGCTTCGAAATTAGAGAGCATACTCAGTTTTCTTTAGTAAGTTCTTCAACGTTTCCCCTATTAGATGCTTTTTGGGCAACGATAAGACTGTGGGTAGGCCGACCCCAGAAGGGCACTGTTGACATTCTTCTTCTTTTCTTTTTTTATTATTTCAACTAATTAATGATTGAAAACTGTTGTAAGTCTAAACGAGAGAGCATTGTGCCCCTGCGCACTATTGAACCAAATAAAACAAATTCTTTACTGTAAACTTATTATTAGAGAAACTAGCTATAGTAGTTTGTTCTTACTTTCGACTTGTAGGGTAGCGTGTCTTAAATAGATAGTGGTATTTTGCATTGGTCTGACAAAACTTCTTCGGCTTCCTGCCGAAGCAGGTTGATGGAATAGAAGTGATCATTGACCTATTGTCCGAGTGCTTGTTAGGTGCTAAAGCCGGTGTGTGGTAGTTAAACCTCACTGTGTTGCTTTGTTGATGGGCGATCCTAGCTCGAACCTAAGTGTTGGAGGGCTTGGAGGTGCAGGTAACACACTGCCCAAGGCGCTTCTATATTATTTTTAGGAATTTGTTTGTGCTAAGTAGCAAGATTGTCATACGACGGGTTGCGCCTGATTATTCATTCATATGAACCAGTGCCTGCCAATCCTTGAGAGGTGTGTGGCACTAATGTTAAGTAGGTTCTTCTAGGTAATTAGAAATCATGTGCGAAGTGGCAGATGGGCCATGGCTCAAACTACAGCATGCAGGGCTCGAGAGTTCTCCAAGGTGGCACATCATTCGTTTCTTAGAGGACTTCATAGCCTAGCTCGACCATGGATATATGGCTGGCTCAAGCACTCTTGTATGATGGAGTGATTATTATGAGGTGGGTGGTTGGCACTATTGTTCACAAGAACTTAGCAACAGTTAGAACTTTTTAAAAGTGAATTTATTTTCACATTACTTTTATGGTAGTCGGTCCCAGTTCAAACCTAAGCACTGAGCGGTTTGAAGGTTTCCTTAGGTGACATGATACAAGCGGAGGCTGACTCGACTTATTTTTTTGTGCACACAATATAAATGTCGAATTTTGGCCTTACTCGGGGAAAAAGTAACGGCATGTGAGGTCATGTGCGGTGAAGGGCAGCAGTTCCCAAATAAGGTAACGAGAACATGAAAACTCATCCTCATTGGATAGCCTAGCCATTCCTCGACAAGGAAACGAATTCTTGATATTTCATTCTTATGGTTAGCTTACCAACCAAGAGGGAAGCAATGATTGGTACGGTCCAGGGTGGTGAAGGCGGCAATCTCTAAAGTAGGTAATAAGTACATAAAATCTCATCCTCTTTGGATAGCCTAGGCATTCCTTGACAAGGAAATGAATTTTCGGTTTTATTCAACCCATGGATAGCTTGTCAATTAGGAGGGAAGCGATGGCTTGTGCGGTCCTGGGCTCATGCGGTCCTAGGTGGCGAAAGGTAGCATTTCCTAAATAAGGCGATGAGAACATGAAAACTCATCCTTGTTGGATACCTGGGCATTCCCCGATAAGGAAATGAATTATTGATAGTTCATCCTCATGGATAACTTGCCGGTCAGTAGGGGAGCGACAGCTCGCATGGTCCTTGGCACTGAAGGGTGACGATCCCCATACAAGGAAATGAGCACATGAAAACTCATCTTCATTGTAAGCTCTAGGAAACAGGGCTGAACAATATAGGCTTGGAAGACTTCAATGCCCTCTTCATAGAAGGATGTGGGCTTGGGAGCAATTTTGAGAGATTCAATGGCTACTAATCTCAGATGCCCACATACATGCAGATAGGCATTCGGTTAACCCCGGGAACCCTTAAGAGCAGAATGAAGGAGGGATTTACTCGGCGGCCGCGGGGGGGTACTCCAGATACTGTCATGAGTGACAAGTCACAATGATTTTCTAAAGAGGAGTTAGGAAAAGATCATGACTACGGACGGTGGCCATCTTGCCCCTAGGTCTAGTCATGAGGCCGACCGACCAAGGCATCTCAAAAGGCATGCATGGCGAGCGGTGGTAGGATCATTTCACATGCTTAAGGTCTTTCCAGTGATTGGAGGTGTGAGTGGCATGGCACTCATAGTTGCCATATATTATACTGGATGTGGGATACTAAGTACGAAAAGAACTTTCACATGAGACTACTAATCATAAGACCAAAGGTTCGGGCCCTCCTGCTAGCGTCGGAATATTGACTGTTTTTTTCTCAAAATAAAAACTCTACCAAGAGAAAAGGTTATTGCTAATTTTCTAGTTTGCAATCTAAAATGAGAATTTAATGGGTAAATGTCACAAGAGAGTGGTTCGACAGAGTTGCCTACGTCCATTATGAATTCCTCTTACTTTATGGTGTTAGTCGCGTAGCTTCAATCAATATCACTTAGAACTCGCTATGCACTGGATCGATGATGGCCAAATATATAGATACAGAATTTAAGCGTAGCACACACAACAACAGTAATATAGATATAATAGTAGCGGAAATAAAATCACACGCTCAATTTTATACTGGTTCAGACCTCCCATTCTACGTCCAGTCCCAGACTCCTTTTGGAATTTCACTAACTAACACTGTCACACCTGGAGGAATAGGCACTTAAGCAATAGAAAAGGATTTCAATACACTTACACGACCACCAAACGAGACTTCAACTTTGTAATAAAAGTTATATTTTGACATAATGTATCTTAATATACAAATTTGTCTCTTTAGGTACAAAAACTCCTATAACGGAATCAAATGATACTGAGTTGTGGTGTAGAGACTAAGGAATTTATTCGACTAGAATGTAGTATGTGGAGATGAGGCACACTAGTCGATAATCTCTAAATCACATCAATCTCTTGAAGTTTGGACACTTGCTTTGTGATTGAGAATACAATGTTGTATATTGTTGCATGTTGATCTATAGTGGGAAGGTTAAGGGATTATATAGGTGTCGTAGGATGCTAAAGTAGGAGTGCAACCTTTCAAATTCTCCATTGACAAAGAGAAACAATTTCATGCATGAAGAGATGCAAAGACGGTAATTCAGGAAATTAGCCTTTCAGTCACTAGGAGAAGGCTTTAGTAGACTAGCTTAGTGTAAAATTCAAGCCCGAGATGACTATCAATAATAGTAGATAATACAGTGTATTCAGTTGACTGGGTTTATTTTTAGTAGACTTAATCACTACAAATTCCAAAAACTTCTATGGAGTAGTGGTTAAGGCATATGTTATTGTCTTAGACTACAGGGTTCGAATCCTAGCTTTGCAATTTTTTTTAGCCACTTTTTTCCCACTTTTCCGTCATCATTTTGACCTAAAATAACTCGATAAACACATTAGTAGCATTGTTGTATGGTTCTTATCATCAAAACACCAAATATATGGTTCTTTCATTCTTCCCCTTTAAATGATGACAATTACATAAATTTTATAATATAAAATAGTAGTTCCCCCTAAATGTTGGTATATATAATAAGTTTATTTCCCTCAACTTTGTATAAATGCCAATATAAAATATGTATATCATATGTTCTTCTCCTCCATTTTCATCAACAGAAAGGAATAAGAGCGTAGACATATTATACTTTAAAACCCCTCTAATTATAATATTTCCCTTAAGAAATGATTCTATACACTTTTCCTATATATGTACAATTTTTCTTGCCCTTCGTAAAAAGAAATAGGAAATTTCATAGACTTGTTAAATAATTTAACATTTATGCAAAATGATGAGTATCTAATCAATATGTCAAATGTAAGCAAAATGATACTCATTTTAAAAAAGATATAGGGTTTACGACTTAGTAAACCGAATCAAGTTGGATGTAGTTGATCCCTTAAAAATATGATTTTCATTATTGAGCATAATGTCGGAATAATTGCTAATGTATAATTGTCTATCATTATTGGCTAGATTAGCAGGAACACATATATCAACATTAATTGTCATTGATTTAGTATTCAAAGAATGTTCCCTGTTTCTAAGCGTGATATTGTCATGAGATTAAGTGGTTTTAGAATTATGTCATCACTAGTACTAAAATGTGTATGTATGAAGGCATATCTAGCACTATTTCTACAATTATCTGTTTGTAGCCTAAACCAGTTCTATTATTGTGAGCTTTGGTATTCGTAATTAGGAAGATAAATAATATCTTCCTTTTTTAAAAAATTCTTCTTAATTGAATATCCCAACGAGTAATGGAATGACCTACTTGTGAAATCCAACCATAGAGCACTCTGCGCTTTCGTCCCGCCCTACACAAACAGCTTTAGGACCACATATTTCTTTCTGTAGAATAATATTATTATCTTTTAAAAGTTCACATTCTTTAATTAGTTCTATATTCTTATATTTAAAGCACTATTCTTTTTTCCCAAAGAAAAAAGTTTAGAATTCAAATCATATAAAGAATTTTCCAAAAAATATATTTTTATTTTGTAAAACTTCGATTTCCTTCAAAAGGTCAATAATTTTATAATTTAAATGCACATTTTCATTAGGAAATCTTTTTTTATAAAACAAGTTCATCTAATGTATTTTTAAAAATTTCAGTTTGCTTTACTAAAAAAATCATTTTCTTCCTTTAAAATGCTACTTTTAGTTCACAATCATCTATTTTAGATAAACAGAATTGAACTTTTATGATGCTTTAAAATATTTTAGCAAGTTCGTATGCATTTCTAAAAGATCACTATATATAGAATCTAAGTGTACCAATTTCGACCTATGAGTAACATACAACACATGCACCTTGATTCTATGGATTGTTGCCTGCTTCTAGAAATTTTCTTTTTCTCGACTGTCTTTGAGCTCTGACTGGATCTTCTTTTTTCGGCCATTGTTCTAAAGATGTCATCACGATCGGTAGCATGTTAGACTCTAATACCACTTGTTAACTACGTAGCGTTAACCAGTATTGCTTAGAAGCCGCTATTCATTGGATCGATGATGGCCAATTATATAGATATAGAACTAAAGCACGGTAATCACAGTAGCAATAATATAAATATAATTGAAGCAGAAATTAAGTCACATAGTCAATTTTATACTGGTTTGGATCTCCCATCCTATGTCTAGTTCCAGACTCCTTTAAGATTCTCACTAATTAACACCCTCACTTGGCTTGGAGAAATAGGAAGCTGAGCAGTAGAATATGATTTCAGTACACTTACCCGAGCAGCCGATCGGGACTTCAACTTTGTTCTAAAAGTTACTTTCTAACATAATGAATCTTAATATACAAAATTTACTTTTTTTCATACACAAACTCTATAACCAAATTCATGATATTGAGTTGTGTTATAGATGCTAAGGAGTTTATTTGACTATAATATGGGATGTGGATATTAAGCACATTAGTCCATAATCTCTAAATCACATCAATCTCTTAAAGTATGGACTCTTGCTTTTGGGATTGAGAGTATAGTATTATGTATTGATCCATAGTGATTTAGGTAAGATTAAGGGTTTGCATAGGTGTTGTTAGGATGCTAGAGTAGGGGTGCAACCTTTTAGATTCGCCATTAACGAAGAGAAGCAACTTTCAGTTATGAAGTGATGCAAAGACACTATTTTAGGAAATTAGCTGTTTCAGTCAACTGGGAGAGGGCTTCAGTCGATTAGATTAGTGTAAAATTCAAGCCCGAGATGACTATCAAAAATAGCAGATAGGACAATGTATTCGATCGATCGAGTTCAGTTGAATGGATTCATTTCAACTGACTATTCGAAAAATTTGTATGGTGTCGTGGTAAAGGCATGTGCTATTATCTCAGCCTACCTGGGTTCGAATCCTTGCTTTGTAAATATTTAGTCATTTTATTTTCCAACTTTTCCATCATCGTTTTGACATAAAACAACTCAATAAACACATTAGTACATTGTTGTATAGTTGTTATCATCAAAACACCATATATGTGGTCCTTTCATTCTCTCTCATTTTGATGATAACATTCACACAACTTTATAATAACAACTCCCTTTAAATCTATGTCTTGTATAATAAGCTTATTTCCCTTAACTTTATATAAATGCCAATATAAAATATGTAAAGCATGCGTTCTTCTCGCATTTTGTATTCAATAAAAAGGAACAAGAGCACATACATATCATATTTTAAAAACTCACGATAAATATAATGTTTCTCTTAAGAAACGATTCTATGTAATTTTCCTATATATGTATACAATTTTTCTCCCCTTTTGTAAAAAGTGATAGGAAGTATCATATATATGTTTAATAATTTAACATTAGAGCAAGGTGATGAGTATCTAATAGATATGTCAAATGAAGCCAAATGATACTAATTTTACAAAAAAATATACGTTTATGACTTAGGAACCATATCCAGTTGGATGTGGTTGATCCCTTAAAAATGTAATTTTCATTATTAATCATAGTGTTAGAATAATTGTTGATGAATAATAGTCTATCGTTGTTGGTTAGATGAATAGGAACTCATATATCAACATTAATAATCATTGATTTAGTATTCAAAGAATGTTCTCTATTTCTGAGTGTAATACTATCACAATGAAGTAGCTTTAGAAATATATCAATTTTTTGCACTAGTATCAAGATGTGTATATATGAAAGCATATCTAGCATTATTTCTAGAATTATTTGTTCATGGCCCAAACAAGTTCTATAATTGCGAGCTTCGTTATTCATAACTAAGGAAGATAAATAATCTTTTTCTTTATTAAAATTTGTTATTTTCCCATTTAATTGACATAAAACAGCTTTAGAACCACAAATTTCTTTCTGCAAAATAATATTAGTATCTTTTAAAAGTTCACCTGCTTCAATCAATTCTAGATTCTTATCATTTAAAGTGCTATCTCTTTTTCAAAGGACAAAAGTTTAGAATTCGAATCATTTAAAAAAAATTCCAAAAAATATATTTTTATTTTGCAAAACTTCGATTTCCTTCAAAAGATCAATATTTTTATCATTTAAACGCTCATTTTCATTTAATAGGAAATCTTTTTGTAAAAAAAGTTGTTCTAATGTATTTTCAAAAACATTTGTTTGCTTTACTAAATAATTGTTTTCTTCCTTTAAAATATTAATTTTACGCTCACAATCATCTATTTTAGCTAAAGCAATAGAATTGACCTTTTGCGACGCTTTAAAACCTTTTAGTAAGTTCTCGTGCATTTCTAAAAGATAGCTATATATAGAATCTAAGTGTACTGATTTTGATCTATGATTAGCCACACAACACATGTACCTTGATTCTACAGACGGTTGCTCGCTTCTAGAAATTTGCTTTTTTTAGACTGTCTTTGAGCTCTAAATGGATCTTCTCTTTCTGACTATTATTCTAGGATGTTGTCACGATCGGTAGAACACTGGGCTCTGATACCACTTGTTAGCCACGTAGCATTAATCAATATTGCTTAGAGGTCGCTATGCATTTGATCGATGATATCCAAATATAAAAATAAAAAATTAAAGCACAGTAATCACAATAGCATTAATATAAATATAATAGCTGCAGAAATAAAATCACACAGTCGATGTCATAATGGTTCGTACCTCCTATCCTATGTCTAATCCCAGAATCCTTCTGGAATTTCACTAACTAATATCCTCACTTTGCCCGTAGGCGTAGGCACTCGAGCACTCGAATGGGACCTCAACTTTGTAATAAAAGTTACTTTCTAACACAGTGTATCTTAATATACAAATTTATCTCTTTTGGTACAAAAAATCCTATAACCAAATCAAATGATACCGAGTGGAGGTGTAAAGGTGAAGTAGTTTATTCGACTAGAATATGGGATGTGGAGATGAAGCACACTATTCAGTAGTCTCTAAATTACATCAATCTCTTGAACTTTAGACTCTTGCTTTTGGGATTGAGAGTATAGTGTTGTATATTGTTGTGTATTAATCTGTCGTGATTCGGGGAAAGTTCGAGGATTATATAGGTGTTGTAGGGATGCTAAAATATGGGTGCAACCCTTCAAATTCGCCATTAACGAAGAGATGCAACTTCAGGCGTGAATAAATGCGATGACACCAGTTCAGGAAACTAGTTGTTTCAATGGACTGGGAGAAAGCTTCACTCGACCGGCTTAGTGTAAAATTCAAGTCTCAGACGATTATCAAAAATAGTAGACAAAATAGTGTATTCAATTGACTGGGTTCAATCGATTGGATTTATTTTCAATCGACTAAATCACTACAGATTCCAAAAACTTGAATAGTGCAGTGGTAAAGGCGTGTGCTATTGTCTCAGCCCACATGGGTTATATCTTAATTTGCAAATTTTTAGCCATTTTATTTTCCAACTTTTTCATCATCTTTTTGATTTGAAATAACGCAATAAACAGATTAGTAGCATTGTTGTATGGTTGCTATCATCAAAATACCATATATATATATACACACACACACACACAAACATATATATAGTTCTTTCATATGGCTCCCTTAAAATTATAAGAGATGCAACAAAATAAAAAAGGTGACCCAAGACTAATGTTAATGCTAATCTTAAGGCTTGCAAAACCTAGAACTCCAAGTGGTGATCTGCTGTGAGCATCTATTGATTGATGTTAAGCTGAGGACGCAGGATTGTGAGTGGCTGATGGGTCCTTTGAATGAATTGGCCTTTGGCGGTTAGTGACCAATAATTGAATTGTCAACCCTTGGCAGGTGGCGACTAACAATTGAATGGACGACCGTTAGCGGGTGGCACCAACCACCGAATGCTGGACCCTTGGTAGGCAGTGATCAACAACCGAATAGTCAAACCATGGCGATGGTGACCAACCACACCTTATAAGTTAGCATGCATATGGTATTTATAGTGGTTGGAACTGATTCTTGAATGGCTGAGATGATGTCATAAAACCGGCTAGAAAGTCATTGTGCCATAGATTTGATTAGTGAGTAACAAATGGCGAAATTACTGAAATAAGCAGTTGAAGTCAACATCAACAGGAAAAACCTTGTAAGATACATGCCTTGCTCTTATTGTTTAGATAATGTTCATGCATAGCGGCAACATGTTGCACAGCAAGCTCTGTGTCAGAGGATGACATACTTGGCTATAATTATTTTTCGGCCTTGCTTTAATGCTGATATGGAGAGGCGGACCTTGTAGACTAACCTTTTCCCCATGATATGAAAAGAGATGGAAAATTGCCAGGGGTTGTGTTGAAGGAGCAGGTCGAGCCACTCAGGTCTGGCAGCTTAGAACGATACAGAGGACCAACTATAGGATTGCATATAAGGGCTGCATCGAAGCCAGTTTGGCGATGGGCCGAAGGAGGTGCTCGAGTAGACGGGCTGTTTGGAAGCCAGTTGGTCATAAGAGGGGTCGGACGATGGGGACTAGACCGAGTAGTGAAGACTCGAAGTACCATAGAGAGGACGGGCTGACAGGGGTCCAATTCGGATGGCAGTCGAGGGAAACATGTTGGCCTATTTTTGATTCTGAAGTAGCTTGTGATAGGCTGGCCTAGGCCCAAGCCAGCCCAGACCAAAGTAGTTAAGCAAGGAAACTTGATTAGCCTATCATTTTATTTACGAAAAATTTGAGTAATAATTACGAATTGCGACTGTTCACCATATAACATTTTTATGTTATTGGATAAGGATGATATATCTGCATTCTTATATTGCTTAAGAGTTCAAAACACATAGAAGATAATACAAGGCCTTCTATAAATAAATATTTAAGTGATCGAGGCATGGGTGCTTTTGTGGTTGTGTAAATTGGCTCTTGCGTGGGTCTTACAGTAACAACATGCAAAAAGATCTATTGCTAAATATATATTTTATATTTCTATGTCAACCTTAATTCAGTTCATTTGTATATTTTACTGATAAACATTTTAGCAATTATAATGGTTGCGCATATTTATCTAAGAGATTATTTTAACTTTATATAACATATATTCTTAAAATATTAGAAAGGTTAAATATATTCATTTCATTTTTAAGATAAGGCTTATACTTTATTTTATATTTCTCAAAACTCTAAGAAAAATGTATAAATCTTTTGATTTCTCTAGTGGACATTAGAACCCACTTACCTTGGGTTTCTCACATTGAAGAATATCAATAAATCATATGACAGTAAGTGATGGATAATAATTTATCGGTTATGTCATGTACAACTCATATCCTTTGGTCTTTGTCCTAATCTCATCTTGAGCGCGAGGAATATCATAAATTGAAAGAGATTATTCACTTGTATCCACCATTTCACAACCGCTTAAGTATAATGCATGTAACTTAAGGAATATCAACAAATATGTTCATGTATCTTACATTGACCGGTCAATATGTTAATTGTACTATGCATAACAACCCTAGCTTAAGGAATATCAACAAATATAGAGTATGCAGCTAATCTATTAAAATATAAATGGTAGAGGAAAACTTATGCACTACGGTTTCATGATCTTATACACACACACATTGTGAGATATCAATTTAAGGAACAATGCATTTCTTACGAAATACCCTCATAACTCAAGTGTCAAACACATCTGAAATCATAACATACATATAATACGCATGTGCTTGTTCCTTAAATTTATGTTGGTTTTTTACAATTCAACATACATGTATACATATGTAGCTATATAAGTTTTAATTCATTTATAACTTTTATAATTTAATTAACTTGTATAATATATATGTATCTTATTAATATATATATTTATTTGATTTTAATTCTTATTACTTAAATCATGTTATTTATATCATATTTAAATAATTTGTTTTATTTTCTATAATTTTTTGAATTTTTACATTATTCGTCTTAAATAATGTAAGATAAAAAATTAACCATAACATTTGTAGTTTGTTTATATACACACATCAATATATGTATACATATTAATTAATTCACTCTTAATTAATTTTATTTAATAAATTTGAATATGTAATTAAGCAATTTAATTAAATGTTTAAATTAATTTAAAATTTTAATATAATTCATCCAAAAAAATTAAGAAAAATACATAATTATAACAATTATAGTTACATATATACACAAATATATCAACTTTCAAGTGATTATTTAATTTATTTAATTAATGTAATTAATTAAATATGTTAAAATTTCAAAATTAATTATTTTTAATTTTTCAATATAATTTTTAAAATTCGAAATCATTTTATAAATTTTATAAAAAATTCTTTTAAATTCTAAATTTAAAATATACTTTAAATTTTCAAACTGAATTTTGAAAATTAGCCCAAGGCTTAAAATAGTGTGGGCCTTTACATTTTGGCCAATCATTTGGACTCACTCAACCTATTGGGCCAGGCCATAGCCAAGAAAGGGAGAATACTTAATTATTCAACTCCAAGTCTAGACACTACTTTTCTACACACATATCAGATAGGTAGGTTTTATTTGTTGGATTTGAAGTTCCTATCTAGACTGCATGGACCATGTAGGCTTTAACCCCGTTCAAGGAACCATATAGGTTTGCAATGGGTGAAATAGATAAATTTATTTTTTTTCACTCTATTTGGATCATAACAGGACTATAAAGTCTAATGGGATTCACTATATCCAATTTAGTTATTTGACAAAATTCATATTTTATTTAACATTATTTATATGTATGTTAGTTAATCATATTAGTTTCTTTAACAAAATGCTCAGTTAAATGTACCTTGTCCGCCTCTATTGACATCTCCAAAGCGATTTTTCTTCAGCTCCGCTCTTTCTCCCTTCTCTCTTCCACGTAATCCTACATTTTCTCCTCTTCTCACCTTCCCTTTCCTTGACGTCGTGCCCTCCTGAACCTATTGCTCAACCTGCCCTTGAAGCTTCTTCGACCAGATCTGGTAGGTCATATAACACCCCTTCTTTAGTCGGTTTTGGTCGAACTGCTTCAATTAATGCCATTGTTCGTCCTCCCATCGTGTCTCCGCAAGCCATTCAATCACCTCCTGACAGTTCTAGTCCTGCTTCGCTGCTTTTCGAATTGACAAATGAGTTTGAAAAATCAAAAATTGGGTCATCTCCAATCTTTGGCATTGCTCTGGGCCAGAACCTTACCATCAATACCCCTCTATCTCCTTTGTTAATGTCTGCTGCTTCTAAATTCGATCGCAAATGATCTGATTTTATTATCTCAGTTTTGGGTGATAAGCCTAAGACTGCCTGTCATGTTGACAGTGATTAGGAAGTTGGTGTTTCCGATGTTGGATTTGATGCTGTAAAGGTTCTTGCTGCTGGTTATTTTTTAGCTAGCGATTCTGCATGCAATAAAGTGTTCATGTGAATGACAATCCAATTTTTGTTTTCCCTGAAGCTACCGTCCTTGTTTCTTCGATTGTACCTGTCCACTGTTATAGCTCCTAAGTGGGCATCCTTATTTTCTAGAATGCTGAGAAATGCGGCCATTTATTCCTGCCGATCGTTTGATGAAGTAGAGTTAGACGGAGTCATGGTCCCTTCTCTCGAACTGTTGCAAGCAGGTATAGATTATTGGTTTGATTCTTTGGTCAGTTTTTTCATGGACTCTAATCCAGCATACTATCTTGTTAAAGCGATTTGCAGCCAAGTTTGGAAGCTCAGAGGTGGCCTTGATGTTTATTTTGATAATTTAATGTTCTATTTCAAATTCTTGAGAAGTGATGAAAGATAACGCATACTAGAAGCTGATCCATAGAAGGGAAGCCTTTCATTATCACTTCCTAGTGTCCATCTGTTGACAAGGCTAAGGAATATGTATTATCTATTTCTATTTAGGTCCATTTTTCTCATATCCCATTTATTTTTTAACCTATGATTGGGATTGACTGACTAGCTGGCCTCGTTGGCAAAATGATTTATTATGATACTAATACTATGGCCAGGAAGAGATTGGTGTATGCTAAAGCTTTGATTGAAATTACTTCTAACAAACCTTTGCCATTTTCGTTTAAGGTCAGATTAGTTGAGGGACCTGATGCTGTGGTAATTGTTCGCTATACTTGGAAGCCTGATATATGCTTGGCCTATCAAACATTTGAACACCTATCGGCTGCTTGTTCTTGTATGCTTACATATTCTCCTGTTCCTCTTTGTGATCGAATTCCACTTCCTCGACCTCAGGTATAGAAATGGGTTCTGAAATTTCATCCTGGACATATTCCTCTCCCTTGTCTATGCCTTTGGTTGTCATGGTGGCTGACCCTGTTATTCTTATTGAGATAGCTTCCTCTATCGCACCAATTTTGGTTACTTTGGTGGCCGATGATCCTGTTGTTCATTTGGTCATAAATCCCCCTTCTGATTCAATTTTATGGAACTCTTATGACCGTGCTTGGATTCATGTCCCTTCTAACATGCGTTATCCTCTTGAAAGTGATACTTATCGTTCCTTTGTCACTAATAATGAGGGCGAGAGTAGTCGTCTTCTCTATCGTATAGAGAGTGAGGATCTGACCCTTATTAGAGTGGATGTAATAGGTGAGGTGGATAAGAATATATTTCGGGGTATCACTTGGGATAGGAAATTCGTTTACACCCATGCATCTGTTGGTTTTGTCCCTAATCTTGCTCTTCTTTTCTCAAGGTTTGTTCATGTCATTGGTCCTGCCTCGGATGATGACAGCAGAAATTCCTCCTCTTCCGAGGAGGGATAATCATAGTTTTCAATAGTTTAGGCGTCTTTGTCTTTCTCCTGTGCTGTATTTTTATTTTAATGGTTTGGCTACTATAAAACCACTATAGTTGCTCTGTGCATGTGTAGAACACCTGTTTCATTTGTTAATAATGTGGCACGACCCACTATAAAGCCGACTAGCTTTGCTAAAAAAATAATATAACATAACAAATGTAATATAAACATATGTATTACTATATATATATACACAAATAAATATTGGAATTGATATCTATTATGTGTGTGTGTAATACTTACATATACATATGAAAATTTCATATGGATATCGGGAATATAGATGCCTAAGTGTATGTACACACATACACACAATAATACATGCATATGGTTTGCATACAGATATTTATAGTACAATATGTATAGTTTAGACACACTCACATACACATACATATATTATTTTAATGCCACTTGTATATTTTTAACACGAATACATATATATAATTATGAAAATAAATCTATATAATAAAATTAGATAATTTCAAAGTAAGAGAATGCTTGATTAGAAATGAATAAGAAATAAAGTTTCACATTGAACTAAGATCTAACCAAATCAAAATTAATTAAATAAAATTAGTTGTTATGTTTTGTTTCACAAACGCTAAGTAGTAATAGATACAACACCGTAAAAAAATTAAAATTTCATACTTAATCACACCAAAATATACGAATTTTAAAATTACCGATTTAAAAATACGCATTTAACATGTAAATGTTATGTAAAAGGAAATTATTGTCACAACTAATATTTTTCTTCAAAAACATGACTATTTTTTTTAAACTTTACATTTGTACATATACACACATGTGAAAATTGTAATTTAAGATTTAAATATTGACCATACATAATTGACTAAATAACAAGACATATAATATATTAATGGAAATCAAAATTAGCTTTACTAAATGATTCAACTTAATATTAATTTACAATTTCAAATAACATAAAATGTAAGCATATAAACACATACACACATGATTTAATCAATTTAAACATCAAATCCATAATTTTAAGTGAATTAAATTGTGGAAACAAATACAAATTTTACGAAAAAACAAATCTATATAACTGATAGTTTCAGAAGCAACAAATAATATCAAAATACAATATAAATCAAGCACGAGTTGAATGATAATACACTGGAAATATTAAAAATAAATTCAACCAGTGACAATTCAACTCGGATCTCTTACTAGATTCACACTCAGCTTTGCAAAAGAAGGAGAAATCACTTACTTTTCTATTTTTATTTATGTTTACACTTGATTTGGAGTTGATTTTTTTTTTGGAAAGGAATAAAATTTTAGCCATGGATGGTTAGGAGGAGAGAAAAGAAAAGCGAATGAAAAATCAATAATTAAAGGAAATGAATTAGTTGATTTGTTTTAATTGGGAAAATATAACATTTTTCATTCTTTTTCATTGGAAATTCCCATTAGACATAAATCCCTTCATGTAATCATCTTTTACTTAAACCTATTTAGAGTTACACTGATATCATATATCGCTGCATTCAAATATAATTTTTATATATGCATTCAAATAGTCATAAATAACTCCTAAACATCAAATGGATTAAATAATGATTAATATTTCTCAAATATTAAATAATTTAATTAATTACAACACTTTATAAATTTATTAAACCATGTGGCTTACGTAGAATTTACAAATACGGTTATATGATTTAGAGGTATTTATTCAGTCAATGACTAATTTTAAACAACTTAATTATTAATATTCATGCATCACCTTAGCTAGTGGTGTATCAATTTGGCCAAATTCTTATTGATCTTTTTAGTAAAATCAAATTTCACATTTTCTTAAGCGATACTTTTAGCAACTATTATTTACACAAAATCTCGTCGTTAACACTATATCACCATAGAATTTATGGAATTTGGTTTTGGTAAAAATTCCTATATCATCCTTATTCAACTCTATTAGTCCATAAATGGAATTTTTGGTTCAGTAATAACATTTATTATTAACCATACCACTCTAACTAGATATTTTGACTTTGAGTTGACTATAATTGACTGTGATACTAATCTCATGATGCCGAGGAGACGAATTCTCTATTGAATAGTGTTTCACTTCCAATGCGTCAACTTCGACTCAATTATAGTCGTTCCGTGGACTCCATGCCATGATTTAACTGCAATCAAAGTGGAGAATTCACATCAAAGTTTTATAACATTCTCTAGTCGAGGGAATAGTACATATCGTCACTTCGAGATTTCCCATTTGACCTAATTATTAGTAACCGGCATAAAACTCTTAGATAAGTCATTCTATAGTTATCCAATAATTATCAGTATGTACCCTTGATGCCCTCAACAACCATAAGTAATATACTATCCAACATTTCGAGAGTGTTATGTACTATGGTCTTAACGGATGTATAAATATCATTTCTTGAAACATTTAGACCAGGAATATCTAAAATAAATGTTATTTTATGTCATTATTAAATTACTTACGATTGCAACTATTTGCATCTTCAATCACATAACTTCTCGTCAAGGATATTTCTGCTTATGTACTTAAAATTAATCACTTGGATTATGTATTAATGTTCCGCAATTGTTCATATACCTCCTCAAACTCATCCATGCAGCCAGTCACTTGCTTGATCTTCACTGGAGTTTTATTTACTTTATTCTCATATTGATAAACTACATCTTTTGCTAACTTAGTTTCTTGTACATTGTTAATGCTTTGATCAACAGCCTTTTATGTGTAATTATTTGCTGCTATAATTTTTTAGGTTTATGTGTAATTATTTGCTGCTATAATTTTTTAGGCTTGGGTTTGGACATTTATCTAATGAATTGTTTTTTTAGATTTCATCTGAATGAGCCTGAATAGTTAGTGGACTATGTAGTATTTATTGTCTTGTTTTCTTTCCATATTTTCTTCGGTTCAACATTTCCAACACTATGTTGGGGTCAGAGTGGTCAAAGCACTTGTAGCTCCCACATCTAGGTGGAACAAATTTATATTCCACCTCCTGTAAGTATATATTACCTTGTCTATCTACAGCGTCAACTGTTTAAGGTAGTTTAAATGCAGGTTTAATTCGACCAAAACCAAACATACTTTATTCTCTTAACTTACCCAGTGTTCTCATCTATATCAATTGGTTTCCTAGTTAAACTTGCGGGTTTACTAATATATCTGGCATTCTATAATGCTAAGTTCTCATCTATGTGACGCCCCACCTCTATACCCACGCTAGTCAAGGACACTACAGGGTAATGCCGTCAACTAACACGGAGAATAATGCTGGTTAGGAGCGACCATCTATAGCCTTGCTCTAACTATCTATTGAATAGATCGACAATAAACATACCAAGCAGGTCGACATACCCGATGAATACTTAAAACAAAACCATAGGTGGTTGAAGGATCTATCAGAACAGAATATAACAACTCAAATGTAATCTACATCACAGAACAGCAGATCATCATATACACATATATAGATAAATAACAGAGTTTACAAAATAATACATGTCAAGTGGTATAGCAAACCACAATATAAAGACGATCAAACGAATACATATATCAGAGTTACTACAAAATAGGACTACACAAAAAGCTATGACAAAAAGAAGCTAGCGGAGTAGTCCATGCGGAAGCAAAATAGGCTAAGTCCAAAAGCACCTAACCTGAAACATCTCGGTCTGACCCGAGTATAAAATACACGGGTCAGTCTAGCTAAACAAATCAGTTAGATAAACTGAACAACAATAAACCTGTAAGGTTACAAAGTATAACAAATATCTCTAAAGGAGATAACACAATCATCTAACAAAAGATGAATCATATGATAACAAGCCTCATATCATCGGCAACATATAGAAACAAAGGATACAAATATCCCAAATCAAGCCAAAAAGGCAAACAACAAATACCAATAAGGTATACAAGTTCCGCAAGGTAAACGCTACGCATCATGCGGCTCATAATGACCAACATCGAAGGGCGATACCTAGGGAATATACATATGAATGAAACATCAGAAAATTGCTTGAGCTCAGTACTATATAAACAAGGATCCATGAGCCCGAAGACTCCAAACCCAATATCACCCATGCGGCTCATAACGACCAACATCGGAAGCGATACTAAAGGGCAACCCAATATCACCCATGCGGCTCATAACGACCAACATCGGAAGCGATACTATAGGGCAACAAACCCGAAGGTACAAACCCGAAGGCACATACCCGAAGGCAACAAACCGTAGTGGTGAAGGTCCGGAGGCCCAGTACAGGACACCACTAACTGGCGGAATGTGTCACAACTCTCGAAAAGGAATCCGAAAAGTGTTAACGTATGTCCCATAACCACTCGTTCGCACTAAACGGTTTACTATCCGCCAGTCACTTTCACACTCAAAGCAGTACAAAGTTTACCTCATATTATCGGTAAACCAGACACAAAGGTCAAAACAATCAATCGAATAGGTCGGGGACTAATCGAAAAGATAAACACATGGATTCATGGTCCGTGTTTTACCTAACCATTTAATCTCCCTTCCACTCCGCTCGAAGTGCGAAATTGTGTGTGCCATTTAAATAGAATTTATAAATCGGAGAAACGAGCTTTTAATGCGATTTAGAGAGATTATTTATGAAAACCCATGAATGAAGTTAAAAATAAGTTATCAAAGTCAAAGATGCAATGACAACTACTAAAAAGCAACTTGAATTGATAAAATTTGGAAAACCAATCAAAATATGCAAAAATAGGCAAAACAGGCAAAACATGAGCAGGTCGGTCGACCGGTTACAGGGCTCGGTCGGCTGGCCAAATGCAGAAAATAAAACAAGGCTCGGGATAGCAGGTCGGTCGACCGGCTACAGGGCTCGGTCGGCCGAACCTGATGATTTGCAGTTTCTGCCCTTTTTCAATGAAATGCAAATTCTTCCAAAACGCGACCGTTCGAGCAATGGAGTTAAGGAGCCTTAGCCAATAGATACCCCAGCTATATTAGCTCTCCGATTCGCCACCAAAAATATGTTCAAATATCAAAGTTAGGATCTTTAAAGAATTGAACCCAAACACTAAAAATTTGGATATTCACCAATTCAATCCAAACCAAAAGCAAGTGCATATGAACAACGTGTTAGGAATTCATACCCAACAACAATGAAATCAAGAGAAGTAGATGTGAGTTCAAAACTCACCTTTAACCCAAAACAAAGAAGAAGGAGCTCAATAACAAGGAGAAGACCAACCAAACTTTACTTCAACTCAACAAGCTTCAATCTAAGAATAAAACATATATTTTCCAATTTAGGTTTAGGAAATTTTCTGAAATTGAAGAGGAGAAGAGTTGGAGAAGATGAAGAGGAGCTTACCAATGGCTTCTCTATGAATTTCAAGCAAGAATTTGGAGTTTGCAAATGGAATTAGGGCTTGCAATTTCTATTTCCTCTTCCCTCCCACCATTTTCAGTTTTAGCTTAAGAAATGAAAATGAAATGAAGATGAATGAAGAGAAGGGGTTGAGTTTGAGTATTAGTTAAGCTAGTGAGCTGAACCCAAACCCAAAACCCAATAGAAAAAGGGTCAAAATTTCACAAACTCCAAACATATCAAAGATTATACTCAAAAAGATCGCAAACGCCATTTTGGAACCAATGGAGGTAGTTTCGAGCTCCAATTCGGCCGTTTGCAAAAAGTAACATTTTGGACCTAAATCCGACTAACGACGCTATATTTAAATAAAATATTTAAATATAGAATCGTTAAATATGCGGGTTGTTACAGATCTCCCCTCCTTACAAAATTGCGTCTCCTTAATTCCTAGAGACGATATTTGTAACAACTACATACATACAACATTCAAAAGAAAAAGGAAATAAGCTTGAGATGAAAAGATATACTCACCGTTCTCAAGCTAAGATAGAAAACCCGGATAAGATCGCTCAATAAACTCTTTGGTTTCCCAAGTACAGTCATTGGGATTAGCGGACCATTGAACCTTAACGAGCGGCACGTCCTTGTTCCGAAGGTGTCGCACCTCCGCGTCAAGCACGCGAATAGGTTGTTGTACAATAGATAAGTCCAGTAAGACCTCAAGCTCTTGCAAATTAGGATAAGTAATAAGAGAATCCGACTCCCGGAGACACTTCCGAAGTTGCGTGACGTGAAACACGTCATGAATGCCAAATAAATGAGCTGGAAGTGAAACTCTATAAGCCACAGGACCAATACGTTCAGTAATAGAAAACGGTCCTATATAACGAGGAGCCAATTTCCCAGTCGTACTGAAGCGCATAACCCCCTTCAAAGGAGAAACACGAATAAAAACAAGATCGCCGATCGAGAGGCTTCCTACGGTTGTCAGCGTAGGATTTCTGGCGACTCTGTGCCTCTTTCATTCTCAACCGAATAAGATCAATCTTCTCGGAAGAATCACGAACAAAATCTGGACCAAGAATAAGCTTCTCTCCAGATTCCAACCAACATGAAGGTGATCGACATGGCCTTCCATATAAGGCTTCGAAAGGAGTCATACCGATACTAGATTGAAAACTATTGTTGTAGGAGAATTCTACAAGAGGTAGGTGATCCTCCCAACTTCCACTAAAATCAAAAATACAAATACGGAGAAGATCTTCCAAGATACGATTCACCCGTTCAGTCTGTCCGTCAGACTGCGGATGATAAGCTGTAGAAAAATTAAGCTTTGTTCCCAAAACTTGCTGAAGACTCTTCCAAAAATGACTCGTGAATAAAGGAACACGATCACTAACAATAGAACTAGGAACACCGTGAAGTCTCACGATTTCCTTGACATACAACTTAGCCAAATGCGAAGCTGTCCTATTAGACTTAATAGGGACAAAATGAGCAGACTTGGTGAGGCGATCAACAATAATCCAAATACTAGAATGGCCTGATCTCGAATGAGGTAGGCCGTCAATGAAATCCATAGAAATCTGATCCCGTTTCCACAATGGAATCTCAAGAGGCTGAAGAAGACCGAAGGACGCTGATGTTCGGCCTTAACACGCTGACAAGTTATGCAATTATTCACATAACTCGCCACATCGCGCTTCATGCCTTCCCAATAATAAAGACGACGCATATCGGCATACATCTTACTACTACCAGGATGAATGGTATACTTAGAACGGTGACAATCATCCAGAATGTCATGCCTAAGCGCAAAATCAGAAGGCACAAAAAGACGGTTCTTCTTACGAAGACACCCATGAGAATCAATGCTAAAATCCCGCAACGCCTCATCACAGGATCCAGACTCACAAAGCTGAATAAGATGCAACAAATCAGGATCACGCCGTTGGGCATCGGCAATACGATCCAACAAAATAGGTCGAGCTCCCAAACTAAATAATAGAATAGGAGAATCAGAAAATGAACCTCGATCACGAATTTCACAAAAAGATAGAGTCTCGAGAACATCCCATTCGGCAAGCATCATAGAAATAACAGCCGAATGTTTGCGACTAAGCGCATCTGCAACACGATTACCCTTACCAGGGGTATATTGGATATCAAAGTCATAGGAGGCAAGAAACTCGAGCCAACGTTGTTGTCTCATATTGAGTTCCTTCTGAGTAAACAAATACTTCAAGGATTTATGATCGGTATAGAGAATGAAGCGCTCGCCCAATAAATAGTGTCGCTAAATCTTCAAGGCAAAGACAATGGCGGCAAGTTCAAGATCATGAGTGGCATAACTTCATTCGGACGCAGTTGCCTAGAAGCATAAGTAACTACCCGATCCTTCTGCATAAGAACAGCACAGAGACCACTACCACAAGCATCGGTGTAGACAACAAGATCATGATTCCCCTCGGGAACCACTAAAATAGGAGCATTAGTGAGAAGTTCCTTCAATGTCAGAAAGGAAGCTTCACACTTGTCGGACCAATCAAAACGAATGCCTTTCCGAGTAAGGCAAGTGAGAGGAAGCACAACACGGGAAAAATCCTTAATGAACCGACGGTAATAACCCGCCAATCCAAGGAAACTACGAATCTCATGAACATTCTCAGGCCTCTTTCAATTCTGGATGGCTTCGATCTTTGAGGGATCGACAGAAATGCCATCGGAAGATACAACATGGCCTAAGAACTTAACCCTATTCTCCCAAAAGTGGCACTTGGAGAATTTGGCTCTAAACTGATGATGACGGAGAGTACTCAAGACAATTCTCAAGTGATTAGCATGCTCGGCTTCAGACTTAGAATAAATAAGGATATCATCAATGAAAACAAGGACGAACTTATCGAGATATTCCCGGATTCTCGATTCATGAGATCAACAAAGAAGCAGGAGCGTTCGTCAAACCGAACGGCATAACGAGCCACTCAAAAGAACCATATCGAGTGCGGAAAGCGGTAAGAGGTATGCTATCCTCCGCGACTCGTAATTGATGAAAACCTGTGGCAAGGTCAAGCTGAGAAAAGACCTTAGCACCACTCAATAGATCGAACATATCATCGATCCTAGGCAATGGATACCTATTCCTGATGGTTAACTCGTTAAGTTTGCGATAATCAATGCAAAGCCTAAGAGTTCCATCGGACTTCTTCACGAAGACGACCGCGGATCCCCACGGAGAAAAACTAAACTGAATCAACTGTTTGGACTCTAGATCTAAAAGCTGCTTCTTGAGTTCCTCATTTTCCCTTGTAGACATCCTCGTAGGAGGACGAATAACTGGCTGCGCGCCTGAAATGAGATCAATGCGGAACTCAATTGCCCGCTTGGGTGGCAAACCCGATACAGGCTCAAATACATCAGAAAAGTCACAAGCAATAGGAATACGAGATATATCATCACTGTCTCACGAATCAAGAGAATATAAAGCCATTTTGAAATTTTCCACATCCCGAAGAACAAGAGATAGCCGAGTAGGCGAATCCAGATGTCGAAGATATATAATTCTCTCCGAACAAATAATCCTGGCATCATATCTCACTAGCCAGTCCATTCTCAAAATCATATCAAATCCCAGACAAGAAATAACGTGCAGATTCGCACGAAAAGAAAAGCCACATAAAACAATCTCAACGTCATCACAAAACAAGCTAAGGGTCGCGGATCCCCCAATAGGATTCGAAATCCTTAAAGAAGTAACCAAACAAGAAACATCCAAAGATAAATCATCAACGAGCTGTTTCGATACGAAAGAATGTGAAGCACCCGTATCGAAAAGAACTCGAATACTATGATCACGAAATAAAATAGAACCTTCCAAAATAGATGGAGATATACCTTTGGGTTGAGAAGGACCTTCAGAAGCCTTAGCAGCATAAAGCCTGCTAGACTTGGCACCAGCCGGAACAGTAGGGAAAGCTGAAACATGATGACCTTCCTTCTTGTAATAACGGCAGAAGAGAGGCTTAGGACAAGCTCGAATAATATGATCCGGAGAACCACAATTGAAACACTTTCGAACGAAAGGTGTTCCGGAAGACTGGGGCTGAGAGCTAGAACCACCAGTCTTCTTCTTCTTAGAAGGAAAAGACCTGGACTTCTGAATTGGAAACGGCCTCTTGTTGGGGTTCTTGGAAACCTCAACATCAAGATCACTATCACACTCCTTCTCGACGGTCTCGCGGTGAAGTGCCGAATCAACCAACTCCTCAAAAGAAAGCTTGAGCTGGAGCAACAAAGACTTCTTAAGATATTTCTTAAGACCAGAAACAAACTTCAAATTCTTCTTATAAGAAGTGCTGATGAATTCAAGACCATACTTAGATAAAGCCTCGAATGATGCAACATACTCAGAAACAGAAGATTTCCCTTGCTTCAACTCAAGGAAGCGACGAGTCAATAAAACTTTTTCAGATTCGGGAACGAACTTGAGTTCAAATCGCTCCCGAAACTGAGTCCAAGAAAGAGTAGACTCATCAATCTCGGCTACAAGAAGCTCATACCAATCAAGAGCACGCTCTTCTAATAAGCTAGAAGTTACAAGAACTCTATCATGGGCAGAAAGATCCATGCGAGAGAAGATACGTTTGCACGTGCGAAATTAAGCTTGGACTTCAAGAACGGATTCGGAGCCTTTAAACGGCTTTCCTCCAAGATGAGAAAAATCACTGCACTAGCTTGCAAAGGCAGACTTGCGAGGTGGAGACACTCGAGGAGGAACTGGAGGCTGAGTGCTCCTAAACAACTCCATAAACTGATCGGCAGACATATAAACGCCATCCGGATGTGTGCCACTGGATTGCCCAGCATCCGAACGTCGTCCCCTGCCTCTTCCAGCCATACGCTGAAAGTAAGATAAGAACGAGATTATTCACAAGGTAGATATTGCAATATGGAATACTATGGAATAGAAATGCATTCCTAGACGTATTCCCAAACTCTATCTAACCTTGATGGAATAAAGAGACACGATGACTCAAAGATTCGTATTACTTATACACTTTGATGTACCGTAATATGTGCATCTATTCTGTGTTTATCATATTTTGTTCTGAACTCAGCTCTGATACCACGCTGTGACGCCCCACCTATATACCCACGCTAGCCAAGGACACTAAAGGGTAATGCCGTCAACTAACACGGAGAATAAGGCTGGTTAGGAGCGACCATCTATAGCCTTGCTCTAACTATCTATTGAATAGATCGACAATAAACATACTAAGCAGGTCGACATACCCAATGAATACTTAAAACAAAACCATAGGTAGTTGAAGGATCTATCAGAACAGAATATAACAACTCAAATGTAATCTACATCACATAACAGTATATCATCATATACACATATACAGATACATAACAGAGTTTACAAAATAATACATGTCAAGTGGTATAGCAAACCACAATATACAGACGAGTTAAACGAATACATATATCAGAGTTACTACAAAATAGGACTACACAAAAAGCTATGACAAAAAGAAGCTAACGGAGTAGTCCATGCGGAAGCAAAATATGCTAAGTCCAAAAGCACCTAACCTGAAACATCTCTGTCTGACCTGAGTATAAAATACACGGGTCAGTCTAGCTAAACAAATCAGTTAGATAAACTGAACAACAATAAACCTGTAAGGTTACAAAGTATAACAAATATCTCTAAAGGAGATAACACAATCATCTAACAAAAGATGAATCATATGATAACAAGCCTCATATCATCGGCAACATATAGAAACAAAGGATACAAATATCCCAAATCAAGCCAAAAAGGCAAATAACAAATACCAATAAGGTATACAAGTTCCGCAAGGTAAACGCTACGCATCATGCGGCTCATAATGACCAACATCGAAGGGCGATACCTAGGGAATATACATATGAATGAAACATCAGAAAATTGCTTGAGCTCAGTACTGTATAAATAAGGATCCATGAGCCCGAAGACTCCAAACCCAATATCACCCATGCGGCTCATAACGACCAACATCGGAAGCGATACTAAAGGGCAACCCAATATCACCCATGCGGCTCATAACGACCAACATCGGAAGCGATACTATAAGGCAACAAACCCGAAGGCACAAACCCGAAGGCACATACCCGAAGGCAACAAACCGTAGTGGTGAAGGTCCGGAGGCCCAGTACTGGACACCACTAACTGGCGGAATGTGTCACAACTCTCGAAAAGGAATCCGAAAAGTGTTAAGGTATGTCCCATAACCACTCGTTCGCACTAAACGGTTTACTATCCGTCAGTCACTTTCACACTCAAAGCAGTACAAAGTTTACCTCATATCATCGGTAAACCAGACACAAAGGTCAGAACAATCAATCGAATAGGTCGGGGACTAATCGGAAAGATAAACGCATGGATTCATGGTCCGTGTTTTACCTAACCAATTAATCTCCCTTCCACTCCGCTAGAAGTGCGAAATTGTGTGTGCGTTTTAAATAGAATTTATAAATCGGCGAAACGAGCTTTTAATGGGATTTAGAGGGATTATTTATGAAAACCCATGAATGAAATTAAAAATAAGTTATCAAAGTCAAAGATGCAATGACAACTACTAAAAAGCAACTTGAATTGATAAAATTTGGAAACCAATCAAAATATGCAAAAATAGGCAAAACAGGTAAAACATGAGCAGGTCGGTCGACCGGTTACAGGGCTCGGTCGGCTGGCCAGATGCAGAAAATAAAACAAGGCTCGGGGTAGCAGGTCGGTCGACCGGCTATAGGGCTCGGTCGGCCGAACCTGATGATTTGCAGTTCCTGCCCTTTTTCAATGAAATGCAAATTCTTCCAAAACGCGACCGTTAGAGCAATGGAGTTAAGGAGCGTTAGCCAATAGATACCCCAGCTCCATTAGCTCTCCGATTCGCCACCAAAAACATGTTCAAATATCAAAGTTAGGATCTTTAAAGAATTGACCCCAAACACTAAAAATTTGGATATTCACCAATTCAATCCAAACCAAAAGCAAGTGCATATGAACAAGGTGTTAGGAATTCATACCCAACAACAATGAAATCAAGAGAAGTAGATGTGAGTTCAAAACTCACCTTTAACCCAAAACAAAGAAGAAGGAGCTCAATAACAAGGAGAAGACCAACCAAACTCTACTTCAACTCAACAAGCTTCAATCTAAGAATAAAACACATATTTCCCAATTTAGGTTTAGGAAATTTTCTGAAATTGAAGAGGAGAAGAGTTGGAGAAGATGAAGAGGAGCTTACCAATGGCTTCTCTATGAATTTCAAGCAAGAATTTGGAGTTTGCAAATGGAATTAGGGCTTGCAATTTCTATTTCCTCTTCCCTCCCACCATTTTCAGTTTTAGCTTAAGAAATGAAAATGAAATAAAGATGAATGAAGAGAAGGGGTTGAGTTGGAGTATTAGTTAAGCTAGTGGGCTGAACTCAAACCAAAAACCCAATAGAAAAAGGGTCAAAATTTCACAAACTCCAAACATAACAAAGATTATACTCAAAAAGATCGCAAACGCCATTTTGGAACAAATGGAGGTAGTTTCGAGCTCCAATTCGGCCGTTTGCAAAAAGTAACATTTCGGACCTAAATCCGACTAACGACGCTATATTTAAATAAAATATTTAAATATAAAATCGTTAAATATGCGGGTTGTTACAAATTATGTTGTAAGCATTGCTCTTTGAAAGTCAAGTTTGCTTCCCATTTCCTTATGAAAAATAACTGACTGTCCATAAGCTATAGCCTCCCTTTTACTGCTTTGTATTAATCTTCTTCTTGTTTAAATTTTAAGGCAAAAGCCATTATCTCGGGGAATGATATCCCAAGTTCCCCTTGGGCTCAATACCCTCTTAATGTAAGCATTGAAATATAGGAAATAAGGTCTCTTACTAGCCATACAGATATTGAATTTTTCTAGATCGAGTGTGTTTCATTGTCGGCTTCATATTCAATGGTCTAATATTCATCATCTCTATCCTTAATCAAATCAGAAAGTTTTTTCCTCCATCAAAAGATGTTTCCCTAGAGCATCTACTCAAGTTTTGGGGTATTTTTCCCAACCCTATATTCTTTTTTTGTGCTTTAACCCCTTTAGGATTGTTTCTAACAAAGTCAACAAACTTCTATTTTCCCTCTCTTTTCACCTCCTTTTGTCCTCCGCCATCGTTTCCCTCCTACTTTCCTAGGGTTTCGGGCGTGTGAAAGTTGTTGGTCGTCATTTTTACAACCATCACTCTTACACACACACACACAAATACATACATACATATATATATATATATATATATGCATGTGTATGTGTGTACATATATATTTGAGTGCGTGTAATAAGGTAACCAGTTGGTCAAATGAATCCTTTATTGAATTGCCAAAATATCACATGCCCACAATTAACTAAAAATATTACATAAATACATTACTATTCATGTATTTTTGTTATTTGTAAATTTTTTATACACTTGCAATTGACTCAAACCAGTAGCAAGATGTTTGGAACGAAAAATATGGCATGTAGGTCGAATCCACAATCAAATCTGAGTTGCTATGACATCATGGTTTGAAGATGAACTGTCTATTTCATCAAATTAGGCCCACCTTGAAGAAACCCCAAAGATATTCAGAAGACAAGGCTACAAAGTGTGTCAGAATGTTCTATATGATAATTTAATGTGGATGATTCAACTGCATGTAAACCAGACTTAATATGAAGAAGTTATTGATCGATTGACCTATTTCTCTTTAGACTGTTCTTGTCCATAACCATATCAGTAGGAACACTGCTTTGGAGAAGCCTATGAAATATTCAAAAATACAGAGTGTGCATAACAATACAAGATGAATGGTTCAAACTATGATTGTTTCCAGCTTAAAACGAAGGTATTATGGATCAATCGTCTTTTTTCTCTTTGGACCGTTCATATCTATGAACCTCTATCAATAAGAACACCACCTTGGACAAGTATCTCAAATTCTTGGTAAATGAAGTAATAATGATTGTTAGAATATTTTTCATGATGATAGAAGGTGAATGGTTCACGTCTCGGGAGAATTCGACTTAAGATGAAGAAATTATAGATTCATCATCTTTTCTCTCCTTGGTTTGTTCTGATCGAGCACCATCGATGAATAAATAGAAAATAAGCACTAATCGATAGGTAGTAGATCATTACTGATCGCTAAGGGGTTGATATGAGCTGAGTCAATTTTACCCTCTTCTTGAGTCTGTTTTTATCAATCTTGACTACATATTTCTTGACTGAGTTTATGGGGATATTCTAAGCTAGTCAAGGCTGTTGGAGTTGGTCTAGCACGCAGCGGGGTAAATGGGTAAATTTCAAAAAAAAATTTCCATTTGGATCTTATTGTTTGTATGAAGTCAAAATTCACTTACATCTTATTAAATTAATTTTAAATAAATTCAATATTTTATTTAATTTATAAATAAAGTTTTATATTAATGTTATGTTTAATATATAATATGTGTATCATATACAAATATGTATGTATGTAAAAGTGCATCATAAATATGTGTAGATGTTGGATTCACATCGCAATAGATTTATTAGCCCCTGCATATACATATATACCATCTATTATGTGTGTGTGTATAAACTATAAAATAATATTTGCATAGTATATAAGTTTATGTGAATATATAAACACACACACACATTAATGGTAAATGTTATAATACATAGTGATTACAAATTAATATAAATAACTGTAAATTAAAATTAAAATTAAAATGCTAGATCTTAGATCTAGATCTACATAGTAAATATCCGACGATTCAATTTAAATTAGTGAACTAATTTTAAATAAACATATTATTTATATATTTTGGAACTTTAAAAAAATTTGCATATACATATCGTATATATGCAAATTAAATTAATATTAGGAGTTCTATGTATAACAAAAAATATAAATATGTCTTGATGTAAATAAACAATCAACATTTATTTATATATTTATGTATTCAGGCAAAATTATTTTTAAACTTATGTTTTAAAAAATTGGTTTATTTTTATTTCTGTACAAAAATCATAACTAAAAAAATTAAATTTTTTTCCAAAGTAAAACAAATATAAATTTATCAAAGATATATATATATATATATTTCCATGTTGTATAGATTATATATATTATAAAGTTCGATTTTATATTTGAAATTATCATATAAAATATATACGTATATATATTCAGTTAGAAAAAAATTCTTCCTTTTTTTCTTAAACATATTGTACATATATTGCTATATTTATAAATGTATTTTATATATCATATATATATATGTGTGTGTGTATGTATGTATTTTAAGATTAAACTAATTTTTAATATTGTTACATGTTTTAAATTATTTTAGAAAATTGTAATATAGATAAAAAAATTGTATTTTTATTACCGAATGATATATTTATATATAAAAAAATTTATTCACACATAGATAAACATGTTCATCAAATGTTAACGTGTAAACATATATGAATTCATGATAATATACATATAGAAAATAGCAGTATAATGACATGTTAACTAATATAAATATATATATATATATATATAATATAAATTAGATTAATACCTTGTCTAAAGCCTGGACGAAATATGTAACATCCCTAATTTTTGATAAAATTATTCAGAAGATTTAATTAGATAAACTAAATAAAATAATGATGATAAGGAGATTGAGATTTGATTAAATCATATATATATATGGTTGTGCTTATTAATAAAGTAAATGGGATTTAAATTGGTTTATAGGATAATTAACTTACATAAGGCCTTCTTAGTAAAAATAGCCGCACTTTCTATTCACGGCTATACATTTGCCTTTGTCCATTCACGTTCATTTTATTTCTCAAATCAAAAGTAACGCAAATAACTCTAAGATAGCCGACCATTATCAAGGAAAAGAGGATGTTTAATCTAAAGCTAAGGATCAAAAGCTAGAGAGGATTAATCAAAAATAAATTTCAAATTCTTTATCAAGTTTAAGGTGAATAATAATCTCAAACCATCTCTACTTTTATTCTATGATTATATGTGTAACAACCTTGGTTTGAAGATTACCTATCAATATTAATTTATAATGATAATTATAATTTAATATTGTGATAAAAATTAAATTGGAATTTTTTTATTTGGAATAAACAATGAAATTGGAATCAAATTGTGAAAAATGTTTAGAACTTTATTTTATTTTGTTTGGGTTGGTAATAAGTGGAAAATGTTTTTTATTTTAAAATGCAATAATTATGTAATTATTGCCAATTTTACTATTTATGATTTTTAAGAGAAGTAATTGATTTTTTTAAAGGTGGTTTATTTTAGTAGAAAGATGGAAAGTGGTTTTTAAAATATGTTTTGGTTATAAATAAGGTTTAGAAATGGTTTGAAATATTTTTCTAAGTGAAAAAATATTTTTGTTGAATTTTAGAAGTTAAAAATGTGATCTTTTGTATTTATTAGTGAAAATAGTGTATTTTTGTAAATTAAGATTTTTAATAATAATTTTTTTTAAAATAAAAATTAATCATTTCATGTAGTGGGAAATATTTTACTGCTTATGTTTGTAAGTTTATAAATTTTTATTGTGTGAAAAGTAGAAGAAAATGGGTGTTCTTTTATACAATGTAAATATGAAGCCTCTTGATTTAGTGTTGAATACATAACCTTAGCCTTTTTATTTTCTTTTGATTAATGGGTCTTAGCCCATTAGTATCTGGCCCAACCTATTAGTAAACCAGAAAAGAGAAAGAAATCAAGTATGTACCTTCTTTCCGCTTCAACCAGAAGCTTCAAAACTTAAAGAAACTCATTTCCTCTTACAAACCCTAACCAAAAATCATCAATTCAAACTCAAATTTAGTGTTTTAAAAATCAATTTGAAGCTAAATCTACAGGTAACCAAAAATTAAAACCTAATATTTCATCAAAAGTCCAAATTTGTTAATAATTATTTAGTAACTACTTTCTTCTTTCTTGAATGCACTTGTTTCATAGTTTACAGGTTGAAGAAGCTCATATTCAACCCAAGCTTCAATCTTTCTCCACTAGTTCGGGTATTTGCCATCAAAAATCAAAGGTGAGTCTCAAAACTCACAAATGCTAGCTGAAGCCATGCTTCAAAATGCCAAATCTAGCCAAAAATGTCTTCAATTTATTGATTTTATGTTCATATTGTTTCTGTGAAAATTGAGTTTGTGTGTCACTTTGCATATCAGTTTCTTCCAATTCCGACAATGAAATGCTGTCGGATTTTCTTCAGCTGATAGCCTATGTGTTGTAAAATCAAAGCACAAGCTGATAGCCTATGTGTTGATTTTCTTCAGTTGATAGCCTATATTGTTGCAAAATCAACGCACAACCTAAAAATAACCTGTACACATTTTGTTTGCTGAGTTACTGCAAACATGGCCTGAGTCCATGTTTGAGTTAGCATAAGTTTTTTGTTTCTTATTGGAGTTTGTTCATTCTTTTTTGATTTGAAATATGACGTTATCTACTATAAGCATACCAAATTTTAGGTCATTTCGACCAATATAGCTTATAGGAACATTCTGCCGAACATTGACTCGGAGCATGTTTTTACCCAGATTTTTACAGTGAAAACACTGCCTGGGCCCAACTTTGAGACATCATCTCTTTTTCATGCTTTTTCTAAATTAAATGAATCTTTATTAAGTTTAAAGTGTTGTTGTTGGTCTTCATGCATGTTAAATTTCAGGTCACTTAGACCTGTATAACTTATAGAAACATGCTGCCGAACTTTGACTCGAAGCATGTTTTTGCCCAGATTTTACAGTGAAAACACTGCCTGCGTCCATTTTGAGACATCATAACTTTCTAACACTTTATCCAAATTACATGATTCTTGTTTTATTTGAAAGCTGAAGTTTTCTTTTATGAGCTTAACAATTTTAAGATTAATCCGATCAAATTTGTTCCTCTGTTTCATGCCTGAAAGTTGAACCCCAGAGGGTTTTCAGACCTGTGCATTTTAGGTTTTTGAACTGTTGCAAACATGGTCTGAGTCCATGTTTGAGATAGTGTAACTTTTTTTATTTCCAGTCGGAATTCACTGATTATTTTTTTGTTTGAAAGATGAATTTTTGTAATTTGTGTACACTGATTTTTTGTTCAATCAAAGGTCGTTCGGCTACCTGTTTTATATCCTAAAGTTGAACCCAGAGAAGATTTCAGACCTGGGTATTATTTTGGTCAAGAGTTCTTATGTTCTTTTTCCGTCTGATTTTTAACTTATACTCGATGTTTTTGTGATATTTTTGAAATGTTTTGAGGAATATGATGCCTATCAATAGGCTAGCAAAGTTTTAATGAATTTGAAATTCAAATTTGAATTGAATTTGAATGACGGTTTTGAGTGATTTCTTTTGATTTCGAGCACAGATTTTTTCGAACAATTTTGGAATAATTTTTAAAATAAGTTGGCATTTAAAATAATTATTATGTAATATAATTAAATTATTTTAAGCTGTAAAATCTATTTATTCTCTATAACAAGGGAATTTTCAAATATCGTCTTCAAAATTAATTTCGAAAAATGGTTTTAAAAGCTTGTTTCTTCAAATAAATTATTTTATATATAAAATACACACTTTTATACTAATCGAACATATGAGGAAGAGAATTAAATGATTTAGTAAAACATGTGGTATGGGACATGTGCGTTCACTGTTTCGGTTAATTTCGTACTTGTACGATCGAAGCTATTTGTGATTATTGATTCTGATATGTTTTGCCATTTTATGGCGTATTTTGAGTTTTATAATTTCTATTTTTTGGAATTATTTAAGATGGCCAATATTTGGCAAGTATTATGGTTTGAAATCTCCTATGCAGGAGTATGATCGATGAGAACCATCACGATGTTTTGTTTACTTGCCAATGATATAAGGCAAGTCTTGAGTTTATGATTTCATATTTTGAGATTTATGGTTTATGAGGAACCATCATGATGTTTTCACTTGTCGATGAGATGAGACAAGTTATGATGCCATTTAATACTTGTCCATGAGATGAGAGAAGTATGGTATCTCTTTATCACTCGCCAATGAGACTAGGCAAGATATAGTTTTTTGAGTTTATGATGTTTCTACTATGGCATCGACTAAGGGCTAGTAAACCGCTAAGTGAGAATGTATGGTATGGGACACACGATAACACTTTTCGGGTTCCTATCCGTGAGTTTGTGTGACATTCATGATGTTTACCTAACAGAACTGCTCTAAGAGGTGTTAGCGACCTTGCCATCAGGATGAACTGCTTTGGGAGGTGTTAGAGACCTTGTTAGGGCTGACAAAATGGCTTGGAGAGATGTTAACGACCTTGTCATGAGGACAAACTGCTTTAGGAGGTGTCAGTGACCTTGTCTTAGGCTTCGGTCGTTTGAGTTTAGCACGTGCAGCATTGCTTCGGCATTACAATCGAGGATTTGGCCAATCCGGATTTTCTGAGTTTTCTTTTTAGTGTTATTTCACCTTTTTAAGATGTTTCATTACATCGATAGCCTAGTGCTATATGAGATGTTATATATATGGTGATTTCAATTATGATGTTTTGAACTCTTATCGAGTTCCTTGAGTTATGAGTTTGGATAATTTCAGGATTTTATAGGATATTCTAGGTTTTGCCATTTTGGAGAGTTGAGATTGAGATTTATATACATTTATACTTATGAGATGAGGTATAATTGAATTTGAAAATTCATCTATAATTGATTTTTGGATCATCCTATTTGAGAATGTTTTATGTTTTCCATTTTGTCGAGAGTTTGTATTGATGTTTCTCCTTTTGAGGAGATATGGTTCATGGAAACCATGTCGACATTTCGGGATATCGCCGATGATATGAGGCACTTTTGTTTGATTTGAGTATTGAGTTTGAGTTACCTCCTTCGAGGTATTTGTTCACTTAAGTAGCGTTTTTTACTTAATTGTTGAGCTTATAAGTTTATCGATTCATTCTTCTCTTTCGAGAAGAAGTATCTTCATGTCTATTCTGCTTCATATTACCGATATTGACTTATTTGTGTAGCTAGACTGACCCGTGTATTTATACTCGAGTCAGACTGAGTTGTTTCAGGTATCATCTGTTGGACTTAGCGTGAAGTTGATGTTGGATATCTGCTCTCCTTTCTCTTGAGCAATTTCTGATCTTCCGCATACTCTGATGTATTTGATTCAATGTATATGGTGTAGTCGAGTACCACCTTTATTGTATTCAACTGCATTGTACCAAACATGTATTAGTGTATATGTATATATATGATGTTGATTACTATTCTGTGACATGCTTTCCATTTAGTTATTGTATCTTGTTCTGATAGATCTGTCAGCCACCTAGTTTTGGATTAAGCATTTACTGTGTATGTTGATCCATTGAGGTAGAAAAAAAATCATATTGCATTTATCGACGTATTCAGTAGATGTTTAAGGAAAAGATATAGATGGTCGCCCTTAACCAGCCCTATTCTCCGCTTTAGTAGACAGAATTACTCGTTTATTCTCTTTACTAAGGTGGGGCTCGGGGTGGGGCGTTACAGCATGGTATCAGAGCTGTGGTTAGAACAAAGTAGAATAAACATAAAACAGTAAGTATATCACGATATGTCGAAGTATAATACGAGTGAATCATTGTCCTTTATTCGAGCTTGTTTTCGAATCGTGCTTTGATTATTCGTGTATTGGGATATGTTGAGATGGAATATGAGTATTTCGTAGTAATCTATAATTAAGATTGATGTTATCTTATCTTATGAATAATCTTATTTGGGATTATTCTTATTTTGTTGATGCGAGTGAGTTCGTATTGATGAATCATATTGATTCCTTAGAGTATTCTTGTTGTGGTCCTTTGAGAGTGGTGAATCGTACTGAGAGGATCCACAACGATTGGCTCATTGTGAGCATTCTGAGATTTCTATTTGATGTTTCTTTTGTGAATATTTGTTTGCTACTCACAATCTTGAGATGGATTGACTTATTTGATATTAATTCCAATCCTTTGTTTTATAGGATCCTATTGTATATTTCAGTTTCCCTATTTTGAATGGTTTATTATTTCTGTCACTTTGAAACGTTAATGATGATTCCAAAGTTTTTGAATTCACTCTTGAGTATCGAGATGTTGATGATATAACTCGAATTCCAGTCAAGGTGACTTTATTGAGTTTTGATGAGTCCGTTTGGGTTTAATATCCAATCGGGCGAACGAGTGTTGAATTAACCTTATTCTTGGCTTTTAGCCTTCGGCTATCCTTCCACAAGGACATCCACTAAGGAATGAGGCGAGTTTCTAGATTGTTCGAGTTTGATCAAGTTTAACATTCAGTTTCTTTGAGTTATCCTTTTCGGATACTCAATCGGTGTTATCCTTTGTAGCATTACTTTGTTTGAAGTAATGATTTGTCGTTTGTGTGCTTCTTCTCCTTCAAGAATAATATCTTGCTTATCTTGTGTCTTGGTGATTTTCAAGAGTGACTCGTCATCTTGTAGGAGTTGATGAACACTCCATCTCCTTCCGTTGATTTTGTGAATCGAGTATTCTAGGAATATCTCGATGCATAGTATTCTAGGAATATCTCGACGCATTCTCTTAATTTTCTTTGGTTTGAGTTTTTGAAGCTATGTATGTGTGTGTGTGTGTATATATATATATGAGTTTTAAAAATAGAAATTGGAGTTTTAAGATATTTTAAAAATCAAAGAATATTTTGAGAATATATTTATATGAGTAGTAATCTTTCATAGAAATAATTTGAGAGTGTTGGGTTATACATCGAATAGTTAAGAGTTCTAGTCGATACGCTTGATCAACGTTATCGATAGTAATCTCCTATATACTATGATGAGGCAATCAGACACTATGATTTGTATTTTAAGGATTAAGATTTTGAAAATAATATTTAAGATTAAATACTAAATTTATTTTTGAATGGTAATTACAGCCATTTATTTTAGAGATGAGTAATAGAGTGGCGAGGTGGTTTTGATCGTTCGGTCAACTCTGCAGCCAACAAATATATTTATTTATTATAGACTCAATGGTGAAGCAATGCCATTTATTTATTTTTAAATTAGAAAGATGAGATTATAAATGAGATTATTTTTGAGGTATGCTTTATTGGAAGTATATTTTGAGATTTTAGAATATATATTATATACATTGGATGTTTTAAGGGAAGAGTATAGTAAGTGAATTTAAACCCTTAATTTATTTTGAGGGATATTATTATTGATTTACAAAATTCTTTGGAAATTAATTTTGAAGCAAGAGTATAAATTTGAATTTTAACTTTGAGTTTTAAATTACTTACTAAGTAATATAGTAAAGAGTTTGAGAAATTTTCAAATGTTGAAAACTGAGATTTAAAAATTTAAAAGACGTTGTGATTTAAAATTCTAAATATCTTGGATTAAAAGATAATTCGAGCTTATATCCTTTTTCTTGAGTATGTTCTATCTTTGAGATATTATCAACGACGTGCATTTTTCACGGTTGTTCGAGTTTGGTAGCCTTGTGAGAAGCCATCTTGTGATTTATCTATCTTGTCTAGTCTTTTCGAATATTTGTGTGGAAAATCTTCTTGATGATCTTCTTTATTGCTTAGAGTTCGGGTTTAAGTTAGTTTGATCCCGAATCTATTCGTGGAATTTTTCGAAATCAATCATTTTCGATTGATTAATTATTGAGCATCTTATTGAGTTTTGATTCGAAAATGGGATATCTTTGAAATTCTATCGAGACTACTTGGAAAATTCGATGGATTGCTAATCATTATATTAGCATTTGATGGGCCATTGGATTAACAAAGTGAGTTTTTCTTTGTTTCTCTCTACCATTCTATGTTGAGAGTATTAATGATACGAGTTTCGAGCTTGTCTTTTATCCTTTATCGATTGAAGTTTTATGTTGTTTACGGCTCTTTTTCTAGAAAATTGCAGGGACGCAATTTTTGTAAGGGGGAGTCTGTAACAACCCTTGTTTGGAGATTACCTATCAATATTGATTTATGATGATAATTATAATTTAATATCGTGATAAAAATTAAATTTTATTTTTTTATTTTTTTAATTGGAATAAACAATGAAATTGGAATCAAATTGTGAAAATAAAGTTTAGAACTTCATTTTATTTTGTTTGGGTTGGTAATAAGTTGAATTTTTTTTCATTTTAAAAAATGCAATAATTATGTAATTATTGCCAATTCAACAATTTATGACTTTTAAGAGAAGTAATTGATTTTTTTAAAGGTGGTTTATTTTAATAGAAAGATGGAAAGTGGTTTTTAAAATATGTTTTGGTTATAAATAAGGTTTGGAAATGGGTTGAAATATTTTTCAAAGTGAGAAAAGTATTTTTGTTGAATTTTAGAAGTTAAAAATGTGAACTTTTGTATTTATTGGCGAAAATAGTGTATTTTTGTAAATCAAGATTTTTAATAATAAAATTGTTTTAAAAATAAAAATTAATCTTTTCATGCGATGGAAAATATTTTACTGCTTATGTTTGTAAGTTTATAATTTTTTATTGTGTGAAAAGTAGAAGAAAATGGCTTTGTTCTTTTATATAATGTAAATATGAAGCCTTTTGATTTAAGTGTTGAATATATAACTTTAGCCTTTTATTTTCTTTTGATTAATGGGTCTTATCCCACTAGTATCTTGCCCAACCTATTAGAAAACCAGAAAAGAGAAAGAAATGAAGTACGTCCTACTTTCTCCTTCAACCAGAAGCTTCAAAACTTAAGAAACTCATTTCCTCTTACAAACCCAAGCCAAAAATTATCAATACAAACTCAAATTTAGCGTTTTAAAAATCAATTTGAAGCTAAATCTATAGGTAATCAAAATCTAAAACCTAATATTTCATCAAAAGTCCAAATTTGTGAATGACTATTTGTTAACTACTTTCTTCTTTCTTGTATGCACTTGTTTCATAGTTTACAGGTGGAAGAAGTTCAAATTCAACCCAAGCTTCAATCTTTCTCCATTAATTCGGGTATTTGCCATCAAAAATCAAAGGTGAGTATCAAAACTCACAAATGCTAGCTGAAGCCATGCTTCAAAATGCCAAATCTAGCCAAAAATGGCTTCAATTTATTGATTTTACGTTCATATTGTTTCTGTGAAAACTGAGTTCGTGTGTCACTTTGCATGTCAGTTTCTCCCAATTTCGACAATGAAATGCTATCGGATTTTCTTCAGTTGATAGCCTATGTGTTGTAGTATATATCTGCAAAATTTCATAGCAAAAATATTTCGTTTGATACTTGAAAATATTGCTGCAAATCAATGCACGCCTGAAAATAACCTGTACACATTTTGTTTGCTGAGTTACTGCAAACATGGCCCGAGTCCATGTTTGAGCTAGCATAAGTTTTTCATTTCTTATTGTATTTCTTTCATTCTTTTTTGATTTGAAAGAAGATGTTCTCTGCTATAAGCTTACAAAAACTTAGGTCATTTCGATCAATATAGCTTATAGAAACATGCTGCCGAACATTGACTCGGAGCATATTTTTGCCCAGATTTTTACAGTGAAAACAATGTCCGAGTCCAACTTTGAGACATTATATCTTTTGCTTTGTCTAAATTGAATGAATCTTAGTGCAGTTTAAAGTGTTGTTGTTGGTCTTCATGCATGTTAAATTTCAGGTCATTTCGACCTATATAGCTTATACAAACATGCTGCCGAACTTTGACTCGGAGCATGTTTTTGCCCATATTTTACAGTGAAAACACTGCCTGGGTCAATTTTGAGACATCATAACTTTATCACACTTTATCCAAATTACATGATTCCTATTTTGTTTGAAAGCTGAAGTTTTCTATTATAAGCTTAATAATTTTTAGATTAATCAGATCAAATTTGGTCCTCTGTTTCATGCCTAAAAGTTGAACCCCATAGGGTTTTCAAGCCTGTGCATTTTTGGTTTTTGAACTGTTGCAAAGATGGCCTGAGTCCATGTTTGAGACAGTGTAACTTTTTTATTTCCATTCGGAATTCATTGGTTATTTTTTTGTTTCAAAGATGAAGTTTTGTAGTTTGTGTACACTAATTTTTAGTTCAATCAAAGTTCGCTCGGCTACCTGTTTTATATCCAAAAATTGAACCCAAAGAAGATTTCAGACCTGGGTATTATTTTGGCCAAGTGTTTTTATGTTCTTTTTCCGTCTGATTTTTAACTTATACTTGATGTTTTTTTGATATTTTTGAAATGTTTTGAGGGCTATGATGCCTATCAATAGGCTAGCAAAGTTTTAATGAATTTGAAATTCAAATTTGAATTGAATTTGAATGACGGTTTTGAGTGATTTCTTTGATTTCAAGCACAGATTTTTCCGAACAATTTTGAAATAATTTTTAAAATAAGTTGGCATTTAAATTAATTATTATGTAATATTTTTAAATTATTTTAAGCTGTAAAATCCATTTATTCTTTATAACAAGGGAATTTTCAAATATCGTCTTCAAAATTAATTTTGGAAAATGGTTTTAAAATCTTGTTTTCTCAAATAAATTATTTTATACATAAAATACACACTTTTATACTATTCGAACGTATGAGAAAGAGAATAAAATGATTTAGTAAAACACGTGGTATGTGGACATGTGCGTTCACTGTTTCGGTTAATTTCGGACTTGTACGATCGAAGCTATTTGAGATTATTAATTCTGAGATGTTTTGCCATTTTATGGCATATTTTGAGTTTTATAATTTCTATTTATTGGAATTATTTAAGATGACCAATATTTGGCAAGTATTATGGTTTGAAATCTCTTATGCAGGAGTATGGTCGATGAGAACCATCACGATGTTTTGTTTGCTTGCCAATGATATAAGGCAAGTGTTGAGTTTATGATTTCATATTTTGAGATTTATAGTTTATGAGGAACCATCATGATGTTTTCACTTGTTGATGAGACGAGACAAGTTATGATGCCATTTAATACTTGTCGATGAGATGAGACAAGTATGGTATCTCTTTATCACTCGCCAATGAGACTAGGCGAGATTTAATTTTCTGAGTTTATGATTTTTCTAGTGTGGCATCGACTAACGGCTAGTAAACCGCTAAGTGGGAATGTGTGGTATGGGACACACGTTAACACTTTTCGGGTTCCTATCCATGAGTTTGTGACACATTCACGATGTTTACCTAACAGAACTGCTCTGAGAGGTGTTGGCGACCTTGTCATGAGGACGAACTGCTTTGGAAGATGTTAGCGTCCTTGTTAGTGCTGACAAAATGGCTTGGAGAGGTGTTAGCGACCTTGTCATGAGGAAGAACTGCTTTGGGAGGTGTCAGCGAACTTATCTTAGGCTTCGGCCGTTTGAGTTTAGCACGTGCAGCATTGCTTCGGCATTACAATAAGGGATTTGGCCTATCCGGATTTTCTGAGTTTTCTGTTTTAGTGTGATTTTACCTTTTTAAGATGTTTTATTACATCGATAGCCTAGTGCTATATGAGATGTTATATATATGATAATTTCAATTATGATGTTTTGAACTCTTATCGAGTTCCTTGAGTTATGATTTTGGATAATTTTAGGATTTTATAGGATATTATGGGTTTTGCTATTTTGGCGAGTTGAGATTGAGATTTATATACATTTATACCGATGCGATGAGGTATAATTGAATTTGGGATTCACCTATAATTGAGTTTTGGATCGTCCTATTTGGGAATGTTTTATGTTTTCCATTTTGGAGAGAGTTTGTATTGATGTTACTCCTTTTGAGGGGATATGGTTCATGGAAACCATGTCGACATTTTGGGATATCGCCGATGATATGAGGCACTTATTTTTGATTTGAGTATTGTGTTTGATTTACCTCCTTCAAGGTATTTGTTCACTTAGTGTTTGTTACTTAAGTGTTGAGCTTATGAGTTTATCGATTCATTCTTCTCTTTCGAGAAGAAGTATATTCATGTTTATTCTGCTTCATATTACCGATATTGACTGATTTGTGTAGCTAGACTGACCCGTGTTTTATACTCGGGTCAGAGCGAGTTATTTCAGGTATCATCTATTGGACTTAGCTTAAAGTTGATGTTGGATATCAGCTCTCCTTTCTCTTGAGCAATTCTGTTCTTCCGCATACTCTGATGTATTTGATTCAATGTATATGGTGTAGTCGAGTACCACCTTTATTGTATTCATATTGTATTGTACTAAACATGTATCGGTGTATATGTGTATATATGATGTTGATTACTGTTCTGTGATGTGCTTTACATTTAGTTATTGTATTTTGTTCTAATAGATCTGTTAGCCACCTATAGTTTTGGATTAAGCATTTACCGTGTATGTCAATCCATTGAGGTAGAAAAAAATCATATTGCATTTATCGACGTATTCAGTAGATGTTTAAGACTAAGTTATAGATGGTCATCCTTAACCAGCCCTATTCTCCGCCATAGTAGACGGAATTACTCGTTAATTCTCTTTACTTAGGTGGGTCTCAGGGTGGGGCGTTACAATATGGTTTCACATTTATGATTTAAATTATTTGTTGTGATACAATGGATTATGATATGCATGAGTTATATTATAATGATTTGTTTCATTTCATAAGCACATGAATTTGCATGGTTTTGACATGAAATAGAAAATCTATGATTTCAGATTGCCATGGAAAATTTTTATGTTATGTAAAATTTGATTTTGGAGATGATTTTAATTTTTAGAATTTTCCAAGCTATGAAAATTTTATTATGAGTTTTTATCGAAAAATATGATATAACTGGGTTTAAAAGTTATTTTTAGAATTTCGGGAAGAAAGTGGGTCTAAAATTTTAATATGTTTGATTACATGATGAAATTGAATTTCTATGATTTTTAGGGATTTTTTATAAATTATTTGCTAGGGAAAATAAATTATTTTGAAAGGACTTTTCTGAAATAATTGGCTACGTGAAAGGGCTAAAACGTTGCATTTTTAATGGTTTTAATCTGATATAAATGCGGCAGTTTTAAGGGTAAAATATTTGAAAACTTTTTATGACAACCAAATATTAGTTCACAAATTGGCAAGTTATTAGAAAGTAATTACTAAAAGTTGCTATAATTCAGCCTTTAAATCAGAAAAAGGAATTCCGCCTCTATTAGTAAGGACCTTTCGACTCCTTTGACTTCGCCTCATCCCAATTGAAATCCGCATAGTCGGAACCACCATAGTCCAAACCAATACACCAGATATCATATAGATGGTATGCAGTTGATTGGAAGGAAGGCGGAAGCCTTGGTGTCGAAAGGTTAGCTTTCGATGGAGTCGAAACCCTGCTTTCTTTTCATAAGTTAACATGCTTGCCTACTTTTACCTAGAAAGCTTTCAAAGCAGCCGAAACATATGCTTCCGAAAAGGTTTTATAATTAGCTTTTGAAGAAGGTTGTTATGTTGTATTAAAATATTTTCTTTCGAAGGAGTGCCTTTTTCCTTTAAATAATTGCTTTTAAAAAGGTATGTTTCGACCTAATCGAAACCTACTCACTACTCTAACTTTTGATCATATTGGCTAGTAATGCTTTTGAAAGGTTACCCTTACTTTTACCTTAAACTAAGCCTATTGCCTAATTGCTTTCAAAACGGTTGAGGGTTTCAAAGGTGATGGAGTCGAAAGGGGTTTCGGCTCTATCCTTTAAATTTTTTGTTTTCAAGGTTTTGCTTTCGACTAAGATGGCTCCGATACCATCAATTTTTCCCTAAACAAATTTTAGTTGGTTTTGAAAGAGATACTTTCGTATATAACAATTTTGACCTAAATGATGTTTTTAAAGAATAAACCTAATGCTTTCGAAAGGGGTACTTTTTTTATTTCGAAGCTCTGTATTTTAAAAAAAAGATTTGATACCATTGAAAGGATAATAGGTTTCGAAAGAGAATGTTTACTAAGGGCTTCAAAAGGTATGTATACAATGCTTTGAAAAGAGGTCTTTGCTTGAAGGATTTTATCCAGAGGTTTCGAAAGAGATGTTCTATAGTTTCAAAACATAAACTCAATCTCAATTAAAGTAATAATCATGGCATAAATAAAGATTTTTGAAATGATATTCAATTTGTTATTAACCCTGTGACGACCGCCCATGACTCCCGCACCAAAACAAGGAAATAATGCGCTGAAAGGCGTGCCAGGCAGCCATGGACGATAGTCAGGGTAAAACAAAACAAAAGAATCTCTATCGCATAACTCACAGCGCATGGATAAAATACAATAGAGAAATATAATATAGTGAAGCTCCATAGAACAGAACATCATCATATAAGCATCACAGTAGTTTTGTACAATCATCTACTCAAATCCATACATGAAAGCCTCACTACAAATCACTCAACCAAATACAGCAGCGGATACCCAGTACATATAGTAAGAAAACTAATATGCAAAGCCTCCTGCTCGTCTTCGTCATCTTCAGCGTAGAACTCCTAGCACAGCACCTGTCACCTGCTACCTAGTCTGCCCATCCCAAACATGGATGAACAGCCCAAGGTAATAAGAGGAGACATAAAACCTTGAGTCAGACAAAGTCTTAGTGAGCAGTAAATTAACTATCCAACATACCAAAAGAGCATAAAGGATAAAAGGAATAGGAACCAAACCATCCCACTCCACCTCTTTCTACAGTGATAGCCCCAGACATACACTAAGGAGAAGCAAGCATAACAACATAGACAATTAAGGTAAAGCGAATACCACTCGAGTCAAGGACGATGTTTTCCAAATACAAACCCCCAAGGCCTAAACCAAGATCAGATAAGCACCCAGAAAACACCGCTCTTGAAGCCGAATGATAATACAACCAAACATCCATGACTCTGGCTATCACTGTCATCCTTGCCTCGATTTCACCGTTAGTTGAATGACCATCTGTCAAGGGCTAATGGTAACCCCGGTTCTAACCATAACTCCGCACACTGCCTTGTGCCTAGGACTTATCTACTTTGCCCAGAGTACTCAACTACCTACCTGTAGTCTTTTGGGTGTTCCGACTACCTACCTGTAGTCGTTATGGGCGCCCCATGTACTCTTGCTTTTGAGCATGCTAGAACCTTCAACAACGACGAGATCCAAGCCTCCTAGCCATCCTTCTTGACGACTATCCTCATACAAGCTCAAGCTACCTCTTGAACAATCCATTATCAACCAACTTGAACTACTCTTCAAGTTATCAACATGCTTGGAATGATCCCTGCTTGGATTAAGCCAAGACTCACATCATACTTCGCTTCATCGCATCAAAGCAAAGTCTCAACTCAACAACATGGTTTGCCTCATCAAATCATGGCAAAGTCCCATCTCAACATCATCCAATCTATACATATGAGCTTCAACATCCGCTACATATGCCTTAAGCAGCTTTCACCATTCAAGAGCCTTCTTCCATAGCTTTTGAATCCTCTTTCATCATCTTGTTCCAAATCAACTACTAGCTAACTTGGAAACAATCAAATCAATCATACATTCAAATAATCAATCATTCAAACAAGATCTATTAAGCAATTTAAGCAATATCAACTATAATGGGAATTTCGTAAATAAACGAGCAAAAGTCCAACATATGTGAAATCATTGTTTTTAGCATAGATCTATCAAATATAAAACATGGGTTTTGTCTCTAACACTTATTAAATAAACTTGCATAAGTAAACATCTTCAAAAACCATGGATCTACACTTGGATCTAAGAAATATGCATGAAATCACTAACTACAACACTCCAACAAGTCACCAATCCAATATACTCCTTTGGATCCGCGTGAGAGATAACTACCACTCACCAAATCACCCAAACACCTCAAAAACTAAACACTTCAGATCTGGACAGCGGAGATCAAGGCTTGATCCGGCAACATCTCGCTTCAATCGATGAAATCTAGCTTTGTTGGATGAAGATCTTCAACTTTGGCGCTTGAATCTTCAATCTCGATCTTCGATCTTGGATGGATGTTAGAATTAGATTGGAATGGAGAAAAGAAGATGAAGAAATGTTGTAGTCGAGTTCCCAAAATGGCAGCACTTCGTCGCTTCAAAAACCGGTGCCAAAAAGTGAGCCAAACCCCTCTATTTATAGGCTGAACAACCCTTAGGTCGTCGCCCTTTAGGTCGTCCCCGACCTAACACTCCAACGACCTACGACCTAAAACCAGCCCGCCCTAGCGACCTACGGCTTATCCAAACACACAGGGTCTCACGACCTAAACCCCCTGCGACCTAACAAACAAGGCCGACTTAAGCCCAAGGCCGACCTAACGACTTATAACATTAACGACCTACGACACAACCCAGACATAACCTAAAACACAGGCCGCATATCCCAAGTCCTAAGTCGTATGACGACTTAACCACCATGCCGACTTACGACTTAATACCAGTGCCGACTCAAACCCCTGCCGACCTATGTCCCCAACGACCTAACAAACACACAATACAAAAGCCTCCGACCTAACTTAGGTCGTTGCCGACCTATCATGCTACGACCTAACAACATAGCCGACTCACGACTCAACCTATTTCCTTTAGGTCGCGCTAGCGACCTAACGACTCATCTACCAACGACTCAAGCATGCCTCTCTAAACCCTAAGTCGGCTACTTTCCTGGGTCGGTCCATCTCTAAGTCGCCTAACCTTTAGGTCGCTACCCCCTCTTAGGTCGCTCTCCACTAGGTCGGTCACTTTCTTAGGTCGTTCCTCTATCCTAGGTCGCTCAACCGACCTAACTCTCAACACATTAACATCCTAACCCGTTAGCTCCTTAGGTCGCTCACCCCTACCTACGACCTATCCTTCAAATGACCTAACTCCCAAGCCTTCCATCCTATGAGTCGTTAACTCGGCAACCTCCATAACTCGGTAACCCCCCTATCTCGTGAGTCGGTCAAATACTTAACTCCTTAGGTCGTATGCTACCTTAACTCGGTTGATACTTAGGTCGGCCAGAAACCCAAAACTTACCCAAACGACCTAAGCTAACTCGCTCACGACCTAACCTATGAGTCGGTCACGACTCAGGCTAGAAACAACACAAACAACACTAACGACCTGTAAATTCTACGATCCATCGACACGTAAAAATACGGGTCGTTACATTCTCTCCCCCTTAGGAATTTCGCCCCCGAAATTCCAAGCAAACAACAGAAATCAAAATTATTCCGCATGCCTATCATCCATGGCAATCAACAATCCATGCAACCAATTCTAACCTAGCATGCAGAATTCTAAGACTTAGAACAAGCTACAAATTCATGAGATGTCACGACACTTTAGGGCCATACCTCGAAGAGTTCGGGATGAGCTGCCTTCATCCTCTCTTCCTCCTCCCACGTACAGTCGTTAACATCATCACTCCATTGTACCTTGAGCAACGTAATCGTCTTCCTCCTAAGCTGTTTCGTATCGGTTTCAACAATACGAAGCGGCTTACGAGGTCTCGAAACAACTGGATCAACCTCCAAGTCTTCACAGCTATCAGCAGAAACCACCGTAGTTGGGTCGTGCACATACTTCCGTAGATAAGATACATGAAAAACATTGTGCACACCCGCCATCTTTTCCGGTAACTCCAATCTATAAGCGAGCTTTCCAATTCGCTCGATAATCGGAAATGGTCCAACAAATCTCGGAGTCAATTTCCCTTTCTTCCCGAATCTAACAACATTCTTCAAAGGAGAAATCTTCACAAAAACCGTATCACCTACGTCGAATTCCAAATCCTTTCGACGATTATCGGCATAACTTTTCTGACGATCCTGGGCTGCCTTCATTCTTTGCCGAATGATCTCTATACAATCCGAAGTCTGTCGAATCATCTCTGGCCCAAGTATCAGCTTTTCTCCAGTTTCCAACCAACATGTCGGAGAGTTACACGGTCTTCCATATAATGCCTCATATGGTGCCATACCGATACTCGACTGATAACTGTTATTATAAGCAAACTCCACCAAATGAAGGTGATCTTCCCATGATCCTCCGAAGTCCAAAACACATGCTCTAAGAAGATCTTCCAAAACTCGGTTGACTCTCTCAGTCTGACCATCTGTTTGAGGGTGATAAGCTGTACTCAAACACAACTCAGTTCCCAAAACCTCCTGGAAGCTCTTCCAAAATCTACTAGTGAACAATGGATCTCGATCGCTCACTATACTCTTCGGAACACCATGGAAACGAACTATCCACTTCACATATAATTCAGCCAACTTCGATGCAGTCCTAGTCGATCGAACAGGAATGAACCTTGCACTCTTGGTCAAACGATCTACTATGACCCAAATCCCTTCATTCCCTGCTCTTGTCCTAGGTAGACCATCGATAAAGTCCATCGACACTTGCTCCCACTTCCATGTAGGAACCTCTAATGGCTGAAGCAATCCACTGGGCTTCTTCTGCTCAGCTTTCACCAACTGGCAATTCATACACTTGGAAATAAAATTTCCAACATCCTTCTTCATACCTTCCCAGTAGTAGGTTCTCTTCATATCCCGATACATCTTATTTCCACCTGGATGAATTGTCAACTTCGAGTGGTGACTCTCCCTCAGAACTTCATCTCTCAATCCATCTACATCGGGAACAACTAGTCGCCCTTGCTTTCGAAGCCAACCCTCTCGATCGACTTCAAATCCTTTATCCTTCTCCGGGTCCAATCCAGATTCCAAATCACAGATAATCTTGACAAGCTTATCATCTCCCCTTTGCCTCTCACCCATTCTTTCCACAAGAGTAGGCCTTATCGATAAGTTTGCCAACATCTCAGGTTCCAATTCACATCTAGGCCTGAAATCAAATCCAGCCAAATACTCAAGACTCTTCCATTCCGAAAACATGGCTCCCAAACCTGCATGTCTTCGACTTAACGCATCAGCCACTGCGTTACCTTTCCCTGGAGTATAGGCTATACCAAAATCATACGATGCTAAGAACTCTAGCCACCGTTGCTGTCGAAGATTCAAATCCTTTTGGGAAAACAGATACTTCAACGACTTATGATCTGTAAACAGCTCGAATCTAACTCCCAATAGATAGTGTCTCCACATCTTCAAAGCAAACACAATCGCCGCTAACTCCAAATCATGAGTCGGATAATTCCTTTCATGCGGCTTTAGTTGTCGACTAGCATACGCAACAACTTTATCCTTCTGCATTAGCACCGCTCCTAGTCCAGTGCCACATGCATCGGTGTAAACCACCATCTCATCATTCCCACTCGGAATAGTCAAAACAGGAGCACTTGTCAGTCGTTCTTTCAGGATTACGAAAGCTTGCTCACACTTATCATCCCATCTGAACACTTGGTTCTTCTTCGTCAATCCTGTCAACGGTGCAGCTATCTTGGAAAAGTCTTTGATAAACCGACGATAATATCCTGCTAATCCAAGAAAACTTCTCACATCAGATGCATTCTTAGGTCTAACCCAATCCTGGATCGCTGCCACCTTAGCGGGGTCAACCGCTATTCCATTTCCAGAAATAACATGACCTAAGAACCTCACTTCATTCTTCCAGAAGTGACACTTCGAAAACTTAGCCTTCAGCTGATGTTTCCGTAAGATTCCTAAAACAATCCTCAAGTGCGTCTTGTGCTCTTCCTCAGTTCTGGAATAAACCAAAATATCATCCACGAACACAAGCACGAACTTATTCAACTGATCTCTGAATACCCTATTCATAAGATCCACAAAATATGCTGGCGCGTTAGTCAATCCAAACGGCATTACCAGCCACTCATAAAACCCGGATGGTGTTCTGAAAGCAGTCTTCGGCACACTATCCTTTGCCACTCTCAACTGGTGAAATCCCGTTGCCAAATCCATCTGAGAAAACACCTTAGCCTCGTGAAGCTGATCAAACAAGTCATCTATTCTCGGCAATGGATACTTGTTCTTCCTAGTCACCTTATTCAGCTCACGATAATCAACACACAACCTCAACGATCCATCCGTTTTGGTTGCGAACACAACGGGCGCACCCCATTCGGACACACTTCTCCGAATGAATCCTTTCCGCAAAAGGTCATCAACTTGCACCTTCAGCTCTTGCTGCTCCCTCGGTGCCATTCGCCTAAGAGGCATCACAACAGGTCTGGCTCCCTCAATTAGATCGATACGAAACTCGATCTCCCTATGCGGCGGTAACCCTTTGACTTCCTCAAAGACATCACCAAACTCATTCACAATAGGCACTGATGACAGTCCATCCCGTGGAACAACTAGCGAATACATGAAGCTCATGAAGACGCCTTCTTCATGCTTACATCGTATCACAACCTTTCGTCCTTCCACATTCCCGACTGTCACCTCAAGCCTCTCACAATCAATCCTAGCCGCATACTTCCTAAGCCAGTCCATACCCAAAATAATTCCGAACCCCGCAAAGTTCAGAACAAAGCAATCACAAACAAACGAGCAATCATGACTTGACACAACTAGACCACGACATAACATACACAAACATGACGAACCCCCTACCGGATTAGTCACAACCAATGGCCTATCAACAATATCCGGTTTCATACCTAACCGGCTTACCAAATCATCACAAACAAAAGAATGCGACGCTCCAGTATCAAACAACACTCTAACTGGAACACCACAAATAGAAAGAGTACCTTGAACAACCACACTCTTCCCCTTCTCTTCAGCAGTAGGAGCTTTCGAAGACGATGGAACAGCCCCCAAAGCATAGGCTTGCACAACCTGCCTATCTTTCCTCGGTTCTGGACAATCCTTCTTGATATGTCCCAGCTTATCACAGTTGTAACACTTTCCCGGCACTTTGGGATTCTTACAATCTTTGTAAAGATGGCCCTTCTGCTGGCAGTTATAGCAAGTCATTTCGCTCTTCGGCTTCTTCTGGCCATCCTTACCCTTCTGTTGCTGCTGCTTCCTCTTCCTGTTGCCACTCTGCTGTGGTTTAGATACTTCCCTGGTTACAGCAACAACAGAACTTTCCTTAGGGAACAAACTCTCATGCCTCAAAGCTTTTTCCACAAGCTTCTCAAATGGATCGTCCAGATGATCCACTAACTGCCTCCCAAGATAAGCATCCAGACCAGTCACAAACTTTTCATTCTTCTGGTAGGGAGAATCAATGTACGATCTGGCATACTTAGACAAAGCTTCAAACTCAGAAATATACTCAAGAACAGGCCTTCCCCCTTGCTTGAGCTCCACAAACCTCTTAAACAAGACAGATTTCTGGGAAGTAGAGATGAACTTAGCTTCAAATCTAACTTGGAATTGCTCCCAAGTAATCCCTTCTTCTGGTGTATCTATGGTGATAGAATTCCACCAATCAGCAGCTCTTCCCTGAAGCTGTCTCGATGCAAGCTTCCTCTTAGTTGCATCCTCAATCCCTAAGTCACCAAAGATTCTTTTGCAAGCATCAATCCATCTCTGCACCTCAATAGTCGACTCCGTCCCCAAGAAAACTTTCCCTCCAAGAGCAGTATAATCCTTGCAAAGCTTGGCAAAATCCACCGGTCTCGGAGCTTGGACTTGAACTCCCACATCCACAGATGATCCTGAAGCTGGTATTCTCCTCATGATTGAAGTCATCATGGCCTCAAACATAGGAGCATAATCAACAGCTTCCCTAGCATCACGGCTACCCCTCGCAGCTTGTCTCTCACTTCGACTCATCCTTAATATCTGTAAATAAGAATGATTAGAACACCTTAAGAAACAACTGCATAAGGAGTTCAAACCCTTCTAAACTACTATATTATATAGTAATCATCCATCAAATTACAATTACGTCTCTCTTACGTAGTTACATCAGCGAGCGTTGGCTAAAATCGATTAACCAAAGCTCTGATACCAAATGTGACGACCGCCCATGACTCCCGCACCAAAACAAGGAAATAATGCGCTGAAAGGCGTGCCAGGCAGCCATGGACGATAGTCAGGGTAAAACAAAACAAAAGAATCTCTATCGCATAACTCACAGCGCATGGATAAAATACAATAGAGAAATATAATATAGTGAAGCTCCATAGAACAGAACATCATCATATAAGCATCACAGTAGTTTTGTACAATCATCTACTCAAATCCATACATGAAAGCCTCACTACAAATCACTCAACCAAATACAGCAGCGGATACCCAGTACATATAGTAAGAAAACTAATATGCAAAGCCTCCTGCTCGTCTTCGTCATCTTCAGCGTAGAACTCCTAGCACAGCACCTGTCACCTGCTACCTAGTCTGCCCATCCCAAACATGGATGAACAGCCCAAGGTAATAAGAGGAGACATAAAACCTTGAGTCAGACAAAGTCTTAGTGAGCAGTAAATTAACTATCCAACATACCAAAAGAGCATAAAGGATAAAAGGAATAGGAACCAAACCATCCCACTCCACCTCTTTCTACAGTGATAGCCCCAGACATACACTAAGGAGAAGCAAGCATAACAACATAGACAATTAAGGTAAAGCGAATACCACTCGAGTCAAGGACGATGTTTTCCAAATACAAACCCCCAAGGCCTAAACCAAGATCAGATAAGCACCCAGAAAACACCGCTCTTGAAGCCGAATGATAATACAACCAAACATCCATGACTCTGGCTATCACTGTCATCCTTGCCTCGATTTCACCGTTAGTTGAATGACCATCTGTCAAGGGCTAATGGTAACCCCGGTTCTAACCATAACTCCGCACACTGCCTTGTGCCTAGGACTTATCTACTTTGCCCAGAGTACTCAACTACCTACCTGTAGTCTTTTGGGTGTTCCGACTACCTACCTGTAGTCGTTATGGGCGCCCCATGTACTCTTGCTTTTGAGCATGCTAGAACCTTCAACAACGACGAGATCCAAGCCTCCTAGCCATCCTTCTTGACGACTATCCTCATACAAGCTCAAGCTACCTCTTGAACAATCCATTATCAACCAACTTGAACTACTCTTCAAGTTATCAACATGCTTGGAATGATCCCTGCTTGGATTAAGCCAAGACTCACATCATACTTCGCTTCATCGCATCAAAGCAAAGTCTCAACTCAACAACATGGTTTGCCTCATCAAATCATGGCAAAGTCCCATCTCAACATCATCCAATCTATACATATGAGCTTCAACATCCGCTACATATGCCTTAAGCAGCTTTCACCATTCAAGAGCCTTCTTCCATAGCTTTTGAATCCTCTTTCATCATCTTGTTCCAAATCAACTACTAGCTAACTTGGAAACAATCAAATCAATCATACATTCAAATAATCAATCATTCAAACAAGATCTATTAAGCAATTTAAGCAATATCAACTATAATGGGAATTTCGTAAATAAACGAGCAAAAGTCCAACATATGTGAAATCATTGTTTTTAGCATAGATCTATCAAATATAAAACATGGGTTTTGTCTCTAACACTTATTAAATAAACTTGCATAAGTAAACATCTTCAAAAACCATGGATCTACACTTGGATCTAAGAAATATGCATGAAATCACTAACTACAACACTCCAACAAGTCACCAATCCAATATACTCCTTTGGATCCGCGTGAGAGATAACTACCACTCACCAAATCACCCAAACACCTCAAAAACTAAACACTTCAGATCTGGACAGCGGAGATCAAGGCTTGATCCGGCAACATCTCGCTTCAATCGATGAAATCTAGCTTTGTTGGATGAAGATCTTCAACTTTGGCGCTTGAATCTTCAATCTCGATCTTCGATCTTGGATGGATGTTAGAATTAGATTGGAATGGAGAAAAGAAGATGAAGAAATGTTGTAGTCGAGTTCCCAAAATGGCAGCACTTCGTCGCTTCAAAAACCGGTGCCAAAAAGTGAGCCAAACCCCTCTATTTATAGGCTGAACAACCCTTAGGTCGTCGCCCTTTAGGTCGTCCCCGACCTAACACTCCAACGACCTACGACCTAAAACCAGCCCGCCCTAGCGACCTACGGCTTATCCAAACACACAGGGTCTCACGACCTAAACCCCCTGCGACCTAACAAACAAGGCCGACTTAAGCCCAAGGCCGACCTAACGACTTATAACATTAACGACCTACGACACAACCCAGACATAACCTAAAACACAGGCCGCATATCCCAAGTCCTAAGTCGTATGACGACTTAACCACCATGCCGACTTACGACTTAATACCAGTGCCGACTCAAACCCCTGCCGACCTATGTCCCCAACGACCTAACAAACACACAATACAAAAGCCTCCGACCTAACTTAGGTCGTTGCCGACCTATCATGCTACGACCTAACAACATAGCCGACTCACGACTCAACCTATTTCCTTTAGGTCGCGCTAGCGACCTAACGACTCATCTACCAACGACTCAAGCATGCCTCTCTAAACCCTAAGTCGGCTACTTTCCTGGGTCGGTCCATCTCTAAGTCGCCTAACCTTTAGGTCGCTACCCCCTCTTAGGTCGCTCTCCACTAGGTCGGTCACTTTCTTAGGTCGTTCCTCTATCCTAGGTCGCTCAACCGACCTAACTCTCAACACATTAACATCCTAACCCGTTAGCTCCTTAGGTCGCTCACCCCTACCTACGACCTATCCTTCAAATGACCTAACTCCCAAGCCTTCCATCCTATGAGTCGTTAACTCGGCAACCTCCATAACTCGGTAACCCCCCTATCTCGTGAGTCGGTCAAATACTTAACTCCTTAGGTCGTATGCTACCTTAACTCGGTTGATACTTAGGTCGGCCAGAAACCCAAAACTTACCCAAACGACCTAAGCTAACTCGCTCACGACCTAACCTATGAGTCGGTCACGACTCAGGCTAGAAACAACACAAACAACACTAACGACCTGTAAATTCTACGATCCATCGACACGTAAAAATACGGGTCGTTACAAACCCATAACCATATTTTAGGGAAAGGGTAGAATAACCAGTTAGGTCGACCCAGTGGTGAATATAATATAACATATGTTTAGTTCTAGGTTAAAGATATTGGGAGGGGACAATAGATTTAAAGCAAGCCCATGAAAACTGTATGATATTGGCAGGGGCCAATAGGTTCATAATCAGCCCATGAAAACTACGATTTGATACTGGCAGGGGCCAGTAGGTTTGTAGATATCTCATGAAAACTATATCTGGATTATGATATTGGCAGTCAGCCAACAAGTTCCTAGTTAGCCCATGAAAACTAGGATAAGAAATAAGACATTGGAGTTACCAATAGGTTCTTAGTAATCCCATGAAAACTAAGTAATTGGACAGACAGTCCATACACATCTAACAGGTTAGTAGTAACCCTAGAAACTATAATTGAGAAAGTAGTCAGAATGAATAGGGATGGGTAATCTAGAATTTTTTTTGCATATCATCATAATGTTTTGAAATTCTATTTTTAACCATTGTGGATGTTGGGGAACAGTATATGGTTTTATAAATGTTTTAGGATACTAGTGAGGGGAAAGCCCGTTCTGCTAAACGGCGTGGTCTCAATAGATATCTAACTGGTTTGAGATGGTAAATTATTATTCATACCAAGCTTTATGTCTGACTCAAAGTTTTTGTTTTTCCCTTAAACTCTCGGGTTGTAACATTCCCTGTTTTTAACCAGATTTAAATTTGATAATTAATGTTAATTAACCAGGATTAGTAATTTATTCATAAGTAATTAATTTGGTTTAAATTAATCAGATGACTAATTGTGGATTAATTTGAAAATTTGGAAATAAGTATATATGTTGTTAATAAAATTTGGTTTTGAAATTCAAAAATAAATATATTGCAAATAAATTGGATTTGAAAACTCTATATTTTAAATATAATAAAAGTTTGTTTTCTAATATTAATATATATGTATATATAATAGGATATTTTAACTTAAGTTTAAAAATTTGAATAAGTTTGATAAAAAGGCTTAAAACCCTTTTCTTTTATATTTGAATAAATAAAGTTTGTATATAAATATATATAAACATTGTAAACATAATACATATAATAATAAATATATGAAACTATATATATGAAAATATAAAAGTAAAAAAAGTATAAATACAAAAATATAAATATAATACATATGTAATTATATTACATAATTTATAATAGCATAAAGGGTTTAAAACATAATTTGTAAATGAAAATAAAGCAAGGGTATAAACCATAATTCATAAATTAACATAACTAAGGGTTTAAACATAAATTGGATTGTTTTAAACAAGTGTAACATTTTAAAACATGAAATTAACAAATGTAAAATAAGTAACAACATAAATTAACAAGTGTGAGCATAGTATTTTTTGTAATTACAAGTGTAACTAATGAGTACAAGTGGCATACTTATTTTCTTTTAAAATTTAATTTTTATATATAATGAGTGAAATTGAGAAAACCTGGCTACTTCATTTTCAGTTTAAAACTTCTCATTTTCTTTTCAAAAATTTCTTCTTCATCTTTAAAACTGAAAACCAGAAAAAAAGCAAATAAAATGAAAATGAAAAAACCTGGTAACTCATAGCAAACCAGGAAATGAAAACAAATCAAATTAAAAAAAATCATCTTAGCAATCAAACAAGATCAAAACATCTACCTGAAGCTAGGATTCAACTCAAAACAAATATCAACCTGATCAGAAAACAATCCTGGAAGCTATAATCATAGATAAAAATTTAAAACAAATAAATCTGTTCAAATCCAAAGACCTAAAACTCAAAGCAGGTTCAAGTTCAAACCAAACATCAAGTTCCAGAAAACAACAATCAAATATCAGAATCAAAGTTCAACTCAAACTAGCATCAGGCAGTAGAAACAAATCATTTCCAATCTCAAATTTTTCTCTATTTTATACCAGGTGAGCAAACTGCCTTCTCTAATATTTTGATTGTGTGTGATAAATACTTAATGCTTGTGCTTGAAATCATGATATGAAGTATGTTTGTATGAATATCATTGCATGTCTGTATATACACAAATGTCTATGTGTATATGTCTGTATATATTAGCCTCTGTTACATCAACAGAATCAAGTGCAATATATAGAAGAAAAAAAATCATATCTTCTTGTCTAAACCAATTCAGGTTATGATTCCTGAAAAGAAAATGCTTATAACAATGTAAAGTTATTTTTAAAAATAATCCCAAGTAAAAACATTTAGTAAATACTTTGAAAAATAGAAATAATAGTGGAAACATTTATAATCGGGACAATCGATTTAGGGTTCGACAACCAGACTGGGTCGACAAGGTTGTCGAAGCTTGAACGTTGTCATGGGATCACCGGAGTGGATCGCGAGGGGGGAAATGGTTCGTTTAAGGCATGGCGCGGCTTTGGGTTGGTCGGCATGAGTATCGGTGGTCAGAGGCGATGGCAATGGTGATTTTCCGTCGACATTTTGGTTCCTAGAATTGATCATTTGGCTCGGAGTCGTCTTCCTCGCGAATTTGTTGGAACTGGAAGCTGGGTAAGTCGACGAGATGATCGTCGATATGTAGACAGTCTCGACAAGGTGTCGGAGTTGACCAGAACGACGAGCACGTGCACGCATGCACGTTAGTGTCTAACGAACTCTTAGTTTAGAAGGATGATTGGATTCTCGGTGATGAGCTCGAGAAAGTTGAGGATTGACTCGAAGTTTTTAAGGTCGCAAGATACTCGAGTTTGGCTCAGGAAAAATTTGAGATTGGCTCGAGGATTTCGAACTTGGCTCGGGTTCAATATTGTTGCCTTTTTAAAATTTTAAATTAAACAAGTTTTGAAAGTTAAAAAATTTATTACTTAATTCTTTTATATAATTAATGTCTAATTAAGTTTGGGGTGTATTAAAAGGTTTTAAAAATAAATTATTTTGAGTTTAAAGTGTTTTTAACACACATATATATATATATATAACCGTTGTTTCTGAAAAGTTTATTTTAAATAAAATTAATATTATTAACTAAATGATTAAACGATGAAGTGTTTTAATCTTCAATTTAACTTAAAGGTTTAAGTTAAGTAGTTAATGATAATTAACTACAAGGTTTTTAAACAAGGTTTAAAAGATACTATAAGTAATTAATTAAGATAAAATGTTTTATCTTTTAAGATCTTAAGAAATTAATGATTTATTAATGAAAGTAATTAAAGGTAATTAATTACTTAAGATTATTACTTAATTAAAAGTAATTAATTAATGATTAAAGTTGATCAATCAAATGATTAAATGATAATTACTCAATTTAATTAATTTATGGTTTATTAATATAAGTGATTAAGGATAATCACTTATTAAGTAAGGATAATCAATTTAATGATAATTAATTAAGGGTTAATTAATTATTGTAATTAATTGAGGATAATTAATTAAATGGTAATTATTAAGGGTTAATTAATTTTGTCATTTATTTAAGGTTAATTAATTTATGTGATTAATTAAGGGATGATAAATTAATTAAGGATAATTAATTAAGATGGTTAATCAAGGTTGATTAATTATTTTCATTAATTAACATCAAATGGTTTGTAATTAAATTTAAGCAAGATCATTTGGTTGTAATCTTGTTTATGGTTGTATGGGATTGTATTGAATGTTGAATAGATTGTTATCTCTAATCCATAATGTTCTATGATGTAAATTGTTTGAATTGAGCTGTGTGTAAATTATTTATCTATGTTGAATTTACATATTTATCTGTGAATCTGTGAATGAAGATAAGCATTATAAGATTATACCGCTTATCGATACTGTTGTGATAATTGATGATATTGTATTGTTGTGTGTAAAACCCTTGGACTACACCACATACACACGAATATGGATTGCTCGAGGAAATTGGTTAAGTCACAGATATTTTGAATTTAAATATTATTTTATTTAAAGTTGAATTTTGAATCCAAATGGTTTTGGAAATGGAATTGGGTTGAATATAAAAACCTTTTGAAAAGGAAATTTGAAATTGAATTTAGTTTGAATAGAATATATCTTGTTTTAAGTTTTGAAATTATTTTGGAAACTATGGTTTGAAAGGGTATACAAGTTATACAGTAATATATATATATATATGGATTTTAAACCATTTTAAAAGTATTATTTTAGGAATTTAAATTTAACCCAAGTTTATACTTTAAAGGTATAACTTGTGCATATTTGATCGGATTTTTCCGAAATGAAAAGAATTTGTTTTCAAATGATAATGGCTTTATATAACACAAGAATTCCCAGTTTTGTTGAAAGGATTTCAAGTTGTGAAATTGAAATAGTTTTGAAAGCTATGAATGAATCTTTATGAAAGATTGGTGAAACTTTATTCCGAATTGAGGTGGATTTTAAAAGGTGAATCCTTTGTTTAAAAGATTAAAAGGAAAAATTTGTTTAAACCATTCAAAAGAAAGGTTTTGGAAAACAAATGTTGAAAGTTGTAACTTAAATACGATCCCATATATCCATATGGTTTTAAAATTAACGCTGATTATTCGGTTTAGCCGGGAGAGGACTTTATGTCATATAACCCATCTCGAATAGTGATACGACGAAATGGATAGCATTTGAAGACCGGTGGTGGTGAAGACCGCGTATTTTCAAGAACGAAAGGATTACCTATCGAATGACTCTACACTGAGTAGCTACGGTATAGAGATCTCCATATGTGATAGGGAGTCCGATCTGGATTGTGAATACCCGAGTTGCAAGGGCTTCTTTGAAGTGCCTTTGGTTCCGTTCGAACCCGAAATGGATTTGTATGGATGTATGTCCGACATTACACTTTGAGATGTAAAGCTGATTTCTATCAAATACATTTCTGTTTGGTGACGGAGAATTTATTCTCTTAGTTTAACACCCTTCTCTGAGACGTACGAGCTCAGAGGTTATGTAGTTGATGGTTAATAGTGATACATTTCCAATTTGGTAATGTGGCATGCTAAGTGCTGCTGATCATTTGTTGATCAAAGCATGGCTTTTTTGTAAAGCATAGCTTTGTGGACGAGACCTCATCAGGACTTCACACCCCGTAAATGGTCGAAACAGGAAGAATGCAGCAAGGTTATGAGGGTCGCACCCTTTAGGGTATGTCCATTTCCTTCTGGATGAAAGTGGTATCATGGTATGGAGCCCAGATACTTAACTTATGTGGTTTTTGAAAATCTATTGCTTTGTGGTTGTTGGTGTTAAGAGCTCTCGGATAAAGATCGGTGACGACCGGGGGATGGTATACTCGTGACAGTTAGTTACCTGGTTACAGAGGTAACCCGACCATGTGTTGGCAGAGAGCTGGTTAAGTTCTCGAGGCGTCCCTCTAGAGGCGTACCCATGTGGCATAGGAAGTTCCTTAGCCAGACCATTTGTTGGAAATCCAATCATCCAATATGCGCTTTTTACGATTTCAGTTGTATAACCTGCCATTCTTAAATGGTAGTTATAGCAGGCATAATATAATGGTACCTATGCTGGCTAAGATTAACATTATACTTTCGAAAGGTTTTCTGCACTATGCACTAGTAATAATATCAAAAGGATTTTGCGTATTAAGCATGTTTGACTATCATAAGGAGAAATCTCCTTCAATTGTGCGCTTGCATTATGTGTGTGCAATTCAAAAAGAATTGCGGATTTCTTATTATTCCTTTTGTTTGTTTTTGATCAAATAAAACTATTTTGCTTGCTCACACCAGTCCCATGACTGATCTAGAGTTTATTGTTCCCTTTCCAAACTCTGGGTGCCCATAATTTTCCACACGGGCAGCCCGAAGTCAGATTTTCAGATAGTCAGCTAGTAGATATAGATTCGGTAGCCTTCAGCCTTCAGTTTGGAAATCTTTGAAGCCTTTGGATTCAGGATCACATTTGTTTCACTTCAACCGGACTTGCTTAAGTTAAACATGTTGGGGGTTCTGGCTTCGCGTTTGGAGCTTTGGAATTTGGCAATGAAGATTCATATGTTGGATTCTTTTGGAAAACCATATTGGTGATATTGTTCCGCTGTTGATGTTGTCTCTTCTACTATTGGTGTTGTTTGGTTCCAATGTTGTATATTCATAGATCTCATCTGTTGTATCAGATATTGTATCCATTGTTGTATCCGACGTTTGAATCTGCAGCATTCGAATATGGGTGATGTATTTGGATTTCGATTTTCGAAGGTCGAGTGAGGGTCGTTACACGGGCACTTAATTGATTTTTTGTCGGTTGAGAGTTTAGATTTCCAAGTGTTCTTTTAGACGAATAAAGCTTCCAAGGAAGTGCAGGAGGCTAGCTTGTTATTAGAGTTCTTTTATATCCGCAGTGTGTTTTTTTTTGTAAAGGCAAATTGTTTTCTTGCCTATCTATATACTCTAATCTACCAAGAGGGCATCTTCATATGTCGCTCTTGGCATATTTTGTAATAATTATATGTTATCTGAATGTGGTCTGTGAATTGGGATTATGTAATCAATTTGGAACATTTTGAAATGGAATGTGGAATTTGTTTTTTTGTTTACTTTTTTTTTCATATTCTTATGTTTCTGTGTATCAATGTATCTAATATTGCCATGTTTGGTCGCCAAGGATTAATAACTGTAGATGACTGCAGCATCCATTGCCGTTAGTTTTGGGCCTCTAAATAGGGGGATGTTACAAGTTGATATTAGAGCGTAGGTTTATGAAACTTTAAAAGAAACTTAAACCTAAAAGATTTTTTCAAACATAATCCAATGAATCGGATAATAAGATTGGGGTTACGTACTTGTATCTGCTATATATAGTTACATATATGTAAATACGTATCCCCCGCTCTCTTAGACCGTTCTTCTATATCTTACTAAGGCTCGTATGCAGATTTATGAGAAAGGATATTTGGAAGCAGTAAATGGAAGAGGAAATCTTATGGAGAAAGCACCACAACTAATGGGAATGCTTGACCTATTACCACGAGAAACCCAGATCAACCGGCTAATGCTAGTAACCAGAATGCAGAAGCCAATGTGAGTGCCGGAAATCCACCAATAGATATGGGGGGTGATGTATCAATTTTTTGCTGGTTTGACGCAAGCTGAAGCTACGGGTAAAGTTGCTAGAAACGTAGGAGGAGCTAATCTTTTGGCTCCAGCTAGGAATATTTCTTTGTTGAGTAGAGATTACACCAGTTTGGGTGGGAAGCCATTCTTGGGAACGGAGAGTGCCATAGAAGTTCAGAATTGTCTATTTCATTATTAGCTATATTTACCGGTTTGCGTCTGAATAATGGGAAAAAGAGGAGGTTGGTCTCTAGGTAGTTGCAGGGGTTAGCTCAGCATTGGTGGAATAGTGTCACTGCCGGAGTTCTGGAAGAGAAGTTTACTTGGGCTGATTTTTAAAAACGAGATTTGAGCAGAAGTTTGTATTCGTGTTTGCCAAGTCAGAGCTGATGAGGAATTTTATGGATTTAGTGCAAGGAGAGATGTCAATAGTTGAGTTTGATGCTAAATTTGAAGTGCTGTCTATATATAAATATGTTATTATAGATACTGATATCAAAACGAATGAGAAGTTCATTAGGGGACTGAGGCCCGAGCTTACTAGAATGACCATGGACCATGTCCGCGATCCTTGCAATATAGTGGTGGAAATGGCCATTCACCATGAGAAGTTACTTGCTGATTTAACTAAAGATAAGTCGGTGGAAACTCAAGGTTCTCATGGGAAGAAGAGGAAATTCTTTAAGAAGAAGGGAACCAAGAAGGGAAATACTGCCAAGAAGTCAAAGGTTGAGGTATTATGCTATAAGTGTGAAAAGAAGGGTCATTTTGCTAACGAATGTCGGTCAGGAAATGGGAAGAAAACTGCTGTTAAGAAGAACGTGAAATGCTTCAACTGTGATCAAGTTGGCATTACAAGAATCAACGTCCAGAGCCAGTTAGGGAGGACAACGGAAAAGTTATTGCTATAGAACCAGCTAGGCCTACTACAGCAGATAAGGGAAAGATTGTGATGGAAGATACACTTTTGATTCAAAGTATTTCAGTTAGAGTACTTTTTGATACCGGTGCATCACATTAATTTATATCTTAGTGTTTGGTTGGTAGATTATGTTTAGAACCTACCTACCTTATTACTTCCTTAAGGGTTGCGAATTCGATAGGAGGTTATGCGACTCTACGGTTAAGATGTGATCAGTTAGAACTTGACTTTTTAGGTCATAAGTTTGCATGCAGTTTGTATGTTATTGATTTTGTAGATATCAGAATCATTTTGGGCATGGATTGATTAAGTAGATATGAGGGTAGAATATTTTGCCAGCATAGAGAAATATCACTGAGACACCCTAATAGTCATAACCGAGTGATATTCTCAGTAGAGAATACTGACCGGAGTGTTAGTGCTATGCTTGATGCTAAGGAGGTAGGAAATGAGTTATGTTAGGTTTAGGTAGCAAGAGAGTTTGTTGATGTCTTTGAGCCAGTCACTAGACTACCCCCGAAAAGAGCTTTTGAGTTTACAATAGATCTTATGCTCGGAGTTGAACCTGTAAGTAGAGCACCTAGCAGGATGACACTAATCGAGATGAAGGAATTGAATGTGCGCCTAGTGAATCTAGAAGGAAGGAATTTTATTAGACCAAGCAGATCGCCTTGAGGAGCGATCGCGGTGTTCGTAAAGAAACCAGATGGGTCGTTGAGTATGTGCATCGACTATCGTAAGTTAAAGGAAAGGACGATCAAGAATACGTATAATTTATCAGGAATATATGATCTTTTTGATTAGTTAAGTGGATCCCGAGTGTTATCCCAATTGGACTTAGCAATAGGTTTCCATCAGTTAAGAGTGGCGGAGGACGGTATTCCTTTGTCAACATTTTGGACTAGATATGGTTCATATGAGTGGTTGGTAATGCCATTTGGAATGACAAATGCACTTGCTTTCTTTGCAAGTTTGATGAACTGAGTTTTCTGAGAGCACTTAGATAGGTTTGTACTAGTGTTTATAGATGACATTCTAGTATACTATAAGGATGTGAGAGAGAGAGAGCATGAAGTTCATGTTAAAGCAATGCTTGAGACACTGAGGCGGAATCAGCTAAAGGTAAAGTTTACCAAATGTCCTTTCTATAAGAAAAAAGTAAAGTTTCTTGATTACATGGTTTCAGAGAAAGGTTTGTCAGTTGATCCAGATAAGATCAAACCGGTGAATAATTGGAAAAGACTAAAGACAGTGACTGAGATTAGGAGTTTTCTTGGACTTGCTGGCTACTACTAGAGATTCATTAAGGATTTCTCATGGATAGCGACACCCTTAACTATGAAATGAACCAAGAAGGACGTGAGATTTATTTGATCCGAAAAATGTGAGGAGGCATTCTTGACAGTACAAAAAATGGACTTTTAGCAGCGTTTCAAAACTGTCGTAAAAACCTTTAACAGCGTTTTTGACTATGCTGTATAATAACATGCCAATACAGGTCAGAAACATATCACAACAATTTAGAAAATGCTGTAAAAAGTATGTTTTTAACAGCGTTTTAGAGATGCTATCAAAACATTTCATAGTGTTTGTATTGAAAAGCTAAATCGTTTTTCTTAGCATTTGACTTCTGCTAAATCATAGATCATAGCGGTTGTACACCGCTAAAATAAGTTTTTTGCAGCGTTTTTTCATTGCTACGAGTTCTCTTTACACCATTTCTGTAGTTGCCATGTATATTTTTTATAGTACTTCTTATGTTGCTATGAGTGTTATTTACAGCGCATTTTCTGTTGCCATGAACGTTTTTAATTAGGAAAGAACCTTATAAACACTACTGAATTTTTCCTTTATGGCTTTTCAATTCTATTGTTTTCTTTCATAACATTTTCAAAACGCTGTCCTGTAGGGTCTGCCCATTTTCCCACGTATAGGTTCAAGTTGTATACACTGTCACAATTTATACATAGCACAATAAAATAAACACATACATTTCATTATCAACAACATATAATATTTAATCAAATACTCACAATCAATAAGTAAAATTACATAATAAACATACGCAATATCCTTACATCAAAACATATATAACTCATCCATAATATTTCATAATGTAGAGCAAGTAGCAGCAAATGATAAAAAGTAGTAATACATATAAGCATACAAACCAAAGTGTAATTTTAGCATCAAAAGTAAAACTTCAAATCCATAACTTGTCGCGCCATGTTACTTCTTTTTGCACCAAAGATATCCATCCAATTGCAAAGTACAAGTTCTTTAGTTATACATATTTTTAACTAACTGTGAATAAAATTATGAATTATGAATTATGTTTCGTTTAGGACTGGAGAAATAAATACATGTGCATGTGTGTTTTTTTTCCTTATGTCCCAAAATAAAGTTGACCTTTGTATTAAATTTTAAAGCAAATAAACAGACTGTAAAAAAAATTCAACCTTTGTATTGAATATACTATAATGAGCTTGTATTGAATATACTATAATGAGCTTAATGGGATAACTCTAAACCAAGCCCACATCAACAAATGAAAGCAATTCATCTGAGCTAATGCAATCAGTTACATTATCATTAAAAGAGAATTTTCTACCAAACTGATAATTACTCTATATTTATAACTCCTGTTGGTTTTGAGCAGATGGCCATGGCATAAGACAATCAAACCTCAACTAAAAGATTTTTCCAAAATAAAATAAAATACACAAGTTTAAAAATGTACGATGTTTTGATATATGCAACCGTACAGTGAGTGCATTTACAAGTTTTGTACAAACATAGTTTCACTATTTAGTCAAAGTTATGTTTAGCCTAAGATGTATCCTACTGCCAAATGATACTAAACATATCTTACTGTAACTATAAATATCTTATTGCATCTATTAATGCTTAAGTTTAGCACAATTACACAATTTTCCAAAGAAAACTAACAGTTTATAATTATATTCTTTAACTTCAACATAATAAAAGACGTCTTTGCTTTTCGTTTTCTAAATTTAAAGTTACTGGAATTTTCAGATTGATTCCTTCAAATAAATATATTAGTAGCTCATATAACCATCAAAAAAGCATCCTGCTTATTTTCTTTCTCTTTAAGTATTTAATGTTTCATATGGAATAAAATGTATTATGATTGCATAGCTTAAACTCACACCTTACCGTTTGATGTGATAACCTGCTTTTCTGCCAAAGGAAGATGACCTAGACCATGCTCAACAACCTAAACTTGAATAATACTTATTAGTTGAAATGTATACTGAACAACAACCATTAGATTTAACAAATGTACTAACCAAACGGATTATCTGATCCGAATAAAACACAAAGTCATGCTTCGCTGTTTGAGCATCACGTATAATTTTATGCATTCCATGAATCTATATATAACATGGTACAAAACAAAATATTATACCAACAGCTAAAATCTCTGAATCAGACCAAACTAAAAGACGACATTATAATCAAGAGATGATACACACCTAAAACATTGAATTGATGACATAAAGATTCAGATAGATCTTATAGAGGTTATGTTGCCTAAGTTTTGTGCATATATGTTGAACTATTAAGTCAACAGCCACATGACTGTCTCCACCACAAGGAAGATAATATCAGCATACTTTTTATTGGAAGTATCAAGTCATCAAAAGCAGGTTTCATAAACTTTGAATACTGCATCAATGGGTATATTATTTTGTTTTAGAAGATTTCAGTTATTACAAGCTAAGTTGCAAGTAATACGCTGCAATATTTATACATAAAAAAAACCAACAATCTAGCTTTTTATATCATCATTTTTCTAATCTAAAACTAATAACCACTACATTGAAATCTTTACAAACCTAAACATATTACTATGAAAATATTTTGTAGCATAATAATTTCCATATATGGTCAAGTACTATACCAATATCTCTATTTTTTTCAGTTGTATCCACCTGTATCCTCCTAGCTAACCGCACATCAGCATCTATAGAAAAAACTAATATAAGGGAATCATATAAAGAACTTAGTTGTAACCAAATAAATAAAATCGTAATGTAATATATGAAAAGGAAATTGATAAGTATAATAAATTGGAAAAAGAAGTTGCACCAGGCATACCAAAGAATATGCAGAGATCAGCAAAGTCTTTAAAAATAAATATTTAATATTAGAATAAGGCATGAAACCTGTGTTAACAAAAATCTTCTTGTTCATCAACTCCCTAACATGATAATTTTGGAATACAACATTCCTTCTAAAATGATAACATTTGAAGGTTTCACCTAACAGAAGTTTCAAGGTCATTATAGTCAGAGTTGAATATGAAACAACAGAAATGGCTGGCGTTCTTGGCTGCGTATGATTTTGGTACAGAATATATACCAGGAAAAGGTAATAAGATGGCGGATGCTCTTAGCAGGAAACATCAGAATGTGGTGTTATCTATATTGGTGGAGTGGAAAGATTTGGAAGCTTTAGCCAGTTGCAGTGTGCAGTTAAGATAAACTGCTTGTTCTAATTAGAGTTCTGCCAACTATCTTGCTTGGAATTTCGACCAGTATTGATTGATAGAATTACTTCAAAGCATAAGGAGGATCCAACATTATTAGAAAGGATCATAAGACTTGAGGTTGGAACAGAGATCGATGATTTAAAGGATATTAGCCTTAGCCAGAGAGGATGGCTAAGAAAGAAAGGACGGTTGTGTGTTACGAATATGGAGGACTTAAGTAAAGAATTTCTTTGAGAATGTCATCGATCCAAGTTTACAATTCATCCTGCAGGAACCAAGATGTATCAGGATATGAAGAGGAGCTTCTATTGGGAAGACATGAAGAGGGATGTTGGCTTGTGGGTAAGACAGTGTGCAAACTGTCAACAAGTGAAAGCTGAACATCAGAAACCAAGTGGGTTTCTATAACTTTAGAGAATTCAGTTTGGAAATGGATTCGATATCTTTGGATTTTATAGGAGGGTTGCCAAGGTCAAACAGCGGTAATGAAATATATGGTTTATAGTGGACATATTGACCAAGAGTGTCCATTTCATTTCAGTTAAGTTAACCAGAATGACACATGTTTTAGCTATGTTGTTCCTCAAGAACATAGTTAGACTGCATGGAGTTCCTAGTAGTATAGACAGTGACTGAAATGAATTATTCGCTAGTGAATTTTGGAAGAGTCCATAGGAAGTGATGGGTACCAAGCTTAAAATGAGTACTGCATATCACTCTCAGAAGGATGGGCAAAAGGAGAGAGTTAATAAGGTGCTCGAAGATTTTTTGAGAGCTTGTGTTTTAGATTTTGGTGGATCTTAGGAGAATCACCTACATTTGATTGATTTTTCCTATAATAATAGTTACCAGACAAGTACAAGAATGGCGCCGTTTGAAGCTTTATATGGAAGGCCATGCAAATCACCAGCATATTGGTTGGAGACTGGAGACAGATTGGTCTTAGGTCCAGATTTCGTTAGAGAGGCGTAAAAAAAAGATTGAGTTAATCCGGGGAAGGATGAAGGAAGCTCAGTCTAGATAAAAGAGTTACGCAAATAAGAGGCTTAAGGACCTAGAATTCTCAGTTGGAGATAAGGTTTTCATTAAGGTATCACCTATGAAGGGTGTGGTACTATTTAGAAATTCGGGAAAGTTAGCCCCAAGATATGTAGCCCCATTCTAGATTATAAAGAGGATTGGAAAGCTTGCATATAGAATAGAATTGCCGAGTAGTTTGGCAGTTGTCCATAATGTATTTCATGTATCTCATCTTCGCAACTATGTGCATGATCCAGAGACTACTAGTCCTCCGACAGGATTGGATGACTTAGTGGTAGAGCCTAATTTGAATTTTGTTAGACAACCAGTTCGGGTTGTAGCTAGAGATGAGAAACAATTAAGGAACAAGACAACAAGGTTGGTGAAAGTTCAGTGGAGCGACAACGTGAAGGACTGTACTTGGAAGACAGAGGTCAGGATTAAAGATACTTATCCTGATATGCTTTGAATGTATGTCTATATTATAATTATATAGATAGTCGTTAGTCAGTTAGACTAGTATGGTTGTTAGGTGTTGTTACAGATAATTGCTATGTTTAGTATTTGGTCCTTACTGAATTTCGAGAACGAAATTCTTTAATAGGGGAGGTAACATCCCTAACTTTTGGTAACATTATTCAGAAAATTTAATTAGATAAATTAAATAGAATAATGATGATAAGGAGATTGAGATCTGATTAAATCATATATATATATATACATACATACATACATACATACATACATACATATATATATATATATCCGTGCTTATTAATAAGGTAAAAGAGCTTTAAATTGGTTTATAGGATAACTAACTTACATAAGGCATTATTCGTAAAAATAGCCGCACTTTCTATTCACGACTATTCATTTTCCTTTGTCCATTCACGTTCATTTATTTATCAAATCAAATAAACACAAATAACCCAAAGATTGCCGGCCATTATTAAGGAGGAAAAGAGGAATTTTAATTTAAAGCTAAGGATCAAAAGCTAGGGAGGATTAATCAATAATAAATCTCAAATTCCTTATCAAGTTTAAGGTGAATAATAATCTCATACCATCTCTATTTTTATTCTATGATTATATGGTTTTGAATTATGATTTAAAATCGTTTTTGTGATAAAATGGATGATGATATGTTTGAGATATATTATGATGATATGCTTGAGTTATATTATGATGATTTGTTTTAATTCATAGGTACATGAATTTGCATGGTTTTGACATGAAACCGAAAATCTATGATTTTAGATTGCCATGGAAAAATCTTATGTTAAGTAAAACATGATTTTGGAGATGAGTTTTAATTTTCATAATTTTCCAAGCTATGGAAATATTTATTATGAATTTTTAATGAAATATAATTGGGTCTAAAATTTATTTCAAGACGAAATTGGGCCTAAAATTTTAATATGTGTTATTACATGATGAAACTGAATTTTCATGATTTTTCCTAATTGATTTACTAGGGAAAATAAATTATTTTAAAAGAAGGAATTTTTTAAAATAATTGGCTTGAGTATATGGAAGAGCTAAAACGTTGCATTTTTAATGGTAATCTGCTATAAATGCGGCAGTTTTAAAGGTAGAGTATTTGAAAAGTTTTTATGACAATCAATCAATAATTCACAAATAGGCAAGTTGTTAGAAAGTAATTACTAAAAGTTGCTATAATTCAACCTTTAAATCGGAAAAAGGAGTTCCCCCGCTATTAGTAAGGACCTTTCGATTCCTTTAACTCCGCCTCGTCCCAGTCGAAACCCATATAGTCAAAACCACCATAGTCGAAACCAATACACCATATATCACTTAGATGGTATGAAGTGGATTAGAAGGAAGGCGGAAGCCTTAGTGTCGAAAGGGTAGCTTTCGATGGAGTCGAAACCCTGCTTTGTTTTCATAAGTTAACATTCTTGCCTAGATTTACCTAAAAAGCTTTCGAAGCAGTCGAAACATATGCTTTCGAAAAGGTTTTATAACTAGCTTTCGATGAAGGTTGTTATGTTGTGTTAAAGTATTTGTTTTCGAATGAGTATCTTTTTTCTTTAAATAATTGCTTTCGAAAGGGTAGGTTCCCACCTATTCAAAACATAGCCGCTATTTTACCTTTCGACTATATTGACCAGTAATGATTTCGAAAGGTTACCCTTATGTTTACCATAAACTAAGCCTTTTTCCTAATTTCTTTTGAAAGGGTTGAGGGTTTCGAAGGTGATGGAGTCGAAAGGCGTTTCGACTCCATCCTTTAATGTTTTTGTTTTAAAGATTTTTCTTTCGACTAAGATGGTTCCGACACCATCAATTTTTCCCCAAATTTTTTTTGTTGGTTTCGAAAGAGACACTTTCGTATATGACCATTTTGAGCCAGAAGATGTTTTTAAAGAGTAAACCCAATGCTTTTAAAAGGGGTACTTTCATTTGATTCGAAGCTCTATATTTTAAAAGGATGATTTGATACCATCGAAAGGCATAATAGATTTCGAAAGAGAATGTTTACTAAAGGCATCGAAAGGTATGTGCATAATGTTTTGAAAAGAGGTCTTTGCTTTCAAAGGAAACTATCCAGAGGTTTCGAAAGAGATATTTAGTGCAAAACATAAACCCAATCTCAATTTAAAGTAATAATCATGGCATAAGTAATGGATTTTCAAATGATATTCACATTGTTATTAACCCATAAGTGTACTTTGGGGAAAAGGGCAGAATAACCAGTTAGATTGACCTAGTAGTGAATATAACTTAATATATGTTAAATTCTTAATTATAGACATTGGCGGGGACAATAGGTTTACAGTAAGCCCATGAAAACTGTATGTTATTGGCAAGGGCCAATAGGTTCATAGTCAACCCAAGTAAACTATGATTTGATATTGGTAGGGGCCAGTAGGTTTGTAGTTAGCCCATGAAAAGTATATCGAGATTAAGATATTGGCAATCAACTAATAGGTTCCTAGTTAGCCCATGAAAACTTGGACAAGAAATACGATATTGGAGTTACTAATAAGTTCTTAGTGATCCCATGAAAACTAAATAATTGGACAGATAGTCCATAAAAATTTAACAGATTAATTGTAACCCTAGAAACTACAATCGAGATTGATAGTCAGAATGAATGGGGATGGGTAATCCAGAATTAATTTGTCTGTTTTTGCATACCATCATAATGTTTTGAAATACTATGTTTTAACCATTGTGGATGCAGGGACACAATATATGGTTTTATAAATGTTTTAGGATACTGGTGAGGGGAAAACCCGCTCCGCTAAGCAGTGTGGTCTCACTAGATATCTAAATGGTTTGAGATGGTCAATTATTACTCATACTAGGCTTTATGTCTGACTCGAAGTTTTTGTTTTTCCCTTAAACTCTCGAGTACTCAATTGATTCTGAGTAGGTTGAGAGTTAAGGTTTTTAGATGTTCTTTTAGACGAATAATGCTTCCAAGGATGTGGAGGAGGCAAGCTTGTTATTAGAGTTCTTTTATTTCCGCCGTGTGTTTTGTTCATAAAGGCAAATTGTTTTCTTGCCTATCTATATACTCTGATCTACCAAGGAGACATCTTCATATGTTGCTCTTGGCGTATTTTGTAATAATTATATGTTATCTGAATGTGGTCTACGAATTGCGATTATGTGATCAACTTGGAATATTTTTAAATAGAATGTGAAATTTTTTTGCTGTTTAATTTTTTCCATGTTCTTATGTTTCTGTGTATCAATTTATCTAATATCTTCATATTTGGTCATCGAGGATAAATAACTATGGATGACTGCAGCATCCATAGCCGTTAGTTTTGTGCCTCCAAATAGGAGGATGTTACAAAATACCTTGAGATGTTGAATTCGATCACTCCTTGAATCAGCATCCAAACCATCAGAAAGAGCTACCAAACTAAAAGCAACAATCACCGTGCTTCTAATTTGATTTAATTTAGGTAATTGGAAGTTAGAAAATGAGGAGGAGGGCCAGTATAAGGGTCGACCAAATCATTTCTTAGGAGTAGCAAAAGAAGATAAAGTAAAGCGAAGTTTAGTGATGAATTACAGAGAGATACTAAGGAGAAAAAAGGGGATCCAAATCTATTATTTAGTGGAAGATGATCTTAAGGCTAATTTAAAACTAAAGGGGGAGATGACTAGTGTTTTATAAAAATTTTAAATCCTTTTGAATTCTTTCAAGATTATAGTTTAAACAATGAAATTAATAATCAATGATTCAAACACAGGTAAATATAAATACAGCAAAAGTAAAAAACAAAGAACACATCAGGATTTTATATCGGTTCGGAGTTACCCTACTTCCAGTCCTGTACAATTCCTTGTATAGATTACTTTTCAAATAGTAAAGTTGATACAATCTCGAATTCAAGGTAACGAGACACACCCTCCATACTTTCCAAGCTCTAGGTAGACTCAATTGGTTTACACAGGCCATAAGCACACCCACTTGAATTTCTGGGTCACCAAGCACACCCAATTGATTTACACTGGCTACAAGCACACCCAACATACACGAGTATGATTTAATAAAATTTACAGACATAGATCATTGATCTTGAATACTAATGATCCTACAACTTCTTTAATAGAACTTTGATCTAGTTTGAGTGAGAGTGATGAGAAAGATCAAAGAGTAGTCAGTAGAGAATTGAATCACTGGAGTTGAATTTGACTCTGATTGAATTTGAGAAAAATTTGAGCAGAATTTCTTTTAGAAAATAGTAGAATGAAAGAGGAGAGAGAAGATGAGAAAGTATTTAGCCAAATTTCGTTGGTTTACCCTCTATTTACAGAGAAACAACATTCATGTTCATTCGCAAAGTTATACAACGAAAAGACACTTCAGTTCAAAATTTGAATTTTGAGAATTTTGGTCCATTTGTTGACATACTCTATGAAATATGTCAACATACCCTTGGTAATTTCGAAAAACACTTTATAAAAATTATTTTAAAAATATTAAGGTCCGTGAAGTATTTTGATACTTTGTAAAATCATTTAAACGTAGTCTATATGTATTTTAATTATATCAAACTTCATAAAATTATTTTAGAATATTTTAAGTATATAAAGGATTATAAATATAAATAATAAAGTATAAGTGAATATATTCAATATCAATGTTATAAAAAATAATATAATATACTTATAAATATTTTGAAAGCTTTAAAACCAAATTATAACAAGTATAATATTCAAAGTATACCTTAAAACACTTTAAAAACTTAATTTCTCAAGGTACAATAAAACCAAAAACTAGAAACAATTTAAAGGCTATTTTGAAAGATTATTTTGAAAAAAAGAACTTTATGAAAACTATTTTTGAATTTAAGGATATTTGAAATTGGAAATCATTTGAAAAGAAAAAATAGAGAGAGATATCAAAGAAGTGCTATCAGGGTTTTAACAAAAATTCAATGACTCTATAACTTACTTGGGAAATCTTAAGTCCTTCAATACTAATGAGTCTTCAATCTCTAACTCTTGAATCTTTATATCAGCCTCTTGAATCTTCACTTGATACTATACAGTCATTTTAGTTAATACCTGTATAATATCTTGCACTATATACTATATATAACTTGATAAAAACATTATTATTTATATTTTATATAATGTTATCTATATTTTATATAATGTCATATGATTGTTGTCATAAAAACCAATGCTTATGGTGCTAACAATCTCCCTCTTTTTGATGATGACAACCATGTATACAAAACATGTTATTAACTCCTTCTGAGTTACAAAACTTTCCCTTAATCTATGCCTAGATTTTATATATTTCTCTCCCTTTGTCATTGACAAAAATCTGACTAAAAAACTCCCCCTAACTAACATACTACATAATATATACAATATTGAGATACAAAAGCAATTAGAAAAAGCAATAATAGTAATATAAGAGTGATAACATAAATAACTTGTATTAATCACATTAATCAATACATTTGATAGGTTAGATAAAACAATTAAATCAAACCAATCAATCATATAATTCAACAAATCAAATCCATTTAATACAAACAAAGTCAATCCAATTCACACAAACCAATACCGCAATATATTAGTGTATATATATATACACTTATTTAAATCCAAACCAGTCAATCTTTAGAATTCCCTTAGAGCTTCTACCCATCCATCGAATCCGAAAATTGGATCTGTTTTGATAGCATTCCAATCTTCATCATCTTTGTTGAGGGTAAATTCAGGATTGTTGGTTGGTTCATTTTTTATAAGAGAAGAAATCATCCACTGAATGGCTTCAAAGTGCTTCTCTTGCTCTTTAATCATCTACATATTACTTAATTCTAAGTGATTCTGATTTTTAAGAATGAAGGTAAGAATATCTTGAACGATTTAAGTGTTTGGTTAAGATTTCCATATAGTTTTTGACGTAGAGAAGCCATTATTGAAGAGATATGTTTATATATGAAAGAGAGAGAAGATAAAAATTGAAAATGATGATTTTCTGGAGTGAATAGGTATATATATGGTAAGAAGTCGTTTCAAATGAATAGGTGTTTGGTAGTTATTTTATTTTTAATTTTTTTGAAAACTAGCTGTTATATGCCGACATATGCACTATAATTTTCAAAACTACTTTATTTTACTATTCTATTATGTTTATCCTATACTATTATACTTATATGACTTTCCAAAGATGGTTAACAACGTATAATAGTAGGAGACATAATTTTGTTGATAATAAAGATGAGTACATGAAATAAATTAGAAATAAAAGAAAGATACATAAGATTAACAAAAACTCAAACTAGAACTTCCAAATACAAAGATAGATAACCTAAACAAACAACTAGAAAGATGTGGATGGAGATGAAGAAGAACCACCAAGCTTGCAGATGACCTTTCCAAAGAATTTATCCATTTTGGTAGAAAGTGAAGTAAACTTATTTGAAAATAATTTCTTAAGCTTCCTTTGATTGTAAAATGATCTTCTCTTGATTTTTAAGAAGATCTTTATTGGATGGATTAGATGGCATATTGGTACTTTTCAAGGAAGTATCCTCCTCTTCTTGTTCTTCCTCCTCCTCCTCTTTACTTGTATCTTACTCTTCTTATCAAGCCATTCTTTGTTCCTTTTCCGCAAGCATTTCATAAGGCTCAAAAAAGGATGAAATATGCATAAGTGAGATGTTGGCCTTGTCATATATTTTTCAGGAAATTGTTTCCTCCCCTTTAAGGTCAACACCGAAGTATGTAAAAACTCTAGTGAGATACATTCCATGAAATAGTGTGTTTTCACGCTTAGAAATATTTTTAGGAAAAAATTCATCCAAAATGACTTAAGACCATTTTATGTCATATTGACCATAAATGGCGAAAAGAGCTCTGAAATTTTTTAAGTCGGGTTATTATAATTACCCCTTCTAGAGTGATACTTTGTTGAAAAAGAAGGCTTAAAATTCTTGCTTTTGGATGCAAGTTTTTGTTTTTGAATTCAAAGTCATCATCACTTTTGAAAATCAATTTGAAAAGTTGAAAGGTCCATTCCACTAGATTTTCATTCAAGAATGTGACCCAAAATCTCACAATTTAGAACAATTTATGTCCCCTTGACATTACTCCAAACTTCACCTTCTTTTCCATCATGAAATTTTCCTTTCAAATTTGCATATTTTTTTTTACTACATTTGGATAACAAACGAAATCATTCTGAGAAGCATTAATTAAACCAAGAATTTCATTTTGCAAATGAAGATTGAAAAGATCATAAGAAGGAAAATCATAAAAAATAGAAAATCTTCATGGAAAGACTTTACCAAAAGACTTATACTCTATATAACCTTGTATGGCTTCTTTGTCATTAAAAAGAAAGCCTTTTGTTTTCATAGAAAGCCTCATGGTTGATGAAGTATTGCTTGATGAAGAATAGTTTGAAGAGATAAGGGAGTTGGTGATTTATGAATTTGAAAATGAAAGTGAAACGAATGGATAGAGATAGAGTAAATAAATAGAGAATCAAATGACATGTTCTCTGATCAAGAGACATCTTTTCAAAACATAGAAGTTAGTGAAAAGGTAGAAGGTAATTCAAATCTTGAATTTAAAATTGAAATTCAAAATCTGCTTGCATGTGTTGATATATACATGTGGGTTATGTCGACATATAGGTCGAAAATTTCATAAAAAGAAATTCAATAAATAATTCCTATTTTTATAATTATCTTATAATAATTATTTAATATATAGCTTAGACAATTAAAATATATTTTATATTACTTTTATTTTACATTATATATGTATAATATTTAAAATACACACACAGAGTATTCATCCAATATTATTATTAATCTATAGGTTTTTCCTAGCAATCAATAACAAAAAAATTCAAAAAATTTATTTAAATGAGTACCTATTTCTATTCCATTTGTCCATATTTCTCATTAATTATCGCTGTGAAGCACATATTAGCATTCTCTGTATTTGATTCGTTATCACTTGAGGAAGATTTTGCAGCGTCTAATGTTGCAGCATAAGCCCTTCTTCATTTTCTGTACAAATTAGTATTTGATGTGTTTTTTTTGTTTCTCAGATGTGGGCAGTCTCTTTTTATATGGCCAGGTTCATCGTAGTTAAAAAGTCTAAAACCATATCCGCTTCCATTTCCACTTCTTGGATTTTTATTATCATATCTCCTGAGATTATTCGCCTTTCTATATATCAGAAATTTTTGACATTTCTTGTCATGAAGGCGATTTCCTAATCATCGTCATTGTTTGAATTCAGATCATCTATTATGGCGTTGAAAACGATGGATTTCTTCTCTATTGCCTCGCTTTCCTCCTACCATGCATTTGTGTTTCAAATGACATTAAATTGCAAATTAACTCTTTAATTTTCAGAGTGCTAATGTCATTAGCCTCTTCAATCGCAAGAATCTTTTAAACCCATTCAGGATTAAGTGAATTGAGGATTTTGTTAACTTAATCCTCTTAAGAAAAACTTTTACCAAGTGCAATTAGTGAATGAACTATATCTTCAAATATACTATACATATCAGAAATGGACTCATTTGGAATCATTTAAATAATTGAAACTGATTAGTTAGCGTAGAAATTTTTGTCTGTTTGACATTACTAGTTCCCACATGTGTAACTTACAATGTTCTCCATATTTCAAATGCGGACTTACAGATAGACGCTCTACTAAATTCATTTCTATCCAATGAACAAAACAAAACATTCATGGCTTTAGATTTACTTTGTGCAACTGCCTTTTGCTCAGCAGTCCAAGTTGAAAAATTAGTTTCGGGCTTAGTGTACTCATTTTGTCCGATGTACCAAATATCTAGGCCAATTAGTTATAAACAAATTTTCATCCTACATAACTAATATGTGTAATTATTACCATTAAAAGTGAGGGTCTAGCAGTACATTGTCCTTCCACAAAGTAATTATTAACATATGGTTTAAGTGTGCTACTAATAATATTACTAACAGTGTTGTTAGCCATTAAAACTTTCCAATATCAAAATTATGAATACTTAGAAAAACAATGCTCTGATACAAAATGTTATTTTACGGAAGATGGATCTTAATTTAACAATATGGGGTGACTAGTGTTTTCTAATTTTTGTGAATCTTTTTGAATTCTTTTTAGATTATAGTTCAACAATGCAATTAATAATCACAGATTCAAACACAGATAAGTATAAATGCAGTAAAAGTAAAAAGGAAAGAATGCACCATGATTTTATACTAGTTCACAGTTAGCTTACATCCAATCTTGTACGGTTCCTTTCTTTTCAAATGGAAAAGTCAATATAATCCCTATTTCAATGCAACGAGATACACCCTCTGGACTTTCCGAGCTTGGGGTAGACTCACTTAATTTACATGGATCACAAGTGCACCCACTTGAATTTCCAAGTCACCAAGCACACCCAATTGACTTACATTGGTTACGATCACACCTACCAATATACGAGTATGATTTATTAAAGTTTTACAGACATAGATCATTGATCTAGAATATAAATGACTTCTAATCTCTTGAATAGCACTTTGATCTTGGTTGAGTGAGAGAGATGAGAGAGATCAGTGAGTAGTAAATAGAGAATCATATCAGTGGAGTTGTGTTTGATTCTGATTGAATTAGAGAAGAATTTAGGCAGAATTTCTTTTAGAAAACAAGAGAGTGAAAAAGGAGAGAAAATATGAGCAAGTAGTTGGCCAAATTTCGTTAGTTTACCCCTATTAATAGAGAAACAACAGTCTTGTCATTTGAGAAGTGATTGACGAAAAGACACTTCCATTCGAAATTGAATTTTGAAAATTGAGGTCCATATGTCCACATAATCTATAGGGATATGTTGACATAACCTTTGTGATTTTGAAAAATTCTTTATAAAAATATTAAGGTTTGTGAAATATTTTAATTCTTTGTTAAATCATTTAAACATAGTTTATACATATTTTAATTATAAAAAAACTCAAGAAAACTTTACAAAATTATTCTTAGAATATTTTAAGTATATAAAGGATTTTAAATATAAATAATATAGTATAAGTCAATATATTTAAAATAAAAGTTATAACAAATATTATAATATACTTATAAATATTTAGAAAGCTTTAAAAATAAAATTATAACAAAGTATATTATTCAAAGTATACTTTAAAACACTTTAAAAATTATTTTCTCAAGGTATAATAAAATCAAAAGGTATAAATAATTTAAAGGCTATTTGAAAAGATTATTTTGCAAATAATAATTCACATTAAAAACTATTTTCGAACTTTAGGATATTTGAAATTGAAAATCATATGAAAAGGAAAAAATAGAGAGAGATCAAGGAAGTGCTATTAGGGTTTAAACAAAAATTCTATGATTCTATTGGGTAATCTTGAGTTCTTTAATACTCATGAGTCTTCAATCTTTAACTCTTTAATCTATATACCAACTGCTTGAATCTTCACTTGATACTTCTTAATAAATACCTATCTAATAATCTGCTCTATATACTATATATAACTTGATAAAAACATTGGTATCTATATTTTATATAGTGTTATCTATATTTTATATAATTTCGTTTGGTTGTTGTCGTCAAAACCAATGTCTAAGGTACTAACATGATCCACCTTTTTCTCTTACCATTTTACCTCCTTTTGAATCAAAGTCAAACCACTTTGCTCTATTCTATGGATGACTATAATAGTCCCTATTTAGGCTTCCTAAATGCTTTAAGTCCGATCAAATTATTAAGCATTTAAATCCAATTCAAATGCACATCTATATCGTATATCGTTACGTATGTTTATATATTTAATATTGATCAACACAAATTAAATAAAATTAAATAACTAATATTCCAAACATATTAATTAATTTGTAACAATTATAATTAATTAAATCAGGTGGTAATAGGTTTATTCAACATTTCTATTGCTTGACTCTTAGGTGTAAATTTGGCCAACGATTAATATCGAATAATTCGAATATCAATGTTCACACGTCACTTAGCAGGTGGTTTGACATTATAGCCAAATTTATCGCTTAGTTATCTTCATTAAAATCCAATTTTACTTCATTTAAACGTTGCCTGGTAGTGACAATCTTTTACACCAGTTTTCTTCGTCAAAACTATATCGCATTAGGGCTATGGAATTTGGTAAGGGTCAAAATTACAATATCATCCATATTCAACTTTGTAGTTCAAATACAAAGTCTTTGGTTTAGTAATAACAATTACTATCAACCAAATTGCTATGGCCAAAGACTTTGATTTTGAGTTGACTTTAGTTGATCGTGATACTAACCTATATAACCAAAGAGCGATTCTCTGTTGCATAGTGTCTCACTTCCAATGCTTCCACTCGACCTAACTATAGTCGTTGTGAAAATATTCAACTATAATCAAAGTGGAGTTTCCGCCTCGAAACTCGATGGTATTCTCAAGTCAAGAGAATTGTGTAATATTACCGCATCAATATTTTCTGTTTGACCTTAGTTATATTAACCAATAGAAAACTATCGAATGAGTCATTCCATCGTCATCCACTAACTATCAGTACATAACCCCTTGGTGCCTCCAGTTGTCATGAGTAATGCACTACCTATCATTTGGAGAGCATTACATACTCTAGTCTTAATGGACATATCAATATCCAGTCTCGATACATCTTGACAAGGAATATTTAAAAATATATGTTTATTTCATTGTGATAAATCACTCATGATTACAACACATTGTAACTACCATCGCAAGTCATAACATTTATGGACTTTCTATTGAATATAATTTTAACTAAATTAATTAATTAATATAAAATATTATATAAAGTGTATAATAGAAAGAAAATGTCTTTTATTTCAAACTAGATTGGTTATTGAGTTAGATATATGAAACAGCTGCATAATTGCCCCTAGGGCATACCCACAGCTCTGTCAATCTCCCACTTCCACTTGAGCCGATTATGGAATCTAAATCCCATCTTATTGATTGGTTTGAGGAGAACCTATCAAGTTAGACCCTTCATAAATTGATCTGTACGTTGTTTTAATTATCAACTCTGTCAATCAACTCTCTCTGATGTTGATAAATTACTTTTATCATGTAGAACTATTTGGGATATGTTTCTCGACTTATAGTGTGATCTTATTATTAATTTGTAATCATATAACAATAATGTAGCATTCTCAGTATTTGGAATCATCCTTATCTCAGTTATAAATTTGTGTAGTTATATTTACATACATCACTATATCATAGCCATATTCAAGATAATGTACTTAGCCTTTTCATTGAATCAGCCATAATGTTTCATTTGGAACTTTTCCAATTTAATGCTTCTTAATTAAGATTTGAAAATAAATTTAATATTGGCATAATATACTTGATAACACTTATGAAGTTCGAGTCCGAACACTCTTTCAAAGGAGTTCGTAGTTTGCATAAAAAATTCTCCAGTATTTCGTAAATACTTGAGAACACTCTACACGACCATTTGCTATTCTCAATTTGGATTTGATATTTGCTTCATGAATAAAATACATATGCAAAATATGATTTTGTAGACAATACAACATGTATGATAAATCCTATTGCCAATACATAAGGAATCCATCTTACATGTTCCATATTAAACATTCTAATAAGATATCTTTACATATCATTTGGGACATTCCCAACATCCTTTATACTTACTATAAAAGATATAATTTCAAAATCTTATATCGAGTATTAAACTACCAAAGTATTACTAATTTTAAGATAAGCACATCGTTAAATATCAACAGCACGTTGTTTATTTATAGTTTAGAAATATCTATGTATCTTTTAATGTACTTTCTCATGGACAAACGCCTCCCTGCTTTCCAACTAAAAATCAATTTTTTTTATATTTCCATTAGACACTTGTTCAACGTTGATGCTTATCGAATGATACTTTCATATCCGTTCTTGGATCATATCTGATCTAAAAACTCAATATTACTCCCATTGACTTTGAGACACTTAACAGTTATGTGTAAATAGTACGTTCTAAATCATCATTAGAATTTTCTGTTTCAATACGTATGTAACAAAGTTGAAAGTCATATCAAGTGATAATTTTGTTAGTAAATTGAAATTAACATGAGCATTTTTAATAATGAATCTATTACACTAATTTCAACAATTGAAACTTACAATGTTATTCTTATCAACCTTACTCATTATATTCCAACTGCATTAATCTTACTCTTGAAAACATATCTACGGTCGATAAATCGTATTCCTTCCAATACAATTATCAAAATCATATTTTTATAATTGACTTGAAATCCCTTTGAATTTGTGCATAGTGCCAAATTGTAGAGTCCATGCTCTTAATGGTTTAATTGACAACCGAGGATCATTTATTCCCGACATTGGTAAGAAACTCATAGTTTCTCTTCAATATGCAAGAATATTTATTAAACGTTCAAATGTATTGTGTTCAGTTCAGTTTGGTTAATTTCATTTCATCCCACGTAATCAGTTTCATTTTTGGACTATATTCAAACCTGGTTTACTAGAAGGTAGTTTCTAAAGAAATTCCTTCGTTACGAAGTTGGTAATTCTTGAAATAGTAATTGTTTCTCAGTGCAACAGAATGGGTATTCATAAACATTATGAATTGCCTTATATATAAAAAAATTTGTTTAGAATATAAATTGGCCATCCAATGAAGATCATTGCCAAGCTCTTTTTGGGGTGATTCATACAAGATCCATCGCATACAATTATCTTGTACGGCCTTTTGACTCACATAATCTACTAACTTCTTGGTCTTGGATATATTAGATTTTCTTATAAACCCTTTTCTTGTATGATTTTGTAAACTATTCTTTAGGTGAAATTAATTTTAACCCTGTCCACTATTCTTAAGTACACGACCTTATATAAAGAAGTGAACTCAACTTCACTCATCATTAATCGTATCTTTTTCAATAAAATTCGATCACTCCCCATTGATGCATCATTATGTGTCATAAGGAAGAGTGAGTTTTAAGATTGAATTTCTATTCATTTTAGGTGCGTTTGGAACACTTTCCAATGTTCTCACATATTCGCAAATCGAATCACTTATATTTTCTATTACACGTTATTTTATTTACTTTTATTTTTATATTCTATGAGCTTATCATAGATATGCTACATGTGTATCAAATATACATGTTCATTTTGTGATAACTCGTCAGTGAATATAATAAATTGTGGAACCATTTTGGAATTAATAGACTTTCGGTGACATAAATCTATATGTATCAATCTGTAGACTCAATTAACTCTTATAATGCTCCCACCGAATGGGTGCTTTGCACTTAATTGTTTGAGATATAATTTACAAGAACCATATGATTCATAATCATATAATCAAAAATTATGTCTAAAAACCATGGCTTAGTCCATAATTGCAAATTAATTTAGATACTTCTTTATTTTCTAATGCATATTAAATAACTCTATTATAGTATTATTTTATATCGAATATTCATAATACTCATACTGAAACAAAACTATGTCTATTTTTCAATCAACATTGAAAAACAGTTATCATTTCATAAATAATGTTTGATATGTTTTAAGATTTTTTTTTTAGAAATTGATGCAACTAATAAGTGCTATATGGCATGCTTCCACTATTTCTGCTATTATTATAATAGTGTACGAAGTACGAACCTCCATTTATTCACTTAATAGAGGTTATTTATTTTAATTACTGTAACTAGTTTACAGTCGAGAATTTTCAGGTCAAATATCTTAAATTCGAAGAAATAAATTTCATAAAAACAATTTTCTACGTAAAAATACATTTGGAATATATATCACATTTCTCATTCCTTGTTAAGTATATATTATTATTATTTTACGATTCTCATTTCTAGTGTTTCTTTATGAAGCAGAAGTGGTCATTCATGCTCTTCGTCCCAATGTTGCCTTAAGTTACATCAACACTTGCATATTCACTTTTCTTTCTAAATGATCGAACCATTCAAGAAATTTTTAGTTCAATATCATAAAGAGCTCTTTACATAAATGCATTTGGTCAACCTTAAATATCTAAGATGTCAAATATGTTGTGCTTTACATAAATTGATCGTACCGACATTTCAGTGACTGAATTCTTATGTCCATCTTACAAATCTTAGTAAGTTACATTTAACATGACAAGATCATGACTGTAATCAATCATATTGGATACATAATCTCTCACTATGGATAAATTGCTTATTTTCAATGAAGTAATTTCATCATGGTTTCTTATATTACGAGTTGTGACCATTCAGTTGTAACATTTATATGTGATTGGAAATGGATCAGATATACGTATCCATGTATTGCTTTTGGAGTTCAAAACTGATTGAAGATAACATATGGTCTTATGCAAGTAAACACGTAAGTGAACAAGTTGCGAACAAATTTAGTAGTCGTATAACCGGGCTCTTGCATGGGTGAACATGCAAACTTTTTATTGGTAAATATATTTTATATCTCTATTTGTCAATATTAATCCATTTCATTTGTATATTTTAATTGCTAATTTTTTATATTAATTACAGCAAATGCATAAATTCATTGATGTAGATTATACTAATTTATTCACAGTGGATGTTCTTACAATATTAGAAAGGTTAAATGTTACCGTTTCCATTTTTTCTAATTTGGTTCCTACTAGAATTTTATGTTTCTTTAAACCAAAAAAAAAACATAAAAATCTTTCAATTTCTCTATTGGGTGTAAGTACTCGCTTTCACTAATTTTGACCTTAAGTTTCTGCTCTACAAATCATAGGTTGCTTTCATTGATTTTGACCTTAAGTTTCTGCTCAAAAAATCATGGGCCTGTAAGCGATGGATAACGCTTTATCGGTTGCATCATATATAACTCTAAACAGCGATCCTTGTCCTAATCTCATTTCGACCTTGAGTTTTGTAATAACTCGTAAATTTATCGCTTTGAATTTGAATATTTAAATCATTTTTAAATATTTAAAAAATGGTTTTTTATAACCAAATAAACATATTTTAAATATTAATTAAGGATATTAAAATCATTTTCAAATTTCGTTTAGTAATATAGTTAATTTAAACAAAAACATAAAATGTGACCGAAAAGAGTTCTTCGAAATTTCGACTTTTCGGTATCGAAAAGTTATCGAAAAATATTGTGCACACTTGTATACATGTACACACATATACATTCATCTCATATGATTAGGTTAAGAGTAAATTAGGATTTTCAAGTAGGATTTAGTTAACTAAGTAATGATGTTACATTAAATAATCCAGTATGATGCAAATAATGTTAAATATTAACGTAAGGACCTAAGTATGTACACATACATACCCTAAACACCTTAGGGTAGTACTTGGAAGCATGGTGGAGAGAAAGGTATGAAGGAAGGTATGGTGTAGCATGACATGTTTATATTATTTTATGTAGGTTAGTTTCATAATTTATAGTTTTCCATTCCTATAAATACCTCCCACTTTCCTCACTTTTCCCTTTACTTCATTTACTTTATATTCACCATTTCTAGCTTCTTTCCAAATAACATTCATGTCATTTGGCTTCCATCTTTTTTTCCTAAGAGAAAAGTTAGTGTATATACTCTAAAACAAAGTCTAGAATAATCTACATCCACTTACATACCTCTTCTCCACCAAAACAAGCCCTTTCATACCCATAATAGTGTTGGCCAGGCCCATTCCTAGCCTAGGCTGAGCTACTTTACACCCCTCAAGCCACACAAGTTCGTAAATCCAAATCAAGGATGTTCGCTTAGTGTTTAGTCAAGTTCGATGGAAGTTACCGCTTATTTTAGTCCATTTCGGTGAGTAAAATTCTCACCTTTCAAACTAATCTTTTAAACTTTTTGCCCGTTCCATATTGTTGGTATAAATTTCTTATTGGATTTGTAATTGAATGATGTTGGATATTGACTTGGTTTGTGATTCAAAAAGTTGACAAATTTGGGTAATTAGTTAGTATCCTTCGGTTACTAAGTGAAAGTTGCACGTGCTAAGTTATGATCTCTACGTATGTTGTAATAGTTAAGTATCATCTATAGATGCTCATATGCTTCCTATGTGATGATTAGTTGTATTGATAATGACATGAACTTGTTTTCTAAACTGCATGTATAGTGATAGTCACTATATCGGCACTTTCAAAAATTCACTTTTTATTGAAACTGTGTGATTTCATTATCGTGCTTGGATTAGCTTTACAACATAAGAAAGTTTTGAAATGATAATGGTTTCAATTTAATTAATTATTTTAATAATGATTATTTAATTTAATTAATTATTTAATTAACAAGGATTAAAGTTAATTAGTTGATTAGTTAATGATGTGTTTAAATCTAACCAAATACTTCACTAACGATGTTTTTTAATTAATTATTTTATCTAATGATGCTTAAAGATAATTAAACGTTTAATAATTATGAATTAAAATTAATTGATTGATTAATTAATGACTTCTAAAGGAAATCAACTAGTTTTAACTTTAATTAATGTTTCCTTTAATGATGTTTTAACTTGATTAATCATTTTAAATAATGATATTTAATTATTAATTGATTAATTTAATTAACTATTAAATAATATTATTAGTTAATTTAATTAATGATGTTTTAAAGTTGATTTAACCCTTTTAATTAAAGGCATTGAAGTGAATTTATCAACTTAATTAATGATGTTTTAAAGTGGATTAATCAAAGTAACTAGGATATTTTAAGTTGTTAAATCCTTTTTATAATGATGTTTCAAAGATAGTAAACTCTTTTAGCAAAGGGTTTTAAAGCTAATACTTGTAATGTGAAGCCAAGCATGAATTCGGTTTTAAAAATGAAAGTTTAATTCGTTTATGGAAATGAACTAATTTCCGTAAGCATTATAACTTATATAGAAACGATTTATTGGTATGCTTAACACTGAACATCGAAGACGTAAACCTATTACTATTCCAAAAGTTAAGAAGGGCCGTGATACATGACTTTGAGGTAACACTACCTTGACTTTTCCGGCATTATTGCTAACCCAGGAATAGTATAAGTTCGAATCCAACGAGTGGTGATGGGTATACAAGACTTAGTTTTTTCATGTACGATCATTTTAAATCCTCAATAATAGGTTTTCTAGCTATCGATTACTTTGGCTTCTTTATTTTTTGTCACTCTAAGACGATGTGTTGCTCTTTTGAGCTTTGTTGGAAATGACTAAATCCAAAAGGATTATGGGCGTCCAGCTCTGCGGGGTTGCTCCCATTAAAAAGGTATTTCACATCTCATTTGGGTTGGATTTGGTTGTGCATTACGATGTGAAATATTTCGATACTCGGGAAGGTTTGGTGTGGTCCAGTCGGTACTTTTCCTAAGGAGGCCATCGAGTATACCTTCTCAAAAATATATTACTAGAAGTATACTTCAAGGGGGTGGCACTCTCCTAATGATTGGTAGAAATTTTCCTTTTATTGTTTGATTCGAACCTTAGAGTTCATTTTCTTTAATTGCAACGGGAAGAGTCTACCACTCTTCGTGATGTTTAATTATTTTCATTCCACTCTTGAACTTTGGTTATTGTTTATGTTGGAGAAAACTTGTTCCGCATGAGAGATGTGGACCAACATGTTATTATTGAAATACACCACTTTTTATTTATTTATTTTTTACTCATACCAGACATATTGTCTGACCCGAGCTGTTTGTTTTTCCCTAAACTTTCGAGTACTCATTTTATTTGAGTAGTCTGAGAGTAGTAGGTTTTTCTTTGGGATCTTTTAAAGACAGCATTCTAGTAGGAGGCTTTTATCTACTTAACTATATATTTTTGCGCAACTCTGATAACTTTATGTTAAGGAGTAACCTGATTTACAATTATATTGTTATATCCTTATTAGCAGTTTTGTTGTGAGGTTTTCTATTCTCTTCTTTATTTTACCCCACGATAATTCATCTTCCCAAGTCTTAGGCAATGACATATGAATATCGACGATGTATTAAGTGCCATCCTAGGGGTTAGAAAGGTGGTTCGTCACAGCTGGTATTAGAGCATCGGTTGAGTGAACACCTTAGCCTAATTAGGGTACAACTCATTAGAGATAGGACGAGTAGAGCCTTAGAATGAGTTAATCTTAAGAGAGCATTTCCTTTTCTCCCTTAAAAGTCTGGTTTTAGATCCTTTATCGCAGTTTCCCTTTTATCATCTTTGGCTCTATCTTTGTATTCTAATAATACCTATCACTTATCTAGGTTATTGAAAATGAGTACAAGAGGAAGAAGAGGATCTGGAACCAACATGTCTATATATAGAAGAGCTCATAGAAATGAACCAGTCATAGAGCCGGTAGAAGAAGCAGTGATGCAAGTTTAGCTGCCTCAGAACTTTGCGACTTTGTGCAAGAATTACACTGCTTTAGGTGGAAAGCCTTTCTATGGAACTGGAGACATTTTGGGAGTTCAGACATGGCTCCGCTCTTGTGAAAGGATATTTCAAGATCTTCAGTTGGTGGATGTAAGGAAGCAATCGTTGGCATAGCATCGGCTTTAGAAGGCCGTAATGGATTGGTAGGATTCGGTCACAATGAATACACCGGAAGAAGATTTCTCTTGATCACAGATTAAGAAAGTCATTGAAGTTCAGTTTATTCCAGAGGTGCGGAGGACTTGGCTGTTTAGGAGTTTTATCGATTTGAAATAAGTTGGGATGATAGTAGCATAGTATGAACATAGGTTCAATGCATTGTCCCGGTTTGGACCAGGATTGATTGACATACCACTAAAAAAGAATGACATGTTTGTGAAAGGAATGCGACCAGATTTCCATCAGGAAATGACAAATCATCTCAATGGTACCTTTACCAATCTGATCAGTATGGCATTGAGGTTTGAGGCTCTTGATATTGAGCAAGGAGTTCAGAAAGGAGTAGTGCCAGCAGTTAATGTCCAACCTTTGTCAATTATCCCAGTTGTAAGTAAGCCATTTTTCAAGCACATTAGAAAGAAGAAGTAGGAAGGAAAGAAACCCGGTAGTGGAATTCCGGGCAGAACAAGCAGTTAGACTTCTCTAATATTCTTTGTTTCAAGTGCAACAAGATGGAGCACTTAGCAAATTATTGTATAGATACCCCTTGTTAGCTAGTCTGTTTCAATTGTACAAACTAGACACTTTGCAAGTCAATGTTCAGATACTAGTCTACCAACATGTTTCAATTATATTAAGAAGGGCATAACAAGAATGAATGCCCATTCCCAAAGAAGGGATTTCAGGGACAAGCTTTCACTATTGAGGAAATACCATCTATTCTACGGATTCAAAAGGGAAATAGGTGTTGCAAGGTACATTATCCATTTTTGATATTCCAGTTATAGTATTATTCGACACCAGTGCATCTCATAGTTTTATCTTATATAACTTAATGAACTAGTTAAACCTTAGATATGTTATTCTCCATAATTCTCTTCGTTTGTCGAACCCTGCTGGCGGTCCGACCATTGTTGATACCATATGTTTGAATGTTCCTATTTCTTATCGAGATTGGCATTTCTCTTCTGACTTATTTATTCTTGGGTTTATGGGTTTTGGGGAATTTTTAGGAATGGATCGGTCATTAAAGTTTGGAGTGATCATAGATTGTGATCAAATAATTATCAGAGTTAGGGATGTTAGAAATATTGGTGTGGATATTTATTGTGGAGAACCTAAGGAACCGACGAGCAATTTTATTTATTCACTTGAAGTACCTAAAGAGGAGATAAGGAATATACCAATTGTTCGGGACTTCAAGGATATTTTTAAAGAAGTACAAGGTTTGCCTCCTTATAGAGAAATGGAATTCCGCAATGATTTGATTCGAGGAACCAGACCGATCGTACAAGCTCCTCGAAGGTTGGCTCTAAAGGAAAGAAGAGAATCAGAGAAGCGGACATTTGATTTATTTCAAAAGGGTTTGATTAGACGTAGCACGTTGAGTTGGGGATCACTAGTAGTTTTCGTTACCAAGGTAGAGGGTTCTTTTAGATTATGTATAGATTACCAAGAGTTAAATAAGAAGACTATCAAGAATAATTATCCTTTACCTAAGACTAACGACATATTTTAATAGCTTCAAGGAGCTCGGATATTTGCTCAACTAGATCTTGCCATTGGTTTTCATCAATTAAGGGTAGTAGAGGAGAGTGTACACTTAACAGCTTTCCATACCCCTAATAGTTTTTACGAGTGGTTAGTTATGTCGTTTGGGCTAACTAACGCGCCTGCTTATTTTCTAGATATGATGAACATAGTGTTTCAGGACTTTCTTAACAAGTTTTCCATAGTCTTTATTGATGATATTCTCGTTTATTCTAAGTTAGAGGAAGAACAAAAGTATCATCTCTGATTACTTTAAGAAGTCAAGTTCTAAAGTCAAAGGTTTCTAAGTGCCATTTTCGGAACTCCGAAGTAAAATTCTAGGAAAATAGTTTTAGGGAAAGAAATATCAACGGACCCGGCTAAAGTAGTAGTTGCGGTCCAAGATTGGAAGAAACCTAAAAATGCGACTAAGGTTAGGAGTTTCTTAGGATTGGTAGGTTTCTATAGAAGATTAATTTATTGCTTCTCATTTAATGAAGTTGACAAAGAAAGATGCTAAGTTTGTGTGTACACGCAAGTGCGATCAAGCATTCAATGAGTTAAAGAAGAAATTAACCAGTGCTCCCATATTAACTATACCAATTTAGAGCGAAGGATTAACAATTTACATGGATGCATGTAGGATTGGATTGGGAGCAGTTTTGATGCAGAAGGTAAAGTAATAGCGTATGCGAGTCGACAGTTTAAAGCGCATGAGAAGAATTATGCTACGCGCATTTTGGAGTTGTTGGTAGTAGTATTCGCATTGAAGGTATGGAGGCACTAACTTTTGGGTGCAAAGTTCGAGCTATATATAGATCACAAGTCATTAATGTGTCTATTTACCCAAAAGGATTTGAACTTGAGGCAGTAGAGATTATCGGAGTTTCTTGCGTCCTATGACTTAGAGATTCTTTATATTCTAGGAAAAGCAAACGTAGTTGCAGATGCATTGAGTAGGAATGTGGTAATGATTGCAAATTTGAATGTTAAGCCGACACTAATGGAGAGAATTGCGTATTTCCAAGAAGAAGACCCCACTAACTTCCCGTGTAAGAGCGGATGACTATTTGTATACGAATCCCGCCTTGAAGTGGTTGCTTATTTTTTATGATTATATGTTGTATGTGGTACGGGGGGATAGGTTGGAGGGATCCAATAGGATTCCTCACATCTGTTGATTTTACTTTTTATAGATGTTGATACATGATCTGTTGGATGCCATATTGTTGATTCTGACATGATTTGACTAATTTAGTGCTTTAGTAACACTGGGCCTTATTTTTTGAAATGTTAAAATGATGATTATGATTTAAAAAGGTCTTTAAGTAATTTTGAATGTTTTAATAACTATTGAATTATTAAAGGAAATAATTTTGTTTTAAAATTAATAAAAGTATGATTTCATTTGATATTTTCGATTTATTGTTTTGTAAAGCATTTTTGAATAGAGGTATTTGAATAAGTTTATAAAAAGGATTTATAGAAGTAATATTTTATAAATAAAGAAATAGATTTTTAATCGGAATTTATAAATGTTTTTAAAGAGATTTGAAGTTTTTTAGTAAATGTATTTGAAGTTGTTTGGTAAGTGGATTTATAAATGAATTTTATAAATAACTTTGATTTATAAATAAATGGATTTATAAGTGGATTTTGATAGTAGAAATAGTTTTATAAAAGAACGGATTTGCAAATCGATTTTGTAAATAAAGGAATTTTAATAAATAGAAGTTTTATAAAATCAGAAGGAGATTTATAAAAATAATTTTATAAACATGGAAATGTTTTATGTGGAGATTTGAATATGGATTTGTATTTAAAGGAATGTTTGAAAGTAATGTTTTCGACAAAGTTAATGGCTTTAAAAAGTAATTTATCTTTTTAAAGTAAAGGTTTTTGAATTAATAATTACAAATGGTATTTAAATGATTTTGAAAAATGGTTTTAAATAAGATGAGTATTGAAAACATAGATTTCAACATTTACTGTTGTAATAGATGTTTTCGAGGAAGTATTAAAACATGGACGATAACACTGTTATTATAGTAAATGATTTTCGAAAAGAAATGTTTTATATAGTATATGGGATTATATATATATAATTAATTAATTAATTAATTAATCAAATCCCTATACTAATGTTTTTGGGTTGTCGTAACGATGTTTTACGCAACATTCGCTTTGACCCAATAATTGATGTTTTGACCTTTGATTGTGAAATACACGGATTAGTTATTATGATCTATTAAACGCTTAGTGGTGCGAGAGCATTGCTTCTGATACTTAACACCCATCCGGAGGTATACGAACTCAGGAGTTGTACGGTTATAGAAATAGGATGTCTCCAAATGGTAGTGTTATTAAATATACTTATACCGTTGATATAAGTATATGGAAATAATTTTCCAAGTGTTGAAAATGAAATGAATTGTGAATATGCTTATATCGTTAATATAAGCATATAGAAATGTTTTCCAATATTGAAAGGTCGAAATGGTTTTGTGAATATACCTTTATCAAAGATAATTTGAAGTAAATATTTAGAAAGCGATTTAAGTAATAACCGACTATCAAATTTGGCCTCTTTATTGTTGTTGATCCGAAGAGATAGTGATCGGATTTATTCGAAAAACACTTTGAACCAATGTATATGAGTTCGAATGTATAGGTATTGGAAGACATTGATATTTTGGGATTTTCGTAATGAAGGACCGCTTGTTGATCATTTAGGGATAAACTCCCAATATACATATAGTAGCAGTGGTCTCTTTGATATGAAATATCCAATGTAAGGATTAATTGCTCCTGACCTTAAGGGTGAATCCCAAAATAGGACGTGGTTGGAGAAGTACCTTTGGTTTGTCCTGTTCCTACACAACTTATATGGACGAATGTTTGACATTTCATGTCTAATTACGTTGATTTATCTCTATCAATGTATCATCTATTTGGTAGCGGAGAAGACAACTTCTCTTAGCTTAACACCCTTTCTTGAGACATACGAACTCATAAGTTGTACGTTTATAGGATCAGTTGTGTGATTTATGGAACGACAATGTGGCATTCGAAGCAGAAAGATGATGTTATATGTAAAGGTAATCGTGACCTTAGGCCTCACACCCGAAAATGACCGAAACAGGGTAAATCAGCAAGGCTACGTGGTTTGCAACCATTAGGATATGATCATCCCCTTCTAGATATATTTATTCTCGCTATGATGTTCGGGTTTAAAATTATTGTGAATGCATGCGAAAAGGGACCTCGGATAGGTCGGTAATGACCGTGGTGATGACATATTTGGTACTATTTAGGAAGAGGTGGGCCAGTATTGTGTTGGTAGAAGTGTAGATGTTCTGTAGCATCAGTACATTCCTCTAGAGATGTACTGCTGGAAGGTAGTCCCTTCACCTAGTCATATGTATGGAAATCCATTCTCCACTACATGCCTGCCATTTTGTTTGTAGAACCCACTTTATGGTCATTATGCTGGAATTTAATCAATGTAACAATTTCAGGTATGATTAATATTATTTGTATACTAGACACTGGTGCAAAATAACAGAATTCGACATGAAATATTTTGGTTATCGTAAGGTAAAAATCCGTTCGTGTTTATGTGCGGCGTGGTTGTGTGAGATACCTTTGCTTTGAAAGGTTTTTATAATTTTAAAAATTCAGTTGAAATGTGTTTTCTCATGCTGGTTTACCAGACTGATCCGGGTATTCTTCTCTTTTAACGCTCAGGTCAGACCGCATATATTTATAGATTTGGATGCTTTGGAGCTTCAACAAGCGAGCTTGAGGTCTCCTGGTCGTATTCCCATATATGTTTATTTTCCACTGCATTGCTTTTAAATTATCAGCATTTGTAAGGATAGGTTATTAGAATTATCCAGGCCGATGATTAGTGTTTGATTGTTGTACTCTGATGGATATATGTATATTATATTATAGTTTCCGTTTTTTAAAGGTCATTGAATTATATTATATGTTGTTCCACTGCAATTGTGAGATTCTTTGATTGTTTTAGTTTCTTTCTCTCTCTTCTCTTCTTCTTTCTTTCCCATAAAGATTCGGGTTTCCATTCAGTTTGGGATGGACATGTGCGGTTTATTGTTAGCTTGATATGTGTGGATTTTTGGGCCTTTACATTACATGTGTATATGTATGTTCATGTGCATGTGGATATGTCTTCATGTATGTACATGCATATGTATGTTACATATTATCCACATTTTGATTTCAATTCTTCAGTCATATTTTCTCTTCTTAGTATATATACACACACACATATGTATATATATATATATATACACTTGTAAAAAAAGTTTAAAAATAATGTATACATCATTATACAATAATTAAAAGAGCTTACTTAATAATTCAAATAATTAATAAATCATTTGAACTAAATTTAAATCCAAAAATCAATTATTCCAAAACAGTGATATCTTTAATTGTGTTGCAAAGGCAATTTAAATTTCAAAATAACATAGATTATTTTATTACATATTAATACTCATACATATATAAATGAATGTATCCACTTAGCTTAGTGCAAGAGTTCGGATGGCTAAAGAGCAGTTTACGGATAGAATGAATTCTAGTTATTTTACCGATATTTAATAAAGTGTATGTATGTATGTATGTGTATATATATATATATTACTGCAAAATAAGATTACCAATATTATTTATTATTTAAACCATCATTGTTTATGTTTTAAAATCTAATTTTTGGATATTTTAAAAAAATTCTGAAGTGATTAATTTACGGGTCGATGCATTCTTTCTCCCTTAAAAAAATTTCATCCTTGAAATTAAGGATAAGAAGAGGATAACTCAAATATATATATATATATAACAAGATGCTACATATACATAAGATATGGCAAGTGACTACACCATAGGTTGGTGAGTACACTACTTCGATACAACATACAACTAAATATCAATTCTAAACTCAGGATATGCTTTCCGCATTCTATCTTCTATCTCCTATGTGTAGTCTACTGCATCACCACTCCATTGCACTTTAACCAACCTTACGACTTTCCTCCTTAATCGCTTCTCATTATGATCCATAATTTACATTGGTCGTGTGATAACTGTCAATTTAGTTTCAACTTCAAAATTTTCTTGGGCAATTGTTCCTATAGTTTGCTTTGGATCATGTGCATATTTTTGTAGGTGAGATATGTGAAAGACATTGTGCACACCAGACAACCTTTTGGGCAATTCCACATGATAAGCTAATAGGCAAATCCGTTCAAAAATGGAAAAAGTTCTAATAAATTGAGGTGTTAATTTCCCTGCCCGATCTATTCTTATGACTCCTCTCATTGGAGAAACTTTCAAGAATACATAATCTCCAACCGAGAATTCCAAATTTCTACGTCTTCTATCCGCGTAACTCCTTTATCTGCTCTGGGCTTCTCTCATCTTCTTTCTAATCATATCAACCTTTTCTGAAGCTTCTCTAATTATGTCAAGACTTAGTACCAACCGATCTCTGGTCTCGGTCCAACATACTAGAGATCTACATGGTGGGCCATATAAAGCTTCGTATAGGGTCATGCCAATACTAGCTTGATAACTATTATTATAAGAGAATTCTATCTGATGAAGGTAGCTTTCCTATGAACCTATAAAATTAAGATACAAGCTCTTAGAAGATCTTCCAACAACCGATTTCCCCTTTAGTTTGTCCATCGGTCTGGAGGTGATATGCAGTGCTAATGTTTAGTTTTATTCCCAATGTTGCCTATAATGCCTTCCCGAACTTACTAGTAAGGATTGGGTCTCGACCACTGACTATGCTACTAGGGACACCTTGCAATTGAAAAACTTCCCACATATTTACTTCTACAAAACTTGCAGCAGTTTGTGTTGGCTTAGTAGGGATAAAGTGCATGCTTTTGGTTAACTGATCTATAATTACCCAAATGCCTTCATTCCCTTTCTTGATCGAGGAAAATCGGCGATGAAATCCATTAATATTTGGTCTCATTTCCAAGTGGGAATTTCAAGAGGTTGGAGTAGCCCATCAATCTTTTGTTGATCATTCTTGATCTGTTTATAGTTTGCACATTTACTTACATGGATGGCAATGTCTCTCTTAATGCCTCCCCACTAGAAAGTCTTAATCATGTCTCTATACATCTTTATAACTCCAGGATGTATTGCGAGTGAAGTGCTGTGATATTCAGTTAAAACTTCTTGTCTAATCCCATCAACATAGGGACACATATCCTTTCATTCATTCTTAAGATTCCCTGCTTATCCACTTTGAAACCTACCCATCTTCCTAATATCACATTCTTTTCTACTTCCCTGGTTATTTTTTCCATGATCTAGTCCTTGATCTGACTCTCCTTTATTTGACAAATCAATGTTGGATGCACTACTAAATGAGCTATAATGTTCTGCTTTCTACTGAGAGCATATGCCACAACATTGGTGTAACACTACATATTTTTAGTAATATTATTTAGGATATTTAATTAGATAAATAAAATAAAATAATGTAAGGTGATTAATGGATTGAGATTTGTGATTAATAGGGGTAGTCGTGCCATATTAATGAGTAAATCAAATGAGATAACATGAAATAAAATAGATAAAGGTTAGGAAGTATTCAGGGGAAAAATGGCAACAAGATCCTTATACCCCAAACCTTAAACCTTTTAGCCATGTATTCTTTTAATCACTCTCATTTGCAAATTAAAAACACAGAGGTCGGCCGCCATTTTAGAGAACTAGAGGAAGAAAAAGCTATGGAAGAAGATTAATAAAATCAAAAGCTATTCAAATTTCAAATCATTAATCTCAAGCTAAGGTGAATAATGACTACATCTCATTCTCTTAAATGTTTTCGGTTTTAAGTTAAATCAAAAGTGTTTTGCAATTTTATACCATGTTTTGAATGATTAAAAGTTTATATATGCTTGTTGGTGATTTATGCTTATTCATATTGATTTTATGATATGTTTTGATGTGAAAACCCTATTTAATGACATCCATATGCATTGCGATTTTAGATTTAGATTAGAAATAATATTTAGAAATAGGTTTCAATTTTCATAATTTTCTGAATTATTGTGGATTTTATATAAACTTTATAGTGAAGAAAGTGATTATTTGAGGTTATAAATTATTTATGGCTAAATAATTATTTATTTGGATCTAAAATTTATATATGTTAGAAAACATATTGGAAATGATTTTCTATAATTTTTGTAGAATTTTCGTAAGTGTTTTAATGAATATATAAAATTATTTAAGGTGTGAGACTTAAATGTTTTATATATTTATACAAGAAGAAGGGGTATTTTATCAAATAAAATTATTGTTTATTTCCAAAATCTTGGCAGCACTTTTTAAGAGAAGAAAATTAGTAATTAATGCATATTTGACAAACATAGCAGGTTAGTCAAAAGTATTTCTCTTTTAAGTTAAGAACAAAATTTACTTGCTTTTAGCCTGTTTCGCCACTTTCGGCAATAGGGTTCCGACCTAGATGTGTCGCCATCATTGCTTTCGAAACCAAGGTGCGTGGTATCAATATACTTGGTACATAGCGAATCGGATGAAGGCAGAAGGTATAGTATCAAAAAATATGGTTCCGAAAGTGTTGAAGCACGCCTTCGTTTTAAAATGAAGTTGTGCCTGCTTTGCTTTCAACTTGGTTAGTTTTCAGCCAGGTCAAATTGTTTTAAAGAAATGGTTTCGAATGGGTTTCACTCTTTTGTTTTAAGTAATGCTTTCGAAGGGGTCAAAACCCTTAGTTGCCACTTTTGTTACCTTTCAAAGGGGTCAAAATTATGATTACACACATATGGGACTATATGTTTGTATACATATAGGTTATTGGTAAGCCCGCAAAACCATTAGGAGCATGTGACCTCGGGAGATGTTAAGTTAGGAACAAACCGTCCAGAAGAGAAGTATTTAACAGATAGTTAAGGACAGACCAACCAGAAGAGGTATGTTTAATAGATGATAGATTATTTTGTTATATTGTTTGATAGACCCAAGACAGACAATGGTTAGTAGTTAGCTAAACAAAACAATTGTGTTCGGACAGATAGTCCATATGTTACCTAATATGTAAGTTTACATAATAATGCTTTACAGTTTTAACCAGTTTTAGTTGCATGATTATGATTTTCAAAAGACATGTTTTAAAAGGATATTTGTAAGGGGAAACCTGTTCCGCTAAGTGGCGTGGTCTCACTTAATATCGTATATCCGAGATGTATAGTTTTATTCACACCAGGCTTTATGTCTAACTCGAAGTTTTTGTTTTTCTCCTTAAACTTTTGGATGCTGAAAACTGATTTGAGTAGGTTGAGGTTTGAGGTTTTACAGGTTTTAGTAGGTTGAAGAATAAAGCTTCCAGACATAAGCAGGTGGTTGACAGATAGCTATTTAAGATTTGCAATTTGCTTTGTTTTATTCCGCTATGTTGTATTTAAGATAGTTATGTCTATATAGTACTCTGGTCCAACAAGGGGCATCATTAAATGTCGCTCTTGGCATATGTATGTAATAATTATATTTTATCTAAACCTAAGAAACGATTATAGGATTACGTAATTTGAATGTGAAACATAAGTATTGGAAATGTACTGTGAAAAGATGTTTTTGAAATCTGCGATTTTGTTTCATATTCAAATGCTTTTGGTATTATGGATACCATTAACATAGTCGTATTTAGTCACCGAAATTTAATACTATGGATGATTGCAGCATCAATAGCATTTAGCTTTGAGCCTCTAGAAAGGGGATGTTATAATGGGCCTTTCCTGGTGTATATAGAATATCCAAATCATATGATGTGAGTTGCCTCATATTTAAGTCCTTTTGAGTGAAAAGATGTTTCAAAGATTTGTGGTATGTGGTGAGCTCAAGTTTTTCGCCTATTTATAGAAGGAATATTATTTACTAGGGTTAATCAAAGTTTATTTAAAATAACTATAATGAATTCTTACCCAGTAGATAATGTCTCTACATTTAATGTGAACACAACGGCTAATATCTCCAAGTTGTGTATTGCATAATTCCTTCCATGGATCCTCAATTGCCTACTTGCATAAGCAATGACCTTTCCATGCTGCATTAAAACAACACCAACTTCTTTCCCACAACCTACTGTATATACGGTAAATCCACCGCTTTCATCTGCTATTGCTAATACGAGAGCAGTAGTGAATCTTCTGTTGAGCTCTTAAAAGGCTTCTTCACATTTCTATGTCCACTCAAACTTCACATCTATCATAGTCAACTTTGTTGAGTGAGAGGAATTCTTGGAGAAGTCTTGAATGAATCTCTGATAATATCCTACCAATTTCAAGAAAGTGCAAATGCCCTTGGGAGTTTGTTGTTGTTTTGAGTCCAGAATAGCTGCAATCTTTGATGGACAACTGCAATTCCTTCTCCTAACACAACATGCCCAAGGAATCTTACCTCTTTTTCCCATAAGTGGCATTATGAGAATTTAGCTTTTAGCACATTTCTCCTCAATATTTCTAATACAATTTCAAGATGTCGTTCATGCTTTTCCTTAGTCTTTGAATATACCAAAATATCATTGACAAAGACTAATACGAATTTTTTAGGTACTTATAACACCCCTAGTTTTAAATAGCATTATCAGGAGATTTAATTAGATAAATTAAATAGAATAATGTAAAGAATTGAGCGATAAGGGGTTGAGATTTGAAAACTAAATAGAGGCCATGCTTAACTAAATCAAAAGAATGGATTTATGAAATGGTTTTATAAGTAGACCATATAAGAGAATAAGGAAAGGGTATTATAGGAAATAGCCGTATATTATAATCCAATAACCCCTAAAACTTTATTCCATTTTTGATTCATATGTTCATGGATCAAACACAAAAGCTAAGGAGAACTAAGGCTAGCCATAACCCTGCGAGGAAAGAGGATCAAAATTAAATAAAAGCTAAGGATTCAAGTAAGGAAGAATACAGCAAGATCACATCTCAAGTTCCTTATCCAAAACCAGGCGAATAATATCAAAACCATCTCATTTATGTTTTAACGAACATTTTGATTTCGGGTTTAAAGTTTAAAACCATTTGGATGATTTGAATGATGACATGCTTTGATTATATGGCATATTTGATTTAAACAAGTATGTTTGAAAAAGATTTGATTCGACTTTAAGGTTAAATTCGTATAAAATGGGTTTCGAATGCCATGAGGATTTAAAATGTTATGTATAACATTATTACGGAGATGGGTTTAAATTTTCATATTATCCAACTTATGGATAATTTATTATGAATTTGAATGGAAGAAATAGATAATTTGGTTTTAAAATTTACTTTGGCAATTATATAAGTATTTTGGTTCCAAAATTTTTATATGTTACAAAACATACTAAAAGTGAATATAGATGATTTTTGGGGATTTTTTCTAAGTGATTTACTATGGAAATTAAATTAATGAAGTTTGGGGACTTAAATGTTTTAATTGTTTTGTTAAGAGGAAGGGCTTATTTACCAAAATATTTTTAATTATTAACGGATGAATTATGCAGCCTTTTACAAAAATACTTTGGTGAAGGATTTGGCAACCAATCACATTTTGACAAATAAGGCAAGTTAGGTGTAAAGGAGTTTCTTTTAAAGGAATAAAATCAGGTTTGCTTACAAGCTTGCCACATCCATTTGCTTGCTTCCAAAATCATCCGAGATTGCCTATCGATCTCATTTGAAACCAGTGCACATGATATCAAATGGTTGGTATGTAGTGTATTGGAGAAAGGAAAAAGGGGATGGTGTCAAAAGCTTGCTTTTGAAGGGGTTGGTGCCATTTTTAATAGATTTCGAATCAACCCATTGGCCTTTGTTTTTCTTTCGAAAGAGATGCCATTTACTTTGTTTTTAAAGAAGCTTTTGAAAGGGTTGAAGGTACTTTTAATAGCTTTCAAATGAATTGCTGCTTGCCTTTATTTTAGAAGTAGCTTTCAATTGAGTTGCCGCATATTAAGTTTTAAAAAGGAGATTTCGAAAGGGTAGTTGCTTTTGAACCAAGTCGAAACCTAGCTGCCGTCTTCGTACCTTTCGAATGGGTTAAAGGCTACTTTTTTTTATGCCTTATGGAAATAAGCTCGAAAGGAAAGCTTTAATTTTATTAATATAAAAGCCATATTCCAATGCTTTCGAAAGGGTCCCCCTAGTCATTCATATTAAAGGTTTCGAAAGCTATGGTTTCGAGAGGACATTTCAAAGCAATCCTTCACCCTATTATTCCACTTAAAGATTATTGCTTTTGAAAGAGTGGTTTCAAATCCATCAGTTTACCCAAATTCTTTTACTTGGAGATTAAGGTTTTCGAAAGGGTTGCTTTCGCCTATGTCGACCCAGAAGTTATATTTAAGGTTAAACCCAAAGATTTTGAAAGAGATAATTTCAAATTGTTTCAAAGCTATGCATTCATAAATCCTACTTGGACTAAAAGGTTTGAAAGATAAGCTTTAAAACTTTCGAAATGAATAATTTAATGGTTTCGAAAGGAAGGTTTTGATGCTTTCAAAAGGGATGTTTATAGTGTTTCAAAAGGCATATATTTATGTGTTTTGAAAGGAAGATTTTAATACTTTCGAAAGGTATGTTTCCATGGTTTTGAAAGAGAGACTCTAAGGTTTTGAAACTCTTATTTTTCAAAACTAAGAACCCAATCACATTTTTAAAGAAGAACCCACTACAATATGAAAAAGTTTTGAAATAGCATTTAATTTTGGTGTTTTTGAAGAAGCTTACCTTGCTAAAGATAATTAGTTAAAGGTATTAACCATATTTCATTTGAAAAATAATATAAGGAAACTAAACTAGAGATGTTTATATTATTATGTTATGATAAGTTATCATGTATGCTTCTTCTATAGACATATTCACCATATAAGTAAAACACAATTGTATTTTAGGGTATTAAGGGCAGAATGACCACCTAGATTGACTCGATAGTGAACATATACTGGGATAACTCCTGTTTGAGTAGAATTGCATCTAAGAGGTCCTGTAAACCAAAAGGTGGGATACCCAAAGACTGATCAAAGATTTTTTAGTTTAGGCAGGTTTATAGTAAAACCATGAAAACTATGATTGGAAATTGTTATTGGCGGGGACCAATAAGTTCTTAATGATCTCATGAAAACTATACCCGGATTAAGTTATTAATGGAGATCAATAGGTTCATAGTCAACCCATGAAACCTATGATATGAGAGAAGTTATTGGAGATCCCAATAGGTTTATAGTGAATCCATGAGAACTGTAAATGGATGAAGTTATCGGCAAAGGCAATAGGTTCTTAGTGATCCTATGAACGATACGAAACTGGACAGGTAGTCCATAAACTATGAACAGGTTATTAGTTAGCCTATGAAAACTACTAGGTTAATGTGATCCTAAAAACTATAACTTGAGACAGATAGCTAGATGAATGGGAATAGGAAATCCAGAATATATTGCACGTGTATATATCATCATGATATACTTTATTATTTTTTGTTTTAAGCATTGTGGATGCAGGTGCATAGTATGTGGTTATTATAAATTTTGGTTGAGATACTAGTGAGGAAAAAACCCGTTCCACTAAGTGGCGTGGTCTCACTAGATATCTATATGGTTCGAGATGGTAGGTTATTATTCACATTAGGCTTTTTGTCTGACTTGAAGTTTATGTTTTCCCCATAAACTCTCGGGTACTCAATTAATTTTAAGTAAATTGAGAGTTAAGGTTTTTTTGTTCTCCTTTAGACGAATAAGTTTCCAAAGACATGCAGGAGGTAAGCTATAACTATTAGAAGTTCGTTGTTGTATGATTTCTCAGTGTTTTGGTTATGATGAAAAACTTGTTTAATTGTCTATGTTTAGACTCTGATCACCCAAGAGAGTATCTTCATATTTCACTCTTAGCGTATTTTGTAATAATTTTATTTTCTTAGAGTGTGGTTCTTGAAATTGCGATTATGTAATGAATATGAAATATGATTTGAAGTGGAATGAGAGATTTTTTATGGTTTTAATTTTTTTCCATATCCATGCGTCTTGCATTACTGCATTTGGTTATTGAGAATTAATAACTGTAGATGACTGCAGCATCCATAGCCATTTGTCTTGGGTCTCCAAGTGGGGGATGTTACAAGTTGGTATCAGAGCATTGGTTTATGTAAACCTAAAAAAGGAAATTTAAACCTAAAAGATTTTCAAAATATAATCCAACGAATTAGAAAATTAGAAATTTAAACGGTTTCTTTTTAGTTATTCGTTTTACTTACTTTCTAGTTGTCTCCTATTTTTTGGTTTTAGGTTTTTTTTAGTTGTTTCTTTCTAATTTTTTGGGGTTGATTAGGTTTTTAATAAAACAAGCTTGTTTTAGTCTTCCTTTCTTTTATAACAAAAACTTAGTTTATTTTTTTTTGGTTTAAGTCTTCTATTTAAAAAAACATTCTCTTTTAATTAATTTGATTTGGTTTATTTTGTTTACTTTGTTAAAAAAAATGTGTTTTGTTTTGTTTTGTTTTTCTTAATTTGTTTTAGTTTTTTTTATTTTGTTTTATCAATTAAAAAACAAAAAATTGTTTTAATTTGTTTAGTTCCATTCTAATTTAAAAAACATGTATAACAAAATACTCTATATATATATATATATATCTTGTCCTTATTTACAGGTTGCCAAAGTAGATAGGAAGAGTTGATTGCCTCGCTTAGCTTGCCTAAAAATAATTGTTTGCTTGCTTACCATGAAATTTTGCTGCCTTTAACCCCTAGAAAGCGTTGCTTACTTCGCTTAGTTTGCCAAAAAATAACTACTTGCTTGCTTATAAAGAAATTTTTCTGCCTTTAACCCATATTTATTGTTTTTATTTGCCTTGCATTGTTGTTTGCTTGCATATAAAAAATTCAAAAACAAAAACAAAATCTATTTGTAGTTGCATTGTTAATACATGTTTAATTTCAGTTTTGCATTTCATCTTAGATTTTGATTAATAATAACGGTTAAAAATCGATAACACTTAATTGTATATTGACAATTTGTCTTCTTTGAATAATTTAATTTCATGATATCTAGGCTACGATAGAGCAATAACCATTTATAAATATTATGGTGATTCGTAAATATTAAAGTGGTTGTTTCTCTGATGGTACTTAAACTTTCGACTGCATTGCTATGGTGATTCATGCTGCATCGATAACCCTTGTCTATTACTTAGCTGAGAACTATCTTGTTGATTTAAGACAAAGTGTGATTATACAATTTTGGGTTAGGAGCTACATAGGATAGAAATTTTAATTACATCCTTGCATCCATTTAGTTGCATTAGTTTATGCATATTAAAAAAACAAAAAAAAATTCAAAATACAAAACTAAAAAAATTGTAATTATTACTTAACTTTTTAAAACCCTTTCTTTTGAAAATTTTCAAGCAAAATAAAAAAACCAAAAAAAGAAAAAAAAAAATCTTTTCAAAAAAAATTGAAAACCAAAATACAAAACAAAAATCAATTTTCCTTTTTTAAAAATAAATTTTATTTGTAAATATATTTCCTTTGAAAAAACCAAAAACTTTCTTGAAAATGTCCGAATTTTCCTACCCACATGAATTTTACGATAGTTGCGAAAATCAATATAATCCATATAATTTCACTTCAAATTCTTATGGATATTTCAACAGCTATTACATGAACTCTGAAATGAATATCAAAATTCCAATGAAGATGTGGGTCACTTTACAAATGATTTTGGCAATGGGAATGGTTTAATTTTGGTGCATGTAACGATCCCCATTTTTGAATTAAATTTAAATTAGTAATTGATGTGAATTTTGGAATAAAATTTTGGAATTAATTTGAAATTTTCAAAATAAATAAACAAGTGTTGATTTGTGTGTATATATATGGATAATATTGTAAATTTATTTGAGTTTAAACAATTCAAAATAATGAATGTTTTAGAATTATTTGAATTTGAAATATATATGTATATGTATATATGAGTAAAATTTGACTTTAAAATTTGAATTTGAATTTGAATTTAAACGACTTAGAAAAATGATTTGGGTTTGAAAATATTGTTTATGTAAATTATTTAATGGGTAGTTAGTTTTAAAAGCATTTCTTTTAAATAGTATATATATTAGTATAAGGAAAATGTCTTTATAAAAGAAATATAATACAAAAATTTATTTAAATCATATAATTATGAAAAGGGACAAGTGTTAAGCTTTTAACACATCAATTAAACAAGTGTAGTGATCTTATCAATATAATTAACAAGTGTCAATATCTTGTTTTATTTTATTTAAATTTTTTTAATTAAAATGAGAAGCAAGCTATAAAAATACAACATATTCCTGCTTTGCATTCTTTTATCTTCATTTGCAAAGTCTCGTAAAACAAATCAACTTCTCAAACCACGGAAATCATCAAAGCAAGTTTAAAAAAATATATATATACACACAAACTCAAGTCAGTAAACAAAAGCTCAAGCCTGTGAAACAAAGCAAAGACTCAATTCAACAAATTAAAGAATAGTTACAAAATCAAGCCCAGATCAAAAAAAGTCAGCAATCAAACTTGTCCCAGTTTATCAGATTCCAAGATCAAGATTGGAAATTCCGCAATCAAAATCTTTTCTTCCCAGTCTTCAAAAAACTGTCAATACCAATTCCTCTCTGTTTTCAAAGTGAACAGGTGAGTAAACCTTTTTGAATTTGGATTTTAAACTTGTTGTTTGAGATTATGTTTGAATGTATGTGAAAAATGTTTGCATGGGTACAAATAAGTTTGTATATTTGTATGTGAAAATGTTATGTGCATGTCTGGAAGTTAAGAACATTAGTTCTGTTCCAGACTTACAGCTATTGAACCTGTTCAAAAAAATCAACTTCAATCCCTCTGATCCATTTCAGGCTTTATGAACTAATGAAATATGTTTGTGCTAACTTGTTTCAAGTTTTAAAATTAAAGTTGAGTAAATTCAATCAAATATTTTCTGGGAATATGAAAAATACAGGAAAGACTCAATATATGTCAAAAATTTAACCATCATGTTTTCTAGTTTAAATTATATATCAAAAAGATTTTTGAAATTAACGATTTTTAAAGGTAGAATCATAATTTTTAATCAAGTAATCTTTGAAAAAAATGGGGATGATCAGAATTGTCTTTTTCACCCAATTCCGGTGATCGGGGCAATGATAAATCGTGCAATCAAGGGTGGAGCATGTTCGAAGGTCAAAGATCATCGAAAAATTGCTCAATGATTTTTTAATTCGTTGTGATGGGCTGATGAGATCGAAATAAGGTTTTAACCCACATTTCGATCGCAGCAGAAACAAGCTCACCGCGAGTTCGTCAGACCACCGGAGTTGATTGCTCCGGTGGGGATAGCAGCGTGTGGTCAAGACGAAGCTTTAGTTAAGTTTTCATGGCCTTCGATGGCCAGAGGTGGGAGGACGATGTGTTTTCTGGTGGTTTGGTTTTGTTGCAATCTGGGTTGTGATGTTCGATCGCGAGTTCGTCAACGTTTGGGATACATGAGTGCTCGTGGGGTTTAGGTAAGTTGCCGTCGACTCGATGGTGGCTGGTGCTTCGACCAACAGTGGTGTTTTCGATTGTGCATGTACACGAACTTCTGATGGGTTTCCGTGGTATATGTTTGGAGAAGAAGGCTATGAGCTCGGAGAGGTCTTCGGGAATTCAGTGGAATAACTCGAGGAAGGTGTCGTGTATTTTTGGTTACATTCCGGGTAGAAAAAGAAAAAAAGACTTGGACAAATTTTCAAGTTTTAAAAAGGAAAAGTTGGAAGGTACTCGGGGAAAACTCGAAGGCATACTCGGGGGATCAGGTAAATGGCTCGAGTCTTGGCTTAAGCACATTCACGCATGCGCCAGGTTAAATACTTAAACAAAAATTTGAATTAAGCACTCGGGTCGATTTTCGAAAAATCTCGAAGCAAGGGGTGTTTTATGTCGCGGAAGACCCGAAGTGGTCTTAGGGTTGATGTGCAAAACAGTTTTTCTTTAAAAAAAATGGATTCAACTTTTGTATACATTTTAAAAAATCCATGTTGTTAAAGGATAATTTTGATTTAAGTTAGACTAACTAAGGTTTAAGTACAACATTCTTAAAGTAATCAAATCTAATTTAAATTTTGTTACGTTATTTTATAAAATTTCCCATATTAATCAAATAATGTAATTAAAAGGGTAATTAAGATAAAAAGTTATTTAATCTATCGTAACCTTTTTAAAAAAACTAATGTATGAGGATGATGATTAAGCAAGATTTATTAAATATCCAAATTGATTAATAAAGATAAAAAGATTTATCTTTTAACTTATTAAGTAATTATTGATTTGTTAAAATAATTATTTTAAAAGTAATTATTTAATATTAAAGATTAATTTAATAAATGATTAAGGTTAATTAATTTGGAATTAATTATTAATTAATCGAGGAATAATTAATTAATAAAAGTAATTAAGAGTTAGTTAATTAAAAATTAAGGGTTAATTAATTAAGATAATTAATTAAGGAGTGATTAATTAATAAAGGTAATTAAGACTTAATCAATTGAAATTAATGATAATAAATCATTGATTAATGATTGTTAATAAAGTAATTATATGGTTAATTAATTTAATGCACTTGATTTATTCATCTTAATTAAAGATGTTTGATTGTTACTGAATGTTGTGTATTGGATTAATATCTATGTTTTGTGATTGTGATGCTATGTAACATGAAATGCTTTGTGCTGAGCTATTATATCTGTGATGAATATACTATTATATGAATATGAAAATCCCTTGGACTGTAAAACGGCATTTGAATTTCGATGCGACAGGGAGTCGGATTCCAGTTGGTTATCCGAAACCCACATCGAATCGTAATGATGAATCTTTGTGATTGATAAATTTACTTTATCTATGAATCTGTGAATGAAGAAAAGCGTTATGGGTTATTCCGCTTATTGATATTGATATGATTGAATCTGAGGATTGACGTTGCACTATTGTGTAAAACCCCCTGCACTACACTATACACACACAAATGTGGATTTCACGTGGAAATCGGTTAAGTCATAGATTTTTGAAATAATCTTAAAATTGAATTTTTTGAATCCAAATGGTTTTGGAAATTGATTTGGTTTAAAGTGAAAAGCTTTTGAAAAGGAATTTCAAAGATAAAAGTTATTTTTGAATAACTTGATTTAGTTTTGAAATTTGATTTAAATTTGAATTTAAAATATGAAATTGAATTCTATGTTGAGAATTTATGATGTAAAAAGGTTATACAAGCTATAAATGTGTTTATATGGGTTTTAAACCATTTTAAAAGTGTTGTTTTGAGAATTTAAATTTAACCCAAAGATTTTAACTTGTATAAATGTGATCGGATTTTTTCGAGATGAAAATTATTTGTTTTCAAATAATAGAAGCTCTCATATAAGGAATGAATTCCCAACTTTTGTTAAAGGGATTTCAATTTGAAATGAAATGGGTTTCCAAGTTGTGAATGGACCTTTGGAAACGGGTTTTGAAAGTTATAAGTTAAATCTTTGATTTAAAGATTGAATGAGTTAATCCAATTGAAATGGAAATTGTTTTGAAATCCGTAAATGGATCTTTGTGAAACTGGGTGAACTTTATGAATTAAATATTTTTGTTTAAATATTTGTAAATGGTAATATGTTTAAAACCATTTGAAAGAAAGGTTTTTAACCCTTCTATAAAATAATCGAAGGGGGAATTGTTTTGAAAAAGCTATGAATGAATCTGTGTGAAAGATTGGTGAAACTTGTCTTTTTGTTTAAGGATTTTGGAAATGGTAATTTGTTTAAACCATTTGAAAGAAAGGTTTTGGATAACAAGTTGTGACTTAACTGAGATCTCATTATCCATATGGTTTCTAAATATTGCGCTCACTATTTGATTTAGCCGGGAGAGGACCTTTGTGTCATATAACCCATTCCGAACAGTGACACAACGAAATGGATAACATTCGAAGACGGTGGTGAAGACCGGGTGTCTTCGAGAATGATAGGATAACCTATCGAATGACTCTACACTGAGTAGCTATGGTATAGAGATCTCCATATGTGATGGGGAGTCCGATCGGGATTGGGGATACCCGGATTGCAAGGGCTTCATTGTGAAGTGCCTTCAGTTCTGTTCGAACCCGGAACAGACTTGTATGGATGTGTGTCTGACGTTACACTTTGAGATGTAAAGCTGGTTTCTATCAAATACATTTCTATTTGGTGGCGGAGATTTATTCTCTTAGCTCACCACCCTTCTGTGAGACGTACGAGCTCAGAGGTTATGTAGTTGATGGTTACTAGTGATACATTCCAAATTTGGTAATGTGGTATACGGAGTGTTGCTGATCATTTGTGTGACGACCCGCCTTTCTACGACCCGCCTTTCTACTCACAGAAAGACGTATCATCAATAAGAAAAGAAAGTGATAGAAATAGAAAAGAATAGAAAGAAAGAAATAACAACATTAGAATCTCACAGTGGAATGGAACAAAATATAATACATCACATAATTATTACATAGTTTTACATACATCAGAGTTACACAATATCATACACATGACAGTCATATATACATCTGTCACTACATACATCCCAAAATATAACATACATCAACTAACACAGCGGAACTAGATAGACATATAGACACGTCTCGACTTCTGCTCAAAGCTCCTCCAGAAACCATAATCCAAAACCTATCACTTGGATACTCATAAAAATTTGAGTACCCAAGAGTTTATGAAAAACAAAATATAAACTCCGAGTCAAACATGGATCTGGTATGAGTAAACGGTTTAAAGTTGACTAACTTTGAAAAATATTTGAAAATAAAGGTTTAACGTAAGACTTCCGACACATAAACATGGGTAAGTTTTTCCCTTACGCTAACCAAAACATTTTAATAGGAAATCCTGTGATATTATGATAGTGTCTAGGGTGTTCAAGTAAAATACAGAAATAGCTGAAATGCTTACATCTCACATTCTAACATAGTTGGGCACAATCAAAACGTACGACTCTTATAGGAAATTGGATTCCATACAATGGCAGGGCTACTGGGGTGCCGCCCGTCACATTACGGGGCCTAGATCACCGTATTGAGGATCACTCCCAAACCCCTACAACACAAGCCGGAACCATTCCTTTCTGAACAGTCCCGAAAAAGATAACCCCACGGTTGTAGCTAGCAACCGCCCACAAAGCCGAAATAAAAAGGGACATCTAGACTGATGTATATCTCATCCTGCTTGGGTGCTACCCACCAAACCTTGCTGAACATCCCCTGTTTTAGCCATTCCCGGTTGATGAGGCTTGAGGCTGCGATTACCTTTAGAATATATCTCTTAGAATGCTCGTCATCCTCCTGACGATGTTCTGAAAGCATTCAATCCATACAAGTTCGTTCCGGGTTCGAACGAAACTAAAGGCATTATCTCGTTACACTCATTTTGGAATCACCCTCAGAGTCAACGATAATAACCCTTGTATTCTGAAACACCATCTCGATCTTCACTTGGAAACTTACGACCTAACGTTTAATTTGGATCGATGTGGTTTTTCGGATAATCATAAATGACACCTGATCCCGGTCTCATCGAAATCCAAACGCCATTTTAAAGGTCAAGTTGTTTAATAGATTTAAAATTTTAAATTCAACATTTTGAATTCTCATAACATTTATCACAGATAAATTATAGACAATCATCATAGATATATCAGAGCATATCATAGAACATCACAGAATATCATCAAATAAATATCACAAATCAGGTATCCTACTTATACAACATTCATAAGCAAACATCTTAAATCCTTATTGTAATTAATGCACTTTAAATTAATTACGTGAGAGTTAATTACTCAACCCTGTTTAATAAATCATTAATTATCAATTAATTAATTATTCCATTTCAAATCATTTAATTAATTAATCAATTCTTAATCAATTATTAAATCTTAATTACTTAATTAATTACCCTTAATCATTAATTAATAACTTTAATTATTAATTAATAAAACTTAATTACCCATTTATTAACCACTAATTACTTAATTAATCAATTATTAATTCTTAATTAAATTACTTAATTAGTTAACTACTAATCATACATTAATTAACTTTAAGTAGTTAATTAATTAACCAATCTCTAATTACAATTATAATTTAATTATTCTTAATTACTTTCTAAAATAATTAATTGATATTAATTATTCATCTTAATTAACATTTAAAAGTCTTCTTTAAATTTTGAAAATCAATTTATTACTAACTACAAAACTTTAATGTTAATTAATTCTATACTTAACTTAAATTGATTACTTATTTAAAATAATAATCAAGAGTTTAAAACATTATTAAGAATTAACTAAAATAATTAAAACATGTGTTAAAGCCTTAACTTAAATTGTTAAACATTTATTAAGTCGACAATGTTTAACTTATTGAAAAATAGGTTGATGAACTTTACTTTTATAACATAGCAGTTGAAAAGAAAACCCACCCGAGTACTTTCCTTGTTTAACTTGAGTAATACTTCAAGTTTTCTCACCCATCCCCCCCCCCCCCCCCCCCGAGAAACTCACCTGTTCTTCAAGCAACCCTTCTTCTTCTCTTTTTTTTCCATTAAGTTTTAGTTTAAACATAAGTTATAGATTTAAGCTTCAGAAACTCTCACGTGCTCGCATCACTAACCCGAAGCAATCGCCTCGTTTACTCGGGTAACGACTCGAGACACTTGCAATAGCGACACTGGCACCCATCCCCACTGCGCCGTACACGTGCACGGCGACGCGCCGAAGCTCCGATGAATTCCATCACCATCGGCAAGTCACAAATCCCTCATAGACTCGAAAACCAAACACGATTCTCCTCCAAACATTCGAAATCGAAAATAAGCCTCCTGCTCGAAAACGTGAAGCTCAACCCAACACACAAAATCACCTCGCAACCACCGCACAGGCCACCGGAGACGCTCAAAATTCATCCACACCACATTAACACTCTAAGCAATCATCCTATAGAGTTTCATGCAACTCGATCACGTATAGTCGACGAACACGCCTCGTTTCTGACACGACCAAAAACTCAAAACCAAACCCTAAAATGATCTCGTTCCTTTAATTTATGCAATGGAAAAATTATCTGATAATTTTCATGAAATCATAGATGTTTATACTTGCTTCAATCCAAATTTCATCATTTATTTTTGGACCGATCACCAGAAATTTGTAAAAGTGCAATTTTTGTCCAAATACAAACTGCTCTGAGAATACTAAACTAAAAATCTTCATTTTTGTTTTAAAAATCATAAATTGCAGTAAGAATTCAAGTTATGATCTTGAATTAGCTTTTTATAACAATCAAATTTTGTCAAATTATCACTTGATTACCTGTAAACAAGATTACAGAAGTATATTCCTCTAACATTTTTAAAATAGCATCTAAAAATCCTGATTGAAGTTTAAGCATCTTGTTTGTTGAAAAATTAAAGCTTTACCATAATCAGATGAAAACAATTTGAGATTGAATAGTATTCAACCCTGTAACAAATAAACAGAGAAGTATGGTATATAGAGCAACCTATAAATATACACAGAATTATATTCAAAGATAGCATATACAATTCCATATGATCAATAAATCATCTTTACTGTTAAACTTAAAGCCTTAAAGTTGATGTTTACTCACTTGCAAGGGTTGCTGAACAAAGAACACTTCCTATTTTAGAAAACTGCAATATTGAATCTGCTCTTGAATCTGTTAGTTTTTGTTGAATTAAATGATGTTCTTACTTTGAAAAAGATGAAAATGATTATTTCCTTATTCTCAGGTACTGCTTAAGTTTTGAACGAACTGGAATAGCTTATATATATATATATATATATATATATATATATATATATATTTATAGGAGAAAACAGTTTGTAATAAGAAAGGTATTATCTGGTTAAGCTTCTTTGTTAAGATTTGATCAGATTTTTCGAAATAATTTGAATTGACTTATTTTAGGCTGAGATGATGGCATTTAATGCCATTGTTTCCAAATATATTTACATACTTATTATTATATTTTTGTTGTATATAGATATGTTGTTTTTATTAACATCTAGTTTTCACAATTCATATACATATGTTTGTCCGGTATTATTTTATACCTTGTTCTTATTTTTATACTTTGTTCTTACAATTTTTCAGTTTATGTTGCAAGCATACCAAATCACTTAATTTTTCTTTTCATTTTTATTTTTATTTTAACTATCAATATTTAAATTATATTCATATGCTTTACTTATATTTTATACTTGTATTTTATATTGATAGAATTTGATTCTATTTTAAACATTATCATCTATATTGCATTTACATATATATTTACCAAATGTTAATAGGATAAAGCATTTTAATTCACTTATGTAAGATAGATTTTTATTGTAAACATTTTTAAGAGATTTATTTAAATTTTCAAAATCAAATTTCCTTTTCAAAATACAATGTATATAAACAAATGGAAAATATTTCCAAAAGACTTATTCATTTTAAAATGATGAGTTTACATTTTATTTAATTGGATTAAATATTTATTAGAATATTATTGCTAAAATCCAGGGCCGTTACATTCCTCCCCCTTAAAAGAATTTCGTCCCCGAAATTAAAAACAAATAATAATTCAAAAGCTTTTATATCAACCATTCAAACATACATATCATTCATACATTAACAAACAACCAACAATGTATCCTATCAAACATCACTAGCTATCTGGACACAAATCCGGATAAGCTTTCCTAAAACTATCCAGAGTTTTCCAGGTACAATCTCTGGGATCCTCACTCCACTGCACTTTGACAAGCTTCACTACCTTACTCCTGAGTTGCCTCTCTTCTTAATCAAAAATCCGAACTGGATTCCTAACCACAGTCAAATTCGGCTCGACCTCCAAATCTTCCTGGACTACTGGTTCTACAACTAATGATGGATCATGAACAAATTTGCTTAGATGGGATACATGGAATACATTATGAATTCCAGACATCCGTTCTGGCAATTTAATTCTGTAAGCTACAGCACCAGTCCTTTCCAATACCCGAAATGGTCCTATAAATCTCGCGGCAAGTTTTCCCGTCTTTCCGAATCATATAGCTCCTTTAATCGGGGAAACTTTGACAAAAACTAAATCACCAATCCCAAATTCCAATTGTCTCCTTCTCTTATCTACGTACTTCTTTTGACGGTCCTAAGTAGCTCTCATCCTTTTCTTGATAAGCTCAACTTTAGCGGATGCTTCACGAATCAAATCGGGTCCAAGCACAAGACGATCTTCCGACTCTATCCAACAGGATGGGGATCTACACGGTCTTCCATATAAAGCTTCATAAGGAGCCATCTTAATACTTGCTTGGTAACTGTTATTATAGGAGAATTCTACTAAATGAAGATGTTCTTCCCACGATCCACCAAAATCCAAAACACAAGCTCGCAGCATATCTTCTAGAATATGATTCAGTCGCTCCGTCTGTCCATCTATCTGAGGATGATAGGCTGTACTCAATCTCAAACTTGTTCCCATAGCTGATTGTAGAGCCTTCCAGAATTTGCTGGTAAAGATAGGATTACGATCACTTACTATGCTAACAGAAACACCATGCAATCTCACTATCTCCCTCAAGAAGATCTCTGCTAGAGAAACTGCAGTACGAGTTTCCTAAACCGGTATAAAATGGGCACTCTTTGTTAGCCGATCCACAATAACCCATATTCCTTCATTTCCTTTCTTGGTTCTTGGCAAACCGTCGATGAAATCCATTGAAATCATCTCCCATTTCCATTCTGGGATTTTCAAAGGCTGCAACAAACCGGCCGACTTCTGTTGATCTCCTTTAACTTGTTGACAGATAGCACAACTACTAACAAAAGCAGCTACATCCTTCTTCATGCTCGGCCACTAGAAAACTCTTCTCATATTTTTATACATCTTAGAAATTTCTGGGTGGATATTCAGTCTGGAGCGATGACATTCAGCTAAGACTTCTTGCCTTAATCCATCTGTATTAGGCACACACAAACGACCATTAATCCTCAAAACACCTTGATCGTCCACCTTGAAATCTGAATATCGACCATCCTTAGTTCCAAGAATTAGTTCCTCAAAAGATCTATGCTCCATTTGCTTACTTATGATTCTTTCCTGAAGAGATGGAACGACTTCCAAAAGAGACATAACTACATTCCTGCTAAGAGCATCAGCTACAACATTCGCCTTTCCCGGGGTATACAGAATATCCAAATCATAGGATGCTAGAAACTCGATCCATCATTGCTGCCTCAGATTAAGATCCTTTTGAGAGAAAAGATATTTCAACAGTTTCTGCTCCGTGAATAACTCAAACTTCTCTCGCAAGAGATAGTGTCTCCGAATCTTCAAAGCAAGAACAATGGCTAACAATTCAAGATCGTGCGTAGCGTAGTTCTTTTCGTGTGGCTTCAATTGCCGACTCACATACGCAATTACTCTTCCATTCTGCATCAATACTGCTCCCAGTCCAACTATACAAGCATATGTATATACTTCAAATTTTCTTTTCCCATTCGGAATAGCTAGCACTGGTGCACTGGTTAGCCTTGTCTTCAACTCTTGAAAAGCTTCTTCACACTGGGGTGTCCATTTAAATTTAGCTCCTTTCCTTGTCAACTTAGTCAGATGTGAAGAAATCTTGGAATAGTCCTTGATAAATTTCCTGTAGTAGCCAGCCAAACCCAGAAAACTGCAAACTTCCGTTAGTGACTTCGGTTGCTTCCATTCCAGAATAGTCTCGACCTTTGCTGGATCTACAGAGATACCTTCACCAGAAACAATGTGCCCCAAAAATTTGACTTTTGATTTCCAAAAATGGCACTTAGAGAACTTCGCCTTCAAAACATGCCTCCTTAGAGTCTCCAATACAATTCTCAAATGTTGCTTGTGCTCTTCTTCAAACTTAGAGTAGACTAGAATATCATCGATGAACACCAGAACAAACTTATTCAATACATCCCGAAAGACTCGGTTCATTAGATCAACGAAGTAAGCAGGAGCGTTGGTTAACCCGAAAGGCATAACCAACCATTCATAGAAACAATTCAGTCCCCTAAATGCAATTACAGGGATACTGTCCTCAGCTACCCTTAACTGATGGAAACCTGAAGCTAAATCCAATTGAGAAAAGATAGAAGCTCCATGCAACTGGTCAGAAAGATCATCGATACGAGGAAGAGGATATTTATTTCGGATGGTCACTTTGTTCAATTCCCTATAGTCAACACCGAACCCTAGCGATCCATCTGACTTAGTGACAAACACCGCAGCAGAACCCCAATAAGAAAAACTGGGCCTAATCAACCCCTTCTCCAAAAGATCCTGAGTCCGCTTAACTAACTCTTCTCTCTCTCTAGGAGCCATCCTCCTACTAGGCTGAATCACTGGCACTGCTCCTGGAATCAAATCAATAGGAAACTCCATCTCTTGATGTGGAGGCAGACACTTGACTTCCTTGAATACATCAGGGAAATCTTGGACCACATCGATATCTTCAACCTTCTCTTGAGAAGTCTCAACTCCGTGCAAAAGACTACTCAAGTGAATTCCAGAATTATCACACGTACTCTAGCAATCCTACCCAAATCGGTTTTCGAAGAAACTGTTCTCTCATCATAATTCAGAACAGCTTTATACTTACTGAGCCAATCCATCCCCAATATAAGATCAAATCCCTTAAAATTCAACACATAAGGGTCATAAGAAAAACTACAGGACAGATAGGAAATCTTCAAGTCTTTACAAATCTGATCTAATCTGGTTACCCCTCCTATAGGATTAGATACCAAAATGGGACAGTCTACAGCACTAGGGTTAAGAAACAACTTCTGTACAAATTCCAGAGAAATAAAACTCAAAGAAGCACCTGAATCAAATAAAACTTTAATATACTTGCCATCTAAAAGTAATGTACTTTCCAAAACTCCCTTACCTTTAGATGAAGTAGACAGTGCATCTTCCAAAGCAAATACCTTATTTTGCTGAGCTTTATAAAGAAGCAGGCAATCCTTGATCATATGACTTGGTTGGTGGCAATTGAAGCATAGAGATCTCTGAACCAAAGCCGAACCCGGTCCACTCTGATGTGACTGCTGCTGCTATTGTTGAAATCCTTTCCTGGGACACTTATTCGCCAAGTGACCTTCTTGTTGACATATATAGCATTTGCGAGGTCCGTTTTTGTTTCCAATCTTCTTCTTGCTATGATTCCTCCAAATGGGATTGAACTTCTTCTTATTCGGATTAGCAGAATTCCCTCTCGATGCTACTATTGGTGCCACTGATCTCTTATTCATCAAATCCTTGTATCTCAAAGCCATATTTATTAAATCAACAAAAGATCCTTTCAAATGTGCCGTCATCTTTTCATGAAATTCCGGCCTCAATCCTTACACAAACATTTCGTTCTTTTTGAGTAGAGTATCAATGAGTCCTAGTCCGTAGCATGAAAGTTCATTGAATTTGATCTCATACTCCGCTATAGTCATGCTTCCCTGCCTCAAATTCAGAAAATCCTGATACACACGAGTTTTCCCTGCTGTTGGCATGAATTTCTCCTCAAACAACTCTTTAAATCTTTCCCAAGAGATGTCATCCTCGAAAATGTTTGCTATCGTTGCATCCCACCAGGCTGCTGTGCCTCCCTGCAATTGCCATGAAGCCATTTCCCTTTTCCGCTCATCACACAACTTCATACTCTTAAAGATCCACTCACAAGAGCGTAGCCAAGCTTGAACTTCAATTATCGATTCTGACCCTTTAAATGGTTTACCTCCAAGATTGATGAAGTCCTTGCATAAAGCAGCAAAACTAACCTGAGGCGGTACTGGATCTATAGCCTCACTAGCACTTTGACTTCGTCCATTTTCAATCGAGGTAGTGCCCCTACCTTTGCCTCTTCTTCCAGAACTCATGTTGGCCACCTGAATGGGTAACTCAACAAATTTAGATAGGTATATAATTATATGAAAATACAAATACGCACACTCAAGATAAATATTACTCCATAGTATAGGAATAATCTCAACTTATGCTCTGATACCAACTGTGACGACTCGCCTTTCTACTCACAGAAAGACGTATCATCAATAAGAAAAGAAAGAGATAGAAATAGAAAAGAATAGAAAGAAAGAAATAACAACATCAGAATCTCACAGCGGAATGGAACAAAATATAATACATCACATAATTATTACATAGTTTTACATACATCAGAGTTACACAATATCATACACATGATAGTCATATATACATCTGTCACTACATACATCCCAAAATATAACATACATCAACTAACATAGCGGAACTAGATAGATATATAGATACGTCTGGACTTCTGCTCCAAGCTCCTCCAGAAGCCAAAATCCAAAACCTATCACTTGGCTACTTATAAAAATTTGAGTACCCAAGAGCTTATGAAAAAAATATAAACTCCGGGTCAGACATGGATCTGGTATGAGTAAACGGTTTAAAGTTGTTTAACATTAAAAAACATTTGAAAATAAAGGTATCACGTAAGACTTCCCACACATAAACACGGGTAAGTTTTTCCCTTACGCTAACCAAAACATTTTAATAGGAAATCCTGTGATATTATAATAGTGTCTAGGATTTTCAAGTAAAAATACAGAAATAGCTGAAATGCTTACTTCTCACATTCCAACATAGTTGGGCACAATCAAAACGTACTGCTCTTATTGGAAATTGGATTCCATGCAATGGCAGGGCTACTGGGGTACCGCCCTCCATAGTATGGGGCCTAGATCACCGTACCGAGGATCACTCTTGACCCCATACAACATAAGGTCGGAACCATTCCTTACTGAACAGTGGCGAACAAGATAACCCCGCGGTTGTAGCTAGCAACCGCCTACAAAGCCGAAATAAAAAGGGACATCTAGACAGGGGTATATCTCATCCTGCTTGGGTGCTACCCACCTAACCTTGCTGCACATCCCCTATTTTAGCCATTCCTGGTTGATGAGGCTTGAGGCTGCGATTACCTTTAGAACATATCTCTTAGAATGCTCATCGTCCGCCTGGCGATGTTCTAAAAGCATTCAATCCATACAAGTTCGTTTCTGGTTCGAACGAAACCAAAGGCATTATCTCGTTACACTCATTTTGGAATCACCCTCAGAGTCAATGACAATAACCCTTGTATTCTGAAAAACTATCTCGATCTTCACTTCGAAATTTACGACCTAACGTTTAATTTGGATCGATGTGGTTTTTTGAATAATCGTAAATGACACCCGATCCCGGTCTCATCGAAATCCAAACGCCATTTTAAAGGTCAAGTTGTTTAATAGATTTAAAATTTTAAATTCAACATTTTGAATTCTCATAACATTTATCACAGATAAATCATACACAATCATCATAGATATATCAAAGCATATCATAGAACATCACAGAATATCACCAAATAAATATCACAAATCAGATATCCTACTTATATAACATTCATAAGCAAACATCTTAAATTCTTATTGTAATTAATGCAATTTAAATTAATTACATGAGAGTTAATTGCTCAACCCTGTTTAATAAATCATTAATTATCAATTAATTAATTATTCCATTTCAAATCATTTAATTAGTTAATCAATTCTTAATCAATTATTAAATCTTAATTACTTAATTAATTGGCCTTAATCATTAATTAATAACTTTAAATATTAATTAATAAAACTTAATTACCCATTTATTAACCACTAATTACTTAATTAATCAATTATTAATTCTTAGTCAAATTACTTAATTACTTAACTACTAATCATACGTTAATTAACTTTAAGTAGTTAATTACAAATTTATTTGTTACTTAATCATTAATTAACCAGTCTCTAATTACAATTATAATTTAATTATTCTTAATTACTTTCTAAAATAATTAATTGATATTAATTATTCATCTTAATTAACATTTAAAAGTCTTCTTTAAATTTTGAAAATCAATTTATTACTAACTAAAAAACTTTAATGTTAATTAATTCTATACTTAACTTAAATTAATTACTTATTTAAAATAATAATCAAGAGTTTAAAACATTGTTAAGAATTAACTAAAATAATTAAAACGTGTGTTAAAGCCTTAACTTAAATTGTTAAACGTTTATTAAGTCGACAATGTTTAACTTGTTGAAAAATAAGTTGATGAACTTTACTTTTATAACATAGCAGTTGAAAAGAAAACCCACCCGAGTACTTTCCTTGTTTAACTCGAGTAATACTTCAAGTTTTGTTAGTCCGTGAGATGATGGTTTTGATGACAACAACCTTAGAATATATTAGTCTCTTCTCTTTCCATCCGATGTTGTTTGTGTTTTTATGTTTTCAAACGAAAATGTAAATACAGCCATATACGTAATAAATAACTCGTGTTCTTGTATGTGTTTTTATTATAAGTATTATTGTGAATTCTTAGTTAGGATAGTTAATAGTTTAGGACTATGTTTTAGTATTAGACTTAAGTGTTGATGATTCATGATAACACTATCATTATAATCACATGTCATCGAGTAATAGTTTTAGGGGGCGTTATATAGTTTGGAGTTATCTACTTTAGATAAAGTTTTTGTTGATGACAAAGGGAGAGAAATATAAAATAGGATAGTTAGGTATAGATTAAGGGGGAGTTGTTGTTTTAGGGGGAGTTATTAGGATAGAAATAATATTCTATAAACAAAGGTTGTCATCATCAAAAAGGGGGAGATTGTTAGTCCGTGAGATGATGGTTTTGATGACAACAACCTTAGAATAGATTATAAAATATAAATACTAACATTATAAGTTTAGATATATATCTATATGCAGGATTTAACCATGCAGATACTAAGAATGAAGACTATACAGTATGGTGATTGAAGATATGAAGATAAAGACTCATGAGTATCAAGATTATCAAGAGTTCAAGATTTCAAGGATAAGTATTTTTTATTATTAGGAATTTTTGTTAAAACTCGTAGAAAAGCACTGGCATCTTAGAATCCAATTTATTCATGGAATGGAATCCACTTCGAGCCCGTTAAAGGGATGGAACCCTAAGTAGGATGAAACCTACGAAAATCTAGTGGGACATTGTTTTGTATCCACTAATTTTAATACAAAAGATTTTACAAAATTATCTTGTTTTCAAAATGATTTCAAAACTTTCCTTTTAAAGATTCAAAACCCTCAATCCTGATTTTAAATAATTTTAGCCTCAAAAATATCTTTAATTTCAAAGTCAAATTACTCTTGATTTTAAACTATCTTTTCAAATAATATATTTAACTTTTAAATATTTATACTTAGATCTAATAAAAAATTATAGTTAAATTATATATATATATATATATATTTCTTTATATTTACTTATGAATTTCAACTATAGTCAAGTATATTTATAAAGTTTAAAATATTTTTAATATAAGATAAAGGTTATTTTCAAAGAAATTCAAAACATCATAAAATGCTTTGGGATGTCGACATGCCTTTGGTTACCATGTCGTCATGGTGACAGTTTGGTTCAAAAATTCTAATTTCAAAAGAATTGTCTATTCTCCATAACACTTCACGAATGGTCATGGTTGTTGTTCTTCTATAAATAGGGGTTAGTTTCAATGAATTTTTAGTCACTTTTTTCTGGTTTTCACTCCTCTTCTTCTTCCTCATTTCTTAATACATATTCTTATCATTACTCTGCCGAAATCAACATTGAATCATACTCGATTACTTCTAGTTTGATTCTCTATCACTGTCTCTACAACATTCTCCGTGCTATTCAGAGTTATAGACTTCTTTGTAATCTATTAAGCGAGAAAAGGTGTGATTGTAGCCTTGGAAATCAATCAAAAGGGAAAAGGTGTGATTGTAGCCTTGGTAAATCATTTGGGTAAACTTGTGGCCCGGAAATCAAATATCTCTACCCAGAGGATCGAAATTCTAGAGGGTGTACCTCGTAGCCTTGAAACTGAGGGTGTAATTGTACGATTGCTGTTGAAAGGAAATCCGTACTTGTGTTGCGGGACTGGATGTAGGGTAACTCCGAACCAGTATAAAATCCGGTGTGTTATTTCCTTTACTGCTTATATTTTATTTCTACATCTGTGCTTGTTTCTGTGATCATATCTATGTCTATATATTGCATACTTTTGTGCGTAAATTAACATAATTAAAAAGATTTAGTAATTCTTTGTTAACACTATTCAACCCCCCTCTAATGTTAATCTTAGTATTAAGATCCGTAATCCGCATTTCTCACAATTAGTATTAGAGCAAGGTTTTCAAAGTTTCATAATCTGATTTTTGAAAAGTTTTTTAAATGGCTATATTCGTTAATACTAATTTAGAAGTATTCAAATCATCGTTGTTTCATAAGTCTGCATATAATCAATATTCAAATTCAAGTTATCTACCAAAATTGTTTGATGTGCAGGAATCATGCTTTATGGATGTTGAGGAATCAATCCACAAAGGACAAATTGTGCAGATCAAAAAGAACAATTGGTACTTGATAGTGGATGTTTTAGACACATGACTGGCATTCCCGATATAATGAGTGATATAATTTACAAAGACGGAGGATTGGTTAACTTTAGAGACAATTCAAAAGGATATGTGATTGGCCCGGCAAAGTCGGTAATTCTGAAACACCTACTGTTACTAATGTTTTGCTAGTTAAGAATCTGAAACTCCTACTATTACTAATGTTTTGCTAGTTAAGAATCTGAAACATAATCTGCTAAGTATAAGTCAACTATGTGATAAAGGTTATAAAATTAAATTTGAAAAAGATAAATGTCACATTGAAGATGATAATTCAACCATTATATTTGAGGGAGTCAGGAAAAAGAATATATATATTCTTAGTATGAAAGTTTAAAATGATAACCTGTGTCTGTTGGCAAATACAAGTGACCTTTGGATTTGGCACAAGAGATTTTTGCATTTGAATTTCAAACTCCTATCTGGACTGTCAAAACACGATCTAGTAAGAGGTCTCCCTAAAATGAATTTTAAAGTAGATAGTTTATGTGATGCTTGTCAATTAGGAAAACTTAGAAAAAATTCTTTTAAATTGAAAGATATGATTTCAACTTCAAAACCTCTTGAATTACTTCATCTTGATTTATTTGGTCCATCTCAAATTTTATCAATAAATCATAGTAGATATGTCTTTGTAATTGTAGATGATTATTTTAGATTTACATGAACAATATTTTTGAAACATAAAAGTGATACTTTTGAATTTTTTAAGACATTCTCAAAAAGAATTCAAAATCAAATTTCCCTAAAAATTATAACTATTCGAAGTGATCACGTTGGTGAATTTGAAAATGAAAGGTTTGAGGAATTTTGCAATAAAAAGGGAATAACTCACAATTTTTCATTTTCGAGAACTCCACAACAAAACAGAGTAGAAGAAAGTAAAAATAGAACGATTCAAGAGTGTGCGAGAACTATGCTTACAGATAGTAATTTACCAAAGAATTTTTGGGCAGAAGCAGTTGCTACCGCCTGTTATATTTTGAATAGAACTTTAATTATACCTCTGACTGATAAGACATCTTATGAACTTCTTTATTCAAAGAAACCTAAGGTATCTTATTTCAGAATTTTTGGAAGTAAATGCTTTATTTTAAATACAAAAGATAATTTAGATAAATTTGATCCTAAATCCGACAAATGTATCTTTATCGGATATTCTAATAGAAGTAACGCATACAGAGTGTTTAATTTAAAAACTAATACCATTAAAGAAACAATGCATGTTTCATTTGATGAAAATTTCAAAAATTTTGAAGATACAAATGATGAAGAGGATTTAATCACTCAAAATCGAGAACCTATTGAAACTAATAATGAAATTGATCATCTTAATAAACGGACAAAACTTTTAACAGATCACCTTATAGAAATATACTGGGAGATATGCAATCTGTTGTTAAAACTAGAAATCAACTATGTCAAATGAGTAATGTAGCTTTTATATCAACTATTGAACCAAAAATCTAATAGAAGCATCCACTGATGATTCATGGATTTTGGCTATGCAAGAAGAATTAAATCAATTTACTAGAAATGATGTTTGGGAACTTGTTCCTAAACCAGAAAATAAAACTATAATTGGAACTAAATGGGTTTATAAAAATGAAATAAATGAACAAGGAGAGATAGTTAGAAATAAAGCTCGTTTAGTCCCTCAAGGTTATTGTCAAGAAGAAGGAATAGATTTTGATGAAACCTTCGCTCTCGTAGCAAGATTTGAAGCCATTAGGATTCTACTTGCTTTCGCAAATCATAATAATTTCAAATTATTTCAAATGGATGTTAAAAGCGCCTTTTTAAATGGATTTATAAAAGAAGAAGTATATGTCGAACAACCACCACTTTTTGAAAATGATAAATTACCAAATCATGTTTACAAACTTAAAAAAGCACTATATGGTCTAAAACAAGCTTCTAGAGCCTGGTATGATAGACTAAGATCTTATTTATTGCAATCTAATTTTGAAATTGGTAAAGTAGATAATACTCTTTTTATTAAAAGAAATAAAAATAATATCCAACTAGTACAAGTTTACGTAGATGATATCATTTTTGGTTCAACTAATTTTGAAATGAATAAAGAATTTTCTAAAATAATTTGAGACGAGTCATATGGGTGAATTAAATTTCTTTTTAGGATTACAAATAAAACAATTAGATAATGGTATCTTTATTAGTCAAGAAAAATATGCTAAATACCTAATTAGTAAATTTGGTTTGACTACTGCGAGTGGAAAACCCACTCCCATGGCAACCAATGAGTACCTTAGTAAAGAAGATCTCTCGAAAGATGTAGATCAAAAATTATATAGAGGAATGATTGGCTCATTACTCTATATTACTGCTAGTAGATCTGATGTCATGCATAGTGTCTGTCTTTGTGCTAGATATCAATCCCAACCTAAAGAGACTCACTTAAAAGCCGTGAAACGAATCGTAAGATATGTTAAATACACGTCTGATTATGGTTTATTCTACCCTAAAAATGATTCTTTTGACTTGATATCTTACTGTGATGCTGACTATGCTGGTCGTAAATCAGACCGAAAATGTACAAGTGGGACTTGTCACTTTTTGGGGCATTCTCTGATTTCTTGGCTTAGTAAAAAGCAAAACACAGTTTCTTTATCAACAACTGAAGCAAAGTATATTTCTGCTGCTTTGGCTTGTTCTCAAGTAATATATATGCAACAAACCTTAAAAGATTATGGTTTAAAATTTTCAAAATCACTAATTTATTGTGACAATACGAGTGCGATAAATTTATCCAAAAATACTACTCAACATGCTCGAACTAAACATATTGATATCAGACATCATTTTCTCAGAGATAATATAAGTAAGGAAGTAGTTACTCTTCAGTATATCAATTCTGATAATCAAATTGCCGATATCTTAACAAAACCCTTAAATGAATCAATATTTACTAAATTAAGAAGAGAATTTTGTTCTATAGCTGAAATATAAAATATAAATAACAAGTATAATTAATAACTAATATTAAAATAATTCAATGAGTTAAAATTTTAAAAAGACTATGTCGACATCCCCTAGGTATACATGTCGACATATAACGTTTTTGATTTTTTAAAACATTTTCCACCAAAATTCAAAAATTTAGTTATATATTCTTCTCAATTTTGACTTTTCATTTATTCTCTCTGTTTTCACTTCATTCTCTCTTCTAAAATAAATAAAATCATGGCTTCATCCTCAAAATCAAACATAAAATCAACTTTCTCATTTCCCTCTCCTACTTCTGGTCCATTCCAATGCACTACTCTTGCTTATGTAACGAAAATAGAAGAGTCTATGATTGATGTTCTTCAGATGTTAACTGAAATTCAAGTGACTCAACTTCGTATGGCAAAGGAACATGAAAGGCAAGGCAAAATTTTTAGGAATTTGCAAAAATTCCTAACGGATAACCAGGCCAACCCTATCTTGATTGATGAAGACTCTTCACTCAATCAAGAACAAGAGGCCAGCGAGGAAGAAGAAGAAGAAGAACCCATGGAAGAAGCGCACGAGGAGGATGATGACCAAGTAGTGTGTGTTGGAGAAGTGTGTGTTGGAGAAGTGTGTTTTGACAAAAATGGGAATCTTGTCGAACAACGTGGAAATTTCTGTTTCCACTATCCAAACTGTTCGATTCATAGATCTCCTATGTTTAGAAACACACATTAGTCTCTTCTCTTTCCTTCCGATGTTGTTTGTGTTTTTATGTTTTCAAACGAAAATGTAAATACAGCCATATACGTAATAAATAATTCGTGTTCTTATATGTGTTTTTATTATAAGTATTATTGTGAATTCTTAGTTAGGATAGTTAATAGTTTAGGACTATGTTTTAGTATTAGACTTAAGTGTTGATGATTCATGATAACACTATCATTATAATCACATGTCATCGAGTAATAGTTTTAGGGGGCGTTATATAGTTTGGAGTTATCTACTTTAGATAAAGTTTTTGTTGATGACAAAGGAAGAGAAATATAAAATAGGATAGTTAGGTATAGATTAAGGGGGAGTTGTTTGTTTCATGGGGAGTTATTAGGATAGAAATAATATTCTATAAACAAAGGTTGTCATCATCAAAAAGGGGGAGATTGTTAGTCCGTGAGATGATGGGTTTGATGACAACAACCTTAGAATAGATGATAAAATATAAATACTAACATTATAAGTTTAGATATATATGTAGGATTTAACCATGCAGATACTAAGAATGAAGACTGTATAGTATAGAGATTCAAGATATCAAGATAGAAGACTCATGAGTATCAAGATTATCAAGAGTTCAAGATTTCAAGGATAAATATTTTTTATTATTAGAAATTTTTGTTAAAACTCGTAGAAAAGCACTGGCATCTTAGAATCCAATTTATTCATGGAATGGAACCCTAAGTATGATGGAACCTACGAAAATCTAGTGGGACATTGTTTTGTATCCACTAATTATAATTCAAAATATTTTACAAAATTATCTTGTTTTCAAAATGATTTCAAAACTTTCCTTTTAAAAAGATTCAAAACCCTCGATCCTGATTTTAAATAATTTTAGCCTCAAAAACATATTTAGTTTCAGAGTCAAATTACTCCTGATTTTAAACTATCTTTTCAAATAATATATTTAACTTTTAAATATTTATAATTAGATTTAAATATAAAATTATAGTTAAATTCTCTATATATATATATATATATATATATATTTCTTTATATTTACTTATGAATTTCAACTATAGTCAAGTATATTTATAAAGTTTAAAATAGTTTTAATATAAGTAAAGGTTATTTTCAAAGAAATTCAAAGCATCATAAAATGCTTTGGGATGTTGACATGCCTATGGATACCATGTCGACATGGTGACAGTTTGGTTCAAAAATTCAAATTTCAAAAGAAGTTTATATTCACCATAACTCTTCATGAATGGTCATGGCCGTTGTTCTTCTATAAATAGGGGTCAGTTTCAACGAATTTTTAATCACTTTTTTCTGGTTTTCACTCCTCTTCTTCTTCCTCATTTCTTAATACATATTCTTATCATTACTCTGCCGAAATCAACATTGAATCATACTCGATTACTTCTAGTTTGATTCTCTATCACTATCTCTACAAGATTCTCAGATCTATTCAGAGTTATAGACTTCTTTGTAATATATTAAGCGAGAAAAGGTGTGATTGTAGCCTTGGAAATCAATCAAAAGGGAAAATGTGTGATTGTAGCCTTGGTAAATCATTTGGGTAAACTTGTGGCCCGGAAATCGAGTATCTCTACCCAGAGGATCGAAATTCTGGAGGGCGTACCTCGTAGCCTTGAAACCGAGGGTATAATTGTATGATTGTTGTTGAAAGGAAATCCGTACTTGTGTTGCGGGACTGGATGTAGGTTAACTCCGAACTAGTATAAAATCTGATGTGTTCTTTCCTTTACTGCTTTTATTTTCTTCTACATCTGTGCTTGTTTCTGTGATCATATCTGTGTCTGTATATTGCATACTTTTGTGCCTAAATTAACATAAATTAAAAAGATTTAGTAATTCTTTATTAACACTACTCACCCCCACTCTAATGTTAATCTAAGTCTTAAGATCAATAATCCGCATTTCTCATAAGTTTTTCATCCATCCCTCCCGAGACACTCACATGTTCCTCACGCAACCCTTCTTCTTCTCTCTTTTTTTCCAGTAAGTTTTTGTTTAAACATAAGTTATAGATTTAAGCTTCAGAAACTCTCACGCGCTCACATCACTAACCCGAAGTAATTGCCTCGTTTACTCGGGTAATGACTCGAGACACTTGCAACAACGACACTGACACCCATCCCCACTGCGCCATACATGTGCACGGTGACGCACCGAAGCTCCGGTGAACTCCATCGGCAAGTCACAAATCCCCCATAGACTCGAAAACCAAACACGATTCTCCTCCAAACATTCGAAATCGAAAATAAGTCTCCTTCTTGAAAACCTGAAGCTCAACCCAACACACAAAATCATCTCGCCACCGCCGCACAGACCACCGAAGCTTCTCAGAATTCATCCACACCACGTCAACACTCAAAGCAACCATCCTCCAGAGTTTCATGCAACTCGATCACGTATAGTCGACGAACACGCCTCGTTTTTGACACGACCAAAAACTCGAAACCAAACCCTAAAATGATCTCGTTCCTTTAATTTATGCAATGGAAAAATTATCTGATAATTTTCATGAAATCATAGATGTTTATACTTGCTTCAATCCAAATTTCATCATTTATTTTTGGACCGATCACCAGAAATTTGTAAAGTGCAATTTTTATTCAAATACAAACTGCTCTGAGAATACTAAACTAAAAATCTTCATTTTTGTTTTAAAAATCATAAATTGCAGTAAGAATTCAAGTTATGATCTTGAATTAGCTTTTTATAACAATCGAATTTTATCAAATTATCACTCGATTACCTGTAAACAAGATTACAGAAGTATATTCCTCTAACATTTTTAAAACAGCATTTAAAAATCCTGATTGAAGTTTAAGCATCTTGTTCGTTGAAAATATAAAGCTTTACCATAATCAGATGAAAACAATTTGAGATTGAATAGTATTCAACCCTGTAACAAATATACAGAGAAACCTATAAATATACACAGAATTATATTCAAAGGTAAATCATATACAATACCATATGATCAATAAATCATCTTTACTATTAAACTTAAAGCCTTAAAGTTGATGTTTACTCAGTTGCAAGGGTTGCTGAACAAAGAACACTTCCTATTAGTGATCTTTTATGTATCACTCTGATATTAGTGATCGATGTTGTAGTGGATATTGTATCAAAGTTGTGCCTATGTTATGATCAATGATATTCCTTTTTGTTTCCGCTGTTTATTTACATCTAATGTTGTTATAAGCTCCGGCGATGCGGATTTCGATGTCGTTTGTCGGGCATCGAGTTCGGATCGTCACAAGTGGTATCAGAGCTAAAGGTTGAGTAAGAACTTTAGCTACGGAGTATAACACATTAGACGGCTCATTAGAGATAGGGTGAAGTATACCCTAGAATGAGTACAACCCGTAAACCAAAAACCTGAATTAATCAGTCTATTTATTTAAAGTGTTGATATCCCTAAGATATCTTGTCCATGTGCCTAAATCAAGTTTTCTTACTATTTACAGATAGTGAGAATGAGCGGAAGAAGAGGACAAGGTAGGGGATGGGGAAATACCACTACAGCTGGTCAAGTCCCTACAACAGCAGAAGCAGCTATACCTACTCAATCTCAGCTTAATTTGGCTGATCTATATAGAAGTTTTACCGGACTTGGTGGTAAGCCGTTCACTGGCAAAGAATCCATTAATGAAGCCCAAGACTGGAGACGATCATGTGAAAGGATTTTCAAAGGATTGAAGTTAGAAGACGATCAAATGAGATTAATAGCTTCTTGGCAAACTCTAGGAAGAGGCTCTAGCATGGTGAGAGACAGTTACCATGGATGAGCCGGAAGATGAGTTTAGTTGGAATCGATTTAAGGAAGTGTTTGAGAAGCGCTATATGCCGTCGGCTGGTATCTCTCGAATGTACCAAGAATTCATGGACTTAAAGCAGGGGAGTTTGTCATTTGAGGAGTACTTAAACAAATTTAACGAATTATCCTGTTTCGGCCCAGAATTGGTGAACACTCCTCTAAAGAAAAATGAAAGATTCATTCGTGGGATGAATAAGAAATTCCACGAAAGGATGACAGCACACGTCAAAGAATCATTTTCAGATTTGATAGATATGGGGTATAGATATGCTACCCTAGATACGCAGGAAGTACCAAGGGAAGGAGGAAATACGAGCAATCAAAATTGGAAGAAAAGAAAATTTGAGGGTAAGAAACCATATCAAGGCAAGGAAAAGAAGGACAATCAAGGAAACCCGACGAAGGATATAACTTGTTACAATTACCAAGAGAAGGGCCATTGTTCCAACAACTGCAAAAATCCGAAGAGACAAGTTAAGAAAGAACAACATGTGAAGACTGGTTAGGGAGTTGAAGAATGCTAGTACGTCACAAACCAGGTCACGAGGTAAAAGATTGCCCGAAAAGGAAGCAAGCTCATGTAGCAAAGGTGTATGCAATCAAAGATGATCCTTCAACCTCAAAGGCTGATAAGGGAAAAGGAATTTTAAAAGGTAATCTTCTCATTTATGATAAATTTTTCGAGTTTTGTTCGATACGGGAACTACACATAAGTTTTACTTCTTAGTAAATCGTAAATGAGTTAAATCTTGAATCTGAGATCGTAGTCGAACGTATTTTTTTATGTTTCATCGCGGTTCAGATATATTCTACAAATGGTTAGTTATCCCTTCGAACTAACCAGTGCTCCTGCATATTTCGTAGATCAGATGATCCAAATATTTCGCAGAGTGTTAAATGAGTTTATTCTCATATTTGTGGATATTCAAGCTTGATCTGATAAGCCATTTCTCTATCTTTTTCTATGATCTTGTATTCTATGTTTGTCTTTCTCTGTCTTTCAAATTTCGAGGATGAAATTTTCTTAAGGGGGAATCTGTAACGATCCCATTTTTGAATTAAATTAAAATAAGTAATTGATGTAAATTTTGGAATAAAATTTTGGAATTAATTTGAAATTTTCAAAATAAATAAATAAGTGTTGATTTGTGTGTGTGTATATATATATGTAGATAAGATTGTAAATTTATTTGAGTTTAAAGAATTCAAAATAATGAATGTTTTAGAATTATTTGAATTTGAGATATATATGTATATGTATATATGAGTAAAGTTTGACTTTAAAATTTGAATTTGAATATTGAATTTGTATATGAATTTAAATGACTTAGAAAAATGATTTGGGTTTAAAAATATTGTTTATGTAAATTATTTTGATTGGTAGTTAGTTTTAAAAGCATTTCTTTTAAATAGTACATATATTAGTATAAGCAAAATGTCTTTATAAAAGAAATATAATATAAAAAATTATTTAAATCATATAATTATGAAAGGGACAAGTGTTAAGCTTTTAACACATTAATTAAACAAGTGTAGTGATCTTATCAATATAATTAACAAGTGTCAATATCTTGTTTTTATTTTTTTATTTTTTTAAGAAAAATTAATTAAATGAGAAGCAAGCTATAAAAATACAACATCTTCCTCCTTTGCATTCTTTTATCTTCATTTGCAAAGTCCTGTAAAACAAATCAACTTCTCATACCACAGAAATCATCAAAGCAAGTTTTAGAAAAAAAAAATATATATATTCAAACTCAAGTCAGTAAACGAAAGCTCAAGCTTGTGAAATAAAGCAAAGACTCAATTCAACAAATTAAAGAATAGTTACAAAATCAAGCCCAGATCAAAAAAAGTCAACAATCAAACTTGTCCCAGTTTATCAGATTCCAAGATCAAGATTGGAAATTCAGCAATCAAAATCTTTTCTTCCCAGTCTTCAAAAAACTGTCAATACTAATTCCTCTCTGCTTTCAAAGTGAACAGGTGAGTAAACCTTATTGAATTTCGATTTTAAACTTGTTGTTTGAGATTATGCCTGACTGTATGTGAAAAATGTTTGCATGGGTATAAATAAGTGTGCATATTTGTATGTGAATATGTTATGTGCATGTCTGGAAGTTAAAAACTTTGGCTCTCTTCCAGACTTACAGGTATTAAACCTGTTCAAAAAAAATCAACTTCAATCCCTCTGATTCATTTCAGGCTTTATGAACTAATGAAATATGTTTGTGCTAAGTTGTTTCAAGTTTTAAAATTAAAGTTGAGTAAATTCAATCAAAGATTTTCTGGGAATATGAAAAATACAGGAAAGACTCAATATATGTCAAAAAATTAACCATCATGTTTTCTGGTTTAAATTATATCATCAAAAACGTTTTTGAAATTAACGATTTTTAATGGTAGAATCATAATTTTTAATCAAGTAATCTTTGAGAAAAATGGGGATGATCAGAATTGTCTTTTTCACCAAATTCCGGTGATCGGGGCAATGATAAATCTTGCAATCAAGGGTGGAGCACGTTCGAAGGTCAGAGATCATCGGAAAATTGCTCAATGATTTTTTAATTCGTTGTGATGGGCTGATGAGATCGAAATAGGGTTTTAACCCACATTTTGATCGCAGCAGAAACAAGCTCACCACGAGTTCGTTAGACCACCGGAGTTGATCGCTCCGGTGGGGATAGCAGCTTGTGGTCAAGATGAAGCTTCAGTTAAGTTTTCATGGCCTTCGATGGCCAGAGGTGGGAGGAAGATGTGTTTTCTGGTGGTCTGGTTTTGTTGCAATCTGGGTTGTGATGTTCGATAGCGAGTTCGTCAACGTTTGGGAGACCTGAGTGCTCGTGGGGTTCAGGTGAGTTGCCATCGACTCGATGGTGGCCGGTGCTTCGACCAACAGTGGCATTTTTATTGTGCATGTGCACGAACTTCTGATGGGTATTAGTGGTATATGTTTGGAGAAGAAGGCTATGAGATCGGAGAGGTCTTCGGGAATTAAGGGGAATAACTCGAGGAAGGTGTCGAGTATTTTTGGTTCCATTTCGCGTAGAAAAAGAAAAAAAGACTTGGGCAAATTTTCAAGTTTTAAAAAGGAAAAGTTGGAACGTACTCGGGGAAAAATCGAAGGCATACTCGGGAAATCAGGTAAATGGCTCGAGTCTTGGCTCAAGCAGATTCACGCATGCGCCAGGTTAAATACTTAAACAAAAATTTGAATTAAGCACCCGGGTCGATTTTCGAAAATTCTCGAAGCAAGGGGTGTTTTATGTCGGGGAAGACCCGATGTGAGACGACCCGACTTTTTCTCCACAAAAAGTCGTATCATCCTTAAGAAAGAAAGGGATAGAAAAGAGAAAAGAAAGAAGAGAAAGAAGAAACAACACAAGATTCTCAACAGCGGAACGAATAAATTATATTAATAACATAAGTATTACATAGTATACAACAAATATCATAGTTACACAGACATACGACACATATTAGACAGTTATAAACACCTGTCTAGTTATTACAACTCAATACATTACAGACAAACACTCAGAGATACCAACACAGCGGAAAACTATATAACTATATGCAGAAGCCTCCTGCTCCATTTGCTCCTTCACAATTCGTCAAAGCTAACCTGAATCCTAACCTGAATTCCCTTGGCTACTCGTAAAAATTTAAGTAACAGGTTAAAGTTGCTTAACTTTTTGGAAAACCTTTGAAAAGAAAAGGTATCACATAAGACTTTCCACACATAAACATGGAAAAGTTTTTACCTTACGTTAACCAAAACATTTGATAGGAAATCCAGTGATATTATAATAGTGTCTAGGGTCAGACATGGGTCTGGTGTGAGTAACAGGTTAAAGTTGCTTAACTTTTGGAAAACCTTTGAAAAGAAAAGGTATCACGTAAGACTTTCCACACATAAACATGGAAAAGTTTTTACCTTACGCTAACCAAAACATTTGATAGGAAATCCAGTGATATTATAATAGTGTCTAGGGTTTCCAAGTAAAATACAGAAATAGCTGAAATGCTTACATCTCACATTCCAACATAGTTGGGCACAACTAATACGTACGACACTTATTGGATTTTGGATTCCATCAATGGCTGGGCTACTGGGGTACCGCCCGTCACAGTACGTGGCCTAGATCACCGTACCGAGGATTACTCCCAATCCCCTGCAACACAAAGCCGGACCCATTCCTTACTGAACAGTTCCTAACAAGACCACCCCGCAGTTGTGATCAGCAACCGCACCACTAAGCCGAAATAAAGGGACCTCTAGACGGGGAAAAATCTTGCTCTCAAGTGGGGGCTACCCACGAAGCTTTGCTGCACCTCCCCTATTTTAGCCATTCCCGGTTGATGAGGCTTGAGGCTACGATTACATTTATAGGACATATCACTTAGAATGCTCATCGTCCACCTGACGATGTTCTAAAAGCATTCAAACCATACAAGTTCGTTCCGGGTTCGAACGAAACCGAAGGCATTATCTCGTTACACTCATACTGGAATCACCCTCAGAGTTAACGACAATAACCCTTGCACTCTAAACCACCATCTCGAATCTATAAGTACTATTCCGTCAACTTATTACGGAATCACCCACAGAGTTATACTGACGTATAGGCCTTACACCTCGAGTCTTCACTCGCTCCACTTGGGTTAACGACCTAACGTTTAATTTGGATCGATGTGGTTTTCGGATATCCAAATATGGAAACCCGATCCCGATCTCATCGAAATCCAAACGTGTCTTTTAAGGCCAAGTTGTTTTTAGAGTTTAAAACAATTCAATTCATTATCTAAATATACGCAGATAGATAATTTACCATACAATAGATAATCAACATTATCATCAACAGATAATTCATATCATAATCAGATAATCCATATTATCATCCAAAAGCAACCAATGCATCCATACCACATACACTACTCATCTCATAACTGAGATTACAAACCATACAAGGCAATTAATACCAAGCATCAAACATAAGCAATGATCGAATGATCACACCATTTATAATTAATTTAAAATGAATTAAATTAATTACCTAAACTCTAATTAATTTAAAATGAATTAAATTAATTACTTCATCATAAAAATCCTGCTTAACTTAACCATCAATTGATTACAAATCAATTTATAAATCATCATCTCAATATTTATTTCACTTAATCATTACTGATTAACCATCTCTAATTACAATAAGTAATTAGCATTTAATATTACTTACACAAGTTAATTATATTAAACCCTTTGCAAATAATTAACTTGTAATTTCTTAATTAATTAATTAATTAAAATTACATTAATCACTTATTCATTATTAATTATACCTTAATTAATTACATCATTAATTAATTAATGATTTCTAATTATATTTAATCAATCTCTATATAAATTAATTACATAAGTAATTAATCTTTAATTTAATCCATATATATATTAATCACCCATGATTAATAATACTAGTAATTAACTACTTTAGTTACTCATCCCATAATTAATTTCTCATAATTAATTATTTAAATTAATTCCTTGATTAATTTCAAAGTAATTTAAATCCAAATTACTTCTATAATCAATATCTTTAATTACATCGAGTAATTATTAATTAATTACTTCCTTAAGTAATTACAAATCCATAAATTACATAAAGTAATTATCAAACAATCCACAAATATTTAAATTAATTTAACTTAATTAATCTAAACTAATCACATAAATCAAATTAATTACACCAAGTAATTAATTCATTAATTACTTTCATTAAGTAATTAAACTTAAACAATTGATTATTATTTAATTAATCTAATTAATTATCTAAATTAATCACAATAATTAATTGTTAAAGTAATCTTAAGTTAATGACCTTCATTAACATTTTTTAATTACTTAATTAAGAGTTAACTTATAATTAATCATTATTAATTATTAATTAATTAATATTTAATTATCATTTAATTAATCTCTAATTATTAATTAATTAAGTGTTAATTAAAATCTTAATTTTCTTTAATCACTTGATTAAATAAATCTTAATCATTAATTAAAATTTAATTAACCATCCTTAGTTTTAGATTAATTAACCTTAATTAATTAATCTCAAATCTTAATTAATTAACTTAAAAATAATTAATAACTTAATTAAACATCCACATAATTCATTAATTAAAAAATTAATATTCCATTTAAATTAATTTAATAATTTAAATGAAACCAATTTCTTAAGTTCTAAATTAAGAAACATACTTCTTTATATAAAGTATTTTTAAACAATTTGTTGCAAACAAAATTCAATTTAAGAATTTCTTTTTAAATTTCAAACTGAAACACAACTTAAATTTTCATTCCAGATTAAATCTTAAAAATTTAAAACATTACTTACTCTTCTATCTTCATTTTTAAATTCAAATTATTTAACCTTTCCTAAAATAGTTAAACAAATTTAAACTTAAAACTTATTTATTTTTAAAACTGACATTTAAAATAAAAGTTCAGGTTTTTAAAACAGAATTTAAACTCATTTTAAATTCTTATTTCATAATTTAAAACTTAAAGTCTTAAATTCAAAACAATGTTCTCTTAAATTTTAAAAAGTTTTAAAAAAACTAGATTTAAGTTCCCAGATTTGAATTCAAACTCAGATTCATTTGATAAGTTTCAGTTTTCAGATTTAAACTTTATTTTAAATTTTTAGGTACATTTTAAAATTTACTTTTAAATTCAAAAAAAGAAAAACAGTTTTCTGTTTAGTTTAACATCTTACATTTTTGAATTCAAAAATGATTCAAAATCTCAGATTTAAATTATTGAATTCAAAATTAAGTTTCAGGTATAAAAATTTCAAATTGAACTTCATCCTTCAAATATTTAAATTTTACTTTCAATTTTTTAAAACAGAAAGACAGTTTCAGTTTTTAGTTTAAAACCAAACTTGAATTGGAAAGCATTTCAAATTTAATTCGAAGATCTAAAATTTAAAACTAGTTAAATTCAAATTCCATTTCAGGGTCAAGCTTATTTCCATATTTTTGCATTTTACCTTTACTTCAATTTTTTTTATAAACCTGGAAAACAGGTTTCTGACAAAACTTTAAAACTAAATAAAAATTCCAAAATTTAAATTATTTCAAAAACCCAAAATTAAACTAATTGAATTTATGTTAAAATTCAGATTCAACTTAGTTTTCAGATTTTTATTCGCAATTTACTTTCACTTCAAATTTTAGAAACCTGGAAACAAGTTTCTGTTAAAACCTGAAACAATATAACACTCGACCCTCACTATTTAACTTCGAGTCAACACCACCCATACTTCGAGTTAAAGCTCGAAACTCCCGAGACCATCAAGAGCTTCAAACCCCTGTAACCAAAACAAACACCACCAGAAAACCCACATCCCTGCTCTGTGCACATGCACCCACGACGCAACCCTTACTGACCATCTCTGATGATCTCTATACATCACTAATCAACCACGGCCCCATTCACGATCATCACAACACCACCCAAAACTCAAACTCGAAAACTAGTTTCTCACCCAAACCTGGAACAGGCCGACAGCAACAACATCCCAACCTGTCAACATCAGTTTCCCCCATCACCGTCCACCATCACCTTCCATACTCCGGCAAGGACTTTACCAAACCACCATCTATCATCATGCAAATCGCGGTTGAACTCGATCAACCGAGGAAGCCCCATTCAAACAAATCAGTAACCTAAATAAAACTAGGGTTCATCAATAAAAATCCCAAATCTCACCACCAAAATTTAATTGTAATCCAATTTAGAATTTTTCCTATAATCTTTGATGGCTATACAATCTCCAGAATCAAATTTACCCAATTCCAATGCAAGCTTCAACTGAACTTGACCAAAATGTAAAATACAGTATGTTCAAATCTGCTCTTCATTTAAAACACTAAAAATTGTAATATTTTATTTAAAATTCATGTATTTACTTGATGATTCTATTTAAAAAATCTGGAACATCAAAATATAAAGTTTGAATTTTTCTTTATGCTAATTTGCTTTGTGTAACTTGATTTCTCAGGTTACAGATAATTAAATTTTAAATCATATAAAATTTGTATTTACTCTATTCTAAAACAAACAGATTTTATTCAATTGGATAAGTCATAACAGCAACAAGTTAAGGGAAAGAATTCAAGAAATCAATCAGAAGCTTGGGGTTTTGAAACACAGACATGGTGCAGTTAACCTCAGGTATACATACATATATTTACATGTAAAATATTCATAGCAGTTTCATATAAATTCATTTCTAAAGTAAAAAGCATGTACAATATTACCTATTAATAAAATTTAAAAGAATGAGTTACTCACCTTAAATAGAAATGCAGAGAGAACCCAGACTTTTTAAATATGCAAAACACAGTTTGAAATCCATGCAGAAAGCTTGGATGCTTTTAAAAACTGGAATGTTGCTTTAAAAAAATGCTATTGCTCCTTAACCTTACATGCATGCTGATGCTTTACATTTGCATTTGTCCCCAAGTTCTACATGCAAGTAGCTTGAATGCAGATGCAACTTGAAATTGAAGTTTCAACCCAAGTTGTTTTTGAAAACATGCAGGCTTGTATTTTGCATTTTGAGGAGCTACAGGCTTCGTTTGTAATGCAGGTTTTATACTTGATTTAAAATTGAAATTTCAGGCCTTTGAATGATGAACAGGTTGCATGATTTGATGAACAGATTGCTATGCATTTGATTTTGTATTTTGAGGAGATGAACTTGCAGATTTGTTTTTAGAGTGGGGTGTTTCTCATTCTTATCTGAAAATTCTCTTTGTTTAAGAAAGGGAAAAATGAGAATGGAAAGGAAAAAGAGAATATGCAAGTTTAAATACAATATTTGATTTAAATTAAAATTAAAGAAAAATAAAATTTTGAACAATGACACTTGGCTTAAACTATCAACACATGCAAATTCTCTTGCTTAAATATTTAACACATGTTAACTCATATCCTAAATTACATACACATGTCTTTTAAATGTTTTGTTATTTTAATTAAGGTTAATGAATGTTTAAATTAAATTAATTAGTTCTTATACTTAGTTATGTATTTAAATAATTTCTAAAGAATAAGCAAAGTGTTCTTATAAATACAACAATATACAAATTTATCATTTGAAAGAGAAACTTTTAAACAATTAAAATAAATTTATAAATGAGTTTGTAACTTAATAAATACATGTTTCATATATTAAATTGTATTTTAAATTTCATATTAAATTAACAAATCACATTTTATAAAACAATATTTTAAAAACAATAACACAACATTTATGTAACTTATTTTAAATATTCAAACTTAAGTAAAAATGAATTTTAAACCAATAAAATATTTATCTTACATATATAAAATCATTTAGTATTTTATTAAATATTTTTGGAAAGCTTAAATCCAAAAATAAATCACAATTCCTAATTTCAAAACATTAAAATTATGCTATACTAATTTAGTTAAAAACAGCTTGTCTATTTAAAATATATACAAATACATATACATTATTAAATAGAGAATAAATTCGTTAGTTTATTAAAAATAAATTCACAAATTAAATATTTAAATAAAGAAGATTATTAAATCAAATCAAATTTATTAACAAAAATTATTAATTCAATTTAAATTTAAACATAGATTATTAAATTTAAATTGTCCAAAATTCAGGGATATTACACGATGTGGTCTTAGGATTGATGTGCAAAACAGTTTTTCTTTTAAAAAAAATGGATTCAACTTTTTTAAACATTTTAAAAAATCCATGTTGTTAAAGGATAATTTTGATTTAAGTTAGACTAACTAAGGTTTAAGTAAAACATTCTTAAAGTAATCAAATCTAATTTAAATTTTATTACATTATTTTATAAAATTTCCCATATTAATCAAATAATGTAATTAAAAGGGTAACTAAGATAAAAAGTTATTTAATCTATCGTAACCTTTTAAAAAGCAACTAATGTATGAGGATGATGATTAAGCAAGATTTATAAAATATCCAAAGTGATTAATAAAGATAAAAGGATTTATTTTTTAACTTATTAAGTAATTATTGATTTGTTATATAATTATTTTAAAAGTAATTATTTAATATTAACGATTAATTTAATAAATGATTAAGGCTAATTAATTTGGAATTAATTATTAATTAATCAAGGAATTATTAATTAATAAAAGTAATTAAGAGTTAATTAATTAAAAATTAAGGGTTAATTAATTAAGGAATGATTAATTAATGAAGGTAATTAAGAATTAATCGATTGAAATTAATGATAATAAATCATTGATTAATGATTATTAATGAAAGTAATTATGTGGTTAATTAATTTAAACCACACGATTTATTCATCTTAATTAAAGATGTTTGATTGTTATTGAATGTTGTGTATTGGATTGATATCAACGTTATGTGATTGTAATGCTATGTAACATGAAATGCTTTGTGCTGAGCTATTATATCTGTGATGAATATACTGTTGTATGAATATGAAAATCCCTTGGCCCATAAAACGTCATTTGAATTTCGATGCGACAGGGAGTCAGATTCCAGCTGGTTATCCGAAACCCACATCGAATCGTAGTGATGAATCTTTGTGATTGATAAATTTACTTTATCTATGAATCTGTGAATGAAGATAAGCGTTATAGGTTATACCGTTTATAGATATTGATATGATTGAATCTATGAGGATTGATGTTGCACTATTGTGTAAAACCCCCTGGACTACCCTATACACGCACAAATATGGATTTCACGTGAAAATCGGTTAAGTCACGGATTTTTGAAATAATCTTAAAATTGAATTTTTTGAATCCAAACGATTTTGGAAATGGATTGGGTTTAAAGTGAAAATCTTTTGAAAAGGAATTTCAAAGATAAAAGTTATTTTTGAATAACTTGATTTAGTTTTGAAATTTGATTAAAATTTAAATTCAAAATTTGAAATCGAATTCTATGTTGAGAATTTATGATGTAAAAAGGCTATACAAACTATAAATGTGTTTATATGGGTTTTAAACCATTTTAAAAGTATTGTTTTGGGAATTTGAATTTAACCCAAAGATTTTAAGTTATATAAATGTGATCGGATTTTTCCAAGATGAAAAATATTTGTTTTCAAATAATAGAAGCTTTCATATAAGGAATGAATTCCCAACGTATGTTAAAGAGATTTCAATTTGAAATGAAATGGCTTTCCAAGTTATGAATGAACCTTTGGAAACGGATTTTGAAAGTTATAAGTTAAATTTTTGATTTAAAGATCGAATGAGTTAATCCAATTGAAATGGAAATTGTTTTGAAATCCGTAAATGGATCTTTGTGAAACTGGGTGAACTTTGTGAATTAAATCATTTTGTTTAAATATTTGTAAATGGTAATATGTTTAAAACCATTTAAAAGAAAGGTTTTTAACCCTTCTATAAAAGAATTGAAGGGGGAATTGTTTTGAAAAAGCTATGAATGAATCTGTGTGAAAGATTGGTGAAATTTGTCTTTTTGTTTAAAGATTTTGGAAATGGTAATTTGTTTAAACCATTTGAAAGAAAGGTTTTAGATAATAAGTTATGACTTAACTGAGATCTCATTATCCATATGGTTTTTAAATATTGCGCTCACTATTCGGCTTAGCCGGGAGAAGACCTTTGTGTCATATAATCCATTCCGAATAGTGCCACGACAAAATGGATAGCATTCGAAGACGGTGGTGAAGACCGTGTGTCTTCGAGAACGATAGGATAACCTATCGAATGACTCTGCACTGAGTAGCTACGGTATAGAGATCTCCATATGTGATGGGGAGTCCGATCGGGATTGGGGATACCCGGATTGCAAGGGCTTCTTTGTGAAGTGCCTTCGGTTCTGTTCGAACCCGAAACAGACTTGTATGGACGTGTGTCTGATGTTACACTTTGAGATGTAAAGCTGGTTTCTATCAAAAACATTTCTATTTGGTGGCGGAGATTTATTCTCTTAGCTTAACACCCTTCTCTGAGACGTACGAGCTCAGAGGTTATGTAGTTGATGGTTACTAGTGATACATTCCCAATTTGGTAATGTGGCATACGGAGTGCTGCGGATCATTTGTTGATCGAAGCATGGCTTTGTGAAAAAGCGTAGCTTTGTGGATGAGACTTCGTCGAGCCTCACAACCCGGTAATGGTCAAAACAGGAAATTTGCGGCAAGGTTTTTATGGGTCGCGCCCCTAGGGTATGTCCATTTTCTTCTGGATAAGAGGTGGTATCATGGTATGGAGCCCAGATATTTAACCTATGTGGTTACTGCAATCTCATTACTGTGTGGTTGTTGCTTTGTTGGTTGAGAGCTCTCGGATAAAGGTCGGTAACGACCGGGGATGGCATAGCTCGTGTGTTAGTTACCTAGTAACAGCTTGGTTAAAGCATGAGGTAGCGTCGGCCTTGTTAGCAGAGATCCGGTTAGGTTCTCCAGGGCGTCCTTCCAGAGGCGTTCCATTTCGGTAAGGAAGTTCCTTAGCCTGACCATTTGTTGGAAACCCAATCATCCAATACGCGCCCTTTACGATTTCAATTATATAACCTGCCATTCTTAAATGGTAGCTATAGTAGGCATACGACGAAATGTTGTATGCTGGCTAAGATTGATATTATATTTTCGAAAGGTTTTCTGCACTATGCACTAATAATAATATCAAATGGTTTTCGCATATCAAGCATTTTTGACTCTCATAAGGAGAAATCTCCTCCAAGTGTGCGCTTGCATTGTGTGTGTGGCAGAAAGCCTTATGACAGTTTCATTTTCAAAAGCATTGTGAATTTCATTTTAGCTTCTTTGTTCAAACCAAATGTTTTTGTTTGCTCATACCAGTCCCATGACTTACCTTGAGTTTATTGTTCCCTTCCTAAACTCTGGGTGCCCACAATTTTCCACACGGGCAGCCTAGAAGCAGGTTATCCGTGTTTTGGGAGCTAGCTTGGATTCGGAAGTCTTTTGGAAGCTGTCAGATTTTGGAAAGCTTTTGGATTTGGAAATCTTTCGAAGAATTTGGAGTTTGGAGTTTTTGAAGACCTTATCGAAGTTGATGTATGTTGGAAGTTTTTTCTTTGAAGTCTCTATTGTTCCGCTTTGGAGTAGTAATTTTGTTGTAGTATCTTTTATGTATCACTTCGATATTAGTGACCGTTGGTGTAGTGGATATTGTATTAAAGTTGTATCTGTGCTATGATCAGTGATATTCCTTTTTGTTTCCGCTGTTTATTTACGTCTAATGTTGTTATAAGCTCCGGCGATGCGGATTTTGATGTCGTTTGTCGGGCATCAGGTTCGGGTCGTCACAGTGCAATTGATAATTTTTGTTCTCAATAAATTCTAATTGAAAATTATCAAATTAGTAAGCATGAATTTGATTTAGTTGAGCAAGTGGAAAAAGATTATGGTGATTTGTTATTTGAAACCTACAAAAAAAATTCATGAGCAACAAATGCAAATCACAACGTGTAACGAGTCATGTGAGAATCCACCTTTTACCAAAATTGACGATTTTTGAATAACAACTTTTGAAATCAAAAATGACAATCTTAGGGAAGTTGTTGAAAAGACAGTGATTGTGTTGGATTTCGATTCTTTTAAGGGTGGAAAACTCGATTTGAAATTCGATCCTCCTTTTTTTAATTTCGAAATGATTTTGCCGTATCCAGAATAATACCTATCCAACCCATTTCATGAATAAAATGTGACCAATTAACCAAATTTGAATACGACAACTTTGGATTTTGAAATTGATATGCTGAATAAAGTTGTAAATAATTAACAAAGGAAGACGAATTTAATGAACACCAATTTTTCGGACATTTCGACGACTAGTTATCGAATTCTGAAGGGGGTGATTTAAATCACCATTTTGATTTTGAATTCGATAATTATGAAGAAGTTTTCAATGAGAAACTTGAATTTCAATTTGGTGAAAATAAAATTGAACTTCAATCAATTATTTTATCGATCCCAAAAATAATCGAAAATAAAACAACTCGTTCGATTTCTGATAAAACAACATTCGTTTTTCCAAATCAACATTCAACTTCGAAATCTTTTATGGTTTGGTTTTCTGCGCTTAAGCTATGTCTCGTATACTTGGCAAGAAAAATAAATTGGTCTTTGGAAGACCGTTTCATTTACCTTTTAATGATATACTTTTTGATCTCATGTAAATATCATTCATTTTCATGTAAATATAGGACATCATTTTATTTTTGGTTTATTTTTCTCCTTTCACTTAGGTTGGCTATAGGGACACAATCAAAATCAAGTGTATGGGGGTCTCATCATTTTTCAATTTCAATTTTTCATGGTTTGTTTATTTTGCATTTTCAAAAAAAAAAACAAAAAAAATCTCAAAAAAATTCTTTTGTAGCATTTGGATTTGTTTCTAAAGAGACACTATAGGATAAGTATAGGATTTCAGTCTTTAAACTGAAATTTTTGAAAATTAATTGCCTTAACAAAAATAAAATGAAGTTTGATTACAAAGTATATAGGAAGGTTCATACATGTTAATTATGAAATCCAAATTGAAAATCTTTTTTTTAAAAAGCGGTGAATTCAGATAAATGGATATAACTTGTTTTTTGTCTTCTAAGTTAAATGGTGCTAAGATGATTTTGGAAAACTCTGCCTTCAAAAAAAAGTATTTCTTGTATATATGTATAATTTTTTATTAACACCTTGAGTCATGCGTTCATACTTGTGTGTACACTCGCTATGCTCTGTACCCTTCTTACGTAAGCCCAAAAGGGCAGTGCATGGCGGTATATTTGGCATTGGTTTATCTGAGTTAGGTGTATGTATATAAAAAAAATCTTTTTAATAATGCCTATAGTCGATAAGTGGTCACACTTGTGTGTTCACTCGCCACGCTCTATATTCCCTTTACATAAGTCCATAGAGCAGTGCACGGGTTATATATCTGGCCTCAGTTTTCTGAGTTAAGTATATGTAAATATTGTAAAATCGGTAAAATTTTTAAAAAAAAAAGAAAGAATAAGCAATTGATATCCAAGCGCTATTTTTACTTAATTGATTTGACTTGTTGTTGAAAAGAAATTAAAATACCACTTTGATAAACTTTGATAATCAGCTAAGGATCCATTTCATCGTTCGCTGTGTTATCGACCAAAACAACGAGTTAAACTATAGTCTATTTGCTATGATAACTTGATTTCTATTGGAAATTTTGATGAGTGAATGACTTCAATTTTCCGGATAATGACCATAACTTATATTTAACTCATATATGTTGATTTAAAAGTAAATCCTTCATTAGCAAATATATTTAAAATTTTATATTCATCTCATTGTAGATAAATCTTGCATTTTGTAAATAATTTCATTTCGCATTTTCATTTTGTGGGCAGTATCCGCTGAAAACCCTCATGAGACAACACTCGTCCTACCAGGGACACCTAGAGGTTTAACGGCCTGTTGAATAGGCTCAATGCAATCGTGTTTCCTATGTAAACTGATTTATCTTAGTTTTTAGTTTGTTTGAGGATGAATAAAAAGATAAATGTAGGAGTGTTTGATATGCACATAGAAGTGCATATTTTTACCACCATATTTAATCTATTTAAATTAAATAAATGATCATATTGGGTATTTTAGTATGTTTAAACCAAAATTCAAATTATTTTCAAATCGTCATATATTCATCTTCATATAGGGGCAAAAATGTCATTTTTGTGCATATATTAATTTAAGAAAATTTAATTGGAAATTTCTATATTGTTTTATAGGAATTTGGCTTCAAATACAAGTGGTTTCATGAAGATATATGCTTGCACAAAGAAGATACAAAGGAATAAAGATTGAAATAATTCAAAGATATGATCATGGAGGACCCCACCTACCCATCTACTTTAATGTACGAATTAGAGCTAATGCACATGCTAAAGGCCATTAAAGCTTCATGCATATTTAAATGATTATTATCTTATGCTAATGGTTACTTTGCCACCACACTTCCTAAGTGGGTAGTCTAGGTTGTTTCTAAAAAATAAATTAGGGTTTCCAAACAAGTATAAATATCCCATGTGTTCATGTAAATAGCCCCTCCTCTCTAAGGCTTTTCTCCTTAGTTTAGTTTAGGATCAAAAATAAAAGAAAGCTCTCGTTTGTACCAAAATTGGGCACCACACTCTTTGGGTGTGTTTGAAGAGATAATATGAAGAAAATGAATGTAAAATAAGGTAGATCTAACAAACACACCAATCAACAGATAAGAAAATGCATAAACGCACGAATTTAGAGTGGTTCAGCAAATTGCCTACGTCCATTATGAAATGATTGATGTTTATTGAATTTCACTTGTTGATTATAAGAGAATACAATAGTACAACTGAAGTATAGTGATGATTTTGGCAGAGTATCAGCATAGAGAAGCCAACAAGTCCATTTCTTATAGGTCTAGGGTCACTATTTATAGGTGTAGGCAGTAAATATCTCACCTAGATCTCGGAGGACTTCTTCTCTCACGTGGATGGGCCCGCGGAATCGAGTTCAGGTGATTTCGACTCGATATCAGAGCGATATGAATGGAATTTGTATCGATCAAGAGTTGATCCTTTTTGGCTGAAATTGGTCAGGTGCATTCTTGAGGTTGTAGGAAAGCTTCTGTGAAAATTTGATGGCATTTAGACCTGTAGATATAGAGTTATGATCGATGCAAGTTTAAATTTGCAAAGCATTGTCAAGCTAATATCGATGACGTTCGTATATTTATATTCGTTTTGGTTGAAGGCACATGTTTGCTAGGTGATATGGCGCTACCTTATAGGGTCGATCCACTTTTCTTGCCGAGTGGCCGCATCTTCCACTTTTATATGCTTTGTTCATATTGATCTGGGCACTTCCTCTTCGCATCGACGACCTATAATTCATTTCGTGTCGATAGTTGCTTGTGTCCTTCGTATCGATAAACAACGCCTCTTCATATCGATGGCCTTCACTTCATTTCGCATTAATATGTACCCATTCCTTTCGTACCGATGATCTCTTATACGTTTTGTATTGATGGGAGGTGGTTATTTTCTATTGATGGAAGAGTTGACTTTGCATCGACCTGTGGCTGATCGATACGAAGTATTCTAGGCAGTGGATCGATATGAGGCAGACTCATGTGTTACTGCTGATGGATAAGAAGCGGGTTAGCTTGAATGGATACGAAGGGTTCTACTCTGATTGATACGAAGAGGGTTAGTTTGGATGGATACGAACATAGCGCTTCCCTTGGGTACAAACCAGTGTTAGATACAAATTGTAGATATTTTCTACATGAATCTTGATAGATCCATATCTTGAGCATACGATCCCAGAATGACTTGAAATTTAGAATGTTGGCTTTCTTAACCTTGCCTGTCACTTCATACCTTCTGTAGCTCGACTCGGACTAAGGAAATTTTTATCAGTATCCATAGTGAACCTTGTAGGTACCAGGACAAATTGTCCTTGGTTTCTCAGTCAATTCCTTGCTGTCACGGCCTTGCCAAAAGGCGGGATAACGTTTTCCCCTCAAAGTACATCTTGTGAGAACATGACGTGCTTTGAAAATATGAAATCTCTATTCTAAAAAAGTTCTTTTCGATTCGCCTAATAGTTGTTGTCTTTTCATCATAGATGTATCATTTGATTAATCTCTCTCTAGTAATATAAATACTAAATGGTTGACTGCTAATTGTTGTACTATATAATATCATAACTTAGTGTTGAATGATAGTAAACTATTGTTCATGGTCATAATTGCCATCAAGCAAGAATTCATTTCATGTGAATTTTGGAAATTGACATTAGTCTGTCATACATGCACGCATGTTAGCTTGACTCATGTTCCCGTTTGCACATTCACAGGTCGCTGTCAATTTTCTTGTATCGAATCTTGTATCGATCCTCTCTTGAATCGATGTGAAATTCGAGTTGGAACAATGCTCGATGGTTGTTTTGAAGTGTCTCTTCGTATCGATCCTTTCCTGGATCCATGTGAAAAGTTAAAAATTGCTCTCATATTGTTGGCGATTGACACGAATTTGGTATTCGCTGATATATATCGTACCGATGGAGTTAAGGAGGCCAATCGTGACTTAGTAATGGCGTTCATATCGATGGATTGCCAGATACGAGAGACTCGAACTTTCATTTGCTTCGTCTTGATCATTTGATCGTCACTATGTTTGCTTCGCTCGGTGTAGGATGGACACTAGAGAGCCTTCATATTGGTAGTGTCAAATTCGTCTTGGTTGACCCATGGACACAAAGTTACCAACTCATATCGATCTCCCTAATGAATTTTTTTTAAATCGGTAAGGGTGACTGGGAGAAGAACATTCGTTTCTCGTAGTATATATATAGGCCTGGTAGTTAGCAACATTTTCACTTTCTTGTTTCCTGTCTTCGTTCTCACCTTCGTATCGCTCAGTCGCTTGAGATAGAACAACTTGCCTTCATCCATAAACTAATCAACTCATTAACCCTTTCCTCTAACTGCCTAATCTAGGTACTCAATCCACTAAATTAATTTTAAACTGACGAGATATGAGATCAACGGTGCTTCACCCATGGTCATGTTAGTGTCGTTGATGTCAGAATTTGATCGAAGTGGGGTCGAGGAAATGACAACGGTGCTTAAGCAGGTTTGGGAAGAAGAATCGTTGGATACGAAATTGTCATGGAAGAAGCACCATTCATATCAATCTGAAACGGTGGACTTGTGTCGATATGCAATCGACGGGTGGAGGGAAGAGATTCATGTTGATTTGGACTGGTAGTAATGTGTATTGAATGAGTGACATGCTTCGTATCGATCAGCTGGCGATGCCACTCGTATCGATTTACAATAAATTGCAATCGTATTGATATGCCTCGATCGATACGAACTCTGAGGCTAGAAACAGACAATTCAATCGATACGTAGGACATTGCTAATCAATACGAGGAGGCTTTTCTGGATGCATACAAAGTAGTTCACTTAGCATCGATACAAATTATAACCTCTTGATCGATACGAATTATAGCCTCAATGACCGATACAAACTGGTGCTTCTTCGACCGAGGCAAAGTGAGATTTAGTGGTTGATCCAAGTTTAAACTTTTATCGATACGAAATGCATTCTTGAACACTTGACTCGGACGAGCTTCTGCCTTGCATAATTTGACTTAAACGCTCTATTGCATATTTGACCATCCTTCGAAGCTCGTTGATGGAACTGTATTATGACAACACCTAAAGAATTTCAATTTGAATCGATCTTTGTAGTCTGGGTGGCACGATTATGATGGTCAGCGATGACGACCACTCCGGTCGAATTTTGGAGTCTCGTCATTCAAACACTTTTTTAATCTTCGTAGAATTTTCTTAAGTATTATACAGTATTGCATTGCATCACACACATATGCATTTCATACTGGGGAATACATAAGATTATTGTTACCTAACGATGGTTTTTGATGAGTTGATTAGCTATAGAACCCGGGAGTTCACAGCAACAGGAGTCTCAAAGTCCACTTCTTCTAATGATAGAGATGTCAGCCATCGCGGCCAAATTCATAAGTCTAGCTCCGAACGAGTTACTATGAGCAACCTTCATTGGGAACCCACACCGTTTCATCCAATTTTTTCGAAGATATGTTGGGGAGAATTTGTTGAGGCATGGGATGCCATTGAATGAAGTTCTACTACTAGGGCCGAATGACGGGCCACATATCCCTCCGGAAGGGTATAGTACTTTTAATCGATTTTCCTACACAGCCAGGATGCTTCCACCATTCAATCAGCATATCCGAGAGGTGTTATCTTATTTAGGGATTGCCCCGTCATAGTTGCACCCGAATGGGTATGCTCTTCTGAACAGCCTATTCATCATCGTCATGGAGCACTTTTTTGACCCCCGACTCCAGAGGAAGTCAGATTCTTGTTCAATGTTAATAGTCCGAGAGATAATCCCTCTTTCACGTTCTTAGAGGGAGCCAGAAACTGTCAAGTTGTGTTGGGACTTGGACCAAACTTAGCTACTTCAAAACCGAGTGGTTCTATGTTCGGTACCCATCAGGATTCGCTAAACGATGGCTAGTTTGACATAAATGCTGCAATTTCTCTAGCGTTTAATGGGATAGTTGTAATAGATGTCAGGTCTAACATTTTCTTTCTTTTACAGTTGTAATTCCACCAACTAAAGGTGCTCACTTTAAGGAAATAGTACAAATTCTTCAAGAGGTGTCGGGCGAAATTAGAGAGATCAAGGCGGTGCTTGCGGATAAAAATTCGAGGGTCGTTGGGCTAATTGACAGAGACTAGAGCATAAGGCTTGAAGGATCTCTTAGGGCAGCTCTGGCAAGACTAGCTAGGCATAGAATGTCCGGAATTGTAATCGCTGAGTAGGGTGGCGAAGAGGATATGCCACTGAAGATGAACCCATAGCCGGGCCCTTAGATAGTTCTCGACATTCATAGGAAAAAAGAAAAGGCAAGGCGGCTACTCATAAGCTTCGCAGCCTACGAGATGGAAATCTATGGTCGTGTCCTTGCCAGCTGTCAGTGTCATAATTTTGGAGGCTCCTCCCTCTCACATGGAGAATCCCTTCGAAGGGCTTGAACACATTCCTATTACAGATATACCAGATTAGAGGGGCTTTAGTGCACTTCAGATCTAGGCGAGTCAATTCCTTCGAGTATGGCCGACATAACCAGTTGGTCAGGGGGTTTGGACATCCACACATACACTTCACGACACTGCAAAATTTCTAGTCACAAGATATTCATCTTTGGAGGTTACCAACTCCGCTTCTCCTTTTATTTTACAGATACGGTGTCGTGGCGGGAATCTATGCTTAGCAGCCTCCGTTCTACACGCCATTCAACTAGTTCATATTATGAGTCTCGCGGACATGAGGCCGATAGAGACCACGATCGCGGCTCTTCCAATCAGGAGAGGAAGTGCTATGAGAGGGAAAGAGACAGAGAGAGAGAGGGAGCATAGGCGCCGTTCTCGGTCACGCTCTCCGCCACCTAGAGGACCAACGAAACTGTGACGACTCGGAATTTATAACCATTTAAATTTGAATAGCTAATTGATTTTAAAATATTTAAAAGTTAATTTTGACCTGAATTCCAAATATCAATATTTACTTGATAATTAAATCACTGAATTATATAGTTTAAATATTGAATTTAATAATTGAAATTGGGTAAATTGTTGAATCTGAAATTTCTAAGCCTGTTTAAATAATTTGAAGGCCTATAAAATTTATAACGATGATACTGAAGATAGTAGAATGGTTGAAATTTAATTTAAAGGTGATTTGTTCAGTTTTGAAATCATATCGTTTAAATTGAATTTAAAAATAGCGTTCCAAGGCACAGTCTCGGAATTTGACGAAACCAGTTCCATTGGATCCGTAATAGTTAATTATTATCGGATTTCAATTTTCGTAGCAATCGGAGTTGTCTTTTGACCCTGACAATTCAAAACGCTTAGAAACTATTCTATTAGATTTAATTTAAATTTGATCATTTTCTTCTGTAACTCGCGCATACGATCGAATTAGCTTCCGAAAAACATTCCATCGTGTTCGGAACGTGGGTAAAACCTTATAAACATCTGTCAACATGTCTGATTCGGGGTTTGGGAGCGTACTCAAGAAGCCATTCCCATCTTTATTATTACATCTTCGTCCCCTCATGCTTCCAGACCGAAATCGACCTCATCTAAAAAAAAGAAGAAAATCAAATTGATGGCCAATATAAAAGTAAAGAACAACAATAATTTATCCAGGATCTCGTTCTTCCCTTCTTCTATTCTCGTTCACATTCCTTTCCATTCAAAAATTAAATTCAAAATCGAAAATAGGAAATGGCCGCAGCCCTCAGGTTCAAAATCATGAGGAATCGAAAAAAAAGGGAAAAATCGAAGTCGTCGATTTCGTGAAATCGCACTCAAGGCCGCAATTCGAATTCATTCGAACGAGAAGGGGAGGGCTAGTGCACGGTCGCGTTCGTACGACGTGAGAGACCTCGTAGTGCGAGTTCGGCGAGGCAACATCTTCAAGTGGAGCAGTGGCCGAGCTTCCCGAACCGGAGCCAAATCGAAGCTAAGGCTTTGGGATTCATGAAGGAAGCGACATATGGAAGGGGCTCGTTCAAGTCGCGATCGGCCTGGGTGCGTACGCACGTAGAGTTGGGGGGTAGCGATGTCGTTTCTGGTCTGGAGGGTTTTGGTTGTAGGTGAAGTAACTACAGTCACGAGGCAGCGAGGTATATGCATTTAAATTTATTTAATTAAATTAATGAATAAATATATACATATGAAATTTTACTTTACAGTAAAGAAATTTTAAAACAATTCTGTTGATTTTATTTTAGTACATGTATATAGAGGCTAAAAAGACAATTTTTAAATGTTGAATATTTATATAAAATTAGATTTTTGGGGAACTATAAATTAATTTTTAGTATATGGATTTCAAAAGAAGAGGATAATTACTATTTTTTTTGGGAAATTTGTTCGAATAAAATATTTGGTAAATCAAATTTTATTAAACTATTTCAATTAACTTATTTAATTTCTCGACTAAAAATATATGTTTAAGGCGATTTTTAGTTTAAAAATTTAAGTCAATTTATAAGTTAAATTAAATAAGTGAATGATAATAAATTATTGATTTAAAATTCAAGTGTTATTTAATTTATATGATATTTATACAAGGTCTTACTGAGAAGACAAAATCGAATTGGAATGGATTGCAAATAGCAAAATCAAAGGTGAGTAAACCTCACGTTTCTGGATTTCTATTTAAACTTAAATGGTTAAATTTAAATGATTGGTTGAATGATTGGTTTGTTTTGATGAGCTATATTATATATGGTAGTATATAATATATATTGGAGTGATTGATATTATGTGATGGATATTATTGGTAATTGGAAGATTGAATGCTGTGGTTTGCTTGAATATTTCGGTACCCTGAGTTATCGAAATATATAAAATTGGATTTTTAAAGAAATATAAGGGTGAAATTTTGAAAGTGAAATAATTATAGAATAAAATAAAAAAAATTGGGAAGAAATAAAAGTGATATTTAAAACCTGGAGTTAAATTGTAAAGTAGAGATTTTAAAACAAGTTCTAAATCAAAGTTAAATCTAACAAATAAAGGATTGAAAAAAAAATTAAGTGTTTTAATAACTTGAATGTCAAAGTGCAATTGAAAACCGAGTTGGATTTAAAAATAAATTTGGTTTAAAATTCCTTTAAGCTTCCATTATAAAATGAGTAATTAAATTAGATTAGAATAAACTGAAATGTAAATGAGAAATCATTAATTTATATAATCGATGATGTAAATAGAGATTGATTAGTTAAAATTAAATCAATTCAATAAATAATGACTTATGAGCAATTAATTAATATAAGTAATTAAGAATTAATGTAATTAATACAGTTAATTAATTGATGAAGTAATAAGATTACTTAATGATTTTGGTTAAGAATAATAAATATTGTGAAGTTAATTAATGATAATCTCTTGAATGAAAATAAAGAATAATTAATCCAAGTAGATAAATTAAGATGAATAATGAAGGGATGATTGAATTATTTGATTTGAAATTAATTAATTGACAAGTAAAGAAATCTAAGTGATTGAGGTTAGAAATTCAAGTAGAATCAATTGAATTAATTTGGAAGTGATCAAATTTGCTTATGGATGATTGAATGGTCTTGGATGCTTGAATGAGTTGATATTTCCAATATAAAATGTCATGTTTTTCATTTGGATAACTTGGGTTAGGATGACATGAGACTCGAAGAGGCCGGGATCAGGTATTGGAAAATACCCGGAACCACTTTGAATTCTTATAAATTGTTATGTGAAATTAATAGTTGGGATGAAATGATTTAAGTGAATCGGACTATTTGATCTAAATTTTGGCACTTAGAAAACTAGTTGTAGAATAAGTGATGTCTATAATAAATTGTGGCTTTGTGAATTGAAATGAGTTACCCCGGGTTTTATATAAGTTGTATGCTTGTATTCCATGTTAGATGGGTTTACTCACTCTGGTTTCCAGCCTGACCCGGGCGTTACTTTGGTGTAATGCTCGGGTCAGACTGAGTATCACAGATTTTCAGGTAAGGACGTCCTGAAACTCAGGAGGCGAGCTGGATGACAGGAACATGTCGAGTATTTCCGCTGTATTACATTATTTTAATTCTGTGACATGTTGATTTGTATATGTCCAGTGTCTGAATATATGTGTAACTCTAATGTATTTAAATGTAATCGACAGATATAGTATTCTTCTGTAAACTATTATTATTTATTATTATATTTTATCCACAGCGAATGTGAGATGTTGTTTCTGATCTTCTTCTTCTTCTTTTTCTACCTCTTTCTTCTTTTTCATAACTATCTGGAATTTTTGGGTTCGAAAATTTTGGGTCGTTACAATTGGTATCAGAGATGAAAGGTTAAGTGAGAACCTTGGCTCTAGTGGGAATTACTCATTAAATAGAGTCTGTAGTACTCTAGAATGGGTTGAGTATATACATACATACATACATACGTACATACATATACATATATATATATATATATGAGCGCGTACTTGTTATTTTATTATATACAGGTTTTAAATGATTTTATATAAAAGTATATTTTGATATATAAAGAAATATTTCATTCTAATAAATATTAAGGCGATTGGTTGTTAAATTATTGAAATTAAAATTAAGAAGTAATATAATACAACCAAATTGAAGTCTTGAATTGGAATTAAATTAAGTAAAAACGGAAATACAACCAAATTAGAATTTAATTAATTGAAAATGAAATTCTAAAATTAGAATTTAGAGATTAAATTGTTTAAAAGCTTTAAATAAAGGTAAGTTTGAAATGGATTCAAACTGGAATTTAACCTTGAATTGATAAAAGTAAGAATAATATAAAAAGGAAAATGGGTATCTAGATATGATTACCTTGGGTATTACCATAAATAGTTTTTGTGATCAATAATGATATATTTTTTATTGAGTAAGCCAAATGAAGTAAATTTATAAGATGAGTATAACTTCTAAATTAAAGTAGGTTTTAAAATTATAAAGTTTTAATACCTAAGTCTAGAAACAATCAATTATTTCAAATTGTTAAAGAAAATAACAAATAATATAATTCAGACTATTTTGAATACAGTCTTATTTTAAAACAAGAAATGTTTGGAAGATTTTTAAGGGATTTGTTTTGAAATTAAAACCAAGGGTGGTTTAAAATTTAAAAGTAGCCTGTGTGTAAAGGAAATAAATATGAAAATAAACTCTAAGGTTGAGTTTTGAATTTTCCTTGGAATGTGATGTGAAACCCAAAGTGAAGCAAGTTTTAAACTTAAGTGGAAAGGTTATTAATCTGAAGATTTAAAATTTGAATGGGAATTGGGATTAAATTCAAGCAGGAATTGACGGGAAAGTGAACAGTTTTGACTCTGGACAATTTTCAGTATAAATTGTTTTAATATAAACTTATTCTTCCAAGCTATTTAATATATACAACCTTACTTTTTAAAGCCAAATTACTCTATATTTGTTTTACAATTATTTTTGGAGCTATTTAGCCATTTTTCAACTATTTTATAAACAAATGACTATTTTTCAACTATTTTACAAATTAATTACTTTTTTACAACTATTTTGCAATTATCTAAAATTTCTGAAACTATTTAGATACTCCTCAACTATTTTACAATTAGTTAACTATTTTACAGCTATTTTATAATCTAATAATTATTTTTCAACTGCTTATCAATTTTTAAAATTTTCATGCTATTTTCTAAAAATAAACTGGTCGGAGTTCAAATTGTTACTGATTAAATACCCAACCGAGATAAGAATTGAAGTGATAATTCAATGGAATTGAAGCGATTGTAAATAAGTGAATGGAAATTAAAGGAAATGTGAATAGGAAGAGAAATATATTTGGCTAATAATCAATGAAGATAATTACGTAGGATGTACGTATATTATTCTATTCGCATAGTGATTTGATCCAGATTCGAGCATAGAATTTTGAGATAGTTTATGGATCCGAGTTGGGATTTTTCACTCGATTTTCGACGGCGAACCTGGATATGGATTGTTGATTGGTTCTGGATATTCTCTATCATAGTTATGGCTATGCTAGGAGAATGACGGTTTCTAATCAAGAAACCAGATCTGTGTCCGCACTAGGAAGTCAGGTGTACGATACTAGTTCGGAAGTGAAATTGTGTGATCGCGTGAGCGATCAGATTGGTATAGCGTACGGATGATATGTGTACATCGTACGGATTTGAATGAAAATGATATTTAAAAGAGTAATCAAAATTGGAATACTTGATTTTGAATAAACAAAGTTATATATCTTTGTTATATGCAAGATAAATCTCCCTTTGTTGAATCTATTCGCCAGAAGGAAAGGATTTTGAAAGTGTTTGAAGTATAAAAGGAATTTTATACAAGTTTGAAATGATCCAAAGTTTTAAAAATTATATATATCTGAATATATATATATATAAAGGATCTTATGAGGATTTTGGAAAAAGGTTTTGGGAACCTTTGAATTTGGAAAGGCTTTTGATTTTTGGGTAAAATCAATATTGAAATTTGGGAAGCCTAGTTTGAGAATTATCGATTTTGGGATAATCGATTTTGTGTAAAGGAGCTTTGTATGAGATCATACCAGGTGTATGATTTGAAAGATACTATATGTGTATAGTATAAAGTGTTTTGATGATGGCTCTGGAGAAAAAGGCGCTCCCTTGAAAATGAACTTCTTAGGAGTGCTACCGGTTGGTGCTGCCTTGAGCCCCAAGGGGGGTTCTAAAGTTGATCCTGTGAGAAGTCTAGACAAAACTAGTTCCTGAGGATTATGAGTAGAGTATACCATAGCGAAAGTCGTGTGTGCCGCTGAGAGCCAACAGTCTGCGTTTGATTTTATATCGGTAGACTGCGACCTATGGTAACATAGCGGAAGTCGTGCGTGCCGTAGAGAGCCAACAGTCTGCGTTTGATTTTATATCGGTAGACTACGACCTATGTAGGAGTGGAGAAGTTTCATTTTGACAGCGAAAATCATATGTGCTGCTAAGAGCCACCAGTAACATGGACTTTTGCTGTGATGGCAACGTAACCCTGGAATGTAACTGCGATCTGTTGTGGGTTCCATGGCGTAATCAAGGGGCGCGGAGTGCCTACAGTTACATAGACTTTTGCTGCTATGGCAACGTAACCCAGGATGCTACTGCAACCATGGATGGGAGTGATGATTTCCAGAGCATTCTCACCAAAGAAATTTCCTCTATGTTCAAAAACTATTTGATGAAGTTTCAATAAAATTATTTTCCAAGTATTTTCACTGGATGTTGAAAACGGATTTACCAAGTACTTGTAGATTTTCAGTCCTACGCCTGATCAACGAATGACTGAATTTCTGTGAGAACAAGGATGGACGGGTTGAGACATTGATTTATAAGAAGTATTTTTATAAAAAGCTATTTTAATAGTACTATGTGAATTTAAAAGCATTTCTAGAATTTTAAAATAAAAGAGTTGGAATTTTGGAAAATAAGGGGGAATCCAAACTGGAATTATAAAATAAAATTGAACTCAGGAAAATTTAATGAAGGGGTTTTAGTAATAAAATCGAATATTGATGTAACAGTTGGAGGTAAGCTAATTATCTAAATAATTATTCGATAAAGTATGTTAATAAAATTTAATTCGGTTGAATAAAATGGATTGTAAGTTAATAATGGAGTTAGGAAATGAATTCGAATTGTAAATAGAATTCGACTTGGGTTTGATAATGAATTAAATAAGAAGAGATGTTGTAAAAAAAATTCAAGTGTGATATGAATAGTATTTAACGAAATTTGCAAGTAAATTAGATATAATGGAAGTATTGTCGATGAAATGAAAGTGAATTATAATAGAAATGGTTGGAGTGTAAACAAAATCCAGGTAAGTAGAAATAAATTGAGAATGACTTTGTATAAATAAAATAATTCGCAAATGAATTAAGTGAATTAAAAATTTAAAATGGGTGAATAAATGGGTCAATGGGATTAAATAATAAATGGATAAAGTTTGATGAATAAAAATTGAATCAAAGTTTTAATTGGAATTGGATTATCAGAATGGACTTAAGTTATGAGGAGAATTAATTTGAAGCAAAATTACTTAAAAAAAGCTTGGTTTCGAGTGAGAATAGTAGACCATTAAATAAGGATTTGGGGTAAATTTATCTGGAAAATGGATATTAATATAAGAAATGAGTATTGTCAAGCTCAATGGAATAGTTTTAAAATGGAAACGATGAGGAGATGAAATGAAATGCATATGTATGGTTGGTGAATAAATTTGAAATGGAATTACATGCAGAATGAGTTAAAATTAATTTGAAGTAGTTATAAACTAAAATGGATACTCTATTAAGTCAATATTGTCAAATTTGCATAGAATAAATTGAAGTTTGACGTAAATGAAGGTAATTAAATTTTATGAGTTGATAAAGATTAAATAAATTGGTTTTACAATTAATTGAAGTGAATATGAGCTTGTTTGGATTAAAAATAATTTGAGTGTTAGAAATTGAGTTGCAAGCCATTAAAATTTAATGAAACGACATATGAATTGGTTGAAGCAATTGAATAAGCTTTAAAATCATATGAATCGCTTATGGGAAGCGTTTGGTGCTTGTTGTGTATGTAATGCTTGTGTTTAGCTATTGAAAGAAAGTGAAATGCTAATAAATTTTCTATATATGGCACTTACATATTTAAATTGAGTAAGTACAGGTACCAGGAAGCCGTTTGGCTGGATTTGGTTGCGTTATTTGCTAAAATAAATAAGCCGCTTGCTTAAAATGCTAAATAAAGGTATGCCTATGCAATAAAAATAGGAAATATGAACTGTTATTGCTTTTTCCGACCATGTGGGTCGATGTATATATATTTATATCTCTTGTCAAATTGCAAAAGCTCCTCCGTACAAAGGAGATTCTGCCAAAAATTTTCGAAAATTTTGGGAGTTAGAAATTTTTTGGAAAATTTTTATTAAGCAATAAAACGATTTCAAATTTGAAACCAAAATAAATTAGTGAATGAAACTAATTTAAAATAACGATATGAATCAGTTATAAATGGAAAATAAAATTTAATATTCAGCATTGAAGACAAATTGAAATCATATGGAAATGGGAAAAACTAATTCGAAATAGATATGAAACCTGTGTAAGAGAATGTATAAAATGATTTGTAAAGTTGCGATTGGATATTATTGCTAGGTAAGATATGCAGTTATTATGAGGGAAAAGGAAAATTGATAGTGATTCTAGAAGATAAATTTGAATTGCTCGGCTAAAAGGTATGTATTTAAATTTCTATATGAAATTGGATTGGGTTTTGGATCTAGCCACTTGGCCTTTTGTTTTCTTTTGGAATTTGGGAGCCTGTAGAGGCATTTCGTAGTAGTACCGAGCTAGCCACACAAAGGAGACGCTGGCAAAAATTTCGAAAATTTAGAGAGTTAGAAAAATTTTGAGAAAATTTTGATAATTCAAAATTTGGTTTTAAATTGAAATTTAAATGATTGAGCAAAGGGGTATTGTTTGAAACTATAGAAGGTTTTGGGAAGTTGGTTAAGGTGATAGTGGGTCTTTAATAAAAGATAGTTGGTAGGATGTTGAATTGTGCGTTTTGGGAAAAGGTAAACGAGTTTTGAACCATTCTTCCTAACTAGTAATTTCGGGGACAAAATTCTTTTAAGGGGGAGGAATGCGACGACCCGGAGTTTCTAACCATTTAAATTTGAATATTTAATTGATTTTAAAATATTTAAAAGTTAATTTTAACCTAAATTCCAAATATCAATATTTACTTGATAATTAAATCATTGAATTATATAGTTTAAATATTGAATTTAATAATTAAAATTGGGTAAATTGTTGAATCTGAAATTTCTAAGCCTGTTTAAATAATTTGAAGGCTTATAAAATTTATAACGATGATACTGAAGATAAGAGAATGGTTGAAATTTAATTTAAAGGTGATTTGTTCAGTTTTGAAATCATATCGTTTAAATTGAATTCAAAAATAGCCTTCCGAGGCACAGTCTCGGAATTCGACAAACCAGTTCCATTGGATCCGTAACAGTTAGTTATTATCGGATTTCAATTTTCATAGCAATCGGAGTTGTCGTTTGACCTTGACAGTTCAAAACGCTTAGAAACTATTCTAATAAATTTAATTTAAATTTGATCGTTTTCTTCTGTAACTCGCCCATACGATCGAATTAGCTTTCGAAACACATTCCATCGTGTTCGGAATGCGGGTAAAACCTTATAAACGTCTGTCGGCATGTCTGATTCGGGGTTTGGGATTTCGCATTATACAACACGAGATATTTTCAATATTTAATTATATAATGGCTAGGCGTACTCAAGAAGCCATTCCCATCTTTACTATTACGTCTTCGTCCCCTCATGCTTCCAAACTGAAGTCGACCTCATCTAAAAAAAAAGAAAATCAAATTGATGGCCGATATAAAAGTAAAGAACAACAAAAATTTATCCAGGACCTCGTTCTTCCTTTCTTCTATTCTCGTTCACCTTCCTTTCCATTCGAAAATGAAATTCGAAATCGAAAATATGAAATGGCCGCAGGCCTCGGGTTCAAAATCATGAGGAATCAAAAAAAAAAGAGGGAAAAATCGAATTTGTCAATTTCGTGAAATCGCGACTCAAGGCCGCAGTATGAATTCATCTGAACGAGAAGGGGAGGGCTTGTGCATGGTCGCGTTCGTGCGACGTGGAGAGACCCCGCAGTGTGAGTTCGGCGAGGCGACATCTTCGAGTGGAGCAGTGGCGGAGCTTCTCGAACCGGAGGCAAATCAAAGCTAGGGCTTTGGGATTCGTGAAGGAAGCGACGTATGGAAGGGGCTCGTTCAAGTCGCGACCGGCCTGGGTGCGTACGCACGTAGAGTTGGGGGTAGCTATGTCATTTCTGGTCTGGAGGGTTTTGGTTGTAGGTGAAGTAACTGCAGTCATGAGGCAGCGAAGTATATGCATTTAAATTTATTTAATTTAATTAATGAATAAATATATACATGTGAAATTTTCTTTTACAGTAAAGAAATTTTAAAACAGTTCTGTTGATTTTATTTTAGTACATGTATATAGAGGCTAGAAAGAAAATTTTTAGATGTTGAATATTTATATAAAATTAGATTTTTGGGGAACTATAAATTAATTTTTAGTATATGGGTTTCAAAAGAAGAGGAATAATTACTATTTTTTTGGGAAATTTGTTCGAATAAAATATTTGGTAAATCAAATTTTATTAAACTGTTTCAATTAACTTATTTAATTTCTGGACTAAAACTATATATATAAGGTGATTTTTAGTTTAAGAATTTAAGTCAATTTATAATTTAAATTAAATAAGTGAATGATAATAAATTATTGATTTAAAATTCAAATATTATTTAATTTATATGATATTTATACAAGGTCTTAACTAAGAAGACAAAATCGAATTGGAATGGATTGCAAACAGCAAAATTAAAGATGAGTAAACCTCACGCTTTGGATTTCTTTTTAAATTTAAATGGTTAAATTTAAATAATTGGTTGAATGATTGGTTTGTTTTGATGTGCTATATTATATATGGCGGTATATAATATATATTGGAGTGATTGATATTATGTGATGGATATTATTGGTAATTGGAAGATTGAATGCTGTGGTTTGCTTGAATATTTCGGTACCCTGAGTTATCGAAATATATAAAATTGGATTTTTAAAGAAATATAAGGGTGAAATTTTGAAAGTGAAATAATTATAAAATAAAATAAAAAAGAATTGGGAAGAAATAAAAGTGATATTTAAAACTTGGAGTTAAATTGTAAAGTAGAGATTTTAAAACAAGTTCTAAATCAAAGTTAAATCTAACAAATAAAGGATTGGAAAAAAAATTAAGTGTTTTAACAACTTGAATGTCAAAGTGCAATTGAAAACCGAGTTGGATTTAAAAATAAATTTGGTTTAAAATTCCTTTAAGCTTCCATTATAAAATGAGTAATTAAATTAAATTAGAATAAACTGAAATGTAAATGAGAAATCATTAATTTATTTAATCAATGATGTAAATAGAGATTGATTAGTTAAAATTAAATCAATTCAATAAATAATGACTTATGAGAAATTAATTAATATAAGTAATTAAGAATTAATGTAATTAATATAGTTAATTAATTGATGAAGTAATTAAGATTACTTAATGATTTTGGTTAAGAATACTAAATATTGTGAAGTTAATTAATGATAATCTCTTGAATGAAATTAAAGAATAATTAATCCAAGTAGATAAATTAAGATGAATAATTAAGGGATGATTGAATTATTTGATTTGAAATTAATTAATTGACAAGTAAAGAAATCTAAGTGATTGAGGTTAGAAATTCAAGTAGAATCAATTGAATTAATTTGGAAGTGATCAAATTTTCTTATGGATGATTGAATGGTCTTGGATGCTTGAATGAGTTGATATTTTTGATATGAAATGTCGTGTATTTCATTTGGATAACTTGGGTTAGGATGACATGAGACTCGAAGAGGCCGGGATCGGGTATTGGGAAATACGCGAAACCACTTCGAATTCTTATAAATTGTTATGTGAAATTAATAGTTGGGATGAAATGATTTAAGTGAATTGGACTATTTGATCTAGATTTTGGCACTTAGAAAACTAGTTGTGGAATAAGTGATGTCTATAATAAATTGTGGCTTTGTGAATTGAAATGAGTTACTCCGGGTTTTATATAAGTTGTATGCTTGTATTCCATGTTAGATGGGTTTACTCACGCTGGTTTCCAGCCTGACCCGGGTGTTACTTTGGTGTAATGCTCGGGTCAAACTGAGTATTAGAGAGGTAAGGACGTTCTGGAGCTCAGGAGGCGAGCTGGATGACAGGAACGTGTAGAGTATTTCCACTGTATTACATTATTGTAATTTTGTGACATGTTGATTTGTATATGTCCAGTGTCTGAATATATGTGTAACTCTGATGTATTTAAATGTAATCGACGGATATAGTATTCTTCTGTAAATTGTTATTATTTATTATTATATTTTATCCGCTGCGAATGTGGGATGTTGTTTCTGATTTTCTTCTTCTTTGTTTTCTACCTCTTTCTTCTTTTTCATAACTATCTGGAATTTTCGGGTTTGAAAATTTCGGGTCATTACAGCAACCTTCTGGTTCTGGCAAAATACCCCTTGAATCTTCGCACCAAATACCACATGCCTAAGAAACAAGGCCTGACACACAACGTTGGAGGACCGAAACCCCTATCGTCACTGAACAAACCAATACAGAGCCCACTAAGGAAGGAGCAATTAGAATCGCTAAGTTGAAAAAAGTTATTTCGAACATCTGCTTTAGCGGTTTCATATTCCCTCCTTACTTAAAGAGAATTCCTAATAAGGCAAAATAGACAATGCACAAGTACATTCATGATGTTTACGGCCAATATAGGGAATGGATGAAAATCGTACATAAAGTATCAGTGGTGGCCTTTGTGCAGGCGAAGACAATCGTGAAATTAGGAACCGATCTCGCTCACAAGGACTGCATAATTCAGGTGCTTAACGATGAGAACGATTATGCAATGAGGCAGAGGCCAATAAAAGAGCCAATGAAGCAACCTGGAGGATGAAAGAGATGAGGTGAATACACTTAACCCTAATTGAGGAAATGGGACATCGGACCACCACGGTTATGGCCGAAAGAGGTGGGGCGCTTAAAGAGCTTAAGGAGCTTAAAGCCAAACTTGCTAAAGTTGTCAAAGAGAAAGACGATGAAAATAAAGCCGCCCAGGAACCATGCGAGCAGGCTGTAGTGCTCAGGGATGAGAGGGATGCGACAACGCTTAAGGTTCAGGAAGCCAAAGCTAGGGTTGAGGGTGAAGTGAGAATGGCCGAGGCAAGGTTGGAGAGTGACATTGGAGATCTCCTTATTACATATAATGCCAATGTTCTGAAGCATCGAAATCTAAGCTGGCTCGAAAATTATCCATCATATTTATTAAATGTTGGGTGCCGCTTGGTTGAAGAGAAAAATCAGAGCACTACACTGAATCCATTGATGAGTTTGAATTAGAAAACCGGGTGCTGAATGAGGATGAGAGAAGAGTTCTTCACGACATCGCTATCACATTTGAGAAAGAGAGACTCGATACCGGTAGCCTTGGCTGTTGGTTGTGCTGCACTGCTCTGTGTCTTGAACTTGCATTTTGAACTTTGGTTTTATATATTTGTGTCATTCCTGGTGCAATGTGACCCATTCATTTAGACGTCATGTATGTTTGGTCTTGTTTCACTTTAGGTTTTGATTTTGGCCTCTATGACTTCGACACTGTCACTGCTAGTTTGAGTTCATATGCTTAGAAACTAGTTCATATTTGAAGCATTTCACTATTTTGTACTAGTGCACTTGTATTTCATGGTTGTTGTTGCCACTCTGGTATACGTGCTTGCTGTTTCATTTCTGAAATGTTGGTTGATTCTTCTTATCACTATTTATTCAAATTTGTAGTTCGGTTGGATATTGAACTGCTTCATTGTGACACTGTTATCTTGTTGCACTGGGTAGTTGCTTCGCACTATGCATATCACTACATTGCTTCGAGTCAGGTTGCATACGGTCTTTGTTGGTATTTGAGCCTAGGCATGTGTGCTTCAATATGCATTGTTTGGTTCATTGAGCCAGCTTATGCATCCTGCTGTATGCATGTTCTTCATGTTGTCTGGATTAACTTGTGTACTCGCTTCACTTGTTGTCTTTGATCATATCAACATGTTGCCAGGTCTGGTTTCTTTTTATGTCTATTGTCTTGACTAAAAGTCTGATCTTGGCTTCTTGATGAAGTCTTGTTTTATGTAGTATTCGCTACACCATGTAGCCTTGCTTGTGCATGTGTGATTCTTCGAGCTGGCTCTAGCATTTCACTTGTTATTTGGTCAGAATTGTTGTAATACACATTGATTCATCGAGCTGGCTCAGGTATTTATTTCTTTGACTTGTATGTGGTCAGTGGTGGTCTGTTGGCATTTGAATTTGGTCTGAACTTGTGTTGAATCCAGCAAATAGCTCGGGTTTGACCTTGTACTAGTATAATGACTTAATATTTATTTCACTTGAGTTGAACCTAGCTTTTGATTTTGGTTTGACCTCGTGCTTACCTGTCCCTGCAATTTTATCAAGTGTACATTGGTGTGCAGGGCCTTATGGCATGTACAGTGATACACTGTGCATGTCACAGGTTGATCGTGTATAATGAATTCAAAATTAAACGATGACGAACAACCAAAATAACCGAGAAAATTAATATTTTCAAAAATCATTTTATTTTAAATAACAAAATATTTTCTTTTCAATTTTACTGCGTTAGTGTTTATTTTCTAGATTGGTCAGATGTTGGATTCAATCTGGAATAGGGTTGATGATAAATACGAGTGTTAGTGATATATAATGAAGTGAAAATGTAAATGATAAATTGTGATGTAATCAAATTTGTATTGTAGTTGAATTTGTGTATATATAATGAGAGCTCAAATTTGTACTATTTAGAATTATAATAAATATTTGTTCGAATAAAATATCTGTTTGAATTTAAATTTTGTGTTATTTATTTTATTCAGCAAATATTTATGTAATTATGTGAAAATAAAATATTACATTAACATATACATTTAAATGAATATATATATATATGTTTATTATCATCAAACAAAAATCATATACTTGCATATTCAACAATCTCCCCCCTTTGATGATAGCAAACATATATTTAAGATTTTGAATATATTAAATGTATTTGATTGTTGATAGATTCTATTTGCTCCCCTTATTTGAATGCTCCCTCTCTACATTGAACTCCACCTTCGTATATGCATGAATAAAAATATGCAAATGATCCTAGATGCAAATATAAAGTAAAAATTAAATATTCAACCTTTATTTATCAAAATCTTAACTTTTCGCTCACCATTTTGTTATCAGCAAAAGAGTAACAGTGTTTGAAAAATAAAGATATAGTGATAGACATTAATACGATATTAATACTCAATCGAATATAAATATTAAATTTCAATAAAAAATTCAAACAAAAATCATAAATACTTTGTTAGGTGAATATTCCACTTTAAAATGATATGGGTGATGTCATCATATAAAACCATATAGTTGTGTCTATTTGTGGTATATTTATATCAGGAATTTGAATATCTACTAACCATGCATAACCGTTAGGACTTTTAAATGAAGTTAGCAGTGTACACATTTTTTTTTTAAAAAATGAATTCAAGTATCTTCTAACCACGCATAACCATGAGGACTTTTAAATGGGATTAGAATCAACTTGTCTATTTAATAATCAATTTTTTTGATGTGCGTTTCACATATGCATGACTGTGAGGACATTTAAATGAGCATGGAAGCACATAATCAAAAATCCTAAGTAATTCACCCATGCATAACCATGAGGACTTTTAAATGAGAGTGAATACTTTGGATGTTTTTATTGCCAAAAATATAATAAAATGATGAACAAATAATTTCCTGTTTAAAATACCACATATTGACATATTATATTAGATTTTGATGAATGATGGACGATAGAAATATGATAAAATTAGAGATGGTAATGGAATTTTTACCAACAAAAATGTTTATAACTCTTGTTTAAATTTATAAAGAAATTTATTAAATATACTATCTCAAGTTATAATATATGATTTATATCAACACTCGTCACTTTTTCAATCACTATATATCTTTTAGATAATTAGTAGTGAGTCAGATTAGTTAATGTAGTCATTTGAAATCAAATCCAAAAATAATTATAAAATCAAATTTTCTAAAATGACTAATCTGAAACAAGGTCAACAAAAATAATTTTATAGAAGGGGTTTTATAAAAGAAAAAATATCTGCAGTTTGAAAATTATTTAAAATGAAAGATATGTAGATTTTTTCTTTGAAAAATTCAATCCAGCTAATGAATGTCTCAACATAAATCACGTTACACTAGTAATTTTTCTATCGACTATATTATCAGTGTAGTCTGCATCTAAATTTTCTTTCACTCAAAATTATCATTTGTTGAATGTTATAGACCAGACCGTGATGTGCGCAACAAAATATCTCAAAATCATTTTTAACAGCTTTTAAATGAAATTGAATTGAAGCCATGCAAATAAACAAATCAATGAACATAACGACCAAATATATCCATTAATATCTAGAGTAATCACCAGTCAATAAAACACCATCATTAGACCAAACAAATCTATATGAAGTATTTCAAGGATTGTAGTGTTCTCGGCATAAAAGGATAATTGGCCAACTATTTTCATAAGTCAGAATCATAATCAACATTTATTATCACATAACAGGCTGAATTAATTCAATTTATGCTACAGATTATCACATTTAATAATTGTTCAAAATAACTCGTTACCTTTTTTACCTTTACGATAATTTTTTACTATTTCCCATTGTGATTCTGCCACCTTTATACTAGGCTAAGGAACTTTGATTAGTCGCCCGTTATGTGTCTGGAACAGCCAGAATCCAGATAACACTGTTGTTGTTCCATAGCCTGCCACCACACGTACACGAGAGAAGATAATTGTGATCTATTTGTTTTTATAGGTCCATAGTTGTTAGTGGTAGCTGATTTTGAAAAACATATTTATGGAGACCCAAAACTATTTATATAGTTCCTTTCGACACCCAGATTTGTTTAGCTTTGAGGGATTTTATATTCGTACCTTTTGGAACCAAAATTGGTATAGTTTTCAAGTGTTTGGGTTTATATCAACAAATATTTGATTGTGTCCAATTTTTCTACAAATTGTGCACATGGAATTAACTTGATTAATTTCACCTCTAAAAAATTCAGTTTGATTATATCCAAGTCCTTGTATAACTGTATTAATGGTTTGTTTCCCTAAGCACATTTAACGATCTTTCTCCTTTGGAAAATTTTCCTAAAGCTGTGGAAAATTGTTGGATTTGTGTTTTGAGGGATTCATTTTCGTTCAATAATTGAGTGCGCCTCTTAATAGAATTTTCTGTCCTAGTATTTTCATTTCTTTCAAAATCAGAATTTCATTTTCAAGTGATTTAATTTTAATTTTTCATTTTTTAATATCTTCATCGAAAGACGGACACTTATCACACTTTGGGCTCATAGTTTGACAGTTTTTAACCAATTGATTAAGCTGTTTATTTGATTCAATCAAACTATCTCTTTGTGATTCAATTTTGGCATATTTTTCTCTAAGTCTTTCAAAATAGCCATTTACTTCGTGAAAATATATAAGTATTTCTGAGTGAGAAAATTTTGATACCTCGCTTGGCTCGTCATCGTCGCTATCAGTTATATCACCTCGTAGGCACAGATTTACACTTTCACTCTCACTGCTAGTACTTCTACAATCATCACTTTTATTCTATGTGGCCGCAAAACTTTTCCTTTTTGAATACATTTCTTGGCCATGTTGAAGTGGAGGACAATTGGGCTTGATATGACCGGGTTTGTTGCACTTGTGACAAATGATCTCGTGTTCTTCCGAGTTGTCTAGTGCTTTGATTATCCCGATTTTCAATTTTTGATTTAGAGCTGGATTTCTGTATTTGCAGCTCCTCCTTTTGAATCTCTTCATCGCCAGCTCAACTGCTCCATCATCATCATCTTCATAACTACTGCCTTTTACCAATCCTGTTAAGCTCGTTTCTGAGTCGATTATGAGGAATTTCCCATCACAGTTGACTTTTGCACCATATATTGCACAAAGAGTATTCCAAATTTCCTATGCATTTTCACATTGAGAGATAAAGTTAAAATTATCTTGATTGATATGAGAATATAGTATATGTATAGCGAGAGCATTAACTAAAGTAATTTTCTCATCTATTATATCATACCCATTTTCAATAATATCCCAACATTTAGCATTAACATATTTTAAATAAAATTCCATTTTTAATTTCCAATTCAAAAAATCTGTGCCATCAAAAACAAGAGGAATAATATTGGACCGACCCTTAACAAAAGCATTATTAAAAGAATCCATTTTAAAAATTCAAATTTGAAAACAAAAATTGGTTTTTGAAAAATCAAATTTTAAAACAAAAATGGCTTTAGTTCCTAGCTTTGATACCACCTATAGGATCGATTTCACCCTAGAGAGGGGTGAATAGGGTGATACTAATAGTTATAAAAATATATTGCGGTAGAATATAAAATAATCGCAACACAGGTATAGCAGAGTAATACAACACAGATAGCAACAGAATAATAAAAGCAGAAAACAGAATACACAGATTTACCCAGCTTTGGAAAAACCCAGCCTACGTGATGCCCACAAGGTTTCTACTAGAAATTAAGTAGTCAGACACTTACATACGTAAACTCATGACACCCGCTATCGACAAACCTAACTCTACGCTCAAAACCCTATCACAACTCAGTCACTGAGTTGCGAATTCCCGAACTACACCACTGTAGTTCGTCCCCTAGTCACGTGACTAGACAATTTCAAAAGTTTAAAAGAAAATTACAATTTAAAAGACAATTAAAAATAAAATCCTAATTGAACATTATAACAGCCCAATGTGATAAAAGGAACCAGCCCAATAAGTAAATTATGTAATAAACAAATATGTCCCCTTTATTCTCTTATCGGCACGACTCCTTGTATTTTGATCTTTGAAAATTGCTGCTCGTTTATTTCTTCTTTGCTTTGAAATTAGGGCTCCTGGATGAAGTCGCCGCTTTGTCAAATTGATTACTGATTCTTCGATTCCTTTCTTCGATCGATTATATGTTCGCGGCAGCTTCAACCAAGTCAAGTTCGAATGTTATGTGAAGTGGTACGTTCGTTCCTTTTTCAATTTATACTATACTTGACTTTGATTCGATTTGAATGCTTTTTCTTTGTTGCTTGAACTCGAATGCCTCTGTAGCCGACGATGTTAATTGTTTATATAGGGTTCGAACCCTTGATTTTCATTCGTTTGAAATTTTGCTCGGCCGTTTGATTTTGATCAAACGTTGTGATTGATCACTGACTTGTTCAAGTTTATATATTTTGTTTACTTGATTTTCACGGCTTTGAATTGCTTGTGATTGATTCCTTGGCCACCACGGTTTCGACTTGATAATGTAAATAAACTTCGGCCACTTTTGAAATCTGGACTTCGACAACTTTGGTTTGAACTACAGTTGACTTTGTGCAATTATTTCTCTGTTGACATCGGCCATGACTTTTACACTTGATATTAATTTTGTTAATTCGTGTTTATCATATTATCTACTATGAGAAAAACAATGACTTCGGCATTTTTGAAACTTCATGCTTAATTTTGTCTCGGCCTGTACTTGTGCATTGCAAACAAGTGTGCATACTGTCTGATTGCCTCAAGTTTCACTATACATATATATTTATGTTATACTTCTCTATATATCTATATATATGTAGCTTACTGATGTATGTTTGTAGCCTTGGCAGTTTGGTTGTGTTGCACTGCTCTATGTGTTGAACTTGCATTTTGAACTTTGGTTTTGTATATTTGTGTCATTCCTGATGCGGTGTCACCCATTCATTTAGACTTCATGTATGTTTGGTCTTGTTTCACTTCAGGTATTGATTTTGCCCTCTGTGACTTCGACACTGTCACTGCTAGTTTGAGTTCATATGCATTAGGAACTGGTTCATCTTTGTAGCATTTCATTGTTTTGTACTAGTGCACTTGTATTTCATGGTTGTTATCGCCACTTTGGTTTATGTGCATGCTGTTTCATTCCTGAAATTTTGGTCGATGCTTCATACCACTGTTCGTTCAAGTTTGTAGTTCGGTTGGATATTGAACTGCTTCATTGTGTCACTGTTATCTTATTGCACTGGGTAGTTGTTGTGCACTATGCATATCACTGCATTGCTTCAAGTCAGGTTGCATACGGTCTTTTTTGGTTTTTGAGCCTGGGCATGTGTGCTTCAATATGCATTGTTTGGTTCATTGAGCCAGCTTATGCATCCTGGTGTATACATGTTCTTCATGTTGTCTAGATTAGCTTGTGTACTCGTTTCACTTGTTTTCTTTGATCATATCAACTGTTGCCAGGTCTGGTTTCTTTTTATATCTATTGTCTTGACTCGAAGTCTGGTCTTGGCTTCTTGATGCAGTCTTGTTTTATGTAGTATTTGCTGCACCGCGTAGCCTTGCTTGTGCACGTATGATTCTTCGAGCCGGCTCTAGTATTTCACTTTGTTATTTGGTCAGAATTATTGTAATACACATTGATTCATCGAGCTAGCTCAGGTACTTGTTTCTTTGACTTGTATTTGGTCAGTGGTGGTCTGTTGGCATTTGAATTTGGTATGCACTTGTGTTGAATCCAGCTAATAGCTCGGGTTTGACCTTATGCTAATATCGTGGCTTAATATTTATTTCACTTTAGTTGAACCCGGCTATTGATTTGGGTTTCACCTCGTGCTTATCTGTCCCTATAATTTTATCAAGTATACATTGGTGTGCACAGCCTTGTGGCATGTACAGTGACACATTGCATGTCACAAGTTGTTCGCATATAGCGAATTCAAAATTAAATGATGACGAACAACCCAAATAACTGAGGCAAATAATATTTTCAAAAATCATTTTATTTTAAACTGGAAAATATTTTCTTTTCATTTTACTGCGTTAATATTTATTTTGCAGATTGCTCAAATGCTGGATTCAATCTGCAATAGAGTTGATGATAAATACGAGTGTGAGTGATATGTAGTGAGATGCAAATGTACTTAATAAATTTTGATGTAATCGAATTTGTATTGTAATTGAATTTGTGTCTATATAGTGAGAACTCAAATTTATGCTATTTAAAATTATAATAAATATTTGTTTGAATAAAATATCTGTTTGCGTTTAAATTATGTGTTATTTATTTTATTCGACAAATATTTATTTAATTATGTGAAAATAAAATAGTACATTAACAAATACATTTAAATGAATATATATATATATATATATATTGTGTGTGTGTTTATTACCATCAAACAAAAATCATATACTTGCATATTCAACAATCTCCCCCTTTTGATGATAACAAACATATATTTAAGATTTTAAATATGCTAAATGTATTTGATTATTGATAGATTCTATTTGCTCCCCCTATTTGGATGCTCCCACTCTACACTAAACTCATCCTTCCTATATGCATGAATAAAAATATGCAAATGAGCCTAGATGAAAATAGAAAATACAGAATAAAATTTTCGACCTTTATTTATCAAAATCTTAACTTTTATCTCCCCCTTTGTTATCAGCAAAAGTGTAATAATGTTTGAAAAATAAAGATATAGTGATAGACATTAATACGATATTAATACTCAATCAAATATAAATATTAAATTTAAATAAAAAATCAAACAAAAATCATAAATACTTTATTAGGTGCATAGTCCACTTTAGAATGATATAGGTGATGTCATCATATAAAACTATATAGTTGTGCCTATTTGTGGTATATTTATATCAGGAATTTGAATATCTACTAACCTTGCATAACATTAGGACTTTTAAATGAGGTTAGCAGTATTCACAATTTTTTTTTTTAAAAGAATTCAAGTATCTTCTAACCACGCATAACCGTGAGGACTTTTAAATGGGATTAGAATCAACCTGTCTATTTAATAATCGATTTTTCTAATATGTGTTCCATACATGCATAACCGTGAGGATTTTTAAATGATCATGGAAGAACATAATCAAAAATCCCAAGTAATTCACCCATGCATAATCGAGAGGACTTTTAAATGAGAGTGAATACTTTGGATGTTTTTATTGCTAAAAATATAATAAAATGAAGAATAAATAATTTCCCATTTAACATGCCACATATTTACATACTATATTGGATTTTGATAAATGATGGACGATAGAAATATGATAGAATTAGAGATGGTCATGGAATTTTTACCAACAAAAATGTTTATAACTCTTGTTTAAATTTCTGAAGAAATTTACTAAACATACTATCTCAAGTTATAACATATGATTAACATCAGCACTCATCACTTTTTCAATCACTATTTATCTTTTAGATAATCAGTAGGGAGTCAAATTAGTTAACGTGGTCATTTAAAATCAAATCCAAAATTAATTATAAAATCAAAATTTCCAAAATGACTTATCTGAAACAAGGTCAACAAAAATGATTTTCTAGAAGATTTTTTATAAAAAAAAGTCTGCAATTTGAAAATTATTTGAAATGAAAAATATGCAAATTTTTTCTTTGAAAAATGCGATGCAGCTAATGAATGTCAACATAAATCACGTTCCACTAGTAATTTTTTTATCGACTAGATTACCGGTGTAGTCTGCATCTAAATTTTCTTCCACTCAAAATTATCATTTGTTGAATGTTACAGACCATATCGTGATGTGTGCAACAAAATATCTCAAAATCATTTTTAACAGTTTTTAAATGAAATTGAATTGAAGCCATGCATATAAACAAATCAGTGAACATAATGACCAAATATATCCATGAATATCTTAAGTATTCTGACTCCATCAAGTCATTCCATATTCTCCTGGATCATGATGGGTTAAAAACCCGGATAACACACCATCATTAGACCAAACAGATCTATATAAAGTATTTCAAGGATTGTAGTGTTCTCGGCATAAAAGGATAATTGGCCAATAATTTTCAAAGTCAAAATCATATTCAACTTTTATTATCACATAACTGGCTGAATTAATTCAATTTATGGTGTAGATTATCACATTTAATAATCGTTCAAAATAACCCGTTACCTTTTTTACCTTTACGATAATTTTTCATTGTCGCCCATTATGATTCTGCCACCTTTATACTAGGCTAAGGAACTTTGACTAGTCGCCCACTGCACGTCCGAAACAGCCAGAATCTAGATAATACTATTTTTGTTCCTTAGACTGCCACCACAACTACACGAGAGAAGATTTTTGTGAACTATTTGTTTTTATAGGTCTGTGGTTGTTAATGGCAGCAGATTTTGAAAAATATGTTTGTGCAGACCCAAAACTATTAATATATGTTCCTTTCGGCACTCGGATTTATTTAACTTTGAGGGATTTTATATTCATGCCTTTTGGAACCCAAATTGGTATAGTTTCACGTGTTTGGGTCTATACGAACAAATATTTTGGTTGTGTCCAATTTTTCTACAAATTGTGCACGTGGAATTAACTTGATTAATTTCACATCTAATAAATTCAGTTTGATTATATCCAAGTCCTTGTCTACCGTATTAGCGGTTTGTTTCCATAATTGCATATTTAAAATTTTTTCTCCTTTGGAAAACTTTTCTAAAGTTGTAGACAATTGTTGAATTTGTCTTTTGAGGGATTCATTTTTGTTTAATAATCGAATGGACCTTTTAATAGAATTTTCTTTCCTAGTATTTTCATTTTCTTTCAAAATCAAAATTTCATTTTAAAGTGATTTAATTTTAATTTCTAATGTTTTAATATCTTCATCGAAAGTTGGACACTTATCACACTTAGGGCTCTTAGTTTGATAGTTTTAACCAATTGATTAAGTTGTTTATTTGATTCTATCAAACTATCTCTTTGTGATTCAATTTTGGCATATTTTTCCCTAAGCCTTTCAAAACAGCCATTTACTTCGTGGAAATATATAAGTAGTTCTGAATGAGAAAGTTTTATACCTCACTTGGCTCGTCATCGTCGCTATGAGTTATGTCACCTCGTAGGCACGGATTTTTTCTTTCACTCTCACTACTAGTGCTTTTACAATCATCACTTTTATTCCATGTGGCTACAAAACTTTTCCCTTTTGAATTCTTTTCTTGGCTGTGTTGAAGTCGAGGACAATTGGGCTTGATATGACCGTTTTTGTTGCACTTGCGACAAATGATCTCGTGTTCTTCCAAGTTGTCTAGTGCTTTGATTATTCCACTTTTCAATTTTTGATTTAGAGCTGGATTTCTATATTTGCGGTTCCTCCTTTTGAATCTCTTCATCGCCAGCTCGGCTGCTCCATCATCATCATCATCTTCATAACTACTGCCTTTTACCAATCCTGTTAAGCATGTTTCTGAGTCGATTATGAGGAATTTTGCATCACTGTTGACTTTTGCACCATATATTGCATCAAGAGTATTCCAAATTTCCTGTGCATTTTCACAATGGGAGATAAATTTAAAATTATCTTAATTGATACGAGAATATAGTATATGCATAGCAAGAGCATTAATCAAAGTAATTTTCTCATCTATTATATCACATCCATTTTCAACGATATCCCAACATTTAACATTAATAGATTTTAAATGAAATTCCATTTTTAATTTCCAATTCAAACAATCTGTTCCATCAAAAACAAGAGGAATAATATGGACCGACCCTCAATAAAAGCATTATTAAAAGAAGCCATTTAAAAATTCAAATTTGAAAACAAAAATTGGTTTTTGATAAATCAAATTTTAAAACAAAAATGGCGTTAGTTCCTAGCTTTTATACCACTTGTAGGATCGATTTCACCTAAGAGGGGGGTGAATAGGGTGGTACTAATAATTATAAAAATTTATTGCAGTAAAATAATCACAACATAGATATAGTAGAGTAATAGCAGCACAGATAATAGCAGAATAAAAAAAGCAGGAAATGGAAAACACAGATTTACCGAGCTTCAGCAAAACCCTGCCTACGTGTTGCCCCCAAGGTTTCTACTAGAAATTAAGTCATCAAACGCTTACACGCGTAAACTCGCGACACCCACTATCGACTAACCTAACTCTATGCTCAAAACTCATCCACAACTCTGCTATTAAGTTACGAATTCTCGAACTACACCACCGTAGTTCATCCCCTAGTCACACGACTAGACAATTTAAAAAGATTGAAAGAAAATTTAAAATTCAAAAGACAATTAAAAATAAAAACCCTAATTGAAAATTACAACAGCCCAATGTGATAAAAGGAACTGGCCCAATAAGTAAATTATGTAATAAACAAATATGTCCCCGTTATTCTCTTATCGGCCCGACTCCTGTGCTTCGATCTTTGAAAATGGATACTCATTTGTTTCTTCTTTGCTCTGAAATTAGGGCTTCTGGATGAATTCGTTGCTTTGTCGAATTGATTGCTGATGCTTCGATTCCTTTTTCGATCGATTATATGTTTACAGCAGCTTTAAGCAAGTCGAGTTCGAATGTTGCGCGAACTGGTACGTTCGTTCCTTTTGAATTTATACCATACTCGACTTTGATTCGAGTTGAATGATTATTCTTTGTTCCTTGAACTCGAATGCCTTTGTAGCCAATGATGTTAATCTATTATATAGGGTTCGAACACTTTGATTTTCGTTTGTCTAATAATTTGCTTGGCTATTTGATTTTGATCGAATGTTGTGATTGATCACTGAATTCTTCAAATTTATATATTTTGTTTACTTGATTTCACAGCTTTGAATTGCTTGAGATTGATTCCTTGCCCACCATGATTTCGATTTGACACTGTAAATAAACTTCAGCCACTTCTGAAATCCAGACTTCGGCAACTTTGATTTGAACTGCAGTTGACTTTGTGAATTTATTTCTCTGCTGACATCGGCCTTGACTTTTAAACTTGATATTGATTTTGCTAATTCGTGTTTCTCATATTATCTACTATGAGAAAAACAATGACTTCGGCATTTTTGAAACTTCATGCTTGATTTTGTCTCAGCCTGTACTTGTGCATTCCATACATGTGTGCAGATTGTCTGGTTGCCTCGATTTTCACTGAAATATATGTTTATGTTATACTGCTCTATATATCTATATATATCTATATATATAGTTTACTGATGCATGTTTGTAGCTTGGCAGTTTGGTTGTGTTGCACTGCCTGTGTCTTGAACTTGCATTTTGAACTTTGGTTTTTTATATTTGTGTCATTCCTGGTGCAATGTGACCCATTCATTTATACTTCATGTATGTTTGGTCTTGTTTCGCTTCAGGTTTGGATTTTGGCCTCTGTGACTTCGACACCGTCACTGCTAGATTGAGTTCATATGCATTAGGAACTGTTTCATCTTTGTAGCATTTCATTGTTTTGTACTAGTGCACTTATATTTCATAGTTGTTGTTGCCACTCTGGTTTATGTGCATGCTCTCTCTTTCCTGAAATGTTGGTTGATGCTTCTTGCCACTGTTCTTTCAAGTTTTTAGTTCGGTTGGATATTGAATTGCTTAATTGTATCACTGTTATCTTGTTACACTGGGTAGTTGCTGTGTACTGTGCATATCACTGCATTGCTTCGAGCCAGGTTGCATTCAGTCTTTGTTGGTTTTTGAGCCTGGGCATGTGTGCTTCAATATGCATTATTTGGTTCATTGAGCCAGCTTATGCATCCTGCTGTATGCATGTTCTTCATGTTTTCTGGGCTTATGTACTCGATTCACTTGTTGTCTTTAATCATATCAACATGTTGCCATGTCTGGTTTCTTTTTATGCCTATTGTCATAACTCGAAGTCTGGTATGGGCTTCTTGATGTAGTCTTGTTTTATGTAGTATTTGCTGCACCATGTAGCCTTTCTTGTGCACATATGATTCTTCGAGCTGGCTCTAGTATTTCACTTGTTATTTGGTCAAAATTGTTGTAATACACATTGTTTCATTGAGATAGCTCAGGTATTTGTTTCTTTGACTTGTATGTGGTCAGTGGTGGTCTGTTGGCATTTGAATTTGGTCTGCACATGTGTTGAATCCAGCTAATAGCTCGGGTTTGACTTTGTGCTAATATCATGACTTAATATTTTTTTCACTTGAGTTGAAACCGGCTTTTGATTTGGGTTTGACCTCGTGCTTATCTGTCCTGCAATTTTATCAAGTGTACATTGGTGTGCACGGTCTTGTGGCATGTACAGTGATACATTGTACATGTCACAAGTTGTTCGTGTATAATGAATTCAAAATTAAATGATGACGAACAACCTAAATAACTGAGGCAAATAATATTTTCAAAAATCATTTTATTTTAAACTGCAAAAAAATTTCTTTTTAGTTTTACTGCGTTAGTGTTTATTTTGCAGATTGCTCAGATGTTGGATTCAATCTGGAATAAAGTTGATGAAAAATACGACTGTAAATAATGTGTAGTGAGGTGCAATTGTAAATGATAAATTATGATGTAATCGAATTTGTATTGTAATTGATTTTGTGTATATATAGTGAGAGCTCAAATTTGTACTACTTAAAATTATAATAAATATTTGTTTGAAAACAATATCTGTATGAATTTAAATTTAGTGTTATTTATTTTATTCAACAAGTATTTATTTAATTATGTGAAAATAAAATAGTATATTAACAAATACATTTAAATGAATATATATATATATATGTTTATTGTCATCAAAAATCATATACTTGCATATTCAACAATTTTCACTTGAGTGGAGTTTACTAACTTGTAGTAAATATCTGAGTAAACATGTACCGTATGGGACGTATGGACATTGTTTAATTAGTTACTATTCGAAAGTAGACAACACTAACTAAGATAAGTTTAGCGGCTTGTTTTCTATAGTTATCCGTGTATAAGCGGATATGTGGAGCTTATGCTCATCTGTGGAGATTTATGCTCACTTGTGGAGCTTTATGCTCATTTGTGTTTTATGGATTTTCATATCCATCCGTGGGTCCCATGGACCATCTATGTATAACATGCGTGTTCGATGAGTTTATATGCTCACTAATCTATGAAAGACATTCTCCATTTGTGTTTTCGGATTTCTACGTTGATTTCTGAATTTCTATGTTGATTTATGGATTTTTATGAGATTAATGTTTCGCCAAATATTTCTTGGGAATTGTTTTTATAAGCTAATATTGGTTTTGGAATGTGGTGAATAAGATTTAAGAATGATAAAATTCTTCCATGTTTGATTCTATGTGTATTTGTGTTCTTATGGAATTCGTATACCTTTATCACTCTTATCTCACATTAACTTGAATTATAACTAAACCGATCTATTTATTGTTTTTATATAATACTCGGGTCAGACCGAGGTGTTTCAGGTAATTTAACATGAAGATTTTAGAGTTGGACTAGTTAAGTAACATTTTGCTTACTATAGTAGTCTATCATGTATTCGAGATAGAGACCCATTTTTTGTATATATTCTTTGGGGTTTCTTTGTATCATATTTGTACATCATGGTTCTCTTATAAGCACCATTTTGTTGTCCACTTTATTTACTGTATATATATATGTCTCCATCGGCTTAGGAGATAAGTACTCTGTGTATTTTGTGATTCTATGATCTGTAATATTCTGTATTTTTCTGAATTGTATGAAACTGTTGTACTATTTTTTTGCGCCTAAATTGGATACATTGAATCCTTTTTCGAAAGAAAAAAATATTCACCCAATTCGATGTACCGATACTCACCCAAAGCAATAATATAAATGGTTGCTTCAAACCAATCCTATTCTCTACACTAGTAGACGATATTACTTCGTAATATCCTTTGTTAGTGCAGGTCTCGAGGATGGGCGTCACAAATTGATCACCTTAAAATTGAGTCCCCTCACTGAAGAGTGGCTAGACGAGCTCCACCTAGATTTAAGACTTCCTTGTCCAAAGATATTAAAACTTAATTTAAAAGTACAAAATCTTTATAATTTGATATGATCTAATTGTAATTATTAAATAATTGATATGTGTTGATGCCTATAGTTTAAAGCATGGCCTCCATCCACAACAAATTCTCATTATTTTCTATCATTACGTATACTCCCATTTCATAACTAAAACTCATCTTTCTTTATCATTGGTTGATAGATTTATTTTTTTCTAATCCATAAATTACTACTTTTCAATTATTAATCTTTTCTTCACTATAAAAAATTCAACCAATCAAGGTTTTAGTCAAAGATCCAAATAATTGTTTTGATAAAAGAGAAGCTCACAACAAGTATGAGAAGACAGACCAATACAAAGAATGTTACTTCATCCATTCATTTTTATCCTCCCTCGTTTTTAGTTTTATGACCGAAAAATTTTAACAGTTGAAAATGAAATATTTAATTGATTTTAAATATTTGGAAGTTATTTTAACTTGAATTTCGAATATAACTATGAAGTTTACAATTAAATGATTGAATTTAATTAATTAATGATCTGTAAAAATTTGAATCTTCAGTTTTAAGCTTGGTAACAATATTTTCAAGGCTTAGAAAATTCAAATTGATAATACTGAAGATAATAGAACTTTCAAAATTGTATTTGAAAGCGATTTAATCAGTTTTGAATTTTATATCGTTTAAATCGACATTTAAAAACAGCCTTCCGAGGCACGGTCTTGGAATTCGACTAAACTAGTTCCATTGAATCTGTAATATTGTATTATTGTCGAACTTTAATTTTCGTCGCATTTGGAATGATCGTTTGGCGGTACGATGAGCAAACGCGCTGAAATTTATATCGAAATTCAATTTAATAGCTGGGTTCAAAAAGCTATCTTCTCCATACGATCGAATTTGGCCTCGAAACCTTTTCCGTTGCGTTCGAAACAGGGGTCAAACATTATAAACGCCTAGCGTAGCGTCTCGGTTGGAGATCGAGATTTTTAGTGGCATGATTAAGACGATTCAAATTTAAATTTAAATTCAAAATATAATATATATGTTTATTTTAATAATATTTCATAAGGCAGATTACACGTATATGCTTTTCAAACACGTGTTCGTTTTCGTGCCCTCTATGTTGCACGCGCCAACTATAAAAAAAATGAAGAAAAATAAAGTGAGATGAAACAATACAAAGGAAAACTATTACTTTTCGTTTTAACTCAAAAGGGTCGCGCATCTTTTAAAAAAAACTCAAAATCATCAATGGCCAACGCCTCTTAGATTTAATGTAACGACCTAGAATTTTGAACAATTTAGATTGAAAATATTTAATTAATTTTAAATATTTGAATGATGGTTTGAATTTAATTTCAAATTATCAGAATGAATTTGGCGATTAAATTATAAAATTTAATCTATTGAAAGTTGAATAAAAATTTGAATCTTCAATTTTAAGCCAATTAAAAATATTTCATGGGCTTGTAAAATTCATATTGATAATACTGAAGTTAATCGAAGCTTCAGAATTTAATTAGAAAATGAATTGTTCAGTTTTGAATTTATATCGTTTGAATCGACATTTAAAATAGCCTTCCGAGGCACAGTCTCGGAATTCGACGAAACCAGTTCCATTGGGTCCGTAATATTGAATTATTCTCGGATTTCAAATTTCGTATTTTTCTGAGTTGATATGTGAGCACACGGTGAGTAAACGCGTTGAAATTTTCAAGGAGTTCAATTTAAATTTAAATTTAAATTTAGTCCAACACAGCACGTTGCCTTTCCTAAAGTTACGCCTAAAATCGCGAAGGAGATCGTGCAAACACGTTCTATCTACTTGATCACGTACTCTCGTCTCCCCAATTCATTACAAATCTCACGCAATCCTTTCAAAGCAGAAGAAAATTTTAAATGGCCGCTCCTCTTCTCTTCTGAATTCTTCAATTCAAATCTCAGTAAATAAAAAAAATTAATACGAAGTCGAGATGACAAAGGGCTTCTCGATTTCGAGGCGGGGTTGGGTATATTGGACGATGGCGCGCACGTTCGCGCGACGCCGTGGCTTCGGTGGCGGCGAAGAGCGGCGCCACGTGGAGTCGAAGCAGCTCGTGTTCGAAGCTTAGCCGAAGTCGATTTCGACTTCTTCGAGGAGGGCGAAGCCAGGTGAGCGGCGGCGCGCGAATGGGCTGGGGGATCGCAACATCGCGAGCTAGGCACGGCAACTCAATGGCGGCTAATTGGGGGATATTGGCGTTCGCGAGTTCGGCAGTGGAGGTAAGGAAAGTTATTAGATTGATTTTTAGTTTGAATCAATAAAAAAATAACAATAATGAGAAACCAGTATTTACATTTTTACAGTAAGTTAAATATTTAAATTTTAACATCTTGATTTGAAATTAAGGGTTGCGGTAAAGTATTTGGTTAATTTTATTAATTATGCAGATATACAGATTGATTTAATTTTAAATGCAGTAAGATATTTTTGGATATATATATACATGCAGAAAAGTTTTACAGTAAATATATGTATGTATATATATAAGATTTTGAAAGTATCAAAGAAAATTTAGATTGAATAGAGATTTAAAAAGGAAATTAGTTTAAAATTTAATTTAACTATTAACATGAAATCACCGATGAATCGAAATTATCAAATAAAAATTTATTATTCGATCTGTTCGAATATTAATAAATTGTGTAAATATGTATACAAGGTATAAATCAAGAAAAATCGAGTTAAGATGGAAAATGGATTGCTAATAAAAGCAAAGGTGAGAACTTCTCACTCAAAAGGGTTTATTTAAATTTTAAATAGTTAGATTTAAAATTTGTTAGACTGTGTTGATTGAATGCTTGAATGATGATTGTTATATATATATATATATATATGTGTGTGTGTGTGTGTGTGTGTGTGTGTGTGTGTGTATATATTGGATGTGAATAGACCCTATACGCAGTTAGTAAGCGGAGGTTATTTATTAAACCCATATACCGCGATATTCCACCTTGAAGTGGAATTGGTATTATATTAGTATATAGCAATATATATATATATATATATATATATATATATTGGCATATGTATATATTGCAGTTGATTGATTTCCCGCATTGTATAACGGATGAGACCCTATTGTGCCGCCTATTAAGTGGATAATATTTTATAAATCCCATATACCGCGATATTCCACCTCGAAGTGGAATGGGTATTGTGCTAATGTCTGTGGATGCAGGGAAATAGGTTGGAGGGATCCAACTGGATTCCTCACAAATATTTATTTGATTCAGATATTGTGATATTTGATTGTTTATCATATCGATATATGATGTTTGAAAGTCGTAATTGACTATTTGATGTGTTGCATCATCGGATCCAATTTTGAAGTTTAAAAATAACGATTTTGATTTTTAAGGGATTTCTAAAGTGATTTTTGAAAGTATACGTTTATAAAATATTATTGGAATTGATTCATCTTAAATAAATAAACGTTATAATTTTAATGTTATAAAAATTATGATTTTTGAGAAATACAGTTAAAAATTGATTTTTGAAAATATGGGATTAATGATTTTATAAAATAGTTTAAACTGGGATTTCTGAATTTATTATAAAAAGTTTAAAAATAGGATTTATGAAATTTGATTATTTTATAAATCAAAATGATGAAATTATAAAGGAGTTTAAAGACATTTAAAAAGAATAATATAAAATGATTTATATAAAAGATTTATAAAATTAATATTTTATAAGTTAAAGTATTGGAATTATAAAACGATTTTTTATAAGTGTTAGAATGAATTGTAAATGAATTTCGTAAATGAATGAAATTTATAGAATTATAAACGGTGAAGTTATAAATGGAATTTTATAAACAGTAGGTTTATAAAATTTGTAAGTTATTTAAAAGAATAGATTTTGGATAAATAAATGAATCTTATAAGTTATAAGATTTATAATTTTGGAAGTTAAAGGAACAATTTTGTAAACAAATAAATTATAAGCATTTAACTTATAATATGGACTTTCGGTATATAATTGAGATATAAATCGAATAGGTTAATAAAGGAAATTTATAAGAGGAAGTGTTATAAAATAAATAGAAATGGAATTTATGAACGTTGTTTTATAAATCCGCAAAACGATTCATTTTGATAAGTAAATTGTTATAACTTATTTATGGAGTTATATTCACATTTCAGACAGTGAATAATCCTTTGAAATAAAATGAATAGAAATGATAAAATTGGTTAACAGGTATATTCACGTTTTTGAATAGTGAATAATATGTTAAAGAAAATGTTTTGGATGTGATGTTTTAAATAGAATTAAAATGATCTAACGATGTTTTAAATGTATTAAGATTCGAAACCATAGATTTCAACATTCATTGTTGAAATAGACGTTTTCGGGAAATAGAAGGAAATGGTAGATTATAACACTGTTGTTATAGTAAATGATTTCCGAAAGGAAATGTTTTGTATAGTATTGGGATTTATATATCTATTTTAATTTCGAATCCCTATACTAGTGATTTTGGTTTGTCGTAATGATGTTTTACGCAACATTCGTTTTGGCCCAAATAAATATGTTTAAGAGAATGATTTCCTTAACGAATGAAATATATACTAAATTTCGATTTGAGTATATTGAATATTTTCCAAAGGTTGAAAATAAATAAAATTTGTGAATTACTTATAAAATAAATAAGTATAGAAATGTTTTTTTTCCAATGTGAAATGAAAAGTTTAGGGAATTTATCTTTTTGAAGATAAATTGAAAATGAATAATTGAAAACGTATATTCATATATATTTTAGAATATAAATTCACTATGGAATTTATAAAAGGAAAGGGGGAATTGGTTTAAAAATATATATCGATTTATTTTTAAAAAGTATGGAAATTATGTATATATCTTGTAAAGATATTTTTGGGAAATAAATAATTTGGAAAATTATTTGGAATCTGGTGATGTTGTGCATGTCCATTGATAGTTCAATAACCGACTATCAATATTTACCTTTGATAGGTATTTGTTGTGATTTGCTTGAAATTGAATGCCACACTTATTATTTTTTAAAATAAGCGCTCACTATTCGGGTTAACCGGGAAAGGACCTTGGGGTCATATAACCCATTCCGAATATGTGATACGTCGTTATGAATTGCATTTGATGACCGGTGTTGAAGACCGGATATTTTCGAAAACGAAAGGGTTTCTTGTCGATTGTCTCTGCACTGGCTTATCCCCGGTATAGAGATCTCCATATGTGATGGGAAATCCGGACGTGATTAGAGATTATCCGGATTGCAAGGACTTTTTGTAAGTGTCTTCGGTTCTGTTCGATCCCGGAACAGACTTGTATGGATTGTGTGTCTGACATTACAAATTGAAATATAAAGCTGATTTCTTTCAAATATATTTCTGTTGGTGGTGGAGAATTTATCCTCTTAGCTTAACACCCTTCTCTGAGACGTACGAGCTCAGAGGTTATATAGTTGAAGGTTATTAGCAATATATTCCCAATTTGGTAATGTGACATTCTGAGTGTTGCTGTGAAATGATCATTGTTTGATCATTTGTGATATGATCATTTGTTTGATCGTTTATCTTTGTGATCATTTCTATGATCATTTATTGGCCCATAGCATGGCTTTTGTATAAAGCGTGGCTTTGTGGACGAGACTTCGTCGAGCCTCATACCCCGGAATGGTCAAAACAGGAAAGATGCAGCAAGGTTATGAGGGGTAGCTCCCTTTAGGGTATGTGCATTTCCTTCTGGAAAAGGGTGGTATCATGGTATGGAGCCCAGATACTTACTCATGTTGAAACACTTTATTTATCATTGTGTGATGTTGGTTAGAGAGCTCTCGGATAAAGGTCCCAAAGGACCGGGGGATGGCATACTCGTGTCAGTTGTTACCTAGTTTGAAAGGTAACCCGGCATTGTGTTGGCAGAGATCCGGTTAGGTTCTCGGGACGTCCTTCCAAAGGCGTTTCCATGTGGCAATGGGAAGTTCCTTGGCCTGACCATTTGTTGGAAATCCAAAGAAACAATACGAGACTTGTACGGTTTTAGTTGTAGAACCTGCCATCTAATATGGTAGCTATAGTAGGCATAATATAATGGTACCTATGCTGGCTAAGATTTATAATCTACTTTCGAAATGTCTTCTACACTATGCACTAATAATAATATCAAAATTTGATTTGATTTTGCGTAGTAAGCATCTTTGACTAACATAAGAAGAAATCTCCTCCAAGTCTGCGTTTGCATTGTGTGTGTGGTGGGAGGTCTTATGGTAGTTACATTTTCAAAAACATTGCGAATCTATTTAAAAAAATATTATCCTGTTCTTTATTTTAAAGAAAAATAAACTGTTTTGAGTTCTCGCACCAGTCACATGACTGACTCGGAGTTTATTGTTTTCCTTCCTAAACTTTGGGTGTCCACCAATTTACATACGGGCAGTCAAGAGTAAAGGTTTATCAGGATATTCTAGAATTCAGGAGTTGCTGGAGGCAAGCTGGATGGCATGGCGTATTACTAGTATGTAGTATTTCTTTTCCGCTGTTTGTTTGTTGTTGTTGTACACTCTGATGATGTAATGTAATGTAATAACTGATATAGTTCTTTGTTTAAAGATTATTCATTTATCTATTATATGTTGTTCCGCTGCGAATTGTGAGATTCTGATGTTGCTCTGTTGTTTTCTATTCCGTTCTATTTTCTATTTTCTTTTCTCTCTATTTTCTATCTTTTTCTCTCTTCTTCTGTCTTTTTCTTCTTTTAAAACCCTAACTATTCGGTTTTTCGGCAACGAAAAATCACGCATGTTACATTTGGTATCAGAGCATATGGTTAAGCGACAACCATGGCTCTGTTGGGTGTTACTCATTAGAGATAGAGTCAGTAGTACTCTAGAATGAGTTTGAGTGTAATAATAGCTATGAGAACGTATTTGTTAGTGAATATAAAATTGTTTTGTATTGTGTTGACTTATCGGTTGATTGTTTATAGATTCTGGTTGGTGCAGTCCAGCTAACAGTGTTGATCGGAATTTCTAAACTCTTAAACAAGATAAACCGACACGATATTATTTTTGAATCGGGTAAATAAGATAATTTTGCCCAAAACTATTTTTTTTTTTTTTGATAGAGAAGAAATGATTTTCTATGAATTATTATAGTATATGGTTGCATGATTGTTAGGAAGTAATAATATTAAATTATTATCATTAGTATATGGAATTAAATATGAAATAAAATGTATAACCAAAGATTAGAGATAAATTCATTTAACAAATGAAATTTATAAATATGAATTAAAAATATATAAGGAAATGAATTCATATACAATTGGGATTTGTAAAATAAATTGTAAATAAATGAATTGGAATTGAATGATGAAATGAGATTTGATTTGATCAAATTGAATAAAAAATCAAAACTTGGAGAAAATAAAATAAAATGGATTGAATTCAAGTAAACTAACTTGATAAATTATTAATTCATGGACTAATGAATTGGAATTTGAATTGGTTAAATTAAAGTTTAGTCGTGAGCTAAATTTGAAGATAAATTTGAATTGTATATAAATTCAAGTAAGTAAAAGAAATAAATTGAAATTCCCTTTGTTAGTAATTAAGTAAATTCGAGATGAATTGAATATCGAAATTAAAATGAATAAGTGAATGTACTAATTGAATTAAATTAGTGAATGGAATAGATTTGAAAAGGTTTGAATGAAATTTGTTTGGTTAATAAAATAGACCGAATGAAAATATGAAATGCAAATTGAACTGAAGTGGAATTAAAATAAATTGAATTGGTATCAATTTAAACTAGTTATAAACTAGAATAGATATTCTATTAAGTGAATATCATTAAATTTGCATAGAAATAATTGTCCTTTGACACAAACAAAATTGTATAAAATTATATGAGTTAATGAAAGCAAATAAAATTGATTTTTGAATCAATTAAAATAGTATGAATTCGTTTTGCTTAGAAATGAATAGAATGAAGAAAATGAGTTGTAAACCACTTGATTTAATGGAAATGTCACGTGAATTAGTCGTAAGCGACTAAGGATGAATTGAAACCATATGAATTGCTAATGGAATTTATTTTGAATGTATTGCTAATGAAATATATATATTTGTTATTGAAAATGAATGGAATGTTAATAGATTTCTTATATTTGTCACTGACGTGGTTAAACTGAGTAAGTGCAGGTTTTGGAAGCCATTTGGCTGTATTTTGGGTTGCTCAATAAGCTAATAATTAGCCGCTTTGCTTAAAAATGCTAAATAAGGTACGCCTACGCAATAAAAATAGGAAATATAAACTATTTTTCTGTTTTCCGACCGTGTGGGTCGATGTATACATATTTATACATATTGTAAAATTGCAAAAGCTCCTCCGTGCAAAGGAGACTCTGCCAAAATTTTCCGTGAATTTTGGGAGTTAGAAATTTTTTGAAAATTGTTGAAAATTTTAGTTAACGACAAATCGATTTCGAATTTTGCAAATTGAAATGAATTAGTGAATGAAACTAATTTAAAGTAGTAATATGAATTAGTAAATGAAAGTTAATCGTTAGAATTCAATGTTTAGAATTGAGAATTGAATTCGAATGAAATTTAAATTATGAATTGAATTCAAATAGAATTGAAATTTTGAATTGAATTCAAATGAAATTGAAATGTAAAAATGAATGAAAATAGATATGTAACTTCAATAGTGAAGTAAAAAAAATGTATAAGAAGCATATATTGGAAATTTTGTAATGGAATTGGCAAAATAGTTTGAATGTTGGAATTGGATATTATGGATAGCAGGATATACAGGTGTATTAAAAGAAATGGAATTGAGATTTTGATTTCAAAGATAAAATTGAATTGCTCGACAAAAAGGTACGTATTTCAATTTTATTATGAGATTTGATGATTTTCTTCTCCAGCCACTTGGCTTTCTCTTTTCTTTTTGATTCTGAGGGGCCGTGGTGGCATTTTGTAGTCATACCGACCTAGCCGCGCAAAGGAGACGCTGGCGAAATTTTTCGAAAATTTAGTGTGTTAGAAATTTTTGAGAAATTTTGAAAGTTTAAAATTTGAATTTGAATTTAAATTTGAATTGTTAGGAGAACAATGTTGGTTAAACTTATAATTAGAGTTCGAAAGCTAGTTGAAATGATAATGAATCTCTAATAAAAAGATTTAGGTTAGAAAGTTGATAAAACTATTTAGATTGTGAAAAATAATAGACGGGATATGGGCATTCTTCTTAACTTGTAATTTCGGGACGAAATTCTTTTAAGGGGGGAAGATTGTAACGACCTAGAATTTTGAACAATTTAAATCGAAAATATTTAATTAATTTTAAATATTTGAATGATGGTTTGAATTTAATTTCAAATTATCAGAATGAATTTGGCGATTAAATTATAAAATTTAATCTATTGAAAGTTGAATAAAAATTTGAATCTTCAATTTTAAGCCAATTAAAAATATTTCAAGGGCTTGTAAAATTCATATTGATAATACTGAAGTTAATCGAAGCTTCAGAATTTAATTAGAAAATGAATTGTTCAGTTTTGAATTTATATCGTTTGAATCGACATTTAAAATAGCCTTCCGAGGCACAGTCTCGGAATTGGACGAAACCAGTACCATTGGGTCCGTAATATTGAATTATTCTCGGATTTCAAATTTCATATTTTTCTGAGTTGATATGTGAGCACACGGTGAGTAAATGCGTTGAAATTTTCAACGAATTCAATTTAAATTTAAATTTAAATTTAGTCCAACACAGCACGTTGCCTTTCCTAAAGTTACGCCTAAAATCGCGAAGGAGATCGTGCAAACACGTTCTATCTACTTGATCACGTACTCTCGTCTCCCCAATTCATTACAAATCTCACGTAATCCTTTCAAAGCAGAAGAAAATTTTAAATGGCCGCTCCTCTTCTCTTCTGAATTCTTCAATTCAAATCTCAGTAAATAAAAAAAAATTAATACGAAGTCGCGATGGCAAGGGGCTTCTCGATTTCGAGGCGGTGTTGGGTATATTGGGCGATGGCGTGCACGCTCGCGCAAGGCCGTGGCTTCGGTGGCGGCGAAGAGCGGCGCCACGAGGAGTCGAAGCAGCTCATGTTCGAAGCTTGGCCGAAGTCGATTTCGACTTCTTCGAGGAGGGCGAAGCCAGGTGAGCGGCGGCGCGCGAATGGGCTGGGGGGTCGCAACATCGCGAGCTAGGCACGGCGACTCAATGGCGGCTAACTGGGGGATATTGGCGTTCGCGAGTTCGGCAGTGGAGGTAAGGAAAGTTATTAGATTGATTTTTAGTTTGAATCAATAGAAAAATAACAATAATGAGAAACCAGTATTTACATTTTTACAGTAAGTTAAATATTTAAATTTTAACATCTTGATTTGAAATTAAGGGTTGCGGTAAAGTATTTGGTTAATTTTATTAATTATGTAGATATACAGATTGATTTAATTTTAAATGCAGTAAGATATTTTTGGATATATATATACATGCAGAAAAGTTTTACAGTAAATATATGTGTATATATATATAAGATTTTGAAAGCATCAAAGAAAATTTAGATTGAATAGAGATTTAAAAAGGAAATTAGTTTAAAATTTAATTTAACTATTAAAATGAAATCACCGATGAATCGAAATTATCAAATAAAAATTTATTATTCGATCTGTTAGAATGTTAATAAATTGTGTAAATATTTATACAAGGTATAAATCAAGAAAAATCGAGTCAAGATGGAAAATGGATTGCTAATAAAAGCAAAGGTGAGAACTTCTCACTCAAAAGGGTTTATTTAAATTTTAAATAGTTAGATTTAAAATTTGTTAGACTGTGTTTGTGACGCCCCACCTCTATACCCACGCTAGCCAAGAACACTCCGGAGTAGTGCTGTCAACTAGCACGGAGAATAAGGCTGTTGAGGAGCGACCATCCATGTAATTGCTGATCACGCGGTGGCTATAAATAATCTTCGAAAACAAACATAGAAATAGTCATATCACAAATCAGTCACAGAGGATCCATATCACAAAGGCGGAAGAAGATATGAATATATAACTAACACATGAAAGTGTACATCAGAGTAGTGGTCAGTAAGATCCACGATAATACAAAAGAATAGCAACACGTGCTATACAAAAGAATACAACTATGAGTCTATATCTCAAGTGTATACAACAAAAACTGCTAATCTAAACAGTTAGCCAAAAGTCAGAGTGATGAATCCCTGGGAAGAAGTCAAGCAGAAGCACCTGTAACATCTCGGTCTGACCCGAGTATTATTTAAGAAAATAATAAACGGGTCAGTCTAGCTATAAATATCAGATGACATGATATAACATAAAAGATATGGCATAAACATAAACATCCATAATGACATACCACTATAAGTATGTAAATAATGATCAATAGAAGATCAATCAATAAGAGATAATCAATATCACAAGAATCTTCTCAAAGATTCGGAAAGGGCATCATACCCCAAACTTGTACTCATAACAAGTCAATGACATAAATTCTAGAAATCAATGCAAGAAGTCCAGAAATCATAAAAAAGAGAAAGAGGCCTATCACATGACGGTCCGAAGACCAAGGGGAGCTACCCCACATGTGTGAATGGAATCACACAGATTAAGGTCCAGACTAACCAAAAAGCAAAAAGGTATGTGTGAGTGGAATCACACAAGTGGTGTCTAGTCTAACCTCGCAACAAGAGACATCACATAGTTGCTAGTCTAAATCATCAGAATGATCGTCATGATCAACGAAAAGTGTCAATTACACTAAGCTAGTAAATATAGAAGTTTAGCCTCATGTCCCATAACCACTTGCTTAACTTAAATATTTACGAACAAACTGTAAATCTTCACTAATAAAATTGTCACAAGAGGTTCAATCGAACAAGTCCAAGAATTAACCGACGAAGTGAACGCAAGCGTTTCATACCACTTGTTTTACTAAGTCGTTTAATTAGATTTCTCATCCGAGTGAGGTAAAGGTTTGTATATACTAATAGATTGGAAAACGGTTTAAGAAAAGAGCTTTGTTATTAAAAATAGAGTTGAAATTGTTTGTTAAAAGAGTTTTGATATTTACTACTAGTATTGAAACCTTTATATTATAAAGTGACAAAACACAAAAGCAATTGTAGAAACAATCAGTCACAAAAATCGCATACGGATATGTGAATAAAATCCAAGGAAATCAGCTCAATGTTTTTCAGATAAGATCCCCTACGGAGGGGGGGTCCAGGGGGGGTGGCAACCCCCAAGGTGGGGGTGCGGGGGCAACGCCACCGCTTACGGGGTTCGACCTGCCCGGTCAGGTCGCGGGGGTCCAGGGGGCAGCGCCCCGTCCAAAACGGTATGACCTAGTGAAGGCAAAAAGGGGGTCTAACGACCTAAAAGTATTCGCGACTTAACGGGTTATAGGCCTAACTCGTGAGCGACCTACGAGATAGGCAAGTGGAACGAGCTAAAGATGAATGGGTCAAACGACCTAACGTGAGAACAGGTGAAGCGACCTATCGGTCCAACGACCTAAGAAGAAAAGGCAACCTAGGTCTAACGACCTAACTGCTCGCGACCTAAGGGTCTAAGGTTATGCGACCTAAAATGGGTTCGCGACCTAACACTCAAACGACCTAAAGAAAATAAGGGACCGAGCGACCTAAATAGAATCGAGGTCCAACGACCTACGAGTTAGGTCATGAGAGTTAAGGAGGTCAACGACCTAACAGAGACACACGACCTAATAGAGGAACGCGACCTAAAGGCACGCGACCTAGCGACCTAGCGACCTAAGCAGGAAACGCGACCTATAAAGGACAAGCGACTTAAGTGGTTTACGCGACCTAGTGGACGAACAGGTTGAGCGACCTAAGAGGTTCGCGAGTTATCGGTTTAATAAGGCAGAGCGACCTAATGAAGGAACAAGGCCGAACGAACTATAGGGCTCGCGACCTACGACCTATAGGGCTCGCGACCTACGACCTAAAAGGCTTGTGACCTACGACCTAAAACCGAGTGAGTCAAATACGAAGGCCGTGACTTTTCCACCCCGAGCGACCTAATGAAGACAGAACGACCTAAGAGCGGTTTTTCACCAAAAACACTAAAAAATGGAGTTTTTCGCCAATCCAATCCAAACCAAATGCAAATGTGCATGCGAAGGTGATAGGGAATCATTCCCAACAGTCCAATATGGTTATAGGCTAGAATTGTGAGATAAAAATCTCACCTTTGCACCAAATATCAATGAAAATGAAGTTTTAAGCAAGCAAGAATCAATCCTTCTTCTATCTAAGCACAAGAAGCTTGAATCCAATGTCTTCTTCTTGAATTTGGAGTAGAAAGATGGATTGCAATTGAATTTGAGTTTTGGAATTTTAATTTCCCATTCCCTCCACCATTAATGCCAAAGCTTGATTAGTTAGGAAATTTATGAAGAGTGAGGAGAAGAGGGTTGGAACTTGGGCTTAATAGGCTAAACTAACCCAAAGTCCAAAGCGGGAAAAGTTAGTGAAATTTCACTAACTCCAAACCTATCGATATTTATACTTAAAAAAGTTGTAAAGGATATTTCGAACTCAATGGAAGTGGTCTCGAGTCCTAATTTGACCGTTTGCAAAAAGTAGCTTTTCGGACCAAAATCCGATTAACGAGTTACTATTTAAATAAAATATTTAAATACAAATTCGATAAATATGCGGGTTGTTACAGTGTTGATTGAATGCTTGAATGATGATTGTTATATATATATATATATATATATATATTGGATGTGAATAGACCCTATACGCCGTTAGTAAGCGGAGGTTATTTATTAAACCCATATACCGCGATATTCCACCTTGAAGTGGAATTGGTATTATATTAGTATGTAGCAATATATATATATTGGCATATGTATATATTGCAGTTGATTGATTTCCCGCATTGTATAGCGGATGAGACCCTATTGCGCCGCCTATTAAGCGGATAATATTTTATAAATCCCATATACCGCGATATTCCACCTCGAAGTGGAATGGGTATTGTACTAATGTCTGTGGATGCAGGGAAACAGGTTGGAGGGATCCAACTGGATTCCTCACAAATATTTATTTGATTCAGATATTGTGATATTTGATTGTTTATCATTTCGACATATGATGTTTGAAAGTCGTGATTGACTATTTGATGTGTTGCATCATCGGATCCAATTTGGAAGTTTAAAAATAACGATTTTGATTTTTAAGGGATTTCTAAAGTGATTTTTGAAAGTATACGTTTATAAAATATTATTGGAATTGATTCATCTTAAATAAATAAACGTTATAATTTTAGTGTTATAAAAATTATGATTTTTGAGAAATACAGTTAAAAATTGATTTTTGAAAATATGGGATTAATGATTTTATAAAATAGTTTAAATTGGGATTTCTGAATTTATTATAAAAAGTTTAAAAATAGGATTTATGAAATTTGATTATTTTATAAATCAAAATGATGAAATTATAAAGGAGTTTAAAGACGTTTAAAAAGAATAATATAAAATGATTTATATAAAAGATTTATAAAATTAATATTTTATAAGTTAAAGTATTGGAATTATAAAACGAGTTTTTATAAGTGTTAGAATGAATTGTAAATGAATTTCGTAAATGAATCAAATTTAAAGAATTATGAACGGTGAAGTTATAAATGGAATTTTATAAACAGTAGGTTTATAAAATTTGTAAAGTTATTTAAAAGAATAGATTTTGGATAAATAAATGAATCTTATAAGTTATAAGATTTATAATTTGGGAAGTTAAAGGAACAATTTTGTAAACAAATAAATTATAAGCATTTAACTTATAATATGGACTTTCGGTATATAATTGAGTTATAAATCGAATAGGTTAATAAAGGAAATTTATAGGAGGAAGTGTTATAAAATAAATAGAAATGGAATTTATGAACGTTGTTTTATAAATCCGCAAAACGATTCATTTTGATAAGTAAATTGTTATAACTTATTTATGGAGTTATATTCACATTTCAGACAGTGAATAATCCTTTGAAATAAAATGAATAGAAATGAGAAAATTGGTTAACATGTATATTCACGTTTTTGAATAGTGAATAATATGTTAAAGAAAATGTTTTGGATGTGATGTTTTAAATAGAATTAAAACGATCTAACGATGTTTTAAATGTATTAAGATTCGAAACCATAGATTCCAACATTCATTGTTGAAATAGACGTTTTCGGAAAATAGAAGGAAATGGTAGACTATAACACTGTTGTTGTAGTAAATGATTTCCGAAAGGAAATGTTTTGTATAGTATTGGGATTTATATATCTATTTTAATTTCGAGTCCCTATACTAGTGATTTTGGTTTGTCGTAACGATGTTTTACGCAACATTCGTTTTGGCCCAAATAAATATGTTTAAGAGAATGATTTCCTTAAAGAATGAAATATATACTTAATTTCGATTTGAGTATATTGAATATTTTCCAAAGGTTGAAAATAAATAAAATTTGTGAATTACTTATAAAATAAATAAGTATAGAAATGTTTTTTTTCCAATGTGAAATGAAAAGTTTAGGGAATTTATCTTTTTGAAGATAAATTGAAAATGAATAATTGAAAACGTATATTCATAGATATTTTAGAATATAAATTCACTATGGAATTTATAAAAGGAAAGGGGGAATTTGTTTAAAAATATATATCGATTTATTTTTTAAAAAGTATGGATATTATGTATATATCTTGTAAAGATATTTTTGTGAAATAAATAATTTGGAAAATTATTTGGAATCTGGTGATGTTGTGCATGTCCATTGATAGTTCAATAACCGACTATCAATATTTACCTTTGAATAGGTATTTGTTGTGATTTGCTTGAAATTGAATGCCACACTTATTTTTTTTTAAAATAAGAGCTCACTATTCGGGTTAACCGAGAAAGGACCTTAGGGTCGTATAACCCATTCCGAATATGTGATACGTCGTTATTAATTGCATTTGAAGACCGGTGTTGAAGACCGGATATTTTCGAAAACGAAAGGGTTTCTTGTCGATTGTCTCTGCACTGGCTGATCCCCGGTATAGAGATCTCCATATGTGATAGGAAATCCGGACGTGATTAGAGATTATCCGGATTGCAAGGACTTTTTTGTAAGTGCCTTCGGTTCTGTTCGATCCCGGAACAGACTTGTATGGATTGTGTGTCTGACATTACAAATTGAAATATAAAGCTGATTTCTTTCAAATATATTTCTGTTGGTGGCGGAGAATTTATCCTCTTAGCTTAACACCCTTCTCTGAGACGTACGAGCTCAGAGGTTATATAGTTGAAGGTTATTAGCAATATATTCCCAATTTGGTAATGTGACATGCTGAGTGTTACTGTGAAATGATCATTGTTTGATCATTTGTGATATGATCATTTGTTTGATCGTTTATCTTTGTGATCATTTCTATGATCATTTGTTGACCCAAAGCACAGCTTTTGTATAAAGCGTGGCTTTGTGGACGAGACTTCGTCGAGCCTCACACCCCAGAATGGTCAAAACAGGAAAGATGCAGCAAGGTTATGAGGGGTAGCTCCCTTTAGGGTATGTGCATTTCCTTTTAGAAAAGGGTGGTATCATGGTATGGAGCCCAGATACTTACTCATGTTGAAACACTTTATTTATCATTGTGTGATGTTGGTTAGAGAGCTCTCGGATAAAGGTCCCAAAGGACCGGGGGATGGCATACTCGTGTCAGTTGTTACCTAGTTTGAAAGGTAACCCGGCCTTGTGTTGGCAGAGATCCGGTTAGGTTCTCGGGACGTCCTTCCAAAGGCGTTTCCATGTGGCAATGGGAAGTTCCTTGGCCTGACCATTTGTTGGAAATCCAAAGAAACAATACGAGACTTATACGGTTTTAGTTGTAGAACCTGCCATCTAATATGGTAGCTATAGTAGGCATAATATAATGGTACCTATGCTGGCTAAGATTTATATTCTACTTTCGAAATGTCTTCTACACTATGCACTAATAATAATATCAAAATTGATTTGATTTTGCGTAGTAAGCATCTTTGACTAACATAAGAAGAAATCTCCTCCAAGTCTGCGTTTGCATTGTGTGTGTGGTGGGAGGTCTTATGGTAGTTACATTTTCAAAAACATTGCGAATCTATTTAAAAAAAAATTTATCCTGTTCTTTATTTTAAACAAAATAAACTGTTTTGAGTTCTCGCACTAGTCACATGACTGACTCGGAGTTTATTGTTTTCCTTCCTAAACTATGGGTGCCCACCAATTTACATACGGGCAGTCAAGAGTAAAGGTTTATCAGGATATTCTGGAATTCAGGAGTTGCTGGAGGCAAGCTGTATGGCATGGCGTATTACTAGTATATAGTATTTCTTTTCCGCTGTTTATTTGTTGTTGTTGTACACTCTGATGATGTAATGTAATGTAATAACTGATATAGTTCTTTGTTTAAAGATTATTCATTTATCTATTATATGTTGTTCCGCTGCGAATTGTGAGGTTCTGATGTTGCTCTGTTGTTTTCTATTTCGTTCTATTTTCTATTTTCTTTTCTCTCTATTTTTTATCTTTTTCTCTCTTCTTCTATCCTTTTCTTCTTTTTAAAACCCTAACTATTCGGTTTTTTGGCAACGAAAAATCGCGTACGTTACATTTAAAAAAAAATTAGAATCGCGGCCACGTCGCGAGGCAACCTCGAGCATGGCGTGCTCGATCTCGGCAAGGAGCGTCAGCGATCGAATCGCGATTTGGAGGGGCCGACATGGGCTGTGTGAATCATCTCGAGCGCGAAAATGGGATAAAAATCGCAGTTCGATCTCTTCTGAAGCCTGCTTTCTAATTGAGGATTCTCGAGCTTGAGTTCGAGATCTAAAAGCTCATGAGGCGTGTCGACTTGGAGGTCAGGATCGCGAAGTAATGGCCGAGTTCGTGTCGAAGAGGGAAGGTCGTGATCTAGTTCTGGCAATGGTCACTGGTGCAGCAGCTTGAATCTGGGTGGGATGCAGGCTCGTTCGAGTTCGTTTAAGGCACGTCGGCGGCACGTCAACATGGAAGCAACGTCAGAGTGAATGTGGCTCGGGTTCGAGAAATGATGGCGTGGTTTCCAAGTTAGCCATGAGGTATCCTCTGTTTAATTACAGATCTTATATATATATATATATATATATATATATATATATATATCTTACAGGAAGCAGAAAAAATAATTAAAGTAAAATCTGTTTTTGATTTCATTAAATATATGGTTTTTGAAAACAGAAAATTTAATTTATATAATTTTTTTGAAAATAAACAGAAAATTTATGTAAAATTAGTTTTAAAATCTAGAGATTATTTTTGGTTTCACATTGAATAATAATTATGCATGTACACATTGAAAAATAATTTATTAAAGGGAATTTAAATTTAAATTTAATTTTCAGATTAAATAAATTGGTTAAAAAGAAATTTGTTTGAAATTAATTTATTAGATAAAATATAATTTATTAAACGGTAGTTGATTGGTTGATTATTTCAAATATTAATAAATCGAATAAATGTTTATACAAGGTCAAAATCTGAAAGGAAGCAAGCCGGTTTGGAAATGGGTTGCATGTGTAATCAAAGGTGAGATCTTTTGACTCAATCAGATTTTTTTGATTTAAAATTTAAATATTTAAATTTAAAATTGTTGATTGTGTGCTTAGATGATTAATTTATTATCACTTATATTAGTTTAGACCCTATGCACCGCAAATAGCGGATGATATTATATATTAATCTCATATATCATGATATTCCACCTCGAAGTGGAATTGGCATTATATATGTATTTTTAGTGATTGATTTTCCGTATTATATAGCGGATGAGACCCTATGCGCCGCATAATAGTGGATGATATTTTATAAATCCCATATACCACGATATTCCACCTCGAAGTGGAATTGGTATTTAATTGTTGTGCTAACATCTATGGATGCAAAGAAACAGGTTGGAGGGATCCAACTGGATTCCTCAAATATTGAATTTGTTTCATATGTTGTGTGTTGATTATTTATAATCTATATACGATTATATTTGTGATTGAAGTCGTTGATGGCTATAGTTTAGCTGAATATAATTTTGGTATCGAATGATACCAGAAATAAATAAAATTGGATTTGTGAAATTTAAATAGAAAAGTTTATAGGAAAAACTTATCTTTGAGAATGGGATAAATTTAAAAGGAATTTAAAGGTTAAAGTTGATTTTGAAATCTTATCGAATTAATTCCAAAATATGGGGAAAAAATTAGTAATGGATTTCGAATAATGTTATGTAAAAGTTGGAGAATTTTATTAAAATTCAGATTTTAAATAGTTGGGTAGAAATAAAGAAGTTTGTTTTAAAAGAAATAAATATAGAAATCAATTTGAAAATTGATTCGGTATTTGAAAATGAATCTTTGGGAAATCAATTTGGAATTTGATTTGGTGTTTGAAATAAAATTTTAAAATCAATTTGGAATTTGATTTGGTGTTTGAAAGTGAATATTTGGGGATCGATTTGAATATCGTATGTTAGTGGATATTTGAAAATTTAAATTCACAATGGGAATTTGTAAAGGAAAGGAAAATTTGTTTTAAAAATAAATATTGGTTTATTTTTAAAAGTGTGGAAAGAAAATTACAGATTTGGAATGTAAATTAAAATAAATCGAGAAGATTTATAAATTAATTTAAATGGACTATTTTGGAAATGGAAAGAGAATTCTTCCCTGGAAAGCTGATATATTTTTAAAGTAGCTTTTGAAGTATAAATTAAAAGTTTTAGAAATTGATTTGAAAGAATATTGTTGGAGAAATTATTTTTGGAAATTGTTTTAATCTTTAAAGTAAAGATTTCTTTTAATTTATTATAGAAGTGATTATTCAAAGTTTTAATTGATATTTGTTTTAGAAAATGGATATTTAAATAGTTACACCCTATCTACTAATTTTATTTTAAAATTAGTTTGGACTTGAAGTATTATATGAGGTATTAGTATAATATTTTCATATCTAATATTTAAATAAGTATTTAGAAATAGTTTTATTTCAAATATTTCCAAGTATATATGTTTGAATAAGTAATTTAAATGATTTTAATGTATTTGAACTCGGCAAATTTTCAGTGGAATTAAATATATATTTGGAATTTTATTCCATATGAGGAAGATGATTTGAAATTTGTTTTCAAAGGATTGAAGTGTGAAAAGCGATTTGAAATTTGTTTTCAAAAGATTGAAAGGTGAAAAGTGATTTGAAATTTATTTTCAAATGGTTGAAGTGTTAAGATTTATATCTTGTGAAGATATTTTGAAAATAATAATTGGAGGAAAATTATTTGAAATCCAGAGATTGTTGCGAATATTGATTGATAATTAAATAACCGACTATCAATATTGGCCTTTAAATGGCATTTGAATTTCGATGCGACCAGGGGTCGAATTCCAAATGGATATTCAAAAACCACATCGAACCTTTATGATTGTGATGGATTTTTTGTTTAAAAGATCAAAGTGGAAATTATTGTGATTTGTTTGAAATCTGAATGTAACACTTATTTCTCAAAATAAGCGCTTGTTATTCGAATTAGTCGGGAGAGGACCTTGTGTCATAAAACCCATTCCGAATGATGATACGACGAAATAAGATTGCATTTAAAGATGGTGTTGAAGACCGGGTATTTTCGAAAATGAAAGGATTACCTGTCGAATGTCTCTGCATCGAGTTGCTTCGGTATAGAGATTTTATCACCCTTTGTGATGGGGATTTCGGACATGATTAGTGAATATCCGGATTGCAAGGGCTTCTTTGGAAGTGCCATCGGTTCCGTTCGATCCCAGAACAGACTTGTATTGATGTGTGTACGACGTTACACTTTGAGATGTAAAGCCGGTTTCTATCAAATACATTTCTGTTGGTGGCGGAGAATTTATTCTCTTAGCTTAACATCCTTCTCTGAGACGTACGAGCTCAGGGGTTATTTGGTTGATGGTTACTAGTGATATGTTCCCAAATTGGTAATTTGGCATACGAAGTGCTACTGATCATTTGTTGATCGAAGCATGACTTTGTGAAAAGTGTAGCTTTGTGGACGAGAATTCATCGGACCTCACAACCCGAAAATGGTCGAAACAGGAAGGATGCGGCAAGGTTATTTGAGGGGAGCACCCCCTAAGGGTATGTCATTTCCTTCTGGAAAAGGGTTGTATCATGGTATGGAGCCCAGATATTTGACCTATGTGGTTGCTGCAAATTTATTATACTTTGTGGTTGTTGCTTTATGGTTGAGGATCCTCGGATAAAGGTCGCAAACGACCGGGGGATGGCATACTCGTGTAGTAGTTACCTAGTTACAGAGGTAACCCGGCCTTGTGCTGGCAGAGATCCGGTTAGGTTCTCGGGGCGTCCCTCTAGAGGCTTACCCATGTGGCCCAGGAAGTTTCTTAGCCTAACCATTTGTTGGAAATCCAATCTCCAATACACGCCTTGTACGGTTTTAGTTGTAGAACCTGTCATTTAACATGGTAGCTATAGTAGGCATACTATAATGGTACGTATGTTGGCTAAGATTAATATTATACTTGCAAATGTTTTCACTATGCACTAATGATAATGATAATATTAAAAAGAATTGTGTGTATCAAGCATGTTTGACTATCACAAGGAGAAATCTCCTCCAATTGTGTGTTTGCATTGTGTGTGTGTGGGGAGGCCTTATGGTAGTTTCATTTTCCAAAGGCATAGCGGATTTCCTTTCCTTTCTTTGTGAAAATAATTGTTTTTAAGTTCTCACACCAGTCCCATGACTGACCTGGAGTTTATTGTTCCCTTTCTAAACTCTGGATGCCTATAATTTTCCACACGGGCAGCCTAGAGTCAGGTTATCAATTATTCGGGAGCGAAGTCAAGAAGTTGCTGTGGAGATCTGGAATTCAAGCTGGATGGCGTGACGTATCACTTATACTATATAGTGTCCGCTACGTATGGGTTGGTGGAAGTCAAGTTTTCATGTAAGCAGGTTCTAATTATGCCAGTGTTGTGTTTGGCATTGTTATAAACTCTGTTAATGTGAAGTATGTAAAACTGAAATAGTTCTTTCTTTAAAGATTATTCATTTATCTATTATATTTGTTCCGCTGTGCAATGTGAGATTCTATTATTGTTTCTGTTTCTTCTTCTAACTTCTTCTTCTTCAATCCTAACGGTTCGGATTTTCGGCATTCGACTGTTCGACATTTGATACAGTGGTCGTATTGATGTCGACTTTCGGGCGTCAAAAAAAATTGGGTCGTTACAATTTTGGTATCAGAGCATTTGGTTGAGAAACAACCTTGGCTCTGTTGGGTGTTACTCGTTAGAGATAGAGTCTACAGTACTCTAGAATGAGTTTGAGTGTAATAATAGATATGAGCGCGTATTTGTTAATGAATATAAAATTGTTTATATTGTGTTGACTGGTTTGTTGAGTGATATATAGATTTTGGTCAATACGAGTAATTAACGTTACTGATAGGGATCTCTAAACACTTGAATAGAACAATTCGACACGATATTGTTTTAAAATAGGGCAAATGAAATAATTTTACCCAAATTATTTTCGTATACAAAAGGAATGATTTTCAATAATTTATTATAGTATATGGTTGCTTGGTTGTTAGGAAATGATAATATGAAATTTTTATCATTGATTATTAAATCAGAAATTGAAATCATAACTTAAAGCTAAGAAAATAAAATCCATATACAAATGGGAATTGTAAATGTAAATTTGATTTATAAATTTGAAAGAGAATTCCAGAGAAATATTTGATTAAAAATTGAAAGATTGAAGTTTTGGAGATTTGGAAAAGTTTAAATTCCCTTAAGTTTGAAAATGAGTTTTCAAATGTTTTGGAAAAATGTTTTGAAGGGATGAAAAGCTCTAAACTCTTTTCGGTCGTTGGAAAATAATTCCGATGATGATCGCGACATCATTGGTGTTCATTTTTGAGTTTTTAGGAGAGGGATTGCTATTGTTTTTAAATAGAAGTTGTTTTCAAAATTTGGGTTTGTTAAATATTCATAAGGTAAATTGAATTCAAACAAAATTGAAATTGTAAATTGAATTCAAAAGAAGTTGAAAATGTAAGATTGAATGAAAATGGATATATAACTTCAATAGGAAGTAAAATTGGTATAAGAAGTAAGTATTCAACCTTTTATAACGGAATGTGCAAAATGATTTTTGAATGTAGAAACTGGACATGGTTATTAAATAGCATACAGGTGATATAAAGGAAAATGGAATTGGGATTTTGATTTTGAAGATAAAAGTTTGAATTTCTCGAAAATGTGTGTATTTGAATTTCAGTATGAAATTTGATGATTTTCTTGTCCAGCCGCTTGGCCTTTTGCTTTCTTTTGAATCTAGGGGCCCGTGGTGCCATTTTGTAGTCGTACTGAGCTAGCAGCGCAAAGGAGACACTGGCGAAATTTTCGAAAATTTAGGTAGGGAGTTAGAAAAAAAGTTTGAGAAAATTTTGAAAATTTAAATTCGAATTATTAAGAAAACAATATTGTTTGGAGTTTATGGTTAAGGTTGGAAGGTTAGTTGAATCGATAATGGGTTGTTAATAAAAAAAAAGGGATTTTTTTTGGCAAATTGATAAAAAACTGTTGGGTTTTGGAAAAATAGTGACGGGTTGAGGATCATTCTTCTAAACTTGTAATTTCGGGACGAAATTCTTTAAAGGGGGAAGAATGTGACGATCTAGAAATTTTTAACAGTTGAAAATGAAATATTTAATTGATTTTAAATATTTGGAAGTTATTTTAACTTGAATTTCGAATATATTGAATTTAATTTATTAATGATTGGTAAAAATTTGAATCTTCGGTTTTAAGCTAGTTAACAATATTTTCAAGGCTTAGAAAATTCATATTGATAATACTGAAGATAATAGAACTTTCAAAATTGTATTTGAAAGCGATTTAATCAGTTTTGAATTTTATATCGTTTAAATCGATATTTAAAAACAGCCTTCCGAGGCACGGTCTCGGAATTTGACGAAACCAGTTCCATTGAATCTGTAATATTGTATTATTACCGAATTTCAATTTCCGTAGCATTTGGAATGATCGTTTGGCCGTACGATGAGCAACGCGTTGAAATTTATATCGAAATTCAAGTTAATAGTTGGGTTCAAAAAGCTATCTTCTCCATACGGTCGAATTTGGCCTCAGAACCTTTTCCATTACGTTCGAAACAGGGGTTAAACATTATAAACGCCTGGCGGCACGCCTTGATTGAAGATCAAGATTTTTAGTTGCGTGATTCTGATGATTCAAATTTAAATTTAAATTCAAAATATAATATATATATATATATATATCTATGTGTGTGTGTTTATCTTAATAGTATTTCATAAGGCAGATTACACGTATATGCTTTTCAAACACGTATATGCCCACTATGTTGCATGCGTCAATTATAAAAGAAAAAGAAAAAAAATAGTGAGATGAAACAATACGAAGGAAAACTGTTTCTTTTCGTTTTAACTCAAGATAAGGGACGCGCATCTTTTAAAAAAAATCATCAATGGCCGACGCCTCTCAGGTTTAATAAAAAAATTAGAATCGCGACCACGTCGCAAGGCAACCTCGAGCATGGCGTGCTCGATCTCGACAAGGAGCGTCAGCGATCGACTCGTGATTTAGGAGGGCCGACATGGGTTGTGTGAATCATCTCGAGCGCGGAAACAGTATAAAAATCGCAGTTCGATATCTTCAGAAGCCTGCATTTGAATTGAGGATTCTCGTGCGCGAGTTCGAGATCTGAAAGCTCACGAAGCATGTCGACTTGGAGGTCAGGATCACGAAGTAATGGCCGAGTTCGTGTCAAAGAGGGAGGGTCGCGATCTAGTTCCGGCGACGTTCAATAGTGCGACAGCTTGAATCTGGGTGGGACGCAGCTCGTTCGAGTTCGTGTAAGGCACGTCGGCGGCGCATTAACGTGGAAGCAATATCAGAGTGAAAGTGGCTCGGGTTCGAGAAATGATGGCGTGGTTTTCGAGTTATCCATGAGGTATCCTCTTTTAATTACAGATCATATATATGTGTATCTTACAGGAAGCAGAAAAAATAATTAAAGTAAATTCTATTTTTGATTTGAACTAAAATATATGGTTTTTGAAAACAGAAAATTTAATTTATAGAAAAAAAATTTCTGAAAATAAACAGAAAATTTATGTAAAATTAACTTTAAAATCTAGAGATTATTTTTGGTTTCACATTGAACAATAATTATGCTGTAGGATCGATTTCACCCTAGAGGGGGGGTGAATAGGGTGATGTTATTAATTATAAAATTAATTGCGGAAGCTTATAGAATAATTTCAACACAGATCACAGAATATGGCAGCACAGATAATAACAGAATAATAAATGCAGAAATGGAACGACACAGAATTTACCCAGATTCGGCAAAACCCTGCCTACGTGCTGCCTCCAAGGTTTCTAATAGAAATTAAGTAGTCACACACTTACACACGTAAACTTGCGACACCCGCTACTGACTAACCTAACTCTACGCTCAAAACTCTGCCACAACTCAGCCACTGAGTTGCGAATTCTCAAACTACGCCACGTAGTTTGTCCCCTAGTCACACGACTAGAAATTTCAAAGAAATTACAAATTAAAAACAATTTAAAAAAAGGCTAAACCCTAATTTAACCAAAGCCTAATAATAATCAAGCCGGCCCAAAAAAACACGCTCTTTATTATTTTATGACTTCGGCCCGTTCCTTTTTTGAGATAATGGCGGCTTTCTTCTTCGTTCCTCCTGATTAATTAGGGCTTGGGAAATTTCAAAGATGCCGACTTTGGTTGCTCGATCGAATGGAAGATTTATCACGTTGTTTGCTTTGTTGATCGCACGCTTCTTTGATTTGCTCACGGCTCTTTGAAATTGATCAATTTTGTGGTATGGCTTCGGTAAGTAATTTTTTGCTCTTTTACTTTCTGATTGAATGCTCGAACTCGATGATTATTGCCGATGATGATTGTAGTTTATATAGGAGTTCGATCTCCTTTAATTGTGTTCATCTGATTGTTTCAAAATTGTACTTCGACCATTAGATTATTGTTGGACGTTGATGATTTCTCTAACTTAATCAAATTCATATATTTTGATACTTGCTTCTCACGGCTTTGAATCTGAACTGTTCGTTTCTTTACCACCACATCTCTGACTTGTTCAACATTGACTTCGGCACGGATTTATTGATTGCCTCGGCTTGATGATTTTTGACTTGGTACGAACTTGATATTGATACAGTGAATTCATGTTTCTGCTGGCTTCAGCCTTTGCAGTTTGTAGTTGCCGTGTACTCTGGTGGGTGACCATTCTGTAGCATATCTCTGTTTCATTTTTGTTTTTGTTCATTCATGATAGCTTGTCCAGTTCTTTGTTACTTGTTTAACTTGATTTGGTGCCATTTGCTTCTGCACTGTGTCTTGTTCTTTGTTGTAAGGTTGAATCACTGTCATTTGTTGATTTCGGCCACTTAACTTGGTTGCTTCATTATGTATACTCGAGTCTGCTACATATATGTATGATTGCATCTTGTATTGCTTCACTTTTAACTTTGAACTATTGCATACAGTTGAGTTGTTTTGTTGGTCATGTCACTCCTTTGGTTTGTGATTCACTTCATGTTTCCTTGACTCTGCATATCTTTTTGATGTTGTCACTACATACATGTTCATCATGTAGTTCACTGTGTATATGCACAGTTTCATACATTATGTCATTTATTTTGCTCTAGAGTGCCATTGTTTTTTGGAGCTCGAGTATTTGCTATGTCCTTTGTGCTTTGGTTTGGACTTGCAGTTAAGTTGAGTTGCAAACTTCATGTTGCCTTGACTTTGGTTGTTGCATTTATATCACTTGAGAATGTTATGCAGCTGTCTTCACTGTAATATGTCTTCAACCTGATAGCACTGTTCCTTAGCCTTGCTTGTGCAGCACCATACATCTGTTGCATCCATTGGTTTGTTTGCATATATCACTTGCTTGACCCTTGCATATGCTCTCTGATACATGTTTGAATTGGCTGTGTCACTTGCTTAGTGCATTAGTTTGTACTGTGCATTCATGTGTATTGGTCTTTGAGCATTGCCGAGTGTGTTTCTTTAAACTGTTGCATTGAGTTGAGTCATGATAGCAGTGACTTGGCCTTTGCATTTTGTTTGTTTCACCTGAGCTGAATCCAGCTTGAAGCTCGGATTTGACCTTGTGCTGAAAGTTGTGACATTTATTTTATTGCACTTGAGTTGAATCCGACAATTTGGGTTTGACCTGTGCTCACCTATCCCTGTAAATTTATCAAGTGTATATATCGGTGTGCACGGCCTTGTGGCATATACAATGATACACTGTGTATGTCACAAGTTGTTCGTGTATGATGAATTGAAAAATTAAATGATGACGAACAACCCAAATAACTGAGGCAAATATTATTTTCAAAATTCACATTTTATTTTATACTGCAAAAATATTTCCTTTTCAATTTTACTGTGTCAATATTTATTTTTGCAGATTGCTCAGATGCTGGATTTAATTTGAAGTGAAGTTGAAGATAAATTATGAGTGTGAGTGATATGTAGTGAGGTCAACTGTAAATGTGAAAATGTGATGTAATTAAAGTTGTACTGTAATTGAAATTGAATATATAGTGAGAGCTTGAACTTTGTACTATTCAAAGATTGTAACAAATATTTTTTTGAATAAAAATTCTATTTGAATTCAAATTTTGTGTTATTATTTTTATTCAACAAATATTTATTTAATCTATGGAAAATAAAATAGTACATTAACAAATACATTTAAATATATATATGTTTATTATCATCAAACAAAAATCATAACATATGAATCATAACAGAATCGCATATTCAACATATGCATGTACACATTGAAAAATAATTTATTAAAGGGAACTTAATTTTAAATTTACTTTTCAGATTAAATAGATTTGTTAAAAGGAAATTTGTTTGAAATTAAACTATTAGATAAAATAAAATTTATTAAACGGTAGTTGATTGTTTGATTATTTCGAATATTAATAAATCGAATAAATGTTTATCCAAGGTCAAAATATGAAAGGAAGCAAGCCAGTTTGAAAATGGGTTGCATGCGTAATCAAAGGTGAGATCTTCCTACTCGATCAGATTTTTCTGATTCAAAATTTAAATAGTTAAATTTAAAATTGTTGATTGTGTGGTTGGATGATTAATTTATTATCAGTTATATTAGTTTATACCCTATGCGCCACATAATAGCGGATGATATTATATATTAATCTCATATACCGCGATATTCCACCTCGAAGTGGAATTGGTATTATATATGTATTTGGAGTGATTGATTTCCTGCATTATATAGCGGATGAGACCCTATGTGTCGCATAATAGCGGACGATATTTTATAAATCCCATATACCGTGATATTCCACCTCGAAATGGAATTGGTATTTAATTGTCGTGCTAACATCTGTGGATGCAGGGAAACAGGTTGGAGGGATCCAACTGGAATCCTCAAATATTGAATTTGTTTCATATTTTGTGTTTTGATTACTTGTAATCTATATACAACTATCTTTGTGATTGAAGTCGTTGATGGCTATAGTTTAGCCGAATATATTTTTGGTATTGTATGATACCAGAAATAAATAAAATTGGATTTGTGAAATTTAAGTGGAAAAGTTTATAGTAAAAACTTATCTTTGAGAATGGGATAAATTTAAAAGGAATTTAAAGGTATTAAAGTTGATTTCGAAATCTTATCGAATTAATTCCAAAATATGAGAAAGAATTTTAGTAATGGATTTCGAATAATGTTATGTAAAAGTTGGAGAATTTTATTTAAAATTCAGATTTTAAATAGTTAGGAAGAAACAAAGAAATTTGTTTTAAAGAAATAAATCTTGAAATCAATTTGAAAATTAATTTGGTATTTGAAAATGAATCTTTGGGAAATCAATTTGGTATTTGATTTGGTGTCTGAAATAAATTTTTAAAATCAATTTGGAATTTGATTTGGTGTTTGAAAGTGAATATTTGGGGATTGATTTGAAAATCGTATATCAGTGGATATTTGAAAATCTAAATTCACAACGGGAATTTGTAAAGGAAAGGGAAATTTATTTTAAAAATAAATATTGGTTATTTTTAAAGATGTGGAAAGAAATTTACAGATTTGGAATGTAAATTAAAATAAATCGAGAAGATTTATGAATTGATCTAAATGGACCATTTTGGAATGGAAAGAGAATTCTTCCCTGGAAAGCTGAGTATATTTTTAAAGTAGCATTTGAAGTATAAATTAAAAGTTCTAGAAATTGCTTTGAAAGAATATTGTTGGAGAAATTGTTTTTGGAAATTGTTTTAAATCTTTAAAGTAAAGATTTATTTTAATTTATTATAGAAATGATTATTCAAAGTTTTAATTGATATTTGTCTTAGAAAATGGATATTAAATAGTTATACCCTATCTACTAATTTTGTTTTAAAATTAGTTTGGACTTGCACTATTATATGAGGTATTGGTATAATATTTTCATATCTAATATTTAAATAAGTATTTATAAATAGTTTTATTTTAAATATTTCCAAGTATATACGTTTGAATAAGTAATTTAAATGATTTTAAAGTATTTGAAATCGGCAAATTTTCAGTGGAATTAAATAAATATTTGGAATTTTATTCCACGTGAGGAAGGTGATTTGAAATTTGTTTTCAAAGGATTGAAGTGTGAAAAGCGATTTGAAATTTGTTTTCAAAATATTGGAAGGTGAAAAGTGATTTGAAATTTGTTTTCAAATGGTTAAAGTGTTAAAATTTATATCTTGCGAAGATATTTTGAAAATAATAATTGGGGGAAAATTATTTGAAATCAAAAGATTGTCGTGAATATAGATTGATAGTTAAATAACCGACTATCAATATTGCCCTTTAAATGGCATTTGAATTTCGATGCGACCGGCGGTCGAATCCAAATGTATATTCGAAAACCACATCGAACCTTTGTAATTGTGATAGATCTTTTGTTTAAGAGATCAAAGTGGAAATTGTTGTGATTTGTTTGAAATTTGAATGTAACACTTATTTTTAAAAATAAGCACTCATTATTCGGATTAGCCGGTAGAGGACCTTGTGTCATAAAACCCATTCCGAATAATGATACAATGAAATGGGATTGCATTTGAAGATGGTGTTGAAGACCGGGTATTTTCCAAAATAAAAGGAATACCTGTCGAAAGTCTCTGCACCGAGTTGCTTCGGTATAGAGATTTTATGACCCTTTGTGATGGGGATTACGGACGTGATTAGTGAATATCTGGATTGCAAGGGCTTCTTTGGAAGTGCCTTCGGTTCTGTTCGATCCCAGAACAGACTTGTATGGATGTGTGTCTGACGTTACACTTTGAGATGTAAAGCCGGTTTCTATCAAATGCATTTCTGTTGGTGGCAGAGAATTTATTCTCTTAGCTTAACATCCTTCTCTGAGACGTACGAGCTCAGAGGTTATGTAGTCGATGGTTACTAGTGATATGTTCCCAAATTGGCAATGTGGCATATGAAGTGTTGTTGATCATTTGTTGATCGAAGCATGACTTTGTGAAAAGTGTAGCTTTGTGGACGAGACTTCATCGGACCCCGCAACCCGGAAATGGTCGAAACTAGAAGGATGCGGCAAGGTTATTTCGGGGTAACGCCCCTTGAGGGTATGACATTTCCTTCTGGAAAAGGATTGTATCATGGTATGGATCCCAGATATTTAATCTATGTGTTTGCTGCAAATTTATTATACTTTGTGGTTGTTTCTTTGTGGTTGAGGATCCTCGGATAAAGGTCGCAAACGACCGGGGGATGGCATACTTGTGTAGTAGTTACCTAGTTACAGAGGTAACCCGGCCTTGTGTTGGCAGAGATCCAGTTAGGTTCTCGGGGCGTCCCTCCAGAGGCATACCCATATGGCCCAAGAAGTTTCTTAGCTTGACCACTTGTTGGAAATCCAATCTCCAATACGCGCCTTGTACGGTTTTAGTTGTAGAACCTGCCATTTAACATGGTAGCTATAGTATGCATACTATAATGGTACGTATGCTGGCTAAGATTAATATTATACTTGCAAATGTTTTCACTATGCAGTAATGATAATATTAAAAAGAATTTTGCGTATCAAGCATGTTTGACTATCATAAGGAGAAATCTTCTCCAATTGTGCGTTTGTATTGTGTGTGTGTGGGGAGGCCTTATGGTAGTTTCATTTTCCAAAAGCATAGCGAATTTTCTTTCCTTTCTTCATGAAAATAATTGTTTTTAAGATCTCACACCAGTCCCGCGACTGACCTGGAGTTTATTGTTCCCTTTCTAAACTTTAGGTGCCCATAGTTTTCCACACGGACAGCCTAGAGTCAGGTTATCGGTTATTCGGGTGCGAATTCAAGAAGTTGCTGTGAAGATCTGGAATTCAAGCTGGATGGCGTTACGTATCACTTATACCGTATAGTGTCTGCTGCGTATGGGTTGGTGCAAGTCAAGTTTTTATGTAAGCAAGTTCTAATTAATGTCAGCGTTGTGTTTGGTGTTGTTGTAAACTCTGGTAATGTGATGTATGTAAAAATGAAATAGTTCTTTGTTTTAAAGATTATTCATTTATATATTATATTTGTTCCGCTGCGAAATGTGAGATTCTGTTATTGTTTCTGTTTCTTCTTCTATCTTCCTCTTCTATAACCCTAATAGTTTGTTTTTTCGGCATTCGACTGTTCGACATTTGATACAATGGTCGTATTGATGTCGACTTTCGGACGTCGAAAAATTGGGTCACTACAAGTTTTGTTTTTGAATTCTAGAGAATTTTTAATATTTAACACAACTAGTGGACGATGATAATTAAATTGCATATGCACATTAGCAAAGTTAACCGCTGGAATGATCATATATTTAACTATTCTCATGATTCAATTATTATTACAATGGTAAATATTGGAACTTTTCCGTTTTTTAGGTTCTTTTTGTTTATATGCTAAAAATGTTAACCATTTTTTATTTTAGTTAGTTTTAATGGTGAAAGTTGTGGGAATCGTAATGAACAAGGCAGAGAGTGAAAGGGCTACCAATGTTTCATTTACTTTATTTGACGATATTGAAATTTTTTAGTTTAACATATGGTAGGCGTTTTCTTTAAAAATCGATACCGCTTCTTTAAAATCTAGCAACGCCACAGTAGTACAATCCAGGGTTTCTTTATTAATAATTATAAAATTAATTTATAATAAGTACATAGCAATAAAGTAAATATAATCACAAAATTGATAAAAATAGCCAACTTCAAAAAGCTATTCAGAACAGGCTGCTCCCTTATACCAGACCAGCTTTTAATGAACAACCATTTAACCATTTCACTTCCTTAAGCCCTATTTCTTTACCTTCTTTCATCATTTCATAGAAGCCTCCTTTTTAATGCCCATTTGAACAAGAATGGTTTAGGAATTCACCACCCATTCATGTTAAACTGAGGACACATAACATTGTGGTAATTTGGGCAAAGTCCTATCAATTTCAGCAGTTTTGGAGCTTCTTATGCCAGGGTTTAGCTTGCATCAATCCGTTTAACTCCCCACCTACTCAATGTGTCACAGTTGACATCATTCATTGTCGTCTTGCTCTTGGATACATTAATCTAGTATACTGCATCAATCTCAAATCTTTTGTTAATTACTAACATTTTTTATTTTCAAAAGTTCTTAAATTGCATTTGTTCATAAATCAGTGTAACTATGCCACAATATGTTAAGTCACTTATCTAATTTTTAGTAATGAATTTTTCTACAATTTCCTTTATTTCATCCATCAATATGACAACCCATGCCTCTAAACACATCGACCCAAAGCCTAAAATGGAGTTTAAAATCGTGTCAAGCTAAGAAATATGAGTAATTGGTTTTTATAGTTACATGATATAGAGACTAACATAAATTTTAACATCACACACTTTCAGATCTCACAGCGGAAGGAATAAAATATAAGTACTGAAAATAACCCAATAAGATTAATAGTCTCAATATCAACATGGTCCACACAATAATTTCTTCAAATGGCAATATATAAGAGTCTTACTAATAAATAATATAATGTAAAGTACATAGAGAGTTACTATAAATAAATATATCTTTGGAGAGCCAGATAACCTCCTCCACTCACCTTGCATTGCATATTTCACTTACTACTCTGACCACATGTGATAGACTTTAAAGAGAGAGAAATGGAGAGGGTCAGACAAAGTTTGGTGATAGTTGCTCAAATTTAGTTTGGTGTCCAAGGCCTCCTGAAGACTCCTCCCAAACTCACTAGTGAAAAGCAGATCTCGGTTACTGATAATGCTAGAAGGAACTCCGTGCAAATGAAATATCTCCCTTACGTATAAGGTCGCCAAAGATGCACCTATCCTCATATCTCGAACTGGAATAAAGTGAGCGCATTTTGTCAGCCCATTGACTATGACCCAAAGACTCTCATTTCCTCTTCTACTCCTTGGTACCCATTAAAAAATTCATAGAGATGCTATCCCATATTCAGTGCAGAATGTTTAAAGGTTGAAATAATCCACCAGGCTTGTTCCACTACGCCTTTACTCTAGGACAAGTTACACACATAGAAACAAACTTTGCTATATGTCTTTTCGTACTTGGATTAAACTTAAGTTGTATCATTTCACTTATGATGTCTCTTAGCAAATCCTCCAACAATCATGATACCAAGATACCACTTTTTTAGTTTGTAAGAATTTTATCCTATGTTTCACAACATACAAGTAGTAACATTCAAGTATTCAAGTGAGGCAATCTTATCCACCAGTTCATACATGGCAACCAAAATTTTAAGTCGAAGCGAAATCCTAAATTTAAGTGAAATACTAACGTAAAATAATTTTAACATTAAAAGCAATCAACTGGGTGATACATCGTTCACATGCGATTGTTATGCAACACAGACTATGTACCCTTAAAGTCAATATTTCATGATAGTTTACTTAAATAAATAGTCTCCTTCTAATCTATGTAATGATTGAAAGAACCAATTATCCTCTTCTCAAAATCTCACCAAAATCTCCAATTTTTATTTCTCATGAAAATCTCCTCCACATCGGAAGTGCATGCAAATTGTAATATCCTTTACTTAATGAGAATTCTAATTCTTGAATTAGCCATTCCTTATGTACCCTAAATTACAATTTCATCTAGGATATCCTTTGCAATTTGAACTTCCAAAATTTTACCATTCTTTAATGCAATCCCATAAATGGGAACTTTCTCAAACATTACTTTTCACCATTTTAATACAACTATTTTATGGTCGAGACAACTCAAGTTGAGATGGTGTCCTGCCATACTAATCCAATAGACATAATGTTTAATGGTTAAATAGTGTCATGCCCAAAACTCATCTACGAACATCTAAAATAGACGGTGTTCTAGCCTAGTGAACATGGTATGGAACACATGTCACATCAGCCCTAAACAATGTACTTGAAGTTGCGACGACAACACTTGCATCAATATTTTAGGAATATCGCCATAGAACATATACTGCAAAATGACAACCTACTTGTCCGGTGCCTAAAAATTTACAACCTAAAAGTAACAAGTGCTTGTAACATTACCCGAAATGTCGGATCAGCGATACCCATCAACAAATAATCCAAATCGTCTACCTCTTTCAGCAATGTTAAAACAATGATTACTTAAGGGTCGTATGATCGATAAACAACTTATTTGGCTTATCACATCTTCCAAGCCTTCTCGCATTAAGATTAAGTATCTTAAACCCTATTTGGGTAGAAAAACATGAGGTGGTGTTCACTCTTTGTTATTGCAGAAAATTTAATTTAGTATCAGACTCTTTTACTTCAAACATCGATTGAAAAGGCCAACAAATCCCTATTTTAATTTCTTTCTTTACCTAAAATCATCCTATGCTTTACAACTCCATATTAGCAAGTCCTTAGCACACTAGCATATTGACTATTCTAGCTGATGCATCCTGGTCAATTCAAGCTTTATAGGCTATGTAATCTTTTTAAGTTGAATAAAACTTCAGGTTAAAATACCAATAACATTTTTGATTTAGTTTTTCTTTATCTTTATTTAAATCAAAAGTCCTTGATTTTAACACCAATTTCACAAAATTATCAAGCTTTTAAAACTATAAAATTCACTACTAATTTTAACAAATGTTTCATTTTGATAAAAATCATGACGCACCTTTTTTTGATTTATTATCCAAAATGGTTCAACTTAGCCTAGAAAAGTGGACATGTAAATGTGGACATGTAAAATTTTATCCAAAGTTTTCATCAGATGAAGACAAGAGGTATATGGAATACATATCTTATTTTAGTGTTATTAGTAGTCTCATGTTTGCAATGGTGTGCATGAGACCATATTTGTCCCGTGTAGTGAGTGTTGTGAGTCCATGAATGTCTAACCCAGGCAAAAAATAATTGTAAGCAGTGAAGTGGATACTCAGATAAATTAGTGGCACTTCATCAGTTGGCTTGTTGTATGGTGGAGTTGATGGCGACATCTCTGTTATAGTTTATTGTGATTTAGATCATGCTAGGGATGGAGAGGACGGAACTCAGTGTCGGGCTATGTATTTACACTTGGCACAAGCTTGATTTAGTGGAGGTCAAACTTGTAGTCTATAGAATTTTTTTTGAGTACTGAGATCGAGTTGATATTGTTTATGGAAGCGACTAAGGAGGGATTATATTTAATTCAGTTATTGGATGATCTTTCTATGGTGTAGTGGACAATAGAGCTATTTTTAGATAGTCAGGGTGCGGTTCATCATGTAGAGAATCAAGCTTGTAGTTTCTATACGAAACACATTGATGTTAGAGGCTTCTTCCTCATGCTTGAGGAAGAACAAAGCAAAATCGAGTTTTTGAAGGTGAGTAATATGGAAATACTTCAGTGACTAAATCATTTTCCAAGCACAAGTTTTAGCATTTCTTATACTTGTTAGCTTAATGCCATCTACTTAGCACTATAGGGTGCTAACCCAACATTTCATAGATGATGATTGAATCCTTTGAGAGAGATATGAATATTTTGAGTCAAAGTGGAGTGTTGCAAATATGAGTCAAATCTATTAGCATATAGAAGAAAAAGGAAGCAAATAAATTATTTAATTAACTGATTGGCCAAATATACAATATGAGGAAACTAGATATGTTCATCTTTTCGTAGAAGAAGATATATATCTACATTAAATCAAAGGCAAATAAAATCTTGGAAAAAATGGAGTTGTTTCAAAATTTGTACAAAATTGATCATCTGATTTCCTAATTAATTTTATTTCTTCCCAAGATTCAGCTTCATTCTACTCCTATCTAAAGTGGCCTCCAGCTATTGGAAAAACATCTCATTCTTCTCAAATAATAGTTCCTCTTAAATTTTTTATATAGATTTGTAATAGAGGTAAGATTTCTTTACATTAAGAAATCTCTACCATTTTGTAATCACTTCTCTCTAAATTAGTGAAGTAATAAAGTTTTTTTGTCTCCATGGACATAGGACACAAATCTGAATCACGTTAAATCTTTTGTGTATTTTCTTTCTGTTATTTGATCTTGTGTGGTAGCATAATTGATATTGAATTTGCAACGATGTTCAATTGAAAAAACTAGATCTCGGTTAATCACTTTCGCATATTACTGATAAATCCTTCCCTATACTTTTCACTATAATTATATGTAGTTTCATCCAATTTGGTGGAATATTATATGTTTCACTTTTCCCATCGGATAATTTACTTTCGCATGCTGATTATACTTAGTTTATGTTTTGTTAGGAATTTCATTATGCCATTTATTCTTTTTTTTGAATTCGTACCCTAACATTTTAGTTTATAATTTTCATTTAACCTTGCTTTTGTGTTGAATATGCAAGTATATGATTTTTGTTTGATGATAATAAACATACATATATATATTCATTTAAATGTATTTGTTATTGTACTATTTTATTTTTCACATAATTAAATAAATATTTGTTGAATAAAATAAATAACATAGAATTTGAATTCAAATAGATATTTTATTCAAACAAATATTTTATTACGATCTTTGAATAATACAAAATTTGAGATATACAACATTTCAAAATACAACACACTTTTTTCACTGTACAATGTTTACATACATCTGCACCTCACTATATATCACTCATTCACTCATATTTTATCTTCAACTCTACTTCAGCCAGATTCCAACATCTGAATTATCTGCAAAGTAAACACTGACGTAGTAAAATTGAAAAGAAATATTTGTGCAGCGTAAAATAAAATGTGTATTTTTGAAAATATTATTTTCCTTGATTATTTGGGTTGTTCGTCATCATTTAATTTTGAATTCATCAAACACGAATAATTTGTGACATGCACAGTGTATCACTGTACATGCCACAAGGCCGTGCACACCGATATACACTTGTTAAAACTGCAGGTACAGGTGAGCACAAGGTCAAACCCAAGCTGAGGCTGGATTCAACACAGGTGTAAATACACACATGAACAAATCGAGTATAAATGGGATTCAGCACATGGATTACACAATTAAATATATATGCATGCATGTGAATGCATGTATATACATGAGTATGTATGCAACCTGAAGCAAGAGGGTCAAAGGCAAAAACATATCAGCTTCAATTGGAAATAGTTCAAGAATGACCAAATTGCAAGCATTCAATCAGAGACCAGATCAAGAGCAATAGCAGAGGGATGAAGACAACATATACGATCAGAGGAAAGCAACAAAGTATGCATCAGTTCAAAATTCAAACATGAATTACCAGGCACAAGTTTAAACTCAAATGTGCAACAACAAATTGCGTGAACATCAATACAAAGATCAGGCTCAACACCAAAGTACAACAGACATGAGCATGCACATCACAAGTAAAGACTTCACAAGTGAACCCAGTCCAACAAACATGCTCCAGACTCGACCAAAACAACAAATCAGTTCAGGTTCAACCAGCTACCAAGTGAACACATAACTCAATGTATTTAGACCAAAATTTAATTCAAAGCAACAGTGACAAATAGAACATGTGCATATATGCAAAAGCCCATATCGGTTCATATGGAAATGCAAACAGTTCAAGTGAATCAGATTCAAGAGATCGGAGCAAATGAACATAACCAAAACACAAATGAACCTGAGAAGCAGATTCCAGCAACCATGCAAAAGTGCATCAAATCAGAGCAATGCATATTAATAAAGTGTGGACAACAACAAATGCAGACTTACATCAAAGCACACCAGACTTGATTTCAAGTAAAACAAGAGTCCAATTACATAATAATAGCAATGAAACAAGTGCACGTGTAACAAAATTCCAAAGCTAACATAAGCAAACATGTAGAGCTGTGGACAGGACTTACCCAGACAAATATCACACAACAACTACAGTTCAAAGTTTTAAATCACAACCAGAGGCTACAATAGATCAACAATACATATATACACACAGACATATGTATGTATATGTCATATGGTGATGCAGCAAGTTCATATGGATATGCAAGCAGTGCAACCCGAAGAAAACGCAAAGCTATGCCAGTGAATACAAAAGTGCAGACCACCAAATCAATTCAATGCAAAGAATATGTCGCAGGTAATTCTGAACATGTTAGATTTTAACTACCAAAGTCAAAACCGTGGTGGCCAAGATAATGACAAAATCAAATTTTCACAAAATCAAAGTGGCCGAAGTTAAAACATAAAAGAATGGAACCATAACCAAAGCAAACTCAAAGCCGTGATATTCAAGGAACAAAAATATACGAATTGAAAAGGTCAGAAAATATCACAAGCATCCAAAAGAAAATCAACGGTCGAGCTAAAGTAACTGAAGAATTCAAACAATATTATACGAACGATAATTTGGGAAATTATCCTTATAAAAACCCTTTAACATCATCGGCTTCATTATCAATCGAGTTCAAGCAAATTAACCAAAAAAGAAAAAAGACAAATCACATACCAAGTCAAATCGAACTCGACGAATTGAAGCAGCCATTCGCAAATCAAAGAGACGATAGATTGTCAAAGCAATCATGAGAATATCAATTCAATCGATCAACAATCAATCGGTGTGCTCAAATTTGCAAAGCCCTAAATCTGAAAGAGGAATAAAAGAAGAAACAAGGCAGCCAATTTTTCTACGCAAGGATTCAAGGCCGAAGACATAAGAAAAGTAAATGGCTATTCCTTTTTAATTTGGGCCGGTCTTGTTATATTGGGTTGTTATATTTTTAAATTTAGGGTTTCTTTCTTTAACTAGTTATTTTTATTTTCTATTTCTCTTTTAAACTTTTGTAAATTCTAGTCATGTGACTACGGGACTAACTATGGTGGTATAGTTCGAGAATTCTCAACTCAGTGGCTGAGTTGTGGTAGGGTTTTGAACGTAGAGTTAGGTTAGTCGATAGTGGGTGTCACGAGTTTATATGTGTAAGTGTCTGACTACTTAATTTCTAGTAGAAACCTTAGGGGCAGCATGTTGGCAGGGTTTTGCCGAAGCTAGGTAAATCTATGCTGTTCTATTTCTTCTTTTATTATTCTGCTACTATCAGTGCTACAACTATTTTATATATTTTCGCATTAAATTTTTATAATTAATAGTACCACCATATTCAACCCCCCCTCTAGGGTGAAATCAATCCTACAAGTGGTATAAGAGCTAGGAACAAAAGCCAATTTTTTTCTTTAAAATTTTGATTTTTCAAGAACAAATTATAATTTTAAAATTTTGAATTTTTTTTAAAATTGACTTCTTTCAATAATGTTTTTGCTGAGGGAAAGTCCATAGTTAGACCACCAATATTCAATGGTGAATAATGATAACTGGAAAAATAGAATGAAATTTTTTCTTAAAATCATCGGTGCTTGGAATATTGTTGACATAGATTATAGGACACCAACTATAGTGGTAGATAATCAGGAAATAGATAAACTGATGGATCAATGGATAGATTTAGAAAACAAACTGCAGAATGCTAATGCTAAAGCTATGAATTCTATTATATGTTCATTGGATCAAATTGAATTTAATCGTATCTCACATTTTCTAACTACATAGGAAATCTGACACACACTTAAAGTGACTCACGAAGGAACATCTCAAGGCAAGTAATCTCACCTTGCTATGCTTTAGCGAATGCGAGAATTTCAAAATGGTCGTGGAAGAAAATGTCAAAGAGATGTAAGGACGACTTTATAATCTCATATACAAATCAAAAGCTCTCAGAAAATCATACATAGAATTGGAAATAGTCCGAAAAATCCTCAAAGTCCTTCCACGAAATTTTAAAGCCAAAGTCACTGCTATCTAAGAATCAAAAGATTTGAAACAAATCAAATTTGAAGAGCTCATTGGAAATCTCACCACTTATGAGCTAGAAATGAAATTCAAGGAAGAACGCGAAGGAGGTGATACGCGAAAGAAAACAATAGCTCTCAAAAAAACAACCGAGAGTGAAGATGATGATGATGATGGTGCAGCAGAACAACACTGATAACAAAGAAATTCAAAAGGTGAAATCATAAAAACGGAAATCCTGCTCTAAATCAACAATTGAAAAACAAAATAGTCAAGGTACTAGATAACCCAAAAGAGTAGGAAATCATCTGTCACAAGTGTAATAAACCCGTTTACATCAAGCCCAATTGTCTTCAAAATCGACTCGGCCAAGAAAAGAAATCGAAAAGGAGAAATTTCGCAACCACGTGGAATAAAAGTGATGATGATAAAAGCAATAGCGGTGAGAGTGAAAAAGTATATCTGTGTCTTCTAGGTGATATAACTGATGGCGATGAAGATGAGCCAAGCGAGGTATCAAAACTTATTCAGAATTGCTTATATATTTTTACGAGGTAAACGACTGTTTTGAATGACTTGGGGAGAAATATGATAAAATTGAATCACAAAGAGATACTTTGATAGATCTAAATAAATAGCATGATCAATTAGTTAAAAACTATCAAACCAAGAGCCCTAAGTATGATAAGTGTCCATTACTTAGAGAAGAGATTAAAAAATCAGAACTTAAAATAAAATCACTCGAAAATGAAATTCTGATTTTGAAAGAAAGTGAAAATACGAGGAGAGAAAATTTTATTAAAAAGTGCATACAATTATTGAATGAAAATGAATCTCTCAGAAACACAAGTCCAACAATTGTCTACAACTTTAGGAAAAATTTCCAAAGGAGAAAGATCATTAAATATGTTGTTAGGGAAACAAACTGTTTATATTGTTAGACAAGGAGTTGGATATAATCAATCTAAACATATTAGATGTGAAAGTAGTCAAGTCAATCCAAAGTGTACGATTTGTGGAAAAACCGGACACAATCACAATAATTGCCGGTATAGACCCAAACACGAGAAAACCATTCCAATTTGGGTTCCAAAAGGCATGAATATAAAATCTCTCAAAGTCAAACAAATTTGGATGCCGAAAGAAACATATATAAATAGTTTTGGGTCTACACAAACATATTTTTCAAAATTAGTTGCCACTAACAACCATGGACCTATAAAAACAAATAGGTCACAAAAATCTTTTCTCGTGTAGGTGTGGTGGCAGGCTAAGGAACAACAATAGTGTTACCTGGATTCTGGCTGTTCCAGGCACACAACGGGCGACAAATCAAAGTTCCTTAAGCTAGTACAAAGGTGGAAGAATCGCAACGGGCAACAACGAAAAATTATCGTAAAGGCAAAATAGGTAACGGTATATTTATTTTGAACGATTTATTAAACGTGAAAATCTGCACCATAATCTGAATTAAATCAGCCAGTTATGTGATAAAGAAATGAATGTTGACTTTGATTCTGACTTATTCAAAATTGTTGGCCAATTATATTTTTATGCCGAGAATACTATAAGTATTTCTAGAGACTTTGAATTAGTTCATAAAGATGTGTTTGGACTAATGATGGTGTTTTATTAATTGTTGATTACTCATGATACAAGTGGATATATTTATTTATCTTATCTGACATTATGTTCACTGTTTGTTTATTTGCATAGTTTCAATTCAAATTCAAACGAATTTCATTTGAAAGGGGTAAAAAGATTTTAACGTATGTGTTGCAACTTCACGGTCTGGTCTATAACGTCCAACTAATGATAATCTTGAGTCAAAGGGAAATTCGCATGCAGTTTACACTGGAAATCTAGTTGATAGAAAAATTACTGGTAGAATGAGTTTTATGAAGAGACATTCATTAGTTGCATTTCAAAGAAAATATCTAAATATTTTTCATTTCAGTTGATTTTAAATTAGTAAACATTATTCTTATAAAACTCCTTCTAGAAGATAGTTTTTTGTTGACCTTGTTTTAGATTAGTCATTTTAGAAAATTTGATTTTATAATTATTTTTGGATTTGAGCTTAAATGATTACATTGACTATTCTAACTCCTTATTGATTATCGAAAAGATAAATAGTGATTGAAAAAGGTGATGAGTGCTAATATTGATCATATATTCCAACTTGAAAAGGTATATTTAGTAAATTTCCTTAAAAATTTAAACAATATTTATAATAACTCTTGTTTGGTAAAAATTCTATGTCCATCTCTATTTCTATCATATTTCTAAAGACCATCACTCATTAAAATCTAATATAGTATGTCAATATGTGGTATTTTAAACGGAAAATTATTCGCTTTCATTTTATTTTATTTTTAGCAATAAAAAAAACCAAAGTATTCACTCTCACTTAAAAGTCCTCACGGTTATGCATGGGTAAATTACTTGAAATTTTTTATTATGTGTTTTCATGCTCATATAAAAGTCCTCGCTTTATGCATGTATGGAACGCATATCAAAATTAATTATTGAATAGACATGTTGATTCTAATCCCATTTAAAAGTCCTTACAGTTATGCGTGGTTAGAAGATACTTGAATTCATTTTTTATTTACATTTGGGAATACTACTAATCTCATTTAAAAGTCCTAACGGTTATGCGTGGTTAGTAGATATCCAAATTCCTGATATAAATATATCACAAATAGACATAGCTATATGGTTTTACATCATCCTTATCATTCTAAAGTGGAATATGCGCCTAATAGAGTATTTATGATTTTTATTTGTTTTTTTATTGAAATTTAATATTTATACTCGATTGGGTATTAATATCTATCACTTTATCTCTATTTTTATAACACTATTACTCTTTTGCTAATAACAAAAAAGGGAGAGAAAAGTTAAGATTTTGGAAAATAAAGGTCAAATGTTTTATTTTGTATTTTCTATTTGCATTTAGATTCATTTGTATATTTTTGTTTATTATCATGCATATATGAAGTGGAGCTTTGTTGTAGAGAGGGAGCATTCAAATAGGAGGAGCAAATAGAGTTCATCAATGACCAAATACGTTTAATAAATTCAAAATCTTAAATATGTGTTAGTTGTCATCAAAAGGGGGAGATTGTTGAATATGCAAGTATATGATTTTTATTTTATGGTAACAAACATATATATATATATATATATATATTCACTAAAATGTATTTTTTATTATACTATTTAATTTTTCACATAATTAAATAAATATTTGCTGAATAAAATAAATAACACAGAATTTGAATTCATACAGATATTTTATTCAAATAAATATTTTATTACGATCTTTGAATAGTACAAAATTTGAGCTCTCACTATATATACAACATTTCAAAATACATCACAATTTTTTTCACTGTACAATGTTTACATACATCTGCATCTTATTACATATCACTCATTCACTTGTATTTTATCTTCAACTCTACTCTAGCCCGATTGCAGCATTAGAATTATCTGTAAAGTAAGCACTGACGCAGTAAAATTGAAAAAGAAATATTTGTGTAGTGTAAAATAAAATGTGTATTTTTATAATATTATTTTCCTAGGTTATTTGGGTTGTTCGTCATCATTTAATTTCTAATTCATCAAACACGAACAACTAGTGACATGCACAGTGTATCACTGTACATGCCACAAGGCTGTGCGCACCGATATACACTTGTTAAAACTATAGGTGAGCACAAGGTCAAACCCAAGCCAAGGCTGGATTCAGCACAGGTGAAAATACAAACATGAACAAATCGAGAATAAATGGGATTTGGCACATGTATTACACAATTACACATATATACATGCATGTGAATGCATGTATATACATGAGTATGTATGCCACCTGAAGCAATAGGGTCAAAGGCGCAAACACATCAGCTTCAACTGGAAATAGTTCAAGAATGAACCAACTACAAGCATTCAATCAGAGAGCAAATCAAGTGCAACAACAGAGGGATGAAGAAGTCAACATATACGATCAGAGGAAAGCAACAAAGCATGCATCAATTCAAAACTCAAGCACGAATGACCAGGCACAAGCTTAAACTCAAATGTGCAACAACAAATTGCATGAACATCAACACAGAGATCAGGCTCAACACCCAAGTACAACAGACATGAGCATGCACATCACAAGAAAAGACTTCACAAGTGAACCCAGTCCAACAAATAAGCTCCAAACTCGAAAAAAAACAATAAATCAGTTCAGGTTCAACCAGCTACCAAGTGAACACATAACTCAATGCATTTAGACCAAATTTAACTCAAAGAGGCGGTGACAAATAGAACATGTGCATATATACACAAGCCCATATCAGTTCATATGGAAACGCAAGCAGTTCAAGTGATTCAGATTCAAGAGATCAGAGTAAATGTACATAACAAGAACACAAATGAACCTGAGAGGCAGATTCACACCAACCATGAGAAATTGCATCAAATCAGAGCAATGCATATTAACAAAGTGTGGACAACAACAAAGTGCAGACTTACATCAAAACACACCAGACTTGATTTTAAGTAAAACTAGAGTCCAGTTACATCACAGCAGTATTGACATAAGTGTGCATGTAACCAAATTCCAAATCTAACATAAGCAAACATGTAGAACTGTAGACGGAGCTCAATGCAATCCAAACAAATATCACACAACAACTACAGTTCAAAGTTTTAAATCACAACCAGTGGCTACAGCAGATCAACAACACATATATAGACACATACATATGTATGTATGTATACATATGGTGATACGCAAGTTCATATGGACATGCAAGCAGTGCAACCTGAAGAAAATGCAAAGCTATGTCAGCGAATACAAAAGTGCAGACGATCAGGTCAATTCAATGCAAAGAATGTGTCGCAGGAATTTCTGAACATGTTAGATTTTAACTACCAAAGTCAGAACCATGGTGGCCAAGATAACAACAAAGTCAAACTTTCACAAAATCAAAGTGGCCGAAGTCAAAACAGAAAAGAACGGAACCATAACCAAAGCAAACTCAAAGTCGTGATATTCAAGGAACGAAATATACGAATTGAAAAAGTCAAAAAATATCACAAGCATCCAAACGAAAGTCAACGGCCAAGCTAAAGTAACTGAAGAATTCAAACAATATTATACGAATGATAATTAAGGAAATCGATCCCTATAAAAACCCTTTAACATCATCGACATCATTATCAATCGAGTTCAAGCAAATTAACCAGAAAAGCAAAAGGAAAATCACATACCAAGTCAAATCGAACTCGACGTAAATCAGAGAGACGATCGATCGTCAAAGCAATCAGGAGAACATCAATTCAATCGATCAACAATCAATCGGCGTGCTCAAATTCGCAAAGCCCTAAATCTGAAAGAGGAACGAAAGAAGAAACAAAGCAGCCATTTTTTCTACGTAAGGATTCAAGGCCGAAGACATAAGAAAAGAAAAAAGGGGATTCCTTTTTAATTTGGGTCGGTCTTGTTATATTGCGCTGCTTTTTTTTCTAATTTAGGGTTTCAATTTTTATCTAGTTATTTTTATTTTGTTTTTCTCTTTGAAACTTTTGTAAATTCTAGTCGTGTGACTAAAGGACGAACTACGGTGGTGTAGTTGAGAAATTTGCAACTCCATGTCTGAGTTGTGATAGGGTTTTGAGCGTAGAGTTATGTTAGTCGATAGCGGGTTTCGCAAGTTTACGTGTGTAAGCGTCTGACTACTTAATTTGTAGTAAAAATCTTGAGGGCAGCACGTAGGCAAGGTTTTGCCGAAGCAGAGTAAATCTGTGCTGTTCTATTTTTGCTTTTATTATTCTGCTATTATCAGTGCTGCAATTATTTTATATATTTCCGCATTAAATTTTTATAATTAATAGTATCACCATGTTCATCCCTCTCTATGGTAAAATCGATCCTACATTTTGCTCCTACAATTATCTCTCTTACCGTAATAATTTTAGATTTTTTTTCCTTCTAAACTTCTTATTTTTTCCACCATTATACTCTCCGGGTTCTCACTAACATATCCAGAGAAGTCCTTTCCACTTTCAGAATAGGGTTTTCCCTAATTACATTAGCTATGTTTTCAGTCAAACTACCATCGTCGTTATTTAAATTAATATCATCTTTTGACCCACTATAACTGTCAGAGTACAAATATTTTCAAATTTTTTGTTAAGATTAATTTGAAAAGTCCACAATCCATCTGCTGCAATTGGGATTTAGACGTGTTGCTACTATGCTCTCTGCCCTCTAAAATGTTGTTGCTATTTCTCTTAGCTAAAGCACTCTCTGTGTTATATTTTATGTTAGCTGTTATTTATTCTTCAATCTCTGTGCTAACAGTTTAATCTGGTGTGACGTGGAGGAGTCTATGGCTAGATTTGCTGCTTTGTTCACTATGTCAGGATTTGTGCACAGTTTTGTAGTTGCTGTGTCCAGTTTTCAATCGAAATTCATATTTGTTGCTCGTTGTTGTGATAAACTTTGTTTATTATTATTACTACCTATGCAATTTTCAATCGGACTCTTAGCTTCCTTAAATATGTTTGGACTCTGGCAAGAGACATTCTGCTGTTGTCTATGTTGCATTGTTTTTGTTATTTCAGCTTCAAGGTTCTGCACTGTGTTTTTACCTTCAGCTTCATGATTTTGCATATGTTGCACTGTGTTTGTTACTACGTCTTCATTGTTCTGTGTGTGTTTCCCTTTTTTGCACAAATCATCAGGCTGCACTTCTGAGGAAATTGTGTTTATGCCAATCCGTTTCCCTTTACCGCGGTTATTATCTGGTGGAATTTTGTGAAAAAATTATTTCAGCGTCGAGTCAAGTCCATCTCCGTAGAAGTTTTAAATTGAATTCTACCGTTGCTTCTCTTTTCTCTGCTTCCTTTGCTTATAGGAAAAATGTACTGCTATCTATTTCAAATTCTTATATCTCTTATAAAATCATTGAGCTATTTTGAAAATAATTATAAACGTAGACCTGTTTTACCAGTTAGAAGTTGACGCATTTCAAAATGCGCCTTCGGATGAATTTTCAAAATGCGCCGAAAGACGACTTCTCAAAAGTCGCCCAAAGACGCATTTTGAAAATTCGCCAAAGTGAAAACCCTACACACAAAACATGACCAGAGAGCAAGACATCCATCATTCCCACTTTCTTCTAGCCGAATCCAATATCCTCAAATTCCTCAAAACCTTCCTCCACTTTCATTTCTTCAATTTTTAATCAAATTCATCCAAAAATTTATCAATGGCAAGCACGTCGCCCGTAGAACAAGAAATAGGTATGAATCTATATCCATAATTTGTCATTTCAAATTTAGGGCATGAATATTTTGCTTTGTTTCTTCATAAACAAAAAAAATATGCTGGTAAAGTAAAGCATTTTAATATCGATGTTGATAAAGCATTTACAAAACTATCATTAAAAGTATTTTTACACAATTTAGTCTTAGATTAAAAGCAATTTGAACTAGGTTAGAAGTAGTTTATAAAAGATATTTTATAAGCAATCTATATGAATAACAAGGAGTTTACGTGTATTCATACTACTTCGTGGTTTAGGGGGTTCTCAATTTTTGGTTAGTGTATATTTTTTACCGAAATGAATTGATTTGTAATATTTGTATTTGTAGAGTATATGTACATGGAGCCCGGACCCGTTGATGGTAGGGTATTATTTCTTTAAACACAGCATCGTACTTCTAACGACATATGGATGCAGGTGGTTTTGAAAAAAATATAACTTTGTGTCAGTTAGTATAATTCCTACTTTTTAATTATATATTTATCATTTGATCAGCGTGACGATCCAGATACTACTATAAATCACTCCACATCGCTGAAGAAAGTGACTTTAAACCATGCAGGGGTATTGGCCGAGATTGAGAGGGCTGATTTTTTTTACACATAATAAAGTTAGGATACATCCAGCTTGACCACTATCTTATCACTGCTTTGGTAGGCAGATGGCGACCGGAGACCTCCACTTTTCATTTCCCTGTTGGTGAGACGACGATTACATTAAGAGATTTAACAGTGTTGTTAGGTTTGCCTATTGAAGGCAATGCAGTGGCTTATGGAGGAGTGGCATATGGCTATATGCAATTGTGTTGTGATTTACATGGTCTTAACCCACCCCCCGAACAAACAAGGGGTAATGAGTTCGTGGAAGTCATGTGGTATCGACGTCAATTATCGCACGATATTCCTACCGATGCTACAGAGGCTTGGATTTAGCAGCGAGCATGTGCTATTATTTTACATAGCATTATTTTCCGATTGATGTACAACTATACAAAAACTCGGGTAGATCTGAAATGACTACCGTATATTGCTGATTAAGGGGAGTGTGGTAAGTTTTCTTGGGGCAATGCTGTGTTATCTTATACATATATGGAGTTATCCAGGCTCTCTCTTTTGGAGAATAAATCGATTGGTGGATGTCTGACTCTAGTACAGGTTTGAAACAAATTTCAATAGTTTACTATTTTACATGATTTATCTCATTTTTGATCGTAATATCTTCTTTTAAATGCAATTTTGATCGTGAACTTAACTTCGGATCGGAAGATTGTTAGTATCAAATGTTGTTGTCGATCAGACGATGCCGCTTGGGTCTCGGCATATTTTTTATCCTTTTAATTTAATTAAATAGTGAAACTTTCATGTGTAATATTCAATTGTTAACATCTTATAACAGGTAGGTAGGACTAAAAACAAGCGCCAAACTCTACGACGGAGTGTGAAGTTCTACCACAATGAGTTAGATGTTCTGGAGGATGACAATGTGACATGGACCCCGTACACACAAGATGTGCTAGCACAGCTTCCAGCCATGTGTACAGCTGCTAGATACTTATGGACTGCGAGAGTACCGCTCATATCTTACACCCAGACTGTATTTCAGTTACCCGACAGGGTTATGAGACAATTCAGTATGATGCAGCATATACCGAATGATGCGTCATCCTGCACGTCTACGTACAATGTAGAGGAGTATTGAACCCACATTTAGTTGTGGAATGACCGCCATACAGCTATCCATATTGAGAGGAAGCCCACCATTACGCTAGAGCAGTACAAAAGGTGGTACTGGAACATAACACAGCGATATGTTCTTACAACAGCGATATGTTCTTACAACGCCAGTAGAGGCAGTGTATAGAAGTCCATACGTTCCCAAAGCACCACTTTAGCGGAACGTGGCAAGTTGATGTTGTAAGTAGTATATCAATTAGTTATGATACTTGTGTGTGATGCTAATTTTCATTCAACTTTACAGGCAGCTGGTATAAGTAGGGCTTGGGAAGAAACAGAGAATCTTCGCAAATGACAAACTGGCGAGGAGGGTAGGAGGATGTGCACTAACATTCAAAGGGTTCTAGAAGTTGTGTTTTGTAGGAGTAAACTCGATAGGACGAGACATCCATCTCCACCTCCAACGCTTGTGTACAGACGATGTCATCCTAGAGGAGGTGTGGGTTCATCGTCACAAGACACCTTGTCACAAGTTGTGCCGATACACGAAGAATTTGTTCCTAGCCCATCTCAACCAGCGGCCGCATTACCTTCGTCCTCCACTGCGCACAGAGAAGGGAGTAGCAGCAGCGGCAGCAGTAGCAGTTCGAGAGCACTGGTAACGGGTCGGCAAAGAAGAAGCCCGCGTGAATTTCATGAGCTTCACGACTAAATCGATAATGTTGTTTGATGTGAATAGTTAGTGGTGGTGTGGAAAGCGATATGTAATGTACCAACTAATGTTGTTTGGATTTGTAAAATGATGTTGAATTTGCGTAGTTGTGTTTTGTTTGCGGGCGGCCAAACTAATGTTGTTAAGATTGGTAAAGTTGTATGACTTTGTGTTATATGGTGTAGTCAGGGGTTTATAATTACCGCTCTATTTGCAATAGCAGGCTTTCTATGGGTGAGTTTTCAAAATTTGCCAATCGATGAATTCTGAAAAATAGCCCATGGAAACCTATTATATTAAAACCTGTTAGCCCCCTTCTTCCTTTTTCATTTTTGTTTTCTTTAAGGTCGAACCAAAAACCCAGATTTGTGAAAAATCTTTCACAGAAGTAACTAAGGTTGGTGTTTTGTCCATTTTTTTCCTCTATACTAATATATGTAGATATATAGTATGCCCTTCTTCAATTTTGTTCAAATCGGAAAGTAAATCGACTCAACCCATGATTGTAAGTTTGTGAAATTTTGGTATTTTTATTCAACTTTTCTTTTAGGCGAAAATGGATGATTCGGAGCTCGATGATCAAACAATGATGGAAATATATGATGATTACGAACGGAATAATGACGTGGACGATGATGTAGAATTTGTTCTGGAGACCGAAGTGGAAGATCTACCAAAAGTGGATGCTGTAGAGAAAAATGAAGAAGTAGAGGCCGAACTTGTTTGTGCTACGCAAGCAAATGTCGTAATCGAGAATCCCCAACTGGTTCAACAATCATTGCATTCCAGGCTGAGGACTGCACTTGCTTATCAAAACCCTGGTAGATCAAGTTCTAGCGTCATTGGACGCTCAGTACTTTGCTATTGCGGAGTTGAATGCAACATTGTTGTTTCCAAAAGTCGGAGGAATGCAAGACGTCGCTTTTACGGCTGTAAAGCGTATGTCGATGCACAGACGCGTCAGGGGGTGCATAGTTATAAATATTTTGAATGGGTCGATCATCCACTGACAGAAAGGGGGGTCCAATACACGTTTGAGATGCAAGCTAAGGTTAGCCGCTTGGAGAGGATAAATATTGTAATTCGCAATAAAATGCTTGCTGGGTGCTACCCATTACCACGTGATTGACCGTATGTTTTGTTGTATTGGTAGTTAAGTATTATCAGACGGTAGTTGTTTGTGTAAACTTGCTTTTTATCATGTGTTAGTCCTGTATTTTCTATTGGGAAGTATCCTGTGGTTGAAATGACTAATATTCTGTTTTATGTCTTGCTATAGGGTGTTTCTGATTTGGCGACTTTTTGAAAGTCGCCAATGGACGAATTCTTAGAATTCGCCTTTAGGCGAATTTTCTAAATTCGCACAAAGGTGACTTTCAAAAAGTCGCCAATTCAGAAACTGGTTTATATCCAATCAGCTTAAGCACTCACATTCTCATAACATGCCCCTATTTTTTTAGATCTAAAGAACCCATTTTCATTCAGCTTACATCCCCAAACACCAAAACTCAATTTCTTTCGATAATATGTTGGCTGTTGCCATAGAATCATTGTTGATCTATGCAAACGTCTTCGCTATATCTCTACATCGAAAATGGTAAAAAATTACAAACCCTAACTTTGTTGCACCTATTCAAATAATTCCATATGAATGACTAGAAATTGGTTGGTCAAATAAAAACTATTTGTTTGTAGAATGGCTGAAATCTCATTCCCACACTTTGCTACTGCGACGGTGAACTGATCGTGGACGAACAAAAAAAGGAAAGTGTGTCGGCAGTTTTTGTAAACCGGAGAGAGTACGCAATGGTTGCACACTATTTGAGTTGAAATAATCTGTGTACAAAGCGACAAAAATAAGCGCAATCGAATTTGTATTGAGTTGGTAGTTAACTTGCCTACGGATTTGGGTTCAAAAGCAATAACACTTTCAGACGACAAGGATGTTGAAGTTATGTTTCAGCGGCTACCAAATCCATTGAGTTGTATGTTGGAAAAGTTGCAAAAGAAAATCCGCAAGAACATGTACCATTTTCTATCATTAGCACAGGAATAGGGTATTTTACAGATATGTTGGAAACCAATAATCCTTCATCAAGCTTAGATTCTCCTACTTACAATAATCCATATGTATATGCCGAGAGTCATGGTCCTCCTCCCATAAACTATGGTTTCATGCCTTACATGATGTCACAACCAACTCCAGAACAGTGCTTTGCATACTACACACCACCTACGATGCTTATAAAGTATCGTTATTAACATTGGCATTTTGCGTTTACCTTTTTAAATTATAGTTGCCTAATAGTTTCTTATTGCACATTCAGCTTCCAACAATAAATGCATCTACAAAATGTTTGTCCTGAACAACAAAATATTCATTTTTCGCAACCAGTATATCCTACTCCATCAGAAATGTATGATATGAGTCAAAGATTTGTGTAGCAATTTATTTGGGTAATGTTTCCTATCTACTATAGTTTCGTACTAAAATACTTTTGTAAACAGATTTACAAGTCTTGAGGATTCGGATATAGAATGTGGCGCTGGACCGTAACAACACTCACATGATTCCAATATTGACATTGATATGGCGTTGATATAGATAGAGACACCGGACATGATCCTTCATTGATAGTATGGCTGTTGCGACGAGGACTAATAATAATGCATGTTGGGCAGAACGAATGCATGCGAACAATGAATCGTTAAACTATGACTTTCCGAACGTAGATGATGTTGAAGGTGATGATGAAGAAGCTCAAATGGAAGTACCGTTGGATGATGATCTATGTACTGCAGATGGCAAGATTGGTTGTTGCTAATCTGCAATTTGCTGGGGAAAAATTTTCAACCGCGTGCATACAAAATGGATTTTCTGTTGAGATGGTATTTGAAATTAAACAAAAGCCGCTACACCAATTAACCGAATGGTCAATTCTACATGGATTTTCGTACAAGCTGATCAAGTCGAATAAAACTATATACACTGCTATCTGTAATGTTGATACTAATTGTCCATGTATAATACATGCAATAGTCTCAAAAAAATCGCTGCCTGGCTTGTGGGAAATTAGAAAGTTGCCTTGTGAACATACATGTGTCAATCCTACAGTTAATTCCAACCACAAGCAAGCCACTTTTAATTTTCTTATGTCAAAAATCAAGTCATTTGTCAAGGCCGATTTGGATATCTAAGTAGGTACAGTCCAAGTGCTTGTCGACGACCAACTATTCATCAAAATTAGTTACATGAAAGCTTGACGAGCATTAAACAAAACAATAGAAAGAATTTATGGTGGTTGGGCCGAATCGCATGCGACTTTGCCTCTATATTTCGAGGAAATAAAGAGAAGTAACCCGGGGACTGTCGGACATGTGACCCACGATGAAATTGGAGTAGTTGATCGTGCGTTTTGGGCATTTGGCCCTTGCATTACAGGTTTTCTACACCGCCGGCCATTGCTATTTATTGACGGGACACATTTGTATGGTAAATACAAAGGGACGTTGCTTGTTGCTACTGCTGTAGATGCAGATGACTATCTGTTTTCATTAGCTTATGCAGTTGTCGAATCTGAGTCATATGATAGTCGGGGTTGGTTTTTTTCTTGCATGCGTGAATTCATTCATAGTGTTTGCAATCATTGTATTACTTTCATATCGGATCGAATGAAAGGAATTCCGAAGGCTTTACAGGAGAAATGGCGAGAACCATACAAATATAGGTTCTATGCACGACATCTTAAAGCTAATTTTCAAACACTGGGTTTTATGGATAAACGACTTACAGCTTTATTTTTCAGCTGCATGTGCTTCAGAAGTAGTTGAGTACAACAAAATCAGAGAAGAAATTAAAGCTACAAATCCACGGGCTCATGAATGGATTGAAAGAAGTTTAGGGAATTTTGAAGAAAAATTGAGCCCTATGCAAAGACGATGGAGGATGTTTTCATGTTATGACCACCAATGCATCCGAAAGTTTTAATGGTGTACTGAAAGGTGCTCGATCATTTCCTATAAAGACGTTGGTTGCACGAACCTTCTTTCGATCAGTTGAATATTTCTGTAAGAGACGAGAAACTGCGGATGCTATCACATCACGTTTGACTCCAAAATGGAGAGCTAAAATAGCAGATCGGGCTATTGAAGCACTTCGTTGTAGACTAGTTCGATTTAGTTGAACAGAATAACAAGTGATTCATTGCTACGACGATGAATTTAAAGTGTTAATTGATGGTCCTAACTGTTCATGTACATGCAACGTCCACCTACTGCAAAAATTACCCTGTGCCCATGTAATGGCGGCTTGTTCGGCACATGATTACGGTGCTAACAGAGCACATCATGAGTTCGCATCAGAGTGGTACTCTGTTCAAAATTACAAAGCTTTATATCAGCCAAAGTTTCATCCCGTGCGTGATAAGAGATACTGGACACCATACACCGGTCCACATATATTGCCTCCACCTACAAGAAGACAACCTGGGCGATCTAAATCTACGAGGATAAAAAATGCAATGAACGAGCATCAAACGCCTAAAACAAAAAGGTGCAGCAAATGTGGATCACATGGTCATAACAGAAAGCGATGTACTTCAGTGGCATAAACTTGCATTATCAAATGTATGACTGCGTAACGAATTAAGACATCTGTGTGTTCAATTTTAAACAAATGTAATTTCTATGTATCAAACTAACTAGTTATGTATCGGACTTAAATGAACTTCGCAATTGTTAAATTTAAAAGCTGATATTTATGAAAGTTGTTAGAAATGAAAGTATATACTTATGCAATTGTTATATTTGATAAACCATCTGTCTACTGTCTTGTTTTGTGTATAGGGTTTTCACTTAGACAAAATTCGTCCGAAAACGCATTTTGAAAATGTGTCAACGTCTACCTGGCAAAAGTAGGTCTACATCGATAATTATTTTCGAAAGCAGGTTATTTCTGTTATCGTTTACAAAAACAAGTCTAGGTTAGAAATTTCTCTAATATATATAGCATGAGTATTAATTAGGTCTTCGAAGACATGAACTGCTATTGAATTTCCTCAATTTCCACCTGTGAAAAAAAAATGTCTCTGGAATTAGTGGTTTCCATTCGTTATTCTCAAAGAAGGTTTTGTAATAGTAAATTTCTTCTCACCATTATCCTTCTTCTCCTGATTATTAATTGTATAAGGGTCAATCCTTTAGCCATATTGCATCATGTTTTTTCTTTTCTGAATCAAAATCATTGATTTGAGGCCGGAACCCCTTTCGTCTTCTACCTATTTCCTCTCTCCGACCATCAATTTTTCTTTCAACCTAAGATTTTGCACGCTCTGATTGTTTCTCTTATATTAAGAAACCCTCCTGGAGTGACGCATCGCTGCTGGCACATAGATATTTCGTTTCCTGTTACGAATCTCGTCATGTCCAACGGCCATGATTTCGTTCAAATCATTTTCCTTCCATCGAATAATCTTCGTCGCTACATGATTTTGCCCCAGCTCAGATCTCGTGCTTCCTGGAACCCCTACTGTATCCCCTTGCAAGTATCGTTTTGAATCAGGAGGAACTAGTTCTAGTGGAATTATCTGGTCGATATTATCATTCGCTTCTTCCAGATATCCATATCCGGACTTTTTAGTATTCTGGATTTGTGCCCAGCTCTATTTCAATACCTACAGTCTTAAAATTTGATAATTTTCCTAGGATTGCTCCACTTATCATCATTGTCAATCTTTGAAAATCAACCTTATTCTTTTGTTACTAATGGAACCAATAGATGAACGTGGTTGCAGGTACATAATTTAGACCCAACGAGATCCACGTACTGTTGGCAGTCGTTTTTTTCTAGGGCCACCGACGGATATTTTCGAACACAAATAGCGTATATTTGTGTCTGTATCCAAAATAATTTTCAGATGTCAAATATCCGTGTTCGTTTAATTTTCGGATACGGATGGATATCGGATATTTATCCGCTCCGTTTATAATCAATAAATTTAAAAGTATAAATGAAAAAGTTTGAATCAACATAAAATAGTTTTTATACTAACGTTCAAAAAAAATCAATGAATAAAAAATGTGATGATAAAATTTTGTTTTATACTAATATCCGTATGCATATTCAAAAATATTCAAAAATTAAATACTCAAACTGTATGTTTTCACAAAATATAAGAAAAAACCATATCGTAATAACATCTAGTGGTTGGAAAATAGTTGAAAAATCATATATTAATTAGATATAATTTTAATTAAATACACACACACACACACACACACATATATATATATATATATGCATCAGTTAATCGGGCGGTTATTTTTCAGTTACGGATAACACAATAATCACATCCGTATCCATATCCGCTTTTCGGATATCGGATATCCGTATCCGCTTTTCGGATATCGGATATCCCTATCCGCTTTTCGAAAACGGATACTTCTCATATTTTCGTATACGGATTCGGACGGATATCCAATTTTTCGGGTACCCATTGACAATCCTAATTTTTTCTTAGTCGCCATTTTTGAAGCGACCGTTTTTGAAGCGTTCGACGCGTCGAAAGCCCCAACGTGCAAACTCCCTATTTCGGCACTACTAAGGAAAAGCTGGGAAAAGTAACATTGGCGTCCGACGCGTCTGACGTCAATGTATTAACTCCAACTTTCTTTCTTTATACTCCTTCTCTACCTTTTCTTCCTTTCTTTCTCCCCTCTCTTCTTTACTCTTCCCTCTACTCTACACTCCTCTTCCGTTCTCTACTTTTACCTTCTCTTCAACTTCACTACCAATGGCTAATTCTGAAACAGATTCTGACTATGAAGATGTGCATGATTTAATCTTTTCATTAGCAACTATACGTAGACAAAGAATGATATTAGGCGAATTAACACATCAAATGATACCGATTTACAATGGGTGGACGATATATTAAATGAACATCAAGAATGTTGTCAACGTAATTTTCAAATGAAAAGGCTGTATTTCTCTTGTTGTGCGATAGGCTGGAAAATTATGGTATGTCGCCAATGGAAGATATTAGTATCAGAGAAATGGTTATCATATTCATATACACGGTAGTCATAGCGCTCTCAAACCGAAAAATGTGCGAAAGTTGCAAAGATCATGTAGCACAATTTCAATTTATTTTCATGCTATCATAGAAGTTGTACTATCACTTACTAAAGATATTGTTAAGTCATATGATCCTTAATTTAATATTATTCTATAACATATTAAAACTTCAAACCAGTAGTACCCTTATTTTAGAAATTGCATTGGTTCTATAGACGGTGCACACATAATGACACACTTACCTGCAGATCGAATTATTTCATATATTACATGAATATGTTTTGTTTCACAGGATATCTTAGCAGCATACCCATTGGATTTACAATTCACTTATGTTATGGTTGGTTGGGAAGGTATTGCGCATGATAATAGAATTTTTAACGTTGTTATAAACGATAGAAATTCTACATTTCATCCCCTTCCACCTGGACGGTATTATTTAATAGATTCAGCATATCCACTTCAACTTGGATATTTTCACCTTATCAAAATGTAGATATCATATTCCTCATTTTCATGAAACCGCAAATCAACCAAAATCGATCAGTGAATTTTTTTTAATTTCTATCATTCAAGTTTACGTATGGAAATTGAGAGAACGATAAAATATGGAAGAAAAAAATATACAATTTTAAAGAATATGCCAAAATACTCATTTGAAACTCAAGTACAAGTTGTCGTTGTTACAACGGCTATGCACAATTTTGTACGAAAATACAATAATGGTGATTCAGATTTTATGGCTTTATGATGATGATCCCGATCTTGTTACAGAAGAATACTAAAAGGAATATTATAATGTGAGAACTACTGCAAACAGAGTGACTGAACAGGTACAATGACATGCAGACAATGATATGATAACACTTCGCAATATCATAAGAGATGAAATTATTGCACCAGGGCTGCGCTGAAACATTGTGGTTGTACATTTTATCTGTATCTTTAAATTATTGTATTCGTCTTTCGAATATTGTAGTTTTGTTGTATCATTTTACTTTTATTTCATTATAATTAAACGCATATTACACAATAAAAACAAATAATTAATTGACTATAAATCAATTAAATTAAATTCGCATTTCAAATACTCCGCTCGAATACTCAATTCACATCATCAAATGCATTCCCCTTTGAACCAACTCCCCAACTCGAATACTTCGCTTAAATTCCCCGCTCAAATGCTCCATTCGCTTTGTAAAGAACAGAACCCTAATGCACGCGTAGAGATGATTAATACATAAAATGCTAAATAAATAATACAAATAACAACGTCTACGTATGAAAAACATTTAAAAAAAAGTACAAAGACCTCACACTCCACACGTTAAATATAAAAAGCTAGAATTTGAAATTTAAAAACTTCAATCACTTTTGGTTATCATAACAGCAGCTCAATATATGTAAATCATGTTGATAGTTTAATATAAGTAGTACGATGCTTCAATATATATCAATATATACCTTCTTTTTTGTACTTCGATGCCAGTAGCAAGACAATTATATATGGAGGAGTTAAACAACTTTTTCAAAGCGTATTTTGATTAGATTTACAATGCTAATTAAACTATTTGACTAAACAATTATTGTTCCTTTTGTGGCGTAACTCATGTTTGTCAATGTTTACAAATTGTAAAAACAAAAATCTAATTTTATTGGAAATCATTTACGAATGAAATTGAAAAGAAAATTAATATTTTCTATCAAATCGTGAGTACTTCAACAAACACTTACATGTGTTTTTCAAAAAGATACATTTGACTAAAATGTATACTTAATTGAAATAATCGAAACTTTACATGTAGTTTTAGTTTTAGTTGTTTTTAATCTAATAAAAAATTTATAGTTAGAAATAATTTCAAAATATTTAATTCCATATTAAATTAACGTAAAACATCATATACGCACACATATCATACAAAAATACATATGTAGGTATGTGTGTAAAATCAAATTTTCAAACCTTTGAAGTATGAGAAATAACTGAACATTGTACAAAATATAATTCCAAAATTTTGATTTTATTTATGATTAAGTGAAACAATTTTCAATTTTAAATATTTAAAAAACAAGAATATGCTAAAAATATATAAAAATCGAAATGAAGAGTTCAATCGATATAGCTCTGGAATAAATGAAAAAGGCATACATATTTATTAATACATAAAACAAAAAAGACATTACAAAAATGAAAAATAGGTAAAAATGTATATGAAAGATTGCAATCATTGAAGTTCAAACTATAACCATAGTAATATAATAAACTTTACAAATAATAATAAAGATTAATTATTGCCAAAAGCGGGATTCAACTTAACCTCATAGTTCTTATTTTTACAAAGTAAGTGTATTTTTGGAACTTCGCGGTAGCACCAAAAGATTGCGCTTCTATTCCAATCTATTAAATAATAGTAAAGCAGAAGAATTTAAAGCTCTCTTATTAATTCTATCTATTTCCTCCTCTCCTTGATTATCTCCAGATATTTTATTTTTTCCATCTCACAATTTATTGTTATTATCATAATTACGATGTTTTTATTGGTTCTCTTTTCTACTATTAAAATTTAATACTAAGTTTTACAATTATTTACATATTTCTTTCAAGTTTTTTTTGTTATTTTTACATTTAAGCCCATATATATTAAATTTAGTTAAATGGTCTTAAATTTAAGCTTTTTAAATAAACAATTAACGAATATTCATTGGTTGATCTAATAAATTTTGAAAAATAACAATTCAATATGCGTATTGCATTCATATTGACGAAAATAATAAAACTAATTTTTTATTCAAGTCCATAAGTTTTAATTTTCCACAACTATATGCAAATTATACAATGTTATACTAATATTCCCTCCTATCATTTTGCATTTAAATGCCAACATTCAATAATTTTTACAATTAGTTACGGGTCTCTCCTAAATTTTCTTATATTATTTTACATCCAACTCCACATTTTGAATTTATTAATTGATCTTGAATTTAAACTTTTTAACTGAATCCAATTAACAAACATTTCTTAATTGATTTAATAAATCATAAAAATGATAATTCAATGTGTATACCGCATTTGTACTGATATAAATGGTAAAACTATTTTTTCACTCAAGTCCGTATAATCTAATATTTTCATAATTATATACAAAATTATCTTTGATACTTTTACATTTTTCTACATTCAAGTTCATAAATTTCTTTCTTTCTAAAATTAGTTATTTAATACAAAGAAATATACGCATATTTTTTTGCTTTCTAAAATTAGTTATTTAATACAAAGAAATATATACAGAATTTTTTCTTTCTAAAGTTGTTATTTCATTACATACAAATATATACAAAAAAATTCTTTCCAAATTGGTACATCATTACAAACATATATAATGTTTTTCCTTCCTAAAATTGGTAAATCAAATGGACTCTTTATCATCATTAAATTATATTTTATGAAGAATAACATTACAATTAATGATAATTAATGAATGTTTGTATTTTGTATTATTGAAAAAAGGATAAATATTTTCAATTAGTATGTTTTTGTACAAAAAGTTACAACTTGATTATTTATATCGTAATATGAGTTGATCAATGGACAAAAATTATACCATATTTTGATTAGAAATATTTTTCCTTCATATTTTATTATCATTTTTACATAAATGTTAAATATTTTTTGAAAAGTTTTACAATAAAATAAAAATAGTAAGGCTTGAAACAATGTGATTTGTAACGTTTTAGATCTTATTTTCACTTAATATTTCTTTTAATAGTTAAATAAATATTTTCATAAAAATGTGCTGCAGGAACTTTAAATTCATACAAATATATTGAATCTTTGGTATTACACTTCTATTTTTAGGCAATGGTCGACATTCTCTCAAATAATGTTTGATATTTAATGTATACATCATTTATCTTTTAGCCAAGTGTAACAAAAGCTAAATGTCAAATTCAGAATATATGTACATGAATATTTATTTATGAAATTTTATAAAAATATTAATTCTAAAATTTATTAAGAATACTTATTTTCATTTATTTGATTAATAAATAATGAATCCTAAAAAAAATTAATATATAAATCATTTTTATCAACAAACATGATAATTTAATTTTTATTCAAATATAAAAATATATGAATCTCATAAAAAATACACATTTATAATATTGTAATTTCATTTTATAATTCATTTAACTTAACAAATTCATGAGATGTTGCATAATAAATTATATTCTTCAAAAATAGTTAAATATTATTTTTCTACAACATACCGTATGCAACGCACAGATAACACACTAGTTATTAATAAAGATATAGAAAATTGAGAAGATTTACCATAAAATAGTCATTCGTCACTATGGTTGAGACAAAATTGCAACCTTCTCACTTAAAGCAACTTGACACTTTTCCTTGAAGGAGTTTCAACAAAAAAGAAAAAGAAAGGAAAAGAAAAAGGATAAAGTAACAACACACCCATTATACATAGTATTATCCTCCTTTATATATATAATAATATACATGAGCAACCAAATATCTCATATATGACCCTATCTTTCTATGTTAACAGTTGTTAGCATATATATTGTCCTACTATTCTTATACTATTAAAGGAATTTTATCATATAAAAGCATAGAGAATGAAACATCAAACTTTCTTATTCACTTCTAATATTTTTGGCTGGAACCGACTTACTCCCAGATTACACATGGTCACTCTTATCGTAGAGTACTAAAACATATTCGTATGATCATAATATCATAAAACACCAGAATAACACCCACAATGAAAATTATATCACATAGTGAATATTATTATCATCGGGTTATTGGATAGTTGTTATCAGTAGTTTAACCGTTAGAATATTAGAGATATAAGTCTACTTTTTACAATGATATATAATGAGGAACGAGAGAAAAAAAGTAAAGAACACAAGAATTTTTATAATGGTTTGACCATTAACGAGATATACGTCTACTTTTTATTGTTGCTAATTTCAATATATGGGGATTGTTTACCATACAACTGAGGGAACCCAGTCCGTTTCACAGCGGGTGAAATGGGTAGATTTCAAAAAATATTCTCTAACAAGATCTTAATGGGTCTACGAAATCTAATGTTTAATACCAGATCTAGTCTAGTTGTTTTAATAAAATCATATTGTATTAAGATTTTCTTATTCATAATTAATGTCACCCCACCTTTTGGTCAAGGCCGGGATATCAACAAATTGGCTAGAAAGGATGGATATCAAAATTGTAGATCGATTGGAAACAAGGCTATGATCGATATCATCACAATTTGATCGAGCTCCAATCAAGACGGAATCGATTGGGAATGATGAACAGGACTAGATGAGGCTAGTTTCAAATTTCAGGTCAATCGGAGTTCGTATGCTGGAGATATGGATGGATCAATATTAGTGAGAAATGGTTGGTATCGATACCTTCGTATCGATACGGTTCGTATCGATCGGCATGGGTCACTTTGGGTCGACATAAGTTATTCAAATCGATACGATTCATATCGATCGACATGGGTCACTTTGGGTCGATAGAAGTTGTTCGAATCGATACAGTTCGTATCAATCGGCATGGATCGCTTTGGATTGATGGATGTTATTCGTATCGATATGGTTTGTATCGATATGATAGATGAAGCAATTCGATGGATACGAAGAGCATACGAAGAGCATGCATCGAAGTGGGTCTAATGGACATGAGAAGCAAGAAGGGGATCGATACGAACAGGACAGCAGGTATATGTTGATCGATACGAAGGGGGAGTGATGGATGGATACGAAATGACCATCGAATCATCGATGCGAAATAGGCATCCCAGATCGATACGAAGGGAATGTGTTCGAATGAGGAAGCAGTCAACTCGACATCAAAATTGGATCTATCCTGGGTTCCCAGGCCACGTCATCGGTGCGAATAGGATGGACACGAAGGGCAGATGGATATGAAGGGATGGAGATGAATTCATGGATACGACGCTTCAGCCTTCATACAAACTACAACTTGAATCGATCATATCTCACAATCTACAAGTCCAAATGCCACCAAATTTTCATAGAAGCTTACGCACATCCTCAAGAATGTTCGTGATCGATCTTGGCTCAATTGGACGAGATATTGATCAATACGAAGTTCGTTCGTATCGATCACAGACTGAGTGCAAACATCATGAGATCGGTCTTGTGGGCTCACCCACGTGAGAGAAGAGGTCTTCCGAGATTTAGACGAGATATTTACAGCCTACGCCTATAAATAGCATCCCAGGACCTGTAGAAAAGGGATTTTTAGCTCTCATACGTCCAGACTCTGCCGAAACCATTGCTGTCTCGAAAATCACTGTTGTACTCGAAATTCACTATTGTAGTTCACTGCAACCAGCAAGCAAGAGTTAATAAATATCAACCATTTCATAGTGGATGTTGGAAACACGCCGAACCATGCTAAACCTTATATCTTTACTGCATTCCTTTTAAATTTTAAGCGTTGTTCACATTTATTTTCTCTACATATTTTCTATCAGTGATATGTGATTGTAAACGGGTGCTTTCATCGGCAATTGGGTGTTTGTGGTCAATTTTGACGCAAATATTTTGGTGCTTTCACTGAGAATTGAACTCAGGGATTCCAAGGCTTGAATTTCAGATTTGAAAGCTTAAGGATTTGGATTTGGAAAGCTATGGCAAGGTAATCGACAAGAAGACAAAGGACTGAAAGGAGTCAGCATGAAGGGAGTCAGGAGGCTTCCTCGGGAGCGAATCAGGTGTCGATCTTCATCACTAGAGACGAGATGGAAACGATGCTCAAGAGACAAGAGGAGATGATGCAGAATCTACTCCGACAGGTTGGACAAGTTGGAGTGCATAATCAAGTTAACGCAACTGCAGGAGATGTTGAAGATAGGAGTCGGGACCATGCAGCAACTAGAATTCAGAATGGATCAGGACCATCCAACGCAGCATTAGAACTAGGGGGCACTCACCCAGAGCATGTTGATCCAATCCTGGGCAGAGTACCAAGTGTAGCTGAGCAACACGGCGTTGATAGAGGAATGGATGCTCGTCCAGGAGAGCAGATTCCAGGGTTCACTCATGAACTCGAGGGGAACATCGGGGGCAAAGGACGAGGACTACGACTTGGAGATAGTGACAAGTTAGCGGAAATGGTCAGACGACCTGTTTGCGCCAAAATTGGTCACAAACCCCAATTACCGTGAAAGCACCGGTGTATGAATACAAACCAACAACATTCAAACACAAATAACAGATCTCAGCAAATAACAAGCAGCAAATCAGAAATAATGAACAGAGACACAAGTTTTATAGTGGTTCGGCTATCTCCGGCCTACGTCCACTCCAAATTTTTATCCTTTTTATTAATTATCCTTCCTGGTTACAAGTGATTGCAGCAATTACAAAGTCCAAATTCGAAATCAATGGTGATAATGAAGATACGGAATGATTCTGGCAGCGTCCGGGCGTGCTTGTTTTCTTCAAATTCTCCGACCCCTTTTCTGAATGACCAGGGGCTCTATTTATAGGCGTAGGAGGCTGATATTTCTCCTAAAAATCCGGTAGACCGCTTCTAGCACGTGAGGGGGGCCCACGCGCTCGGCCTCAGGGAATTGGGCCCACTTTGGGATCGATTCGAACTCCATTCGAATTGATCAAGAAATCATCCAATTGAGCTGAAATTTGATGAGAACATTCTTCAACATGTATGCGATCTCCTGTAAAAATTTCATTGCATTTGGACTTGTAGATCGTGAGATATCATCGATTCGAACTAGCGTTTCCTAGACTTTTCGCTCCGTTCGAATCGATCAATTCGAATCGATTGATTCAAATCGATCCAAGCACGCGCTAGTAGGTTGACGTGGCGCGCATTCTTCGAGTCGATCCACATTTTTCGCCGAGTTGATAGAGTCGTCGCTTGAATTTCGCCGCTTTGACTTAATCGATTCGAAGGTTTTACTCATGCATGGATTCGAACCGAGACTCGTTCGTATCGATCATATCTCACTTCAGCTGATCGATACGAAACGACAGCACTGGTTGGATTCGAAGAGAGGTGCCTTCATGGATTCGAAGCACTACAACCTGATGGATACGAAGGAGCCTCTTACCTGATGGATTCGATAGAGCCTCTTACCTGATGGATTCGAAGGAGCCTCTTACCTGATGGATTCGAAGGAGCCTAGTTTGCCATCGAGTCGAAGTCCACTTAGCCTCCCCATCTGATCGATACGAAGACCATCGAGCCGTGTGCAAGCTGATCGATACGAACGGTATCGCTTCGAAGTCATCACTTCCTGATCGATACGAGGTGTATTGATTCGAACCGTCCTTGCGCCGCGCCTTCGATCGATGCGAACCTGATGGGTTCGAATCCGATGGGTTCGAAACGAGCACCATCTTGACCCCTTGATGGATTCGAACAGCATGACTGTCCTACCTTGCATCGATCATAACTCCTTCATATGAACTCCGATTAACCTGAAATTTGAAACATAGCCTTTCCTAACCCTTATCATCATCTCCAATCAATTTCGTCCCGATCGGAGTTTAACCAAATTTTGACGATATCGATCGTAGCCTTGATTCCAACTGATCTCCAATCCTGATATCCATCATTTCTTGCCAATTTGTTGATATTCCAGTTTTGATCAAAAAGTGGGATAACACGACCCATGAGGGGAGGACTAGTGAATAGAGACTTGGAGGATGTGAATAGGAGTCCCTTTGCTCCAATGATCAGGCAAGCTTGGAACCCGCTAAATTTCAAACTACCAACTCTGGAGACGTATGACGGGAGAACAGATCATGTTGTTCACTTGACAAGGTACATGAGGCATGTGGAAGTGCTGGGGGGCATCGGAGGAGGTCATGGCACGATGCTTCCCTTTGTATTTGACAGATATTGCAGCATTATGGTTCAGACAGCTGGAAAGTGGCTCTATTGGCACATGGACGGAGCTGATTAAAAGGTTTATGAGGCAGTTTCGGGTCCGTATAGTCAGACCCAACAATGCGATGACCCTGACATCGATGAAATAGTGGAAGGGAGAATGGCTTAGAGATTTCTTGACCAGATTCAATGCGACAATGGCTTCGGTGGATCGACCTAAACCGTTGATAGTTTTAATGGCAGCTTTTTAGGGAATTGTAGACAATTCGGATTTCAAGATATCGTTGGAACGGAACCCACCGAGGGATCTCGGGGAGTTCTACCATGAGGCGGAAAGGTTTTTGAGGCAAGAAGATGCGCAGGCTGAGAGAGAAGGGAGAGGGGCTGAAGCTTATGCGATAAGGGGTGGAGGTCCACCCAGAGAGGACACAGACAAAGATGATAAAGGAAAAAGGAAAATGAATGACAACGGTGGCACTTCGAAAAGGCCTCGAAGGGATTCAAAGTTTTCTTCCTACACAGATTTAAACGAGACTCTAGAAAGGATTTACTTGGATACTCGAGGGTGCCTCCAGTATCGAAGGCCGGCAAGGACGAAACCTTCTTAATACGAGCGGGCATTGGGAAAGCATTGTCTATTCCATGAGCTGGATGGGCACAACACAAACGATTGTAGGCATTTGAAAGATATCATTGAGGAGCATGTAAGGAATGGTCATCCACAACAATATGTAAGGAATCGAGCCATGGCAGTGGAACTGAAGCGACCACCGCCCACCTCGAACGAAGATGGCACTAGACCTAGGCAACATCAGCTTGTTATCAACTAAATAGATTTATGGCTTTGAATAAGTAATAAAGCTCGGTGTAATACGACTGAATCACTTACACATGTACGAGATCGAGGATGGTTCCTAGGCATGCTCTAAGACGATGATAAATCGTGTTGCTCGAGTTTATGAAATCCTATTTTTCTTTTCGCTTTCCTGAAACTTTGGTTTCTTCCTTAGATGTACAGACATTTATTTGGTATTCCGTGGCTGTAAAAACTCTTATTTTGAATGATTGGATTTGGATCAATGTAATAAATAATACAGGTCTCGCGATCACAGTCCCGATCGGAGCAACGGGACAATGATCGCAAGTTACGAGTCCCTTCACTGGATAGCGATGGAATGGACTCGAACACAATATAAAAAGTCCTCGACCGGAGAGCCGAGTTCAAAAAATATTAAAAAAATCCTTGGTCGGAGAGCCAAGGCCGGAGAGCTGAGGCCGAAGAATATAAAAAGTCCTTGGCCGAAGAACCGAGGCCGAAGAATATAAAAAGTCCTTGGCTGGAGAGCCGAGGCCGGAGAATATTAAAAATGTCCTTGGCCGGAGAACCAAGGCCAGAGAATATAAAAAAAGTCCTTGGCCGGAGAGCCAATGCCGAAGAATATAAAAAGTCCTTGGTCGGAGAGCCGAGGCCGAAGAACATAAAAAGTCCTTGGCCGGAGATCCAAGGCCGGGAAATATTATAAAACCCTTCGCCCGAGAGCCGAGGCTAGAGAATATTAAAAAATCCTTGGCCGGAGAGCCGAGGCCGGAGAATCTAAAAGTCCTTGGCCGGAGAGCCGAAGTCCAAAAGCACAAAAGCCCTTGATCAGAGAGTCGAGGTCGAACAGGATATCGGCCTGGAGTGGTCATGGATTTGGTTATTGTTGTTGGATATGAATGGATTAAAGCTCGGTTGACGGATTTGGATAGCTACGGAGTTGGCTAAGGTTGAGATTATAGGACTTTGAATTGGATATCGACCCGGAGAAGTCGTAGACTTGGATATGGCTCTGGCACTTTGATAGGATGGCTTGGTAATGGATTGGATTATGAATCGGATGGTATGGCTATGGATGGAATATGGACTTCGGATATCGAACTCAAAGCTATTCAAAACACGCCTTCTTACCACAAGGCATGTTTTGGGAGGAAAATGTTACACCGCCCGGGATATCAACAAATTAGCTAGAAAGGACGGATATCAGGATTGGAGATCAATTGAAAACAAGGCTATGATCGATATCGTCACAATTTGACCTAGCTCCAATCAAGATGGGATCGACTGGGAATGATGAACATGACAAGGTGAGGCTACGTTTCAAATTTTAGGTCAATTGGCGTTTGTATGCTGGAGATATGAATGGATCAACATTAGTGAGAAATGGTTGGTATCGATACCTTCGTATGGATACGGTTCGTATCGATTGGCATGGGTCACTTTGGTTCAATAGAAGTTGGTCGGATCGATACGGTTCGTATCGATCGGCATAGGTCACTTTGGGTCGATAGAAGTTGTTCGAATCGATACGGTTCATATCGATCGGCATGGATCGATGGATGTTGTTCGTATCGATATGGTTCGTATCGATACGATAGATGAAGCAATTCGATGGATATGAAGAGCATACGCAGAGGATGGATATGAAGAGCATGCATCAAAGTGGGTCCGATGAACACGAGAAGCAAGAAGGGGATTGATACGAACAGGACAGTAGATATATGTTGATCATACAAAGGGGGAGTGATGGATGGATATGAAAAGGCCATCAAATCATCGATGGGAAATAGGCATCTCAAATCGATACGAAGGGAACATGTTCGAATGAGGAAGCAGTCAACTCGACATCAAAAATGGATCCACCCTGGGTTTCCAAGCCATGTCATCGGTGCGAATGGTATGGACACGAAGGGCAGATGGATACGAAGGGATGGAGACGAATTCAATGATACGATGCTTCAGCTTTCATTCAAACTACAACTTGAACCGATTGTATCTCACAATCTTCAAGTCCAAGTGCCATCAAATTTTCACAAGAGTTTACATGCATCCTCAAGAATGTTCATTATCGATCTCGGCTCGACTGGACGAGATATTGATCGATACGAAGTTCATTCGTATCGATCACGGACCGAGTGCAAACGTCATGGGATCGATCGTATGGGCCCACCCACGTATGAGAAGAGGTCTTTCGAAATCTGGGCAAGATATTTGCAGCCTACGCCTATAAATAGCATCCCAAGATCTGCAAAAAAGGGACTTTTGGCTCTCCTACGTCCAGACTCTGCCGAAACCATTGTTATGCTCGAAAATCACTATTGTACTCGAAATTTACTGTTGCAATTCACTGTAACCAACAAGAAAAAGTTAATAAAGATCAACCATTTCGTAGTGGATGTAGGCAACGCGCCGAACCACTCTAAACCTTGTATCTTTATTGCATTCCTTTTAAATTTTGAGTGTTCTTCCCATTTATTTTCTCTACTTATTTGCTTTCTGTGATTTGTGACTGTAAACGGGTGCATTCATCCGCAATTGGGTGTTTGTGACCAATTTTAGTCAAGTACATTTGAAGATGTAGAAATATATTCATATTCATAAATGGTGCGACTTACATGTGAAACGTATAATGAATATAATTGCTTGGCATTTAAAGATGGGAACAAACTTGAAATTAGATCTAGATATAATCATATCAAGATCTACTAAAAGAAAAGAGATAATGGTGGCGTCATTAAATGATTCCACCTTCCTCTTTTGTAAACATTGAACTAACACTACATTTAACTTTCATAGCAAATGATCTATCATCATAACATGTTTATATGAAAAAAACAACAAGCAATAACATGGTTAATATATACATGTGTAGATATTGTATCTACCATGCATATATTCGGTATTTATATATACGTATATATAATATTGTCTCAATTTTAATTGTTCAATGTAAAACAAAATTATGAATAAAATTGTTTATAAAATACATAATTCAACAATATAAATTTTAAACATAAACACACATACACACGCGTGCACGCACACAAACGTGCGTGCACACATACACACATACAATGATTAAGTGAAAACAGTTTTAAATTGATTGAAACATACATCCACATTACATTAAACTTTTCAGATGTATTTGCAAATATGTGTATGTGTGTGTAAAATTTAGCCCAAATAATAAAAAATTGCATTTCTGAAATGGTACTTAGATACAACATGTCACTGGGATAGCATAACACAAATCGCATGTCAATATATTCGAATCACGCTACGCAAGTTTCAAACTTGTGACATCTCGCACAAAAGTCGAATCACATAACCACTAGGACAATGGTGCTTGTCAAAAAATTGCTTTTTAAAATTAGCAAAATATTATAAAACCAAAATTGCATACATCAAATTGAATAAGATACCAACAAGCTATATATTTTGGGATTGATTAAAAACAAGAAGTAACATTTAAATCATCAAATTGAACGTATGTTTAGAACATTATTATAGGTAATATTAAAACATAATTTCATAACCTAAAACATAGTTTTATGCTATATAAATTTTGGTTTCAATGTATCATGTTAAAATAGATCATATAATTTAATGGATTATTTAAATTGTATTATAAATTCTAAATCAAGGCGGGGCAATAATATGTACATACAAAATTGAGATAAGTATACTGTATCTAAGAAAATAAATCAAGTCAATAATATGTGCATATAAAATTGTGATAAGTATATTACATCTAAGAAAATAAATCAAATTTAGATCATACCTAAACGATCTAGCCATATAGTGACACTTTGATTTGGAAATCTCTCCATAGATTCTTGAATCAACATCCAATCTTCACAAGATATGAATTAACCACTTTATTAGATTCAATTTGATATAATATCAGGTAAATGGAAGAAAATCTTTAGCCATGAAAGAGACAGATGGTTAGCTATGGATGATGTTTGCACTAAAAGTAGGACCAACACCCAATCAGATTGTAAGTAGAGATTAATGAAGAAATAAATGTAAAATGAGGTAAACAACACAAGAGATTTATAGTGGTTCGTCCAAATACAATAACCTACGTCTGGTTTTATTAATTTCAACTTCATTTACAACTATGATTTTACAGCTTGATTACTTACAACTCAGGTAAAGATCCAATAGAGCGTCGAGGTAAAATCAATAAAAGTCAAGAAAAGATCTCATTTTCTACACCTCTCCCTCTATTTATAGACGACGATCAGCGAAACAAGCTTGGAAGCCTTCTCCCTATGTTCTTCACATCCGGTAGGAGGCTCAATAATGATACCGGCTAAGTCATCACTTTCTGTTAGTCACTATGCACAGGATTGAAGATGACCAATAGTAATAAACAATGTAAATGCAGCGGAAATAGTAAAGCATATCACACAGTCGATTTTATACTGGTTCGGAACTCCCATCCTACATCTAGTCCCGAAGCTCCCTTTCGGTATTTCACTATCAACACCTCACTTCACGTGGATGAACAAGTTTATAAACTCCATCTGAACAACTGAATAGGACTTCAACGAAAATTACATGTAGTGTAACAAATGTTACTTTATGACACAGTATCTTGATATACAGAATGTCACTTTGATGTATGATAACTCCTATAACAAAACAAAATGATATTCAATGGAGGTGTAAAGGCTAAGGAGTTTATTCAAATAGAATATGGGATGTGGAGATGAAGCACACTAGTCGAAATCTGTGAATCATATGAATTTCTTGAAAATCGAAGAATTGCTTTAGGAATTGAGAGTTTAGGGGTGGAAATCAAACCATAGAGTTGTGTTTCAATGTATATTCAGTAATGGTTAGGGGATTATATAGTTGTTGTGGGAATGCCAATGTAAAGGTGCAACCTTTCAAATTCGCCAATGATGAAGAGAAGTGGCTGCAGGAGCGAAGAGATGCAATTTCTCAAGCAAAGAGACATGAAGGCACCAATTCCAAAAAATAGCCGTTTTTATACTAGCTCAGTCGACCGAGGATCGAATTCAGTCGACTAAAAGTGGCTAATTTTGGTCGAGAATTTCAGGCTTGATTCAGTCGGCTGTTTTTTATATGTTAGTCAACTAAGGCTAGTTCAGTCAACCGAGCAAGGATTCCAATCGGTTTAATAAGCATAATTTCTAAAAGTTTGCTTAGTTCAGTGGTAAAAGCATGTGCTCATCTTTCAGCACATCCGGCTTCGAATCCCAGCTTTACATATTTTTAGCCAATTTATTTTTCACCTTTTCCATCATCATTTTGACCTAAAATAACTTAGTAAACATATTATTAGAATTATCATATGGTTGTTATCATCAAAAAATCATATATATGGTTCTAGCCATCTTCCCCTTTTTTATGATGACAACCACACAACCTAATAACACAAAATAATAGCTTCCTCTAAATATATGTTATGTACGATAAGTTTAATTTCATCAACTTTATATAGATGCTAATATAAAATAATTAAAGCATGCTTTTTTCTCCCTCTTTGTCAACAACAAAAAGGGATAAAAGCATTGGCGTACTATATGACAAAACATTTGCTTATGTATAATGTTTCTCTTTAACTTTTAACTATGTACTCCCCCTATCAATATTCTCCCTACTTGTAATTAATAAAAAGTATGAGAAAATTAAAAATTAATGAAGAATATCATAGAGAAGTCATAAATAATTTTTCTAACATTATTGTAAAGCGATGAGTATCCAATAGATATGTCAAATGTAAGCAAAATGATACTCATTTTATAATAGATATAAGGTTTACGACTTAGGAAACTATATCCAGTTGGATGTGGTCGATCTCTTAAAAATATAATTTCCACTAAAAATCACAGTGCCGTAATAATTGCTAATGTATAATTGTCTATTATAATCAGTTAGATTAGTAGGAACCCATATATCAACATTAATTACTTTTGATTTAGTATTCAAAGGATTGTTTTTCTATTTCTAAGCATAATACTATAATGACACGGATTAGGTTTAGAACTATCTCTACTTTAGTACTAGCATTAAAATATGTATACAGGAATGCATATCTAGTACTTTTTCTACAATTATCTTGTTTATAGTCTGAACCAGTTTATTATTGCGAGCTTTGCTATTAGTAGTTAATGAAGATAAATCATCTTTTTCTCTATTAAAATTTGTGATTTTCTCATATAGCTTTAGAATCACAATTTTTTTGTAACATAATATTATTGTCTTTTAAAATCCATGTTCTATAATTAATTCTAGATTTTTCATCATTTGAAGCTCAATTCTCTTTTTCAAGAGATAAAAGTTTAGAATTAGAATCGTTTAAAGAATTTTCCAAAAATATATTTTTATTTCGCAAAAAATCGATTTTATTTAAAAGATCAGTATTTTCATCGTTTAAGTGCTCATTATCTTTAATAGAAAATCTTTTTGTAAAATAAGTTCTTCCAATGTATTTTCAAAACTTCAGTTTGTTTTACTAAAAACTTATTTTCTTCTGTTAAAATACTAATTTTACGCTCACAATCGTCTAATTTAGCTAAAGCAATAGGATTGATCTTTTGTGATGCTTTAAATTTTTTAATAACTTCTCACGTTTTTGTAAAAGATCACTATATATAGAATCTAATGCCGATTTTGATCTGAGATTAGCCACACACCACATGCACCTTGATTCTATAGATTGTTGCTCGCTTCTAGAAATTTGTTTTTTCTCGACTGTCTTTAAGCTCTAACCGGATCTTCTCTTTTTGGTCATTATTCTATGATGTTGTGACAATCGATACAATTTGAGGTTTTGATACCACTTGTTAGTCGCTATGCATAGGATCGATAGTAATAAACAATGTAAATGCAGTTGAAATAGTAAAGCAGATTGCACAGTCGATTTTATACTGGCTCGGACCTCCCATCCTACATCTAGTCCCGAAGCTCCGCTTTGGTATTTCGCTATCAACACCCTTACTTCACCCAGGGGAAAAGGTTTACAAACTCTGCCTGAACAACCGAACAAGACTTCAACGATAATTACAAGTGGTGTAACAAATGTTACTTTCTGACACGACATATCTTGACATATAGAATGTCACTTTGGTGTACAATAACTCCTATAACCAAACCAAATGATATTCGGTGGAGGTGTAAAGGCTAAGGAGTTTATTCGACTAGAATATGATATGTGGAGATGAAGCACATTAGTCAAAATCTCTGAATCATACGAATTTCTTCAAACTTGGAAAATTGCTTTAGGAATTAAGAGAAGTGGTTGCAGGAGCGAAGAGATCGAATTAAAAGAATTTCTTAAAAGTTTGGGATTATATAGTTGTTGTAGGGATACCAATGTAGAGGAGTAACCTTCCAAATTAGCCATTGATAAAGAGAAGTGGTTGCAGGAGCGAAGAGATTGAACTTCTAGAGTGAAGAGACACGAAGGCACCAATTCAAAAAAATAGCCATTTTTGTACTAGCTCAGTCTACTGAGGATCAAATTCAATCGACTGAAAGTGGCCAGTTTTGATCTAGAACTTCGGGCTTGATTAGGTCGGATGTTTTTATAAGTTAGTAAACTTAGGCTAGTTCGGTCGATTGAGCAAGGATTCCAATCGATTTAATAAGTATAATTTCCAAAAGCTTGCTTAGTTCCTGGTAAAAGCATGCTCTCATCCCTCAGCCCACCCGGATTTGAGTCCCAGCTTCGCATATTTTTAGCCAATTTATTTTTCACCTTTTCCATCATTATTTTGACCTGATATAACTTAATAAACATATTAGTAGCATTGTCGTATGATTTTTATAATCAAAACACCATATATATATATATATATATATATATGGTTCTAACAATCTCTCCCTTTTTTATGATGACAACCACACAACCTTATGATATAAAATAATGGCTCCCCCTAAATATATGTTATGTAAAATAAGTTTAATTCCCTCAACTTTATATAGATGCTAATATAAAATATTTAAAGCACGCGTTCTTTTGCTCTTATACCATTTGTTAGTTACTATAAACATGATCGAAGATGGCCAACAATAATAAACAATGTAAATGCAGCGGAATAGTATAGTAGATCACAAAGTTGATTTTATACTGGTTCGGACCCCCGGTCCTATGTCCAGTCTCGAAGAACCCCTTTGGTGTTTTATTATCAACACCCTCACTTCACCCGAAGGAATAGATTTACAGACTCTGCCTGAACAACCGAACAGTACTTCAAAAACAATTACAAGCAGTGTAATAAATGTTATCCTATCTTGATATACAGAATGTCACTTTTTCATACAATAACTTCTATAAGCAGACCAAACTATATTGAGTGGAGGTGTAGAGGCTAAGGAGTTTATTCGACTAGAATATGGGATGTGGAAATGAAGCACACTAGTTGAAATCTCTAAATCACATGAATTTCTTAGAATTCAGAGTATTGCTTAGGAATTGAGAGTTTGATGTCTAAAATTCAAAGCATAGAGTTATGTTTCAATGTATATTGATTCAGGAATGGTTAGGGGATTATATAGTTATTGTAGGGATGCCAATGTAGGAATGCAACCTTCCAAATTTGCCACTGATGAAGAGGAGTGGCTGTAGGAGTGAAGAGATGAAACTTCTGGAACGAAGAGACATGAATACACCAATTCAAAAAAATAGACATTTTTTACTAGCTCAATCGACTGAGGATCAAATTCAGTCGAATGAAAGTGGCCAATTTTGGTCCAGAACTTCAGGCTTGATTCAGTCGGCTATTTTATTTAAGTTATTATGCTAGTTCAGTCGACTAAGCAAGGATTTCAGTTGACTGAATAAGCATAATTTCTAAAGCTAGCTTAGTTCAGTGGTAAAAGCATGTGCTCATCTCTTAACCCACTCGAGTTCAAGTCCCAGCTTTGCATATTTCTAGCCAATTTATTTTTCATCTTTTCCATCATCATTTTGACCTGATAACTTAATAAACATATTAGTAGCATTGTCGTATAGTTGTTATCATCAAAACACCATATACATGGTTCTAACACTTTCAATTGTCAATTCGGTACCGAGTTGAGGCCCATAAGTCAGTGCCGAATTTTGATTCACTTAGCTTGATTTTATTTGCTTTGGACTTCAACTTCTTGAAGGAGGGTAGTTGAGTCAGCAATCTGACTCGGTACCAAGTTGTGGGGTTCAACTCGGTACCGATTTGACACTTTTACTTGTGTTTTCCAACTTTGTTCTTCACCACTTGAGTCATTTGGAAAATTACTAATTATCGTCAAGTGGCAAGCAAGGTACTACACTGATTCTTTAGGATTTACTCAAATATTAGTTTCCAAACTTGAACTTATGGACTTTTGGTTTCATTTCTCGGCCATTCAATAGTCCTTACTCATCTAGATACGACTTGCTTTAAAAGCGGGATAACACTGTCCCCCTAAAGTATACATTGTGTTAACAAGGAATTTTTTGGATCATGACAAGCATCAACTGCAAACTGTAATCTGAACAGATGTCCTCATCCTCTAAACTATTTCCACAAAGCAGTGTATCTTCTCTAGATTGTCACATTGCTCCAAACTATTACATATTTGTATCCTTTGGATGATAGAAGAGTTGAAATGTGTTGCTCAAGTTCGTCATTTGTACTCTGGAAATTCTAGAAGTTCTTTCTTTGGAATCGATCAGTTAAGTAAGATTTCACTTTTCCATTAGTTTATCACCTTTATTTTCATTGCTTGCAAACTCCTTTTCTCTTTTATTTAATATAAATTCTCAACTCGGTACAGAGTTGTAGGCTACAACTCCATGCCAATTTTCACTGCAAGTTTTGAGCATTAGTATTACTTAAGTGTTTTCTTTCCTTTCGCTCTTCACTCTTACTTTTGCCTGATACCAGCACTTGTGATTTAAACTCCCAAGCTTCGTCGACTTTCAATTCAAAGTCAATAATCAAAATTTTGAATCAAAACAATGTTTAAACATATGCAAACAATAATCGAAATAATTTACAATCAAAATCAACAAACATGCCAGAAATTGAATCACCTTTTGAAGTGATTTCAATACTTATATTTTTATATGTGATAAATTGCAAAATTACAATAATTAAATCAAATTAGTTTTTAGCCAAAAGATTTGTTTTTTTTAAATATCAATTTCAAAAACATTCACAAATTAAATAGGACAACTCAGCCATGGATAAATTAGCTAAAGATATAGATCTAAACTATGCATACATGGTAATCTAATAACTAAAGGAGATATAACGTGTATGGGATCTGAATGTTATAAATATAATATATTTCATGATCAAATAATTACCTTACATACATAGCAAAAAATCGCTTGTTAAATAAAGAAAATAACTCCTAGATTTCATTAAATCGGCCTTCAGAAGTTGCAACCATCTAAAGCACCACATTTGTATTTATTTATTTGATTTTAATTTGTTTTGGGAATTTTTCCATCCAAAAAGAGATGGACTTTCGGAAATAAGAAGAACAAAGAGAGGAAAGGAAAAGTGAATTGTTTGCGGAGAATAATGAAACTTATTGAATGAATGAAAGAGAATTTGAGTACTTATGCCTTAAAATTTGGTCTTTAGTCTAACTTTGTTGATTTAATTTAAATAAAACCACTCAAATCAACCTTTGTAGATTAACGTTGCTAAAGCGGGCACCGAAAAGCCTTGATTAGTAGGTGTAGCAGAAAATAGTAGTGCTTGATGCAGATTTACTGTTTAATAGCGCTAAACTGAAACAGCGTAGTGGTTGGAGAGCGCTATGAGTATAGCTGGGATTTTGTGGGGATTTAGTAGGGCTTTAACTGCACAGCTCTAGCCAAGTATCATTTAATCCATTCAAATTCAATAAAGCAAATTTGCGGTCCCTTAATATAACATGAGTATACTTGCATAGCATGCAAGAACTAAATATTTAATTACGTGCACCAAACTCAGAAAAACTTTCTATTCACCCACTTTAAACTTATATTTCGTATTTTATGAAATGTATACTCAAGTTCTTCCAAAATATATGCATATATACATGGTATTTATTCCTCAAAATCATGTTCTAACCTTTTAAATTTAACCAGGTATTTTCCAATACTGTTTTATATTCAAATCAAAACCATATACTTACATTTGTACACTTAAATGAATTCAAATTCATTTACAAAATTCTTTCAATTCCATTTCAATTAATTCTATAAAATTTCTTTTATAGAAAAGCTTACACTTTACATACGCGCATGGGCGCGCGCGCATACATACATGCATACATACATACATACATACATACATATATATATATATATATATATATATATCAATGAAATAAATTTAAAACTCAATGGCAAAATCGTTCAAGAATGAATTTATAGAAAAACATAGAATTTCTTTACTATACTCATAACTAAGTAAATTAAAATCATCAAAAACCATCTCTTTGTAATTCAATTTTTTAAAAGAATTTAAACTTCAATAATCAAAACACTTTGCCTTCCTTTCAAAACCAAACTTATGCCAAACAAACCATTTTCCTTCATTTCAAAACCAAACTTCATGTTATATGCATTAAAACACACAACAGACCATTTGGAAAATTTCTTCATTTTCAATGAATCAATTTTAACTTCTTCCATAAAGAAATTCAAATATATTTCTAAATAAAATTCTCTTAAACACCATGCTACTTTTAAATCCTCATACCCCATTATCATTTTCTTCAACTCGATTATCACAATATATTCTATATATTGTGTATTTTTCCAACCGACCCACAAAAATATTATTTGCTAAATCACACATCATCATGTATAAAATATAAAATAAGAGTAGTTTCACTCACCGATCAATCATCAACAAATTCAACCATTTTCTAACAGAATTTAAATCAAAATAGGCTACCAAGCCATCATCAATCAATATTATAGGCGTACTCTTTTATAAATCATATGAATCAATTTTAAATCAAAATTTTGAAGTTAACTCATTGGAAATCAAATCAAAAGATTATACTCACTTCTCAATCCCTACTAATCCTTTAACGTTCTTGATACAACACTCAGATCTTAGCATGTCGCATGCTTTGTCTAGTGCACGCAAGCACCACCGGCCGTTATCACCATGATCTGTAATGACCCGGAATTTTTATCGTCTTGAGTTTTGAATATTAATTTTTAATATTCAATAATAAGGTATTTTTAATTAAAATAAATTCCCGTTAAATGACAATTGATACAATATATAGCTTTTAAACTAAGATAATATTTTAAATTTCCTGATTTTCATTTATAAAATAGAAAATTGATTTATTTGAAAATTCTTATATATATGATTCAGGACAACAGAAATTTTATATATAATATGGAAATCAAATTCACAGCAAATAAAAATGAATAAGTGGAATATATTATAAATGGGAATGATTTTAGGTTTATAAACAATATAGTGTATTATAATTGGAAAGAGTTTAAAATTGGATTTACTTATAGATATGTACATACACATACACATATTAGTTAACAGAAATGTAAAATATACATAACCTAAATAAAAATAGTATGTTGAAAACAATATATGTAATGGTAAGTGGAATATATATATATATATATATGAACCAAATAAATATAGTTTACTAAAAAGTAATATATATTTATATGTATTAAAAAATGAAAGAAGAGATGTATATGAAAATGGATGATGATAGAAATGAGAAAAATTTATTAAATCATTTTTAAATAAGAAATCTTTTACAAATAATGTTTTGACAAAAAAAATGTTATTTAGAATGAAATGGCAAAAAATTTCATTTGCTTTAATTGTTCATTTTTTAAAATATAATAAGAAGAAATGTAGAACAAAAATGTTGTTTTATTTAAAAATGGAATAACAAAGTTTTAATGTTTTAAGCAATATATTTTTAAATGACAAACTTTTATTTTATATTCTAAAGATAGATTGGTATGAATATGAAGACTGAAAGTTTGTTTTAAACCATTTTATATTTCTTATTTTTCAAAATTATATACATACATACATACATACATACATACATATATATGAAGCATGCTTTTCAAACAAAAAGGAAATTTAGCTAAGTAAAATACAAAGTAAATAACATAGGTAAAAGGATAAAAATAAGAAAATGGGTAAAAAAACATTTATATACGTATAAGCATGTTTGGTTGAAAAGAGGAAAGGTTAAAAACATTTTCTTCACTTCATTTCAATCTAAAATTCTCTTTCAATCCATCAACCTATCATAAACCTTTGTACAACATATCAAAAACTTTGGGCCCCAGAATTCATATGTATACATCATTCTCCCTTGTAAAACATGTATATATATAGGCTTGTGTGTATACTTCAATTTTTATACCATGTAAACAAAAGTCTGTAAAAACACCCTGTGAACAAAACTGTTACATAAAAGAAAAGAAGCCCTCTGTTCAAATTCAAAAGCAAATAAGGTTATAAAAGTTTTCAGATCTAAAACTATGTTTAAATAGAAGATTTGAAAGACTCTTATCAATGATCAAGGTTAGAATTAAATTTGAATGCCTGAAATGTTCAAATCAATACTCTGTCATGTTAACAGAGTTCAAACTTTCATACCTGCCTAGTTTCAAAAATTAGTATCTCCCATTTCTTTTTGAATTTGCAAATGATGTAAACTAACGAAGTGGTTGTTTTTAAGTATAGATCATGCTAAAAATAGTTTGAAGCTTGTTTAGTTTATATGTTGTGAGTAGTTTCAAAATACAGTAGATAAACCAAGTTCTTGACAAAATTCGACATGCTTAAATCATCGAATCTGTTACGTAAGCGTGTTCGTCATAGGAAGATAGGATTCTTAGCGAATAAATTGTAGTTTTTAGTGGGTTGGTTTGGGAGAGATGATCAGAATTCAATCAAAAATTAAATTCTGGCTACAGCATCGTCGAGGGAAGGAACAGTTTGGTCGAGGGGAACCACGGTGGTGAGGCCGAGGGGTTCACCATGGGCGATTCTTGATTGTAGCTTTGGTTTTATGTTGGCGAGGGAATTTAGGGATGGAAATGGTGGATTTTCGAAGCTGGAACGCGACATAACCGCGGCTAGGAGGGGGCAACGAGAAGCATTCGATCTTCGACTGGAGAAGCTAGAGGGAATAGGCTTCTTAATGGCGAATGTGGCTAGGGTGAGCGAGGTGCAGGGAGGCAGGGCGAGGTTGATTTGGGTTTGGTGGTTGAAAAGCCGGGTTGGACGTGGGTTTGAATTTTGCCACAGGGGGTCGGAGGTGAAGCGTGGGTGTGGAGATGGTCGAGGCTAGGGAGGAGCGTTGGTGGGTAGTCTTGGTTGGTGGAACGGTGGCGGCGTTCGTTCGTGCACGTACACGCGTGTGCAGGCAGGATTCAAGTGGGAGGATGAGCGAAAGTGGAGAGGATGCCGCTAAAAGCTTATGGGTTGGGTCGAGAGGCGTGTGTGAGTGGGTGATACTATCGGTGAAGACGCATAGGTTGGTCAAGAAAATTTGGTCTGGATTGGGTTCTCAGTTAAATATGGAACTGGAAGAAAGTGGGAGGAGAAGAGGAAAAGAAAGTGGTACCAGGTCTGAATGCAAATGGGTTTCGGCCCGAAGAAAGTGGTGAAGGAAGTTAAATTTTAAATGTTTTAATTTTATAAATATTTGTAAGTTTTAAAATATGATAACTAATGCATATGAAATCCAATTAATGCGAGACTGATTGCGATGGATCCGTATCGACGAACACTGCGCCGTCATACGATTTGTTGTAGAATTTAAACAAGTGAAATTTATGGTACATGAAACGGATGGAAATTTAATTACCCAACTTAAACAAATATCGTCGTTTAAATTTGTACAACCCAACTATTGAAGTTATTTGCCCAGATAAAAATAACGACGAGTTAAATTATGTTGATTACGATGATTTTGACATCTGTTTTAGCAGTATAAAAAACCTTTCAGCTAATTGTATTTAATTGTACCAAGTGGGCGGAATAAATCACCATTCTGCCTTTATTACTGTATATATGTGTTTTGAACATCGAATAGTAGAAATAAAACCTTGTTCTGCTATTACATTTGTACGGACATCTATTTATTATCCTGTTAATTTTATTCTGCAATATGATGTTGAATTTACTGTTAAAAATGGATTGATGTGAATATCTGAATCTATTATTCTGGATTGTCATGAAATTGATGGTGACTTGATTAAGTACCATTAGAATTAATAAGCCTTCTTTTTCAACTTGGAAGTTGACTTTTGAACCAAAATTATTTTATGGAAGATTATTATTTATTAATGAAATTTTAAAGATAATTTATAACTATTTGAAAATGATTTTAAGTTAAATATTTTATTAATATTAAAAATAATTTAAAAAATATTTAATTATTGTTTCAAAGCTATTTAATTATTTAAGTTGTTTAAAGTATATTTAATTAATAATTAAAGTATATTTATAGTGATTTGTTTTAAGTTAATTATTACTTAAGGATTGATTAATATTAGGATATTATTATTATTCCAAAGATAATTTGTGTAAATATTTTAAAAATATATATTATATTGTAACCCTTTTATAAAGGAGTATCTTTCCTAAACTAAACTTGGAAAATTCATATAGAAACTTCATAAGTATTATTTTAAGATGATAATTAAATAAAGTTTCCAGGAAGTAATGGTATACTTTCACGGCATAATCGGAGGCAAAGATTGCTTGAAGTTAAATTGGATTTCTCTAGGATGGAGACGTAATCATTGAGCTGCTTATCCATGCTTGATACCGCAGAGTACTTTCCATACTTAATTAAAAAGGTTTTTAAATATTATTAAAGGAAATGGTTTGTGAATATAATTATTTCTGTGATATAAGTATATACTTTTGATGATGAGATTTAAATTTATTAAAATTTAAATTAAATAAGGCTTAGTGATTTCAATGGGATTGGAATCTTTGATTAAATGATTGTTTATTTGATAGAAAAATAACCGACTATCAAATCTGGATCCAAAAACGTAACTTTGAAAATATCTAGTAGTAACACGGGAATTATAGGGTACAGTTACTGTTTAAGGTGTTATGCTGTACGTATAAAAACGTTTCATTCTTCTAGGATGATTAAAAGGAAATCCGTCCACTAACGGTTAGGAGATGATCTTCGATTTTATTTTCGTCTGTTTATTTTCTAAAAAACCGAGGTTGAGTTTATCGAAAATATCGAACGTTGTTTCCAAGAGACTGGGATCGGATAAGTTATTTGAACAACACTTCGATCCAACGAATACGTTTTCGAAATGAAGACAAGAGCATGGAATCGAAGATGGAGCATTGAAGTGCAAGGGCTAATCGCTACTAATCCTTGGATGTTGTAGGAATAGGGCCTTCGGTTTCGTTCAGACCCGTAACGGGCCTGTATGGATGAATGCTATCAGTACATTGTCATTGGAGGACAATGAGCATTCCAAGTGTAAATCCCTAAAAAGGTAATCGTAGCCTCAAGCCTCATCAATCCGGAATGACTGAAAATCAAGGGAGATAAAGAAAGGCTAAGTGGGTCGCATCCAATTAGGGTATGTTTATCACCTTTCTAGATACCCTTGGATATTATTACTACGGTGCACGCAAGAACTCGAAAAGGGTGGGAACACCTGAGGTGATAGCATATTCGGTCTATCCAGGTTAGGGGTAGTCCGGTCTTGTTTTGCAGGGGATCCCGATATGGTCCTCGGTACATTTTTCTAGACATTTCCTGTGATAGGTGGTACCTCAATGCCTAGTCATTTGTATGGAATCTATTCTCCAATACGTGCTTTTACAGTTTTGGTTGTAGAGCCTAGTATGCTGGAATTTAATTGATGTAACAATTTCGGCTATTTGAATAAGTATTTGTACTTAGACACTATTATAATATCATTGGATTTTCTATAAAAGGTTTTGGTTACCATAAGGGAAAAATCCGTAGTGTTTATGTGTGGCATGGTCTTATGGAATACCTTTGATTTTAAAAGGATTTTGAAAGTTAAAATGAATAAAAATCATTGTGTTTTAAATTCTCACGCTGGTTTTACCGGACTGACCCGGACGTAGTTTTTCCTATATACTCGGGTCAGACCGGGCATATTTGCAGGTTAGCAGGAAGGATTGGAGTTTTCATGAGAGGAGCTGGAGGCCTAGAGACGTATTCACGTAGATGATATTTTTTTTGCATTTTAGTTGTATTTTATACGTAAATTGTAAGGACAGGTGTTATAATTGTCCATGCTGAATAGGTTAGTATACTCTGACTGATGTCTATATATGTATAAGTTACAGTTTTGTCTTATGTAAAGATTTGTTCTATATTATAGATTATTTGTTTTCGCTGTGAGATTCTGTATTGTTCTACTTTCTTTCTATTTTCTTTCTATCTTATTTCTACTTTCATTTTCTTACTATCCGCTTTTCTATTCAATTTGGACTGGACAAGTGTGGTAAAGTGTCAGTTCAAACTGTATTAAAAAGTAGGTCGTGACATGATCACTATGTCTCCATCCTCTCCCTTTATCATGTGCAAGCCTTATAGGTCGTTCATCCCCTCTATGGCAATGTCTAGATCTGCATGTTATCGCTAGTCATAGCTCCTCCCTCCTATAGTTGTGCTTCCAAGTCGAGCTCCTCCTCGACGTTTGTGCGGTCGTGTGCCTTCCCCATATTGTGCGTGCTTGTGACCATTTATAATTTTTTTTTCATTTTCGATTTTCATAATTAGGCTGAAGGAAAGAAACAAGGATCATGTCTTATTAATGGGTGAAAGGCGGTACAGTCAAGGAATAAGGATGAATATAATATGGAGTTTTGGTTTGAGTTTCCTAGGCTTGAAGTATTAGGTCTACAAAGTAAAATGAAATAGGTTTCTTTTCCAAAGGATACTCCAATCTTCAAATTTAAATTTAAATCAAGGCGTTTTATTCTTTTTAAAAGTTGACTTAAATCATTACAAAATGTTTTGCAATTTTATTCATTCCCGAAATAATTTTTCAACCGTCATAAGCCGCCTCTCGGCCTTAAATAATTTTTAAAATAATTGTTATATTCCTCAAAGAAATTATAAATTCACAAATATCATTTATTTTCCAATATATACTTTTGGACAACTTTTAGGTTATTAAAATATAATTCAAATTTCAAATTTTAATTTTAAATCATTGTTCTTCTTTTAATATCAAATAAGCTCATAGTTTCAATTTACTGAATTATATTCAATAAAATATCCAATTAAATACCCAAAATCAATTTTAATATATTTAATTTATTTTAACTTCGAACATGAATGTTACAAATTACAACACTTATTAGTGTTGCAAATCATAACCATTATGTTGAAAAGTCTATACAGAAGACTATTTATTTTTAACACTTATTCTAATTACTTTTTTACTATTAGCAGTTTGTAACATTTATATGTATTAGAAAATAAGAAATATAAAATGTTGCAAAATCGCCGATTTAGTATATTGTTTGCCAAAACTACATCAAATGTATAATTAACCAATTTCACACAAATGGTCCACTAGAATACATCAATTTAGAAAATTTCATTATAAGCAATAGTCTATATCCGATTAAATCAAATCTAAGAAATCCGACATTGGACTAGATTATGTCAGATTAATAGGTTGGTTAGATCAAATACATATCAAAAATTTAAGTTCCAACAATAAATTGGATCGGATCGACTATTGCCTGAATCCATTGAGTATAATCCATTGTGCAACATAGTGAGGGGTTGAAATAACTGCAAATTCATCTCGCTCCCCAATTTCATGATTGAAATATAAAGCATTTCCTAAGTTAGTAATCTACATGAATTACGTTCCTATAGCATTATTGTCACCCATTAATTTCAGTAAATCCATTTAATTTCAATTTTAAAATGGGATAAATCTTTATAAAAAAAGTTATATTTAAAAGTTGTTTTAAGCATAATTCACAAATTTTGTAAGTTTTTTCCACGATATTCATTGTCGACAAAAGAATAATAATCAAATTTTGAAAATAATAATTTATGAAGGAATTTTAACTTCCTTCTGAAATGTAGTTAATTTTTTTAGCTTAAAATTTGTTTTGATGAAGTTGCATGTTGTTGCCGTTTTAATTGCAACACCACGATGCATTTAAAGCTGCATGATGATGCAGTGATTAAAGTAGCATATGGTGATGCAATTAAAGCCACGTCATCATGTTAGATCCCTAGTTTACCTATATCTTGGAGATGATTTTTAACTGCATCAACAGGATGCAATTAATACAACATCATACTGCGATTTTAATTACATTTGATTGATGTAGTTTAATCAATGTTATTTTAATGTAGTTAAAATTACATTCAAACTTGTAGTTAAATGTGTTGCTATTGGATTTATCTAAATGTGCAGTAAAGCTGCACTTTGAGATGCACTTATAACCACATCTCACATAACTGCAGCTAAGATGCAGTTATAACTGCATCATCAAGAAGATAATTAATTACGGAAATGCAATCATTATTGTATCTCAATATGTAATTATAAACGAAGCACCTAGATGTAGTAATAATTGCATCGAAAGGTGCAGTTACAACAGAATAGATCCATTGTAATTTTTTTGATGATGCCATTCTTATGGCATCATTGAGATGCAGTTTTTACTACATTGATCCATTGTTATATCTTTTAGTACGAGCATATCGCCCCTTCCCTTCAAGCCCAACGATGGGGAGGGAGGTTTCTCCTCAATCCCCATGAATAGAGGCATTATTTTGATAATGCAAGATTTAGTAAAAGCGTAGAATTTTTTATATTATGTTTTTCGATTTTATTTTTTATATATGCATTGTACATGTTATTATAAAGACCATAACACTTATAAATTAATAATGAAAGTGGTTTGGTAATTCAATATTAATACAGAAAATTATTAAATTTTAAGGACTTAAATTAGACCGTCGGGCAGTGCATTAAAATCAGAAGAGAATAATAAATGACAAGTGACTTGACTTATAGAAAATTGGTTCTTTTATCTGTTATCCCACCTTTTGGCAAGGTCGAGATACCAAGGATTACTCTTCCTGGATATCGAGCATACACAAGTTCGCTATGGATATCGATGAATTTTGACCGGGTCCAGATCGAGCTATAATTGATAAGACAAGGCAAGCAGAGTCAAGAGAGCCGACGTTCCAAGTTTCAAGTCAATACGAGTTCGTATACTTAAGTTATGATGGATGTAAGTTGAAGGGGAAGACCATGTTTTCGTATCCATCAGGTTGCCTCATTTCGTATCCATCCGTTTCGACTCGATGGATTTCGTATCCATTGAAATATGTCCAGTTCGTATCGATCAGGTCCCATAACTTCGTATCGATCAAGTCGGCAGTGTTCGAATCCATCGCATTCGTATCGATGGACTTCATATCCATGAAAGGAACCTCCCTTCAAACCCATCTGGACAGAGCATTTCGTATCCATGTTTGAGCCTTCCTTCGAATCCACCGTCGTCGTCTCGGTTTGGAGTGTGACACCTTCGCATCCATCAGTCTCGCATCCATCAGGCCCTACTGGTCCGAACCCATCAGATGATGCTTACTTCGTATCCATCAGCCTTCGCTACTTCGTATCGATCGATGGAACTGTTGTTCGAATCCATAAGTGATGCTTTCTTCGAATCCATTGAGTCAACGAAGCCTGGATGATGTGTCATTCCGCGATACGAATGGGGCGAAATACATGGAGTCGACACGGTCAACCCGGAGTGAATATCGGATTGAGGCAAAGTGCACGAGCCACGTCATCAGAGATCCACGTGAGAAGACCGGTTCGAAGGCATCGATACAAAATGATCGATTCGAACCAATCAGCCACCGAAAAACCCCATTTCGTATCGACCATATCTCGCGATCCACTGATCCTAATGCCATGAAATTTTTACAGGAGCTTGCATACATGATGAAGAATGTCTCCACCAAATTTTAGCTCGATTGGGCGTCATCTTGATCGATACGAAATGGCTTCGTATCGATCGCTGATCGAGTCGAAACTTCCTGAGATTGGTCGCGTGGGCCCACTCATGTGCCAGAACAAGTCTCCCAAAGTTTGAGCGAAATCTCAGCCTCCTACGCCTATAAAAAGAGCCCCAGATCCTACAGAAAAGAGATCTTTGGATTCTCAAGCGTCCAGACTCTGCCGGATCGAGATCTCCATCATCCTACATCATATTCTTGCTGTTGATTTCGAATTTCCAGTTGTAACTTGCTGTTGTTCGCTGTAACCACTTGTAGTCATTGAAAGAGAATCAATAAAATTGCAAAAACTTCACAGTGGACGTAGGCAACACGCCGAACCACTATAAATCGCTTGTCTTCGTATTTATATTTCTTGTTAATTGGAGTTTTTGTTAGATAATCCTCATTTTCAATTTACATTCTTCATTTATTATCTCTTCAAAAACTTTCGAAGAGTGTTGTGCCCAATTTTGGTACAAACACTTTGGTGCTTTCACTGAGAAAACCCAGATTTTCTCCTGCTCATTGGATCTGTCATCGATACCGGATTGCATGAATCTAAGAGAGAGATCCAGATTTCAATTTCAGATTCCTTCCGTTCTATTCAGATTTGCAAAAATCTAGGAAAAGGAGTCCACTTCTCAAGATGGTTAGCACGAGAACCGCTTCTACCGCTGCTGGTCAAGAAGGCCGGGATAGACAGAATCCCGCGCAAATACCTCCACCTAATCAAGATGATACTGGGCATTCCGATCCATCAGGTCCGGTTACTAGACAAGAGTTCTAGACATTGCTCCAGGAACTAACTCAACGCTGGCAACAGGTAACTGAGCATTTGCGCGTTAATGCTGAATTAGCCAATCAACTAAATCGCCAAGGGTGTAGGAGATCCAGAAGGGATCATGCGTCTCGCTCCTCCACTGAAAGTTCTGCTTCATCCGATTACAATCACAGGTCTACCTGACCTAGGCTAGAGGGAAATTATGCACATGCAATTGATCACCAGCCAGTATTGACCGTTGGGCAGTTAAGAGTTGGCCCTTATGCTAGTTTTCATACTGGACCCTCCTCCTGAGGGGGCACTGTTCCACAAAACACCACGGACAACCATGCCACTGCTACCACGGCTGATATAGGGATCGATGCCCATAACCAACAAGGGCGTACTCCTGAACCATACATTCCAGAAAACGTTGAGCCAAGGAGGCGAGACACAGACCGTCGGCAGCGCCCGGTCCAACCTCGCAATGTGGAACCCGACCACACTTTGGCCTAACATGCGCAAAATGCTCCGATGCCAGACCTTTCAGCCATGATATGCCAAATGATTCGCGAGAGTCAGGGCTTGACAAATGACGATTGGGGAATCTCCCGAAGTCATACTCCGTTCACGGATGAAATTTTATATGTTGAACCCCCTCAGCAATTCGGAATGCCGACTCTGCCTATGTACGAAGGGAATTCCGACCTCAATCAACATATCCTAAAATATGAATGGTCGATGAGTGCTGCAAGAGCTGATGATGCAGTGAAGTGCCGTAGTTTTCCCATTTCTTTGGGGGGCATCGCAACGATGTGGTTTACACGATTTCCTCCTCGATCAATCTCTTCGTTCGACCAGTTGGCCACTAAGTTTGTCGAGCAGTTTCATATGCACGTCGCCAGGCCTAAAGACATTAATACTTTATCCAGTGTCACTCAGGCTCACGGAGAGACACTCAGGCGATACTTGGAAAGGTTCAATGCCGCTTGCGCAGAGATCAGTAACCCCAATGATAATTCGATCTTAATGGCACTAACTAAGGGGATTGACCCCGATTCCGAGTTTGGGAATTGGTTAGATGGGAAGCCTCCCGCATCGTTGGACCATTTCTATTCCAAAGCCGCTCAATTCTTGAGGCGTAAGGATGCAAAACAGTCTAGGAAATAGGACGATGTAAGACCTAGCAGTGAGGGGATTCAGAGTAATGTTGTAGTTAAACAGTCTGGTGAAAGTTCAGGAAAAGTCCTGTTAAATATTCAAAATAAACAAACTCGACAACCGAGGAACAGTGATAATCAAAATAGAAAACGGGATCAGAACCATGGTCCGCGACGTAGGGCCCTAATGTTTGATAATTATACACCATTGAACACGTCGCTGGAGAACGTGTATTTACAGACTTGCAATGCTTTGCAGTATAAGAAACCTGCTCCGAAGCCATCATCGGAGAGGCAGATCCAAACAGGAAAGTTCTGTAGATTCCATGAAAGTTATGGACATAATACCCATGAGTGTAGACATTTGCAAGACCTCATTGAGAAATTGATCAGAGAAAGAAAGCTGGATCAGTTCGTTCGGGCGCCGCAGTCTGGTGGTGCGGGCCCATCCAATCAAAATCGTGTGCGAACTCAAGAAAGACAGGAGGAACCTGCCCGTACAGGCGGGAGGTTAGTTATTAACACAGTCAGTGGAGGTCCCCATCCAGCAGACCGAAGCTGGAAGGAAATGGAGTCATATGCCAATTCTATTAGGCATGTGGACTTTGAGTGTTGCAGTAATTTCGATGAAGGGGCTCCAGCCAAACTACAAAAGACGATGACGGAAGACATCGTATTCAGGAGCCGAGATGCTGATAGGGTCGAAGCCCCAACTATTGACCCACTTGTCATATCTGCCCAGGTTGGTCCTGCTTGGATGAAGAGGATCCTGGTGGACAGTGGGAGTTCAGTGAATATTTTGTTTAAGAGAGCATACGACCAGATGAAAATGGAAGCCAAAGATTTAAAGCCTTGTCAATCTAGAATTCATGGCTTCGATGGGAGTGCTAATATACCCACTGGGGTGGTAGAGTTGCCAGTGGAGTTAGGAATTGGAGAGTGCCGAAGAGTTCGGATTTTACAGTTTGTTGTTTTGGATATTCAATCCCCATACAATGCATTTTTGGGCCGACCGGCTCTTGCTGAGTTCAGGGCAGCGATTGCCCCGTGGTGCTTGACCTTGAAGTTCCCCACTGATCGTGGGATTGGAGTTATACAGGGAGATTAGGTTGCTGGAAGAGCCTGTTACGTGGCTGAACTGCGCGAGGCGCAGCGACAAGAGAAAGGAAAGGGCGTAGAGGAATCTCTCTGCGTCCGTTTTACAAACAATTGACAATTAGTGCCTGGGCCTCGGCCCGGGCACCACAACCAATTCCACAGGGATCTTGACCCGAGAGACAATGAAAATAAGGAAGAATCTATTGAAAGTCAGGCATCCCCGACCGAGCTGACGATTGATGTTCCAATCAATGGTGACGATGATGAAGATTTGACAATGTTGAAGGTTGGGTCTCAGTTGAGCCAAGAAATGCAACAGGAATTGGTTGATTTTCTCCGGGAGAATCTCGACGTGTTCGCCTGGACGCATTCTGATATGTGTGGGATCTCGCCAGACATCGTGAGCCACACCCTGAATATTGACCCGCGGTATATCCCGGTCAAGCAGAAAAGGTGCGGTATGGATCCAGAGAGATCTGCCGCCCTTAAAGAAGAAGTTGATAAGCTGAAAGCTAATGGGTTTATCCGGGATTCTCTATACCCGGAGTGGGTATCCAACCCTGTACTTGTCCGGAAACCAAATGGAAAATGGAGAACGTGCATCGATTATCCTGACTTAAACAAAGCTTGTCCGAAAGACAGCTTTCCACTTCCTCGAATTGACCAACTCGTAGATTCGACGGCCGGACATGAATTATTATCTTTCATGGATGCTTACTCGGGCTACAATCAAATACCCATGCATGTGCCCGACCAAGAGCATACAAGCTTGTAACCGATCTGGGACTATACTGCTACAAAGTCATGCCCTTCGGGTTGAAGAACGCCGGAGCAACTTACCAATGCTTGGTTAACCGGATGTTCGCTGACCAGATCAGAAATACCATGGAGGTTTATGTAGACGACATGTTGGTGAAATCATGATACTCCATTGACCACATTAAAGACTTGGAGTCAATGTTCAATACCCTTCGGAGATACGGGATGAAGCTCAATCCGCTTAAGTGTCATTTTGGAGTCACATCCGGAAAATTCCTTGGGTTCATCGTCAACGCCAGAGGAATAGAAGCCAACCCCGAAAAGATCTGGGCTATCAGAAATTTACAAACTCCAAGAACTATAAAGTAAGTCCAGAGTCTCAACGGAAAGGTAGCAGCGTTAAGCAGATTTATATCAAAGTCCACCGATAAGTGCATCCCTTTCTTCAATTTGATCCGAAAAGGGAAGTGGAACTTCGAATGGACTGCGGAGTGCGAGGACGCATTCAAATCATTGGTTCAACATCTTTCCACGCCGCCGATTATTTCAAAGCCTATCAACCATGAACAGTTGTATCTTTACCTGGCAGTGTCAGAAAATGCAATCAGCGCTGCCCTTGTTCAGGAAGAAGACCGAGTTCAGAAACCGGTCTACTATGTTAGCAAAAGACTCACCGGAGCTGAGAGAAACTATCCGAAGCTGGAGAAATTAGCCTACTGCCTAGTCATTGCCTCGAGGAAGCTCCATCCATACTTTCAGGCTCATCCCATCACTGTATACACCGATCAGCCGTTACGATAGGTCCTCACGTGGCCTGAGACGTCTGGTAGGTTACTCAAATGGAACATCGAACTGAGTCAATTCGATATCACTTACACTCCAAGGAGAGATATTCATGGTCAAGTCCTAGCAGATTTTATAGCCGATTTTACTGTTCTTGAAGACTTGCCTGAGACCAGCAAATCTCCTGAGTACATCTGGAAGTTACACACTGATGGTGCAACCAACGATCGCTGCTCAGGCGCTGGGGTAGTACTTGAAACCCACGAGGGCCGATCCATATGCTATGCTTTAAAGTTCGATTTCCGTGCGACCAATAATGAAGCCGAATATGAAGCTTTACTTGCTGGGTTGAAGCTGGCTCGTGATCTGAAAATTATCGCTATGGAAATCTATTGTGACTCCCAATTAGTTGTGTGCCGGGTTCGGGGTGAACATCAGGCGAAAGATCGAAGGCTAGCTGCTTATCTAGCTCGTATCTGAAAAGTGCTTGATCAGTTTGATTACTATTCCATTTTATACATACCCCGAGAGCATAATTAGAAAGTCGATTCGTTGGCAAAGTTAGCAAGTACGGGCGAAGCTCGGCAGTTAGGGCTCGTCCCTGTTGAAACTCTATCCTCTCCAAGCATTGACCAAATGGAGACTGACTTCACCTTTGAGACTACTTCCAGTAAGGAGTCATGGATGACCCCTTATCAAGATTATATTGAGCATGGGACATTGCCTGAGCGCAGGAGTGAGAAGAGACAGATTCTTCGAAAAGCCTCGCGGTTCATCATTCAAAACGGAGTTATGTATCGAAGAGGATATTCTGTTCCTCTCCTCCGGTGTATCGCTCACGACGAAATCAAATGAGTATTACATGATGTACACGAAGGAGAATGTGGCGATCACATTGGGGGGCAAGCACTCGCAAGGAAAGTACTCCGGTCGGGTATTATCGGCCTACTGTTAACCGCGACGCAGCAGACTACGCAAGAAAATGTGATAAATGCCAAAAACATGCCCAGATTCCTATAGCTCCACCTACTGAGATAACCCAAATGGTCATTCCTTGGCCGTTTGCAATATGGGGCATTGACATAATCGGTACATTGCCTTTGGCCAAAGGTGGCGCGAAGTACGCCATCATCGCAGTTGATTACTTCACCAAATGGGCTGAAGCTGAATCTCTTGCAACAATCACGACGAAGAAAGTAATCAACTTTGTAGTACGCAACATTATCTGTCGGTTTGGTCTCCCGCATACTATTATCACCGATAACGGAGCCCAGTTCGACAGCGTTGAATTCAAGAATTCCTGTCAACGATTCCATATCCATAAGAAATTCTCTGCAGTTGCACACCCTCAAGCGAATGGCCAAGTCGAAGCTGTTAATAAGGTTATCAAATCTATTCTGAAGAAACGACTGGAAAAGGTCGGGGGCAAATGGGTTGATGAACTTCCTATGGCTTTATTGGCTTATCGAACGACCCACAAGACTGCAACCGGACACACTCCATTTTCTCTATCTTATGGCTCGGAAGCCGTTATTCCAGTCGAGATGGAAGTGTCTTCTCATCGTGTGACGTATTATGATCCAAAAACGAATGCCATACTACTTGCTGAAGCTTTGGATTTACTCGATGAAAAGCGTGAAGAGGCTGGTCTGAGGGCAACCGCGTATCGGAGTTGAGTCGCCCGAATATACAATGCCAAGGTCCGGCCACGAACATTTGAACTCGGCGATCTCGTACTCAAGAGGATCTATCCTGTTCCTTCACACATGAAACCTAATTGGGAAGGACCATACGTGATTTCACAAAAGCTCGGAGATGGCACATTCAAGTTATCGACCGTTGACGGTCTTACTCTACCGAGAGCCGGGAATAGCGAGAGTCTCCGTCGCTACTATACATGACAGGCTTTATTTGTTTTAGCTCATCTATTCCTTTGCATTTTATTTTTGCATTTCGAAATTTGAACTTGTAATAAGGCAACTGACTTTGCCATATTTTCTTATTTCAGCAATAAATTGCTATCTCTTCGAGCCAGAGCTGTGATTTATTGAATATGACATAAAACATCACGATGCACGGAGAGCTAAGTTACATCATACGGTGGGATTTATTCAAATAGGGAGTGATTGAGATACGACCAGTCACTCACTAAGTGAAACCCGAGCTCGGAGGCATGTCACCACACCAACATCTAAAAGGATTGATACACGATAATCCTTCCATTAACTCCAGATTCCCAGAGTGCGAACTGGAGTAAAAACATTAACTCCAAATTCCCAGAGTGTGAATTGGAGTATAAACCTCAACTCTAGGTTCCTAGAGTGCGAACCGGAGCATAGACACTAACTCCAAACTCCCAGAGGGCGAGTTGGAGTATAAACATATAAATGCGGCTCTGGAGAGGGTGGACCCGTCCGCCTAACGACTTCGGTCGTATCCTAACCAAGTTTGAGGAGGATGGATCCGTCCGTCCGACGACCTCGCCTGTTGACTCGGGGTGGACGTGATTCGACCATCCACGATCTCGATGAGCCCATCATTCCCAGAGTGTGAACGAATTCTCAAAAAGCTTAAACAGATGTGACTGACCACCTGTCGGCTAGTTCCAAATTCCCAGAGCGTGAATTGGAGTATAAATATCAATTCCAGGTTCCCGGAGCGCGAACCAAAATACAAGTGCTAACTCCAAGTTCCCAGAGCGTGAACTGGAATATAAACATCAACTCCAGGTTCCCGGAGTGCGAACCGGAGTATAAATACTAACTCCGAATTCCCAGAGTGCGAATTGGGGTATAAACATCGACTTTAGGTTTCCAGAGAGCGAACCAAGGCATAAACGCTAACTCCGAATTCCCAGAGTGTGAATTGAAATATAAGTATCAACTCGAAGTTCCCAGAGTGCGAACTGTGTCATAGATATCGATGATTATCAGATTCCCGGAGTGCGAACCAAATTATCGCTTGCAAATTATTCTAAGTCCCCGAAGCGCGGACGTGTGCTCAAAATCTGTAATAGGTGTGTTCATGAGCAGATCATCACAACACTTAAACAAGTAAAGCAAGAAAAATAGTTGAAATAAAGAAAGCTAAATTTTATTTCAACTAACTGGAAACAAGAGCTTATATGCAAGTTCTTCCAAAAATTCCTACTGGCAGGGGCCGAACCTGCATCTATACACGGCCTACTAATGAGAAGCAAAAAACAAATTCCCATTTATCAAAAATTTGCTTAAGTGGCCAATCTATTTCTTCTTCCTCGGCCTTCTCTTCAACGGGGAACCCTCAGACTCGCTAGAAATCTTCCGTTTTGAGCTTTTCCCCTCCGATGGTTGCTTTCTAGCTGGGGGCATAATGTCAACATCCTCCTCTGAGCTTGATTCCAGGTGTATACTGCCTACCGGAGGAGTTGGAGGGATTGGATCTGCAACGAAAGATGGGGCATACACCCGAGTATCAACAACAGTACCACCCGGTGATATTACCCTTAGAGGCGCTGGGTTGTGCACCGCCGTATCATAACCAACACTACCACCTTTTCCCGCAGCCTCTAATTCAGCATTAATCTCGGCCAGAATTTCTTCATCACGAATCGCTTGGGCCTGGCTAGGGTCATCTGTGGTCTGCACTGAAGAGCTAGAGGCTGGCGGGAGTTCACTTATGATGAATGGCAAGTCTGTAAAGGAGACACCATGTTGGCCGAGCAGCTCGCTCACCATTTGCTCATCAAGAGATAGTGTGCCCCCCTGCGTCATCTCAGTTGACACTGTTGTTGTCACGATAGTCGTCTCGGTAGTGATGGCTTTCTGCCCTTGACTTGATTCTTGAGTCGCAGCAATCGGCGCAACTCCAGTCACTGAGAAAAGATAAAAAGAAATTATTAGTAATCGCTTTAAAACAAACTCTCCATTTGGAACACACTTGAGATATGTTCGGAGTACCTTCCTCAACTTAGCCTGCTGACGACTGAGCGACTTCAGAAACATGCTCCCGGATAGGGGATAGCTGTGGTTGCTCCGGGTTATAGGCTGGGACAGACTGTGAATCAACCGCAGATGTAGGCTCTGACGGGAGTGGAGCAGTGATCTCAAGAACTGTAGCCTGGTGTTCAACACCTGAACCTTCCCCGACCTCCCGAGGTCGGGCGCCGACCATCTCCTTATCATAAGAAATTATGGCATCATGAAGGACTTTCTTTTCGTCTTCGGCCAGCAACCGGTTTTCAAGCTCAAATTGGTCAATTGATTCATCCGGATGCGCCGCTTTCTCCTCCTCAATCAACCAGCCCCAAGCGATGTGAAGATGTACCGGATAATTCTCGAGCTAAGCCAAATTCTTGTGCTTTAACACATTAGCGTTATAAGTGATGAGGAGGTCTTCAATGTCGGCCTCCAGCTTGGACTCGGCAATTTAAATTTTTCTATCAACTTCGGCTTCGACCTCCAGTACTTTAGCCACCGCTGCGTCTCGCTCAATCCGAAATTCTACCGCCTGATCACATGCCTCCAGTGCAGAAATATTGGCGGTATCCCTTTCTTTCATGATTTTCGAAATTTTGGCCTTAAATTCATTAAGCTCCTTCAGAGTCGCATCCCGCTCGGCAGTGACAACGGTGTTTCGGTGGCCCATGTCTTCCACCGTAATGTAATGCTCTTTTTTCATTCTGTCCATAGCCGTTTGAGCTTCATCAGCCTTCTTAAGAGCCTCCATCTCTGATTTTCGAGATGATTCGGCTTCGGTGTTCAGTACTTGTATAATACGATCTTTTTGAGCTAGCTCGGCTTGTAGCTTCTCAATGATAGCCGCTCGTTCAAAGGCTAATGACGACGCTTTCTCAGCTGCTTTATACCATGCCTTATATTGGGCGTAGAAGTCATGCACATAATCGTGCGCTATCTGCTCGGCCTCTGGCGGGATTCTCTTCAAATGAAGAGGGAAAATGTAGTTATCAAAACAAATGTTCGAGAAGTCCTTCTTTAGCTGCGCAAGCCTGATCGCTCCTTCCCATGAAACCTCCATAGGAGGCTGTTCCGCAACTACTGGGGTTATTGACTCAGATCTGGGATGATAAGGCTCAGACCTGAAAGGATGAGAAGCTGACTTGTACCGCGAAGATTCGAAAGGACGAGAAACATAGGCGGGAGGTTGTACAGGAGCTCTGGGAGGAGGAGTGCGAGATTGAGAGCGACGTCTGTAGTCCCTATCTCTATCATATCATTCTTGGCTAGACTATCCAAGGTATCTGCGATTGTAATCTCTATCCCCTTCCCTTCTTTGCGACTCGTAATGTGAGGAAGATTTACAAGCCCGTCGAAGGCTTCCCAATATCGAACCACGTCCAGTCATAGTATCTGCAAAGCAAAATGAGAATAGAGTTAGTGACTTTTCAAAATAGATGACCTACGGTTGAGGGTTGTGTAGTGTCGTGAAATGTGTATGAATATGCATCTCCCCGACCAACCGGAAGTGTCGACCACGCTAATAGTAAAAGGCTCGCTCAATTCTAGGGTACGGTGGAATTCCTCCAACCCGGCATCATGCTGGACATCGTCCGGGATTGGAAGATCGGCAAGCCCTTCATAGAGACTTTCTGTTCTTGGGGGAGACATCTACGAAATTCTAATTTCGGAGGTGAGCTGAGACGTGACGACCGATTTCCGTCTTCCCTTTTTAGGCGACTTAAAAACGGCTGCCTTGCCTTTTCTCTGTTCTTCAGTGCCCTGGGCTGATTCAATATTCCTATCTTCGCTTTAGGCTGATTCATAAAGCCTCCTCGATTATGACAACTTTAGGCTTTTTTCGCTTGACTCGCTCTCTTGAGACAGATCTTAATGCGCCGTCAAGCACTATGCTTTGTCTCCATTCGATCAACCCAAGAATTCTGAGATTTCTATCCGTCAAGAGCAATTCAATATTCCTATCTTTGCTCGAGACTTCCTGAAGCACCCGGACTATCTCCTTGAAGTATCCACCTTCGGATCGCTGAATTATTGCTGTAAAAAAGAAAGAGTATAAGTTTCACTTCAGCTACAATCGCCTTAATAATTACTTGAGAACTTGGCTATACTCACGTCTGAATAACCATCGCCGGGCGAACCCTCGGGGGCATCTAACGTAAAACCACTCCGTCTTGAAGTAGCTTAGTCTAGTCCAGGACCCGGTGACCACTTGACAGTTCCTTACCGCCTCCAAGAATGTAAAGGATGGGTTATCATTTCGGCTTTTGAAGTTGAACAGATATTTGATCTCAATCGGGATCGGTGGTCGATGAAGCTACTCCATGAAGACGATGAACAAGCTATTCACTAAAGCATATCCATTTGGGTGTGGCTGAGATGGAGCAATCCCCAAAAAAGACAATACTTCTCTTATATACTCATTGAATGGAAGGAGTGTTCCGACCGCACATGCATGACGATTGAACGCGGTGTATCCCTCTGGCGGATTGTGTGGTTTGTCATTTGGGCCCAGCAATAATACATCGTCCATTGACAGACCATGCCTTAGGCATATTCTCCCTAGCATATCTTCAGAGACGTGGGATCGAACAGAGTCCGATGGATTGGCAATGAAAGATGCATCGGGTAATTCGTCCGGGGCTGGACCAATGATTTCGGGCTCAATGTCCAGAATTTCAAGTCTCGGAGGGGTTGTACTTTGAATTTCTTGCGGCTGTGAACTTGATGGTTCCATAACTTGGTAACTTATGAGAAATTATCGTTAGGCGATAAAAAAACCCGTGTATTCCCCACGTGTAAGAGTGTGTGTTGTGCAGTGTTGTGCATTACTTGAAAAGATTTTGCAGAATTAAAGAAAAATTGCAAGCGACAAAGATAATCAGAGTCCAATAGGAGTGACCGTCATCGCCGACCGTCACTACTGTATCATCCAGATGTTGGTGATCGATTCGAGTTAAAGTTCTTCGTCACGGTGTTAAGTTCTAGCTCCATCAACGAGCTTCGAAAGGTGGTCGAATATGCAGTTTAATTATCAAGTCCAGATATGCAAGAATGAAGCTCGTCGGAATCATGCAAAAAGAGTGTCAAAATTTTCGTATCCATCGTAGAAGGTTTCGAATCGATGGCAGGAAGCTCGTTCGAATCGATACCAGGAGGCACATTTCGAATCGATACCAGGAGCACATTTCGAATCGATACCAGGGGGCACATTTCGAATCGATGGTCAAGGGACGAGTTCGTATCGATCAAAATAAGATGATTTCGAGTCGATCCTTGGCTACATGGTTCGTACCGATCATGAAGCTCTCAGCTTAACACCGATTACGTTCGAGTAGTTACCATTCGTATCGATCATAAAGATATTGTTCGTATCGATCTAAAGCCGAGAACTTCGAATCGATCAGTAACCTATGTTTCGTATCGATCATTTCGTATTGATACGATCCATCTCCATAGCTGCCAGTACGAACTGCATCACTCCCGTTAGAGTATCCCAGGGATCGATGCGAAATCTAGAGAAAAACATTGCTGCCTTCATCGATTCGAACGCAAGCCCCCAGATCGATTTACTTTTGCCTTTTCCGCTCTTTCTTGTCCAATTTCCATGAACGTTGCTATGACCATTGAACTTTGGGCCAGATCTGGCTTTACCAATCACCAGAGTGGATAATCGATGAGGAAAAAGCGGATCTGAAATAGCTTTGTCGCTTGGATTCGTAATTATTTACCTAATTTAGAATTGGGATTCGAAAATTTGAAGAGCTGAATTTGATTGAGTCGAAGGCACGGCACAGTTCTCCTTTCTCAAGTTACTAGATCGATGCGAAAGATGAAGAAGGCAGTAAAATGTAAAAAGAGAAAAAATGGCTATGTCCCAAGTACTTATATGGGTCCAAGGAGAAACAGGGACGATTCGTATCCCGGTCAGATGCAACCGTCATTACAGGTCCACTACCACGTCAGGTCGAACGATAGTTTCGAATCCATCGCCGAAAATTTCTATCGATTCGAAATAGACGACGGATCCATCGATTCGACGCGAGCGACGAAGATGACCAAAGACGATGAGTCCCATCGATTCGAAGCTCATGTTCGTTTCAGCGAGTTGACAACTCCATCCACTTCACATCGATACAAAAACAATTTCGTATCCATCATAGCTTATACATGAGCATCGATTCAAACAAGCATTTGGCATCCGCCGAATTCTTAATTTATCGATGCAAAGTCAATCTTTCAACCTTCCATATCGATTCAGGAGAGGATCAATGTGAAGGAACTCCATAAAACAACTGCCAAATGTTGTTGCAACTCAAATCTCATGTCGATTCAGGAGAGGATCGATACGAGATTCAACAAAGAGAAAAACTGACGACGACTTGTGAACACGCAACGTTAACGGGAGACAAATTAACAAACATATTTATATGTCAGACTAATATTCAATTTTCAACATTCGCAGGGATTGAGTTCTCGTCTCATAACGATTACGATGACAATCGGTTAATCACTATCACGCGGCAGTAAGTTACAGCAGTACAGAGTACAACTTTTGACGAAAATACGATAATTGTTCAGAGAGAAACTGCAACTTTTCAAAGCACGTCATGTTTCCACAGGAAGTACTTTGGGAGGCAAATGTTATCCCACCTTTTGGCAAGGTCGAGATACCAAGGATTACTCTTCCTGGATATCGAGCATACACAAGTTCGCTATGGATATCGATGAATTTTGACCGGGTCCAGATCGAGCTATAATTGATAAGACAAGGCAAACAGAGTCAAGAGAGTCGACGTTCCAAGTTTCAAGTCAATCCGAGTTCGTATTCTCAAGTTATGATGGATGTAAGTTGAAGGGGAAGACTATGTTTTCGTATCCATCAGGTTGCCTCATTTCGTATCCATCCGTTTCGACTCGATGGATTTCGTATCCATCGAAATATGTCCAATTCGTATCGATCGTATTCGCATCGATCAGGTCTTATCACTTCGTATCGATCAAGTCGGCAGTGTTCGAATCCATCACATTCGTATCGATGGACTTCGTATCCATGAAAGGAACCTCCCTTCGAACCCATCTGGACAGAGCATTTCGTATCCATGTTTGAGCCTTCCTTCGAATCCGCCGTCATCATCTCGGTTTGGAGTGTGACACCTTCGCATCCATCAGTCTCGCATCCATCAGGCCCTACTGGTCCAAACCATGCTTACTTCGTATACATCAGCCTTCGCTACTTCGTATCCATCAGCCTTCGCTACTTCGTATTGATCGATGGAACTGTTGTTCAAATCCATAAGTGATGCTTTCTTCGAATCCATTGAGTCAACGAAGCCTGGATGATGTGTCATTCCACGATAAGAATGGGGCGAAATACATGGAGTCGACACGGTCAACCCGGAGTGAAGACCGGATCGAGGCGAAGTGCACGAGCCACGTCATCAGAGATCCACGTGAGAAGACCGATTCGAAGGCATCGATACGAAATGATCGATTCGAACCAATCAGCCACCGAAGAACCCCATTTCGTATTGACCATATCTCGCGATCCACTGATCCAAATGCCATGAAATTTTCACAGGAGCATGCATACATGATGAAGAATGTCTCCACTAAATTTCAGCTCGATTGGGCGTCATCTTGATCGATACGAAATGGCTTCGTATTGATCGCTGATCGAGTCGAAACTTCCTGAGATTGGTCGCGTGGGCCCACTCACGTGCCAGAACGAGTCTCCCGAAGTTTGAGCGAAATCTCAGCCTCCTACGCCTATAAATAGAGCCCCAAAGTCTACAGAAAAGAGATCTTTGGATTCTCAAGCGCCCAGACTCTGCCGGACCGAGATCTCCATCATCCTACATCATATTCTTGCTGTTAATTTTGAATTTCCAGTTGTAACTTGCTGTTGTTCGCTGTAACCACTTGTAATCATTGAAAGAGAATCAATAAAATTGCAAAACCTTCACAGTGGATGTAGGCAACACGCCGAACCACTATAAATCGCTTGTATTCGCATTTATATTTCTTGTTAATTGGAGTTTTTGTTAGATAATCCTCGTTTTCAATTTACATTCTTCATTTATTATCTCTTCAAAAACTTCCGAAGAGTGTTGTGCCCAATTTTGGTACAAACACTATCCATGTTAGTTAGGGAATCTCAAGTAGAAGGTCAATTTTGAGCGAAAGAAGAGTAAAAGATTAAAAACACTACATAACTCAACTTATTCGGCATTTAATTGAAGTTTTCACTTTTTACTTTGTTTATTTATTAAAAAACGGAAAATAAAAACATAAAATGGGTTTCTAAAACCAGTTAAGGCTAAAAAAAGGGTTTTAGAAATCCATTTAGCAAAACATTTTTTTTACTAGTATTACCATTTATAACATCTTTGAATTAAGGCTGTCAATGAATATCTAAAAAATCCAAAATTCGTCCGCAACCCTATCTAAAAAACGGATAAGTATCCAAAATCTGAAAAAATGGATGCGAATACGGATATGAAGACATCCGCATTCGAAATTTATCTTTCCAGTTATTGTCAATAATATAATTAAAATTATGTAATTTTTAGTAAAATTAGAAATATTTATTTATTTATCAAGATGGTAGTTTATATGACATGCACCTAATGCATATTAATTGTTCAAAACTATTTATTATAATCATATTTGTTTATTTCAACCCTTTTATACATAACAAGATTAAAAAAAATTATGTTAAATTAAAATATTCTATTTATGTTTCTTATTTGTTCGGTCGTTAGCAGATGGTATAATTATTCGATGTTCGTCCGTATCTATGAATTCAAATATTCCATATTCAAAAATAATTTTAGACGCAAGTGCGGATATAGAACTATCTGTATTTAAAAGGTATCGGGATCTAGGTTGAATTATAAAACCCTTCAGCTTTATACTTTATACAATTCCCAGTACCAACGTTAAAACCAAAGAAAGCGAGAATGGATACCGCTTTTGGCATTGCTCCCTCGAAGCACCGGAGTTGTAATGTGATTCAATCTGTAGAATAATTAGATTGAACGGACTCAGCGGACCCATAGGCCACAAAACTGTAACATCGCCATCATAGTGCCTTAAATCAAACAGAAAACAACACTCATCATCATCCTTATACGAATCACCGATTTATCGCGACTGTGTATTTAAAAGCGACAACTCATTTTCCTGCTTCACCCTAACACGTTCTTCTTCTCTTCCACCTGTCCACTTTCCTTTATATATCTCCCTCCCAAAAATATCGCTTCAGTTTCATTATTGAATTCTCAATAAACTGTCAATCATGGCTTCCGCCTGCGTCAACGACGTCACTCTCCCTCCACCTTCTTCCTACCCCTGCTACAGCCCTCGCATCTCCTTCAGCAACAACACTTCTCTTAACGGGTCCGATCCTAATCTCACCACCAACGACCCGCTTCCCTCCTCCGACCCCTTCAATTTCGTTGATTTTGAGTTTCGCTTGAACGATTCCGTCACCATGCTTCCCGCCGACGAGCTCTTTTCCAATGGCAAGCTCGTGCCGCTTCAGATGTCGGATCCGGATCCAACAGCGGATGAGTCTCGTAAAGTTGCTAGAAAGGAGGACGGTTCTGGTTCCGGGTTCGAACCTTTTGCTGTTTCGCCTAAGGCTCCCACTTGTACTAGTCGATGGAGAGAGATGCTTCGTCTTAAACGGCTGCAGCAGCAAGCTTGCTCGAAAACGAATTCGGACCCGACTACGAAGAAAGCGAACTTGAGGTCCATTAGGCGTATTCTTAACCGGAAACAAGCGGATCCAAATCTCACTTTGCCCTTGCTTAAACATTCTGAACCCGAATCCAAAACCAAGCCCGAAAAGGTGGAAACAGAGCATCCTAAAGCTAGAAATACACCAAAGGTAATTATTTATATTCGACATCACAGCATATGTAACTACATTATAATTTATATATGTTTAGCTTGATGTATTATCCTATCTGTTACTTAGTCTTTGTGTTTTAAACATAGCCGTAATATTGGTGATAATCCGTTCCAAGACTATTATAAATTCCCCGGAACTTGCATCTAACAAAAAAAAAAAGAGAGAGAAGAATATACAATGTGGCAGATGTCGAATTTGTAGGCAGATGTCGAATTTGTAGGCACAAGTATCAATGATGTGACTATGATAAGTTATTATACCATCTGTTCTATACTTACACAAGCATCCTAAATTGCAAATGTTATTGTTTCTCCATATAATATTCAAAAGGTTTAATGATTTTTGTACTAGACAGGCATACTATTGAGTGGGCCCAAAAATTATAGTTGAACCAGTCTAGATGTCATTATTTTGCATCATCTTTTGATAAAGCAATAAGAAATATCAAATTGGTTAACTGTATATATTACGCTTAACGGTCATAATTTGTATATACATTCATCCCCTCCTTTGATAAGTAGTATTATATAGTAATTCAACTGAGCTAAAACAATTGGTAATTCATTTTATTTAGGGCAAGGAGTTAAAATGTGCATATGTGAACAACAATATATTGAGCAAATTAACTTCTAAATTTCGTTAGAAGTTTGTAGCTTAACCTAACTTTTCAGAGTCTGCACAAAATATTATTGGAAACAGTCCAATAGATTGTTAGCATAACGACAACAAACATAAGAGACTCTACCGATCGATATTTTTCAAGCGTAAAACTCAAGCATGAATCCATACTGCTACTGAAGTAAATTGATTGTATACGATTTGCCTCTTTGTTTCAACCGTTGTCAAAGTTATGTAATTAAAAATGCCTTCCAAATTTTAGTACTACATAATGAACAGATGATGCTTCTCATACACTGGTCATTTCATCCTATTAACAAATTTTGTAAAATCCAAACAAGGTCCGAGTGGCAGCAAGGGCAAGACGATCAGCAGATGGATGCAATGTGTCAGCAGACAGCCCAAGGATGAACGCTTCGGGAAAAGTAGTGTTTCAAGGCCTAGGAAGAAGCGCCAGCAGTCCAAGTACTTTCAATGGAGGAACACGTGTCAAGCATCGCGGAGTCGAAAGGTCTTTATCCGCAAACGTGAGGGTGACGAACGTTCCTGTCTGTAAAATCGGAGGCGGATCCAGAGGCTTGGGACTTCTCTTCATAAAAAATAGCAACAAAACTAGAAACTAGTTAGAACTTGATATGATCAAGGGAAGCTTTTGGTTGAATAATGTATTAGTTTAATTTTGAAATGTGACGGTAGTAGGCAGTTGCTGTTGAATATGTACATAGTTTGGAATCTACAGATGGTTGAGTTGTACATTTGTGCCGTAGTTACGTTGGTTGCATGTGAGAAACTGATAAATACGTAACAGTGCCATGTGGGTGTCGTTGCTGCATCATGTTTTACAATGAATTTGTTCAGAAAATGTGTTTGTTTTCTTCTGTCGTGTATCTATTTAGTATGTGTTGCCAGATACTTGCATTCATTTCACAGCCTGCCTGTCCCTGGCGTCTCTGTTTTACGAACTGTTTTGTAATGTAATGCGTTATGGCGATGTATTTTTACTTTAGTAAATTTGACATAGGATGCATCATTTTATAAGCAACTTTTAAGTTCATGCCGGTGGAATGGTCGCATTCTTTATATTTGATGAGATTACCTGGAACAATGCTGACTGTATGAGGGGGCAAGTGCAACGTGCGCTTATATTATATGTAAAATTTGATTTCTTATTATGATTTGTTGTTCTATTTATATTTGGCAAGCAGACTAGATCTATACCAAAGTCACATGACATGAGGTATAAAAATGAAGAAGCAACAGCTAGATCTGGAGCTGTTGTTTTTGGTTCATACGTGACCACGTTGAGTGTTTACCTTGTGATTGACATTTCAGGTTGAATGTTACTATCTTTGAAAGGTCAATATGCTGCTATTGGATACGTGCATGATTGTTAGTTTCGAACTGTTTGTAGGTCGGGACTTATTTTCTGATAAATGCTATATGATTAATATTGAAAGTGTCACATTACGCCCCTTTTGCTTCTTTCATTTGTATCTTTTCTTTTTCTTTTGCTTCTATTTGTATTTAGTAACCAAACTTTATTGGATATCCATTGTGGTTACGTTTTACAAAATTGTTTTTTAACAACGTTTAAGAGCATCGCTTAGGATTAATTTCACTGCAGCTTAGAATGGAACAACGGCACATCCGATAGTTTGCACCGCCAGTCCCAAGAGTTTTCAAACATAAGTAAATTGTAAATCAAAACTTTTATACAAAAATCAATGTCATTAATCCAGATTAATCATCAAAGTAATTTATCAAAATAATTTGTGTAATTTATTTAGATAATAAAAATAGAACAAAAAAAGAAACAATTTATTTATAACAATAATTCAAGTTAATACACCAAAATTAATTTTAATTGCTTATGAACATTTTTCTAACTTATGGCTTGTAAAACTACTAATAACATTTTTATATTCAACTTCATTGATCATGTCTTGCCAATCAATAACGATGTCAAGCCATTCGATCTTTGTCGTGACATAGTGGAAAGAACATTAGACTTCATCAACGCTAGATTTGAGAAACTTTTTTCAGCTAAGGCAGTTGTAACTGGTATAGTCAAAATTATATCATATGCAATCCAAATATTTGTTAAATTTAACCCACTTGAATAAAATTTTATAAAATTAAGCAACTCAATTGCTTTTGTTTTTTCCTTAAGCAGAATAACTTGAGATTTCTATTTAGAAAATAGCTTTCTTCCATCAATATTACAGTGAAATTTATGTTTGAAAGCTCCCATAAGTTTTAAACAATGATACTTCAGTTTCTCATCATCTCTGTAAACTTTTTTAAATCAAACAAAAACCCAAACCTATCATCCTATTCTTTAAATTGCTCAAATCGAGTCATCAACGAAACATGATGTTTATCCACAATTTGTAAAAAGTAATTAATTCGAAAAGACTCTTTTTGTTGTTTACATCAGTTCTTCAACATCTGCATCTTCATCGAACTATTTCATTCTATGAATAATTCTTTTCTTAGGTAAAATTGGATAAACATCTAACATTTGAGCCATCTCTTTAGCATTAGTTCTTGTAGAATTAAATTCATTGTTCTCAAAATCTTAAAAAAATAAATCAATAAGCTCTTGTAATCGAGTAATACAACATTAATTTGCATAGCTTCAATATGAATAATTTTGCTAATAATATTTACATTTTTCAATATTTCATACCATAAGCATAATCTGAATTCACTCAAATTCATTTGTTCAAGATTTATAGCTTCACTTTTTTCCATAGAATCCTTAGTTCTATTTGACAAGGAAATTAGAGCTTCTCTAATCTCAATGCTTAATGTCTTATAACTTTTATTGCTTCAATTTGAGTTCCCAATGTGTGTATGATAATTGTTTAACAGTATAACCCGATATATGATCTTTAAAAACTTTACATTTTTGTGTGAATGAAGAAAATAAATTTTCACTAAATCAACCCAAAAAAGTTTTTTTTTGAAATGGTGCTTAGATACAACATGTCACTGGGACAACATATATATATGTTCAAATAACACTATGCAAGTTTCGAACTTGTGACTTCTTGCACCAAAATCGAATCACTTAACCACTGAAACAATGGTGCTTGTCATCACCAAAAAAAAAACTCTCGAATTAATTTCTAATACGCTTTGTCACACCTTTTTGTTTTTCCTCTCATATTCGCTCCATTATTGTAACCTTATCCTTTGATGTAATGAATATCAAGTTTTTTGTATATTTTTTTAACATAGTTCTTTAATGCCTCCAAGTATCGATCTCAGGATCGAACTCTTAACCTTTAATCTCGCAATCTAAACCATTAACCACTGAACCAACTTTATTGGCGCTTCTAATATTTATTTAGGCTTGTTAAAAGGTCCAAGTCCAGCAATATCATCTACTTTATAAATTCAATAAAAACTCTTCCACCTTTGCGGGATACGTTGAAATATTAACACATCTTGTTACAAGAGACATTTGTTCGATGGAACTAACATCTAAATTGCTATCTAATGTAATTGAGAAGTACTTAGCCTTTTAACAATTTTATTTTTTAACTTCATTTGCCAATGAGATTATTAACTCATTTTGAATATTGTATCCAAGATATGAATTTGTTTTTATGTGACTTGTCAAACATGTTCCTGCATTATTGGTTCAAATTCCATTATCATTTCAATTAATTTACAAAAAAAATCATTATTTTGTTTACAAAGTCTTTCATTCTTTCCAGAAATGCTAAACTATTAGTAGCAAGTGTTTTCACAACATTAATTATTCTTACCAACACCTTCTTCCAATGTTCTTTTTCTTATTTACTTGATCTTTCACACTTCGATTTATAGTTGCTTTGACTTTCAATCCTGCTTCCAACTCAATTCAAATGCTCACATTCAAAAGAATATCTCTACCGCTTTCATGTTACTTCAACTTAGAATTAAGATTCGACAATCATTAATTCCTTCACTAGCAAGATGACCGGGGATTGTTTGATTCGTGAGAATTTACAACAAAAATAAAATACTTTATGAAGTGAATTCGAATATACCAACTATTTTCTATCTTGTTTATTCCCATTAGGCAAATTTTCGACATAGAGGCATTAATAGCAATTTTTTTGGAAACCAGGATCATTATCTTTTAGTACTCTAAAAGGAGTCCTATCAACTAGAAAGTATCTCAGTTTTTATCAATTTTTCACATGTACTAGGATCATTTGACACTACATTAACATTCTTCATGTGCGATGATGAAACAATGTTTGCATCCTCTTTCTAATATTTTCATTGTCATATTCACTCATTAAAATATCATCAATAAGAGTGGTATTATCTACATCAAACTTGAGCTTTCTATTTGACTATTTTTGATGAAAAATTTCTTAAGAGCTCTTTTGTGAATTAGTGAGTTCATCTAGCATTCTATTTGTAACCTTTTTGCGTGTCTAAATTCTTGTTTGCACAATTTTAAAAAACTATAGAACATGGAAAAATATTGTATACTACTTGTTAAAAAACTTAATGTTAAAATTGAAATTTTAAAAGAAAAAATTAATCGGTTATCATATCTATTAGTCATAATTTATCACAAACATTTGCGCTTAATAATTTGTAGCAAAATTTCTCTTTTACCAATCAATTCGACTTAAAATTATTAGTTATAAATTTCACGAAAACAAACTCAGTTATTTATCAAAAAAATTATATTAACTAACCGTTGAAAAAATCCATTAACTATTACTTGAACATTAACAATTTTGCCAAACTAACCCTTATTCTATAATTATCCCAAATTAACAAACAATAACGAACTATCCCTAGTTGCTTAGTGCCTTGCATTATGAATTATCCAAATTAACAATTTTACATTATTAGCCTAAAATAACATTCAAAACCATAAATTATCCCAAACTAAATATGTCAAATTAGAATTCAGAGAATAACACCTTTTTAATCTCAAGCCGAAGAAGATAATTGTTGGACTGCTATTATTGCCTCTTTACTTCAACCTTGGAGATGGAGCCATCAATTAGAGATTGAAGATTAGAGTCGATGCCGTTTGATAGAGTTAGGGTCTCATCATCTCGATTTCGTCATACATGTTGTGTTGCGCGATTTTTCTTTTGGTGTGACTATTATGTACCTATATATTAGTGCCCCAAAATTTTATGCAGCCCAAAGTCAATGCTTTTCCCACTTTCCTAAAAGGTCGGCCTTGATAGTTTGCAATTGATAGCCTAACAATTTAGACGTGGTAAATTTTAAAAATGGTATGGACATGTATGTGAAAAACTGGATCAATAATTCTAAAAATTCCCAAAAAAGGGGACAAACCAAAATAATGAAAACTTCATATACAAATACGATGCACACACACGTATGTGTCTATGTATATATGTATGTATGTATGTATGTATGCATGCATGCACATACATACATATATACACACAGTGTGTACGTATGTGTGTTTTGTTCTCCAATCACTGATTGCAAACATAAAACATCACCCTGAATAATGAAACAATCCTTTAAACTTATACAATGCATGTGTTCCCTGGTTTATAATACAACTCCTTATTTTGCACTTTTACTACCTAAGCGATTAATTTTTTATTTTGCACCTTTACGTTGTAACTACCTAAAGATTTTAAATTCATTTGCTTTTACCCAAAGCTCCTTATTTCTCCTGGTTTTGTAAACTCATATATACCAATACCAAAGTGATGCGTAAGGGTTCCATTGTGTTTACCTAGCTTTAGAAAGATCGGGTAAATCAAATCAAGGGGTTAAAATGATCCAACATCCCATATTATAGCCCAAATTTGAGATAGACTTCGAAATTTGCTGATAATTTAAAATATTAAGTAAATTTGACACCTAAATGAATCTATTGGGGTTCATGTGAGGTGAACTCCAAAGAAATGCGTTAAGTGGTATTAAACAATGGGATGTTGCACCTGGTAGTTGGTAATTCTCTTAGTGTACAAAATAAGCCTACTTCAAATATTAATATTTTTTTTATTACATTTCAAATTGGTTTGGTGAAATGCTATCAAAAAATTAGTTTTGAGAAAATAAGCAGTTCTTCAATATAGTATCAAAGCTAAATCCAATATGTATGTTGTTAATCACACAACAATTATTGTGTCATTCAAACTAGAATGTGAACTTTGCTCACACATCTAATTATTAATAAAATTTGCACCATGTAAATTTTATTCGATCATTATTAACATTGTTTTGTGATACATTGTCATTCTCTTCAATAAATATATATAAAAATGTGATATAAAATTGCTATATGATATACTACTTAATTAGTTTACACATTTGTTATACACAATTTGGGTATAATTTCAAATTTGAAAATAAGTAATGACTTCAAACTATAAATGATTGTAATTAAATTTTCAAATTAACTTGAGTTAAGATTGATTCAAATTAATTGTTAACAATTCTTTAAGCATTAGCACTAAAAAGAGATTAATTGATAATTAATATGTAATCAAATTCCTAATTAAATTAATTCAAACTAAGAATAACTAATTATGATTAAATATGTTACTAAATAAAATTCAAATTATATGAAATTAGTTCTCCCTTTTAATTGGTTTCTTTTTATCATTTCCACGTAATATGCAGCACTAAGAAATGGTTCCAAACTTGTTTGTTAATTTTTGAAAGTGAAAGGGGGAAATGATGAGTATGTCCGCTGACTAATCTGTGTAGTAGACATAAGCGAATTTCCTTGAACTTATTCTCAATTAAAGGACAATCAAGTAGCAACATGTTTCATGGGTGAATGAAAATTGGGATTTGAGCATCAATTTGTTGCACTTGTATTGCCACGATCGCTAACAAGTTGGCGACTTAGGCTAATATGTTGCTTAGTGAATATAGAGCATATACGACACATTTGAGCAGTTGTGGTAGTAATAACTCAATATTTAGCTTTAGGCAAAAAAGGGAGTTGTAGAGGTTTTATTACTTCGAACTCTCTTATATTAATTGGATGACAACTGATATGTACAACATAAGCATCTATCAAGCAATACCTATTATTTCCAACCCAACAAGCGATCAAAAACCACAGAGTGATAAATGTGAATAATTTAGATATACAAAAATACAATGACCAATAGTATCACAAAGATATTGTAGCCGAGGCTTTGCTGCATCCATTGTTCAAAATTACAACAATGCACAAATTATGATAACTTGTTGGGTTGTGGTGAAAGGGTTAAAGGTTCCAATAATAGCTCTATATGCAATTGGATCAAATAAATATGATCTAGAGTAATAGATAAGAGTGCGTTGTGACAAGTAGTGTAAATATTGGCTATATCTAAGATACATGAGTGCAATTTAGGAGTAATGCACGTGTTTGTGTTAACTTTTAGCACAAACTTTCCTAATCAGAATTAAGTAGAGTCTTCACTATAGGATGTAGGTTAAGGCTTATTTTTAGGGGACATAATCTGGTTATAAATTTGTTAATACCGAGTACATCACATAACTATTTAATGGATGAATAATCATTGAAATTATGTAAACTATCAAGACCCCACTGTAACATCCTCTATCTAGAGGCATGAAGCTAAGTGCCATAGATGCTGCAGTCATCCATAGTATTAACTTCCGGTAACCAAATACGATAATTTTTATGGTATCTGTAACATCGGAAACACTTAAAAATGAAATAAAACCATAGATTTCAAAAAACAACCTTTTCTTATTACATTTCAAAACACAATTTCATATCCAAGTTACATAATCGCAAACGTTTTCCCAAGCATTGAACAAATATAATTATTACAAATATGCCAGGAGCGACATATGAAGATGCCTCATTGGATGATCAGAGAACTAATAGACTAATTGTCTTGGTACAACACAGCAGAATAAAACAAAATAACAGAACAACTCCAAAATAGCTATCAGCCTCCTGCTTGTCTTCGGAAGCTTTATTCGTCCACCTATTAAAACCTGAAAACCTTCAACCCATATCCTACTCAAATCAATTCTGAGCACCCGAGAGTTTAAGGGAAAAACATAAACTTCGAGTCAGACATAAAGCCTGATGTGAATAATACTATACATCTTGGTTATTTGATATTAAGTGAGACCATGCTGCTTAGAGCAACGGATTTCCCCTCATTAATATCACTTTAAAACATATCTTTACGGAAATCATAATCCTACAACCAAACTGGTTAATCAAACTAACTATATCAATAATAGCAATATCATATATGCTCAAAAACAGGTATAAATAGACCATCTATCCAAAACAATATAGTTTTTTTGGTTAACTACTAACCTTTGGCTGAATTGGGCCTACCAGAGAAAATCAATAAATAATCTAAGATTTGTTAGACAAACTTCTAGACGGTTTGTCCCTAACTTACTTCTCCCACGATCTCCTGATCCTAATGGTTATACGGGCTCACCAATAACCTATCTTCTTTCTTTGTACATATATTCCTTTCTGTGTGTAACCATCATTTAAGTCTACATATGACTAAGCCCTACACGTTGGAATTTCGGACTAAAATTAGCTAGGGGGCAATAGCTAATGTATAGGGTGTGATCCTACACCAGTCCTATCTGGTCTTCTAATATACATATCATTTTCTTAAGGTTAACTACCCAATAAATTTTCCTTGAAAACCTTTTCAAAACGACTTAACCCTTTAAATCATACTTATACAAGGAAAATATACTCGTTGCTTTACTCTAATCTATTTTCTATATTAAATATACTTTACCCAAAATAATGTTGATGAAATATAGTGAGGATACCTATCCCTCCAAAATAATTCAAAACCCTTTTTAACTTAAAAACAGTTAGCCTATATGGCCAAGGTAAATCATTCGAAATGTTTGTTTAAAATCTTTAAACAACCCAATTGAAACCATTGAAAGTACCCCTCTCGATGCGAGTAGACTACTTTACTTTGTAACCTTAGGCCAAAAGGTCAAAACATACCTTTCAAAACCATTTACACTAATCCTTTCGAAAACATTGAAAACAACTCTTTCGAAAGTTTTATAACTTTAGGCATCCTCTTTTCAAAACATTAAACTTGCCTTTCGTAAGCAATTGGAAACCTTCCATTTAAAATGCTTTAAGTACCTTTCGTAACCATTGGGGAACCTCCCCTTTAAAACCATAGTTTATTCCTTTCGAAAGTATCAAGGTCCTTTACTATAAACAAACCTTTAAAAAGCATTAGGTTCAAGCAAAAGCTTATGGAACCTAGTTTCAAAATCATTAAAACTTATTAAACCGATACCTATGGGTTTATCTTTCAACAAAATAATAGGTCTTAAAACAACCAAGTCGAAAGCATTTTTTCCTAAGTAAAGAAAGTAGATGGTTTCGACACCATCTCTTTCGAAAGGATTAGATAAGTGGCTTCTTTAATAAAGTCGAAAGCATCCTTCCGAAAACAATGTTTAAAGGCAAAGCGGCCTCAACTGAGTCGAAAGGTTGAATTGCGACAACAAGGGTTTCGACACTATCAAAAGCCATTTTAAAACCAAAGGTGGCAACCTAAGTCAAAATCTTATCTTTAAACCAATTAACCAAGTTGAAATCTATCTTGTTCGAAAGCAAAGCAAGCGCGTTTTCTTTTAAAAGCAAAACAATGTTTCGACTCCTTCGGAACCCCTGTTTCGACCCTATACTTTTCGCCTATCTCCAATCCACTACGTATCAAGTCTTTGATACCATGTGTATTGGTTTCGAACTGAATGGAGGCGGAGGAATGTGATCGAAAGGTAGCTACCAAAGATAGCGAAACAACATATACTTACAAAAATCATTTTCTTTCCTTTTAAAGTAATTTATTTCCTACTAACTTGCGTATTTGCCATAATATAATTGGTTGCTAATTTCTTTTCCAAAGTATTTTCTAAAAGTGCCGCCAAATTCAAAATTTTGTTTATTTAAAACATTTACAAAATTCCATTTCTCCTATTTTAAACATATAAAACATTTAAGTCCCATATCTTAAATAATTTTATATACTTAACAAAATACTTAGGAAAATTGTCCAAAAATTCCAATAAATCACTTTTAATATATTTTCTAATATATTTAAATTTCTGATCCACCACTATATTTTGGCCATAAATAATTTTGAAACCAAAATTGCATTTTCTTCAATAGAAAATTCATAATAAATCCACCATAATTCAGAAAATTATGAAACTTGAAACCCATCTCCAAAATAATATTTCTGACCTCAAATTAAAATTGCAAGTCTTTTGGATATCATCTAATAGGTTTTATAAATCAATACTTATTATAAAATCCATATAAAATAGACTAAATCATCGATAAGTGTGTGTGTGTATATACATATATCCATTAATCCTTCGAAACATGGAAAAAAAATTTGCAAATAAATTTCGGATATCATTCTAGTAACCAGAAACAAAAACAAGAGATGTAACCTATTATTCACCTTTGTTTTGTTATTAGTGAGTTGAGATTTGATCTTAGGTTTAAGTTGATTAGCTTCTTCCTCTTGATTTAGCTTATCTTCCCCTTTATCTTCTTTAATGGTGGTCGACCTCTTAGTTTTAGTTTTGTGAGAATGAATGTGTAAAATGAATGTGTGTGAGAGTTTAGGGTATAAGGATATTACTTATTCCTATATTTCCCTTGTCTACTCACCCTAACTTAATTTATTTTAATTCTCTTAGTTCATTAGTTCAAATAAGCACGGCTACCCCCTATTATCACAAGTCTCACTTTCTTAACCAATTACATTAGTTCATTTAAGTTACCTAATTAAATGTCCTAAATAATAGTACTCAAAATTAGGGTCATTACATACTTCCCTCAAATAGTTTCGTCCTCGGAATTACGATAAGGACTCACCATAATCAATCAAAAAGGTAAAACATACCATGAAACAAGTTAGGATAGGTATCTCAAATCTTGCTCTAAGTTTTCCAAGTACAGTCTCTCTTCATCACTCCACTGGACTTTGACTGTCTTTCTCCTTAGCCTCTTCTCATATCTCATGACTATACAAACTGGCTTTCTAACTATGGTCAAATTCGGTTCCACTACAAATCATCTAACACAATCGGTGTAATAGTAGTCTTTGGATCTCGAATATACTTCCTTAGATTTAGAGACATGGAAAACATTGTGGACTCATGCCAAACTATTTGGTAACTCTATTCTATATGTGAGTTTCTCGATCCTCTCAATAATGGAAAATGTCCAACGAATCTCGATGCCAACTTTCTTGATTTCCCAAATCTGATAACTCCCTTCATTGATGATACCGATGAAAACATGATCTCCAACTGAGAACTCCAAGTCTTTTCATCTCTTATCAGCATAACTTTTATGTCTAGACCGAGTCTCCTTCATTCTAGCTCGAATTAACTCAATCTTTCCTGCAACTTCTCTAACCAAATCCGGACCAAGAACCAACTTATCCCCGGTCTCTAACCAACAAACTGGAGATTTGCATGGTCTTCCGTATAAAGCTTCAAATGGTGCCATCCTGATAATAGTCTAATAACTGTTGTTATACGAAAACTCACCTAAATGTAGATGGTCTTCCTATAACCCTCCAAAATCTAGCGCACAAGGTCGTAACAAATCTTCCAAGATTTTATTAACTCTTTTCATTTGCCCATCTATCTACGAACGGTAAGTGGCACTCATCTGGAGATTGGTACCCAAAGTCTCCCGTAGACTCTTTGAGAACCCACTAATGAATAAGGAATCTCTATCACTTACTATACTGCTAGGAATTCCATGAAGTCTAACTATATTCTTCATGAATAACTTAGCCAAAATAGGTGTCATCCTGGTTGACTTAACTGGAATAAAATAGGCACTCTTGGTCAATTTATCCACTATGACCCATATACTTTCATTTCGTCGACTCGATCTTGGTAAGCCGTCTATAAAATCCATAGAAATTAAGCCCACTTTCAGACTGGAACATGCAAAGGCTGAAGTAACCCACTTGGTTTCTGACATTCGGCTTTCACCTGCTGACAGTGTTGCACTGCTTCACTCATAATCCTACATCTCTCTTCATACCTTCTCAGAAGAAACTTCTCTTCATGTCCTAATACATCTTAGTTCCTTCTAGATGAATAGTGAACTTCGAACAGTGGCATTCTTCCAAAACTTCTTTCCTAATGTTTTCCACATTCGGAACACATAGTCTTCCTTTCTTTCTTAACCACCCATTATGGTCAAGAACGAATTCCTTAAAGTCACCGCTCTCTGTTCCATCCCTTAAATTATTGATCCGTTCAGTCAATACTGGATCCTTTCCTTGTTTAAAAGCAATATTTTCAATCATTACTGATCGAATTCCTAAACATGACAACATAGCGGTTTTGTACTTGAACTACTCTTAGATCTCCATTGTACTCTACATGCAGTCGATGCTTCCAAATCCTTTCACTCAGTTATCATCGCCAACACTGCATTTTGATATCTTTTGCAAAATGCGTCTACAACCTTATTGCCTTTCCCCGGTGTACATGATGTCGAAATCATAAGCGGCTATAAATTTTAACCACCTCTGTTGTCTCATATTCAACTCCTTCTGAGAGAATAAATACATAAGTGAATTATGATTTGTATACAATTCAAATCTCTCTCCCAAAGGTAATGTCTTCACACCTTCAATGCAATAATAACTGCAGCTAATTCCAAGTCATGAGTTGGATATCTAACCTCATGCGGTCTGAGTTGTCGAGAAGCGTAGGCAGTCACTTTACCCCTTTTCATCAACATAGCTCCTAATCCTACTCCAACCTAATTTTAACAGCCAGTACGGTAACAATGAAAATGGCTCCGTTTTTAGTACGATTATATGAACAAATGCCTAAACCAAAATATGTCATTGCTATGGGAGCTTGTACTATCACATGAGGAATGTAACAAAGAACAAAGTTCTTTTTGTATCACTTGACTTCCCCTTTTTTGATCGATTTCTTTTTCTTAATTTTTTCTTTGTTTTAAGTTTCCGATAAGATACTTATTAAGTTGGGTCCTAAATCTTGTGGAAATTGCAAAATATTTCCTCTATTCAAACACTTCCTAAAATGAAAGTAAAAATTCCATCATACTAACCGAAGGACAGAAAGGAATAAAGCGAGTAAATCCACTAATTCTTCATCCTCAAATCAGTCTTTCTTGGGGTTCGTGTGACTATATCCACTATAGAAAGAAAGAAAAAAGATAAAATTAACTATAATACTAGAAAAAAAAGCTTTCTACATATGCATCGTTCAAAGCAATCGCGTTCGTTGTTTATTTGCATTGCTGAAAAAAATAGTAAAGTAAGACTCCAATTAAGATAAGGTTCTTATTGTCTCCAAATAGCTAATTAATAACTAATAACAAATTTCATATAATATTTTTACTCAAATTGAATTTACATGTGTCTCATGATCCAAAATTTGGAGAAAGAATGGCATTTTGGGGTCGAGAAAATGCCAAAGAAGTTCAAGAGATGAGATGTAACGAGTGCGACTTTTCGATGCTCGAAAACCGACATCAATACGTCCACTGTATCAACTGCCGAGCAATCGAATGCCGGAAAACCGTACCATTATGGTTAAAGAAGAAGAAAAAGATAGAAGAAGAGAGAAAAAAAGAAGAAGAACAGAAAACAGAAAGAAACAACAGAACAATATCAGAATCTCACAATTGCAGCGGAACAACATATAATAGATAAATGAATAATCTTTAAACAAAGAACTATATCAGTTATTACATTACATCATATTACATTACATTACATCATCAGAGTGTATAACAACAAACAACAACAAACAACGGAAAAGAAATACTATATACTAGTAATACGCCTTGCCCTCCAGCTTGCCTTCAGCAACTCCTGAATTCCAGAATATCCTGATAACCTAACTCTAGACTGCCCGTGTGGAAATTGGTGGGCACCCAGAGTTTAGAAAGGAAAACAATAAACTCCAGGTCAGTCATGGGACAGGTGTGAGAACTTAAAATTTTTTATCTTTTAAGAACAAAACAGAGGAATATTTTTTAAAGTCAATTCGAAATGCTTTTAAAAATGAAACTACCATAAGGCCTCCCGGCACACACACAATGCAAACACAGACTTGGGGGAGATTTCTCCTTATGATAGTCAAAGATGCTTACTATGCAAAATCAAATCATTTTGATATTATTATTAGTGCATAGTGTAGAAAACATTTCGAAAGTAGAATATAAATCTTAGCCAGCATAGGTACCATTATATTATGCCTACTATAGCTACCATATTAAATGGCAGGTTCTACAACTAAAACCGTACAAGGCTCGTATTGTTTCTTTGGATTTCCAACAAATGGTCAGGCCAAGGAACTTCCCATTGCCACATGAGTACGCCTCTGGAAAGACGACCCGAGAACCTAACCGGATCTCTGCTGTAACATTCCTAATTTTTTAGCTAAAAATAAATTGATAATTGGTTTAATATTTAGGATTTAATTTTGAAAAAAAATTGGTAATCAAATTTTATTCTGGATTTTAATGTGAATTTATTTAGGATTTATTGGCATTTGAAATATAAAAATAAAATTGAATTCATCAAATTTAATAATATATATGTTCATACAAATGAATTATAATTTGGAAATTTAAATTTGGAATTTAATAAATATATAGAGAAGGAATATTGTTAATGTGAAAATACTAAAATGAATATATTTAAAACAAATTCGATTTTATTTTGGAATAAATATGAAAATTCCAGAATGAGTTAAAATTATGTGTTATAAAATAATATTTGGATTAGAATTCAATTATAAACATTTTGAATAATAAATATAGTTGTATATAAGTATATAAAAGCAATAAATACAAGATTTGAATTTTTACTTGCACAAAATATAAATAAACATAGTTAATGTGTATAAGAAAATAAAATTTGTAAATATAACCTAATTAAGGATCTAAATACAAATTTGATTGAATATATTTAAATATCAATATATAAATAAAAACATGTTAATAAATAAGAATCATTTTCTTAAGGTCGTATTAATAGTTGTAAAAAGAAATATAAATGGGAAATAATATAAAGCTATTTGAATTTAATGGATTTTAAAAGTTATATATAAATATAATGTGTGAATGCAAATATAAAATACACATAAGATAAATCAATCCACAAATTGATTTAAGGATTTAAAAAAAAAAAATTTGATCTGAAAAAGTAAGATTTTATTAAAATTTTGAAATGTTTTTCTTTTATACTTGAAGATAAATATAATGTAAAGTAATGATTAATACTATTTAAAATGTTTAAAGGATAAACATGAGTATTTAATTTAAAACAAAAGTTAAAACATAGAAACATGTTTACACATTAAAAATAAAGTAAGGGCTGAAAAAATAAATTTATTTGAATTCAAACAAGTGTAAGAGAATTCATATTTTAACTTACAAGTGGCAAGGAAATCTATTCTTTTGGATTTGATCCTTGGAAACATGAAAGAAGAAAAGACAAGTCAATTTGCTTTTATCTTTATCAAAAAAATTTGCTCAGATATGAAAATCAAGTTTTAAAGCAACCACAAAACCTGAGGAAACAAACATAAACAATTCGAAACCCTTTTCATTTTCAAATCTGAAAACAAGATAAGTTTTTAGAATTCAAAGCAAAACAAAATACAGATCAAAGAAAAGAATGAAAATCAATTCAAAACAAATGCAAGTTCAAGCTTTTAGCCTGGAAACAACAAAAACAGAGTGAAAGATCAAAGAAGTAAAGTTTCTCAACAACCAAACTGCCTATTTTCTTCTTCAGTTCAAAAGCAACAAACCTCACAAATCAGAAAACAAAGGGAAAAAAATATCGTATCAAAGCATTTCAATTAGGAACAAAGCTTGAAAACCAAAACTTCAACAAGCTTCAACCTTAAATCTGAAGCAAAAGAAGCAGTAACCTGGAAGCATGCAAGCCTGCATTTGCAATTCAACCTGCAAATCTAGTCAAGCTTGTAATTATTTCAAACAGGCAAGTAAATTTTCTTTAGGCTTCGAATTTAAGTAAAACATAAGTTTAAATCAATAAATTTAATTAGTTGTAGGAAAAACAAACTCAGTTCAAACACAAAAGAAAAAAAATTCAAGCTCTGTTGCAAAATTTCTGTCCTCTGTTCAATCTGTTCCAGGTGAGCAAACCCTCAACTCTGAATTTGTTTGTTTGGTTCGTTTTCTTTTGAATTTGGTGTCTATGAATTTATGATCTGCCTTGTTGTGCTTGTGGTTAATATTTACAAATCTGCATGTATTTGTCTAGGAATAGATATACTGTTCTTGGTTTACAATTTAGAAAGTTTTAAGGAAAAATCTATATCTTCTTGTTTAAAACAAATTCAAGCAACCTAAAGCAATCAAAACTAAAAGAAGAGGAAATCAAGATTTAAAATCGAAAAAAACCCTTTAAGCCTGAAAACATTTTAAACCTGAAAAAGGAAAAAAATTCCTCTGTTCAAACTGAATATAAAGTGAGTAAACAGTTTTATTTATAGATTTAAACCTGTATAATCTAGATGCATGTAGTATTACTTAAAATGAAATATGATATGTGTTTGTTTGATTGTTTAAATAGAATTTGCCTGTGTATTTGTTTGTGGAGTTGTTGTGCATGGCAGTTTGTTGTTCTGTTCTTGTTACAGATTTTAAAACTTTGTTCAAAATTTATGTCTCTGCTCTCAGTTCCTTTAAGACTAATATATATAAACAAAATTTTGTTTATATTAACAAGATAATTGAGTTAAAATAATTCTAGGGAAGATTTAAAAGTAGTTTTTAACAAAAGAAACAGTTTACAGTAAAAATCCATAAATTTCAGAAAAATCAATGTTTTTAATTTTATAAATGGACTTTGGAAACTGATAGGGGTTACGAATTGATGAATTTTGATAACTAAATCTTTTTTTTAAGTAAGTAAATCTCAGGCAATTGTGTGATGATCAGAAAACCTTTTTCTGTCAATTTCGGATGATTCACGATGAAGTAACGGTCGTGATTATTGGCAAGGTTAGCTGGAGCATCAAGGATCGATAAAAAAATACAAATCGAATTGATTAGTGATCATGGCTTTGGAATGCTATTGATTTAGGGTTTTTATGCCCAGATTTGGGTATGGGGGTTCTCTGGGTAACTGCATCAACGATAGGGTATCGGAATTCGTGGGACCGGTGGGTATCGTCGCGTGGGTCGTTGCCGAAGCTCAAGTCGTGGTGGCATAGATGCTGGTGACTGAGATCATCGGGATGGAGTAAATTTGTCAATCGAGGTTGGTCTTTGTTTCGTTCGAAACTGCTCGATTTCGAATCTCAGGCAATTCGATGGATTTGGATGTTTGAGGGAACTTAGGGGAGGATGGATGACCTATCGAGGATCGAAGCATCAATTGGAGGTGGTCGGGTTGTTTGTGCACATGCACGCGGTTATGGATGTGTCCGGCGTTGTTCAAGTTTGGGGAGGAAGAAGGACAACTCGAAGCATTCTCGAGAAATTCGTAGGTTTGCTCGAAGTAAATGGTGCCACGTATGACTCGAAGTAGAACTCGAGCAAAGTGGAAAATGGCTCGAGTAGAGCAGTGAGTTTGCTGGGTAGAACCTGTTTTTGGGTTACCTGTTGTAATACCAAAACAGATTTGTATTTTAAAGAGGAATCAAGTATTTTTTAATAAATTTTGTTTCTTTTTCAATTTCCTGTTAAGTTAGAAGTTATCCAAGTTTTAAAAGAAGGTTTTAAATTTAATCGTTTAATTAACTAAGTTTTAAACGATTAAGATATACATAAACTTTATTTTGAAAGTTTAATTCAATGATATTAAGGATTTGTTAAGAATGTTGAAATGGTTAATTACCATTTTTTGTAAAAGTTTAAGTCAAATTAATTTGTTAAACGAAATTAATTACTTGAAGTTAATGACTTAATAAAAGTAATTAAAATAAATCAATTGATAAATTTAAGTTTGATTAATCAAGAAATAATTAAAGGATAACTAATCAGTTAAGATTAATTAAATTTAGGTAATTAATTACTTAATTAAAAGGAATTAACTAAGGATTTAAGTTAAGTAACCAAGTGATTAAGATTAATTGTCGATTAAGGATAATCATTTATTAATTAAGAATAATTAATTAAAATGATGACTAATTGAGGGGTTAATTTATTAAATTTAGATAATTTATCAAGGATTTATGAAGTAATTAATTAAAGATAATTAATTAAAGGGTAATTGAATAATTAAAGGTTAATTATTTAAAATAAAGAGTTAACTATCTAATAAGATTGATTAATTTGTTAATCAAATTTGATTTAAAATCAATTAGTAAAGGTTAATTAATTCATTAATTAAGGTTGATAAATTAATAGTTAAAGGATTAATTAATTTATAAATTGAGGTTAATTAACAAATAATTAAAGGGTAATTAAATCAACCTAAACTGTAATTAATTAATGTTAATAAACCAGAATTAGTGATTAATCTGGTTCTAATTAATTAATCAAATGATCAATTAACCTTATTTAGGGATGATTGTATTCTTTTGAATGCTGTGAATTATTTTGTCATATCTGCTATGTGATGCTTTGTGATTTGAATTGTTTAATTCAAGCTGTGATGAATGTACTTTATTTATTTATAATGCATTCATATTTTCTATTTGTGATTCTGTGTGTATAGATAAGCGTTATTGGAATATACCGCTTATCGATATTTGATATGATTGAATCTGTGGTGTGATTGATGTTTTTGCACCATTGTGTAAAACCCTTGGACCACACTTATACACACACAAATATGGATTGCATGTGGAAATTGGTTAAGTCACAGATTTTTGAAATAGTTTTTAAAATTGAATTCTTGAATCCAAAATAGTTTTGAAATTGGAATTGAAAGCTTTTGGAAAAATGATTTTCAAAAATAGAAGTTATTTTGAATAACTTAATAAAGTTTTGAAATTTAAATTAATTTGATTTAAATTTGGATTCGATATTTGAATTGAATATAAAAACTGGGAGTTATGGTTTAAAAGTTTATACAAGTTATAAAGATGTTTATATGGGTTTTTAAACCATTTAAAAAGGCATTGTTTTGGGGACTTAAATTCAAACCCGAGTTTTTACTTAAATGGTTTTAACTTATGTGGAAGATTATCAAACCTTGTTTTGAAATCGAAGAGAATTTTAAATGGTATATCTTTCATATAAAGGAGTTGAATTGGAAATGGTTTGAAAGTTGTGAATTAAATCTTTAATTTAAAGGTTAGATAAGTTAACCCAATTAGAAATGAAATAGTTTTGGAAACTATGAATTAACCTTTGTGGAAAATTGGTAAACTTTGTGAAATGGACCTTTTTATTAAAATTTTTGGAAGGGTAATTTGTTTAAACCATTTAAAGAAAGGTTTTGGATAATAAGTTGTGACTTAATTGAAATCCCATATCCATATGTTTTAAATGTTGCGCTCACTATTCGGTTTAGCCGGGAGAGGACCTTTGTGTCATATAACCCATTCCGAATATGTGATACGACGTTATGGATAGCATTTGAAGACCGGTGGTGAAGACCGGGTATTTGCGAGAACGATAGGATGACTTGTCGATTGTCTCTGCACTGATTCGCGCCGGTATAGAGATTTCCTAAGTGATGGGAAGTCCGATCGGGATTGTGAATACCCGGATTGCAAGGGCTTTTTCGGAAGTGCCTTTGGTTCTGTTCGAGCCCGGAACAGACTTGTATGGTCGTGTGTCTGACACTACACTTTGAGATACAAAGCCGATTCTTTCAAATACATATCTGTTGGTGGCGGAGAATTTATTCTCTTAGCTTAACACCCTTCTCTGAGACGTACGAGCTCAGAGGTTATGTAGTTGAAGGTTATCAGCGATATACTCCCAATTTAGTAGTGTGGCATGCTAAGTGCTGCTGTATATTAATGATCATTTGTTGATCATTTGTGATCAAAGCATGGCTTTATGGAAAAGCGTAGCTTTGTGGACGAGACCTCATCGAGCCTCACAACCCGGTAATGGTCAAAACAGGAAAGATGCGGCAAGGTTTCAGGGGTAGCTCCCCTAGGGTATGACCATTCCTTCTGGAAAAGGGTGGTATCATGGTATGGAGCCCAGATACTTACTCATGTGGGCACTGTAGTATATATCTATTACTGTGTGATGTTGTTGGTGTAGAGGATCCTCGGTTAAAGGTCCCAAAGGACCGGGGGTGGCATATCTCAGGTTTTATTCCTCGGGAAGGGGGTAGCCGGCCTCGTTTGGCAGAGATCCGGGTGGGTTCTCGGGGCATCCCGCTAGAGGCGTTCCCATGTAGCAATAGGAAGTTCCTTAGCCTGACCATTTGTTGGAAATCCATTCACCCAATACGCGCCTTGTACGGTTTTAGTTGTATTACCTGCCATCTACTTATGGTGGCGCCCCACTGTTTGGATGGTAGCTATAGTAGGCATAGTTCGAAATGTCTATGCTGGCTAGGATTTATATTATACTTTCGAAATGGTTTTTTCCACACTGTGCACTTATAGTAATAATATAAAAGAATTTTCCTCGTATCAAGCATATTTGACTATCATAAGGAGAAATCTCCTCCAATTCTGCGTTTGCATTGTGTGTGTGGCGGGAGGCCTTATGGTAGTTTCATTTTTGAAAAAGCATTGCGGATTTCAAACTTAAATTCTTTGCTTGTTTTAAAGTCTAGTTGTTTTTGTTTGCTCATACCAGTCCCATGACTGACCTGGAGTTTATTGTTCCTTTCCTAAACTCTGGGTGCCCACTATTTTCCCACACGGGCAGTCTAGAGTTGGGTTTTTCAGATAGTCAGGTTTAGTAGGTTATCTGGAGCTAGTTGGGTCTTTGGATCGGACCAGTCTTGCTCTCTTAGTGAATGTGATAGGGGGTTCTCTCTATTTCTGGATTGAAGCTTTGGATTGAAGATGGAGTTCTTAGAGTTTGGCATTGAAGACATTATCTTTCCGCTGCTATTTCTTGTATCTCTGAGAGTATTGATAGCCAGTGTATCATTCTATTGTATTCAGTTGTATCTGATATTGTATCATATGTTGTGTATCAAATGTATTATTTCATTTCTCCCGCCGTGTTGTACTTAATGTGTTATAAGCTCCGGCGAACCAGGCTCGACGTTTGGATCTGCGGCATTTGAATACAAGTATCGTATTCGGTGCCGATTTTCGAAGGTCGAGTCAGGATCATTACATCTGCCAACACAAGATGGGTTACCCTTCAAACTGGGTAACTACTGACATGAATATGTCATTCCTCGATCGTAACCGATCTATATCCGAGGATCCTCAATTCCTACAACCACAAAGTAATAAATTTGCAGCAACAACATAGGTTAAGTATCTGGGCTCCATACCATGATACCACCACTATCCAGAAGGAATGACATACACTAAAGGGGCGCTACCCCCTAATAACCTTGCCGCATCCTTCCTGTTTTGACCATTTCCTCGGTGTGAGGTCCGACGAAGTCTCGTCCACAAAGCTACGCTTTATACAAAGCCATGCTTCGATCAACAATTTATCAACAGCACTTCGTATGCCACATTACCAATTTGGGAATGTATCACTAGTAACCATCAACTACATAACCTCTAAGGGTGTTAAGCTAAGAGAATAAATTCTCCGCCACCAACGGAAACATATTTGATAGAAACCAGCTTTACATCTCAAATTGTAACGTCAGACACACATCCATACAAGTCTGTTCCGGGATCGAACGGAACCGAAGGCACTTCCAAAGAAGCCCCTGCAATCCGGATATTCACTAATCACGATCGGACTTCCCATCACAAAGGGTAATAAATTTCTATATCGGAGATCAGCCGATGCAGAAACATTCGACAGTAATCCTTCCGTTTTCACAAATATCCGGTCTTCAACACCGGTCATCAAATGCAATCTATAACGACGTATCACATATTCAGAATGGGTTATACGACCCCAAGGTCCTTTCCCGGCTAACCCGAATAGTGAGCGCTTATTTTGAAAATAAGTGTGGCATGCAAATTCAAGAAAATCACAACAAATACCTATTTAAAGGTAAATATTGATAGTCGGTTATTTAACTATCAATAGGTATGCTCAACATCATCGGATTCCAAATAATTTTCCAAATTATTTACTTTCCAAAATATCTTTACAAGATATATATTTTCCACACTTCAACATCTGAAAACAAATTTCAAATCACTTTTCACCTTTTCAACTTTTGAAAACAAATTTCAAATTGTTTCCCTATACGGGATATATTCACAAATCTTTATTCATTTTCATTTAAAAATGGTTCATTTAAACCAATTAAATAAATCCTTACCGCTTTACTTTATATTTACGTTCCAAATCCGTAAATTTATTCCCACCCTTCAAAAATAAACCAACGTTTTTATTTTTAAACAAATTTCCCTTTCTTTTATAAATTCCATAGTGAATTTACACTTCCAAAATATCTATGAATATACGATTTTCAAATCGATTTTTAATATTCATTTTTAATTTATCTTTAAAAGATAAAATCTCAAAATATTCACTTCATATTGGAAAACATTTCCATACTTATTTAATAATAAGTAATTCACAAATCCATTTATTTTCAAAACTTGGAAAATATTCAATATACTTAAATCGAAATTAAGTATATATTTCATTCTTTAAAGAAAACGTTCTTTCAAACACATTTATTTGGGTCAAAATGAATGTTGCGTTAAACATCGTTACGACGACCCAAAATCACTAGTATAGGGATTCGAAATTAAGATAGATATATAAATCCCAATACAATACAAGAACATTTCCTTTCAGAAATCATTTACTATAACAATAGTGTTATAGTCCACCATTTCCTTCTATTTCTCGAAAATGTCTATTTCAACAATAAATGTTGAAATCTATGGTTTCGATAGTTAATCCATTTTAGAACATCTTTAAAACAATTAACTTCATTTTATAATATCACTTCTCCAAAAACATGTCCACTTTCTTTAATAATATATTCACTGTCCAAAATCGTGAATATACTTTATTTACCCAATTCAATGTTTCAACACATTTATTAAAATATTATTCACTATCCAAAATCGTGGATAAATTTCCAACCAAACTCTTATTTTTACAACATTTAACTTAAAGGATAATTTGCTGCCCAAAATCACGAATATATCTCCTTTAATAAACTTCTATGTTTATCAAATTCAATTGATTTCGGATTCATAAAACAGCGTTTATAAATTCCAATTCTATTTATAAAAAATTCGATTTATAAATCTTCTTTATTAACCAATTCTATTTATAACTTTGTTATATACCAAAAATCCATATTATAAGTTAAATGCTTATAATTCATTTATTCACCAAAATCGCTCTTTTAAAACTTTACAAATTATAAATCTTATTACTTATAAGATTCATTAATAACTCCCTTTTTACATTTATAAAAACTCCAGTAAAATTCCATTATTCTGATTTATAAAAATTCAATTTCTTTAAATCTTATTTATAAACCGTTTATAATAAATTCAAAAATCATAATTTAAACTATTTTATAAAATCATCATCTCCATATTTCAAAAATCAATTTTCAACTTATTTTCTCTAAAATCATATTTTTTTTATAACAATAAAATTTAAAATTATTTAAAAATGAATCAATTTCAAAAATTTAATGAAACGTATACTTTCAAAAATCACTTTAAAATCCTTTTAAAATTTGAAAATCATCACTTTAAAATCCTTTTAGAATTCCAAAATTGGCCCGATGATGCAACACACCAAATAGTCAATCATGACAACAAAGACATCATATATCAGTATATGATAATCAACATATATCAAAATATCTGTAATCAAATAAATACTGGTGAGAAATCCAGTTGGATCCCTCCAACCTGTTTCCCTGCATCCACAGATGTTAGCACAATACCAATTTCGTTCTAATACGGAATATCGCGGTATATGCGATTTATAAAATATTATTCGCTATTATGCGGCGCAATAGAGTCTCATCCGCTATATAATGCGGGCAATCAACTCCAAGCACATGTATAATACCAATTCCATACAAGTTGGAATTATCGCGGTATATGTTTTTAATAAATAACATCCGCTTAATATACGGCGTATAATGTCTATTTAAATTCAACAGATAATAATTTATCATTCAGGCATACAATCATCAATTTTAAATCTAACTATTTAAAATTTAAATCTAACTATTTAAAATTTAAATCGAAACAATTCGATTGAGTGAGAAATTCTCACCTTGGTTTCAACGCGGTTTCAGTGTTTTATTTCGAATAAAATCAAACACGCGTTTAATTTTACCTGAAATTCAAACTAGCTCCAAACGACTCCAATCTAGTTCCATTGCGTAGTGCTCGACAAAACGAAGCCAACGCAAGTTGTTTCGTCAAATTCCGACCTCATATGAACAAGTTATGATAGTTTAAAGTTTTATACAAATTAATATAATTAATTTACATTTTCTTTTAAATTTCAAACCCCATAGCAGGTCTGCACCGTTCGTTCCAGAATGAAGATCACGGCCGCACCCTCCTCTCTTCTCCCTCACGCTTTTTCTCCAGGTTCACGAAGCAAACAAACCCACTAGCCGCCACTTCCAAATGAATTATCACCACCTCTACGCTCGGCTTCACGATGATCAGAAACCACCGTTTCGTAGCCCATCACCACGCCTACCCACACCCAGAATCTTGTCGAGCTCGGTCACCCCCCTTGTGCGCGAAACGAGAACGAACGACCGGCTTTGAACGAAAATTCCCATCGAATTATACGACTATAATCGATCACATCCGTATAGATTAAAAGATCTCCCTTAGCTCTATCGTTTTGCTTTAGAAAGTTTTCAAAAATACTGAATGGATTGAAAGAGATTAGTGGAGAAAGATGGGAGATTGCTGGCCGTTCGAAATAGAGGAGGCGGCTAGGGTTTCTGGGAGAAGGGTTTAGCAAATGAATGATAGAGGGGTGTTGAGGTTCCTTTTATAGACTTTTAACTAAAACACTATTCATCCGATTTTCCGAACTCCAAATCTCACGCGGTGACCGGCGTTTCTGGGGTTTAACCCGCGTTTCGAACACAATGGAATAGGTTTCGGAGGCTAATTCGATCATCTGTGCGAGTTACAAAAATAAACGATCAATTTTAAATTAAACCGATCAAACGAATTTTCTATGCGTTTTGGCTTGCCCTGGACAAATTGTAAATCCGATTGACACGAAATTTGAAATCTTACAATAATATAACATTACGGATCCGATGAAACTGGTTTCATCGGAATCCGAGACTGTTTGAAAAATAGCTATTTTAACTCATCAATTAAATATTAAAATATTCAATTTTCACAAATTAACTTTTAATTCGATTTTAAAAGTTCTATAACATCATTATAACTACAATATGATATAATAAAATTTTACAAATCAATTTTAATCATATTAAACCCAATTTCCAATTATTTCTGGAATTTCAAATATTAAATTATCGATTTAATTATCCAATTAAATCCAGATTTTCGAAAAATAAATTATTCGACTTATAAATTTTACTTATTATTATTTAAAATCAATTAAATATACAAATTTTAATTGACAGAAATTCTGAGTCGTTACATGAGAGAATTAAGGATAGCTACTAGAAAGACTAATTCAATCCATAATGATGTACCGGAAAATACAACATTTTTGTTACTTGACCAACCATCAAAAGAAGCAAATACAATGGAAATAGATTTCCGGACGTCCATAGAAGAATTATTGCTAACTGTCCAAAGTGAGAAGCAAAAATATTCTGATAAAGACGTTCCTCAGTAATATCATCATGACCCTCAAAGTCGTGTGCGGTAGCAATAGCTTCTCCTTTCTTCTAGCGCTTTCAAGGGCACTAGGATTTGAACCTTTACCAAAGGTTTAGAAGACCTCTATCCTATCTATTAGACAATGGTTGCTTTTCATTCCTATTTCATTCTTTCGCACTCTCCCTTTATCTTTTTTGAGAAAAATAAATGATAATTTTTTAGGTAAAAAAAGAATGCATATTCGAATCGATGATGCATATAGAATAAGGAACATGGGGCGGGTAGCGGGAATCAAACCCACATCTTTAGCTTGGAAGGCTAGGGGTTATAATCGACGTTAATTTATCATTCTTAACGTCTCTAATTCAAAATCGAACATGAAATTTTTGTTTCATTCAGCTCCTTTATAGAAAATTGATGTATGGCATCCGTATATACCACTAAGTCATGTTCCCCTTTGGAACCACTAACACATGTGCGTTCATCGATAAGTGCTTTAGCTTTTGGACTGCATCCTCACACTTATCTGTCCAGACAACTTCACATCTTTTCGCGTTAGCTTAGTCATCGATGTCGTTATCCATGAAAACCTTTAATAAATCTTCGATAGTAACTAGCTAATCCTACGAAACTTCGTATCTCAGTCATCGTTTCGAGTCTCTTCCAACTATTCACAGCCTCGATCTTAGCTGAATCTACTGACAACCCTTTCTATGAAACTACGTGGTCAAGAAACTTCACTTCTTTCTTCCAGAAATGACATTTCGAAAACTTAGCCTTCAGCTGATTCTCTCTCAATGTCTTTAGCAGTACTCTATGATGAACTTCATGCTCTTTCTCAACCTTAGAGTATTTCAGAATGTCATCTATAAACACCAATACAAACCTATCCAATTACTTCTGAAAAATTCGGTTCATCAAGCCTACAAAGAATGCCGACTCATTTGTTAGTCCGAATGGCATCACTAATCGTACGATCCTCCAAACATCGCCAATTGAATACTATCTTCAGCTACTATAAGCTGATGGATTCTTATCGCCAAATCCAACTGATAAAAAACTTTGGCTACACTCAGCTGGTCGAACAAATCATCAATTCTAGGCAATAGATATTGATTCTTTATCGTCTTCTCATTTAACTTGCGATAGTTAGTACATAACCTTAACGATACGTCCGGTTTCTTCACAAAGAATGCGGCTGCGCCGCAAGGCGAACTACTTGGTCTGATAAAATTCTTGCCTTCCAAATCCACCAACCGCACCTTCAACTCTCTCATCTCAATAGGTGTCATTCTAATTGGCGGTCTACTCACCAGTTCTGCTCCGAGTACTAAATCTATCTGAAACTCAATGGCTCATTTCGGTGGTAGTCCTACAACAGGCTCAAAGACATATGCGAATCTCTAACAACGACTATTCGATTCAACTCGTTTGCTACGTCCACAACACCCAAGAAAGCATTAACCTCACAACTAGAGTTTTCAATGGAATATACTATTCGATCATTATAGTTAGCGTGTCTAAGCGATATTTTCCTATCATGGAAAAATATCCTAGCATTGTATTTACTTAACCAATCCATACCCAAAATATTTCTGAACCCAATGAAATCAAACACATGTAAACTGCAAATAAAGGTATGACCTAACAAGTCAAACTCTAAGTGGTCATACTTCATCCCAAGTTTCGCATACCCTCCTATTGGATTTGCAACCCTTAAGGAAGTAACTATATATAAGGGTTCTAGGTTAAGCTTATATACCAAACAACGAGACATAAAAGAATGCGATGCATTAGTATCAAACAGAATGCTTACAAACATACCATGAATCGTAAGAGTACCTCCTAATATAGCTTTCCCTTTCTCCTGTGCTGTTGGTCTTGAGGAAGCTGGTTCCAATGAAAACACCTTTCCTTTCCCATCCTTAGTTAGCTCTTTGCACTAGTTCTTGTAGTGCCCAACTTGATTACAGCTAAAACATTTAACACCATTCTTCTTAGCAACCTTCTTTCCCTTGCATGTCCGGCACTCACGAGCATGGTGGCCTTTCTTATCACACTTAAAACATACCACCTCAACCTTTCCTTTCTTAGCAACTCCACCCTTCTGAGCTCGTTTCTTACGGAAGAACTTTCTCTTCTGACTCTGCCCCACCTGGACTTCCTTTGCCTTATTCTTTTCCAGAAAAGCAAGAATCTCTTCATTCATCAAGGCCATCTCAACCACAACATCACATGGATCCCTAATATGCGATAACATAGCCCTAGCAAGCTTAGGCTTCAGTCCACGAATGAAATTCTCATTCCACTTAATAACGGTATACACGGTAGCATAGCCATATCTTGCTAACTCCTTAAACCTCATAGCATACTCAAGAATAATCATCTCTCCCTACTCCACTTTAGCAAATTTCCTGAGCGAAACATACATAACAACCTCTGACATAATCCTCTCTCCAAACCTCCTCTTGAACTCATCCCATGTCATGGCCTCCTCTTCAACTCCATCTTTAACGCTGTTCCACCAGTACAGCACTGTTCCTTGCAACTGTCTGGGAAGAGTCTTCTCTTGTGCTCATCATCGATCCCTAGATCAGCGAAAATCCTTTCACAATAAAGCCGTCAATTCTCTGCTTCGATTATGTCCTCAGTACTAATAAATGGTTTCCTCCCGACCGAGCATAATCTCTACTCAAAATAGCATAGTTTGTCACCATTGGAGCTTCTTGGTTTCCTCCTCCAACATTTCCTCTGACTACTCCAGCATCAATTCCCGCCTGCATCATGTTGACAAAGAACTTATGCATTGCTCCTATATCAACTTGTAGGACTCCAGCACCCACATTTTCAGCTTATGCCTGACCTGGGTTCCTCCTAGTATTTGATCTGGCATTTCCATTGGTTGTGGTGCTTCCTTCACCAAAGTTAACCCTTCTAGCATCCATATCTGCATTCGAGCCTTCATGAGATATGGAAGAATAGCCTAAGAAAGATAGGAGAATAGAGATATAGCATATACTTATATATAACAAATACAAGTACGTTACTACAACATTATCCCATACCTCGATCTTTTCTCTAATTCGTAAGGATTATGTTTTCAAAAATCAATTTTTTAAGTTTAAAGTTTTTCATAAACCGGTGCTCTGATACCAAGTTGTGTCATCCCCTATCTGGAGGTACGGAGCTAAGTGCTAAGGATGCTGCAGTCATCCATAGTATTAACTTTCGATGACCAAACACGGTAATGTTAATGGTATCCATAATATTTGAAACATTTGAATATGAAATAAAATCGCAGATTTCAAAAAAATAATTTTTTCTCATTACGTTTCAAAATACAATTTCATATCCTAGTTACATAATCCCAAACATTTTTCCAGCCATTGAACAATATAATTATTACAAATACGCCAAGAGCGACATATGAAGATGCCTCCTTGGATGATCAGAGAACTAGTAGACTAACTGTCTTAGTATAACACGACTAAATAAAACAAAATAACCAAACAACTTCTAAATAGCTATCAGCCTCATGCTCGTCTCCGGAAGCTTTATTCGTCCACCACCTAAAATTTAAAAACCTTCGACCCTCAGCTTACTCAAATTAATTTTGAGCACCCAAGAGTTTAAGGGGAAAACATTAACTTCGAGTCAGACATAAAGCCTTGTGTGAATAATACTATACATCTCGGTTATTTGATATTAAATGAGACATGCCGCTTAGCAGAACGGGATTCCCTCACTAATATCTCTTTAATACATATCTTTTTGCAAATCATAATCCTACAGCCAAACCGGTTAATCAAATTGATTATATCAATAATGGCAATATCATATATGCTCAAAAACAAGTATAAATGGACCATCTGTCTTAAACAATGTAGTTTTGTTTGGAAAACTACTAACCTTTGGCTGACTCGGGCCTACAAGACAAAATCAATAAATAATCTAACATCTATTATACAAACTTCTGGACGGTCTGTCCCTAACTTACTTCTCTTAGGGTCTCCTGATCTTAATGGTTTTGTGGGCTCACCAATAACCTATCTTCTTTCTTTGTACATATATTCCTTTCAGTGTATAACCATCATTTAAGTCTACCTGTGACTAAGCCCTACACAATGGAATTTTGGACTAAAATTAACTAGGGGCAATAGCTAATATGTAGAGCGCGGCCCTACACCAGTTCCATGTGGTCTTCTAATATCTAAGTTATATTTACTACTAATAAATATAATTCTTTGAATAGATTTAATCAGTTTTTTTGAAATTCCAAATATACCCTTTCCCTATTTTCCAACTACGTATTTCACCTTCGCATTCTTCCTCACTCTTTCTAACACTACATCACCCTAATTATCCATTTGCTCTCACTATTTAAATAAAACGATTTCCTCGCCTGTTTAGCACTAACGACTGTAACGACCAAGAATTTCAGTCATTCAAAATTCAGTTATTTAATTAATTTTAAATATTCACAAATAAATTTTAAATGCTGAATAACTTATGTTTGAAATATAGTGATTTAGTGGGATAATTAAATTGTTGATTTGATATTTGAAATTGTGTAAATAATTTGAATTTGAATTTGAATTTAATGTGAATTAAAATGATTTATAAAGTTGAATTAAATTCTATTTGAATTAGAATGATGTTGGTAAACTTTAGAAATTGATTTAAAAGTTAGTTTGTAAAAAATGAATATTTTAATATCTAATTAACATGTAAAAATAACCATTTTTCATACGGTCTCGAATTTCAATAAAACTAGTTTTATTAGATCCGTAATGTTATACTACTGTAGGATTTCAAATTTCGTGTCAATCGGACTTACAGTTTAGTCATGGCAAGCTAAAACACGTAGAAATTTGTTTAAGTGAAATTATAAACTTAGATAAGTCGATTCGAAAACCCATCTTCTAAATACGATCAAACTGGCTTCTGATATATATTGCATTGTGTTCAAAATAGGGGTAAAGCATTATAAACGCCAGGCGACATGCTTCGTTTAGAGTTTGGAAAAATCTCGGATGAATAGTGTCGTGAAATTTTCTATAAAAGGATGCTATTATTTTCTATTTGCACTAAAACCTAACTAGGGTTTCAAGCCACCGCCATTAACATTCCTAGGCCCAAAAACATCCACCTTCATCCCCTCCAATCTCCTCATCCTTCGAATTTTATCAAAAAACATCAGTTACAAAAACATAGAGGGCATCAAGATCCAACGGCTATGATCGATTAAAACAAAGCCGATTGATGGCAAATCGTCCACAAATGCATGCCGTTTGTACATGATTTGCGAGGCATCAGGGAGGCCAAGCTTGCCGTCGTCTTGGCCGAAGGTGATGCTCGCACAGGGCTTTCAAACAGTGGTGGCTGATCATTGTGGAAGTGGACGAAGGGTCACATCGATCTAGGGTTTGGTGGCGGCAAATTAGGTTGTTTCGATTGGCTGTTCGAATGGAGGAAGAAGAAAATGACGATCGATCAAATTCTCATCAAGCAAATCGAACGGCCAGGGGAAAAGAAGATTTAAAAATAAAACAGAAATTGTAAATTATTATAATATAAATTCGTGTAAACTTCTAAATGTTATAACTTCTTCATACGAGGTCCGTATTTGACGAAACAAATTGCGTTGGGTCCGTATTGACGAGCATTACATTTTAGAGCTAGTTTGGAGTTGATTAGAGCTAGTACAATCTTTTAAAATGTTTTGAAAAGTGGTATTTAAACTGAATTTAAATGGTTTGAAGATGTTTTAAAATGTGTAAGTACCGAACATATAGATTTCAACATTCATTGTTGAAATAGACGTTTTCAAGAAATAAAGAAATGATGGACTATAACACTGTTATTATAGTAAATGATTTTGGAAAAGAAATATTTTGTATAATATATGGGATTTATATATCTATCCAATTTTTGAATCCCTATACTAGTGATTTTGGGTTGTCGTAACGATGTTTTATGCAACATTCGTTTTGATCCGAATAAATACGTTTAAAGAGAATGTTTTCCTTAAAGAATAAAATATATGCTTAATTGTGATTTAAGTATATGTAATATTTTCTAAGTGTTGAAAATAAATTGAATTATGAATTACTTATTGTTAAATAAGTATATGGAAATTTTTTCCAATATAGAATATTGAAATGGTTTTGAGATTATAAATTTTTAAAGATAATTTGAAGTGAATATTTAGCAAGTTATTTAATTAATAAAAGATTAATAAAAATGGCCTAGTGATTGGATATGGTGCTAAATATCTATTTTTTGCTTTGATAGTTAAATAACCGACAAACAAATTTGACTATTTTAGGTCCTCGACTTGATGTGGGAACTATTTAGTCGTACACTTAGTACGTAGCCTTCTGTATAGGCTTGATTATCGTTTGTGTTGAAGAAGTTGATTCATGTAGTGCGGAGTATTACTCCAATCTATCGAGCTTCCTTATTGGCCGAAGGATAGCAAGTTGAAAGTTGGAGATGTGATAAGTCTATGAGACTTAGTTTCTGTGTAAGGTTGAGAAACGTTTTTGTGTTGTTGGTGCGAAGAGACTGAGATCAGATTTATCTGAAAACCACTTCAGACCAACGTATATGCATTCGATTGTGCAGGTTATTGATGATATTGACATTTAGGATTTTCATAGGAGGGACTGCTTGTTGATCATTTAGGGTTAAAATCCCAATATACATCCAGTAGCAGTAGTCTCTTCATTATAAAATATCCAATGCAAGAACTATTCACTACTAATCATAGGGATTTCCCGACCGGATGTGGTAGGAAAGTACCTTAGATTTGTCCTGTTCTTGGACAACTTGTATGGATATTTGTCCAACATTGCATTTCTAAAGATTATGTACATTGGTTTTTACAAATGTACACTAGTGGTGGTGGAGAGGGCAACTTCTCTTAGCTTAACACCTTCCTCGAGATATATGAGCTTAAGGGTTGTATTTTTGTGAAAGGCAATTCGTAGTCAACGGAAATGGTCGTGTGGCGTTCAAAGTGGTGTGATTGTGATTTAAGAAAGGTAATCGTTACATGAGGCCTCATCAATCGGAAATGACCAAAACAGGGTTAGGTGCGGCAAGGCTAACTGGGTCGCTCCCAAGTAGAATATGATCATCCTCTTCTAGATATATCTTTACACGCTATGACGTCGTGTATCTGATTATTGTGGTTTGTATGCTTCGAGGGCCCTCGAAAAAAGTCAGTAACGATTGAAGGATGACATATTCGGTACCATCCAGTTATAGAGTTGGGCCGGTCTTGTGTTGGTAGAGGAACTTTGTGATGGTTTCTCGAGACATCCATCTAGAGGTGTACCCATCGAAAGGTAGTCCTTTTACCTGGTCATTTGTATGCAAATCCAAACTCCACTACATACCTCCTATTTTGATTGTATTATCCATTTTGGGCTATATGTTGGAATTTAATCAATGTAACAATTTTGGCTATGATTAATATTATTTGTATACCAGACACTAGTATAATATCAGATGATTTGATATGAAATGTTTTAGTTATCGTAAGGTAAAAACATGTCCATGTTTATGCGTGGGCATGTCTTACGAGATACTTTTGTTTTGATGAAAGAAAAGTTTGGGTAATTTAATCAATTTAGTTGAACGTGTTTCTCATGCTGGTTTACCAGATTGATTTGGGTGTTCTTCCCTTTCAATGCTCGGGTCAGACTGAGTATATATTACAGCTTTAGATTTGGTGCTTTTGGATCTTCAACAGGAGAGCTGGATATCTTCATTTCGTATACACGTATTTGTTTTGATTATCCACTGCTTGGTTGTTTATATTATCGGCAATTGTAAGGACATGTTATTATAACTGTTCAAGCGGATAACTAGTGATTGATTGTTGAACTCTGATTGATGTATGTATATACAGTTTCTGTTTTGTAAAGATCATTGACATGATATTATATGTTTTCCGATGCGATGTGAGATTCTGTATTGTTCTGTTTGGTTCTCTCTTCTCTCTTTCTTCTCTTTCTCTTGACTTTCCATCAGTCTGTGCTTTTTGAGTCGTACATGTGTGGTTTATTGTCGATTCAAAGGGTATGAATTTGCGGGTTGTCACATTTGGTATCAGAGCTTATATTTTGTATATTCCTAAGCTTTGATGTGTACTTAGTATAGATGGGGACAGTAGCACCCTAGATTGAGCTGAGTGTATTATATATATGGGTACGTATTTTTTAGTGATTATAAATGTTTTATATTGTGTTTACTTATCCGTTGAGCTATTTGTGAATTCTGGTCGGTGCGTGGGATGCCATGTTATCGATAGGGATTTCCAAACACTTAAATAAGGCAAGTCGACATAGTATCATTTTAAATTGGGTAAATGAAATAATTTTACCTCCATTATATTTTATATATAAAGGAAAACCTTTTTAAGGAATTATTATAGTATATATAAATGAATTGTTTGGTTGTTTGAAAATGTAAATATGTACAAGTTAATAAAAGCTGGTTGAATAATCTTAATGAAAGCAACAATTGTAAAAGGATAAATTATATAAGCAAATGAATTATAAAATATGGAATTATAATTAATATGATTTACAATTGTGAAATAATAATATATAAGAAATGAAACGAAATAAATATATTTATAAATATGAGTTATAAATAAAAATGAATATGAACTAAGAATTTGAAATTTGAATCCTGTTTACTTTTGAAAGTTAATTTTCAAAATTTGAAGGGATTATATTTTTATAAATCTACATAAGATAAATGAATTTGGAATGAATCTTATTTAAGTGTAGTGAAATAGTGAAATTATATAAGTATAAATTTGTAAACGTGATTTGTAAATAAAAGGATTTTTTAAAAGATTTTAAAGCACTGAATTCATTATTGTTGCTGGAAAGCAATAAGGATGACGACTACAACATCATCGGTATCATTTTCAAGTTTCTGTGTAATTGATTTGCTACCAATAGTAAATTAAAATTGAAATTTTGTTGCGATAAACAAATTTGAATCTAAAATCCAAATTGTAATTGATAAATATAAGTGAAATAATTTGGACTTATAATATGAAATAATAAATTTAATTTTAGTAAAGTTAAATAAAGTGAACCAGATTAGATAATTTACTGAAATGAAAATTAAACTTAAGGGTAAGTGATTATATAATATGAATTTGAAAGTTTGAATAAATAAGTTGTATAACTTATAAAATGAGAAAAAGTAGGTAAAACCAAATGTTAAAACGGTCAAACAATTTTTTAAAGCAAAATGAAATCTGAATTTGAATAATGAAATGAAATTTGACTTAAGTAAAAATTAAATTAAATGGAATTTGAATTGAATTAAAGTGAACTTAAGTTGTGTAGTGGAAGTAAATGCAAGTAAGAATGAAATGACACATAACTTAAGTAATGTTGAATGAAGTTGAATTAGATATCAAAATGAATTAATAAAGTGAAGTGATGAGTAACGATTTGAAATTTTCGACTTCGAAAATTCGACACTAATACGTTCATTGTAGAAGTGCCGAACAACCGAATGCCTGAAATACCCGATTGTTAAGGATAAGAAGAAAAAAAGAGGTAGAGAAAGAAACAAGAAACAACATCATAGAATCTCACATTCGCAGTGGAACAAAATATAATATCAAATAACAATATTTATACTAAGGAAAGCTGTAATTGTCAATTTACATACAATGTATTAGAGTACAATCATACACGGATAAACAGGACAGTTGTAACAAATTGTTCCTAACTACTAACAATACAATCTCAAACACACACCGAAATATACTCCATACGTTCCTGCCATCCAGCTCGCCTCCTGAGCTCCAGAATGCCCTAACCTGAAAATCTGTAATACTCGGTCTAACCCGAGTATTAAAATAAAGTAACAACCGAGTCAGGCTGGAAACCATCATGAGTAAATCCATATAACTTGAAATACGAAGTTAGAAAACTTCTTTGAAAACTAGGGTAACTCGTACCTCAATTCGAGTTCTTATCTTGTTATAGACCAACACTTATTCTCAATATAATATCTAAGTACTGTTACTTAGTTACAATGGTCCAGTTTACTTAATTTATTCCATTCCAACCTATTTGATTCTATAATCAAATCTATAAAGAATTATAGATTACTAATCGAAGGGCATCCGGATATCAGTGTTATCTGATCCCGGTCTCTTTTAATCTAATGCCATCATTAAGCCAAGTTGTTTGAGTTTAAACAATTTAATTTACTTCAAAATACCGTATTCAAATTATAATTCATCAGAGATGGATATCCCACATTATCATGTTTCAACCCAAGCATTTCATATCACAAAACATCACAATTTATCAGACTAGAGATATTAATCAATCCAAGCATTCAATACAATTTAATCACCTAGAAGCACGATAATTGGTCACACCATTCTAATTAATTTAATTTAATTAACACAAAATAAATTAATTACTTTTAAATCCTGCTTAATTAACGTTAATTAATTACAATCCATTTATTATTATATAAATTAATTATTGACATTAATTAATTATCCTTTAATTACTTAAGACCCTAATTAATTAAAGATAAACCACTTATCTTAATTAATTACTTAATTATCATTTAAATCTTATTTAAATTAAATGTTTGAAATTAATTTATACAAAATCACTTGAGACCTTTTAATTAATTGAAGTTTATTACATTTATCTTAATCACTTACTTAACTACATTATTAAATTTTATTCGAAACACTTAGGAATTAATTTATTATTTAACTCAATATATAATTATTAAAAACCAAAACAATTACTCAGAAACTTTTAACTTTAAAGTTTAAATATTTAAAACTTGTTTGATGACTTGTTTTGTAACGATACAAATTTTTCGCGTTCGAAAATCGACATCCATACTTTACATCGTACTCGAATGCCGTAGATTCGACCGTTCAAATCCGAGTCGCCGGAGCTTATAACACCATTAAGTAAAACACAGCAGAAGAAATAAATATCAATATATATACAATATTGATATAATGACAGATAAAACATCCGATATAATATGATACAACAGAATGATACAATGGATATCAACACTATCAGAGATACAAGACACAGCGAAAAGAATAGGTAACACCAGCAACGGAAAGAATATCTTCAATAGAATGCATCCCCAAGTCCTTTGCTCCAATCCGAAGCTAGCTCGAACCCCAACATCATGAGTCACCAAGATAAGCAAGTCTCGTCCTGATCCAAAGACTGGACTAACTCAAGATAATCTACTAAACTTGACTATATGAAAAACCCAACTCTAGACTGCCCGAATGGAAAATAGTGGGCACCCAGAGTTTAGGAAAGGAACAATAAACTCCGAGTCAGTCATGGTGACTGGTGTGAGCAACAAAAACAGTTTATTCTTTTAAACAAACAACAAAAGAATTTAAAATAAATCCGCAATGCTTTTTAGAAAATGAAACTACCATAAGGCCTCCCGCCACACACACCATGCAAATGCAGAATTGGAGGAGATTTCTCCTTATGATAATCAAATATGCTTGATACGTGAATATTTCTTGATATTATTATTATTATAGGTGCACAGCGGAAAACATTTCGAAAGTAGAATATCAATCTTAGCCAGTATAGGTACCGTTATATTATGCCCGCTATAGCTACCTCCTAAGGTGGCAGGTTATACAACTACAATCGTAAAAGGGCTCGTATTGTTTCGTTTGGATTTTCCAACAAATGGTCGGGCAAAGGAACTTCCCACTGTCCATGGGTACGCCTCTGGCGGGACGTCCCGAGAACTTAACCAGCTCTCTACCAACACAAGGCCGGGTTACCTCTGTAACTAGGTAACTACTACACGAGCATGCCACTCCCCGGTCCTTTGCGACCTTTGTAACAACCCGTATATTTGTCAATTGTATATTTAAATATTTTATCGTTCGTCGGATTTTGGTCGGAAAAGCTACTTTTTGCATACGGTCGAATTGGGACTCGAGACCCCTCCCATTGTGTTCAAAACGCCGTTTGCGATCTTTTTAAGTGTAAACTTTGATATGTTTGGAGTTAGTGAAATTTTGCTACTTTTTCACTTAGGGCTTTGGTTTGGGCTGAGCCCATTAACCCCACTTAACTCAGTTCCAACCCTCTCCTCTTCATTGCTTCATTTCATATTCCTAACACTTCAAGATTTAGCAACAATGGTGGAAGAGAGTGGAAATTAAAACTCCAAGCCCTAGTTCCTCTTGCTAGCTCAAGTTCTTGCTCCAAAATCAAAGAGAACCCATTAGCAAGCATCTCCTTCTTCTTCTCCAACTCATTCTCTCTTTGATTTCAGAAAATTACTAAACTTAATTTGGGAAATGTTTCTCTTTTTAGCTTAGAATCAAGCTTCTTGAGTTGGATTTGAAGAGTGGTTGATTCCCCTTTTGCTTTCAAGCTTCTTCTTCAATCGTTTGGGTTCAAAGGTGAGATTTTTATCTCACATCTATGCTTATATTTATCTTCGATTGTTAGGTATGAATTCCTAACACTTATTCATGTGCAATTGCTTTTGGTTTGGATTGATTTGGTGAATATTCCAATTTTTGGTGTTTTGGGTTCAATTCTTTAAAAATCATAGCTTTGACGTTTGAATGTGTTTTTGATTGTGCATCGAAGAGCTTATAGGGCCGGGTGGTCGATTGGCATAAACCCTTAGCGCCATTGCTCGAGCGAATGCAATTTGATCGAGATTTGCACCTCATTTGAAGTAGGGCATGGGAGTGCTGGCAACAGGTTCGGCCGACCGTGCCCCTGGGCCGGTCGACCGACATATAGCCCATGCACTTCCTGCCTCTGTTCGGAAGTGCTGGGTACAGGCTTCGGCCGACCGAGCCCCTGGGCCGGTCGACCGACCTGGTGCCTCGAGCACTTCCAACCCCTGTTCGGTCAGCCGACTCAGGGAGTCCGGTTGACCGACCTGCTGCTATTTGCCAACTATGCCTATTTTGCCTAGTTGTCTGAATTTCCAACTTTAATCGATTTGTGTTATTTCCCTATTTGTTGTTATCATTTGTTATTGACTTTGATGACTTATTTTCTTCGGGAATTCTTGGAATATCCATTTCGATGGATTCGGTATCGATTTCTTTGGATTCTATTCACGTCTTCAAATATGAATTTTAGTGATTGATTGTTCCTACAATCTTCTTTGTGATTTGTCACTTTAAAAATATAAAGGTTTTCTATACTAGTAGTAAATATCAAAACTCTTTCTTCAAATGATTTCAACACTATTTTATTACAAAGCTCGTTTTCTTAAACCGTTTTCCAATCTATTAGTATATACAAGCCTTTACCTCACTTGTATGAGAAATCTAATTAAACGACTTAGTAAAACGAGTGGTATGAAACGCTTGTGTTTACTTCGTTGGTTAATTCTTGGACTTGTTCGATTGAATCTCTTGTGACAATTTTCTAGTGGAGATCTACAATTTGTTCGTAAATATTTGAGTTAAGCTAGTGGTTATGGGACATGAAGCTAAGCTCATATATTTACTAGCTTACTGTAATTGACACTTCTCTTTGATCATGACGATCACTTTATGTTTTAGACTAGCATGTGTGATGTCTTTGCTTTTGATACATTGGATGTACCGTTTGCACTACATCAATGTCTTTGCTTTTGATACATTGGATGTACCGTTTGCACTACATCAATGTCTTTGCTTTTGATACATTGGATGTACCGTTTGCATTACATCAATGTCTTTGCTTTTGATTCATTGGATGCACCGTTTGCTCTACATCAATGATATACTTTTGATACATTGGATGTACCGTTTGCACTACAACAATGTCTTTGCTTTTGATACATTGGATGTACCGTTTGCACTACATCAATGTCTTTGCTTTTGATTCATTGGATGTACCGTTTGCACAACATCAATGATATACTTTTGATACATTGGATGTACCGTTTGCACTACATCAATGTCTTTGCTTTTGATACATTGGATGTACCGTTTGCACTACATCAATGTCTTTGCTTTTGATACATTGGATGTACCGTTTGCACTACATCAATATCTTTGCTTTTGATACATTAATTCTAAGGACCACTATGCAAGGGAGTGCCCGAAACCTCTCTTTTGCCGTTATTGCAAAAGTTTGGGTCATCTTATATCTGCCTGCCCCATACTACAAAGCAAGAAAAAGGTGGAACAAGAAACTTTGGTAGACAAGACTCCTACCCCAAGTCGTAAACAATGCTACAATTGTGGTTCCATGGACCATTATGTAATTAAGTGCCCGAAACCCCTTTATTGTCGCTATTGCAAAGACTCGGGTCATCTTTTATCTGCATGTCCCAAACTTTTGAACAAGGACATGAGAAAGCTAAATATTGTGCAAGCCCCTAGCAATACTTCTCTTGGTCAAGGTATTTCTCATTCAATCATTGATGACATTTGCCTTGTGATTTTCTTGTTCGTGTTCTTTTTGATATGGGTTCCATCTCACTATTCTATATCAAAAGAACTTGTTGATTCCTTTTCTTTGAAAATATTTTGGGCCTGATGACTTCTTTGAGAGTTGCGAATCCGGATGGTATATCCGCAACACTCAATTTGCTTTCTATTGATGTCGAAATTATTTTATGTGATTTTTCTTTCCGAGCCGATTTTTACTTAGGCTTCGGAATTGATTTTTGTAAGGATTGGCTTAATTGTTGTGAAGCCCATATCGTATTTTCCGTATGGACTATTCATCTTCGACATTTTCTATCTATTAAGCAGATTTCTATTTTTTCTTGAGATTCCGATTTCAAATTTTTGAAGGCATCATTTTATTCTTTAAGCCCTCAAGATGAGAAAAGTGTTATTTCTCTTATCTAAATAATTTGTGAAACTTTTCTGGTATTTATGAGTTTGTCTTAGGATTATCACCTAAGAAATCTTTTGTGTGGTGTTAAGGTCTTTCTAGTTCGACCTTGCCACCGATTTTCAGTTGGCGACGAGTTGCGGGAGCTAGCATTCCACTTACCGCATTCCGCACTCGTTATGATTCCTATGAATGAATTATTATGTCATTCAGTTTGTCTAGCTTATTTCATCCATTTTAGGTATCGAGTATTCTATGAATATCTCGATAAGTCCATTCTGGTATTTATTGATCTTGGATGAACATAGAAATTTAAAATTTTGAAAATCTTTCTGATAAGATTTATTTATAAGTACAATTTGATTTTTTTGTTCTTAAAACGAACAAAGAATATTCTTAGAAGTTTTTGAGAAACTTACTTATCCTATAGAATATGATTTTGTGATTGTATTGCCCATTTAGTGTTTTAAGAATTCTGGTCGATGCGCTTGATCAACGTTATCGATAGGAATCTCCTAAACGCTTTGATGAGACAGTCAGACATGATATATTGACTTGTATAAATGTAAATTTTTGTAGAAAGATTATTACATAAAAATAAAAATGTAATTTTGAAAGTTTTAACTTTTCGGGAAAGAGGATTATTGAAAAGAACTCTTCCTTTCGATACTCTCATTCTTGTGATTTCTAAAGGGGAACCAAGACTTTGCTATTTGTACCGATACTAGTCATATTGGTTTGGATGCCATTCTCTTGCAAAGAAGAACGTGCTATCACTTGTGCTTCTAAATCATTATAGATTATCGAGACTAGATATGCCACTCATGATCTAGTGCTCGCGGCTATTGTTTTTACTTTTAGAGTTTGGCATCATCATTTTTGGGGAAGAAATTTGTTCTCCACCTCGATCATAAATCTTTGGAATATTTATGTTCTCATATGGAACTTCATGTTGACTCGAGTTCCTGGCATCTTATGATCTTGATATTCTTTTTATTCCCGAAAGGGAAATCGTTTTGCTAATGCGCTTTGTCATAGGCAACAAGTGGTTGATTCTTTGATGATGTCTGAATAGAATTATCTTTTTATCAAATTCATCGGACGTTTTGATATACATCATTTTATTGAGCTTTATCTCATTTCTTTTATGGACAACCGTCCGATGTTCTTTTATGGTGTTCGGTTCATTAGGCGTACCGTTTTTGTACTACGCCGTTGTTCCAAATTACTCGAGTTCCTCATTTCTCGGGCGTACCGTTTATGTACTACGCCGTTGCACTGGCTCAATTTTATGCTATTCTTGACGTTTTCTGCGTCTTTTAACTATGGAAATGCTTTTCGGTTTCCTATTTTTATTCTCGAGCCGGTGTTATTGATGAAATTGAAGTCTCACCAGTTTTGACTTATGAGCAACATCCCATTCGCATCATTGCTTCGGGGGTTGAGAGCCTTCGGAATAAAGATGTTCTTCTTGTGAGAGTTCAATGGTTCTCAAATCCTAGGGATTACTCTTGGGAATCTAGAGAATTTATCGAGCGATCCCGTTCAGGCTTACTCTATCATGCTTCTTATGGTGAACTTCCTATTTCAAATTTTCTTTTGTGTTGATATGCTTCTATGGTTGTTACTTCTTATTTTCTTCTTAAGTATTACGAGGACGCAATTTCTTTATGGAGGGGATTCTGTAACAACCCGCATATTTATCAATTGTATATTTAAATATTTTATTAAAATATTTTGTCGTTCGTCGGATTTTGGTCCGAAAAGCTACTTTTCTCATACGGTCGAATTGGGACTCGAGACCCCTCCCATTGAGTTCAAAACGCCGTTTGTGATCTTTTTAAGTGTAAACTTTGATATGTTTGGAGTAAGTGAAATTTTGCTACTTTTTCACTTAGGGCTTTGGTTTGGGCTGAGCCCATTAACCCCACTTAACTCAGTTCCAACCCTCTCCTCTTCATTACTTCATTTCATATTCCTAACACTTCAAGCTTTAGCAACAATGGTGGAAGAGAGTGGAAATTAAAACTCCAAGCCCTAGTTCCTCTTGCTAGCTCAAGTTCTTGCTCCAAAATCAAAGAGAACCCATTAGTAAGCATATCCTTCTTCTTCTCCAACTCATTCTCTCTTTGATTTCAGAAAATTCCTAAACTTAATTAAGGAAATGTTTCTCTTTTTATCTTAGAATCAAGATTCTTGAGTTGGATTTGAAGTGTGGTTGATTCCCCATTTTCTTTCAAGCTTCTTCTTCAATCGTTTGGGTTCAAAGGTGAGATTTTTATCTCACATCTATGCTTATATTTATCTTCGATTGTTAGGTATGAATTCCTAACACTTATTCGTGTGCAATTGCTTTTGGTTTGGATTGATTTGGTGAATATTCCAATTTTTGGTGTTTTGGGTTCAATTCTTTAAAAATCATAGCTTTTATGTTTGAATGTGTTTTTGATTGTGCATCGAAGAGCTTATAGGGCCGGGTAGTCGATTGGCATAAACCCTTAGCGCCGTTGCTCGAGCGAATGCAATTTGATCGAGACTTTCACCTCATTTGGAATAGGGCATGGGAGTGCTGGCAACAGGTTCGGCCGACCGAGCCCCTGGGCCGGTCGACCGACCTATAGCCCAGGCACTTCCTGCCTCTGTTTGGAAGTGCTGGGTACAGGCTTCGGTCGACCGAACCCCTGGGCTGGTCGACCGACCTGGTGCCCCGAGCACTTCCAACCCCTGTTCGGTCAGCCGACTCAGGGAGTCCGGTTGACCGACCTGCTGCTATTTGCCAACTATGCCTATTTTGCCTTGTTGTCTGAATTTCCAACTTGAATCGATTTGTGTTATTTCCCTATTTGTTGTTATCATTTGTTATTTCCCTATTTCCAACATTGGATGTACCGTTTGCACTACATCAATGTCTTTGCTTTTGATACATTGGATGTACCGTTTGCACTACATCAATGTCTTTGCTTTTGATTCATTGGATGTACCGTTTGCACTACATCAATGATATACTTTTGATACATTGGATGTACCGTTTGCACTACATCAATGTCTTTTCTTTTGATACATTGGATGTACCGTTTGCACTACATCAATGTCTTTGCTTTATGATTCATTGGATGTACAGTTTGCACTACATCAATGTCTTGGCCATCCTTTTCTTGTGATTTCTGGATTTCGTGTGTTGAATTCCGGAATTTATGTTGCACCAACTTTTACGATTGGCATTGATATATATGTCATTTATTGTGGCTTGGTGAATGAAATTAGGAGTATGACATTCTTTTTTATCTTTGAAAAGATCTTTGCGATCTTGATTAATCTCTTATTGATTTTTCAATTACTTATTTATCACAGCTTGGCATTGTGATTATTATACGTTTAGTCATATTTCTTATTCTATATCATTTCATCTGATATTTATAGCTAGACTGATCCGTTTATTATTTTCTTCTTAAATAATACTCGAGTCAGACTGAGATATTACAGGTGCTTCCTCATGGCTTCCTATCTGGAACCATCTTCTGACTTTTGGCTAACTACTTTAGTTCAGTAGTTTTTGTTGTATGCATTAGAGAAATAGACTCCTTTATGTATACATATTCTTTTGTCTAGCACTTGTATCTATTCTTTTGTGATGTTGTGGATCTTATTTGACCACTACTCTGATATACGCTTTCATGTGTTAATCATATATTCATATCTTCTTCTGCCTTTGTGATATGAATTATCTGTGACTGATTTATGTTATGCTTATTTCTATATTTGTTTCCGAAGATATTACAGCCACTGTGTAGTAGCTTTGAGTTTACGTCGGTATGTCGGATTTCCTCCTTAAATGAAATGCATGTTATTCTATCTGGCATATCGGTGCTCGCGCAAAGCAATTACACGGATGGTCGCTCCTCAACAGCCTTATTCTCCGTGCTAGTTGACAGCATTACTCCGTAGTGTTCTTGGCTAGTGTGGGTATAGAGGTGGGGCGTCACAGCTTGGTATCAGAGCCAAACTTCGGAACAATGTAGAATAATTTAACAAGGATCATCGTCCTAAGTCCATCATAGGAGTCGTGCTTTAGGATTTTATTCGGGTCTTCGTACCGTCCTATCCTATTTTCTTTTATGATTCCGTGTTTTGTCTATCAAGACTGCTTGATATTTATTTTGAGAATAACTTTTCTCCTTCTTTCTTTTCTAAAGGAAGAGAAATGGTTAGTTCTAGCAGTCCTAGCGCTGGTCAATCCAGTAGCCCTTCTCTGGATGGCGCATTCATGTCTGCCCAACAACTTTTGGATCTTGTAAAGAATCAAGAGTTTATCTGTGCTTTGAGTAAGAACCCGGAAATGGTTCTACCTTTGAAACTTGAAGTTTATTTCAATCAGCTTGTGGATGTTACTCTTCTTCATGGAGAGGTTAGTAAAGGAAGTGTTTGTGATATTGGGACTTCGAAGAAGAGGCATATTACGTTCAAGAGCCTTAACCCCAATAAGAGAGTGAAGCAAACTACTTCTGCAGCAAAGACTCCAATCCCTAATCGTGGAGGATGCTACAATTGTAATTCTAAGGACCACTATGCAAGGGAGTGCCCGAAACCTCTCTTTTGCCGTTATTGCAAAAGTTTGGGTCATCTTATATCTGCCTGCCCTATACTTCAAAGCAAGAAAAAGGTGGAACAAGAAACTTTGGTAGACAAGACTCCTACCCCAAGTCGTAAACAATGCTACAATTGTGGTTCCACGGACCATTATGTAATTAAGTGCCCGAAACCCCTTTATTGTCGCTATTGCAAAGACTCGGGTCATCTTTTATCTGCATGTCCCAAACTTTTGAACAAGGACATGAGAAAGTTAAATATTGTGCAAGCCCCTAGCAATACTTCTCTTGGTCAAGGTATTTCTCATTCAATCATTGATGACATTTGCTTTGTGATTTTCTTGTTCGTGTTCTTTTTGATATGGGTTCCATCTCACTATTCTATATCAAAAGAACTTGTTGATTCCTTTTCTTTGAAAATATTTTGGGCTTGATGACTTCTTTGAGAGTTGCGAATCCGGATGTTAGATCCGCAACACTCAATTTGCTTTCTATTGATGTCGAAATTATTTTATGTGATTTTTCCTTCCGAGCCGATTTTTACTTAGGCTTCGGAATTGATTTTTGTAAGGATTGGCTTAATTGTTGTGAAGCCCATATCCTATTTTCCGTATGGACTATTCATCTTCGACATTTTCTATCTGTTAAGCAGATTTCTATTTTTTCTTGAGATTCCGATTTCAAATTTTTGAAGGCATCATTTTATTCTTTAAGCCCTCAAGATGAGAAAAGTGTTATTTCTCTTATCTAAATAATTTGTGAAACTTTTCTGGTATTTATGAGTTTGTCTTAGGATTATCACCTAAGAAATCTTTTGTGTGGTGTTAAGGTCTTTCTAGTTCGACCTTGCCACCGATTTTCATTTGGCGATGAGTTGCGGGAGCTAGCATTCCACTTACCGCATTCCGCACTCGTTATGATTCCTATGAATGAATTATTGTGTCATTCAGTTTGTCCAGCTTATTTCATCCATTTTAGGTATCGATTATTCTATGAATATCTCGATAAGTCCATTCTGGTATTTATTGATCTTGGATGAACATAGAAATTTAAAATTTTGAAAATCTTTTTCATAAGATTTATTTATAAGTACAATTTGATTTTTTTGTTCTTAAAACGAACAAAGAATATTCTTAGAAGTTTTTGAGAAACTTACTTATCCTATAGAATATGATTTTGTGATTGTATTGCCCATTTAGTGTTTTAAGAATTCTGGTCGATGCGCTGATCAACGTTATCGATAGGAATCTCCTAAACGCTTTGATGAGACAGTCAGACACGACATATTGACTTGTAAAAATGTAAATTTTTGTAGAAAAATTATTACATAAAAATAAAAATGTAATTTTGAAAGTTTTAACTTTTCGGGAAAGAGGATTATTTAAAAGAACTCTTCCTTTCGATACTCTCATTCTTGTGATTCCTGAAGGGGAACCAAGACTTTGCTATTTGTACCGATACTAGTCGTATTGGTTTGGATGCCACTCTCTTGCAAAGGAGAATGTGCTATCACTTGTGCTTCTAAATCATTATAGATTATCGAGACTAGATTTGCCACTCATGATCTAGTGCTCGCGGCTATTGTTTTTACTTTTAGAGTTCGACATCATCATTTTTGGGGAAGAAACTTGTTCTCCACCTCGATCATAAATCTTTGGAATATTTATGTTCTCATATGGAACTTCATGTCGACTCGAGTTCCTGGCATCTTATGATCTTGATATACTTTTTATTCCCGGAAGGGAAATCGTTTTAACAATGCGCTTTGTCATAGGCAACAAGTGGTTGATTCTTCGATGATGTCTGAATGGAATTATCTTTTTATCAAATTCATCGGACGTTTTGATATACATCATTTTATTGAGCTTTATCTCATTTCTTTTATGGACTACCGTCCGATGTTCTTTTATGGTGTTCGGTTCATTGGGCGTACCATTTTTGTACTACGCCGCTGTTCCAAATTATTCGAGTTCCTCATTTATCGGGCGTACCGTTTATGTACTACGCCGTTGCACTGGCTCAATTTTCTGCTATTCTTGATGTTTTCTGCGTCTTTTAACTATGGAAATGCTTTTCGGTTTCCTATTTTTATTCTCGAGCCGGTGTTATTGATGAAATTGAAGTCTCACCAGTTTTGACTTATGAGCAACATCCCATTCGCATCATTGCTTCGGGGGTTGAGCGCCTTCGGAATAAAGATGTTCTTCTTGTGAGAGTTCAATGGTTCTCAAATCCTAGGGATTACTCTTGGGAATCTAGAGAATTTATCGAGTGATCCCATTCAGGCTTACTCTATCATGCTCCTTATGGTGAACTTCCTATTTCAAATTTTCTTTTGTGTTGATATGCTTCTATGGTTGTTACTTCTTATTTTCTTCTTAAGTATTGCGAGGACGCAATTTCTTTAAGGAGGGGAGTCTGTAACAACCCGCATATTTATCAATTGTATATTTAAATATTTTATTTAAATATTTTGTCGTTCGTCGGATTTTGGTCCGAAAAGCTACTTTTTTCATACGGTCGAATTGGGACTCGAGACCCCTCCCATTGAGTTCAAAACACCGTTTGCGATCTTTTTAAGTGTAAACTTTGATATGTTTGGAGTTAGTGAAATTTTGCTACTTTTTCACTTAGGACTTTGGTTTGGGCTGAGCCCATTAACCCCACTTAACTCAGTTCCAACCCTCTCCTCTTCATTACTTCATTTCATATTCCTAACACTTCAAGCTTTAGCAAAAATGGTGGAAGAGAGTGGAAATTAAAACTCCAAGCCCTAGTTCCTCTTGCTAGCTCAAGTTCTTGCTCCAAAATAAAGGAGAACCCATTAGTAAGCATCTCCTTCTTCTTCTCCAACTCATTCTCTCTTTGATTTCGGAAAAGTCTTAAATTTAATTTGGGAAATGTTTCTCTTTTTAGCTTAGAATCAAGCTTCTTGAGTTGGATTTGAAGAGTGGTTGATTCCCCTTTTGCTTTCAAGCTTCTTCTTCAATCGTTTGGCTTCAAAGGTGAGATTTTTATCTCACATCTATGCTTATATTTATCTTCGATTGTTAGGTATGAATTCCTAACACTTATTCGTGTGCAATTGCTTTTGGTTTGGATTGATTTGGTGAATATTCCAATTTTTGGTGTTTTGGGTTCAATTCTTTAAAAATCATAGCTTTGATGTTTGAATGTGTTTTTGATTGTGCATCGAAGAGCTTATAGGGCCGGGTAGTCGATTGGCATAAACCCTTAGAGCCGTTGCTCGAGTGAATGCAATTTGATCGAGATTTGCACCTCATTTGAAATAGGGCATGGGAGTGCTGGCAACAGGTTCGGCCGACCGAGCCCCTGGGCCGGTCGACCGACCTATAGCCCAGGCACTTCCTGCCTCTGTTTGGAAGTGCTGGGTACAGGCTTCGACCGACCGAGCCCCTGGGCCGGTCGACCGACCGAGCCCCTGGGCCGGTCGACCGACCTGGTGCCCCGAGCACTTCCAACCCCTGTTCGGCCAGCCGACTCAGGGAGTCCGGTTGACCGACCTGCTGCTATTTGCCAACCATGCCTTTTTTGCCTAGTTGTCTGAATTTCCAACTTTAATCGATTTGTGTTATTTCCCTATTTGTTGTCATCATTTGTTATTGACTTTGATGACTTATTTTCTTCGGGAATTCTTGGAATATCCATTTCGATGGATTCAGTATCGATCTCTTTAGATTCTATTCACGTCTTCAAATGTGAATTTTAGTGATTGATTATTCCTACAATCTTCTTTGTGATCTATCAATTTAAAAATATAAAGGTTTTCTATACTAGTCGTAAATATCAAAACTCTTTCTTCAAATGATTTCAACGCTATTTTATTACAAAGCTCGTTTTCTTAAACCGTTTTCCAATCTATTAGTATATACAAGCCTTTACTTCACTCGTATGAGAAATCTAATTAAACGACTTAGTAAAACGAGTGGCATGAAACGCTTGCGTTTACTTCGTCGGTTAATTCTTGGACTTGTTCGATTGAATCTCTTGTGACAATTTTCTTGTGGAGATCTACAATTTGTTCGTAAATATTTAAGTTAAGCTAGTGGTTATGGGACATGAAGCTAAGCTCATACATTTACCAGCTTACTGTAATTGACACTTCTCTTTGATCATGACGATCACTTTATTTTTTAGACTAGCATGTGCGATGTCTTTGCTTTTGATACATTGGATGTACCGTTTGCACTACATCAATGTCTTTGCTTTTGATACATTGGATGTACCATTTGCACTACATCAATATCTTTGCTTTTGATACATTGGATGTACCGTTTGCACTACATCAATGTCTTTTCTTTTGATTCATTGGATGTACCGTTTGCACTACATCAATGATATACTTTTGATACATTGGATGTACCGTTTGCACTACATCAATGTATTTGCTTTTGATACATTGGATGTACCGTTTGCACTACATCAATGTCTTTGCTTTTGATTCATTGGATGTACCGTTTGCACTACATCAATGATATACTTTTGATACATTGGATGTACCGTTTGCACTACATCAATGTCTTTGCTTTTGATACGTTGGATGTACCGTTTGCACTACATCAATGTCTTTGCTTTTGATACATTGGATGTACCATTTGCACTACATCAATGTCTTTGCTTTTGATTCATTGGATGTACCGTTTGCACTACATCAATGATATACTTTTGATACATTGGATGTACCGTTTGCACTACATCAATGTCTTTGCTTTTGATACATTGGATGTACCGTTTGCACTACATCAATGTCTTTGCTTTTGATTCATTGGATGTACTGTTTGCACTACATCAATGATATACTTTTGATACATTGGATGTACCGTTTGCACTACATCAATGTCTTTGCTTTTGATACATTGGATGTACCGTTTGCACTACATCAATGTCTTTGCTTTTGATTCATTGGATGTACCGTTTGCACTACATCAATGATATACTTTTGATACATTGGATGTACCGTTTGCACTACATCAATGTCTTTGCTTTTGATACATTGGATGTACCGTTTGCACTACATCAATGTCTTTGCTTTGTGATTCATTGGATGTACCGTTTGCACTACATCAATGTCCTGGCCATCCTTTTCTTGTGATTTCTGGATTTCGTGGGTTGAATTCTGGAATTTATGTTTCACCAACTTTTACGATTGGCATTGATATGTATATGTCATTTATTGTGGCTTGGTGAATGAAATTAGGAGTATGACATTCCTTTTTATCTTTGAAAAGATCTTTGCGATATTGATTAATCTCTTATTGATCTTTCAATTACTTATTTATCACAGCTTGGCATTGTGATTATTATACGTTTAGTCATATTTTTTATTCTATATCATTTCATCTGATATTTATAGCTAGACTGATCCGTTTATTATTTTCTTCTTAAATAATACTCGGGTCAGACTGAGATATTAAAGGTGCTTCCTCATGGCTTCCTATCTGGAACCATCTTCTGACTTTTGGCTAACTACTTTAGTTCAGTAGTTTTTGTTGTATGCAGTAGAGAAATAGACTCCTTTATGTATACATATTCTTTTGTCTAGCCCTTGTATCTATTCTTTTGTGATGTTGTGGATCTTATTTGACCACTACTCTGATATACACTTTCATGTGTTAATTATATATTCATATCTTCTTCCGCCTTTGTGATATGAATTATCTGTGACTGATTTATGTTATGCTTATTTCTATTTTTGTTTCCGAAGATATTATAGCCACTGTGTAGTAGCTTTAAGTTTGCGTCGGTATGTCGGATTTCCTTCTTAAATGAAATGCATGTTATTCTATCTGGCATATCGGTGCTCGCGCAAAGCAATTACACGGATGGTCGCTCCTCAACAGCCTTATTCTCCGTGCTAGTTGACAGCATTACTCCGTAGTGTTCTTGGCTAGTTTGGGTATAGAGGTGGGGCGTCACAACCTTTATCCGAGGCGCCTCTTAAGCAACAACCACACAGTAAATGAGATTGGAGCCACCACATAGGTAAATATCTGGGCTCCATACCATGATACCACCCTTTACCAGAAGGGAATGACACACCCTAAAGGGTGCGACCCTCATAACCTTGCCGCATCTTTCCTGTTTCGACCATTTCCGGGTTGTGAGGTCCTGATGTAGTCTCGTCCACAAAGCTACGCTTCACACAAAAGCCATGCTCTGATCACAAATGATCAACAAATGATCATCAACACACAGCAGCACTCAGCATGTCACACTACCAAATTAGGAATATATCGCTGATAACCTTCAACTACATAACCTCTGAGCTCATACGTCTTAGAGAAGGGTGTTAAGCTAAGAGAATAAATTCTCCGCCACCAACAGAAATGTATTTGAAAGAAATCTGCTTTATATCTCAAGGTGTAGTGTCAGACATACAACCATACAAGTCTGTTCTGGGTTCGAACAGAACCGAAGGCACTTCTAAAGAAGTCCTTGCAATCCGGGTATTCACAATCCCGATCGGACTTCTCATCACTTAGGGAATCTCTATACCGGAGCAACTCAGTGCAGAGACAATCGATAAGTCATCCTATCGTTCTCGCAAATACCCGGTCTTCACCACCGGTCTTCAAATGCTATCCATATACGTCGAATCACATATTCGGAATGGGTTATACGACACAAAGGTCTTCTCCCGGCTAAACCGAATAGTGATAACATTTAAAACATATGGATATTGGATTTCAATTAAGTCACAACTTAATAATTCAAAACTTTCTTTCAAATGGTTTAAACCAATTACCATTTTCAAATCTTTAAACAAAAAGATTCTTTTCACTAAGTTCACCCATTTTCACAAAGGTCCATTTACGGATTTCAAATCAATTCCCATTTCAATTGGATTAACTCGTTTAAAATCTTTAACTTTAAGATTTAACATATAGCTTTCACACCGTTTCCATAACTTTGAAATCATTTTCATTTTTAACTTGAAATCCCTTTTGACACAATTTGGAAGTTCACTTCTTATATGAAAGCTTTTATTATTTGAAAACAAATAGTTTCATTTCAGAAAGATCTAATTTTATTTACGCGAGTTAAAGCCTTTGAATTTAAATTCAAATTCCCAAATCAATACCTTTAAAATAGTTTAACCCATATAAACTGGTATAACATCTTTAGTCCCTAGTTTCCAGATCATAGAATTCAATTTCAAATATTGAATTCAAATTTAAATCAAAATATTTAAATGTCAAAACTCAATCAAGTTATTCAAAATAAATTTCATCTTTGAAATTACATTTCAAAAGCTTTTCACTTTAAACCCAATCCATTTCCAAAACATTTGAATTTAAATATTCAACTTTGAAAATCATTTCAAAATCTATGACTTAATCGATTTCCTCGTGAAATCCATATTGGTGTGTGTATAAGTGTGGCCAAGGGGTTCAACACAATAGTGCAACATCATTTAATCATCACAGATTAAAACATAGAAATATAGTTGATAAGCGATATAAACTATAACGCTTATCGTCCATTCACAGATTCACAGATACTATACAAATGTAAATAAATGAATCAATTATGCACAGCACAATCCACAAAACAAAGTATCACAAATCAGATAGGACAATCAATTCAAGGCATCTCATACAATACAATCATTCACAAGCAGGATTAATTTAATCGTTTAATCCTAATCAATTCAATTTATTTCCAAGTAAATTAATTATTTATGAATTTAATTATCCAATCTTGATTTATTAATTACAAATCATTTGATATAAATTAATAAATCAACCACCTTAATTAATTAAATTATCCTTAATTAATCATATTAATTAAATTAGCCTTTGAACCAATTTACATAATAAATTAACCCTTTAATTAATTATTTTAAGAAATTAAACCTTTAATTACTTATCATAACGTAATTATCTCATAACAATAAATCATTAATTTCCAATTAATATTTATTATTAAATTAATTAAAATATCCAAATTTAATTACAATTAGTAATCAACCCCTTAATTACTTTCATTAAGTAATTAACAATTTACAATTGATTATCTTAATTAATTTAATTTAATTACTTAATACTTCCTAGTTAATTATCTTCATTAGTTAATAATATTTCTTTAATTACCTTCTTAAGAAATTATCTCAGATTAAATCATTAGTAATTATTTCTAATTATAAATTAATCTAAATTATTAATTTATAAATTAAATGAATCATTCTTTAATTCCCTTATTAATTAAATCATTTTATTTAATTATCTCTAAGATAATAAATTTCTTTATTAATGATTCCATTAACATTTAAGTGTATTTTAAACATTACACTTTTAAATTTCGATTTAAATTCCATTTAAATCTAAGATTCAAAATGAACATGTATTTAAATATTAACCAATTTAAATATCGATTTATAAACCTTAAAATAAATGTAAAGAATATTTATTATTTACATAGGAAACTTATATAAGGAAAGCCTTTGAATTTAATTACTTAAATTTTAAGCTTTTAAATCACATTACATTTTTAACTTGCAATTTCAAGTTTAAAACAAAACATTTAACCTTCCATTTAAAATTCTTCTATAAAAGAACTTTATCAAAAATCAAGTTTAAATATTTGTTTGGAAACAAATTTACTTTTAAAAAAGCTATTTTTATTTAAACTTGTTTAAAACACATTCAGGTTTAAAACTAATTTAAAATCCAAATTATTTATTTTAAAACTTTAAGATTCAAAGTTCCCTTTTGAATTTAACTTCATACTAGATTTAAACTTTGTAAAAAATCTGTATTTAAATTTCAATTTCTGTTTAAAAATTTAAACGGACAAGTTTTATAACAAAACCTGTAACATATAAAATTTGACTCGAGTACGATCCAAACCCACAACAACTTCACCCAAACAACCTGTACTGTGCGCGTGCACAGTGCGTCGCCGACGCTCAGGTGAACATCGCGACCACCAGCCAGTCGCGATTGGTCACGACATCGTCCTCAGACCAACCATCATTTCGACCACGTCGTTGATCAAAATCGAGCAAAGCTCGAGCTACTCGGACCCAACCTCTGATCACAAAATCAACACGCCGCCACAACGTCGACCATCAGAAGCCTAATGCCTTCGGCCATGTCCCCGACACACTCTCACCTAACTCCTCCTGGAAATTCGTGCAGCTCGATGCACGAGAGGAGGCGCGGCGACCAAAAGTTCAAACACTCGAAAAAAATTAGGTTTACGAAAGAAGAATGAACACCGCTTACGCCACCGAGATCGAGGCCACCTCCCCCATTTCCAAGAGCAACCTCGTCACCCCTAGTTCAACATATCGCCGGGAATTGGTCAAAGTATCATTTTCGATCATTTATGAACTGCTCTCTAATCACAACACTAAAATCATGAAACTTGAATTTAAAAATCTTATTTTTCAATAAGGGTTCAGGATATATATTTGAATTCGTAAATCGTTAGGTTCAAATTTATTCAAAAATCAGTTTTTGACTGTAAAAACCCAATTTCTTGAACACTGTGTATATTTTGTTTCCTTCTTGAACCTACTTTTAAATTATAGTTCATGCCTAAACACAACTATTTGTTTTTAAAATCAAAACATGATACATTAAATGATAAGAAAATTTAATTTCTTGGTTGACTCTACCCTGGGAAGTTAAAACAGAGAGGAAGATGTATAACTCAGCACTGTTAAATATAAATTCATATACACACAGAGTTGAAACAAAGGAGATGCCCACACATACATTTTAAACATGCGTCATTCACTGATTATAGCTAACATAAATGTTTACTTACATGAATTGATTCACAGAGGGTTGTTTCCTGGATTTGAAATGAGCACAGTTTGATGTCATGCTTCCCAGGTTTCCAACTTTGAATGTTCCAGCCTTTAATCTTTGAATCAAGTAGAAGTTGCTATTTTAAATTGAACTTTTGTTTAAGTTAAAAGATGATGTTTTACTCACATTTTCTCAGCCTAAAATAAACGAACTGAAGTGAAGTTGATATTTATAAAACAAGTTTATTGGTTGATGTAGGTGGAAAGAAGTTTACAGGTGATAAAAATATTTGTACAGGTTAATTATATTATCTTGTACAATATACCAAAGATATCCTTGCTTATGGAGGCTGGAATATAAATTTGAATAGATGCATTTAATGCCAAGTACTTATGTCTTCTATATGTTTGAATACTTAACGTATTTGTCCTTTTAATTTGTTTGTATGCGAATGTATTTGCGTTGTCTTGTGGATGCAAATCTTATTTTGTATGCTTGCATTAATTGCTTTATACATCTTCTTTCCATATTGTACACTTGAATACATATATCTGTTGTATTTTGGCTGTCTTCTTTTGTTGAATACTTGCATATACTTCTTTAGCAAGCTTTCACATATATTTATTATTATTATTTTCATGTGTATTCTCAGCCTACACATACATATATATTTTCTTTTGCTTTGTTTTACTCGGCTGATAATGATATTGTATGTGTTGAGAAGATTTTGTGGTGGTTTGTTTATGTTTTGATCAGAGACTTTTTTCCTCTTTCTTTTGTGGCTGAAGTGATATGGTTTAGGCTAGCATTAAATGCATTGTACAATCTATACTTGAATATATTTGTTTAACTTAATCATTTGCTTTGGTATTATTTCTTCTTATTCAAGGGTTCACATTATTTTGCCTTATGCTTTGTAATATAATGACATTCTACAATTAATATGTTGTTAAAATTTATTTTAATATGTTTACTTTGTTTGTTGACTTTATATTTTATAGTGTATCTTATGTGTATAATTATATTTCTAACTTAAGTATTTAATTTGCCTTACATACAAATTGTCTTGTATTCCTTTATACATATTTATTTCCTATTTGAATGTATACATTACTCATAAATCCATTTCTATTTTCTATTTTAGTATGTTGTTATAATTGAACAAATTTGTTTACTTTGTATTAATTACCAATTATTTTTATAGTTTTTATCCAAAAATTAAATCTAAACATCAATTTAAACTTAATAAATTCGAGATCGTTACATGTTTAATACTGTAATGACCTGTAGTTCCGTACCACTTGAGTCGACACTATTCCTAACATATCAACTCAAAGTGAATGGAAATACGAACCATTAGGGTTAAATAAGAAGAAGGTAGAAAAAGTGGAAACAAACAACAACGAAATCTAACCATCGCAGTGGAATAAAATATAATAGATAATAACTAATCTTTACACAAAAGAAAATATATCTGCTTATACATTACATCATCAGAGTACACATAACACACAACTGGACGGTATCCATAACATGTCCTCACAAAACTGACTATAGAACTTACAACAACAACGGAATATACATCAAGTACGAAAGTACGTCTCGCCATCCAGCTCGTCTCCTAAGCTCTACAGCATCCTTTCCTGTATTCTATAATTCTAGGTCCGACCCAAGCATTATAGTGAAATAACAACCGAGTCAGTCTTGATTACTAGCTTGAGAAAATCACACTCAATTTGATTTTTAAAGTTTTAAAATCCTTTGAAAACAAAAGCATCTCGTAATACCACGCCACAAATAAACATGTCGGGTTTTTACCTTACGATAGCCAAAACACTTTTTATCAAATCCGTCTGATATTATAGTAGTGTCTATAGAAAGTAAAATAGAATCTAGCTGAAATGCTTGCATCTCACGTTTCAGCAATAGTTGGGCACAATCAAAACCGTAAAGGCGCGTAGGGAGAATGGATTTCCAACTAATGACTAGGCACCGGGGTACCACCTGTCACGGTACCTGGTCTAGATCAGTATACCAAGGATCACTCCCGATCCCCTGCAACACAAGACCGAGACTACCCCTTACTGGATAATCCCGAGTTAGATCACCCCACGGTTGGGATTAGCAACCGCCCACTAAGCCGAATAAAAAGGGACATCTAGACAGGGATGACCTCACCCTAATGGGCGCTATCCACTTAGCCTTGCTACATAACCCCTGATTTTCAGTCATTCCCAGTTGATGAGGCTCGAGGCTAAGAGTTACCATTTTAGAACACATCTTTTAGAATGCTCATCGCCCACCTGACGATGTTTTGAAAGCATTCATCCATACAAGTCCGTCCCAGGTTCGAACGGAACCGAAGGCACTACTCCTACTACATCCATTTTGGAATCACCTCAGGATTAGTAGCGGCTAGCCCTTGTACTTCACTGCTCCACCTTTGAATCCAAACTCTTGTTTTCCACACGAAAATGTTCAAACCGGATCGAAGTGGTTTTCAGGAAATAAACCCCGATCTTGGTCTCTTTGAAACGGTCAGCGCATTGGCCAATATTGATAGTCGTTTATTTAACTATCAAATAACATTCACAAACAACCGTCAAACAGAAATAATTTCACCAAATTATTTGTTAATCATAAAATATCTTCACAAGATATATTTCCACTTTTCAATCCTTTAAAAACAGTTTTCAAACCACACACTTCTCATGGGATGAATTCCCAAATATTTATTTCCACTGAAAACACCAAATACAATACTTTAGATTTTTATAATAATTTTAAACACTTAATTATAAAATACACTTTAAACCATTTAAATTAAAAACTACTTTAGTACTTTATTCAAAAATATATACTTTAAGAATATTTAAAATAATGATACTTTATAAAATATAAACTAAAATTTTCTCTTTTTCAAACATAATACCAAGTCACCTTTAAATAATTGCTACTATAATAAAATTGAAAAGGACTTACTTTAAAATTTAAACATTTAAAAATAAGAGGCTTTCTCAAACATGCTTTTTACACTTTTAACTTATACATAAAAATTTGCTTCAAAAACGTACTTGGCTATCCAGGGAAACACACTTCTCTTCCGCATCCTTTTAAAAATAATTCACTATTCATTTTTAAACAAATTTACCCACTCCTTTAACAAATTCCCACCGTGAATTTATTCTCTCAAATATCTACTGATATATCATTCACCTTTATAAACCCAGTTTATAAATTTCTTAACCCCATCCTTCTTAAAATTCCAATTTCAAACACTTAAATGAATTTTCAAATAGATTTCCAAATTGCTCTATTTTGGGTTATCATTTACTTCAAAATCTATTGTCTTCAGATTTTTTTATTCCTTAATTATGATTTTAAATCTTTTAACTGAAAACACTAATTTCAGATTTCCCCAAATTCCTTCTTTATCCTTTTAAATAAATTAAAACCTTGAATTTTAAAATAAATTCTTTATTTCTTGATATAACATCACTTAAGTTTAAAATTCATTATTTCTCTGTTTATTCAAAAAAAAAGTTTTCATACCCGGAATTTATTAGGATTCAAAAATCACTTTTATTCCTTCCCAATTCATTCTTATTTTTATTCAAATTCTCTATAATTATTTCACTTAAAAATTTCCTCTTATGTTTCTTTCAAAAATCCAATTCTATATATATTTTGATGACTTAGTGTACCAAAATATTCAGTCAAATCATGGTATCCAATATTCCAATTATCAATATAATTCATCACAGCATATCAAATAATCATAAAATAGAATTATTAGAACAAATCTAAATATTTTGAGGAATCTAGTTGGATCCCTCCAACCTGTCTCCCTGCATCCACAGATCTTGGCACAATATAAAATACCAATTCCACTTCGAGGTGGAATATCGCGGCATATGGGTATTAAATATAATATCATCCGCTATTATACGGCTCATAGGGTCTATCCGCTATATAATACGGGAAATCAATCACTCCAATATATACTATGTATTACTATATATATAATATAACACATCAAATAAATTTAACCATTCAACTGATTATTTAAATTTAACCATTTAAATAGCAATCCATAAGAGTGAGATTAGCTCACCTTTGCTTTTAGTTTGCAATCTACTTCAATATTGCCTTGGTTTCTCGACTTTCGACCTTGTATAAACAATTATATGATTTTATTAATATTCGAACAAATCGAACAATTAATTGCCATTTACTTAATTTAACTAAAATTATTTCTAAACTAATCTTCCTTTTGATAAATTATTATGTAAACATCTTTAATTGACTAATTATTTAATTTTAACAAATTCCCTTTTAAAATCTTTTAGTATCCAAAAAAATTTAGATAAGTTAAATTAAACCATTTAATCTCTGTAATATATTATTATATTTTTTTTAAATAACTAGTAAATGAAAAATATGTGTATACATATATTTATTCAAAATCACTTTTCAAATTTGCATGCACTAAAATATTAACCTATATGCATTAAAAATCAATCTTTATTCTTTTTACAGCCTTTTAGAAATATCTTTTCATACAGCATTCAACCACTTTTCACACATCATTCAACTAATGGTCATTTCTGAAACTAAACTCAATCATGAAACCACTGCTAAAGCTCTCTCCAACATTAGACATGACTGGAGCAGTATTCACAATTTATCACAAGCTCCTTTTGGTAGATTAGTAATCCTATGGAATCCTATGATCTTTTCCATAACCCCCATCACTGTCCACAGGTAGTTCATACACTCTGAAATAATACACATCCCCTCTTCTTCTACTTTTCTCCTTACCTCTGTTTATGCTGACAATAATGCTACTCAGAGGCAAATCTTTCTTGACATATTACCTTCTCTACAGCAGTCCAATCTGCCTTGGATCTGTCTTGGTGATTGGAACTGCATGCAACTTTCTTCTGATAAAAGTGGGGGAACTCTGTTATCCTACTGCCAGACAAGACCTCTTAACAAAGCCATATATGATTCCAACCTCATTCCCACTTCCAACTCTGGTGCTTTCTTTACTTGGAATAACTCCAGTAAACATGGGAAGAGAACGTACTGTAAACTTGATAGAGTTTATACTAACTTCTCCACTATCCTCAAATCGCCTAATCTATCTACCTTTAGCCCTCCCCCATCTTTTTCAGACCATTCCCCTCTCATCATTTCCTGGGATAAGGACACTGTGAGAAGACGATCCTCCTTTTCATTTTTTAATAACTGGTCTAAACACCCAGATTTCACAAAAATTGTAAAATATGGTTGGAACTATCATACTTTTGGCAACCCCATGTTTGTTTTGCAGGCTAAACTCAAGAATTTGAAGATTCAACTGAAGGAATGGGCTCAACAAACATATGGTAATGGGAATAGCTTGTCTTCTTCTATACGTGAAAAATTATTTCAGGTACAACTGGAAATACAAAGAAGCCCTGACCAACCTCAGCTGATTATTAATGAAAGCTCTATGCTTAAGGACCTCTCCAAAGCTCTCATTGAAGAAAATAAGATGGCTAGGCAAAAGGAAAAACAGGACTGGCACCTGAATGGTGATAAAAATTCATCCACCTTCCACAAAAGTCTAGAAATTCAACAAGCATCTGCAAATATTTTCTCTATTCTTGATATGCATGGTCATCCTTGTGATACTCAAGATTCAATTCAAGAAGCCTTTATGGAGTATTTTCAGCATAACCTTGGGAGGTCTCAAGTCCCCTCAATCTCTAACCATCAATTTACTCAGTATCAACTCCCTCATATACCTGATGTCATGATTACTGATTTAATTAAGGAAATTTCAAATTCTGAAATTAAACAAGCTATCTTTGGATTAAACTCTCAAAGTTCTCCTGGTCCTGATGGATTTAATGCCCATTTCTTCAAAGTCACTTGGGATATTACTGGAGGGGACTTGATCAAGGCTGTTAAGAATTTTTTCACACACAGTAAACTTGCCTCTGGTATTAATGCTACTAAACTTCCACTGATCCCTAAAATTAACCATCCTATATCAGTTGATCAGTTCAGACCCATTGCTTGTTGCAATGTTATATATAAGTGCATTGCTAGGATATTGGCAGCTAGAATGAAAACTCCTTTGGATAGTTTGATCTCTGTTAATCAGAGTGCTTTTCTTCCTAGTAGGGACATAACTGATAATATACTACTTGCTTCTGAACTTATGAAGGGGTATAATAGGAAACCCATCTCTCCTAGATGTGTCATTAAGCTTGATATTCAGAAAGCCTATGACACATTACAATGGAAATCTATCATTTACATTTTGCATAAGATGAATTTTCCAATCCCTTTCTTATGTTGGCTGTATACATGTATTTCTACTGTCAATTACTCCCTTAGTATCAATGGTAATATATTTGGATACTTTAGTGCTACCCAAGGAATTAGACAAGGTGACCCAGTGTCCCCTTATCTATTCATCTGTGTAATGGACCTGCTCACTACTCTTCTTTCTGATGCTATGTGCAATAAGCTTATTGATTATCATCCACTGTGCAGGAAGAATAGTATTTCCTCTCTCCTTTTTGCAGATGACTTACTTTTATTCACTAAGCCCAATTTGAAATCCATTACTGGGGTCACAAAAGTTCTTGATACCTTTGGTACCTTGTCTGGACTGAACATCAACAGAAGTAAATCTAGATTATTAATTGCTGGTCTCCCTGATGAAGATAAAGAGATAATGTACTCTATGTCTGGCCTCTCTCCATTTTCTGATAATGAATATTATCTTGGGGTGCCTCTTTGTGATTCTAGAATTAGCACTTTCCAATGCTTACGACTATTTGAAAATATTACTACCAAACTTGCTAGTTGGAAAGTTTCTAGATTTTCGATGGCTGGTAGACTTGTGATTGTTAAATCCATTGTTTTTCTATGTGTGTTTATTATGCCATAATTTTCATTCTCCCAGCCAAACTCATTAACATGGTTAACTCAGCTTTAAATCACTTTTTATGGCACGGTAATCCCTTCTCTAAGAAAATGATTCCAATTTCCTTTAGCAAACTATGTTGTCCACAGGAAAAAGGTGGACTTGGAATCATAAACATTAGGAACTGGAACCTTGCTACACTATCTGCAAGAATTGACAAGCTATTAAGGAATGACAAAAATCTGTGGGCTTCTTGGTGTAGGCAATACCTCATACGTCAAAGCAACTTCTGGTTTATTTCTTCTCCAACCGACTGTAGCTGGACTTGGAGAAATATATTGAGAGGTAGACAATTATTTCTACCTTTGGTGCAACAGAGAATGAAAGTAATCAACAAGATATCCTTTTGGTTTGATCCATGGCCTTCAAAAGGAATCATTTTAGCAAATATAATTGATTATGAGAAGATCCACTGGGATTGGTAATACACCTACTCTATCTAGGTTTTGGGCTGATGATAGTGTCTCCCTTCCTCATTGTAGCTCTGCAGTGGTAAGAACTGAATGGACTGCTATACATAATAGGAAATACAAAATCAGTGATGCTCATATGACTTGGAATGACAGAGTGCATTCAATTAAAAATGTTTATAAGGCACTTGATCCATCTATGCAACTGCCTACTTTTATTTGGCATTCTCGTATCTGGGATCATGGTTTTGCTCCTAAAGAGAACCTGTACATGTGGAAGGTAATGATGAATGGTACCCTGACCCTAAGCAAACTCAAAGGCTATGGGGTTGTTCAATGTGACAAATGTCTGTTCTGTGGAGTTGGGGTGGAAACGGCGGCGCACTTATACTTTGAATGTGATTTCACTTTCCACTTATGGAGTTCCATATTGCAATGTAATGGTTATCACAGGCCAATGAGAAGCTCATGCATGGAATGGTACAACATCTTCAAGGCAACTAGATGGAAGAATGAGAGAAGTAGAAAGTTGTTAAGAATTTTGAAGATGGTATTGTACTTTGTGTGGATGGAGAGGAACAATAGGGTGTTTAAAGGGAAAGCTTCCTCTAAACATGTATTGGTCCTTTCTATTACTAGTAACATATGATTTTTGTGTATGCCTTCGTCACTCATGTGGTGGTATGATTGTTGTAATCCGTTATTCTGATATTTTTGGTTGTTAATAAAATGGTAGGGGACCATTTCACCCCGCTTGCTTTGCAAAAAAAGAAATATCCTAAAATTTCAAAAAAAATCTTTAATAAATTAAATTCAAACAGAAATATATTATATATCTTACTGTAAAAATAATTTTCTTTCATCTACATATATATATATATATATATATAGATATAAACAGAAATTTTCGTTTTAAACCTTACTGTAAAAATATATTATCATATTAAAATTGAAAATAAATCGGTATATACCTCGCGAAAAGATTCGAACCCGAGAATGCTCAAACCTTAACACAGCCAGACCTCGGCTCCACTCCAGTTCGAGGTGCCCATGTCACTACCTTTGCATGCATCGTCTGCTTCAATCCGATCTTCCAAAATCATTTCTGAAACCGCTGCAACCCCTGGTCAAATCGCGGCTAAAATAATCACGCTCGAAACATCGAGCCTCTCCTTACTCAATCACCTTCCTCCTCCATGATGCGGCCTCAAATCATCTTCAACCTCGCTGCTCAGTTCTGGGGTATAAGAACGAATAGCTATCATAGATCCATGCATTCTCTAATCTTCGACTGAGGACTCGGCTATGATTTTGTCAGGGAATCGATGGATGATTGCTAAGTTAATTGTCAAGCGAGAATGGAGAAGGGTGTGTTTCTGGAATTACAAGAGGTTGAATGGACTAACGGCGACACGACAGCTATGACTTCTTTTTTTTCGTGTTTGATAACTGAAAAAAAGGGACTCGCTTGATTGAAAGAGAAAAGAACTGCCATCCAATTTTCTTTTCGTTTGGGAAAAGAGGATGAACCGTCGCCATTTCCTCTTTTGATTTTATCTTTTGTTCTAATTCTTTGAACCAGCTTGCATTATAAAAAGGAAGAATAGGGGGACACGACAAGATGGAAACGTGTTTAGCCCAACTTGCCACAGTGATACGAAAAAGTTTTGATGTGAAGGTAAATTGACCAGTCGAAGAAAGAATATTTTATATTTAAAATTTAAATTTAAATAGTCTCGATTTATGTAGCTTAAAATCTTGACATAGTATCAAGACGTGCCGCTAGGCGTTCATAATGTTATACCCCTATTTCGAACACAATGGAAAAGGTTTCGAGTCCTAATTCGATAGTATGGAGAAGACAGCTTTTTGGACCCAGTTATTATACTAAATTTTCTATAACGACCCGATATTTTCAACCATTCGCATCCATTATAAGTGTATAGGTAGACACTCATGCCGGAATTGAATTGCTCAAAATACCGCGTTGTAATTAAAAAATTGGCAAATCTCAGAATATACAGTAAATAAAAATAACAGATCACAGACACAGAGTAATAATAATGCAGTGGAAGTAAAAAGAGATAGTAGTTCATGAAGCTACTATATAAAAATATCAGAGTTACATAAAATACAACAGAGGAAATAAAGTACAAAAGAAGTCTCACTTCATAGATGTCAACTAATACAAGAGCTGAAAGGAACAACAGATTTCAAAAGATAAACTTGACAAGTAGATAATCTCCAGCGATTCCAATCTCCAGAAAGTGGAAATCCAAATCTGTGAATAACTCAGGCTGACCCGAGCGTAAATAAAAATACAAACACTCGAGTCAGGCATACATACTTATACAATGTAAACTAACTCAAGTGAACTGTAGTAAAGGTACAAGAAACTTAGAAGATGCTTGGGACCGCCCATCCTCTAAGGATCCATTAAACTATTTACTATGTAGTAATATACGCTATATACAGTAGTGTCTAATCAGTAAAGTATAATCATATAGAAAATAGCGTTAAGGGGATGGTGAACCTTAACGCGGTCGGATCTTTAAAACCAAAATCGTAGTGGGCTCGATATAAGAAGATGACACGGCACGCGAGGCAATGCCAGGGTGGGTACACCGTTTGCACTCCCGGACCGGTGGTGACGGCAAGCCAGCAGCTTCCACCCACCTCGAACAATACCCCCGAATCAAAGTGGCGCCACCGAATCGAATCACAACAGTAATAGAATGGTTTCTGATGGAGCATGCTCGATGAAAGAGTGCGACCCTTTATGTAGCCCGGTATAGCTCCTGTTTTAGTCATATATGCCAACTCACGGGAGTTGGGTCCACGTAATATACCTCGAGAATGTCGCCACCATCCTACTTCATTCTGGAATCTCCACCGCGTACACAGTTGTTAAAGTGGTTTTCGGTATTGGCCGGCTATAAGACAATATCCGATCCCGGTCTCTTTAACAACCAATCGTTATTATAACCCGTAGTTATAACCTTTTAAAACAATATTTATACTTCAAAATAAAATATTATTTCAACCCAAATCTTTATCAAAATAAAGATTAAATCATTCCAAAATATCATATCTTTCGGATCTTCTTTTCAAATCATTTTAATATCAAAATATCATATCTTTCAAAACCCCATTTTCAAACCATTTTAATATATCAAAATATCATATGTTTTCAAAACCACATTTCAATCATTTAACATATCAAAATATCATATCTTTTTGAAACCACATTCATTTCAAATCATTATTCATTTTATTCAATTTAAAATATCATTTCAATCCATATTTCAAAACAGTATATATTCCAAAAATCATTTTTAATCATTAAAATGAAGTTATTATGTTTAATAATTAAATTATTAAATTTCCAAAATTTTCGACTTCCAAAGTTCATTTATTCACTTAAGTTTATCAAAGCAGTGAAAATTCACTTTTCGTGGCATTTAGAAAACGCTACGGAAAAATACATTCAAAATAGTTCAATTTAACAAAAGACAACATTTTAAAATGTTGTAATAGGGTTTACTTAAATTTCAAATAAACTTAGTTAAATTCAACAATTTATAGCACTTACAAAAATTACTATGATAGCTTTTAATTCAATTTAGCTTTTTAGTTCATTATCATCAACTACAACATTTTCAAATGCTGTAATATCATTTACATTGTAATTAATAGCACTTCAAAAATACAGTCAATTAACTTCAAATATTCAATATAATTTCTCAACCAATTATATTTCTATTTAAAACATTTTTAACTTATAAAATCATACATTTTCACATTTATAACATCATTTAATTTTTCCTCAAGTTCATGATCTTATAAAGTTAAATTTCCATTCAAAAATCAAGATTTAATAATAATTCACTTATTAAATTGCAATGTTCAATTTTAAATCCATTACATTAAATTTCAACTTAACACTTAAGTTCAAATTCTCAAATATGACTTAATTTTATTTTTATTTACTTAATTAAAAGTTCACTTTTAAGTCAATTTCATAAATTTCCAATTTTAGTTATATTTCAAAATTTCAACTTAAAATATTCTTTCATTTCACATTTCAAATTTGTTAAAAATCATTAATATGATATAAAATCACTTTTAATTCATTTAAATTCAAATTATCATAAATTTATCATAATTTCATATTCAATTTAATTTCCAATTGTAATTAAATAAAATTTTCCAAAATAACTTGCGTTCAAAATTTTCTAACTTTTCATTAATTCATTTCACTTACAATTGTTCAGAAAATCAATAATACTTTATAAAATTTATTTTTAATAAATTTTAAATCAAAATATTATAATAATTACATTTCTAAAATATTTTAAACATTTTAGAAAAACATATTTTAACTACGGGCCTGTATATAATTTTCTACGCTAGGTAAAGTGATACGGGCAATATATCATTTCAACCCGTAATTTACAAAGAAAAATCTGGGTTTTATCATTTAAAACCCGCAGTCCCAAGTAAAAGAAATAAATTTGAAAATCATTCAGGCCTATCATTTCAGCCCATAACGATTTTTCCCTATTCTAAAGTCCGTTCCGGTATGTATCATTTCAACCCATAGTGATTCTAGTCTACAGGGAACTTGCGATGGTGATAAACAGATATGAATGAACAGTAACAACATATATATAATAACAGATGATATGACATGAAATTTAACAGGTTTAACATCATATATAAATAATCACAGTCAGTTATAATGTCACATAAAATTCTACACATTCAATTGTTGTTGTTTCACAACTGCATAAGTATAAACGTCGTGTGAGTTTTACTCACCTTTTATGGCTGGAGATTTCATTAACAATGACACAACTGATTCCAGAAGGCACGATGACACAACAATAGGCTCAAGTGGGAAGAGATCCAAGCTTAGAACTTGTGTTACAACCCAAAACAGAATATCCAAACAAACACAAATTCAATAAAACTAGATATGAAATAACTTTGAAATAAAAAGGAATAAAAAGAGATATGAATGCAATGACTTTTGCCTTGCTTTCTCTATTCTTTTACACAACCTAGGGGTTTATTTAGGTCAGGTTTGACATGACTTTGGCTCAGGTTTGATCATAGGAATGCATGGCATAAAGGCTAGAACATGTGGAGGAAGTTACAACATAAGAATATCAAGAGACTAGGCAACATAGTGTAGTTTTGGTGCACCACAAGGCTCGTCTACATGTATTGTTTGGCTCGTCTCTTGATGTTTCAGATCTGGACAGAGGTTGGAGGGGTGTGTGATGATCAGGTCAGAGGTGGTGGTTGCTGCTATGGTGGTGGTTAGGGTGGTGGTTAAAGTGGATGAGCAAGAAAAAGCCAAACAAGCATAGATCTAGGCTTTTGGTTGCATTTGGAAGAGTTTGACCATCAAGGGGTGTTTGGCCATGGTAATGGCTGTAGGCTTAGATGTTGGTGATGGTCGGGAAGATATGGAAGGGGTGGTGGCCATGGAGCAAAGGGGAAAGCCGCTCCAATCAGGGGAGAAAGCAAGGCAAATTTGCATAGAAATAGGAGAAAAAGTAGAAAGAAAAGAGGAATTTACCTAAATTTTTTCTTCAAGATGGGGGCCATGACTTTTAGGGTTTTGGAGCTTTGAAAATTCGTGAATAACAGGAGGAAGTTGGATGGAGAAAAAAAATGAGGAATAGTTAGGGTTAATTGGTGAAAGGTTATGTTAAAAGTAAAAGGGTGGACTATAAAGGCCCATAGGAAGATAGAAAGTTTAAAGCCTTTCAAATTTCTCTTTTCTATTTTGTAAATACATAAAAAACCTGATAAAATAGATAAATGATCTCAAAAATAATGTAAATAAGAAAAATAAATAAATACATTTTAAATTATATAATTTATATAAAGAAAATATCAATATATGTGAAACTAGGCTAAATAAATTGAAACAACCCAAATAATCTTTGGAAAAATCTATTTGTAATCAAAATACATATAAAATTAATATTAATAAAGTATAAACACAGCAAATAAAAGTGAATGTATAAAATAAATAAATAAAGTAAGGAGTGGCTAAAATAACTGATGAATTGATGACAAAAGAAACTGTAAAAGAAACGTGAAACGACATTACGTTTCTTAGCCTTTAAACCTTTCAAACTTCTTAAATTTGTTTACATAACTTGATATTCTGGAATTAATAATAATAACAGATAAGATTTCGAAAATTTATCAAAATATAAATATATATATAATATTTATTAAATATATAAAATTAAATTAAAGAAAATAGCTAAAATAGTAAACTAGTCTAGAAAATTTGAAATTACATGAAATAAATTTTAGAGAATTCATATGAGCTTGTAATATATTTTTAAACATAAATAATAATATAAAATAAAAGTACATTCACAAAACAAATAAGAAATAAATAAATATAATTTTAACGAAGAAAATAGCAGAAAATAAGAAAACAGCCTAAAAAAAGAAATCAACACGGTAAACTTTGTTAAATAATTCAATGTACACACAATATTGAAAACAGTATAACTTTCACAAATTAAATCCGTTTTCAACGAAACAAAAAGGAATGTTATTAAATTTTTATGTAATTTCATAATAAAAGATTAAATTTAAATTTTCAAACTTTTAAAAATTTAAATTAAAAGTCAAAGTTTGATTATTTTGACCAAAAATTCACTTTTTGGAAAATATTCTTTTTAGTCATGCTTTGGAATGATAATTCATATCAAAACTAAAGTTTATATTTAAAAGAACAAAATTAATCATTCAAAATAAATAAAATAAGTTTTTAAATCAAAATTCAATTAAAATAATTAAAATACACAATTAAAATAAATCACAAAATACAAGGTTGTTACATTTTCGATATAGATTTCAACGCATTTAAACACCGTACGACCAAACGATAACTCTAAAGGCTATGAAATTTGAAATCCGATAATAATACATTATTACGGATCCAATGGAACTGTTTTCATCGAAATCCGAGACTGTGCCTCGAAAGGCTATTTAAATATTAATTTAAACAACATATTTTTTTTAAACTGAACAAAACACTTTCAAACTCAAAATTAAAACTACTATTATTTCCAGTATAATAATCATAAGTTGTCCAAGCCCTTGAAACATTTTTGTCAGCTTAAAACTCAAGATTAAATATTTTACCCAATCTCTAATTATTATATTCAATAAATTTAATTGCCAAATTCAAACTGATATTTGAAATCCAAGTTAAACTAACCTGCAAATATTTAAAATTAATTAAATATTCCAACTTCAAATTCCTAAAAATTCCGGGTCGTCACAAATACCTTTGCTTTTGAAATTTATTTAATAATTTACTTTGGAAACTTTTTACTTTTAAACTTGGTTATTATTTACTTGAAAACTGGTTAATCATTCTTATCAACAATACCCGAGTCTAAACCCAAAAACCCCCGAGCCAACTTCGAACCACTCCCTCTTCTTCTTCCCCTCGTGAAAATTCGCATACAACCTCCCCGGCTCTTACTCGAACACCCGCTCCTACCTCAATTACAAAACCACAACCCAAATACACACTAACACCACGTACACGTGCACGCATGGTCAGAGCAACTCCGGTCGACGTCGACGACACCACTCGGTCACCCACGATCCTCTCCATAACTTCGACCACCCAAATCTTTGAATCGACCTCCAAATCGAATTTGAAGAAAATCAAACATCATAGAAATAAAATGCACACCAACAACCTCCACGTCCCACTGCCTCCGATTGCCAGAGTCCTCACCGATCAACCTCGAGCTTCGTCTCGAAACCGCGCTTCGATTCCCCCACCACTGATCCATCCCGATGCACCCACGACGACGCTATCACCTCAATATCATCATCGATCAAAACAGGCTTCAATACCCTAGATCGCTTTCGCCAGGCTTCCACGGTGGTCTAGAAATCCACCAATCATTTTTCCCCTGATCCTCATCTCCCAAGCTTCCTCCAGCATCAAGCACAACAAACAACCTCCCTTCGATCGTCGATATTCGTCGAAATTCCCAATCCTGTTCAACTTGAGAGATCTCAACAACCACAAGCTTAAAATACAAGATATGGTTATCAAAATTCATCATTTTTCAATACGAATCAGTTTATACAATTAAAACTTGGAATTTTAAAAATCAAATTTCTGTCTTGAATTTATTTTCTCTGTAATTTCTTCTTTTAGAATTATTTACCCAATATATTCACCTGGAACTATTTTTAAAAATAATAAAACATCCATACAAACATCCTTCCTTTAGAGATCATAGCCAGAAATTGTATAAATAAAAAGATATGAATTTCTTTAGGTTGATTGATCCTGCAATTTAAGAATAGAGCTTGAATATACATATACACAGACTTGCACAGGGATATACCCACAATAAGTTACTAAATTTCAAACAAAATACATCCATGCAACATTTCTATAGCTTTACTTTAATTATTTATCACATGCAACAACATATAAAACAGATTAAGCATTAAAAAAATTGTTTACCCACTGTATATATAGGTTGAACAAAGAAGCTTCTTTGAAAAACTAGAAATTGCACTTTGAATTACTGCTACTTGATTTTGATCTGCTTTGTTTAAGCTTGAAGTTGAAATCTTTGCTTGCTTTAGTTTTGAAATTGAATAAGTTTTTTTTTCTTCTGGTTTTAGCTTCCTTTAGTTTGAAATTTTTTTGAAAAAAAACGAAAGATGAAGAAAAATGAGAAGAGAATGAGTAGATATATATATATATATATATATATATATATATATATATATATATATATGAATGCACCCATCTATTTAATATTTTTAAAAAAGGAAATAATTTGACACTTGTATTTTGCATGCTATACTAAACTTACACTTGTCTTTTTGCATGCATTAATATTTTCGTATGTTTTATATTATATTTTATATTATATATTTCTTATTTACTTATTCGATATAATTTCAAAAAGGAATAATACAATCCTAACATTTATTCTTATTTTAGCATAAGCTATTTATACTTTAATTAATGACTATATATATTACTTAATTTTCAAGATATTTATTTGGAATTTCAAATCATAGTTTATACACATACCATAGATAAATAGCTAGCATAATTTATTTACTTTGAAATGATAAATTTTGCAAAATTAAATAATTACATTAGAAGACTATCAAATAAATATTTATATTCATATATATATATATATTCAGAATTTATTTGTTCAGCTTACAAATCAGCATTTCTAATAAATTAAATTCTATTAATTACCAATTATTAGACGTCCAAAAATGCAGGTTATCACATTCCTCCCCCTTTAAATATTTTCGTCCTCGAAAAGAAACAAAGAAAGAATTTTAATTATACTGCTAATTATCAGTTAAATTATCCTTTAATCATTGTTAACTCTTTTTATTTAATTTTTTAAAACACTATAAAAATCTACATAGTATTGTCAAAATAGTTTTATATAAAAAAATACTTTTTAGAACTTGATGTTTCAACAAGTCCATCATTGTTCTCATAGAAATTCGGTCATACGTTGATCAGACGTAGGACTGAAGACCTATAAGTACTTAGTAGACCCGTTTTCAACACCTAGAGAAAATATTTAGAAAACTTTTGTGAAAATATAGAAAACATGTGAGAATGCTCTGGAAATCATCACCCCGTCCATGGTCGCAGTTTGCCCGATGGTTACGCTGCCATCCCGGCAAAATCCATAAAAAACTGTAGGCCTCCGTGCCCCTCGATTACACCATGGAACCGCCACAGATCGCAGTTACACCTTGGGTTACGTTACCATCACGGCAAAAACCATGTAACTGTAGGCGTCAGCGCCCTCGAATTTCGCTGCCAAATGAAACTTCACCACAAAGACCACATAGACCACAGACTACATCAGTCGAGTCCCAATGTAGCCTATAGGCACTCACTGCCACATGACTTTCGCTATGTCTTCATACATCGCAGTCTACCGATGTCAGTTCGCTCTCCCAGCGAAATCAAACATAGACCTTAGGCAATCGTTGCCCCTCGACTTTTGCTATGGTTCGTAGTAGATCGCAGTTACATCGGGTTACACTGTCGTCACAGCATAACCCAAATATTCGTGTAGGCATCAGCGCCCTCGACTTTCGCTGCCCCAACCATAATCTTCAGGAACTTCAATTTGTCCGGACATCCTCTTAGGATCAAATTTAGAACCCTCCCTTAGGGCTCAAGGCAGAACCACCGCGTGGATCTCCTACTAGAAGTTCATCCTAAATGGGAGCGCCTTTTTCCTCACAGGCATTCTCAAAACATTTTATACTATACACATATACTATCTTTCAAATCATACTCTTTATATGATTCACATATAAACCTCCTTTACACAAAATTGATATTCCAAAATCGATAAATTTCTAAACTTGGCTTTCCAAATTCTCATAATTGATTTTTCCAAAAATCAAAAGCCTTTCAAAATCAATAGGTTCCAAATACCTTTTTTCCAAGTCTATTCTCATAAAATCATTTATATATATATATATATAAGTTTATTCCTTCCAACTTGAAAATCTTTGGATTAGTTCACACTTACATAAATTCCCTTTTTACTTCAAATAATTCGAAGATCTTTTCTTATGGTTATAGATTCAACAAGGAGAGTTTATCGTATAATACATACATAAATATATATATATATATATATATATATATAACTTTATTTATGCCAAATCAAATATTCAAGTTTGATTTCTTTTATAAAGTTATTTACCACATTACTTACTTTTTTAAAATGAATTTCAGTTATAGTAATATCTAATTTTCACTTTTATTCATCATATACTTCTCAAAATATATTTTTCCATTTCAAGATCATTTTTATATTTCTTTTCAAAATTTCCATATCTATCCCATTCCACGTATGATGTGCATATATCATCCGTGCGCAATATCAAATCCGATAGCTCACTCGATCACACAATTTCACTTCTGAACTAGTATCGTCCACTCGACTTTCTAGTGCAGATTCAGATCTAGTTCCTTGATCAGAACCCGTCGTTCTCCTAGTATATCCATAAATATGATAGAGAATTTCCAAAACCAATCAAAAATCCATACGCAGGGTTCGCCGTCAAAAATCTAGTGAAAAATCCCAACTCGGATTGATATACCATCTCGAAATTCTGTGCTTGAATCTGGATCAAATCGTTATGTGAATAGAATAACATACGTACATCCTACGTATTTATCTTCAATGATTATTAGCTAAATCAATTTTCCTTTTATTCACATTTATTTTGATTTCTATTCACTTATTTACAATTGCTTCAATTTCCATTTGGGTTTTCACTTTAATTCTTCTCTCACTTGGGATTTAATTATAAACAGTTTGCACTCTGACTAGCTTGAGTTTTAGAAAATAGCTTGAAAGGTTTAAAATAGATAAGTAGTTGTAAAATAGTTATTAGTTGTAAAATAGCTGTAGAATAGTTAATGATTATAAAATAGTTGTAGAATAGTTAGATAGTTGCAAAATAGTAATTAGTTTGTAAAAAGATGTAAAATAGTGATTAGTTTTCCAAAATAGTGGTAAAATAAGTATAAGATAGTCTGGATTTTCAAAAGAAAGGTTGCATAGTAAATAGCTAGAAAAATAGATTTAAAACAGTATATATTAGAACAATTTATTTGAAAATAGTTTAAGAGTCATAGTGGTTCAATTTCCCAATCTCCATTTCCAATTTCCACTTCCATTTGAATTGATTCAATTTCAATTCAATTTGAATTGACTTCAATTCCTTTCCCAAATCCAAATCAAAATTTCCATTTGAATTTAAACTTACTCAACTTTAATCACAACTCCAGTCAAATTCAATTCAAACTAATTTCAATTCCAATTGCACCTTTGAATTATTTCCAATTCTAGTTTCAATTTTTAAATCAACACAATTAAATTTTGACTCCAAATTTTCAACATTCATTTAAATTACTTTTACTTAACTTATTTCAAGGTTCAAATAAGAGTTCAGTTTTTTTTGAACAATTTAATCTCCGGAATCCAATTTGTTTCCAAAATTTAATTTCTAACTTCGAAACTAATTCTTAACAATTTTAGTTTGCAAATTCATTTTTAACATTTAAATCTTAAGTTCAAAATGATTCCATTTTTATATGTTAAATCTTTATCTCTTCAAAAATCAAAATCATTTAAATAATTTCAAGTTAAAGTTTTATTTCCATTTTATTTCTGCAATGGATGTATATTATCAGATTCCACTTCTTAATTCATTTAAAACAATTTAATTTATAGTTTCAGAGATTGTTAATAACAACATAAGGATATCAGGATAAGTCAAGGTAAATAAACATCCAAATTATCTAAAACATCCATCAATAGCATCCATTACCAATTTCCAGAACTCAAACTTGTTTTGAGATCACACATAACTCCCATTTCAATTCAACCCTTTTAACTTCCCTAAGTTAAATCTCAATTTCACTTGATCCAGTCAACCTTACTCAATTTGAATTCTCCGTTTCAAAATTTTAAACTTCTATCGATATCCTTTCCCACTTATAAGTTCGAAAACTTATTTCTCTTTGGGTTTTTACATCACATTTCAAGGGAAAATTCGAAACTCAACATTTAGTGTTTACTTCCAATCAACTTTGTTATTATTTATATCCATATATATATATATATATATATATATATATATATATATGCCAAGTCATACTTTAAATTTTAAACCATTCTTGGTTTTTAATTCAAAACAAATTCCTTTTAAAATTTTAAAACAACTCTTGTTTTAAGATAAGATTCCTACATTTAAAAATATTATTTATTTTATGTTTTAACACTTTGAAACAATTTCAATTTTTCTGGACTTAGATTTAAAACTTCATAATTTAAATTCTTTTCAATTTATAAGTTATACTTATCTAAATGTTTACTTCCTTTAAACATTCCATTTTGCTTTATCATTAATTATTATTAGAAAACAAACATCCCATTATTAGACACAACAACCATTTTATGATAATGACCAAGATTATCATATCTGGAAACCAATTCACTATATATTATATCATAATTTATTGGAAATAAAATCAGGGTAACTTATTTCAACATTCTGAAAAAACTTCTACAAATTTCAGGATTTTAATTTCAGTTTTGTATCCATTTTTAGCTTATCTTATTTGTTTAGTTCATATTATCCAATTCCTATTTGGATATATATTACCACTTAAATTCTTATAATCTTATTCAATTTTAAAAAAAATCAACAACCAATTACCTAATATATTTGATAATTAGAAAAATTATTGCTTATATATCAAAATATAAGCTTATATAAAAATAATTATTAAAATTGTTTTTTTAAAATCATTATATTAGAAAATAGCAAGTATGCTCTTATATATAATACACTCAACTCATTCTAGGGTACTGCTGACCCTATTCAAATGAGTTACCCCCACCAGAGCCAAGGTTCTCGCTTATCCTTCAGCTCTGATGCCAAAAGTAACGATCCGAAATTTTCGACACCAAAAATTCGACACTAATACGTTCACTGTAGAAGTTTCGAACAATTGAATGCCGGAAATTCCAGATTGTTGAGGAAAAGAAGAAAAAAGAGGTAGAGAAAGAAATAAGAAACAACATTGTAGAATCTCACATTCGCAGCGGAATAAAATATAATATCAAATAACAACATTTATACTAGGGAAAGCTGTAATTGTCAATTTACATACAATATATCATAGTACAATCATTCACAAATAAACTGGACAGTTGTAACAACCTGTTCCTGACTACTAACAATACAATCTCAAACACATAGCGAAATATACTCTATACGTTCTTGCCATCCAGCTCGTCTTCTGAGCTCAAGAACGTCCTAACCTGAAAATCTATAATATTCCATCTGACCTGAGAATTACAATAAAGTAACACCCGAGTAAGAATGGAAACCAGCATGAGTGAACCCATATAACTTGAAATACTAATTTAGAAATTTCTTTGAAAACCAGGTGAACTCGTATCTCAATTCGAGTTCTTATCTTGTTATAGACCAACATTTATTTCTCAATGTAATATCTAAGTACTGCTACTTAGTTGCAATGGTCTAGTTTATTTAATTTATTCCATTCCAGCCTATTTGATTCTATAATCACATCTATAAAGAATTATAGATTACTAATAGAAGGGGTTTCGGATATTACTATTATCGGATCCCGGTTTCTTTGAATCTAATGCCATCTTTAAGCCAAATTGTTTAAATTTAAACAATTTAATTTACTTCAGAATAACATATTCACATAGTAATTCATCACAGATGGATATCCCACATTATCACGTTTCAACCCAAGCATTTCATACCACAGATCATCACAATTTATCAGACTAGAGATATTAATCAATCCAAGCAGTCAGTACAATTTAATCACCTATAAGCAAGATAATTGGTCACACCATTCTAATTAATTTAATTAACACAAAATAAATTAATTACTTTTAAATCCTACATAATTAACGTCAATTAATTACAATCCATTTATTATTATTTTATTTAATTATTGAAATTAATTAATTATCCTTTAATTACTTAAGCTCTAATTAATTTAAGATAAACCACTTATCTTAATTAATTACTTAATTATCATATAAATCTTATTTAAATTAAATGTTTGAAATTAATTTATACAAAATCACATGAGACCTTTTGATTAATTAAATTTTATTACATTTATCTTAATTACTTACCTAACTACATTATTAAATTTTATTCAAAACACTTTGGAATTAATCTATTATTAACCTAATATATAATTATTCAAAACCAAAACAATTAACCTTAAAAACTTTTAACTTTAAAGTTCAAATCTTTGAAACCTGTTTGATGACTTGATTAATACCTTTGCTTTTGAAACTTATTTAATAATTTACTTTGGAAACTTTTTATTTTTAAAATTGGTTAACGTTTACTTGAAAACTGGTTAATCATTCTTATCAACAATACCCGGGTCTAAACCCAAAAAACTTGCCAAGCCAACTTTGAACCACTCCCTCTTCTTCTTCCCCTCGTGAAAATTCGCATACAACCTCCAGCCTGACCCGAGCCATCCTTATCTTTCCCGGCTCTTACTCGAATACCCGCTCCTACCTCAGTTACAAAACCACAACCCAAATACAAACTGACACCACGCAAACGTGCATGCATGGTTAGAGTAACTCCGGTCGACGTCGACGGCACCACTCGGTCACGCACGATCCTCTCCATCACTTCGACTACCTAGATTTTCGAATCGACCTCCAAATCGAATTCAAACAAAATCGAACATCATGGAAACAAAACGAACACCAATAACCTCCATGTCTCACTACCTCCGATTGCCAGAGACCTCGCGATCAACCCCGAGCTTCGTCTGGAAACTATGCTTCGATTCCCCCACCACTGATGCATCTCGATGCACCCATAACGACGCTATCGCCTCGACATCATCATCGACCAAAACAAGCTTCAAAACCCTAGATCGCCGTCGCCAGGCCACGACGGTAGCCTAGAAATCCACCAATCATTTTTTCCCTAATCCTTATCGCACCATCTTCCTCCAACATCAAGCACAACATCCAACCTCCCTCCGATCGTCGAGAATCGACGAAATTCCCAATCTCGTTCAACTCGAGAGATCTCAACAACCACAAACATAAAAATCATGATATGATTATCAAAATTCATCATTCTTCAATACGAATCAGTTTATATAATTAAAACTTGGAATTTTAAAAATCAATTTTCTGTCTTGAATTTATTTTCTCTATAATTTCTTCTTTCAGAATTATTTACCCAATATATTCTCCTGGAGCTATTTTTAAAAATAATATAACATCCATACAACATCCTTCCTTTAGAGAACATAGCCAGAAATTGTATAAATGAAGAGATAAGAATTTCTTTAGGTCGATTGAGCCTGTAATTTAAGAACAAAGCTTGAATATACATATACACAGACATGCACATGGATATACCCAGAGCAATTTACTAAATTTCAAACAAAATACATCCATGCAACATTTTTATAACTTTACTTTAATTATTTATCACATGCAACAACATATAAAACAGATTAAGCATAAAAAAGATTGTTTACTTACTGTATATATATGTGACACCCCACCTCTATACCCACGCTAGCCAAGAACACTACGGTGTAATGCTGTCAACTAGCACGGAGAATAAGGCTGTTGAGGAGCGACCATCTGTATAATTGCTTTGTGCGAGTACCGATATGCCAGATAAAAATATAACTTTTCATCTCAAGAGGGAATCCGACATATCGACACAAACTCAAAGCTACTACACAGTGGCTATAAAGGTCTTCGGAAACAAATATAGAAATAAACATAACACAAATCAGTCACAGACAATTCATATCACAAAGGCGGAAATAGATATGAACATAACACTAACACATGAAAGTGTATATCAGAGTAGTGGTCAAAAAGATCCACAATATCAAAAAGAATAGATACAAGTGCTAGACAAAAGAATAAGTATACATCATAGAGTCTGTATTATACAACAAAAACTACTAATCTAAGTAGTTAGCCAAAAGTCAGATGATGGTCCGATAAGGAGCCAAGCAGAAGCACTTGTAAAATCTCAGTCTGACCCGAGTATTATTTAAGAAGAAAATAATAAACGGATCAGTCTAGCTATAAATATCAGATGAAGTGATATATAATAAGAGATATGACATAAACATATAATAATCACAATGCCAAGCCGTGATAAATAAGTAATTGAAAATCAACAAGAGATTAATCAATATCACAATAATCTACTCAAGATAAAAAGGAATGTCATACTCCTAATTTCATTCACCAAGCCACAATAAATGACATATATATATCAATGCCCTTCGTAAAAGTTGGTGAAACATAAATTCCAGAAATCAACACACGAAATTCAGAAATCACAATAAAAAGGAACAACGACGTCATACAGCGGGACATCTGATGAACCAAATCACAATCAAAAGGAACAACGACGTCGTACAGCGGGACGTCCGATGAACCAAATGACAAAGACATTGCACAATGCTAGTCTAAAACACAAAGATGATCGTCATGATCAAAGAGAAGTGTCGATTACAGTAAGCTAGTAAATATATAAGCTTAGCATCATGTCCCATAACCACTAGCTTAACTTAAATATTTAAGAGCAAATTGTAGGTCTCCACTAGAAAATTGTCACAAGTGGTTCAATCGAACAAGTCCAAAAATTAACCAACGAAGTAAACGCGAGCGTTTCATACCACTTGTTTTACTAAGTCGTTTAATTAGATTTCTCATACGAGTGAGGTAAAGGTTTGTATATACTAATAGATTGGAAATCCGTTTGAGAAAACGAGCTTTGTTATAAAATAGTGTTGAAATCATTTGAAGAAAGAGTTTTGATATTTACTACTAGTATAGGAAACCTTTATATTTTTAAAGTGACAAATCACAAAGAAGATTGTAGAAACAATCGGGCATGAAAATTCACATTCGAAGACGTGAATAAAATCCAAAAAAATCGACATAAAATCCATCAAAGTGGATATATCTAAAATTCCCAAAGAAAAGGTCATCAAAGTCGATAATAAATGACAACAACAAAAAGGGAGACAACACGAATCGACTAAAGTTGGAAATTCAAACGAATTAGCAAATATAGGCTAATCTGGCAATAAGTAGCAGGTCGGTCGACCGGACTCCCTGAGTCGGTCGACCGAACCCATAGGTTGGAAACTCCTCGGGCATCAGGTCGGTCGACCGAACCAGGGGGGTCGGTCGGCCGAACCAGAAATAGAGAGTGCAACTGCACTCTTACTAGCAGGTCGGCCGACCGGACCAGGGGGGTCGGTCGGCCGAACGTGATGCTCTGCAATTTGATGCCCAATTATTGATATGCAACCTCCTCCAATTCGCAACCGAAGAGCACGGACGCTAGGGAATTATGCCAGTCGACTACCCGGTCCTATAAGCTCCTCGATGCATCACCAAAAACATGTTCAAACATCAAAGTTAGGATTTTCAACGAATTGAACTCAAAACACTAAAAATTGGAATATTCACAAAAGCAATCCAAATCAAAATCAAATGCACATAAATAAGTGTTAGGAATTCATACCTAACAATAGAAGAGAATTATAAGCATAGATGTGAGATTAAAAATCTCACCTTTGAACTAAAATTTATGAAGATGAAGCTTGAAAGCAAAGGGGAATCAACCACTCTTCAAATCCAACTCTAGAAGCTTGAATCTAAGCTAAAAAGAGAAACATTTCCCAAAGTTAGGTTTAGGAAATTTCTGAAATCAAGGAGAGAAAGAGTTGGAGAAGAAGAAGGAGTTGCTTACCAATGGGTTCTCTTGAGTTTGGAGCTAGAAGATGGATTTGCTAATGGAAACTAGGGCTTGGAGTTTCTAATTCCCTTTCCTCTCCACCATTTTCAGTTGGAGCTTGAGTTTGAGGAGTTAGAATGAAGTAATGAAGAGTTGGAAAGGGTTGGGACTGAATACATAAGTGGGCTCAGTCCAAACCAAAACCCTAAGTGAAAAGTTGCAAAATTCAACTTTCTCCAAACATATCGAAGCTTATACTCAAAAAGGTCGCAAACGGCATTTTGAACTCAATGGGGGTGGTTTCGAGTCCTAATTCGGCTGTTTGCAAAAAGTAGCTTTTTGGACCAAAATCCGACGAACGATAAAATATTTAAATAAAATATTTGAATATAAAATCGATAAATATGCGGGTTGCTACAGACTCCCCTCCTTAAAGAAATTGCGTCCTCGCAATACTTAAGAAGGAAATATAAGAAGTAACAACCATAGAAGCATATTAACACAAAAGAAAATTTAAATAAGAAGTTCACCATAAAGAGCACGAAAGAGTTAGCACGAACGGGATCGTTCGATGAGTTCTCTGGATTCCCAAAAGCATTCCATAGGATTTGAGAACCATAGAACTCTTATCAAAAAGAATATCTTTATATCGAAGGCGCTCAACCCCCGAAGCAATGATGCGAATAGAATGTTGCTCAAAAGTCAAATTTGGTGAAACTTCAATCCCCTCAATAACACCGGGCTCAAGAATAAAAACCGAAAATTTAAAAGCATTTCCATAGTTAAAAGACGTGGAAAACGTCAAGAATAGCAGAAAATTGAGCCGGTGCAACGGCGTAGTACGAAAACGGTACGCCCGAGGAACTAGAATCTCAAATAATTTGGGACATCAGCGTAGTACAAAAACGGTACGCCCAATGAACCAAAGCAAAGACATTGATGTAGTACATACGGTACATCCAATGAATCAAATAGCAAAAACATTGATGTAGTACAAACGGTACATCCAATGAATCCAAAAGCAAAGACATTGATGTAGTACAAACGGTACATCCAATGAATCAAACAGCAAAGTCATTGATGTAGTACAAACGGTACATCCAATGAATCAAAGACACTGATGTAGTACAAACGGTACATCCAATGTATCAAAAGCGAAGACATTGATGTAGTACAAACGGTACATCCGATGAATCAAAAGCAAAGACATCGATGTAGTACAAACGGTACATCCGATGAATCAAAAGCAAAGACATCGATGTAGTACAAACGGTACATCCGATGAATCAAAAGCAAAGACATCGATGTAGTACAAACGGTACACCCGATGAATCAAAAGGAAAGACATCGATGTAGTACAAACGGTACATCCGATGAATCAAAATCAAAGACATCGATGTAGTACAAATGGTACATCCGATGAATCAAAAGGAAAGACATCGATTTAGTACAAACGGTACATCCGATGAATCAAAAGCAAAGACATTGATGTAGTACAACGGTACATCCAATGTATCAAATAGCAAAGACATTGATGTAGTACAACGGTACATCAAATGTATCAAATAGCAAAGACATTGATGTAGTACAACGGTACATCCAATGTATCAAATAGCAAAGACATTGATGTAGTACAACGGTACATCCAATGAATCAAAAGGAAAGACATTGATGTTGTACAATGGTACATCCAATGAATCAAAACCCAAATAATTCGGAACACTGATGCAGTACAAAAACGGTACGTCCAATGAACCGAAGCCCGAATGATTTTCGGAACACCGACGTAGTACAAAAACGGTACGTCCAATGAACCGAACATAATAAAAGAACATCGGACGCAAGTTCATAAAAGCAATGAGATGAAACTCAATAAAACGAAGTACATCAAAATGCCCGATGAACTTGATAAAAAGATAATTTCATTTAGTCATCAACAAAGAAACAACCCCTTGTTGCTTACGACTAAACGCATTGGCAACACGATTTCCCCTTCGGGAATAAAAAGAATATCAAGATCGTAAGAAGCTAGGAACTCAAACTTGAAGTTCCTTATGAGAAAATAAATATTCCAAGGATTTATGATCGAGATAGAGAACAAATTTCTCATCCAAATATGATGATGCCAAAATCCAAAAGTAAAAACAATAGCCGAGAGATCCAGATCATGAGTGGCATATCTAGTCTCGATAAGCTATAATGATTTAGAAGCACAAGAGATAGCACGTTCTCCTTTGCAAGATAACGGCATCCAAACCAATACGACTAGTATCGGTACAAATAGCAAAGTCTTGGTCCCCCTTCAGGAATCACTAGAATAAGAGTTTCGAAAAGAAGGAATTTCTTTTAAATAATCTTCTTTCTCGAAAAGCTAAAACTTTCAAAATCACAATTATTACAATGTAAAAATATATCTAGAAAAATTTACAATTTACAAGTCAATATACCGTGTCTGATTGTCTCATCAAAGCGTTTAGGAAATTCCTATCGATAACGTTGATCAAGCGCATCGACCAAAATTCATAAAGCACTCAACGGGCAATACAATCACAAAATCATTTTTTTATAGGATAAATAAATCTCTTAAAAAGTTTTAAGAATATTCTTTGTTCGTTTCAAGAACAAAATCCAGTTTTACTTATAAATAAATCTTATGAAAAAGATTTGCAAAATTTTAAATTACTATTTTCATCCAAAATCAGTAAATACAAGAATAGTCTCATCGAAATATTCATAGAATATTCGATTTATAAAATGGATGAAATAAGCTGGACAATTTGAATGACATAATAAGTCATTCATAAGAATCATAACGAGTGCGGAATGCGGTAAGTGGAATGCTAATTTCCGCAACTCGTAGCAAACGAAAACCGGTGGTAAAGTCAAACTGAAAAGACCTTAACACCACACAAAAGATTTCTTAGGTGATAATCCTAAGACAAACTCAAAAATACCGGAAAATTTATCAAACTATATGAATGAGAGAAATAACACTTTCCTTATAAGTGGGCTTAAGGAATAAAATGATGCCATCAAGTTGGAATCAAAATCATAAAGGAAAAATAGAAATCTGCTTAACAGATTGAAAATGTCAAAGATGAATAGTCCACTCGAAAAATAGGATATGGGCTTCACAATGATTAAGCCGATCCTTTCAAAAAAATCAATTCCGAAGCCTAAGTAAAAATATCAGCTCGGAAAGAAAAATCCCATAAAATAATTTCGACATCAATAAAGACAAATTAAGTATTGCGGATCTACCATCCGGATTCGCAATCCTTAAAGAAGTCAACAAACCCAAAATATTTTCAAAGAAAATGAATCAACAAGTTCTTTTGATATAAAATAGTGAGACGGAACCCATATCAAAAAGAACTCAAATAGAAAGCTCACGAATTAAAACAATGCCATCAAGGATTGAATGAAAATACCTTGACCAAGAGAAGAGTTGCCAGGGGCCTGCAGCTTTCCCTCTCACTTGTTTGGAAGCTTAGGACACGAAGATAAAAGATGACCCGAACCTTTGCAATAACGGCAAAAGAGGGGTTTCGGGCACTCCCTTACATGGTGGTCTGTGGAACCACAATTGTAGCATCGTCCACGACTAGAGGTAGGAACATTTGCTACCCGAGTTTGTTGCTTTCCTTTCTTATTAGAATCTGGGCCTTTGAATTTGATAGGCCTCTTCAAGTTATTGTTGAAGTTCTGTTGGGCACGCACAACTTCAACATCACCTTCATTATAGGCATCTTCAAGACGAAGAGCGATATCAATAAGCTGATCAAATGAAACCTCAAGTTTCAGAAGTAATGGCTTCTTAAGATTCTTATTCAAGCCATAGACAAATCTCTGATTTTTCTTCAATGGGGTGTTGATGTATTCAACCCCATATTTGAAAAGCGACTCGAAAGAGGCGACGTAATCAGTCACGGAGGACTCACCTCGAACAAGGTCTATAAATCGTCGAGCCAATGTCACTTTCTCAGCTTTTGGTACAAATTTCAACTCGAAGCGTTCTCGGAATTTCTCCCAAGTGAGATCCGCTTCATTTGTTTCAGAAATAAGAAGCTCGTACCAGTCCAATGCTCTTTCTCGGAGCATACTTGAGGCCACCTGAACTCGGTGAAGGTCAATAAGATTCATGCGAGAAAAGATTCGATCGCATGACCTTAGCCAAGCCTGTACTTCAATAACAGTTTCGGAACCTTTGAATGGATTCCCACCCAAATTAGTGTAATCGCCACACAAGCGTGCAAATCCCGACTTTGGGTGAGTAGGTTCCGGGTTAGCTCCGGCTGCTTGAGCATTGGTCATTAAATCAAGAAGCTGTTGAGCATTCATAAAAACTCCATCTTGGGGTGGAGTGCTAGACGGTACGGCTCTAGGACGGCCTGGTCTAGACATTTCTCTTCCTTTAGAAAGAAAGAAGAAGAAGAAAAAGGTTATTCACCAAATTTAATATCAAGCAATCTTGATAGACAAAACAAGAAATCATAAGGAAAATAGGATGAATCGGTATGAAGACTCGAATTAAATCCTAAAGCACGACTCCTAAGAAAGACTTAGGACGATGATCCTTGTTATAATATTCCATATTGTTCCGAAGTTTGGCTCTGATACCAAGCTGTGATGCCCCACCTCTATACCCACGCTAGCCAAGAACACTACGGTGTAATGCTGTCAACTAGCACGGAGAATAAGGCTGTTGAGGAGCGACCATCTGTATAATTTCTTTGTGCGAGTACCGATATGCCAGATAAAAATATAACTTTTCATCTCAAGAGGGAATCCGACATACCGACACAAACTCAAAGCTACTACACAGTGGCTATAAAGGTCTTCGGAAACAAATATAGAAATAAACATAACACAAATAAGTCATAGACAATTCATATCACAAAGGCGGAAATAGATACGAACATAACACTAACACATGAAAGTGTATATCAGAGTAGTGGTCAAAAAGATCCACAATATCAAAAAGAATAGATACAAGTGCTAGACAAAAGAATAAGTATACATCATAGAGTCTGTATCTCAAATGTATACAACAAAAACTACTAATCTAAGTAGTTAGCCAAAAGTCAGATGATGGTCCGATAAGGAGTCAAGCAGAAGCACCTGTAAAATTTCAGTCTGACCCGAGTATTATTTAAGAAGAAAATAATAAACGGATCAGTCTAGCTATAAATATCAGATGAAGTGATATATAATAAGAGATATGACATAAACATATAATAATCACAATGCCAAGCTGTGATAAATAAGTAATTGAAAATCAACAAGAGATTAATCAATATCATAATAATCTACTCAAGATAAAAAGGAATGTCATACTCCTAATTTCATTCACCAAGCCACAATAAATGACATATATATATCAATGCCCTTCGTAAAAGTTGGTGAAACATAAATTCCAGAAATCAACACACGAAATCCAGAAATCACAATAAAAAGGAACAACGACGTCGTACAGCGGGACATCCGATGAACCAAATCACAATCAAAGGGAACAACGACGTCGTACAGCGGGACATCCGATGAACCAAATGACAAAGACATTGCACAATGCTAGTCTAAAACACAAAGATGATCGTCATGATCAAAGAGAAGTGTCGATTACAGTAAGCTAGTAAATATATGAGCTTAGCATCATGTCCCATAACCACTAGCTTAACTTAAATATTTACGAACAAATTGTAGGTCTCCACTAGAAAATTGTCACAAGTGGTTCAATCGAACAAGTCCAAAAATTAACCAACGAAGTAAACGCGAGCGTTTCATACCACTTGTTTTACTAAGTCGTTTAATTAGATTTCTCATACGAGTGAGGTAAAGGTTTGTATATACTAATAGATTGGAAATCCGTTTGAGAAAACGAGCTTTGTTATAAAATAGTGTTGAAATCATTTGAAGAAAGAGTTTTGATATTTACTACTAGTATAGGAAACCTTTATATTTTTAAAGTGACAAATCACAAAGAAGATTGTAGAAACAATCGGGCATAAAAATTCACATTCGAAGACGTGAATAAAATCCAAAGAAATCGATATAAAGTCCATCAAAGTGGATATATCTAAAATTCCCAAAGAAAAGGTCATCAAAGTCGATAATAAATGACAACAACAAAAAGGGAGACAACACGAATCGATTAAAGTTGGAAATTCAAACGAATTAGCAAATATAAGCTAATCTGGCAATAAGTAGCAGGTCGGTCGACCGGACTCCCTGAGTCGGTCGACCGAACCCAGAGGTTGGAAACTCCTCGGGCATCAGGTCGGTCGACCGAACCAGGGGGGTCGGTCGGTCGAACCAGAAATAGAGAGTGCAACTGCACTCTTACTAGCAGGTCGGTCGACCGGACCAGGGGGGTCGGTCGGCCGAACCTGATGCTCTGCAATTTGATGCCCAATTATTGATACGCAACCTCCTCCAATTCGCAACCGAACGAGCACGGACGCTAGGGAATTATGCCAATCGACTACCCGGTCCTATAAGCTCCTCGATGCATCACCAAAAACATGTTCAAACATCAAAGTTAGGATTTTTAACGAATTGAACTCAAAACACTAAAAATTGGAATATTCACAAAAGCAATCCAAATCAAAATCAAATGCACATGAATAAGTGTTAGGAATTCATACCTAACAATAGAAGAGAATTATAAGCATAGATGTGAGAATAAAAATCTCACCTTTGAACTAAAATTTATGAAGATGAAGCTTGAAAGCAAAGGGGAATCAACCACTCTTCAAATCCAACTCTAGAAGCTTGAATCTAAGCTAAAAAGAGAAACATTTCCCAAAGTTAGGTTTAGGAAATTTCCGAACTCAAGGAGAGAAAGAGTTAGAGAAGAAGAAGGAGTTGCTTACCAATGGGTTCTCTTGAGTTTGGAGCTAGAAGATGGATTTGCTAATGGAAACTAGGGCTTGGAGTTTCTAATTCCCTTTCCTCTCCACCATTTTCAGTTGGAGCTTGAGTTTGAGGAGTTAGAATGAAGTAATGAAGAGTTGGAAAGGGTTGGGACTGAATACATAAGTGGGCTCAGCCCAAACCAAAACCCTATGTGAAAAGTAGCAAAATTCAACTTTCTCCAAACATATCGAAGCTTATACTCAAAAAGGTCGCAAACGGCATTTTGAACTCAATGGGGGTGGTCTCGAGTCCTAATTCGGCTGTTTGCAAAAAGTAGCTTTTCGGACCAAAATCCGACGAACGATAAAATATTTAAATAAAATATTTGAATATAAAATCGATAAATATGCGGGTTGTTACAATATAGGTTGAACAGAGAAGCTTCTTTGAAAAAATGGAAATTATACTTTGAATTTTGAATTGCTATTTGATTTTGATCTGCTTTGTTTAAGCTTGAAGTTGAAATCTTTGCTTGCTTCAGTTTTGAAATTGAAAGAGTTTGTTTTTTTCTAGTTTTAGCTTCCTTTAGTTTGGAATTTTTTAAAAAAAATGAAAGTCGAAGAAAAATCAAAAGAGAAGGAGTAGAGATATATATATATATATATAAGAATGTACCCTTCTATTTAATATTTAAAAAAATGGAAATAATTTGACACTTTTAATTTTGCATGCTATACTAAAGTTACACTTGTCTTTGTGCATGCATTAATATTTTTATAAGTTTTATATTATATTTTATATTTTATATTACACATTTCTCTTTTACTTATTTGATATAATTTCAAAAAGAAATAATATAAACCTAATTACTTATTCTTATTTTAGCATAAGCTATCAATACTTTAATTAATGACTATATATATACTAGTGTTCAAAAATGTAGAATTTGAGTCTAATTTATTTTCTAGATATTTATTTGGAATTTAAAATCATAATTTATGCACAAACCATAGATATATAATAGTAAAATAGCCAGCATAATTTATTTACTTTGAGATAAATTTTGCAAAATTAAATAATTATATTAGAAGACTATCAAAAAAATATTTATATCCATAGACATATATTTTTCAGAATTTATTCGTTTAACTTGCAAATCAGTATTTCTAATAAATTAAATTATGTTAATTATTAATTATCATATGTCCAAAAATTCGAGTTATCACATGATGAATGTGAACTTGAGTTATATAAGGAAATTTAACTTTAGTAATGAAATGAATTAGCAATTGAATTAAATAAATGAATTGATATGAAATAATGGATGTAGGTGTTAATTCACTAAAAGCTAATGCAATTGAACAATTGAATGAAAGTCAATTAGATATTAAATCAATTGGCATTAAAATTATTAAACCAAATTGGAAGTAAACAAAGACAATATGAATGTAAGTAAATTAAATAAATTTGGTAATGTTAGATATACATTGGTTGTTAGATGGATGTTAATTGATTGTATATAAATTCATATAAAATTGAATTAATGAAATTAGAAGATAAATAATTGAATCCAAATTGGAAGTGAAGTGAATTTAAATAGAATTGAATTTGATTAATTTGAAAGTGAACTAACTTGAATATAAATTAGTGATAAACTAATTGAATTTGAATAAATGAATGTTAGTAAAATCCAATGTTAACGAATCAAATGTCATTAAATTGAAAATCAATTCAACGAATATTAATAAGAAATGAATGAATATTGATTTGGTATGGATTGATATGATTGTTGTTGGATGTTAGTTGGATGAAAGTTGTTTAATGGTTGGATTTGTTGCTTATCGTTTGCATTTGCTATATTGGCATATATAATTGTTATATTGGTATTACGTGTCGTATATTGATATTATTTTTCATATATACATGTTTATTATTGTTTGTTGAGTATTTAGTAGGTGCGTATGACGCTTACTTCGCATTTGGAGCTCGCTTTCGCGCTATATAAGTCGTATATGCTAGCTAATTATATATAAGGTACATATCTCAGATAACATATCGTACTTTTATATTTTTTCCCCTATGGGATACCTAATCCTTGGAGATAAGATGTATATCTATGATATATATATATATATATATATATATGTGTGTGTGTGTGTGTGTGTGTGTGTGTGTGTTGTGATCCTACTACGATTGAACCGCGCAAAGGAGGTTATGGCGAAATTTTTGAAAATTTAAGACGTTAGAATTTTTTTGAAATTTTGGAAAAATATTTTGATAACAAAATTTTGTTTTTTAGTTATAATTTGAAAAGATATTTTACGAAGGGATTTGAAAACTTAGAAAAGTTTTTATAAGAAGTTTAACGAATGGATTTTGAAAAGTAAAAAATGTTTAAAGAATGTTGATATCTAGTTTGAACGAATTGTTTTTGAAAAGTTAATGGATTTTGTGACATTTTCCTACTTGATAATTTCGAGGATGAAATTCTTTTATGTAGAGGAGATGTAACGACCCAGAATTTCAGTCATTCGAAATTCAGATATTAATTAATTTTAAATATTCACATGTCAATTTTAAATGCTGAATAACTTATATTTGAAATGTAGTGATTCTATGGGATAATTAAATTGTTGATTTAATATTTAAAATTTTGTAAATAATTTAAATTTTAATTTAATGTGAATTAAGATGATTTATAAAGTTGAATTAAATTCTATTTGAATCAGTATGATGTTGGTAAACTTTAGAAATTGAGCTAAAAGTTAGATTGTAGAAATTGAATATTTAATAAATGTGTAAAAATAGCCATTTTTCACACGGTCTCGGATTTCGATGAAACCTGTTTCATTAGATCCGTAATGTCATATTATTATAGGATTTTAAATTTTGTGTCAACCGCACTTACGGTTTAGTTGTGGCAAGCTAAAAGACGTAGAAATTTGTTTAATTGATATTTTAAACTTAAATAAGTCGATTCAAAAATCTATCTTACAAATACGATCGAATTGGATCCCGACATATATTCCATTATGTTTGGAATAGAGATAAAACATTATAAACGCCAAGCGGCACGCGTTGTTTGGAGTTCGAAAAAATATCGGGTGAATAGCGTCGTGAAATTTTCCACAAAAGGATGTTATTATTTTCTATTTGCATTAAAACCTAATAGGGTTTCAAGCCACCGCCATTAACATTCCTACGACCAGAAAACATCCACCTTCATCCCCTTCGATCTCGTCATCCATCGACTTTCATAAAAAACCATCAACTACAAAAACATAGAGGGCATCAAGACCCATCGTTCCAACGACTATGATCGATTAAAACAAAGCCGATCGATGGCAAATCGTCCACAAATGTGTGCCGTTCATACGCGATTTGCAAGGCATCATGGAGGCCGAGCTTGCTGTCATTATGGCCGAAGGCGCTCGCATAGGGCTTTCAAACGGTGGTGGCCGATCGTTGTGGAAGTGGACGAAGGGTCGCATCGATCTAGGGTTTGGTGGCGGCAAATTAGGTTGTTTCGATCGGCTGTTCGAATGGAGGAAGAAGAAAATGACGATTGACTAGATTCTCATTACGCAAATCGAACGGCCAGGGGAAAAGAAGGTTTAAAAATAAAATATAAAATTTAAATTATTATAATATAAATTCGTGCAAACTTCTAAATGTTGTAACTTCTTCATACGAGGTCCGCTTTTGACGAAACAAATTGCGTTGAGTCCGTATTGACGAGCACTACATTTTAGAGCTGCTTGTAGTTGATTAAAGCTAGTGTAAATTTTAGGTAAAATTAAACGCTTGTTTAATTTTATTCGGAATAAAACACTGCAACTTCTATTGGAATCAATGTGAGTACAACTCACTCTTTCCGACGCACTGATATTTTTATAAAAATGAGAATAAATTTATTTTAGGATGATTGATGATTGTTTGGATGATATATGATATATTGTCTATATATTGATTTGTATTTGGATATTTTCCTGCCTATTGGAGCAGATGAGACCCTATACATTCCCGTGTATGAGGGGACGACCATTTGTACGCGCGTCTGCCTCAAAACGGACATTGTACACATATTATAATATGTATATTTGTTACAGGTGATAGGTTGGAGGCATCCAACTAGATTCCTCACCACTGTTGATTTTATTTACAGATTTTGTGAAATATGCTGTCATCATATGATATATGATGCTTTGGATGTCAGGATTATGTGATTGATGTATTTAATGCTCTTGCAGCATTGGGCCTATTTTTGAATTTTAAAACTGTTAAAGTGATGATTTCCCAATTTAAAAGGATTTTAAAAGTTATTTTGAATTTGTATGTTTTGTTAATTTTGAATGGTTAAAAAATGAATTGATTTTTAAACAAATAAAATATATAATTTCTATGATATAAGAATTATAATTTTTAGGAAATGTAATCAGAATGAGAATTTTGAAATGTGAAGTTGATTATTTGGTAAAATAATTTAAATTGATATTTTTGAATAATTATAAATGGTTTATATGTATAAGATTTGTAAAATTGAATTTTTATAAATCGAAATAATGGAATTATAAAGGAGTTTTATAAGAGTTAAAATGAAGTTATAAATGGATTTTATAAGTAATAAGATTTATAATTTTTGAAGTTATAAAAAAGAACGAATTTTTAAATAGATGATTTATAAGCGAATTAACTTATAATTTGGATTTTGGCATATAAATTATATAAATGGAACTGGTTAATAAAAGGATTTTACAAGTGGAAGTTTTTATAAAATAGAAATGAAATTTGTAGACATTGTTTTATAAATCCGAAATCGATTGATTATGATAAGTTAAATATAGAAGTTTATTAAAGGAATTATATCCACGATTTTGGACAGTGGATTATCCTTTAAAATAAGTATGTAGAAGTAATGAATTTGGTGAACGATTTATATTCGCAATTTTGGGCGGTGAATAATCTTTTAAAATGTTTTGAAAAGTCCTATTTAAATTGAATTTAATTGGTTTGAATATGTTTTAAAATGTGTTAAGTATCGAACACATAGATTTCAACATTCATTGTTGAAATATACTTTTTCGAGAAATAAGGAAACGATGGAATATAACACTGTTTTTATAGTATATAATTTTTGAAAGGAAATATTTTGTATAGTATATGGGATTTATATATCTATCTAATTTTCGAATCCTTATACTAGTGATTTTGGGTTGTCGTAACGATGTTTTATGCAACGTTTTGACCTGAATGAATACGTTTAAAGAAATTGTTTTCCTTAAAGAATAAAATATATGCATAATTATGATTTAAGTATATGTAATATTTTCTAAGTGTTGAAAATAAATTGAATTTGAATTACTTAATATTAAATAAGTATGTGGAAATGTTTTCCAATATAGAATATTGAAATGGTTCTGAGATTATATCTTTTTAAAGATAATTTGAAGTGAATATGATTAATTAATAAAAGATTAATAAAAAGGGCCTAGTGATTGCATATGATGCTAAATATTTTTTTGTTGTTTTGATAGTTAAATAACCGATTATCAAATTTGACCATTTTAGTTCCTCGACTTGATGTAGGAACTATTTAGTCATACACTTAGTACGTAGCCTTCTGTGTTGGCTTGATTATCATTTGTGTTGAGGATGTTGATTCGTGTAGTGCGGAATATTACTCCAATCTATCAAGCTTCCTTCTTGGCCGAAGGATAGCAAGTTGAAAGTTGGAGACGTGATATGTCTATGAGACTTAGTTTCTGTGTGAGGCTGAGAAATGCTTTTTCATTGTTAGTGCGAAGAGACTGGGATCAGATTTATCTAAAAACCACTTTGGACCAACGTATGTGCGTCCAATTGTGCAGGTTATTAATGATATTGACATTTAGGATTTTCATAGTGGGGGACTTCTTATTGATCGTCTGGGGTTAAAATCCTAATATACATCCAGTAGCAGTAGTCTCTTTGTTATGAAATATCCAATGCAAGGACTATTTGCTACTAATCCTAGGGATTTTCCGATAGGATGTGGTAGGAAAGTATCATCGGCTTGTCTTGTTCCTGGACAACATGTATGGATGTTTGTCTGACATTGCATTTCTAAAGATTATGTACAATGGTTTTTACAAACGTACATCAGTGGCGGCGGAGAAGGCAACTTCTCCTTGCTTAACACCTTCCGCGAGACGTATGAGCTTAAGGGTTGTATTTTTGTAAAAGGCAATTAGTAGTCAACGAAAATGTTCGCGTGGCGTTCAAAGTGATGTGATTGTGATTTGTGAAAGGTAATCGTTACCTCATGCCTCATCAACCGAAAATGACCAAAACAGGGTTTGGTGCGGCAAGGCTAAGTGGGTCTCTCCCAAGTAGGATGTGATCATCTCTTTTAGATGTATATTTACATGCTTTGACGTCATGTATCTAATTATTGTGGTTTGATTGCTTCGAGGGGCCTCGAAAAAGGTCGCCAATGATCGAAGGATGACATATTTGGTACCATCTAGTTATAGAGGTCGGTCGGTGTTATGTTGATAGAGGAACTTTGTGATGGTTTCTCGAGACATCCATCTAGAGGTGTACCCACCGGCAGGTAGTCCCTTCACATGGTCATTTGTATGAAAATCCAAAGTCCACTACGTATCTGCCATTTTGATTGTATTGCCCATTTTGGGCTATATGATGGAATTTAATCAATATAACAGTTTCAGTTATGATTAATATTATTTTTATACTAGACACTAGTATAATATCAGATGATTTGATATGAAATGTTCTAGTTATCGTAAGGTAAAAACATGTCCGTGTTTATATGTAGGCATGTCTTTTGAGATACTTTTGTGTAGATAAAATAAAAGTTTGGTAATTTAATAAATTCAGTTGAGTGTGTTTCTCATGCTGGTTTACCAGACTGATCCAAGCGTTCTTCCCTTTCAATGCCCGGGCCAGACAGAGTATATAGTACAGGTTTAGATTTGATGCTTTTTGAGCTTCAACACAAGAGTTAGAGATCTTCATTTCGTATACACGTGTTTTTTTTGATTATCCACTGCTTAGTTGTTTATATTATCGACAACTGTAAGTTATAAGGACATGTTATTATAACTGTTCAAGCTGATAACTAGTGATTGATTGTTGAAATCTAATTGATGTATGTATATACAGTTTCTGTTTTGTAAAGATCATTGATATGATATTATATGATTTCCGCTGCGATGTGAGATTCTGTATTATTTTGTTTGATTCTCTCTTCTCTCTTTCTTCTCTTCTTCACTCTTCTTTTCTTTCTCTTGACTTTCCATCAGTTAGTGCTTTTTGGGTCGGAAATGTGTGGTTTATTATCTATTCAAAGGGTATGGATTTGCGGGTCATCACAACGATGATTTCCAGTGAGTTCGACAGTGACGATTCATCGCCTAGATTGATTTCCAATAATTGACGTCCATTACGCTACTCAAGCAATTATCCATTCACTTTCTTTAATTATATTAGTTAGGATTTCCATGTCTGTTACGTAGTGATTAATTTATTAAATTGATTTCCATTTGGTGCGACAGCAATGACACTTGACGGTTCATTGGTTAAATTGATTTCCATTGAGACCAATAGCAACGCCGCCTAACGATTCATCTGTGCAACCGATTTCCAATGACCGTGACAACAATGACGATTGATAGCTACTCCTCAAATCACCTCTGCATCTTCACGATTACGTTCGACGATCATTGATCCAAAATCCAATAAGCTTCGCTCCTGGGTACTCTCCACTGCAAATACGTTTGCTTATTTCTACATTGAACCTTCCTTGCTTCACCAATTCACAGTGTGCGTTTGCATTTGTGTGTGAGTGACTAGGGCTGCGGCTGTACTTACCCCGTGTGTGTTGTGTAAAAAAGATGTGCGTAAGAAATTTTATATGCTTCGTGGCTTTTGGTGGACCCATCTACTTAAAATTATTTTCGTAAGCTTTTATCCGCATCTATGTATCAAAGGTTAAGTCAATCTAAGTTTATAATTGCTGAGAAAATTATCAAGTATTATTGCTAAAAAATAATTATAATTTCTTAAAGCAACGTAAAGCATGAAATTATAGCTTAACTAGATTTTAGAGATTATAACCATTAAGGTTTGATTACTCATCAGGCTTTTTGTATTTTCATGTGTACATTTTTAGAATTTTAGTTTTGCCTTTGCTACAAGATTGTGAATAATTTTCTAAATTTTCATGGAAACCATATTCTGACATTTTCTTTCATTCAACTAGATTGTAAATTTCAACAAAAAAGTTCTTATGTTTGGAACAAAATTTGAATCTGATTAACTGAACTCAACATAGTGTAAAGGAGCTTTTAGCTACCCTTGATGATCACGTAACAATGCAAGTCCATGAAGGTGATTTTGAAAAAGGAAGTTTTTTTATTCTAATTTTTTTTTAAAATAAGCTTATTATCATCTCTTTATTTCTTTTACATTTATGTTAAACCAAAAATTGAATAATAAAATCGTGGTTAACATTCTTTTGATGATTTTTGTCTAGAATAGTGCCGATCTTTTTGCAATAAAGTGGCTATGGGAGTTACATTTTAATATTCTTATTGTAGTTATTATCCCATTAATCATTTAAGTAATGTAGTGTGTTTTATTTTTAGAAGGTAAATTTCTCCCGTGAATTTCTAATTTTTGAAGAGAGCTATGCAAAATTTGGAGTTAAATTTGAAAAAAAAATTATTATGCAAATGTTACTTACCTTTTGTAAAAAGGTTGAAATGTAATATGGAAATTTTGTCTACTTTCTATGGAAAGGCTCTCATATTTATTATGGGAAGTTATTAATATTTTCTGTAAGGTTTAAAATTTTGGTATAGAAATATTTTAAAAAATTCTTTCATGGGATTATCTTTTATCATTTGTGGAAATGTAGAAGTTTGTTTTACTTGCATGTCAGAATGCTTATATGTTCTATTATGCACATAATACAAGTTGAAGGGTTGATTTGTTTAACCTTTATTTGGTAGCTAATGGAAAACAACATTACATATTCAAATTTAGGGATGTGGTATCCATAAGAATATAAACTTATATGCTTAAATTTGAGGATGGATTCTTGTGGGTAATTTTTTTATTCCTTTAACATTCATTTATTTGGCATTATTTTTGGTTCCTTCTTGGTCTATTTTATTTTTGTCTTAAATTAGGGAATGTTCTTTTACTGTTCATAACGCTTAGGTAATTCTTTTTCCTTTTTCAATTGTTTGTTCCCACTTCAGTTTACTCAATTATTTCCATATATTTGCTTTTCTCGGTATAATTTGGTGAATAGTACTTGCTCAAAATCCTTGCTAATAGATGTGTTTTCATATTCCAACAGAAATAATAAATTGAAATATATTTTATTAAATGTGACCCATTAATTGATCTATGTAGCATTTATTAAATTTTCTATAGATCTATCTACGTAGCAAACGTAATACTGATTTTTTTATAGCTTACCTGATTTATTGATTCTGAAACAAAGTTGAAAATATTTCATATGCTCGAATCTGCATTGTCTAAACTTCCGCTTCAATATGATATTTTTGATTTAAATTCATCTTCCACAAGCTACTTGAAAAAATATATTAGATCAATGCAGAATCCATAAAGCGATATGAACTGAGTATCATGTTTCTTCCATGTGGAATCAAGATTGATGAATGTCTCCTTGAAAGAGTTCTGTTCATATTAGCATGCAACAGTTCATTGGTTTCAAATTTGGTGCCCAGTTTTGGATTATTCACTTTATGTTTTATTTTAATTTATGGTGGTAAAGGTTATAAAAAATAAAATTATTTATGAAATCCCCAAGGTAGTGCAGTGGTTAGGACATGCGGCGCTTACCTTAATGGTCGAGTGTTCAATCACCACCAACTACCATCCTTGTGAATTATCTAAAGTATGTGTTGTGGATTTGGTGCATACTTCCTTAGAGTTTAAAAGCAAAGCTTGGTTCTCTAGGTCTTCAAAAAAATAGTTATGAACAACAATGGCAGATTTTAGTAATGAACATATATAGTAGCATTTCTTTCAAGCTTTCAATCAAATTAAACGTTAAACATAAATAAGTTGTTCAATGGGAATCATACACAGAAGTATTGGTACCTGGCAAAATTTTGGAGTGAACACTTAAAACTACAAAAATTATAAAATTTGATTCATTAACTAATAGGTTGATTAATAGTGATTTTCCATTATTTGTACTTTGCACTGCGTAAAATAGGTAAGGTGTACATTGTTCGGATTCATACTTATAATAAGTGTATCTGTTACATTGTTAACAACGTGGACTTCTCAACCATATAATACCTTTCTTACATGATTCTTAAAAAAAGAACAAGTGAAAATTATGTTTGACTTATAAATTATCATGCTCCTTTTTTCCTTTCATTTTATTAAGTATCTTTCTTAGATTTATATATGTTTGGATTTGGATTTGACTTAGGGTTGAAAACCTATAAAATCTTTGTAAAAAAGATTATTTTAATAGGAATCACAGAAGCTGTGTGTCCTAAAAAATCATGCTCATGCAGGCTCTGTATATAATAATATCCATTTTCAATAACATGAGTGATCAACATCTGTTATTTTCCCGATCTTTTTTCCTTTGGACAGTGATGTGGGTAAAGATTCAAAAGAAAAAAATGTGTGTATATTGCAATGCAAGACTATGACACTTTTGGTGTGGTGCAATTAGGTAAATTGTAATGCAAGAGTAAGGGACTTTTTTCGAAACATTATATTGTCTTATATTACACGTTGTTACTTACTTCATACGATTGATACTAATGCCTGAAAATGAAATTATTAACACCTTATATTTCATGTTTTCCAACTCGAACCCAATATGATGTTTAACATTTTTATTCATGTTGTATTCACTTTCTATTTGAGATGTGAATCATCCATCGTATTCACAGTTGATTTTTTGAGTCACTTGGCATGCATATAGAAAACCATAATATATAAATATGTTCTTTGATTATTGTCATCTTTTTTTTAGTTGAGCATTGCAAAAATGTGATATTATTCCGCTTGAAATTGAGCTTTTCAACCCATCCTTCCATGTGCTTAGAGTCATTTTACCATGGTTGACATTTAGTATTAATTGCCTTATTGGGTAAGAGTTTTACGTATTAATGTTGCCTTGATGGCAAGAGTAAATAGTCTTGCTTTTGCATTTACTAGAGTAGTTAAGCTGAGTTGTATGTGTCCAAAGTAAATCCAAAAAATAATAATTACAGAAATAGATTTTAAACTAAATTTATGGCGGCGGTGAAGAGTTGGAAGGTAAAATTTGTATTTATATAATATGATCTTCTTTGATTGTCTCAAATGTCTCAATAACTCTTTGCATTAACATTCATTTTTTTAATAAGCTGATGCATTTTTCTTCGAAAATTGTCCACTCTTGAATGCCACTTTTTATGACATGCACCATTTTTATATGATATCTCGCTACACTTATCTACATACTATTATACTAGGGAGTTGTTTTGTTCGGGTATAAGTAGTATTTACATATAAGGATGTTCTTTGGTTTGGGTATAGGTAGGGTATTAGCACATACTATTTAGATTAGTTTTCACCTACATATTCTAAAGACTTAAGAAAACACATCAAACTCCATGTCAGTTGACAACTTCCATATATAATTTATTTTTTTATTGAAACATACCCTCTGTGTAAGGTTGGCTGATATTTTTGGAACTTTTTTATTTCCTTCTGATTGGAATAGTGCCGCTGTTTCAAGAATGATAGTCTTGCAAATTTGAAGTAGGTTTCTATTATAAAGACCATTTCAACTAAATTTAACTTCTGCAATACTAATGTATTGTATTAAGGTTTTTAAATCATTGGAATTTGTTATGCTTAGGCACATATCTGTATTTCTGTATTATTAAACAGTTCCTTTCATCACCGATATATCGCATTGAATCATCGTGTATGCAGTTTATTCCATCGGGTGTAGTAGTTAAGCTTCTGATAATATGAGGTATAACTTACCTCTTTTTGGAAATAAAACATTTTATTTCTTTTGAGGGAATGTGGCTTGAAGTTTCATTCTTCTAGGATCAAGTTTGTTATACAACAAAATAAAAATAAAATAAAAACTGAAATAGAAAATAGGAAAACAGTTCAAGCTTTAGTGAAGTTGAAGAGAGACTGTTGTTATAGTAGTATGTCAATTATAGAAAAAGATTTAGCTTACTTGACTCAAGGAATAATTTAACTACTCAAGGATGTGGAAGGAAGAATCTTTGAAAGCTTCAAAGCAGACTATAATGATCATTGATAATGATTAGTTGATTATTGTATTTTTTTTGGATACGAGATGCTTCCAGGTTCAGTGTATGAGTCATATGTCCATAAACTATTTAATAGAAGGAATATTTATGACACTCTAGTCAAAAGCACAGGACAAAGATCTATATCATAGGTATTTTTTCGTTCAATATTCTAAACTTTATTTTTTCATGTTTTTGATCTAACATAAGCATGGTTTCACTTATTTCATACCCTATAGACATAACAACATTATATACTAGTTTCATTAGCTGCAGATGTAATATTTTTAACAACATATATACAATGTTTTGTTCAAAGATGACTTGCTCAAAATGATCAAGCTACCTAATTTAGTTCTCTATTCTCTTTTTTCGGAAGTGTTGCTAACTTTGAAACATTTTCCAGTACAAACTCAAAGTGGAATCATTCATTTTCCAGACTCTTATATGTGAGAACCATTGAACACAAATGCTTAACTTACTACTCCAAGTTAATAAATTTTACAAATAAAGAACATTATGAAGTAAATAGACTTGCATATGGATCATATAACCAAATATGTATTTTGATTCTGGTTGATTCCTATGTATTTTTATACAATGGTTATATCTTTTTATTTTTCTGCCTATATATGAGCCTCTCATCAAGTTTAGGTAGATAGATGATGAAAAATACCAAAGAGGCATCATATATCTCTTATTGTAACAACAACCATCAATGTTTACCCTACACTTCGTAAATTTCTTTTTAACAAAACTGCCTCCATTCATATAGTGAATCTCACTTAGAAATTTATAGGAACTATTGACAAGAATAACTGCATATACTATATCTAGAAACAAAAATATACATGCTTTCAAACATAAAACACAAATTCACATTGTTGAATTAATGCATGCACATTATGACAGTATGCAGGTCCATCTGGGCTTGTATATACACTCGTTTTCTTAGGGTTAACAACCCTTTAGAATTTTTCGTAAAAACCTTTTCAAAATGAATTAACCCTTTAAATCATACATATACAAGGAAAATATAATCTTTTCTTTACTCTAAGCTATTTTCCATGTTATATATACTTTACCTAAAATAATGTTGATGAGATATAATGAGGTTTACATATCCATCCAAAATAAGTCAAAACCCTTTTTAACTTAAAAACACTTAGGCTATATTGCCAAGTTAAATCATTTGAAACCTTTTTTTTAAATCATTAAACAACCCTTTCGAAACCATTGACTTTCGATACAAGTGAACTACTTTACTTTGTAATCTTAGGCCAAAAGGCGAAAACATACCTTTTGAAACCATTTACACTAATCCTTTCGAAAACATTAAAGACATCTCTTTCAAGAGTTTTATAACCTTAGACATCCTCTTTTCAAAACACTAAACTTACCTTTCGAAAGCAATTCGAAACCTTCCATTTAAAATGCTTTAAGTACGTTTCGTAACCATTGGGGAACCTCCCCTTCGAAACCATAGTTTATCCTTTTTGAAAGCATCAAAATCCTTTACTATAAGCCAACCTTTCGAAAGCATTATGTTCAAGTAAAAGCTTTTGGAACATAGTTTAGAAACCGTTAAAACCATTTAAATCGAAGCCTATGGGTTTATCTTTTAACAAAGGGTCTTAAAACAACCAAGTCGAAAGCACCCTTTCGAAAGCATTTTTTTGCAAAGTAAAGAAAGTAGATGTTTTCGATACTGTCCCTTTCAAAAGCATTGGAGAAGTGGCTTCTTTAATAAAGTCAAAAGCATCCTTCCGAAACCATGTTTAAAGGCAAATAGGCCTCAATTGGGTCAAAAGGTGGAATTGCGGCAACAAGGGTTTCGACACCATCGAAAGCCATTTTAAAACCAAAGGCGGAAGCCTAAGTCGAAAGCTTATCTTTAAACCAGTTAACCAGGTCGAAAACTATATTGTTAAAAAGCAAAACAAGCGCGTTTTCTTTTAAAAGCAAAACAATGTTTTGACTTCTTCTAAATCCCTATTTCAAATCTATACCTTTCTCCTATCTCCAATCCATTGCATACGAAGTCTTTAATACCATGTGTAATGGTTTCGAACTGAATGGAGGCAGAGGTATGTGATCGAAAGGTAGCTGCCGAAGATAGCGAAACAACACATACTTACAAAAACTATTTTCTTTCTTTTTAAAGTAATTTCTTTCCAACTAACTTGCTTATTTTTTATAATATAATTGGTTGCCAATTTCTTTTCTAAAGTATTTTCTAAACGTGCTGCCGAATTCAGAATTTTGTTTATTTAAGACATTTACAAAATTCCCCTTCTCCTATTTTAAACATATAAACATTTAAGTCCCATATCTTAAACAATTTTATATACTTAACAAAATACTTAGGAAAATTATCCAAAGATTCCAATAAATCACTTTTAATATGTTTTCTAACATATTTGAATTTTTGGCCTAAAACCATTGTGCGGCCGTAAATAATTTTAAACCCAAAATAGCATTTTCCTCACTAGAAAATTCATAATAAATCCACCGTAATTTAGAAACTCATGAAACTTGAAATCCATCTTCAAAATAATATTTCTCACATTAAATTAAAATCGCAAGTCTTTTGGATGTCATCTAATATGTTTATTAAATCAATACTATCATAAAATCGATATAAAATTGCCTAAATCATCAACAAGTATGTACATGTGTGTGTATATATCCATTAATCCTTTAAAACATAGCAAAGCATTTGCAATAAGTTTCGAATCTCATTCTAGTAACCGAAAACAAAAATAAGAGATGTAACATATTATTCACCTTTGCTTTGTTGTTAAGGTGTTGAGATTTGATCTTAGATTTAATTGATTAGCTTCTTCCTCTTGATTTAGCTTATCTTCCCCTTTATCTTCTTTAATGGTGGTCCGCCTCTTTGTTTTAATTTGTGAGAATGAATGTGTAAAATGAATGTATCCGAGATTTTAGGGTATAAGGATATTACTTATTCCTATATTACCCTTGTCTACTTACCCTGATTTAATTCATTTTAATTCTCTTAGTTCATTAGTTCAAATAGGCACGACTACCCTCTATTATCATAAATCCCACTCTCTTAACCAATTACATTATTTCATTTTATTTACCTAATTAAATATCCTAAATAAATTTACTTAAAATTAAGGTCGTTACACCCACTCCATAGAATAAGAAATCGATCAAAAGGTAGTTCTTCTGCTCTATTCTGTAATAGAGGCGGTCATTCTTTTAATAAAATTTGAATCTAGGGCCCTTTCTCTCTCTTCCACACTCCAATAAATCAATCCAGTCTAGCCCCTCAAATCCACTTTAAATCAAAAAAAGAAAAGATGGATTGAAAATAATAAGATTGTAAATTCTATGATAACAATTTTTGTTTTACCTAGTATTTTTAAGTGCTAAAAGTCTTGAGAATTTGATAGCTCTCTACTATCATTGTGTCTCAAAATAGTTATCAACTTTGAAAATCATGCATATATTTATTAGACAATTGCACAACACCTTTGGTATCATGGAAAAATAGTTCTCAGCTTTCAAAATCTGGCATATATGTATTAGAAGGATGTGCAACACTTTGAAAATCATGCATATATACCAAGTTGACTTCAAATGCCAAGATTTGATCAATATGAAATACCATGATAGATATTTTCGACTGATTTTTGGCGATCAACATTTTTCGATTGATCTATAATTTCCATGATTAGTAAATCTTAATGGGCTTATGTTGAGATTTGAGTTTCATACATCATCTTCAAATTATTTGATACTTAATTGTAATCAATCAGAATTTTTTTACCTATAAATTTTCCACCAAACTTCCCTTTCTCGTAAACAAAACAAGCTCTGAAGAAAGCATTTATTAATAGAAAGTGCAAAATTAGATGATTAACCGTTATAACTCTTCATCATACGTCACCAATTTTGGATTTGAATCATAAAGTGGTACAATGAATCATCATTTCTTTCATGCTTTTGTACCAGGATAAATTACTATCCAAAATATCTCAGCACCCTTGTTTTCATGCATAAGCACATATTTACAAAAATAATTATTTCTTTCGCTTTTTTTCTATATCGGAATATATAGGTATATATCATTAATTTTCTTGTTCCGTGAATTTCTTGCGATTATCTAGTTATTCTAGGTCATCCAAGTCATTTGACACATTTTCACTCAACTTATGATAAGGCCACACGTTATATTATTTCCCCACCACTGTGACATCTTGATTCGAAAACCCGAAGATGAAAAACCAATGTGTTGCAGTCGCCTTAGAATTATCTTTTGGTGATAGAACGAGTTCAATATGTGTGTGTGTGTGTGTGTGTGTGTGTGTGTGTGTATATATAACAGTCTAAGTAAACAAGGCAACTAAATAAAGTTTAATGCATACAATATCTTTAAATTGTGCCTGCATCGGGGTAAAATAAAAATCATTACACACTAGCATCAAAGGTCCAACTTATGATAATGCCGAACCATTATAGTCACTTGGATTTGATTACTATTTACATTAAGCAACCGAATTTAAGCAACTACAAAAGATGATGATGATGATAAGGCATCTTTCTCGTCTTTATCTTCAACATAGTCTCAATAAAAGTCTCACCTTTAGGTAGTAACTAAAACCTAGAAACCTATAAACTCAACCTACTCAATTGAACACACGAGATTTTATAAGAAAAAACAATAAACACACTGGTCAACATAAGTGTGTATGAATAATATCATTTCCCATCTAAGTTCCTCTGCTAGTAGGATCACGCCACTAAAAAAGGAACATGTTTTCCCATGCATTAGCCTTAGTTATACAATCGATATAAGTATGTCATAAGTCATAAGTCATAACAAATTATATGTCCACTTAAGCAGACATAACATGTCTCAACCAAAACTTCTCCCAAATCCATTTTATATTTAAAACAAAATACTAAACCAGGATCATATTCAAGTTTCAAAAATACTATTTACGAAACTATCGTTTTGGTTTCATTTATACCAATTTCTGTAGCGACCGGAGATTCAAACACTTCATCTTCGAATACTGAAACATTTGAAATATAATTAAGCGTTATAAATTTTATTTTATACCCTTTTTAGACATTATTTAATTAATAAATGATGATAAGAAATCTATTTTTGAAAATTGTTTACAAAAATATATTCATTGAAAAATATCGATAATGTCACCGAAAATCATTTTGTCGATAAACAGCTTTTTAACTGTCAAAAGTTGTTCAGATTTTTTTGCATACACTATTTTCTTAGGAAATCACTAAAATGAAATAAAAGCTTTTTACCGTTTACGGAAATAAACCTTTTGGATTGTGTCATGGGTGATGTCATCAAAGATATTTAGAAATGAGCTCAAATGGAAATACTTAAGTGTTAAGTGATGATAAAGGAGAAGAGAGAGGAGGTAAGCCTTAGATCACATGAAAGGGGGTAAGAATAAGCTTAGGCAAGCCATCTTGAGCTTGTATAAGGAGGGGCATACCCTTAGGAATAAATCACTAATTTACAAAGCTAAAAACAAGCTGTTTAATGTCTTTTTCTTCTACATAAATTCCTAAAGAAATATAATTGCAAATCATATCCAAATCAACTCAAATTTGGAGTGAGGCCTTACTACCATATTACAAAAACTTATGCCAAGTTAGATTGTGAAATAGTGAAGCATATCTCCACTTAAATACATAGGCCGTGAGTAATAAGTGAGGGGAGAATGCAAGAGCAAGGTAAAGCAAGGATAAGGAAGGAAGGTAAGATGGCTGTGAGGTTGAACTTAGACATGGTTAGCTTGGAATTAGTTGCTTATTGGATAACAGGTGAGCTAACTCGCCACTTTGATTAAAAATATAATCCATATTTTCCTATGTTTGATTTTGTTAAAGTTGATTGAATTGATTTGGACATATGTTGAAAACATTGGTTTTGGTTCTTGCTTTGAAAGCAAGTGGCATATGTATGGAATTGAATGGACTTGAATGGACTTTTATGACATTTAGTAAGGCCTGTGAACAAAGAACATAGGTTTTAGTTGAATATTGATTTGAATATGACTTGGATTTGCGAGCACTTAAAGCAATAGTCGCTATGGATAGTGCATACATGAATTGCCTTGTTTTTGGTATTTCTATGGAACTTTATAGAGAGATCCTTAGGGTTTCTCACCATATTTACATTGTTTTATATGTTTGTATATTTTCATAAAAAGTTGGGACACTAAAAAGTTAAGCAACATCTCGAAAACGACCAAAACTTCACTTGTGCAAAACTTCCCCATTTAGACTTGATTTTTGAACTTTAAAGGATTGAAAAGATATTTAAATTTAAGTATTTTGTTTCATTCTTTTTACAAGTGTTTACTAACTATTATTAGAGTATTTTAAAAGTCGTTTGATATTTTTATGAATTTTTAAGAGTTAGTTGTGAATTTTTAAGAAGAGGTTTTTATATGGAAAACTTGTTTTTTCAAGTTTTGAAGATTTTATGAATTGTCATTTTAAAGTAATATTTTGGATAAATGTTTTAAAACCAACTGTAAGTATTTTTAAGTATTTTAAAACTAAAAACAAATGTTTTAAAAAAGGGATAAGAATTTCTTAGTGGCTAAATGGTTTTATTATGCGATTACTTGTTGAAAAGTAATCAACTATGTTTAACACTAAAAGCTGAGCGAGGAAGACTTCTATATTTGTGAGATTTAAGATTTTTTTCGAGCAAGGACGAAGCAATAGAGCTTTAGCCTACCGACTTCCCTCTTGATCGAGGAATAGTTAATTTGGAATGTCAAAAACGTGTTGATCTTGTTGATTTCTTGCTTGTTTATTGAAATAATTTACACTAAAAGCCAACGAGCAAACTTGTCTATTTGTAAGATTCAAGAATGAAGTGCCTAGCCAAGGCTTTGATATGCGACCAATGCTTTAACTTACCGGACTTCATTCTTGGATGAGAAATAGTTAATTTGAAATGTCGAAAATGTGTTATGTACATGAACATTGATTTGTATAGGAAAACATTTTACCAGATAGTTAATTAGGCGAGTATAGAATTTGAAATAATATTAACTTAAGAAGTAATCGAAATGCTTTCATGCCAATGAGAATCCCTGGGGATTAGTGTTCGTATGAAACATCTTTAGCTTTCGCTTACTTTTAAAAGAACCGAAATTGAGTTAACCGAAAATTAATTGATTGGTTTTGAATAGACTGAGATCGATAAGTGTTTTACTTATCGAGTGCTACTTCAAAACTAGTATATGAGTTTTATATTTTGGAAGAGGTTGCAAAAGGGAATCTATATGGAGATTCTAGATCTATTCAAGATGCTCAAATATATGTGATGATTCATGGTCTATTCGAGATTTGGAATCATTCAGAGATTCATGTTCTGTTTGAGTAATAAAGACTTGTGTATGAAAGATGCTCAAAATAACCCCGACATTGGAAATGGCTAAAGAAAGAGTAGGATGCACAACCAGGGGTTTAGCTGACCCACGTCAGGATATTATCAACTCTATATCTAGAGATATTAATCGATTGTTGGTCGGTGGGAGTTAATGATATTTGGTTCCACGTGGTTCATGTTGAAAGTCTATGTGAGTGGATCGTGTAGAATATATATGCAAGTATAAGCAACTAACTATATGATATATCTATTATAACTTGATAGATGATAATAGAAAAGTAAATGAAAATAATCACACCAGGATTTTATACTGGTTCGGACCTCCCGTCCTACGTCCAGTCCCGAAGCTCCTCTTCAAAATTTCCTTTCAACTAACCCTCACTTGACCTGGAGGAACATGTTTACAATAGCAGATTTTCTTTGTCAAGAATGAGTTCTATAACTCGGATGTTGACTATTAAGTACAAATGCTTCCAATATATATATATATATCTATCTAGAGAATATTGAATGAGGAGTTCTGAATATATGGAAGTGTTAAATACAGATATTTGATTGCTAGAGATCAGATATAAATCAGAGTACAAGAGTTAAGAGCGTAAGAGAGTAAGGTTAGAACTTCTATTGAATTACCGATTCTATTTACAGTGGTGGAGAGATCCTTTGTGTAGTTGCATCTGTTAGTAAGTGATCTAAGGTCGCTTGTCATGGTGATGAAGAGTTGCAGTGAAGAGGAGCGAATGTGTCTTTCCAAATGTGACAGTTGGTCTTTGAATTTAGACAGCCGAGTTCAAAATTAGACGTCCGAAAAATGTTTCAGACGTCTGGCCTTAATATATTTTTTGTATACGGTTGCATTTCAGACGTCTGAGTTCATTAACCAGACGTCTGATTCTTTCTGAATTTCAAACCAGAGTAATCAATCAGACATCTGGCTAGTGCACCCAGACGTTTCGATTTGTGCATGTTGCTTTTTCTGTGCCTGTGTCCTTCCTCTTCCAATTCTATCGAATCATAGCCTCTTGATATTTTTTTTGAGTCTTGTTCTTGTCTCTTTACTTTACCAATTACCTATAAATATAAATATATATGCATATTCGATTTCCATTGTGTAGTTGTTATCATTGAAACCATAGAATTGATTTCCTAACAATCTCCCCCTTTTGTTGATGACAACTATTCAATGTACTTATATATAGATTATAAATCTCCCCCTGAATATGTGCTTATTTTTAATGTTTTATGACAATACTTATATCTCTCCCCCTTTGGTATTATTAAAAAGAATAATAAAATTGAAGCCAATCGTCAAACAAAAAGAACGTTTCATTAATAACTTGAAGTGAGATTACACATAGATTTGTATAAAAATTCATATTCAAAAAACCTTAAATGTATGATTCCCAAAATATATGGTTCCTTTGGAGAAGCTTTATTTTAATCATCTTCCTTTGGTTCTTCTTTTTCAAAAGTGCTAGTCTTTGTAGGAGATGTCAATGCTTCCTTCAGAGGTTCATCCTCAGAGAGTTTGGAATGTTTTGGGGGAGGAGAAGGTATTGGGGTTGGCCAATCTTCAGAAGGTAGTGTTAGACCGCGAACCCATTGTACTACTTCTTTACGAACCAACAAAACAGTGGAAAGGGATTCCTCAACTGTGGCTAGGCATGTAGCAAATGATGTTTCGAAGTTATCGATTCGCTTAGCCAAAAGTTTTTGGTTTTGAGATAGAATTTGTTGGTTTCGAAGTGTGAGATCTCGAACACTTTCGTTTGGATTTGTATCCGTTCGAGTCTCCATAATTTCATCTTGTCCCGGATAATCAAATGGTGCGGGAGGAGGAGGAGTGGCTTCTCGATGTTGTTCCTCCTCTTGGGATGGATCAATGTGTGGTTGAGGAGGAGGCTCAACTCTTCTAGCTTGATGATTGTGCGTCCAATCTTCGAAGGATATGAATTCTGGAGGGATTTTGGTAGGTGCATCAGGGAGAAGAATTTGGTGGAAGAATTTTTAGGCGAGATTTCTTCGAATGTCGATAAGTAGGATGGAATGTTATGTGCACAAAGAAGTCTCATAATATAAGTTGGATAAATAATTGACGGCCTTGATCGAGTCCAAAATTGCTTTAGCTCGTCGAAGATGAATTTGGCCCAATTTACTCTTGTTCCACTAAATAGAGCATACAGGGCTTTGCGCTCTAATTCGGTGATTTTCTCGTGACTTCCCATTCGTGGAACGATTGTGTTAATTATCGTTCGAGTTAGGAGTTGAGCTTTTGGACGTAGAAATTTGGAAGCAAATTTTGGCATTTCGTCTTCCCAAATTTGACGAGTTATATTGTTCCGTGGCTTGAAGCGCATATCCGGAATGTTGTATAAATCTTCCCCTGTATCAGAGCATCCAAGGGTTCAACCTATTATGCATGGAGTTAGTCTAATCGTGTTCCCATACACGCTAGACCAAAGCCAGTTATCCTCATTTTCAGTGTTCCACCCTGAAGTACTATCTAGATTTGCATAGAATAAAAAAATGGCTAATTGGTTTAATTGGACATCATTAGAAGTAAATGAAATTAGGGTTTCTAAGCCGGCATTTTCGCATAGCTCATCTAAATCATACATAGGGAACTTATGGAGATTATAGAATGGGCCTATGTGGAGTTTTTTCTTTTGAATATCTTCATACCTTTTGATGGAATGTGGTGCTCTGTTCATCCACCTTTCGATTTGATCATCGGAGCACACCTGAGGATTTGAAGATGAGGTAGGTTGATCATGTTTTCGTTTTGTTTTAGGATTTTTTGTTCTAGGAGGCATTGTGATTCGATCTTCATGTAAAAAGACGAATAGTTGGAAAAAAATCGCTAATGGTGAAATGTCAGATGAAAATTTTGAGATGAAAGTGAAAAAAATGACGTTATCTGGGTAAATTTTTAGAGTCGATTAGATTTCAGACTTCTGGATTGAAAATCAGACGTCTGGTTTGCCCTAAATTGAGTACAGTAGAAAAATTCAGACGTCTGGTTTTTGATGTAGACGTCTAACTTGATCGAATTTGTAAAATTGGTGAGGCATAGAGTTTATCGGACGTCTGGGTATGAATACCAGATGTCTGGTTTGGATTATTCTTGAAAATATTTTGAGGCAGATAAATAAGTCAGACGTCTGGATCTTATTTCAGACATCTGAAATGCTCTGATATTTATTTGGAGACGACAGAGCAAAATTTCAGACGTCTGGGGGGTATATCAGACGTCTGACATATGCATAGTTCTTTATTTTTAAACTATATCATTGTGTCAGACGTCTGAAGGCCATACTCAAACGTCTGAAATAAGTAGTGTGGCTAAAAATAGCATAAAATTGGTGGTTTTTGCTTATTTCTCGAGCTTTTATAACAAGTTATTTTTTATTGTGAAATAAAATAAGCATAGATACATACAATAACAAATATAAATTATTTAGAAGGTGATGGAGTTTTGTTATTTCCTGACTTGTCATCCGTCCATGGTTTAAGTGGAGACCATATATTTCCACGTTCATGGGTTCTCAGAGAGCTAGAATATCGTCTTGGTGAAGGGTCCGAAGAAGTACGATATGAAGAGGAGGGATCCAAAGAACTACATGGTTTTGGTAGTGGTTCATGGATATCTTTCTTCCGTGATGAATAAAACTTCATCGCTACTTGCTCCAAAAAGCTTAGGCGACGTGCCATAACATTTTGTTCGAAATATAGTTCTCGTTGAAGATCTATCTATTGTTTCTGATAATGATGAATTTCATCAATTTTCTCCTAAGTGTTAGGAGAGACAAACAGAGATCTTTTGGTTTTCTTGTTGTTGGGAGTAAAACCCATATGATACGAGGACCACCTATTCGTTGGCTCCTGCTTTGGTGTGGGTGTAGGAAGCCGTTGTGGTGTGTCAACCGAGTTATCCGTCGATGGTGTTGAGATGGAGATGGATACATAAGAGTCCCCAGAAGACATGGCTATATTTATTTTTTATTTTTTTTTATTTTAAAAAATATAAATTGTTTGTATATTGTTTTTGTGTAACTATGTATATATATAAGCTGAAAATATTATTTAGACAAACTAACTGTCTAAAAATTAAAAGGTTCAGAAATTAATAAGTATAATTTGTGGTAATAAAGTAGATGACTAAACTTATCCTTAAATGAAGTATTAATTTTTAAGGAAGAAGGTCATGAAGTGAGCAAATATGTAAACTTCGTCAGAGTCTAATGAAAGTTTGTTCATTTAATGGTTTTGTAAAGATGTCGGCTACTTGATTTTCGGTATTTACGTATTCTAATGAAATAGTTCCTTTTTCAACATTGTCTCGTAGAAAATGATGTCGTATATCTATATGCTTAGTTCGTGAGTGATTAACAGGGTTTTTTGAAAAATTTATAACACTTGTGTTATTGAAATATATTGGAGATTTATTGATAATTTTACCAAAATCCGTTAGTGTTTGTTGCATATATATCACTTGTGCATATGCTAGAGCTGCGGAGATGTATTCGGCTTTGCAAGTAGATAAAGAAATACAATTTTGCTTTTTTCTAAACCATGAAACTAAAGATTGTCCAATAAAGTGACAAGTTCCACTAGTACTCTTATGATCTGTTCTACATCCACCGAAATCCGCATCGCTATATGAAACAAGTTCAAATGATGATCCTTTAGGGTAAAACAAACCAGAATCTCTAGTACTAGATAGATAACGTAAAATACACTTAACAACTCTTAGATGAGATTCTTTTGGTTTTGCTTGAAATCGAGCACAAAGACATACACTCATCATAATATCAGGTTGACTAGCCGTTAAATAAAGTAAAGAACCAATCATGCTACGATATAACTTTTCATCAAAATATTTTCTGTATTCATCTTTTTCTAAGTGAACAGTGGTACTCAATGGTGTTGGTTTGCTTGAGGTTTGATCCATTTCAAAGCGACGTAATAAATCGTTAAAATATTTTTCTTGGTGAATAAAAATTCCATTTTCAAGCTGTTTTATTTGTAATCCTAAGAAGAAATTTAATTCTCCCATGTGTGACATTTCAAATTCAATTTTCATAATATTTGAAAATTGATTACATAGATTTTCGTTAGTTGAACCCAAAATGATATCATCAACATAGATTTGCACAACTAAAATATCATTATTTTCTCTTTTGATAAGCGATGTTGTATCTATTTTGCTTATTTGAAAACCTAATAAAATTAAATAATTTTTAAGACGTTCATACCATGCTCGTGGAGCTTGTTTTAATCCATATAATGCTTTGTGTAACTTAAAAACATGATCGGGTTATTTTTCGTGAACAAATAATGGGGGTTGTTCTACATATACATTTTCTTTGATAAAACCATTTAAAAAGGCACTTTTGACATCCATTTGAAATAGTTTAAAATTGTTACAAGTTGCAAAGGCTAGTAATGTACGAATGACCTCTAATCTTGCTATTGGAGCAAAGGTTTCATCGTAATCGATACCTTCTTCTTGATTATATCCTTCAGAAACTAAACGTGCTTTATTTCTAACAATATTTCCATTCTCGTCTGCTTTGTTTTTAAATACCCATTTTATTCCTATAACCGATTGATCTTCAGGTCTTGGTACTAATTCCCACATGTTATTACGTTCAAATTGATTTAATTCTTCTTGCATAGCTATTATCCAAAAATTGTCATTTGAAGCTTCTTTATAATTTTTTGGTTCAAAATTTGACACAAATGCTGTATGGCTTATTTGATTGAGTTGATTTCTAGTTACTCTAGAATTAAGATCTCCAATGATATTATTTTTGGATGATTCTTAAGAATTCTAGGAGATGATATCAACGTGTTATTTTGCATATTTGTTTCATTACTAATGGAATTTGTTGAATTTGTTAGTGGGATAATTTCTTCGTCATCATTAGTATTACGGTTAAAAAGCTTTTCGTCGAAAGAAACATGTAAACTTTCTTCAATAGTATTATTTCGTTTATTAAAGATTCTATATGCTTTGCTACGATCCGAATATCCAACAAAAACACCTTCATCGGCCTTTGGACCAATTTTTCCTAAGTTATCTTTTGTATTTAGTATAAAACATTTTGAACCGAAAGTTTTAAAGTATGTTACTTTAGGTTTTTTACCAAAAAATATTTCAAAATAAGTGTGCTTTGTCATAGGACATATGGTTACTCGATTTAATGCATAACAAGCTGTGGCAATAGCTTCAGCCCAAAAGTGTTTTGGTAGACCACTACTATTTAGTAATGTTCATGCACATTCTTGTAATGTATGATTTTTCCTTTCCACAACACCATTCTGTTGAGCTGTGCGAGGAAAAGAAAATTTATGAGTTATTCCTTTCTTATTACAAAAATTAGTAAAAAGATCGTTTTCGAATTCTCCTCCGTGATCACTTCGTATATTTTTAATTTTTAAGTTTATTTTTGTTTTAATCCTTTTAGCAAATATCTTTAACATACCAAAAGTATCACTTTTATTTTTAAGAACAAAGTCCATGTGTATCTTGAGAAACCATCAACTATGACGAAAACATATTTGTTGTGATTTATAGATCGTATTTGTGTTGGTCCAAATAAATATAAATGTAATAATTCTAATGGTTGTTTTGTAGAAATATTTTTTTTAGATTTAAAAGAGCTTTTCTTTAGTTTTCCAATTTGACAATCGTCACATAAATTTTCTACTTTGTAATTTATTTTAGGTAAATCTCTAACTAGTTCATATTTTGCCAATTTATTAATATTCTTAAAATTGACATGACAAAATTGTTTATGCCATAACCATGGATCATTATGTTTGGCGGTTAAACATAAGTTTGAATTTTTATTTATATTCATGTTTAATACATAAATATTTTTGTTTCTAAAACCTTCAAAAATAAGTTGTTTGTTATTATCTAAAATATTATATCTATCCTTTTCAAAATTTATTTGAAATCCCTTATCACATAATTGACTAATACTTAGTAAGTTGAGTTTTAGATTTTCTACTAATAAATCATTTATAATATAAGGAGAGTTAGATATACCAGAATTGATGACTTCTCCAATGCCCACGACATATCCTTTTGAATTATCTCCAAAGGTTACCATTCCACCATCAATGTATGTTATATTTGATAACATTTTTGAATTTTCGGTCATATGCTTGGAGCAACCGCTATCTAGTATCCATTTCTCCTTATTTTTTATTTTGGGTACCTGCAAAATAAAAGATGTCTTAATTGGTACCCATATATTTTGTTAGGGTCTTAATTGTTAGAAGAAGGTAGCCACCCACGATGGTTTGGTACCTTTATAAATATAACTTTTATTATAAACTACATTCTCTAAGTAATTATTAATAAACTTTTGTCTAATCATATTATTATTTGTTTTAGGAATCCAAATCTTCATATTTTTGGCATTCAATTTAGACTTATATAAATTTTTAGTTTTATATAACTAGTATTTTTAGCATCATTTCCTTTTTATTTAGATGGATTTTTAAATCCTATTCCATTTCTATTGCCTGATGGTTTTGAAGTTTTGATAAGATTTTCCAAATCTTGTTTTCCTTTATTAAATTTTTACACATTATTTGTAATTTTATCTAATTTTTCTTTTAACTCTATATTTTCAATTTTCAATAATTCAATACTATTTTTAAAGTCAACATTTTCTTTTAACAAATTATCCTTCACTATTTTAATGTTTTCAAAATCAATAGTAATAGCTTCACTTTCTATCAAATTATTTTTGATTTTTTCTTGAGATAATTCAAGTTCTTCTTCTAGAATAATTTTTTCATCTTTTAACATTCCTACTTCAAGTTCTAATCTATTTATTTTGACTAAATATTCTTTGTTCAATTTTTTAATTTGTCTAAATTTATCATCTAATTCCATGCTAAGTTCTAATAGTTCGTCATAGCTAAGTTCAGGACATAACTCTTCGATTTGTGCCATAAAACTACATTAGCTTGTTCTCCGTCACTATCGCTATCACTTTGAGACGATGATGAATCTGAGTCATCCTATGTTACTTTGAAAGCCTTTTTCTTTTTGAATTTTTCAAATTTGTTCTTCTTTTTATCATTGTTGAGTTTTGGGAAATCCTTCTTCATATGTCTGTATTGATCACATTCATAACACTTGATTTGAGATAGGTTTGTTGTGTTGGTCTTCCCTTCTTTTTGGAATTTGGTTATCTTTTTAAATTTCTTGAATCTGTTATAATTCTTGGCAATGAAGACTATTTCTTCTTCATCTAAATCAGAGTCATCATTCTTTGTTGCTGGGAATGCAATGTTCTTTTTCTCCGAATTTAGTTCTTTTTGTGCTTGCAAATTAGCTTCATAGGACATTAAATTTCCTATCAACTCTTCAATTTTGAGAGTGGAGAGATCATTAGCTTCTTCAATAGCTAATACCTTTCTTTCCCAATCTGATGTTAAAGAGTTGAATATTCGAGAAACTAAATCAAAATCAATAAATTTGACTCCTAATGCCATAAGATCATGCTGGATAGTTTGAAATCTAGAATACATGTCAACAATTGTTTCATTTTGCTTCATTTTGAATGACGAAAATTGGTTTTGCAAAATTGAAATCTTAGTTTATTTGACCTTTATTGTACCTTCGTGTGTAATTTGTAAGGTACGCCAAATGTCAAATGCAGTAGTGCATAACATGACACATGAAAATTCACTTTTGTCTAGAGAGAAAAATAAAACATTCATAGCTTTAGCATTGTTTGAAGCTAAGGTCTCTTGTGCATCGGTCCACGTGTTCATAGCAGTAGTAGGTGCTTCATATTTATCTTGTGTGGCTGACCAAATTTCTAGACCATTAGCTTCCATAAAAATTCTCATACGTGTTGACCAATATGCATAGTTAGATCCATTAAAAAGTGGAGGTCATGCCGTGGATTGTCCTTCTTGAAAGATACTTGCCATATTAAAGTGATTCGACAACGTGTTACCGTTCTTTGATCAAAACCTTGCTCTGATACCAATTGAAAGTTTATGTGAGTGGATCGTGTAGAATATATATGCAAGTATAAGCAACTAACTATATGATATATCTATTATAACTTGACAGATGATAATAGCAAAGTAAATGAAAATAATCACACCAGGATTTTATACTGGTTCGGACCTCCCGTCCTACGTCCAGTCCTGAAACCCCTCTTTGGTATTTCCTTGCAACTAACCCTCACTTGACCTAGAGGAACATGTTTACAATAGCAGAGTTTCTTTGTCAAGAATGTGTTCTATAGCACGGATGTTGACTATTAAGTACAAATGCTTCCAATATATATATATATCTATCTACAGAATATTGAATGAGGAGTTCTGAATATATGGAAGTGTTAAATACAGGTATTTGATTGCTAGAGATCATATATAAATCAGAGTATAAGAGTTAAAAACGTAAGAGAGTAAGGTTAGATCTTCTCTTGAATTCCCGATTCTATTTATAGTGGTAGAGAGATCCTTTGTGCAGTTGCATCTGTTAGTAAGTGCTCTAAGGTCGCTTCTCATGGTGATGAAGAGTTGCAGTGAAGAGGAGCGAACGTGTCTTTTCAAATGTGACAACTGGTCTTTGAATTTACACAGCCGAGTTCAAAATCAGACGTCTGGAAAATGTTTCAGACGTCTGGCCTTCATATATTTTTTGTATACGGTTGCATTTCAGACGTTTGAGTTCATTAACCAAACGTCTGATTCTTTCTGAGTTTCGAACCAGAGTAATCAATCAGACGTCTGGCTAGTGCACCCAGAAATCTGGATTTGTGCATGTTGCTTTTTCTATGCCTGTGTCATTCCTCTTCCAATTCTATCGACTCGTAGCCTCTTGATATTTCTTTTGAGTCTTGTTCTTGTCTCTTTACTTTATCAATTACCTATAAATATAAATATATATGCATATTCGATTTTCATTGTATAGTTGTTATCATCGAAACCATAGAATTGATTTCCTAACACATGTTTATGTTCCTACATGGGCCGCTTGTGTTTACCTTATGGTATATTTTATTTAGAAATATACGACACTTGGAAGGTGTTTTTTGATCCTTATGCATGGAGATCCACTTTAGTTTACTGAAGGTGTCTCCATGGAAAAATCCATTATATGAACGTAGCATAGCGATTTTGAAACCTAGATATGTTTTGATGTGACCAATGTAAGCATCACAACTATTTGATATGATTTATATTCTACACTCTAGACATTATCTATTGTATCACTATATTAAAATTAATGAATAGTTGGTTCTTTGAGAGTAAAACGTTTATGGGGATCTGTACAGTCTCAATTGTTACTGTTACAAGTATTCATGTATCTCAAGTTCACTTATACGAGACTTATTCTGATGCTTGATTTTGTTTTTCCTAAATTCCACGGGTACTCTTTCGAGTATACTGAGTATGACAGGTTTTACCTTAGATGCTTTAGATTTCAAGAGGTGAGCTGGAGGCTTCCATCATCTATCTATTTCTATTTCCATTGTTCCGTTTTAACTATGTATATACCGGCATTGTGAGGGTAAATATTTATAACTATTCATGCCGATGATAGTACATAGGTTTTTTTACTCTGAAATTCTTATATCCAGAGTAATCTTTTGTACCTTCTTTTGATATTATACATTATCGTTACACTGTAAGATTCTAATGTTGTGTTCATTCTTACTCGTTCTATTCTTGGATTATTTTACCCTCACTTTCTATCTTTCCAGTACTTGTTGTTCGACACACAAATATCATGGATATATTTAGTGTCGACATTCGAAGGTCGAAAAGTAGGGTCATTACATTTGGTATCAGATTGCAAGGTTGAGCGAACACCTTGGTTTTTGTTGGGTATGACTCACTAGAGATAGGGTAATCGACACTCTAGAATGAGTTAAGTGTATTGTATATACCAGAGCTTATCTGCAATTTCTATAAACGTGTAACCCTCTTTTCAGCTTTTAATTTCTTTCATTGAAATAAATCTAAACTTTCATAACATAAATATATTCGTCTATGTTCAGGTAGTAAAAATCATGAGTGTTAGAGCTGCCAATGCTCGAGGAGGTAGTGGTAGTACTGTCATAAATGGTGGAGATCGAGCACCAAGGAATATTGCTTCGGTCAGGGAATCAAGGGTGGATGTTAACCCGAAAAAATGGATCGACACCTTAATTTGAGCGTGAAAGCACCAACCCTGTTCTCACAAAACAATAATATAGATAATAGATATAGACAAAAATAGTAAAAGAAAGAAGACAAGAAGATTTTTATAGTGGTTTGACTGTTAACGAAGCCTATGTCCACTTTATAGTTTTTATTATAGACTGATTGCTTTTATAATAAGTATTTGATTAAAAAGCTCTTGATTATCCTTAACTAGATTAAATCTCCAAGGTTGAAATCCACTGAAGAATCACAATGAACTTCTTTGAAGGTTGTTATGAGGGAAGTGAAGAGTGCAAAAAAGCTTCTGGTAGAGTTTCAGCAATCAGTTTGGACGATCCCGTTTATGTTGCAGGTGGGATTGTATTTATAGAGGTTGGAGAGCTACTGGATGAAGACCGTTTGCTACATGCTTATAGATCAACACAGGAAGGCGCACAGAGGTTACACCACGACCCGAGCTAAAAGAATGGATCGCTAGCAATCCATTGGCTATGGATCGCTAGTGATCCATAGGTTTGGTTCAAAAGTGAGCCAACGCCTTAGCATTTTCCTCTTGCTTTGCTCCATGAAGATCGTAGCTGATTGATGAAATAGTATGGATCGCTAGCAATCCATATACTTGGTTTATTTTTGGATTTTGTTCTTTTGGACTTTTTGACGATCTAGTGAAAAGGTATGGATCGCAAAAGGTATGGATCGCTAGCGATCCATGTACTTAGTGGTTTTCTAAGCTTTTCCTTTTGAATCGCGTCTGTTACCTCGTGTTGATGTTGTTCATGAACCCTCGAGTTGATGTAGTGGATTGCTAGAGATCCATAGGCCATGGATCGCTAGCGATCCATGCCCTAAGAGTATTTTCTTTTCTTTTTTCCTGACTTCCTTTGGCTCCTTTTTTTAGTACTTTCGGTTGGATTTTAAGATATTTTGACTCGATGGAGTTCTCTCGACTTCCTCTGGATTCTGCTGGGCTAAAAACCTAGATAACGGTGGATATTATGGAGGAGGTCATGCAAGTCATATCTCAAGTTAATTTTTCTTTGCTTTGCTGTGATTATGAGAGGCGGGGAGGTAAGATGTTTGGTGGTACAGAGATAATCATAGAAGTCCAGACTTCGATAAAATTATGTGATCGTATATTTGGGGATATATAATTAGATGACGCGATGAAGGTCAGTTGGCGTCACAGCATCTGACGAACGCAACCATAGATTCATGGAATTCTATCGCTGCTGATGTCCAAGAGAACGACTTCTTTTGGACCCTTTTAAGGAGGGATTCAAGATGAAGTTTCCCAAAAGCCTGGAAGTCTTTATCGTTTAGGCGCTTCCTCGATTTAAGTAGGGGATCATGAAAGTGGCGGAGTATGATAACCAACTACCGTCTTATCTCGGTTTGGGCCTGATTTGGTAGACAATTCGTTGAAGAGAAATGAGATGTTCATCACAAGGATATGTCAGGATTCAAAAGTAATATGACAAATCACATCTTGGGGTCTTGTGTACATTTTATGAACATAGGGTTGAGTTTTAAGAGCTTAGCATCGAAGCTGTCTATTGCCGTACCAACTAGGGATAACAAGCGGAAGGTTCAGCCATCGAGACATATTTGTGCGATAGTTTGTCATAAGTTTGGATAGAAAGAGCGCTTTGCTGCGAGATGTAGGTCAAGTAAGGGAGGGTAAGTGGAAAAAGCGCCATTATTTAAGGCATCTATTGTTAAGGTACCGAAGCTAGACCATAAATGGCCAAGGCACGGTTTGTGCCAAGGAGCTACTACAACGACCATCAACCAGGTCATATAGTTAGAGATTGTCCAATGCTTCATAAGGAAGAACAACCTCGAGCTTTTGCACTAGCTTCAACACCTTCTACTTCTGTCGTTTCAAAGGGAAAGCATGTTTTGGAATATATTCTATCTATTTTTGGTATTCCTATTCATGTCTTATTTGATACTAGTACTTCTCACAGTTTCATTTCTAGCATCCTTGTTGATAAATTGAGAATAGAGCCAGTTATGGCTTCTGATTCTATTTATGTGTCGAACCCTATTGGGGGCTCGGCCAATCTTTGTATGATCGGTTTAGGACTTCCAATTTCTTATTTTAACCAACTCTTTCTTATTGTTACATATATTCTGGGTTTTATGGGTTTTGATGTTCTACATGGGATGGACTGGTTATCATGGAATAATGCAGTCTTGGTGTAATGACTTAGGATTTTCGACCCTCAAAAATAGGCAATAATATGACCACTGTATTGCGTGCCAAATAATCGAATATTTGAAAACCCGATTGTTAGTGAAAAGAAAGGAAGGAGTGGAAGAGAAGAAGAGAAAAGAAACTAAAAACAACATAGAATCTCACAATAGCTGCGGAACAATATATAATATAATATAATATCAACGATCTTTACAAAAGAGAAACTGTTATATGCATACATCCATCAGAATACAACGACAATTCCCAATCATCAACCTGGACGTTCATAACAACCTATCCTTACAAATGCTGGTGATTTCAACAACGAAGCATTGGAAAATAAACATATACGTGAATACGACTTGAAGACTTCCAACTCATCTCCTGAGCTCTAATGCATCCAAAGCAGTCTATAAATATGCTCGGCCTAACCCGAGCATTATAATAAAATAATAGCCGAGTCAGTCTAGAAAACTAACATGTGAAAACACACCCGTTTGAAATTTAAAGTTATAAAAACCTTGGAAAACAAAAGTATTTCGTAAGACCACGCCGCACATAAAGAAGGACGGGTTTTTACCTTACGATAACCAAAACATTTTCTATAGAAAATCCATTGGTATTATAATAATCTAGAGGTCAAAGTAAAATATAAATATAGCTGAAATGCTCGCATCTCATGTTTCAGCATAGTTGGACACAATTAAGTCCTTAGGTTCTTATCTAAGAATGAATTCCATAAAATGACTGGGCTACTGGGGTTCCACCCATCATGGTGCATCTTTAGATAAAATAACACCGAGGTCGAACCTATCCACCTATTCCAATATAAAATCGGCCTACCACTTACCGGATAGGACTGAATATGATCACCCCTCTACTAATGGGCCCCGAAGCATCTCCAATCTATACTTATTTTCTTTTATAAATTCCTTTCTATTTATAAAATATCGTTTAACATCTCCAATCTATTCTCATTTTCATTTCTTTTCCCAAAATAAAATCAACTATTTTCTAAACAACATTACACATCTTTTAATAAATCCACCATCTGATTTATTTCACCAATTTATCCAATGATAAAAGTTCCCTTAATTTATAAACACCGTTTATCAATCCATACTTTTATTAACAAAAATACGATTTTACAAATCTTCACTTCATTTGTAAAATATCACTTTTATAAATGATCACATTTGTGAATTAATTATAATATACGTATATATATATATCACTTTATATAAAACGGATAATAAAAGACGAACTTATTTTTAAGATATTAAAAACCTTTATTCATAGTTCAAAATCTCTACTTAAAATATTTCAAAATCTATTAATTTAATATCTCTAAAAGTCATACTCTTTATGTACTTCAATTAAATTCCTTCTTTAAATAATTCAAAGATATTTATTAGACACAAATAATTTCCAAAATCATTTTGAAATCACCATTTAAATCAAAATCCTTATTTTTATAGTATTTTTAGAAAATCAAAAATAAGACCTAGTGCTACTAAAGCACTAATTAAGTAAAGTCATATCCACATCATCAAACATAACATCCAACGTATCATATATCAAATTATATGAAAAATAAAATCAATATTGTGAGGAACCATGTTGGATCTCTCCAACTTGTCCACTTGCATCACATTCGCCGTACGATCGTATACAAAGGGTTATCTTGCACTTATATGGGAACGTAATATGGTCTTGTCCGCTCCAGGGGCGGGAATATATCCAAACAACTAATAAAATAGCAAATCATCCAAATAGCCGATAGCATTCAACAATAAAATATTCACACATCTAATAAATAATTTTTATATGGACTATAATATTTTCTGGTTAACAAAAAGGTGAGTTTAACTCACATTGATTTCAGAAGTCGCCAAAGGGATCCTGTTTGAATTCAAATTGAACAGGCGTTCAGTTTTAACCCAAATTCCTACCAGCTCCAAATTCATCCAATCTGATTCCACGGCGTAGTATTCGTTGATACGATCACAAGCAACTTTTCATGTTCAATTTGAACCTCATGTGAATTAAATATGAAATAATAAACGTTTGAAATAAGTTAAGTTATAATTAACTTTAATAATTAAAATTTTAAACCTAAGATCATCTTCCTTCCATATGCTCGTTTGCGAACGAAACCCCTGCCTTCCTTAAAAGTCGACCGCGCTATCATCGCTTGTCACCGCTGCCATTGCCGTTCGCCGTCGCTTGCGCCTACTGTCACCGCTTCACCTTAGACTACGCTCGTGCTGCCCATGTGCATCCCCCAGTCGATGTCGATAACCTCCCTGAACCCAAACAGTTGGCCTAAATACGGCGAGATCTAAGCCACGTCGAGGCTTGATTCGACGATCAATTTATATGGATTGGTTCATGGTGAGGAGGGCTACGATTTTCTTGTTGAACATTTTACTTGAAAGCATGTGTATTGGCCAGAGATTTCATGGTCGTTGGATGAAGTTAATGTTTTTAATGGCAGTTACGTTTAGCGACGCAGCGGATATTTAACAAAACGATATAGATCGATGAAAGTAGCAAACGGTGGATTGAAGATACTGAAATGCCCAAATTCGTTGATCACAAAGATACCGAATTCTAGCTATCTTCGACACGTTGATCGTGCATGATACCGTGAAGGAAGATCTACAATTCTTCAAACGTTGATCAAGTGCACTTGATACCGTGAATTGGCTTCAACAATCGTTGAATCGAGCGCACTCGATTAACCGAAAGTGGAGATAGGAGATTACACTCAACTACCAATTTTGGATGAAAGCACACAACAATCAAACAAGAATTTCATTCAAGAAATCAACCACTTACAAATGACCAACACAATCGCTATTTATAGCGTTTTACAACTCAGTCCCTTAAGTCGTTGCCGACTTAACACCCCACGACCTACGACTTAGTCTAGGTCGCTTACGACCTAAGCCTTCAGCGACTCAGCTCATTACATCACCACACACATGACCGATTTAACTCCTTGCCGACCTATGGGTTACAAACACAAGTGATATAACAGTATGACGACTCAACAAATACACGACATACGACTTAACACAGACCGAGACTTCCTCACGACTTACGACCTAACTAGGTCGTTACAATGTTCCACTGTACAACATAAACGACTCACGACCTACAATTTTATACAATACAACTCTCACACATGACTTAACCAAGCCACGACCTAAACACAACCGACTTAAGAACATAACGACTTACGACCTAGCTTAGGTCGTCAACGACTTAACACAGTCCATCTCCAGAAGCAACTTATCAGTAGGTCGTTCAGATTTCATAAATCGCAACACGTTATCCCCTATCCCGTTAGGTCGCACGCGACCTATGACTTCAGTTGTCGCTGCATCATCAAAGGAGTTAGGTCGTAACTTTTTAGCCCGAGACCCTTTAGGTCGTAGCTCCTTTCCCCTTGCTTTGTTAGGTCGTGACCGACCTATAGCTATTCCATTAGATCGTGGACGACCCAAGCCTTGTTCCTTAGGTCGTGGCCGACCTAAGTCTGGTAAATTTGTAGATCGCACTGCTTCGACCTGGGACTGGGTTGCATCATCCTCCCTGGGTTGAGAAAAATTCGTCCTCGAAGTTGTAAGCTCTTCTTCCACAACAATCTCATCTCCATGATACGGAATTAAATGTTTGACGTTAAAAACATCAGAAGTATAAACATCAACTGGTAATTTTAATCGATATGCATTCTCATTGATTTTCTTCAAAATTTCAATTGGACCAATTTTCCGCGCTTTCAATTTATTGTACATTCCTACCGAAAAACGATCTTTTGTCAACACTGCATAAACCAAATCGCCTTCGTTAAATTCAGCACTTCGTCGCTTCAAATCTGCAGATCGCTTATATTTCTCGTTCGCTTTCTCCAATCGTTCCTGAACGATTTGATGACATTCCGTCAAACCATCAACAAAGTCAGCAGCTCGTTTAACTATCCCCTTCGGTTGTGGTATTGTCGTTAAATCCAACGACCCCTTTGGCAAGTTTGAATAAACAATCTGAAATGGACTGAATCCTGTACTACGATTCACTACATGATTATGAGCAAACTCTGCCTGGCATAACTTCATGTCCCAACTCTTCAGATTGTCCTTCACAAGACATCGCAATAAATTCCCCAGCGATCTGTTAACAACTTCTGTGTGTCCATCTGTTTGCGGATGATAGGCGCTGCTAAAGTTTAATTTCGTTCCAACCATCTTCCACAAACTTAACCAAAAGTGACTCAGAAAACGAGTATCCCTATCCGAAACAATAGATTCTGGCAACCCGTGAAGTCGATAGATCTCCTTGAAAAATAATTGAGCAACATGAACAGCATCCGCCGTCTTCTTACAAGCAACAAAATGTACCATCTTCGAGAAACGATCCACCACAACATATATCGAGTCATTTCCCTTTTGCGTTCTCGGCAAACCCAAAACGAAATCCATGCTGATATCAACCCATGGTTTAGTCGGTACGGGTAACGGCATATACAATCCTGCATTGGTCGCTGTTCCCTTCGAAACTTGACAGATATGACATCTCTCCACAAACCTTTCAACCTCTCTCCTCATTGACGGCCAAAAGTAAGATTGAGAAATCAATTGCAATGTACGATCACGGCCCACATGTCCTTCCTCGTGCAACTCCTTGATAATCTTCATTCTTAAACTGCTCTCTGGAATACATAACCGATTTCCCTTGAATAAGAAACCATCAACCAACAAAAGTTCATCAGTACTCCCATCCTTAACCCTTTCAACAAATTTCATAAAGTAAGGATCTTCGTCAAATAATTCTGGTAATAATTCAAATCCCGTCACTTCAACCTTCAACGTTGCTAACAAGTGATTCCTCCTGCTCAAAGCATCAGCTACACGATTTGTTATCCCAGATTTGTGCTTCACAACAAAAGTAAACTGCTGCAAATAAGCAATCCACGATGCATGTCTCGCTGAAATCTTATCCTGCCCCTGCAAATGCTTCAAAGCTTCATGATTAGTGTAAAGAACAAACTCTTTCTGAAATAGGTAATGTCTCCAGTGTTTAACAGCTTGCACAACAGCATAAAACTCAACATCGTATGTACTATATCTCAACTTTGCCCCTGATAACTTCTCACTGAAATATGCAATAGGACACCCGTGCTAACTCAACACCCCTCCGATTCCAACCTTAGATGCATCAGTATGTAGCTCAAACAACAACTGAAAATCCGGTAATACAAGGATTGGTGCTGTCGTTAAAAGTTCTTTGATTCGTTCAAAAGCAACCCCTGCTTCCTTCGACCAAGAAAACCGCTTTCCTTTCATACAATCAGTAACTGGTGCCATCACGCTACTGAAGTGTGGAATGAACCTTCGGTAGAATGATGCCAAGCCATGAAAACTTCTAACTTCAGTGATAGTCCTCGGTTGTGGCCAATTTCTGACTGCTTCAACTTTATTCTGGTCCACCTGGATACCTTCTCTTGACACAACATATCCCAAAAATAAAACACTTCGAGTCATGAACACACATTTCTTCGTAGCTGCATAAAATTGTTCCTCACGATAACACCTTTCTCAAATGTTCTACATGCTCCTCTGTACTCGCACTATAAATCAGAATATCATCAAAGTAAACAACAACAAACTTCCCAATGTACGGTCTGAAAATTTGGTTCATCACCCTCATAAATGTACTTGGTGCATTCGATAGACCAAACGGCATAACTAGCCATTCATACAATCCTTCCCTTGTCTTGAATGCGGTCTTCCATTCGTCTCCCGGACTAATTCGAATCTGATGATATCCACTCTTCAAATCAATCTTCGAAAAGATAGTAGCCCCACTCAACTGATCTAGCAAGTCATCCAATATTGGCATAGGAAATCTGTAGAGAACAGTAATCTTGTTCAAAGCTCTACTATCGGTACACATTCTCCATGTTCCATCCTTCTTCGGCACCAACAAAGCTGGTACTGCACAAGGACTCAAGCTTTCCTGAACACGTCCCTGCTCTAACAACTCTTCCACCTGCGTTCGTAACTCCTCATGTTCCTTCGGACTCATTCGGTAATGTGGTCGATGTGGTAAAACTGCTCCCGGAACAAAATCAATTTGATGTTGAATGTCTCTCAGTGGCGGTAACTCCTTAGGCAACTCTTCTGGAAATACATCCTCAAATTCTTTCAAAACTAGCTTCGCTTCTTCTGGAATTTCAACCCCTTCACTGCACTCTCGCCCAATCAACAAAAAGACTTCAGGCTCCTCTTCAACCTCCTTGACAAACTCCTTCAAAGATAGTAAAGTTTTCAGTTCTTCGATCTCCTCTAGCTTGCTTTCCTTCTGTTGCTGCTTCTTGGGAACTAAAGTGATTTTAGTACCTTCGAACATGAAACTGTAACTATTAGCAAGACCATCATGTTGCACTGCTCTATCAAACTGCCATGGTCTGCCCAACAACAGATGACACACATCCATGTCTACAACGTCACACCAAATTTCATCTTTGTACTTCTTTCCAATAGAAAAATTCACACAAGCTCTTCGACACACCTTCACTTCACCACCCTTCCTCAACCATGCTAACTTGTACGGTTTAGGATGCTTCTCAGTTTTCAAGTTCAACTTCTTTACTGCTTCTGTAGAGATAATATTGTCATAGCTTCCAACATCAATAACGAACTTGCAAACCTTCCCCAGAATAGTGCATGTCGACTGAAAAATATTGCTTCTCAACCAACTAGTATCATCATCTTGCTTCGGTGTAAGACAAGACCTCCTCATCATAAGATTACAACCCTCATCTCCGGACAGTAAGTCTTCCTCCTCAACTGGTAATGAATTAGAACATTCTGCATCTTCATCCTCTTCTTCAATCTCAGTAACCATTGCTCTCTTCTTCGGCTTCGGACATTCATTGCTTTTGTGACCCAACTCCTGGCAATTATAACATTTGAAACCACTGTTAACCTTCACCTTCTCAGCCTCCTTCACAACTGGTTTACTGGTAGGTTTAGAAACATTAGAACTTCCACTGGCACCCTTTACTAGATTATTGGAATTAGAAAACACACCACCTCCACGCCTTCCCTGCTTCTCCCAAGCCAACACTTTCTGATGTGCTTCTGCAACAGATCTCGGATCAAACATATTAACCATATCCTGGATCTGCATTCTCAGTCCTCCAACAAATCTAGCAGTTAGTTGTTCTTCCGTCTCCATAATATCATTCCTGGCAATGAGTTGGTAAAATTCATCTGCATAATCATTAACTGACTTCGTCCCTTGCCTCAGATTCTGCAACCTCTGGTACATAAGTGATTGATAGTTATAAGGTAAAAATGTAGCTCTCATCATCTTCTTCATCTTCTCCCATGATTCAACCTTTGACTTTCCCATTCTCTCCCGTGTAAGTTTAGTTTGCTGCCACCATGCCAAAGCTCTTCCCCTCAACCTAGTAGCAACCAACTTCACCCTTCTATGCTCAAGAACCTCCTTGAAATCAAAGATCTCTTCAACATTTGACAACCAATCAAGAAATTCTTCTGCTACCATTCCACCCTTGAATTCTGGAATTTCCATCTTCATACCCGATTCCCATCGACGATCCTCCTCTACATTCTGATATGAATTTCGGACTTGGTCTCGATCCTGATAATGAATGCTAGCTCTATCACCCTCTTCATCAAAATCAAATGTACGTCTATATCGATCTCGACCATCAACATCCCTTCGATCACGCATGTCTCTTCTACTATGTCTCTCTTCATCTCTATATGGCTCATTTTCAAACTCTCGTGGAGTTCTCCTCTCTTCATGTCCACAGTCATGGTGATCTCTCCTTGATGAAATTGACATTTCTCTTCTTTCTCTAAAAGATTGCGGTGATACCCTTCTCGCTTCCATAACCGATGGCGAAACTCGGTTTCCTTCATGGTTCGAGATTGGTGATCTCCTCCTTTGATTTTGATTCAAATCATTCATCAATTTCTCTAACTTCCCAATACCTTCATCAAATTTCTCATTAATGCGTTGTTCCATTTGCTCGGCTTCTTCTCTTCTATACAACGCTTCAACATTTTGATGACGATTAGCTCTCCTTGGTGGCATGTTTGAACTTTACAACACTTCAACAAATACTTCAAAAATCTTCAACACGTCACGGCTTAAACTTCAAAACAAACTTTTCCAAGGCTCGGCTACTTTCACAAGTATACACGGCCTACCTTCAACAAATGATACCAAAGTGATGCTTCAACTCTCGCCTCAAACACCTCTCCAACTTTGATCCGAAATGAAATGGATCGAAAGCTTCTAATTTGTTGTAACTTCAAGATGAACACGATGAACACCAACTTCAAATTCCTTGGCTCCAAGACTCGGCTTAGCTATGATTGGCTAAGTCTAGCTCTGATACCAAACTGACGCAGCGGATATTTAATAGCAAACGGTGGATTGGAGATAATGAAACGCCCAAATTCGTTGATCACAAAGATACCGAATTCTAGCTATCTTCGACACGTTGATCGCGCACGATACCGTGAAGGAAGATCTACAATTTTTCAAACGTTGATCAAGCGCACTTGATACCGTGAATTGGCTTCAACAATCGTTGGATCGAGCGCACTCGATTAACCGAAAGTGGAGATAGGAGATTACACTCAACTACCAATTTTAGATGAAAGCACACAACAATCAAACAAGAATTTTATTCAAGAAATCAACCACTTACAAATGACCAACACAATCGCTATTTATAGCGTTTTACAACTCAGTCCCTTAAGTCGTTGCCGACTTAACACCCCACGACCTACGACTTAGTCTAGGTCGCTTACGACCTAATCCTTCAACGACTCAGCTCATTACATCAGCACACACATGACCGATTTAACTCCTTGCCGACCTATGGGTTACAAACACAAGTGATATAACAATATGACGACTCAACAAATACATGACATACGACTTAACACAGACCGAGACTTCCTCGTGACTTACGACCTAACTAGGTCGTTACAATGTTCCACTGTACAACATAAATGGCTCACGACCTACAATTTTATACAATACAACTCTCACACATGACTTAACCAAGCCACGACCTAAACATAACCGACTTAAGAACATAGCGACTTACGACCTAGCTTAGGTCGTCAACGACTTAACACAGTCCATCTCCAGAAGCGACTTATCAGTAGGTCGTTCAGATTTCATAAATCGCAACACGTTATCCCCTATCCCGTTAGGTTGCACGCGACCTATGACTTCAGTTGTCGCTGGATCATCAAAGGAGTTAGGTCGTAACTTTTTAGCCCGAGACCCTTTAGGTCGTAGCTCCTTTCCCCTTGCTTTGTTAGGTCGTGACCGACCTATAGCTATTCCATTAGATCGTGGACGACCCAAGCCTTCTTCCTTAGGTCGTGGCCGACCTAAGTCTTGTAAATTTGTAGATCACACTGCTTCGACCTGGGACTGGGTTGCATCATTTAGTCCTCTAGGGTTTTGAAAAAATGAAATAAATGTGTCCTTATATAGAAAATTTCCAACGCACTATTCACTCGCTAAATTTTCGTACTCCAAATGACTGCCTTGCGTTCTATATGTTATACCCCTATTCCGAACACAACGGAATATATATCGGGACCTGGTTCCATCGTATACAGAAATTAACTTTTCAAAATTGAGTTATATTAAGTTAAATTCCTTTATTTCAAATTCACACGACTAAACGGTACATCCGATCATCATGAAATTCGACGGAATATAATAATTCACTATTGTGGATCTAATGGAACCGGTTTTTACAAAATACGAGATAGTGCCCTAAAATGCTGCTTTCACATGTTAATTAAAAAAGTTATTTTCAAAATCAGTTTGAATCACTTTCAATCCCAATTTAAAAGTTTGCTGCCCTTATTCTTATTCAATAGAATTTTAATCAACTTTCGAAATTATTTTCAATCATATTAGTTCAAGATTCAATTAGAATGTTTAATTCAAAATTTTAATTACCAATAAATCGCTATATTTGAAATTCAAGTTATTGAACTTATAAATTTAATTTTTCAATATTAAAAGTCAATTAAATATTTCAAATTCGATGACTAACAATTCTCGGTCCTTACATTCTTCCCCCCTTAAAAGAATTTCGTCTCTGAAATTGCCAAGGTAAGAAAAATGCCCCAAACCCATTAACTTTTCAAAATCAATTAGCTGAAATAGATTATAAAATTTCTAAGTCTTTTAAATTCATTCACCTATACCAACAAATTCCCTTCGTTCTTTCATTCCAAATTATAACTAAAATCAAATTTTAGTTAGCAAAATTTCTCAAAATTTTTCTAACGCCTTAAATTTACCGAAAATTTCGCCAACATCTCATTTGCGCAGCTCGATCGGAAAAATTTACTATACATACAATCACAGATATACATCTCATCTTTGAGAATGAGACATCCCATAGGGAAAATATAAAAATACGATATGTAATCCGAGATGTGTACCTTTTTTTCGTATTAACAAGCATATACAACCAATATAATGTGAGAGCTGGATCCAAATGTGAAGCATACTTCGTCCGTACATACTAATCACTCAACAACCAATGATAACAAGTATATAGAAAGTAACATCACTGTATAATATAGAATATACAATAACTATATGCAAATTTAGCAAATGTAGTAAGAGAAACCATCCACTAAATCATATCTATCAAATTTATTTATCATCAAGCCGTCTGCATTTTTCAATGTAAGCATTACTTTTATACACTACGTTTTTCATTAACATTTAACTGATTCATTTTCAATTTATTTACGTTCAATTAATTTATATTCGCTTTATCGCCACTCAATTGATTTACATCCAATTTATTACCATTCACTTTACTTAATTCATTTTAAATTCATTTTATGTTTAATAACATTTCATTGCATATTAAATCCATTTATGAACCATTTCATACAATAATTACTTAAATTTATTACAAACATTTTATACAACACTTCTTATAGTTATTTTCACTTCAAAACTTAAGTTTATATTCAATTCTATCAAACGCTCCAAACATATCCAATTCATTTTGTAACTCAAGTTGAATTTCATTCTACAACTCAAGTTCATACCCATTCACCAATTTATTCCATTAGTTCATTATAAATCAAATTCAATTTCATTTCATTTCATTTCATTTAATTCAATTTATTTAACTTTAATTTCATATCTCAATTTCAAATTATCTTTTCTTATCTACAACATTTTCAAATTATAAGTTCAAAAACTTATTTTCGTATATTTATCACATCATACTTTGGATTTTAAAATCTAAACCTGTACTTTTTTACCAAAGCACAACTTCAATGATAATAATTTATCATTTAGAAACTCGAAAATGAATACAGATGATGTTGCAGTCATCACCATAATTATTTTCCAACGACTAAAATGAGTTCAATGCTTTTATTTCTTTAAATCCCTTTTTAAATATTCTTTGTTAAAACTTTTTTTAAATGATACTATTATTATTATCCTACAAAACCTTTAAAAAACAATTCTCCAAATCATTGGAATATAAATTCTACAATTTCTTGTTTTAAATCCATTTTTATTACAAATCATATTTATAAATATACTTATACAATTTCATTTCTTTTCCATTTATAAGTCACGCTTGTAAATCATATTCGTATAATCTCACTTCTTATGAAATATCATTTCATAAATCTTTACCTTTCCTAATATTATAATAACAACTTTTATTAGAATACAAACAACAAACAATAAATTATAATAATAATCAAGTATTATCATTCACTAATAACCAAACAAATCATATATGTTGCTCTAATAATTTATGAAAAATTATCCTTTTATATATAATACAATTTAGATAAAATTATCTCATTACTTGTTCTAAAAACTATACTATGTCGGTTTGCCTTGTTTAAGCATTTAGAAACCCCTATCGATATCATGGCGTCTCATGTATCGACCAGAATTTATAAGCCACTCAACAAATAAATTAACACAATAACAAACATTTTTATAATCACTAACGAATATATGCTCATATACATATATACGTACATATATACACACACACACACACGCAAAAACTCATAATAAGGTATTCCATTACTTTGTCACTTAATGAGTTGCCCTACCAAAACTAGGGTTCTCACTTAACCTCACTTTGATACCAAGTGTAATGACTCGAGATTTTCTACCCTCTAAAATGGACACACTACTATGTCCACTGTATTATGTGCCGGGCAATCGAATGCCATAAAAACCCGATTGTTAGCAAAAAAGAAGGAAGAAGTGAGGAGAAAAGAAACTAAGACCAACATAAAATCACACAATAGCAGCAGAATAATATTTAATGTAATATCAATGAATTTTACAAAGGAGAAAATGTTAAATATATACATCCATCAGAGTACAACAACAAATTATAATCATCAGCCTGGACAGTTATAACAACCTGTCCTCACAAATGCCACTGAATACGACTTGAAGACCTCCAACTCGTCTTCTGAGCTCCAATGCATCCAAAGAAATATGCTCGGTCTGACCGAGCATTATAATAAAATAACACCCGAGTCAGTCAGGAAAACTAGCATGAGAAAACACACATAATTGAAATTTAAAGTTATAAAAACTTTTGAAAACAAAAGTATCTCCTAAGGCCACGCCGCACATAAACACGGACGAGTTTTTACCTTACGGTAAACAAAACATTTTCTATAGAAAATATAGTAGTATTATAATAATGTCTAGGGGTTAAAGTAAAATATGGATATACCTGAAATGCTTGCATCTCACATTTCAGCATATTTGGAAACAACTAAGTCTATACGATGCTTATTAGAGAATGGGTTCCATATAATGACCGAGCTACTGGGGTACCGCCCATCACGGTCAATCTCTAGGTAAAATAACACCAAGGTTGAAACTATCGACCTCTGCTAACACAGAACCGTTCTATCCCTTAATGAATAGTACCGAATATGATCACTCTTCCATTAATGGGCCCCGAAACATATAAATGAGAGATAGTATCAACTCTATATAGGGATGATCATACCCTACTTGGGAGCAACTCACTTAGCCCTGCCACCACTCCATATTTTAGTCATTCCCAGTTGATGAGGCTTGAAGCTACATTTTAGCTTTTAAATATTACTTCCCACTTGGGATGCCAACTGTAACAACCCGCATATTTATCGATTTTATATTGAAATATTTTATTTAAATATTTTATCAATACTTGGAATTTAGTACGAAAAGCTACTTTTTGCATACGGTCGAATTAGGACTCGGGACTACCTCCATTGAGTTCAAAACGCCGTTTGCGATCTTTTTAAGTATAAACTTTGATATGTTTGGAGTTAGTGGAATTTTGCTACTTTTTCCCTTAGGGATTTGGTTTGGGCTGAGCCCATTAACCCCACTTATTAACTCAGTCCCAACCCTCTCCTCTTCATTTACTTCCTTTCTATATTCCTAATACTCAAGCTTTTATAATAATGGAGAGTGGAATGGGAAATTGAAACTCAAGCCCTAGTTTTCTTTTGCAAATCAAGCTCTAGCTCCAAACTAATAGAAGAAACTTTGGTAAGCCTTCTCTTCATCTTCTCCAACTCTTTCTCCATTCAATTTCAGAAATTTCCTAAACCTAATTTAGGAAATGTTTCTCCTTTAAGCTTAGATTCAAGCTTGTTGGGTTGGAATTGGAGAGTGATTGTTCTTTCCATTGCTCTATAGCTTCTTCTTCATTGATTTTGTAAAAAGGTGAGATTTTTATCTCACGTCTAAGCCTATATTTATCTTCGATTGTTAGGTATGAATTCCTAACACTTATTCTTGTGCAATTGCTTTTGGTTTGGATTGATTTGGTGAATATTCCAATTTTTAGTATTTTGGGTTCAACTCTTTAAGAATCATAGCTTTGATGTCTTGATCATGTTTTTAGTGATGAACCGAAGAGCTTCTATGGCCGGGTAGTCGATGGCGTAAATCCTTAGTGCCGTTGCTCGACCGATTGCAATTCGGAGGGGATTGGCATTCATTAGATAGACATGAGAGTGCTGGCAACAGGGACTGGCCGACCGAGCTCTGTAGCCGGCCGACCGACCTGCTACGCGAGCACTTCCTGCCTCTGTTTTGGAAGTGCAGGTTACAGGCTCCGGCCGACCGAGCTCAAGGTCCGGTCGACCGACCTGCTACCCGAGCACTTCCACCTTTGGTTCAGTCAACCGACTCAGGGAGTCCGGTTGATCGACCTGCTCCTATTTGCCAATTTTGCCTATATTGTCCATTTTGTTGAATTTCCAACTTTAATCGATTTGTGTTGTTTCCCTTTTGTTGTTAATATTTATTATCGACTTTGATGACATTTTCTTTGGGAATTTTCGAAATATCCGTTTTGATGGATTTGATATCGATTTCTTTGGATTTTATTTACGTTTCGGATGTGAATTTCGGTGATTGATTGTTTTACAATCATTTTTGTGATTTGTCACTTTAAAAATATAAAGGTTTCTATACTAGTAGTAAATATCAAAACTCTCAAAACGATTTCAACACTATTTCAATACAAAGATCATTTATTAAAACCGTTTTCCAATCTATTAGTATATACAAACCTTTTCCTCACTCGTATGAGAAATCTAATTAAACGGCTTAGTAAAACGAGTGGTATGAAACGCTTGCGTTTACTTCGTTAGTTAATTCTTGGACTTTTTCGATTGAATCTCTTGTGACAATTTTCTAGTGGAGATCTACAATTTGTTCGTAAATATTTAAGTTAAGCTAGTGGTTATGGGACATGAAGCTAAGCTCATATATTTACTAGCTTAGTGTAATTGACACTTCTTGATGATTGATCATGATCATTTTGTGATTTAGACTAGCGATATGCTATGTTTCTTCGTCCACGTAGGGGACGGTACCTCGTTTTATTGAGTTTCGTCTCATTTCTTTTATAGGTTAACGACCTATATTTTATTGAGTTTCGTCTCATTTCTTTCATAGGTTGACGACCTATGTTTTATTGAGTTTCGTCTCTTTTTTATTATAGGCTAACGACCTGTTTATTTCTTGGGGTTTCGACCCAATGTTTGTGGGCTAGCGACCCACGCTTTTATGGAGTTCGGGTTCTTCGGGCGTACCGTTGTACTACGTTGTTGTTCCGAATTTTACGAGTTTCGGGTTCTTCGGGCGTACCGTTGTACTACGTCGTTGTTTCGAACTATTCGAGTTTCTGGTTCCTCGGGCGTACCGTTGTACTACGTCGTTGTTCCGAACTATTCGAGTTTCTGGTTCCTCGGGTGTACCGTTGTACTACGTCGTTGCACTGGCTCTATGGTTAGCGACCATGGGATAGCGTCCCCTTTTGTGATACACGTGTCAGTGAGTTTTCATGCTCCCGTTTTGTGATAGGCCTCCCCCTTTTTGTGATTGATCGTTTCTACGATCATTTTTGTGATTCCTGGATTTCTATTGATGATTTCTAGAATTTGAATTTCACCAATTTTATGATTGGCATTTATATGTTGTCAATATTTGTGGCTTGGTGAATGAAACAAGGAGTATGACATTCCTTTTGATCTTTGAGAAGATTTTTGTGATATTGATAAATCTCTTGTTGATTTTCAATTACTTATTTATCACAGCTTGGCATTGTGATTATTATACGTTTAGTCATATCTCTTATTCTATATCATTTCATCTGATTTTTATAGCTAGACTGATCCGTTTATTGTTTTCTTATGAAATAATACTCGGGTCAGACCGAGATGTTAAAGGTGCGCTTCTGCTTGACTTCTCCCCAGGGATTCATTACTCCGACTTTTGGCTAACTTATTAGATTAGTAGTTTTTGGTTGTATGCATTTGAGATACAGACTCATAGCCGTGTACTTATTCTTTTGTATAGCACATGTTGCTATTCTTTTGTGTCATTGTGAATCTTTTAGACCACTACTCTGATGAACACTTTTATGTGTTATATATATTCATGTCTATTTCCGCCTTTGTGATATGAATTATCTGTGACTGATCTGTGTTATGTTTATTTCTATATTTGTTTCTGAAGACATTATATCCACTGTGTAGTAGCTTTGAGTTTGTGCCGGTATGTCGGATTCCCTCTTGAAAAGAATGCAAGTTATTTTATCTGGCATATCGGTACTCGCACAAAGCAATTATACAGATGGTCGCTCCTCAACAGCCTTATTCTCCTTGCATGTTGACGGCATTACACCGTAGTGTCCTTGGCTAGCATGGGTATAGAGGTGGGGCGTCACACCAACACTGTCCATCTAGGAAACAATGCAATGCCATCATTCGTCCATAAATGCTCGTTCTGGGACTGAAATAAACTCTTGAGAGCTCCGTCTTAAATTCCCTCATCTTCAAGATATCTTCACTTCAAAATGCTTTGAGTTGGATCGAAGAGGTTTTCAAATAACATATCCAATCCTGGTTTCTTCGAAAAAACTTTTGATAATTTCCCGTACACTCTACCCTGGTTCTTTAGGGAATAAACAGTCAAAGATAATAGAGGAGACCACCTCCCAACCGTTATTGGATGGATTTCATTATCCTTGTCCTAAGAGAATGAAACAAGATTTATACGCATAGTTCAACATCATCGGAATGATTGTGCCATATAACTCATGTGTTTCTCTTAGATATTTCCAAAGTTACATTTTGGGTACAAATTCAATATTCGATTATTTAACTATCAAATAACAAACATTCAATCAGGGATTTAACTCCATAGGGAAAACCAACACTGGGTAAGAACATAAGCAAACCACTAGCCTTCTTTTAATATACCTTTCATTTATTAATTTCCTTTTGTGAATATTATAGAAAAATTCTTTTCCAAAGATATATATACACCCATATATCCCTATATTTCAATACTTGAAAAATATTCATACACTTATCTCAACGGCATAAGTACATGCACCAAACATTGAGGTAGATTTCCTTTTTATACAATTCTAAATCATTTATAAACTCCATTATTAATTTATAAAACCATTTATAAACTTATTTGATAAATCTGAGGAAATCATTTATAATCTCTTTTATAAATTCCAATCACTTTTAATTTCTTTTTATACATTTCTAAAACTCCTTTACCAACTCATTGTAAATTCGTAAACTATTTATAAAACTCCATTTATTGATTTATAAAATCCCTTTATAAATATCTAAGAGCAACTACGAACTTTTATAAATCTAAAAAAACCATTTATGAAACTATTTGATAGATCCTTTAAAACCATTTATAAAACTCTATTTACAAATCTCAAAACATTTATTATAAATAAATAATCCCTTACTTCAAAAAATTATTATATAATAATCAATTGTTAATAATAACATTATAAATAATATTAGTTAATAATTCAAAAACTTTTTTAAAGAAAATAATTAATCATTTCAACCATTATAAACAAACAAATATAATCAATCTCCAACTTTATTACAAATAATATTAATTAATTTCCACAACATTATTAATAAAACATTGTTATTAATTTCAAACCATATCAATTATTTAAATAATTAACTTCCAAAATATAAAAAAGACAGATAAATAACTCTAAAACAATATTAAATATAAATAAATAAGCTTTAAACAATACTATGTTTCATTGATAAAAATCAATACTTAAATTTCCACATAATCATTTCCTTATAAAACTATATTTATGAACCTATTTCTATTTTATAAACTTCCTTTCAGAATTTCCTTCTATTATGAACCATTTATAACTCCATCTCTTTATAAATCTCGTTTATTTATAAAAATCTCATTTTAAACATCGATTACAATTCGTTTATAATGCTGCTTCCGTGGTTATGAATTTCTTTTATAAATTCCTTTCTATTTCTAAAATATCATTTAACATCTCCAATCTATCCTCGTTTTCATTTTTTTACCAAAATAAAGTCTACTATTTTCTAATAACATTCCACATCTTATAATAAATCCACCGTTTGATTTATTTCACCAATTTATCCAATGATAAAAGTTCCCTTAATTTATAAACACCATTTGTAAATCCATGCTTTTATTAACAAAAATACGATTTTACAAATCTTCACTTCATTTGTAAAATATCACTTTTATAAATTAACACATTTACAAACAAATTATAAGATATGTACATATATATATATATCACTTTATATAAAATGGTTAATAAATACTTATATCAAAATATTTCTATCTTCTTTTAAAAAAACCATATCCCTTTGTTATAAAAGACGGACTTATTTTCACGATTTAAAAAATCTTTATCCACGGTTTTTTTCCATTTAAAATATTTTTAAAAACTATTAATTTAATATCCCTAAAAGTCACGCTCTTTATGTACTTTAATTAAATCCCTTCTTTAAATAATTCAAGGATATTTATTAAACACCTATAACTTCCAAAATCATTTTGAAATCCCCGTTTAAATCAAAATCCTTATTTTTATAGTATTTTTATAATACCAAAAAAGGCCCAGTGCTACTAAAGCACTAATTAAACAAAATCATATCAATGTCATCAATTATAACATCCAACATAATATATATATATATATATATATATATATATATATCAAATTATATGAAAAATAAAGTCAACAGTGTGTGGAATCCTTTTGGATTCCATCAACATGTTCCCCTACATCACATATAGTATATAACTGAACAATATAAATCAACCATTTTGAGGCGGGATCGTATAGAAATGCTCTTCCACTCTTGAACGAGAACGTATAGGGTCTCATCCGCTCTAGGGGCAGGAATATATCCAAACGATTAATAAAATAGTAAATCATCCAAATTGTCGGTAACATTCAACAATAAAATATCCACACATCCAATAAATAATTTTCATATAAACTATAATATTTTATGGTTAACCAAAAGGTGAATTTAACTTACATTGATTTCAAAAGTCGCCAAAGCGCTTCGGTTTGAATTAAAATTGAACAGGCATTCAATTTTAATCCAAATTTCTACTAGCTCCAAATCTATCTAATCTAATTCCATAGCGTAGTATCCGTCGAAACGATCACAACACAACTAGTTATGTTCAATTTGGACCTCGTATGAATTAAATATGAATTAATAAACGTTCGAAATAAATTAGTCATAATAAACTTTAATAATTAAATCTTAAACCTAAAATTCACTACAAGAAAAGTGAGTTTTAATTGCAATTACAGTCAGCGTTTTAAAGCTCAATGCCATAGAATGCGTTTACAAGAAAGTTGTTTCAAAGGTTCAACGCTGACAATACTATTAGTGTTTATTTTGTTTGCCGCCACACACATTAGTGTTTATTTCGTTTGCCGCCACTTCTCATTTACTTGGAGAAAAACTAAAATGAGTTGATTCCAGTTTCCATTTCCTCCCCAGATTCCAGTTTCCATACATCAATTTTGATTTCAACACCAGAAATCATCTTCCTTCATCCATCGCTTCGATTTTGGTTGAGCATCTCTATTGTCGATTTTGAATTTTGTAGCCCTAAACTTAGCGAAATGGGAAAGTGGTGAGCATTTTTCTCAACCCTAGTTTTTAGTTTGAGTTAGAATAGTTGCGAATTATCAGTTCTTTCTTATCAGATCGAGTTCAAAGTTTTCCCTAGTTTTGCCCAATATTTATCGATTACAACTGTATGAACCTTTTGTGAACCTCTTTGATGAATTTTTTTTCAAGTTGAGTTATATTCTTTCTAATTTTAGTAAGACATTTTGTCTCATTTCTAACTGGTTGGTTTGGTTTTTGTTCGTTAAGGATCCACCATTCACTGATTTGTGTTGGCATTAATAATGAGTTGATAAATTACACAATACTTATTTGCATGCTCTAGATATTCTATTACTAAATTTTTATATCATTATACCTGGATTATATTCATTAAATCATCTCATTTTAGGACTTTATTATTAATGTAGTAGAAACTTGAAAATAAGATTAAATCCCTATAATTTGCAGTTAAAACTTTAATCCGATAAGTATTAGTTAATATCTAAGTGTCGATCAATATAGTGCAACATTGATGATAAAGAAAAAATTCAAGATGTTTAATGTATTATGCTACTGCTTCATTAAATTAAATGGTCAACTTATGTTAGTTGATTTATAAATCTTTGTTCATTATGCAACAGTGCCGATGATAAGGAAACTCTTCAAAATGTTTGATACATTGTATTAATTGCTCCATTAAATCAAATGGCAATCTGTTTTTGTTTATATCTAAATCTTAGTCATTACGGTCCAATAATAATGATTAGGAAAATTTTCAAAATGTTTACTTTCCAGGAAATCTGAAAATACATTTATTTCTAAAGATACATTTATTTATCCTAATCTTTCCACGAAATAGCAACTTTCTTTATGCATATTGTCAACTCTTCCCACACTTATGCAACAGGAGAAACTTCTATCGACGAGCATTGGTAAAATCATGAAAGAATATTTACCTAATCTAACGTTCTACTATGATATCTGATAGTGTACTTAATTGATGATTGTTTTGTTCATACGTGCAAATCCATTTCATCATTTGCAGGTCAGATCCAAAGCGACTTGCAAACACTCTTAATGTTGAAGATCAGGAACCATGCACCACCTATAACATGCTTAAGGTAATTCACTTTTATTTCATGATGCCAACAGTGAACCAATTGGGGTTTGTTCTTGTTAAGGCATTCATGGTTTTCAACATATATTTGGCAAACCTATTGTCAATCTGAAATATATATAGGAACTGCATCATAGTATTAGGAGACATTCATTCATTACCTTGTTAAATTAGTTCAACAAAATTTTCAACCCAAACGTATAAAAAAGAAAGCTTCCGCATTCATTTGGTACTAACTTGGCAATACAAATCCTTGTTTGATTAACTAGTGTCCATGTTAATTTACATAGGTTTCTCATAACTTGTTTAAATGGAGTAAAGGAACGGGTTATGTTGATTATCATGAGCAAGCTGTTATTAATAGTATTTTTAACATCCAAAGAGGAGGTGAGCCTGGTAATATGATTTACATGCTTCTATAAGGACCTAGAATGTCCAAGGCTCGCAATAAGCATGGATGGCGAACACAGTTCGATTCATTTTGGTGTTGTTAGGTAATACTGCTATTCATTGTTTCCATTAGAAATTTTACAGTTAATATATGATATTTTTTGTATTAGCAATTGTTTATAGGATGATATAGTCTCTGTCTAAATCATAAATCATTTGGGTAATTTTTGTCTGTAGAGACCATCTTATGATGAGGGATTTCATCATGTAGCAGCTTTATTTAGAAGCATGTACAGTTTTTGCCACCACTTTCACAAAAATACCCAAGTTAAATAGCATAACTCTTATGGACATCAATAAAGATTTCAGAGAAGGAACCACAAAAAAAAATTCAAATTGATATATTAAATATGAACATCTCCATAACTCATCTGTTATGAAGACTTGGAATGTTAAATTTTTACGTACTCGGCAAAATTTTCTGAGCTACTCAATAAAGTAAAATTTCATATTTTTACAGTAGAAATTTGGAGATCAATGGATTCAAAAGTGCTTGTACAAGATTGCTCGAGATGGAAAATTCAAATATTTTACTGGAGTAGTTGATCCATATCAACACCATTGAATAATGAGGTACAACAATTCATGAATCAGCTGAGATTTTTATTTCAAATATATCGAACTATGCGAATATGCTTCCTACCGACATTTCAAATAATATTACAAGCACATGAACTATACTTGCCACTACTACCAATCTACAAAAGCATAAAGTATAGATTTTGAGAAAATGAAATTGTTTTGAGGGATTGAGCTTTGCTTATTATAGAATATATTACATAAACCATGTATTTTCTCGGTAATAGCCAAGTATCATTAAATTTTTCTTGCTAAAAGTTTAATGTTTAATTTTAAAACTAGTGAGGAACAGAGGATAATGACCACTTGCATTGAAGTTGTTATACACGATTTAGTTTAGTGTTTGTATGATGAGTCCAATTTATAATCTCACATTATGGTGTATAAAGCAAACTATGAAATATGAGAGAAAAATTAATTTCTAAATTTTGTTGTAACATTAAAACATCAAAATGGGTTTCAAATTATGCAAAAACCTTAAAAATAAATCAAAGACGTGTGTTTTTCTTTTATTGGATTTACTTGAGTGAATTTAACAAAGTAAGTAGCGTCAACTTAGTGGCTACACTTCAAAATAGTTATGCGATATTAAGAATCAACCAAGAAAACATACCTTAATTATTTGCAAGAGCTTAAGCTTAATTAATTTGCTCTAATGGATCATTGTTTCTGTGCTAACCTGAAACATAGCGTACATCACTTTCATATTGCTCAAAAAGGTTTTTTTTTATATATATATATATCCTATACAACATTGAATGATTTGGTTATACCTATTTACTCAGAAATCATACAACTCAATGACGTGTTAATATTTAGTGGCATAAACTAAACAGTAATATTTCAAAAGGAAAAATAGAATCGTGATTATAAGATAATGTTTAGTTCTATATAGGCATTTAGCTGTAGCTGATATTTACTTTAAAGCTATGAGTTAGCTATCATTTATGGATAAAAGATTTGTAATATTAATGTTTACTTTAAAGCTACAAATTAGTTATCATTTATGGATAAAAGATTTTTAATATCTAAAAAAATAGATATAAAAAATTCAAGAAAGAAAAAAAAGGAAAAAGGGAAAACTGAAGAAGCAGAACAAAGAAACTGAGTAGTTGTTTCTAACAAAAATTCAATACTACGCTTGGGGATGTGAATTACGTCTTAGCAGTATTATTCTTTTTGTCTATCAGTACTGTGATTCAGTTATGCAACATTGGAAGGCCCTAACTAGTTATTTCATTGCGTGATGTAGTGTACCATATACGAAAATGTTTATTTGATACGATTTTAAGCATTGTTATTAATTCTACGTTCTTTTCCATCACAGTGTTTCAAATCAATTGCGTTAGAGGCCGATCATTTGCCTAATGATCTGCAAAAAGGTCTCTTCAACCAAAGGGATAAACTGACTTCATTTGCAAACCAGCAGCGTGAGGTTTATTCCAGATTACTGGTTTGAAATTCAGTTTTATTCCTTTTGTTATTCTTTGGCTAATTATTAAGGGGCTCTTAAGAGCTATAAAGACAAGCAGAACAATTTCGAAGGCACAACCAATTTTTTTTGCACTCTAGATAGTCATGTATCTAAGTTGAGCATTATATTGAAAGAAACGTAAAATGTACAAGACCAACGACTTTATGATCTTGAGAAGAAGTTTAAGGTAGGTCTCGTTGCTGATAAAATATATTATTGGCCTGCAGCAATACGGTCTTCTCTATTTTCTCTAACGATTATTATATGTTTTATGCTTTTACAAGGAGTGTGCTGCAAACGAAGAAAGAGAGTTGCTTGAAAAGGTACACATTGCCATATGTTTCGAATGTCCTCATGTTGCATGTTTGAAACATTATTTGGTTTTGTAGAGAATTTACTGTGAAATTCACCGTTTAATTTAATTTAATAATAAATCTAGATTCAAAATCTGAAACATTCATTTTTTGTTACTAACATTTTATTATATCTCAAATCTCAAATCAATTCTGTATCACCAGTAAATAAATATGGGTTGTAAGATTTGGAAGGTCGAAGATGTTGCTTGCCCTTGCATATAGCAATAGCCACGTCTAGCCACTGGCTGCATAATTTTTAGGTAAGTACCAGAATGGCGATCTGAGTGCATAATTGAGTGTATTTGTGTATTATGGAGGCAAAACTTGGCAGTTTCCATGTGTATTGCATGCTGGCTTAAACAAACCTTAGTTCATATTTAAGACACGATACAATTGTTTTAAGCAACCATATGTGGTCATGTGGACGACTTGTGCATTTTGATGTTCGTATTTAAGATTCAACCCATTGACATAATTCATAGCACCAATGTATGCAAAGAGGTTCATTGGTTAAGAGATCGATTCATAGGATTCCAGTGTAGATGAAACCTTTCCGACTATGATGGTATATCATGATGGTCATCCTACCTTATATAAAGCATCACAAAAGGCTTACTGCTACAAACAAAAATATCTTAGTTTTGACATCAATTTATTTGACGATGACTTAAACATGGAGTATTTACATTTGACTTTGTAGAATCCAAAAACAACTTAGTTGATCCTTTGAAGAAAGGATGAAACACACAGATGATTGTGCAAATATATGTAGGAGTGTGATTAAGATCTATGTGAATTCAGTTTTCCAATATAATCCTACTTAAGTTTTGAAAACATAAATGAGTCCAAATGGTACAAATTGGCTGAAGACCGATGTAGTAGATATAATAGAGTAAGATATTAAATCATATTTCAAAACATATAGTGTATCATTTTCGCATGATAGAGGATAAGTTTTATCATCACCATATCTCCAGTCAAACTAGAGATGGTTACTAATGACATATTTGAACATCTTTCTTGCTTCATATAATAACATTTGGCCATCTGCAAATGAATTTGAGTAGTAAAGCAATGCACACTGTATACACAAGGGGTAAGTGGTACATAACTAATTATGCATTATGCAATCAGTGAGGGAATACGATCTCTTAATTATTTTAATAACATTGCTATTAATAATAATCATTTATGGTTACAAAAGTATATGCTGCAAGTGAGAAGAATGGTATTTACATACCAAGGGATCGCTATCTGCAAGAAGAAGCGGAGAAAAAGGTTATTTCATCATATACTTCTATGTTTTCTTTTAAGTTTGTTAACATTTTGTAAATATGTATCATATTGAAAAAAAAATATGGTGTGATTGTATAGGCCATGACAGAAAAAATTGAATGCATGGAGCTGGAATCAGAGTCAAAGGATAAGGTACTTAATTAAGCTTTATTATACTGAAGAGCATAAATAATTTTGGCAGTTTGATCAATGTGTCGTGTACTGCACAGCAATTAGCCGGGCTTCAAGAGCTCTACAATTCTCAACAACTCCTAACTTGAAACAACACATGTGACATTGATTTTACGAGTGTTTATCCTTACTATGATTTTATCACTTTCAATCGTTTATTTTCTTGTGATATTACCGTAGAAAATGTTGGAAAACACTGAATATGCTTTGCTAGACCTGGAAGAAAGATATCAGTAGGAAAACAACACGATCAGTGAAAAAGATTTTTTGATATCTAACCTCCTCAAATCAGGTGAATACAACACCCTTATAGTTTTTAAACTACGTACATTTACCTCACCGCTTTAAGTACTCACAACCAGTATAAAGTGCAGTGCCTGTATTAGCTAATGTATTTATTTTTATCACGAATTGTCTATATGTACTATTTATTATTTTTCCCATACATTGTTTTGTGCAAACTGCAGTTCAATCTTTGAAGTAAAAGTATTTCCTGAGATAGTAAATCTCAAATAACACTTCAATTTTTTGGTATGTAAATCTCAAATAAACCATCTGTACAGAAAATAGCATCAATCCTCATCCTATTTGCATCTTTTATATATTGCATTTTTTACAAGTCCTACTGCTCAAAGACTTAACTGCTCCTCGCATGATCGAAGTTGGACCTGAGATCTGATTTTGGTAAGACGCAGGACAATTTGTACTTTCTATATGTTACAATTTTTGTAAGGCAAACTGATTTTTGGTTATGAAAATATATTGGATGATTAATTTAAAAAAACACTCCTGATAATTATGTACTAGATTCCCTTGACAATCAAGTGCACTGTACCAGTGCAAAGAATTAGTGGATTTTGTTGCAGCTGTTATAGCCGTGGCAGAGTGTATTTAAATGGTGATGATGGAGGAACTTGCAATAGGGTGGTAGTGGGGGTAGTTGGGGATGGAATATGGTGCATTTTGGTTTGATGTTCACTGGTGATGTGCACTGGTTTGTATTGATTATAGTGGTGGGTTGTTAAGCATTTACTCACTGATCACTTCAAATTTTTAGATCCATATAGTGATTTTTTGGCGCAGTTAAGCATTTTAGCATATGAAACTTCAAATTTTTAGATGGCATTTACTCATTGATCATTTCAAATTTCTTCATTGTAGGTAATTAAAGATGACGATGACACATTCTTCTTCCGTAGCAAGTAGCAAGTAGCAAGCATATGAAACTTTTTAGATGCACGTTTTGTTGTTGGCATTTGGTGTGGACTTACTGTATTGATATAATGCTTTTACTAAACATATAACGTGTCTTTGTTTAACAGAATATGTGGCAACTTGTTTTACTTTGTTATTTTTGTTTATGGATATTATTGAAACTTGGTTTATGGATGTCTTTTGTTTATTAATATTGTCTTAACTAGTTTATGTAACCAATTAATAGTTATTTGAACCTGTTATATATACTAGTTGCTTGAATATGCTTAAAATATAGTTTTGGAATATTCAAAAATAGAGTGGAATATTAAAGCTGTTATATAAATAGAAGACAACGTTTGATTAATGTTGTCAATGAAGAAACAACAGCGTTTAATTCATGCTGTAATTATCTTGAAATTGTCAATAACAGCGTTTTTTACATGCTGTCGAAATAGTTGATGATTCAATAACAGCGTTTTTAACATGCTGTCGAAATTGTTGATGATTCAATAACAGCGTTTAGAAAAAGCTGTTGTAAACAGTTAAAGTAGAATTTGAACATCTTCGACAACTAAATTATAAACGCTGTTGAAACATAAAACAGCACGTCTGAAAATGCTGTAAAAACATTATTAATAGCTCGTAATAAACGCTGTCACAGAGATGTTTCAACAGCGTTTATAGAAAAGCTGTTGTAAGTTATGTATATACGACAGCATGTCGTTATACAGCGTTTGAAATAACGCTGTTGTATCATATTACAGCGTTTATCAAACGCTGTCAAAAGCCTTTTGTGGTGTAGTGATTATCTTCCCTCCATAAGCTCGTTTTCAAATGAAGCCCCGCTAAAAACTCAACCACGCTATCAACGCTCGCTTCTGCTGCCATTGCCGTTCGCCATCCTTCCACCGCCTCTACACGTCAGCCCACGCTCGTGCTGCCCACGAGCATCCTCCAGTTGATGTCGATTACCTACCCGAACCCAAACAGACGGCTCAAACGCGGCGAGATCTAGACCAAATTGAGCCTCGATTCGATGATCAGTATGGATTGATTCGTCGTAAGGAGGGCTACGATTTTCATGTTGAATATTTTTCTTGAAAGCATGTGGATTGGTTGGAGAATTCATGGCCATTGGATGAGGATAACTTTTTCAACGGCAGTTGCATTTAGTTCTTTAGGGTTTTGCATAAATGAAATGAACATGTCCTTATATAGAAAATTTCCAAAGCACTATTCACTCGCTAAATTTTCGGATTCCAAACAAAGCGTGCCGCATGACGTTCTACATGTTATACGCATATTCCAGACACAATGGAATATGTACCAGGACCAAATTCCATCGTGTGTAGAAGTTAACTTTTCAAAATGGATTTGGATTAAATTAAATTCCTTTATTTGATTTATATGAGTTTCGAACTCGCACGACCAAACGATATTTTCATTCATCACGAAATTCGACGGCATATAATAGTTCACTATTTCAGATGCAATGAAACTGGATTCATCGAAATCCAAAATAGTGCTCCGGAAGGCTATTTCCACATGTTAATTAAAACAAGTTATTTCCAAAGTAAGTTTAATCACTTTTAATCCCAATTTAAAAGTTTACTACCTTCATTCTTATTCAATAAAATTTAAATCAACTTTTGAAATAATTTTTGTTCCTATTAGATTCAAGATTCAATTAATTTAAATATCCCCAAATATTAAATTCGACAATTTAATTACCCAATAAATCGCTATATTTGAAATTCAAGTAGTTTAACTTTTAATTTTAATTTTTCAATATTAAAAACAATTAAATATTACAAATTCAATGACTGAAATTCTGGGTCGTTAACTTGGATTGTGATAAGCGAACTGTGTTATTGAAGAAGGGGATGAATGTTCATATAATATCTTATGAAGAGCCTATCTCGCTTATGACTAGTTTTCTTTATTCTCTTGATGTTCCGTAGGAGGAGTCGGGTTCGATCCCTATTGTCTGGGACTTTGAGGATGTCTCTGAAGAGGTGTCAGCTTTACAACCTCATCAGAAGATAGAATTTCACATTGATTTAGTGAAAGAAGCAAAGCCTATAGTGTTGCCTATTCGTAGAATTGCACTGAAGCATAAGTTGGAGCCAATAAATCATGTTGATGATTTGTTGCAGAACTGATTGATCCACCCAAGTTGTTCAAGTTGAGGAGCGCTCATCGTCTTTGCTATGAAGGTAGATGGTTCCCTAAGACCGTGTGAAGATTATTATGAGCTCAACATACGAATTGTTAGGAACAAGTATCCTTTTCCTATGATAAATGACTTGTTCGATCAGTTTCATGGACCTCAAGTGTTTTTCCTCAGCTTGATCTTTCTATGGCGTTCCATCAGTTGAGGGTGGCAGAGGAGAATGTATCCTTGACTGCTTTTTGATCCGACCGATTTTATGAGCGGTTAGTTATGCTGTTCGTGGACTTAATGAATTGATTTTTCTAAGATGTATGGAATAAGTTTGTCCTTATTTTTATCGATGATATTCTGGTCTACTCAAAGACCGAGGAGGAACATTCATGTCATCTAAGGATTGTAATGGTAACACTAAGAGAGCATATGTTGAAAGCTTAATTCTTTAAGTGTCATTTTTGACGTTCAGAAGTTACGATTTTAGGTCAAGTTTTTTTGACAGAAGGAATTTTTGTTGAACCTACTAAGGTTGTGGCCGTTCAAGACCAAAAGAGGTCAAAAAGCGTAACTGATATTTGGGGATTTTTGGGTCTAACAGGTTATTATAGGAAAATCGTACAAGATTTCTCAAAGATTGCCTCTCGCTTAATGAATTTGATGAAGAAAGATGTCAAATTTTTATGGATGGATAAATGAGACCAAGCATTATTAGACCTAAAGGAAAAGCTGATTGTTAGAACTCAAGATAGTGGTTTTGATGACAACAACCTTTGTAACTTATTTTATTATAACTTTTATATTAACACTTTTGTCTAGATATATATGAATGTTGTTACGGAGGATATATATAAGGCATGTACTGAATATTGAAGGTCATACAGTGTAAAGATCAAGAATGAAGAAATCAAGTTTGGAGACTTATGAGTATCAAGATCAAGATTTCAAGCTATGTGTCTAGTTTTTGTTAAATCTTCATAATAGCATGGAAATCTTCATTCGAATTTCATTTGGGATGGAACCCATTTCTACCTTCTTAGTGGCATACAAATCTACGACAAGTAGCTTACAAACCTACGACAAGTGGCTTACAAACCCACGAACATCGTGGTTTTGCACAAGTTCTCGAGTGCGGATGCGATGAGATATTCTGCAGGAAGAAGCTTGCATAACTACTTTGAAATGGTTTTTCGAAGTGATTTTCAATACTGTTTTTCAAAATATTTTAGCCTTAAAATTATCTTTTCAAATGATTTTCCAAAAAAGATGTTTTAGCCTTAAAATATTAATTGTTTTTTTTAAAATAAACTCTTGTTTTAAACTTTATTTTCAAAATAAATTTTACATTATTTTTTTAACAAGGGATGTCGACAACATGGGATACCCTATGTTGACATGGTGACCGTTGAATTCAAAAGTACCTATTTTGAAAAGAAGTGTCTATTCGTTTAAATCTCTTCACGAATGGTTATGACCATTGGTGCTTTATAAATAGCCTTCACAAACAAATTTTTCAACAAACTAATTTCTTATTTGCTCCACTCCTTCTTCTCCCCAAATCCATTGTAATGACCTAGAATTTTCGACCTTGAAAATTCGGCACTAATACGTTCACTGTAGAAGTGTCGAGCATCCAAATGCCGGAAATCCCAGATTGTTAGGGTAAAGAAGAACAGAGGTAGAAGAAAAAACAGAACCAAATCACAGATTCTCACATACGCCATGGCAAAATATAATATCAAATAATAACAGTTATACAAAGGAAAACTGTATCAGTTAAATTACATTCAATACATCAGAGTTACAGCCATTACACAAAACTGGATAGTTAAAATTAACTTGTCCCAGAAATACAAACATTAATATACACAGCGGAATACTCCATACGTCCTACATTCCAGCTTGCTTCCTGAGCTCCAAAACATCCTAACCTGGAAATCTGTAATACTCGGTCTGACCCGAGCATTACATCAAAGTAACACCCGGGTCAGGCTGGAAACCAGCGTGAGTAATCCCATCTAACATGAAATACAAAGATATACAACTTATTTAAAACCCAGGGAAATTCGTACCTTACAACGAGTTCTTAACTTGCCATAGTCAAATATACATCTTACAATCATATCTAAGTATCATTACTCAGATTAAATGACCATGTTTACATTATTTATTTCATTCAGCCCTATTTGTTCCAAAGTCAAATTCATAAAGAACTATAGCAGATTCCAAATCGAAGTGGTTTCGGCTATGTACTGATACTCGACACCAGTCTCTTTGAATCCAATATCATTTTAAAAACAAAGCTGTTTAAGTTTTAAATAATTCCATTTATATCCAGAATTACATATTTACATAGCCATTCATCACAGATTGACAAACCATATTACCACTGTTCAACCCAAACATATCATATCACATAAAATCACAAATCACATATCAGAGATATCAACTAATCTAAGGCATTCAAAATCATTCAATCATTCATAAGCAAGATTAATTAATCACACCATTTCCAATTAATTAAATTAAATTAATTACTTTAATCACCTTTAAATCGTGCTTACTCAACATTAATTAATTACAAATAAATTAATTAATCATCCTTTAATTTTCATCTGAAGTAATCATCCTTGATTAATTATCCTTCAATTATCCATAATTACTTCATTAAGTAATTATCCCATTGGTTAATTATACTCAGTTAATTAAATTTTAATTATTAATTAATTACTAATTAAATTAATTAATCCTTAATAAATTTATCCTTTAATTTTAAGTCATTAATCTCTAATTACTTAATAAATTTATCCTTAATTACGAATTAATTAACCTCTAATTAATTAACTCGATTATTTAATTAATTAATCTCTAATTATAAATTACTTAACTAATTAATTATTAATTAATTAATCACTAATTAACTAACTAGACCCTTAATTACAAATTAATTAACCTTCAATTAATTAACTACTAACCCTTAATTAAAAATTTATTAATCCTTAATCATTAATTAATTAAATTAATTAATTAAACTTAAATTACTTAATTAACTTAATCAATCTCAACTCATTAAAACCTTAATTATCTTTTTAGGTAAACCATTATCCTTTATTAATTACTTAACTATCATTAGCATATTTAAAACATTTATCTTTATAATTAACTTACCTAGTTAAATCATTATTTAAGTTTTAAAATAATATAGTATTTTAACTTAACAAATTAAGGTTAGCAAAATTATATAGCTTCCGAATCACATGTTAAGAAAACATTTATATCATATAAAGAAATTTATTTAAGAAAAAGTTTTAAATTTCAAAACCTTGTTTTATTCAAAAACTTTTAAAACTTGGATGAACCTTGCTTCAGGTCAAATCCGAAGATCACTCGAGTCCTTCCCGAGTAAAACCACTTCCTTTCTATATATTTTTTTCAAAATTAATTTTAAACTTAAAAACTAAAATAATTTCACTCACGTTCCTACCTAAGACTCTACCCGAGTTCCTAATCCAAACACCCGAACTTCCCTTCGAGTCAATACCCCTACCCAAACCACTGACAACATCAGACACCTGTGCACCTGCACAGATGATCGTAACGACAATGACCACCGCTGACACTTTTAACCATCGACGATCACCAAGTCCTTCGATCCCGACCCCTAATAGCACAAGCCCACGATCATGATCGAGCAATCTCAGTCGAAACTGGAACTAAATCCCATTGCCAAAACCCTCTCGAACCCATGTCTCTGACCACCAGACATTGCGTAACCATGTCCTCAGCTTCGCCAGACATCCATGCAACCAATGCTCCAGATCTAATGCCACTCGATTCACTAGAGACACTGCAGTAAACCAGACCCCGACCATGTTCCATTTAGAGTTTTAAACCCTACGATGATCGATAGCCGGCTCCACGATGGTCAATAAGGCCGGCCACCATTTTTCCCAAGCTCATCTACCTCCTCGCCATCTCCAAAAGTTATCCCGACCCTCCACATCACTTCGATCATCCACAATTGCTCAAAACTTACTTTCTGATCAAACCCCAAATGCTCACTCAATACGACTTAAAAAATGTGATTTCACTTCTAAAAATCCTAATTTTCGAAGAAAATTCAGGTTATAAACATGAATCAACAAACCATGATGATGGATTTTAACATGTTCTTAAGTTTTCTACTGTTCCTCCTATTTTCTAGCAAACTTTAAAACTGAATTTTCTTAAAAATATTTTTAAAACTTTGAATATGCTTAAACAAAGATATCTTGTTTAAGTTCTTCACCCTATAAAAGATTGTAGGAAGAGATTTTAATTTTTGATTTATTTTTAAACTTTGAAGTTAAGAAACAGGGATATACCCAGTTATACAAACATGCACTACTTCAACACATACAAATATATAGAGATCACACTTATATACATATATACACATGAAAAGCACAATTCAATCGAGGAATCACATGCATAAATTTTAATTTACTTAAGTCCTTTAAATAATATGTTTACTCACCTGTTTAAAAGATAGAGAGCTTGAAAACTGGGATTTGAAAACTTAAATTGCCTCTAGATTTTGAAAACTGAAATGCTTTGAAACTGGAAACTTTGAAATCTGAAGCTTTGGCTGGTTTTAAACTGGAAAATACTTGATGATCTGAAGCTAGTTATTGTTGAGAAAGTTTAATTTGAAACAGAGATGATCTTCTTTTGATTACAGATTGAATGATGCTGCAGATTATTTAAGGTAGTTGATTAAGTTGTTTTTTTGTTCTTCAATTCTCAGGTTTGAAGATTTAATTACAGACTTGAGTCTACTTGCTTTTGAAATGAGAAGTTAAGAAATGAAATGGAAAACGGGAGATAGGAGTTTACATATAGAGTTAATTAGGATTTATTAAAAATTAAAAAAATAAAAACAAATTTGTGACACTTGTTAATTTCCTTAACATTTGTCATTAGCATGCATTATTTTACTTACATTTGTTAAATTGTACTTATTTAGCTTATGTGTGTAATTATGCAATTTCTAATTGTTATTTTTATTCGTTAATATAAAGCTTTTGTATTAAATTTCCTAATTAATCAATACCTTTCTTAATTTTTATAAATAAAATTCTTTAAAGAAAATATTATAAAACAAATTATATATTAAAAAAATTACATATATTTTTAAACCCAAAATATTTCAAAATAATTATCTTTTAGATTTCAAATTTAAATCCAAATTCAATTTAAAATCCAATTTAAAATCAACACAAATATATATATATATATATATATATATATATATATATATATATATATATATAAACAAACACAAGTTCAATTTGAAAATAATAACTCTATTTAAAATCTATTTATATCTATATATATAAAAAATCATTATTATTTGTTTGAAAAAAGCAATTTTACCAATTTTAAATAATTTATAAAGGAGATTATCACATTTTAAATTGCTTGAAATTCTGAGATGTCACATTTCTCCCCCTTAGAATCTTTTCGTCCTCGAAAAGGAACGAAGCCAGAATTCATCAAAATACTTATAGCAGATAAATTACTCTTTGAACATTCTTAAATTATAAACTCCCTTTTTATTAAGAATTTTTAAAACACTTTTTAAATCTACATAGTATTACAAAAATAGTTTTATAAAAATACGTGTTATACTCGATGTCTCAACAAGTTCATCCTCGTTCTCATAGAAATTCGGTCATACGTTGATCAGGCGTAGGACTGAAAATCTATAAGTACTTGGTAAACACGTTTTCAACACCCAGTGAAAATAATTGGAAAATATATTGGTAAAAATATAGAAAACATTTTGAAAACAGAGGGAACGTCTTCGAAGAGAATGTGTTGGAAATCATCACCCCCTCCATGGTCGCAGTTAACCCGATGGACGTTGCCATCTTGACAAAATTCATAAATAATTGTAGGCCTCCAAGCCCCTCAATTGCACCATTAAACCCGCTAAAGATCGCAGCTACATATGGGGTTATGTTGCTATCATAGCGAAAACCCATATAACTGTAGGCATCAGCACCCTTGAATTTCGTTGCCAAAAGAATGAAAATTCTCCACTCCACCATAGATCACAGTCTATCGATGTTACGTTGCCTTCCCAGCAAAATCAAACATAGACCGTTGACACTGACCTCCACACGATTTCTGCTGTGGTCCATAGTAGATCGCAGCAACATTGAGTTACACTGTCGTCACAGCATAACCCTCTATAGGCATCGGCGCCCTCGACTTTTGTTACCCAATAATCCTTAGGAACTTCAGTTTGTCTGAACTTCCTCACAGGATCAACTTTAGAACCCCCCTTAGGGCTCATGGCAGCACCACCCCGTGGCACTCCTAAGAAGCTCATTTCATGGGAGCGCCTTTCTCCCCAGAGCCATTTTCAAAACACTTTATACTATACACATATAGTATCTTCCAAATCATACCCTTGTATGAATCTCATATAAATCTCCTTTACACAAAATCGATTATTCCAAAATCGATAATTCTCAAACTAGGCTTTCCAAATTTCAAAAATTGATTTTTCCCAAAAATCAAAAGCCTTTAAAAATCCATAGGTTCCAAAACCTTTTTCCCAAAATCTTTCTCATAAGATCCTCTACACACACACACACACACACAGAGATACATATCCTTGAAAATCTTTGAATCATTTCATGCTTGTATAAAGTTCCTTTTTATACTATAAATACTTTCAAAACCCTTTTCTTCTCGCTATAGATTCAACAAGGGAAGTTTATCATATATATAACAAAGATACATAACTTTGTTTATTCCAAGTCAAATATTCAAATTTGATTACTCTTTTATAAAGTTATTAACCACATTACTTTTCTTCATAAAGTAACCTTTAATCATGGAAATATCCAATTTCCATTTTACTTCTTCATTCATTTTTCATAATATACCTTTCCATCTCAAAAATCATTTACAGTTCTTATCCACAAATTTTCAATATCAATTTTATTCAAACCCGTACGATGCATTCATATCATCCGTACGTAATATCAATCTGATTACCTACTCGATCTCGCAAATTCTCTTCCAAACTAGTATCATCCACCCGACTTTCTAGTGCGGACTCAGATCTGGTTTCTTTATCAAAAACTATTAGTCTCCTTGCATAATCATAACTATGATAGAGAATTTCCACAACCAATCAAAAATCCATATCCAGGTTTGCCGTTGAAAATCGAATGAAAAATCCCAACTCGGATCGATACACTATCTCGAAATTCTATGCTTAAATTTGGATCAAATTGTTATGCGAAAAGAAAAATATACGTATATCCTACGTATTTATCTTCATTGATTATTAGCTAAATCAATTCCCTTTCAATTCACATTCACTTCTGATTTCTATTCACTTATTCACATTTGCCTCAATCTCCATTTGGATTATCCCTTTAATTCTTATCTCAATAGGTATTTAATTATAAATAGTTTGAACTCTATCCAGCTTAAATTTATAAAATAGCTTGAAAATTTTAAAATAGATAAGTAGTTGAAAAATAATTATTAGTTGTAAAATAGCTATTAACCAGTTAAGTAATTGTAAAATAGTTATAAAATAGTCATATGGTTATAAAATAATTAGATAATTGCAAAATAGTTTAAAGTAGTAATCAGTTATAAGTAGTTGAAAAATTGTAATTAGTTTATAAAGTAGTTGCAAAATAGTTAAATAGTTCCAAAAATAATTGTAAAATAAGTATAAAATAGTTTGGCTTTAAAAAGAAAGGTTGTATAGTAAATATCTTGGAAAATAGATTTAAAACAGTTTATATTAAAATAATCTATTTAAAAATAGTTTTAGTGCAAACTGTTCAATTCCCAATCTCTCATTCCAATCAATTCAATTTAATTTCCCATTTCTATTTAAATTGATTCAATTCTAATTCAATTTGAATTAACTTCAATTTGTATCCCAAATTCAAATCAATTCCCATTTGAAACTCATTCAACTTCAATCTCATTTCCATTTAATTCAAATCAAATTCAATTTGAATTAATTCTATTCAAATCTCAACTTAAAACCATCTCGAATTTCATAAATTCAAGTTAAATTTTAAATGTTGATTTAATCCTTTGAATCAAATTAATCTTTACTTTTAAGTCAAATCAACCTTTATTTTTAATTTAACAACTTAAATCTTTAAATCGTTTGATCCTGAGTCCAATTTCAAAATTCCGTTTTTAAATTGCCTTTACTTATTTTATTACAAAATTCAAATAAAAGTTCAAAGCTTATTAAATGATTTAATCTTTAGAATCCAATTCTCAGTTTCATAGATTATTAATAACAACAGGATGGTATTAAGATAAGATAAATATCCAAGTTATTTCAAACATTCATCAATGACATCTAATTCCAATTTCCAGATCTCAAACCCATCCTGAGATCACACATACTCCCAATTCAAATCAACCATTTAATTTTCCAAGTTAAATCTCTATTTCATATTGAAATTTCCAATTCAGGTTGTTCGTTCTATACTTATTTGACTTCCCTTAAGTTAAATTCAATTTACTTAATCCAGTCAACTTTTCCTAATTTGAAATCCCATTTCAAATTTTAAAATTCATATTAATAATCTCCCCACTTATAAGTTCAAAAACTTATCACTTTGGGTTTTCACATCTCATCCCAAGGAAAGATTCAAAGCTCAACCTTAGAGCTTATTTCAAATCATTTTTAATATTATGTACATCTCACATATATACATTATTTATTTACTTTACACAATTTTTTTTAAACCACCTTTGTTTTAATTCAAAACAAATTTCTTTAAAATTTTCAAACAACTCTTGTTTGAAAACAGGATCCTTTCATTCAAATAATACTATTTATTATTTCTTTCATCATTTTGAAACAATTTCAAATTTCTAGACCTAGATTTAAAACTTCACAATTTAGATCATCCTCAATTCTAATTTTGTAAGTCATGCTCACCTAAATGTTTACCTCCCTAAAACATTTCATTTTTGCTTACTCACTAACACACATTTTATTATTAAACACAACAACCATTTATGATAATAACCAAGATTATCATATCTGGAAACCAATTCATTATTATCTTATTCTGAAAACACCTTTACAAGTTCAGGATTTTAATTTCAATTTGGATCCATTTCAAACTTATCTTCATTCAACTCCAATCTGGTTGTATTTCTATTACCATTTAGTTCTCATTATTTTATTTAATTTCAATAATCAACAACCAATTTCTTAAGAATTAGAAAAATTATTGCTTTATATATCAAAATATAAACTTATATAAAAATCATTTACTTTTAAAAACATTTTAAAACCTTTATATAAGAAAATAACAAGTACGGTCTCATAATATATACACTCAACTCATTTTAGGGTACTACTGACCCTATCCTTAATGAGTAAACCCACCAGAGCCAAGGTTCTCGCTTAACCTTACGCTCTGATACCAAATGTAATGACCCGAAATTTTCGACCTCGAAAATTCAACACTAATGCGTTCGTTGTAGAAGTGTCGAGCATCCGAACGCCAGAAATCCTAGATTGTTAGGGTAGAGAAGAACAGAGGTAGAGGAAAAAAACAGAAACAAATCACAGATTCTCACGGCAAAATATAATATCAAATAATAGAAGTTATACAAAGGAAAACTGTATCAGTTAAATTACAATCAATACATTAGAGTTATAGCCATTACATAAAACTGGATAGTTAAAATTAACTTGTCCCAGAAATACAAACAATAATATACACAGCGGAATACTCCATGCGTCCTGCCATCTAGCTCGCTTCTTGAGCTCCAGAATGTCCTAACCTGGAAATCTGTAATACCCGGTCTGACCCGAGCATTACATCAAAGTAACAACCGGGTCAGGATGGAAACCAGCATGAGTAAACCCATCTAACATGAAATACAAAGATATAAAACATATATAAAACCAGTGATGTCCCTGAAATTTAGGCAATATTCATTTAATAATTTCCATTAATAATTTTTTTAAATGTGCAGTATTGATTTGGAAATCTAATTATTTTTTAAAAAAACTAATAATTGTATAATTTGATAAATGTTAAATTTTCAAAACTAATAATATAATTTGGAAATTTTCTTCTTTTCAAAATTTATAGTGATAATAATTTAATTTGGCAAATTTTATTCTCTTCAAAATTAATAAAATTTATAATTCATAGAAATTTATCTTTCTAAGCTAATTAATATATATCCTATTTATAATGTATATATGAGTATATACATTGTGAATAAAAAGTATGGTTTTAATTTAAATTTGATAATAATATTTTCAAATTTATAATATATATATATATATATATATATATATATATATTGTGAATTGGAAAATTTGATTGAATTTAATATAGAAACTTTTTAAAAGCTTATTTAAAAATCTTTCTTATTTTCAAAAAGTAATGAAAGTAAATATTTATGATATTCAAAAATATGATAGTTAAAAGTTTAATTTGTTTTCTTTAAAAATGGGTTCTTGAAATAAATTTAATTCATATATATTAAAGTACAATATTTTTAGTTTGAAATTTAAAATAAGATTTAATTCAATATTCTTTTCTTTTTAAATTTTCTTTCTTGAAAATTTAGCTTTGAAAATATATTTTAAAAATAAACAAATAAACATTAAAGAATGTACTTAATAAAGATAATTCGTATATGTAAACATTAAAAGGCTATTTGAAGTAAACATGAGAAAATGTTAAATTAAATAAGAAATTGATTTAAATGAAATTTTAAACATTTGTAAGGATAAGAAATTAATTTAATAATGAAATTCAATACTTTTAAAATATAATTAAAATTTTAACAAGGAGATAAACACAAATTTTCTTGTTTCTTACTTTTGTAAAATAATTAGGACATGTAATCACACTTGTAAGCATTTTAACAATCTTAAGATAACAAGTGTCATTGTTCTGTTTATTTTTGACATATTTGTAAATAGATAAGAAAAACTTGCCAATTCATTTTTAGTTCAAACCTTCTTCTCTTCTAAAAATAAAATCAGTTCAAAAATCTACAAAAGTTTCCTAATTTGTGATCAATGAAGTTCAACAACAAATCTTCATACATTTCTTTCATGTTCAAAAACCTGTATTCAAAAATCTGTAACCAAATAATTTCAGCACTGTAGTTCAAAGTTCCAATTTCTAAAGCAAAGCTGTAATCAAAGCCTGTAGCAAGTTTCAACTTCAAATACAACCTCTAATCAAAGTGATATTCTCAAATGCAACCAAAATCAACATCTCTGTAAAGATCAATTGTAGAAAATTCAAAACAACAAGTAAATTCAACAACTATAGTCAATTGCAAACAATTATAAACAAGAATGCAACACAATTACAGTCCTCTGCTCTTCAATGACAGTGGGTAAACACTTATTTAAAAACAGTTTTAGATGTTGCATGTGATGATTTTGTGGGATAAAGTTGTGATATGGTTTGCATGCTTCATTTTATCTGAATATATGTATGAAGATGCTTGATTTCATGTGTGAATATCTGTAAATATTTATACTTGTGCTCTGATATTAGTAACAGGCTAACTACCATCACTAAATAATTCCTATCTCTCTGTAAAATCAAAATTAGACTTTGATTTTAGAAAAGAAAAGGTAAGTAACAATGTGCTGTAGTTTTTGAAAATAATTTTAAGTTATTTTATTTGTTAAATATACTGTAAATTTAAGGATTACAGTAAAAATTAGAAAAAGATAAAAATGAAATATGCTAATTTATATATCTGATTTTATCATCTGGATAGTGAATCCAAATCATGAATTTAGAAATACATTTTGTAGTTTTTAATGGTGTATTGGCCGAGATGTTGAATGATGTACCATTTTTAGGTTTTGGCCATTTGCCGATGATCGACGATGACTGGTGGTGCGAGCTGTGGCACGGAGGAGGTTGGGGGATGGTAGATTGATGGAGAAATAGGTGCAGGTTTTTTCGATGATCGTGTTGTACAGTCGAAAGTATTTTAGGGTTTAGTGTGAAATTTGGGAGGGTCGGCTTTGTCGAGGTGGAACGGCATCGGTGGCGCACTGAGTTCGATCGCGTAGGGGGGATGGCTTCGGTGGCTCGAGGCGCATCTGTGGTCATTGCCGTTGGGTTTCAAGAGGCATGGGTGGTCGGCAACAGGGGGTTTTCTGTTCTCGTGCATCATCCAGTTTTGGGTGCAAGTGTTGTTTTTGAGTTTGCTTCGTGATTCGCTGATCTGCTTAGCTGGAGTGTTTGTCGAGGTTGAAGGTGAGTTGTCGAAGGCCAGAAAGTTGGTCGGGGTGAGTTTTCTGGCCGTGCATGTGCATGATGATTTTTGCGTGCATCAGAGTTTTGGTTTGGGGAAGAAGGGCCTGACCTGAAGTTTTTTTCATGCTTTACTCGTGTTCGTCTCGAGTAGATGCAAAGTGAGGGTTGCGATCTTTGTTAATTCGAGTTGTCGCGAGAGTTGTCGCGAGCCTGTCTCGGGAACAATGTTTGTTTCCAGTTTTTACTTAACCAGATTTTAAACTTAAGTGATTTTCAAATTTTAAAAAGGTAGACTTAAATTTTAAGCAAAGTTTGACTGGTTTTAAAAGAAGTATAAAATGTTCAAAGTTAGAAATGATGTTTAAAACAAATTTAAATTTTAAAGGAAATGGATTTTTAAAGTTTAAATGTTGTTTTAGAATAGTTTGATTTATACAAATATTACAACAGAGAAAATTTGTAATTAGTTTTTAAATGTTTTCAACTTAAATATAATTGTTGAAATATAATTAAGATTTAAGTAAAAAGTATTTAACTTTAATAAAGGATGATGATTTTTAATAAATCAAATTCAAACTTTAGGCTTAATTTAATTTTATGGAAGTTTAGGAGTTAATAATATAAATGATTTATTTTAATTTAGTCATGCTTTATTTGCAAAAGTAATTAATATATAATCACTTAATTAACTAAAATGATTGATTTTGGTAATTAAATTAAGAAAATTTAATTTGTGAAATTAATTAAGTGTAATTAGTTTCTTATTTAAAGACTGATTAATCGAAGTTAATCAATTAAGAAATAATTAAGTAATAAATAATTAAGAGGTTAATTACTTAATGTTAAGAAAATCATTAGAGTAATTACTTATGAAGTAATTAAAGTAATTAATTATCTGTGTGATTAATTAAGTTAATGTGGTTAATTTTAATTAATTAATTAGGTTTAATTAATTAAAGGGAGTTATTTAGTGATGTGATTAAGTATAATTACTTAATGTAATTAATGAAGTGTAATTACTTAATGAAGTAATTAATGGATACTTACTTGATGTAATTAATTAATGGGATATTACTTAATGGGAAGTAATTAAAGAATAATTATTTAGTGGAAGTAATTAAGTGATGATTACTAAGTGTAATTAAAGGATTAATTAATATAATTGATCAAAGAGTTGATCTAATTGATATAAGTAATTAAAGGTAGTTAATTACTGATTGTGATTAATCAAGGTTGATCAATAAATGTAATTAAGTTAACGATTAATTAGAAGAATAATTTATTAATGAAAGTAATTAAAGGATCATTAATTAAAGTAATTAAGGATCATTAATTATTGTAATTAATGATAATAATTAAAGGTTTAATTGATTAATAAATGTGATTAATTATGAGATAATTAATCAATGAAGTGATTATGATATAATTAATTAAGGATTAATGTAATTAATTATAGTTAATTGATTGATGGAAGTAATTAAGGTTAATAACTAAGTGATTAAAGAATAATTAATTTTTGTAATTAATTTAAGGCCTAATTACATAATGTACTTAAGTAATAATTAATCAAGGGTGATTAATGTAGAAGATAATTAAAGGATAATTAATCTGTTAATTGAAGATTAATTAATTAGTTTACAAAGTGATTAAAGGTTGATTAATTAAATAAATGGTTTGTAATTAATTAATTAATGATTGTTTAAGCAGGATTTTGAGATTAATTCTCAAGTAATTAATTTAATTTAAGATTAAATTAATTATAATTTGGATTAATTGTTCCTATTTATGGATGATTGATTAAGTGGAATGGCTGAATTGAATGATGCTTATAGTTTGAATAATCTGTGATGTGCTATGATATGTTATTGATTATAGCTATGATAAATGTGTGATATTTATCTGTGAATGATGCTGTGTGTATTCAATGTTTTAAATTGAATTAAATTGTTCAAACTAAAATCACTTGGATATTAAAATGGCGTTTTGGATTTCGATGAGACCGGGATCGGATTTTCAAATTTGGAATTCCGAAAACCACATCAATCCAAATTAAACGTTAGGTCATGAATCTCATGTGAAGAGTGAAAACTCGAGGTGTAAGGACTATTCGTCGTTAAAACTCTGAGGGTGATTCCAATATGAGTTTAACAGGGTAGTACCTTTAGATTCAAGATGAAGATTCAGGGTGCAAGGGCTATTGTCGTTAACTCTGAGGGTGATTCCAAAATGAGTGTAGCGAGACAGTGCCTTCGGTTTCGTTCGAACCCGGAACGAACTTGTATGGATTGAATGCTTTCAGAACATCGTCAGGTGGACGATGAGCATTCTATGATAGTTGTGTTCTGTAAAGGTAATCGTAGCCTCAAGCCTCATCAACCGGGAATGGCTAAAATAGGGGAGGTATAGTAAGGCTAAGTAGGTAGCACCCAAGTAGGACGAGATTTATCCCTGTTTAGATGTTCCTTTCATTCAACTTAGTAGGAAGTTGGCGACGGCCATCGGCGAGGTTGTCTTGTTCGGGACTATCCTGTAAGGGATGGTTCCTTCTTTTTGTTGCAGGGGATTGGGAGTAATCCTCGGTACGGTGATCTAGGCCTTGTACTGTGACGGGTGGTACCCCGGTAGCCCTGCCATTGATGGAAACCCATTCTTCCTACGTGCCCGTTACGGTTTTGATTATACACCTATGTATGCTGGAATTTAATAAATGTAACAATTTCGGCTATTTCATATTTATTTGAAAACCCTAGACCCTATTGTAATATCAATGGATATCCTATCAAATGTTTTGGTTACCGTAAGATAAAAACTTACCCATGTTTATTTATGGGGAGTCTTACGTGATAACTTTTGTTTTGAAATGTTTTCAAAGTTAAGCAACCTTAGCCCGTTTACTCACACCAGACCCATGTCTGACCTGGAGTTTATTTTTTGTTTTATTAAACTCTTGGGTACTTAAATTTTTACGAGTAGCCAAGGGATTCAGGTTAGCTTTGACGAGTTCTGGAGGAGATATGGAGCAGGAGGCTTCAGCGTTTGTAGATATTTAGAGATTTTGCTGTGCTAGTGTTATATCTATCTATTTGTGATGTACTTGAGTTGTAATAACTAGACAGGTGTTCATAACTGTCTAGTTTGTGTTGTATTAGCTATATAACTCTGGTGTATATGATACTATGTAATATCTTATGTGATATAATATAATTTATTCGTTTCGTTGTGAGATTCTAATGCTGTTTGGCTCTTTCTTTTCTCTCTTTTCTCTTTTCTATCCCTTTCTTTCTTCTTAATGATGTGTCTTTCTATAGAATGAAAGGCGGGTCATTACATTGTGGTATCAAAGCACTAGGTTGAGTGAATACCTAGGCTTTGAAGTGATTTCTTTTTGAGAGAGCGTACTTGTGTGTGTGTGTGTATCTTATATCTACCCATATTGTTGTAGAGATTGGAAGTGTATCTAGCAGGACAGTATTGGGCATTTTGAGTAAGCTTTGCTGTATTCTGTATGGATCTCATCAATCTCTGAAGGAAACCTTTTTGAGGTTCGGAGTCCATCTTTGGGATATAATTTTGGTTGCGCTCGTGGGAGCAGATTTTCTAGAGTTTAGATCAGTCGGAAGTGCTGAAGCAAGAAATGGTATCTTGGCAGCCGTAGGAAGAAATCTTGCCTGTATTAGAGTTTGGAACTCAGTTGGGTAAGGTATTTTTGCTTTGTTTGAAGCCGAGTTTCCTGAGGGATATCTGTCTATCTTGAAGATTCTTTTGTGGAGTTGGTTGATATAGCTTTACGATTCGAGGAGCTTTTGGATAAGGAAGTCTTTAGTAGCAGTAGCAGCTCGGAGGTGTTGAGAGTGCTATCAAGAAGGTCTCTTGGCTTAGCAATATCCTTGAAGTGGAGTCCGGAAGCAGTAGAGTGGCCTGTTTCTTCGATGGTTCAGGAGCCTTTGTGATTATTCTATCAGCAGGCCGGGCAGATGGTGAAGACTTGTTCATTTCTTCTGGAAGCTCAGCTGGGTTTGATGTTGTGGTTTCGGTGGGCCATCAGTTTCTTCTTTTGGTTAAGAAGACTTAAGCTGTTCTAATTTCTAAAGAAAAAAAACGGTTTCTTTGGAATCTGAATTGGGTAGAATCGCAAAAGTGACTTGCGATGGTTTGAAAGTTCTCTTAGTAATCTTTGTTTGAGATTGAGGCATCTCTAGAGGATGTGGGAGCTATCGAAGTGGTTTGAGATTTTCCAAATATCTTCGATGTAGTCATGATTTGCATCCGCATCGGGAGATTGAGTTCTGTATCGACTTGCTTCTTGGAGCATTACCAATGGTTCTGCTTAGTAGAGAAAGGACTGGTTAAGCAGTCAGGATTAATCGGATCTAGTTTTCTGACTGGATTTCTGTTGTGGTATTTGTGACCGAATCGGATAGGTCACTGAGATTTTATGGAATTTGCTGAGCATGTTTCCGAAATGAGTTGATCAAGTCTGTGCTTGTGTTCATCAACAACATTCTCCTATTCTTCAAATCAGAGTTGTGCAGCGAAAGCAAGGTGGCAGCTATTCCAAAATAGAAGCAACCTCGGATTTCTCGGAAGTTATTTTTGACTTAGATCAGAAAATTTCTACAGGAAGTTCATTCAGAATCTGAAGGCTTGGTTGTCTTGTGCATTTTTTTTGTTTTCCGAATAGGAGAAGTATGTTTGAAGTCTTTTAATGTTTGTATAATAGAGTTTGTGTGGTGGATTTTGATGGATCTTGGGAAAACCATCTTGTTGAGTAAGAACTGGAGATCATCTGATTTTTGATCCAGATTTGATCAGTGAGGCATCTGCGAAGTTTGGAATGATCTAGAAGGTTGAAGGCAGCCCAGGATCGACAGGAGAGATTTGTGGATAAGAGACAAGGGAATTCAGAATTCGAAGTCAAAAATTTAATTTTGGATAAGATTTCTCTGATCGTAAGAGCAATAAGATTGGGTAAGTCTGTAAGGTAGATCAAAAGAGTATTGGATTTTTCTGTATGCTCTTAAGGTTAAGTGTTTGATCTAAAGGATCAAATTGCCAGTTCAGATGGTTGTGATTCGTAATGTATTTCACGTATCTCTGAGAGAGTACGTGTATGATCTATCACTGGTTTTAGGACTAGCAGTTCTAGAGAGATTTAGGAGTTGGACAGGACTTGTCTGTGGTTTGATATCCTGTTTCGATTTGTAGATCTAGATATATAAGAGCTCTAGATCTGAGTGATGTAGCTAGTTTAGATTCTTTACAGCGAGTATTCCAGTATTTGTACCCGGGAAACTCTAGGAGGTTATGTCCAGAATTTTTGTTTGGATAGTTATAATTATTTGGTTAAATTGATTGTTATGGTTGCTTGTGTATGGTTGATATCATATGACTGTTGTTTAAAATTTAAATATGTATGGGATTATTAAATTATCTTTGCTTTTAAATTTTGGGGACGAAATTCTTTTAAGGGGGAAGGAATATGATGTCCCGGAAATTTAGGCAATATTTATTTAATAATTTCCATTAATAATTATTTTGAAATGTGCAATATTGATTTAATAATCTAATTAATTTTTAAAAAACCTAATAATTGTTTAATTTGATAAATGTTAAATTTTCAAAACTAATAATTTAATTTGGAAATTTTCTTCTTTTCAAAATTTATAGTGATAATAATTTAATTTGGCAAATTTTATTCTTTTCAAAATTAATAAAACGTTTAATTCATAAAAAATTATCTTTCTAGGCTAATTAATATATATCCTATTTATAATGTATATATAAGTATATACATTGTGAATAGGAAGTATGGTTTTAATTTAAATTTGCTAATAATATTGTCAAATTTATTATATATATTTATATATATTGTGAATTGGAAAATTTGATTAAATTTAATATAGAAACTTTTCAAAAGCTTATTTGAAAATCTATCTTATTTTCAAAAAGTAATGAAAGCAAATATTTATGTTATTTAAAAATTGATAGTTAAAATAGTATATTATATTAAAAATTTAATTTGTTTTCTTTAAAAATGGGTTCTTGAAATAAATTTAATTCATATATATTAAAGTACAATATTTTCAGTTTGAAACTTTAAAATAAGATTTAATTCAATATTCTTTTCTATTTAAATTTTCTTTCTTGAAAATTTAGCTTTGAAAATATATTTTAAAAATATACAAATAAATATCAAAGAATGTACTTAATGAAGATAACTTGTATATGTAAACATTTAAAGGCAATTTGAAATAAACATGAGAACACGTTAAAATAAATAAGGAATTGATTTAAATGAAATTCTAAACATTTGTGAAGATAAGAAATTAATTTAATAATGAAATTCAATACTTGTAAAATATAATTAAAATTTTAATAAGGAGATAAGCACAAATTTTCTTGTTTCTTACGTTTGTAAAATAATTAGGACATGTAATCACACTTGTAAGCATTTTAACAATCTTAAGATAACAAGTGTCATTGTTTTGTTTATTTTTGAAACATTTGTAAATAGATAAGAAAAACTTGGCAATTCATTTTTAATTCAAACCTTCTTCTCTTCTAAAAATAAAATCAGTTCAAAAATCTGCAAAAGTTTTCTAATATGTGATCAATGAAGTTTAACAACAAATCTGCAAACATTTCTTTCAAGTTCAAAACCTTGTATTCAAAAATCTGTAACCAAAATAATTTCAGCACTATAGTTCAAAGTTTCAATTTCTAAAGCAAAACTGTAATCAAAGCCTGTAGCAAGTTTCAACTTCAAATACAACCTCTAATCAAAGTGATCTTCTCAAATGCAAGCAAAATCTACATCTCTGTAAATATCAATTGCAGAAATTTCAAAACAGCAAGTAAATTCAACAACTATAATCAATTGCGAACAACTATAAACAAGAATGCAACACAATCACTGTCCTCTGCTCTTCAATGATGGTGAGTAAACTCTTATTTAAAAACATTTTTAGATGTTGCATGTGATGATTTTAGGTGATAAAGTTGTGATACGGTGTGCATGCTTCATTTCATCTGAATATATGTATGAAGATGCTTGATTTCATGTGGGAATATCTGTTGACTGGATTAATGACGAAGAAATAATATCCGCTCCGAACAAATGATTTTGGCGTCGTACTGAGCGAGCCAATCCATGCCAAGAATCATGTCAAATCCCAAATATTCCATAACGTGTAGATTCGCACGGAAAGAAAATCCACAAAGATCAATATCTATATCCTCACAAAGCAAGCTAAGGGTCGTGGATCTGCCGATGGGATTCACAATCCTTAGTGAAGAAACCAAACAAGTAACATCCAAAGATAAAGTATCAACTAGTTCCTTTGATACGAATGAGTGAGAGGCACCCGTATCAAAGAGAACTCTACAAGATCTACCATGAAATAAAATAGAACCTTCGAGAACGGAAGGATGCGTACCTCGAGGCTGAGCTGAAGATGTAGGAGCCTTGGCAGCATTAAGCTTGCCAGATCTAGGAGGTGCAGTAGGACAAGTGGAGATCCTGTGTCCCTCCTTCTTGCAGAAGGTTCAATAGAGAGGTTTGGGACACTCTTGAATAAAGTGATCTGGAGAACCGCAGTTGAAGCATTTCCTCGGGGGACGTGTCCCACTAGGCTGAGCAGGAGTCTGGGACTGAGGACGAGTCTGAGGCTGAGTCTGAAAAGTAGAACTGCCAGTCTTCTTCTTCTTGTTCCAAGGCTTGGTATTCTGAAATGGACCCCGCTTCTGATTGGGTTTTTTGGAACCCTCACCATCCCCATCACTGTCTCTCTCACGCTCAACCGCTTCAAGGTGAAGCGCTGCGTCAACTAGCTCAACAAAAGGGAGCTTAAGCTGGAGCATAAGCTGTTTCTTCAAATATTTCTTCAGGCCTTGAATAAATTTGAAATTCTTCTTATAAGGAGTACTAATGAACTCGAGGCCATACTTAGACAGGGCCACGAAAGATGATGAATAGTCAGCAACAGAGGTCTTCCCTTGCTTAAGGTCAATAAAGCGGCGTGCAAGGGCTATCTTCTCGGACTCGGGGACAAACTTGAGCAAGAAGCGCTCTTTGAACTGATCCCAAGTGAGAGTGGCCTCATCGGTCTCAGAAATGAGGAGCTCTTACCAATCCAAGGCACGACCCTCAAGATGGCTAGAAGCAACAAGAACTCTGTCACGGTCAGGAAGGGTCAAGCGAGTAAAATTACGCTCGCAAACTCTGATCCAAGCCTGGACCTTAAAAACAGTCTCGGAGCCATTGAATGGCTTCCCTCCAAGATGAATAAAGTTGCTACAGAGGCGCGCAAAAGCAGACTTGCACGATGCATCAGAAACTGGTGCAGGAGACTGAGAGTGCGACTGAGAGTTATGAACCAGCTCCATGATCTGGTCCGTGGTCATGTATACGCCCTCAGGGTGAGGGTTGCTGGACTGCCCAGCATCAGCAGAACGGAGGTTCCTACCTCTCCCAACCATACTGAAAGATAAGGAAAGGTTTAGTTAAGCACGATTTAAAGATAGATAATTCATTAAGGAATATTACAGAATATAATAGATTCCTACACATATTCCTAACTTTTTTTTAATCTAAAGGTGGTGATGTTCAATTTTGATCATATTGTAACGTATTGTACTACGTGTCCGTTCTGTATTTGTTATGCTTAATTCTGAACCCTAGCTCTGATACCAAACTGTAACGCCCCACTCCGAGACCCACTCTAGTAAAGAGTATTACGGAGTAATACCGTCTACTACAACGGAGAATAGAGTATAATGGAAGCGACCATACGTAATCAAGCTATAACTAACTATCGAATATGTCAAATAGGTGGTTTTCTTTTCTCAAGTGGTTCGACGTATCCAATAAATATTTATAACGAAATTACAATGGCTAAGGAAAATAGGTTCAGAACAAACATAATACTAAATGATAACATCATCATCACAGAACAGTCACATAACAATCACAGAACATAGGTACAATATATCGTCAATACAGATCCAAATATCAAAGGTGGGTACAAAGCCACCGCTCACACATGTGAGTCAAAAATATGTACATAAGAGACTGAATAATCAGAGTATCAAAATAGTGGACAAATATAAAGAGCTATCTATCAGCATAGCAGATAATGTCCAAGCGGAAGCACAGAAAGCTAAGTCCAAAGACCTAACCTGAAACAACTCGGTCTGACCCGAGCGAAAACACTCGGGTCAGGCCAGCTAAACAATCAGTAATAACTGAGATATATAATAATGCAGTACATAAATCAAACAGTAGTTCTCCAGAGAGAAGAGTAATATGGACTACATGAACATAATGACGATCCCTAATCATCAATAAACAGTAAAAATCTCCAAAAAGAATATCAACACCAAAGTGTTAAATAAATAAAATCGCCTCATATCATCGGCGTAGCAAAAGCTATATAAAGTTGCCCACAGGCAATAATCTCAAGAGTGACCAGAGTCAGTAATCAATGCCCAAGTAAAGATCGATGCTCCAAGGAGCAATAGGGATATACTGAAAAGTCAATGAAATCGAATACTGAAAAGTAGTGTCCATAGACACTGTGAATCCACAAGGAATCGCACTTACATCGTATGGTTCCATAGAACCAACACCAAATGGCGGTACTCGAATGGATATAAAAATCATCAGATAATACAAGTATTTCACGTGCACCGACCAGAGTCGTTATTGCCAAGTACTGTAGAGTTGTGATCGATCACTCGCACAGATGCGGAACGCGCGAGACGGCGAGATCCTTCCCAGAAGGATAAAGGCCCAGAGGCACAAGCCGAAAAACTGCTCCATAGAGCAGGTGTCCAGAGACGGTTGCCCAGTACTGGCCGCCCAGAGGCTAATGTGTCACAAACTTCTTGGAGAGGAACCCGTAAAGTGTTAACAATGAGTCCCATACCCCACGTTCGCACTAAACGGTTTACTAACCAATAGCAAGCTCACACTCCAAACAATAAAAAGTCCACCTCGTATCATCGGTAACCTAGACCCAAAGGTCAAAACGATCAATCGAATAGGTCGGGGATTAACCGGAAAGAAAATACACACGGTTCCATAGGCCGGAGATTTCCTAACCGTTTAAGCACCTTTCCACTTCGCTCGACGTGGTAAAAGTGAGTGTGAGATTTTTATTATAGAAAATAATAGTGCGAAATGGATTTATAATTGATCTTGAAATCACTTTAAAACGGCTTTTGAAAACTCTCCTATTATGGAGTAATTAATTTAATAATTAAAAATAATATTATATAATAATTTCGAAAGCCATTTAGGAGAGAAAAATCCTTTTAAAATAGTTCATAAAACCTGTGTACGAAATTTAGAACCAAATCTCAAGGAAATCGATAAATCAGAAAATCACTGAAAACCAATATTCGTGTTGGAAAATATTCCGAATGGTTGTGAACCAAAATTCGACAATTTCTGATTAGCAATTGAAGCCCAAAGGTTCGTTGCAGAAACAATCAATTTGGTGCAACCCGGACTCGGTTGCACCAAAAATGGTGCAACCGGTGGGTCGGACCCTGGCTGCACCAAGTGGGTGCAGCCCAAATATTTTTTTTTATAAGCCGACTGCACCGCATGGTGCAGCCCGTTTCTGTGAACCAGGCTGCACCATGCGGTGCAGCTGGTTCAGTCCAGCCCCCAGCCCACATGGGCTGGGGAGTGGGAACTGCAAGCCCTAGCCCGCATGGGCTGGGGAGGTGGGAGGCCCCAGCCCGCTTGGGCTGGGGAGGTGGGAAGCCCCCAGCCCGTATGGGCTGGGGAGGCGGGCCCAAGCCCCAGCCCGCTCGGGCTAGGGAGACGGGCCCAAGCCCCAGCCCGTTCGGGCTGGGGAGGCAATGCAAGCCCCAGCCCCATGCGGGCTGGGGAGATGTGCGTGCCAGCCCATACGGGCTGGCCTACTTCCGGCGAGCCCAACTGGGCTAGCCTGCTGCGCCTAGGTGCAACCCAGGCCTGCCCTGGTGCACCCAGAGCCCTGTTTTCAGCCTGTTTTCAGGCTGAAGCATTCCAGCCAGCTAGAAATGCAGTTTTTGATGGTTTTGGGGTGTTTTTTTCAAGTTTTTGGCATCAAATTTCACTAATAACAATCACTAACTACCATATAATGATTACTACACTATATTAAAGGAGACAAAGGGCCAATGCTTAGCATTACCTTATGAAGCAATATTACAAACACCTTATGTGCACACCCAAAATGAAAGCAAAGATGATCAAAGAGCTATGATTCACATGTTACATAATAAAACATGTGTTACTAAATGATTTCTGAAATAAAAAGAGGATTAAACACATACTAGAAGAGGTTTTTAGCAATATACCTCTCTAGAAAGCAACAAAGACCACTATAGCATCAACCCAAGTTAGCAAAAGATGATTAGGAGGCTATAAGATCAAAAAAAAACACATAAAACATGTGTTACCAAATAAATTTCAGAAATTAGAAAGATATAAAAATGGATTTGAGGTGGGTATTTGCATTACCTTTGCATAGAATGACTTGCATAAGCTAAAACTAGAAGGAGATGAAGATAGAGGCCATTTTTGTTAAGAAAGCTTTAGGAAATGATTAGGGTTTTGATTAGGGATGCATGAATGAGGTTAGGAGAGTTTGAGATAATTTATAGAGGAGGTTAAGGGTGGGTTATTGGGTTAAGTTTAGTAACCCAATAAGAAGAGGGTTATTTACATGTTTCCAAAAATTAGTCTAAGTGTTCATGTATGTTTATAAACACATTTTTCTTACCCAAACCCATTTTAAAATCTCTCCTAAATATTTAACTTTCCAAAAATAACATTTTATCCTCATTTTAAAATCTCATATTTCCCATTTAATTAAAATAGCATTTTTCAAATAAATTTTGTTATTCCAAATCCTTTTACGCTTCATTAAAATAAATAAAAATCCTAACTTTTATTTATTAATTGGTAATGCAAATCCCGGGTTGTTACAGACTCCCCCCTTAAGAAAATTGCGTCCCCGCAATTCCTTAAGATAGATGTCGCCTATAACGTCAATTCCACAAAAGAAGTGATAGAGATAAAATAGAGAATTCTACCCGCAGAAGAAGATTGGAGAAAGCCAGGATAAGAGTGCTCGATAGATTCTCTAGTCTCCCAAGTGCAGTCCTTAGGATTCGGTGACCATTGAATCTTCACGAGTGGAACCTCTTTGTTGCGAAGGCGTCTAACCTCCGAATCAAGCACACGGAGAGGTTGCTGCTCCAAAGACAAGTCAGGTAAGATCTCTAAATCAGGCACGACATGCGGCTCAATGATAGAATCAGGATCGCGAACACACTTGCGAAGCTGAGAAACATGGAACACGTCATGCATTCCGAAAAAATGAGCAGGTAGAGCCACACGATAAGCAAGGGGGCCGATGCGTTCCGTAATAGGAAATGGTCCAACATAGCGAGGAGCCAACTTCCCTGTAGAGCTGAAACGCACAACCCCCTTCATGGGAGAAATCCGAATGAAGACAAAATCACCAATGGAGAACTCAAGGGGCTTCTTACGGTTGTCCGCGTAGGATTTCTGGCAGTCCTGTGCCTCTTTCATTCTCTGACGGATAAGAACAGAGGAAGAGCAATAAAAACTCTTAAAAAGAAACTCAAAGAAACTCGTGAAAATCAAAACAAAGATGAATTTGAAAGGGATATGTTAAAAGATGAAAAGAAAATCTTAGAAGAAGAACTTGAAAAGTTCAAGAATCTCATTCAAATTCGGAAACTCAATTATCACTCTTAAGCCAAGAAATAGAAGCTCAAAAAGAAAAGAATAATGCTCTAGCTTCTGAGAATCATGAGTTAAAAACAAAAATTAAAATTGTTAAGATAGATAACACTAGTCTCAAAACTAAGCTTGATGACATTACTAAAAATATTTCCAATTTTAATAAAGGGAGAGAAAATTTATCCAGGATTATTGAAAATTCTCAACCTGCTTCAAATAAGAAGGGATTAGGTTATGTTAAGAATTCAAAAGCTCACAATGATAAAAGTGGTCTAGGATATAATAAAACTGATTGTAGAAATAGCACTAGATATGCTTTCATGTATAGTAAAAATGATAGTGCTAGTATTAAATTTCGAGTAAAGCCTAAATCCAGCGAACACCCTTACGAGTCAGTGTCGTAAGGGGAAGTGCAACTCGAGAGAAATCCTTGACAAACCGAAGGTAATAACCCGCTAGACCAAGGAAGCTGGGAATATCATGAACGTTCTCGGGCTGCTTCCAATTTTGAATAGCTTCGATCTTGGCAGGATCGACAGAAATACCCTCAGACGATACAAAATGGCCCAAGAACTTGACCTTGCTCTCCCAAAAATGGCACTTGGAGAGCTTGGCCTTAAGCTGATGCTGACGAAGAGTATCCAAGACGATCCGCAAATGATGAGCATGCTCTGCCTCGGATCTAGAATATATAAGAATATCGTCGATGAAAACCAGAACGAATCTATCGATGTATTCCCAGAATACTCGATTCATAAGATCGACGAAGAAAGACGATGCATTCATCAAACCGAATGGCATGACCAACCACTCAAAAGAACCATAACGAGTGTGGAAAGCGGTAAGAGGAATGATATCTTCCGCAACTCGGAGCTGATGAAATCCGGTGGCAAGGTCGAGCTGTGAAAAGACCTTCGCACTGCTCAACTGATCAAACATATCATCTATCCGTGGCAATGGATAACGATTTCTGATGGTCAACTCATTAAGCTTGCGGTAGTCAATGCAAAGCCTAAGAGAGCCATCAGGCTTCTTAACGAAGACCATAGCAGCACCCCATGGAGAAGAACTGGATCGAATGAGCTGCTTCGCCTCAAGCTCTACTGACTGCTTCCTGAGTTCCTCATTCTCTTTAGTAGACATCCTCGTGGGAGGACGCCCAACTGGGTGGGAGCCTGGAATAAGATCGATGCGGAACTCAATGGCCCGCTTTGGCGGCAGGCCTGATACTGGCTCGAATATATCGAGGAAATCCCGAACAACAGGAATACGAGATATGTCCACATCCTCATCTCGTGAATCAAGAGAAAATAAAGTAATATCAGAAATCCCAACATCCTGAAGAGCAATAGCTAACGGAGCGGACAAGTAGGATAACGAAGAAATAATATCCGCTCCGAACAAATGATTTTGGCGTCGTACTGAGCGAGCCAATCCATGCAAGGAATCATGTCAAATCCCAAATATTCCATAACGTGCAGATTCGCACGGAAAGAAAATCCATAAAGATCAATATCTAAATCCTCACAAAGCAACCTAAGGGTCGTGGATCCGCCGATGGGATTCACAATCCTTAGTGAAGAGACCAAACAACTAACATCTAAAGATAAAGTATCAACTAGTTCCTTTGATACGAATGAGTGAGAGGCACCCGTATCAAAGAGAACTCTTCAAGATCTACCATGAAATAAAATAGAACCTTCGAGAACGGAAGGATGCGTACCTCGAGGCTGAGCTGAAGATGTAGGAGCCTTGGCAGCATTAAGCTTGCCAGATCTAGGAGGTGCAGTAGGACAAGTAGAGATCTTGTGTCCATCCTTCTTGTAGAAGGTGCAATAGAGAGGTTTGGGACACTCTCAAATAAAGTGATCTGGAGAACCGCAGTTGAAGCATTTCCTCGGGGGACGTGTCCCACTAGGCTGAGCAGGAGTCTGGGACTGAGGACGAGTCTGAGGCTGAGTCTAAAAAGTAGAACTGCCAGTCTTCTTCTTCTTGTTCCAAGGCTTGGTATTCTGAAATGGACCCCGCTTCTGATTGGGTTTTTTGGAACCCTCACCATCCCCATCACTGTCTCTCTCACGCTCAACTGCTTCAAGGTGAAGCGCTGCGTCAACTAGCTCAACAAAAGGGAGCTTAAGCTGGAGCATAAGCTGTTTCTTCAAATATTTATTCAGGCCTTCAACAAATTTGAGATTCTTCTTATAAGGAGTACTAATGAACTCGAGGCCATACTTAGACAGGGCCATGAAAGATGATGAATAGTCAGCAACATAGGTCTTCCCTTGCTTAAGGTCAATAAAGCGGCGTGCAAGGGCTATCTTCTCGGACTCGGGGACAAACTTGAGCAAGAAGCGCTCTCGGAACTGATCCCAAGTGAGAGTGGCCTCATTGGTCTCATAAATAAGGAGCTCTTACCAATCCAAGGCACGATCCTCAAGATGGCTAGAAGCAACAAGAACTCTATCATGGTCAGGAAGGGTCATGCGAGTAAAATTACGCTCGCAAACTCTGATCCAAGCCTGGACCTCAAGAACAGTCTCGGAGCCATTGAACGGCTTCCCTCCAAGATGAATAAAGTCGCTGTAGAGGCGCGCAAAACCAGACTTGCGCGGTGCATCAGAAACAGGTGCAGGAGACTGAGAGTGCGACTGAGAGTTACGAACCAGCTCCATGATCTGGTCCGTGGTCATGTATACGCCCTCAGGGTGAGGGTTGCTGGACTGCCCAGCATCAGCAGAACGGAGGTTCCTACCTCTCTCAACCATACTGAAAGATAAGGCAAGGTTTAGTTAAGCACGATTCAAAGATAGATAATTCATTAAGGAATATTACGGAATATAATAGATTCCTACACATATTCCTAACTTTTTTTTAATCTAAAGGTGGTGATGTTCAATTTTGATCATATTGTAACGTATTGTACTACGTGTCCATTTTGTATTTGTTATGCTTAATTCTGAACCCTAGCTCTGATACCAAACTGTAACGCCCCACTCCGAGACCCACTCTAGTAAAGAGTATTACAGAGTAATACCGTCTACTAGAACGGAGAATAGAGTACAATGGAAGCGACCATATGTAATCAAGCTATAACTAACTACCGAATACGTCGAATAGGTGGTTTTCTTTTCTCAAGTGGTTCGACGTATCTAATAGATATTTATAACAAAATTACAATGGCTAAGGAAAATAGGTTCAGAACAAACATAATACTAAATGATAATATCATCATCACAGAACAGTCACATAACAGTCACAGAACATAGGTACAATATATCGTCAATACAGATCCAAATATCAAAGGTGGGTACAAAGCCACCGCTCACACATGTGAGTCAAAAATATGTACATAAGAGACTGAATAATCAGAGTATCAAAATAGTGGACAAATATAAAGAGCTATCTATCAGCATAGCAGATAATGTCCAGGTGGAAGCACAGAAAGCTAAGTCCAGAGACCTAATCTGAAACAACTCGGTCCGACCCGAGCGAAAACACTCGGGTCAGGCTAGCTAAACAATCAGTAATAACTGAGATATATAATAATGCAGTACATAAATCAAACAGTACTTCTCCAAAGAGAAGAGTAATATGGACTACATGAACATAATGACGATCCCTAATCATCAATAAACAGTAAAAATCTCCAAAGAGAATATCAACACCAAAGTGTTAAATAAATAAAATCGCCTCATATCATCGGCGTAGCCAAAGCTATATAAAGTTGCCCATAGGCAATAATCCAAAGAGTGACCAGAGTCTGTAATCAATGCCCAAGCAAAGATCGATGCTCCAAGGAGCAATAGGGATATACTGAAAAGTCAATGAAATCGAATACTGAAAAGCAGTGTCCAGAGACACTGTGAATCCACAAGGAATCGCACTTACATCGTATGGTTCCATAGAACCAACACCGAATGGAGGTACTCGAATGGATATAAAAATCATCACATAATACAAGTATTGCACGTGCACCGACCAGAGTCGTTATTGCCAAGTACTGTAGAGTTGTGATTGATCACTCGCACAGATGCGGAACGCGCGAGACGGCGAGATCCTTCCCAGAAGGATAAAGGCCCAGAGGTACAAGCTGAAAAACTGCTCCATAGAGCAGGTGTCCAGAGACGGTTTCCCAGAGGCGTGGTGACCCAGAGGTCCAGTACTGGCCGCCCAGAGGCTAATGTGTCACAAACTTCTTGGAGAGGAACCTGTAAAGTGTTAACAATGAGTCCCATACCCCACGTTCGCACTAAACGGTTTACTAACCAATAGCAAAGCTCACTCTCCAAACAATAAAAAGTCCACCTCGTATCATCGGTAACCTAGACCCAAGGTCAAAACGATCAATCGAATAGGTTGGGGATTAACCGGAAAGAAAATACACACGGTTCCATAGGCTAGAGATTTCCTAACCGTTTAAGCACCTTTCCACTTCGCTCGACGTGCTAAAAGTGAGTGTGAGATTTTTATTATAGAAAATAATAGTGCGAAACGGATTTATAATTGATCTTGAAATCACTTTAAAACGGCTTTTGAAAACTCTCCTATTATGGAGTAATTAATTTAATAATCAAAAATAATATTATATAATAATTTCGAAAGCCATTTAGGAGTGAAAAATCCTTTTAAAATAGTTCATAAAACCCGTGTACGAAATTTAGAACCAAATCTCAGAGATATCGATAAATCAGAAAATCACTAAAAACCAATATTCGTGTTGGAAAATATTACGAATGGTTGTGAACCAAAATTCGACAATTTCTGATTAGCAATTGAAGCCCAAAGGTTCGTTGCAGAAACAACCAATTTGAAGCGGTTGCACCAAAATGGTGCAACCTGGACTCGGTTGCACCAAAAATGGTGCAACCGGTGGGTCGGACCCCGGCTGCACCAAGTGGGTGCAGCCCAAATTTTTTTTATAAGCCGGCTGCAGCGCATGGTGCAGCCCGTTTCTGTGAACCAGGCTGCACCATGCGGTGTAGCTGGTTCAGTCCAGCCCCCAGCCCACATGGGCTGGGGAGTGGGGAGTGGGGACTGCAAACCCCAGCCCGCATGGGCTGGGGAGGTGGGAGGCCCCAGCCCGCTTAGGCTGGGGAGGTGGGAAGCCCCCAGCCCGTATGGGCTGGGGAGGCGGGCCCAAGACCCAGCCCGCTCAAGCTGGGGAGGCAATGCAAGCCCCAGCCCCATGCGGGCTGGGGAGATGTGCGCGCCAGCCCATGCGGGCTGGCCTACTTCCAGCTAGCCCAACCGGGCTAGCCTGCTGCGCCTGGGTGCAACCCAGGCCTGCCTTGGTGCACCCAGAGCCCTTTTTTTCAAGCTGAAGCATTCTAGCCAGCTGGAAATGCAGTTTTTGATGGTTTTGGGGTGTTTTTTTTCAAGTTTTTGGCATCAAATTTCACTAATAACAATCACTAACTACCATATAATGATCACTACACTATATTAAAGGAGACAAAGGGCCAAAGCTTAGCATTGCCTTATGAAGCAATATCACAAAACCTTATGTGCACACCCAAAATGAAAGCAAAGATGATCAAAGAGCTATGATTCACATATTACATAATAAAACATGTGTTACTAAATGATTTCTGAAATAAAAAGAGGATTAAACACATACTAGAAGAGGTTTTTAGCAATATACCTCTCTAGAAAGCAACAAAGACCACTATAGCATCAACCCAACTTAGCAAAAGATGATTAGGAGGCTATAAGATCAAAAAAACACATAAAACATGTGTTACCAAATAAAATTCAGAAATTAGAAAGATATAAAAATGGATTTGAGGTGGGTATTTGCATTACCTTTGCATAGAATGACTTGCATAAGCTAAAACTAGAAGGAGATGAAGATAGAGGCCATTTTTGTTAAGAAAGCTTTAGGAAATGATTACGGTTTTGATTAGGGATGCATGAATGAGGTTAGGAGAGTTTGAGATAATTTATAGAGGAGGTTTAGGGTGGGTTATTGGGTTAAGTTTAGTAACCCAATAAGAAGAGGGTTATTTACATGTTTCCAAAAATTAGTCTAAGTGTTCATGTATGTTTATAAACTCGTTTTACTTACCTAAACCCGTTTTTAAAATCTCTCCTAAAATATTTAACTTTCCAAAAATAACATTTTATCCTCATTTTAAAATCCCATATTTCCCATTTAATTAAAATAGCCCTTTTCAAATAAATTTTGTTATTCCAAATCCTTTTACGCTTCATTAAAATAAATAAAAATCCTAACTTTTATTTATTAATTGGTAATGCAAATCCCGGGTTGTTAGAGATTTCATATCAAATGTTTTGGTTAGCGTAAGGTAAAAACTTACCCATGTTTATTTGTGGGGAGTCTTATCTGATCCCTTTTGTTTCCAAAGGGTTTCAAAGTTAAGCAACCTTAACCCGTTTACTCACACCAGACCCATGTCTGACCTGGAGCTTAATTTCTGTTTATTTAACTCTTGGGTGCTCAAATTTTTACGAGTAGCCATGGGATTCAGGTTAGCTTTGACGAGTTCTGGAGGAGATATGGAGCAGGAGGCTTAAGTGTTTGTAGTAATTTAGAGATTCCGTTGTGCTAGTATTATATCTATCTATTTGTGATGTACTTGAGTTGTAATAACTAGATAGGCGTTAATAACTGTGTAGTTTGTGTTGTATTAGCTGTATAACTCTGATGTATATGATACTATGTAATATCTTATGTGATATAATATAATTTATTCGTTCTGCTGTGAGATTCTGATGCTGTTTGGTTCTTTCTTTTCTCTCTTTTCTCTTTTCTATCCCTTTCTTTCTTCTTAATGATGCGTCTTTCTATGGAATGTAAGGCGAGTCATTACAAAACCTAAGGTAACTCGTACCTTACAACGAGTTCTTAACTTGCCATAGCCAAATACACATCTTGCAATCATATCTAAGTATCATTACTCAGATTAAATGACCATGTTTACATTATTTATTTCATTCCAAAGTCAAATTCATAAAGAATTATTGCAGATTCCAAATCGAAGTGGTTTCAGGTATGTACTGATACCCGACCCCGGTCTCTTCGAATCCAATATCATTTTAAAAACAATTGTATAAGTTTTAAACAATTCCATTTATATCCAGAGTTACATATTTACATAGCCATTCATCACAGGTAGACAAACCATATTACCACCATTCAACCCAAACATACCATACCACATAACATCACAAATCACATATCAAAGATATAAACTAATTTAAGGCATTCAAAATCATCCAATCATTAGTCACACCATTTCCAACCAATTAAATTAAATTAATTACTTTAATCACCTTTAAATCTTGCTTACTCAACATTAATTAATTACAAATAAAATAATTAATCATCCTTTAATTTTCAATCATCCTTGATTAATTATCCTACAATTATCCATAATTACTTCCATTAAGTAATTATCCCATTGGTTAAATATACTCAGTTAATTAACTTTTAGTTATTAATTAATTAATTTCTAATTAAATTAATTAACACTTAATAAATTCATCCTTTAATTTTAAGTAATTAATCTCTAATTACTTAATCAATTTATCCTTAATTACGAATTAATTAATCTCTAATTAATTAACTCAATTATTTAATTAATTAATCTCTAATTATAAATTACTTAACTAATTAATTAATCACTAATTAACTAACTAGACCATTAATTATAAATTAATTAACCTCCAATTAATTCACTTCTAACCCTTAATTATAAATTTATTAACCCTTAATCATTAATTAAATAGATAAATTAATTAAACTTAAATTACTTAATTAACTTAATCAATCTTAACTCATTAAAACCTTAATTAGTTTTAAGGCAAACCATTATCCTTTATTAATTACTTAACTATCGTTAGCATATTTAAACATTTATCTTTATGATTAACTTATCTAGTCAAATCGTTTAGTTAAGTTTTAAAATAAAATAATATTTTAACTTAACAAACTAAGGTTAACAAAATTATATAGCTTCCAAATTAAATGTTAAGAAAACATTTATTTTGTATAAAGAAATTTATTTAAGAAAAAGTTTTAAATTTCTAAACCTTGTTTTGTTTAAAAAAAATTAAAACTTGATTGAACCTTGCTTCAGGTCAAACCTGAAGATCACTTGAGTCCTCCCGAGTAAAACCACTTCCTTTATATATATATATATATATATATATATATATATATATATATATGTCTATATATATATATATGTCTATATATATATTCAAAATTAAGTTTAGACTTTAAAATTGAAACAATTTCACTCACGTTCCTACCCGAGACTCTATCCAAGTTCCTAACCCAAACACCTGAACTTCCCTTCGAGTCAATACCCCCACCCAAACCACCGACAACATCAGATACCTATGCACCTACATAGATGATCGTGACGATGATGACCACCGCCGACACTTTCAACCCATCGACGATCACCAAATCCTTCGATCCCGACCCCCAAATCACTAGCACAAGCCAACGATCATGATCGAGCAATCTCATCCGAAACTGGAACCAAATCCCATCACCAAAAACCTCTCGAACCCACGTCTTCGACCACTAGACATCGCACAATCACGTCCACAGCTTCGCCAAACATCCACGCAACCAATGCCCCAGGTCCGATGCCACTCGATTCACCAGAGGCACTGTAGTAAACCATACCCCGACCTCGTTCCATTTAGAGTTTTAAACCCTACGATGATCAATAGCCGACGCCATGGTAGTCAATAAAAACGGCCACAATTTTTCCCAAGCTCGTCTACCTCCTCGCCACCTCCAGAAGTGATCCGACCCGCCACATCATTCGATCATACGCAATTGCTTAAAACTTACTTTCTGATCAAACCCCAAATGCTCACTCAACACAAATGTAAAAATTGTGATTTCACTTTTAAAAATCCTAATTTTCAAAGAAAATTCAGGTTATAAACATGAATCAGCAAACCATGATGATGGATTTTAACATGTTCTTAAGTTTTCCACTGTTCCTTCTGTTTTCCAGCAGAATTTCAAGCTGAATTTGCTTAAAAATATTTTTAAAACTTTGATTATGCTTAAACAAAAATATCTTGTTTAAGTTCTTCATCCTATAAAAGATTGTAGGAAGCGATTTTAAATTTTGATTTATTTTTAAACTCTTCGGTTAAGAAACAGGGATATACCCAGTTATACAAACATGCACACTTCAACACATACAAATATACAGAGATTACACTTATATATACACATACAATGCGCAATATAATCCAGGAATCACATGCACAAATTTTAATTTACTTAAGTCCCTTAAATAATTCGTTTACTCACCTGTATAAAAGACAAAGAGCTTGAAAACTGGGATTTGAAAACTTAAATTGCCTCTAGATTTTTAAAACTGAAATGCTCTGAAACTAGAAACTTTGAAATATGAAGCTTTGACTGGTTTTAAACTGTAAAATACTTGATGATTTGAAGCTAGTTGTCGTAGAGAAAGTTTAATTTGAAACAGAGATGATCTTCTTTTGATTACAGGTTGAATGTTGCTGTAGATTATTTGATGTAGTTGAATAAGTTGTTTTTTTGTTCTTTAAACTCAGGTTTGAAGATTTAATTATAGACTTGAGTTTACTTGATTTTGAAATGAGAAGATTGGAAAAGAAATGGAAAAGAGGAGATTGGAGTTTATATAGAGTTAATTAGGATTTATTAAAAATTAAAGAAAATAAAAACGAATTTGTGACACTTGTTAATTTCTTTAACATTTGTCATTATCATGCATTATTTTACTTACATTTGTTAAATGTATTTATTTAGATTACATGTGTAATTATGCAATTTTCAATTATTTTTTTATTTGTTAATATAAAGCTTTTGTATTAAATTTTTTAATTAATAAATACCTTTCTTAATTTATTTAATAAGATTCTTTAAAGAAAATATTATAAAACAAATTATATATTAAAAAATTCTTATACATATATTTTTAAACCCAAAATATTTTAAAATAATTATGTTTTAGATTTCAAATTTAAATTTAAATTCATTTTAAAATCCAATTTAAAATCAACACAAATATGTATATTTAAACAAACACAAATTCAATTTGAAAATATTAATTCTATTTAAAATCTATTTATATCTGTATATATAAACAATCATTCTTATTGTTTGAAAACAATAATTTTACCAATTTTAAATAATTTATAAAGGAGATTATCACATTTTAAATTGCTTGAAATTCCGGGATATCACATCCATATTCTATTATTTTCATATTTTCAAGATCGTGCTGAAATTCTGTCGAATTTTCAAGTGAATCAAATTAAAATCTCATTCTTATTTGATTCTCTGCCCTCTCTAGAAGATCAAAGTGTTATTCAGAGTTATAGGATCAATTTGTAATCAAAATTTTATCGAGTTTCTCTATAAGGTGTGGTTGTCCCTGGAAATCAATTGGGTGATCTTGAGTCCCGTAAATCAAGAGAGTTTGCCTCGGACTCGTGAGACGGGAGGGTACCTTAAGGCTTTAGAAACTGAGGATTGTAATCTCAACATTGTATAATAAAAATCTGTATGAGGTGGTTTGCCTTATAGGACTGGATGTAGGGTATCTCCGAACCAGTATAAAATCTGGTGTGTTCTTTCCTTTTACCGCTTTTTATTTACTTTCTACATCTGTGTTTGATTCTGTAATTGTTCTTTGATTAAGTTCTGCATTTATTTATATGATAATTTTTAAATTAGTCCATATAAGTCTTAGAATCCATTAAAAACTATTCACCCCCTCTAATGCTAAATTAGCCCTAAGATCCTTAATCCGTACTCCCTTTCAATTGATATCAGAGCATAGGTTTTCATAATCTGAAACTTGAAAAGTTAAAAAGGGCATTTTTAGGAAATTTTGTTAATACTAGTTTGAATTTATATAGTTCATCAAAGTAACATAGTCTGCGTATAGTTTTTATGAAAAATCAAGTAATCTACTGAATTGGTTTGTTATGCAGGAATAAACATGTTACATGTCTTTTGAAGAATCAACAACCGATGGACAAACTGTGCAAATTGAGAAAGATAAATGAATATTTGATAGTGGTTGTTAAAGGCATATGACTAAAAATCCCGAGATACTCAATGACATTATATATCAAGATGGTGGATTGGTCAACTTTGGAGATAACTCAAAAGGATATGTGATTGGCATCAGTAATGTCGGTAATTCTAAAACTCCTCCTATTTCTGATATTTTGCTAGTTAGGAATTTAAAACATAATTTGCTTAGTATAAGTCAACTATGTGATAAAGGATTTAAAATTAAAATTGGAAAAGATAAGGGTCGCATCGAAGATAATAGGTCAAATATTATCTTTGAAGGAATTGGGAAGAAAAACATTTACATCCTTAGTATGAAAATTTAAAATGATAACTTATGTCTTTTGGCTACTACAAGTGACCCTTCGATTTGGCATAAAAGATTTGGTCATTTAAATTTCAAATTGTTATCTAGGTTATCAAAACTTGACTTAATTAGAGGTCTTTCCAAGTTAAACTTTAAAGTAGATAGTATATGTAATGCTTGCCAATTAGGAAAACTTAAGAAAAGTTCATTTAAATTAAAGGATATGATTCCTACTTCTAAACCTCTAGAATTACTCCATTTAGATTTATTTGGTCCCTCTCAAGTTCATTCAATTAATCACAATAAATATGTTTTTGTAATGGTAGATGATTAATCTAGATATACTTGGACAATTTTTCTTAAAAATAAAAGTGATGCTTTTGAATTGTTAAGAATTTTGCTAAAAGAAATCAAAATCAACTTTCTTTAAAAATAAAAAATATTCGTAGTGATCATGATGGAGAATTTGAAAATGAAAATTTTGAGAATTTCTGTAATCAAAAACGAATTACTCATAATTTCTCTTTTCCAAGAACTCCACGACAAAACGGAGTGGTAGAACGCAGGGATAGAACGATTCAAGAGTGTGCTGGAATAATGCTTGCTAATAGTAACATACCTAAAAACTTTTAGGCTGAAGCAGTCGCAACAGTTTGTTATATATTGAATAGGATTTTTATTAGACCATTAACTAATAAAATACCATATGAATTACTTTACAATAAGAAACCCATAATAGCTTATTTTATAGTTTTTGGCAGTAAGTGTTTTATTCTTAATACAAATGATAATTTAGATAAATTTTAACCTAACTCTGACAAAGGTAGCTTCATCGGATAGTCTAATAGAAGTAAAGCATTTAGAGTTTATAATTTAAGAACTAACACTATTGAAGAACAATGCATGTATCTTTTGATGAAAATTTTAAAGATACTGTATAAATAAAAAATGGAGAAGATTTTGTAACTTTAAATAATGTATCTAATGAAACTAATTGTGAAATCATTCAACCTAATAGAAGAATTAGGCTATTAAAAGATCATCCCACAGAAAATATACTAGGAAATATTGAATTTATAGTTAAAACAAGAAATCAACTAAATAGTATGAGTAATGTAGCTTTTATATCAACTACTGAACCTAAAATTCCAAACGAAGCATCATTCGATGATTCATGGATTCTTGTTATGCAAGAAGAATTGAATCTGTTCACTAGAAATGATGTTGGGGAACATGTTACTAAACCTGAGGATAAAAGTATAATTGGAACAAAATGGGTTTATAAAAATAAAATGAATGAACTTGATGAGGTCGTGAGAAATAAAGATCGTTTAGTCACGCAAGGTTATTGTCAAGAAGAAGCAATTGATTATGACGAAACCTCCGCATCCGTAGTAAGACTCGAAGCTATCAGGATTCTACTTGCTTTCGCAAACTACTATAATTTCAAGTTATATCAAATGGATGTTAAAAGTGCTTTTCTAAATGTTTTTGTAAAAAAAGATGTTTACGTTGAACAACCTCCACTTTTTGAAGATAATAAATTTCCAAATCATGTATATAAATTAAAGAAAGCTTTGTATGGTCCGAAACAAGCTCCTAGAGCCTGGTATGAAAGAATAAGATCTTATTTACTATAATCTGATTTTGAAATTGGTAAAATAGATACAACTCTTTTTATTAAAAGAAACAAAAATGATATTCAATTAGTACAAATATATGTAGGTGATATAATATTTGAATCAACTAATAACATAATGAACAAAGAATTTTCAGATATAATGACTAAATGATTTTAAATGAGTCATATGGGAGAACTATGTTTCTTCTTAGGACTTCAAATCGAACAATTAGATAAAGAAATTTTCATTAGTCAAGAAAAATATACCAAGGATTTAATTCCTAAATTTGGATTGACCACTTCTGGTGGGAAACCAACTCCAATGACATCTAATGTAGCTTTAAGTAAAGAAGATAAATCAAAAGATGTTGATCAAAAATTATATAGGAGAATGATTGGTTCGCTGCTTTATTTAACAACAAGTCATCCTGACATCATGCATAGTGTCCGTTTTTGTGCAAGATACCAATCTCAACCTAAAGAAATTCACTTAAAAGCTGTTAAAAGAATTTTAAGATATGTAAAACATACTTTAGATTATGGTTTATTTTACCCTAAAAATGATATTTTTGATTTAATTTCATATTGCGATGCTGATTACGCTGACTGTAAATCAGACCGAAAAAGTACAAGTGGAACTTGTCACTTCTAGGACATTCTCTGTCTTCCTGGTTTAGTAAGAAGCAAAACACTATATGTTTTTTCAACAACTGAAGTAGAATATATATCTGCTACTTTGGCTTGTTCTCAAGTTGTATATATGCAAGAGACTTTAAAAGATTTTGGATTTGCTATAACTAAATCACCAATTTATTGCGATAATACTAGTGCAACAAATCTATCTAAGAATCTAACTCATCACGCTAAAACAAAACATATTGATACTAGACTTGATTTTCTTAGAGATAATACAAGTAAAGAAGTCATAACTATTGAATATATTAATACTGAAAAACAAATTGGTGATATACTAACCAAGACAATAAATGAACAAAACTTTATCAAATTTAGAAGAGAATTAGGTATATGTTCATTAACTGAAATATAAGTTATAAATAATACAAGTATAGTTAATAATTAATATAAATAAAAATTTCAAAAAAAAATTAAACTAGGCAAGTTGACATGTCCCGTCCCCCTATGTCGACATACTAGCCGTGATTTTCAAATTTAAATTTCCCTCTAAAATTAGTCATTAAGTTATATATATAAATATTTCGACTTTTACTCCTTTTCTCTAGTCTATTCTCTATAACAAACTTCTAAAATGGTAAATTAATGGCATCCACTTTTAATAATGAACTTTCTTCACCCACTTCTCCTCGTTCCGCTCCTTTTCAATGTTCCAATGTCTGACCCGTCTTCCATCTACTAGAAAGATGCATCATGAATTAAGAAAGAAAGGGATAGAAGAAGGAAAGATAGAGAAGAAGAAACTCGACAACAATAGATTCTCACAGCAGAACGAATGAAATATAATATATCTCATGAAATATTACATAGTATTATATACATCAGAGTTACCAATTTATACATCACAAATTAGACAGTTATAAACCCTGTCTAACATACAACTCAAGTACATCAATACAATACAGACACAAACACTAACACGGCGAAACCAAAATATATCTACACGCTGAAGCCTCCTGCTCCAAAGCTCTTCCAGAATTCGTCAAAGCTAACCCGAATCCCTCGACCACTCATACATAATATGAGTACCCAAGAGTTTAATAAAATAGAAAATAAACACTTGGGTCAGACATGGGTCCGGTGTGAGTAAACGGTTTAAAATTGTTTAACTTTGAAAACCTTTGAAAAGAAAGGTATCACGTAAGACTTTCCACACATAAACATGGAAAAGTTTTTACCTTACGCTGACTAAAACATTTGATAGGAAATCCAGTGATATATTATAATAGTGTCTAGGGTTTTCAAGTAAATAAGAAATAGCTGAAATTGTTACATGATTAAATTCCAGCATACTAGCCACAATGTGGGTAATACAATCAAAATCGTAAGGGCACGTAGGAAGAATGAGTTTCCATCAATGATAGGGCTACTGGGGTACCGCCCGTCACAGTACGGGGCCTAGATCATCGTACCGAGGATTACTCCCAATCCCCTGCAACACAAGGCCGGAACCATCCCTTACTGGATAATCCTGAACAAGACCACCCCATGGTTGGCGCGACCAACCACACACTAAGCCGAATAAAAAGGGACCTCTAGGCAGGGGTAAATCTCGTCCTACTTGGGTGCTGCCCACTTAACCTTGCTGCACCTCCCCTGTTTTAGTCATTCTTGGTTGATGAGGCTGGAGGCTATGGTCACCTTTATAGAAAACATCTATCTTAGAATGCTCATCGTCCACCTGACGGTGTTCTGAAAGCATTCAATCCATACAAGTTCGTTTCGAGTTCGAACGAAACCAAAGGCACTATCTCGTTATACTCATTTTGGAACCACCCTCAGAGTTAACGACCATAGCCCTTGCACTACGAATCTCCATCTCGAACCAGAAAGTACTATCTCCGTGAAACTCATCTCGGAATCACCCTCAGAGTTATAATGATGAATAGTTCTTACACTTCAATTCTTCACTTTAATCTTCACTTGGATTCACGACCTAACGTTTAATTTGGATCGATGTGGTTTTCGAATAACCAAATTTGGAAACCCGATCCCGGTCTCACCGAAATCCTAAATGCCATTTTAAATGTCCAAGTTATTTAAGGGTTTAAACAATTTATCTTATATTCAGAATAACATATACAGATAGATGATTCACATTATCTCAGATATATAATTCATACCAACCAAATATCTCACAAATCAACACATATCACATATTTGAGATATCATATGCAAATCATTCAATATCAATCATCCAATATCAATCATCCAATGTCTATCAGTCATCCATAAGCAGGTTTGATTCACTCTAAATCAATTTAATTAACCTCTAATTAAATTGATTACTATCTTAATCACTTGGATTACCTTAATCCAGCTTACTTATCATTAATTAATTAACAATTAATTAATTAATCACCAATTAATTAATTAATCACCTCCCAATGATCTACCTTAATTAATCTTCCTTGATTAATTATCCTTTAATTACATTAAGTAATTATCCTTTAATTAATTACACAAATTAATTATCATAACCATATACAATAATTAACATTTAATTACTGTCATTAATTACATTAATTAATGATCCTCCATTTACTTCCATTAATTAATTGATTAACTATAATTAATTACACTTGATTCTTAATTAATTACAATTAATCAATCATACTTTAATCAATAACTTCTATTAATCAACCCTTATTAATTTCATTAATTATATTAATTAATGATCCTTATTAATTAATTAACTCTTTAATTAATTAAATAATTAATCTTTTTTTAACCACCTCATTAATTAGTCTTAATTAATCTTAAACAGTAATTAACAATCCTTAATTACATTAATCCTTTGATTAATTACATTAATTAATTAATCCTTAATTAATTCATTAAGTAATTATTAATTAATTAAATTAATTAACAATCCTTAATTAATTACTTTATTAATTAATCACACTTCTAATTAATTACATTTAGTAATTAATCTTAAATTAATCACATTAATTAATTAATTAATCACATTAATTAATTAACCAAATTAACTAAGTAATTAACCCTTAATTACTTCTATTAAGTAATTATCCTATAATTACTTTCATTAGTTAATTACTCTCTTAATTAATTACCTAAATAAGTAATTAATCAAATCATTAATTAACCTTAATCCTTTAATTAATTAATTACTCTTTAATTAATTAACTTTCAAATCAATAATATTAATTAATCCTTTAATTAATAACATCAAGTAATTAACTCTTAATCACCTCCACTCAATTACTTCCATAAGTAATTTCCCACTAATTACTTCCATAAGTAATTTCTCTTTTCTTAATTACATTCAGTAATTATCCATCAATTACCTTACTAAGTAATTACACTTAATTAATCATAAGTGATTTACCTTTAATTAATTAGACCTATTAATTAACCTAAAATTAATTTCATTAATTAATCAACTAATAATCATCACTTAATCTCTAATTAATTCATTAACCATCCACTAATTACTTCATTAAGTAATTAATCTTAATTACAAATAACAATTAAGCTTTAACTTAATTAATTCATTTATTATCCTTAATTAAATTCAACCTTTAAACATAGACTTTTCATTTAAATTACATATTAATTTTTATCATTAAACTTCATTTAAACCATTTAGAAATAATTATAAATTTGAATAAAATTTTACTTTTAAACAAAACAATTTAAACCCATAACTTTTAATACACTAAAAATCTTTGAAAATCCTTTTTAAACATGTTTAATTAAATTAAACAAATATTCATCTTTGAAAACTTAATTTCATATCCTTTAAACTTATTCATTTAAATATAATTTAAAATCAATTAAAACATTCCTTTATAATTTCTTTAGATATAACTTTAACTTAAAACATTCATATTTCAAACTCATTTGAATTTTCTTAATCATGATCTAATATTTTAAATTGAAAATACCTTTGAGTTAAAATTCAAAATTAATTTAGTTAATTGCCTTTAAAATCAACTATCTTAAACATTTTAAATTTGAAAAATATATTCAATTGATCACTCTTAAAAGTTCGATTAACATTTATTTAGAAAGAACTAGCTTTTAAATTTGTAACTAATTTTCTTTTACACAATTTAGCTTTAAATTTGAAACAGAAGTTCATCTCGGCAAACCCGAGTAAATTCCACTAAAAACTCGAGTCAAACTCGAGAATACAATCCACACTACCTGCTCCGAATCGCACCCAAAAAATACACGAGAACGACCCGAGTCGAACTCGTGTTCCCCAAACTCCATCGTCCCCAGAACAACGTGCACGCGGTGCATGTACACCATTACTCCGATCATCGATGATCGTTGCGACAACCCTCGACAAACCACATGAACCCACGCTAACCCAAACGAGAACCCAGATCTAACAAAATTTGTACGAATCATAACGAAGCACTCTCGACCAAAAATTGAAACCACCAAGGCCAAAAATCTTCACCGTTCCGACGCCTCAGTCCTTGAGAAGCCACGCCATCGACAACGCACCTTCGTCTCGACCTCCAGCTCCTCCAACAAGCCACGTGATCGACTTGATCAAGTCACGATGTCGAAAAACCCCTTGAAAGTCAATGAAAAATACCAGGGTGTTAAACCCTAGTTCGCCAAATCCAGCTCGCCTCGACTAATGAAAAATACTTCCAACCTCCATGCCTCAGACCACCTCCTGCCCAAACGCCAACCATCCAGTCATCGCTGATCACCAGAATTCGACGATCAACCCAATTTTGAACAAACCCGATTATCTTCCCAATTACTATATTAAAAATTATGATTTTCACATTAAAATTCATTGTTTCGCAATATGATTCTGTTTATAAAACCAAATTCAGAAATTATGATGACTGATTTCTGACCGCTTTAAATTATCTCTGTAAATTTATATATTCTGAAAATTTTACCCAATTGACGTTTTTAAAACTATTTTTAAAATTTATATTACACAATCATAATCATTTTCTATTCAGATATCAAGAGCTAAAACTGAATATATAAAGTGTATTTAAATTTATTTTGGTGGGATTTAAACCTGTGATGCAACAGAGATATTCAAACATTTTATATACAGACACATCATATACTCATACATGCATACATATTCATAAACATATGCAACCATGTTTCTACAAAAATCCATCACAACATTTAAGCAAAGTCATAGATAAAAACTATTTTTAAGTTTAATGTTTACTCACTTCAATATGCAGAGAACAGAGGCTATAAATCTGACCTTGGAAAAAATGCTTTTGATCTAAATACTGGAACTATTTGATGTTGGTGATCTGGAAGCTTGCATGCCTAAAAATTTTGATTGATGCAGGATGAAGCTTGATAAACTTTGCTGTTTAATTTAAAATTCTTGTAGGTTGCAGTTGAATAAGTGTTTGATTTAGTTGCTTGATTCCAAATTGAAGATGAAATCAGGCTGTTGAATTTGATTCAGTTTTCATTTGCTTTTTGTTTTTCTGGTTTCGTTTATTTTTTTTCTTCTCAAGCTTTATATATTTTTTAGTTTAGAGGAAGAATTGAACTGTAAGAGAAAAACCAGGTTTCTCTCCAAACTACACTTTTTTATAAATTTAAATTTCTAAATGAAAGAAAATGTTGCCACTTGTTCATTTTGCCAAACACTTGTCAACTATATCACTTAATTTCTCTACACAAGTTACTAACATGTGTTAAGATATTAACACATGTCCTAAGTATTTTAAATAAATTTTTATTTAATTTAAATGTTAAGATAAAGCTTTTCATACTTACTTTATTAATTAATAACACTTATCTTAGTATATATGTATATATATATAAATTACTTTAGAGAAAATATTATAAAACCAATTATAATACAAATAAATTCTTATACAAGTAATTTTATATCCAAAATAATTATTTTTATTATTTAAGGAATATAAATTAAAATTCCAAATACCCTTTAAAAAAGTATTATATTAAATTATACTTTCCAAATTACAATATATATATATATATATGTATGTATAAAATTTGAAACACTTTTATTAAATTCAAACCAAAACTTCAATATATACAAATATACATTTACATTTTAAATGGAAAATATTTTTAACATTAATTGTAACGACCCGCCTTTTTGGACAGTTTAAACCGACGATCAAATACATATGCCGGTTCCAAACCATTCAAAAGGACAGATGGTTATTTGGGGTAATTAAGAAAAGAAAAGAAAGAGAAATAAAGGAAATGAAACAACACAGAATCTCGCCGCAGAACGATAAAATATAATAGTCAAATGAACAGTTCATGAAGCTGTTTACTATACTTTGACAATTATTTATACAACATTTATCATAGTTATACATATACAACAGAACAATTAAAATAATGCAGCAGATAGCATGATGCAAGGGTAATAATAGTAATAGTATACCAAATCTTCGTCTTCATCCTCTAGAATAGATCTTCAAAAATCTGAAAAACTCAGGACTGACCCGAGCGTAATGAAAAGACAAAACACTCGAGTCAGGACTAAATATCCTTGTGAAAGTTAAATCAATCGTAAATAAATATGAGTGTAACGGCGTCAGAGACGTTTACGGGGTTTGACATCTCATATCCAGTGTCAACGTGCGTGCAATAACTCAAGAGATGTTACGGGATTTTCCATCTCTTAAGGATCCGTTAAACTATCTACTATGTAGTAATGTACGCTATGTAGATAATGCCTATCAGTAATATAAAGTATCAAAATAGCGTTAAGGCGTTACCATAATCCCCCTTAACACATTTTTATAATGCCATAGTCTATACAGCACCGTAAGCCCCACCGTAAACTGGTGGTTATCAGAGGGTACCCCATAGGTATAACACAAAACAAAACGTAGTGGTCGCGAATAGGATAATCAGTATGACAAGGTACATGAGGCGATACCAACTAGGATACTAGTAGTTGCATGATCCGGACTGATGTTGAGCATAGCCAGCAGCTACCCCAACACCGCGAAACAACACCCCCAAATCAAGGGGTGCACCCAAATCGCATCAAAAATGTAATAGATATGGTATCGAAGAAGTGTGTCCGCTAGAGGTGGCGAACCTCAATGGCCCGACGCGGCTCCTGATTTAGTCATGTCAGGGGTCATCCAATATCGTTCTCTTTCTTCAATCAACGCGTTCACCAAACTGTCCACTTCATTCTGGATCAACACTCCGCGTATAATAGTTATTAAAGTGGTTTTCGGTATCGATAGAGAGTATGTCCATATCCGATCCTAGTCTCTTTAATAACTACGTATTATTACACCGTTGGCTCTTTTACATTTCAAATCGATTCATAATTGAAATCAAAATACCATATTCGCTTCAAAAAAATCAAATCCATTTCAATTATCAGCGTATCTTTCAAATGTAAGATTTCGTTTCAAAAATCATTTTTCGCATCAATATCTCATTTCGATTTCAAAATCATTTCGAATTTCAGTTTAGGTTGCAACTTCATTTAACCCAATTCGTATTTAAATTCAAGATTTAAACATAAATATTTCACCTTATTAACCAGCTTGAAATTTTTAGAAAATAGTTTATGTAGTTTAAAAGTAGTTTAAATAATTAAAATACTTAAAAATACTTAAAATCTTTAAAATGGATTTAAAATAGATAAATTAGTTTAAAATAATTTAAATTGGGTTAAGTAGATTAAAAATAGATTAAAATAGTTTAAGTATTCAAAATGGTTTATATAACAGAGTAATTTGGAAAACAAATTAAAACAGCTTCAAAACCAATCCATTTCAATTATAACTTCCTAATTCAAATAAATTTCAATTTCCAATTTACCGATTCAATTTCGATTTCAATTCAAATCAATGTCAACTTTGACTTCAAATTTATTCAATTTTACATTCACCTTCAACTTATTCAATTCCAATGTATATCGATTTTTCACTTGATTTTTCAAAATATCAATTTTTAACACTTAACAAAATTTTCCTTCAATATTCAAATTTAAATCCCACTTACAAATATGATTCAATTTCAAGCTCAATTTCAAATATCATTTTATATCGCTTTTACTTAGTAATATTCACAGCTCGAATTAAGGTTCAATCTTTTAAAACGAATAAATTTTCGAAATTCAATCATAACCCAATTTTAAATTTCAAAGTCTCAACTTAAATCATTTAACAATTTCTTTTAACCAAAATCTATTTCAACATTCCAAACTCAATTTTTCCATAAATTCGATTTCTATAAATTGATTTCTATTTATAACTTTTAAATCAATACATTTAAATAAATTTCAAATCGACGATTTTAAAAATTATTAATTTAGCCAATTCGGTGTCCGTATATAATTTTCTATCCCATGGCCAAGTAATTATTTATTTAAATTAAATGTCAGGGATGAGTATATATTACTTAAACCGATCACAGTGTCATATGTATGCATAACAGTATATATAAGAAAATAAACATCCAAACATTTAAATATCAACCAATAACATTCATCAAAATACATCATCCAATAGACAATACAATTCATGGCAGTTTCATAGTTATCAATGTCAGGTAATTTAATCGCAATTCAATTTCAATTTCAATTTAACTTGTCAATTTAATTTTCAACGGTTAATTCAAATGACAATCTATATGACAATTAAATTCTATCAATCAACGACAAATAAAATTTCATATCACTTCATAATATCAAATTTAACTAGCATAAAGATATTCAGTACGTTGTGAGCGTTATAAAACACTCACCTTGATTTCAATGTAGTTCAAGCGTTTTATTTCAAATAAAATTAAACGTGCGTTTAATTTTACCCGAAATTTTCACTAGCTCCAAACGATTCCAATCCAGCTCCATAGCGTAGTGCTCGTCAATACGAACCCAACGCACTTCGTTTCGTCCAAAACGGACCTCGCATCAACAAGTTATGATATTTATAAGATTACACAAATTTTATATAAATTAATATAAACTTTATTTTTAAATTTTAACCCTACCATCATCACAGCTGTACGATTGCATCCCCCTGATCTCGACCGCACGCATGCTTCCTCCATCTTCCCGTTCGCATTTGTCTCCAGGTGACGAAGAACCCATAGAGCCGGCCCTAACCCTAAAACTCGCACCCAATACAAGCATCTTCAACTCGATCAGCGACCCCTATTTCGATGCCAACGTCGAGCACCGCCTACAACACGAAGCACGTCGAGCTCGGCCATCCATAGGCCTCGGAATTCGTGCTTGAACGCACAGCCCACGCGGCCCCTTCTGGTCCTCTACGCTCCACCATATCCCATCTCCACCGTATGGATTGAAAGCTCTCTTCAAGCTCTTCAACTTTCGCGTCGAACACTTCGTGTAAATGTTTACAGATTTGAAGCAATTAAGGAAGGAAGACGAACGATTTCTGGCCGTGGGTTATAATAGTGGCGGCTAGGGCATTATAGGTTAGGGTTTTTAGAAATGAATGGTCAAGGGTTCCTTTTATAGAATTTCAACGAAAAACACTATTCACTCCAGATTTCCGAACTCCGATTTACGCGCAATGACCAGCGTTTCTAGGGTTTATCCCACGTTTCGGACACAATGGAACAGGTTTCGGAAGCTAATTCGATCGTATGCGCGAGTTACGGGAATAAACGATCAGATTTAAATTAAATCGATTAAATTAATTTCTATGCGTTTCGGCTTGCCCCGGACAAACGGTAAATCCGATTGACACGAAATTTGAAACCTTACAATAATATCATATTACGGATCCGATGAAACTGGTTTCGTCGAAATCCAAGACTGTTTGAAAATGACTATTTTAACTCGTCAAATTAATATTAAAACAATTTCGATGCGTTTCGAGCTGCCACGGTCAAACGAAAACTCCGATTGCTACGAAAGTTGAAATTCGATAATAACAAACTATTACGGATCCAATGGAACAAGTTTCGTCCAATTCTGAGACTGTTCGAAAATTGGCTATTTTTCAGTCGATAATTAAATATTAAAATATTCAATTTTCTCAAATTTACCTTTATTTCAATTTTAAAAGTTCTACAACATCATTCTTACTTTAATACGATAAAATAAAATTTTACAAATCATTTTTAATCATATTAAACCCGTTATTCAATTATCCAATAATTTCCAATTTTAAAATCTTATTAACTCTATTATAATCCCAATATAACTTATATTCACTTTGGAAACCAATCTGAATCATATTAAATCAAATTTCAATTATTCACTCTATTTTCATATATTCAATTTCAATATCAAATTGATCATATCAAATTCGGAATTTAATTATTCCAACATTCGTAATATTAAATTTAAACAAATTTTATTATTTTTGAATCACTATCTTTTTAGATATTCAAAACGAACTTAAAATTTTATCTGTTGAAACGAATTAAAATTATAGAACAACCCTTTTCCATTATACGGTTATTCAATTCCCAATATTAAATTATTCAATAAATTCCAAATATTTAATTTAAACAATTTCGATTACCCAATAATTCATTATCTTTTGAAATATTGAAATTGAACTTATAAGATTCAACTTTTAAAACTAAATCACAATTTAGAACACTATTTCATTTTTCAGTTATTCAATTATTCAATAAGTTTTAAATATTAAATTTAAACAATTTACCTGTTCAATATTCAATATTTGATTTTAAATAAATTTTACTTATCAATCAATTACTCTATTATACCCAATGAATTCAACATTTATTATCCTATTCAACTTTTGATTGCACAGGCATTCACTAAGTAGCTTTTATTTTTCATTACTTGGATAATTATTGTCGCAATTCATTCCAGTTATTATTATTCCAAACGAATTACAAAAAAATTTCTAACATTAAATCATGAAATCTTTTAAATTAGCTATTTTAATTATCGAAAATTTACGGGTCGTTACACTCTCCCCCACTCAAAACTTTTCGTCCCCGAAAAGGAAAAAGAAGGGAAAAGGAACTAAGTATAGAATTCAACATTAGATATATTTTATTCAAAGTTACCAACTTATAAAACAATGAAATTCCACTTATAAAGTCATTACTACACTTCCACTAAGTTACCCCGAACGGCTTTCTAACTTTAAAAGTTAGTTATCAAAACAAGTTATAAAAAAAAATTTAAACTTGAAAAATTTTCTAACACCCGGATTTTACGGAAAATTTCGGCAGAGTCTCCTTTGCGCGGCTCGATCGGAAAAAAATGACAGTATATATATCACAAATATACATCTCATCAAGTGATGAGGCATCCCGCAGGGAAAAAGTGTAAAAGTACGGTATGTAATCCGAGATATGTACCTTATATATTATTAGCGAGTATATACGGCTAATATAGCGCGAAAGCGAGCTCCAAATGCGAAGCAAGCGCAATCCGCACCTACTAAACACTCAACAAACCATGAGAAACATGCATATATGAAAATAATATCAATATACATCATATAGCAACATAACAACTACATATGCCAACATAGCAAATGCAACAAAAGCAACAAATGTAACCATCAATCAACTATCATCCAACTAATCCATAACCAATCAATATAAATTCACTTCTCATTAATATTTATTCACTTGGTTTTCAATTTTAATCATAGTTGATTCATTAACTTAGGATTTTACTAACATTCATTCTCAATTCAATTAGTTAACATTCACTAATTTATATTTGCATTAGTTCACTTCCAATTTGAATCAAATTAAATTCTATTTAAATTCATTTAACTTCCAATTTGATTTCAATAACTTATAGCTTTCAATTTCATTAACACCTAATGAATTATATATACAATCAACTAACAATCATATAACAACCAAAATCATACCCAACATAACCAAATTATAAATTTTACATTCAATTTGGTTTATCTCTTATATATATATATATATATATATATATATATATCCTGTTATATAAATTTAAAAGAATCATTTTACATTTGACATCTTAAATTTCCAATATTAACTTTAGTTAATTCCGTAAGCCGTACGTATATCCTCCGTGAGCAATATCAATCTAATCGCTTATTGGATCACACAATTTCACTTCCAAACTAGTATCGTTCACCCGACTCTCTAGTGCGGACTCAGATTTGGTTCCTTGATTGGAAACTGTTACTCTCCTTGCATAACCATATACTATGATAGAGAATTCCAGAATCAAATTAAAAATCCATATCTAGGGTTCGCCGTCGAAAATCGAGTGAAAAATCCTAACTTGGATCGATATAAATCATCTCGAAATTTTGTGCTCGAATTTGGATCAAATCCTTATGCAAATAAAATAATATACGTACAATCTCACGTATTACCTCCCAATGGATTTCTATCCAATTTATCTATACTAAATTATTTTATTGACTTCTTTTTTTTTCAATTAATTATTCACAATCCATTATTCAGTTAATATCCATTTCTTTACATAGCATATTCTTCAACATTATCTTTTCTTAAACATCATATCATAGAATTTTGCCTACTCAAGTTCATTTTAAACATTCTATATAATTTAATTAAATTCAATTTCATTTTCCAATTGATTCTTAGCTATAAGAAATTCCTTTGTTTACATTTATTGCATTTTCATAATTTCAGTTAATAACGAATTCATTTGTGGAACATTTTATTAACCGGCACTTTAGTTTATTAATCATCCTATAAAAGTCTAACCTCTCCTAAATGGCTTTTCTTAGTTTACAGTTATCTCAAAGGTTACAAATTCAAAGTTTTTTCTATAACCAATTTACAAAGATATAACACGATTCATTTATCTTCTTTCGTAAGTTCACTTACTTGTTCCATTTATCCATTCATCATTTCATGTTATATTTAAGTATATAACATTTTATCACAACCAAATTTTCATTTATATACATTTTAATTCCTTTTGAGTTTTCCTTACTTGTATACTTCAATTATTTTCAGGTTCTGTTTATTTGTACAATATCTCATTACATATCCAAAACATTATTTCAACTTCTTAATATTTGGTAAGTCATATTATATGTTAGTAGAATGCAAATTCGGTATTATACAAATTTATAGAATTTCATTTTCTTAATTAGAATGTAAACAAATTTGATTTATTTAAATCCTCTTTACCTTTCAACTTTAAAGTTTTCCCAAACAATAGCTTAGATATCTTAATCCTCTTATTTTATAAATTCTGGTTATTCACATTTCAATCAAATAATTTGAAAATTATTAATTAACAGAACTTAGAAATTTAAATGCCCGGTTCTTTTCAAATCATTTGAAATAAACATATACACTTATATCTTTAATATATCAAATCATACCTTTGGAGTTTAAACCAAAACCCATTTACCCAAAATAATTTCGAAGAAAAACAAAGCTTCCTAGAAGTCTCCCCAACTTTGAAACTCGAAAATGAACGTCGATGATGCTGCGCAGTCATCACCGAAATTATTTTCCAGCGACATAAGAGAGGAGTACTAAATTCATTCCTTTCTTTAAAAATCCTTTCAAAATATTTCCATAAACAATTTCCAATTAATATTACTATACATTTCTTCTAAACTTTGAAAACCATTTTCAAGATCTCCGGGTCTTAAATTCAATATTTTCCAATTTAATCTATTTTAATTCATAAGTCACCTTTATAAAATTTTCTTAAAGGATTTTCTTTCTTAAAACATTCCACAAGTGTTTTATCATTGTTTAATTTTCAATAAACCTTATTTATTAAAACACAATATCCAATTAATAATAACACTCAATATTATCGTTTCCAACAACCAAATAAGCTAGATAGATCACAATAATTTTTTGAAAATAAATTCTTAATATACACAATATAATTAGGGCAAAATTATTTCATTTACCCAATTTCAAAACAATACTATGTCGAATTGTTCTGTTTAAGTGTTTAGAGATCCCTATCAATGACGTTAATTACTCGTATTGACCAGAATCCATAAGCCACTCAACAAATCAACCGACACAATATGTAATGACCCAGAATTTTAATTAATTAAAATTTGAATATTTAATTTATTTTAAATATTAATAAGTGAAATTTATAAGTCGAATAAATTTTATTTCGAATAATTGGATTTAATTGAATAATTAAATCGATAATTTAATATGTTAAATTATGGAAATAATTGAAAATTGGGTTAAATATGATTGAAAATGATTTGTAAAATTTTATTATATCATATTGGAGTTAGAACGATATTTTAGAACTTTTAAAATCGAATTAAAAGTTAATTTGTGAAAATTGAATATTTTAATGTTTAATCGACTAGTGAAATTAGTCAATTTTCGAACAGTCTCAGAATTGAATGAAACTAGTTCCATTGGATCCGTAATAGTTTGTTATTATCGGATTTCAATTTTCATAGCAATCGGAGTTATCGTTTGATCGTGGCAGCTCGAAACGCATCGAATTTGTTTTTAATATTAATTCGGCGAGTTAAAATAGCCGTTTTTCAAACAGTCTCGGATTTTGACGAAACCAGTTTCATCGGATCCGTAATGAGATATTTTTGTATGATTTCAAATTTCATGTCAATTGGATTTACCGTTTGTCCGGTGCAAGCTAAAACGCCTAGAAAATCGGTTAATCGGTTTAATTTTAAATTGAACGTTTATTGCCATAACTCGCACAGATGACCGAATTAGCTCCCGAAACACGTTCCATTGTGTTCGGAACGTGGGGTAAACCTTTGAAACGCCAACCGGCATGCTTCGTTTGGAGTTCGGAAAATCCGGGATGAATAGTGTCGCGCGAATTTTCTATATAAGCCCTTCACTCTTCATAAATTGCAAAAATATCAAACTCTAGGGTTTCCATCTGTAGCCGCCGCCTCCATATAATTTTAATGGCCAGAAAACTCTCGTCTTCTTCCTCGAATCTCTCTCAATCCATCAATTTTCTCAAGAAACTTCCAATATGAATATTGTAGAGGGGAGCGAGATCTTCGTGTCCAACGACGATGATCGTCTGCAACGCAGCGTAGAGGGAGAAAAGTGGTCGTGTTCGCCTCGTGTTCGCGCATGAATTCCCATGTAGATGGGTGACCGAGCTCACTATGCTTCCATCCGAGCATGGAGTACGAGACGCTCTTCAACATGGTGCTTGCTGATCGAGTTCATGTCGCTTGTAGTGGTAGCATAATTAAACCCTAATTTCTATTTGATGGGTTCGGCCTTTCGTTTGTTGCGTGGAGGCAAACATGCGTGGGAGAGATGATGCGTGCGGTGGTGATTTGCTGGGTGAGATCCTACGGCCAATAAAGATTTGGGTTAAAATTAAAATAAATGGTTGTAATTTGTTTATATTAAAATTCGTATAACTTCATAAATGCATATCTTTTTCATACGAGGTCGAAAACGCGCGAAACAAGTTGCGTTGGAATCGTATGGACGAGCATTACACTATGGAATTGGATTGGAGTCATTTGGAGTTAGTGAGAATTTCGGGTAAAATTAAACGTCCGTTTAATTTTATTCGAAATAAATCGCTAAAACGAAATTGAAATCAAGGTGAGAACTTCTCACTCAATCGAATCGGTTTTGATTTTAATTTTAAATAGTTAGATTTAAAATTCTTGAATGTATGTTCGAATGATGATTGTTATCTATTGATTGTTAAAATAGACATTATGCGCCGTTAGTAAGCGAAGGTTATTTATTAAAAACATATACCGCGAATATTTCATAAACAGTGGAATTGGTATTATATATAATAGCAATATATATATATATATATATATAAACACACACATTGGCATATGTATATATTGCAGTTGTTGATTTCCCGCATTTTATAGCGGATGAGACCCTATTGCGCCGTTTATTAAGCGGATAATATTTTAAATCCCATATACCGCGATAATTTTGTACTGGAACGGAATTGGTATTGTTCTAACATCTTTGGATGCAGGAAAACAGGTTGGAGGGATCCAACTGGATTCCTCAACAGTATTTATTTGATTTTAAATATTTTGATATTTGATGGATTATCATATCGATATATGATGCCGTTGTTGTCGTGAGTGACTATTTGGTGTGTAGCATCATTGGGCCAAATTTTGGAATTTTAAAATGATTTTAAAGTGACTTTTGAAAGTATACGTTATAAAATATTTTTGGAAATTGATTTATTTTAAATAAATAAACGTTATACTTTTAAAAGTTATAAAATTATGATTTTTGAGAAATATAGTTAAAAGTTGATTTTTGAGAAAAATATGGGTTAATGGTTTTATAAATAGTTTAAATTGGGATTTTTGAATTTATTATAAAAGTTTAAATATAGGATTTATAAATTTGATTATTTTATAAATCAAAATGATGAAATTATAAAGGAGTTAAGACGTTTTGAAATAATAATATAAATTGATTTATATAAAAGGTTTATAAAACTGATATTTGTAAAATTAAAAGTATTGGAATTATAAAGTGAGTTTTATAAGTGTTAGAATGAATTGTGAATAAATTTCGTAAATGAATGAAATTTATAGAATTATAAACGGTGAAGATATAAATGAAATTTTATGAGCAGTAGGTTTATAAAATTTGTAAAGTTATTTAAAGAATAGATTTGGTTAAATAAATGAATCTTATAAGTTATAAGATTTATAATTTGGAAAGTCTTTAAAAGAACGATTTTGTAAAATAATCGTTTTATAAGCATTTAACTTATAATATGAACCTTTGGTTTATAATTGAGTTATAAATTGGAATAGGTTAATAAAGGAGATTTATAAAAGGAAGTTGTTGTAAAATAAATAGAAATAGAATTTATAAACATTGTTTTATAAATCCGCGACGACTTATTTAGGATAATTAAATTGTTGTAACTTATTTATGGAGTTATATTCACGTTTTAGATAGTGAATAATCCTTTGAAATAAAATGAATAGAAATGATGAAATTTGTTAACGAAGTATATTTACGTTTTTGAATAGTGAATAATATGTTAAAGGAAATGTATTGGATGTGATGTTTTAAGTAGAATTAAAACGATCTAACGATGTTTTAAAAATATGTTAAGATTCGAAACCATAGATTTCAACATTCATTGTTGAAATAGACGTTTTCGAGAAATAGAAGGAAATGGTGGACTATAACACTGTTGTTATAGTAAATGATTTCCGAAAGGAAATGTTTTGTATAGTATTGGGATTTATATATCTATTTTAATTTCGAATCCCTATACTAGTGATTTTGGGTTGTCGTAACGATGTTTTACGCAACATTCGTTTTGGCCCAAATAAATATGTTTAAGAGAATGATTTCCTTAAAGAATGAAATATATACTTAATTTAGATTTAAGTATATTGAATATTTTCCAAGTGTTGAAAATAAATGTATTTGAGAATTACTTAATAAGTAAGTATGGAAATGTTTTCCAATATAAAGTGAATATTTTGAGAATTTATCTTTTTGAAGATAAATTGAAAATGAATAATTGAAAACGTATATTCATAGATATTTTGGGAATTATAAATTCACTATGGAATTTATAAAAGAAAGTGGAATTTTTTTAAAAATAAATACTGATTTATTTTTGAAGTATTGAAAACATATATCTTGTAAAGATATTTTTGGGAAATAAATAATTTGGAAAATTATTTGGAATCTGGTGATGTTGTGCATATCCAATGATAGTTCAATAACCGACTATCAATATTTACCTTTGAAAGGTATTTGTTGTGAATTGTTTGAATTTGAATGCCACACTTATTTTTGAATAAGCGCTCACTATTCGGGTTAGCCGGGAAAGGACCTTGGGGTCGTATAACCCATTCTGAGTATGTGATACGTCGTTATGAATTGCATTTGATGACCGGCGTTGAAGACCGGGTATTTGCGAGAGCGATAGGATGACCTGTCGATTGACTCTACACCGAGTTGCTCCGGTATAGAGTTCTCCATATGTGATGGGGAATTCGATCAGGATTGTGAATATCCGGATTGCAAGGACTTCTTTGTAAGTGCCTTCGGTTCTGTTCGATCCCGGAACAGACTTGTATGGATAGTATGTCTGACGTTACAAATTGAGATATAAAGCAGATTCTTTCAAATATATTTCTGTTGGTGGCGGAGAATTTATTCTCTTAGCTTAACACCCTTCTCTGAGACATACGAGCTCAGAGGTTATGTAGTTGAAGGTTATTAGCGATATATTCCCAATTTGGTAATGTGACATGCTGAGTGTTGCTGTGAAATGATCATTGTTTGATCATTTGTGATATGATCATTTGTTTGATCGTTTATCTTTGTGAACATTTCTATAATCATTTGTTGACCCAAAGCATGGCTTTGTACCAAAGCGTGGCTTTGTGGACGAGACTTCGTCGAGCCTCACCCCGGAATGGTCAAAACAGAAAAGATGCAGCAAGGTTATGAGGGGTAGCTCCCTTTAGGGTATGTGCATTTCCTTCTGGAAAAGGGTGGTATCATGATATGGAGCCTAGATACTTACTCATGTTGAAACACTTTATTATTATGGTGTGATGTTGATTACGAGCGCTCGGATAAAGGTCCCAAAGGACCGGGGGATGGCATACTCGTGTCAGTAGTTACCCAGTTAGGGGTAACCCGGCCTTGTGTTGGCAGAGATCCGGTTTGGTTCTCGGGGACGTCCTTCCAGGGGCGTTCTCATGTGGCAATGGAAAGTTCCTTGGCCTGAGCATTCATTGGAAATCCAAAGAAACAATACGATCTTGTACGGTATTAGTTGTAGAACCTATCATTCACTTATGGTGGCGCCCCACTGTTTGGATGGTAGCTATAGTAGGCATAAGTGCGGAATGCATGTGCTGGCTAAGATTTATATCTTTACTTTTGAAATATTTTCTATACTATGCACTAGTAATAATATCAAATGTTTCTTTTTAATGCGTATCAAGCATCTCTGACTATCATAAGGAGAAATCTCCTCTGATTCTGCGTTTGCATTGTGTGTGTGTGTGGGAGGTCTTATGTAGTCTCATTCTTAAAAGCATTGCGAATTGACTTTAAAAATATTCCTCTATTTTGATTTTAAAGATAAATAAACTGTTTTGAGTTCTCACACCAGTCACATGACTGACTCGGAGTTTATTGTTTTCCTTCCTAAACTCTGGGTGCCCACCAATTTCCTCACGGGCAGTCAAGAGTTAAGGTTTATCAGGATATTCTGGAATTCAGGAGTTGCTGGAGGCAAGCTGGATGGCATGGCGTATAACTAGTATATAATATTTCTTTTCCGCTGTTGATGTTGTTTGTTGTTGTTCACTCTGATGATGTAATGTAATGTATAAAATGTAATAACTAATGTAGTTCTTTATTTAAAGATTATTCATTTATCTATTATATGTTGTTCCGCTGCGAATTGTGAGATTCTGATATTGTTTTGTTGTTTCCTTTCTGTTTCGTTCTATTTTCTTTTCTCTCTATTTTCTATCTTTTTCTCTCTTGTTCTACCTTTTTCTTTTTCTTAAATAATGAGAATTCGTATTTCTGTTCATCTTGAGTTAAGCTATGGAGATTAGTGTATATTCAAGGAGTATGGATTTGCGGGTTCTCACACAATATAAAACATTTTATATCACTAACAAACACGCTCTCTCATATATATACACTCAGCGACTCATCATAGGGTATTACTACCCTATTTAAAAGAGTCAGACCCTTCAAAGCTAAGGTTATCGCTAACCAAAGCTCTGATACCAACTGTAACGACCCGCCTTTTTTGACAGTTTAAACCGACGATCAAATACATATGCCTGTTCCAAACCATTCAAAAGGGCAGATGGTTATTTGGGGTAATTAAGAAAAGAAAAGAAAGATAAATAAAGGAAATGAAACAACACAGAATCTCGCAGCGGAACGATAAAATATAATAGTCAAATAAACAGTTCATGAAGCTGTTTACTATACTTTGACAATTATTTATACAACATTTATCATAGTTATACATATACAACAGAACAATTAAAATAATGCAGCAGATAGCATGATGCAAGGGTAATAATAGTAATAGTATACCAAATCTTCGTCTTCATCCTCTAGAATAGATCTTCAAAAATCCGAAAAACTCAGGACTGACCTGAGCGTCATGAAAAGACAAAACACTCGAGTCAGGACTAAATATCCTTATGAAAGTTAAATCAATCGTAAATAAATATGAGTGTAACGGCGTCAGAGACGTTTACGGGGTTTGACATCTCATATCCAGTGTCAACGTGCGTGCAATAACTCAAGAGATGTTACGGGATTTTCCATCTCTTAAGGATCCGTTAAACTATCTACTATGTAGTAATGTACGCTATGTAGATAATGCCTATCAGTAATATAAAGTATCAAAATAGCGTTAAGGCGTTACCATAATCCCCCTTAACACATTTTTATAATGCCATAGTCTATACAACACCGTAAGCCCCACCGTAAACTGGTGGTTATCAGAGGGTACCCCATAGGTATAACACAAAACAAAACGTAGTGGTCGCGAATAGGATAATCAGTATGACAAGGTACATGAGGCGATACCAACTAGGATACTAGTAGTTGCGTGATCCGGACTGATGTTGAGCATAGCCAGCAGCTACCCCAACACCGCGAAACAACACCCCCAAATCAAGAGGTGCACCCAAATCGCATCAAAAATGTAATAGATATGGTATCGAAGAAGTGTGCCCGCTAGAGGTGGCGAACCTCAATGGCCCGGCGCGGCTCCTGTTTTAGTCATGTCAGGGGTCATCCAATATCGTTCTCTTTCTTCAATCAACACGTCCACCAAACCGTCTACTTCATTCTGGATCAACACTCCGCGTATAATAGTTATTAAAGTGGTTTTTGGTATCGACAAAGTGTATGTCCATATCCGATCCCGGTCACTTTAATAACTACGTATTATTACACCGTTGGCTCTTTTACATTTCAAATCGATTCATAATTGAAATCAAAATATCATATTTGCTTCAAAAAAATCAAATCCATTTCAATTATCAGCGTATCTTTCAAATGTAAAATTTCGTTTCAAAAATCATTTTTCGCATCAATATCTCATTTCGATTTCAAAATCATTTCGAATTTCAATTTAGGTTGCAACTTCATTTAACCCAATTCGTATTTAAATTCAAGATTTAAACATAAACATTTCACCTTATTAACCAGCTTGAAATTTTTAGAAAATAGTTTATGTAGTTTAAAAGTAGTTTAAATAATTAAAATAGTTAAAAAATACTTAAAATCTTTAAAATGGATTTAAAATAGATAAATTAGTTTAAAATAATTTAAATTGGGTTAAGTAGATTAAAAATAGATTAAAATAGTTTAAGTATTCAAAATGGTTTATATAACAGAGTAATTTGGAAAACAAATTAAAGCAGCTTCAAAACCAATCCATTTCAATTATAACTTCCCAATTCAAATAAATTTCAATTTCCAATTTACCGATTCAATTTCAATTTCAATTCAAATCAGTGTCAACTTTGACTTCAAATTTATTCAATTTTACATTCACCTTCAACTTATTCAATTCCAATGTATATCGATTTTTCACTTGATTTTTCAAAATATCAATTTTTAACACTTAACAAAATTTTCCTTTAATATTCAAATTTAAATCCCACTTACAAATATGATTCAATTTCAAGCTCAATTTCAAATATCATTTTATATCGCTTTTACTTAGTAATATTCACAGCTCGAATTAAGGTTCAATCTTTTAAAACGAATAAATTTTCGAAATTCAATCATAACCCAATTTTAAATTTCAAAGTCTCAACTTAAATCATTTAACAATTTCTTTTAACCAAAATCTATTTCAACATTCCAAACTCAATTTTTTGATAAATTCGATTTCTATAAATTGATTTCTATTTATAACTTTTAAATTAAAACATTTAAATAAATTTCAAATCGACGATTTTAAAAATTATTAATTTAGCCAATTCGGTGTCCGTATATAATTTTCTATCCTATGGCCAAGTAATTATTTATTTAAATTAAATGTCAGGGATGAGTATATATTACTTAAACCGATCACAGTGTCATATGTATGCATAACAGTATATATAAGAAAATAAACATCCAAACATTTAAATATCAACCAATAACATTCATCAAAATACATCATCCAATAGACAATACAATTCATGGCAGTTTCATAGTTATCAATGTCAGGTAATTTAATCGCAATTCAATTTCAATTTCAATTTAACTTGTCAATTTAATTTTCAATAGTTAATTCAAATGACAATCTATATGACAATTAAATTCTATCAATCAACGACAAATAAAATTTCATATCACTTCATAACATCAAATTTAACTAGCATAAAGATATTCAGTACGTTGTGAGCGTTATAAAACACTCACCTTGATTTCAATGTAGTTCCAGCGTTTTATTTCGAATAAAATTAAACGTGCGTTTAATTTTACCCGAAATTTTCACTAGCTCCAAACGATTCCAATCCAGCTCCATAGCGTAGTGCTCGTCAATACGAACCCAACGCACTTCGTTTCGTCCAAAACGGACCTCGCATCAACAAGTTATGATATTTATAAGTTTACACAAATTTTATATAAATTAATATAAACTTTATTTTTAAATTTTAACCCTACCATCATCACAGCCGTACGATTACATCCCCCTGATCTCGGCCGCACGCACGCTTCCTCCATCTTCCCGTTCGCATTTGTCTCCAGGTGACGAAGAACCCATAGAGCCGGCCCTAACCCTAAAACTCGCACCCAATACAAGCATCTTCAACTCGATCAACGACCCCCATTTCGATGCCAACGTCGAGCACCGCCTACAGCACAAAGCACGTCGAGCTCGGCCATCCATAGGCCTCGGAATTCATGCTTGAACGCATAGCCCGCGCGGCCCCCTCTGGTCCTCTACGCTCCACCATATCCCATCTCCACCGTATGGATTGAAAGCTCTCTTCGAGCTCTTTGACTTTCGCGTCGAACACTTCGTGTAAATGTTTACGGATTTGAAGCAATTAAGGAAGGAAGACGAACGATTTCTGGCCGTGGGTTATAGTAGTGGCGGCTAGGGCATTATAGGTTAGGGTTTTTAGAAATGAATGGTGAAGGGTTCCTTTTATAGAATTTCAACGAAAAACACTATTCACTCCAGATTTCCGAACTCTGATTTACGCGCAATGACCGGCGTTTCTCGGGTTTATCCCACGTTCCGAACACAATGGAACAGGTTTCGGAAGCTAATTCGATCGTATGCGCGAGTTGCGAGAATAAACGATCAAATTTAAATTAAATCGATTAAATTAATTTCTATGCGTTTCGGCTTGCCCTGGACAAACGGTAAATCCGATTGACACGAAATTTGAAACCTTACAATAATATCATACTACGGATCCGATGAAACTTGTTTCGTCGAAATCCGAGACTGTTTGAAAAATGACTATTTTAACTCGTCAAATTAATATTAAAACAATTTCGATGCGTTCCGAGCTGCCACGGTCAAACGAAAACTCCGATTGCTACGAAAATTGAAATCCGATAATAACAAACTATTACGGATCCAATGGAACAAGTTTCGTCCAATTCTGAGACTGTTCGAAAATTGGCTATTTTTCAGTCGATAATTAAATATTAAAATATTTAATTTTCACAAATTTACTTTTAATTCAATTTTAAAAGTTCTACAACATCATTCTTACTTTAATATGATAAAATGAAATTTTACAAATCGTTTTTAATCATATTAAACCCGTTATTCAATTATCCAATAATTTTCAATTTTAAAATCTTATTACTCTGGGGCCTTGGGGGCTCCAACATGTTTGCTTTGTTGTGAGAAGAGAAGTCATGCAACACCACGCGCGTCGTCGGGCTTGGTTCCAAAAAAAAATCTTATTAACTCTATTATAATCCCAATATAACTTATACTCACTTTGGAAACCAATCTGAATCATATTAAATCAAATTTCAATTATTCACTCTATTTTCATATATTCAATTTCAATATCAAATTGATCATATCAAATTTGGAATTTAATTATTCCAACATTCGTAATATTAAATTTAAACAAATTTTATCATTCTTGAATCACTATCTTTTGAGATATTCAAAACGAACTTAAAATTTTATCTTTTGAAACGAATTAAAATTATAGAACAACCCTTTTCCATTATACGGTTATTCAATTCCCAGTATTAAATTATTCAATAAATTCCAAATATTTAATTTAAACAATTTCGATTACCCAATAATTCATTATCTTTTGAAATATTGAAATTGAACTTATAAGATTCAACTTTTGAAACCAATTCACAATTTAGAATACTATTTCATTTTTCAGTTATTCAATTATTCAATAAGTTTTAAATATTAGATTTAAACAATTTACCTGTTCAATATTCAATATTTGATTTTAAATAAATTTTACTTATCAATTAATTACTCTATTATACCCAATGAATTCAACATTTATTATCCTATTCAACTTTTGATTGCACAGGCATTCACTAAGTAGCTTTTATTTTTCATTACTTGGATAATTATTGTCGCAATTCATTCCAGTTATTATTATTCCAAACGAATTACAAAATTTTTTTGTAACATTAAATCATGAAATCTTTTAAATTAGCTATTTTAACTATCGAAAATTTATGGGTCGTTACATTAATTTTGAGAATAATCATATTAAATTTCAAAACAACTTCAAATCATAGCATATACATGCACATATATTACAATTTGAAAATACATCTTTTATTTAAACAAAAATTCTCTATTCAGAATATATATATGTATATATATATATATCAGTATATACATTATAAATAAAATCTATTCTTATCAGTTTGAAAAATAAATCTTATTAATTTTAAATTGATGGAAAGATATAAATCAATATTGCTAGATTAAGTATTTATTAACTTTTAAAAGATTAAATTACCAATTTAAATTAAAATTATAAAAGAAAATTATCAAACCAATTAAATTATTAATAAAATTATTAAATTGATATTGCCCAAAATTACGGGTCATCACATTCCTCTCCCCTTAAAAGAATTTCGTCCCTGAAATTTAAAAGCAAAGATAATTTAATAATCTAGCAAAGATTTTAATTTCAAACAGCAAAATATACCTATCATCCAGTTACTAACAACCATAGCAACCAATCAAACAAACAAATCTAACTAATTATCCTGACACAAATCAGGATAGACCCTTCTAGTACTATCTAGAGTTTTCCAAATATATAAATTACTAGAAGACTCGCTCTACAGTAGCTAAACTATCTATACCACTATAATCTAGAGCTCCCCTCTTCTCTAGATCCACCAATCTGAACAAAATATCAGATCAAACTCAAGTCCAGTTCAACTTCCAAATCCTTTTGAACTGCTGATTCTACAGCCAAAGATATACCATACACGTACTTCCTCAGAGATACGCGAAATATATTGAATCCCAGCCATCCAAACTGAAAATTCAATCCTATAGACAAAAGAACTTATCCTATCAAGAACACAGATAAGAAATCCCAAATACCTCGGAGCTAGCCTTCTAATCTTATCAACTCATCCTCCTCTCTCAACCAGAGAAACCTTAACAACAACGAAGTCTCCAACTTCAGTTTCCAGATTTTTCCATCCTATCTACATAACTCCTTGTCTCTAATCTGCATAACTCAACAGACAATCCTGGGCTACCTCATCCTTTCCTAACCAGCTTAACCTTCGCTGATGCTTCTTGAAACAAACTGGACCAAGAACAAACCAATTTCTGGATCCTATTCAACAAAATGGTTTTCCAAGATCCACCAAATTCCAGAACACAATCTCTACTTCTCAAGCATTAGAAGATCGAACTTACTTCTCTCATCTGGAACAGCAAAAATAGGTGTACTTGCTAATCTGATCTTCAAATCCTAAAAACTTCCTGTAGAAACGCTCTAATCCAAAATAGTACAATTTCCGGTTGCTTCCACTCTAGAACAGATCCACAAAATCTTAGTGACCCATCTTACTCGGTCACACAACTTTACAGAAAAATCCAAACTTGAAAACTGGATCTGACCAATCTATTTCCAAAATTTCCGAGCGGCTACACCAACTCTTCTCTCTCTAAGAACCATCCTACCACCAGGTTAACCACTGGTATCGCTTCTGGAACTAAGTCGATACGGAACTCAAACTCCATACGTAGATAAACTTTTGACTTCCTCGATGACATCCGAAAAATCTTTGACTACTCCAATAGCTCTAACTTCCTCAAGGGAAACCTAAATCTCAAACAAAAGATTGCCCAAGATGAACTTCCAAACCAATCGCAAGTCACTTTTGTGATCCTACCAAGTTCAGATTCCAAAGAAACTGTTCTCTCCTCACCAATTAGAACAGCTTTAAGCCTTTCCAAACAAGGTTAACTCTTCAAGAAAGCCTTCACCATCTGCCCGGACTGCTGAAAGAAGAAACACAAAGATTTCTGAATCATCGAAGAAACGGGTCCACACTACTGCTCCCGAACTCTACCGCTAGGACACTGCTAAGCTAAGAAGAAACCTCCGAGCTGAAACTGCTACCATAGCAAACCAAAGACTTCTTCATCCATAGGCTCCTCAATCCCCAAAAGCCATCAACTAACTTCACAAAATATCCTTCGAGATGGGAAAACATCCTCAAAAGAAACTCGGCTTTCAAACCAAGCATCAACAGCTCACTCTTCTTAAGGGGTAAAATTGAGACCTTGCCGTAGTGAAGAACCTCATCGACCTTAGTCTCATATTCCAAAACTGACAAAACTCCTTCCCACGGTTGCCAAGATACCATTACTAGCTTATGCACATCCGATAGATCCAAGCTCTTAAAAATCCTCTCACCTAAGCACAACCAAACTTACACTACAAAGATGGGAGCTGAATCTTTTTTAAAAAGATTTCCTTCGGAGATTAGAGAAATCCTTACTCAAAACCTCAAAGCACACTTGAGACAGTAGGTCTACAGTCTCGACAAATACACTTCCAACCTCAAACATTCGAGCCCCTTCCATTAGTGGTAGCCGTGTCACACACACCACTACTTCGTCTACCTTTAGAACTTATGTTGGGAAATTTGGACAGGTAACCCAACAAATCTGGTTTACACACACACACACACACACACACACAAGTATACTCTCTCAAGAAAGATAGAAATCACTCCAAAGCCTAGGTATTCACTCAACCTAGCGCACTGATACCAACTAACACGACCTGTCTTCCATCTACTAGAAAGACGCATCATAAATTAAGAAAGAAAGGGATAGAAGAAGAAAAGATTAAGAAGAAGAAACTCGACAACAATAGATTCTCACAGCGGAACGAATGATAATATATCTCATATAATATTACATAATACATCAGAGTTACACAATTTATACATCACAAATTAGACAGTTACAAACACTGTCTAACATACAACTCAAGTACATCAATACAATACAGACACAAACACTAACACGGCGGAACCAAAATATATCTACACGCTGAAGCCTCCTGCTCCAAATCTCCTCCAGAATTCGTCAAAGCTAACCTGAATCCCTCGACTACTCATAAATAATATAAGTACCCAAGAGTTTAGTAAAACAGAAAATAAACACTTGGGTCAGACATGGGTCTGGTGTGAGTAAACGGTTTAAATTTGTTTAACTTTGAAAACTTTTGAAAAGAAAGGTATCACGTAAGACTTCCCGCACATAAACATGGAAAAGTTTTTACCTTACGCTCGCCAAAACATTTGGTAGGAAATCCAGTGATATTATATTAGTGTCTATGGTTTTCAAGTAAATAAGAAATAGTTGAAATTATTACATGATTAAATTCTAGCATACTAGCCACAGTATGCGTAATACAATCAAAACCATAAGGGCACGTAGGAAGAATAGGTTTCCATCAATGGCAGGGCTATTATGGTACCACCCGTCACAGTACGGGGCCTAGATCACCGTACCGAAGATTACTCCCAATCCCTTACAACACAAGGATGGAACAATCTCTTACTGGATAGTCTCGAACAAGACCACCTCGTGGTTGGCGCGACCAACCACACACTAAGCCAAATAAAAAGAGACCTCTAGATAAGGGTAAATCTTGTCCTACTTGGATGCTACCCACTTAACCTTGCTGCACCTCCCCTGTTTTAGCCATTCCCGGTTGATGAGGCTTGAGGCTACGATTACCTTTATAGAACACATCTATCATAGAATGCTCATCGTCCACCTGACGATGTTCTGAAAGCATTAAATCCATACAAGTTCGTTCCGGGTTCGAACAAAACCGAAGGCACTATCTCGTTACACTCATTTTGGAATCACCCTCAGAGTTAACGACCATAGCCCTTGCACTCTGAATCTCCATCTCGAACCTGAAAGTACTATCTCCATCAAACTCATCTCGAAATCACCCTTAGAGTTATAATGACGAATAGTTCTTACACTTCGAGTCTTCACTTGGATTCACGACCTAAAGTTTAATTTGGATTGATGTGGTTTTCGGATATCCAAATTTGGAAACCCGATCCCGGTCTCACCGAAATCCAAAACTCCATTTTAAATGTCCAAGTTATTTAAGGGTTTAAACAATTTAACTTATATTCAGAATAACATATACAGATAGATGGTTCACATTATCTCAGATAGATAATTCATACCAATCAAATATCTCACAGAGCAGCACTTATCACATATTTAAGATATCATATCCAAATCATTCAATATCAATCATTCAATATCAATCATCCAATGTCAATAAATCATCCATAAACAGGTTTGATTCACTCTTAATCAATTTAATTAACCTCTAATTAAATTAATTACTATCTTAATCACTTGGATTACCTTAATCCTGCTTACTTATCATTAATTAATTACCAATTAATTAATTAATCATCTCCTAATGACCTACCTTAATTAATCTTCATTGATTAATTATCCTTTAATTACATTAAGTAATTATCCTTTGATTAATTACACAAATTAATTATCATAACCATATAAAGTAATTCGCCTTTAATTACTATCATTAATTACATTAGTTAACGATCCTCCATTTACTTCCATTAATTAATTGGTTAACTATAATTAATTACACTTGATCCTTAATTAATTATAATTAATCAATCATATTTTAATTAATAACTTCCATTAATCAACCCTGATTGATTTCATTAATTATATTAATTAATGATTCTTTTTAATTAATTAACCCTTTAATTAATTAAATAATTAATCTTTAATTAACCGCCTTATTAATTAGTCTTAATTAATCTTAAACTGTAATTAACAAACTTGTAATTGCTTATCTTAATTAATTAACTCCTTAATTAATTATATTAATCCTTTGATTAATTACACTAATTAATCAATCCTTAATTACTTCATTAAGTAATTATTAATTAATTACATTAATTAATAATCCTTAATTAATTACTTTATTAATTAATCACACTTCGAATTAATTACATTTAGTAATTAATCTTAAATTAATCACATTCATTAATTAATTAATCACATTCATTAATTAACCAAATTAACCAAGTAATTAACCCTTAATTACTTCCATTAAGTAATTATCCTCTAATTACTTTCATTAGTTAATTACTCTCTTAATTAATTACCTTAACAAGTAATTAATCACATCATTAATTAACCTTAATCCTTTAATTAATTAATTACTCTTTAATTAATTTACTTTCAAATCAATTATACTAATTAATCCTTTAGTTAATAACATCAAGTGATTAACTCTTAATAACTTCCACTCAATTACTTCCATAAGTAATTTCCCACTAATTACTTCCATAAGTAATTCTCTTTTCTTAATTACATTCAGTAATTATCCAATAATTACTTTACTAAGTAATTACACTTAATTAATCATAAGTGATTTATCTTTACTTAATTAGACTTATTAATTAACCTAAAATTAATTACATTAATTAATGAAATAATTAATCATCACTTAATCTTTAATTAATTCATTAACCATCCACTAATTACTTCATTAAGTAATTATTCTTAATTACAAATAATAACTAAGCTTTAATTTAATTTATTTATTTATTATCCTTAATTAAATTCAACCTTTAAAGATAGATTTTTTATTTAAATTACGTATTAATTTCTATCATTAAACTTCATTTAAACCATTTTGAAATAATTATAATTTTGAATAAAATTTTACTTTTAAACAAAACAATTTAAACCCATAACTTTCAATACACTTAAAATATTTGAAAATCCTTTTTAAACATGTTTAATTAAATTAAACAAATATTCATCTTTGAAAACTTAATTTCATATCCTTTAATCTTATTCATTTAAATATAATTTAAAATCAATTAAAACATTCCTTTATAATTTCTTTGGATATAACTTTAACTTAAAACATTCATATATCAAAATCATTTGAATTTTCTTAATCATGATCTAATATTTTAAATTGAAAACACATTTGAATTAAAATTCAAAATTAATTTAGTTAATTGCCTTTAAAATCAACTATCTTAAACATTTTAAATTTGAAAAATATATTCAATTAATCACTCTTAAAAGTTCGATTAACATTTATTTAGAAAGAACTAGCTTTTAAATTTGTAACTAATTTTCTTTTACACAATTTAGCTTTAAATTTGAAACAGAAGTTCATCTCGGCCAAACCCGAGTAAATTCCACTAAAAACTCGAGTCAAACTCGAGAATACAATCCACACTACCCGCTCCGAGTCGCACCCCAAAAATACACGAGAACGACCCGAGTCGAACTCGTCTTCCCCAAACTCCATCGCCCCCAAAACAACGTGCACGCGGTGCACGTACACCATTACTCCGATCATCGATGATCGTTGCGACAACCCTTAACAAACCACACGAACCCACGCTAACCCAAACGAGAACCCAGATCTAACAAAATCCATACGAATCAAAATGAAGCACTCTCGACCAAAAACTTAAACCACCATGGCCAAAAATCTTCACCGTTCCGACGCATTAGACCTCGAGAAGCCTCACCATCCACATCGCACCTTCGTCTCGACCCCAGCTCCTCCAACAAGCCACGCGATCGACTCCAATCAAGTCATGATGTCGAAAAACCCCTTGAAAGTCAACGACAAATACCAGGGTGTTAAACCCTACTTCGCCCAATCCAGCTCGCCTCGACCAATGAAAAACACTTCCTGTATTTTTCCTGAGATCTCTATGCCTCAGACCACCTCCATCCCAAACGCCGACCCTCCAGTCATCGCCGATCACCAGAATTCGACGATCAACCCAATTTTGAAAAAATCCGATTATCTTCCTAATTACTATATTAAAAATTATGATTTTCACATTAAAATTAATTGTTTCACAATATGATTCTATTTATATAACCAAATTCAGAAATTGTGATGATTGATTTCTGACCACTTTCAATTATCTTTGTAAATTTATATATTCTGAAAAATTTACCCAATAAAAGTTCTTAAAACTATTTTAAAATTTATATTACACAATCATAATCACTTTCTATTTAGAGATCAAGAACTAAATCTGAATGTATAAAGTGTATTTAAATTTATTTCGGTGGGATTTAAACCTGTGATGCAACAGAGACATTCAAACAGTTTATATACAGACACGTCATATACTCATGCATGCATACATATTCATAAACATATGCAAGCCATGTTTCTACAAAAATCCATCACAACATTTAAGAAAAGTCACAGATAAAAACGGCTTTTAAGTTTAATGTTTATTCACTTCAATATGCAGAGAACAGAGGCTGTAAATCTGACCCTAGAAAAAATACTTTTGATCTAAATACTGGAACTATTTGATGTTGCTGATCTGGAAACTTGCATGCCTAAAAACTTTGATTGATGCAGGTTGAAGCTTGATAAACTTTGATGTTTTCATTTAAAATTCTTGCAGGTTGCAGTTGAATCAGTGTTTGATTTAGTTGCTTGATTCCAGATTAAAGATGAAATCAGGCTGTTGAATTTGATTCAGTTTTCATTTGCTTTTTGGTTTTCTAGTTTTGTTTATTTTTTTCTTCTCAAGCTTTATATTTTGTTTTATTTAGAGGAAGAATTGAACTGTAAGTGAAAAACAAGGTTTCTCTCCAAACTACATTTTTTATAAATTTAAATTTCTAAATGAAAGAAAATGTTGCTACTTGTTCATTTTGCCAAACACTTGTCAACTATATCACTTAATTTCTCTACACAAGTTACTAACACGTGTTAAGATATTAACACATGTCCTAAGTATTTTAAATAAATTTTTATTTAATTTAAATGTTAATACAAAGCTTTTCATACTTAGTTTATTAATTAATAACACTTATCTTAGTATATATTTATATATATAAATTACTTTAGAGAAAATATTATATAACCAATTATAATACATAAATTCTTATACACGTATTTTTATATCCAAAATAATTATTTTTATTGTTTAAGAAATATAAATTAAAATTTCAAATACCCTTTGAAAAAGTATTATGTTAAATTATACTTTCCAAATTACAATATATATATATATATATATATATATATATATATATATAATTTGAAACACATTTATTAAATTCAAACCAAAACTTCAATATATACACATATACATATACATTTTAAATAGAAAATATTTTTTAACATTAATTTTGAGAATAATCATATTAAATTTCAAAACAACTTCAAATCATAACAAATACATGCATATATATTACAATTTGATAATACATCTTTTATTTAAACAAAAGATTCTCTATTCACAATATATATATACACACACATTATAAATAGAATCTATTCTTATTAGTTTGAAAAATAAATCTTATTAATTTTAAATTGATAGAAAGATATAAATCAATATTGTCAGATTAAGTATTTATTAACTTTTAAAAGATTAAATTGCCAATTTAAATTAAAATTATAAAAGAAAATTATCAAACCAATTAAATTATTAATAAAGATTATTAGATTGGTATTGCCCAAAATTCTGGGCCATCACATCCACACACATACGAGTCATCAAATGACAAGAAAAGATGAAAGATTTGCTTCAAATGATGACGAAGATTCAAGTGAGTCAACTGTGAATGGCAAGAGAACAAGATAGGCAAGGCCCAATCCTTAGGAATTTACAAAAATTCCATATGGATAACCATGCCAATCCCATTGTCATCGAAGAATCATCACAAGCCATGAATTCTGAAGAAGAAGAGCCTCTAGAAGAACCATAAGAGGATCAAGAAGAAGAACATCCTCTGTCGAATCAGGATGTTCATATGGACGAAGACGATGGCGTGATTTGCGTTGGAGAGGTCCTTTTTAACGCTAATGGGAACTTGGTCGAACAACATGGAAATTTTTGTCTCCACTATTCAAATTGTTTGGTCCATAGATCACCAAAAGTTAAGGATCCTCGTTAAGCATTTTTTCTTTTTCTTGATTGTATATTAGTTTGTTAATTTGTATATAAGTGTTATATCTTAATTAATGTTCTTCTAAAAACAATCTTCGATATATAGAAACATGAATTCCAGTTAGGATGCTACATTTCATTTGTTATTATTCTTATGTCATATGTTTGTTTATCTCTTTCCAAGGTTTATAGGTTATTTTTGTTGATGACAAAGGGGGAGAGGTTATATAAAATAATAGGCTTGGAGTACGGCGGAGTTGTCGGAGTAAGGGGGAGTTGTCGGAGTAATGGGGGAGTTATTGGTGTACGGGGGAGTTTTGCTATAATCGAAATGGTAAGCATATTAGGAACTGGAGATAGTGGTTTTGATGACAACAACCCTTGTAACTTATTTTATTATAACTTATATACTAACTCAATTGTCTAGATTATATGAATGTTGTTATGCAGGATAATATATATAAGGCATGTACCGATTATTTAAGACTGTACAATATAAAGATCAAGAATGAAGAAATCAAGTTTGAAGACTTGTGAGTATCAAGATCAAGATTTCAAGATATGTGTCTAGTTTTTGTTAAAACTTCATAATAGCATGGAAATCTTTATTCCGAATTTCATTTGGGATGGAACCTATTTCTACCTTCTTAATGGCTTACAAACCCACGACAAGTAGCTTACAAACCTACGACAAGTGGCTTACAAATCCATGAACATCATCGTTTTGTATAGGTTCTCGAGTCATGATGTGATGAGATATTCTGCAGGAAGAAGCTTGCAAAACTACTTCAAAATGGTTTTTCAAAATGATTTTCAAAACTGTTTTTCAAAATATTTTATCCTTAAAATTATCTTTTCAAATGATTTTTCAAAAAGATGCTTTGGCCTTAAAATATTATTTGTTTTTATTTTAAAATAAACTCTTGTTTAAAACTTTATTTTCAAAACAAATTTTACATAGTTTTTAACTAGGGATGTCGACATCATGGGATACCCCATGTCGACATGGTGGCCGTTGAATTCAAAAGTTTCAATTTTCAAAAGAAATGTCTATTCGTTTAAATCTCTTCATGAATGGTTATGACCATTGGTGCTTTATTAATAGCCTTCACAAATGAATTTCTTTAAAAACTAATTTCTTATTTTATTCACTCCTTCTTCTTCACAAATCCATATTCTATAATTTTCATATTTTTAAGATCATGTCGAAATTCTATTGAATTCTGAAGTGAATCAAATTAGAATCTCATTCTTGTTTGATTCTCTGCCCTCTCTCGAAGATCAAAGTGATATTCAGAGTTATAGGATCAATTGTAATCAATAGTTTATCGAGTCTCTCTATAAGGTGTGGTTGTGCCTGGAAATCAATTGGGTGAACTTGAGTTCCTTAAATCAAGATAGTTTGTTCCAGACTTGTGAGACAAGAGGATATCTCAAGGCCTTTAGAAATTAAGGATTGTAATCTCGAAATTGGTATAATAAAAATCTATATGAGGTGGTTTTCCTTGGTATAGGACTGGATGTATGGTAACTCCAAACTATTATAAAATCTGGTGTGTTCTTTCCTTTTCTGCTTTTTATTTACTTTCTGCATATGTGTTTGATTCTGTAATTGTTCTATGATTAAGTTATGCATTTGTTTATATCATAATTTTTAAATTAGTCCATATAAGTCTTAGAATCCATTAAACACTATTCACCCCCCTCTAGTGTTAAATTAGCCTTAAGATCCTTGATCCGCACTCCCTTTCACTGACTAGTGCCCCTATTCATACTATGCCAAATGGAGGTGAGGGAGAACTGTTTACACTGATGCATATTGAATCGGTCTCGGTGTTGTGTTGATGTGGCATGGAACGGTTATCGCCTATGCGAGTCGGTAGCTCAACCGCATGAAGCAAGATATACAACTCGTGGCTTGGAGTTTTAGCAGCGCAATTTTTGTTAAAGATATAGAGGCATCATTTGCTATGTGAAAGGTTCGAGTTATATACGGACCATAAATCTTTGAAGTATCTTTTTACGCAAAAAGACTTAAACATATGGCAACAAAGGTGGTTGGATTTTCTTGTGGTGTACAATCTAGACATATTATATATTCCGGGAAATGCAAATGTTGTAGCTAATGCACTCAATCGGAGGTATGCAATTATGGAAAATGTTGATGTTCGTCCGACTCTGATTAGTCCTATCGAAGAGAATAAGCTCAAAGATCTTCATTTCGTTAGGATAGCTAAAAATGTAAGTGAGAATGAGGCATCAGAGAGATGGTCGGGATTCGAGGTGGATAGCCGTGGCATTTTGAGAATGAATGTTATGTTATGTGTTCCAAATGTTGATAGGGTTTGGCAGGAAGTTGTAGCAGAGAGTAATCATTCTACGCTGACGATACATCATAGGGTCATAAGATGTACCAAGATATGAAGCGAACGTTCTGGTGGGAAGGCATAAAGAGTGATGTTTCTATATTTGTGAGCAGGTTTGCTAACTACCAACAGGTAAAGGGTAGTCACCATAACATAGCTAGACTGCTTCAGCCACTTGAGATTCCCAAGTGGAAGTTGGAGCAGATTTCCTTGGACTTCATCGTTGGATTGCGTAGGTTGAGGTGGGGAAACAAAGGTGTGTGGGTTATCTTGGATTGATTGACCAGGAGCACGCACTTCTTACCAATTAAGCCTACAAGAACAACTTCTTGTTCGACTAAGTTATTATAACGACCTGATATTTTCAGCCATTCGCATCCAAACATGCCAAAATTGAAGTGCTCAAAGTACCAAATTGTAAGTTTATATTTGGCAAAACTCCGCATATACAGTAATAAATAATCACAGAATCAAAGACACAGAGTAATATAACAATATGCAGCGGAAACAAAGTGAATAGTAGTTCATGAAGCTAATACATATATGACGGAGTTAAATAAGTAACAACAGAAGTCTCGGATACAATAGTCAAATACAAGAATCAGAATACACCACTAGAATCAACCAGATATCTGAAAGCTGGATAGATAGCCGGGTCTCCAAGCGAAGCTCCAACTCCAAAGGTGAGTCTCGAATACTGGTACACTCAGTCTGACCCGAGCGTAAAGCAAAACACAAAACACTCGAGTCAGGATTAATATTCTTATATCAGTAAATCCAACTCAAATGAAATAACAACTAAAATGCAAGTAACTCAAAGGATGTTTCGGATAACCATCCTCTAAGGATCCGGTAAACTATCTACTATATAGTAGTGTACGTTAAGTAGATAATGCCTATTAGTAATATAAAGTATCAAAATAGTGTTAAGGCGTTACCATTATCCCCCTTAACACATTATATATAAGCGTCATAGTCTATACAACATTGTAAACTCCACCGTAAACTAGTGGGATATCAGGGAGTACTCCATAGGTATAACACAAAGCAAATCGTAGTGGTCGCGCATAGGGATACAAGTATGACAAGGCACATAAGGCAATACCCAAGGTAGTGAAACTACCGTTTGCCTGATCCGGACTGGTGAGAATGCATCGCCGCAATGATCGCAACACCACGAAAAATACGCCCAATTCAAGGCTACGCACCAATCAAAAACAAGTAATGAGTAGTATACGAAGAAGTGTGTTCGCCTAGAGGTGGCTAACCTCAGTGGCCCGGCACAGCTCTGTTTTAGTCATTTCCAATTTGACACAAGTGTCAAGTCTATCCATCATCGTTCTCTTTGTTCAAATCCAGCAACGTCATTATTTCAACCACTTCATTCTGGATCACACTCTGCGTATAGTTATTAAAGTGGTATTCGGTTTAGACAGTGAGTATGTCCCTAACCAATTCCAGTTTCTTTAATAACTTTCGTAATTATCACACCGATTGGTCGTTTAATAAATTTCAAAAACTAAGTCAATTTCAATCTCACTTAGAATTTGAAAGCCAACATTTCATTCGTCTTTCTAAATCAATTTTTATAATTTACGTTTCAAAACTTCCAATTTAACCATTTCAAAACTCTATAATTCAACTTAAATTTTTATTTAAACAATACAAATATTGATTTAAATTCCTATATAAGTTTCATTCCATAATCATTAAAATTAAGTTAATTTAACATTCAAAACAATTTAAAATCATTGATGGATTCATGCAGTAATCATTTAAATTAAGAAAATTTATCATTTCAAAAGAATTTCAATTGAATTTCCAATTCATTAAATTAATCACTTAAGTTTACCTACATTATATCAAAAATTATAAATTGAATTAAATTAAATTCGTCAAATTAAATTCTTCAAATTACAAGTCTCATATTAATTTCTATGAATCACATTTTCTTTCTTATTAAAGGGATCCAATTTCACTTATTTACTTATTTAATTTAAACAAATTTCAAAACATGATTATTAAAGAAACTCAATTTCACTTATTAAAGAATTTAATTTCACTTATTAAAGAATTCAGTTTTATTTAATTATTAAATAATTTCAAAACTTAATTTAATAATTTAGTTAAATTTAAACAACATTCTTTCATCAAACACTTTGTTAATCATAATACTTTGGAAATCAAAATTTAGAAATCATAATGCTTGAAATCATAACACTTCCCACTTAACTATTTAAATATACATAATAGTATATATAATAAAATAGTTTATAATTTAAAATAGTTTATATAAAATAGTTATAATTTAAAATAGTTTATATACAAATAATTTATATTAAAATAGTTTATATGAAATAAATTTATAAAATAACATATATAAATAGTTTAAATATAATTTAAAGTACCATATATAATAAAATAGCTTTCTCAAAATTTCATAAATCGATTCAAATAAACTCAATTTCCAAAATTCAAATTTAATCAAATCCCTAATCATCAATTTTAATTTATTTCAGTTTTTCAATAAACCATTTCAAATTAAATCGATTTCAAATACATATTTTTAACCACAAAATAAACCATTTCGATTTCAATACTTTCAAAGCTTTAAATATTCAAACATTTCAAAACACGAATTGATAATTCCATATATATATAAAATTCACTATATAGCTTAAAATCAAGAATTTTTCTATATATAAAATAATCATTTATATAATATTAAAATCAATATTTATATAAAACCATATATTTCTTTCCAAAAAACCATAGAAATCATTTTCAATATATATATATATATATACACACACACACACACCAACGGTGTCTGTATTTAATTTTCTATCCTATGGTCAAGTGATACGGTTATTTATCATTTCAATCCATAATTTAAATATATATATATATATATATATATATATATATATATATACGGGTATATAGATATCATTTCAACCCGTAATCCTAAATTCAATTCAATGAAAATCGCTTTGGTTTATCATTTCAACCCATAATGATTTTCTCCCATTCTACGGATCATTCGGGTATGTATCATTTCAACCCATAGTGATCCTATACTAATAGGGAACTTGCAAAGTGATAACAGAGATGGTAATAATATAACAGGCATATATCATCAATATAAATAACAGATAATGGTGTCAGATTTCACAGGTGAACTGATACAGATAATAACATATATAACAGTGTAAATTGCTAACAACAGCTTATTTCAGTTGTCCTTTCAATTGAAATCAAATTTAATAAATAAAAGAATATTAATCGTGAGTGATTGCTCACCTTTCGAGGCTAGAAAGATTTGAAAATAACCGAGCTACAAATCCAAGCATGAATTTCGAAGCAAAGCTCGATGGACATGAGTTTGACGATCAAAGCGAGGCTAGCAATTTTAAAACTGACGAAATCAAATCAAACTAGATTGAAGAAGATCATTGGTATAGGTGAAGTTAAATATATAACTATATATAACTATTAACATATATAACCCGAACTCAAATTAAGTTAAATATGTATGTAGAATTAAAGATCATTATTCTAACTAAAATTCAAATATTAAAGTCAAGCATATGTTTAAAATAAAATTTTGATCAATACATTCAACTTAACAGTTTAACATATATATTCAGAAGTCAAACTATTTTATATTTTGCAATAATGCTTAACACTATTTGTAAAGCTATAAAAAATAATTTGAACACACTATTTGATAAACATTAGAACTTTGTAATATATAAACTATCCTTGTATAAATAATCTGTAGCACGGCATATACAAATAATCCATTATAAACTAACATTCATTACTTTAACAGCCGAGTAAAACGAATACTTTATATGTATACTAACCTATATATAGACCGTACGTAAGTGTAGATACATACTAAATTCAAACAGCTTTATCAAAATCGTATATACATAAAAATATTACAATCGAAATATCTTATATCGTATACTGTAGATATAACTAACATATGCAACTCCAAAATATTGCATATATAAACAGAACATACGAAACTTTTTGGTAAAAAAATCAATATATGCATTTACAGGCTACTTTATGTGATTTATGTGCAAACACAAAAAATTTAACCTAGGTATATGCAGACCTATATGCGAATGCATATATCTTATACATTAAAATAAAAATATAATATACATCTAACTCAACAGAGAGTGTCCAACTGTATATCTAGTATACTATATGCAGTGGACTACACCTATATATTAATAAGCTAACGTATAACCATCAATGCACCCAACAGAAAAGAAGGTATAGGAAAATATTTAGTGCTAAACTGAAAGCAACCTATATATTGTGCATACAAATCTAATACTGACAGAACCATTTTTTTTAAACAAATATTATATATATGAAACACGTTGTAATTTATAATAATGGAAATAACTGTACAACTATTCAAGTATAGAAGTTGATGAACAAATATACTATTGAAGACTTAAATGCTATAGTACTAAACGTGTTTACCTCCGTGAAATACACCACTGCATATAAACAATATTTATAAACATAAATTTAATATAATATAAATGTAAAAACACTGTATATCTTATACGAAATGTGTATTATATGCACAGCCTACGAAATCATTTTGAGACCAAAACATAAAATTATAAATAAGCCTTTAACGTGTATATATTGTAAATATACTACTATTAGTATCCATTGTTATAACTATAAACTTTTACTATGAAACATATACAGAGTGACATTATAAATGTACATATAAACAAATATATGAACTAATATTTTATTTAAACTATACATATATATTTACGCGTACCCAACAGAAAGGCTCGGCAATGGAGGGAAGAAGAAAATAGGTGGAGGCCGGTAGTTGCTCGGTGCTCGACGTGGTGTCTCCGAGGTGGAGATGCGATTGTGTTAGCTTCGGTGGAAGGAAGAGCTCGGGTTGATTGCTCTTGGTCGAGGTGGTGATGGGTCTCGGCTGCAAGGTGTTGTTATGGGCTAGGGGATGATATGGTGGAGGGACACTTGGTCAAAGGTGCTCGGTATGGCGGCCTTGGCTGCTGGCCATGGAAGCTCGCCAGCAGGCTTGGAGTTTAGGTGGCGGGGTCGAGTTGCATGGAAAGGAAGGCTCGGATGTGGGCTGCCGGAGGGGAAGCGGGTGATAGTGTGGGTTCGGAAGCCATGGCGGATGAACATGAGGAGAGGGAGGTGAAGGCTCTATGTTCTAGTGAGTGGTAGGAAGTGGGTTCAAAGGGAAACATAGAAGAAGAGAGCAGGGAGCGGGGACGCATGCACAAGAGCAGGGAGAGGGAATGCACAAACTTAAAGAGACAACAAACAAATACATTGGTTGAAATAATAAAACCATGCATGTTTAATCCTAAAAGAAATTATAACTAGTGGCTATTGGTTATATCACTGTATATAACGAATGGGCAAGGAATTTAAAAAGGTACATATACGGTTACCAATACGGATAACAGTTTCGTACATTTAGCCGTGCATCGATCACCGAAATATACAACCGAATATACTGTTAAGATTAGTACGACAAGACAATCAAAACGATATATTGATATCAGCGGTACGATTGAATTATAAGAATTCAAATTTTCTAATAGCGGAAAATGCACCAAAACCATAGAAAAACAAGATCGACGGAGCTAAAGAAGTCCGAATTTGAAAAAACGAAAAATGACGTCTCAGTCAGAAGATGATTTAGAATTTTTCTATGTAAAAATATTCATGTTTCGAAAACATTTTATTTTCATCAATTCCTAATTGATTAAATTAAAATAAATTTACACATGAAATAAACTTTCATATTTTCAGATGAAAATTTTCCAACTTCTATATTTAAATATACGTATCCCAAATATAAAATTTTAATTTCAAATTTTATTATTTAAAATTTCTTCAAAATTCAATTAAATACGTTACTAAAACAGTTAAAATTTATGGGTGGTTGCAGTTATATGTTAAGGAGATCGTTAGATTGCACGATGTTCATTGTGATATTATGAGCAATAGAGATCCGATATTCATAAGCTAGTTCTAGAAGGGTTTGCATGAAGCATTAGAGACCGATCTTAGTTTGAGTACCGCGTACTGTCCACAGACTGATGGGCAAACGAAATGGGTGAACCGAGTATTGGAGGACTTGCTTCGAGCATGCATTTCAGATTTTGGGTGCTCGTAGGAAGAGCACTCACCACTTGTTGACTTTTCATACAACAACATTTATCGGGCCAGCATCGAAATGGCACAATTTGAAGCATTGTATAGGAGGCCTTGCAAGTCTCCATCATGTTGGGTAGAACCTAAGGATTGTCTTATGCTTAGGCTGGATATAATTCGATAGGCGTTAGATAAGGTCATAGAGATTCTGAAGTGAATGGAGGAAGCGTAGAACTGATAGAAGATCTATGCATATAAGAAGTGCAGAGACTTGATGTTCTCAGTTGGAAACTTTTTCTTTGTAGAGGTTTCTCCGAGGAGAAGTGTAATCTGGTTTGGAAGAGCTAGGACGTTGGCTCCTCGATATATAAGACCATTCTCGATTCCGAAGACGATTGGTACACTCGTACATAGAGTTGAGTTATCGATTAAGCTATTAGGTATGCACAATCTAATTCATGTGTCACATTTGCATAAGTATTTGCATGATCCTTCGATGATAGTGGACGCATCGTAGTTGGAGGACTTGGAGGCTAAGCCAAATTTGACTGTATTGAGATAGCCTATTCGTATTATTGATAGGGATATAAAGCAATTGAGGAATAAGGTTGTAAATTTAGTCAACAATAGAGCGAGGATGTTCGGGATTGTACATGATGTTCTTATTTGAATTTCAAGGACAAAATTTTCTAAGTTGGGGAGATGTTGCAACCCGGAAATTCAATCACTTCAGCTTTGAATATCAAAACATTTTGAAATATAATTAAGTGTTATAAATTTAATTTTACACCCTAGTTAAACATTATTTACTTAGTATATGATGATAAGAAACCTATTTTGGAAATTGTTTACAAAAGTATATTGTTTGGAAAAATATCGATAGTGTGACCAAAAATCGTTTTATCGATAAATAGCTTTTTTAGCGTTAAAAGTTGTTCAGATATTATTGCATACACTTATTTTCTTAGGAAATAAATAAAATGAAATAAAAGCTTTTTTACTATTTGTAGAAATAAACTTTGGATTTTGTCATAGGTGATATCATCGAAGATATTTTAAAATGAGCTTAAATGAGAATACTTAAGTGTTAAGAGATGATGAAGGAGAAGTGAGAGGAGGTAAGACTTACATGACTAAAAAGGAGGAGGGCGAGAACAAGCTTAGGCAACACCATCTTGAGCCTATATAAGCAGTGGAATACCCTTAGGAATATATCACTCATTTCCAAAGCTAGAAACAACCACTTTAATGTCGTCGTCTTCTTCTTCATATATTCCTAAAGCACAATAACTACAAATCATATCCAAATCAACTCAAATTTGTAGTGAAGCTTTAATACCACGTTACAATACCTTATACCAAGTTAGATTGTGAAAAAGTGAAGCACATCTCCGCCTACATACATAGGCCATGAGTAATAAGTGAGGGAACAATGCAAGAACATGGTGAAGCAAGGAGAAGGAAGGTTGCGAGGTTAAGTTTGGACTGGTCAGCTTGGACTTGGTTATTTGTTGGATAAAAGGTGAGCTTACTCACCACTTTGATTTAAAATTTAACTCATATTTGCTTGTGTTTGATTTTATTAAAGTAGTTTGAGTTGATTTTGACATATGTTGAAAACATTGGTTTTGGTTCTTGCTTTGAATGAAAGTGGCATATGTATAGATTTTAAAGGACTTGAATGGACTTGTATGACATGTAGTAATGAATCATAACAAAGCACATTGGTTTTAGTTGAACATGGGTTTGAATATGACTTGATTTGGATGTAAGTTCATAGCGATAGTTGCTATGAATGATGCACTTATGAATTGCCCTATTTTTGGTGATTTTCATGGAACTTTGTAGAGAGATACTTAGGGGTTTCTTGTCATATTTATAATGTTTTTTATATTATTTTGTTGCATAAAAAGTTTGGATAGTAAAAATTTAAGTAACATCTCGAAAATGATCAAAACTTCAGTTGTACAAAACTGCCCCATTTAGACTTGATTTTTGAACTTTAAAAGTTGATAAGATATTTAAATTTAAGAATTTTGTATCATTCTTTTTACAAGTGTTTACTAACTATCATTAGAATATTTCAGAAGTGGTTTGAGTTTTTTATGAATTTTTAAAGAAGATATTTTTATAAGGGAAAACTTGTTTTTCCAAGTTTTAATGATTTTATAAACTTGTCGTTTTAAAGTAGTATTTTGGATAAATGTTTTAAAACCTATTATAAGTTTTTTAAGTATTTTAAAAGAATAAATAAATGTTTTTGGAAAGGGGTAAGAATTTCTTAGCGGCTAAATGGTTTTATTGTGCGATTACTTGTTGAAAAGTAATCAACCATGCTTAACACTAAAAGCCGAGTGAGGTAGACTTCTCTATTTGTAAGAGTGAAGATTCATGTCGAGCAGGGATGAAAAAAAATGTGCTTTAGTCTATTGACTTCCTTCTTGACCGAGGAATAGTTAGTTTAGAATGTCGGAAATATGTTAGTCTTGTTGATTTCTTAGTTGTCTATTGAAATCATTAATATTGTATTTAACATTAAAAGCAGTCAAGTAAACTTGTCTTTTTGTGAGATTCAAGGATGAAGTATCCAGGCAAGGCTTTGATATGAAAATAGCGCTCTTACTTACCTAGCCTTATTTTTGGATGTGGAATAGTTAAGTTGAAATGTCGAAAAAGTGTTGTGTATATGGACATTGATTTGACTACTTTAGGTTTTTCTCCTTATGCCGGGAAGTGAATCTGAGTAAGCGGCTAAATCAGCACATATTTCCCAAATATCATAGATGAGGCAAGTCTAACTTATAAGAATTTTTTTTAACTGGATAGTCAATTAGTCGACCATCGAACTTAACGAATATTAAATTAAGAAGTAATCAAAAGCCTTTACAATTTCATACCAATGATGGGGAGAATTATTGGTACGAAATGTCTCTAGTTTTCGCTTACTTTTGAAAGAAACAGAATTGAGTTAACAGTAAATTCATAGATTGGTTTTGAAGAGACTAGGATCGATAAGTGTTTTACTTATCGAATACCACTTTAGAACTAGTATACGAGTTCTATGTTTTGGAAATGGTTGCAAAAGGCAATATGTGGAGATTCAAAATATGTTTAAAATCCTTGAATTCGTGTAGTGATTCGTGATCTATTCGTGATAAGGGAATACACTTGGGGATTCATGTTATGTTCTAGTAGTGAAGACTCATGCAAAAGATGCCAAACGCAACCTCGACATCGGAAATGGCCAAAGACAGTGTAGGATGCACAACTTGGGGTTTAACCGACCCGCATCAGGGTATTATCAACTCCATTTCTAGAGATACTTATCGGTTGTTGGCTGACATGCGTTGATGATATTTTGTTCCATGTGGTTCATGTTTATGTCCGGGCGTGGGCCGCTTGTGTTATTACCTTATGGTAAATTTTATCTAAAGATATACAATTCTCGGAAGGTATTTTCTGATCCTTGTGCAAGGCGATCCACTTTAGTTTACTGGAGGTGTCCATTATACGAAAGTACCTTAGCAGTTTTAAATATAACATAAATTTGTTGTGGTATGACTAATGTAAGCATCATAGCCATTTTATACGATTATATTCTACACTCTAGACATTATCTATTATATCGTTATATTAAACTTAATGAATGGTTGGTTTCTTTTGGGGGAAAACTGTTATGATGATCCATATGGTTTCAACAGTTACCATTGCATATATTCATGTATCTATACCAAACTTATGTAGGATGCTTGTTTTTTTTTTCTAAATACCCCATGTACTCTTTTGAGTAAGCTGAGTATGGAAGCGTTTACCTTGGATGCTTTGGAGTTCAGGGGATGAGTTGGAGGCTTCCATCATCTATCTATTTCTACTGTCTCATTTTAGCTATGTATATATTAGCAATGTGAGGATAGGAAGTTATAACTATCCAGGCTGATGATAGTACTTAGATTTTGTAACTCTGAAATTCATGTATTAGAGTAACCCTTTGTACTGTTCTTTTGAAATTATATATTATCGTTCCATTGTGAGATTCTAATGTTGTGTTCTTTCTTGTTCTATTCTTTTTTTATTTTACCCTAACTTTCTATCTTTCCAGCACTTGGATAATGGGAACACAAATATCGAGCATGTATTTAGTGTCGACGTTCATGGTTCGAAAATTCGAGTCGTTACAATTTCTGTACCAAAAGTACAACACCTCATGGTCTCGGTATTTCATACTGTAAGTTACAACTCCATGTAGCCTCGGTTAGTCTTTTACATATCTACAAGGTACATCCCCAAGCATTTTCAGTTCTTTAAGTTTTACGATGCAAAGTACAGCCTTAAGCAGTTACGATTTATTATGTTTATACTATAAAGTACAACCCTAAGCAGTCTCAGTTTATTATATTTATACTGCAAATTAGAAACCAAAGCATTCTCTTTATTATTTTATTAAGTTAAACCCTATAAGAGAGTTACGATCACTTCCACAAAAGTGCACAACCCTTCTGAATGTCCTACATCCCATCGGAATTTGAATGTCGAACCCTACCTCTTAAAGTTGGTGCATTCAAATGAGCGTTCCCACTTGGCATCAATATCCCTTCCAACTCGCATTATTTTTAGGTTCATGATGACTACGTCTTAGTTGTCATTAACTTTCCAAACTCACCTAACTGTTAATTTATTAGGTTTCAGCTATTCTTTTAGCTTTATTGAGGCTCTCATCCTACCTTTTGCTATCTTAAGCCTCAAAACTATTTTCCTAATACCTCATCCTTTAGAAAATGCAAAGTACTACCTTCAATGATCTTAAGCCTTGAGTTTTGGTATTAGATTTCCTTTGGTTAACACACCTTGATACTGAATCCTCCAAAAGTCAATAGGTCTCAGATATCAAATCATTACCTTTGTGTTTCATCCTAGGGAAGCCTATTTTTTTACATTCTTGTTGGGAATGCCTTTGTCCAACATCAATATCTGGAACCTACTATTGTCTCCTTCGAAAATATTCTCACTTAGTTCATTTATTCAAACTTTTTTTTAGCATTTCTTAATTCATTTTAAGATTCGAGTGTTATACCCTCGACATAACACCTTTAGTCAGTCTCTCCCTTCAGTACACGTAATGTAGTAATGGGTGCAATGCTAACTTCCCACATCTACAAATTTGCATATGGCTTTTCATGTGTCATCTCTTTATTTGTACCATCTCCACGTTTATTTATTTGCAATGTCCTTTTTATTATTTTACATACTTTTATAGCATCTTTCCCTCATATTACTTAATAGCGTAACTTGTATGCATTACTTGGTTTCGGTTGCCTTATTATTTAATTACGGCATTCCAACTTAGCATCTAGAAACTATTATTCTTTATTAGAAGAATGCTTATAAATTTCGTGAAATTCAAAAATAATTACTTTAGCACATTAACCCAAGTAAAAAATAATTCTTTAGAAATTCAGAACTAATATTTTGACGTAGGAAATCTTTTAACTTTAGGCCCATCTCTCTAAATATGTTTTATCCATCATAATAATTTTTTCATGGCACTTCAAAAGCATTTTGTAGAGAATCATAGCAAAAATGTCCAAGTACAGAATATTCATTTAATCTAGATCTATCAATTAGAAACAGATATCAAATGAACTTTGTCATAGAATAACTAAGTCACAGTTAACATAGATGAAAACAACCTAAACGAAATGTATTACACACCTAAGTCGTTGGATTTTACTTTATCTTTACTCTTCTTATATTTCCTTAGCATTTTCTAGTTTTCTTGTTCTTTTCTTCTTTTGTTTTTAGTAATAGGGACCGATAAGGTTTTACATTGTTTTAATTTGAAGAGGTATTGAATATGTGAAGAGAAGGTTAGGTTTTGTGACATATATATAATGAAAGTTTTGATTTGGAAATCCTTCTTTTCCTCGTATATTATTTTGTTTCCCTTAATACCAAATCCTCCTTATTCTCGCTCTTTAATATATTCCCATTATATATGAACAAAATTAATAATATGCAATTACCCTTAATATAAGATCACATATATCCAGTATTTCAATGGCTAATTTATTTCCCTTAGTAAAAATATCCTTCATTCAAATAATTATATTTTCCCTTTATACAACAACCGAGTTTAATTACCTTTAATATAAAATCTCTTTTATTCTTGTATTAAATTTTTTCTTACACATTTACAATCGGATTTAGTTGTATCTTATTTAAATTTAGCTAAATCCTCATCCCATTATCAACCTCATAAGCACAACAAGTAAATAAATGTTCTCCAAATATTAACCTTGTTAAATTCATTCATTCTCTTATTTAATTTCTTGGTTAAATCAATTATCTTTATTTTTTATAATTAATGCCTTATTTACTTATTTATAGGTCATTATAGGCTTCCCTGTAATAGGAATTTTGCTTTTGAAATTCAAATAAGGTACAATAATGATTCTCAATATATCTTTCCTTCTCTAGCATAAACACACAAGTTCCCAACCCATGCATCACAATAAAACGTACTAGTGGATCAACTAATGCATAATTAGATCAACACTGTAACAAAATTTGTTATTAATGCATCGAGTGCTAGAATTTCAAAGCTAAGTGCCATCATAACTTATTTAGAAGAGCAGAAAGCTATCAATTGTTGCCACCAATAATTTGGTAAAATTTTGGCAAAACTTTTATTCTGCCGTTCTTAATGTTTTTCTTCCACAAAAATATTTGTAATAGAAAAAACTAAATAAGAATAATGTAGTCTATTTTCAGCCATCATCCCTTATATCCTCGTTTACCTACTTCTCCACTCTGACTTTATCTCCCAATCTTCCCACCTCGTCTAGTACACCTCCATCTCATTTACTCCTTTAATCGGTGGCTCCCCTTTCCAATTTGCTAACATACATCTGCCGTGCTACATCATCACTTGCATCATGGTCTGCTTCTTATGCCATTGCTTTCATATCGCCCTTTCTCAGTGTCAGCCTAAGGCCATCTAAAGAGGCAGCTGATAATGGCTTGCTACATCTAAGATTTCAACTTTAGACACTTTCTTAGATTTTGAAATAAAAATTTAGTGATTTCGAATTTTTCAATTAGGAAACTTTCCTCAAGGACAATTTTTAAGGCTTTTTTGGATTTACGATAGCCCACTAATAATTTACTGTGGGACAAATTAGCGTATTTTTGTTCCAGTTCATTATCGCGCGCTTCTCCTTCTTCTTTCTTACAATCAAAATTTTCTATCGTGATCCAATAGCTCTTTTGGAATCAAAATATCGAACAAATTCCTTCGTTTATTTTATTCTCGTTCTTCTGAAAATTGTAGTTCATCGATCAAATTGTTCTCTCGCGCATTTGTTGATCTTGTTCTTCTCATTATTCTACCGTGATCTCGTTCTTCTTCAAATTGGATTATTTGGGTATGATTCTATTATTCTATTTTTTATTCTTTTTCTACTAGAGTTTAATTTTTGTTGTCTATGATTTCTAATCGTGTTCCTTTTTACAAATTAAATGCAGTTTTATTTCCCTGTTTGCTTATTTGTTCTTCTATGGCAACTTTTGGAAGTAGCAGCAGGTATTTTTTTCTATTCATTTTTTTATGCAGTATTGTATTCTAATGTGCTTTACATTTAATTTATTTTTTATTTTTTGTTGATTAGTCATGTATATCTTGCATTAATGTCGGAATGTGTGGAAAAGTATCATTGTTTGGGGTTGTATACAAAATTGTGTTAGAGTGGAAAAATATCAGATTTTAGGTTCAGTTTCTGTGTATCATTTTTATTATTTCTTAGTATCAATTTTTGTTTATTTAGTTTGATTGTCCGTAATTAGGTATTAGTTTTGTATACGGTGGGTATCAGTTTTGTGAAATGGACAAACTTATGTTCTAAATTGAACATATTTTTACTCATGTTTTTTTGGCAGCGGTGACAACAGTCTTCTTTGTTTGTTCATGCTGAATAATAATACTTTTAGCACTCGATTGTGTATCGATTGCTCTTTATGTGATTTGAAGAATGAGATATATTGATGTTGGTCTCAGTTAACTTCTTCTTCTATTTAGATTTCTTATGTACTTGAGGACAAAGTTATTATGGTTGATACTGATTCTGATAGTTAGAGTATAATTTGTTTTCAATTATACAAGAAAAGTTCCTTCTTTGGTTTTACAGTTAAGGTTAAGAGTTCTAAATTTGAAAATGTTAATGGTGCTTCTATTTCAAGTTAATTTAATGTTCGTGCTTCTTCATCTTCTACTTGATCTGTGTGTTCAAATGTTGTTGTTAATGGTGAAGTTATTTAAAAGATATGTTGAGGAGAGGGTCGACATTATGCATTTCCAATTTTGTTGGTTTTTGATTTGGAGGAGTTGAACATTTTAGAGAATTTTTGATGGCTTATCGAATTTAAAAGGGGTATGAATTATTATTTTTAAAGAATTATGCTACAAGAGTTACTGCAATTTTCTCTTCATATAAGGATGGTTGTCTTTTTAAAGTCCATGGTTCTTATGATTTTGGAGAATCGAAGAAGCAATTCATGAGAAATATGATTGCTGATCATTCTTGTGGGGATGGTCTTAGAAATAAGTATAATCCATATATTTCTAGTTCGTTTGTTAAATCGTTGATTGACGAGATTTGTGGTTGTCCTCGTAAAAATCCTAAAGAGATAATAGTTGATTTTAGAAGAGAGTAAAATTTTCATTTTTCTGATAATTATAGTTATCATGGAAAACAACTTGCATTAATGGAATTGCATGGTAATGATGCTTTGTCTTACAATGATTTGAATTGGAATTTGAAAGCAGTGAAGAAATCCAATCCAGATTGTTATGTTGACATGGATGTTGATCTTTGTAGTAATGAATTTGAGAGGGTGGTTATTGCTTTTGGTGCTTTTTTACTTGGTTTCAAGCATTGTCGTCCTATGATATTTTTAGATGCTACTCATTTGAAGGGACGTCCCGGTGTTTTGATGGGTGCTACTACAAAAATGGTGATCAAGGTATGTCTTTGTTTTCAGTTTTGATTTATTTGTATTGAGATCATAATAGTTGGCATTAGCATTAACATGAATTTGTTGTCATAATTTATATTATGTTGGTATCAGTTTTAAGATATGTAATTTTTAGTTAGCAAGTTTCTAGTATTAGAATTTGCATATATTGAATTGTAAGTTTATATTTGATATCATAATTTCGTACTACTTAGCAGGCGATTAGTATCAGTTTATGTATAATGTTAGTATCAGGTTCATGTATGTTTATATATGGTATCATATATAGTTGTGTAGTATTGGAATTTCATTTGTATCATAATATATGTTAATGTACATTACTTTGTTATATTAGAATGAAGATTAATGTGCATAATGTTCTTGTTATAAATATTATTATAATGGTCATATCAGGTTTTCGGTATTAGGTTTTCGATATCAGTTTTTTAATGTTAGTATCAATTTAATGAATAGTTTCAGATTTATGGTCGTAATTAGTTTTATTTTTTGCTAATTATTTTTGCATTTGCAGGTTTCTTCCCTTTAGCTATGAGTGTAGTTTCTCTAGAAAATGTGGATAATTGGACATGGTTTTTGAATCATTTAAAACAAATGCTTCAAGAAGATCAAAATTTGGTTTTTATGTCAGATCACCACTAAGGTTTGCTTTCAGATGTTCGTGATGTTTTTCCTTCAGCTTATCACAGATATTCCTATTTGCATATGGAACAAAATCTTCTTTCAACGGCAAAAGCCAAAAATGCAAATGTGTCTGTTGTTGATCTATTCAAAATGTGTTCTAGAGCATCTATTCTATATGAATTTGAAGGAGCACATTCTAAATTCAAATTAGTGGTGTAGCTGGTGTGAATTTTTTAAAGGATAAGTTTTTTGATGAGTGGGTGGAATTTTTTCCAGGGAAATGTTATGGTGAATATAGTTTGAATATTGTAGAAAGTTTTAATAGTTGGATTTTAGATGAATGATCATTACCTATTACTTTGTGTTTAGATGGTATTCATATAAATATTATGGAACAAATGGCTAGAAGGAGAGAAGAATGTCGTTTGTGGAAAACAATTTTTTCCCTTATATGGAGTTACGTTTAGGTGAATTGATTGAAGAAGGATTTGGATGGGATGCATATAAATCTTCTGATTTTTGTTTTGAAGTGAAATCTCTAAACTCTCATTATGCTGATTTGAAGGAAAGGGTATGTAGTCGCAACCAATGGAAAATTACAGGATTTCCTTGTGCTCATGCTATAAAGTGTATGAACAAGTCTAAGTTGTCTATATATGATTTTGTTAAGTATTATTTCACTGTTGATCTTTATCGATGTTCTTATGCCAATGCTATAAATCTTATTTCAAATTATGATAGGCCTATTGTTGATGGTAGCGTTCAAGATGTTATCAAGCCACCAAAGGAGAAACGTGGCACTCGTAGACCATCAATCAAGCGCAAAGGAGGATTTCCATATTTTCAGAACAAGCCAAATAGATGTGGTGAGTGCAAGCAGTTCGGTCATAATAAACGAAATTGTCAAGCTTGAAAGAGGATATGGTTTAATTTTACGTTTTGAATTTGTTCATATTAATAAGAGGACGTGTGACTTATTTTGGTGGTTTATTGTAATTGAACCTTGTTATTAGTTTGTATTCAGTATAGCATATTATCAAATTGATTTTAATTTCAGCTATTTAGTACAAATGATAGTATTAGTTTTAGTATTAGTTATATGTTTACAGTATCAGTTCTGGTGTTTATTTATTTATTATTTTCAATCATTAGTTTTGATATATGTTGCATACTGTTAATATCTTCTGTTTATTATCATTTTTCGTATTCTATTGGTATAAAATATGGTATCATTTTTTGTTATGTGATATCAATTTTGTTCGATTTTGTATATTTTACTTATTTATAACAAAGTTGATAGCATAGTATATGGGATCTGATAATCATTGTCTAATTGATTGAAGAAGATGATTGAATTGATACATGCTATCTATTGGTTGGAGATAATGTTTGTTTGATTGGATATAAAGGACTTTAGTATTATTTTGATTAGTTTTTAGTACCAGTTTCATGTATTATAATATGTGCTACAACTGACACCGGTACTAATAAATAATTAGAATGATATCTGGTGTTAGCAAAAACTGACGCCAGCATTAATTATTGTTTCATAAAGTATGTTGAGTGTCATTTTTAGCAAAATTGGTACCATTAGTTATTAGTACTGATACCCAGTTACTGTTTTGTATTCAAATATGATATGAAATCTAATAGTTGCAACATAAAACTGATTGTTGCATCATAAAACTGATAATATTATGTAGGACTAATAGTTGCATGATAAAACATTCAATATATAATCATGTTATTATATAAACAGCTGGAAAAGAAAAGAACATCAACTACAACAAATCATTCCAACATATCATCATTTTTTACAAGTAAAATCAGCATTGTTTTAAGAATAGAACATCATTACTTCACAAGTACCAAATTGCAACAGAACATCATTAATTCATAAGTACCAAATTTAATTGTGAAACAACACAATGATTTACTTTAACACACAAAATTATCAATTTCTGCATCTTCTTCTTTGCTTGAATGGTTATCAGTTACATTCCAACAGTTCTTGCTATCTGTCAATACGTCTATTGCCAGTTTTGCTCTAGTTTTGATAACAATGTGTTGTTGGATCTTGTTTGGAATCATGTTTCTATTCAGTGATGCACTGTAAATCATGACATATATTCTACACTCAACACTGTTTAAAACAAAATATGTTAACAAAATATAAACTGTAATAGAAGGTAAAAAAAAATCTAATTTTTACATCACCAGAAATATGTTCATAGCTTGTACAAAAAATTGTACTAATATCAAGCATTGATTGTATCAACATTAAAAACAGAAACTAATTTCAATTACATATAACAAAATATCTAAAATGTACATCAGTTCATGTGAAAATAGTATCACTTTTTGCAAACTGATTGATTTGTTCAATTATCTTTCTTCTTCCAAACTTAACATAAATTTGGCTAAACTCCTGCAGTGCTTTGTCTATCAATATCTCACGTGCAATTCTTGCTCTAGATTTCAGCATTTGTTCAGGGGATATTTTGAGTGGTATTTGGCTTTTGTTCATTGATATGATGAATATCATCACGTATATACCATAGTCAAGCCTGTTGAAAAGAAAATTTGCAGTATCATTTTTGTGTATCTTGGTATTCATTTTTGTCTATAATTTGCAGTATCAGTTTGGGAGTCACTAGGTATCATTTTCAGTATCTAGGTATCAGTTTTTGTCTATAATTTTCACTTTCTAGGTATCAGTTTAGCAGTCAGTAGTTTTTGCTAGTATGTAATTTTGAGTATCAGTTTTTGCCTATAATTTGTAGTATCTAGGCATCGGTTTAAAAGATAATTTACAGTATCAGTTTAACAGTCAGTAAGTATCATTTTGAACAACATAAAAAACTTACGTTTTCGATCCTCGCTGTGCACATGGTATTTGATGCATTTCATTTGCCTTTACCTCCTTATCCTGTATACTTTTCTTTTTCCAAAGTTCTTTCAGCATTTCTTCAACTTTACTTCTCTATTGAAGACAAAACAATACAAAGTTAGCTAATGTTTGATTTGTTTCAACTATATTACTTTGTTTCATAACAAAAATATATCATACTAATATTATTGCATGCTTTAGACTGGGGTTATTTCTTTCATTAGAATTCCTTCTAGGACGTCTTGAATCTAGATGACTCCACTGCATTGTTGGGTATGTCTACGTTACTAGTATCTAATGGTATTCATAATGCAATGGGAAATATATAACGTCTGTGTATTCATCATCCACAATTTGTTCAAGGAAAGGAAGCACTAAAGATTTTATAATTCCATGTATATTGAAAACTATAGATTGTTGTTAAATAAAAAATTAAGTTAGAATTCAATATATATGTAGCATTTATGATATTATTGCATATTAGATTTTTATTTACCGTCACTATTGTTGTGAATGCATAGTTGTGCTATTTAAGCCTTCATTTAGATAAATACCAGTCAATTATCTATATTAACAATAGGAAAATATAAGTTTTTGTTATTCGTGAAGCAATATTCGATAATAATTAGTATCTATAATTTAAATAGTGGTAATATATATTACAAATTGCAAGAATAATTAAGCATGGAATATGATGAAACAAATTCTGGGTATCATTTTTGCACTGACTAATTATCAATTTTGTATATGGTATTAAATCAACTGCTACTAGACATGAAAAGTAAACATGAATTTAAATCAACTACTACTAGGAATAAGTTTTGCACTATTTGGTATTTATTTTGTCGTACATGACGATTAATAAATAATTCAACTAATAGGTAGCATTTTTGGTTACGTATAAGTATTAGTTTTGTTATAAATAACATTTGAAAATAGCTATTAGACATTATTTTTGTAACTATTTTTATCGGTAGCAGTATTATTAAGAAAAAAAGTGTGTACCGATCCATGTATAGCATTTCCTTCAAGAGGTTATTGTAGTACTTTTTTGTTATCGTACGTCCTCCTCTAATTGTTTCTTTATCTGTCCATGCTACATCTCTATTTTAAGAAAATAAGACACATATCAATTATACAATGTTATTTTAATATGTAGCATTAGTATATATGTTTGTAAACTTAATCTTGTGATGATGTCATAGCAAAGAAAGTTTTGATTATGTTTTGTTGTTCTATATTCAAGTATGCCAAGGTTTTGCTGTAGTGTCCTAGTCCTAAATTTGAAAGTGTTGGCTCTATTACTTGAACTGGCATTGGGATTGTGACGACCCGCCCTTCTCGACCCTCGAAAATCGGCACAAAATACGCCACTATACAATATACCGACCATCAAGAGCCGAGAAAAGACAGATTGTCGAGGAAAAAGAAAGAGGATAGAAGAAAGAAGGAACTAAACAAATAAAGGAACTCACAATCGTAGCGGAACTAATATAATGGATAATAATAGATCTCTACACAAAATGAAACTATATCTGTTTTAAGATTACATCATCAGAGTATAACAAAACAAAACCACAATTACCAACCTGTCAGTTATAACAACCCGCCTCACATCTTGCTGGCAATTTCAAACAATCACAGCAGCGGAAATATACAAGTACGCGTAATACGTCTCGGACACTTGCTCCCCTACTGAGCTCCCAAGCATCCTATTCTGTATTTTATAATACTCGGTCTGACTCAACCATTATAATAAAATAACACTCGAGTCAGCCTGGAATACGGCGTGAGAAAACACACTCAATTGAATTGTTAAAGATTTCAAAATCCTTTGAAAATCAAAAGTATCTCGTAAGACCATGCCACAAATAAACATGTCGGGTTTTTATCTTACGATGGCCAGAACATTTCTTATCAAAATCCTCTGATATTATAATAGTGGCTAAGTACAAATACTTATTCAAAATAGCTGAAATTGTTACATTTATAAATTTTCAACAATACTAGGTTCTACAATCGAAACCGTAAAGGCACGTAGGGAGAATGGATTTCCAACTAATGACTAGGCACTGGGGTACCACCTGTCACAGTACCTAGTTTAGATCAGCGTATCGAGGATCCACACTAAATCCCCTGCAACGCAAGACCAGACTACCCCTTACTGGATAGCCCGAATAAGATCAACTCGCGGTTGGGATCATCAACCGCCCACTAAGCCGAAATAAACGGGACATCTAGACAGGGATGACCTTACGCTAATTGGAAGCTACCCACTTAGCCTTGCTGCATAACCCTTGATTTTCTGTCATTCCCAGTTGATGAGGCTCAAGGCTAAGTGCTATCTTGTTAGAACACATCTCACTTAGAATGCTCATCGTCCTTCTGACGATATTCTGAAAGCATTCCTCCTTACAAGTCCGTTCCGGGTTCGAACGGAACCGAAGGCACTACTCCTACTACATCCACTTTGGAATCAACCTTAGGATTAGTAGCGATTAGCCCTTGCACTTCACTGCTCCATCTTTGACTCCAAGTTCGTGTCTTCATCATGAAAACGTACTCGTTGGATCGAAGTGGTTTTCGGATCACAAATCCGATCTCGGTCTCTTCGAAACAACATTCGCTATTTCTCGGTAAACTCAACCCGGTTTCTTTTGGAAATATATATACGAATATAAGATCGGAGATCACCTCCTAACCGTTAGTGGACGGGTTTCCTTATAAACGTCTTAGAAGAACGAACGAGTTATACGTACAGTATAGCACCTTGAATGGTAACTGTACCATATAATTCTGATACCTTTCCAGATATTTCCAAAGTTATATTTGGGTCCAGATTTGATAGTTGGTTATTTAATTATCAAACAAACAAACAATTCAACCAATTATTTCATTTCTTCTGAAAACACCACGTCTTATAAAACTTAGATTTTAATAATTTAAATCACTTTTCTTAAAAATATATACTTAAAACATTTAAAAATAAAACTACTTAAATCACTTTACTCAAAATAATAGATTTGAAATTCTATTATAAATTTCCAAGTAGAATTTAAGCCACAAACTATTTTTTTAAATAAAAGTTTTATATAAATTATAAATATTATAAAATTTCTTTGAAAACATAATGTCAGTTTAACCGTTAAAATAATTACTAGTGAAATTAATTTGAAAAGATTTACTTAAAAATTCTAAAATAATCAAAAATAATAATTTTTTTCTAAAACATTCTTTTTAAAACAATTTTTAAAACTTTAGGCTTATATATGAAAATTCCTTTGAAAATATACTTGGTTTTTCAAGTAAATACACTTCTTTTTCAGAATAACCCATATAACCCTTTATAAATCGTGCTCGATTTATCCCAATTTAATTTACATTCAAATCACATAAATTTCTTTCAACACTTTAAAAATAAAACAATGGAAATCACTTTCAAATATATACTTAAATTATTTAAAATAAGGCTACTAAAATTACTTAAATAAAAATAATACTTAAGAAATTTTATAAGGGTTTTTGAGTAAACATAAACCAAAATCAATTTTCAAAATAAGGTTATTATTTCAAATTTATGTTGAAATTTCCTTTTAAAAACATAATACATTTACCTTTAAAATAATTAAATACCATAACTACTTGAATAAATGTTTTCCTTTTTCTTAAAATAATTAAAATAGTAATTTTTCTAAAACATTCTAAAAATATTTTAAACTTCTAGTTTATACTTTGAAATCTTTTCTTTGAAAATATACTTAGTTTACAGAAAAAATATACTTTCCAACTTTTGAAAATAAAATCACCTTTTTATTTTTAAAATAAATTGCACCTTTTCTTTATAAATTCCCACCGGAATCTATACTACTAAATTTATCCACTGATAAATAATTCCACTTCATTTATAAACGCAGTTCATAAATTTCCATTCCTCATTTCCCTTTAAATCTCAGTTTCCAAAATACTAAATCTATTCTAAACCGATTTCCTAGTTTAAATTCCCTTTAAAATTTATCTCTGGATTTTTCCAAAATCAATTACAAAATCCATTAAACCAATTTCACCCTTTATTTCGATTTACAATCCTTATTTAAATCTGAATCATCCATTTCATCAAAATATCTTAAACCATAGCATCGAATAACTTAAATTTCCATATAATCAACAAAGGTTATCAAATAACATATCATAGTTTTGCAAATAGTTTAAATATTTTAAGGAATCCAGTTGGATCCCTCCAACCTATTTCCCTACATCCACAGATGTTAGCACAATATAATATACCAATTCCACTTCGAGGTGGAATATCGCGGTATATGGGGTTATATTCATATCATCCGCTATTATGTGGCGCATATGGTCTCATCCGCTATATAATGCGGGAAATCAATCACTCCAATATATATATATATACACTATATAAAATATCACATTCAAACAATCAATCGATAATTTAAATTCTAACTATTTAAATTAATTAGTTATCCAGATGTGAGTGAGATTAACTCACCTTGAATTTAAAATGTCGAGCGTTACAAATTTTAAATTAAATCGAGCTCGTTCGATTTAATCTAAAATTCTCCAATATTCTCCCGGTCTGCACTGCAGCATAAATCGCATCGCTGCGATTCCGGTGCTTCCTGTTTCGTCGAATTATGACCATGCATGCAAGAGAAATGAATTTTTAAAAGTTTGACTAAAATTTATATAAACAATTCTTTTAATATTTTACAAATCAGATCTACCGTACATTTTGAGAAAGAAATCGATGCCGCCGAAAGCTATATCTTCTCGTTCGAAACCAGGGTTGTTCGAACCCAAACAGCCGTGCTTCGACCGTAAATCGCGACCACCATGCTGACTTAGGGCTCAATCGGGGAGCACCATAACGAAGACCAACGTCGCCTCTACCCACGGCCGGAAGATCTTACAGCTCAGTGGCCCCCAGGCGTTGGAAATCATGTATGAACGGCCGGGGTTTAAGCTGTGTTTTCTGCCTCCTCGCGCGCCGGTCTCGATCGCCGCCGCTCACAACATAGATCTCCCAATTCTCTCCAAATTTCATGTTGAAACATTTCGATAAAATTAAGTGGATGAGTGGAGATCAAGGGGAGAAGGTGGGAATGGTTTCGGCCATCGAAATGTTTTAAATGGCGGCTCTAGAAAGAACCTAGGGTTCGTCAACGTGAATATATTTATAGTTTTTTTATTAATTAAATATTATTTCACAAATTACTCGACTTTCAAATGAATTCTAACTGAAACGTGTGGACAGGCGTTTATATGGTTTTACCCGCTTTCAAAACACAATGGAACATGTTTCGGAATCTAATTTAACCATATGTGGAAGATAGCTTTTTGAAACAAGTTTAAATATCAAATTTTAAATTTTAATTTCAACAACGCTTCTCTTCCGTATGAACAAACGATGACTCCAAACGCTATGAAATTTAAAATCCGATAATAATAACTATTACGAATCCAATGGAACTGGTTTCATCGAATTCCGAGACTATGTCCCGAGAGGCTCTTTTAACTCGTCGATAAATTCGAGCGATTTTCAAAATCATCGAAATCATTTAAAATTTCACTTTTAAAACTTTACTAACTTGATTATAAGTCATATAGAATTTATATTCACATTAGAAATCATTCTGATTCAATTTAAATCAAAAATATGATTATTTACACCATTAATATATTAAATTCCATTATTCAATTAATATAAAATTTCAAATTTCAACTTATCGACTTTTTATTCCATCCAAAAGTCCAGTATTATTACTCAAATCCAACTAGACTTTAAATAAATTTTAGAAATCGTTTTCATATCCATTTACATCCAGATTCACAAATAATCCCAACTCCAGATATTAAATTATTATTTATCCAAATAAAATTTAAATATCCATATTTGAAATTATAACCAAATTTTATTGATTTAACCAAAATCTTCTTATTTCAAAATCAAATTAAAATTCACGTTCAACATTTAAAATGAATTAAATGTTCAAAATCTAACGACCAAATTTCTGGGTCGCTACATTCCTTTCCCCTTCTAAAAATTTCGTCCTTGAAATTTGCTAAGGTTGGAAAATGCTTCCAAACTCATTTACTTACCCCAAAATCTACTTATTAATACTTACCTTTACTTCTCAAAACCTTTTAGCTCAATCCAAAACCATTAGCTTTTATTTCTACCCCAAAATCTTTATTTTCAACATCATTCCAAAAATCAACTATTCTACTTAACCAAATTTCCAAAACTTTCAAAAAAATTCCGACTCCTAAAATTTTTGAAATTTTTTTGACAGCGTCCCCTTTGTATGGAGAACGTTTTACAATATCATAATTATGATAAAAATATACACATCGACCCACACGGTCCGAAAACAAAATATATCACATATATTATCATTTCTCAATTTTTATTGCGTAGGCGTACCTTTAGATTAGCATTTAAAGCGAGCGGCTAATTATTATGTATTTATGCGCTTCAAACTCTATCGATTGTCTCCCGTACCTGTACTTACTCAAACAAGCACATAAGTTTTCAGTGATATGAAATTTTAACCATAATCCATTCATTTAACTAGCTAAACACATCAATTACAAATCTCAACAAATAAATTCCATAATCCTACATGTAAACCATATTTTATAAGTAATCACAAGGTTTCAACACTATTTTAGTTTCCTTAATAAATCTGTAACATTCTCGGATTTTAGCCAAGTTAATTTTGATAATTAATTTAATTTTTGAAATAAAAATATGGATTAAATTGAGTTTTTCCAAAATAAAAAATAAAATATTAGTTTGTTTATATATATATATATATATATATTGATTTTTAATTGAAATTTGAATTGGAAAAATAAAAAATAAATATATTGGAAATAAATTGGATTTAAAATTTTATTTTTATGTTAATAAGAATTTGTTTCTAATTTTATTAAAAATGCATTTTGATTTAAAAATGATATTTTGAATTTAATGTAATAATTTTTTTAAAGAACTAACTAAGAATAAAATTATTTATTCATGTGTAATTAAAAATTTTAAACCATTTTTGTTTGAAGATTTATATAAATGATTAATAAAGAAAATGTATTTATTCAAATCGGAAATATGATATAAAGTTATATTTAAAAATATTATTTGTTGTGTTTAAAATATAGTAAAAGTTTAAAAGTTGGTTAAAAGATAAATTTTATAATTTAAATATGCGCGGTTATTTATTTAAAGTATAATTATATTTTTTTTAAATCAATTCCTTGAAAGTACAAATATATACATTAGTATCAAACCATTCTCTTTTAAATTTTATATATATAATACATGATTTATAAATTTATTAAAAATAAGGTTTAAAACAAAATTTACAAAAAATTTAAACTAAGGATATAAAAAAAATGTTACATATGAACAATTGTAATGTTTAGATTACATGCAAAATACAAGTGTTAAACTAAATGGACGAGTGGCATTAATCTTTTCTTGAAATAAATTAAAATTTTATAAACTACATTCATTTTTTTCATATCTTCAACATCAAAACTGAAATAAGAAATAAAAAGAGAGAAACAAAAAAATCATTCCAATATCAAAACAAAACCTGTAACCAAATTTTCAAAGTCTGGAAATTAAGCCAGGCTTCAAAATAAAAACAAGAACAAACTTCAGGATTCAAGAAATTAAGCCTGTAATCAAGCAACTTCACGCATGCAGATTCAAATGGCAATTTGAAATCAATCAAGTTCTGAAATCAAACTAAAAGATCAGAGCAACAAAACAAAAGTAAGATCAAATTAACTCAGCAAGCAAAACAGGATGAAGCAAAGATCAGGCAACAAAATTCAAAAATCAGGCCTCTGTTCTTCATACAGGTGAGTAAACATTTAAAAGTAAAATCTTTTGGTGCTAATATATCTGGGTGATGATGATGTAAATATGTTTGCTTGCATGGATTTTCAAATTTGAATCTGGTTTAAATGCTGCTAAGTTTTGAAAATGCTTGTATTACTAAGATATAGTTCTCTGTTAAATTTCTAGTTCAAGAACAATTAGAAAAAAACCTATCTTCAAAATGAAACACTATTAGGCTTTGATTTTTGAAAGGTAATTGATTACAACTATGTAATCTTGTTTTTAAAAATAGTTTAAAGTAATTATATTTACTAAATAGTCTGTAAATTTAAGGTTACAGTAAAAATAAAATATAGGTGGAAATCAATGTCTATAAATTCATCTTTAGATTATATAATCTGATGATTTTTAACTGAATATGGGTTGTGAATTTCTGAGTTATTCAATTTTGGGTTTTTGGTCAATTGTCGTTGATCAGCATCAATTGGAAGCTTGGAATTCGGCATGGAGGAGGCCGGGTTGTCAGGCGTTGCTGGAAAAATGTGAGGATATTTTTCTGATGGCTGTGGTGGCCGTGAGGTGGCGTAGTAGGGTTTGTAGTCTAGTTTGTGTCTGCGTTGGAACTGAGGTGATCGCGGCGATGATTGCACACTGTGTCGAATCGCACAGGGAGGAATGGGATCATGGGTTCGAGGCATGTCTGTGCTTAAGGCGGCAGGTCGTCTAGCGGTGGGGTTCGCCATCGGCAGGCGATTTCGTTGATCTTGTTTTTGGATGCTGTAAGTTGGATTGCTTGTTTTTATTCCTCTGGTGATATCAGCCAGCTGAGTGGTTGTGATGGATGAGGAGAGTATCGGCAATGTGGAGAGAGTCGTAGCAATGGCCAGCGTTGATCTGGAGGCATGTGCACGTGCATACGTGCTTTCTCATGTGTCTGAGCTTGATGAGTTTGGGAAGAAGGGTTTGGCCCGAGGCTTTCGTGTTCTTTTCTCGTGTGCGACTCGAAGTATGATCGTGTTGTCTCGGGTTTACTTTTTGGCTCGAGTAATTGCTTCCAGGTTTTCAGTCTTGTCCAGTTTAAATAAAATGAATTTTAAAGCAAAGCAAAAATTTTAACAAAGTTTGTCTCTAGAATTTAAGTCTTGTCTAGATTTTTTTTACTATAAAAATGAATTTCAAAATTTGAAACCAATTTAAATTTTAAACAAAGTTTTTAACTAGTTTTTAAAATGTATGAAATGTTTCATTTAGAGTATGATGTTCAAAAAGAATTTTAGTTTTAAAGTATGGATTTTCAAAGTTTAAACTTTTGTTTAAAAATAGTTTGGGTTATATAAATATTGCTTTAGTTAAATTATGTAATAAATCTCTAAATGTTTTCAAATAAGATGTTATTGAAGTAATTGAAATGTGATAAAGTAAAGGTATTTAACTTCAATAAATTAAAAGATGATGATTTTGTATGAACCAAACTTAAGGTTTTAAATTTAATTAAATTTAAAATGTTAGATATAAGTTTAATGTAATGTATGGATTATCTTAATTTAATCTAATTTTATTAAAAATGGTAATTAAGGTATAATTACTTAAATCAATTAAGATGTTTAATTTAGGTAATTAAACTAAGATAAAATAACTTTTAATTGATTAAGGGTAGTTGATTGTTCATGTGACGACCCAAACTCGATGTCCGATAAACGACACCAAATTCGCATCGCCGGAGCTTATAACAACAATTAAATGAATATAAAACAGCGGAACAGAATCAATATCATAATCATCACAGTTACAACATCAACATAATATCCATACTGCAACAGAGTACATAATACATACACCATAACTCCAAATACAACATCATGATAACACAACAGTGAACATATATCCAAAAGTTCTCAAATGAGAGAGATGATAACGAACTCCCAAAAGCTAACACCTGAAATCTCCAAAAGCTCCTAAGATATCTCCAAGATAAAAAGCTCCAAAATATTGCTCCTCCAAAATACAGAAACCTGCTACTAGGCTGCCCGTGTGGAAATAATGGGCACCCAGAGTTTAGGAAAGAAAACAATAAACTCCGGATCAGTCATGGGACTGGTATGAGTAAACAAAACAACAGTTGCATTTAAATAAAACAAGATTTATAAAAGAATTTTCGGAATGCTTTTAAAAGTGGAACTACCATAAGACCTCCCGCCACACACACAATGCAAACGCAGAATTGGAGGAGATTTCTTCTTATGATAGTTAAATATGCTTGGTACGAGGAAAGAATTCTTTGATATTATTACTAGTGCATAGTGAAGTAAATCATTTCAAAAATAGAATATTAATCTTAGCCAGCATAGACATTCCGAACTATGCCTACTATAGCTACCATGTTTTGTGGCAGGTTACCGCCACGCTACATGACAGGTTTTACAACTAAAACCGTACAGGGCCCGTATTGTTTCTTTGGATTTCCAACAAATGGTCAGGCCAAGGAACTTCCTATTGCCACATGGAAACGCCTCTGGCGGGACGTCCCGAGAACTTAACCAGCTCTCTGCCAACACAAGGCCGGGTTACCTTTATCACTAGGTAACTACTACACGAATATGTCATCCCCCGGTCCCATTGGACCTTTATCCGAGCGCTCGACAACCAACAACACCACACAGTAATAAATATAGTGTATCAACATGAGTAAGTATCTGGGCTCCATACCATGATACCACCCTTTCCAGAAGGAAATGCACATACCCTAAAGGGAGCTACCCCTCATAACCTTGCCGCATCTTTCCTGTTTTGACCATTTCGGGGTGTGAGGCTCAACGAAGTCTCGTCCACAAAGTCACGCTCAAAAATCTGTGCTTTGGGTCAACAAATGATCATAGAAATGATCACAAAGATAAACGATCAAACAAATGATCCTATCACAAATGATCAACACAATGATCATTTCACAGCAACACTTAGCATGTCACATTACCAAATTGGGAATACATCGCTGATAACCTTCAACTATATAACATCTGAGCTCGTACGTTTCAGAGAAGGGTGTTAAGCTAAGAGAATAAATTCTCCGCCACCAACAGAAAAATATTTGAAAGAAATCAGCTTTATTTCTCAATTTGTAATGTCAGACATACTATCCATACAAGTCTGTTCCGGGCTCGAACAGAACCGAAGGCACTTACAAAGAAGTCCTTGCAATCCGAATATTCACTAATCACGTTCGGACTTCCCATCACATATGGAGTCTCTATACCGGGGACCAGTCGATGCAAAGACATTCGACGAGTTGTCCTTTCGCTTTCAAAAATATCCGGTCTTCAACACCGGTCTTCAAATGCAATTCATAACGACGTATCACATATTCGGAATGGGTTATACGACCCCAAAGTCCTTTCCCGGTTAACCCGAATAGTGAGCGCAATATTTTTAAAACACATGGATATGTCAATTACAAAGATTCATATTTAGGGTTCGATGTGAGTTTCGGATACTCACTAGAATCCGATTCCCTGTCGCATCGAAGTTTAAATGTCGTTTTACGGCATAAAGGTTTTCACATCAATACAGAACAAATCATATTCACAGTGCATCACATCGTATCACAGTCACAACAGAAATATCAATCTAGTGCATAGCAATAGTTAATTGTTTACAAATCAAAGTGAATGGGATTTAATAAATTAATTCAATCATCCATGGTTGTTTTCCAAAATAATTTGTGATTTATCTAATTTAACATTTAGAAATCTTATTATTCAGAAATTCATTTCTACTACAATAAGCTTAATCATTAATTAACTTAAATTATCTTAATTCAATTATTTAACTTATAATTTTTATTTTTATTGTGTTAAACAAATTTATTTACTTTTCCTTCAATGTTAAGAAATCCTTTTTATAAAAGAATCTATATAAAGTAAGTTTAATCCTTTATTTGAAACCAAATCATGTTTAAACATACTTTATTTAAATTTGACTTAACATTTAAATTTATAAAACTTATTTAAATTCCACATTCAAGAAAACTTGAATCTATGATCCCTTTAATTTTAAACTTAGTTTAAATCTGGTTTTATGTTTTTAATTTTCATTTTAACTTTAGGATATAAAAAATCATTTGAATTCAACTTTAAACTTTGTTTAAAATACCTGTTATTAAATCTTGCTTCTACTTTTACATATTTTTATTTTATTTTATTTATTATTATTATTATTTTTTTTAGAAACTTGAAACGGTTTCAGGTTCACTTAAATTTAGTTCAAAAATTACTTAATTCACATATCACTTCTAAGTTATTTGAAACAAATTAAATTCAAAACAAGATTATTCCCAAAACCAGGTTTTAAACACAGTCTTTTTTTTCTTTCTGAAGCCTGGCAATAGGCTTAGCAAACCCAATCCTTCTTAACAACTTCCCCGAGCCAAAAGAAATTATTCACGCGTTTGACTTCGGGTTTCACCACTTTCCAGTTTCTTCGAGTAAACCCATAGGCTACTCCGATTCGAATCCGAGAAAACTACGTCTCCCCTAACTCACACACAATGCTGATACGAAGGTCAACGCGTGCACGTGTCCAGGCATTTGGATGGTCGCTGACCATCACCGAGACCCCCCGTACATCGCAGTTGATCCCCACGAGCGTTCCAACTTCACAAATATTCGAATTCGAAAGCGAATCGAAATCGAGCTCTCTCACTACCAACTGAAGCCAACCCAGTCGCCAAACTCAGCCTCGAACTCGACGCCTCGACCACCTGAAGGTTCCTAACTCCGGCCAATGACTCGTCATCCACTCAGCCATCATTTCCCCAGACCATGTGCCACTCGATCAACCACAGAGGGAAAACGAATCAAATTAAAAGCTACGAACAAAACTAGGTTTCTGGAAAGAAATCACTCGCCGCCGCCGTCACGTTGACCTTCCGACCACCCCAATATTTTTCTCCGATACCCCGTAAGCTCCTCTACCTTCTCGAGAAACTCCGGCCTCCCTAGTACCTCCGACCACCTGATTTTGACCATAAACCCTTTTCCATTCGTCAACGATCTGCTCTTGAACCACATGCTTAAAAATCATCAAACACGGCTTAAAATTCCTATCTTCTAATGCAGATTCATATTATATAATCCAATCTCAAAATTGTGATACTCGAAATTTATCAAAATTTAAGATTTCCTCTGGAAAAAAATAAGTTTTCATACTGAATATACTCATGCTTCATGAACTATTTTACTTATAATTCATACATAAGCACTGCTACTTAGTTTTGAAATCAAAGGCTAATTCTAATCAGATGATAAGGATTTAAATGTTTTCTTGTGTAATATAACCCTGTGATTCAATCAGAGAAGGACATGGAAGTTTCAGACAGTTTGATAAGTATATATATATGTAGAATAAAACTGGGAGAAATTTATAAGCAACACAATATAAATCATTCCCACAATCTGTCTAAATCCTGAAGTAAATTTTTTTACTCACATGAATATATTGATAAGCAGAGACTATTTTGGTTTTGAAGCTGCAGTTCTAAATCTTCCTCTCTGGTTTGTTTTTTTTTCTTTATTCTTTCTTCAGCAATTTGTTTTGAACTTGTATATATTTTTTTCCAAGTTTATTTCCTATTCTTTGCTAAGTTGAACGAAATAAAACTGAAACAAATGTTCTTGTTTATAGAGGGAATTTTGTACAGGTTGATGTGATCTTTATCTATGCTAGGCAGTAAATGCATTTAATGAAGCATGGATTCACAGTTAATGTCTTGCTTGAGGTTACTAGAGTAATGGCATTAAATGAAGCATGTTTTGTAATGCTTCCCTGTACACTTGTATATTACAGCATACTGTTTTGTTTATTCTTTATATGTATGTGTTGTTTTGTTTAATTTCAATTTTTTTTTATATACAAATTTACCTTACTTTGTTATATGGAAGAGTCTTGTTTTAGTTTTATATTTTCCTTATGTCTACATATTTGTTTACAGCAAATTTTAATTTTATTGTTTTAAAACAACTTCTTTTTTTTTAAATATGTTCTTTTATTTAATTATCATTATTATTATCTAATTATTTAAACTTAACTATCTATGTTAATTTAAATCCTATGCCTCTTTATAATATTAACATTAACAACATTTATTTTTCTTGAAATTCTCCATTTAAGTTCCAAAAGTTCAAATACATTACCAATTTTATATTCAAAAATTTCGAGATGTTACAATATCCCCTCCTTAAGAAAATTTCGTCCTCGAAATTGAAAGAGAGAGAAACGCAAACAAAGCATATATGAATTTAGGAAATATAAATAAATGACTTACAATTTAAACCGAGATGTCTATTCTGCATTTGGGATATGATTTCTTCATATTATCCTCAGTTTCCCAAGTACAGTCCTTTGGATCGCCACTCCATTGAACTTTGATCAGCTTCACAATCTTGTTTCTTAATCGCCTCTCATCACGATCTACAATTTTTATCGGTTCCCTTCTAACTGCCAAGTTAGGAGTAATTTCAAGATCCTGCTGAGCAGCTTCTTCAATAATATCATCTGGATCGTGCACATATTTCCGAAGATTAGAAATGTGGAACACATCATGTACACCAGACAACCAGCTGGGTAATTGCACTCGATATGCTAGAGACCCGATCCCTTCCAGAATAGGAAAAGGACCAATATAACGCGGTGCTAACTTTCCATTTTTTCCGAATCTCAATACACCCCGCATCGGAGATACTTTCAAAAATACAGAATCTCCAACTTGAAATTCCAAATTTCTCCTTCGTTGGTCATAATAGCTCTTTTGACGGCTTTGGGCGGTTAATAACTTCTTTCGAATAAAGTCTACCTTCTCAGTGGCTTCCTTTATCATATCCGGTCCAAGAACAAGTCTATCACCTGATTCAATCCAGCATGTAGGTGATCGACACGGACGACCATATAAAGCTTCGAAAGGAGCCATTTCTATACTGGCCTGATAGCTGTTATTATATGAGAATTCAACCAGATGCAAATGGTCCTCCCAAGAACCACCAAAATCATGAACACAAGCACGCAATAGGTCTTCTAGAATTCGGTTGACCCTCTCAGTTTGCCCATCAGATTGTGGGTGATAAGCAGTACTGAAATTTAATTTCGTTCCCAAAGCGTCTTGGAATGCTTCCCAAAATCTACTAGTGAAGATCGGATCACGATCACTCACTATACTGCTGGGAATACCATGGAGGCGAACAATTTCCTTTATATAAATACCTGCCAAGCTTGCTGCAGTTCGAGTAGATTTAACTGGAATGAAATGAGCATTTTTGGTTAGACGGTCCACAATAACCCAAATCGCTTCATTGCCTTTCTTGGTTCGTGGCAATCCGTCGATGAAATCCATCGATACCTGATCCCACTTCCATTTCGGTACTTCCAAAGGTTGAAGTAAACCGGCCACTTTCTTTTGGTCACTCTTTATTTGCTGACAAGTAGCACAGCGACTAACATAAATAGATATGTCTCTCTTCATCCTTTTCCACCAGAATGTTCTTTTAACATCACGATACATTTTGTTGACTCCTGGATGGATGTTGAATTTTGACTTGTGGCATTCATCCAATACTTCACGTTTCAGATCAGGGAAGTCTGGAACACAAATCCTGCCTTTTAATCTTATTACTCCTCTATTATCCATCTTGAAACTAGTGTCTTCTCCTTCGCAAATTCTTTTATAAATTCTTCGAAGAAACTCATCTTCATATTGCTGTCTTGCGATCTTCTCAAGGAGAGTAGGAGTGATAACAAGATATGCAAGAACAGCATGTCTTCTGCTCAAAGCGTCTGCAACCACATTGGCTTTTCCCGGCGTATATTGGATATCTAGGTCATATGATGCCAGAAATTCTAACCAACGTTGTTGTCGCAAATTCAAATTCTTCTGGGTGAAGAGATATTTCAAAGGTTTATGGTCGGTGAATAATTCAAAATTTTCACCTGGAGAAAGAAGAGTTCATTAAGTATGTTGTTTAAGTTAAATTAATTTCGCAAATTGTTAAGAAAGTCAAAAGGATTCTTACCCAAAAGATAGTGTCGCCAGATTTTCAAGGCGAAAACAACAGCCAGAAGTTCCAAATCATGGGTTGGGTAGTTTCTCTCGTGCGGACGTAATTGTCTACCCGCGTAGGCAACTACCCTTCCATTTTGCATTAATACTGCACCTACTCCATCACCACATGCATCCGTATAAACAGATAGTCCCTGATTCCCGTTTATAATAGCGAGAACAGGAGCAGTGGTTAATCTCTTCTTCAACTCCTGAAAAGCTTCATCACATTTTGAAGTCCAATCAAATTTTGCATCTTTCATCGTTAGCTTAGTCAGCGGACTAGCTATCTTGGAAAAATCCTGAACGAATTTCCGGTAATAACCTGCTAAACCCAAAAAGCTTCGAACTTCTTTTGGAGTAGTGGGTTGTTTCCAATCAAGAATAGCGGAAATTTTGCTAGGATCTACCGAAATTCCTCCTTCATTAACAATATGGCCAAGGAATTTGACTTCTCTGACCCAAAAGTGGCATTTGGAAAATTTTGCAAATAAGATATTCCTTCTCCAGATTTTCAAAACCATTCTGAGATGTTCAGCATGTTCTTATTCGGTTTTGGAGTAGATTAGGATATCATCGATAAATACAAGAACAAATTTATTCAGAACTTCCCGAAACACACGAGTCATAAGATCCACGAAGTATGCTGGAGCATTGGTTAGCCCGAAAGGCATAACTAACCATTCGTAGAACATATTGGGACCCCTGAAAGCAGTTAAAGGTACACAATCTTCGGCGATTCGTAGTTGATGGAATCCTTGGGCTAGATCCATCTTTGAAAAGAAACGAGCGCCGTGCAATTGATCAAATAGATCGTCAATTCTTGGTAGAGGGAATTTATTCTTAAGAGTTTGTTTATTTAGATCGCGGTAATCTACACACAATCTCAAAGATCCGTCTGATTTAGCAACAAATACGACGGCTGAGCCCCATTCAGAAACACTGGGTTGAATTAATCCTTTTGCTCGTAGCTCATCAGTTTGATGAACCAATTCAATCTTTTCCCTGGGTGCCATCCTGCGATTTTCGTGAACAACAGGACGAGCATTAGGTACAAGGTCAATTCTAAATTCTATTTCTCGGTGAGGAGGTAAAGATTTCACTTCTTCGAATACGTCCGGAAAATCTCTAACAATTGGTATAGACTCCAAGCTGGGTTCAGGATAACCCAAATTATACATCAACCCTTCCCTTTTAGGACTAGGGTCCTCACAAGAAATTTCGATGAAATTCCCAAATTCGGTTTTAATCGAAATCAATCGATTGCTGCAATCCAATCTGGCTTCATATTTTGCTAGCCAATACATTCCGAGTAAGACTTCAAACTCGCTAAAATCAAGAACGAAGAGACCAATGGGGAATTGATAATGAGAATATGAGATAGGAACGTTCCTACATCGAAGACAAAGATTCGCAGGCCCTCCAACTGGATTCCTTACGCATATAGGCTCATCAACAAAATCAGGTTCAAGATTTAATTCTTTAATGGCTTGCTGAGAGATAAAACTATGTGTAGCGCCCGTATCAAATAGAACTCTAACAATTCTATCATAAATGATAAGATTACCTTCCAGAACATCTTTTTCTTTTCCTACTTTGGAAGTTGCAGGTTGGTCCTTGACTGCGTATACCTTTGCTGTTTGAGCTTGTTTCATGGTTGGACAGTCTTTAACTTCATGCCCCTCTTTCTGACAGTAATAGCACTTCCTAGGTTTTGCTTGAGTGGATTGACTGACTTGTTTCTTAGGCTTCGTACATCTGCTCGAATAGTGGCCCTTCTCCAAGCAATTATAACAAGTGGCTTCCTCTGCTGTACTACCATGCATGCTCTTCTTTTTCTCGTTGCCCTGCCATGGTTTCTTACCTCCAAATTTCCGCTTCTTCCAATTTTGGTTGCCCGAATTTCCCTTCTCTGCCGGGGCTTCTTGTATATCAAGTGTGGCGTATCTGTAACCCATATCAACTAAATCCGAAAAAGATTCTTTAACGTGGCCCGTCATTCTTTCATGATATTTCTGGTTCATTCCACGGATAAATCTTTCGTTTTTCTTAAGAGGTGTGTTTAGCAATTCCGGGCCGAACCGAGATAGTTCACTGAATATATTCAAGTATTCTTCAAACGACAAACTTCCTTGTTTCAAATCCAGAAATTCCTGATACATTCTGGAAATTCCCGCCGATGGCATGTAACGTTTCTCAAATACTTCCTTAAAACGATCCCAAGTAAATTCTTCCTCGGGTTCATCTATAATGATGGTTTCCCACCAAGCTGAAGCTTCTCCTTGGAGTTGCCAAGAAGCTATAAGTCTCTTCTGCTCATCCTGCAGTTTTAGCCCTTTAAATATCTTCTCACACGATCTTACCCAAGCTTGAGCCTCAATAATTGACTCCTTGCCGGTGAACGGTTTGCCACCAAGCTTTTCGAACTTCTTATAGAAATCAGCCAAGTCCCGCTGTTGCTGAATATCTATTACTGCTTCTGCGGCTGGGGGAATTTGATTAGGTGCTGCAGCATTCCCTCGACCCCTAGCTCTTCCTCTGCGTCCACTCATTTTCACTATCTGAGATTAGTAAGAAAATTGATTTAGATATACAGACGAGATATCTTAAGGAATATCAGCAGTAAAAAGAAATAGACTAAGAAAATTTAAAGTTTCAGTCTTGGTTATACTCATTTTAGGGTATACTTCACCCTATCTCTAATGAGCCATCTAATGTGTTATACTCCATAGCTAAAGTTCTTACTCAACCAATAGCTCTGATACCACTTGTGACGACCCAAACTCGATGTCCGATAAACGACACCAAATTCGCATCGCCGAAGCTTATAACAACAATTAAATGAATATAAAACAGCGGAACAGAATCAATATCATAGTCATCACAGTTACAACATCAACATAATATCCATACTGCAACAGAGTACATAATACATACACCATAACTCCAAATACAACATCATGATAACACAACAGTGAACATATATCCAAAAGTTCTCAAATGAGAGAGATGATAACGAACTCCCAAAAGCTAACACCTGAAATCTCCAAAAGCTCCTAAGATATCTCCAAGATAAAAAGCTCCAAAATATTGCTCCTCCAAAATACAGAAACCTGCTACTAGGCTGCCCGTGTGGAAATAATGGGCACCCAGAGTTTAGGAAAGAAAACAATAAACTCCGGATCAGTCATGGGACTGGTATGAGTAAACAAAACAACAGTTGCATTTAAATAAAACAAGATTTATAAAAGAATTTTCGGAATGCTTTTAAAAGTGGAACTACCATAAGACCTCCCGCCACACACACAATGCAAACGCAGAATTGGAGGAGATTTCTTCTTATGATAGTTAAATATGCTTGGTACGAGGAAAGAATTCTTTGATATTATTACTAGTGCATAGTGAAGTAAATCATTTCAAAAATAGAATATTAATCTTAGCCAGCATAGACATTCCGAACTATGCCTACTATAGCTACCATGTTTTGTGGCAGGTTACCGCCACGCTGCATGACAGGTTTTACAACTAAAACTGTACAGGGCTCGTATTGTTTCTTTGGATTTCCAACAAATGGTCAGGCCAAGGAACTTCCTATTGCCACATGGAAACGCCTCTGGCGGGACGTCCCGAGAACTTAACCAGCTCTCTGTCAACACAAGGCCGGGTTACCTTTATCACTAGGTAACTACTACACGAATATGTCATCCCCCGGTCCCATTGGACCTTTATCCGAGCGCTCGACAACCAACAACACCACACAGTAATAGATATAGTGTATCTACATGAGTAAGTATCTGGGCTCCATACCATGATACCACCCTTTCCAGAAGGAAATGCACATACCCTAAAGGGAGCTACCCCTCATAACCTTGCCGCATCTTTCCTGTTTTGACCATTTCGGGGTGTGAGGCTCGACGAAGTCTCGTCCACAAAGTCACGCTCAAAAAACTATGCTTTGGGTCAACAAATGATCATAGAAATGATCACAAAGACAAACGATCAAACAAATGATCCTATCAAAAATGATCAACACAATGATCATTTCACAGCAACACTCAGCATGTCACATTACCAAATTGGGAATACATCGCTGATAACCTTCAGCTATATAACCTCTGAGCTCGTACGTTTCAGAGAAGGGTGTTAAGCTAAGAGAATAAATTCTCCGCCACCAACAGAAAAATATTTGAAAGAAATCAGCTTTATTTCTCAATTTGTAATGTCAGACATACTATCCATACAAGTCTGTTCCGGGCTCGAACAGAACCGAAGGCACTTACAAAGAAGTCCTTGCAATCCGAATATTCACTAATCACGTTCGGACTTCCCATCACATATGGAGTCTCTATACCGGGGACCAGTCGATGCAAAGACATTCGACGAGTTGTCCTTTCGCTTTCAAAAATATCCGGTCTTCAACACCGGTCTTCAAATGCAATTCATAACGACGTATCACATATTCGGAATGGGTTATACGACCCCAAAGTCCTTTCCCGGTTAACCCGAATAGTGAGCGCAATATTTTTAAAACACATGGATATGTCACTTACAAAGATTCATATTTAGGGTTCGATGTGAGTTTCAGATACTCACTAGAATCCGATTCCCTGTCGCATCGAAGTTTAAATGTCGTTTTACGGCATAAAGGTTTTCACATCAATACAGAACAAATCATAGTCACAGTGCATCACACCGTATCACAGTCACAACAGAAATATCAATCTAGTGCATAGCAATAGTTAATTGTTTACAAATCAAAGTGAATGGGATTTAATAAATTAATTCAATCATCCATGGTTGTTTTCCAAAATAATTTGTGATTTATCTAATTTAACATTTAGAAATCTTATTATTCAGAAATTCATTTCTACTACAATAAGCTTAATCATTAATTAACTTAAATTATCTTAATTCAATTATTTAACTTATAATTTTTATTTTTATCGTGTTAAACAAATTTATTTACTTTTCCTTCAATGTTAAGAAATCCTTTTTATAAAAGAATCTATATAAAGTAAGTTTAATCCTTTATTTGAAACCAAATCATGTTTAAACATACTTTATTTAAATTGACTTAACATTTAAATTTATAAAACTTATTTAAATTCCACATTCAAGAAAACTTGAATCTATGATCCCTTTAATTTTAAACTTAGTTTAAATCTGGTTTTATGTTTTTAATTTTCATTTTAACTTTAGGATATAAAAAATCATTTGAATTCAACTTTAAACTTTGTTTAAAATACCTGTTATTAAATCTTGCTTCTACTTTTACATATTTTTATTTTATTTTATTTTTTTTTTTTTTTTAGAAACTTGAAACGGTTTCAGGTTCACTTAAATTTAGTTCAAAAATTACTTAATTCACATATCACTTCTAAGTTATTTGAAACAAATTAAATTCAAAACAAGATTATTCCCAAAACCAGGTTTTAAACACAGTCTTTTTTTTTCTTTCTGAAGCCTGGCAATAGGCTTAGCAAACCCAATCCTTCTTAACAACTTCCCCGAGCCAAAAGAAATTATTCACGCGTTTGACTTCGGGTTTCACCACTTTCCAGTTTCTTCGAGTAAACCCATAGGCTACTCCGATTCGAACCCGAGAAAACTACGTCTCCCCTAACTCACACACAATGCTGATACGAAGGTCAACGCGTGCACGTGTCCAGGCGTTTGGATGGTCGCTGACCATCACCGAGACCCCCCGTACATCTCAGTCGATCCCCACGAGCCTTCCAACTTCACAAATATTCGAATTCGAAAGTGAATCGAAATCGAGCTCTCTCACTACCAACTGAAGCCAACCCAGTCGCCAAACTCAGCCTCGAACTCGACGCCTCGACCACCTGAAGGTTCCTAACTCCGGCCAATGACTCGTCATCCACTCAGCCATCATTTCCCCAGACCATGTGCCACTCGATCAACCACAGAGGGAAAACGAATCAAATTAAAAGCTACGAACAAAACTAGGTTTCTGGAAAGAAATCACTCGCCGCCGCCGCCACGTTGACCTTCCGACCACCCCAATATTTTTCTTCGATACCCCGTAAGCTCCTCTACCTTCTCGAGAAACTCCGGCCTCCCTAGTACCTCCGACCACCTGATTTTGACCATAAACCCTTTTCCATTCGTCAAATATCTGCTCTTGAACCACATGCTTAAAAATCATCAAACACGGCTTAAAATTCCTATCTTCTAATGCAGATTCATATTATATAATCCAATCTCAAAATTGTGATACTCGAAATTTATCAAAATTTAAGATTTCCTCTGGAAAAAAAAAGTTTTCATACTGAATATACTCATGCTTCATGAACTATTTTACTTATAATTCATACATAAGCACTACTACTTAGTTTTGAAATCAAAGGCTAATTCTAATCAGATGATAAGGATTTAAATGTTTTCTTGTGTAATACAACCCTGTGATTCAATCAGAGAAGGACATGGAAGTTTCAAACAGTTTGATAAGTATATATATATATATATATATGTAGAATAAAACTGAGAGAAATTTATAAGCAACACAATATAAATCATTCCCGCAATCTATCTAAATCCTGAAATAAATTTTTTTACTCACATGAATATATTGATAAGCAGAGACTATTTTGGTTTTGAAGCTGCAGTTCTAAATCTTCCTCTCTGGTTTGTTTTTTCTTTCTTTATTCTTTCTTCAGCAATTTGTTTTGAACTTGTATATATTTTTTTCCAAGTTTATTTCCTATTCTTTGCTAAGTTGAACGAAATAAAACTGAAACAAATGTTCTTGTTTATAGAGGGAATTTTGTACAGGTTGATGTGATCTTTATCTATGCTAGACAGTAAATGCATTTAATGAAGCATGGATTCACAGTTAATGTCTTGCTTGAGGTTACTAGAGTAATGGCATTAAATGAAGCATGTTTTGTAATGCTTCCCTGTACACTTGTATATTACAGCATACTGTTTTGTTTATTCTTTATATGTATGTGTTGTTTTGTTTAATTTCAATTTTTTTTTTATATACAAATTTACCTTACTTTGTTATATGGAAGAGTCTTGTTTTAGTTTTATATTTTCCTTATGTCTACATATTTGTTTACAGCAAATTTTAATTTTATTGTTTTAAAACAACTTTTTTTTTTAAATATGTTCTTTTATTTAATTATCATTATTATTATCTAATTATTTAAACTTAACTATCTATGTTAATTTAAATCCTATGCATCTTTATAATATTAACATTAACAACATTTATTTTTCTTGAAATTCTCCATTTAAGTTCCAAAAGTTCAAATACATTACCAATTTTATATTCAAAAATTTCGAGATGTTACAGTTCAAATTTGGATTGATTAACCTAAGTAATCAAAGGTTAATTAATTAAGCAATAATTAATTAATATAAGTAATTAGAGGTTTTAATTACTTAAGATAATTACTTAGTTAAAAGTAATTAATTAATGGTTAAAGTTAATTAAGCAATTAGGGATAATTACTTATTTTAGTTAATTAAGATTAATTAATTAAATGGTAATTAATTAAGGGTAAATTAATTTATTGACTAATTAATTAAGGATAATTAATTAAGGGTAATTACATAATTAAGATTAATTCTTTAATAATTAAAAGTTGATGTATTCACTAATTATGGTTAATTAATAAATAATTGAGGGGGTAATGAATTAACATAAATTGTGATTAACTAATGTTAATCAACCAAGATTAGTGATTAATCTGGTTTCAATTAATCAGATGATCAATTAACCTTACTTATGGATGTTTGGATTGTATGAAATTCTTTGAATTGTTTGAATATCCCTGATTTGTGATGCTTTGTGATTTGAGTTATTTTGATTCAAGCTGTGATGAATGTTATTTATTTTATCTGTGATAAATGTATGATATTTATCTATGGATCTGTGAATGGAAGATAAGCGTTATAAGAATATACCGCTTATCGATATTGATATGCTTGAATCTATGATAATTGATGATGTTGCACTATTGTGTAAAACCGTTGGACTACCCATACACACACAAATATGGATTGCACGAGGAAATTGGTTAAGTCACAGATTTTTGAAATGATTTTAAAGTTGGATTTTGAATACAAATGGTTTTGGAAATGGATTTGGGTTAAATAGGAAATTTTGAAAAGGAATTTTTTAAATAAAAGTACTTTTAATATCTTGATTAAGTTTTGAAATTTAAATAAGTTGATTTAAATTTGAATTCAAAATTTGAAATTGAATTCCATATTTGGAAATTATGGTTTAAAAAGGCTATATAAGTTATAAATGTGTTTATATGGATTTAAACCATTTTAAAAGTATTATTTTGGGAATTTGAATTTAACCCAACGACTTTAACTTGTATAATGAAATCGATTTTTTCTGAAACGAAAACTATTTGTTTTCAAATAATAAAAGCTTTCATATAAGGAAAGAATTTCCCATTTGTGTTGAAAGGATTTCAAGTTTGAAATGAAAATGGTTTTCCAAGTTATGAATGAATCTTTGGAAATGATTTTGAAAGCTATGAATTGGGTCTTGATTCAAAGATTGGATGAGTTAACCAAATTTGAAAGGGAAATTGTTCTAAAAGGATATGAATGAATCTTTATGAAAAGTGGGTGAACTTTGTGAAGTGAATCTTTTTGTGTAAAAGATTTGGAAATGGTAATTTGTTTAAACCATTTGAAAGGAATGTTTTGGGTTTTAAAGTTGTGACTTAACTGGAATCCCAATATACATATGTTTTTAAATATTGCACTCATTATTCGATTCAACCGGGAGAGGACCTTGTGTCATATAACCCATTCCGAAAAATGATACGACATTATGGATAGCATTTGAAGACCGGTGGTGAAGACCGGGTATTTACAAGAGTGAAAGGATAACCTGTCGAATGACTCTGTACTGAGTTGCTCAGGTATAGAGATCTCCATATGTGATGGGGAGTCCGATCGAGATTGTGGATGTCCGTATTGCAAGGACTTCTTTGGAAGTGCCTTCGGTTCTGTTCGAACCCAAAAAAGACTTGTATGGTTGTGTGTCTGACACTACACCTTGTGATATAAAGCTGATTTCTTTCAAATACATTTCTGTTGGTGGCGAAGAATTTATTCCCTAGCTTAACACCCTTCTCTAAGACGTACGAGCTCAGATGTTGCGTAGTTGATGGTTATTAGTGATATACTCCCAATTTGGTAGTGTGGCATGCTGAGTGATGCTGATCATTTGTTGATCGAAGCATGGTTTTTGTGAAAAGCGTAGCTTTGTGGATGAGACTTCGTCGAACCACACAAGTTGGTAATGGTTGAAACAGGAATGTTTGCGGCAAGGTTTTTAGGGGTCGCACCCTTGGGGTATGTCCATTTTCTTCTGGATAAGAGGTGATATCATGTTATGAAGCCCAGATATTTATCTGTGTGGTTGTTGCTATTTAGTGGTGAATCCCGGGTTAAAGGTCGGTAACGACCAGGGATGGCTTGCTTGCATGTGTTACCTAGTTACAGAGGTAACCCGGCCTTGTGTTGGTATGGAACCGGTTTGGTTCTTAGGGGCGTCCCTCCAGAGGCGTCTCATTTTTAAGGAAGTTCCTTAGCCTGACCATTTGTTGGAAATCCAAAGAAACAATACGAGCCATGTACGGTCTTAGTTGTAACCTGCCATCTACTTATGGTGGTGACCCACTGTTTAGATGGTAGCTATAGTAGGCATAGAACGAAATGTCTATGCTAGCTAAGATTAATAGTATACTTTCGAAATGTTTTTCTACACGATGCACTAGTAATAATATCAAAGAATTTTCTCGTATCAAGCATGTTTGACTATCATAAGAAGAAATCTCCTCCAATTGTGCGATTGCATTGTGTGTGGCGGGAGGTCTTATGGTAGTTTCATTTTTCAAAAGCATATTGAGTTTATTTTATAAACTGTTTTTGCTTCAAACAACTGTTTTGTTTACTCACACCAGTCTCATGACTGACCCGGAGTTTATTGCTCCCTTCCTAAACTTTGTGTGCCCACAATTTTCCACACGGGCAGCCTAGAGTTGGGGTTTTCAGATAATCCAATAATATGTGTAGATTCGACAGCCTTCGAAGTCTTTGGTTTGGTAGAATTTGGAAATCTTCTTCAGCTTTTGGATCGTTGAAGTTTTTGGTTTGGCAATCGCGTTCGGGATCACATTTGCTACAAGTCCAGCTTGATGGTGGTTCGAGCTTGAAGTCAAGAGCTTTGGCTTTGGAGTTTTGGTTTTGGAGTTGCAATATTGGATTCTCTTGAAGACTTTGCTAATGTCGATATATTTCCACTGTGGTGTTGTGTTGTATACATTCTCTGATGGTGTTGAGTTGTTGTATCATGGTGCATTTGGCATTGTATCTATATCATATATCAATGTTATCATCTTTTGTTTCCGCTATGTTGTTTATCATCTAATGTTGTTGCAAGCTCTAGCGATACGGATTTCGATGTCGTTTGTCGGACATCGAGTTCGGGTCGTCACAAAATCCCTATTTCATTTTACTCCACTCAAAAAGATTTACAACCAAGTTTACTACATTCAATTCATATTTACCGTGACCAACTCATATTCACTTCAATATGATTATCATGTGCCTTACTTACATAATTTCACTCCTATTCAATTTCAAATTGATTCACAATCAATTTTATTTTCAATTGGATTTGTTTGCATCTCTTTTATGATTCACTTTCATTTATATGCAAATCCAATTAGTTAGATTTCAACCTATTCCAATGATTCAAAAACCAACTTTATTTATTTCTTTTAGTTCATTTACTTTCGTTTACAACAAAAAGACTAATTTTCTATGCAAATTTTAATGATATTCATGTAAATAACAATTACTTAAGCTTATAGTCACTTTAAATTAATGCCAACTTAAATTTATATTAATTTCATTCCATTCGAAATTATTTACAACCCAAACATTCTCATTTTCATCACATTATTAAATTAAATCTTTGCTCTTACATTTCAATTTCATTATCCACATAAATCCATTCAAGACCATTTCATAAAGCTTGACAACAATCATTTTGTAATTTGCTTAAGTTATTTCAACTCCATAATATCCCATTTCTTCTTGCATCAAATTTTATTTTAATTTTAATTTGATTCTTAACTAATCAAATTCTAATCCATTTACAAATTTTAATTCAATTGGTTTACTTACTCAATCCATTTTAATTTTAATCCACCTTCTCAATTTGTTTCTGAATTTATTTTATTAATACCTGACCATTTTCAACTATTCTATACCCAAACTGGATTTATTTACAGCTCAAACCATTTCTATTTTAATCCAACTTCATTTCATTCACATCATACTTAATTTATTTAAATATATGTCAAATTTCATTTAATTTATCTTATGCTAGATTCAATTTCAAATTATTCTTTGAATTTGATTGGGTAAGAATTTTATTCATTCAATTTCATTTCAAATTAATTAAATTTCCTTTACTAGTTAAAATAAGAATTTAATTCCATTCAATATCATTTATAACTCAACTGAATTTGGATTTCAATTCAATCCAAATTCAGCTCGATTTCATTTAATTTAAGTTAAATTCAATTCGATCTAATTTTATTTCTCAGTCCATTTTAAATTTTGTATTTTTCATTCTTTTTACCATAACATTCAACCATTCTTATTTAGGTCTACAATTCCATTATCTATTCATAAGTTTACTATACCTATTTACTTAAAATGTTATATTGGCCACTTGAGTCTATTTGCATCTTAAAATCATAAATTTAGATTATATATATCACTTAATAGCTTAAGGGTAAAAAAATTCATTACACAATTATAACCACAATTATATAATCATTTTACGTTTCAACTTTATATCAAATTTAATTCAATTCCAATTTAAGTTTTATTTAACTTATCCTGAGTTAAATTCAAATATATCTTATTCACTTCCATTCACTCAAGTTAAATTTTAGTTCCAGGTTTAAAATTTTCATTTCCTTTCTTATTTATATTAACTTCACTTTATAAGTTCAATAGTTGATTCATCTTAACTTTTTTCATCATTAAATAGAATTCCCAGAATTCAATTGCTCGATTTTTTTAATTTCAAAATCATTTTGAAATCTTTAACTACACATACCCACTTGGTATATTAAATCAAACTTCCGAATTTCCAAAACAACCTCTTTTTACCAAAACAATTTCCCTTTTGAAATTTCTAAAACAATTTATATACCCAACAAGTTCAAACAATATCATAACCAACCACCACGGTAGCAATCCATCACTTTAGAAACTCGAAAATGAATACTGATGATATGGCCATCATTATCACGATTATTTTCCAGCGACTAAAGTGAGTTCAGTCCTTCATTACTTCTAAGAAAACCATTTTTAAACAATTTCCATTTAAAAATAATCCCCAAAATAATACTCCATTATTTCCTTCAAACACTTTGGAAAACATTTGAAAAATCCTCACGATTTAAAATTCCCAAGACTTTAAATTTCCAAACTTTTAGTTTAAATTCATTTAAAACACTTTTCAAAATTTTCGAGATTTAAATTCTGGTTTAAATCAAATTTTCTTATACTTCTTTTGGATAAGTCATACTTATAGAATCCTATTTAGTTATAAATATAGTCCATCTCAAATTTTAGATTCTTATTTGATTATAATAATAACAACTAAACATCCAAATATATATATATATACAATAATTTCAGAAAAATTATTTCTTTTATACCAGAATATAATTTTGGATAAAATTATTTCATTTACCCACTTTGAAAACAATACTATGTCGATTTATCTTGTTTAAGTGTTTAGAAACCCCTATCGATACGGTTGTACTTCCCGTACCGACCAGTATAGATAAACTCCCAACCGATAAGTCAACACAGTATAAAAACAGTTTTTACATTCACTAACAAATGTGCGCTCATAGCTATTAATACACTCAACTCATTATAGAGTACTATTGACTCTATTTCTAATCAGTAATTTCCCCACCAAAGCCTAGCTTATCGCTCACCTAAGCTCTGATACCATTGTGACGAACCGCCCTTCTCGACCTTTGAATATCGACACAAATACGCCACTGTATAATATGCCGATGATCAAGAGCCAGGAAAAGTCAGATTGTCGAGGAAAAAGAAATAAGATAAAAGAAAGAAGGTACTAAACAAATAGCAGAATCTCTCAATCGTAGCGGAACAAATATAATAGATAATAACAGATCTTTACACAAACTGAAACTATATCTGTTTTATAAATTACATTTTCAGAGTATAACAAAACGAAATAACAATTACCAGCCAAACAGTTATAACAACCTGCCTCACAGATTGCTGGCAATTTCAAACAATCACAGCAGCGGAAATAAACAAGTACGGGTAATACGTCTCAGACTCCTGCTCCCCTCTTGAGCTCCCAAGCATACTATCATGTATTTTATAATACTCGGTCTGACTCGAGCATTATAATAAAATAACACCCGAGTCAGTCTGGAATACCAGCATGAGAAAACACACTCAATTGAATTATTAAAGTTTTCAAAATCCTTTGAAAATCAAATGCATCTCGTCAGACCATGCCACAAATAAACATGTCGGGTTTTTACCTTACGATAGCCAGAACATTTCTTATCAAAATCCTCTGATATTATAATAGTGTCTAATTACAAATACTTATTCAAAATAGCCGAAATTGTTACATTTATTAAATTCCGGCAATACCAGGTTCTACAATCAAAACCTTAAGGCACGTAGGGAGAATGGATTGCCAACTAATGGCTAGGCACTGGGGTACCACCTGTTATAGTACTTGGTCTAGATCAGCGTACCGAGGATCCACTCTAAATTGCCTGCATCACAAGACCAGACTACCCCTTATTGGATAGCCCAAATAAGATCACCCCACGGTTAGGATCAACAACCGCCCACTAAGCCAAAATAAAAGGGACATCTGGACAGGGATGACCTTACCTTAATTGGGTGCTACCCACTTAGCCTTGCTGCATAACCCTTGATTTTCAGTCATTCCCGATTGATGAGGTTCGAGGCTAAACGTTACTTTTTAGAACACATCTCACTTAGGATGCTCATCGTCCTCCTAACGATGTTCTGAAAGCAATCCTCTATATAAGTCCGTTCCGGGTTCGAAAGGAACCGAAGTCACTACTCCTACTACATCCACTTTAGAATCACCTTCAGGAATAGTAGCGATTAGCCCTTGCACTTCACTGCTCCATCTTCGACTCTAAATTCTTGTCTTCATCACAAAAACATACTCGTTGGATCAAAGTGGTTTTCAGATCACAAATCCGATACCGATCTCTTCGAAACAACGTCCTCTATTTCCCAATAAACTCAACCACAGTTCTTTAGGAAATATACAAACGAATATAAGATCAGAGACCGTCTCCTAACCGTTAGTGGACGGGTTTCCTTATAAACGTCCTAGAAGAACGAACGAGTTATACGTATAGTATAGCAGCTCGAACGGTAACTGTACCATATAATTCTCATACCTTTCTAGATATTTCCAATGTTATATTTGAGTCCAGATTTGATAGTCGGTTATTTAACTATCAAGTAAACAAACAATTCAACCAATTATTTTATTTCCTATAAAAACACCAAGTCTCATAAAACTTAGATTTTTATAATTTTAATCACTTTTCTCAAAAATATATACTTAAAACATTTAAAAATAAAACTACTTAAATCACTTTATTCAAAATAATAGATTTGATATTCTATTATAAATTTCCAAGTAGAATTTAAGCCACAAACCATTTTTTTAAAAAAGTTTTATATAAAGTATAAATATTAGAAAATTTCTTTAAAAACATAATGTCAGTTTAACCTTTAAAATAATTACTACTAAAATTAATTTGAAAAGATTTACTTTAAAATTCTAAAACAATTAAAAGTAATAAATTTATCTAAAACATTCCTTTTAAAACAATTTTTGAAACTTTAGGCTTATATATAAAAATTCCTTTGAAAATATACTTGGTTTTTCAAGTAAATACACTTTCATTTCAGACTAACCTATATAACCCTTTATAAATTCTGCTCGATTTATTCCAATTTAATTTACGTTCAAATCCTGTAAATTTCTTTCCACACTTTAAAAATAAATCACTTTTCATTTTTAAACACACATCCCATCTCTTGGAAATCACTTTCAAAATATATACTTAAATTATTTAAAATAAAGCTACTAAAATTACTTAAATAAAGATAATACTTAAGAAATTTTATAACGGTTTCTGAGTAAACTTAAACCAAAACCACTTTTCAAAATAATGTTATTATTTCAAATTTATGTTGAAATTTCCTTTTAAAAACATAATACCAATTTACCTTTAAAATAATTAAATACCGTAATTACTTGAATAAATATTTATCTTTCACTTAAAATAATTAAAATAGTAATTTTTCTAAAACATTCTAAAAATATTTTAAACTTCTAGTTTATACTTTGAAATCTTTTCTTTTAAAATATACTTAGTTTCCAGGAAAAAATATACTTTCCAACTTTGAAATTAAAATCACCGTTTTAGTTTTGAAATAAATTGCCCCTTTTCTTTATAAATTCCCACTGGAATCTATACTACTAAATTTACTCACTGATAAATAATTCCACTTCATTTATAAACCTAGTTCATAAATTTCCATTCCCTATTTCCCTTTAAATCATAGTTTCTAAAATACTAAATCATTTCTAAACTGATTTCCTGGTTTAAATTCCCTTTAAAATTTACCTCTTGATTTATCCAAAATCAATTACAAAATCCATTAAACCAATTTCACCCTTTATTTTGATTTAAAATCCTTATTTAAATCTGAAACATCCATTTCAATTTTTATTCGAAATTTCTCATTCATTTCTTTTAAGAGCCGAATTAAATATATTTTTATATCTTAAAATACCGAAATATATTCATCCAAACCATAACATCGAATGACTTAAATTTCCATATAATCAGCACAGGTTATCAAATAAAATATCACAGTTATGCAAATAATTTAAATATTTTGAGGAATTTCGTTGGATACCTCCAACCTGTTTCCCTGCATCCACAGATGTTAGCACAATATAAAATACCAATTCTACTTCGAAGTGGAATATCACGGTATACGGGGTTATATTCATATCATCCGCTATTATGCGTCGTATAGGGCCTAATCCGCTATATAATGGGGAAATCAATCACTCCAATATATATACACACACGCACACTATATAAAATATCACATTCGAACAATCAACCAATAATTTAAATTCTAACTATTTTAATTAACTAGTTATCCAGATGTGAGTGAGACTAACTCACCTTGAATTTAAAATACCGAGCGTTACAAAATTTAAATTAAATCGAGCCCGTTCGATTTAATCTAAAATTCTCGATAGCTCCAATCGACTCCCGATCTACACTACAGCGTAGATCGCGTCGCTGCGATTTCGCTGCATCCTGTTTCGTCGAATTCTAACCGCGCATGCAAGAGATATGAATTTTTAAAAGTTTGACTAAAATTTATGTAAACAATTCTTTTTAATATTTTACAAATCAGATCTACCATACATTTTGATAAAGAAATCGAGGTCACCGAAAGCTATATCTTCTTATTCGAAACCAGGGTTCTTCGAACCCAAACAATAGTGCTTTGTCCATAAATCGCGACCACCGTGCTGCCTTAGGGCTCGATCAGGGAGCGCCATAACGAAGGCCAACGTCGCCTCTGCCCGTGGCCGAAAGATCTTGCAGCTCGACGGCCCCCAAACGTTGGAAATCATGTAGAACGGCCGGGATTTGAGTTGTGTTTTCTCCCTTGTCGCCGCACCAGTCTCGATCTCCACCGCTCACAACGTAGATCTCCCAATGCTCTCCAACTTTCATGTTGAAACTTTTCGATAAAATAGAGTGGATGAGTGGAGATCAAGGGCAAAAGATGGGAAGGGTTTCGGCCATCGAAATGTTTTAAACGGCAGTTCCAGAAAGAACCTAGGGTTCCTGAACGTGAATATATTTATAGTTTATTTTATAAATTAAATATAATTTCACAAATTACTCGACTTTCAAACGAATTCTAATTGGAACGTGTCGACAGGCGTTTATAAGGTTTTACTCGCATTCCGAACACAATGGAACATGTTTCGGAAGCTAATTTAATCATATGTGGAAGACAGCTTTTTGAAACAAGTTTAAATATCAAAATTTCAATTTTAATTTCAACGCCTTCTCTCTCGTACGAACAAACGATGATTCCAAACGCTACGAAATTTGAAATCCGATAATAATACACTATTATGCATCCAATGGAACTGGTTTCGTCAAATTTCGAGATCATGCCCCGGATGGCTATTTTAACTCGTCGATAAATTCGAGCGATTTTCAAAATCGTCGAAATCATTTAAAATTTCACTTTTAAACTTTACTACCTTGATTATAAATCATATAGAATTTATATTCACGTTAAAAATCATTCTGATTCAATTTAAATCAAAAATCTGATTATTTACACCATTAATATATTAAATTCCATCATTCAATTAATATACAATTTCAATTTTCAACTTATCGACTTTTGATTCCATCCAAAAGTCCAATATTATAACTCAAATACAACTAGACTTTAAATAAATTTTATAAATCGTTTTCATATCCATTTACATCCAGATTCACAAATTATCCCAATTCCAGATATTAAATTATAATTTATCCAAACCAAATTTAAATTGCCATATTTGAAATTATAACCAAATTTTATTGATTTAACCAAAATCTTCTTATTTCAAAATCAAATTAAAATTCACATTCAACATTTAAAATTAATTAAATGCTCAAAATCTAATGACCTAATTTTCGGGTCATTACAAGGATTGACTCTTCTACACTTTCTTTTTCATCATTTTCATTTTCTTTAAGTTTAACATTATTTTTATTTTCTTCAGGTTTTTGTTTTTTCCCTGTTTTTTTCATTCTTTGACCATATTCAAAGCTGGGGCTTTTTTTTCCTTTCTCTAGTTTTTATTGTTTTCACATAAGAAGCTATTTTTTGAACTGTTTATTTCCTTTTCCGACCAGGAGGTTTTGCTGGTTTGTTCTCTTTGTCCTTTTCTATTGTTCCCTCTTGCAACTGTTGTGTGATATTGAGATTGAACCGTGGAGGTGTTAGGTCTAGTACTACAACACTATATCATGCAACTTTGCTCTCTTTACTAGTATCTTATCTTTATTTGTTCGCACCGCCATTTCATTTTTTTTGTTCAGCATACCTTCACTTTTTTTGTGTCCATAGCTGTATCTTCATTTGGTTGGAGCATATCTTTATGCATTTTTGTTACTATTTCAATCTCCATGTATGTACTTTCGTTTTCACTTGTTTGGTGGACTTGTTCAGTATCAATGTCAGTAGTTGTATCTCCAACTTCTTCTACATATTTTCAGTTGAGGATCTATAATAACGATAAGAGGCTATTTATTTTTGTTATTGGTGAATGAATATAATATTATTAGTATCAGTAATATTAATAGTGGCAGTTTGTGGGTATCATTTTTGCATTATATTAGTTTTTCAAACAGAAAGTAAGTATCAGTTTTTCGTACATATAGGTATCAGTTTTGGTTTATTTAATAGTGAATATTGTTTGTAAAATAACCAGCCATGAGTTCTAATCAAACAGCTACTATGTATAAATTCTGCACTATTTTGGTATCAGTTGCCTACTAAATGATGGTCAACATAAATAGTTCAATTTACAGACCATCAAGTTATATGAAACTGGACGTAGGTATCATTTTTTAAATATTTAGGTATAATTTTATTTTTAACTTATACTCAAATTATTTATAACATAAACAAGCATGAATTCGAATCAAACAGTGTTAATTTTAATAATAAAAAATCATGTGTCCATCCATTTCTATTATTTTTGTTTGATACTTTGTGGGTTCTTGTTGATACTTTGGATTTTCTACTTCATTCTTTTCAGCTATGAATGTTTTTTCTTCATTTTGGGCTTCTATATCTAAACACGCATCATTGTTTATTTCAATTATTGTGTTAACTTTTTCTACATCAGACTCGGCATTTATGTCTTCATTCTCTTCTTTATTGTTTCAGTTGTGGATTTCTTTTCTCTATTTTCTATTTTTTTTCTGCATGTGCATGTTCACTTAGAATGTTGTCAGGTTCATCTCCTATATGCGTACTCTCTAGTTCAACTTTTGAAAATTTTCTTTTCATTTTCTTCTAGTCTTGATTTTTGAGTTCTCTCGGTTGTTCTTTCAATTTCAAATTTTCTTTTTCTACCTTTATCCTCAACTTCTTTTGTTTGTCCAATTGCTTCTTTATTTTCTTACCTTCTTCTTCCAAACCTTTAATGTACGTTTGCGAAACATTAAAGCTTACATAATCTTCAAAAGTTTGGGTACTTTTTTCAGCTTCTTCAATTTTTCTTTTTTTTCCTTTGGTTCTCTTTTCTTTTGTCGCTTGATTCTCCTTTAATGATGCTATTTCTAGTAGCTTGTGTTTATGTGGAAGAATAGGGCTTATTTCTTTTACCTGTGCAACTGAAATAGAAATTTAAAAAAATATTAATGTAAATGTTTTATGATAGTATGTTGTAACTTATACGTCATAACTAGCATTAATAAGAGAATAGTTTTTCAGAAGAAAATATAATAGTAATGAAATTAATACTATGCACACTTACTAATTAATTGTGTGCAGTGTTAAAAATGATACCAAGTATTATTGCATATTACAACTAATACTGTGAAAAATGACAAGATATACTATGTTGAGAAAAAGTTGATACTATGGAAACAAAAATGTTAAGCTACACATTGAAACTGATACTAATCAGAAGCTAAAGTGATACTGCAAAGAGGCACATCTGATACTACGCAGTGACAAAAAAATATTCGAAGTGTTGGAATAGATACTACACACAAATAGAACATAAAATGTAAACTGATATTGATTAGTGTAGGTAAGACTTGATTTCAACTTACATTTCCAACTTTTACATCATTCAAAAATTCTTTCACCACAATGTCTTTAAGCTTTCTTACATCCCATCGTGCAAATCTGAGTAAATCTTCAACAAGTTGCCTTCTAGGTTGGATGAGGTTCATTTTCTCACAGATGCAATACTGTAAACATTTAAAGATATGATTAGATAAGAATATTGAATATAACATTTTTTCAATTAATAATAATATACATAACACATCTGACCAATGGATGCATGGAACTTCTAGACATGTTTCTTGGCTTGGAGATAAACATTTTGACAAGTTTACTAAAACTTTCTCTATTATTTCTGGCCATGAGACAGTCTGCATTGTTTCACTATGAATCAAATGGGGTAGAATTCCCTATCTCAGTTTTTGTTGGTTATTAGGAAAGAAAAATGTCAATAATATTTGCATTGTTATCAAAAAAGGCAGATCATCTTCGTTTTCTTTTTTCCTTTTTGATATTTCTTGTTTTATTCTTCTTTCCACAACATTTCTTATTATGTAAGTACATGTGCCAAAGTTTCTTAGAAATCCTTTACGGTCTGGTGGAATGGTTTTGCTCGTTAATTTTTTTGTTGGTTCTATGTTTATTCCTTTTAATGGTAGACCAAAAGGTATGTTTATATCTTTGGCAGTGACCTTCATTTTGTCTTCTCCAAAGACGAAGGTATCAGCATCCACACAGTAGCAGTTGTATAAAGCATCTAATTTGTGTTGATGCTTTTTGCACTCTTTCATCGTTATTTTTTCTTCATAGACGACTTTAAAGAAGTTGTAAAATGGTGTCTTCTTTAAGATGTCGAATTGTTTTTTTTTTTTGCTTGGTCCATTTTTTCTTTGACCAGTTTCATTATCTTGAAGATATCTTATAAGCCACATCCGTATGCAGTTTCTGGCTTACCATCTTTAGATTTTTCTATCTGCTTGTTTGATTCTTTTAATGCCGCATGCATGCTTTTACAACGTGGATTCACAAAATCATCATCATATCTCATGAAAAAGTAGCATTAAGTTGTTAGTGAAACAAACAGCATTGAACAAAAAAAAATATAACATGATATAGCGGTATCAGTTTTCATAAACATGAGATAAAACATGATATTTTTATCTAACCAAAATTTGGTAGTATTTTTACTAAATGTAGGTATCAATTTCTCAAAAATCATGGTTAAATACTTCTAAAATTGCTATGTTTCTGTTAACTTTGTTACAAATTACGATGAAAGTAATTTGTATAATTAAAAGTATAAATTTCAAAGAAAGATAAAGTGAGTATCATGTTTATAAGGTGTATGTGTCAGTTTGCTTCAAACAAAAAGTATATCGATTTTAAGATATCATGTCCATAAAAACAAATAGTAGGTATCAGTTTTGCATTTCATTAGTGTCATTTCTATATATATGATAGAAATAATTTCAATTACGGAGCAGCAAATTCCACCAGTGATAGTGGGTATCATTTTACGAATATAAATATATCAGTTTTGTTACAAATAATTGAAAAATTAGTTTTAAAATTACAAAATTTTGTCTTCAACTAAACAAACAATAGGCTCATTTTATGAAATATATGTATCGGTTTGTTATAAAGTGGGTATCATTTTGTGAAATATAGGTATCATTTTATTGAAAAATTACAATATTGAAATATGAACTGAAACATATTATATAGTGGGTAGCATTTTAGTATAAGTTTTCCTAGAAAAAAGATGGTGAAATAATTTGTAAAGAAAAATGAATCAGCTACACACAATTAGGCAATAAGTATCACTATTGTAGGATGTTGGTATCAGTTTTTATGTGTTGTGTTGAAATTAATTTCTCCAAATACAAATTATCACGTTAATTCTAACAGATGTTGGGCATCACCTTTTCAATATATTAGTATCAGTTTTTTAAAAAATGACAACGAAATCTGTTTTTTAACCAATTAAGCTTTGTCTTCTACCAAACAAACTATAGGTATCACTTTTTGAACATGAAAATATTTATAAGTGATATAGCTTATAATTCTACCGTTTTGACTTGTTCATCTTCAGATTGCTCAACTCTATTTTTTCCCTTATTTTTTTGAGCTTTTTCCTTTTTAACATATGAATACTATTAAAATACATCTAATGATTTCATCGTATCAGTTTCATAACTTAATGATATTAGTTGCCTATTGAGTTTGCTGCTGAATTGTTTTCTCATTTTTTCCTTCAATCTCAATTCTCTTTTTTGCACCCGTTCTATAGTTGATTTGTCACTTGCGGTTTTTTCCTACATGCTTCCTTCAGTTTTCTGTAAAATAAGTTCAATAATATCATAATCAATCTAGAATGGTTTTGTTACTTCATTTCATAGTATCATTTATCTTTTCTTTTGCTTTTTTTTATTCATGTCTCCTTTTTGTTCTTCTTTCTCTCTTTTGTCGTATTTCTTCTTCCATTAGTCGTTTAAATAGTCTTAATTTTGCAGATTCCTACAGCATGCCTACTTGAGCTAGGATATTTGCTTCATGATGAGTATCAAATACAGTTGCTAAGGTATCAAATACATGTTGAGTATCAGATAGAGCTTTTAGGGTATCAGGTTTGTGATGAGTTTTAGAATGAGGTTGTAGGGTATCTGTTTCGAAATGAAGAGGTAGGGTGCCAGATTCACGTGCCAGGTTTTCAAATTTGGCTCAATTCTCAGTTTGAGGTTCCACATTTCCAGATTCGAGCCGATTATCAAAATGAGGTGCTAGGGTATTAGGTTTTTGTCGACTATCAGATTGATGGGATAAGGTATCAGATTCGTGCTCAAATTTTGCTTGTTTTTGATCTTCTGACGTATGCGATTGAGATGGAGTGTAACATCCCGGAATTTTTGACAATATCAATTTAATAATCTGTATTAAAATTAATTTTATATTGATAATTTTGTTAATAATAATTCAAATTGATTTAATAATTCTTCTTTAATAAATATTTAATTGGTTATTTTATCTTTAAGGATAATAAATTGGTTTCTATTTATAATATAAATATATAGTTTATATTGTGAATAAATTAGCATTGTTTTAAATTTAATAAATAAAACATATTTTATAATTCTAATATTTTTTTCTAATTTGGAAAATTAGATTTTATTTAATATAAGCTTTTCAAAGTTATTGAATAAATAATCTTAGTTTAAATTTAATAAATGAATCTTGATTTAAAATTCTAATATATACATTAATAATTTGGAAATTTTGATTTTAATTTAATATTAAGTTTTCAAAGCTATGTAATAAATAAATATATGATTTTTAAATTGTTAAGACAAATGTTTAAATGTTTAAAATAATTTTGGCTTGAGTTTTAAATTTAAGGTGAATTAACAAAAAGTTTTATAGCTTAATAAAATAGGTAATTTATTAATAAAGAAATAATTTCTTCTATCATTATTTTAATTTAATAATGAGTCATTTCTAAAAATAATATTAATAATGTATTGTTTTACAATTAGATTTTTAATAAAAATGGTAATTGTTATTTCAAAATTTAATTTGTATTCATAACTTGATTTTTAAATATTAGATTTTGAATTTGATTTGAATTTAAATTCCAAAGTATAGATTTTTAATTGTTTTAATTTTTATATACATAAGCTTTATTTATAAGCATAATTTGTTTTTATTTCTGTTAAAAATTTTCTATACCTATTAAATTCTAACTAACAAATTAATTAGGCTTAATACATATATTAACATGGAAATTAATATACTAATTACTTTAAATAGGACAAGTGTTGTATTCTTAAGTCTTTTATAACAAATGTTATAAGATAAACATTTCATTTGACAAATGTTAAAAAGTTGTACAAGTGGCCTCTTTTAAAACCCATTTTCTTTTATTTAAGAAAATCTGAAAATATACCTATATAAACATGCATTTTCACACTTGTTTCTTTTATCATTTTTTTTCTAATCAAAGAAAATTACAACTTGTTTTTTTTCTTCACAAATCTGAAACATGAAAACCCAAATTCAAAGCTTTTTACAAAATCGGTAAATTCCTCATATCAAAAACCTGCAAAATTTCGAAACCCAAATCAGTTTACAAATCGAAATTCAACTCTTCATAACAAAAAAAGATTATGCACACCTTCAAACATTTACCTGAAAATCAAACTCCTCTTCAAAATCTATAGCTTGTATTTTCAAAGCCCTACATATACAATTACAAAATCTGTAGCTTGCATCTTCAAAAATCCTACATTTTCCATTTTCAAAACCATGCACTTACCATCTTCAAAAGCAAAACTGCATTTCTTTCTCTGGAAATAAAACCTGCATTTCATTTCGACCTGAGATCAATTGTTGAAAGATCATGTCTGCGTTTTTTTTAAGAAAAAACCCTGAAGTCAACAAGATCAAAGCCTGCATGCAAGTAGTTTTGGTCAGGAAGCATAAGCATTCCTGTTTCAACAGCATGCAACTCAATTTTAAAAGATCAAGCTTTTTCAAAATATAGAGTACTCTGTTCTTCTGTAATCAGGTGAGTAACTCCTTTTAAATTTTAAAGATTAATCTGGTTGTTTGATTTATGTTTTAAATAAGCTGTAATTGGTATATATATATATATATGTTGGAATTTCATGTGTATTTGTGATGTGTGATACTTGTATGATTTTGTAAAATCTGTAGAACATCTCTGTTCTAGATGTCAAGCCCAGTTTTTTTCAATTTAAATCATTTTCCCCTTGATCCATAGATTTTTAAGACTTAGGATCTAATTAAATATTGTTTGTTTGATTATAAGCTAAATTTTAAAAATTTATTTAATTTAAATTAAAACTATAATTGCTCTGGAAATAAGATTTTAACAGGAAACTCAAACCACTGTAAAATCCAAACATGTTAATTTATCAATTCAGTATCATAAATCAAAAGCATTAACTGAAACATGAATTTTAACTCAAGAATTAGGATTTTTAGGAATTAGTTGAAGGTGCAGTTGGGTTTTGAACTGAAAAGGGATTATTTGCATTTTCTGGTGATCTATGATTACTGGAGGGTCGGGGTTCTTCTAGGTGATGGAAGAGGGTTAGGAGAAGCTAGGAAAAATCTTTGATGGTGATGGATATCATTGTGGAAGGTGCAGTTTTGAGAATTTTTTTTTAAACCCTAGTTTTTAATGGGTTTTGAAGAATCGAACATTACGGCTTGAAGGGTTGATCGAGTGTTATGGTGTTTTAGGGATTGAGTCGAGGCCAGAGTGCTGATCTTCAGGTGGTCGGAGCGGCGAGGATTTGGTGTTGACAAGTTTGAAGGGAAACCTGCTTGTTGTTTCCAGGTTGGGTAGCTAGCTCGATTTGTGATTTGAGCTACTGTGGTGGATTCTGGTGATCGTGATCGAGAATGGAGATGATCGCTGATGAGTTGAAGTGCTGGTGGATGGCCGGTGATGGCCAGAGCCACGGTGCACGTGCACCGTGCAGTTGAAGTTCAGATGAACTTTTGTGGTGTGTAGAATTTTAAACTCGGGAATGACTCAAGTTATTTGAGTTCTTGACTCGAAGCGAAAGAGGGAATAACTCGAAGTGGATTTGTAGTGGCTCAGGTTGTTCGGTAATTTTTACGTTTTAAAGAAACCTATGATTTCAGTTTTAAAATTTTTAAAATCTGAAGCTTTTGAATGTAAAGAAGGTTTTAAAACTGGTTTTAAATTCAAGTTTAAATTTTGGAATTTAAGTTTAAATTTAAAATCTCAGTTTTAGATAAAAGTAAAAAAATAAAAAAATAAAGTTTTAAACTTGAACTTATTTAATTACCTTATTTTGGTAAGTAGTTTGATTTTTTTAGAAATGAAGTTTGTAAAATATGAGCAAGTTTAAAGTTAAATTTAAATCTGTGAATTAAATATGAATTTCAGTTTTTTTTGAAATTAAAAGAAGTTTTAAATTTGAAAGATTTAAACAAAATGTAAATTTGAATTATTGAATTTTGTAATGGATTTAGTTTCAAACTCTTACGAGTTTCTTTATTAAGACAAGCACTTGTTTGTCTTATAATTTTAAATGGGTTTAAATTGTTTAAACTAGGTTAAGTTTAAATTATTTTCATTTTAAATCTTGTATTTGAAATGATATTATAAAGTAAGTCCAAAAGTAATTTGTTTCAAATGAATTTGTTAATGACAATTTAAACGTAATTAAGAAATGTTTTATCTTAAAATTGAGTTAATATTTAATGTTTTGAAATTAATTTAATTAATGGGGTAATTAAGGAATAGTTAGTTAATTTAATTAATTAGTTGATTAGGGATTAATTAATAATTGATTAAGGATTAATCTATTTGTAATTAAGATCATTAATTAGATTATTAATTAATGATTAATGATTTATTAATTAAGCAATTTAGTTAAAATCAAGGTTAATTAGTTAAATGATTAAGGATTAATTAAGTGACAGTTAACACTTAATTAATTAAATAATTAGACTTTAATTAAGGGGTAATTAAAGATAATTTAATTTGTGGTTAATCTAAGTTAATTACTTAATGATAATAATTAGAGAATGGTTAATGAAGGTCATTAACCAGGATTATTTAATAATTAATTAATGCGGTTAATTTTTAATAATTAATTAGATTAATTAATTTAATAATAATCATTTGTAAATTGTTTAAGTGTAATTACTAAATGAAAGTAATTAAGGAATTAATTACTTAATGTAATTAATTGTGTTAATGTGATTGTTTAAATTGTTTAATTAAGTTTAATTAATTTTAAACACTGGATGCTCTGATGATAATTACTTATGTAATTAATGGTTTGGAAATTACTTGGTGAAGTAATTGATTGGTAATTACAGGATGTAATTAATTAAAGATGTTTTAAAATGTAAGTAATTTGGATTAAATTACTTAGTAATTAATCAAGGGATTAATTGAGAAATTAATTAAGGAATAATTAATTTGTTTTAATGAGGTAATTAAGTTAGTTAATTACTGAATATGGTTAATCAAGAAGGATTATTAATTATGGGTTAGTTACTTGAGGTAATTAATTTTAATAAAGTAATTAATTAAAATATAATTTAGGATCATTAATTAATACAATTAATGATGTAATTAAAGTTGATTAATTATGGTTAATTAATCAATGGTAAGTGAATAAAGGTAATTTATTAATGTAATTAATTAAGGATTAATGTAATTAATTAAGGATTAATGTAATTAATTATAATTAATTAATTAATTGAAGTAATTAAAGGTTAATTACTGTTTTTGGTTGAGAATAATAAATTTGAGAAATTAATTAAGGATAATTACTTGAATGTAATTAAGGATAATTAATCAAGGGTGATTAATTAAGGTGATTATTTTGAATGATTAATTAATTGATTGTAATCAATTAAATGGTTAAATAAGCAAGATTTATATAGATGAAGTAATTAATTTAATTCATTGTAAATTAATTAGAGATGGAGGTAGTTAATTTAATTCATTTTAAATTAATTATATTGTATTAAGTAAATCATTGCTTATGTATAAATGTATGATATTGATTGCCTTGAATGGTTGTGTTCTCAGAAATGAGATAAGTGATGTTGTGTGATATGAATGCTTTGGTTGCATTGTGATATAGATTATCTATTGTGATGATGATATGGATTACCTATTTTGATGATTTGGACTACCTGTTTAGTTAATAATGTTGATATCAATTGTGGTTTGTGAATTATCTATCTTTGTATATAGATAATTGAATTGTTTTAAATTTTAAAACAACTTGGACCTAAAAGATGGCATTTTGGATTTCGATGAGATCGAGATCGGGTTTCCATATTTGGATATCCGAAAACCACATCGATCCAAATTAACGATAGGTCGTGAATCTCAAGTGAAGATGAAGATTTAGAGTGCAAGGGTTATTGTCGTTAACTCTGAGGGTGATTCCAAAATGAGTGTAACGAGATAATGCCTTCGGTTTCGTTCGAACCCGGAATGAACTTGTATGGATAGAATGCTTTCAGAACATCGTAAGGTGGACGATGAGCATTCTAAGTGAAGTGTTCACTAAAGGTAATCCTAGCCTCAAGCCTCACCAGCCGGGAATGGCTAAAACAAGGGAGGTGCAGCAAGGTTAAGTGGGTCATGCCCAAGTAGGACGAGATTTTCCCCTGTCTAGAGGTCCCTTTTTATTCGGCTATGTGGGCGGTTACTATCTACAACCGCGGGGTTGTCTTGTTCGAAACTGTTCAGTAAGGAATGGTTCCGGCCTTGTGTTACAGGGATAGTAAGTGATCCTCGGTACGTTGATCTAGGCCACGTACTGTGACGGGCGGTACCCCGGTAGCCCTGCCATTGTATGGAATCCAAAATTCAATAAGTGCCGTACGTATTAGTTGTGCCCAACTATGTTGGAACGTGAGATGTAAGCATTCCAGCTATTTCTGTATTATATTTGAAAACCGTAGACACTATTATAATATCACTGGATTTCCTATCAAATGTTTTGGTTAGCGTAAGGTAAAAACTTTTCCATGTTTATGTGTGGGAAGTCTTACGTGATACCTTTCTTTTCAAAAGGTTTTTAAAAGTTAAGAAACCTTAACCTGTTACTTACACCATGCCCATGTCTGACCCAGAGTTTATCTTCTGTTTTCTTAAACTCTTGGGTACACAAATTTTTACGAGTAGCCAAGGGATTCAGGTTAGCTTTGACGAATTATGGAGGAGCAATGGAGCAGGAGGCTTCTGCGTGTAGATATATATAGTTTTCCGCTGTGTTGATTTCTCTGAGTAGTTTCCTTGTACTGTATTGAGTTGTATAACTAGACAGGTTTTTATAACTGTCTAGTATGTGATGTATAATCTGTGTAACTCTGATAATGGTTGTAAACTATGTAATATTTATGTTATTAATATAATTTATTCGTTCTGCTGTTTAGATTCTGATGTTGTTTCTTCTTTCTCTTCTTTCTCTTCTCTTTCTATCCCTTTCTTTCTTCAAGATGATACGATTTTCTATGGTGAGAAAGTCCGGTCATCTCATGTAGGTAGCGATTTTCCCGTAGTTTCGTCTACCTTTTTTTGTAATTTCTATTTTGTGTCGTGAAGGAGAAAGTGGGCTTGGAAATCGAACAGGAAGACGAATGAATGAAATGGAGAAATGTTTTAACATGCGAACGGGCTTTAGGCCTGTCCTTTGGGAGAAAATTAATTGCGTGTGTTCTCATGAATAATTTTTTTAAATTATTTGTCCTTCAATTTTTTTTCCCTTTTCCAATTGTGGTAAATATTTTTTAAATTTATGGTGGTAATATTAGTGTATCATATGTTTCTTGCTTGTGTTCTTCCCCTGTTTAATAAAGTCGATACCTTGTTATTGTTTAATGTAATGATGATACTAAATGATTTGTCATGCAGTGCCGGTACACCGATTCATCTCAATGTTCCTAAAGCTTATATATAACATAATTTTAATTTATGAAAAGCCGAGCACTTAAGAAAACATTATTATGATAATGCATTATTAAACTATATGTTCGTATGTCTGATTCCCCTTCAAAGATTTTGTATCATGTATTAACTTATAACTTTGTATTATTATATTAACATCCTCCCAAATAAAGGCCAAAAAACAAATATTTAACAAATAGAACTTATTCTATCTAAGGTTAAACCATATTAACTTTTGTTGTAGTGGTTAACATACTTATCGAAATTTATGACATATAATAATCCATTATTGGAAATTAGGATGATTAATGTAACATGGATTGAATATTCGACTGGTTTAACTATTGTTGGCTAAATTTAATGATAGTTTATTTACACGTATTGATTAGCCGATTACTAAAGTTCTTATTTGTTACAGGTAACTCGAACATGGTTACTGCAATTGCTAGAAACAAAGTTGATTTCGAAGAGAAAAGGAAGGTACCAATTGGAGGCAAGCATTGCCTATTTACATGTTCCTAGTATACTTCTTTCATTTTCATTACCATCTTTCAAGGGAAATCTTATTGTGTTTTCCTCTTCTTTTTACCATTTAAAGGCAATCTCCATACGTACTTTTTCCTTTATTTTGTAGTCATTTTTTCATGTTTAATTCCTTCTTTTCGAGGAAACTTCAATCTAACCAATACTGCATTGAGGTGATTTATTTGTTTGTTTCTCTTTTTCCATAATAACAATAGGTAATAAAAGTTTGACTTTAAATTTCATCTTTACTTTATATCATACATACATGTATGCATACATATATATGTATCTGTGTGTATATATGAATACACACACACTTTTAACTTAAGGGTATCAATATGAAAATATAGTTTGCAAGGTGAATTGGCTTTAACTACTATTTCTGTATATTTATCAAGACTTTCTTTAAGTGATTAATGTATGAAATTTAATGTAATTAGTAACTACTCCCAACGGTTACTAATGTTGCAAACATATATATTAAGGTCCCATTTCTAGAAAGAACCTTATGGAAAATTTATTTATGAAAACATGTTTTTAAGCTCATAAAATGTGTCACCTTTATATTAAAAAATGTGTCCCTATGGGTTAGAGATAATTTGCTTGGTTGAGCAGTGAGCACTAATTTATTTTCTATGATGAGTTGTCATGAACTTGTTATCATTTTCATTTGGATAATATCATAGTTAGCTTCTAGTCGACTTCAATAAGAATTAAAGTGATCAAGAATCAAGTGAAAATATAAATAAGAGTACATAAAGTAGGAGGAAATTTTGATAATTTGCAGCATTGGAATATGTATAATTGTAGATAAGGATTGACAAATGACCTGTTAACAAACAACAAATAACAAATGTTTGTACCATTTTTTAAATGAAAATTGTTTCGTACATCAATTATAAAGTAAAAACTAATACAAGTTGTTATTGACATATAGAACTACACATTCATAAATCCCACAAGTTGAAAATGATAGATAAATTCATGGGGAATGAAGCAACAAACCTATGTTTCTTGTATTTCAAAAAAACCATAAAATCATTAGATTGTCCACTTCCTTGTTAAAATGATGACTAGCAGACATGACATAACTTTAAACGGCAAAAATGGAGTAATCCTTAAGTTACCTTCTTCAATATATTACAAATGACTGAAGTACTGTGCAGTTAAAGCTCCGCTATTGCCTTGTAAAACCCCCACTATAGCACATAGCATTCTTCGACCGCTACGCTATTTGAATTTAACACTATTAAACAACGGACCCATTTAAGCCCCTCCATTTTTTGCTACGCCTACTAAATCAAGACTTTCTAGCACTTGCTTTAGCAACATTAATATACAAAGGTTGATTTGACGAGTTCTCTTTTAAACTAAATCAACAAACTTTGGATGAAGACCTAAGACATAGGTACTCAATATAAGTTAGAAATCTGTTGTAGTCACCAAATCCAACCTGCATAAATCATGATATTCCTTGATTTTATTATATACGATTAAAAAATATTTCTTTTTCCACATAAATAATGTGAGAATAATAATATGTTAACTTTAAAATTTTGACTTTATATCTATTGAAGCATTTTGCACCTTCGTTATTTCCTGCTATACCCTTTTTTATCCTATTATAACATTTTATACATTCACCATTATAGAACTGTGAAGTGCTTTAACTGCACAGTCTGAATACCACACTAAATTAGTATCTAGTATTTCATGTACATGTTGTCTATATAGATAATTATGTGAATTTATATAGAACTAAATATAGGGTAATACTATAGTTCATGCTAAACATGTTGATACTTGATCTACGTTTGATACATAGCTCCAATTAATGAAGTATGATAATTTTCATTTATATTTCATACTATCATTTTGTTATCATTAAGATATAGATGTAAATGTGGATGAATGATTGCTTCACTTAGAGATGGCATTTATTTCATGTTATTAGTATATATGAGGATGATGTAACTTAGTTTAAGATATAGATTTATACTAAAGGTTGATTCTTGCTTTGTGATGTATTTGATACACTATCTCCTTCACATATTGACATTAGTTAGTGTATTATTTATAACACTCAAGTCAATCCAAGATATTTTAGTTCTAGGTATCGAGTAGCTTGCTTGACTTGTGCGACATTTTTGTTGGCTAGTTTACTTCTTAGGATCATAGTTTCCCTTTGAGTTTTTGTAGCCTTATTTATTTATGATGATGTATCTATTTGATTATGATATGTATGTTTGATAGAGAAAATGTTGAACTAGCATTTTATTGCTCACTTTGGACATGTACTATTGATGTATTATCTTTTATCGTTGCATTCTGATTCTGTGATCTCTGTTTCAATATATGTGTTGTATATTGTTCTGTCCTAGAAACCACACATGTTTATTGCTTTTTGTTGATATCGTGTACATATGATGAGTATTATATTATTTGAGACATATACTAGAGTTAACCTATGGTATACTCATGTGTGTAAGCTCCTAGTAGCCTTGTTCTTTGTGTTATCAGATAGTATTACCTTGTAATACTCTTTGGTAATATGGGTGTAGAAATGTGGTGTTACAATTGGTAATAGAGCAAGGTTTAGAACAATATATGATATAAAGAGACACAAATCAGTGGCCTTAGATGGACATAGAAGTCCCTATCCCTTGGGTGTTAGGTTGACTACCTAAGTATAACTTAGGTGTACATTGTGATTATTAGGATGGTCACTTGGGGCGTGCGTGTTATTGTAAGTTTTAATATATGTGAATATATTTGCCTTGTTATTCTAAACTTAAATCACACTTTAATGCAGAAGTGAGAATGGTTGGTGGTCGACTTAAATGTCGGTCTGTCCAATAGATCTGGTAACGGATGTGTGTTTATGACCACCGATCAAGTGATTGAGCTTGTGCGGAGCGTTCAGGCATCCAATGCTTCCATAACTCATAACCCTCATACTTCCTGGTTTGACCCCTCTCGGATATGTAGTACTTATGCTAGCCTTGATGGGAAACCATTCAAGGGCGTAGAGGGAGTCATTGGAGTTTAGGCATGGCTCAAGACATGCAAGTGCATCTTTACTTGCGTGGGAATCACCGACTGGTAAAAAGGTTCAGATTGCATCTAATCAGTTGTAGGAGAGGGCATTTGATTGGTATGAGCTTTTGACGGCTGATATTGATGAGGTCGAGTTGACTTGGGATCAGTTTAGGCTTTGCATTGAGTAGAAGTTCCTTCTCGAGGCAGAGAAAGTAGCCATGTCTAGGAAGTTTATTGACCTGAAGCAAGGGCAGATGTCAGTGGCAGAGCATGTTTCCACTTAAGGCTCTTTCTAAGTATGGTATCGATCTTGTTAACACCCCTCTAAATAAAAACCATAAGTTTGTTTATGGATTGAACTAGGATTTGAGGAAAGCCTTACTTCCATAGCTTGAGACTACTGTTAAGAAGCTAGTTCATACAACTTGAAGACTAAAGGAAGCTGATAGGGAGAGTGGTGATGAGGTCTAGAAGGATAAGAAGGTGTTTAGCTAAAAGAGGAAGTTTCCATTCCAAAACAAAAGGATGAAGTTTCATAACAAGAAGCCATTTGGAGGAAAGTGTCCAGACTTAGGGAAACAAATTATTAGTTTGGAGATAGTGTCCTATAACTGCAATGAAAAGGGCCATTATTATAGAGAATATAGCAGACCCCGCCAATCATCTTTTAAGAAGTGATGTAGGTTTTGCAACAAAGTTGGCCATCTCAGTTATACTTCCCTAGCAAGAAATAAGAAGAGAAAGGTTGGATGATTAAATGATACAAAGGATTCTATTGGACCATCTCAGAATAAACGAAAAGCTCCATCCATCCTCGAAAGTACCGTCTTATTCCGGATTCTTTTAGAGTTCTTTTCGACATTGGTGCATCTCATTCATTCATGTCAAAGTAAATAGTAGATCTGATCTTGATGTTATACGCTTCGTTACATCTTAGAGGATTACTAATCCCATTGGGGTTTATGCAACCCTTGGGATGTTATGTAGAGATGCTGTTTTAGGTTTATGTGGATTCACTTTCTTGTGTTATTTGCATGTATTCGAGTATCTAGGTTCAACATTATTCTTGGTATGGATTGGCTAGATCGATATAAGGCTTGTCCTTTATGTCCTAAAAGAGTAATCACTCTTAGCCATCTAGAGTCCATAATGTGTCTCAGCTTAGCTCTTGGAAGCTTTAGTTAAAGGTCAAGTGGTTCTCTATTTTCTCTTAAGTCTCGCAAAAGAAGATGATATTGCCAGAATCCTTATTGTTAGAGACTATCATATAGTTTTTGAGCCTATTACTAATTTCTTTCCGATGTGGGCTATTGAGTTATATTAATCTTGTTCTTAGAGATCAGCCAGTTAGTCACCTCCCATGGGGATGTTTTCCAATGAGAATGAGGAACTGAAGAATTATTTGTTAGAGCTAGTAACTAAGAACTTTATCAAGTCTAGTATTTCACCTTGGTGCACCACAGTAGTGTTTCTGAAGAAAGCGGATGGTTCCCTTAGCTTGTGCATTGATTATTGAAAGCTGAACGAGCTCACCTAAAGAATAAAAATCCTTTTCACAGGATTTGATCATATGTTTAATCAGCTGAGAGATGCTAAGGTCTTTTCTCATCTTGACTGTACAACTGATTTCCATTAGCTTCGTATTGCAAAGGATAACATTCTATTGGAAACTTTTTGAATTCTCTATAGTTCTTATGAGTGGCTTGTAATGCCATTTGGATTAACGAATGTGCCTGCATACTTTGTCGATCTGATGAACATGATTTTCAAAGACCGTCTTGATAAGTTCATCATGGTATTCATTATTGATATCTTCGTTTCTTCCAAGTCAGAGGCAAAGCATGAGCATCATCTCCGAATAGTTCTGGAGACACTTAGTTGGAATCAATTGAAGGCCACGTTCTCTAAATGCCACTTTCAAAAGAGGAAGGTGAAGTTCTTAGGCCATGTAGTATCAAAAGCCAGTATTTCGGTTGACTCGGCTAAGATTGAAGCTATTAAGAATTTGAAGAGGCCTGAGACATTTACCATGATTCGTAGTTTTCTAGGCTTAGCCGGTTTCTATCGGTGTTTCATAAAGTATTTTTGAAGATTGTGCAACCTCTTACTATGCTTACCTGAAAGGAGTGAAGTCTTAATGAACTGACATATATGAGATAGCTTTTTAAAAGCTGAAGGAGTTACTTACTCATGCACCTATTCATATTGTACAAGAGGGTAACTAGGATCTTGAGGGTTATACAGACGCATGTGGTTTTGGTTTAGAAGGTGTTCTTATACAGGTGGTAGATGGTTGCTTATGCTTCTAGGCAGCTGAGGCCTAATGAAGTCCGTTATGCCAATTATGATTTAAAGCTCGTTGCCAATGTATTTGCACTAAAGATATGGCACATTATTTTCTAGGTGAGAGATTTGTAGTTTATACAGATCATAAGTCATTGAAGTATCAATTCACTCAGAAGGATCTTAGCATGAGGCTGCAGCATTGGTTTGACTTTCTTGCAGCCTATGACTTTGAGATTCAGTACACGCCTAAGAGGGAGAATAGAGTAGCTGATGCATTGCGTAGGAAGCATTAGACAGTAGTTTCTATGATGGTAGCATTGTAAAAGGATTTGGAGTTTCTTTTTATGTGTGATATTCGAGATAAAGATTCTGTTATTGGTTCGGATACAATGTTGTCTAGTCTTATCGCTCGATCCTTTTGATCCATTGATCGTAGTTGCTTGAAGGGGAGACCTTATTATTATTGATATTATTAAGAGGTTGGAGTCAGGTAAGGCCGTGATAACCTTGTTAGTTATACTCTTGGTTCTCGTAGTTGCTTATGGGGAAGTGTAGACTTGTTGTTCTTGATTTGGATGGCCTCTGTAAGTGATGGATGATTGTGATCATTCGTGCTATAATATTCACCACGAAGGAAGTAAGATGTACATGAATATGAAGCATATGTATTATTGGGAAAGGATAAAGAACGACATTAGGAAGTATGTGAAGGGATGTATGACTAATCAGCTTGTTAAAGCTGAGTTAACTGAATTTGATTCGTTATACAAGTTCACTTATATAAATCCCAATATGAATCCTATTGGAGGTTTCTTTGATAATGTATTCTTTTCATGTGTCGGTGGACTTCGCTAATATTCTTCCTTGATCTAGGAGTGGTCGAGATAGCTTTTGGGTAGTAGTTGATCGCTTAACTAAATTAGCGTACTTTATACCGATGAAGTCAAGTAGAGCTACCCCGTATTTAGCTAAGCATTATGTGAAGGAGGTTGTGAGTCTTCATTGCATTCCCAATGCCATTTTGTGTGATCGTGATCTATTATTTACCAGTGGTTTCTAGAGGAGTCTTTAGTTAGCTTTAGGTACGAAGCTAAACTTTAGTACTGCACATCAACCATAGACCGATGGTCCAACAAAGCAAGTCAATAGGAGGATTTGCTTCGTTCTTATGTTCTTTATTTAGAAGGTAGTTGGGAGGATCATATCTTTTTGGTGGAACTTGTTTACATCAACGGCTACCAGTCAAGCATTAGCATGGCACCTTTTGAGGCTCTATACTCTAGGCTGCGTCATTCACCCCTTATTGGCTTTAGATTGCAGACAAATTTGTTCTCGTTCCTTATTATATTGGAGAGGTCTTCCAAGAAGATGGAGTTGATTCGACAAAGAATGAAGGAAGCTTAGAATTGCAAAAGTCTTATGTAAAAGGTATGAGGAAGGATACTGAGTTTGAGGTTGGTGATCTTGTCTTTGTAAAGATATCTCCTCTGAAGGGTGTTAAGAGGTTTAGTAAGTCGAGGAAGCTTGCACCTCGTTTTCTTGGTCCATTCCCGATTACTAACCGCATTGACCGTGTTGCTTATCGAGTTGCTTTTTCGAACCAGTTCTTTGGTATTCATAATGTCTTTCATATTTCCCATTTGAGTAAGTGTCCAAGGAGTACCGAGATTGTTTCAGAGCCATGGCACATTGATGAGCAAGATATATCCCCAAACCTAACTTATTTGCAGCATCGTATACATACAGTTGATTCGGAGGTCTAACTGCTTAGGAGCAAGAGGGTCTCGTTAGTAAAGATGCAACGGTCCAAAAACCCATTAGATTGTACCTGGGAGACCTAGGAAAAAAATGGCACATGCCCATCATAAATTATTTTCTAATGCACATGAGTCCAATATATTATGTATTCTTTGCTTGTTATTTTTTATAGTCAATGATGTGGTCATGCTAGAAGTTATTGGCCCATTTATTGATTTTTCCCTAAGGAGAAACCGTGAGGACATAATTTAAGAGGGAGAGTCTGTAACAACCATAGTTGAAAAGAACTAAAATAATGATTTAGTTAAACAAAAAGGGATTTTAATATTATAAATATGGGAAAAATATTTGTAAAGTGATAGAATGATTTATTTGAGTGAATTTTGACTTTAAATAATTTTGGATATTTTTAAGGGTTAAATATTTTTAAAACATAATTAAAATGATGAATTTTTTTTAAATTTAAATAGTAAAAGTACAATAAGATAAGAGATTTATTTTTAAAGAAAGTGAACTTTTATCTCACTATTAAAATAAGGCTATAAATTAATTATTTAAATTGGGATTTAAAAAGTAAATAAAGAAATATATTTAATTGGTGAAAATCATAGAAAATAATATATGAAAAATTATGAGATGATAGTAAAGTATTTATGAAGATTAAATATGAATTTTATTGGAACCATTAAGCTAATTTAGTTGGGTAGAAACGTAGATTAGTACAGAGGAAAAGAAAGAAAAGAATCGAACAGATGAAAAAGCAAGCCTATTTGGCCAACTCCATACTTACAAAGAAAATACACGATTATGAAACACTAATCATCTTCCTTTAAAATTCAAAACTAAAATGAAAATAAATTCCTAAAATTTTATATATATATATATATATCCTTCTCAACTCCATACTACACCCATTGGCAAGAAGAGGTGGAGATTTTGACTGCATTTGGTCTTTATTTGCTTGTGTAGAGAGAATGAAAATAAGAGGTGGAAGTAGCAATTCTGTAACAGGGGCTTAGCTACTTAAAGGTGAGTTTTCCTTCCTCACAGTTACATCTAAATGCATATATTTCTTCTTGAATGTTAGAGTATTAGAATTTTAAGTTGCATAATTCTCCTGACCCATTGGTTGCTTTGCTTTTTAGGAGAATTTAAGTAATATGGAAGTGTTACGAGTTGCTGGAGTGTAGAGTAGGGTTAAGACATGAATGAGGCTAAGAGGGGGAGTAGCCCACGGCCAAAGTCCCCAAAATTCATGGTCTCATGACTTGGAGTTTTGCATTCCAGCTACGATTATTCCACCAGTCATGTAGACCGGTACACGGTTTAGATGGATTCTAGGTCTATGTGGATGCATAGGTCCAAGTTTATATATATATATATATATATATGTAATAAATAAAATAAAATAGAATAAATATATAAAGTGAAAATAAATTAAGTTTATATTTTTGTAGAAATGATTTATGAAGTTAACTAATGAAATTGGTAGGTTGATAATATAAATTCAGTGAATATCAATTATTTGAAATAACAAATAAAAAATGGATTTAGAGCCTTAAAAATTATTCAAAATGTGTTATGTGCTTGAAAATGATTTTAAAGGCTAGAAAGTAGATAAATATGAATTTATATGATTTTATATAATGCTATTTTCAGAATCGATAAATAAGGCTAAAATGTGAATTTTTTAACTATAAATCGATAAGTAGAAGTTATTTGTTAAAATTAAAAAATGAGAAGAAAACTTTAAAATAAAAAAATATTTTCTACAAATAAGTCTCTTTTGTAGTCTTGAATGTTTGATTATCATTTCATGTAACAAGGAATTTTAATGCATGGCGTTATAAAACCATATCGTATAAGACATTTAGTATTATTTCTTTGATTATTCTTTGGACTTGTTATATATAATATTATATAAGGTTTAATGGGATCCATAAACATTTGGTAAATAGGTGAATGGTATTGAGTGGTATAGGACACTCGAGCGACTATTTACTTGATTACCTCTTGAATGTGAATGACACCCTTTTATGAGATATGGTAATTGCTGGTTAGCATTGTGGAGTATGAGATGGCCTGTATGTCTTTTAATTGTGTATTAAACCAATATAGAGTAGAGTCTATCCTAGTAGGCTGATCGTAGGATCATGCCCCAGAGCCATGGCATTACTATTATACGTGTATGTACTGATATTTATATATGATGATAAACCTGATGCCACAATAGCAAAATAGTCTAATACCGTTGGGTGGTAGGCACGTTACTATTACGTAGATGGACCTTAGGCAACTGTAACATCCATGTTCAATTAAATTAAAATAAATATATTTAAATGGATTTTTTGGAATTTAATTAGATATTTGAATTGGAAAATCAAATACTTGAATATAAAACTTGAAATTGAGATTTAAATACTGAATAAGTATTTTATATGGATAAATAAAATTAAAAAGTTATTTTGGATATTTTATTGAATTCAATTTCAATAAGTTGAATATTTGGATTTATTTGATAATAAAAAGAAATTATTGTTTAAAATTCAAATCCGATATTTAAATTGTTTTTTATGAATTTGAAAATCAATTAAAATTTATAAATGTGAAATTAAACACGATTGCGAAGTTTGAATTTTTTTTTGAGGAATAAATAAATATTTGAAAATCGTTTATATGTTAAATGAATTTGTTAAACGAATTTGTTTGATTTTAGATGGTTAAAATAAATTGATGAATGAAAGTTACTTTGAAGATAAGACTTAAAATCAATTTTTTATATTATAATTGGGCTAAACACAAGCCCAAACCCAATAACCCACTCCTTACTCTTAAAGCCAGCAGTACTTGTCCTTTCACCTTATCCTTATCCTAATCCTATCCAAGTCAAAGCCTTAACCTTTTATCAAATTCGATGTCGGCTAATGAATGAAAGAAAAAGAAAAAAAATCGAGCGAACAAAATCGCAAAGAGAAGGAGGTGAAAAAGGAAGGTTGATTGTTATGCATCAGGTAGAGATGACAATGACAATGGCGATGACTTGGGAGTTGATAGCAGGATGGTAAAAGGTGGTATGAATAAGCATGAAGGCGGTGCATAAACACTGGTGGAAATGAACTGGACTTGCAAGATGGTACTAGCACTAGGTGGTTGATGGTTAGCGACCTAGTGCGAATCTATGGTTCTCGCGATTAGGCTGGTGCGTTGAGGTTTGCTCATGTGTGCATCGTGGTAGAGTCATGGTGGGATGGAGAAGCAAAGTGAATATACAAATTCTTTAATAAATGGTTGCAACTTACAGTATGATAATTTTTTTATTTTGATTCCTATTCGAATTAATTTGATTTCGTATTGAATGATAATGGCACAGTAGGCTAATGTGCTTGAACTAGTGTCAGTATATGTTTGATTATGATGATTGTTCAATTAGAGATAGATGACATGGTAGGTTAAAAGATGCAACTCCACTCATTTTATATTATGTATTTCATTCTCATGTGAGTTTGCAAATGAGTTTTAAATCCATTCCATCGGTACATATGGAAAAGATTTTATATGAAAAGAATTCTATGGAATTAATTAAAACTCAAGGTTGAAAGTGATGAACTAGAAATGAACATAAAGTGTTTTATAAATGAATGGAATTTAGAAGAGTATTAAATCATTTATTATTTTATAAATGAAATTCAACCCATTTTTATTTATGTTAAATCATTCTTGAATGATTTAAAAAAGGAGAAATGAACAAGTGGTGTTTTATAGATGTATTCAAATTCATTTAGCATACAAATACAAATAAATGGTTTTGTTAAGAATTGTGCTTGATATGGATGAATACTTGTTAAATAACAACGATGTTGAAAAAAATGAAAAATTCCAAGTATATTTATTCGGGAAAAAATGACGTATAAATATGTATTTATGGTGATTGGAACTTATAGTTAATTTTATAAGAAATTGAATTGTAAACATCACTTGTATTATGCAAATATACTTATGTTTTGTTTAGTGATGAAATGCTGGCCTCATTTGGATTTGAGTAAATTAAATGATGATTAGCTATGGTTGTTGTGTTGAATATACAAAGAGTAACATTGTACCGCCTATTATAATATGGGTGAAATGTTTGCTTTGAATGACTATGGTTGCTTTTGTGTGACGACCCACATCTAGGAAGGTTTAAATTGATAATAATCCACACATGTCCAATCCAAACAATCCAGAACATAGACAATCACTTAAATAAGAAAAATTGGAAGAGGAGAAGAAACAAACATAGAATCTCGCAGCGGAACGACAAAATATAATAATCAAATAAATAATTCATGAAGCTGTTTATATTTTACATTTGATTATAATCTATACAACATTCATGAGAGTTATATATATATATACATTAGAGATAAATAAACAATGCAGCAGACTACATGATGTAGCGCTAATAATATTAATAATATACCAAATCTTCATCTTTGTCCTCTAGAATAAATCTTTAATAAGTTGAAAAATTTAGGGAGGACCCAAGCATAATGAAAAGACAAAACATTTGATTCAGGACTAAAATAAACTTATGTAAGTCAAACCGATATTGCATATAACATGAGCGTAACGGCGTTAGAGATTTTTATGGGTTTTCACATCTCTTATCCAGTGTATAACATGTGGGTAATAACTCAAGAGATATTATGGGATTTTTTATGTCTTAAGGATCCGTCAAAATATTTATATTAGTAGAATACGCTATATATATGTAATATCTGGACAGTAAAATAAATATTTTTCTTAGCGTTAAGGCTTTGCATTAATCCCTCTTAAAGCATTTTCAAGCATTGTCTTATAGTTTGCATATAAAACACTAGTTAAACGTGTTAGGAACTGAGATGTTGGTTTTGATGACAACAACCTTTTTAACTTATCTTATTATAAAATATATACTAACACTGTTGTCTAGATAAATATGTAAATGTAGAATATATTGATATAAATATATACGCAAGTATTGATTACCGAAGGCTGATCGATATAAAGACTCAAGACTCAAGACTCAAGATTCAGAATGGAGATATCAAGACTGAAGACTCTAGAGTATCAAGATCAATATTTCAAGATATATGTCTAGTTTTTGTTAGAACTTCATAATAACATAGAAATCTTCATTCCAAATTTCATTTGGAATGGAACCCATTTCTACCTTCTTAGTGGCTTACAAACCCACGACAAGTAGCTTACAAACCTACGACAAGTGGCTTACAAAACCACAAACATCCTGGTTTTGTACAAGTTCTTGAGTCCTGATGTGTTGAGATATTCTACAGGAAGAAGCTTGCAAAACTACTTTAAAATGGTTTTTCGAAATGATTTTCAAAACTGCTTTTGAAAATGTTATTGCCTTAAAAATTATCTTTTCAAATGATTTTAAAAAAGACGTTTTAGCCTTAAAATAATCTTTGTTTTTTTAAAATAAACTCTTGTTTTAAAGTTCGTTTGTTTTTAAATACTATCTTCTGATTTTTAAATATTCTTTATATTATACATATAGTTGATATTTTAAATCTAATTTAAATATACATTCTAAAAATATATTTTTCTACTCTTCTTTATTTCAAAACATAAGAAAATTAGTTTATTTTACTCTAAAATCATTTTATCTTGTTTTCCTTTCAATACCATTTTCAAAACAAATTTTGCATTGTATTTTAATTAAGGGTGTCGACATCATGGGATACCCTATGTCGACATGGTGGCCATTAAATTCAAAAGTTTTAAATTTCAGAAGAAGTGTTTATTCGTTCAAATCTCTTCACGACTGGTTATGACCGTTGGTGTTGGATAAACAGCCTTCACAAACAAATTTTTTAACTAACTATTTTTTATTTTCTTCACTCCTTCTTTTCCACAAATCCATATTCTAAAAATTTCATATTTTTAAGATCATGTAGAAATTCTGCCAAATTCTTAAGTGAATCAAATTATAATCTCATTTTTGTTTGATTCTCTATCCTCTCTCGAAGATCAAAGTGCAATTCAGAGTTACAGGATCAATTTGTAATCAAAAGTTTATCGAGTCTCTCTATAAGGTGTGGTTGTGCTTGGAAATCAATTGGGTGATCTTGTGTCCCGTAAATCAAGAGAGTTTGCCCCGGACTCGAGAGACGGGAGGGTACCTCAAGTCCTTTAGAAATTGAGGATTGTAATCTCGACATTGGTATAATAAAAATCTGTATGAGGTGTTTGCCTTGGTACAAGACTGGATGTAGGGTAACTCCGAACCAGTATAAAATCCGATGTGTTCCTTCTTTTACTTTTTCTATTTACTTTCTGTATCTGTATTTGATTATTGTATTATTCTGCGATTGAGTTCTATATTTGTTCATATCATAATTTTTAAATTAGTCCATATAAGTTTTAGAATCCATTAAACACTACTCACCCACCTCTAGTGTTAAATTAGCCTTAAGATCCTTAATCCGCACTCCCTTACAAAAAGGTCGGTGGATAGGGATGCGCCGTTATACAACAACACTAAACCAAAATTGTATGGGTCTCGTATAGGGATAAAAGTATGATATGGCACGTTAGGAAATGCCTAAGGTAAGATACTACTAGTTTACCCTTCCCGGCTAGTAGTAAAGCATCATAGCCAAGATCTCCCACTGCGTCCAACGGTCCTATAATTCGGAGGGTGTGCACCAATTAATCATAATGTAAATGATGGTAATACAAAGAAGTGCGTCTGCTCTGGGTAGCTAACCCACTTGGCCGGTACGGCTCCTGTTTTAATGATATCAAGTAGGCACAAGTGCCAGGCTAATCCATCATCGTTCTCTTTCTTTAAATCGAGCAAATGACGCCAAATCTAACCACTTCATTCTGGATCATCACTCCATGTGCACATTTGATAAAGCAGTTCCAGCATCGACCAAGAGTATGCCCATACCGATCCCGGTCACTTTAACAACCAACATCAGTTTACACACCGATTGGTACTTTTACGTTTCGAAAACAGTTCATACTTGATATCAAAATATCATATTCTCTTAAAAATCAAATCCATTTCGAAATCGTCATATTTACTCAAAATATACTATTTCAGATCAAAATCATTTTCGCCTCAATATCGCAATTTCGATTACAAAGTTGTTTCAAATTTACATTTGGGTTATAACTTCAGTTGACCCAATTCGTATTTAAATCCATGATTTAAAATAACATTTCACTCTTGACCAGTTTGAATTTTTGAGAAATAGTTTAAATAGTTTAAAATAATTTAAATTATTAAAATAGCTAAAAATAGTGTAAATGGTTAAAATAGTTTAAATGGTTAAAATAGTTTGATGTAAAATAGCTTAATTATTAAAATGGTTTATATAGCAAAATAATTCGGAAAAACAAAATAATTTGTATAGTTAAGAAGATAGCTTTTAAATAGTTTATTATTAAATAATTAATTCGAAAATAGTTTCGAAGTCAAACCGATTCAATTCTAATTTCCCAATTCAAATCAGTTCCAATTTCCATTCAATCGATTCCATTTCGATTTCAATTCAAATCACTTTCAACTTCGCTTTCATCCAATTTTAAATCCAATTTATTCGATACCATATTCAATTTATACCGATTTCGAGCTCGATTTTCAAAATATTGATTCAAAAAAATTAAATCAAATTAACCTACAATATTCAGTTTAGAATCCTAATCCTCAATTATAATTCAATTCCGAGCTCAATTTCGAAATATCGTTTTTATATCACTTTTACTTAGTTATATTCAAAGTTCGATGAAATTTCAAATCCTTTTAAAACAAATCAATTTTCAAAATTCAAATGAAATTGATTTCTATAAATCTGATTTTTATTTCTTTTAAATCAAAATTATTTAAATAAATTTCAAATCAAGAATTTTAAATTCATTTAGTTTAACCAATCCGGTGTCCTTATATGATTTTCTATTCTATGACCAATTGATCAGTTATTTTTATTTAATTTTAGGGATGGGTATATATTTTTTCAATCCAAATCACAATGTCATAGATATATATCATTTCAAGCTATTTCTTAATTTATTCGTAATAATTCAATTTACAGTTTTTATACTATAAATAATACACATGGGGATAATACGATATATCAGGATAATTAAACATCCAAATCATCCAGTATATCAACGAATAGCATCTATCGCAATCAATCATTCAAATAGTCAATATAATTCACAACAATTTCATAGCTTTTAAAATCGGGTGTTTTACTAGCAATTAAATTCTTATTTCAAATTTACTTCCGATTAATTTTTAAAAGTTAATTCAAATGACAATCAAATTTATCAAACGACAACCTACAAATTTATATCACTTCACAATTTCGAATTTAACTAGCATAAAAATATTTTTGTACGTATGAGCATTATAAAGCACTCACCTTGAGTTTTCAATTTTAAATCAAATCGAACATTCGATTTAACCTAAAATTTTAGTTAGCTCCAATCGTCTCCAAATCATTTCCAGAATGTAGTACTTGTCACCACGGTTCTGTCGCCGCTTGTTTCATCCAATTCTGACAACGTATGAGAAAGATATACATTTTTAAAGTTTGAATACAGCTTAAATAAACAATTTCTCTTTTTTCCAATACCAGATCAGATTTGGCCATTGATTTCAAAGAGATAGACCTGGACTGCATTTTATTGCTTCTTCCTCATTCATTTTCTAGCAAAATTCATGCTCTCGTAAACCAATTCTGCCGCCATCAACGACCTAACGCGACCAAACCACTCGCGTAGACGATGATTAGGAGCTGCCAAATTGAACCCCATACCCTAACGCACCATCGCCCACAACTCAGTTATGCTTGGACCTTCCTGTACGTAGAAAAGTGTGCACAAACTCATGACATAGACGGCCATTTTCTAGCTTCCTCGATCGACTAAAAATGATCATGACCGTTGATATTATAGATCGTACTAAGCTCTACAAGTTTTATTTAGGAAACTTTACCTAATTATTAAAGGATAGAGAGAAAACGAGGGGAGAAGGATATTGTTTTTCAGCCACTGGTGTTTAAGTGGAGGCACGACTGAATGAACCCTAGGGTTGCCCCAAACATGAAGGGTATGGCCCTCTATTTATAGGCAACGTCTTAAAACACTATTCATGCATTTTTCCAGACGAACTCCAAATGAAGCAATCGCCTAGCATTTATAATGTGTTACCCCTATTGCGAAAACAATTGAAGATGTTTCCGGCCTAATTCGATTGTATGGAGAAGATAGTTTTTTGGACCCAGTTAAAAAATTGAATTTTTGATATTAAATCCAATGCGTTTTTATTCCGTACGACCAAATGATAACTCCAAACGATACAAAATTTGAAATCTAATAATAATACAGTACTATGGATCCAATAGGACTAGTTTTGTCGAAATCCGAGACCGTGCACCGGAAGGCTATTTTTAACGTCTCGATTATAATATAAAATTTCCAATCTCTAATTGTTCACTTTTAAATCCAATTTTAAATGTTAACAATCTTCATTGTTGTTTAAATAAAATTTACATCAACTTCCGATATCATTATCTATCATATTAAATTCAATTATTCAAATACTTTCCAATATTAAATTTAAACAATTTAATTGTTCAATATTCATCAAATTTCAATATTAGATTTTAGATGAATTTTTAGTTATCAATCAATTTCTTTATTTACATCTAATGAATTCAACATTTATTATTTAATCTAACTATTAATTGTAAACACATTCAATACATAGCATTACCTTTCAATAATTGTTATTACTTAAATCTTCGAAATTAGTTTATTTCAAAATTTTATTCAAGTTCATATCCAATAACTTACATTCAAAATCATTAAGTCTTTATTTTTAACCATTTGTATTTAATAATTACATTAAATTTAATAATTTAAGATAGTTAAAAATATGGCTCGTTACATTTTGAATACTTATTTGATTTTTAAGTACAAGCATATACAATATGTGGTTCACACATGACATGAATATGCAAGTTTAATTGTATCCTATGATTTTATTAATCCGAATATATGAATTGTCATGTTTAAATTGCCCAATTATGATGCATTATAATATGATGTGATGAAAAACATGTACACGGCATTTATTTGACGAAAATGGGATATAACATCATTTGGAAATAATTGACATTAAAAATGCCAAATGTTTTTTGAAGTAATAAATTTAACACTTGACAAGAATGGTATAAAGTATTGACTACAAGACTGCTAGTGTTCATCTTAGGGGACTGATTCGAGGATTGCAACCAGAATCATGATGACCTTGTCCCTCATCATAGTATCCAGACGATTTGTTGCTGAGACATATAAAGTAATTAAAGGAATTAAAGATTGTTTGAGACATAGTGCAAACAAAGAGAAGTAGCACTACCTGAAAGAGATATGATAATTAACTGGACTACAACACTAGTAAGATTTACCACGTCTCCAAATACCTAAAAGGTATGACAATAATGGGATCCTGTGGGGGCCAACCACAACTGACTGGGAGTATACAGGTGAAAAAATCCCAATGACTCACCAAGGTAGGTAGTCTAGTTAAAGGTAAATCCATCGAAGAGATTTATCAATGCGATATCCTGCTAGAATTCATAGATGAGAAGACGATTCACCCTTCTCCTTAGAAGAAGATTTAACCTTCTCATAAGTGTAACTAAAAATGTCAACTTCGTAAAATGATTCTTTTGAAATGATGATTTGAATTTATAAAACAAAACACAACTCATTTAATATGGATAAATTATGATATCTCAGTTGATAAAGTTGCAGTCGTGTGTCATGATGGATAGAGCCGTGACACGTTTTATCACTAATTTTTGAAAATCAATCATGGGTAGGATTCGATATGGTGTGAGTGACAACTTTGTGTTTGAAAATGCCACCTTTAATCTCGACACTACATATTTATTATTTATTATTTTGTTGTACTTTATGAAAAGCTATAACAATAAGAAACAAGTTTTATTTTGAAAGCTTCACACAATTTTAATGTTTTCTAGGTGAAAGCTAACGTTTAAGAGATTAGACCTGTGCATTCAGAATTTGTGATGTTTAATATAACTATTATGTATTTTAGTGGAAAACCTAATTTCTTGATCCACAAAATTCTTAGGAAACCTACTCTATTGAAAGCATTAAATTATGTGCAATTATCAATAAAACTATGTCGAAATGTTACTTATATATGTTTAGTTTATTAAATGAGTATCACGTTATTAATATATATATATATATATATATATCTCTCTGTGTGTGTGTGTGTGTGTTTAATTTGAGTTGAGATTATGTAACGACCCAGAATTTTGAACAATTTAAAAATGAAAATATTTAATTAATTTTAAATATTTGAATGAGAATTTAAATTGTATTTCGAATTTTCAGTATAAATTGGCGATTAAATTTTAGAATTTAATCTATTTAAAGTTGAATAAAATTTAAATTTGACTTTGGAGTTGAAATTGAATATTGAAATTGTATTTTAAATTCGAACTAATGACATAGAAAAAAATAGTTTGGATTTACGAATTTTTTTTTTATGTAAATTTATAAATTGATATTGATAGTTGAACTGCAAAACGTTTATATGTTTACTAAAGAAAATGATTTACAAAACAAAATTTAATTTAAATTGAAAAATAATAATAATAATATAAAATAAAAATAAAAAATAAAAAAAAAGAATACACTAGCTTACCGTATTCAGCTGCGAACACGCCTTCCCCCACGCCAAAATTCACGCCGTAACCCACGCTAATACACGTTCTTCCTTTTCTCTTTTATACCCTACCCCTTTACCCCAATTCATTCGAAACCCCATTCCTCTTCAAATCTTCAGAAATCAAACCGAAAAAGAAACAATGGCGGCCACGAATTTTCGTTCGTCCCCCTCTTCAACAGCTAGGGTTACGTCCTTCAATCGGAGCGCTTCACATGAAGGTGAGTGATTTTATATCACTCACATCTAAATCAAATTTTGATAATTTCTGTCTTGTTCTGATTCGTAAACTTTCGTTGCTTAATTTCTGGGCTATCATTGCTTCAAATTTTTGATGATTTTGTCTATATTGGGCTTCGGCCATTCGATTTTGTTTAGATGCTTGAGATGATTTTGCTGTAATGATTTCTTTAATTTTTTCCAATTTTGTATAACCTGATACTTGATACACGCGGGTTTGAGCTGTTCGATTCTTGACAATCTTGTCTCTGACTCGTTCAGCCTATTCTTTGAACATGGTGTTGATTTGGTTCGATTTTGACTATATTGTCCACTGCCTCTGGTGGTACTTCTGTCCTTGTTCGATTTTACTGCCGCTATAAAACTATACTTTGGCCTTTAAATTTGGGATAAACTTGACTTTTAAATTTTGAAATACCCTTGACTTTGTCCATGACCCATGACTTTGAATTTCTTCATTTTTATAGAATGATGTTCACACTGTTTTTGAATTCCTTTGAGTCTGCACTGTTGCATATGTATGTATATATATGATGCACTTTGTCTAGTTGCTTCGAGTTCATCCATGCTGAACTGCTATTTGAACTAGAGCCATCTGTGTTCAGCACTGCTCTGTTTTTTTTTCTTTTCAATTGAGTCAAGTCTGCATGTATATTTTGGTCTTGCCTGGTGCTCTGTGCATTTGTACTTGTTGGAGTCGATTTGCATTCGTGTTGATGCCAATGTCTAGGTTAGTTGTTTTGACTTTCCTCTGATCATATAATCTTCTCTAGTTACATGAGAATGTTTTCTTCATTGGTTTGATCTTCATGTTCTTCGAGTCTGCACTGTTGCTTGAACATGTTGAAAACTTATCTTGCATATACCTGTTGCATCCATATTGTTACTGTTTGATATAGTTTGCATTCCAGTTGTACTTGCAGCTTCATTTTATTGCAGTGAGTAACATTTTAAAAATTAAGCATATAAATCTTTTACATCCTGACAAGATTGTATGAGTATGCTTTATCTTCTCTGTGTGTATATATATATATTTATATAGATGTCTGGATAACAACATGTTGTTTAAGACCTGAGACTTCTCTATGCTTTAGTTCTAGTCTTGGTTAATATATTTGTTTACCGACAGATTAGTTTTAAAATTTCAATTAAAATAAATTTTAAACCCTGGTTTGACCTGAGTTTTCTAAAACAAATTCAAACATAACTTTAAGTCTCTGTTATGTGGAAGTCACCATTTACTGGTTCACTGCTTAGTTTGAAGTCTGATTAGTTTTGTTGTGAAGTTGTCACTGATTTTTGTCCATCCTGTATTGTTTCATTGTCCACTGATCATTTATTACATATGCCATTCACTTCAGTTGCCTGTATATGCATATTTGATTCATTGATTCTTGTTTACTTGTTAGCACTTCTAACATATACACATGTGCACTTATATGGGTCTGCATTAGACTTTATATTTGTTTCCTCACTTCGAGACAGTTTCAGTTGCAAGTGCATTTAGTTATTTTCATTTGATTTTGCAGTTGCCCTTGCATACTTGTGGTGACTGTAGTTTTTATTCGTATTGCACAGAGTCAATTCTCATGTGTTTGGTTACAAGTTGATTTTGAGACAGTTGGTTTAAGTTGCATTATAAGGTGACTTCGTCCTTTAACCATCTTTGTTCAAAACTGCTGCTTTGATTTTGCAGTTGCCTTCCCTGTCCACTTTAGTATACTGTTGAACTTCATATGGCCTTGCATTTCGTTCTGGCCTTTGTATATTGTTGCTCTGCTTCCAGTTTTATATGTGAGACTGTTTGTATTTTGGAGTTTGAACCACGGCTTGACGGAGTTGCTGCCATTACTGTTGGCACTGACTTCATCTTGTCTGCACTTTGAAAAATTGGTTTGTGCACATTGTGAATTTTGATATGTCTGCATCCATTCATGCACACATCCTTGCAATTTGTATTTGCTGCGTCCTTGTATTTAAGTGGGGGCTGCAGTCTTGTGGCAGTTTGCCCTTGAGTCCAAGTGGGGCCGCAGTTTCATTTTTATGAAAATTTTGCACTTGTTGAAATGTGCAGTAATAAGTTGTTTGGAAACTTGTTTTCTTTCACAAGTTGTTGTGGCGGGGCAGCGCACGCGTGCGTGCACTGCAGCCACGTAGTATCGACATTTTGAATCGATATTTGAACCTTCATTGATTTTGGTTCGTTGATCTTTTGAGTATATCATCACGATAGTGGCAAGGCAGTGCACGCAAGCGTGAACTGCAGCCACACGGTGATAATTTTTATTGATGTACTATTTTGTTTTGATTTATGATCTTTTGCATATTTCATTACGGTAGTGGCAAGGCAGTGCACGCAAGCGTGAACTGCAGCCACACGAAGTTAACATTTTAAAAATGTGGCGAGGCCGTATACGCATGTGTGTACTGCAGCCCTACCAAATCTAATGTTTTAAATGATGTTTTCATTTTGATGAAAATTGTTTTATGTTGACAATTCAATATATTTTGAATCACATTTTGATGATTTTGTTGTTAATTGCCGTTTAGGCAAAATTTTGATTGTTTTTCTAAATTTCCTTCATCAATAATCCCTTCATCTATCTCCATTGATAATCTGAATCTACTGATTTGTTGTTTAACACTGTTAAGTGTTATATTTACCGTTATCCGATTTCTTGTTAAAGGATCGGATAGGTAAATTTATATTTGACTATCGTCTAATTGTTGTTTGATTATTATTGCCTCTATGCACTAATAACTGAGTTTGAATTAGACTGACCTGTGTATTATTTTCTTTTGAATGTAATACTCGGGTCAGGCCGAGTAATTTTACAGCTTGAAGATTTTCAGGCCGCGAAGTTAGAGAGAGTTGGGGAAATTGCTTCACTTTAGCTTTTCGAAGAATTTTTGTACTTAAAAGAAATATTCCGCTGTATAAAATTTAGTTCATTGTACAAACTCTGATATATGTATAATAATTCATTTATGTAAAATATTATGATTATTCTGTGATCCTGTGGCTGTTTCTGTTTAAACTCTATAAACTGAATAACAATCCGTCATTTTGAACGTCTCAAGTTGGTTTAATTACCGGCTGGAGGCGGTCAGAGCGGCGGGTCGTTACAAAAGTGGTATCAGAGCTTTGGTTTACACAAAGCTCAGTTTATGATGTTTAATATGAATAGTTACTAGAACCACTTTAAAGAAAGTGTTTTTCAAATCTAAATAAGTATGAAATTGTTTTCTTTGAAAAATAGAAGGTATTTTGAAAATTCAAATTTTTTCGAAAATTCCCCTCTCTAAATTTTGGATTGCGATAGTTTCTCATTCGAAAATCCATTATCAAATTGTTGAGATTTATGAAAAATAAAATATAAGTGAAGTGAATTAATGAATTGGTTTAAATCGAATATTTTGAATATCTCCAAAATAATAAATTGGGTAAAAAAAAAACATTTCAATTTAGTTATAGCCAAGAGGATAATTAAACTATAACTTGAGAATTTGATTCTGAATTCTTTTGAAAAATTGATTTCAAATGTTTTGAAGAACGATTTAGTGAATAAATGGATTATAAGTATTTAACTTATAATATGGACATTTGGTATATAATTGAGTTATATAAATTGAATTGAATTAATAAAGAAGATTTATAAATCGAAGTTTATAAATAGAAATGGAATTTGTAAAGTTGTTTATAAATTTGAAACCAATTGAATTTGATAAATGAAAAATAGGAGTTATTAAAGGAGATATATTCGTGATTTTGGACAGCGAATTATCCTTTATATTAGATATTGTGATAGTAAATGTTGGTTGGGAATTTTATCCACGATTTTGGACAGTGGATAATCCTTTAAATAAAAGCGTAGAAACACTGAATTGAATAGATAAGTATATTCACGATTTTGGACAGTGAATATATTATTAACTAAAACAGATATGTTTTAGAGAAGTGATATTATGAAATAAGGTTAATGTGGAAATATAAATTTAAGGGAACTAAGTCGATGAATGACTTACTAAAGGACTAGTTGATTATTTTTGGGAATAGAAAAGCAAATGCAAAGTTCAAATTGAGATTTAAATTTCAAATTTGAAGTTGTCAACATGATAATCCATTATAGGTTTAATAAATTCAGTGATGAATTTGAATTTAAACGTGCGGAAAATTAAATTAAGTGAAAAACTTAATATTGAAAAGTTTGAAATTGGTTTAAAACTAATATTATGAAAAGTATAAGGAATTCAAACTATGAATTAAGTTGAATTTGAAAAAGTTAATGGTTTTAAAGATGTTTTAAAATGCATTAAGTATCGAATACATAGATTTCAACATTCATTGTTGAAATAGGCGTTTTCGAGAAATAAGGAAATGGTGGACTATAACACTGTTGTATAGTAAATGGTTTCCGAAAGGAAATGTTGTTTATAGTGTTGGGATTTATATATCTATCTTAAATTCGAATCCCTATACTAGTGATTTTGAGTTGTAGTGACGATGTTTTACGCAACATTCGTTTTGACTCAAATAAATGCGTTTAAAAGAATGATTTCCTTTAAGAATGGAATATATACTTAATTTTGATTCAAGTATATTGAATATTTTCCAAGAGTTGAAAATAAATGAACTTGTGAATTACTTATTATTAAATAAGTATGGAAATGTTTTCCAATATGAAATGATAGGTTTGAAATTTTATCTTTTAAAGATAAATTGAAAAATGAATATTTGAAATTTGTTTCAAATGGTTAAGTTGGAAAATTATATATCTTGTAAAGATATTTTTGGGAAATTTGAACGATCAGTTCAACTTGAATATTTTCCAAAAAAAGATTGAATCTTGAGTTAAATTGAGTTTAACTTTGACATCAAAAACAACATAAGTTGAACTTTGAATTTTGGATAGTCGATTGGGATTGTATGTCTAGCATTGTGAATTGATGACATAGCAATTGATCTCTATTAAATATATATCTGTGGTGGCGGAGAATTTATTCTTTTAACTTAACACCCTTCTTTGAGACGTACGCGCTTAGAGGTTATATATCGATAGACATCAATTATGTGTTGAGAATTGACGATGTAACGTGAAATCCAAATCGAATGTGAAGTCGATAATGAATTGGATTATGAATGTGAATTAGGTTTGAGATAACCTTAAATTTTCAAATCGATTTAGAGGAAAATTTTAAGTGAAATGGAAAATTTTGGAATCCTCTATTTTGTTATGAATGTGAATTGAGTTTTCGTAACTTATATATGTGAATATAATAAATCGAAAACCATCAGTTTGTAAAGTCATTATTATGAAAATCCTGTGTAGGTTTACATAGGTATGATATGTACGAAATGTGAAATGAAGTACTATATGTATATGACATATGTTTTCTAAAAACTGAGGATATGGAAATGTACCTTCCATTTATTATTTGTGAAGGTGATTGGAACTCGATGGAGTGTCCATTGGAAATCGTAGCTACGTAGAATTTCCATTAGTGGAATGTCCATTGGGACTGACTGGGATCCCCCATGATGGATCATCGTGTTTGGGATTAGGTGAATTGATGCTGGCGTAATTCGTGGGGCGTGATGCCTACAGTTACAAGCGATTCCACTGGGATAGTGGCGCAACCGCCGTGTAAACTGCGATCTAGAGGCCGAAGCGTAATTTGAGAGGCATGATGCCTACGGCCACGAGCGATTCTACTGGGATAGTAGCGTAACCGCCGTGTGGACCGCGATCTAAGGCGACAACCATGGCGAAATTCAAGAGATATGTGAAAGCTACAGTTACAAGCGATTCTACTGGGATAGTAGCGTAACCGCCGGGTAAACTGTGATCCATGGGGGAACGTGCTTTCCATATCCATTTTTAAAAGAATTTTAAAAAAAATTATTTTCACTGGGAGTTGAAGCAAGTATATTTAGTACTTGGAGATTTTTAGACTTGCGCCTGGCCAGCGTATGCCTAATGTCTGTAAGAACGACGATGGACTTGTTAAACTTCGAGTTAGTAAGTATTTTCAAACTTTGAATAGAAAATCAATAGTCTGAAATTAGAATTACATAATTCTAACCTAATGAATTAAGGAAGAAGATCTTTAAAATATCTTGAAAGCACACAGCTTTGGAAAAGATATGATATGTAAATATCTAGCATGAGAATTTCAAGTTTAAATCTGAGTTTTGTAAGTCAAAAATTTGGTAAAAGGCTTTTGTGTCTTGATTATTGAAATCGATGAACAAAACTGCTGAGATAAAATAAATGGAATGAATCCTATATTTATTTATAAGTTTAGAACTTATTAAATTGAGTATGGTATAAGTATCGGTGAGATTTTAGCAATCGTTTTTCCTAACTTATAATTTCGGGACGAAATTCTTTTAAGGAGGGAAGGTTGTAACGACCCAGAATTTTGAACAATTTAAAAATGAAAATATTTAATTAATTTTAAATATTTGAATGAGAATTTAAATTGTATTTCAAATTTTCAGTATAAATTGGCGATTAAATTTTAGAATTTAATCTATTTAAAGTTGAATAAAATTTAAATTTGACTTTGGAGTTGAAATTGAATATTGAAATTGAATTTTAAATTCGAATTAATGACATAGAAAAAAATAGTTCGGATTTACGAATTTTTTTTAATGTAAATTTATAAATTGATATTGATAGTTGAACTGCAAAACGTTTATATGTTTACTAAAGAAAATGATTTACAAAACAAAATTTAATTTAAATTGAAAAAAACGAATAATAAAAAAAAAAAAAAGAATACACTAGCTTACCGTATTCAGCTGCGAACACGCCTTCCCCCACGCCAAAATTCACACCGTAACCCACGCTAATACACGTTCTTCCTTTTCTCTTTTATACCCTACCCCTTTACCCCAATTCATTCGAAACCCCATTCCTCTTCAAATCTTCAGAAATCAAACCGAAAAAGAAACAATGGCGGCCACGAATTTTCGTTCGTCCCCCTCTTCAATAGCTAGGGTTACGTCCTTCAATCGAAGCGCTTCACACGAAGGTGAGTGATTTTATATCACTCACATCTAAATCAAATTTTGATAATTTCTGTCTTGTTCTGATTCGTAAACTTTCGTTGCTTAATTTCTGGGCTATCATTGCTTCAAATTTTTGATGATTTTGTCTATATTGGGCTTCGGCTATTCGATTTTGTTTAGATGCTTGAGATGATTTTGCTGTAATGATTTCTTTAATTTTTTCCAATTTTGTATAACCTGATACTTGATACACGCGGGTTTGAGCTGTTCGATTCTTGACAATCTTGTCTCTGACTCGTTCAGCCTATTCTTTGAACATGGTGTTGATTTGGTTCGATTTTGACTATATTGTCCACTGCCTCTGGTGGTACTTCTGTCCCTATTCGATTTTACTGCCGCTATAAAACTATACTTTGGCCTTTAAATTTGGGATAAACTTGACTTTTAAATTTTGAAATACCCTTGACTTTGTCCATGACCCATGACTTTGAATTTCTTCATTTTTGTAGTATGATGTTCCCGCTGTTTTTGAATTCCTTTGAGTCTGCACTGTTTCATATGTATGTATATATATGATGCACTTTGTCTAGTTGCTTCGAGTTCATCCATGCTGAACTGCTATTTGAACTAGAGCCATCTGTGTTCAGCACTGCTCTGTTTTTTTTTCTTTTCAATTGAGTCAAGTCTGCATGTATATTTTGGTCTTGCCTGGTGCTCTGTGCATTTGTACTTGTTGGAGTCGATTTGCATTCGTGTTGATGCCAATGTCTAGGTTAGTTGTTTTGACTTTCCTCTGATCATATAATCTTCTCTAGTTACATGAGAATGTTTTCTTCATTGGTTTGATCTTCATGTTCTTCGAGTCTGCACTGTTGCTTGAACATGTTGAAAACTTATCTTGCATATACCTGTTGCATCCATATTGTTACTGTTTGATATAGTTTGCATTCCAGTTGTACTTGCAGCTTCATTTTATTGCAGTGAGTAACATTTTAAAAATTAAGCATATAAATCTTTTACATCCTGACAAGATTGTATGAGTATGCTTTATCTTCTCTGTGTGTGTGTATATATATATATAGATGTCTGGATAACAACATGTTGTTTAAGACCTGAGACTTCTCTGTGCTTTAGTTCTAGTCTTGGTTAATATATTTGTTTACCGACAGATTAGTTTTAAAATTTCAATTAAAATAAATTTTAAACCCTGGTTTGACCTGAGTTTTCTAAAACAAATTCAAACATAACTTTAAGTCTCTGTTATGTGGAAGTCACCATTTACTGGTTCACTGCTTAGTTTGAAGTCTGATTAGTTTTTTGTGAAGGTGTCATTGATTTTTGTCCATCCTGTTTTGTTTCATTGTCCACTGATCATTTATTACATATGCCATTCACTTCAGTTGCCTGTATATGCATATTTGATTCATTGATTCTTGTTTACTTGTTAGCACTTCTAACATATACACATGTGCACTTATATGGGTTTGCATTAGACTTTATATTTGTTTCCTCACTTCGAGACAGTTTCAGTTGCAAGTGCATTTAGTTATTTTCATTTGATTTTGCAGTTGCCCTTGCATACTTGTGGTGACTGTAGTTTTTATTTGTGACGACCCGAACTCGATGTCCGACAAACCACATCAAATTCGTATCGCCGGAGCTTGCAACGACATTAGATGATAAATAACACAGCGGAAAAAAATAAAAGATGATATCACTGATACAACATGAATACAATATCCAAATACATCAATTTGGTACAATGATAATCATCAACCAGAGAATACAAAAATACAGCGGAACATGATACAAAATGATAAGTCTTCACAGAATCCAATACTGCAACTCTGATCCAAAAGCTCCAAAGACAAAGCTCCCAAACTCCAAGCTCGATCCACCATAAAGGTTGCACCAAGATAAGCAAGTCCGTCCGTGGACTCAAAAGACTCCAAAATGATCAAATAGAAAGCTGAAGGCTACCAAAACGATATCTACTACCTGACTATCTGAAAAACCAAACTCTAGACTGCCCGTGTGGAAAATGGTGGGCACCCAGAGTTTAGAAAGGGAACAATAAACTCCGAGTCAGTCGTGGGACTGGTATGAGCAAACAAAAACATTTGGGCTTTGAAACAAACAAAAGGTTTTAAGTTTTTAAATCCGCAATGCTTTTTGAAAATGAAACTACCATAAGGCCTCCCGGCACACACACAATGCAAACGCACACATGGGGGAGATTCCTCCTTATGATAGTCAAAGATGCTTACTACGCAAAAATTCTTTTTGATATTATTACTAGTGCATAGTGGAAAACCTTTCGAAAGTAGAATATAAATCCTAGCCAGCATAGGTACCATTATACTATGCCTACTATAGCTGCCATTTTAAATGGCAGGTTCTACAACTAGAACCGTACAAGGCTCGTATTTGGTTGAATGGATTTCCAACAAATGGTCAGGCTAAGGAACTTCCTATTGCCACATGGGAACGCCTCTGGCGGGACGCCCCGAGAATCACCCTGGCTCTCTGCTAAACAAGGCCGGCTACCCCCTTCCCGGGGAATAAAACCTGAGATATACCACCCCCGGTCATTTGGGACCTTTAACCGAGGATCCTCTACACCAACAACATCACACAGTAATAGATATATACTACAGTGCCCACATGAGTAAGTATCTGGGCTCCATACCATGATACTACCCTTTTCCAGAAGGAATGGTCATACCCTAGGGGAGCTACCCCTGAAACCTTGCCGCATCTTTCCTGTTTCGACCATTACCGGTTTGTGAGGCTCGATGAGGTTTCGTCCACAAAGCTACGCTTTTTCACAAAGCCATGCTTTGATCACAAATGATCAACAAATGATCATCAATCACACAGCAGCACTTAGCATGCCACACTACCAAATTGGGAGTATATCGCTGATAACCTCAACTACATAACCTCTGAGCTCGTACGTCTCGGAGAAGGGTGTTAAGCTAAGAGAATAAATTCTCCGCCACCAACAGATATGTATTTGAAAGGAATCGGCTTTAAATCTCAAAGTGTAGTGTCGGACACACGACCATACAAGTCTGTTCCGGGCTCGAACAGAACCGAAGGCACTTCCGAAGAAGCCCTTGCAAATCCGGGTATCCACAATCCCGATCGGACTTTCCATCACTTAGGGAATCTCTATACCGTAGCTACTCAGTGCAGAGACAATCGATAGGTCATCCTATCGTTCTCGCAAATACCCGGTCTTCACCACCGGTCTTCAATTGCTATCCATAACGACATATCATTATTCGAAATGAGTTATATGACACAAGGTCCTCTCCCGGCTAAACCGAATAACTAGCGCAATATTTTAAAAACATATGGATATGGATTTCAGTTAAGTCACAACTTAAATTCTAAACTATTTCAAATGGTTTACACAATTTACCATTTCAAATCTTTAACCAAAAAGATTTATTTCACAAAGTTTACCTAGTTTCACAAAGATCCATTTACGGATTTCAAAACAATTTCCATTTCGAGTGGATTAATCCATTTAATCTTTAAATCAAAGATTTAACTTATGGCTTTCAAAAACCATTTCCAAAAGTTCATTAATAACTTGGAAAAATTCGATTTCAATTATACAAGTTAAAGTTTCTCAAACTTGGGTTAAATTTAATTCTCAAAACAACACTTTCGAAATTGGTTTAAAAACCCATATAAACTTGTATGACCTTTTACTTCATAAATTCTCAAAATAGAATTTAATTTCAGATTTGAAGTCAATTTTAAATTGAATTATTAAGTTTCAAAACTTTATTAAGTTATTCAAAATAACCTTTATTTTAGGAATTCTTTTCCAAAAGCTTTTCATTTTAAAACCCGACCCATTTTCAAAATCATTTAGATTTAAAAATTCAATTTTACAAACTATTTCAAAAATCTGTGACTTAACCAATTTCCACGTGCAATCCATATTTGTGTGTGTATAGTGTAGTCCAAGGGGTTTTACACAATAGTGCACACATCTATCATAAGAATATCGATAAGCGGTATAACTCATAACGCTTATCTTCATTCACAGATTCATAGATAAAGTAAATTAATCAATCACAAAGATTCACTATTACAATTCGATGTGGGTTTCGGATAACCAATTGGTATCCGACTCCCTGTCGCATCGGAATTCAAATGTAGTTTATGGGTCAAAGGATTTGCATATTCATATAACAATATATTCATCACAAATAAAACATCTCATCACAAAGCATCACATAGCATCACAATCACATATCAAATATGTCAATCCACCATATAACATTCAATAACAATCAAACATCTACGATTAAGATGAACAAATGGGGTGGTTTTTTTTTTAAAAAAAAATTATCAACCACATAATTGCTTTCAGTAGTAATCTTTAATCAATGATAAATTATCATTAACTACAATTGATTAAGTTTTTAATCACCTTTATTAATTAAATCATCTCTAAATTAATTATCTAAATTAATTGACCCTTAACTAATTAAATATAAATTTCTTATTCCTTAATTAACTACTTTAATTAATATACCTTTAATTATTGATTAATTAATCATTAATCTTTAATTATCTTCCCCTAACTACTTTCACTAAGTAATCACTATTTTAATTTAATCATTCATTAATTACTTAATTGATTAACTTAAATTACAAATTAATGTACTTTAATTACTAAATCCCCAATTATTAATTAATTTAATTATAACTAATTTTCCTTTACTTGATTTTCTTAAGTATAAATGAATTAATCTTAATTACTAATCATTATTTACTTGATTATCATTAACGATATTAATCAACTTATTTTCGATTTAAAGATTTAAAACGTATGACCTTTATTTCTAAATCATGTTTTCTTAAAACATTTTGATTTGAGAATTTTTGAAGTTGATAACTTTAACTTTGTTAAGAAACTTTAAAGTGATTTTATATAAAGACTTTAAACCAATTTAATTTACAAGTTTTTTTTTTTTTTTTTAACTTAAATCACTGTTCTCGTATGCTGCTTCGGGTCAAACCCATAGCTTACCCGAGCCATTCTTCGAGTCCCCTCTCTCTCTCTCCTGCTTCGAGTCACCCCGTTCTTGCCTTTGAGTTTCCCCAAAGTTTGACCCGAGCTCACTTCAAATCGCGTTCTTCTTCCCCCAAACACGAACCCACTGTCACGCTTTGCACGTACACGTGCACAAGCACGATTGCCATCGTGGATCGCCAAAGAACTCACCGGCACGTCACTGATGATCACGAGAATCGATTCGAACACCTAAATTCATGAAATCGTCATTGAATCAAAATTTAACAAATTCAAGGCCAATTGCTCGTTCCTGTACCCATGCGACCACCAGAATTTGGTTCGCCCCGCCACGACAGGCCATCGAAAGCTTCGTAATCCTCGCCGAAGCTGCTCCGTTCATCAGTGAACGTATCCCCCCAGGTCCGATCACTTAGATTGCCGTGACGATGCCAAAAGTTACTCGCGAATCAACAGCAAACCCATCGTGCCCAAAACCCTAAATTGACTTCGTCCCCAAAATTCACGCAATATAAATTTTTTCTAACATTTTTCCCTACTTCGCAAACCATTAAGCTATCTTCGAAACCAATTTTAACATCCAAGAATTGTTAAATCATCTGGAATTGACAAAAGAGCATTTTGTGTTCATCTCGAATTTGCACCTTAAACACGTGACTAAAAATCATCATACTTATTTTAAAAATCTTGTTTTTGTATGATTATTCAAGATATAAAGTTAAATCAACAAATTAAAATATTTGAATTTAACATATAGTTTCCTTTTCACTGTAAAATTGACATGCAGACCCATGGTTGCACTGTTCAGCTTCAACAAATCCCAAGTTTGTGATTTTAAATCTAAACAACCACAATTCGTTTAAGATCCTAAGATTTAAAATAGTTTGTATGAAGAAGTGTTAAATTCTCCTTATTTTTCTTGCTCTGTAACCAAAATACAGAGAGGAACAAGCTACATAACAGTTCCTAGTACACAGAAATTTTTACAGAACTACTTGTTTTTAAAACTAGACAACAAAACACAGAGTTTTCTTGAATCTAATACCCATATTTTTAAAATTTCAAGGGTATTATGTTTGCTCACCTTGGTTGATGATGGACAGAGAACAAGAATTGAAGAGCAGAGGACAAATTTGAGATTTTTTTTGAAAACTTTTTCTTTGAAACTGGAAGTGTTCCAGGTTATACTTGATTCTTTTTCTTAAATTTGGTTAACCTGCTACTAAAGGAGACACCTATATGTATACACAGACCTGCATGTCTTAAATCTGTATTACTATACACATGCAACCCAAATTTACTCAATCATTTAAGAACATCTCATATCATTCTTCAGAGATCAAGATATATAGGTTTTAGATAAGGGGAGTTTGCTCACCTGACTGTTAACAGAGGAGAACAATGGTTGTTTTCTGATGTTTTGCTTTTGAATTTGTTTTACTTTGGTTTTCTTTTTCCAGTATTTTTCTTTGCTTTCCTTTTGATTTCTTTTTTTTTTTCCTTGCTATACCCTGAGTTCCCTCTGCTTGATTCTTCCTGACTTTGAAATTATTAGCTTCTGATCTTGCTTTTGCACTGCTGTTTGATCTCAGACATGATTCTTGCTTTGATCTACACTGCTTCTTCTTTTTTTCGTTTTTCTTTTTTTTTTCTAATCTGCTTTAATTAATGGGTTTGAGTTTGCAGATGGTTTCTTTGAAGAGGAGAGATTTTCGAATTTAGTTTTAAGATGATTTCAGATTTTGGGAAACTTAATGGCCTGGCTATCATTATTTGCAAGTTCCCCAAAAATTTGATTTGAAGGAAACCAGATTCTTTTTGCCACTTGTACAAATTTTTCTTTGCATACTTTAGGTTTTAAAATTTAAATCTGACCTGGCCTTAAGCTTGGAGTTGTTTTCCAGGTTGAAAGCATGACACTGGTATTGTTCTTTGATGTGCAGGCTTGTGAAGTTGTGAAGGAGATTCAAGCCTAGTTATTTTTCTAACTTACCATACTTTTGTATGTAATCAATTTTTCAAAGGAAAAGTGATATTGTCACTTGTGAATATAATTCAAACATTTCTTACACTAATATATACTTACATATGTATATATACAAATTTAGTTCACTATTTCTTATACACAACTAATTTATACATTTTATATTCATGCATTCCTTTTATTATTTATTTTTTTCTTTTTGTACAACCTTTAAAAAGTTAAGAGTGATTTAAATATTTTGATTACATATTTACAAAGGATTACTTTTATTTATATAGGTGAATTTTACTTAAAAATAATATTTTGAAAATGAGTGCATTTATTTATTTTATCTTTTTATTACAACTTCCAAATCTATTCAATATTCTAGAAACAACCATTTTACTAATTTAAAGCTTTTAATTCTATTTTATTTTTTTATACATTTTATTTTGAAAACCAATATTTGTTGATAAATTACTTATTCTTATATTCCAAACAAATTTGCTATTTATCTTTAAATCCATATTTATTTTTAAATCAAATTTTTTTTTTATTTATAAAATTACTTATTCCTAAATTTAAACCAAACTCTACTTAAAATCTAAAATTTTAAATTCATTCAAGAAATTTCCTAATTAATACATGAATAAATTCACAATTTATTTTCAAAATTAAATTAATTGCCATATTAATCGTAGTTAATTTTCAGGAATGTTACATTATTTGTATTGCACAGAGTCAATTCTCAAGTGTTTGGTTACAAGTTGATTTTGAGACAGTTGGTTTAAGTTGCATTATAAGGTGACTTCGTCCTTTAACCATCTTTGTTCAAAACTGCTGCTTTGATTTTGCAGTTGCCTTCCCTGTCCACTTTAGTATACTGTTGAACTTCATATGGCCTTGCATTTCGTTCTGGCCTTTGTATATTGTTGCTCTGCTTCCAGTTTTATATGTGAGACTGTTTGTATTTTGGAGTTTGAACCATGACTTGACGGAGTTGCTGCCATTACTGTTGGCACTGACTTCATCTTGTCTGCACTTTGAAAAATTGGTTTGTGCACATTATGAATTTTGATATGTCTGCATCCATTCATGCACACATCCTTGCAGTTTGTATTTGCTGTGTCCTTGTATTTAAGTGCGGGCTGCAGTCTTGTGGCAGTTTTCCCTTGAGTCCAAGTGGGGCCGCAGTTTCATTTTTATGAAAATTTTGCACTTGTTGAAATGTGCAGTAATAAGTTGTTTGGAAACTTGTTTTCTTTCACAAGTTGTTGTGGCGGGGCAGCGCACGCGTGCGTGCACTGCAGCCACGTAGTATCGACATTTTGAATCGATATTTGAACCTTCATTGATTTTGGTTCATTGATCTTTTGAGTATATCATCACGATAGTGGCAAGGCAGTGCACGCAAGCGTGAACTGCAGCCACACGGTGATAATTTTTATTGATATACTATTTTGTTTTGATTTATGATCTTTTGCATATTTCATTACGGTAGTGGCAAGGCAGTGCACGCAAGCGTGAACTGCAGCCACACGAAGTTAACATTTTAAAAATGTGGTGAGGCCGTATACGCGTGTGTGTACTGCAGCCCTACCAAATCTAATGTTTTAAATGATGTTTTCATTTTGATGAAAATTGTTTTATGTTGACAATTCAATATATTTTGAATCACATTTTGATGATTTTGTTGTTAATTGCCGTTTAGGCAAAATTTTGATTGTTTTTCTAAATTTCCTTCATCAATAATCCCTTCATCTATCTCCATTGATAATCTGAATCTACTGATTTATTGTTTAACACTGTTAAGTGTTATATTTACCGTTATCCGATTTCTTGTTAAAGGATCGGATAGGTAAATTTATATTTGACTGTCGTCTAATTGTTGTTTGATTATTATTACCTCTATGCACTAATAACTGAGTTTGAATTAGACTGACCTGTGTATTATTTTCTTTTGAATGTAATACTCGGGTCAGACCGAGTAATTTTACAGCTTGAAGATTTTCAGGCCGCGAAGTTAGAGAGAGTTGGGGAAATTGCTTCACTTTAGCTTTTCGAAGAATTTTTGTACTTAAAAGAAATATTCCGCTGTATAAAATTTAGTTCATTGTACAAACTCTGATATATGTATAAAAATTCATTTATGTAAAATATTCTGATTATTCTGTGATTCTGTGGCTGTTTCTGTTTAAACTCTATAAACTGAATAACAATCCGTCATTTTGAATGTCTCAAGTTGGTTTAATTACCGGCTGGAGGCGGTCAGAGCGGCGGGTCGTTACAGATTAGGTACAAGAATGCTAGTTGGACTGGAACGTAGGGCATAATCGTTTCTACTCACATAAAACTAAATAAATTCCTTTGAAACAGTAAAAGTAAGGTATGATTTTACATAAAGAGTTATATGTATTATGGATTATATGCCATATGGAAAATTTTGCTACATAAATTATTTTAGACCATGTTTTAGTCGATGCATATTTATTTTATCATATTATAATTATTCAAAAGCCTCTTCGTATAAAAGAAACTTTACTAAAAAAATTTCAAAAATTTCAGCACTTGGAATTTTTTCAATTTTTTTATATTTTTTGAAATTAAAGCAATTATTTAAAAGAACCATTATGAATTGTTCTTATATTGATTGCTATGTTTATAATGTCATGCGATAATTTGAATGAAATGGATTTTTTATACGTGTAAGTACAAGTACTTACGTTATATCAAGTTGGCTCCAATGGATAAACTTTGAATACAATAATTTGTATTGAAGCAAGTTGGATGAATTGAATGCATGATTTTATTATAATTGAATGAATTCATGTGTGTTTGAGTGTGAATGTAAATAGATATATACATAATAAGGAAGCATGTATATCATATTTTGTTATTAGTTTTATTCGTAAGGTCAATTAACATACTATTCATATAGTGAGGACGCAATTTCTTTGAGGAGAGGAGTCTGTAAGATCCCTATTTGCAATTAAATTAAATTAAATATATCAAAATGGATTTTTGGAAATTTAATTGGATATCTGAATCGAAAATTCAAATATTAGAATTGGAAATTCAAATATTTGAGTATAAAACTTGGAATTGAGATTTAAATGAAGTTTAAATACTGAATAATAATTTTATACGGATAAATAAAATTAGAAATTTATTTTGGATATTATATAAAATTTAATTTTAATAAGTTGATTTTCGGACTTATTTCATAATAAAACGAAATTGTTGATTGAAATTCAAATTTGAGATTTGAATTGTGTTTTGTTAATTTGAAAGTTAATTAAAATTTATAATTGTGGAATAAAACAGGATTATGAAGTTTGAAATTTTTTTAGGAATAAATTAATATTTTAAAGTCGTTTATGAGTTAGAAGTCGTAAATTTATCATCAAAAAATTATTTCGAAATGAAATAAAATATGCAAAAGATTTGCAATGAGTTGAATGATTTTTTTTAATGGTTAAAAAAATTGATGAACGAAACTCAATTTGAAAATAAGAGTTAAATTAATATTTTTAATTATAATTGGGCGTAATCATGTGCCCAATCCCAATAACTCACTCCTCATTCTTAAAGCCAGCAGTACTTGTGCTTTCACCTTACCCTTATCTTAGTCATCTACGATTCAATGCGCTTGCCTTTCATCAAATTCAAAGTTGGCTAATAAACGAAAGAAGAAAATAATATACATATAAATACATATACATGCATATATATATATATATATATTTATATTTATATATATATATATATTTGTGTATGCATCACTGTAACATCCCGCCTTTTCGCACACTTTAAACCGACACACGTGCCAATTCAAAGCATACGCAAGGGCGGATTGTTATGGGGTAGATAAGAAAAACAGAGAAGAAATAAAACAAAATAGAATCTCACAGCGGAAGGATAAAATATAATAATCAATATACAGTTCATGATAACTGTTTACAAAATATTTATTTTACTTATACAATGAATATCAGAGTTACACATACCAATACAATCAATGCAGCGGAAATTTAGAGTGTGGTGCAATACTATAGATAATAATAATACGACTCCTTCGTCTTCGTCCTTGAAAGCTAAAGTCTTCGATCCTGAAACGCTCGGACTGACCCGAGCGAATTTGAAAAGACAAAAACACTCGAGTCAGACTAAAAGATCTTATGTGAGTTAAATTAACAGAAATAAATATGAGTACAGTAACTCAAGAGATGTTCGGGATTTACATCTCCTAAGGATCCGTTAAACTATTTACTATGTAGTATATTGCGCTATTATAATAGTGTCTATTTATAAAACAAACTTACTTTTAAATAGCGTTAAGGGGTTACCCATATAGCCCTTAACACAAATAATCCCAATAGTCTATACAGTACCGTAATACCTCCTGATCGGGAAGCTACCAGAGGATACTCCATAGGTACGACACAAATAGAAACTCGTAGTAAAGGCTCGGTATGGTAGGTGACACGGCACAACTAGGCAATGCCAGGGTAGATATACCAATTGCTATCCAGGCTGGTGGAAAAGCGTAGCCGCAGTTACCGCCCACCTCGGACTAACTCCCCAAAATCAAAATATAGAAGTGGCCACTGAATCAATCCAAAATCAAAGTATAATATCGAAGAGGAGGGTCCGATCAGAGGAATGACCTCATTGGCCTGAGAATCGCTCCTGTTTTAGCCACCTTATGCCAACTCACGGGAGTCGGGTCCACGTATTTACCTTACAGGAAACGTCGCCACCACCTACTTCATTCTGGAATCTCCACCGCGTACACGGTTAGTCAAAGTGGTTTTCGGTATCGACAGAGAGTATGTCAGATATCCGATCCCGGTCTCTTTGCCAACCCATCGTTATTATAACACTGCGGTCATTTAAAAATAGGTTATACTTTAAAAATCAGAATAAACATTCCATTTCATAACCATGAATACGATATCATTTCAAAACCCAAAACCATATTTTATCACTTATCCCAAATATAATTCTTTTCCAAAATCAAAATGCTTTAACTTCATATCGTCTGAAAATCAAATATTTTCAAAGCATAGTATTTTGAAAATCATAATTTAAAACCATAACTTCTATAAAAAAAAAACTTGAATGGTTTGGACATTCAACGGTATATGAATTAAATGGTTTAACTTAAATGTTACTTTGTAAAGAAAATAGTTCTCATGGCTTTACAAATACATTTCTTTATTAAAGTCTAAACCAAAATTTATATTATCTCTCTCAAGTTCCAAAACCACTTCAATTTATTTATATATACGTATATCCATTTTGAGTAACAATATTTCAAACTAAAATTGGATTTTATTCTTTCAACGGGTCAATTGTTCTATTAATTAGTCTTGAATATTCACATTAAATCCATAAATAATAAGACTTCAATTTCTAGTAATAAAATACATATATTTTCCCAATTCAAATTATACTAGAATATTCATTTCAATTTATTTTGGGAAAAATCCAATTATAAATATCATATCTTAAAATTTCCAAACTTAACATTTAAACATATGATATAAATTATTAAACTCCATTTTCTTAATTTTTTTCCATTTTTAAATAAAGATTTTTATACACCTTTTAATTTCAAAATTTTCAACTTCATATGTATATATATGGAAGAATAATATTTATACAATATAAAATTTAAGATTTTTAGAAACCGTATTCCATCCAAACAATAGAAATCACATTAAAATAGTTATATATAGACCGCGGTGCCTGTATAAAATTTTCTATCCTATGGTCAAGTGATACGGATATTTATCATTTCAATCCGCAATTTAAAAGATATAAAATTTTGCGGTTGTATATCATCTCAAACCACAATCCCGAATGAAATGAAATATGCATGATAATTCGCAATTTTATGATATTCAATAAACATCCATCAACATCATCCATCATCCAATCAAAATCATCAAGCAATATCAATCAATAACAATTTATATTTGATAATAGATAACAGGTAATAATTGGCAATTTTATTCAGATTAAATTTAACAACTATCAATCTAATAGTTTATATTCAGTAATAATCTATATAACTGTTAACTAGCAGTTTATAGGCAAACAAATAAATTCTAACTATCAATTAATACGCAATAAATAAATTAAATTAACAGTTAAACTTAATAAATGCAATTCAAAAAATATGAGCGAAATAAACATGCCAAATACTCATAAATAAATTTCTATTCATTTCTAAAATTAATTTAACAAACATAAAAGCTTCTAGTAGTTGTGAGTGGGTTTTAAATACTCACCTTTGGAATTTAAATCGAATTTAAATTCAATTTAAACTCAAAATTTTGACGGTCTCCAAATCCATCCAAACCAGCGTCAAAACGTCAGCAATTCCGATATGATCCCAGCAAAACAAACCGCGCGTGAATCCGAGCTCGTATGCAAAAGTTATGGAAATTTGAAAAATGAAAAAATTCTGGTCCTGGGTCGACTTCGGTGCGTCGCCTCAATTCCCCGGTGCTTGCTTGGAGTTTTCGCCAAAACGACCCGGAGCGACCCGATTCATTTTCTTCCTGACCCGAAGTTGCTCTAGGGTTTTCTCCCCTGAAACCCGAAGCGCGACCAGAAGCTGCTGCAGATCCGAATTTTTTTTTTTTTTTTTAAATTTGAATTTTTTTTTTGAACCGACTGAATCTAGGGTTAGCACCCATTGAAGAAGAAGAGGAGCTTGAAGAAAGTATACGCTCAGATGAAAAGAAATTAGGTGGAGGCTAGGGCTTGTAGCTAGGTTTATATAGAGGGGTTAGAGATAGAGTAGATAGACCGTAGAATGAACGTGCGGAACAAACTATGGCCCAAAAAGCCCGCTATGCCTCCGGAACCGAATTTATTAAATCTATATATCCAAATAGGTAATTTAAAATATTCTGAACGTGATGGAAAAAGTTTCACGTCCAAATTTGATCGTATGAAGAAGTTATGCTGAAAACAAAATTTCCAAATTGATTCAAATTGATTTTAATTAAATTTGATTTCAAGGCGTTTCACGCCCGTACGATCAAACGACAAGTCCGATCGATACGAAACTTGAAACCCTATAATAATTCACCGATACGGATCCGATGAAACTGGTTTCATCGAAATCCGAGTCCGTGACAAAAAAAGCTATTTTTATATTCATTAAATAAATCAAAATAAATTACAAAAATCCAAATTTTATATTATATTCTAAAATTGTCCAAATTTTATTACTTATATAATTTAATTAATTTCAAATGATTTAACAAGCTTGGATGTGAATTAAAATTATAAGTATATCAATTTGCAGTGTTAATTTCTGCACTTTCCTATATTTAAGAATTATAAAATTAAATGCTCAAAACCCCGTATATTAGATTTTAACTTTTATATACTCATTCTTTATCCAAATAGGGATGCCACATACTTTGGTTCATGATTCACAATATTATTCTTAAAGTTCATTTTAAATTTCAGTAACGTAATATTTAACGTTAAATTCCCTTTATTTATGCAATAAGCGCAATTATTGAATTTGATACTCAAATTGATTTATAGATTCTGCTTTCAAAAAATCTATATCAACAATTTGGTCTAATTATAAATAGAATAAGTATTAACCTCATCTTATAGAATTAATTATTGCAATAAATCCAATTTACCATATCTTAAATCCAAATTAATAGATAAAGCTTGATTCCTTTATTAACTCCTTTGGTTTTCAATTAACCTTTTATGGTGAATATAAATTCCAATGTATAATTGAAACCTTATTTCCATTTGATTGCACTATTTCATTAAAAATCCTCATATTCCAGCTAAATTTCAACTAACGTATAAATTAGCTATTTCAATTTCATTTAATTGCGATTATCATACTATAGAAATTAAATTCCATTAAATAAATAAATAAATGTTGATTCCCATCTATTTACATTATATTACATTGGTACTTCTATTTACAACTTAGCTTTGTATAAATGTTTGAATGTAGAATCTTGTCTATTTCACGTATTAATTAAGCCTTAAAAATCAATTAATATTATATCCTTGGTCTAACCTCATTTTACCCATATTTATATTAATATATCCTTTGAATTAGGTAAATTACCATTGATTATCTACCTTAACTTATCAGACTCCACTAACGTAATGGTTAAATATTAATTCCATTTGTAAAAAAAAAACAATCCACAAGATTTGCATTTCACATTGCAAATGAATTCATAAATCTTGGCTTTCTTTTTCTTTGCTTCTTAAAGGCCAAATCAAACTACCCTATCATCACTAATTTATGGCAATTAATTGCAATTGATTCTCCATTAAACTACATAAATATCCAATTGAAACCTAAGTGAAACGTTTATTTATTTAAAAATCCTACTGTTTAAAAGAGTATATCATCTACGGTATAATTTACATTTGACCTGATTTCTCATATATTTCATACAACAGTGAATTCCAATTTCTACCAACATCATGTTTAATATAAATTGGAAATCCAAATCATTGGTATTTCACAACCTTATTGCGTACATTTACATATAGTTACACTAAGTCCGTACACTGATTCATGAATTCATTAATTAATACACAATTTGCCTTTGTTTTCTTATATTAAGTTTATTACCGTTTTTAAGTACATTCATTATCGAACAATATTCATAAAAAAAAATTATCTACACTTATTGCATTGGTTTATTCAACGGTCACCAAATGAAACAATTCTACTATTTATTTTAATATTAAATGAATCCCATTCTAGTAAATATTTTATTAATATTCACTAATTCAACATTTATTGGTTTCTTAACATTAACTTTTAACGAAGTGTGACAATTACATTATCCAAAACTATCGTCATAAAAATTAAATTGTTACATTAAATTCCAATTACTATAACAAATTACTACATTTTCTCAAATAAATCTTAAAGCCTTTTTTTTTTCTAAATCAGGTTAGAAATTATATTAATTTAACTCATTTAATATTATTAATTTAACGGGTCGTTACAATCTCCCCCACTCAAAACTTTTCGTCCCCGAAAAGGAAAAAGAAGGGAGAAGGAAGAATAAAACATTACATCTTATTTCAAATATTAACTTATAAACAATAATTTACTAAATTAATTTCCTTAAATGAGATATGCCCGTTTTATAGTCATTATAACCTTTTATACTTAAATCATTAAAGTTTGGAAAATATTCAACAAAATTCTAAGTCCAAAATTTACGAAATTTTTTGGTAGAGTCTCCTTTGTACGGAGAGACTCTGGAAAAAATATAATATCAAAATATACAAATATATTACATATATTATCAAAATATTATCCCAACACGGGCAAAATTATAAAACAGCGCTTTAAACGTAATCCGAAAACGTACCTATTTGTCGGGCAATACGCTTATTATTAGGGAACCAGAGCAGTAGCAGTGGCTTCCATAGCCTGCATTTCACTTATAAAATCTAAAAGGTTAAATATTTATTTTAAAGTGAACTATTCAAGTGGATTCAATCATTAATCAACCAAACAATTCAACAACCATCAACCTTACAAACAACATACATACACACACAAAGCAATCATTTAATCCATCAAACAAATAGTTGTTTGGGTTCAAACTTGAAATTTGTATGAAATGAAATTAACTATCAAGTGCATCCTTTACTCAACAGTCTTAGATGGAACAAAGATAGATTATTTATTCATCCAACAACTTCAAGTTCCTTACCCCACAATCATAAATCAAACAATACAATTCAAACCAACAACCAAATTAACTTATTATACATTTATTTCATGCTTCAGTGGTTTGATTTTCTTTCTTTCATTTATGGAGGGATTTCTTTATTTCTTACAATTTTCGTTTTCCATTTATTACAAAATTCATTATATTTGCATTCCAATTTATTGACTAAAGTTTATATCATCTATTTATACTACTTACCTTTACTTATATAGTAAAATTTCCAATTTAACTTAAGTTTATACAATTAATTCTCATTAATAACAGCAAATTTATTGAATACCTTTATTACCTCAAGCTTCACTTGTAAGATTTCCCCTTACATTTTCTTACTAACATTGCAACTTTTATTATATGGTAAGTTATGTATGTTTTAAGAATGTAAGTGAAAATTTACAAGTTTCTTCTCAATTCCTTAAATTAATATATATTTGTTTTATAAATTACAATTTCAACTTACCTTTAATTTCATTCATTTATTAAATGTTGAAGTTTCTATTATATTTAATAGTAGTAACAATTTAAGTACCCACTTTCTATTATATTTAATTACAGTAACCCTTTTTAATTACACTTAAATTATTAACCCTTTAACCTTCATTCTTAAAAATAAGGAATTTTATTAATTAATTACTTAGGGTTTACAGTCATTTATATATTACTTACTTTCTATTATATTAGAATAGGGGAAAATTAAGGCGTACTTAAGTTAATAACCCTACAATCAAACTTTATAAATTAAGGAATTTCATTTTTACTTTCTTAAGGTTAAAATCACCTGTTAATAATACAACCTTTAATTTTAGTAAAATTCCAATCATCACTTAAGTTAATACCATTAAATTCTTATTTATAACAGTAATTTATTGAATACTTCATTATTTCCAAAAATTCTACTTGCATAATATTCTATTCCACTCTTAATTCACATTTCAACTTTTTATACTTGGTAAGTTATTTATGTTAAAGAAAAAGCAAAAGAACTTATACAAGTTTAATCTCAACCCTTTTAATTCGTTGATTTTCAATAAATCTTTACCATTATTTATCAGTTAAAATTTTAACTTCCTTTATACCTAGCATTAATTTTCTTACTTAAATTAGAGGGTTCAATCCATTTATTACTTACTTTATATTTCCCTAAAAATAATTTAAACCATTAATTGGTGGAAAATTTTAGAATTAAATACCGGGTCAAATTTCAATTTTATTTTAAAAATAATAGATAAATGAGTTCTTACAACTTATATCCCAATTTATATTTAAAACAATTTAAAATTTTAGATAATTTCAAAATAAATCTGCAGTAGAATTTACTACAGTGGCCTTTCCCCTACGAAACTCGAAAATGAAAGTCGATGATGCGGCCGCCATCACCGAAATTATTTTCTAGCGACAGAGAGGAAAGTACAAAATTTATTTTCTCCAAAATCCTCTTTTAAAACAATTCTTCCGAAATATACTAAACATTTATATAAGAAATTACCTATAAACCAAATCATTATATTTCACAAATCCTTTGAAAGAAGATTTTCAAAAATCCCGGACTTAAGTTCTAAAATCTCCAATTTGATTTATTATAATTTCAACTTAGCTTCAATTGTTATAAATATTTTTATTTCCTAACACCCAATCTATAGCAACCAAATATATATATATATATATTTTTATAAAAATATTTTTATATATAGAAAATATAATAGGCAAAATTATTTCATTCACCTATATTAAAAACAAATATTATGTCGGTCTGTCCTATTAAGTGTTTAGAAATCCCTATTGATGTCATAGCGTCCCATGCATCAACCAGAATTTATAAATACAAAGCGGAACAGATTAACACAATATCAAAATCTTTATTAACACTAACAAATACGCTCTCTCATATATATACACTCAGCGACTCCCATAGGGTATTACTACCCTATTAACAAAGAGTCAAACCCCACAAAACCAAGGTTTATCGCTAAACCAAAGCTCTGATACCAACTGTAACATCCCGCCTTTTCGCACACTTTAAACCGACACACGTGCCAATTCAAAGCATACGCAAGGGCGGATTGTTATGGGGTAAATAAGAAAAACAGAGAAGAAATAAAACAAAATAGAATCTCACAGCGGAAGGATAAAATATAATAATCAATATACAGTTCATGATAACTGTTTACAAAATATTTATTTTACTTATACAATGAATATCAGAGTTACACATACCAATACAATCAATGCAGCGGAAATTTAGAGTGTGGTGCAATACTATAGATAATAATAATACGACTCCTTCGTCTTCGTCCTTGAAAGCTAAAGTCTTCGATCCTGAAACGCTCGGACTGACCCGAGCGAATTTGAAAAGACAAAAACACTCGAGTCAGACTAAAAGATCTTATGTGAGTTAAATTAACAGAAATAAATATGAGTACAGTAACTCAAGAGATGTTCGGGATTTACATCTCCTAAGGATCCGTTAAACTATTTACTATGTAGTATATTGCGCTATTATAATAGTGTCTATTTATAAAATAAACTTACTTTTAAATAGCGTTAAGGGGTTACCCATATAGCCCTTAACACAAATAATGCCAATAGTCTATACAGTACCGTAATACCTCCTGATCGGGAAGCTACCAGAGGATACTCCATAGGTACGACACAAATAGAAACTCGTAGTAAAGGCTCGGTATGGTAGGTGACACGGCACAACTAGGCAATGCACGGGTAGATATACCAATTGCTATCCAGGCTGGTGGAAACGCGTAGCCGCAGTTACCGCCCACCTCGGACTAACTCCCCAAAATCAAAATATAGAAGTGGCCACTGAATCAATCCAAAATCAAAGTATAATATCGAAGAGGAGGGTCTGATCAGAGGAATGACCTCATTGGCCTGAGAATCGCTCCTGTTTTAGCCACCTTATGCCAACTCACGGGAGTCGGGTCCACGTATTTACCTTACAGGAAACGTCGCCACCACCTACTTCATTCTGGAATCTCCACCGCGTACACGGTTAGTCAAAGTGGTTTTCGGTATCGACAGAGAGTATGTCAGATATCCGATCCCGGTCTCTTTGCCAACCCATCGTTATTATAACACCGCGGTCATTTAAAAATAGGTTATACTTTAAAAATCAGAATAAACATTCCATTTCATAACCATGAATACGATATCATTTCAAAACCCAAAACCATATTTTATCACTTATCCCAAATATAATTCTTTTCCAAAATCAAAATGCTTTAACTTCATATCGTCTGAAAATCAAATATTTTCAAAGCATAGTATTTTGAAAATCATAATTTAAAACCATAACTTCTATAAAAAAAAAACTTGAATGGTTTGGACATTCAACGGTATATGAATTAAATGGTTTAACTTAAATGTTACTTTGTAAAGAAAATAGTTCTCATGGCTTTACAAATACATTTCTTTATTAAAGTCTAAACCAAAATTTATATTATCTCTCTCAAGTTCCAAAACCACTTCAATTTATTTATATATACGTATATCCATTTTGAGTAACAATATTTCAAACTAAAATTGGATTTTATTCTTTCAACAGGTCAATTGTTCTATTAATTAGTCTTGAATATTCACATAAAATCCATAAATAATAAGACTTCAATTTCTAGTAATAAAATATATATATTTTCCCAATTCAAATTATACTAGAATATTCATTTCAATTTATTTTGGGAAAAATCCAATTATAAATATCATATCTTAAAATTTCCAAACTTAACATTTAAACATATGATATAAATTACTAAACTCCATTTTCTTAATTTTTTTCCATTTTTAAATAAAGATTTTTATACACCTTTTAATTTCAAAATTTTCAACTTCATATGTATATATATAGAAGAATAATATTTATACAATATAAAATTTAAGATTTTTAGAAACCGTATTCCATCCAAACCATAGAAATCACATTAAAATAGTTATATATAGACCGCGGTGCCTGTATAAAATTTTCTATCCTATGGTCAAGTGATACGGATATTTATCATTTCAATCCGCAATTTAAAAGATATAAAATTTTGCGGTTGTATATCATTTCAAACCACAATCCCGAATGAAATGAAATATGCATGATAATTCGCAATTTTATGATATTCAATAAACATCCATCAACATCATCCATCATCCAATCAAAATCATCAAGCAATATCAATCAATAACAATTTATATTTGATAATAGATAACAGGTAATAACTGGCAATTTTATTCAGATTAAATTTAACAACTATTAATCTAATAGTTTATATTCAGTAATAATCTATATAACTGTTAACTAGCAGTTTATAGGCAAACAAATAAATTCTAACTATCAATTAATACGCAATAAATAAATTAAATTAACAGTTAAACTTAATAAATGCAATTCAACAAATATGAGTGAAATAAACATGCCAAATACTCATAAATAAATTGCTATTCATTTCTAAAATTAATTTAACAAACATAAAAGCTTCTAATAGTTGTGAGTGGGTTTTAAACACTCACCTTTGGAATTTAAATCGAATTTAAATTCAATTTAAACTCAAAATTTTGACGGTCTCCAAATCCATCCAAACCAGCGTCAAAACGTCAGAAATTCCGATACGATCCCAGCAAAACAAACCGTGCGTGAATCCGAGCTCGTATGCAAAAGTTATGGAAATTTGAAAAATGGAAAAATTCTGGTCCTGGGTCGACTTCGGTGCGCCGCCTCAATTCCCCGGTGCTTGCTTGGAGTTTTCGCCAAAACGACCCGGAGCGACCCGAGTCATTTTCTTCCTGACCCGAAGTTGCTCTAGGGTTTTCTCCCCTGAAACCCGAAGCGCGACCAGAAGCTGCTGCAGATCCGAATTTTTTTTTTTTTTTTAAATTTGAATTTTTTTTTTTTTTTTGAACTGACTGAATCTAGGGTTAGCACCCATTGAAGAAGAAGAGGAGCTTGAAGAAAGTATACGCTCAGATGAAAAGAAACTAGGTGGAGGCTAGGGCTTGTAGCTAGGTTTATATAGAGGGGTTAGAGATAGAGCAGATAGACCGTAGAATGAACGTGCGGAACAAACTATGGCCCAAAAAGCCCGCTATGCCTCCGGAACCGAATTTATTAAATCTATATATCCAAATAGATAATTTAAAATATTCTGAACGCGATGGAAAAAGTTTCACGTCCAAATTTGATCGTATGAAGAAGTTATACTGAAAACAAAATTTCCAAATTGATTCAAATTGATTTTAATTAAATTTGATTTCAAGGCGTTTCACGCCCGTACGATCAAACGACAAGTCCGATCGATACGAAACTTGAAACCCTATAATAATTCACAGATACGGATCCGATGAAACTGGTTTCATCGAAATCCGAGTCCGTGACAAAAAAAAGCTATTTTTATATTCATTAAATAAATCAAAATAAATTACAAAAATCCAAATTTTATATTATATTCTAAAATTGTCCAAATTTTATTACTTATATAATTTAATCAATTTCAAATGATTTAACAAGCTTGGATGTGAATTAAAATTATAAGTATATCAATTTGCAGTGTTAATTTCTGCACTTTCCTATATTTAAGAATTATAAAATTAAATGCTCAAAACCCCGTATATTAGATTTTAACTTTTATATACTCATTCTTTATCCAAATAGGGATGCCACATACTTTGGTTCATGATTCACAATATTATTCTTAAAGTTCATTTTAAATTTCAGTAACGTAATATTTAACGTTAAATTCCCTTTATTTATGCAATAAGCGCAATTATTGAATTTGATACTCAAATTGATTTATAGATTCTGCTTTCTAAAAATCTATATCAACAATTTGGTCTAATTATAAATAGAATAAGTATTAACCTCATCTTATAGAATTAATTATTGCAATAAATCCAATTTACCATATCTTAAATCCAAATTAATAGATAAAGCTTGATTCCTTTATTAACTCCTTTGGTTTTCAATTAACCTTTTATGGTGAATATAAATTCCAATGTATAATTGAAACCTTATTTCCATTTGATTGCACTATTTCATTAAAAATCCTCATATTCCAGCTAAATTTCAACTAACGTATAAATTAGCTATTTCAATTTCATTTAATTGCGATTATCATACTATAGAAATTAAATTCCATTAAATAAATAAATAAATGTTGATTCCCATCTATTTACATTATATTACATTGGTACTTCTATTTACAACTTAGCTTTGTATAAATGTTTGAATGTAGAATCTTGTCTATTTCACGTATTAATTAAGCCTTAAAAATCAATTAATATTATATCCTTGGTCTAACCTCATTTTACCCATATTTATATTAATATATCCTTTGAATTGGGTAAATTACCATTGATTATCTACCTTAACTTATCAGACTCCACTAACGTAATGGTTAAATATTAATTCCATTCGTAAAAAAAAAAACAATCCACAAGATTTGCATTTCACATTGCAAATGAATTCATAAATCTTGGCTTTCTTTTTCTTTGCTTCTTAAAGGCCAAATCAAACTACCCTATCATCACTAATTTATGGCAATTAATTGCAATTGATTCTCCATTAAACTACATAAGTTATCCAATTGAAACCTAAGAGAAACGTTTATTTATTTAAAAATCCTACTGTTTAAAAGAGTATATCATCTACGGTATAATTTACATTTGACCTGATTTCTCATATATTTCACACAACAGTGAATTCCAATTTCTACCAACATTATGTTTAATATAAATTGGAAATCCAAATCATTGGTATTTCACAACCTTATTGCGTACATTTACGTATAGTTACACTAAGTCCATACACTGATTCATGAATTCATTAATTAATACACAATTTGCCTTTGTTTTCTTATATTAAGTTTATTACCGTTTTTAAGTACATTCATTATCGAACAATATTCATAAAAAAAAATTATCTACACTTATTGCATTGGTTTATTCAACGGTCACCAAATGAAACAATCCTACTATTTATTTTAATATTAAATGAATCCCATTCTAGTAAATATTTTATTAATATTCACTAATTCAACATTTATTGGTTTCTTAACATTAACTTTTAACGAAGTGTGACAATTACATTATCCAAAACTATCGTCGTAAAAATTAAACTGTTACATTAAATTCCAATTACTATAACAAATTACTACATTTTCTCAAATAAATCTTAAAGCCTTTTTTTTTCTTCTAAATCAGGTTAGAAATTATATTAATTTAACTCATTTAATATTATTAATTTAACGGGTCGTTATAATCATGAACGAAATCGCGAAGAGAAGGATGGAAAATAGCAATGGCTGACGACTATGTGTCAGGTGGGGATGACCGTGACCATGATGACTACCTAAGAGTTGATGGCGAAGTGGTAAAAGGTAGTGCGCACAAGTACATAGGAGGCATGCGAACTCTAGTGGCGATGAACTGGACTCGCGCGATGGTAATGAGGCTAAGTAACGGATGGTTAACAGCATAAAGCAAACCTATGGTTCTCATGACAAGGCTGGTGCATTGAGTTTTGGGACAGTATGTGTCGTGGTTGAGTCTTGGTAGGATGGAGAAGCAAAGTGAGTATACAAATTCATTAATAAATGGTTGCAACTTACATTGAGATACTTTTCTTATTTTGATTCCTATTTGAATTAGTTTGATTTCGTATTAAATATAGCTTGGTAGACTGATATGCTTTAACTATTATCAGTAAATGTTTGATTTTGATGATTATTCGATCAGAGATTGACGACGCAGTAGGTTGAAGATGAAATTCCACTCATTTTATATTATCTTGTGTATTCCCATGCGAATTTTCAAAGAGTTTAAAATCCATTCCATTAATTTATAGTGCAAAAGTTTTATATAAAAAGAAATATATGTAATTTATTGAAACTCGAGGTTTAAAGTGATGAATGGAAATGATCAAAAGGAGTTTTATAAATGAAAGGATTTTAGAAGAGTATTAAATTCATTTATGATTTTATAAATGAAATTCAATCCATTTTATATATATGGTAAACCATTCTTGAATTATTTTTTCTAAATGATAAATGAACAAAAGGTGTTTCGTAAATGTACTTGAATTCATTTAGTAAACAGAATACATAAATGGTTTTGTTAAGAATGTTGCTTGATATGGATGAATACTTGTTTATTAAATAACTATGAATTGAAAAAAATTCATGTATATTTGTTTTGAGAAAAATGAAGTTCAAATATATTTTTTTGGTGATTAAAACTTATGTTGACTTTATAAGAAATTGAATTGCAAACATCAGTTATATTATGAAAATATACTCATGTTTTATTGAGTGATGAAACGCCTGCTTGATTTAAATTTGAGTAAATTGAATGATGCTTTGCTATGGTTGATGTATGGAATATACTAAGAGTAACGTAGTACTGTCAATTATATTTGGGATGAAATGTGTGCTTTGAATGACTATAAGTGCTTTTGAGTACTTGATTTCTTTTTTAAATACGATTATATATGATATGTGGTTCACTCATGGTTAGAATATGCAAGTTTAATCATTTGCTATGATTTTATTGATCTGAATATATGAATTATCGTGTTTAAATTGGCCAACTATAATGCATTATAATAAGATGCGATGAAATGCATGTAAATGGCATTTATTTAATAAAATGGTTAGTTCTTATAAACTCAGTTTTACCAGCTCACACAATTTATTGGACGTCTATGCATCTTTTTCCAAATTGAGTGATTGATAAAATTGATAAAATAAGAAGGGTCTTCTTTTGGAGTGGGGATAACTCTTAACAGCAATAGCAAATGTTTAGTAAATAGGGAAACTATTTGTAAATCCAAAAGGGATGGTGGTTTAGGAGTCATTAATTTGTCTTTGTTAGGTAAATGGTTGTGGTGGTTTAAGGATATTAATGATAATCCTACTTGGAAGGAAATCATTTCTAAATATTTCTATAATGATAACAATAATTTATATTAAATTACTCCGACAATCATTTGTAAACTGTCCAATTTTTGGAAATCTATTTTAAAATGCCATGAGATCTTTAACCTAGGCACCAACACAATAGTTCATTTAGTTAATAGCACTTCTTTTTGGCATGATAGTTGGATTACTGTAACGACCCAGAATTTTGAACAATTTAAATTGAAAATATTTAATTAATTTTAAATATTTGAATGATGGTTTAGATTGAATTTTCAATATAACTTTGAAATTTACGATTAAATTATAGAATTTAATCTATAGAGAGTTGAATGAAAATTTGAATCTAAAATTTTAAGCCGACTAAAAATATTTCAAAGGCTTGTAAAATTTATTTTGATAGTACTGAAGATTATAGAAGCTTCAGAATCGAATTTGGAAGTGAATTGTTCAGTTTTGGAATTTAATCGTTCGAATCGATATTTAAAAATAGCCGTCCGAGGCACAGTCTCAGAATTCGACGAAACCAGTTCCATTGGGTCCGTAATATTGAATTATTGCCGGATTTCAAATTTCGTATTTTTCGGAGTTGATATGTGATCACACGGCGTGTAAACGCATTGAAATAAAATCGAATTCAATTTAAATTTAAATTTAAACTTAGTCAAAATACACACGTTCGCTTCCCTATAATCGCTCCTAAAACCGTGCCGAGTATCACGCAGAAATCACGATAGAAATCGTGATAAACATGCCTTAGTCTATTTTAAATATCATCTTCCTCCCTCTCTACAGTTTAAAATCGAAGAAAAAAAAAAGAAAAAAATGGCCGAAGCCAATTCAAACAAGGAAAAAAAAATCGCGTCTTTAAAATCCCTCTCCCCTATTCTATTCTTCGTTCCCAAATTCATATCGAACATCCCCAAATCAGAAGAAAAAAAAATAAAAAAAAAAAAGAAAAAAAAATGGAGGCGATGCTAGAGGAGGCTGCGACTTGCTGGGAATCGCGTTCAACATAGAGGTGCACGCGCGTGAGGAAGTCGGCGGCGTGGGGCTTTCTCGAGCAGTCGTGCTAGCGCGTGGGGGTACGCGGCACGTAGGGCGGCGACGCAATGGTGAGTGGCGACTCGCGTGAGGTCAGGCGCGATGAGGAGGCGAGGCGCAGCGGCTGTAGGTTGGAGGTGATGTCGCGATAGGGATGTGTGGTCGCGTGTGATAATGGCGACGGCATCGTGATGATTGGTGGAACTGGCGGTGGCGTGCGCTTAGGGCAGTGGCGATTTCGAGGCAATCTAGGGCTTAGGGATTAACAGTAAGGTAATTAAATTTAATTTTGTTTTAATTTTAGTTAATATATATATATATGAATTTAGATTGAGAAAAATAACAGTAAAGTAAAAAAAAAAAAATATATTTACAGTAAATATTTATATATGATTTTGAAAATTTATAAAGTTAATCAAATTTATTGAAAACAAAAGGGATTTGTTGGTTAAAATAAAATTATGGTTAAATAAATTTAATTTAAAAGGAAATTTAAATTTTTAGTTAAATATCTTATTAAAGAAAAAATTAGTTGATTTAAAATAAAAGTTTAAATATTTAAGTGTTTAAAAAACAAGGTTTAAACTTAAAGTAGATTTAATTTATAAATAAATAAGTCATTAGTTAGAAATGTAAAATGAATGTACAGATGGATTTTAAATTTACTAAGTTTATATTAAAATAATACATAATATGAGGATTTATTATTTTAACAAAATTTATCTGTTTATTTTAATAACTAAAGGATATTTTATAAAAGAAAATGATTTATCAAAAGATAATATTATTTATTATCGGGAAAAAAAATGGGTTAAGAATAATTTATTAAGGTGTTTAATTAACTTAGTAAATTCTTTTAATTACTAAAGAAAATTTGTTTAGAACTAAATTGATAGTTATTTAAATTATTTAAAGAAAGATTGAAAATAAAAAAATAAATATTCAAGTGGATTTGATAGATTGTTTTAAAGATAGGAATATTATTTTTAGAATGTGAATAGTATGTATAAAAAGGAAAATTTGTATGAATTTAAATGTTAGGTTAATTTACTAAAAGGAATAGATTTAAAATAAAGGCCACTGGTTAATTAAATTTATTAAAAGAAAAGAAATTTAAATTTTAGTGAAAATAAAATAGAAAGATGAAATTGGTTTAAATAAAACTATTGATTAATTTAACCATCAACAACGAAAATTTATTTTTCGATCTGTTCGAATATTAATAAATTGTGTAAATATTTATACAAGGTATAAATGAAGAAAACAAGTTGAATTGAAAGTGGATGGCAAACAGGAATAAAAGGTGAGAACTTCTCACTCAAAAGGAATTTCTGTTGTTTATTTAAATTTTAAATAGTTAGATTTAAAATTGATTGACTATGTTGATTGAATGATTGAATGATGATTGTTATATATATATTTGATGTGAATAGACCCTATACGCCGTTAGTAAGCGGAGGTTATTTATTACACCCATATACCGCGATATTCCACCTCGAAGTGGAATTGGTATTATATTATATATATAGCAATATATATATATTGGCATATGTATATATTGCAGTTGATTGATTTCCCGCATTTTCTTTTAGCGGATGAGACCCTATTGCGCCGTTAGTAAGCGGATATATTTTTATAAAATCCCATATACCGCGATATTCCGTCTCGAAACGGAATGGTATTGTGCTAATGTCTGTGGATGCAGGGAAACAGGTTGGAGGGATCCAACTGGATTCCTCACAAATATTTATTGATTTTAAATATTGTGATGTTTGATTGTTTATCATATCGATATATGATATTGGAAAAGTCGTGATTGACTAATTGATGTGTTGCATCATTGGATCCAATTTTTGAAATTTAAAAACAACGATTTTAATTTCTAAAGTGATTTTTGAAAATATACGTTTATATAATATTTTTTGGAATTGATTTATTATAAATAAATAAACGTTATAATTTTTATGTTATAAAAATTATGATTTCTGAGAAATGTAGTTAAAAGTTGATTTTTGAGAATATGGGATTAATGATTTGACAAAATAATTTAAACTGGGATTTTTGAATCTATTATAAAATGAATAAAAGTGATGAAATTATAAAGAACTGTGAAGATGTTTCAAAAGAATAATATAAATTGTTTTATATTAAAAAGATTTATAAATTGATATTTATAAATTAAAAATATAAGAATTATAAAACAAGCTTTTATAAGTGTTAGAATAAATTGTAAATGAATTTCATAAATAGAAATGGAATTATAGAATTATAACGATGAAGTTATAAATAGAATTTTTTAAACAGTATAAATTGATTTATATAAAAGATTTACAAACGGATATTTGTAAATTAAAATATTGGAATTATAAAACGAAGTTTTTATAAGAGTTAGGATGAATTGTGAATGAATTTCACAAATGAATGAATTTATAGAATTATGAACGGTGAAGTTATAATTGGAATTTTATAAACAGTAGGTTTATAAAATTTGTGAAGTTATTTAAAAGAATAAGATTTTGGATAAATAGATGAATCTTATAAGTTATAAGATTTATAAAATTTGTGAAGTTTAAAGGAATGATTTTATAAACAAATAAATTATAAGTATTTAACTTATAATATGAAATTTTTAATATATCATTGTGATATGAATTGAGATAAGTTAATAAAAGAAATTTATAAAAGGAAGTTGGTATAAAAGAAATAGAAATAGAATTTATAAACATTGTTTTATAAATTCGCAAACTACTTATTTTGATAAGTAAATTGTTGCAATTTATTTATGAAGTTATATTCATGTTTTAGACAGTGAATAATTCCTTAAACTAAAATGAATAGAAGTAATGAAATTGGTTAACAATATATTCACGTTTTTGAATAGTGAATAATATGTTAAAGAAATTATTTTGAATGTGATGTTTTAAATAAAATTAAAACGATCTAATGATGTTTTAAAATATGTTGAGATTTGAAATCATAGATTTCAACATTTATTGTTGAAATAGATGTTTTCGAGAAATAAAAGGAAATGGTAGATTATAACACTGTTGTTATAATAGATGATTTCCGAAAGGAAATGTTTTGTATAGTATTGGGATTTATATATCTATTTTAATTTCGAATCCCTATACTAGTGATTTTGGGTTGTCGTAACGATGTTTTACGCAACATTCGTTTTGGCCCAAATAAATATGGTTAAGTGAATGATTTCCTTAAAGGATGAAGTATATACTTAATTTCGATTAGGGTATATTAAATATTTTCTAAGTATAGAAAATAAAAAGATCTGTGAATTACTTATTTTTAATAAGTATAGAAATGCTTTTCCAATATTAAGTGAATATTTGGAATTTATCTTTTTGAAGATAAATTGAAAATGAATATTAGAAATTGAATGGAAATCATATATCCATAAATATTTTGGATTGTAAATTCAATATAGAATTTATAAATGGAATTGGAAAATTGGGTTTAAGAATAAATATTGATTTATTTTTAAAAGAATGGAAAGAAAGTTTATATCTTCTAAAGATATTTTGGGGAAATAAATAATTTGGAAAATTATTTGGATTCTGGTGATGTTGGCATATCCATTGATAGTTCAATAACCGACTATCGATATTTACCTTTAAATGGTATATGTTGTGATTTGTTTGAAATTGAATGCCACACTTATTTTTTTAAAATAAGCGCTCACTATTCGGGTTAACCGGGAAAGGACCATGGGGTCGTATAACCCATTCCGAACATGTGATACGTCGTATGAATTGCATTCGAAGACGGTGTTGAAGACCGGATATTTTCGAAAACGTAAGGGTTTCTTGTCGAATGTCTTTGCATCGACTGGTCCCCGGTATAGAGACTCCATATGTGATGGGAAGTCCGAACGTGATTAGTGAATATCCGGATTGCAAGGACTTCTTTGTAAGTGCCTTCGGTTCTGTTCGAGCCCGGACCAGACTTGCTTATCTAGGTGAAACGTGATGGGGGGTTCTCGCTTTGCGTTAGGTGGCGAACGGGAGACTCTTACCCCTACACGTCCTCTTTACGGGGTTGGTTAGGCGTAAGCCGTGACAGTCGAGAGGTTGGCCGTAAAAGCAAGGTCTGGGGTACCAGTGTAAGCCACGGTGGGGCTGGGATGGTTGAAAAGCCTACCGGTTACTGCTGACGGAAATGAGGTTCTTTACATTTGGTATCAGAGCTGTTGGTTAAGCGACAACCAGGGTTCTGTAGGGTATTACTCGTTAGAGATAGAGTCAGCAGTACTCTAGAATGAGTTTGACTGTAATAATAGATATGAGCGCGTATTTGTTAGTGAATATAAAATTGTTTTTGAATAGGGTAAATAAAATAAATTTGCCCAAAACTATTTTTGGTATAGAAAAGAAATGATTTTCTATGAATTATTATAGTATATGGTTGCATGATTGTTAAGAAGTGATAATATTGAATTATTATCATTAGTATATGGAATTAAATAAAATGGATTGGATTCAAGTAAATTAACTTGATAATTTATTCATTTGTGAAATAATTTCAAATGGAATGAAATTTGAAAAAAAAAATTGAATTGAGTAATTAAGTAAATTCGGAATGAATTGAAATAATTGAAATGAATTAGTGAATGAAACTAATTTAAAGTAATAATGTGAATTACTAAATAAAAGTTAATCGTTAGAATTCAATATTTAAATTGAGAATTGAATTCGAATGAATTTGAAGTTGTTAATTGAATTGAAATATAAAATTGAATGAAATTGGATATATATAACTTCAATAGTGAAGTAAAAACGTATAAGAAGCATATGTTGAAGATTTTGTAATAAAATTTGCAAATTGGTTTGAATGTTGGGTTTGGATGCTATTACTAGCAGGTTATACAGGTGTATTAAAAGAAATGGAAATTGAGATTTTGATTTCAAAGATAAAAAAATTGAATTGCTCGACAAAAAGGTACGTATTTCAATTTCAGTATGAGATTTGATGACTTTCTTCTCTAGCCACTTGGCTTTTCTCTTTTCTTTTTGATTCTGAGGGGCCGTGGTGCCATTTTGCAGTCGTACCGATCGAGCCGCGCAAAGGAAACGCTGGCGAAATTTTTCGAAAATTTAGGGTGTTAGAAAATTTTTGAGAAAATTTTGAAAGTTTGAAATTTGAATTTGAATTTAAATTTGAATGGTTAGTAAAACAATATTGTTTGAAACCTATAATTGAAGTTGGAAAGCTAGTTGAAATGATAGTAAATCTCTAGTAAAAAAAAAATTTAGGCTAGTAAGTTGATAAAACTATTTGAATTGTGAAAAATGATAGACGGGATAAGGGTATTCTTCTTAACTTGCAATTTCGGGACGAAATTCTTTTAAGGGGGAAAGATTGTAACGACGCAGAATTTTGAACAATTTAAATTGAAAATATTTAATTAATTTTAAATATTTGAATGATGGTTTAGATTGAATTTTCAATATAACTTTGAAATTTACGATTAAATTATAGAATTTAATCTATAGAGAGTTGAATGAAAATTTGAATCTAAAATTTTAAGCCGACTAAAAATATTTCAAAGGCTTGTAAAATTTATTTTGATAGTACTGAAGATTATAGAAGCTTCAGAATCGAATTTGGAAGTGAATTGTTCAGTTTTGGAATTTAATCGTTCGAATCGATATTTAAAAATAGCCGTCCGAGGCACAGTCTCGGAATTCGACGAAACCAGTTTCATTGGGTCCGTAATATTGAATTATTGCCGGATTTCAAATTTCGTATTTTTCGGAGTTGATATGTGATCACACGGCGTGTAAACGCATTGAAATAAAATCGAATTCAATTTAAATTTAAATTTAAACTTAGTCAAAATACACACGTTCGCTTCCCTATAATCGCTCCTAAAACCGTGCCGAGTATCACGCAGAAATCACGATAGAAATCGTGATAAACATGCCTTAGTCTATTTTAAATATCATCTTCCTCCCTCTCTTCAGTTTAAAATCGAAGAAAAAAAAAGAAAAAAATGGCCGAAGCCAATTCAAACAAGGAAAAAAAATCGCGTCTTTAAAATCCCTCTCCCCTATTCTATTCTTCGTTCCCAAATTCATATCGAACATCCCCAAATCAGAAAAAAAAAATAAAAAAAAAAAAGAAAAAAAAATGGAGGCGATGCTAGAGGAGGCTGCGACTTGCTGGGAATCGCGTTCAACATAGAGGTGCACGCGCGTGAGGAAGTCGGCGGCGTGGGGCTTTCTCGAGCAGTCGTGCTAGCGCGTGGGGGTACGCGGCACGTAGGGCGGCGACGCAATGGTGAGTGGCGACTCGCGTGAGGTCAGGCGCGATGAGGAGGCGAGGCGCAGCGGCTGTAGGTTGGAGGTGATGTCGCGATAGGGATGTGTGGTCGCGTGTGATAATGGCGACGGCATCGTGATGATTGGTGGAACTGGCGGTGGCGTGCGCTTAGGGCAGTGGCGATTTCGAGGCAATCTAGGGCTTAGGGATTAACAGTAAGGTAATTAAATTTAATTTTGTTTTAATTTTAGTTAATATATATATATATGAATTTAGATTGAGAAAAATAACAGTAAAGTAAAAAAATAATAATATATTTACAGTAAATATTTATATATGATTTTGAAAATTTATAAAGTTAATCAAATTTATTGAAAACAAAAGGGATTTGTTGGTTAAAATAAAATTATGGTTAAATAAATTTAATTTAAAAGGAAATTTAAATTTTTAGTTAAATATCTTATTAAAGAAAAAATTAGTTGATTTAAAATAAAAGTTTAAATATTTAAGTGTTTAAAAAACAAGGTTTAAACTTAAAGTAGATTTAATTTATAAATAAATAAGTCATTAGTTAGAAATGTAAAATGAATGTACAGATGGATTTTAAATTTACTAAGTTTATATTAAAATAATACATAATATGAGGATTTATTATTTTAACAAAATTTATCTGTTTATTTTAATAACTAAAGGATATTTTATAAAAGAAAATGATTTATCAAAAGATAATATTATTTATTATCGGGAAAAAAATGGGTTAAGAATAATTTATTAAGGTGTTTAATTAACTTAGTAAATTCTTTTAATTACTAAAGAAAATTTGTTTAGAACTAAATTGATAGTTATTTAAATTATTTAAAGAAAGATTGAAAATAAAAAAATAAATATTCAAGTGGATTTGATAGATTGTTTTAAAGATAGGAATATTATTTTTAGAATGTGAATAGTATGTATAAAAAGGAAAATTTGTATGAATTTAAATGTTAGGTTAATTTACTAAAAGGAATAGATTTAAAATAAAGGCCACTGGTTAATTAAATTTATTAAAAGAAAAGAAATTTAAATTTTAGTTAAAATAAAATAGAAAGATGAAATTGGTTTAAATAAAACTATTGATTAATTTAACCATCAACAACGAAAATTTATTTTTCGATCTGTTCGAATATTAATAAATTGTGTAAATATTTATACAAGGTATAAATGAAGAAAACAAGTTGAATTGAAAGTGGATGGCAAACAGGAATAAAAGGTGAGAACTTCTCACTCAAAAGGAATTTCTGTTGTTTATTTAAATTTTAAATAGTTAGATTTAAAATTGATTGACTATGTTGATTGAATGATTGAATGATGATTGTTATATATATATTTGATGTGAATAGACCCTATACGCCGTTAGTAAGCGGAGGTTATTTATTACACCCATATACCGCGATATTCCACCTCGAAGTGGAATTGGTATTATATTATATATATAGCAATATATATATATTGGCATATGTATATATTGCAGTTGATTGATTTCCCGCATTTTCTTTTAGCGGATGAGACCCTATTGCGCCGTTAGTAAGCGGATATATTTTTATAAAATCCCATATACCGCGATATTCCGTCTCGAAACGGAATGGTATTGTGCTAATGTCTGTGGATGCAGGGAAACAGGTTGGAGGGATCCAACTGGATTCCTCACAAATATTTATTGATTTTAAATATTGTGATGTTTGATTGTTTATCATATCGATATATGATATTGGAAAAGTCGTGATTGACTAATTGATGTGTTGCATCATTGGATCCAATTTTTGAAATTTAAAAACAACGATTTTAATTTCTAAAGTGATTTTTGAAAATATACGTTTATATAATATTTTTTGGAATTGATTTATTATAAATAAATAAACGTTATAATTTTTATGTTATAAAAATTATGATTTTTGAGAAATGTAGTTAAAAGTTGATTTTTGAGAATATGGGATTAATGATTTGACAAAATAATTTAAACTGGGATTTTTGAATCTATTATAAAATGAATAAAAGTGATGAAATTATAAAGAACTGTGAAGATGTTTCAAAAGAATAATATAAATTGTTTTATATTAAAAAGATTTATAAATTGATATTTATAAATTAAAAATATAAGAATTATAAAACAAGCTTTTATAAGTGTTAGAATAAATTGTAAATGAATTTCATAAATAGAAATGGAATTATAGAATTATAACGATGAAGTTATAAATAGAATTTTTTAAACAGTATAAATTGATTTATATAAAAGATTTACAAACGGATATTTGTAAATTAAAATATTGGAATTATAAAACGAAGTTTTTATAAGAGTTAGGATGAATTGTGAATGAATTTCACAAATGAATGAATTTATAGAATTATGAACGGTGAAGTTATAATTGGAATTTTATAAACAGTAGGTTTATAAAATTTGTGAAGTTATTTAAAAGAATAAGATTTTGGATAAATAGATGAATCTTATAAGTTATAAGATTTATAAAATTTGTGAAGTTTAAAGGAATGATTTTATAAACAAATAAATTATAAGTATTTAACTTATAATATGAAATTTTTAATATATCATTGTGATATGAATTGAGATAAGTTAATAAAAGAAATTTATAAAAGGAAGTTGGTATAAAAGAAATAGAAATAGAATTTATAAACATTGTTTTATAAATTCGCAAACTACTTATTTTGATAAGTAAATTGTTGCAATTTATTTATGAAGTTATATTCATGTTTTAGACAGTGAATAATTCCTTAAACTAAAATGAATAGAAGTAATGAAATTGGTTAACAATATATTCACGTTTTTGAATAGTGAATAATATGTTAAAGAAATTATTTTGAATGTGATGTTTTAAATAAAATTAAAACGATCTAATGATGTTTTAAAATATGTTGAGATTTGAAATCATAGATTTCAACATTTATTGTTGAAATAGATGTTTTCGAGAAATAAAAGGAAATGGTAGATTATAACACTGTTGTTATAATAGATGATTTCCGAAAGGAAATGTTTTGTATAGTATTGGGATTTATATATCTATTTTAATTTCGAATCCCTATACTAGTGATTTTGGGTTGTCGTAACGATGTTTTACGCAACATTCGTTTTGGCCCAAATAAATATGGTTAAGTGAATGATTTCCTTAAAGGATGAAGTATATACTTAATTTCGATTAGGGTATATTAAATATTTTCTAAGTATAGAAAATAAAAAGATCTGTGAATTACTTATTTTTAATAAGTATAGAAATGCTTTTCCAATATTAAGTGAATATTTGGAATTTATCTTTTTGAAGATAAATTGAAAATGAATATTAGAAATTGAATGGAAATCATATATCCATAAATATTTTGGATTGTAAATTCAATATAGAATTTATAAATGGAATTGGGAAATTGGGTTTAAGAATAAATATTGATTTATTTTTAAAAGAATGGAAAGAAAGTTTATATCTTCTAAAGATATTTTGGGGAAATAAATAATTTGGAAAATTATTTGGATTCTGGTGATGTTGGCATATCCATTGATAGTTCAATAACCGACTATCGATATTTACCTTTAAATGGTATATGTTGTGATTTGTTTGAAATTGAATGCCACACTTATTTTTTTAAAATAAGCGCTCACTATTCGGGTTAACCGGGAAAGGACCATGGGGTCGTATAACCCATTCCGAACATGTGATACGTCGTATGAATTGCATTCGAAGACGGTGTTGAAGACCGGATATTTTCGAAAACGTAAGGGTTTCTTATCGAATGTCTTTGCATCGACTGGTCCCCGGTATAGAGACTCCATATGTGATGGGAAGTCCGAACGTGATTAGTGAATATACGGATTGCAAGGACTTCTTTGTAAGTGCCTTCGGTTCTGTTCGAGCCCGGAACAGACTTGTATGGATTGTGTGTCTGACATTACAAGTTGAGATATAAAGCCGACTTCTTTCAAATATATTTCTGTGGTGGCAGAGAATTTATTCTTTTAGCTTAACACCCTTCTCTGAGACGTACGAGCTCAGAGGTTATATAGTTGAAGTTATCAGCGATATATTCCCAGTTTGGTAATGTGACATGCTGAGTGATGCTGAAATGATCATTGTGTTGATTATTGTGATAGGATCATTTATTTGATCGTCTATCTTGGTGATCATTTCTATGATCATTTGTTGACCCAAAGCATGGCTTTTGTATAAAGTATGTTTTTGTGGACGTGAATTCGTCGAGCCTCACACCCCGTGAATGGTCAAAACAGGAAAGAAGCAGCAAGGTTATGAGGGGTAGCACCCTTTAGGATGTGTCCATTTCCTTCTGGAAAAGGGTGGTATCATGGTATGGAGCCCAGATACTTACTCATGTTGAAAACACTTTATGATTGTGTGAATTGATTACGAGCGCTCGGTGAAAAGGTCCCAAAGGACCGGGGGATGGCATATTCGGTCAGTTGTTACTCAGTTAGGAGTAACCCGGCCTTGTGTTGGTAGAGATCCGGTTTGGTTCTCGGGGATGTCCATCCAGAGGCATTCTCATGTGGCAATGGGAAGTTCCTTGGCCTGACCATTCGTTGGAAATCCAAAGAAACAATACGATCTTGTACGGTTTTAGTTGTAGAACCTGCCATCTAATATGGTAGCTATTAGTAGGCATAATATAATGGTACCTATGCTGGCTAAGATTTATATCTTTATTTTCGAAATAAACTTTCTACACTATGCACTAATAATAATATCAAAATTGATTTGATTTTTGCGTAGAAGCATCTTTGACTAACATAAGAAGAAATCTCCTCCAAGTCTGCGTTTGCATTGTGTGTGTGGTGGGAGGTCTTATGGTAGTTACATTTTCAAAAGCATTGCGAATTGATTTTTTAAATATTCTTCTATTTTTATTTTAAAGATAAATAAACTGTTTTTAGTTCTCGCACCAGTCACATGACTGACTCGGAGTTTATTGTTTTCCTTCCTAAACTCTGGGTGCCCACCAATTTTTCACACGGGCAGTCAAGAGTTAGGGTTTATCAGGATATTCTGGATATTCTGGAGTTGCTGGAGGCAAGCTGGATGGCATGGCGTATTACTAGTTTATATAGTATTTCTTTTTCCGCTGCACTGTTTGTTGTTGTATGATGTTGTACACTCTGATGATATGATATGATGTAATAAAATGTGATGTAATGTAATAACTGATATAGTTCTTTGTTTAAAGATTATTCATTTATTATTATATGTTGTTCCGCTGCGAATTGTGAGATTCTGATGCGTTCTATTGTTTATTTCTGTTCTGTTTTCTTTCTCTCCTCTTCTACCTCTTTCTTTTCTTAAATTCTTCTTTCTCTTCTTTCTTAAAAAAAACCCCCTCAGTGTTCGGTTTTTCGGCAACGAAAAATCGTGTCCTGACAATTACCGTTATCCCTCTTAAGATAGAATTTAAAGAGCTTTACGATAGTTGTAATTTTGAGAACGCTTTGGTTATAAAAGTTTTTTCCCCTGAAAATGACCCTCCTTGGAATTTTAGTTTTAATAGAATTTTAGTCGGTTCAACTCTAAGGAAGCTTTCTTTGCTTTATGCTAGATTAAATCTCTAGAATAATGATAATGATAATGGTAATATTAGTTGGGATTGCGATAAGAGTAAGAAATATACTTCTAATTCTTTTTGTAGATTTCTTAACTTCTCACGTCTATCTATTAACTCATTTAAATTCATTTGGAAAACAAACGCTCCTCCTAAATCTAAAATTCACATGTTGTTAATCATGCATGGAAAACTAATACTATAGAACTTTTAAAAGGAAAAAAATGCAAATTGATAATAAATGTTATTTTTGTAACCTGCATTTCGAAGAGTATTAAGCATGCATACTATGATTGCATGGATACTTACTTCTTTCTGGATAACATCCTCAAAATCTTTAACTATAATCTAACAACTAGAATTTCAGATTGTGAATACAATTGGAATAGTTTTAGATTTTAGTTTAAAAAGGAAAATAGATTTTTATTAGACACTTTATTCATTGTAATCTGTTGGTATATTTGGTTTGAAAGAAATCTAAGAATTTTTAATAACAATAATAGTTATTTTATTAAATTGATTTTTATAATTTATTCATTTTGATTTAATTGGATCTCAAATCCTAAATATAAATTAGCTAAAAATAATCTTTTTAAAGAATATCTTAATAAAGTTAGTAATAATATTAAGTTATATAAACATAAAAACAATATTTTTGACACTAATAATTATAGTATTAACATATTTTCAAACTTAAATGATGATTTCAAATTTTATCCTAACATCCTTGTGATCAAAGGACCATATGAATGAGTTTAAATTTGTTTTTTATATCTTTTTTTTAATTTTTTAGTCTACTTTTGTTATAGTTTATAGTTCTTTTACTTCTTTTGATCATGGATTCCTTTTTGTCTATTTACTATTTTTTTTCCTTATGTATTCTATCCCATTAGCTTAGTTTTTGTATCTTTACTTTATTTTAATACATATATATGTATATATATATATGCATATAAATTTCATTTATATTCATATATGTGTATTATTCTCATAATTTTTTAGTTTTTTTTCAGATGTAGGTTTTGGCCAATAGTGGATTTTGATTCTTGTTGTAGGTTCACAGGATTGTTGATGGCTGGTTTGCAGCTTGCAGTGAGGACTTCTTCTCAGTTCTTCTTCATCTTCATTATGGCATTCCACTATTTGGATAACTCATTTTCAGCAAGGCATTCTCTTTTGTTTTTCTGAGGCTTCAGAGAGGAGCTTTCCATTCAAGATCTTTCGCATTACCATGTCTTCCGAGTCTACAGCGTGGTATATCCTTCTCAGATGATGTTAGCTTCTAGTATCATAGACATTCAGATTGTCCATAGTTTTGTTGGTACTTCTAACACCTCAATATCGGGCAGTGGCCTTGCCAGAGTTCGATATTGGGGTGTAATGGGCAGTGGCCTTGTCGTTGCACATTATAAGGGTACCAGAGTTATTTTATTGGTTTTTGTACTTTGATCAGCAACTTTCCAGGCATGTTGGCATCACCTAGACTTATGTGTTATATACATATTTGCATGTGTGCTCTTCTTTTTCAAAGAAGATCGCACATTTTTATCAAAAATTTGATAAAATGGGATATAATGTCATTTAGGAATAACTGACGTTAAAAATGTCAAATGTTTTCGAAATTAATAAATTAACATTTGACGAGAATGGTACGAGGTATTGACCATTAGAATGCTAGTTTCTAAGAGACTAGTTCAAGGATCGCAATTGTGAGGATAGGGATTTTCGACTCCCGAAAGTCGATATCAATATGTCCACTGTATCAACTGCCGAGCAATCGAATGCCGAAAACCGAACCCTTAGGGTTTAAGAAGAAGAAAAAGATAGAAGAAGAAAGAAAGAAAAGCAACAGAAACAATATCAGAATCTCACAATCGCAGCGGAACAACATATAATAGATAAATGAATAATCTTTAAATCAAAAGAACTGTATCGGTTATTACATTACGTCACGTTATCATTACATTATCAGAGTGTACAACTACAAACAGCGGAAAAAGAAATACTGTATACTAGTTGATACGCCATGCCTTCCAGCTTGCTCCTTGAGCTCCACAGCATCTCCAGAATTCCAGAATGACCTGATAACCTGACTCTAGACTACCCGTGTAGAAATTGGTGGGCACCCAGAGTTTAGGAAGGAAACAATAAACTCCAGGTCAGTCATGCGACTAGTGTGAGAACTTAAAACATTTTATCTTTTAAAAAAACAAACAAGAAATATTTTTAAAATAGATTCACAATGCTTTTGGAAAACGAAACTACCATAAGGCCTCCCGCACACACACACAGAGCAAACGCAGAATCGGAGGAGATTTCCCCCTATGATAGTTAAATATGCTCGATACGTAAATTTCTTTGTATTATTACTATAAGTGCAAAGTGTAGGAAAACGTTTCGAAAGTATGATATAAATCTTAGCCAACATAGACATTCCGAACTATGCCTACTATAGCTACCATCTAAACAGTGGGGCGCCACCATAATTAAATGGCAGGTTCTACAACTAAAACGGTATAGGTCTCGTATTGTTTCTTTGGATTTTCTAACAAATGGTCAGGCCAAGGAACTTCCCATTGCCACATGGAAACGCCTCTGGAGAGACTCCCCGAGAACCTAACCGGATCTCTGCCAACACAAGGCCGGGTTACCTCTGTAAAAGTAGGTAACAACTAACACGAGTATGCCATCCCCCGGTTGTAAACAACCTTTATCCGAGGATCCTCAACCAACATCAATCACAAAGTTATATATATTTGCGACATTCACATAAGTAAGTATCTGGGCTCCATACCATGATACCACTTCTATCCAGAAGGAAATGACATACCCTAAGGGGCGCTACTCCTTAAAACCTTGCTGCATCTTTCATGTTTTGACCATTTCCGGGGTGTGAGGTCCGACGAAGTCTTGTCCACAAAGCTACGCTTTATACAAATGTTATGCTTTGATCAACAAATGATCAACATCACTTCGTATGCCACATTACAAAATTGGGAATATATCACCACTAACCATCAACTACATAACCTCTGAGCTCATACGTCTCAGAGAAGGGTGTTAAGCTAAGAGAATAAATTCTCCGCCACAAACAGAGCTATATTTGATAGAAACCAGCTTTACATCTCAATTTGTAATGTCAGACACACATCCATACAAGTCCGTTTCGGGATCGAACGGAACCGTAGGCACTTCCAAAGAAGCCCTTGCAATCCGGATATTCACTAATCACGACCAGAATTCCCATCACAAAGGGTGATAAAATATCTATATCGGAGATCAGCTGATGCAGAGACATTCGACGGTAATCCTTCCGTTTTCGAAAATATCCGGTCTTCAACACCGGTCTTCAAATGCTATTCATTACAACGTATCACTATTCGGAATGAGATTCATGACCCAAAGGTCCTCTCCCGGCTAAACCGAATGACGAGCGCTTATTTTAAAATAAGTGTAGCATTCAAATTCAAGAAAATCACCACAAATACACATTTAAAGGAAAATATTGATAGTCGGTTATTTAACTATCAATAGATATGCACAACATCAGAAGATTTCAAATAATTTTTCTCTAATTATTTATTTCCCAAAAATATCCTTACAAGATATATTTTCCCACACTTCAACCATTTGAAAAAAAATTTCAAATCATTTTCCTCATGCGGAAGCATTTCCAAATATTTATTCATTTTTACTTCAAAATGGTTCATTTAACCCAATCAAATAAATCCTTACCGATTTATTTTAAATTTACGTTCCAAATCCGTAAATTTATTTCCATGCTTCAAAAATAAATCAATGTTTATTTTTAAATAAATTTCCCTTCCTTTATAAATTCCATGGTGAATTCACATTTCCAAAATATCCGTTAATATACGATTCTCAAATCGATTTCAAATATTCACTTTCAATTTATCTTTAAAAGATATAATCTCAAAACATTTCACTTCATATTGCAAAACATTTCCATACTTATTTAATAATAAGTAATTCACAAATCTATTTATTTACAATACTTAGAAAATATTCAATATACTTAAAACACGATTAAGTAGGTATTTTATTCTTTAATGAAAACATTCTCTTAAACACATTCACTTGAGTCAAAACGAATGTTGCGTAAAACATCGTTACGACATCCCAACATCACTAGTATAGGGATTCTAAATTAACATAGATATATAAATCCCAATACTATATAAAACATTTCCTTTCGAAAATCATTTACTATAACAACAGTGTTACAGTCCACCATTTTCTTTTATTTCTCGAAAACGTCTATTTCAAAAATGAATGTTGAAATCTATGGTTTGATACTTAATACATTTCAAACATCTTTAAATCGTTTTAATTATATTTAAAATATCACTTCACCAAAACATTTCTTTAATATATGGTTCACTGTCCAAAATCGTGAATATACTTTGTTAACCAAATTCAACATTTCTACACATTTTATTTGGAGGATTATCCACTATCCAAAATCGTAGATATATCTCCTTTAGTAAGCTATAATAATTAACTTATTAAAATAAGTCAATTTCAAATTTATAAAACAATGTTTATAAATTCCATTTATATTTTATAACAACTTCAACTTAAAAAAATCACTTTATTAACAAATTCTATCTATATCCCATTTACATGCAAAAATCAAATTTATATGTTAATTATCTATAAATCTTTTATTTTACAAAAATCTATTCATTTTATAACTTCACAATTTATAAATCTATAAATTTCATTCACTTATGAAATCCATTTATACTTCATTGTAATACTTATAAAAACTTATTTTATAATTCCATTTATATTAATTTATAAATATCAATTTTATAAATCTTTTATATAAACTGTTTATAATAGTTCAAAAATCCCAATTTAAACCATTTTACAAATTAATCAACTACTTATTTCAAAAATCACATTTCGGTTATATTTCACAAAAATCTTAATTTTTTATAACATAAAAATCATAACGTTTATTTATTTAAAATGAATCAATTCCAAAATTCAATAAAATGCATACTTTCAAAAATCACTTGAAAATCCTTTTAAATTCAAAATCTTTACTTTAACATTTTTAAAACTCCAAAAATAGGCCAAATGCTGCAACAGCACCAAAACATCAACCACGACATCCAAACATCATATATCAATATGATACCAGAATATATCGCAAATATCTATAAATAAATCAATACTGTTGAGGAATCCAATTGGATCCCTCCAACGTGTTTCCCTACATCTACAGATGTTAGTACAATACCAATCCAGTTTCAAGACGGAATATCGCGGTACACGGGTTTATATAAAATCTAATCCACTATTATGCGGCGCAATAGGGTCTCATCCGCTATATAATGCGGGAAATCAACTCCAAGTACATATATAATACCAATTCCACTCCAAGATGGAATATCGTAGTATATGTGTTTAATAATTAATATCCTCTTAATATACAGCGTATAGGGTCTATTTCAAAGCAATAGATAATAATTTATCATTCAATCACATAATCAAGCAATTTTAAATCTAACTACTTAAAATTTAAATCGAGACAATTTCGATTGAGTGAGAAGTTCTCACCTTGTTTCAAATAATAGTTTTAGCGTTTTATTTCGAATAAAATTAAGCATGCGTTTAATTTTACCCAAAATTTACACTAGCTCCAATCCAGCTCCATCATGTAGTATTCGTCAATACGAAGCCAACGCAATTCGTTTCATCATTTTTCGACCTCGTACGAAGAAGTTACGATAGTTTAAAGTTTAAACGAATTTAAATATAAATATTTACAAATTTTCTTATTTATTTTACGCCCTCTTTAGATCCAGGCCGTCCATTTCAAAACCCTAAATCTAGGCCGTCCCCTCCTTCTTCTCCCCCTCCAGGTTATCACGTTCAAAACCGAACCCATGCCGCCGATCTTCCATCAATTATTGCTCCGCGTACCATCACTTCTAGGTCGATCGAACACCACCGCCACGATGCTTGCCACGGCCACCACCATCGGCCAAAATAGAGTGAAGCTCGGCGCCCTCTAGGCCTTGGAATTCGTGCACGAACGCGAGACGTTTAAACCTAATTTGTCGCCAATCCGTAGCTCAATTTTCGATCACCACCGTTGAGATTGAAGATCTTGATGTGCTCTACGTTATTGTAGTTGAAAGTTTCTCAAATTGAAGTGTGGATTTGAAGAAATCAGAGGAAGAAAAGTTGAAATTTTCGGCCATTGATATTATAACTGGCGGCTAGGGTTAGAATTAGGGTTTGAGTGTAAATTGTGAAAGTTGGTGGCCTTTTATAGAAAATTCTCACACACTATTCACCCGAAATTTTTCCGAACTCCAAACGAAGCGTGCCGCCTGCCGTTTATAATATGTTTACCCCCATTCTGAATGCAATGGAGTATATATGGGGAGCCAATTCGATCAAATTTGAAAGATAAGTTTTCGAATCGAATTATTTAAATTTAAAATTCACTCAAACCGGTTCCTACGCGTTTTAGCTTGCCTCGGACAAACCGTAAATCCGATTGACATGAAATTTGAAATCATACAATAATACAATATTACGGATCCGATGAAACTAGTTTTGTCGAAATCCGAGACTGTTTGAAAAATGACTATTTTTACTCGTCAATTATATATATTAAAATATTCAATTTCTGCAAATTAACTTTTAATTCAATTTTAAAAGTTCTATAACATCATTCTAACTCCAATATGATTTAATACAACTTTATAAATCATTTTAATCACATTAAACCCAATTTCCAATTAAATCTATAATTCCAAATCTTAAATTGTCGATTTAATTATCCAATTAAATCTAGATATTCGATATAAAATTTATTCGACTTGCAAATTTTACTTGTTAATATTTAAAATCAATCAAATACACGAATTTCAAATGACAGAAATTTTGGGTCGTTACAAACTTCCCCCTAAAAGAACTCGAAATTACCAAGTAAGAAAAAGTCTTGAAATCCATTAACTTTTCAAAACCATTCAAATTAGATTTCAAATTCACTTAAGTGTTTAACTTTCCCAATCCAATAGTTAGACTTCTTATAATAACTTTACTAAGTTTCCAAATTATACTTAGTTATCTTTTCAAAACCAACTATATCGTCTAACTTTTCATTCCAAAATCAAAGTTATAGTTTTTCAAAATTTTCCAATTTTCTCAAAAATATTCTAACGCCTTAAATTTTCGAAAAATTTCGCCAGCGTCTCCTTTGCGCGGCTAGCTCGGTACGACTACAAGATGGCACCACAGCCTCTAGATTTCAAAAAGAAAAGAAAACGCCAAGTAGCTGGACAAGAAAATCATCAAATCTCATACTGAAATTCAAATACATACCTTTTGTCGAGCAATTCAATTTTTATATCATCGAAATCAAAATCCCAATTTCCTTTACTCCACCTGTATATCCTGCTAACCATAATATCCATTTTCATTCAATCTCACATTATTAGTTTCATTTGAATTCAATCTACATTTTCAATTCTATTTGGATTCAATTTACCTTCTGAATATTGAATTTTATCAATTATTTTTCATTCACAACTGATTCATCTTGCTATTTTAAATTAGTTTCTTTTACTAATTCATTACAAGTTCTAACTCATTTCATCTCACACAATTCAAATCACTATTTCGGTTTATAACCACTTATATTTAAACTGGATTTCAAATTCCATATGAATTTAATTTACCCTTTATTTATAAATGTTGAATTCAATTCATTTCAACCTATGTTAAATCTGTCATTTCTTCAATTAGTTTTACTTACTAATTTTATTTTAATACTTAGCTCCATTTGATCCAACTTGACAAATTTTCAATTTAATAAATTTTATTCCATTACTACTTTTATCAGATTCCAGAGTCTTTCCAACATTTCAAAACCGTTTTTGAAACCAATTCAAATTATCCTTTGAATTTCAAAATCCAAACCCAAATTGTCCAAACAACTTCCATTTAAACAACTTGGCAGCAATTCCTCTTTTGGAAACCCAAAAATGAACACCGATGATGTAGCGATCATCATCGAAATTATTTTCCAACGACTGAAAAGAGTTTAGAGCGTTTATCCCTCAAGAAACATTTTTCCATACCCTTGAAAATCATTTTCAAACTCAAAAAGGAATTTAATCCTTTTCAAATTGCAAACCCTTTCAAAACATCTCCAAATATTCCTCTGGAATTTTATTTCAAATTACAAATCACATTTACAATCTATATTCTCCAATTCTATTTGTATGTTAACTTATTTCCTAACTTTGGAGTTACGATTTCAATTTCTTTTGCAACATTAATGATAATAATTTAATATCATCACTTTCTAACAACCAAGCAATCATATATTATAATAATTCAGAGAAAATTCTTTTATATACGAAAATAATTTAGGTAAAATTATTTCATTTATCATATTTTAAAACGATATCGTGTCGAATTTTGTTATGTACAAGTGTTTAGAGATTCCTATCAATAACGTTAATTACTCGTATTGACCAGAGTCCATATACCACTCAACAAACCAATATCACAATATAAAACAATTTTATATTCACTAACAAATACACGCTCATATCTATTATTACCCTCATACTCATCCTAGAGTACTGCTGACTCTATCTCTAATGAGTAATTCCCAACAGAGCCAAGGTTGTCGCTTAATCAAAAGCTCTAATACCAAATGTGAGGATAGGGATTTTCGACTCCCGAAAGTCGACATCAATACGTCCACTATATCAACTGCCAAGCAATCGAATGCCGGAAACCGAACCCTTAGGGTTTAAGAAGAAGAAAAAGATAGAAGAAGAAAGAAAGAAAAGCAATAGAAACAATATCAGAATCTCACAATCGCAACGGAACAACATATAATAGATAAATGAATAATCTTTAAATCAAAAGAACTATATCAGTTATTACATTACATCACATTATCATTACATTATCAGAGTGTACAACAACAAACAGCGAAAAAAGAAATAATATGTACTAGTTGATACGCCATGCCTTCCAACTTGCTCCTTGAGCTCCACAGCATCTCCTGAATTCCAGAATTACCTGATAACCTGACTCTAGACTACCTGTGTAAAAGAAATAATATATACTAGTTGATACGCCATGCCTTCCAACTTGCTCCTTGAGCTCCACAGCATCTCCTGAATTCCAGAATGACCTGATAACCTGACTCTAGACTACCCGTGTAGAAATTGGTGGGCACCAAGAGTTTAGGAAGGAGACAATAAACTCCAGGTCAGTCATGCGACTAGTGTGAGAACTTAAAATAGTTTATCTTTAAAAAAAAACAAGAAATATTTGTAAAATAGATTCGCAATGCTTTTGGAAAATGAAACTACCATAAGGCCTCATGCACACACACACAATGCAAACGCAGAATCGGAGGAGATTTCTCCTTATGATAGTTAAATATGCTTGATACGTAAATTTCTTTGATATTATTACTATAAGTGCAAAGTGTAGGAAAACATTTTGAAAGTATGATATAAATCTTAGCCAACATAGACATCCCGAACTATGCCTACTATAGCTACCATCTAAACAGTGGGAAGCCACCATAAGTAAATGGCAGGTTCTACAACTAAAACGGTACATGGCTCGTATTGTTTCTTTGGAGTTTCCAACAAATGGTCAGGCCAAGGAACTTCCCATTGCCACATGGAAACGCCTCTGGAGAGACGCCCCGAGAACCTAACCGGATCTCTGCCAACACAAGGCCAGGTTACCTCTGCAAAAGTAGGTAACAACTGACACGAGTATGCCATCCCCCGGTTGTAAACAACCTTTATCTGAGGATCCTCAACCAACATCAATCACAAAGTTATATATATTTGCGACATTCACATAAGTAAGTATTTGGGCTCCATACCATGATACCACTTCTATCCAGAAGGAAATGACATACCGTAAGGGGTACTACTCCCTAAAACCTTGCTGCATCTTTCCTGTTTTGAACATTTTCGAGGTGTGAGGTCCGACGAAGTCTCGTTCACAAAGCTACGCTTTATACAAAAGTTATGCTTTGATCAACAAATGATCAACATCACTTCGTATGCCGCATTACCAAATTGGGAATATATCACTAGTAACCATCAACTACATAACCTCTTAGCTCGTACGTCTCAGAGAAGGGTGTTAAGCTAAGAGAATAAATTCTTCGCCACCAATAGAAATATTTTGATAGAAACCAACTTTACATCTCAATTTGTAACATCAGACACAGATCCATACAAGTCCGTTTCGGGATCGAACGGAACCGAACGCACTTCTAAAGAAGCCCTTGCAATCCGGATATTCACTAATCACGACCAGAATTCCCATCACAAAGGGTGATAAAATCTCTATATCGAAGATAGGCCGATGCAGAGACATTCGACGGTAATCCTTCCGTTTTCGAAAATATCCGATCTTCAACACCGGTCTTCAAATGCTATCCATTACGACGTATCACTATTCGGAATGGGATTCATGACCCAAAGATCCTATCCCGGCTAAACCGAATAACGAGCGCTTATTTTAAAATAAGTGTAGCATTCAAATTCAAGCAAATCACAACAAATACCCATTTAAAGGTATGATAGTCGATTATTTAACTATCAATAGATATGCACAACATAACCAGATTTCAAATAATTTTTCCCAAATTATTTATTTCCCAAAAATATCCTTACAAGATATATTTTCCCACACTTCAAGCATTTGAAAACAAATTTCAAATCATTTTCCTCACACGGAAACATTTCCAAATATTTATTCATTTTCACTTCAAAATGGTTCATTTAACCCAATCAAATAAATCCTTATCGATTTACTTTAAATTTACGTTCCAAATCCGTAAATTTATTTCCACGCTTCAAAAATAAATCAATGTTTATTTTTAAATAAATTTCCTTTCCTTTATAAATTCCATGGTGAATTTCACAATTTCAAAATATCTATTAATATACGATTCTCAAATCGATTTCAAATATTCACTTTCAATTTATCTTTAAAAGATATAATCTCAAAACATTTCACTTCATATTGGAAAACATTTCCATACTTATTTAATAATAAGTAATTCACAAATCTATTTATTTTCAATACTTAGAAAATATTCAATATACTTAAAACGCGATTAAGTATATATTTTATTCTTTAACGAAAACATTCTCTTAAATACATTCATTTGAGTCAAAACGAATGTTGCATAAAACATCGTTACGACAACCCAATATCACTAGTATATGGATTCGAAATTAAGATAGACATATAAAGCCCAATACTATATAAAACATTTCTTTTCGAAAATCATTTACTATAACAACAGTGTTATTGTCCACCATTTCCTTTTATTTCTCGAAAACATCTATTTCAAAAATGAATGTTGAAATTTATGGTTTCGATACTTAATAAATTTTTAAAACATCTTTAAATCGTTTTAATTCTATTTAAAATATCACTTCCCCAAAACATTTCTTTAATATATGGTTCACTGTCCAAAATCATGAATATACTTCGTTAATCAAATTCAACATTTCTACACATTTTATTTAGAGGATTATCCACTGTCCAAAATCGTAGATATATCTCCTTTAATAAGCTATAATAATTAACTTATCAAAATAAGTCAATTTTGAATTTATAAAACAATGTTTATAAATTCCACTTACATTTTATAACAACTTCAACTTTAAAAAAAAATCACTTTATTAACATATTCTATCTATATCCCATTTACACGCCAAAATCAAATTTATAAGTTAATTATTTATAAATCTTTTATTTTACAAAAATCTATTCATTTTATAACTTCACAATTTATAAATCTATAAATTTCATTCACTTATGAAATCCATTTATACTTCATTGCAATACTTATAAAAACTCGTTTTATAATTCCATTTATATTAATTTATAAATATCAATTTCATAAATCTTTTATATAAACCGTTTATAATATTCAAAAATCCTAATTTAAATCATTTTACAAATTAATCAACTTCTTATTTCAAAAATCACATTTCGGTTATATTTCACAAAAATCTTAATTTTTTATAACATAAAAATCATAACGCTTATTTATTTAAAATGAATCAATTTCAAAATTCAATAAAACGCATACTTTCAAAAATCACTTGAAAATCCTTGTAAATTCAAAATCGTTACTTTAACATTTTTAAAACTCCAAAAATAGGCCAAATGCTGCAACAGCACCAAAACATCAACCACGACATCCAAACATCATATATCAATATGATAACAGAATATATCGCAAATATCTGTAAATAAATCAATATTGTTGAGGAATCCAGTTGGATCCCTCCAACCTGTTTCCCTGCATCCACAGATGTTAGCACAATATCAATCTCGTTTCAAGATGGAATATCGTGGTACATGGGTTCGTATAAAATATTATCCACTATTATGCGGCGCAATAGGGTTTCATCCGCTATATAATGCGGGAAATCAACTCCAAGTACATATATAATACCAATTCCACTCCAAGATGGAATATCGTGGTATATGTGTTTAATAATTAACATCTGCTTAATATATGGCGTATAGGGTCTATTTCAAAGCAATAGATAATAATTTATCATTCAATCACACAATCAACCAATTTTAAATCTAACTATTTAAAATTTAAATCGAAACAATTTTGATTGAGTGAGAAGTTCTCACCTTGTTTCAAATAACAGCTTCAGCATTTTATTTCGAATAAAATTAAAACGTGCGTTTAATTTTACCCAAAATTTACACTTGCTCCAATCAATTCCAATCCAGCTCCGTCGCGTAGTATTCTTCAATACGAAGCCAATGCAATTCGTTTCGTCATTTTTCGACCTCGTACAAAGAAGTTACGATAGTTTAAAGTTTAAACGAATTGAAATAAAAATAATTTACAAATTTTCTTATTTATTTTATACCCTCTTTAGATCCAGGCCATCCATTTCAAAACCCTAGGTCTAGGCCGTCCCCTCCTTCTTCTCCCCCTCTAGGTTATCACGTTCAAAACCGAATGCCGCCGATCTTCCATCAATTATTGCTCCACGTACCATCACTTCTAGGTCAATCGAACGCCACCGCCACGATGCTTGCCACGGCCACCACCATCGGCCAAAATGGAGTGAAGCTCCGCGCCCTCTAGGCCTTGGAATTCATGCACGAACGCAAGACGTTTAAACCAATTTGTCGCCAATCCGTAGCTCCATTTTCGATCACCACCGTTGAGATTGAAGATCTTGACGTGCTCTACGTTATCGTAGTTGAAAGTTTCTCGAATTGAAGTGTGGATTTGAAGAAATCAGAGGAAGAAAAGTTGAAATTTTTGGCCATTGATATTATAACTGGCGGCTAGGGTTAGAATTAGGGTTTGGGTGTAAATTGTGAAAGTTGGTGGCCTTTTATAGAAAATTCTCAAATACAATTCACCCGAAATTTTTCCGAACTCCAAACGAAGCATGCCGCTTGGCATTTATAATGTTTTACCCCCATTTCGAATGCAATGGAATATATATCGGGAGCCAATTCGATCAAATTTGAAAGATAAGTTTTCGAATCGAATTATTTAAATTTAAAATTCACTCAAACCGATTCCTACGCGTTTTAGCTTGCCCCAGACAAACTGTAGATCCGATTGACATGAAATTTGAAATCATACAATAATACAATATTACGGATCCGATGAAACTAGTTTCGTCGAAATCCGAGACTGTTTGAAAAATGACTATTTTTACTCGTCAATTATATATATTAAAATATTCAATTTCCGCAAATTTACTTTTAATTCAATTTTAAAAGTTCTATAACATCATTCTAACTCCAATATGATTTAATACAACTTTATAAATCATTTTTATTCACATTAAACCCAATTTCCAATTATTTCTATAATTCCAAATATTAAATTATCGATTTAATTATCCAATTAAATCTAGATATTCGAAATAAAATTTATTCGACTTACAAATTTTACTTGTTAATATTTAAAATTAATCAAATACACGAATTTCAAATGACAGAAATTCTGGGTCGTTACAGCAACTCAAATCATGATGCCATATCCCTCGTTATAGTGTCCAAATTATCTATTGCGAGGATGTTGAAGTAACTGAAGATATTGAAGATGGTCAGAGACATAGTGCGAACAAAGAGTAGTAGCGCATCCTGATAAATATATAATGGTGAAGCGGACTAGAACACGATTAAGGTTTATCCTGTCTCCACATACCTAAAGGCTACGGAAACAAAGAAATCGTAAACTGACCGGGAATATATGGGTGAAGAAGACCATGATGACTCATTGTGGCATATAGTCTAGATAGAAGGTAAATCCACCGAGGCAATTTATCAATGTGATATCCTATTGGGACTCGTATATGAAAAGATGATTCACCCTTCTCTTGAGAAGATGATTTAGCCTTCTCATAAGTATCACTAGAAATGCCAACCTCATAAAATGATTCTTTTGAAATGATGATTTGAATTTATAAAACAAAACGCAACTCATATAATATGGATTGATTGTAATATCTTAGTTCTCTAGACTTGCAGCTTGGAGTCACTTTGAATAGAGCCTTGACACAGGTGTTATCACCGATTTATGGAAATGAATCATACGCGGAATTTGGTATGGTGTGAGTGACATCTATGCATTTGAAAATTTTATCTTTAAACCCGACACTGCACATTTATTATTTATAATTTTGTTACTCACAACCAGGTTTGTAGCATGGCTCGGGTTTTATTATGTATTAAACAACCTCGGGTGAGTCTGAGGTTGTTTTACTGGTCAGTATTATGACTGTACATGATATATATGATGCAATATAGAGTTGGAGCAGATGATAATAGCGAGTATTTACTTTGTTTATATTTATATAGAAATGTCATCTTATTAGTCGACATGTTGTACTTGTGTGATAGGTTGTGTGTATATAATACAATGTATCAGTTTTTCAAATATGATATAAAAATTCATCATTTTTATTTACTCTGATTATGTTAATTGTGAAAATTTTATTTGTGTCTCTAGCACTGTATTTTTTAGTTTGAGTAACTCATGTATTTTGCTTTGTGTCAAGATGAGATATTTATTATTTCAAATGTATTCAGGTATTGGAACATATCCCTATTGACCTAAAGTACTGTATATGATCGATCGCTCCTTCCGCGCCTATTGATGTGAGTTATCGGATAATAAACTCCCTTTGATATTTTGGTCACTATGTTAGGGTCATTATAACCACGATGACTGGGAGTAACTTAAGAATGGGGGATGTGCTGTGTGTTATCCCCTAGAGTAGTGTTGTATGCTGATAGATTCACACTTGAAATACGGGGTTAATACACACACACACATTATATCCCTCCTGATTATGTGATGGATGCTTTCTGGATGTTACCTGGCACTTTGGGCCGGCTACAAAACGATAGTTGCAGCGGTGGTAGTTAGCACTAGATGGGATTCTGACCAAGAAGAGTTTGGAGATATAATGGTTTGATGCATTCAGTATGTTTCAGAGTTTATGTATGGCTCGGTCAAAGGAGGAAAGAATGTGGTGTTCGGTCAAGGCAGTCGGAGCACATGGCTCGGTCAGTGTGGTTCGGGACGTGTGGCTTGACCAAGGATGTAGTTCACACATGGCTCAGTCTAGGTGCTTAGTGGATGTCGCTCGGGTTGAATTGTTCTGCATGCCTTGTTCAGTTGTAATAGTTCGGCATGTATGGTTCGACCTTAATGGTCCCACATTTGTCGTTCGGCCTAGATGGGTTAGTAGCTATCGTTTATGAAAGGGAAGTTGGTGTCGTTCAGTCAGGAGTGGTTCGGCATGTGTGGTTAGTGTATTTGGTTCGGCGCACGATGAGGAAGTTAGCCCATACGTAGGACCACTAATGACGGGAGGAAGTCGGTGCTGCTTTACTTCGAGATCCACATCGAGTAACCTCCGAGTCCTTTAGGAGTTTGCTTCAAGACAATTGCTCAATGATCGCCAATCGGCCAAACTGGGTCGGCATTAGTCGTTCGGTCGGAAATAGTTCGGTATGCCCAGTTCGGCCGATATGAGATTACCATATATGGGCCGAGAGACCTTGGTTTTGGGTCCGCACAGGATATCAAGCCTATCTTCGTCTATAAATAGAGAAGCAGGGGTACAGCAGTGGGGACCTTTTTCGAGAACTCTGGAGACACTCTGACATTTTCTGCACTAGATTTCTATAATGACGCGAGGAAGTCGGCGTTTCCTCTTGGATGCCTTGCTTCCTAGTGAGATGGTGCCCGGGTAAGGAAGAGGAACTTCCAGTGGCCTGGTCCAGTCAGGAAGAATGACCATTAAGGGCCTGTTTAGGGGATCGTCCAATTCCACCACTTGGGACTCAGCCTTAATTTCAGCTTTCTTCTTCCCCTCATCCATGATTTGTTCCTCCATTCTCAGCTATGAAGTATGTTTGGAGGCGCCTGTGATTTCGACTTCATCATGTTCTTCTGTGGGTGAGGGGTTCCCGAGCTTGTCCTCATCGAGTGCCCCGATCATTTGAGCATCGAGTCCGAGGGCATTCCCAGTGTGAGATGCCTCTCCCAATTTCCTTCTCCGTGGCGGCATTGCTCCTTGGAGTTGGTTCGAGGTCAGAATGGCCTACATGAAGTTATAAAAGGCAAATGTTATAATACATTTTTTGCTCGATAAGAAGCGATGGCTATTTGAACTTTAGAAAGGAAGGTTACGTACCAGTCACTGGCTGACTCTCAGCTATTTTGGGGGTCTCACTCTCTATTATAGGGGACAAAATGTGGATATCAAGCCTGGTTTTCTCTAGATCATAGCCAACGTGCTATTTAAAAGGATTGAGTGGAGAGCGATCGGTCATTGAGCAGAAGGAAGAATTTAATTTTCAGTTTTGGATGGACCAGAGGCGTCGTCCTTTCCTATTGTAAAGGACTTTGGCTGTAGATAAGTCGGAAGGCTTGTTTCCTTGAAGCACTTCCTTCATAAGAGAATCCTCGTCAACCTCCTCGGTGCCCAGCTCTACTCGTGTTATTTTTATCAAGGCGTCCCATGCCTCAGCTAATGATTCAAGGTAACCCTAGTACAGAAAAGATAGATCTTGGTGCATGAGAACCCAAGCGTTGTATTCAGCAATAAGCGGATTAATTAGGCATTTGATTTCTTCTCTCCTGACTTCAGCAGCTACCTCAAGACGAGATTCAATTTCAATCAATGCCATTCTTTTTCCTTCTTCACAGGCTGCATCCCTTAACGCTTTAGCTTTGGAGATCTCCTCATCAAGCTTTGTTTTTAGAAGTCGTGTAGCGACAATCTTGTCACAATATCGTTGCGACTGTTCTTGAACGACAGTTTTTTCTTCCTTTTCTTTGAGGAGTAGCTCCTTCAATACTTTGACTCGTTGAGCGAGGACAACTTTCTCCTTTTGAACGGAGTCTTTTTCTAAGGCTAAAGCGTCACAGCGTTGAACCGCTTCATCAATTTCCTTTCTATGGGTAGCTTCCAAACGACTGACTGCCTCGGCTGTGGCTTTAGCGTTTTGTTGGGCAGTTTAAATTTGAGATTTGTATGAGAAAAGCTCTTTATCCTGGGCTTTGATAAGGTCTTTATCGTGGATGGCTTCAAGTTTCAGGCGATCTATCTCATACTGACGTTCCATGGAAAGTTCTAAAACTTCTTCATCCAAGTGAACTAACGCATCGTGTTGGACGTAGACATCGTTGTTGCAAGCGATGGCGCTTTGTTTCACATGCCTCGGAATTGGATGAATAGTAGGAAGAAATTTTATCCCATCGAAGCATACTTCGGAAACTTGGCTTTAAGTTCGGCTAATCTTTCGGCTACTGACGGATCGTGTGCATAAATTGGAGGAGTTTGCTTAGCCAGAGCCATAGATTTTTTATGAGGCTCACGAGATTGCTTCCTGCTGGACGAACCGGAGTGTTGTTTCGGGAGGAGCTTCAGATTGAGACCCCTTCTAAGCAGATTTTTCCCTACTGTGCTCTGAGTGAGGGAGATGATCGTTGGGGTACGAAGAACGGCTGTATGTTTTTGCTATCTCTTTCTCAGCGTCTAACTGACCCCGAATCCCAACAGAAGTGGTGAAAGATAGAAGACCCTCAAAGGCGGTTGAATCCATGAGTGCGCCCCCATATCACCTACACAGAAATCAAGTAAGGAAGAATTAGCAAGAATAATATGATGGCTGAAGGTTAAGTGCAGGGTGAAGTGTAAGTGTTCATGTGTGTCCTAGTGATTCCCCCTGATGGACCAGTGTCTTCTGCTTTACTTATTGGGGTTGACTCTCCATGTCGACCAGCCAAATCGCCTACATCACCTCCCGTGGACGAATTAAGCCCCATATCTCTAAGTCATTAAAACTATAATTCAGCAAGTCATCGGGGATGGTCAGGTCTGAAAGACCTTTTAGTGAACCCTCTGGATGTTGGGGAGACGATTTTTTCTTGACCGGGGTGATGGTAACTTTAGAAGTCCCGCCAACTGTTTTCTTTTTCAATTTATAGGCTAAGCTTTTTTGCCTCTTGAAAGGGGAAATGATTTGGTGATGTCAGGTACGTCGGTTATAGGTGCAATATCAGAGCCTAAATTCTCATCGGTCATTTTTGGCACCTCGGCCTCCTTTATTTCACCTTCTTCAGATATATCGAGGGTTCCCCCTATAGAGGGCATTGAAGGCCTAGCTTACCCTTTGCCTTTTTATAAGGTAGGTCTGGTTATAGTTGTGCTAGTAGGGAGACTTGTTCGACGGCCTTCCACGAACAATTCAAACTTTGAAAGCAATACATTAGAAATGACTGATTTGATCTCCCGGTCTCCCGTAAGAACAGCCCAAATGGCCTCAACAGCCTCAGAATACTCGGTGCCTTCGGGACCGTGGGTTGATACCTATGGAAGTCAAAAAGAGTTTAGAAGAATGCACTTTGTGCCATAGATGAATATTAGTCCGAAAATGGAATTACTCCCTTCCAACCACTTTCTCGCAAAGCCAGGGGCAGTGTACGTAAAACCGTTCCTGTTTATATTGGGAGAATTTACTCCATGCCCCCATTAGGATCTGACACTTGAGTGTGGCTCGAGGAATATGAAAGATGGACTGTCAGACCTCTTTTGAAGCGATATATGTAGTGGATATCATTGGGAGTGGGAAGCCTGAATAAGGTACTCATGAAGAGAATACAAGTGCCATGAATAAATGTGTGGCTACTGGGATATAGCTGTGCCGGGGCGATCTCAATATGTTGTAACACATCACAGAGAAAGGAGTTGAAAGTTGGGGAAGGTGAGGCCAATCTTGCCCCGACGGAACTTAAACGTCGTCAAAAGGGTTTCCGTGAATTGTGCATAATTGACGAAGAGCGGTTTCACTGATTTTTGAAGCTTGGGAATCAGTTGGATTATGCAAGATAATTGCTCCATCTATAGCATCGGGGGCTGGGCCAATAACTACAGCGGATGGATCCAGAATACCCTATATGGAGGTTGTCGGTGGGTCCGAAGTACTTATTACCTCCTGCTAAGAGCCTGGATCGGGCTTATCAGAAACTGTAGTAGAGCTCGATTTTCTGAAAAATTTTAGATAGCAATGTATGAGGAAAAAATCCTGTTTAAACTATACTTGAAAGACAATCGATATCAGATATAATGATGATAATAATCCTCCCATACTGTGTGTGTACAAGTGCTACGACTCAAACGTGAGTGCGGAAAAAATTAAAGTTTAAAGCTCAAGTGTGTTTTGATAGAATTTTAAGTTATTGTCCTTAGACACCGTCATCGCTAAGTGTCTCCTATAGTTTGTGTTGTGGTTGACCGTAGTGGTTTTGGAGTCGGACATTGGCATCAAAGAGTGTGAAGATTGTCGTTCGCATTTGTTGAGTTAAGTTTGCATTTAAGATCGTTCAAGTTACGAGGGGGTTAGTTCAAGACAAGTTCTTGGGCTTGTATGCTTTTTTGTTTGTCATGCTTTATCCAATTTTCTTAAGATTGGTTATGGAGATAAGTTACTCAAATGTGCCCTATGTTGGTTAAACACTTCTGATTTAGACCCGCTCACTCGCCACTTCTCCTTAATTACCGAACGACCTCATTCGGACCTGTACCGACCCTCATTCATAGTACTTGTCCTACCGAATCACTCCTTCTTTTAAGATCGAACAACACACACTCTCCTCTCACACTACTCCCATAAGAGGTCTAGCAAACAACAGACTTCCACCCAAAATACCGACCCAAGGTTGTCACTCAGCCTATGCCGTCTAAACTTACAGTCTCCTACCGACCCACTCACACTCTCTTCTCTTTCGTTCCCTAATCACCGAATGACTTTGTACCAGATCACCAATTTAGCCTTATTTCAGTATCCTAACAACCACTCTCCCTCGTTCGGTGGCCCAATAGGAACCTACATCCTAGAGATCACCTATATCATTTTCTTTTTTCTCTCTACCTCACTGGCCCTAAAATCTTTTATAACCATACCGAGCCCTCGCCTAAGGCATGTTCCTGTCTCCAATTCGTCCTCCCTCATCTACAACAACTCCTACTGATCATAATCTGAAGAAAACTCGTGAACTCGAACTTCGTACAAAACCCCTAATTTGATAAGATAGATCGAGTGAGGGATTCATAACTATAGGAATGAATTGAAGATTATAGGAGCTTTTGGATTTGGGGTCGAAATTATTTAGGTTTGTTAACAGAGGGAATTATGGAGCAAACTTCCTAGAGTCGGGCGGAGAAAGGAAAGTTGAAGTAGTAGCTGAGGTTCGGGGGAAGGTAAGTTAGAAGGTATTGTGGGGATAAAGTAAAAGTGAAGGGAAGAAGAAAGAAAAAGCTTTTATATATGGAGCAAAGGGGAGGTGAACAAGCAGGGGCCTTTAGAACCGGTCCATGCACTTTGGATATATCATGGGGAATAAGACATAGATTAGGTAGGTAGAGTGGGTCGGTGATGGCATGTCGAACCATTTTTTTTACTAAAGATGCCGAAGGAGTGGTTCGGTCTTTCACATGCTGGTCCACTCGTTATAAAGAAAAGGGGAAAAAGAAAGATGAATAATAATAAATAAATAAAGGTGCATGTATAAATATGTGCATGTATAATATTCAGAAAATTTCCCATGATTAAACATTCAAGAGGTTATATTAACCTAATTTTTGAAAAGTTACAAAATAGGACTTAAATGACAGATAGTCATCATTTCGAATGAGCTAGCTTTTGAAAGCAGGAACATTGTTACTGATTCAAAGCATGTCGTGTTGCTTCACACGATACACTTTGGGGCACAAATGTTACCCAACACCTTGGGACGGCTATAAAACGACAGTTGTAGAGGTGGTAGTTAGCACTATATAGGATTCTAACCAAGAAGAGATTGGAGATATAATTGTTTGATGCATTCAATATGTTTCGAAGTTTACGTACGCCTCAGTCAAAGGAGGGAAGAATATGTTGTTCGGTCAAGGCGGTCGGAGTGCATGGCTCGGTCAGTGTGGTTCGGGACGTGTGGCTCGGTCAAGGACGTAGTTCACACATGGCTTGGTCTAGGTTCTTAGCGGATGCCTCTCAGTTTTAATTGTTCGGCACGCCTTGTTGAGTTGTAATTGTTCGGCATGTATGGTTCGGCCATGATGGTCCAGCATTTGTCATTCGGCCTAGACGGGTTAGTAGCTATCGTTCATGGAAGGGAAGTTGGTGTCGTTCGATCAGGAGTGGTTTAACACGTGTGGTCAGTGTATCTGGTTCGGCGAACGATGAGAAAGTTAGCCCATACATAGGACCGCTAACGACGTGAGGAAGTTAGTGCTGCTTTACTTCAAGATCCACAGCGAGTTAATCTCGAGTCCCATAGGAGTTTGCTTCAAGACAATTGCTTAATTATCACCGATAGGACATACTGGGTCGGCATTATTCGTTCGACCGAAAGTAGTTCGGTATGCCCGGTTTGACCGATACGAGATTGCCATATATGGGCCGTGAGACCTTGGTTTTGGGCCCACATAAGATATCAAGCCTAACTTCGCCTATAAATATAGAAGCAAGGGTACAACTGGGGGGACCTTTTTCAAGAACTCTGGAGACACTTTGCCATTTTCTACACTATCTTTCTTTCAGTCCAAACTTGTATTCAAGCTATTTGTTTACGGATTGTATCTTTATCCCAATCTTGGAGGAAAGCAATAAAGATTATATTAACAGTGGACGTATGCAGTTACATCGAACCACTACAATTCTGGTGTTCTTGTTTCTGCAGTTAGTTTTGCATACATCCCTCAGTTTTAACTTATTTTCTTTATTAACCTAACTACATAATTCCATTGAAGGGTGTTAGTGACCAATTTTGGTGCTAACAATGGACAAAAGTTTGCTTCACTTAGAGATTCCATTTATTACATGTCGTTAGTATATATGAGGATGATATAGCCTAGTTTGGGATATAGATTTATACTTGAGGTTTATTCTCGCCTCATGATGTATTTGATACACTTTCTCCATCACAAATTGACATTTGTATCTTAGACATAGTCTAACATGTGTGTTATTTTATAGTGCTTTGGTTAGTCCAAGATATTTGAAGTCTACGTAGCTAGTTGCTTGCTTGACTTATGGGACATTTTTGGAGGCTAGTATACTTCATAGGATGGTATTATCCCTTTGAGTTTTTGCACCCGTATTTATTTACGATGACATATCTACTTGACTATGATGTGTATATTTGATAGAGTAAGCATTAGACTAGCATTTTGTTGCTCACTTTGGACGTATACTATTGGTATATTATATTTTATAGCTATGTTCTTATTCTGTGATCTCTATTACGGTATCTATGTTGCATGTTGTTCATTCCTAAAAACCACACGTGTTTATTGTTTTATGTTAATAATGTGTACATATTGTGAGTATAATATAACTTGACACACATAATGGTGTTAACCAAAGAGAAAATTCGTATATAAGCCCTTTATAGCCTTATTATCCATATTATCAAATAGTATTACCCAGTAATACTCTTTGGTAATATATGTGTTACAAGGTATGAGTGCACAAGTTTATTGTTGAGCTGGGAATGTTTACAAATGTTGAGAAAAACCTATAACATTGTTATGTGATAACAATCAATGATGCAGACCATAAAGAACCAAGAGCTTATGGAAGTCGAGGAATATTCTAAGGGAGACGTGCTAGTCAGAAATGGGTGAAATAAGTTGATTTCAAAAAAAAAAAATCTCATTTTGAATCTATTGGACTCTAAATGCTAAAGGGTTATTAAATTCAATCAAATATTGTTTTAAATAAAATCTCATTTGATTTAAATTGTTTAAAAAGAATTTCATAAATTTCAAAAATTTCATATGTATATAAATTATAATATATCAATACACTTTTGTATGTATGTGTATTATAATTAATTGCTTCGTTTTATTATTTTGGGTAAGCGAAGAGTCAAGTTGTTAATTATATAAACTATTCGGTAGGTCATAAGTGCAACAAATATGTAATTAGTTAGAAATAACACTTACTGTTTTTATAAGTAATTCATCCTATTTTACTTAATTTGTTTGAAGAAAGTTTTATTTAATTTAAATTAAATAAGTTCTAATTTATAATATATCAAATACACTTATATGTGTATAGTGCACATGTAATAAATATGAAATGTACATGGTTAATGCGATGGTACATAGGTGCTGAAATTTGCACCGCAATGGACCTATGTTTTCCTTTATATATGCCTTCTGTTGTTCAAAGTATTTTTTTCAAAACATAGAATAACAACTGTAAATATACGTATAATAACAATTTTAGATGTTTTGAATTATAGAAATAACAATTTTAAATCCAATTTCAACCTAGAAAGGTTTTGAAATTAAATCTATGATTCTACATGGAAGTACCTTTTATAATCTATAAATTAAAACAACAAGCATATATGTATACATGTATTAACAATTACAAATAATGATTTAATCTAAAAAGACATAAATTTATAAACCGTGTGATTCTATATGTACGTTTTTAAACTTAATTTTAATAAAAAGAAACTTAGCCTTAACTTATAATGGATTTAAAGTAGGTTTATAATGTTGCACAAAAGTCCACTTATGAAATTTAGAATTGAAACGGCTTTAAAAGTATGTGAACAATGACCAAATGAATTTTACAAACAAAGTCAACAAACATATAAAACATGAAATCATTCGCAAAATGATTTCAATTGCTTAGCTTATTTATGTTTGTATATAAGAAAGGTTACAAAATTATATAAATAAAAGTAGAATTAGTTTCCAAATCAATTTTTTTTGTTCAATCATTAGTATCCAAGTCAAAAACGAAATTGGATCGGACAACCCAATCATATATTAATTCATTGTAAAAGATTTGGGATCTAAATAATACATACAAGATGAAGACATAATCGAAAGACGAGTAGAATACGGAGATCTAAATTATATTGGCATCACTGTTTATATAATAAAATAGAATTATAATACTATCTTAAGATGAAGCCAAATACACATTTGAAGAAAATCCTCTAACACTCAATTCACCCTCCCTATCTACCCATATATTTGTGGAGGATAAGTGGTACTCAAACTCAACTCAATGCTTAAAGCCTCCTAAAGACTCGTCTATAACCTACGAATGAAAAGCGGGTCTAGGTTAGGAACAATGCTAGAAGGAACTCCATGTAACCAAACAATCTCCCTCACATATAGAGTCGACAAAGGTGCGCAGTCCTCGTACTCCTATCCAGGCTAAAGAAAGTGCATTTGGTCAATCGGTTGACTATGACCCGAATACTCACATTTCCTCTCCCACTCCTAAGTAGTCCATCGTTCAAAGTCCATAGGAGCACTATTTCACATCCACTGCAGAATATCTAATGGCTGCAATAATCCACTCGGCTTCTTTTGCTCCAACTTTACCCTTTGGCAAGTCACACACTTGGACACATACTGTGAATATGCCTCTTCATGCCAGGCCAATAAAAGACTTTCTTCATATCATGATACATTTTTCTCTACCGGGATTGATGGTCGTCCTAGAATGATGGGACTCAGCGAGTGTTGTGCCAATGTAATCCATAATGAGAGGAAAACATAGTCTACCATCTCTCCATAACCACCCTTTTGAGTCAATGGTATAATGCCTCAAATGACTCAATTGTCCTCCTTTACCAAGTTTCTCAATAATATCCAACTTTGTATCTTGTTTCCGTCTTGACCCAATGTGGGCCATAGGTGTAAGCTGCACATCCGAAGCTGCCAAGAATTCCGAAGTGATGCATGATGAAGGTCGAGAATTGAATGTAAAAACAAACTCCAAGTGCTTCAATTCTAAGAACATAGGACTTAACATCGCATGCTTTCTACTCAAGGCATCGGTTACCACATTGCTTTTGCTTGAAACCTAGGTGATATCAAAATCATACGACGCCAAGAAATCCTTCCACCTCTGCTACCTTAAATTCAGATCCTTTTTGGAGAACAGATACTTCGAAGACATATGAGCCGTGAACATCTCAAACTGCTCTTCTAATAGATAATGCATCTATGAATTAAGTGCAAAAACTATGGCTGCCAATTCAAGATCATGGATAGGATAGTTTCTCTTGTGGACTTTGAATTATCGACTATCATAGCTCACCACTCTCCCTTCCTACATCAAAACCACACCTAATCCCATACCGCAAGAATTTGTATAAACTGTGCATACCTTCGAACCATCGGGTAGTACCAAAATATGTGCATTAGTCAACGACTTATTTAGCTTAATAAAAGCATCCTCATACTTTGAGTCTCATGAGGAAATCAATTTCTTCTTGGTAAGAGGAGTCAAAGGAGTGGAAATTTTAGAGAAGTCCTTAATGAACTTCTTACAATTGCTCACCAATTAAGGAAACTTCTCGCCTCTATGGCATTCTTCGATATGTGCCAATCCTGTACTGGTGCAACTTTACTAGGATCGACTGCCAGTCCATCTCAGAGACAACTTGCCCCAAAAAGCAAACCTCCTTATGCCAAAATAGACATTTAGAAAACTTTGCCTTCAACTTATGCCCATGGAAAGTAGTGAGCACTTCTTCTAAATGCAACCTATGCTTATCCTCGCTTTTAGAAAAGACCAATATGTCATCAACAAATACAACCATGAACTTATTAAGCAACTCTCTAAAAACTTGACTCATCAGGTCAACAGAATACGTAGGTGCATTTGTCAGTTCAAATGGCATGACTAACCAATCATGAAGTCCATCAGGTGTGCGAAAAGCAATTTTCTGAATATTATATTTGGCTACATACAAATGATGGAACCTGGTAGCCAAATCAAGCCGGGAGAACACCTTCGCTCCACCCAACTCATAAAAGAGATCATCTATACAAGGCAACAAATAATGATTCTTCTTTATCAGTTCATTCAGCTCATGGTAACCGATGCAAAGCCTCGGAGAGCCATCTGCTTTTGTGGTAAAGATAACTGCTGCTCCCTATTCTAAAATACTTCCTCCTAAAGAACCCCTTCTCCAATAGTCATTCACTTACTTATTTAGCTCGCGTCTTTCTTTTGGGAGTCATATGCCTTAAAGGTAAGGCGAAAAGTTTGGCATTCTTTTCAAGGTAAATCCCACTGGGGTGGAAGACGGGTAACTTCAAAAAAATCATTTGGGTAGTCTTGAACTACCAGCATTGAAGCTACTCATCGTGTGATAGTTCTAAAGAGTATAGATAACTTAGCATAACTGAACTTATGTGGTCACAATAAATCCTAAAACTATGCCCATAGCCAAACAAACGACCTTCCTATCATAACCTAGGACTTCCCCATACATGGTCATCCAGTCCATACCTAAAATCAAATTGAACCTAGAAAATCCTATGACAAATGCATCACAATCTAACTCAACCCCCAAAATATACAACTTAAAACCTTTACAAATCATAGATAAATGAGTCAATCTTAAACAGGATTGATACATACTAGGTTAGTAACTATGCTAGTGTCTAAGTGTAACTTACCTACAAGTCTACTAAAAATAAAAGAGTGTGATATCCCAATGTAAAATAAGGCACGAATAGAGAATCAGATAAAGTTAACACACCTTCAATTACGACCTTCTTCCTCTTGTCCACCAATGTAGGTGCACTCGAGTTGGTAACAACATCCAGTGCATAAGCTGGAACCACCTGGGTAGAGGTCTTCGGTGCAGTTGGACACTCCATCTTCATGTGCCTGAGTTGATTTCAGTTGAAGCATTTGATCTTTGAGATGGCCACCCTACAACCCTTCACAACATACCCCTTCCTACTACCTCTTTTTCACTTGATTTCCTGCTCCTTAATCTTTCCTTGGGTCCCCACTCTGCCCTTATGCTGATTTTGTTGGAATGCCTTTTCTTCTGACTTCTTGGGCTTACTCTACACCTCTTCTTTGGAAATAGTATTTAACAAGGCCATTTCCACCAAATCCTCATAATTCACCGCCGTTGGAATGTGACAAGGGGCAAACCTTAAAGAGATTGATTAAGCCCATTTACAAACTTCATAACTTTTTTATGTGGGTTATTTATCAGATCTACTCCAAATCTAACTAACTCATTAAATTGATTTACATAGTCTTTCATTGACATCTCTCCTTGCTGCAAATGTATGAACTTCTTCAATTGTACTCCCTGCTCTACTAGGAAATGAAATTCCATCTCAAAAAACCTCCTAAACTCTCCCTAATTACCTCTTCCTCGTTGGTTTTTGCCACTACCACGTCCTACCAATTTAGAGCTTCTCCTTGTAAATGCCAAGAAGCAACCTGCCTCCTAACAGCATCACCAAGGCCCAACAATCCGAAATCCCCTCACAAGTATGAATCCATGCTTTCGAGTCCACAAAAGATTCAGTTCCCACATATGGTTTCCCTCGTAGATTCATAAAGTACTAACATGGTTTGGTGAAATTAGTGACAGGTGGATTGACATGAACTACATTTGGGTTAAGCTCGGCTTGTCCTCTCACTTGCAGATACCGATGGAACCATATCAGGATATTCACTTAGGGAATCTCAACCACCTCGCCTAATCCATTTGCAATAGAATTGTGTATTGCCTCTAACCTTGATTAGGAATTATTAACAACTTTCCTATGTATAGTATTAAATAAGAATAAATGATTGTGTTTTCCGTGTTAAATCTTTTGAGAACCTTACGTATACATACGTATGTACATACATACATACATATATATAAGTATGTATATGTATACGTATTTATATGAAAACCCTTTGAAAAATGTTTTCAAAATCTTTAAGTATGTTCTATAAATATGTGCCTAACTCCTAAGAAATCTTAAACCTAGGCTTTGATACAAACTATGATAATTCACACCTTCGGACACACTGATCCAATACCTAGATTAACTTTCGACTTGCATCATGCTAAGAAGTATATGCTATTGATTTTTTAAAACATCATAGGATACAGTTACGAAGATAATATCTAAGGCATTCTACATTTTCAGATCTCACAACGAAAGGCAACAATGTATAAATACAGAAAGTAATCATCTTAGAAAAATATCTTAGAAACACAGTCTCAAAACATACATAGCCAAAATCCATAGTTTCCAAAATGAGAGTATAAATTCGCAGTATAAAGTCTGGTAGATGCTTAATACAATAGAAAATTACATAGAGGATAATAAAGAATAATATGCAAAGCTAACGCCAAGCTTGTTTCTCTACGTACTAAATCTTGGCCAATCATCTGCAGCCCTATCCTCCAATGGTGGGGAAAAAGGAAAGGACTGGGTCAAAAAAAGTCGGGTGAATGAATTGTATTACTAATATATAGTGATCATACGCAGTTGACGTCATTTATAACCAATGTGCCCTAGGGCCTTACTTGTATTTATGAATTACTTACTAGAAGAGGTCACATTAACCTAAATAATATGGTTCCAAATGCATATATACCCAAACATCTAGTAGAGGTTTATATTCAAGAATCGAACAACGAATCAACAACTAATCGAACTAATAATCTTTGGAACTGCTCCTAACATAGGATCACATAAAATATCATCCTTGGGGCTGCATTACCCAAACAATGACTACATATGTCGTTCTTACACTTTGAGAGGATCCCGCAATGCCAACTTACGTCAAAGATAACTTAGTGTCTACTAAAGCATCTGTGTCCAATAACGCAGTGGTAACACCACTTATTACACTACATCGGGCATATACCAACAACGTCATGTCCTAATCATCAATGCATTAAGGAACCACCCCTTAGTCCTGGACTGTACACTGCACTAGGTATGCACCAATAGTGTCGTGCACATCAAGGAACCTCCTATTTTTGTCGTGTTCTCATAATACCCTCACAATAAAAATGCTTCATATCGAATATCAAATTCATAAAAGATAGTGTCTAATCCCAATTGCCCACATACATGCTTACTTCAGTCCCATAGTATTTTAAAGTCAAGAACCAAGGAACTAACTTCCCAACTTATATAGCATATACACTAATATATAAAAACCTAATCCTTAGGACAAGGCACAAATTATGCCTAAAATGCATTAGTCGTACGACCGTCGGCTACCATAGCAGTCGACCGCTTGCCGTCGACCAACTATGGTAAGCCGTCGACTTGTCAGTTTTGTTTCAACAGTAAATTATATATATTTTTAGTTAATTAAATCATAATGCTAATTGTGTTTCAAGTTTCTGATTAGATTTCCCATAATTGTTTCAGTCTATAATTCCATATATAATTCTAATAATTTTCATGTAACATTTATAATCTTGTTTACGCAAATTCAACTTATTAATTCCATGATTATATATTTGTGTTTTCATTTCAGAATTGGACCAAACCAAAATCAAAGGGTGTATACATATTAAAATCTCATAATCAATTCAAAGTGAAGTAAAAAGGTGTATACATATTTGGTCTAAGAATCAATTCAAATCTAAATCAAATTCTTCACTCAAGTTAAATAAAATAGGGATTATTTCCATATGGTCTAAAATTTTCAGTCATACGTTTGTATAATTACAATTTACTGAATAAATGATCATCAAATTAGAAACTTTCATCTCAAATTCAAATCATATAATTTCCAGATCAAATAGAGATATAAATATCCAATTACTTATAAATCAACATATTTTAATAACCAATTCTATAACAGCCCACCTCGAAACAGGCCTAAATTCTGATCTAGAAAAGGCCCATCAAAAATTTAGATGCATTCCAAAACTGGTTGTTGGTTGGTACAAAGAACAATACAAAGAGGTATTTATCTATACATTCAGAAACTCACAGCGGAAGGATAAAATATAATATCATAACTATACCCATCTTATTTAATATTTTGAATGCCATAAAAACATAACACATTACAATAACTAACAGTCAAATATTCAAAGTACAATATTCCAAAGTAACGACATCATTTAATGGGTGCATCGAAAATATAGGAAATAAAACAGCATATAAATAATAACTACCACAAGTCTGCGTCTCCACGACCACCTATAAAAATCTACATCAACATCTCTAGCCTATGTTGTAATGAGGAGGGAGCCAGAACAACAATGTTTGGGGAATAAAATCTTGAACCTTTCTATAATTTTATTTGGGTGGTATAATTTAAACAAGGATATGTCATACGCATCTAACCATAATATAAGTTTTCCAACTATAAGCCCTAATGCTTTCCTAGCCCAAATCCAATAACCCATATCAATTGTCAATAATGTCTTAACAATGTAAGAGACAGTACCTAAGACACTTAATACCTTTTAACAGAAACTAGGCATAAACTAAGCATTTAATACCTCATTCAAGGTAGATCCTTCTTATTTAATATCTGTTCCAAGGCGGACTCCTCTCCAGTATTATCTAGTTGAAGTTGCAGGGAATCTCTTTAGGCCACTTAATACTTCAAATTTGAAGCGGACCCTCCTCGAGATGTTCTCTACCACGCCTAACCGTTAACCTTGACCATTTAGTACTTTTACATAGGGAAGAGGAGGGCCCTCAACCAAACAATTAATACTTTCAACCTCGAAGCAGATCCTTTATATTATGATCCGTAACCCAACTGTGGTGTCTCATATTAGTCCGACTAATCGTAGGTACTAGTAGCAAGACTAACTGGGATGGGTTACCCTATTGAATTGGGATTATTCTCACGTCCTATGTGGTTACTTATTATATGTGATGTCTCACATCAGCCAAAGTCACACTGTTGTAGCTAGTTTAGCTGGGCAGATATCTATATGCTTTTGACTGATCTTGCATACCTATAACTTAGTCATAATCTATAACACTCTCTTAACATATTATCCCCCATCTCATCGCATTCCATACCAAGGCCTTATAAGAAAACTCTTATTTCGCTCTTACAATTTGACTTCTTTCCTATGGGGGATTTAATTATAATTAATATCCTATTAACTATGTAATTAATACTTTATAGTATTGGACTTGTACAAATTTGAAATTGGACATCTAAATAATAGTTTAGTGCGCAATCTTCATACACCTATAAATACTTAGGTTATGTATGTGTGTGTCAATCTATATATATTTTATAAAGTGCGGTGTGTGTATCACTTACCAAGAAATATTTAGCGTGTGTATACACACGCACATGCCCTAAATATTTCTAGGCCAAATTGCGCCCTAAACTATCATTTAAATGTCAAAACTTCATGTTTATACAAGTCCAATATCGTATCAACAAACATACCATATATCAAATATCCATAATTTAACCAATAGACTTGTATAAAATAGAGTCCAACCCAACTTATTTTATACTAAAATAACAGAATCAACACTAATAATAACTTACAATTCAATTACTTTTACGCTTATTCAACTCCTTTTCATGAAACTGAAAAAGAAAACTTCTATTAAAACTATGGAAATAGGTGGTGCAGATTATGAATAAAAGAATCTGTACCTTACACACCATTTTCTAATTTATTCTTTTCAAATATTTTAATCAGATCCAAAGATAAAGATAAGAAGTGAAATAGAATGTAAAATTTTAAAAGTTGTAATACGTGCACAACTCCATTATTTTAATATAGAATAACTTAGATTTTAAGTTAAGAATTGACACTTTGCTTTAAGGAAATTTTGGGGTTTTAGTGTGATGTTTGCATAAACAAAATTCCCCAAAGGAATATATTAAATCTAGGTTATACTATACAACTACAAGAATAAGAAAGAATAAGATTTCCACTAATAATCAATCCTTAGCTCTTCCTTTTCTGGATTTGATACACCTGCTTTAAACTTTTACATATCTCTTCTTTTAGAAATATACAACAAGAGCATTATATACGAATTAGATTCATAAATTTAGAGATTAAAGGAGAAAGAATTAGAAATTGAGTAATAAAGATCTAAAATTTCGTACTAAAAACCCTATAGTATTTTCTGTACTTTGAGGAGAGAGACCGGTAGAGCTTCACCTGGTTCCTAAAATAATTTGTAGATAAAAAAGAGAGGCCTAGCCTCTTATTTATTGTGATTAGAAAGCACTAATCACCAGAACCGTCAAATTTAAGTCGATTTAAAATAGTAAAATTGCACCATTCGAATGTTGAGAACACTAGCCATCATCAACAGGAACCGATCAACCGCTCCTACTCCACTAGTTGACTGCTAGTGATTGACCGGCCCAGGGTAGGTAGTCGACCGGCAGCTCTATTCTTAAATATTTCGATTGTGTCGTTGCTTATTTTATTTAGTACCTTAATTAACCTTTTTACATTAACCTTAATTTCAACATTTGCTAGCACTCAAGTTTACTTTTTGAATTTCAAATTTGAAAATTATTTGTTTATTTGAATTTAAATTCTATTTAAATCAATTCGAACTAGAAACTTCAAACGTCCATGACCTTTTCGTTTGAGCTCCTTTTACAAAACATTATATACGGAAATTGATCAAAAAGTCACCACGAACTCAACGACATAACTTCCATGGTCAAATTATAAAATTTGTAGAATTTACATTTTTAGCTTTATCTTATTTAATTAATTAATTAAATAATTTGTATTTATTAAGTTTTATGGGATGTTACAAATCCAGTCACCTCTTAAAGCTCCCTTTTCTTCCTAGCTTACCCTTGACTTCCTCTTCTTCTTTAATCATTGATTTTATCTTCAATTTTGTTTTTATTTTGTTTTTGAAGAGAAATAGGAGACATGGTGATTTAACAGAAGTAGAGTTTAGACATTTTGTTTGTGGCTACATAATAGGTTTCAAAATAAACTATGAAGGTGAGCTCATATTTATAGGCACAAGAAATAACATCAGCCGTTAGATTTAATACAATAAAATCCGATCATTCGACATAGCTTAATCCTAGCCGACTAACACCGAACAATCGACCGGTTCATTAGGGGCGGCTAATCGCCGGTCTCGACCGGCCCAAGAATGCTGTTGACCGATAATTTAGACACATTATGTTTTTCAACGTTAAGATTTTATTAATTTGTAACCTTTAATATATTTCTATTTTTAATTATTTAAAAGTTAATAATTTTTCCCTTTGAACTACGACTATATAAATTTATATATGAAAGTTGTCTTGAAAATCGCCATAATACAATGGTGCAAATTTCGTAGAGAAATTCCGACGTTCGTTCAAATTCCATTTTATATTATTTTAATTTGGTTAATTTATTTTGATAAATTTTTCACCAATTTCGCGTAGGGTTACACTGCCTATTTTTATTCGATCGGAGAAAGGAATGGCCATGGCCTTAGATGTCAACTTACTCAGAGCTACCAACTTTCCCCTTCAAACTAGTCACATCTTTGAGCTTATTTGAAAATTTCATCTTCCTAATAGCTTCAATCTTCTCCAAGTTGGCCTCTATTCCATTGGTGCTCACTGTATATCCCATAAATATTCCATAGTGTATTGTAAAAGCACACTTTAATGGATTTAGTTTCATCCCATATTGCTTTAGGGTTTTGAAAATTTCCTCCAAATCCCGCACATGATCTGATGCTGCTTTAGATTTGGCCAACATATCATCGACATAAACATCAACATTCTTCCCAATTGGGTCCTTAAGCAACATGTCTACTGGTATTTGATATGTTTCCCTGGCATTCTTTAACCAAAATGGCATTACCTTATAGTAATATTGCTCTTTCTTAGTAACAATGCTTGTGTGTTCATGATCTGGCTCGAACATGGCTATTTGATTGTATCTGGAATATGCATCCATAAATGTTAGCAATTCATGCTCACTAGTAGCATCAACTAATTGATCTATTCTTGGTAATGGAAAACTATTCTTTGGGAAGGCTTTGTTGAGGTTTGTGGCAGGTCCGTCATTTTCCATTTGACTTCTTCACCAAAACCAGATTTGTTATCCACTTCTGGTAATATACTTCTCGAATGAATCTGTTCTCCTTCTACTTTTGGAATTCTTTATGAAGGGCACTGTGTCTATTTTAATTCAGGTTATGTCATTTTTATCTGATTGGGTGTGCATCGGGATCTATGTTAAGGGCATGGCAGATTATAGTAAAGTCGATTTCCTTCATATATGAATAGGTCCAAGCGAAGATATCATGAGATATCTTAAGGAAATCGATCAACCCTGTGTGCAGTTTGTTACTTCTATTCTTTCCAACCTTCAAAACCTTAGTCAGATTTGAAGGATTTATTTGGATATCTTTCAAGTCATCTATTGGCTCCAAGTATTTACTTTCCTATCCCAAATGTGGATCCACCTCATCCTAACTCCTATGATTTTGATAAGACTACATTTCCTAGGATGGAAAGGCATTTGATAGATACCAGGTTAACACAGAATCATACGCATCTGTTCCAACCATATGTAGATAATCTTGTTTTGGTTTTATCATAGATATTGTGGTCGTAAGATGATTTGTTTTAGTATCTGCCTTGGAACTTGATTCCAATGCAGTTGTTAAACTAGCTTATTACTTTTATTTTTACATAAATCAAAAGAGATAATAGTATAATTTCAAACAATTTTAATGCTAGGACTCAAAATTACATTGCGTAGTTCCCAGGCTAATACTTGTTCTCCTCTAAGACTCCCAACTTCTGCGGATGTGTGAAACTTCATGAGCAAGTCTTTCTAGGAGATAACTACTCCCATCTTTATTAATGTAGGTCTTCCCTGGAAAGCATTGTACGAATACTTTTGGTCTATAATGAGGAAGCTTGAGTAGAAATATTTATGTAGTGGAAAAGCTCCCAAGGGTAAAAATAAGATAGGCCATTCCCATTCAAACAGTTGCTATGTTATGCCCATATACTGGCTCTAGACTTAAATTTAGGATTTCAATTGGAAGTCCTATCTTATCGTATGCTTCTTTTAATATGACACTCACATAACTTCCTGAATCCATAGAAACTTTATTCGTCGTGCAGTTTGAGATGCATAGTAATCATTAGAGGGTCTTGATGTAGGAACTTAATTCCAAATGAATCTACAGAGGTAAATGTGACATATGGCAAGGGTTTTGTATGAAACAAGGTTCTATGCTTAAAGCATGCTTTTTGGACATATATCTCCTACGCCTTCTCGCTTTTGTCTACAAGGTGGGATCCCCCATTAATTAAAGCTATGAGAGTACCGGGGTTTCCCATTGGGTCCTTATGATGGTCGGGTGATAGGTTATGCATCAGAGTGATTAGATTATCCTTCTGGTAGGTACCTAAGTACACTTTCTATATTGGCCTTTCGATCTTATTTTTCAAATGGCGGAAATTACCAACGTGATGTCTATTCACTCTATGGAATCTACAGTAGACACTGCCTTTATTTGGAATTTCCTTCTTTCCTTTATTTGGGACGTATGCTAATTCTATTGTGGTCAGTTTGTAGATCTGTACTGAAGTATGAGTGATTGGAGATTTGGCTGTGAAGTTGAATTCTCTTGGTTTTTTCGCAGGTGGGTTGTTGTAAGCTACTGCTCCTCGCTTCCTTTCATTGTGTGCTAGAGAAATTCTTTCTGTATTTACTCCTCCAGCCACTCTCATTTCTTCAGTGCATATTGCTCGTTATCCCATCTATAAAAAGCCTTCAGACCTATATAGGGCTTCATGTTATTATTATTCCATATGTATGTATCTCTCTTTACTCATAAATGAGCTTCCATCAATAACACATCCTGACTTGTAAGCCCTATCCTCGTTGCTTCTTCCTTGAATTTTTTTGATGTAGCTATGTAAGCTCTCATCATCTCTTTGCTTAACGCATGATGGGGTATTTGGGTCTGGTGAAGTTTCTCTCCCTACAAGGAATTGTCTATGGGCATTCGCTGATAGTTACATCATGAATGGATCTCTTTTAGTGAATATCTCTACAACCACCTAGAGGCTGCTCCTACAAGACACATAGGGAACAACTTACAGCAAGCTAATCTTCCTACCTTTAATACGCCCATATAATATTTAAAGGTGGATAGGTGATCGTTCGGGTTGGATGATCCATCATACTTTTTAATGGTTATAGCTTGAAACTATTTGGGAAATCAGATTCTGTGATTGCCTCACTGAATGGAGAAGAGCACTCTTCCCTTTTTCCTTTCTTATTGTTCTACTCATATAGTTTAGCCAACTATTTTAAACAAGCTTTTAGCTCCTGTTTCTCTTCGTCTTTTATGCCTATATGCGATGAGCTACCACTATAGATGGAGACAGCCTCATCCACATCTTATGCAGTTTGATTATTTCATTTTCCAACAACTGTGGGTTTATATTAGCTCGTTTAGATTTATTGTTCGGGTTTTCTAGGCCTTGTTCAATAGCCTTGGCCCTAAGGTCAATATTCTAGCATCGTCATTATTACTAATGAGATTGCCATGTTTGTCCTCAGCTTGCGCTTATCGCACAATTGTTTAATGCTGGCGATGAGCTACAGAGCCGTGGGAGTTTTATGACCGTGAGGGTTTTCTTAGATACTAGGTTTTCGATCCCAGCCACCCTCTCATTGATTTGGTAAACAAAGGCATTAAGAGCATCAAGTATGGGATATGTCGCTATTTATTATGGTGGGAAGAAGGATTTAGATGAGGAAGTTAACGGTCACTTTCCTAGCTTTGAATCTAGGTACTCAGTTCCTTATGAAGGAGGAGTAGAAGAGTTTGCATGTAGCATGATTTGCCTTAAGTTTAGAAATTATGTTGCTATACGGTTAAACAATTAGGTAGTTGTATGTAACTGTTTATTAAAATGTCAAGTCCAATTTATATCCAATTTAAGTAAAATAAAGAGAATCTAGTACTGGAAAGAGTGAATAAAAAGATGTAGAAAAAGGTAAAAGACATAAATTTAAGTGGTTTGAATTTTGAAGAATCCTACGTCTATGCATCAAATATTTCCTTATATTCTTCTTGCCGGTACAATCTTTTTAATAGTAGAGAGCACAGGTGTATTTAGTACAGATTTTAGGGAATATCTGTAATGATCCCGGTTTTTTTTACTAAGTTTAAATTGATAATTAATTTAATTTTTGAATAAAAATTGTGAAATTAATTCATAAACTGATTTGAGTTTCTCCAAATTCGAATAAAAATATGTGTGTTTATTTTATTAAAGTATAATTAAGTTTTAAAAATGATTTCTTTAAAAGTTAAACATCTATAAATAATAAATGAATGCAAAATGTAAAATAAATAAAATATAAATATATACGTATATAGAGAAATAAGACAATAAGTATTAAAGTTAAAAAATAAATATTTAAGCTAGAAATAGAAACAGGTTTATATGAGATAAATCATAAAATATAAAGTAAACACAGTAGCTAAAATCTAACAACATATTAAAATAGAAATTTGTTTATATTACAAAGTAACAAGACAAAAAAAATTATATACACAAGTATGAACAAAAGGAAATATATATATATGGATGAGCATGCATAAGAAGACTGAGATGTATTTAAGTATGAAGACAAATATCATTAATGCAAGAATATTTTAGCACACAGTATAATACTCATCAGCCACCAAAGCAAGTTTTCAGCCCCCAAAGTAAACAAATAAAATAGGCTGAGTCAAAGAACAAAGAAAAATCTTTGGTCTGATGTTGTACAAAACAAAATATTGTCACCCTGTTGTATAAACACAAATTATATCACCTGTAAATTCATCTCCTATATATCAAGCATCTTCATTTCAGTTTGTCCATCAAAACTAAGAAGAAAAAACTGAAGCAAGTATCATCTCAAAGATTTAAAGCAAAACAAAACTCAACTTTAAACAATCAATACAAACCAGGGAATCAAGAGAAGGTTTCAGCTTGCAAATTTTCACAGCCTGTTTCAAATAAAAGAAGAAGCTCTGTTCATTCTTTTGGAATCTACAGCGAGTAACATCACCTTTCTAAAACTTAAATATCTGAATTAGTTGCTTATGTATATCTGAAAATGTGTAGGTGTGAATATAGAACTAATTTCCTATGTATGTATGTTAATGTTTAAATATATGCATGCCTGTATAAATTGAGTTACTTCTGTTCTGTTTTCCCAAACCCAGATTTACAAATTAAATTCCCATCTCTTGATCCAATCACTGTAGAGCTTAAAATATATAAAAAAGTTGTTTGTTTGATTATGAACTAAGTTTTAAAAATCTATTTAAGTTTAAACAACTCAGTATTGTCTCTGGAAATAAATAACTGAACAAAAACCCTTACATAAGTCAGAATTCAAGTTTCTTAATCCACGATTTCGGGTATATAACTTAAATTTGTATGCTTTAATATGATTTTTAAAGCAAAAATTATAATTTTTTGATCGAAGGTTTGAGAGAAGTTCGACTTTGTTTGAAATTTGGGTTTGGATCAATTTCTGTTGATCAGACTGTAGTTGGTGGTCGAGGCTTCGTGTGGACGTGGAGGAGCCTATGGTGGTGTTGGAAAAAATAGCTGGAATTGTTCCAGTTCGACGTAGTGGCGGCGGCGAACGCTTGAAATTTCTAAACCTAGCTTTGTGAGGTCGGGAAGTTTTGATTCGATCGTCATCCATGTGTGATCGAGTTGCTCGTGCTTTTGGGTGATGGTAGGAGGAGCGATGATGAGTAGATGGCCGGAATTCCAGAGTTTCTGGTCGTCGAGGTTGTGCGAACGACGTGATTTCCAGGTTTTGGCGATGAGGCCAATTCAAGTTTCCAGGTTTCGAGTTTATACTCGAATTCGAATTTGCGAGGAGGATGAGTATTTTGATGGTCGGAGGATGGGTTATAGGTGATTGTCGACGTGCTCGATGAAGTGGTGTCGACTGGAGTTGATCGGCGGCGGAGTGCATGTGCACCGTGCATGAGCTCTGATAATCTGGAATATTGGGTAGTTGGGATGAAGCAGGGTGTGTTCGTATTTGTCTCGAGTTTTACTCGAAGTGATGGGCTGGGTGGCTCAAAGTTTTTGATGGTTGTCTCGGAGCAAGTATAGGTGTGGCTCGGGTAGCATGTTGTATAGGTTGTAAAACCTGTTTTGTTTTGGAATTTGAAAATTTAACTTTTAAAGTTCAAAGCAAAGATTGAATCGAGTTTTAAAATCAAAGTTTACAAATAAATTCAAATCAGTTTGAAATTTAGATTTGGAATAAATAAGTTTTAAATTTAAATTGTTTCAATAATTTAAAGGTAATAAGCAATTAAGTGGTTTTAAAAGATTTGGGTTTAAAATAGAGTTTGGAAGAAGTTAAGAAAAGTTAAATCAAAATTTTTAAACCTGGACTGAAATTTAACTTTGCAGGTTTTGAAATAAAATAAAGTTTATAAATTTAAATGTTTAAATAAGTTTTAATGTTAAAATATACTTTTAAATATGTGAAATTGAAAGAGAATTTGATTATAACTCTTTTAAGTTTCTTTTGTAATAAAAGTATTACTTAAACATGTGAATTCAAAAGTTTTAAAAGTTGGTTTTAAACTTTATTCAGATAAATTGGTATTCATTTTATAGTTTGAAATTAAAATAAAATTTAAGCAGTAATTTTGAAACAAATGTTTTCTAACGTATTTGTGAGTGCTAAATAAAATCATTTATAAGAATGAGTTTATTTTAAAGTTGATTCGTGATTAAGGATTAACTATTTAAGAAATTAATTACGAATTAATAATTGATCAATTAAGTAATTAGGGATAATTACTTATTATGATAAATTAAGAATAATTAATTAAATGGTAATTAATTAAGGGTTGATCAATTTATTAATGAATTAATTAATTAAAGGATGATTGAATAATTAAAAGTAAATTATTAAAAAATTTAAAGATTGATTAATTTAATTAATAAATGATTAAAGGACAATAAATCAAATGATTTGAAATTCATTGATGTTAATTAACCATGATCGATGACCTATCTGATTTAAATTAATCAGATAATTAATTAAGTTACTTATGAATGTTGAATTCTATTGATTGTTGAACTGGTTGATATTTCTGATATGTTGTGCTTTGTGCTATGAATTGTTTCGGTGTGACCTATGAGGAATGTAATTTATTTATTTATAATGCATTCATATTTTCTATCTGTGAATCTGTGTATATAGATAAGCGTTATTGGAATATACCGCTTATCGATATTGTTGTGATTGCAAATCTATGATGATTTATGATGTTGCACTATTGTGTAAAACCCCTGGACTACACCATACACACACAAATATGGATTGCACGAGGAAATCGGTTAAGTCGCGGGTTTTTAACAATTTTAAAGATTGAATTCTTAAATCCAAAATAGTTTTGGATTGGAATTGAATGCTTTTGAAAATGAGTTTTCAAAAATAAAAGTTATTCTAATTAACTTAATAAAGTTTTGGAATTTAAATAATCTGATTTAAATTCAAAATTTGAAACTGAATTCTATGATCTGAAACTAGGGATTAAAGATGTTATGCAGGCTATATATGGGTTAAACCATTTTAAATGCATTGATTCGGGAATTTGAATTTAAATTCAAAGGCTTTAACTCGTGGAAATGAAATTGGATTCTTCTAAAACGAAAACTATTTGTTTTCAAATAATTAAAGCTTTCACATAAGAAATGAACTTCCAATTTGTGTTAAAAAGGGGTTTCAAGTCTAAAATGAAAAGGGTTTTTCAGGTTTGAATAAATCTTTGGAAACGGTTTGAAAGCTATAAGTTAAATCTTGACTTAAAGATTGAATGAGTTAATCCAATTGAAATGGAAATTGTTTTGAAATCGGTGAATGGATCTTTGTGAAACTGAGTGAACTTTGTGAAATAAATCTTTAAAAGATTTGAAATGGTAATTTATTTAAACCATTTGAGAGAAAAGATTGGATATTAAGTTGTGACTTAACTGAAATCCCATATGCATATGTTTTTAAATATTGCGCTCATTATTCGGTTTAGCCGGGAGAGGACCTTTGTGTCATATATCCCATTCTGAATAATGATACGTCGATATGGATAGCGTTTGAAGACTGGTGGTGAAGACCAGGTATTTTCGAAAACGAAAGGATAACCCGTCGATTGTCTCTGCACTGAGTCGCGTCGGTATAGAGATTTCCTAAGTGATGGGAAGTCCGATCGGGATTGTGAATACCTAGATTTCAAGGGCTTCTTCGGAAGTGCCTACGGTTCTGTTCGAACCCGGAACAGACTTGTATGGTTGTATGTCTGACACTACACTTTGAGATATGAAGCAGATTTCTTTCAAATACATTTCTGTTTGGTGGCGGAGAATTCATTCTCTTAGCTTAACACCCTTCTTTGAGACGTATGAGCTCAGAGGTTATGTAGTTGATATTTATCAGTTATATATTCCCAATTTGGTAGTGTGGCATGCTGAGTGCTGCTGTGTGTTAGTGATCATTTTTTGATCATTTGTGATCAAATCATGGTTTTAGTGTAAAGCGTAGCTTTGTGGACGAGACTGCATCAGGTCCTCACACCTCGGAAATGGTCGAAACAGGAAAGATGCGGCAAGGTTATGAGGGTCGTGCCCTTTAGCGTGTGTCATTCCCTTCTGGTAAAGGGTGGTATCATGGTATGAAGCCCAGATATTTACCTATGTGGTGGGATTCAATCTCATTTACTGTGTGGTTGTCGCTTTGTGGTTTAGAGGCGCCTCGGATAAAGGTCCCAAAGGACTGGGGGGGATGGCATGCTCGACTAGTAGTTACCTAGTTACAGAGGTAACCCGACCTTAAGTTGGCAGAGATCCGGTTAGGTTCTCGGGACGCCCCGCCAGGGGAGATCCGATGGACAGTAGGAAGTTCCTTAGCCCGACCATTTTTTGGAAGTCCAATCAAAACAATACGGGCCTTGTACGGTTTTAGTTGTAGAACCTACCATTTAAAATGGTAGTTATAGCTGGCATAATATTATGGTACCTATGCTGGCTAAGATTAATATTATACTTTCGAAATGTTTTCCACTACGCACTAATAATAATATAAAAGAAGAATTTTTCATAGTAAGCATATTTGACTATCATAAGGAGAAATCTCCCCCATGTGTGCGATTGCATTGTGTGTGTGTGTCGGGAGGCCTTATAGTATTTTCATTTTCTAAAAAGCATTGCGGATTTCAAATTTAAATCCTTTTGATTTTTTTAAAGACAAACTATTTTTGTTACTCACACCAGTCCCATGACTGACTCGGAGTTTATTGTTCCTTTCCTAAACTCTGGGTGGCCATAATTTTTCCACACGGGCAGTCTAGAGTTAGGTTTTTCAAATAGTCAGGTTAGTAGATTATCTGGAGTTAGTGCAGTCTTTGGACAAGACTTGCTTATCTAGGTGAAACGTCGTTATTGGGAGTTCGAGCTATTTCTGGATTGGTGTCTTGGAGATGGAGATATTGTTCCGTTGCAGGTGTTATCATTATCTTTTCGCTGCTATTTTCTTGTATCATAGCTCTGATGTATATAGATATCTATTATATCATTCTATTGTATCATATTATATCTGATATTGTATCTATCATTGTATCAATGTCATATATTGATATTCTTTTCTTCCCTGTGTTGTACTTAATGGTATTATAAGCTCCGGCGAACCAGATTCGACGTTTGGACCTGCGGCATTTGAATACGAGTGTCGTATTTGGTGCCGATTTTTGAAGGTCGAGTCAGGATCGTTATAGTATCCAAAAGTCCATTTCGTTGGTAGTTATTTATAGTGCTATGATAGTACATAGATGACTTATTTCCTAATCTAGCATTCTTTTATGCCATTTAATCCTTCTATGTGTCATTCTTCTCAGGGCTTATTAATTTGAGCATGGATTGCTAATGCGGATGAAGGTATGGGCTATTTCATAAGGTGGGAAGATTTGGAAAGTGAATTTTGAATTTGGAATCTAGGAGGGAGATTTGAGTTTTAGGGTATTAGAGGGTAACTCTTGAGTTTGCCTTGAAAGCTGCACTTCACTAGTTTGTGATATCATTGTAGGTATGGAATATAGCAATATGGGTTTGGGTTGGATTTGAATAAGATATGATTTTTGAAGAGTCAGTGTAGTTCTTCTTAAGCATAAAGATGACTTTCCTGTTTTGAGTGTTAGTGTTGTTCCCTAGTTGATGGTGTATGGATAGTAAGCTCTTGATGCAAGTTCAAGGAAAGTGTTGGCGTAGATTCAGGGAAGGTGTCGGCACAGATTCTAGGAAGGTATTCGTGTAAATTCTAGGGAAGTGGCGATGTAGATTCAAGGAGGCATTGGCACATGTGGGTATCAAAACCAACTTCAAGAAAATGATGACTCGATTCCTTGTATTCTTTTTTATAAGGTCTCCTTTTTGGTGTATCTTTGTTTGTCGATTTTTTTGCTTCATGAATAGGTGATCTCTAAACTCGCTTCATGCTATTTGCTTCTACAACATTTTTGCAATTTTTCTATAGAGGTTGTGCAATTTAATTTTGTCTGGACTTAGCTATGACAGTGCCCTTCGATTTAGATTTCTTTATCACACTACTGTTTGTGTATAAGCCATTAATCCGTCTAACCGTCTTTGAACATCATCTATTGGGCTTAATATATCCTACTTTATGTAGTCCCTTCTTTTGTATTGACCTATCTTGCCCTTTCATTTGCGTTGTGCAGTCTTCATATGCTTGAATAACAGACCTTTTTCGCATTTATTTATAGGAGAAAAATGGGCGGGACACTATATAATGTAGTATATAATAGAAATCAATTGGTTATAAAGTTAGATATATGTAACAAATTACAAAATTTTCCCTAAGCATATCCTAACTCTCTCAATAATTTAGTATGGTTTTACAGATAATAACGGTGTTACATTTGAACTCGAACAGAATAGAGATCATATTCTTTTATTATATTGGGAAAAGGCTTTCTAAAGCCATTGAAAAATATTTGATATTTTAGTTTCATATCCATCTTTATAATAGTACTGATTAGAAATCAAATAATGATTGATCTTCAATCATGTGCGAATGTATAATCAACATTATTGATATTAAAAAGATTGTATTCAACGTGCATGCACTATTTATGAATATTATTTCCATTATATGTTAATTGTATTACTAAGAAAAATACTATGTGCCTAGCCCTTTGAAAGCTAATCTATTTCCAACATGAAACACAACGCACGTAAAATTGTTGTTATTGTAAGGTACATTTTTATTACGAACTTAACTAGAGTATTATAAATAATGTGTTTCGTCAACATGCATACTCATAGATATTTTATGACATTTTATTATTCCATAAATAATAATGTCATGTTTAATGTTAATATTATTGATACCTACTTATTTTACATTGGTACAATTTTCAATCTTTACATACAAATAAAGGTTAAGATGTGTGCAAAAGTTAGTAATTAATTTTGGGCGCTGTCGTTGACTGTATCAATTTGGCTAATGGCAGTATTTTTCTGTGAATGCAATCAAACTGAAATAGTTTTTAGAAAATAAAAATGAATAAACAAATGTTATTACCTATTTGAAAACTAGTTAATTTTATTTCTATGACTTTTGAGCTAACCAAATTGACAAGAAATGTACATATTTATTCTTCCGTAACTAAAATATTACTATTGATATAACATTAGTTATACAACAAGATCAAGGTCGTATTATAGTGTGCTCAACTACATTTTGGAATACAAAGGTAAGAAAATAATATAACAGAATGATGGAATTGTTAAACTCCAACCTTAATCCCTTTGTTAAAACTTACATAATCGGTATGAAAAACAAAATGGTGGCTATCGGGATGAAAAATATTGTTATATTGATGTTTGTTTGTATGTGAATCTGTCAACTTGGTTGATTAAAAGCTTAAGCAGTTAAATTTCCAAATAATATAAAAGAAAAAATTAATGAAATTTTATTTTATTTTTCAAAATTATTTTAACTAGGTTTGTCCCATAGTAAATAATACCCTACAAACAATTGATATTATTAATAGTAACACCCTTAATATTTTCTAACTATTTAATAAACGATTCGTGAAAAAATTATTTTGTGCAATATACTTTTAGATAAATTTCATTTCATTTATTTTAGAATTGGTATGAATGAGATATTGTGTTTGACCGCTTCTTTTTCCAATATACTAAATTTACTTATAACAACCTGTCTTTTCGACCCTCAAAAGTCGACATTAATACATCATGATATTCAAGTGTCGAGTATTCAAGTGATGAAAAGACAAATTTTTAGGGAAAAGGAAAGAAAAGACAGAACATAATCTCACATCATGATGAGTAATATATAATATACGATAGGTCTTTACAAAAGAAAACCATAATATACATATATCAATCAAAGTAAATTAACCGATCACTAGCCTAGATAATTATAGCAACATGTCCTCATAAATACTAAATGCAGTGAAAATAAAATATACATAAATAAGTTTTGGAGGCATCCATCTCATCTCCTGAAGCTCCAAAGCATCCAAACTAAATCTGAAAAACATGTCTGGGCAGACCCAAGCATTATAAGATAATAACTCCCGGATCAGTCTGGTAAACCAGCATGATAAACACACATCATATGTGTAACGTTCGAGATTTTCCACTTTAGAAAATCGACATTAATACGTCCACTGTATCAAATGCCGAGCAATCGAAGGCCGGAAAAACCGAATTGTTAGGGTTAAAGAAGAAGAGGTAGAAGAAGAAAGAAAGAAAGAAGAAGAAAACAGAAACAATAATAGAATCTCACATTTCGCAGCAGAACAACATATAATATAAATATGATCCCAGTCTCTTCGAAACGATCAATGAAATTGGCCAAATACTTTATAGCTGGTTATTTAACTATCAATATAACATTCAAAAGCAGATACTAGGCTCATTTTGTAATTGTGTAAAATTTATTTTCCAAATATCTCAATGAATAATCTTTAAAACAAAGAATCATATCTGTTATTACATTACATTATCAGAATCTACAACAACAAACAGCGGAAAAGAAATACTATATACAAGTTTATACGCCATGCCATCCAGCTTGTTCCTGATCTCCACAGAAACTTCTGAATTCCAGAATGACCTGATAACCTAACTCTAGACTGCCCGTGTGGAAATTGGTGGGCACCCAGAGTTTAGGAAGGGAAAAATAAACTCCAAGTCAGTCATGGGACTGGTGTGAGAACTTAAAACAGTTTATCTTTAAAAAATAAACAAAAAATATTTTAAAATAGATCCGCAGTGCTTTTGGAAAATGAGACTACCATAAGGCCTCCCGCACATACACATACACAATGCAAACGTAGAGTCGGAGGAGATTTCTCCTTATGATAGTCAAACATGCTTGATACGCAGAAAGATTTCTTTGATATTATTACTATAAGTGCAAAGTGGAAAACCTTTCGAAAGTATAATATAAATCTTAGCCAACATACGACCAGTATCGTATGCCTACTATGGCTACCAACTAAACAGTGGGGCGCCACCATAAGTAAATGGCACGTTCTATAGCTAAAACCGTACAGGGATCGTATTGTTTCTTTGGATTTCCAACAAATGGTCAGGCCAAGGAACTTCCCATTGCCACATAGGTACGCCTTTGGAAAGACGTCCCGAGAACCTAACCGGATCTCTGCCATTACAAGGTCGGGTTACCTCTAGCTAGGTAACAACTGACACGAGTATGTCATCCCCCGGTCGTAACCGACCTAGATCTTGGGATTCACCAACAACCACAGAGAAATAAATTTGCAGAAACCACATAGGTTAAGTATCAGGGCTCCATACCATAATACCACCTCTATCCAGAAGGAAATGTACATACCCTATGGGGGCGTTATCCCCAAATAACCTTGCTGCATTCTTCCTGTTTTGACCATTTCCGGGGTGTGAGGTCCGACGAAGTCTCGCCCACAAAGCTACGCTTTTCATAAAAGCCACGCTTTGATCAACAAATGATCGGCAGCACTGAGCATGCTACGTTACCAAATTGGGAATATATCACTAGTGACCATCAACTACATAACCTTTGAGCTCATACGTCTTAGAGAAAGGTGTTAAGCTAAAAGAATAAATTCTCCGCCACCAATAGAAATATATTTAATAGAAACCAGCTTTACATCTCAAGTTGTAACGTCAGACACACATCCATACAAGTCCGTTCCGGGATCGAACGGAACCGAAGGCACTTCCAAAGAAGCCCTTGCAAATCCGGATATTTACTAATCACGACCGGACTTCCCATCACAAAGGGTGATAAAATCTCTATATCGGAGATCACCGATGCAGAGTCATTCGATGGTAATTCGTCCGTTTTCGAATATATCCGGTCTTCAACACCGGTCTTCAAATGCTATCCATTACGACGTCTCACTATTCAGAATGGGATTTATGACCCAAAGGTCCTCTCTCGGCTAAACCGAACATCGAGCGCTTATTCAAAAATAAGTGTAGCATTCAAATTCAAGAAAATCACAACAAATACCATTTAAAGGTAAATATTGATAGTTGGCTATTTAACTATCAATAGATATGCACAACATCACCAGATTCCAAATAATTTCCCAACTTAATTATTTTCCAGAAATATCTTTCCAAGATATATTTTTCCACACTTCAACCATTTGAAACTAAATTTCAAATCACTTTTCACCTTTACAACTTTTGAAAACAAATTTCAAATCATTTTCCTTACGCGGAAACACTTCCAAATATTTATTCATTTTCAATTTATCTTTAAAAGATAAAAACCCAAAACATTTCACTTCATATTGGAAAACATTTCCATACTTATTTAACAATAAGTAGTTCACAACTCTATTTATTTTCAATGCTTAGAAAATATTCAATATACTTAAAACCCGATTACGTATATATTTTATTCTTTTAAGGAAAACGTTCTCTTTAAACACATTTGTTTGGGTCAAAACGAATGTTGCGTAAAAATATCGTAATGACAACTCAAAATCACTAGTATAGGGATTCGAAATTAAGATAGATATATAAATCCGAATACTATATAAAACATTTCCTTTCGAAAATCATTTACTATAACAACAGTGTTATAGTCCATCTTTTCCTTATTTCTCGAAAACGTCTATTTCAAAAATGAATGTTGAAATCTATGGTTTCAATCCTTAACACGTTTTAAAACAACTTCAAATTGTTTTAATTGTATTTAAAAGACCGCTTCCTAAAACATTTCTTTAATATATTATTCACAATCCAAAATCGTGAATATAAATCGATTACCAAGTGCAACACTTCTACATATTTTTAATTTAAAGGATTATCCACTGTCCAAAATCGTGAATATATCTCCTTTAATAAGCTATAATAATTAACTTATCAAAATAAGTCGATTTCGGATTTATAAAACAACATTTAGAAATTCCATTTATATTTTTTTTTACCAACTTCAACTTATAAAATCACTTTATTAACAAATTCTATCCATATCCCATTTACACGAAAAAATCCAATTTTTTTTATAAATCTTATATGTTAAGGTTTTAAAATAAATTCAAAAATATCTATTTAAACTGTTTTATAAAATGATTGCTCCATATTTTCAAAAATCAAATTTTCAACTATATTTCCCAAAAATCGTAATTTTTATAGCAATAAAATTATAACGTTTATTTATTTAAAATGAATCAATTCCAAAATTCAATAAAACGTATACTTTTAACAATCACTTTAAAAACCTTTTAAAATTTGAAAATCATCACTTTAACACTTTTAATTTTCCAAAACAGGCCCAATGCTGCAACAACACTAAATATAACAATCACGACATCCAAAACATCATATATCATATGATAACAGAATATATCACAATATCTGTAAATAAATCAATACGAGTGAGGAATCTAGTTGGATCCCTCTAACCTATTTCCCTGCATCCACAGATGTTAGCACAATACCAATCCCGTTTCAAGACGGAATATCGCGGTACATGGGTTTATATAAAATATTATCCGCTATTATGCGGCGCAATAAGGTCTCATCCGCTATATAATGTGGGAAATCAACTCCAAGTACATATATAATACCAATTCCACTTCAAGGTGGAAGATCGCGGTATATGTGTCTAATAAAAAACATCCCCTTAATATACGGCGTATAGGATCTATTTCAATACAACAGATAGCAATTTATCATCCAAGCATGCAATCAACATAATCAAGCAATTTTAAATCTAACTATTTAAAATTTAAATCGAAACAAATTTGATTGAGTGAGAAGTTCTCACCTTGTTCCAAATACAGTTACAGTATTTCGTTCCGAATAAAATTAAACACGCGTTTAATTTTATTCAAAATTTACAGTATCTCAAATCAACTCCAATCCAGCTCCAACGCGTAGTGCTCGTCAATACGAAGCCAACACAATTCGTTTCGTCATTTTTCGACCTTGTATGAACAAGTTATGACGTTTTAAAGTTTACACAATTAAATATACAATTTATTTTCAAATTTTTATTTTTATTTAACCTCAAACAAATCTCTGCCGTTCAAGCTTGATGAAATCTCGGTCGTTGCCCTTTTCCTTCTCCCCTTCGTTCCAAGCCGTGCAACAATAACCCATAGCCGCCGATTGTCCTTGATTTTCACGACCACCACGCCGACTTTGAAGACGATCAGAGGCCGCCATTGGAATGCTCGTGCTCGCCTCCACCATTAGCCGCTGTATCAGAAATCTCGGCCCCCTCTTTCACGTGAAAACACGTACACAACCCTAGGCGAACGCGGCCAGATTGTGGCGCCCACGATGAACTCCAGGTGATCTCCGCCGTTGGATGTGAAGTACTCGGCGTGCTCTACGTTTTGCTAGTTGGGAGTTTCTGTTAATTCTTCATGGATTTGATGGAAATTGAAGAAGAAGGAGACAAGTTTTCGGCCATTAAAACTTTAAGTGGCGGCTAAAGGAAGATTAGGGTTTGATTGAAAAAACAAAGAATGATGTCCTTTTATAGAAAATTCTCCAAATGAAGTGTGCCGCCTGGCATTCATAATGTTTTACCCCCATTCCGAACGTAATGGAATATATGTCGGGAGCCAATTCGATCATATTTGAAAGATAAGTTTTCAAATCGACTATTTAAATTTAAAAATCACTTAAACCGATTTCAGTGCGTTTTAGCTTGCCACGGACAAACCGTAAATCCGATTGACACGAAATTTGAAATCTTACAATAATATAACATTACGGATCCGACGAAACTGGTTTCGTCGAAATTCGAGACTGTTTGAAAAATGACTATTTTTACTCGTCAATTAAATATTAAAATATTCAATTTCTACAAATTAACTTTTAATTCAATTTTAAAAGTTCTATAACATCATTCTAACTCCAATATGATTTAATACAACTTTACAAATCAATTTTAATCACTTTAAACCCAATTTCCAATTATTTCTGTAATTTCAAATATTAAATTATCGATTTAATTATCCAATTAAATCTAGATAGTCGAAATAAAGTTTATTCGACTTACTAATTTTACTTGTTACTATTTAAAAATCAATTAAATATACGAATTTCAAATGACAGAAATTCTGGGTCGTTACAAACTTCTCCCCTTAAAAGAATTTCGTCCTCGAAATTACCAAGTAAGAAAAAGTCTTGAAATCCATTAACTTTTCAAACATCCATTCAAATTAGATTTCAAATTCACTTAAGTATTTAACTTTCCCAAAATCCAATAGTTGAACTTCATACAAAAACTTTAATAAGTTTTCAAATCATACTTAGTTATCTTTTCAAAACCAACTATATCGTTTAACTTTTCACTCCAAAATCAAAGTTATAGTTTTCAAAAAAATTCAATTTTCTCAAAAATATTCCAACGCCTTAAATTTTCAGAAAATTTCCCCATAACCTCCTTTGCGCGGCTCGATCCGAAAAAAATGGCAATATATATATCATAAATATACATCTCATCAAAGTAATGAGGCATCCAGGGAAAAAAGTGTAAAAGTACGATATGTAATCCGAGATATGTAACTTATATATTATTAGCGAGCATATACGGCTAATATAGCGTGAAAGCGAGCTCCAAATGCAAAGCAAGCACAATCCGCACCTACTAAACACTCAACAATAATGAGAAACATGCATATGTGAAAGTAATATCTATATACAACATATACCAGAAACAACAACTATATGTGCCAATATAGCAAATGCAACAAAAGCAATAAATGCAACCACCAAACAACTATCACCCAGCAACTTATGCAACAAATCCCTATCAAATTAATATACATTCACTTCTCATTAGTACTCAACGAGTTGGTTTTTCATTTAATCACATTTGATTCATTAACATTGGACTTTACTAGCATTCATTTATTCATTTTCAATTAGTTTATATTCACTAATTTACATTCAAGTTAGTACACTTCCACATTCAAATCAAATTACAAAGCTTTCAATTTTATCAATTCAATTTCATTAACACCTATTGAATTATATACAATCAACTAACAATCATATAACAACCAAATCATAACCAACACAACCAAATTTATTAAATTTACATTCAATTTGGTTTAACACTTTTAATTCCAATTGGTTTCATATCTAATTGACTTTTCTTTCCATTATTCAATTTCCAATTTACTAGTTTTTTTAATGAATTAACACTTTCATTCATTATTCTATATCAATTCATTTACATTCGATTGATTAATATTCAATCCATTTATTAATTCAATTCCTAATTCATTTAACAAATAAGGTTGAATTTCATTTATATAACTCAAGTTCACATCATTTAATTCACTTTATTAATTTACTTCGATACCAAAATCAACTTCATTTAACATTACTCAAGTTATATTCCATTTCAAATATCATTTGTTTAACTTAACTTAAATTTCCACTTATAAATCCAATTCAGATTCCAATTCTAAAGTAAATTCTATTTAACTTTCCTTTAGTTAAATTTCAAATCATATATTTATTATGCTAACCCAAATTCTTTATTCTTTACCAAAGCCAAATTTATTATCTCATATTATAAGTCCAAAACCCGTTTCACTTATATTCAACAACTACAACTTGGATTTTAATTTCAAATTTTTTTATCAGCACAAAACTTCAATTTTTAATTTACCATGGTAGCAAATCCATCATACAGAAACTCGAAAATGATACTGATGATGCGGCAGTCATTACCCTTATTATTTCCCAGTAACAGTAGTGAATTCAGTGCTTAATATTCTTTCAAAAAAAAATTCCTTTTAATTCATAAATCACATTTATATATCATTTGCTTATATAATTTCACTATTCCACTTCACTTACATAAGATTATTCCAAATTGATTTATCTTACTTAATAACATCTTTAACTTTGAAAAACAACTTTCAAAATAGACGGGATTTAAAACTTTCAAATTCATAGTCTAAATTCATTTTTATTTACAACTCATATTTATAAATATATCCATATAGTTTCACTTCTTATATATAAGATTATTTCACAATTGTAAATCACATTAATTATAATTCCATCTTAATAATTCATTTGCTTATACGATTTATTCTTTTAATTAACTTATATATATATTCTTACATTTTCAGCAACCAAACAATCAATTTATATACACTTTAATAATTCTGAAAAATTATGTCCCTTATATATAAAATATAATCAAGGTAAAATTATTTCATTTACCCAATTTAAAGTGATACTATGTCGGTTTATCTCGTTTAAGAGTTTAGAAACCACTATCGATACGTTGTACTTCCCGCACTGACCAGAATTCATAAACAGCTCAACGGATAAGAAAACACAATATAAAACTTTTTTATATTCACTAACAAATACGCGCTCGTATCTATTATTACACTCAAACTCATTCTAGAGTACTACTGACTCTATCTCTAATGAGTAACACCCAACAGAGCCAAGGTTGTTGCTTAACCAAATGCTCCGATACCAGATGTAACGTTCGGGATTTTCGACTACCGAAAATCGACATTAATACGTCCACTATATCAACTGCCGAACAATCGAAGGCCGGAAAAACTGAATTGTTAGGGTTAAAGAAAAGAGGTAGAAGAAGAAAGAAAGAAAGAAAGAAAGAAGAAAACAGAAACAATAACAAAATCTCACATTTCGCAGCGGAACAACATATAATATATCAATGAATAATCTTTAAAACAAAGAATCATATCTATTATTACATTACATCACATTACATTACACTATCAGAGTTTACAACAACAAACAGCGGAAAAGAAATACTATGTACAAGTTGATACGCTATGCCATCCAGCTTGCTCCTGATCTCCACATCAACTCCTGAATTCCAGAATGACCTGATAACTAACTCTAGACTGCCCATGTGGAAACTAATGGGCACGCAAAGTTTAGGAAGGGAACAACAAACTCCAGGTCAGTCATGGGACTGGTGTGAGAACTTAAAACAGTTTATCTTTAAAAAAATAAACAAAGAAATATTTTAAAATAGATCCACAATGCTTTTGGAAAATGAGACTACCATAAGGCCTCCCGCACACACACACAATGCAAACGCAGAAGCGGAGAAGATTTCTCCTTATGATAGTCAAACATGCTTGATACGCAGAAAGATTTCTTTGATATTATTACCATAAGTCAAAAATGGAAAACCTTTCGAAAGTATAATATAAATCTTAGCCAACATACGACCAGTATCGTATGCCTACTATAGCTACCATCTAAACAGTGGGGCGCCACCATAAGTAAATGGCAGGTTCTACAACTAAAACCGTACATGACCCGTATTGTTTCTTTAGATTTCCAACAAATGGTCAGGCCAAGGAAATTCCCATTGCCACATGGGTACGCCTCTGGAAAGACGCCCCGAGAACCTAACCGGATCTCTACCAACACAACGCCGGGTTACCTCTAGCTAGGTAACAACTGACACGAGTATGCCATCCCCCTGTCGTAACCGACCTAAATCCCGGGATTCACCAACAACCACAAAGAAATAAATTGCAGCAACCACATAGGTTAAGTATCAGGGCTCCATACCATAATACCACCTCTATCCAGAAGGAAATGTACATACCCTATGGGGGCGCTATCCCCAAATAACCTTGCTACATTCTTCCTGTTTTGACCATTTCCGGGGTGCGAGGTCCGACGAAGTCTCGTCCATAAAGCTACGCTTTTCATAAAAGCCACGCTTTGATCAACAAATGATCAGCAGCACTCAGCATGCCATGTTACTAAATTGGGAATATATCACTAGTAACCATCAACACATAACCTCTGAGCTCATACATCTCAGAGAAGGGTGTTAAGCTAAAAGAATAAATTCTCCGCCACCAACAAAAATATATTTGATAGAAACCAGCTTTACATCTCAAGTTGTAACGTCAAACACACATCCATACAAGTCCGTTCCAGGATCGAACGGAACCGAAGGCACTTCCAAAGAAGCCCTTACAAATCCGGATATTCACTAATCACGACCGGACTTCCCATCACAATGGGTGATCAAATTTCTATATCGGAGATCAGCCGATGCAGAGTCATTCGACGGTAATCCTTCCGTTTTTGAAAGTATCCGGTCTTCAACACCGGTCTTCAAATGCTATCCATTACGACGTATCACTATTTGGAACGGGATTTATGACCCAAAGGTCCTCTCCTGGCTAAACTGAATAACGAGCGCTTATCAAAAAATAAGTGTAGCACTGAAATTCAAGAAAATCACAACAAATACCCATTTAAAGGTGAATATTGATAGTCGGTTATTTAACTACCAATAGATATGCACAACATCACTAGATTCCAAATAATTTCCCAAATTATTTATTTTTCAAAAATATCTTTACAAGATATATTTTTCCACACTTCAACTATTTGAAAATAAATTTCAAATCACTTTTCACCTTTACAAATTTTGAAAACAAATTTCAAATCATTTTCCTTACGTGGAAACACTTCCAAATATTTACTCATTTTCAATTTATCTTTAAAAGATAAAAACCCAAAACGTTTCACTTCATATTAGAAAACATTTCCATACTTATTTAACAATAAGTAATTCACAACTCTATTTATTTTCAATTCTTAGAAAATATTCAATATACTTAAAACCCGATTAAGTATATATTTTATTCTTTTAAGGAAAAAGTTCTCTTTAAGCACATTTATTTAGGTCAAAACAAATGTTGCGTAAAAACATCGTTACGACAACCCAAAATCACTAGTATAGGGATTCGAAATTAAGATAGATATATAAATCCCAATACTATATAAAACATTTCCTTTCGAAAATCATTTACTATAACAACAATGTTATAGTCCATCTTTTCCTTATTTCTCGGAAACTTCTATTTCAAAAATGAATGTTAAAATCTATGGTTTCGATCCTTAACACATTTTAAAACAACTTCAAATCGTTTTAATTCTATATAAAAGATCACTTTCGAAAACATTTCTTTAATATATTATTCACAGTCCAAAATCGTGAATATAAATCGTTTACCAAATCCAACACTTCTACATATTTTTAATTTAAAGGATTATCCACTGTCCAAAATCGTGAATATATCTCCTTTAATAAGCTATAATAATTAAGTTATCAAAATAAGTCGATTTTGGATTTATAAAACCACATTTAGAAATTCCATTTATATTGTTTTTAACAACTTCAACTTATAAAATCACTTTATTAACAAATTCTATCCATATCCCATTTACACGACAAAATCCAATTCTTTTATAAATCTTATATATAAAGCTTTTAAAATAAGTTCAAAAATCTCTATTTAACTTTTTTATAAAATCATTAATTCCATAGTTTAAAAAATCTAATTTGCAACTATATTTCTCAAAAATCATAATTTTTATAGCATTAAAATTATAACGTTTATTTATTTAAAATGAATCAATTCCAAAATTCAATAAAACGTATACTTTTAACAATCACTTTAAAAATCCTTTTAAAATTTGAAAACCATCATTTTAACACTTTTAATTTTCCAAAATAGGCCCAAAGCCGCAACAGCACTAAATATAACAATCACGGCATCCAAAACATCATATATCATATGATAACAGAATATATCACAATATCTGTAAATAAATCAATACAGGTGAGGAATCCAGTTGGATCCGTCCAACCTGTTTCCCTACATCCATAGATGTTAGCACAATACCAATCCCATTTCAAGACGGAATATCACGGTACATGGGTTTATATAAAATATTATCCTCTATTATGCGGCGCAATAGGGTCTCATCCGCTATATAATGCGGGAAATCAACTCCAAGTACATATATAATACCAATTCCACATCAAGGTGGAATATCGCAGTATATGTGTTAATAAATAACATCCGCTTAATATACGGCGTATAGGGTCTATTTCAATACAACAGATAGCAATTTATCATCCAATCATACAATTAACACAATCAAGCAATTTTAAATCTAACTATTTAAAATTTAAATCGAAACAAATTTGATTGAGTGAGAAGTTCTCACCTTGTTTCAAATACAGTTGCAGTGTTTCGTTCCGAATAAAACTAAACGCGTGTTTAATTTTACCCAAAATTTACACTATCTCAAATCAACTCTAATCCAGCTCCATCGCGTAGTGCTCGTCAATACAAAGCCAACACAATTCGTTTCATCATTTTTTGACCTCGTATGAACAAGTTATTAGGTTTTAAAGTTTACACAATTAAATATACAATTTATTTTCAAATTTTTATTTTTAATTAACCTCCAACAAATCTCTACCGTTCAAGCTTGATGAAATCTCAGTCGTTGCCCCTTTCCTTCTCCACTTCGTTCCAAGCCATGCAACAATAACCCATAGCCGCCGATTGTCCTTGATTTTCGCGACCACCACGCCGACTTTGAAGACGATCAGAGGACGCCATTGGAATGCTCGTGCTCGCCTCCACCATTGGCCCCCGTATCAGGAAGCTAGGCCCCCTCTTTCACGTGAAAACAAGTGCGCAACCCTAGGCGAACGCGGTCAGATTGTGGCGCCCACGATGAACTCCAGGTGATCTCCGCCGTTGGATGTGAAGTACTCGGCGTGCTCTACGTTTTGCTAGTTGGAAGTTTCTGTTAATTCTTCACGGATTTGAAGAAAATTGAAGAAGAAGGAGACAAGTTTTCGGCCATTAAAACTTTAAGTGGCGGCTGAAGGAAGATTAGGGTTTGATGAAAAAACAAGGAATGAGGTCCTTTTATAGAAAATACTCAAACACTATTCATCCGAAAAATTTTCGAGCTCCAAACGAAGTGTGCCGCCTGGCATTCATAATGTTTTACCCCCATTCTGAAACGCAATGTAATATATATCGGGAGCCAATTCGATCATATTTGAAAGATAAGTTCTCAAATCGACTATTTAAATTTAAAAATCACTTAAGCCGATTTCAGTGCGTTTTAGCTTACCCCAGACAAACCGTAAATCCGTTTGACACGAAATTTGAAATATCACAATAATATAACATTGCGGATCCGACGAAACTGGTTTCGTCGAAATCCGAGACTGTTTGAAAAATGACTATTTTTACCCGTTAATTAAATATTAAAATATTCAATTTCTACAAATTAACTTTTAATTCAATTTTAAAAGTTCTATAACATCATTCTAACTCCAATATGATTTAATACAACTTTACAAATCAATTTTAATCATTTTAACCCAATTTCCAATTATTTCTGTAATTTCAAATATTAAATTATCGATTTAATTATCCAATTAAATCTTGATAGTCGAAATAAAATTTATTCGACTTACTAATTTTACTTGTTACTATTTAAAAATCAATTAAATATATGAATTTCAAATGACAGAAATTCTGGGTCGTTACAATATGGATTTTATGTTATAAAACCTTTCAAAATAAAGGTATCTTGTAAGACCTTGCCGTAAATAAACACCGATGTATTTTTACCTTAAAGCAACCAAACCGTTTTATATGAAATCTTATGGTATAATAGTAACGTCTAAGGTTTAAAATAAATATTGAATTATTGCCGAAACGGTTATATTAATTACATTCGAGCATAATAAGTATACAACTAAGTCCGTAAAGGTACGTATTGGAGAATGGATTTCAAACAATGACAAGGTTACCGGGATATCGCTTGCCATAGTGCACCTCTAGAAAATGTACTGAGGGCCTTACATAGACCCTTTGCAAACCAGCCTACCCCTTACTAGATAGTATTATCATCCTGGTTACTTTGCAACCTTTTCCTGAGAGCTCTCACGCGCATACCAAATCCACAAATATTGATCTAGAAGGGTAGTGCCCATATCTTGAATAGTGGCACCCATACCTTAATGGGTGCGACCCATATAGTCCTGAAGCATACCCCTTTTTTAGTCATTTAGGGTTGTGAGGCTCGAGACTACTTTTACCTTTTTAGAAAATCCCACTTAAAACACTAACACTGCCCTCCAGACCAAAATGAAATACCAACTTTCATCCATACAAGTTGTTCAGGATACGAACAAACCGAATGCACCACTTCTACTACATCCTTTTTGGAATCACCCTTAGGATTAGTAGTAAGTAGTCCTTGCAATTCAAAGAACTCTGTCTTTGATCATCTTCAAGATGTCTCCAATTTGAATGCTTATGTCAGTTCGAAGTGGTTTTTAGGTAATATATCTGATGCTTGTCCCTCTGAATGGACAACGATAGCTTTATAAAATGGTCGAGATTTGATAGTCGGTTATTAAAATACAAAATAAACAAAAAAACTAAATCATAGATTTAATTTCACACGTAAACCAAGCATGGTTAAGCACATAAGTAACCACTAAGCTTCTTTAATTAATTCTTTCATTAATCACACTCACTTTGAAAATACTTATATTAAAATACTTTTACAAAGTATATTCTCAAACTTTCTCTAATTCTTTCAATGCTTGAAAAAATTGATAAACTTATCTCAACTGTATAAGTATACTCACAAAATATTTCACTTTTAAAACTTATAATACTTTTAATATACTTATATCAACAATATAAGTATATTCACAAAACACTATATTTTCGATACTTAGAAAATATCTGCATACTTATCTCAATAGTGTAAGTATATTCACAAGACACTGCATTTCAATACTTAGAAAATATCCACATACTTATCTTAATGGTATAGTATATTCATAAAACACTACATTTCAATGCTTAGAAAATATCTATATACTTATCTCAACGGTACAAGTATATTCACAAATCTTAGAAAGATTTCATTTCCAAAACCATACTCTTTTGGGTTAATACAAATGACATTTAAAAACATTGATAATAGTAAACTCAAAACGCTTTTCTCTTTTGGTGTAAGTAAAGGGATCATATGAAAATTAGACCCAATATACTTATCACCACTTTCTAATTTCAAACAGCATTATCCATTAATTAACGATGAAATCGGACAAGTTAGAAAACCAACCTTGCTCGACATCCATTTTAATTCTCAAGATAGAGATGCATTTCCATACCTCGGAATTTGATGTCAAGTGTGAAAAGAATACTATTGTTTATGGAAATCAAATCTCATTTCATTTGTCAAGTTCGCCTTTATAAATCCCTTTCTATTTATAAAACACTTCTAAATTTACAACCTCCTTTAGTAAATTTCCTTATAAAACTTCACTTATGATTCTTCTTTATAAAATATCATTTATAAATCTCCTTTATAAAATATCATTTACAAATCACCTTTTATTAATTTCCAAATACTATAAATCTATTTTTATATTTATAAAATCCTTTTAAACATTTCTTTCATATTTTTAATTTTTTACTAATCTTTATATCACTTATAAATTCCTTTTATAAAATTCCAAATATAATTATAAAACTCCTAGTACAATTATACACCTCCAAATATAAAATCTTGTATATTTATCATAAATCTTCAATTTCAAGATAGAATCAAATAGTTTCCATAAAAAAGATTATTCCAAATATCACTATAAATCGTGAGTGCAATTTATTTTCAATTTATGAAAATGTTGTTATTATTCCTTTTTATAAAACACCATTTAATTATAAATTCCTTTATTTATAAAATACCATTTATAAATTTGTTCTTTTAGACAATAATTTATATAAAACATTTCACGATACTTATTCCAAAATACTGTTATCTTCTATTAAAACAAAATCACTTTATTATAAAAGATAAATTCCACTTTTCCCTTAAAATAAACATATGTTATTATATTAACCTTTTCGCAAAATAAATAATTTTAATATACTTCAACTAAATTAGAAAAGATTAACAAAGAGGTTGAAATAAAATAAGGATGTTCAAGAACTAATTTAAATAAAATATCACAGAAAACTCCAAAAGTCAGCTTTAAAAATCATTCTTCAAATCAAAATCATTTTCAAACTAAAACAACAATTAATAGTATTTTAAAATACTATAAAGAAGCCAATAACTACAATAGCACTTAACCAATGCTATGATTACCTTTAACACTAAAAATGTTCAACTTTTAACATAATCAATGTCACATCCAATATGGTCAACTACCAAGTTTTGGCAATTAACAATCTATATAACAGATATATAAATGGAATTAAAATCAACCGATTTGTAACTGAAATTTAAAATCACAATGGCGAGAAATCTGGATTCCTGTACCAAATTCCATATTTTTCATTTTATATGTCACTCACTTTTAAAAGCGGATATTCAACCAAAACAAACCAATAAGTCATTTAAACATGAAAATAGTAATTTACTTTCTATTATATATCGTTATATCATTCATTCAGAGGTGAGATAACTCACCAAAATTCAAAAGAATGCTTAAGCGTCGCAGTCTAGTCTGAAACCTAATGATGTTCGATCTTAGTTCAAAATTCTTCTTGCTCCAAACTCGATGAAACCAATTCCGCTATGTAGCTATGCTCTAACGAGCGCAATGCAAAAGACTGCGTCTGATTGGACCTCGTATGAGAGATATATACATTTTACAAGTTTTAAAGATTTTAAAATATAACATATTCACTAATTACTCACTTAAATTAATTACCCTGCCTTAATTCATCTTCTCCCACCCTCTAACTATTTGTATCACCCCACATTTATACCCATATTACCGAGAATATTACAAGTAATATCGTCAAGTAATACGAGAATAGGCTGGTTAGTAGCAACCATCCATAATATGGCTTTAGACGAGTATTGATACATCAAATATTGTGACTATATTTTTTTCATTTTCTTATGAGGAGGGATTCAACATATACAATCTAGGTGCAAAACAATAATATGCTGGCTTACTAATAATTCAAAACAATATATTACATAATATGCAATAAATAATCACAAGTTGCAATGAAAATAGAACACATCAAAATAATCGTAATGTGTAAGTCTACAAAAGGGAAAACTAGATTACATATATAACGATATATATACATAGACCATGACGGGTTTAAAAGTTTACATAACAACTTAAGTCAACACCACATCAAATATACAACATGAATACATATAAGACCAACATTTCAAAATAAACTTTCTCATATAGATAACACTGCATGGATCTATTATAGCTAACCCATGTCCAAATTAACTGAGTCATTGTACCTGCAAAGTCTCGGTCTGACCCGAATATTATAAAATATTATAAATGGGTCGGACTATATCTAAATATCCAAAGGATGAGTTCACAATAATAAACATGCATATACAACGAGAGTATAGAAACCGGGTACATTAAACTAAAAAAGTTCAACTACCATAATAATAACTCATAGAGAATGATTCAAAACTCTAGAAATAGCCATAAGAAAGTAAATGGCAACACATCACATAATTCAACAAACCGTAAAACACAAATTTAGTCTTTCAAAGGAAAATCAAGATTATGGTGAAATCTTAAATCGAATCTCGATAGAAACACATAGCCATTTAGTGGCAAAATAAAAAATGACATTATTATCCTTAAAATTTATTCAGCGAACCAAAAATAACTTTTATCTCATAAAAGCAAAACCCAAGAAATATTTGGTGAAAACACAAATCTCGTAGAATCCAGAAATCAGTAACAAAAATCCAGAAATAAAAAGGAGGTGGCGTAGCATAGATTGATGAGCATGAAAGCTCACCGAATACGCGTGTTATACATAGATGGACCAAAGGACTCATAGATGGATATGAAAACCCGTTAAACATAGATGAGCGTAAAGCTCCACAGATGAGCAAAAAGCTCCACAATGAGCAAAGAGCTCCATATATGGACGTAAAACCCACAAACACAGATGAGCATGAAAGCCCATAAACCACATATTAAGTGTCATAAACTCACGAATAGTAATAATTTGAGAAATGACATATTTCCCATAACCATAGGGGTTTAATCGAATATTTACTATAAGTTAGTAAACTGCAATCGATAATTATAATCTACTTTTGATTAGTAACTAAATGAGTATCGTCCAATATCCCATAACCACTTTGTGATGCTTAAATATTTACTAAACGATTGTAAATCCCACTCGATTAAAATATTCTATCAAATAAGTCTAATAATTAAACGACAAAGTAATACGAATGTTCCATACCACTTATGTTGTAAATCGTTTAATTAAATTTCTCATTCAAATGATGGTAGAAATTGCAAGAAAACAATAAACCCAAAAGTCACATGAAATGCCCAAATTGCATAGAAATAGCTAAAAGCTAAATTATGATGACCCACCTCCTCGGCCCTCAAAAATCGACACTAACACATCCTTAGTATTCACATGTCGTAAATCCAAGTGCCGAATAGGCGGATTATCATGGGGTAAACGAAAATAAAGATAGAAGAGTAGACAATAATAGAATCTCACATCTTATTTAACAATTCGCAATTATACATATAGATAGCACATACAATCCCTCTCAGAATGAAATATCAGAGTCATAGCAAGTACTAACACAGCTAGGATAGTTATAATGGTATATTCCTACGGGTACTAGTAGGTACTTATACATTATTCAGACACATCGTAAAGTGATAGATAACTTCAACTAAAGACCCAGAATGCTCCATATAATCTAAATACTTGGCTATCTGGAAAAGTAGGGAACCCAGAGTTTAAGGAGAAAAGAAAATAAACTCCGGGTTGGTCATGGGACTGATATGAGAAACTCAAAATACACGTTGTAAAAACAAAGGTATCTTATAAGACCACATCGCACATAAATACGGAACGGATTTTTATCTTATGATAACCAAAACATTTACTATGCAAAATTTGGGTTATTTAATGACATTCTTTGAAAACATTTTTTCAAATAAACTTATGATTCTTAGCGGAAATTGTTTCATCGATTAAATTCTACATACTAGCTACAAAGTAGGTTCTACAATCAAATTCGAAGGCCCTTATTGGAGAACGAATTTCCATACAATGGTAGATAAGGTACTAACTTCCATAAAGTATGCTTCTAGAGGGATGTATCGAGGATCAACGACTTTTGAAACCTCTACATCTGGCAAGACTAGCCCACCCGTAGACCCAACTTGGTGGTGGATAGAACCGAATATGACATTAGCCTAGTTGTAACCGACCTATCCAGGATCCCATAGCATGCACAACATACTCGACATATATAGAGTAATATAGAAGGGTGATGACCATACTTTTTTGGGCGTGACCCACTAGTCTTACGACATCCCTTGTTTAAGCCATTTTCGAGTGATGAGGCTCGAGGTGATGGTTAACTTTCACATAGCACGTTCCACTTTGAATTCCACACCACCATTCCATGACCACACATTTGATTTCTACATATGCATAACTCCTAAGCACAAATTTCTTAGGAAATGGTGTTAAGCTAAGAGAAGTTGCATTTTCCGCCACCAATAGAAGATACATTTATAGAGATCTGTTAGTATGATTAGAAATGCAACTTCAGTCATTCATCCATACAAGTTGTCCAGGAACAGGACAAACCAGAGGAACTCTCCTACCACATCCTGTTAGGAATCTTCCCTATGATTAGTGCAAGCAATCCTTGCATCGAAGATAAAATTAAGATACTATTTCCACATATATATGATATGGGAAATCCCCCGAGGGTCAGTGAAAAACAACCCTTCATTCATTTACTATCATTCCATGTATTCGCTTCGAATATATAAATTGGTTCGAAGTGGTTTTCGGCTAAGAGTCACTCAAATTCGACCCCGTTTCCTTCGAACCAATCATCGATAAAAAGATGTTAGGTAATTGAGCACTTATCATTTGATTAATTATTTCCTTTATGTCAAAAATATTTTCTAGAGATATATATCTTTAAACATTCTTTTCGGTATATATGGAATCATTAAACCTCTCTTTATCTTTGGGAAAATTATTGAGTAAAAAAAGAGTCGATAGAAATTATATTATTTCTACACAACATCAACTTCCGTATTTAAACTTTACTATCCGTCGAATAATGGTGAAATCACCTTTTATATTCACAAGGAAAGTCCGAGTTCCCTCTTTGGAATTTCATACCAAGTATAAGAAGATTATCTCTATACAATCCAAGTTAAATGAGATTTAATTTATAAATTTTGAATCTTTTATAATTGTCTCATTTTGATATTTTGACCTTATCTATCCATCCCTAAGAAAGAGGTCAAGTGAGCCAGGGCTCTGTTGCTCCTAAACGTCTCCTTAGTTTAAGCACCCGCATTCAAATCTCACAAATAGAAAAATTAGGCCTACTCATCGGTTCTTAGAGCCAAGATTAAATCACTTGATTTATACTGCTTTTCTTTAAATCATTTATTTAAACACTTAAAAATAAATTATGAAATCCTCAAATATTATTTAAAACACCAAATTATTTATTTGAAAACATTTAATTTTTTTGGAAAGAATACTTAAGTCTATGTTCATATTTCAAAAGTTATCAAATGTGCGCATAAAATGCTGCGAATAGTGCTGCAAATAGTGTTTTAAACTTTATTTGAACAAAACTACTTTTCGTTCATTTAGAAATCCATTTTTATAACTCAAATCTCTTTTAAAACATTCTAAATGATTTAAAGGATCTAATTTAGTTTAAAGAATTAAATATATTATTTATAAAGAATTTATCGCTTTGGCTTTCGAACTACTAATCGCGACTATTTTGAAAAATTGATTTGCTCATATTCCAAAATCTACTAAATGAAATCTCGATTTCTTTCTTTATTTGAAAAGTATAGTTATAAGAGTTTGTAAAATTCTTATTACAAAGAATTTCGACTTCGAATTCCATCTTTCAAATGGATTTAACTTCCTACGTCGTGAAATCGCGGACTACCATCAAGCGATGAGCTTATTTTAGCTCATTTTATAGTTTCTTTTCAAACTTCATTGAAACACTTTTAGATATTATAAAACATTTCTAAATCATTTTAAACAATTTTAAAGAGGTTTAACAATTTCATATACACCATTTCATTTATTAAAGCAAAGTGATTTCCTGTGTGATTTTCGACATGTAATAAATGTGACTTGTTAATACAATCAAACATATAATGAACATCCAAACTTGAAGATCAAGCACAGTAAACAATCATATCACATCATCATACTATATATAAGTCTAAATATAGAGTTTCTCACATGAATTTTGATTGAACTGACTTTAAATCGGCTATAGCTCCGCTAACTTGAACTCAAAGCACACGAACACTCGGAATTTAACTTTTGGAAGGCTCGACCTTTACCTTAGAGAGGAGGAAGGCCGACAGCCTAGGCTTGCAAAGGTATGGAAGTGGGTAATAAAGGACTAAAGAGGTGTTGCTTTATGTTTTTGAAGTGGTTTGATATATACATATGTATATGCTATATAATTTACTTTATTTTTGAACTATATTTTGCAATTATTTCTCTAAGTATGGAAAACATGAAAGTAGATAGAAAAGTTTAGGAAAATTAAGTAGAAAAAGTGAATGGAAGTGAAGTAGGATGGTGGGTATTTATATGCAAATGGAAGGTATAAAATATCAATTTTTAAGTGCATGTTCATCATTACTTCACCACCACCACACCTCCCTCCATCATCATTATGCTTGGACAAACCATGCCACCCATGTGCTTGACCGTGTGCATGTACTTGTGAGTGTTAAGTGTTGACTCTGGGATGCTTGAGGGTTAAGGAAAAGAGAAAATATCCTGATATTTTTTTGATTATTTTATATTAAAATGTATATGTGTACATATGTATGTCCATCTGCATATGAATGTCTTCATGTATGTGTACATGTATATGCATATATATATGCATATATACATATATATATATATATATATATATATGTCACATATAATTCAAACGTTGCACAACTTCTACACGTTGAATCGTTACGAATTCCGATTTTGAATTCCATTCATATTTTCACTTCTTAATTAATATACATATATTTGTATACAAATATTGATAATAATATTTCTATTATTATATAATAATGAAATAGGATCGTTTAATAATTAAATAATTATTAAATTATTTAACTTTAATTTAAATTCAAAAATAATGACATTATTAACGATATCATATATATTTTTAGTTTTCCAAAATAAAACAAATTATTTTATTACATATTATTGCTTATATAGTAAATAAGTGTATATATCCAGCTCCAAGCATTATGTCGCACGGTCAAAAAGCTATTTATCGATAAAACGATTTTCGATCATTTTATCAATATATCTTCCAAAATATATATTTTATATGAATACTTGTTCAAATAAGATTATCAATATTATTAATTATTCAAAACATTATGATTAATGTTAAATTATCTTTTATTTGAATAATTTGAAATTTTTCTAATGTGATGAATTTTCGAGTCGTTGCATACTTCCCTCTTAAAAGAATTTCGTCCTCAAAATTAAGGATAAGGAGAAGATAACTCAAAATGAATTTATATATTTGAAAAAAAATGAAATATGTACAAGATATGGTAAGTGACAGAACTACAGGCCGTGAGTACATTATCTCGATACAACATCAATCCGAAACTTAGGATATGCTTTTTCATTCTGTCTTTTTTTTCCAAGTGTAGACTTCTACATCACCATTCCATTGGACTTTAGCCAACCTCACAACATTCCTTCTCAATCATTTGTCATCGTGATCCACTATTCGAACTGGCCGTCTGATAACTTCCAAATTTATTTCAACTTTTAAATCTTCTTAGGCAGCCATTTTTATAATCTGCTCTAAATGATACACCTATTTCCATAGATGGGATAAGTGAAAGATGTTATGCACACTGGATAACCTTTCGGGTAATTCCAACGATAAGCTAATCGGCCAATCCGCTTAAGAATGGGAAATGGTCTAATAAATCGAGGTGCTAACTTCCCTACTTGACCAAACCTTACCACTCATCTTAATGGAGAGACATCAAAGAATACGAAATCTCCAACCGAGAATTCCAAATTTCTATACCTTTGATCTGCGTAACTCTTCTATATGCCCTGGGCTTCTTTCATCTTTTTTATGATCATGTCAACCTTTTCTGAAGCTTCTCTAATCAATCAGGACAAAGTACTAGCCGTTCTTCGGTCTCGATCTAACATGCTGGGGATCTACATTGACGACCATACAAAGCTTCAAATAGAGCCATGTCACTACTAGTTTAATAGCTGTTGTTGTAGGAGAACTCCACAAGATGAAGATAGTTTTCCTAAGAACCTCCAAAATTTAAGATACAAGCTCTTAAAAGATCTTCCAACATTCGATTTATCCTTTCTATTTGCCCATCGGTCTGGGGAAGGTATGCAGTGCTTATACTCAGCTTTGTTTCCAAAGCTGTTTGCAATGCCTTTCAGAATTTACTAGTAAAGATTGGGTCTTGATTACTGACTATGTTGCTTGGGGCACTATGCAATAGAACAATTTCTCTTATGTATATCTTTGCAATACTTGTAGTTATTCTTATTGGCTTTACTGGGATAAAGTGTGCGCTTTTGTTTAATCGAACTATGATAAGCCAAATGCCTTCATTTCCCTTTCTCAATCAAGGTAAGCCGTCAATCAAATCCATTGATATTCGATCCCATGTCCAAGTCGGAATTTCAAGCGGTTGAAATAATCTAGCAGTCTTTTGTCGATCGGTTTTGATCTATTAACAATTCACACATCTGCTAGCATGATTGGAGATGTCCCTTTTTCATACTTCTCCACCAAAATGTTCGTTTTATGTCTTTGTACATTTTGTGAATTTTTAGCTTGGATTGGTGGCATTCAATCAACACTTCTTGCCTTAAGTTGTCAACATCTGAAACATAAATTTTTCCTTTAGCCGTAATTTCTCATGGTTGTCAACTTTAAAGTTTGAACTCTATCCTTTACTTATATCTTTAATAATCCCTTTTAGAAATTGATCTTCTTTTTGCTTGCTAGCAATTCTTTCTTGAAGAGTCTGGATTATACCAAATAAGCTATAATGGTATGCTTCCTGCTCAACGCATCCACTACTACATTAACTTTCCTGGGTGTATATATAATTTTTTTAATCATATGACGTAGGAAATCCAACCAATGCTGTTGTCTAATATGCAAATCCTTTTGAGTGAAAAGATGCCTCTAAGATTTATGATCTATAAAGAGTATGAACTTCTCACCTATTTAAAGAAGTAATATTATTTACCCAGGTCAAATAAAGTTTATCAAAATAAACTATGAGAAATTCTTACCCAGTAAATAATGTCTCCAAATCTTTAGAACGAACACAAAGGCGAAAAGTTCTACGTCGTGCACTACATAATTTCACTCATGCATCTTTAACTGCCTGCTAGCATATGCGATAACCTTTCTATGTTGCATAAGTACCATGCCCACTCCTTCTCCACCAGCATCAGTATAAATGGTTAGATCGTCACTTTCATCAATAAAAGTTAAAACTGGAGGGGCAATCAACCTTTTCTTGAGTTCTTGGAATGCTTCTTCACATTTAGGGGTCCATTCGAATTTAACTTGCTTCACAGTCAACTTGGTTAAGTGATAGGAAATCTTGGAGAAATCTTGATTAAATCCCTTGTAATATCCTGCCAATCCTAAGAAGCTGCGAATGTCCTTTGGAGTCTGTGTTTGCTTCCAATCTAGAGTAGCTGCAATTTTCCCTGGATCAACTGAGATTCCTTACTTCAACACAACATGCCCAAGGAAACTTACCATCTCTTCCCAAAGTGGCACTTCGAGAACTTAGCTTTGAGCACATTTCTCCTCAATATTTCTAGCATAATCTCTAAATGCCTTTCATGTTCTTCTTTGATCTTTGAATATATAAAAATATCATCGATAAAAACTAAAATGAGCTTGTTGAGCACTTCTCTGAATACTCTATTCATAAGATCCACAAAATAAGCGGGTGCATTGGTTAGCCAAAAGGCATAACCAACCATTCCTACAAATCATTTGGTCCTATGAATGCAGTTAAAGGGATGCATTCTTCAGCTATCCTTAATTGATGGAACCATGTATCCAAGTCCATTTTTGAAAATACTCAAGCACCAAGAAGTCGATCAAACAAGTCATTAGTATGGGGTATATGATACTTTTTCTTAATAGTTTTCTTATTTAGGTCTCGATAATCTACATAAAGCCTTAGGGACCATCAGACTTTACAACAAAAACTACTACTGAGCTCTAACTTGAATGACTATGTCTAATGAGTCCTTTCTTTAATAATTCGTTAGTTTCATTCTTTAATTCATTTACTTCCTTAAGAGCCATTTATTGAGAAGAATGAAAAACATACCTTGCACCGAGAATCAAGTCGATTTGAAACTTAATTTTCCAATGTGGGGGTAAATGTTTAACTTCCTCAAAAACATCCAAAAATTACTTAACAATCGGTATTTCTTCTAAATGTTTTTGAAATGAATTTAGAGCATACATAAAACTATCCTTTCCGGGACCTGATTCTTTACACGTTATTTAAAAGGTCCACTTCTATAATTTTTCAAATGCACCATCCTTTTAACATAATCAAGAATAGCTTTATTTAGATAACCAATCCATACAGAGTATAATCTCAAATCCAATAAAATAGAGGACGGTTAGGTCACATGAAATCTTTTGGGATAAGTAGGCAACTTGTACCTTTTCACAAACTATACGAAGATTAGTTTTACCACCTGCGGGAATAGAGACATGGATAGAGGTATCTAATATCTTCATGGTAATTTTAATTTATCAACTATTTCTTTAGAAATAAAACTGTGGGAAGTCCCAGTATCAAATAATAATCTAATTAGATTTCCATTATTGTAGATATTATCTTCAATAACTCTCTTGTCCTTCACGCCAGTCAAAGTTGAGGGTTCATCTTTAATGGCAAAAACTCTAACTTGCTCTCTTTCTTTATCAGTATGCAATCCTTCTTCTAGTGCCCTAGTTTGTGAGAATTGTAGCAATTTCTATCCTAAGCCTTAGATTGTTAAAATATTGGAAAAGCTACCCTTTTGGTTGCAATTATAACAAGTAATATCCTTCAACCTATTTTCCTCAGATCCTCCTTCTGGCTTGCCTTGGCCTAGTTTTCTTCTTGAGGAATTGAAATTCCTCTTTTTCCATTTATTGTTGCTGCTTTGAGTTATGGGCGGATTCTTTTTGTCTAGAGTTTCATATCGAAAACCCTTGTGAACTAAATCTACAAAGGTTCCCTTTACATGCCCGGTCATCCCAGTGATAAACGGCTCATTCTTCCTTAAAGGAGTGTCTATCAGATTTGGCCCAAATCAGGACAATTCATTAAACTTGTTGGATTACTCCTCCACCGACCTCTCTCCTTGTTTTAAATCCATAAAACTCCATAGCGGGATTCTCTTACAGCTGGCATACATTGTTTTTCCAGAACTTCTTTGAATCGCTCCGATGAGAAATTATCTTCGAACTCATTTTTAGTAATGGATTCCCACCATGCTAGAGCACCATTCTATAGTTGCCAGGAAGCTATGAACATCTTTTGATCATTCCTGATATTCAATCCATTAAAAAAAATTCATAAAAGCGGATCCAAGCCTGAACTTTAATAATTGACTTTGTTCCTTTGAATGGTTTACCATCCATACTGGTGTAATCTTCGCATAGAGTGGCAAAGTTAATTTAAGACTGCACAGGGATTAACGTTTTCTCCATTACTATAGTATTTGGTCGACCATTGGTGGTCGTAGTACTGTTCCCAACCCTTCTTCCTCGTCCTTTTGCGTTACTCATCTCCTATTACATGCAAAGGAAATATCTTTAAAATTTTAGATGAGATTATCTTAGGGAATGGGTATAAACTCGCATATATTTATTTGGATAAAATTTCAAATATGCGCTTTTTTAGACTAAACTCATTCTTGGGTATTACTTACCCTATCTCTAATGAGTTGACCCCAACCAGACTTAGGTATTCGCTCAACCATAAGCTCTAATACCAAATGTGATGACCCACCTCCTTGGCCCTCAAAAATCAACACTAATACATCATCGATATTCACATGCCAAAAATCCAAGTGCCAGAGAGGCAGATTATCATGGGGCAAAAGAAAATAAAGATAGAAGACAAGATGATAATAGAATCTCACATTGTATTTAAAAGCTTACAATTATATATATAATACATTCAGTCACTCTCAAAATGGGATATCAAAGCCATAATATGTACTAACTCAGCAAGATAGTTATAATGGTCTATCCCTACATGTGCTGGTAAATACTTGTACGTAATATAAACACAACATAAAGTGATAGATAATTTCAAAAAAAGACCCAAAATACTCCTGGTCAATGCTCCATGCTCCATCCAAAAATGCTCCATATAATCTAACCACTTAGCTACCCGGAAAAATAGGAGATCCAGACTTTAAGGGGAAAAGAGAATAAAATTCAGGTCAGTCGTGGGACTGGTATGAGTAACTCCAAATACGCATTTTGAAGACAAAGGTATCTCATAAGACCACGCTGCACATAAATACGAAATGAGTTTTAACTTATGATAACCAAAACAATTGCTATGCAAAATCTGGAAATATTATTTTTAATGATTTTGAAAATGTTTTTCAAATAAACTTATGAATTTTAGTCGAAATTGTTACAGTGATTAAATTTCAGAATACTAGCTACAAAGTAGGTTCTACAATCAAATTCGAAGGCACTTATTTTAGAATGGATTTCCATACAATGGTAGGTGAGGAAATACCTTCCGAATAGTACACCTCTATGGGGAAGCACCAAGGATCAATGACTTGTGAAACCTCTGCACCTGACAATACCGACCTACCAGTAGACCCAACTTGGTGGCAAATAGAGCTGAATATGACATCACCTCCGTCATAACCGACCTATCCAGGATCCCATAGCATACACAACATACTCAACATTTATAGAGTAATCTAGAAGGGTGATAACCATACCCTTATGGGCGCGACCCACATAGCCTCACGGCATGCCCTGTTTAAGCCGTTTTCGATTTATAAGGCCTGAGGTAACGGTCACCATTCATATAGCACATTCCACATTGAATGCCATACTGCCATTCCATGATCACACAACTAATGTCTACAAACTTATAATTCCTAAGATCATATGTCTCTTAGGAAAGAGTGTTAAGCAAAGAGAAGTTGTCTACTCCGCCATCAGTCAGATGATACATTTATAGAGACCAATCAATGTGATTAGAAATGCAACGTCGGACATTCGTCCATACAAGTTGTTTAGAAATAGGACAAACCAAAGGAACCCTTCCTCCACATCCTATTGGGAATCATCCCTAGGATTAGTAGTGAGCATTCCTTGACTCCAAGATTAGATGAAGATACTACTACCGCATATAAACGATATGGGAAATTTCTCCTGAGGGTCAGTGACAAGCAGCCCTTCATTCATTTACTATCATTCCATGTCTTCACTTCGAATACATAGGTTCGAACTGGTTTGCAGATAAGAGTCTCTCAAATCCAACCCTGGTTCCTTCGAACCAATCATCAATAAAAAGATATTTGGTAAATAAGTGGTTATCATTTGATTAATAACTTTCTTTTTATCAAAAATATGTTTTAGAGATATATATCGTTAAAACATTTCTTTTTTCTATATACAGAATCATTTAACCTCTCTTTAGTTTTGAAAATACTAAATTGTTTTCATAATTCTTATTAGGAACATTATTGAGTAAAAAAAGGGTTGATAGAAATTATACTAATTCTACTAAACATCAATTTCCTTATTCAACCTTTACTATCCATCGACTAACGGTGAAATCACCATCTAAATTCACATGGATAGTACGGGTTCACTCTTTAAAATTTAATACCAAGCATTAGAAGATTTCTCCATACAATCCAAGTTAAATTAAATTAACTTTTTAAATTTTGAATATTCTATATGCCCCATTTCCGACATTTTGACCTTATCTATGCCTCGTTGAGGAAAGAGGCCAGATGAGCTAGGGCACTACTTGCTCTTGAACATCTACTTAGTTTAAGCGCCCAACATCCAAATCTCACAAATAGAAAAATCTAGTCTACTGTCGGCTTTTAGAGCCAGGATTAAATCACCTGATTTTAGCAGCTTTTCTTTAAATCATTTATTTAAACTCTTTAAAATAAATTATAAAATCCTGAAATCTTCTTTTAAACACCTATTATTTATTTGAAAACATTTATAAAAGATTTGGGGAAGAATACTTTAGTTCAAGTTCATATTTCAAAAGTTATCAAAAGTGTTGCAAAAAGTGCTACAAATAGTGTTTTCAAAGCTTATTTGATCAAAACAACTTTTCGATCACTTAGAAATCCATTTTTATAAAAAAATCTCTTTTAAAACATTTTAAATTATTTATAGGATCTATTCCATACTTTTAAAGAATTAAAAATATTATTTATAAAGAATTTGTTGCTTTGGTTTCCGAACTGCTAAACCGAGACTATTTTGAAAAATTGATTTGCTCATATTTCAAAATTTACTAAATGAAATCTCGATTTTATTTATTTGTTTCAAAATTATAGTTATAAGAGTTTATAAAATTCTTATTTCAAAGAATTACGACTTCGGATCCATCGTTTAAAGGGATTTAACTTTCTACGGTGCGAAATCGTCAACTATTATTACGCGATGCGTCTATTTCAACTCATTTTCTAGTTTCTTTTCAAACTTCATCGAAATACTTTTAAATGTTTGTAAAACATTTCTAAATCATTTTAAATGATTTTAAAGAGGTTTAACAATCTCATATACACCATTTCATCTATTAAAGGAAAGTGATTTCCTTTATGATTTTTGACATGTATTAAACGTGGCTTGTTAATACAATCAAATAACATATAATCAACATCCAAACTTGGTGATCAAGCATAGTAAACAACCATAACAATCATATCACAACATCATATTATATCTAAGTATAAATATAGAGTTTCTCATATGAATTTCGATCAGACTAGCTTTAAATCGGCTATAGTTACACTAATTTGAATTCAAAGCTCATGAATACTCGGACTTTTGCTTTTGGAAGGCTCGGCCTTAAACTTGGAGAGGAGGAAGGATCATGGCCTAGAGTTTCAAGGGTGTGGCCGAGGGTAATAAAGGAAAAAAGGAGGAGGTTATTTGAGTTTAAAAGTGGTTTGACACACACACACACACACACATATATATATATATATATTTGTATGTATGTATATGTGTATATACAATACAATTTAATGTATTATTGAACTATATTTTGTCGTTACTTCTCTAGTAGAAAGAATAGCTTAGGAAAATAAAGAGGAATAAGTGAATGGAAGTGAAGTAGGATGGTGGATATTTATAGCAAATGGAGGAAATGAAGAGGAAGAAGTGAATGGAAGTAAAGTAGGATGGTGGATAGTTATAGCAAATGGAAGGAGTAAAATATCAATTTTTAGTGCATATTCATCATTACTTCACCACCACCACACCTCCCTCACTCATTGTTATGATCGGTCGATTCATGCCCTCCCACCATGTGCTTGGCTACATGCAACTACTTGTGACTGTGAGTGTTGACTTTGGGATGTTTAAAGGTTAAGGAAAAGAAGAAATATCTTGATATTTTTTTAGTCATTTTATATTAAAATGTATATGTGTATACGTGTATATCCATGTGCATGTGAATGTGTTCATGCATTTGTACATGTATATGTGCATATGTATGTCACATATAATCCACAATGTTGCACAACTTCTACACGTTGAATCGTTATGAATTCCGATTTCGATTTCCAGTCATATTTTCACTTCTTATTTAATGTACATGTATTTGTAAATAAAATTTGATATTTCTATTATTATATAATAATTAAAAGGTTTCATTTAATTTAATTAATTATTAAATCATTTAGACTCAATTTAAATTCAAAAATCAATTATTCGAAAATATCGACATTATTAACGATTTGATATATACTTTTATTTTCCAAAATTAATTTTATTACATATTATCACTTATGTAGATAAATGAGTGTATGCATCAAACTCCATGCACGATGTCTGACGCCAAAAAGATATTTATCGATAAAACGATTTTCTGTCATTTTATCGATATATCTTCCAAAGTATGTATGTTTTATAAATATTTATTCAATATAAGTCTGTCAATATTATTTATTATTTAAAAATTTATCATTTATATTAAAATATCTTATATTTGAATAATTTGAAATTTTTCTGAAGTGATGAATTTTCGGGTCATTACATAAATTCAATAAAAACCAAAAAAGATTTTAAAGTCTTGAAAGTACAAAATATTCTTTTAACATATAGAAAATGATTTCTAGAACACTTTATTTATTTATTTACTTTCAAACTCCTTATATTAAAATTCATAAACTCATTTATTATTCAACTATTTATATTTATTTGTCATTTTATAAAACGTATACTACCAGTTCGAATAGATATCAAAACATTTTTATACATAGCTATGGTTGTTCCTAAATCCCATAAAGCCATATAGATCAACTATCTATATTTCAAAAGTCATATATATATACACACTACAATTAATTTTTAAATAATATAGGTCTGTATTTCCAAAACACTTCTTTTAAACCCATAATACTATTTCTCCAAATAATGCTCATTATATATACATATATATAATTTCCTTGTTAAAATCATTTATAAAAAGGAATTGAATTTATATGAAAAATTTGTTTTGAAATCGATATATTATTAAATTATCTTTTACCACTTTAATTTATTAAAGCTATATATATTAAATAGAATTGTATATAAACAACTTCAGAAATCGTTCAATCAAAATTCATCAAAATCGAAGAAACAAAACTAAGAAAATCGGGCAACAAATCACCGAGAAAACAACGGAACAAAAAAACCAAAACTCAAGGTAAAATAACACAAAGGCGTAGGAGTGGCAGGAACTTGGAATTCACATTCCAAGTGCTGACCGTTGAACGGTCGACCATGACCAGTCAACCAATGGGATGGCCTGGATGTGAAATCATGGCCTTTTGCCTATCACCGTCGATGAGCACCGATTCTGACACACTTCAAGTTTTTTTAGTGGCTTTAATTTGAAATATAGGTTCAAAAGTCACATGCATTCATATCAACATTAATGAAAGAAATTAATACGTCAATAGAGGAAGAAAATAGTTTACAGTAAGTGATTTTGATAGAGAATATAGTTTAGGTTTGCAACTACAGAAATCACCAAAATAACCACTTCAATTCATAATCATTCATTATAAAATCATAAGAATACAATAAGAGTTTGTAGAGATAACTCTTCTGAGCAATTAACTCACCTTTCCTCTTCAATTCTGTAGCTATATACAACTACAACAGCCACAATTCCTTAAACGGTAAATCCTAGCAACATCTCAAATCCAAAACTACCAGTAACCAAATCGAACATTATAAAACTAAAATTGCACAATCAAAAAGCTAGAATAAGCAATAAAATCATTACTTTAATTATCTTGGATTTTCGAGCAATTGATTCCCTATATAATTATTCAATTTGTTCCTTGGTTTATAAAAGAGAAACAAAAGAGAGTTTGGTTTTCTTTCTTCTAATTTCTGTTTTACTTAAATGAACAAACAGTATAGGAGAAAGTGGATTTTCTCTTTAGCTAATTGGGTTTGGGTTGTTAATGAACCCAATATGAAAATAAAATGTTATTTATTTTAAAACAAATTTTCTCTTTTAATTATCTTATAATCCTAACTTCATATTTTAATTATTTACAAGGTGCTTCATGAATAAAAAGCCTAAATATTTAAATCATAGCCCAATTAAATAAAAACACTTCTTAATTTATCCTGATTAAGATAAATTTTAATAATTATTTAAAAGATAATATTATTCTTTTAATTTAAAGTCAATTTACACACTAATTAAACTTAGATATCATAAATGAATAAAATCCAAATAGTGATTTTAAAATGATTACAAACTTTTTGAAAATTCCATCTGTAATGACCCTGAATTTTATCACTTTTAAATGAAATATTTGATTAATTTTAAATATTCAAGTATAGAATTTTAAAACTCCAATAATCATGCTTTATATGATAAATAAGAATGGTGAACTTGTTTTTATAATTAAATAGAGATTTTGAAGTTTTGTCGTAAAACTAACAAAAGTGGGTTTTCGATAAAATTTGATATACATTTGAATAATTTTGGTAAATGGTAAATAACTCTTTTTAATAGTTATATAATGACATAATAATTGTAACGACCCAGAAATTTTATTAATTAAAATTTGAATATTTAATTAATTTTAAATATTAATAAGTGGAATTTATAAGTCGAATAAATTTTATTTCGAATAATTGGATTTAATTGAATAATTAAATCGATAATTTAATATGTTAAATTATGAAAATAATTGAAAATTGGGTTAAATATGATTGAAAATGATTTGCAAAATTTTATTTTATCATATTGAAGTTAGAATGATATTTTAGAACTTTTAAAATCGAATTAAAAGTTAATTTGTGAAAATTGAATATTTTAATATTAAATCGACTAGTGAAAATAGTCAATTTTTGAACAGTCTCAGAATTGAACGAAACTAGTTCCATTGGATCCGTAATAGTTAGTTATTACCGGATTTCAATTTTCGTAGCAATCGGAGTTGTCGTTTGATCGTGGCAGCTCGAAACGCATCGAATTATTTTTAATATTAATTTGGCGAGTTAAAATAGCCATTTTTCAAACAGTCTCGGATTTCGACGAAACCAGTTTCAACGGATCCGTAATGTGATATTATTGTAAGGTTTCAAATTTCGTGTCAATCGGATTTACCGTTTGTCCAGTACAAATTAAAACGCCTAGAAAATCGTTTAAATCGGTTTAATTTAAATTGAACGTTTATTGCCATAACTCGCACAGATGACCAAATTAGCTTTCGAAACCTGTTCCATTGTGTCCGGAACGCGGGGTAAACCCTAGAAACGCCGGTTACGGCGCGTAAATCGGAGTTCGGAAAACCCGGATGAATAGTGTCGTTCGTTTTCTATAAATAGGGCTCCATTCACACAAATAAAAAAAAACCCTAACCCTAAACGTTTGCAGCCGCCACCTCCCTGATGAATGGCCGAAAATCACCTACTTTCTCCCCTCAATCTCTCCCAATCCACTCAATGATTTCAAAAACTTCCAACATGAAAGATGTAGATCTAAGTGAGAGCTAAAGATCTATACGGTGATGATGGGGTATGGCGCGACGTAGAGGGAGCTAGGGGGTGCGTTCGTGGCCGTGTGTTCTCGGTTCGCGCGCGTGTAGGGGTGGCCGAGCTCATGGTGGTTGAGGCCGTGCATAGAGGAGGTGAAGGGCTTCGAGATGGATTATCTTGGTCGTGTTCATGTCGCTCGAATCGGAAGTAAAATTAAAACCTAAATTTGAGCATGATGGGTTCTTTTGCACGGCTATTGTCTGTAGAAGGAGACGTGAGGGAGATGGAGGGAATGCACGGCTATGATGTGGGGGGGTGAGATCTCACAGCCTGGGTTAGTTTGGGTTTGAAATTATAAAATTTAAGTTGTAATTTAGTTATAAAAAATTCTTGTAACTTAGAAAATTCATAACTTTTTCATACGAGGTCGAAAACGCGCGAAACCAGTTGCGTTGGAATCGTATGGACGAGCACTACGCTATGGAATTGGATTGGAGTCATTTGGAATTAGTGAAAATTTCGTGTAAAATTAAACGTCCGTTTAATTTTATTCGAAATAAATCGCTAAAACGAAATTGAAATCAAGGTGAGAACTTCTCACTCAATCGAATCAGTTTCGATTTTATTTTAAATAGTTAGATTTAAAATATTTGAATGCATGTTTGAATGATGATTGTTATCTATTGATTGTTAAAATAGACATTATGCGCCGTTAGTAAGCGGATGTTATTTATTAAAAAACATATACCGCGAATATTTCATAAACAGTGAAATTGGTATTATATATAATAGCAATATATATATATATATATTGGCATATGTATATATTGGAGTTATTGATTTCCCGCATTTGTATAGCGGATGAGACCCTATTGCGCCGTCTATTAAGCGGATAATATTTTAAATCCCATATACCGCGATAATTTCGTACTGGAACGGAATTGGTATTGTGCTAATGTTTGTGGATGCAGGAAAACAGGTTGGAGGGATCCAACTGGATTCCTCAACAGTTATTATTTGATTTCAGATATTTTGATATTTGATGGACTATCATATCGATATATGATATCGTTGTTGTCGTGATTGACTATTTGGTATGTAGCATCATTGGACCAAATTTGGAACTTTAAAATGATTTTTAAAGTGATTTTTGAAAATATACTATATGTTTGGAAATTGATTCATTTTAAATAAATAAACGATATAATTTTTAATGTTATAAAGATTATGAATTTTTGAGAAATATAGTAAAAGGCTGATTTTTGAAAATATGGGGTTAATGGTTTTATAAAATAATTAAATTGGATTTTTGAATTTATTATAAAAAGTTTAAAAATAGGATTTATGAAATTTGATTATTTTATAAATCAAAATGGTGAAATTATAAAGGAGATTAAAGATGTTTTAAAATAATAGTATAAATTGATTTTATAAAGGATTTATAATAGATATTTATAAATTAAAATATTTGAATTATAAAACGAGTTTTTGTAAGTGTTAGAATGAATTGGAAATGAATTTCATAAATGAATGAAATTCATAGAATTATAAACGGTGAAGTTATAAATGGAATTTTTGTAAGCAGTAGGTTTATAAAATTTATAAAGTTATTAAAAGAATGGTTTTGGATAAATAATTGAATCTTATAAGTTATAAGATTTATAATTATGAAGTTCAAAGGAACGATTTTGCAAATAAATAAATTATAAGTATTTCACTTATAATATGAACTTTTAGTATATCATTGAGATATGAATTGAGATAGGTTAATAAAGGAGATTTATAAAGGAAGTAGTTATAAAACAAATAGAAATAGAATTTATAAACGTTGTTTTGTAAATTCGCAAACGACTTATTTTGATAAGTAAATTGTTATAACTTATTTATGGAGTTATATTCACATTTTAGACTGTGAATAATCCTTTAAAATAAAATGAATAGAAATGATGAAATTGGTTAACGTAGTATATTCACGTTTTTGAATAGTGAATAATATGTTAAATAAAATGTTTAGGATGTGATATTTTAAACAGAATTAAAACGATCTAACGATGTTTTAAATGTGTTAAGATTCGAAACCATAGATTTCAACATGGATTGTTGAAATAGACGTTTTCGAGAAATAGAAGGAAATGGTGGACTATAATACTATTGTTATAGTAAATGATTTCCGAAAGGAAATGTTTTGTATAGTATTGTGATTTATATATCTATTTTAATTTCGAATCCCTATACTAGTGATTTTGGGTTGTCGTAACGATGTTTTACGCAACATTCGTTTTGGCCCAAATAAATACGTTTAAGTGAATGATTTCCTTAAAGAATGAAATATATACTTAATCTCGATTTAAGTATATTTGAATATTTTCTAAGTGTTGAAAATAAATGGATTTGTGAATTACTTATTAAATAAGTATGGAAATGTTTTCCGATATGAAGTGAATATTTAGAGAATTTATCTTTTTGAAGATAAATTGAAATGAATAATTGAAATCGTATATGCATGGATATTTTGGAATGAAAATTCACTATGGAATTTATAAAACAATGGGGAAATTTGTTTAAAAATAAATATTGATTTATTTTTGAGGTATTGAAATTATATATCTTGTAAAGATATTTTGGAAAATAAATAATTTGGAAAATTATTTGGAATCTGGTGATGTGTGCATATCCATTGATAGTTCAATAACCGACTATCAATATTTACCTTTGAAAGGTATTTGTTGGGATTTGTTGAATTTGAATGCTACACTTATTTTTAAATTATTGCGCTCGTTATTCGGATTACCCATTCTGAATAGTGATACGACGTAATGGATAGCATTGAAGATCGGTGTTGAAGACCCGGTATTTGCGAGAGCGATAGGATGACCTGTCGATTGACTCTGCACCGAGTTGCTCCGGTATTGAGTTCTCCGTATATGATGGGAAATCCGATTAGGATTGTGGATATCCGGATTGGAAGGACTTCTTTGTAAGTGCCTTCGGTTCTGTTCGAGCACGGAACAGACTTGTATGGATTGTATGTCTGACGTTACAAATTTAGATATAAAGCAGATTTCTTTCAAATATATTTCTGTTGGTGGCGGAGAATTTATTCTTTTAGCTTAACACACTTCTCTGAGACGTACGAGCTCAGAGGTTATGTAGTTGAAGGTTATCAGCGATATATTCCCAATTTGGTAATGTGACGTGCTGAGTGTTGCTGTGAAATGATTATTGTGTTGATTATTTGTGATAGGATCGTTTATTTGATCGTCTATCCTGGTGATCATTTCTATGATCATTTGTTGACCCAAAGCATGGCTTTTGTATAAAGTATGTTTTTTTGGACGTGACTTCGTCGAGCCTCACACCTCGGGAATGGTCAAAACAGGAAAGATGCGGCAAGGTTATGAGGGGTAGCGCCCTTTAGGATATGTGCATTTCCTTCTGGAAAAGGGTGGTATCATGGTATGGAGCCCAGGTACTTACTCATGTTGAAAACACTTTATGATTGTGTGAATTGATTACGAGCGCTCGGTGAAAGGTCCCAAAGGACCGGGGGATGGCATATTCGGTCAGTTGTTACTCAGTTAGGGGTAACCCGGCCTTGTGTTGGCAGAGATCCGGTTTGGTTCTCGGGGATGTTCATCCAGAGGCATTCTCATGTGGCAATGGGAAGTTCCTTGGCCTGATTATTCATTGGAAATCCAATTCCCAATACGAAACTTTGTACGGTATTAGTTGTAGAACCTGCCATTTACTTATGGTGGTCGCCACTGTTTAGATGGTAGCTATAGTAGGCATACGATAATGGTCGTATGTTGGCTAAGATTTATATTCTACTTTCGAAATGAATTTTTTCTACACTATGCACTAGTAATAATATCAAATGTTCTTTTTAATGCGTATCAAGCATCTTTGACTATCATAAGGAGAAATCTCCTCCGATTCTGCGTTTGCATTGTGTGTGTGTGCGGGAGGCCTTATGGTAGTCTCATTTTTAAAAAGCATTGCGAATTGACTTTAAAATATTCATCTATTTTGTTTTCAAAGATAAATAAACTGTTTTGAGTTCTCACACCAGTCACATGACTGACTTGGAGTTTATTGTTTTCCTTCCTAAACTCTGGGTGCCCACCAATTTCCACACGGGCAGTCAAGAGTTAAGGTTTATCAGGATATTTCTGGAGTTGCAGGAGGCTAGCTGGATGGCATGGCGTATTACTAGTTTATATAGTACTTCTTTTTCCGCTGCACTATTTGTTGGATGTTGTTGTTGTTGTACACTCTGATGATATGATGTAATGTAATGTATAAAATGTAATAACTGATATAGTTCTTTGTTTAAAGATTATTCATTTATTATTATATGTTGTTCCGCTGCGAATTGTGAGATTCTGATGTTGTTCTGTTGTTTTCTATTCCGTTCTATTTTCTAATTTCTTTTCCCTCCATTTTCTATCTTTCCTCTCTTCTTCTGTCTCTTCTTCTTTCTTAAACCATAACATTTCGGGTTTCCGGCCTTCGATTTCTCGACAGTCGATAAAGTGAGTATCGATGTTGAATTTTCGAAAGTCGAAAATTTTCGGGACGTTACATTTGGTATCAGAGCATATGGTTAAGCGACAACCATGGTTCTGTTGGGTATTACTCATTAGAGATAGTGTCAGTAGTACTCTAGAATGAGTTTGAGTGTAATAATAGATATGAGTGCGTATTTGTTAGTAAATATAAAATTGTTTTATATTGTGATGATTGGTTTGTTGAGTGGTATATAGATTCTGGTTAATACGAGTAATTAACGTTGTTGATAGGGATCTCTAAACACTTGAATAGAACAATTCGACACAATATTGTTTTTAAATTGGGTAAATGAAATAATTTTACCTTGATTATATTTTATATATAAAGGAATAATTTTTCAGAATTATTAAAGTGTATATAAGTTGATTGTTTAGTTGTTTGAATAATCTAAATAAAAGAATAATTGTATAATTAAAAAGAATTATAAGAATTGAATTATAATTAAAGTGATTTACAATTGTGAAATAAACTTATATATATGAGAAGTGAAACTATATGAATATATTTATGAATATGAGTTGTAAATGAAAATGAATTTAAAGTTAAATGGAATATAACTTAAGCGATATTGAATGAAATTGATATTGGTATCAAAGTAAATTATAAAGTTAAGTGATAGATATGGACTTAAGTTATGTAAATGAAATTCAACTTTTGTAATTGAATTGAATTAATGAATTGAATGTTAATCAATTAGATGTGAATAAAATTGATATGAAATAATGGATATAAGTGTTAATTCATTAAAATGTAATGTTATTGAAAGTTGAATAGTTGAATAAAAATCAATTAATTAAACCAATTGTAAGCAAAGGAATTTGGTTGTAATTGATATACATTAATTGTTATATGGATGTTAGTTGAATGCTAGTTGGTTGATGGTTGAGTATATTGCTTTTGTTTCAATTGCTATGTTGACATATATAGTTATTATGTTGCTATATGTTGTATATCGATACTATTGTCTATATACACGTGCTCATGTTGTTTGTTGAGTGATTAGTAGGTGCGGATCGCGTTTGCTTCTCATTTGGAGCTCGCTTTCGCGCTATATTAGTCGTATATGCTCGCTAATAAAATATAAGGTACATATCTCGGATTAAATACCGTACTTTTATACTTTTTTCCCTGCGGGATGCCTCATTACTTGATGAGATGTATATTTGTGATATATATACTGTCATTTTTTTTCGGATCGAGCCGCGCAAAGGAGACTATGGCGAATTTTTCCGAGAATTTAAGGCGTTAGAAAAATTTGAGAAAAATTGGAACATTTTGAAAACTTTAACTTTGATTAGGAATTGAAAATTAAACAATAGTAGTTGTTTTTGAAAAGATAACTAAGTATGATTTGAAAACTTAGTAAGTATTGTAAGAAGTTTAACTATGGATTTATGGAAAATTAATAGATTCTATAACTTTTCTTACTTGTTAATTTCGAGGACGAAATTCTTTTAAGGGGGGAAGATTGTAACGACCCAAAATTTTTATTAATTAAAATTTGAATATTTAATTAATTTTAAATATTAATAAGTGGAATTTATATGTCGAATAAATTTTATTTCGAATAATTGGATTTAATTGAATAATTAAATCGATAATTTAATATGTTAAATTATGAAAATAATTGAAAATTGGGTTAAATATGATTGAAAATGATTTGTAAAATTTTATTTTATCATATTGAAGTTAGAATGATATTTTAGAACTTTTAAAATCGAATTAAAAGTTAATTTGTGAAAATTGAATATTTTAATATTAAATCGAATAGTGAAAATAGTCACTTTTTGAACAGTCTCAGAATTGAACGAAACTAGTTCTATTGGATCCGTAATAGTTAGTTATTACCGGATTTCAATTTTCGTAGCAATCGGAGTTGTCGTTTGATCGTGGCAGCTCGAAACGCATCGAATTATTTTTAATATTAATTTGGCGAGTTAAAATAGCCATTTTTCAAATAGTCTCGGATTTCGACGAAACCAGTTTCATCAGATCCGTAATGTGATATTATTGTAAGGTTTCAAATTTCGTGTCAATCGGATTTACCGTTTGTCCAGTACAAATTAAAACGCCTAGAAAATCGTTTAAATCGGTTTAATTTAAATTGAACGTTTATTGCCATAACTCGCACAGATGACCAAATTAGCTTTCGAAACCTATTCCATTGTGTCCAAAACGCGGGGTAAACCCTAGAAACGCCGGTTACGGCGCGTAAATCGGAGTTCGGAAAACCCGGATGAATAGTGTCGTTCGTTTTCTATAAATAGGGCTCCATTCACACAAATAAAAAAAAAACCCTAACCCTAAACGTTTGCAGCCGCCACCTCCCTGATAAATGGCCGAAAATCACCTACTTTCTCCCCTCAATCTCTCCCAATCCACTCAATGATTTCAAAAACTTCCAACATGAAAGATGTAGATCTAAGTGAGAGCTAAAGATCTATACGGTGATGATGGGGTATGGCGCGACGTAGAGGGAGCTAGGGGGTGCGTTCGTGGCCGTGTGTTCTCGGTTCGCGCGCGTGAAGGGGTGGCCGAGCTCATGGTGGTTGAGGCCGTGCATGGAGGAGGTGAAGGGCTTCGAGATGGAGTATGTTGATCGTGTTCATGTCGCTCGAATCGGAAGTAAAATTAAAACCTAAATTTGAGCATGATGGGTTCTTTTGCACGGCTATTGTCTGTAGAAGGAGACGTGAGGGAGATGGAGGGAATGCACGGCTATGATGTGGGGGGGGGGGTGAGATCTCACGGCCTGGGTTAGTTTGGGTTTAAAATTATAAAATTTAAGTTGTAATTTAGTTATAAAAAATTCGTGCAACTTAGAAAATTCATAACTTTTTCATACGAGGTCGAAAACGCGCTAAACCAGTTGCGTTGGAATCGTATGGACGAGCACTACGCTATGGAATTGGATTGGAGTCGTTTGGAGTTAGTGAAAATTTCGTGTAAAATTAAACGTCCGTTTAATTTTATTCGAAATAAATCGCTAAAACGAAATTGAAATCAAGGTGAGAACTTCTCACTCAATCGAATCAGTTTCGATTTTATTTTAAATAGTTAGATTTAAAATATTTGAATGCATGTTTGAATGATGATTGTTATCTATTGATTGTTAAAATAGACATTATGCGCCGTTAGTAAGCGGATGTTATTTATTAAAAAACATATACCGCGAATATTTCATAAACAGTGAAATTGGTATTATATATAATAGCAATATATATATATATTGGCATATGTATATATTGGAGTTATTGATTTCCCGCATTTGTATAGCGGATGAGACCCTATTGCGCCGTCTATTAAGCGGATAATATTTTAAATCCCATATACCGCGATAATTTCGTACTGGAACGGAATTGGTATTGTGCTAATGTTTGTGGATGCAGGAAAACAGGTTGGAGGGATCCAACTGGATTCCTCAACAGTTATTATTTGATTTCAGATATTTTGATATTTGATGGACTATCATATCGATATATGATATCGTTGTTGTCGTGATTGACTATTTGGTATGTAGCATCATTGGACCAAATTTGGAACTTTAAAATGATTTTTAAAGTGATTTTTGAAAATATACTATATGTTTGGAAATTGATTCATTTTAAATAAATAAACGATATAATTTTTAATGTTATAAAGATTATGAATTTTTGAGAAATATAGTAAAAGGCTGATTTTTGAAAATATGGGGTTAATGGTTTTATAAAATAATTAAATTGGATTTTTGAATTTATTATAAAAAGTTTAAAAATAGGATTTATGAAATTTGATTATTTTATAAATCAAAATGGTGAAATTATAAAGGAGATTAAAGATGTTTTAAAATAATAGTATAAATTGATTTTATAAAGGATTTATAATAGATATTTATAAATTAAAATATTTGAATTATAAAACGAGTTTTTATAAGTGTTAGAATGAATTGGAAATGAATTTCATAAATGAATGAAATTCATAGAATTATAAACGGTGAAGTTATAAATGGAATTTTTATAAGCAGTAGGTTTATAAAATTTATAAAGTTATTAAAAGAATGGTTTTGGATAAATAATTGAATCTTATAAGTTATAAGATTTATAATTATGAAGTTCAAAGGAACGATTTTGCAAACAAATAAATTATAAGTATTTCACTTATAATATGAACTTTTAGTATATCATTGAGATATGAATTGAGATAGGTTAATAAAGGAGATTTATAAAGGAAGTAGTTATAAAACAAATAGAAATAGAATTTATAAACGTTGTTTTGTAAATTCGCAAACGACTTATTTTGATAAGTAAATTGTTATAACTTATTTATGGAGTTATATTCACATTTTAGACTGTGAATAATCCTTTAAAATAAAATGAATAGAAATGATGAAATTGGTTAACGTAGTATATTCACGTTTTTGAATAGTGAATAATATGTTAAAGAAAATGTTTAGGATGTGATATTTTTAACAGAATTAAAACGATCTAACGATGTTTTAAATGTGTTAAGATTCGAAACCATAGATTTCAACATTGATTGTTGAAATAGACGTTTTCGAGAAATAGAAGGAAATGGTGGACTATAATACTATTGTTATAGTAAATGATTTCCGAAAGGAAATGTTTTGTATAGTATTGGGATTTATATATCTATTATAATTTCGAATCCCTATACTAGTGATTTTGGGTTGTCGTAACGATGTTTTACGCAACATTCGTTTTGGCCCAAATAAATACGTTTAAGTGAATGATTTCCTTAAAGAATGAAATATATACTTAATCTCGATTTAAGTATATTTGAATATTTTCTAAGTGTTGAAAATAAATGGATTTGTGAATTACTTATTGAATAAGTATGGAAATGTTTTCCGATATGAAGTGAATATTTAGAGAATTTATCTTTTTGAAGATAAATTGAAATGAGTAATTGAAATCGTATATGCATGGATATTTTGGAATGAAAATTCACTATGGAATTTATAAAACAATGGGGAAATTTGTTTAAAAATAAATATTGATTTATTTTTGAGGTATTGAAATTATATATCTTGTAAAGATATTTTGGAAAATAAATAATTTGGAAAATTATTTGGAATCTGGTGATGTGTGCATATCCATTGATAGTTCAATAACCGACTATCAATATTTAACTTTGAAAGGTATTTGTTGGGATTTGTTGAATTTGAATGCTACACTTATTTTTAAATTATTGCGCTCGCTATTCGGATTACCTATTCCGAATAGTGATACGACGTAATGGATAGCATTGAAGATCGGTGTTGAAGACCCGGTATTTGCGAGAGAGATAGGATGACCTGTCGATTGACTCTGCACCGAGTTGCTCCGGTATGGAGTTCTCCGTATGTGATGGGAAATCCGATTAGGATTGTGGATATCCGGATTGCAAGGACTTCTTTGTAAGTGCCTTCGGTTCTGTTCGAGCCCGGAACAGACTTGTATGGATTGTATGTCTGACGTTACAAATTGAGAAATAAAGCAGATTTCTTTCAAATATATTTCTGTTGGTGGCGGAGAATTTATTCTTTTAGCTTAACACCCTTCTCTGAGACGTACGAGCTCAGAGGTTATGTAGTTGAAGGTTATCAGCGATATATTCCCAATTTGGTAATGTGACATGCTGAGTGTTGCTGTGAAATGATCATTGTGTTGATTATTTGTGATAGGATCGTTTATTTGATCGTCTATCCTGGTGATCATTTCTATGATCATTTGTTGACCCAAAGCATGGCTTTTGTATAAAGTATGTTTTTATGGATGTGACTTCGTCGAGCCTCACACCTCGGGAATGGTCAAAACAGGAAAGATGCGGCAAGGTTATGAGGGGTAGCGCCCTTTAGGATATGTGCATTTCCTTCTGGAAAAGGGTGGTATCATGGTATGGAGCCCAGATACTTACTCATGTTGAAAACACTTTATGATTGTGTGAATTGATTACGAGCGCTCGGTGAAAGGTCCCAAAGGACCGGGGGATGGCATATTCGGTCAGTTGTTACTCAGTTAGGGGTAACCCGGCCTTGTGTTGGCAGAGATCCGGTTTGGTTCTCGGGGATGTCCATCCAGAGGCATTCTCATGTGGCAATGGGAAGTTCCTTGGCCTGATCATTCATTGGAAATCCAATTCCCAATATGAAACTTTGTACGGTATTAGTTGTAGAACCTGCCATTTACTTATGGTGGTCACCACTGTTTAGATGGTAGCTATAGTAGGCGTACGATAATGGTCGTATGTTGGCTAAGATTTATATTCTACTTTCGAAATGAATTTTTTCTATACTATGCACTAGTAATAATATCAAATGTTCTTTTTAATGCGTATCAAGCATCTTTGACTATCATAAGGAGAAATCTCCTCCGATTCTGCGTTTGCATTGTGTGTGTGTGTGCGGGAGGCCTTATGGTAGTCTCATTTTTAAAAAGCATTGCGAATTGACTTTAAAATATTCCTCTATTTTGTTTTCAAAGATAAATAAACTGTTTTGAGTTCTCACACCAGTCACATGACTGACTTGGAGTTTATTGTTTTCCTTCCTAAACTCTGGGTGCCCACCAATTTCCACACGGGCAGTCAAGAGTTAAGGTTTATCAGGATATTTCTGGAGTTGCAGGAGGCAAGCTGGATGGCATGGCGTATTACTAGTTTATATAGTACTTCCTTTTCCGCTGCACTATTTGTTGGATGTTGTTGTTGTTGTACACTCTGATGATATGATGTAATGTAATGTATAAAATGTAATAACTGATATAGTTCTTTGTTTAAAGATTATTCATTTATTATTATATGTTGTTCCGCTGCGAATTGTGAGATTCTGATGTTGTTCTGTTGTTTTCTATTCCGTTCTATTTTCTAATTTCTTTTCCCTCCATTTTCTATCTTTCCTCTCTTCTTCTGTCTCTTCTTCTTTCTTAAACCATAACATTTCGGGTTTCCGGCCTTCGATTTCTCGGCAGTCGATAAAGTGAGTATCGATGTTGAATTTTCGAAAGTCGAAAATTTTCGGGACGTTACAATAATCATAGAATTTGATTTATAATGGTTTTATAAACATATATAATTATTTTATAAAAGTTTACATACTTCATCGCACTTTGACAAATCAACGTCATATTTTAACAATTGGATTTTAATATTATTAAATATGGCTTATAAGTCAAATACCCTTGTTTTAATTTTAAAGATGATAAAAAAATTAAATTTAAAGTTTTGTTTACTCAAATAAAGAGTTCAACAAAAACATCAAAATGTGACCATAAAATGTTTTGTCGAAATCAACGCTTTGTTCAACATAAGTCGTCGCAACGTTGTTGCACCTTTATTAACAATTTTAACAGATGTATACAACATTTTAATGAAAAAACATGTTTACTTTTTCTATTTTCCATTAGAAAAATCTAGAATATCATTAGTAAAAGTAAGTAAGGTAATTATCAAAAGTAAAAAAGCAAACATCATATCAATCACATTCAAATCCAACAAAATCATTGCTTTAGTTTTGTTAACCATTAAGCGATTATGAAATAAAGCAAGGATTTGATGTGTGATGATAAGTGTTGAAAAGTGTAGCTTACTTTAGGCTTAAGTAAGGGTATTTTGGTAATTTCATAAAGGATTAATTTGGTAAATTATCACTTTTTGCTTTTCCTCAAAATAAGACCCTTAGGCTTCACAAATCTCCACACTTTATTCCATTCCTTTCTCTTCTTCTTATCCTTCCTCTCCATTTTAATGGCTTTCTCTCTTCTCTTTCCTTACTAACTTTTCTTAAAATTGTACTAAACCGATTTCGTACTCTGCCAAAGTTCTTATATCATCAGTAGAATATGGTTTAATATCTAAGAAGTGGAGAAATGATGGAGGAAGGAGCGGTTCAGGGTGAGGCCAAACCCATATAGAAGGATGGAGCAATTTGGAAAGCTCTGATGCAAGAAAAAGAGAAGGAAGTGCCGCCCATTTCATTCCAAGAAGATAGGAGGAAGTTTGAGGTACTGCAGAAGCTCTGTCGAATTTTCTGGAGTTTGGATGAAGAGGCCGAGAACATAAAGCAAAGAGGAAATGAGTAGAAGATGAGTTAGTGAAGTGTTCTTGGATAAGAATGTTGGTAAGAAGTGAAACAATTTGGTAAAAGGTGAGTACTCACACTTTTGCTAGTTAATCTTTAAAAATATTCCAAGTATAATGATATGAAAAGTTAATGTACTGGATGTTTAATATGTTTGACAACGTGGGTGATAATGTGGCTGCTTATATGGATGTTAAGATGGTTGATAACGTGGTTGATATATGATAATGGAAATGGTTAGTAATTAACCATAGTTAAGTGAATGAAAATTAAATCCATATAAAGATGTGTACGGAAATTATTTAGCCTCTGAATGATTCTAAATATCTAAAAAGGTTTAAAATGAATATTATAATAAGATAATATTATAATATGAAATGAAATGGAAAATGAGATGAAATATGAAAAGTATTTATTTAAATGATTTTAAAATGATTTAGAAATGTTTTATAAACATATAAAAGTGTTTTTATGAATATTGAAAAGAAATTAAAAAACAAGTCAAAACTGGGCGCGTCACGAAGTAGTAGTTCGCGAACTCGCGCCGAAGAATTCAAGTGAGTATACGAAATAGAATATAACTCAAAATTCTTCGAGACAAGAATTTTCTAGACTACCATATCCATAATTTTTAAATGAAGAAATAAAATCAAGATTTCATCTTGTAAATTTTTAAATAAGCCTAAAACATGTTTTCAGAAAAATCGTGGTTTTATAGTTCAAAACCCAAATTTGAAATTGACTCAAAATGAACATTTTAATTTTTTAAAAATATGAAATAAATCCTATAAATCCTTTAAAAGGTTTTAAAAGTGGCTTGAGTTGGAAAAATGAAAATATGTAAAGTAAAAAGTTGTTTTAATCAAAAAGCTTTAATACACTATTTGTAGCATTTTTCGCAGCACTTTTCACAGTAGTTTTTAGTAGCTTCTGAAATATGATTTTAATCTTAACCATTATTTTTCATATCTTTTATAAATGTTTTAAAAAGAATAATTATGTTTTTTAAATACTGATTTGGAAGTTTTATGAATCATTTCTAAAAATGAAAAGAGTATGCGAATCGACTGGTACATGTGTTTCGTTTGTAAGATCCATGGAGACTTGGGTGAGAGATGAAACTTGTTGAAGGGAAAGCCCAGATACTCTAAAATAATGTTTTCCAATATGTGATGTAAATAAATGATTTGGACCTATTTTAATTCCTATAATTAAAATTAATTGATTTGGGTTTATAGTAATTGATGTCTAAAATAACATGGCTTTGACCCATTTAAAAATTATAATTTGGAACGGAAAATATTTTTTAAAGAATTAAATAAATGATTTGGAAATATTTCCAAAATGAAAGGTGAAATAATTTTGAATAATTCCAAGATTTAAAAAGGGTTTTAATTAACCAAAGTATTTGATAAAATGAGGCTAATTGATTCCATATACTCTGAAAAAGATAAAGGAATAATTCAATGAATATATCTCTAAGAGATATTTATGAATGAACAAAAAGATAAATTAAATTTAATGATGATTAATAGTCACATATGAACTTAAGATCTTTTTAATCAATGATTGGTGCGGAGAAACCGAGGTCGGATTTGGGTTATTTCTATCCGAAAACCACTTCGAGCCAATGTATACGTTTGTAAGTGAAGATGTATTGAAGATGATGATTATTGAACATCGGGGATCTTCAGAATATAGGGATTGCGGTCATGAGTCCTGGAGTTTACCTCCAATTATGTTTATACGCCAGTGGTTTCTACATTCTGAAAATCTTCGTTATATTGAAGACCGATGATCTTTATAGCGGAAGGACCACTTGTTGACTTTCCCTGGGTAGCTCCCAACATAGAGATATTTATTAAAGCAATGGTCCTCTCATGTTTTGAAATCTTCGTAATACAAGGATTACTAGCTAAAGATCCTAGGGATGATTCCCAAAAGGATATGGTAGGAGGAGTGTCTCGGTTTTGTTCAAAACTAGAACGAACTTTTGTGGATGAGTGTTTGACATTGCATTTCTAAGATCACAATGTTGACTTTTACGAACATATATCTGCTTGGTGGTGGAGAATGCAACTTCTCTTAGCTTAACACCCTTCTCGGAGACATACAGTCTCAGAGGTTGTATGTTCATGAAAGTCAATAGTGATCGCAGGAATGGCAATGTGGCATTCAAAGAGGAACCTGTTATGAGAAAGGCAAAGCTTGGCCTTAATGAAATAAGCACGGATTTGTAGAGGTTAAGCATAGCTTCACGAGCCTTACATCCCAGAGGTGATAAGGGATACTATGTGGTCTGTAGGACATAATTCAGCTTATTAGTTATGAGGAATGAAAGGCATTTGTTGTCTTAAGATTATAAAATGGGCGGGTATTGGAGGCTGATTGAGATCGTGTAAAGTCAACGAGTAATATTCTATTTCATAGTAGTATAATAACATAGAGCTGAGGCTGGCGGATGTCGTCTTAAGCCATGCAGAAACTATATGTAATGCATGGATCGAAGGAAAAAGGACACTAGTTCCCTATCATGTTGGAAATCCAATTCCAATATGAGCCTTACGATTTGGTTGTAGTCCCAAAATAGCTGTAATGCTTTGCAAAAATTTCAGCTACCCCTTCGGTATCATATATTCCATCCAGTTATATCTCGTTTGATCTAGTCTGAATATTGATACTTTTTTTGATATATTATTTGGAAAGTGTTTTCAAAACAATATCATTAATAACAATATCAAATGATTTAAGTACAAAGTATTTTTGTTATCATAAGGTAAAATCCCATCCGTATTTATGCATGGGCGTGGCCTTATAGGATACACTTCTTTTTCAAAGGTTTTGATTAACATTAGCATGATCCATACATTTTAAATTTTGAGTATCTCACGCTTGTTTATCAAGCCTGATCCGGGTACTTTTAATACTCAGGTTAGATCCAAGTAGTTTCAGATTTAGTGGAAAACGCTTGGAGTTTCCAAAGGAGAGTTGGAGATCTTCATCTACGAATGGACATATTCTATTATCCGCTACATCTATTGCATATTTTTTATTTTTCAAGCATTTATTAGGACAAAGGATTTATAACTGCCCATGCCGAATCCAGGCTAGACTTTGACATTGTATTCAAAATTTTCTACTCTAAAGGTTATTATTAAAATAATATATGTTATTCCACTCATCTGAGATTCTGTTCTATCTATATTTTCTTTTCCCCCTAACAATCGGGCTTTTCGGCACATGTATTTACAACATGAGGATGTATAAGTGTCGATTTTCAAGGGTCGAAAAAGCATATGGTTGTTACATTTGATATCAGATCTTAAGTTGAGCGAACACCTAGGCTTTGGTGGGGTAAAACTCGTTATAGATAGGGTTAGTAATACCCTAGAATGAGTGACTCTTAGAGATAGGGTTAGTTACACCCTAGAATGAGTTTGAGAGTATTATATATATGAGGGCGTATTTGTTATTTGATACAAAAAAATTTGTGTTGATTTAGCTTTTGAGTGCTTCATAGATTCTGGTCGATGCGCTGATCGCCGTTATCGATAAAGATTTTTAAGAACTTAAACTAGGCAAATTGATTCACCATTTTCAAAGGAGTGTGTTTTATATATACAACGTTATAAATATTTGTGTGATATGGAAAACTTATAAGATGTCATCCCTTTGGAAAATTCCAAGAATAAGATCTTGATCTGTTTGGTGATGGTGGGAATAATCTTCTAAGTATCAATCATATATTAGCTTGGGCAAATGGTTTCAAATACTTGATAAATTATTCTTCTTATCATTGTACAATCAAAGCAAGTTCAAATCCGAACAAATATGAATCAAGTGATTTGGATAAGTCAAGAAATTAATGGTATGAAGCTTCTAATAATAATTTAGTATATCATTTAGGTCAGGATGTCTTATTTCATGCCGGGTAATGAATATTGGGCTAATCCAATGCAAGCACGAAGAATACATGCACAAAAAGAGGCATAAGAGAAATTAAAACTAGGATTTTATGCCGGCTTCTTCTGTTACAGATACGGTAAAGAAGGGCATTATGCAATTTTGTGTAAGGATAGAAAAATAAAGAAAAATAATAAAAGGAGAGAAAAGAAAAAGAAGAAAGAAAATATTTTAGGGTTGATATATTCTTTTCATGTGTAAAAGATATAAATTTAATAAAAATGAATTTTAAGAACTCCAATCCTAATCAGTTAAAAATTTAAAAGGTTACATTTTAAATATAAAGAGTATCAGTTGAAAGATATAGATATTGATGTATGTAAGTTTATGGTTAAGGGAATAATAATATTTAGTTATTTCCATTTATTGATTGAACGAACATCTTGCGAATTAAGCTTCACGATTTGACTATAAGATGTTTGAAAATAATATGGGGTTAAAGGTAATGAATTTATATAATGTAACGACCTGCATTTCCGTACCCCTTGAGTCGACACTATTCTCTATCAATCAACTCAAGATGAACGGAAATACGAACCATTTCGGTTAAAGAAGAAGAGGTAGAAGAAGAAAATAGAAAACAACATCAGAATCTAACCATCGCAGCGGAATAAAATATAATAGATAATAAATGATCTTTACACAAAAACAAATATGTTTATACATTACATCATTAGAGTATACATAACACACAACTGGACAGTAATCATAACTTGTCCTCACAATCTGAATACACAGCGGAATATTTAATACAAATACGGAAGTATGTATCGCCATCCAGCCCGTCTCTTGAACGCCACAGCATCCTTTCCTGTATTCTATAATACTCGGTCTAACCCGAGCATTATAGTTAAATAACACCAGTCAGTCTGGAATACGAGCGTGAGAAAACCACACTCAATTGGATTATTAAAGTTTCAAAACCCTTTGAAATCAAAAGCATCTCATAATACCACGCCACAAATAAACATGTCGGGTTTTTACTTTATGATAGCTAAAACACATTTTATCAAAATCTTTTGAAATTATAATAGTTTCTATAGAAAGTAAAATAGAATCTAGCTGAAATGCTTGCATCTCATATTTCAGCAATAGTTGGGCACAATCAAAACCGTACAGGCGCTAGGGAGAATGGATTTCCAACTAATGACTAGGCACTGGGGTACCACCTGTCACAGTACGTGGCCTAGATCACCGTACCAAGGATTACTCCCAATCCCCTGCAACACAAGACCGAGACTTCCCCTTACTGGATAATCCCGAGTAAGATCACCCCACGGTTGGGATCAGCAACCGCACCACTAAGCCAAAAAAAAGGACATCTAGACAGGGATGACCTTACCCTAATGGGTCCTACCCACTTAGCCTTGCTGCATATCCTCTGATTTCAGTGATTCCCGGTTGATGAGGCTTGAGGCTAAGCATTACCTTTTTAGAACATATCACTTAGAATGCCCATCGTCCACCTGACGATGTTCCGAAAGCATTCATCCATACAAGTCCGTCTTGGGTTCAAACGAAACCGAAGGCACTACTCCTTCTACATCCATTTTGGAAACCCTCAGGATTAGTAGCAACTAGCCCTTGCACTTCACTGCTCCATCTTCGAATCCAAACTCGTCTTCCTCAAGAAAATGTACAAACCGGATTGAACTAGTTTTCAAGAAATAAATCCCAATCCCGGTCTCTTCGAAACGATCAGCACATTGGCCAAATATTGATGGTCGGTTATTTAACTATCAATTAACATTCACAAACAACCATCAACATAAATAATTTCACCAAATTATTTATTAATATCAAAATATCTACACCAGATATATTTCCACTTTTCAACCCTCTGAAAACAGTTTTCAAACCATACTCTTCTCATGGAATGAATTCCCAAATATTTATTTCCATTGAAAACACCAAGTACAATACTATAGATTTTAAAAAAATATTAAACACTTTATTATAAAATACACTTTAAACCATTTAAATTAAAAACTACTTTAAGACTTTATTCAAAAATATATACTTTAAGAATATTTAAAATAATGCTACTTTATAAAATATAGACTAAATTTTTCTCTTTTTAAAACATAATACCAAGTCACCTTTAAATAATTACTACTATAATAAATTTGAAAAAGACTTAATTTAAAATTTAAACATTTAAAAATAAGAGACTTTCTAAAACATGCTTTTAACGCTTTTAACTTATACATAAAAAAATTCGCTTCAAAAACGTACTTGGCTATCTAGGGAAACACACTTCTCTTCCACATCCTTTTAAAAATAAATCACTATTCATTTTTAAACAAATTTACCCATCCTTTTAACAAATTCCCACCGTGAATTTATTCTTTCAAATATTTACTGAAATATTACTTCACCATTATAAACCCAGTTTATAAATTTCTTAGCCCCATCCTTCTTAAAATTCCAATTTCAAAACACTTAAATCAATTTTCAAATTGATTTCCAAATTACTCTATTTTGGGAATAAATCCCTTTACTTATCATTTACTTCAAAATCCCATTAAGCTCAGATTTTTAATCCTCACTTATGATTTAAAATCTTTTAACGGGAAAATACCAATTTCAGATTTCCCAAATTCCTTCTTTATAAATGTAAACCCTGAATTTTAAAGTAAATTCTTTATCATATCACTTGGGTTTTAAAATTCATTATCCCCCTTTTATTCAAAATCTCTCTTCCCATACTCGGATTTTATTTATTAGAATTTTAAAATCCACTTTTATCCTTTTTTTCATATATTCTATAATTTATCCCAAATTCTTTATGTTTATTTTACTTGCAAATCCTCTTCTTTTATTTTCTTTTCAAAAATCCAATTTATATATATTTTTGGTAACTCCGTATACCCAAATATATCAAACCGTAGCATCCAATACTCCAATTATCAATATAATTCATCACAGGATATCCAATAATCATGTCACATAATATTTGAAAAAATCTAAATATTTTGAGGAATCTAATTAGATCCCTCCAACCTTTTTTTCTGCATCCACAGATGTTAGCCCAATACAATAATACCAATTCCACTTCGAGGTAGGATATCGCGGTATATGGGATTTATATAATATCATCCACTATTATGCGGCGCATAGGGTCTCATCCGCTATATAATGCAGGAAATCAATCATTCCTATATATACTATATATTAATATATAATATAATATAGAACATCAAATCAATTCAATCATTCAACCAATTATTTAAATTTAACCATTTAAATTTAAATAGCAATCTAGAAGGGTGAGATTAACTCACCTTTGATTTTATTTGCAATCCAATCCAAACGGGCTTGTTTCCTTCATGATGTAGACCTTGTACAAATTTTAGATGATTTTATTAATATTTGAACCAATCAAACAAATAAATTTCCATTTAATAATTTTTAATTTAAATAAATCTTCCTATAATCAATAATTTTTTTTGTAACTAAAATAATTAAATAAGTTTATTAAATACTTTAATCACCCTAAATACATATTTTTAAAATAAACTAGTAGATTTAAAATGTGTGTATGTATATTTATTTTATTTTTGAAACCATGTATATATTTATAAAAATAATCTATATATTTATCTCATAAAAATCTAATTTATATAAATTCCTTCAACATTTGAAATCCCCTTTTTTTTTTCCAAAATCTCGCATATTAAATTAAAATAGGAATGTCTTCACCTTACTGTAAACTTTTTTTTACTGCATTTAAATCCTTTATATTGAAAAATAAATTGTTTTCATATGCTTTGCTGTCATTATTTTCTATCTTATACCTCTACTATTAATAAAGAAAATTCATTGAACTAATTTACTCGGTATCTTTTTGAAATTTCAAAAATGCCCTTGCTTTCCATTTACATATTTGCGCTCAAACAAAATATCAACGTATACAATGACACAAACAGCACGTGTACGAAGCACGGGCCCATACTAGTATATATTAGATAAAAGAAGAAATGTTTTTACTTTAGCATAGTATACTTCCTCTGTATATACATATATATATATATATATATATACATTACTAAATTTAAATCAAAAAACGAAGAATAAAAATAACTACATATCTACCTTTCTGCTAAAATCAAATACTGTTATATATATATATATTTCTTTTTGTTTATACATATATTTATTATATTTAAATTAAAAACAGAAGTTTATACCTTTCTGCCTTAACCCTCACGACCACGACAGCTCCCTCCTTATCTTCTTCCCCATCGCGTCCCGCAATGACTCGAAACCCACCAACCTCGACTACACCTTCGATGGCAGAAGACATCACAACATCCCAGCCGCACGATCTGCAAGGCATGCGCGAAGTCGTCAAGTGCCAGACTCTTGCAAGCCTCGCGCGCAAACATTGCCAACAATCTTCAAGTAAGCTAGGTTGTCCAGAAATCATCGACCGCCGTACGAAGCTTCCACGAAGCAAAACCCAAATTAGAGCCATCCTAGATGCCGCCTTCACGTTGCCCTAGCCGCTCTCCTACGATTTCAATTGCAGCCATTGTTTTCTTCCATTATCTTTTCGTTTACGTTCTGATTTGGTTTCTTGATTATAAAGGAGAGGCAGCTCGTGAATTTTTTTTATTTTTTTATATTTTCTTTCATATTTAACGCGATTTAACGAAGTGAAATAAATGAATGGTGGCGTATTTTAGAAGGTTAGCTACAGTGCCCCTACAAAGAAGGGAAAAGTTTTGATGTGAAGGGTTTTTGACTGGTCAAACAGTATATATACGTATTATTTTTAAATTTAAATTTAAATTTAAATCGTCTTGGATTCATAGCTTAAAATCTTGAACTCCTATCGAAGCATGCCGCTAGGTGTTTATATTGTTATACCCATATTTCGAACGCAATGGAAAAGGTTTTGAGCCCTAATTCGATCGTATGGAGAAGATAGCTTTTTGGACTCGGTTATTGTATTGAATTTTCGATATAAATTTCAGCGCGTTTGTATATCGTACGATCACACAGCAACTCCAAATATTACGAAAATTGAAATCCGATAATAATACAATATTACGGATCCAATGGAACTAGTTTCATCGAATTCTAAGGATGTGCCTTGGAAGGCTATTTTTAAATATCAATTTAAACGATATATTTTCAAAACCGAACAAATCACCTTTAAATTCAATTTTTACACTTTTAGTATCTTCAGTATTATCAATATAAATTTTACATGCCTTCAAATTATTTTTAACAGGCTTAAAACTGAAGATTCAATAATTTACCCAATTTCAGTTTATTAAATCCAAACGTAATTGCTAAAAAATAATAATATTTGAATTAAAGTTAAAAATTAACTTTAAAATATTTAAAATCAATTAAATATTCCAATTTCAAGCATACAAAAATTCTTGGTCGTCACATTCCTCCCCCCTTAAAAGAATTTCGTCCCCGAAATTGCTACTTAAGAAGAATGATCCAATACCTATTACTATTTTTCAAAACCAAACAGTTTTAACATCAACCCAAACAACCTTGTCATTAAAGACACTATATTCTTATTAATTTCCTAAACTCCCCCATAACCTCCAAACAATATTATTTACTCAATCATTTCAAATTTAAATTTAAAACCAAATTCAAATGATCAAAAAATTTCTAACTCCCTAAATTTTCGAAAATTTTTGTCAGCGTCTCCTTTGCACGGCTAGTTCGGTACAACTACAAAATGCCTCTACGGGCCCCTATATTTCAAAAAAAAACAAAAGCCAAGTGGCTAGAATAGAAAATCATCAAATTTCATACAGAAATTTAAATACATACCTTCGCCGAGCAAATTTCAATTTATCCTCTGAAATCAAAAATCCTAAATTCACTTTCCTAATCCTTTAATTCCAACTAAACAATTAGTTTCCATTTCCATTTCCAAAATCCCTTATTCAATTCCAATTTGAAATCGTTTTTGTCGCTAACAAAAATTTTCCCAAAAATTCCAAGAATTTCTAACTCCCAAAATTTTCGGAAAATTTTGGTAGAGTCTCCTTTGTATGGAGAAGATTTTGCAATTTGACAAGAGATATAAATATATATACATCGACCCACCCGGTCGAAAAAACAAAAACAGTTCATATTTCCTATTTTTATTGCATCGGCGTACCTTTATTTATCATTTTTAAGCAAGCGGCTTATTATTTTAGCAATTAGCGCACCCAAATCCAGCCAAACGGTTTTCCGGTACCTGTACTTACTCAATTCAAACATGTAAGTACTAAATATACGAAATTTATTAACATTTCACTTACTTTCAATAGCTAAACACATGTATTTCATAAGCAACATGCACCAAACACTTTCCATGAACAATTTATATGATTTCAAAACTAATTCAATTGCTTTCAACCAATTCATATGCCATTTCATTCAATTTTAATGGTTTACAATTCAATTTCTTACATTCAATTTATTTTTAATCCAAACAAGCTCATATTCAACTCAATTGATTTCAAAATCAATTTTATTTCACTTCTATCAATTTATAGAATTTTATTAAATCTCATTTTCGTCAAATGACAATTTATTTCTGCGCAATTCGACTATATTCATGCGAATGATTAATTATTAAGCTTATAACCATTTTAAATTGATTCTAACTCAATATGTTTAATTCCTTCCATTTTAATTCATTCGCAACCATTTTATTCTAATTCACATTCTCAATTTATAAAAATAATATCCAAGCACATATTTAACTCATTTATACTCGAATTGGATTTTATTTGTAACTCAAATCATTTCTATTACAATCCAATTCCATTTTAATTTTACAACATCTCCACTTATTTTAACTCATTTTCAATCCAAGTCGAATTCTGTTTATAATTCGAGTTTATTTCCAAACTTCATTATTAACTTACAATCCATTTTATTTAACCAAGTTAAATTTTATTAACATACTCTATCAAATAATTTATTTAGCTAATTAGCTTACTTCCAACTTTTAAATCAATATTCGATTTTATTACAAAAACACTTCATCAAAAATTTTCCTGAATTCAATTTTTTTTTATAATTCCAGTTTGCATTTTCTTTCATTTTCCAAAATTCCAACACTTTTATTTTGGCTCATTTATTCCCTTTTTACATTTTTATAAGCTACTCACTTATTAATATTCATACTTCTCCATCCATCTACAGTCAATCACATTTTCACTTTACTTTTAACTAGGGATTATATTTTTATTTCAATGCTTTTAATTCTTTTATAAGCTTCCAAAGATTATTTATTCCAATTCAATACTTATTTAGTTTACACTTATTTATTTAAGTAAGAATTTTATTCCATTCAATATTATTTATAACTCAACTGAATTTATTTCAATTCAATTTTATCTAACTTAACTTCAGTTAAATCTAGCTGCATACCATTCTTTTGAATTTTGTTAAGCAAGGACTTAATTTGATTTTATACCATCCCACACAATTCACCTTAATTTCGTTCCAATTCCTTTCAACTTACTTTAAATCCAATTCATTATTATTAACTTTGCTTAATTTAATTTAATTCTAATTAATTCTATTTCTCAATCCAAATTTAATTTTTATTTTCCCATTCCAATCACATTCAAGATTTACTAATTATTTCTTCCAATCATCCATTAAATTTTCCTCAATTTAATTTCTCCAAATTAATTTTATTTAAATTTTTCACTTTAAATTTTAATTCCAACATTCAAAGCTCATATTTTCCTCCCTTATTTAAAAATCATCTCAACTTTACAAGTTTATAACTTACCTCATTCGGATTTTCAATTCGAATAAGGATTCAGGATTTCAAACACCCGGCTTTTGCTTCTAATCATTTTACAACCACCATTATCCCAAAATCACATTTCTCAAATTTTTAAACCAATCCTGGTTTTTATCCCCAACAAATTTCCTTTGAAATTTCGAAAACAAACTAGTTCTTCTAAACAAATCAATTTGGCAGCAATTCATCACTTAGAAACTCGAAAATGAACATCGATGATGCTGTAGTCATCACCGAAGTTATTTTCCAGCGACTGAAGTGAGCTTAATGCTATATCCCTTTCCAAAATTTATTTGAAACAATTTCCTTTCAGAAATACCTCCAAAATAATAATGCTACTATTTGTCTTCAAAACACTTTGAAAAACACTTCCTAAATCTCTGGGGTTTTAAATTTTCAAATTTTGACTTAAATCAAATTTTAACTATAATTCATTTGTATAATTTATGCTCATACAAATTCCCATTTGATCATATTTCAATTTATAAATCACGTTTATAATTCACATTTATAAATTTCATTTTATAATGAATTTATTTCCTTAACCTTTGGCTATATTTTCAATTTCTAGTTAAATTTCCTCACAACAAGGATAATAATTTGATATCATCATTCCTAACATCCAAGCAACCATATATTAGCTAAAATAGTTTACAAAAACTTTTCTTTTAAATCAAAATATATTTTGGGTAAAATTATTTCATTCACCAACCTTTAAAACAATACTGTGTCACTTTATCGTGTCAGGTGTTTATAAACTCTTCTCGAATAGCGGCCAACTTACTCGATCAGAATTCATATTTCACTCGACCAATAAGTCAACACAATATTAAAACAATTTATATTCACTAACAAATACGCGCTCATATCTATTAATACGCTCAAACTCATTCTAGAGTACTACGGACTCTATTTCTAATGAGTAGTCCCCACCAGTGCCAAGGTTATCACCAACCTAGGCTTTGATACCACTGTAATAACCCGCATTTCTGTACCCCTTGAGTCAACACTATTCTCCATCAATCAACTCAAGATAAACGGAAATACGAACTATTTGGGTTAAAGAAGAAGAGGTGGAAGAAGAAAATAGAAAACAACATCAGAATCTAACCATCGCAGCAGAATAAAATATAATAGATAATAAATTATCTTTACATAAAAACAAATCTGTTTATACATTACATCATCAGAGTATACATAACACATAATTGGACAGTAAACATAACCTGTCCTCACAATCTGAATACACAACAGAATATTTAACACATATACGGAAGTATGTATCACCATCCAGCTCGTCTCTCGAACTCCACAACGTCCTTTCCTGTATTCTATAATACTTGGTCTAACCCGAGCATTATAGTAAAATAACACCCGAGTCAGTCTGGAATACCAGCGTGAGAAAACCACATTCAATTGGATTATTAAAGTTTCAAAATCCTTTGAAATCAAAAGCATCTCGTAAGAATACGCCACAAATAAACATGTCGGGTTTTTACCTTACGATAGCTAAAACACTTTTTATCAAAATCCTCTAATATTAAAATAGTGTTTATAGAAAGTAAAATAGAATCTAGCTGAAATGCTTGCATCTCACGTTTCAGCAATAGTTGGGCACAATCAAAACCGTACAGGCGCGTAGGGAGAATGGATTTCCAACTAGTGACTAGGCACTGGGATACCACCTGTCACAGTACGTGGCCTAGGTCATCGTACCGAGGATTACTCCCAATCCCCTGCAACACAAGACCGGGACTACCTCTTACTGGATAATCCCAAGTAAGATCGCCCTACGGTTGGGATCAGCCACCGCACCACTAGGCCGAAAAAAAGGGACATCTAGACAGGGATGACCTTACTCTAATGGGTGCTACCCACTTAGCCTTGATACATATCCCTAGATTTTCAGTCATTCCCGGTTGATGAGGCTTGAGGCTAAGCGTTACCTTTTTAGAACATATCACTTAGAATGCCCATCGTCCACCTGACGATATTCCGAAAGCATTCATCCATACAAGTCCGTCCTAGGTTCGAACGGAATCGAAGGCACTACTCCTACTACATCCATTTTGGAAACCCTCAGGATTGGTAGCGACTAGCCCTTGCACTTCTGTAACAACCCGCATATTTTACGATTGAATATTTAAATATTTTATTTTAATATTTTATCGTTAGTCGGATTTTAGTCCGAAAAGTTACTTTTTGCATACGGTCGAATTAGGACTCGAAACTACTTCCACTGGGTCCAAAACACCGTTTGCAATCTTTTTGAGTATAAACTTTGATATGTTTGGAGTTAGTGGAATTTTGCCACTTTTTCACTTTGGGCTTTGGGTTTGGTTTAGCTCATTAGCCTAAACTATTAACTCTAGCCCAACCCCCTTCCCTTCATAACTTTACTTTCATTTCCTAACACTCAAGCTTTATCAAAAATGGAGGAAGGAATGGAAAATTAAAACTCAATGCTCAAGTTCATTTGCAAATCCAACATCTAACTCCAAATTCAAAGAGAAGCCATTGGTTCTTCCTTTGCTCTCAAGCTTCTTCTTCATTGATTTTGTGTAAATGCGAGATTTTTATCTCACATCTTTGTCTATAACTATCTTTGATTGTTGGGTATGAATTCCTAACACTTATTCATGTGCATTTGCTTTTGGTTTGGATTGAATTGGTGAAAATCCCAATTTTTAGTGTTTTGGGTTCAAATCTTTAAAAATCCTAACTTTGATGTTTGAACACGTTTTTGGTGATGCATCGAGGAGCCAATAGGACCGGGTAGCCTATGGGCATAATCCTCTAACGTCCGTGCTCGATCGGTTGCAAATTGATAGAGTTTTTGCACTTCAAACCCCTAGGTCGCTCGGCCTGCACATGAATGATTCTCGGCCTGCGGTTAGGTCGGCCTGCCATAGGTCACAATCCATAGGTCGCTTGCACCTTAGGTCGTTGCCCGGCCATGTTATATCACGCAACCCCTTAGGTCGCACCATCCTTAGGCCGCTCACCTCCTTAAGCCGCTAGTACCTTAAGTCTCTCGGCATTGATTTGGTCGTGCCATGCTGGGTCGCGCCGTGTTAGGTCGCTCGGCCCATTAAGTCGCTGGGCTTGTCCCTGTGTGTTAGATTGCTCGTGTTAGGTCGCTCGGCCCATTAAGTCACGCGTGCACATAGGTCGCAACCACTAGGTCGCTTGGCCTTCTGATTTTGGTCGCACCTGCTATATCTTGCAACCTCTTAGGTCGCAACCCCATAGGCCGCTTGCCTTACTGTTAGGTCGCCCTGCCTTAGGTCACTCGGCCTGCTTGCACTGTTAGGTCGCACATGCTTTGGGTCGCGCCACTCCTTTGGTCGGTTGCAGTTAGGTCGTGCCACCCTTTAAGTCGCACCTGCTTTAACCCGTGTGCTATTTCTTGAGCCGTTGATTTCTTGTGTTGACTTATGTTAAGTCGTAAGTCGTGTCTGTTAAGTCGCAAGGGTATTTCCATTTTGATGAATTTGAAATCGAATTCTTTGGATTTTATTCACGTCTTCGAATGTGAATTTTTGTGATTTATTGTTTCTACAATCATTTTTGTGATTTGTCACTTCATCTCACTCGTACGAGAAATCTAATTAAACGGCTTAGTAAAACAAATGGTATGAAACGCTTGCATTTACTTCGCCGGTTAATTCTTGGACTTGTTCGATTGAGTCTCTTGTGACAATTTTCGAGTGGAGATCTACAATTTGTTCGTAAATATTTAAGTTAAGATAGTGGTTATAGGACATGAAGCTAAGCTTATATATTTACTAGATTACTGTAATTGACACTTCTTGATGATCGTTGATGATCATTTTTGTGATTTAGACTAGCAAATGTGCGATGTCTCTTTCTCTACGAGGGAGACTAAACCCCGTTTCTGTAGAGCTTTGCATCAATTTGGTGGGGTAGCTACCCATGGTCTTCGGGCCGTTTTGTGGAGCTTCGGCTCAAAATTAATGGTTAGCAACCATGGAATAGCGTTCCATTTTGTGATACACGTGTTGGTGAGTTTTCAAGCTCCCATTTTGTGATAGGCCTTCCCCCTTTTGTGATTTCTGGATTTCCATTGATGATTTCTGGAATTTGTGTTTTCACCAATTTTCGTGATTTACATTGATAAGTTTTATCAATATTTGTGCATTGGTGAATTTGTGTGTCATTAACTTTTTTGATTGGCATTGATATTATTGTCCATATTTCTGGTTTGGTGAATATAAATAAAGAGTATGACATTCCTTTCGATCTTTGAGAAGATTCTTGTGATATTGATTAATCCCTAGTTGATTTTCAATTGCATACTTATCACAGTATGGCTTTATGGTTATCATATAATTATGTCATATCTCTTATTCTATATCATTTTATCTGATATTTATAGCTAGACTGATCCGTTTATTATTTTCTTATTAAATTATACTCGGGTCAGACCGAGATGTTACAGGTGCTTCTGGTTGACTTCACATCTGGGATTCTCACCCTGACTTTTGGCTAACTACTTAGATTAGTAGTTTTTGTCGAATACATTTGAGATATAGACTCATTGATGTATCCATATTCTTTTGTCTAGCATTTGAAGCTATTCTTTTGTGACATTGTGGATCTTGTTTGACCACTACTCTGATGTACACTTTCATGTGTTATATATTCATATCTATTTCCGCCTTTGTGATATGGATGTCTGTGACTGATTTATGTTATGTTTATTTCTATATTTGTTTCCGAAGAATATATATATCCACTGTGTAGTAGCTTTGAGTTTGTATCGGTATGTCGGATTTCCGTACTATCTGACATATCGTTGCTCGCACAAAGCAATTACGCCGATGGTCGCTCCTCAACAGCCTTATTCTCCGCGTTAGTTGACGGCATTACCCCGTAGTGTCCTTGGCTAGTGTGGTTATGGAGGTGCGGCGTCACAGCTTGGTATCAAAGCCAAACTTCGGAACAATGTAGAATAATCTAGCAAGGATCATCGTCCTAAGTCCATCTTAGGAGTCGTGCTTTAGGATTTAATTCGAGTTTTCATACTGATTCATCCTATTTTCTTTATGATTCCTTGTTTATCTATCAAGATTGCTTGATATTCAGTTTGTGAATAACCATATCCTTCTTCTTTCTTTCTTTCAAAAAGGAAGAGAAATGGTTAGACCTGGCCGTCCCAGCGCCGGTCAATCTCGTGCTACTCCCCAAGATGGAGTATTTATGTCTGCCCAACAGCTTCTTGATCTAGTAAGGAATGCTCAAGCAGCCGGATCTAATCCGGAGTCTACTCATCCTAGGTCTGGATTTGCACGTTTGTGCAGCGATTATACCAATTTGGATGGGAAGCCATTCAAAGGTTCTAAAACTATTATTGAAGTCCAGGCTTGGCTGAGAACGTGCGATCGAATCTTTTCTCGCATGAATCTTCTTGATCTTCACCGTGTTCAGGTGGCCTCTAGTATGCTCCAAGAAAGAGCATTAGATTGGTATGAGCTTCTGATTTCTGAAATAAATGAAGTGGATCTTACTTGGGAGAAATTCCAGGAACGCTTCGATTTAAAAGTTGTGCCAGAAGCTGAAAAAGTAACATTGGCTCGTCGCTTCATTGACCTTGTTCAAGGTGAATCCTCCGTTGCAGATTATGTCGCATCCTTCGAGTCACTTTCTAAATACGGGGTCGAATATATAAACACTCCATTAAAGAAGAACCAAAGATTTGTTTATGGCTTGAATAAAAATCTCAAGAAGCCATTACTTCTAAAATTAGAAGTTTCTTTTGATCAACTCATTGATATCGCTCTTCGTCTTGAAGAGGCAGATAGAGAGAGTGATGTTGAAGTTATGGGTGCCAAACTGAACTTCAACAACAAGAAAAGCCTAATAAGTTCAAGGGTCCTTATCCCAACAATAAGAAAGGGAAGCAAGCCTCTCCGGCAACTAAGACTTCTACCTCAAGTAGTGGGCAATGCTACAACTGTGGTTCTAAGGACCATTATGCGAACAAGTGTTCAAAGCCTCGTGCTTGTCGTTATTGCAAAATCCTGGATCATTATTTATCTTCTTGTCCCAAACTTCAAGACAGAAAGGAGGGAAAGCTTAATGTTGCTCAAGCCCCTAGCAACACATCTTGTGGTAAAGGTATTTCTCATTCTATCCTTGATGGCATTATTTTATTTCGTAATCATCCTATTCGAGTTCCTTTTGATACGGGTGCGTCCCATTCTTTTATTTCAAAAGAACTTGTTGATACTTTTTATTTGGATGTTTTGTGTTTAATGACTTCTTTGAGAATTGTGAATCCGGTTGGTGGATCCGCAACAATCAGTTTATTGTGTAAAGATGTCGAAATTATTTTGTGTGATTTTTCTTTCCGAGCCGATTTGCATGTTATGCGCTAATTAGGCTTTGGAATGATTTTGGGAATGGATTGGCTTAACCACTATGAAGCCCAAATCCTATGTCCTGAGCGGACTATTCATCTTCGACATCCTCAATCTGTTAAGTAGATTTCCATTGATCTTAAAGGTTCGGATTCCAGCTTGGCTGCATCTTTATATTCTTTAAATCCTCATGATGACGATAATGATGACGAGGAAGATATTATTTCTCTTATTCACGTTGTTCGTGAATTTTCCGACATATTTGAGCCTGTTTTAGGATTACCACCTAAGCGAGCAATTATGTTCAAAATTAATCTCATCCCTGGAGCTCAGCCTGTCACTCGTCCTCCTTGTCGCATGTCCAATAAAGAAAATGAGGAGATGCGCAAACAATTATCCAAATTGGAGACGAAGCAATTTATTCGCTCTAGTTCCTCGCCTTGGGGAGCTTCGGTTATTTTTGTGAAGAAATCTGATGGTACACTTAGGCTTTGCGTTGACTACCGCAAGCTTAATGATCTTTCTATCAAGAATAAATATCCTTTACCTCGGATTGATGATCTATTCGATCAACTAAGTGGTGCTAGAGACTTTTCACAATTAGACTTAGCTACCGGTTTTCATCAGCTTCGTATTTCAGAGGATAGTATTCCTTTGACATCGTTCCGTACTCGTTATGGATCTTATGAATGGCTTGTTATGCCATTTGGTTTAACGAATGCTCCAGCTTATTTCGTTGACCTTATGAATAGAGTTTTCAAAGACTTTCTTGATCGGTTTGTTCTCATCTTTATTGATGATATTCTTGTGTATTCTAAAACCGAGGAGGAGCATGAAAAACATCTTCGGATTGTGTTGGAAACTCTTAGGAGCAATCAATTAAAAGAAAAAATTTCTAAATGCCACTTTTGGCGATCTCGTGTGAAGTTTCTCGGTCATATTATTTCCGAATCCGGAATTTCCGTGAATCCTTCAAAGATTGAAGTGATTCAAAATTGGAAGAGACCGGAGAGTGTGACGGAGATTCGTAGTTTTCTTGGATTGGCAGGTTATTACCGCCATTTCATAAAGGACTTTTCCAAAATTCCCGTGCCTCTTACTACTTTGACAAAGAAGGGAGTTAAATACATTTGGTCAAACAAATGTGAAGCTTCTTTTCAAAAATTAAAAGAACTCCTTTCTGATGCTCTTATTCTTGTGATTCACGAGGAAAACCAAGATTTTATTGTTTATACCGATGCTAGTCGCGTTGGTTTGGGTGTCGTTCTTTTGCAAAGAGAACGTGTTATTGCTTATGCTTCTAGGCAATTGAAGCCGGCCGAGACTATATGCCACTCATGATTTAGAACTCGCGGCTATTGTTTTCGCCCTTCGTATTTGGCGTCATTATCTTTTAGGGGAAAAATTTATTCTTTACACCGATCATAAATCTTTGAAGTATCTATTTTCTCAAAAGGAACTAAATTTGCGTCAACAACGTTGGCTTGAATTTCTTGCAGCTTATGATCTTGATATTCTCTATACCCCGGAAAGGGAAATCGTGTTGCGTACGCACTTAGTCGTAAGCAACAAGCGGTTGTTTCTATGATGATATCCTAATGGAATGATCTCGGAATTCTATCCACTTGTGAGATTCGAGATCGTGTTTTCGATTTATGTTCATCTCTTGTTTTATGTAGCCTTGAGGCTCATCCTTCTCTTTTAGACCGCATTCTTGAAGCTCAAAAGCTAGATCCCGAATTGGCTCTTCTTGGTCAAAATTTTAGGGATAAAATTGATATTGAGGGTTTGAAAGACTTTGATATTGATTCTCGCGGCGGTATTCGAAAATTTGGTAGACTTATCGTGCCAAATATTAGTAATCTTCGTAAAGACATTTTAGAAGATTCTCATCGTTCTAAATTTACCATTCATCCCGGTAGTAGTAAAATGTACGCGGACATGAAGCGACTTTATTATTGGAAGGGAATGAAATCTGATATTGCTGACTTTGTTAAGTGTTGCATGACTTGCCAACTCATTAAGGCCGAACATCAAAGGCCCGGTGGGTTATTGCAACCTTTAGAAATTCCAATTTGGAAGTGGGACCAAATTTCCATGGATTTTATAGAAGGCCTTCCCCGTTCCCGTTCGGGTCATGATAGCTTATGGGTGATAGTCGATAGACTTACTAAATCCGCCCATTTTATTCCCGTTCAGTCCAATCGAACCGTTCCTCTCTTGGCCAAACTCTTTATCAAAGAAATTGTTAAATTGCATGGAGTTCCTACTTCTATTGTTAGTGATCGTGGTCCATTGTTTACTAGTGGATTTTGGAAGAGTCTTCAAAAAGCTTTGGAAACGAAGCTTACTTTTAGCATCGCTTATCATCCCCAGTTCGATGGACAAACTGAGCGTGTGAATCAAACTCTTGAAGATCTTCTTCGTTTTTGTGTTCTTGATTTTGGTGGAAGTTGGAAAGATCATATTTCTCTTGTTGAGTTTTCCTATAATAATAGCTTCCAATCTAGTATTGGTATGGCACCTTTTGAGGCACTCTATGGAAGGCCATGCCGATCTCCTTCTTGTTGGCTTGAGGCCGGTGAGAAGCTGGTTTTAGGTCTAGATTTTATTCGTGATTCCATAGAAAAGATTGACCTTATTCATCATAGGATGAAAGAAGCCCAGAGTAGACAAAAATCCTATGCCGATAACCGGAGAAGGAAATTAGAATTTTCTATGGGAGATCTTGTGTTTATTCGTGTTTCACCTATGAAGGGTGTTGTACGTTTCAGTCGATTGGGAAAATTAGCGCCTCGATATATTGGTCCATTTCCCATCACCGAACCTATTGGTTCCGTGGCTTATCGCCTTTTATTACTGGCTTAGTTTTCTGCTATTCATGACGTATTTCACGTTTCTCAATTACGGAAATGCCTTCGAGATTCCGATTCTATTCTTTAGCCCGGTGCTGTGGAAGAAATTGAAGTTTCGTCTAATTTAACTTATGAGCAACATCCTATTCGTATTACTGCTTCGGAGGTCAAGCGCCTTCGAAATAAAGATGTTCCGCTTGTTAAAGTTCAATGGTCCTCAAATCCTAAGGATTGCTCTTGGGAATCTAAAGAGTTCATCGAGCGAACACATCCGGACTTACTTTCTCGTGCTCTTTGAGGTGAATTTATTATTTCAAATTTCTTCTGTGTTGATATGCTTTCATGGTTGTTCCCTTATATTTTCTTCTTAAATATTGTGAGGACGCAATTTCTTTAAGGAGGGGAGTCTGTAACAACCCTCATATTTTACGATTGAATATTTAAGTATTTTATTTTAATATTTTACCGTTAGTCGGATTTTAGTCTGAAAAGTTACTTTTTGCATACGGTCGAATTAGGACTCGGAACCACTTCCATTGGGTCCAAAACACCGTTTGCGATCTTTTTGAGTACAAACTTTGATATATTTGGAGTTAGTGGAATTTTGCCACTTTTCACTTTGGGCTTTGGGTTTGGTTTAGTCCATTAGCCTAAACTATTAACTCTTGACCAACCCCCTTCCCTTCATAATTTTACTTTCATTTCCTAACACTCATGCTTCATCAAAAATGGAGGAAGGAATGGGAAATTAAAAATCCAAGCTTAAGTTCATTTGCAAATCCAACATCTAACTCCAAATTCAAAGAGAAGCCATTGATTCTTCCTTTGCTCTCAAGCTTCTTCTTCATTGATTTTATGTAAAGGTGAGATTTTTATCTCACATCTTGGTCTATAACTATCTTTGATTGTTCGATATGAATTCCTAACACTTATTCATGTGCATTTGCTTTTGGTTTGGATTGAATTGGTGAAAATCCCAATTTTTAGTGTTTTGGGTTCAAATCTTTAAAAACCTAACTTTGATGTTTGAACACGTTTTTGGTGATGCATCGAGGAGCCAATAGGACCGGGTAGCCTATGTGCATAATCCTCTAGCGTCCGTGCTCGATCGGTTGCAAACCGAGAGAGTTTTTGCACTTCAAACCCCTAGGTCGCTCGGCCTGCACATGAATGATTCTCGGCCTGCAGTTAGGTCAGCCTACCATAGGTCGCAACCCATAGGTCGCTTGCACCTTAGGTCGTTGCTCGGCCATGTTATATCACGCAACCCCTTAGGTCGCACCATCCTTAGGCCGCTCACCTCCTTAAGCCGCTAGTACCTTAAGTCTCTCGGCATTGATTTGGTCGCGCCATGCTGGGTCGCGCCGTGTTAGGTCGCTCGGCCCATTAAGTCGCTGGGCTTGTCCCTGTGTGTTAGGTCGCTCGTATTAGGTCGCTCGGCCCATTAAGTCACGCGTGCACTAGGTCGCAACCATTAGGTCGCTTAGCCTTCTGATTTAGGTCGCACCTGCTATATCTTGCAACCTCTTAGGTCGCAACCCGATAGGCCGCTTGGCTTACTGTTAGGTCGCCCTGCCTTAGGTCGCTCGGCCTGCTTGCACTGTTAGGTCACACATGCTTTGGGTCGCGCCACTCCTTAGGTCGGTTGTAGTTAGGTCGCGCCACCCTTTAAGTCGCACCTGCTTTAAGCCGTGTGATATTTCTTGAGCCGTTGATTTCTTGTGTTGACTTATGTTAAGTCATAAGTCGTGGCTGCTAAGTCGCAAGGGTATTTCCATTTTGATGAATTTGGAATCGAATTCTTTGGATTTTATTCACGTCTTCGAATGTGAATTTTTGTGATTTATTGTTTCTACAATCATTTTTGTGATTTGTCACTTCATCTCACTCATACGAGAAATCTAATTAAATGGCTTAGTAAAACAAATAGTATGAAACGCTTGCATTTACTTCGTCGGTTAATTCTTGGACTTGTTCGATTGAATCTCTTGTGACAGTTTTCGAGTGGAGATCTACAATTTGTTCGTAAATATTTAAGTTAAGCTAGTGGTTATGGGACATGAAGCTAAGCTTTTATATTTACTAGCTTACTGTAATTGACACTTCTTGATGATCGTTGATGGTCATTTTTGTGATTTAGACTAGCAAATGTGCGATATCTCTTTGTCTACGAGGGAGACTAAACCCCGTTTCTGTGGAGCTTCGGCTCAATTTGGTGGGGTAGCGACCCATGGTCTACGAGCCGTTTTGTGGAGCTTCGGCTCAAAATTAATGGTTAGCAACCATGGAATAGCGTTCCATTTTGTGATACACGTGTTGGTGATTTTTCATGCTCCCATTTTGTGATAGGCCTTCTTCATTTTTGTGTTTTTTGGATTTCCATTGATGATTTCTGGAATTTGTGTTTTCACCAATTTTCATGATTTACATTGATAAGTTTTATCAATATTTGTGCATTGGTGAATTTGTGTGTCATTAAATTTTGTGATTGGCATTGATATTATTGTCCATATTTCTGGTTTGGTTAATATAAATAAAGAGTATGACATTCCTTTTGATCTTTGAGAAGATTCTTGTGATATTGATTAATCCCTAGTTGATTTTCAATTGCATGCTTATCATAGTATGGCTTTATGGTTATCATATAATTATGTGATATCTCCTATCCTATATCATTTTATCTGATATTTATAGCTAGCCTGATCCGTTTATTATTTTCTTATTAAATAATACTCGGGTCAGACCGAGATGTTACAGGTGCTTCTGCTTGACTTCACATCTGGGATTATCACCCTGACTTTCGGCTAACTACTTAGATTAGTAGTTTTTGTTGAACACATTTGAGATATAGACTCATTGATGTATCCATATTCTTTTGTCTTGCACTTGTAGCTATTCTTTTGTGACATTGTGGATCTTGTTTGACCACTACTCTGATGTACACTTTCATGTGTTATATATACATATCTATTTCCGCCTTTGTGATATGGATGTCTGTGACTGATTTGTGTTATGTTTGTTTCTATATTTGTTTCCGAAGAATATATATAGCCACTGTGTAGTAGCTTTGAGTTTGTATTGATATGTCGGATTTCCGTACTATCTGACATATCGTTGCTCGCACAAAGCATTTACGTGGATGGTCGCTCCTCAACAGCCTTATTCTCCGTGCTAGTTAACGGCATTACCCGGTAGTGTCCTTGGCTAGTGTGGGTATAGAGGTGGGGCGTCACAACTTCACTGCTTCATCTTCGAATGCAACTCGTCTTCCTTACGAAAACGTACAAACCGGATCGAAGTGGTTTTCAAGAAATAAATCCCGATCCCGGTCTCTTCGAAACGATCAGCGCATTGGCCAAATATTGATAGTCGGTTATTTAACTATCAATTAATATTCACAAACAACCTTCAACATAAATAATTTCACAAAATTATTTGTTAATCTCAAAATATCTTCACAAGATATATTTCCACTTTTCAACCCTCTGAAAACAGTTTTCAAACCATACTCTTCCATTGGAATGAATTCCCAAATATTTATTTCCACTTAAAACACCAAGTACAATACTTTAGATTTTTAAAATAATTTTAAACACTTTATTATAAAATACACTTTAAACCATTTAAATTAAAAACTACTTTAAGACTTTATTCACAAATATATACTTTAAGAATATTTAAAATAATGCTACTTTATAAAATATAAACTAAATTTTTCTCTTTTTAAAACATAATACCAAGTCACCTTTAAATAATTACTACTATAATAAATTTGAAAAAGTCTTACTTTAAAATTTAAACATTTAAAAATAAGAGACTTTCTAAAGCATGCTTTTAATACATTTAACTTATACATAAAAAAATTCGCTTCAGAAACGTACTTGGCTATCCATGGAAACACACTTCTCTTCCACATCCTTTTGAAAATAAATCACTATTCATTTTTAAAAATTTACCCATCCCTTTAACAAATTCCCACCGTGATTTTATTCCTTCAAATATCTACTGATATATTACTTCACCTTTATAAACCCAGTTTATAAATTTCTTAGCCCCATCCTTCTTAAAATTCCAATTTCAAAACACTTAAACGAATTTTCAAATTGATTTCCAAATTACTCTATTTTGGAATAAATCCCTTTACTTATCATTTACTTTAAAATCCCATTAACCTCAGATTTTTAATCCTCACTTATGATTTAAAATCTTTTAACTGAAAAATACCAATTTCAGATTTCCCAAATTCCTTCTTTATAAATTCAAACCCTGAATTTTAAAGTAAATTCTTTATCATATCACTTGGGTTTTAAAATTCATTATCTCCCTTTTATTCAAAATCTCTCTTCCCATACTTGGATTTTATTTATTAGAATTTTAAAATCCACTTTTATCCTTTTTCCATTTGTTCTTTAATTTATCCCAAATTCTCTATGATTATTTTACTTGCAAATCCTCTTCTTTTATTTTCTTTTCAAAAATCCAATTTATATATTTTTTTGGTAACTCCGTATACCCAAATATATCAAACCATAAAATCCAATACTCCAATTATCAATATAATTCATCACAGGATATCCAATAATCATATCACAGAATATTTAAAGAAATCTAAATATTTTGAGGAATCCAGTTGGATCCCTCCAACCTGTTTTCCGGCATCCACAGATGTTAGCCCAATACAATAATACCAATTCCACTTCGAGGTGGGATATCATGGTATATGGGATTTATATAATATCATCCGCTATTATGCGGCGCATGGGGTATCATCCGCTATATAATGCAGGAAATCAATCACTCCAATATATACTATATATTACTATATGATATAATATAGCACATCAAATCAATTCAATCATTCAACCAATTATTTAAATTTAACCATTTAAATTTAAATAGCAATCTAAAAGAGTGAGATCAACTCACCTTTGATTTTATTTGCAATCCGATCCAAACGGGCTTGTTTCCTTTATGATTTAGACCTTGTACAAACATTAGATGATTTTATTAATATTCGAACCAACCGAACAATTAAATTTCCATTTAATAATTTTTAATTTAAATAAATCTTCCTATAATAAATAATTTTTTTGTAACTAAAATAATTAAATAAGTTTATTAAATACATTAATCACTCTAAATATTGATTAGTTAAAATATACTAGTAGATTTAAAATGTGTGTATGTATATTTATTTTATTTTTGAAGCCACACATATATATTTATATAAATAATCTATATGTGTATCTCATAAAAATCTAATTTATATAAATTATTTCAACATTTGAAATCCCCCTTTTTTTGTCCAAAATCTCACATATTAAATTAAAACAGGAATGTAACTTTTTTTTACTACATATAAATCCTTTATATTGAAAATAAATTTTTTTCATATGCTTTACTGTCATTATTTTCTAACCTACATATATATATTAGATAAAAGCAGAAATGGTTTTACTTTAGCATAGTGTACTTTCTCTGTATATGCATATATATACATTACTAAATTTAAATCAGAAAACGAAGAATAAAAATAACTACATATCTACCTTACTGCTAAAATCAAATACTGTTATACAAATTTTTCTTTCTGTTTATACATATATTTATTATATTTAAATTAAAAACAGAAGTTTATACCTTTCTGCCTTAACCCTCACGACCATGACAGCTCCCTCCTTATCTCCTTCTCCATCGCATCCCACAATGACTCGAAACCCATCAACCTCGACTACACCTTCGACGGCAAAAGATAGCACAACATCTCAGCAGCACGATCTCCAAGGCACGCGTGAAGTCGTCAAGTGCTAGACCCTTGCAAGCCTTGCGTGCAAACATCGCCGATAATTTTCAAGTAAGCTAGGTTGACCTAAAATCATCGATCGTCGTACGATGCTTCCACGAAGCAAACCCCAAATTAGAGCCATCCTAGATGCCACCTTCATGTTGCCCTAGCCACACTCCTACGATTTTAATTGTGGCCATTATTTTCTTCCGTTATCTTTTCGTTTATGTTCTGATTTGGTTTCCCGATTATAAACGAGAGGCAGCTCGCTATTTTTTTAAATATTTTCTTTCATATTGAACCCGATTTAACAATGTGAAAGAAATGAATGGTGGCGTATTTTAGAAGGTTAGCTACAGTGCCCCAGCAAAGATGGGAAAAGTTTTGATGTGAAGGGTTTTTGACTGGTCAAACAGTATATATATGTATTATTTTTAAATTTAAATCGTCTTGGATTCGTAGCTTAAAATCTTGAACTCCTAGCGAAGCGTGTCGCTAGGTGTTTATATTGTTATACCCATATTACGAACGCAATGGAAAAGGTTTCGAGCCATAATTCGATCATGTGACGACCCGGAATTTTAAGCAATTTAAATTGGAATATTTAATTGGTTTTAATATTTAAAAGTTAATTTTTAACTTGAATTCAAATATTATTATTATTTAGCAATTAAGTTATTGGATTTAATAAACTGAGATTGGGTAAATTTTTGAATCTTTAGTTTTAAACCTGTTAAAAATAATTTGAGGACTTGTAAAATTTATATTGATAATACTAAAGATAGTAAAAGTGCTAAAATTGAATTTAAAGGTGATTTGTTTAGTTTTGAAAATATATCATTTAAATCGATATTTAAAAATAGCCTTCCGAGGCACAGTCTTGGAATTTGACGAAACTAGTTTCATTGTATCCGTAATATTGTATTATTATCGGATTTCAATTTTCGCAGTGTTTAGAGTGACCGTTTGGCCGTACGATAAGTAAACGTGCTGATAATTAAATCAAAATTTAATATAATAAATGGGTTCAAAGTGCTATCTTCTCCATACGATCGAATTATGGCTCGAAACCTTTTCGATTGCATTCAGAATAGGAGTATAATATTATAAACGCTTGATGGCATGCCTTGATAGGAGTTCAAGATTTTTAGCTACGTAAATCGAGACGTTTGGAAATTTAAATAAAAAGAAAATTTATTATAAAAACAAATCAAAGCAATTCCTTTCTTCATGCGCTAGTCCAAGTTTTCACGCAAGTTATCCCCTCTTTCAATCAATCAACTCGTATTACCTTTCTCCCTCAATTCGAAATGAAATCGTTCGTTTATAAAAAAGGAAAATGGCGATCGGTCGTGATCCAATTTTCCCCTTTTCTAAATCAAAGTGCCGAAGCCTCTCTTCCTCAGTCTTTAAATTGAATAAATTCCCCCTCAAGTAAATCAATTCGAATCGGCCCTAAAGAAAAAAAAGGTAATTCGAGATTCAAATCGCGATAAACGAATCGCGTTCAACTCAAAGAGGAAAGGATTCATCATCGCGATGGGCAATTGAGGCGCGGTTGATATTGGGGGGTGGATGTGGATGTCGAGAAGCTCGACGGTTGGGTTTTCGCGACGTATAGTGAAGAAGGCGCTCGACTTTCGATCGAGGTTGAATTTCATGTTAGTTGCCGTGAGATCAAGCTAGGTTGCCGATCGTGTTGCTGTAGTGGGTGTCGGAGTTGTCGGGGCAAGCTCGAGGAGTGTGGCTGTCGTTGGAGGTCAGTTGTGGTCTTGCTGTGACGTAGATGGTTGACGATAGTAGGTCTCAGCCTGGGTAGCAGTGAGGTATCCTCGTTTTTCCAATTTAAATTTAATTTATTTACAGTAGAGAAGAAAAAAATCTGTTTTGAATAGTTAGCTAAAGCTATGTTTAAAAAAAATTACAGTAAGAAATTACTGTTTGTTTATTTATAGAAAATAAAATATGAATATAAATAAATTATGTACATTTGTATATATATATATATATACATATATATATACATTTAAGAAAAGTAAAATACAAGCATAAAAGTATATACACATACACATATTACATATACATATACATATTTTAATCATTATTTTAAAAACAATGGATTAACTCATTTTAGTTACTAAAAGTTTTTTAAAAAAGGAAAAATTATTAGTTTAGAACTAAATTATTAGTTAATTAAATTATAAAATGGCAAATGATTATTCGGTTATTTCGGATATTAATAAACCGTAAGTTGTTTATACAAGGTCCAAATCGGGAATTTAGTTTTAAATTAAATGATTTGTTAATTAAGTCCATGAGAATTAACGTGTCTGATCAGTTTGAATATCTTTTTTAAAGCATTTAATATTTATACAAGGTCAAAATTGAGAAGAAAGCAAGCTGAATTGGAAATGGGATGCTAATAATATAAAGGTGAGTTAATCTCACTCATCTGGGTTGATTTAAATTTAAATGGTTAAATTTAAATAATTGGTTGAATGAATGAATTGATTTGATGTGCTATATTATATATATAGTAGTATATAGTATACATTGGGTGATTGATTTGCCGCATTGTATAGCGGATGAGACCCTATGCGCCGCATAATAACGGGTGATAATATATTAATCCCATATACCGCGATATTCCACCTCAAAGTGGAATTGGTATTTTATGTTGTACTAACGTCTGTGGATGCAGGGAAACAGGTTGGAGGGATCTATTGGATTCCTCAAAATTATTTAGATTGTTTAATATTTTGTGTTATGAATATTTGATATTCTGTGATGAATTATATTGATAATTGGAATGTTGAATACTATGGTTTGTTTGAATATATTTCGGTACACTGGGTTATCAAAATATTTAGAATTGGATTTTTGGAAGAAATATAAGAGTAAATTTTGGAAGTGAAATAATTATAGAATAAAAATAAGAATGAATTGGAAAGAAATAAAAGTGATATTTAAAAACTGAAGTTAAATTGTAAAGTAGAGATTTAAAACAAGTTTTAAATCAAAAATTAAATCTGGAATTCAAGTTAGTGAATCTCAGTTTTTAAACAAATAAAGTTTTTAAATTTAAATTGTTTTAACAACTTGAATGTTAAAGTGCATTTTTAAATTGATTTGAATTTAAAAATGAATTTGGTTCTAAATTCCTTTAAACTTCTTTTATAAAATGAGTAATTAATTTATTTAATAGTAAATAAATAGGTAGTTAATTACTGGTTGAGATTAATCAAGAGAGATTAATATTTGTGGTTTAATCAATGATTAATTACTTAATGTAATTAACTTAGATTAGGATAAATTAAAATGTTATTAGAAATCATTAATATATATAATTAATGATGTAATTAAAGGTTGATTAATTAAGATTAATTAAGATTAATTGATCAATAATAAGTGATTTATGAGAAATGTATTAATATAAGTAATTAAGGATTAATGTAATTAATTATAGTTAATAATTTGTGAAGTAATTAAAGATTAATTACTGTTTTTGGTTAAGAATAATTAATTTGTGTAATTAATTGAATGAAATTGAAGGATAATTAATCCAGGGTGATTAATTAAGATGGATAATTAAGGGATGATTAATTAATTGATTTGAAATTAATTAATGTCAAGGAAGGGATCTAAGTGATTGAGGTTATTAATTCAATTAGAAGTGATTAAATTTATTTTGGAAGTGAATTGGACTACTTAATCTAAGTTTTGGTACTTAGAAAATTGATGTGTGAAATAAGGGATGTCTATAACAAATTGTGAATTTGTAAATTGATACGAGTTACCCCGGATTTTATATAAGTTGTATGCTTTGTATTCCATGTTAGGTGGGTTTACTCACGCTGGTTTCCAGCCTGATCCGGGTGTTACTTTGATGTAAAGCTCGGGTCAGATCGAGTATTACAGATTTTTAGGTAAGGACGTTCTGGAGCTTAGGAGACGAGCTGGATGGCAAGAACGTATTGAGTGTTTCTGCTGTATTGTATTGTTGTATATCTGAGACATGATGATTTTGTATATCCAGTGTATGTATATATGTATAACTCTGATGTGTTAAAGTGAAATTTAACAAGTACAGTTTTCCTTTGTATAACTGTTATTATTTGTTATTATATTTAATCCGTTGCGAATGTGAGATGTTGGTGTTTCTGTTCTTCTTATTCTTCTATCTCTTTTTTCTTTTTCCTAACTATCTGGAATTTTCGGGATCGAAAATTTCGGGTTGTTACAGTTGGTATCAGAGCTGAAGGTTAAGCGAGAACCTTGGCTCTGGTGGGAGTACTCATTAAGGATAGGGTCAGTGTTACCCTAGAATGAGTTGAGTGTATATATATGAGAGCGTACTTGTTATTTTCTTATATAAAGGTTTTAATTGATTTTATATAACAATATATTTTGATATATAAAGCAATATTTCTTTCTAATAAATATTAAGGTAATTGGTTGTTATATTATTTGAAAATTTTAATAATGAGAATTAAGTGGTAATAGAAATACAACCAAATTAAAATTAAATGAAGATAAGTTTGAAATGGATTCAGAATTAAATGGTTTAAAGAGATAAGTTGATTTGATTTAAAGGATTAAATCAACATTTAAAAATCTAACTCGAATTTATATAATTCGGGATGGTTTAAATTTGAAATTTGAATTGAATTCGTTCAAATTGAATCTGATTTGAATTAATTGGATTTGTGATTGAAGATGTATAAGTTTAAAAATTTAGATGCAAAATTTGAATTGGATTGAATTGAGATGATTTGAAATTGAAGTGGGTTCAATTGATATTAGTCCAAAACAATTGGAATAATTTGGAATTGTAATTAAAGTTGAATAGGTTTAAAATCAAATGGAATTTGATTGGAATTTGGAAAGAAATTGTAACGACCCGCAAATCCGTACCCCTTGAGTTAACACTATTCTACAACAATCAACTCAAGTTGCACAGAAATACGAACCATTTGGTCAAAGAAGAAGAGGTAGAAGGAGAGAAAATAGAAAATAACATTAGAATCTAACCATCGCAGCGGAAAGATAATAAATGATCTTTACTCAAATCAAATATATTTGTTTGTATATATTACATCATCAGAGTATATCAATCATAGCTCAACATCAATAACATACAACTGAATACACAACTAAACAACACAGCGGAACATATACATATACAAGTACAGGAGTACGTATTGTCATCCAGCTCATCTCCTGAGCTCCACAGCATCAATTCCTGTATCCTATAATACTCGGTCTGACCCGAGCATTACAGTTAAATAACACCCGAGTCAGTCTGGAATACTAGCATGAGAAAATCACACTCAATTGATTATTAAAGTTTCGAAAATCCTTTTGAAAACAAAAGCATCTCGTAAGACCACGCCACAAATAAACATGTCGGGTTTTTACCTTACGATGGCTAAAACAATTTTTATAGAAATCCTTTGATATTATAATAGGGTCTATATACAAATACTTATAAAATAGCAGAAATTGTTACATTATTAAATTCCAGCTACTAGCCACAGAGTGGGTAATACAAACAAAACTCATGCTTGGCTCGTAGGGAGAATGGATTTCCAACTAATGACTAGGCTCTGGGGTACCACCTGTCACAGTACGTGGCCTAGATCATAGTACCGAGGCGTATGCCCTCTCCCCTGCAACACAAGACCGGGACTACCCCTTACTGGATAATCCCAAGTGAGATCACCCCACGTTGGGATCAGCAACCGCCCACTAAGCCGAAATAAAAAGGGACATCTAGACAGGAATGACCTCACCCTGCTTGGGTGCTACCCTGTGACGCCCCACCTCTATACCCACGCTAGCCAAGAACACTACGGTGTAGTGCTGTCAACTAGCACGGAGAATAAGGCTGTTGAGGAGCGACCATCCATGTAATTGCTTATCACACGGTGGCTATAAATAATCTTCGGAAACAAACATAGAAATAAGCATAACACAAATCAGTCACAGACATCCATATCACAAAGGCGAAAGAAGATATGAATATATAACTAAAACATGAAAGTGTACATCAGAGTAGTGGTCAAAAAGATCCACAATAATACAAAAGAATAGCAACACGTGCTATACAAAAGAATACAACTATGAGTCTATATCTCAAGTGTATACAACAAAAACTGCTAATCTAAATAGTTAGTCAAAAGTCAGAGTAGCAAACCCCGGGAGGAAGTCAAGCAGAAGCACCTGTAACATCTCGGTCTGACCCGCGTATTATTTAAGAAAATAATAAACGGATCAATCTAGCTATAAATATCAGATGACATGATATAAAAATAAAAGATATGGCATAAACATAAAATATCCATACTGACATACTACTATAAGTATGCAAATGATGATCAACAGAAGATCAATCAATATCACAAGAATCTTCTCAAAGATCCAAAGAGGGCATCATACCCTAAACTTGTACTCATAACAAGTCAATGACATAAATTCCAGAAATCAACACAAGAAATCCAGAAATCACAGAAAAAGTGAAAGAGGCCTATCACATGACGGTCCGAAGACCATGGGGAGCTACCCCATATGGGTGAGTCGGAATCATCGAGATGAGGTCTAGGCTAACCAAAAAGCAAAAAGCTATGTGTGAGTGGAATCACACAAATGGTGTCTAGCCTAACCTCGCAAGAAAAAGGTATGTGTGAGTGGAATCACACAAATGGTGTCTAGACTAACCTTGCGGACAAAGAGATATGTGTGAGTCGGAATCACACCAATGAGGTCTAGTCTAACCTTGCAAACAAAGAGACATCGCACAATTGCTAGTCTAAATCATAAAATGATCGTCATGCTCAACGAGAAGTGTCAAGTACACTAAGTTAGTAAATATAAAAGTTTAGTTTCATGTCCCATAACCACTAGCTTAACTTAAATATTTATGAACAAACTGTAAATCTTCACTAATAAAATTGTCACTAGAGGTTCAATCGAACAAATCCGAGAATTAACCGATGAAGCAAACGCAAGCGTTTCATACCACTTGTTTTACTAAGCCGTTTAATTAGATTTCTCATCCGAGTGAGGTAAAGGTTTGTATATACTAATAGATTGGAAAACGGGTTAAGAAAAGAGCTTTGTTATTAAAAATAGAGTTGAAATCCTTTTATTGAAAGATTTTTGATATTTACTACTAGTTTTGAAACCTTTATATTTTAAAGTGACAAATCACAGAAGCGATTGTAGAAACACTCAATCACAAAGATCACATTCGAAGATGTGATAAAAATCCAAGGAAATCAGCTCAACAAGTTCTGTTGAATGTTTTTCAGATAAGATCCCCTACGGAGGGGGGGTCCAGGGGGGTGGCAACCCCCCAAGGTGGGGGTGCGGGGGCAACGCCCCTGCTATGGGGTTCGACCTGCCCGGTCAGGTCGCGGGGGTCCAGGGGGCAGCACCCCGTCCAAAACGGTACGACCTAGTGACTAAAGGGGCACGACCTAGTGGTCCAGCGACTTAAAGGCTAAAGGTCATGCGACCTAAAATGGGTTCGCGACCTAACACTCAAACGACCTGAAGAAAATAAGGGGCCGAGCGACCTATAAGAAGCAGCGACCGAAATAGAATCGAGGTCCAACGACCTACGGGTTAGGTCATGCGAGTTAAGTAGGTCAACGACCTAACAGAGACACGCGACCTAATAAAGGAATGCGACCTAAAGGCACACGGCCTAGCGACCTAAGCAGGAAACGCGACCTATGAGGGACAAGCTACTTAAGTGGGTCAACGACCTACGAAATATAGGTCACGCGACCTAACGGTTTACAAGGTCTGTGACCTAACTGGAAACGTGGTCTAGCGACCTAGTGGTTTAAAGAAGATGGGTCACACGACCTAAGGACATAAGGCCTAGCGACCTACGAGCTAAAGGTTCAACGACCTAACAGGATGTAGGTCCAACGACCTAACAGGTAAGAAGATCACACGACCTAAAATGCCATAGGACCTAACGACCTAGCGACCTAAAGCCATACGACCTAACGACCTAAGGTCATACGACCTAGCGACCTAAAGCCATACGACCTAGCGACCTAAGGTCCGTAAGACCTAACTCCGAAGACATTAGAAATGGTCAGAACGACCTACGACCTAAGGTCCATACGACCTACGACCTAAGGTCCATTCGACCTAAAGCCCAACGACCTAGCGACCTAAAACCAAATGACCTACGACCTAATTTCGAGTGCCGAGTGACCTAACGTTGTAGGCCATTTTAAGGTCGGAAACGAGCTATTTTGAGGCCGAGACTTTTCCACGCGAACGACCTAGCATAGGCAGAACGACCTAAGTGCAATTTTTTCACCAAAAACACTAAAATTTGGGGTTTTTGGCCAATCCAATCCAAACCAAATGCAAATGTACATGCAAACATGATAGGGATTCATTCCCAATAGTCCAAGAAGTTATAGGCTAGATTTGTGAGATAAAAATCTCACCTTTGCACCAAATTTATGAAGAAAAGCTTGAAAGCAATGGAGAAGTAATCACAAGCTTGAATCCAATATCTTCTTCTTGAATTTGGAATTGAATGTTGGATTTGCAAGAGAATTTGAGCTTGGAATAGTAATTTCCCCTTCCACTCACCATTAATGCTAAAGCTTGGTTGTTAGGAAATTTATGAAGAGTGAGGAGAAGGAGAGAAGTGGGTTTGAGTTATAATGGCTAAACTAACCCAAAGTCCAAAGCGGGAAAAGTAAGTGAAATTCCACTAACTCCAAACCTATCAATGTTTATACTTAGAAAAATTGTAAACGGCATTTCGAACTCAATGGAAGTGGTCTTGAGTCCTAATTTGACCGTTTGCAAAAAGTAGCTTTTCGGACCAATATTCGATTAACGACAAAATATTTAAATATAAAATCGATGAATATGCGGGTTGTTACAGACTCCCTTCCTTAAAGAAATTGCGTCCTCGCAATATATAAAATGGATATAAAAAGTAACAACCATAAAAGCATATTAACATAAAAGAAATTTGAAATAAGAAGTTCACCTTATTGAGCACTAGAAAGTAAGTCCGGATGTGTTCGCTCGATGCATTCTCTACATTCCCAAGAGCAATCTTTAGGGTTTAAGGACCATTGAACCTTCACAAGCGGAACATCTTTATTTCGAAGTCCTTTGACCTCCGAAGCAATAATTCGAATAGGTTGTTGCTCATAAGTTAAATTTGGCGAAACTTCAATTTTTTCCACAATACCAGGCTCAAGAATAGAATCGGAATCCCGAAGTCATTTCCGTAATTGAGAAACGTGAAACACGTCATTCATGGTAGAAAACTGAGCCGGTAATGAAAGGCGATAAGCCATGGAACCAATACGTTCAGTGATAGGAAATGGCCCAATATACCAAGGCGCTAACTTTCCTAACCGACTGAAACGTACAACACCTTTCATAGGTGAAACACGAATAAAAACAAGATCTCCAACAGAAAATTCTAATTTCCTTCTTCGATTATCGGCATAGGATTTTTTTCTACTCTGGGTCAAATAAGTTCAATCTTCTCTGTGGAATCACGAATAAAGTCTGAACCTAAAACCAGCTTCTCACCGACCTCAAGCCAACAAGAAGGAGATCGGCATGGCCTTCCATAGAGTGCCTCGAAAGGTGCCATACCAATACTAGATTGGAAGCTATTATTATAGGAAAATTCAACAAGTGAAATGTGATCTTCCCAACTTCCCCCAAAATCGAGCACACAAGCACGAAGAAGATCTTCAAGAGTTTGATTCACACGCTCGGTTTGTCCATCGGACTGGGGGTGATAAGCAGTGCTAAAATTAAGCTTCGTTCCTAAAGCTTTTTTAAGACTCTTCCAAAATCCACTAGTAAACAATGGATCTCGATCACTAACAATAGAAGTAGGAACTCCATGCAATTTAACAATTTCTTTGATAAAGAGTTTGGCCAAAAGAGGAACGGTTCGGTTAAACCGAACGGGAATAAAATGGGCGGATTTAGTAAGTCTATCAACGATCACCCATAAGCTATCATGACCCGAGCGAGAACGGGGAAGGCCATCTATAAAATCCATGGAAATTTGGTCCCACTTCCAAATTGGAATTTCTAAAGGTTGCAATAACCCTCCAGGCCTTTGATGTTCGTCCTTGACAAGTTGGCAAGTCATGCAACACTTAACAAAGTTAGCAATATCAGATTTCATTCCCTCCCAATAATAAAGTCGCTTCATATCAGCGTACATTTTACTACAACCGGGATGAATGGTGAATTTAGAACGATGGGAATCTTCTAAAATATCTTTACGTAGATCACCAATATTTGGTACGATAAGTCTACCAAATTTTCGGATGCCGCCACGAGAATCAATATCAAAGTCTTTCAAACCTTCAATATCAATTTATCCTTAACATTTTGGTCAAGAAGAGCCAATTCAGGATCTAGCCTTGAGCTTCAAGAATGCGATCTAAAAGAGAAGGATGAGCCTCAAGGCTACATAAAACAAGTGATGAGCATAAATCGGATACGCGCTCTCGAATCTCACAAGTGGATAAAATCTCAAGATCGTTCCATTCGGATATCATCATAGAAACAACTGCTTGTTATTTACGGCTAAGAGCATCGGCGACACGATTACCCTTACAGGGGGTATAAAGAATATCAAGATCATAAGGTGCAGGGAACTCGAGCCAACGCTGTTGACGCAAATTAAGTTCCTTTTGAGAAAATAAATATTTCAAAGACTTATGATCCATGTAAAGAATAAATTTCTCTCCCAATAGATAATGACGCCAAATTGGAAGGGCGAAAACTATAGCCGCGAGTTCTAAATCATGTGTGGCATATCTAGTCTCGGCCAGCTTCAATTTCCTAGAAGCATAAGTAATAACACGTTCTTTTTGCATAAGAACGGCACCCAAACCAACGTGACTAGCATCAGTATAAACAACAAAATCTTGATTCCCTTCGGGAATAACGAGAATAGGAGCATCGAAAAGTAGTTCTTTCAATTTCTGAAAAGAGGCCTCACATTTGTCCGACCAAATGTATTTAACTCCCTTCTTAGTCAAGCCAGTAAGAGGCACGATAATCTTAGAAAAGTCTTTAATGAAACGACGGTAATAACCTGCCAATCTGAGAAAACTACGAATCTCTGTCACACTCTCCGGTCTCTTCCAATCTTGAATCGCTTCAATCTTTGAAGGATCCACAGAAATTCCGGATTCGGAAATAATATGACCGAGAAATTTCACACGAGATTGCCAAAAGTGGCATTTAGAAAATTTCGCCTTTAATTGATTACTCCTAAGAGTTTCCAATACAATCCGCAGATGCTTTTCATGCTCCTCCTCGGTTTTAGAATACACAAGGATATCATCAATGAAGATGAGAACAAACCGATCGAGGAAAGCCTTGAAAACTCGATTCATGAGGTCAACGAAGTACGCCGGAGCATTCGTTAAACCAAATGGCATAACAAGCCATTCGTAAGATCCATAACGAGTATGGAACGATGTCAAAGGAGTATTATCCTCAGCAATACGAAGCTGATGAAAACCGGTAGCCAAGTCCAACTGTGAAAAGACCCTAGCTCCGCTAAGCTGATCAAACAGATCGTCAATCCGAGGTAAAGGATATTTATTTTTAATAGTCAGATCGTTAAGCTTGCGATAGTCAACGCAAAGCCTAAGCGTACCGTCAGATTTCTTTACGAAAATAGCCGAAGCTCCCCAAGGCGAGGAGCTAGAGCGAATAAATTGCTTCGTCTCCAATTCGGATAATTGTGTGCGCATCTCCTCATTTTCCTTATTGGACATGCGATAAGGAGGATGAGTAATAGGTTGAGATCTAGAAACAAGATTAATTCTGAACTCAATTGCTCGCTTAGGTGGTAATCCTAAAACGGGCTCAAATATGTCGGAAAATTCACGAACAACGTGAATACGAGAAATAATATCATCCTCATCATCGTCATCGTTATCACGAGGATTTAAAGAATATAAGGATACAACCAAACAGGATCCTGAATCTTTAAGACTAACAGAAATCTGATTAACAGATATTAGATGTCGGAGATGAATAGTCCGCTCAGGACATAGGATATGGGCTTGATAACGGTTGAGCCGATCCATTCCCAAAATTATTCCAAAGCCTAAGTAACGCATGACGTGCAAATCGGCTAGGAAGAAAAAATCGCATAAAACAATCTCCACACCTTTACAAAGCAAACTAAGAGTTGCGGATCCACCAACAGGGTTCGCAATTTTTAAAGAAGTCATTAACGCAGTAACACTTAAGGAAGTAGTGTCTACCAGTTCCTTTGATATAAAAGAATGGGATGCACCCGTATCAAAGAGAACTCTAATAGGTTGATCATGAAATAAAATAATACCATCAAGAATGGAGTGAGAAATACCTTGGCCACAAGATGTGTTGTCAGGGGCTTGAGCCACATTCAACTTTCCTTCCTTCTTCCCTTCACGTTTGAGACATTGATGTATGTAGTGATCTGGGCTCTTACAATAGCGACAAGATTTGGGCTTAGAGCACTTATTCGCAAAATGATCCCAGATCCACAGTTGAAGCATCTCGCACCACTAGGAGAAGGAGACTTTGCCGCAAGGGTTGCTTGCTTACCCTTTTTATTGGGATAAGGGCCTTTGAATTTACTGGGCCTCTTTTTGTTGTTACTGAAGTTTGGTTTGGCACCCACAACCTCAACATCATTATCCTTATCTGCCTCTTCAAGTCGAAGAGCGATATCAATAAGTTGGTCAAATGAAACTTCCAACTTCATAAGTAATGGCTTCCTGAGATTCTTATTCAGGCCATAAACAAATCTTTGGTTCTTCTTCAGTGGAGTATTTATATATTCGACCCTATATTTGGAAAGGGATTCGAATGATGCAACGTAGTCCGCCACAGAAGCCTGGCCTTGAACAAGGTCAATAAATCTCCGAGCCAAAGTTACTTTTTCAGCCTCGGGCACGAATTTCGATTCGAAGCATTCCCAGAAGCGCTCCCAGGAGAGATCCACTTCATCAATTTCTGAGATTAACAGCTCATACCAATCCAACGCTCTCTCTTGGAGCATACTGGAAGCCACCTGAACATAGTGAAGATCGACGAGATTCATGTGAATGAAGATTCGATCGCAGGTCCTCAACCAAGCTTGGACCTCGATGATAGTTTCAGAACCTTTAAATGGCTTCCCACCCAGGTTGGTGTAATCATTGCACAAACGTGAAAACCCAGATTTAGGGTGAGTAGGTTCCGGATTAGAACCAGCTGCTTGATCATTCGTCACAAGGTCAAGAAGTTGCTGGGTAGTCATAAAAACTCCATCTTGGGGTGGAGCACTAGATGGTCCAGCTCTGTGACGACCAGGTCTAACCGTTTCTCTTCCTAAGAAAGAAAGAAGAGAAAGAAGAAGATTATTCACTAATGAATATCAAGCAAACTTGCTAGATAAAACAAGGAATCATAAAGGATATAGGATGAATCGGTACGACGACTCGAATTAATCCTAAGGCATAACTCCTAAGGTGGACTTAGGACGATGATCCTTGTTAAGTTATTCTACATTGTTCCGAAGTTTGCCTCTGATACCAAGCTATGACGCCCCACCTCTATACCCACGCTAGCCAAGAACACTACGGTGTAGTTCTATCAACTAGCACGGAGAATAAGGCTGTTGAGGAGCGACCATCCATGTAATTGCTTATCACACGGTGGCTATAAATAATCTTCGGAAACAAACATAGAAATAAGCATAACACAAATCAGTCACAGACATCCATATCACAAAGGCGGAAGGAGATATGAATATATAACTAACACACGAAAGTGTACATTAGAGTAGTGGTCAAAAAGATCCACAATAATACAAAAGAATAGCAACACGTGCTATACAAAAGAATACAACTATGAGTCTATATCTCAAGTGTATACAACAAAAACTATTAATCTAAATAGTTAGCCAAAAGTCAGAGTAGCAAATCCCGGGAGGAAATCAAGCAGAAGCACCTGTAACATCTCGGTCTGACCCGAGTATTATTTAAGAAAATAATAAACGGATCATTCTAGCTATAAATATCAGATGACATGATATAAAAATAAAAGATATGGCATAAACATAAAATATCCATACTGACATACTACTATAAGTATGCAAATGATGATCAACAGAAGATCAATCAATATCACAAGAATCTTCTCAAAGATCCAAAGAGGGCATCATACCCTAAACTTGTACTCATAACAAGTCAATGACATAAATTCTAGAAATCAACACAAGAATTCCAGAAATCACAGAAAAAGGGAAAGAGGCCTATCACATGACGGTCCGAAGACCATTGGGAGCTACCCCATATGGGTGAGTCGGAATCACCCAGATGAGGTCTAGGCTAACCAAAAAGCAAAAAGGTATGTGTGAGTGGAATCACACAAATGGTGTCTAGACTAACCTTCCGAACAAAGAGATATGTGTGAGTCGGAATCACACCAATGAGGTCTAGTCTAACCTTGCAAACAAAGAGACATCGCACAATTGCTAGTCTAACCTTGCAAACAAAGAGACATCGCACAATTGCTAGTCTAAATCATAAAATGATCGTCATGATCAACGAGAAGTGTCAATTACACTAAGTTAGTAAATATAAAAGTTTAGTTTCATGTCCCATAACCACTAGCTTAACTTAAATATTTACGAACAAACTGTAAATCTTCACTAATAAAATTGTCACTAGAGGTTCAATCGAACAATTCCATGAATTAACCGACGAAGCAAACGCAAGCGTTTCATACCACTTGTTTTACTAAGCCGTTTAATTAGATTTCTCATCCGAGTGAGGTAAAGGTTTGTATATACTAATAGATTGGAAAACGGGTTAAGAAAAGAGCTTTGTTATTAAAAATAGAGTTGAAATCCTTTTATTGAAAGAGTTTTGATATTTACTACTAGTTTTGAAACCTTTATATTTTAAAGTGACAAATCATAGAAGCGATTGTAGAAACAATCAATCACAAAGATCACATTCGAAGATGTGATAAAAATCCAAGGAAATCAGCTCAACAAGTTCCGTTGAATGTTTTCAGATAAGATCCCCTACGGAGGGGGGGTCCAGAAGGGGTAGCAACCCCCCAAGGTGGGGGTGCGGGGGCAACGCCCCTGCTACGGGGTTCGACCTGCCCGGTCAGGTCGCGGGGGTCCAGGGGGCAGCGCACCATCCAAAACGGTTTGACCTAGTGATTAAAGGGGCACGACCTAGTGGTCCAGCGACCTAAAGGGTAAAGGTCATGCGACCTAAAATGGGTTCGCGACCTAACACTCAAACGACCTAAAGAAAATAAGGGGTCGAGCGACCTATAAGAAGCAGCGACGGAAATAGAATCGAGGTCCAACGACCTACGGGTTAGGTCATGCAAGTTAAGTAGGTCAACGGCCTAACAGAGACACGCGACCTAATAAAGGAATGCGACCTAAAGGAACGCGACCTAGCAAACTAAGCAGGAAACGCGACCTATGAGGGGCAAGCGACTTAAGTGGGTCAACGACCTACGGAATATAGGTCACGCGACCTAACGGTTTACAAGGTCTGCGACCTAACTGGAAACGTGGTCTAGCGACCTAGTGGTTTAAAGAAGATGGGTCACGCGACCTAAGGAGATAAGGCCTAGCGAGCTACGAGCTAAAGGTTCAACGACCTAACAGGTAAGAAGATCACACGACCTAAAATGCCATAGGACCTAACGACCTAAGGTCGACCCAGCGACCTAAAGCCATACGACCTAGCGACCTAAAGCCATACGACCTAGCGACCTAAGGTCCGTACGACCTAACTCCGAAGACGTTAGAAATGGTCAGAACGACCTACAACCTAAGGTCCATACGACCTACGACCTAAGGTCCATTCGACCTAAAGCCCAACGACCTAGCGACCTAAAACCAAACGACCTACGGCCTAATTCCGAGTGTCGAGCGACCTAACGTTGTAGGCCATTTTAAGGTCGGAAACGAGCTATTTTGAGGCCGAGACTTTTCCACGCGAACGACCGAGCATAGGCAGAACGACCTAAGTGCAGTTTTTTCACCAAAAACACTAAAATTTGGGGTTTTTGGCCAATCCAATCCAAACCAAATGCAAATGTACATGCAAACATGATAGGGATTCATTCCCAATTGTCCAAGAAGTTATAGGCTAGATTTGTGAGATAAAAATCTCACCTTTGCACCAAATTTATGAAGAAAAGCTTGAAAGCAATGGAGAAGTAATCACAAGCTTGAATCCAATATCTTCTTCTTGAATTTGGAATTGAATGTTGGATTTGCAAGAGAATTTGAGCTTGGAATAGTAATTTCCCCTTCCACTCACCATTAATGCTAAAGCTTGGTTGTTAGGAAATTTATGAAGAGTGAGGAGAAGGAGAGAAGTGGGTTTGAGTTATAATGGCTAAACTAACCCAAAGTCCAAAGCGGGAAAAGTAAGTGAAATTCCACTAACTCCAAACCTATCAATGTTTATACTTAGAAAAATTGTAAACGGCATTTCGAACTCAATGGAAGTGGTCTCGAGTCCTAATTTGACCGTTTGCAAAAAGTAGCTTTTCGGACCAATATTCGATTAACGACAAAATATTTATATAAAATATTTAAATATAAAATCGATAAATATGCGGGTTGTTACATACCCACCTAGCCTTGCTGCATAACCCCTGATTTTCAGTCATTCCCATTTGATGAGGCTTAAGGCTAAGCGTCACCTTTATAGAACAATATCCATTAGAATGCCCATCGTCCACCTGGCAATGTTCCGAAAGCATTCATCCATACAAGTCCGTCCCGGGTTCGAACGGAACCGAAGGCACTATTCCTACTACATCCATTTTGAAAATATCCTCAGGATTAGTAGCGACTAGCCCTTGCACTTCACTGCTCCATCTTCGAATCCAAACTCATTTCCACGAAACGTACAAAGCGGATCGAAGTGGTTTTCGAGAAATTAATCTCGATCCTAGTCTCTTCGAAACGATCAACGCATTTGCCCAATATTGATAGTCGGTTATTTAACTATCAATTAAGATTCACAAACAACCATCAACCAATAAATAATTTCCTAAATTATTTATTAACCTCAAAGATATCTTCACAAGATATATTTCTATTCTCAAAACCCTTTGAAAACAGTTTCAAAACATTTTTCTTTCCCAGAATAAGCTTTCCCAAATATTTTCTATCTCCACTGAAATCACCAAGCATAAAACTAGATTTTTAAAATAATTTAAAACACTTTTCTTTGAAATGTACTTTAAAACATTTAAGTTAAAAAAAACTACTTCAATAATATGTTAAAAATACATACTATATGAATATTTGAAAATAATGTTACTTTATAAACATAAAACTAGGTTTTCACTTCTTAAAATAAAATACTAAGTCACCTTTAAATAATTATTACAATAATAGATTTGAAAAAAATATTTACTTTAGAATTTTAAACATTCAGAAATAATAAATTTTCTAAAACATGCTTTTTAAAGCAACATTAAACTTTTATCTTATATTTAAAAATTTACTTAAAACGTACTTGGCTATCCAGAGAAATATACTTCTCTTCACACCTTTAAAAATAAATCACTATTTATTTTTTTAAACAATTTTTCTCATTCCTTTAATAAATTCCCAGCTTTAATTTATTCTTCCAAATATCCAATTCCAAACACTTAAATCAATTTCCAAATTGATTTCCAATTTACTTCATTTATTCAAAAATCCTTTAATTTCAGATTTTATTCCTTAATTACGATTTAAAATACTTTTAATGGAAATACCAATTTAGACTTCTCAATTTACTTCTTATTCCTTTAAATAAATTTAAAACTTTAAGTTTTAAAATAATTCTTTATTCATTTAAATTAATATCACAAAATTTTACAATTCATTAATTACTGTTTATTCAAACCTTTTTCTTTTCATACTCGAAGTTATTTATTAGTATTTAACATACTTCCATTTCCTTTTTTCAATTCATTCTTAATTTATTAAATTTTCTAAGATTAATTCATTTGCAACTTTACTTCCTTTATTTTCTTTCCAAAACCCAATTTATATATTTTTGGTAATTCATTACACCCAAATATATCCAATCAAATCATAACATTCAATATTCCAATATATTCATCATAGAATATAAAGTAATCACACAGAGAATATTAAATAATAAATGTTGAGGGGTCCAGTTGGATCCCTCCAACCTGTTTTCCCTGCATCCACAGACATTAGCACAAAAATATGCCAATTCCAGAATATACCATACTATAGCACATCAATCAATTTCAACCATTCAAACAATTATTTAAATTTAATCATTTAAATTAAAATTTAACTTAGTGAGATTAACTCACCTTTGACTTAAAATTTGCAGTCCATTCCAATCCACTTTCAATCCAGCTTATTTCTCTATTTTAGACCTCGCATAACATTTCGTGATTTATTAATATCTGAACTAATTGAATAATCAATTATCGTTTATTAATTTAATCTAAACTAATAATTTTATTTCAAACTAATTTCCTATAATAAACAATTCTTAGTTACTAAAATTTAAGTAAGTTTATTAAATGAGTTAATAACCATAATATATATATATATATATATATATATATATATTTGAAACTACTTATACTTATAGAAATGAATCATAGATTTCAAAACCTGAATTTTATATAAACCCTTCTACATTGAAAATTCCTATATTCAAAATCTTATCTATAAATATCCTCCCTGTTTACTTATATATATATTTATATATCTTTAATGTAGTTTAAAAATCTATCAACATTTACCTTACTTTCCTGTAGTAAATTTACTTTGCTGTTTAACTAATTTAACTTTTATTTTCAAAAAAAGACTTAAGGTAAATTTCTATACCTTACCACTCTACCAGTCTCGAGACCGCTAAACCCCAGTACCTCCACCTGAATCCCACCCAAACCATAACCTAACCTCGCAAGCGCCTCTAGCTCCTCTCTTGCCTCCTTCGCCAAGCCGCTGGATCACCATCGTGAGCTACTCGCGAAACCCGATCCCAAACCCATGCGCGCCTTGACAACTCTGATGCAATGAGTTCGGCCAATATGAACGCGATTTTCAAATCGCGTGCTCAGAGGCTATGTCCTCCAAACTGCCCATGCCTAAAACGCGAGTCCCTTCCTTCACGCGCGACGTCGCCAGTGCCTCGCCTCGATACCCAGTTTGTTCGCGCCCAAGATTCAAACGCGGCTTCGTCCTCCCTTGGTTATGGATCTGAAGAGGAGGAGAATTCGATTCTTCTCAAGCATCGGCAGTTCTTTTCCCTTTAATTTAACTTTTTTTTAAATCTCGAACAGATTTGAGGATTTAAATTGAATAAGGAGAGGAGAAACAAGAGTTTATATTTTCGTTGCTTTGGTTCTGCTCGCAAAAATAAAGCAAAGCGTATTCTTTTTCTTTCAAGCTTTCGAATCTGTAGTTGATTTTATAAAGGAGAAGGGAAACGATGATTGTGTTTCTGACAATTTCGTGATGTTTATAAAAGAGGGAACACGATGGGAAGGGAGTCGGCGTGCTGTCTACTGGCTGCTACAATGCCAGTGAAAAGTTATGATGAGGAAAGGAAAGCGGCTGATGTTGAAACATTTTGACCCTGTACAAATATATATATATATATATATATATATATTATATTTAAATTTTTCGATATTAATTCAAGTGCGTTTATCTATCGTACGATCACACAACAACTCTAGACATTACGAAAATTGAAATCCGATAATAATTCAATATTACGGACCCAATGGAACTAGTTTCGTCGAATTCCGCGACTGCGCCTTGGAAGGCTATTTTTAAATTCAATTTAAACAATAAAATTTTAAAACTAAACAAACCACTGTTAATTTCAATTTTACAACTTCTATTATCTTCAGGGTTATCAATATAAATTTTACAAGCCCTCAAATTATTTTTATCAGGCTTAAAACTTCAGGTTCAACATTTTACCCAGCTTCAAATAATTTAATTTAATAATTAAATTACCCAATAATTAGTGATATTTGAAATTCAAGTTAAAAATTAACTTTTAAATATTTAAAATCAATTAAATATCCTGATTTCAATTACCTGAAAATTCCAGGTCGTCACATTCCTCCCCCCTCAAAAGAATTTCGTCCCCGAAATTACTAGTTAGGAAGAATGGTCCAATACCCGTTACTTTTTCCCAAACCAAACTGTTCAACATCCTATCCACTATCTTTTTATAAAAGACCCACTACCATTCTTACTAATCTTTCCCAACTTTCCCTTAGTTTCAAACAATATTACTTACTCAATCATTCAAATTTCAATTTAAAACTAAATTTTGAATTATCACAATTTTCTCAAAAAATTTCTAACTCTCTAAATTTTCGAAAAATTTCGCCAGCGTCTCCTTTGCGCAGCTAGCTCGGTACAACTACAAAATGGCTCTATGGCCTCCCAATTCCAAAAAGAAACAAAAGCCAAGTGGCTAGATCCAAAAACCGAATCAAATTTCCTATAGAAATTTTAAATACATACCTTCTTTTGGTTGGGCAATTCTAATTTATTATCTGAAATCAAAACCACTTTTCATTTCCCTTTTCATACCTGCATATCCTGTTTAGAAATAATATCCAATCACAACATTCAAAAACATTTTATTGACTTCCTTTTCACATTTTCAATATTTGTTTTACTTAAGCCCGTACGATGCACATATATCATCCGTACGCAATATCAAATCCGATCGCTCACTCGATCACACAATTTCACTTCTGAACTAGTATCGTCCACCTGACTTCCTAATGCGGACTCAGATCTGGTTTCTTGATTAAAAACCATCGTTCTCCTTGCATAGTCATAACTATGATAGAGAATTTCCAGAATCAGTTAAAATTCCATATTCAGGCTCGCCGTTGAAAATCGAGTGAAAAATCCTAACTCGGATCGATATAACTATCTCGAAATTCTGTGCCCGAATCCAGATCAAATAGCTATGCGAATAAAATAATATACGTACACCCTGCGTATTTTCCCCAATTGATTATCAACTATATCAATTTCCTATTTATTCACATTTATTTTGATTGTTATTCACTTATTCTCACTTTCCCTTGTCACAACTTCCAGTTTTAATCTTCATTCAATTATTCACTTAGTATATTTCCAATGCCAACTTACTTAAGAATTTCACCTTCATTTCTTAAATTCAATATAAATATTTTATATACCTCTTGAATTTGTTTTCACTTTATTAATTAATTTCAAATATAAATACTTCTTACCAATTTTACTTGAATTCGATTCATCTCCAAACTTTGAATATTGAATTTTGATTCACCCTATCTCAATCCATATTTAATTAACCATTTCCTTTATTAGTTTTACTTACTAATTTATTTAAAATCTCAAATAAAAGTTTATTTGCAAACTTTTTCCTTCTTTCAGTTTCTTTGAACAATTCTTTAGTTCATCTTACTGTACTTATACAATTTAAATTAGATTTCAACATTCAGTTATAATTCTATTTGCTTAACAAATTTAAATTATTTGTCATTAGTGAAAATTTTCAAAAGATTCAAAAAATTTCTAACTCCCAAAATTTTCAAAAATTTTTGGCAGTGTCTCCTTTGTATGGAGGAGCTTTTGTAATTTGACAAGAGATATAAATATATATACATCGACCCACACGGTAGAAAAACAGAAAAACAGTTCATATTTCCTATTTGTATTGGGTAGGCATACCTTATTTAGCATTTTAGGCAAACGGCTTATTTATTTTAGCATTTTGCGTGATCAAATCCAGCCATACGGCTCTCCTGTACTTACTCAATTAAACATGTAAGTGACGAACATACAAAGTTTATTAACATTTCAATTAATTTCAACAACTAAATACATGTATAACACAAGCAATATACACTAAACGCTGTCCATAAGTAAATTTATAAGGTTTCGTCACGAATTTAAATGCTTTCAATCCATTCACCCACCATCTCACTTAATTCATTCTTATTTTGTTCCATTAAAATGGCTTACACTCCATTTCTTACATTCAATTCATTTAATCCAAACGAACTCATTACACAATATATTTACAAGCCAAACATCTGCCACATCAAATTGGTATTCAACTTGCATTTCATTTCATTAACTAAACAAGTTTTATTTAAGATCATTTCATTAAACTCGACACAATCATTTCACAATTTCGCTTAAGTCAAACTTTTATTCAAATATTACTTCAGTTATTTACTTCCTTCAAGATATTTCAACTTTAAAACTCAAGTTATACTTTGTTTTTTACAAGCACTTCCCAATTTAAACCTTTAATTTGATTTTCAAATTTCCAAACCAATCTCATTTACTAATTTAATTAAATTAGTTTATTCAGTCATTTCTTTAAACTTCAAACTTCCATACTTAATTCATTCTGAATTTATTTCTATCAATAACAAGGAAAGTTTTAAATTTATGTCTACTTGGATTTTTATCCACCAATTCAATCTATCATTGTTATAATCCAAGATGAATTCATTTATTCTCGAGTTCATTTCCAATTATATACAATTCACCGACAATCCAGGCTGAATTCATTTACACTTCATTGCTTACATTCAATTTATTTTTCATCCAGTCAAGCCCATATTTATTACAATTGATTAAAAACCAATTTTATTGGCTTCTGTTAACCTATAGAATTTATATAATCTCATTTACGTCAAACGACAATTATTATTTTTGTGCAAGTTCAAAATATTTACTTAAAAGAATATTCATTCCAGTTTATAACTAATTTGAATTGATACCAATTCAATCTATACTTAATTCGATTTCATTTTAATTGATTCCGTTCAATTATTTTGCATGCTATATTCTCATTCATTTTATTTGAATCCATTTATTTATCTTGGAACATTTCATATTGGTTGCATCAAATACTCATTTCATAATTTATTTGCAAACTAAACATTGGCCACATTAAATTGGTATTCGACCTTCCTTTAACCAATTCAAGTTCCATCTCCATATTTCATTACCAATTAATTATTAGTTTGTTTATTCAAGGTTTATTCCCAATATTTATTTTTATCTCAAACCACTTTAACCATTTTTTTGGAGGTCAATTTATTTTATAATTTAAGTTTTGAATTTTTCATTCACTTCCCAATATTTAAATCAATTTTATTTTGGCTTATTTATTTCACTTCTAAATTTTATATGTCACAAACTTATTTAATACTTTCATCAATGGACAACCAATCCCATTCACATTTTACTTTTAACTTGGAATTATACATTTTATTTAGCCAATATATTTTTATTATTCCATAAACATAAAATAAGATTCCAGAGTTTGAACAGTTTCCCAAAATTTCAAAATCACTTTTGAAATCAACTACATCCAAAATCTTTTGGCAGATTCAATTATTCCTTTTGAATTTCAAAACCAAACCCAGTTCGCAAGCAATTCCAATTTAAATTATTCAGGTAGCAATTCCTCTCTTGGAAACTCGAAAATGAACACCGATGATGTCGCGATCATCATCAGAATTATTTTCCAGCGACCGAAAGAGTTTAATGCTTTTATCTCTTTAACAACATTTCAAATATTTTTAATTTCCAAATCTCACAAGATTTCAAATACAACTCAAAATATTTCCGAAATATTACTATTATTCCTCCAAACCTTTTGAAAACCGTTTTCAAACCCAAAGGAATTTAATTTTCCTAAAAATTCCAAATTGCAATTCTTTTAAATCTATATTCAAACATTCTCTGGAATTTTATCTCATTTTAATTTCAAATGTTTCTCTGGAATCTTATTTCAAAATTATAATCACCTTTACAATTTACATTTACAAATCTCATTTGTATATGAAGTTTATTTCAATTTATAAATTACATTTATAATCTATATTTTAAATTCCATTTTGTTATATAAATTTATTCTTCAACTTTGCTTATAAATTTTCAACTTCTTGTTCAATTTTATTTCATAATTTAATATTATCATTCCTTAACAATCAAGCATCCAAATACTATAATACTTTATAAAAGTTACATCTTTTTTTATACAAAAATAATTTGGGTAAAATTATTTCATTTACCCTACTTTAAAACAATATTGTGTCGAATTGTTCTATTCAAGTGTTTAGAGATCGCTATCAATAACGTTAATTACTCATATTGACCAGAATCCATAAACTACTTAATAAACTAACCAACACAATATAAAATCATTTTATATTCACTAACAAATACGCGCACATATCTATTAATACGCTCAAACTCAGTCTAGAGTACTATTGACTCTATTTCAATGAGTAATTCCCACCAGATCCAAGGTTATCACCAACCTAAGCTCTGATACCAAGTGTAACGACCCGCAAATTTGTACCCTTTGAGTTAACACTATTCTACAATAATCAACTCAAGTTGCACAGAAATACGAACCATTTGGTTAAAGAAGAAGAGGTAGAAGGAGAGAAAATAGAAAATAACATCAGAATCTAACCATCGCAGCGGAATAAAATATAATAGATAATAAATGATCTTTACTCAAATGAAATATATCTGTTTGTATATATTACATCATCAGAGTACATCAATCATAGCTCAACATCAATAACATACAACTGAATACACAACTAAACAACACATCGGAACATATATATATATATATATATATATATATATATATACAAGTACGGGAGTACGTATTGTCATCCAGTTCGTCTCTTGAGCTCCACAGCATCAATTACTGTATCCTATAATACCCGGTCTGACCCGAGCACAGTTAAATAACACCCGAGTCAGTCTGGAATACCAGCGTGAGAAAATCACACTCAATTGATTATTAAAGTTTCAAAAATCCTTTTGAAAACAAAAGCATCTCGTAAGACCATGCCACAAATAAACATGTCCGGTTTTTACCTTACGATATCTAAAACAAATTTTATAGAAATCCTCTGATATTATAATAGGGTCTATATACAAATACTTATAAAATAGCCGAAATTGTTACATTATTAAATTCCAGCTACTAGCCACAGAGTGGGTAATATAAGCAAAACTCGTACAAGGCTCGTAGGGAGAATGGATTTCCGACTAATGACTAGGCACTGGGGTACCACCTGTCACAGTACGTGGCCTAGATCACAGTACCGAGGAGTACGCCCGCTCCCTTGCAACACAAGATCAGGACTACCCCTTACTGAATAATCTCGAGTGAGATCACCCCGCGGTTGGGATCAGCAACCGCCCACTAAGCCGAAATAAAAAGGGACATCTAGACAGGAATGACCTCACCCTGCTTGGGTGCTACCCACCTAGCCTTGCTGCATAACCCCTGATTTTCAGTCATTCCCATTTGATGAGGCTTGAGGCTATGCGTTACCTTTATAGAACAATATCCCGTAGAATGCCCACCGTCCACCTGGCGATGTTCCGAAAGCATTCATCCGCACAAGTCCGTCCCGGGTTCGAACAGAACCGAAGGCACTATTCCTACTGCATCCATTTTGGAAATATCCTCAGGATTAGTAGCGACTAGCCCTTGCACATCACTGCTCCATCTTCGAATCCAAACTCGTTTCCACGAAAAGTACAAACTGAATCAAAGTGGTTTTCGAGAAATAAATCTCAATCGCGGTCTCTTCGAAACGATCAATGCATTTGGCCAATATTGATAGTCGGTTATTTAACTATTAATTAATATTCACGAATAACCATCAACCAAAAAATAATTTCCCAAATTATTTATTAACCTCAAAGATATCTTCACAAGATATATTTCTATTCTCAAAACCCTTTGAAAACAGTTTCAAAACATCTTTCTTTCCCAGAATAAGCTTTCCCAAATATTTTCTATCTCCACTGAAATCACCAAGCACAAAACTAGATTTTTAAAATAATTTAAAACACTTTTCTTTGAAATGTACTTTAAAACATTTAAGTTAAAAAAACTACTTCAATAATTTGTTAAAAATACATACTATATGAATATTTGAAAATAATGTTACTTTATAAATATAAAACTAGGTTTTCACTTTTTAAAACAAAATACTAAGTCACCTTTAAATAATTATTACAATAGTAGATTAGAAAAAAATATTTACTTTAGAATTTTAAACATTCAGAAATAATAAATTTTCTAAAACATGCTTTTTAAAGCAACATTAAACTTTTATCTTATATTTAAAAATTTACTTAAAACGTACTTGGCTATCTAGAGAAATATACTTCTCTTCACAACCTTTAAAAATAAATCACTATTTATTTTTTTAAACAATTTTTCTCATTCCTTTAATAAATTCCCACCTTGAATTTATTCTTCCAAATATCCAATTCCAAACACTTAAGACAATTTCCAAATTGATTTCCAATTTACTTCATTTATTCCAAAATCCTTTAATTTCAGATTTTATTCCTTAATTATGATTTAAAATACTTTTAATTGAAATACCAATTTAGACTTCTCAATTTACTTCTTATTCCTTTAAATAAATTTAAAACTTTAAGTTTTAAAATAATTCTTTATTCATTTAAATTAATATCACAAAATTTTACAATTCATTAATTACTGTTTATTCAAACCTTTTTCTTTTCATACTCGAAGTTATTTATTAGTATTTAACATACTTCCATTTCCTTTTTTCAATTCATTCTTAATTTATTAAATTTTCTAAGATTAATTCATTTACAACTTTACTTCCTTTATTTTCTTTCGAAAACCCAATTTATATATTTTTAGTAATTCATTACACCCAAATATATCCAATCAAATCATAACATTCAATATTCCTGTATACTCATCATAGAATATCACACTACAAGAAAATGTGTTTTCAACTGCAATAGTAGACAGCGTTTTTACAATAACTGCTGACAAAGGAATTTTGCAATATAAAAATTAGAACCTGAACGCTGTTTAAAGTAACCCATTTCATTTTGCGAATTTTTTTCATTACGCGGTCACTTGGCCGCCTTCCTTTTCAACTTCGCTCCATGTAAAAGTAAAATTCTAAATCCTCCTTTTCAACTGATACTATAATTAGTTTTCAATATATGTAAATACTTGATGACCATATGATCTGAAGTGATGTAGGCTTTTCTGCAATTCTTACAATGAACTCATGTTCCTCAATGAAGACCGATACTTACAATGAAGTTTTCCCCATTTTCTACTGCCATAGGAAGTTGCAGCGACGGTCGATTGCTCGCCCCCAAAAATTTGGCGATGCGTGGATGGGTGTAATTATGGGTACTTACAGTGGCAACTAAAATCAAAATCTGACGATTGTTGATTCGAGTAGGAGGTGGGAAGACTTCAGATGGGAGGACCTAATTAAAGCCTGGAAGGATATTTCAGAGATGTGTCTTCTTGTTGGATGGGTGGAGATGCTAAGTCTGGATCTGGATCATCATCTTCAGGTAGAAGCAATAATATTCGGTTGTTCTTGCATTTGTGACCTGGATAATATCTCTCTTCGCAATTGAAGTAGAGGCTTTGTGCTTTTCTAGTTTGAATTTCTGCCTGGGTGAGTTGTGTAATTGGGAGGTTGGATGAGGAGGAATGGTTTGGGGTTGGTAATGGGGGTAATAACAGAAGTGGAGGGGGTTAAGTTTGGTTGGTTGGATGAAAGTTTAGGGAAGATTTTAGCGAGTAGAAGGGAGAGTTGTTGTATGGCGTGTTGTTGTGAAGCAAGTGTAGCCTTGATCTTGACTATATCGGCTAGTTAGTGGCAATATATTCATTGTTGATGCAGGGCTGACACTCCCTGGCATTCCCATTTTCTCTTCTCTTTAAATAAATTGCAGATGGGGGCGAGGAATGGAATCTTTTCAGATGCCCGAACGTTAATTACAAGATGCTATGTGGGTTCGTATATGATTATGTGTGTAATGAGAGACGAAGCGGACTAGAAGTAGCTGCCTAGCTAGATTTTAATGGGTAGCAGTAAGCATTTCTGAGAGAAAGTAGATCTCTCCCAATAAGTCCATCTTTATGTTGGTGATTGAATGGACATAATTATGTAGTGAAAATCTCTCATGATTCCATGGCAAAGAACCGAATAAATGACTTTATTCCCTTTCTGATAAGGCTAATAATTGTTTGATCCCAGACAATAGGTTAAATACTCCATCTTAATCTTTTCCTAGACATTTCATATTAAAGCAGTTGTTTCATTGTTTGTTTAATGCATCTGTTCACTCTCAGTAGGCATTATTAATTAGACTGATATAGTCGGTATCCTTCAGACATCCCTATTTGTTGTACATGTAGCTAGACAGTAAGACACTGAAGACATGATAAAATAGAACAATTATAGGCAAAGGGGAACACCGAAGAAGATTAGATGTGCAATATAACCTGGATGAACTTTCATCCGATCATCTGATTGTTAAACATCTAGGGAAGTTTAGAGCTCGAGCATGTTAATGGTATAGTATTTTTTTTGTATGTACTTATTTTTTTTTATCGTCTTGCTTTAGTTTTGTTACAGATTGTATTTAAGTTTGCACTACACTTTCTCAAGATCATTAGTGCATTCAGTATGTTAACCGTTTGTGATCTTTCTTGTTCCTTTACCCTAGCACAATCAATTTATTAATATTTGAGAGGTTCTTAGGAATGCTTTGCTTCGAAGTGACAAATAGATGTATTAGAGATACAAACAATTGTCAAATCAAGTACCATTGTAAAATTAGGTTGTAGAAGATGAGTTAGTTATTCAGGCGAGGTTGAAGTTTTGTTCTGTTGTTCAGGCAATGCTGTTGAAGTCCTATTGGAGATTTTTAGGAAGTGTTGGTGCAGTCCCGTTTGTCCAGGCAGTTGGTGTATGCTTGTCCCTCTAAGCAAAAATAGGATTGTCAGTGAAATTTTGTATAAGGAGATACGTGACACGATATAGGACGATTGGCTTGAACCTATATAAAAATCAACTGTGTATTTCTACTGCATTTACTTGTTGATTTACTTAATTTACATTCATTGGCTATATACTCAATCCATTTTCACACTCACGGGACAAAGTAAGAACCGGTAGGATAGGAAAGTTGACATTTTGTCAACTTATCCGATAGTCAAGAGAATCGACGATCTAGCATAGAAATGATAGTGACATGAAGGTTTGATGTTGTCAATGTTATTTATAAAATTCTTTCACTGAAGTTTATTAGTGCAAAAATAATATTATTATGATGTAATCAACTTGTAACAATATAATGAATATAAAAAAGGGTGCATCAATCAAGTATAAGGTATCATTATCTTATTCATATTCCAAAATGGCCATGGAATTTCCTTTTATATTTTAGCATTGTGAAATATAAATTGGTAAAGAATACATTCCATAAATTTAGGCTCATATTCAAGTCACATTATTACTATTTTGTAGGCTATTAATTTTGTGATTAGGCGGAACTAAATGTATACCATTTTTATTTCATTTTGTACATTTCTTCCAAATGTATCATCTTAGTGAGAATTTTTTTTACAAAAAATTAACAAAGTTTGTATATGCGAATTTACTCATGGATGCTTGGGGGTCACCTAGTAACTAGCATACCCTCATGCAGGACATATTATAACTATACAGTTTTCTTTTTGGCTAACATCAATCTAGAGGAGTGACTGAAGCCCGTTTTTCATTGTCAATATTTAAATATGAAAAGCTGACTTGAACCTTTAATCCCTAATAAATTAAAACCAATATTTTTGTGCCATCGCTATTGGATGTGCATGATGAACCATCAGAGGTGGATATACCAATGCTTACCTGCACAATGTAGTTTAGTTGCTTCTGAGCTTATTTCTGAACTACTCAAACATGGAACTAGGTAATTATTGCATAATTTGGATATATTATAGCTATATACAATGGAGATGGTTAACCTCCAGTGACTTGTTTTAAAGTTCAGTTTGTTCATATTATTTTCATCTTTATGTGTATTGTTACCTGCCTTGGAATTGAATTCCTATCTATGTTGCAGCCTGTTAGAAGTCCAGTTACAATTTGTGATGACATTCATGAATAGTTCCATGATCTTGCTGAACATTTTCGAATTGGAGGGAAGGTACCTTTGTACCCTTGACCATTGATAGTACTCGATTTTTTATTAACTTAGTTGACAGTACAGAGAGGAAGATAGTGGTTGGTGGTAGCTAACACAATATAGTTGAACTAAATGCATTTGGTAGCGGAACAACAATTGAAACTTGAAAGTGGATGAACTGCAGCTACAATGATGGTCAGAACGGCAAAAGAGGATGGAGTGAAGCAAAAAGTGAAATGGTGCAGCTGTTGAATTAGAGCTGAGTGCAGCTGTTGATTTCATTCAGATCTATGCAAAAGCAGAGCTCTTGAATCACAAATGTAGGGTTCAAGGTAACTTTGCCTATGTGCTTGTATTTTGGGTCTAGTAAGTATCTGAACTTCATATATCTTTATAGCGGTTTCAGTCTCTTTAACGAGAAAACTTGTACGAAATATAATGCATAGTTCTGGCAGCATAAGGTCAATAAGAAAGTGGAATAGACAACAAGAAAGCTGGAAAAATAGAAAATTGACTGAACTAATACTAAAAACCGAAAGTTTAGACGATGTGCAGCAAAAGTGAGGCTTGTTGCAGCTAGAGACAAGCGTGATGCTGAAATAATCACGATGCATAGCCAAGATGCAGCTAGAGACAAGCATGATGCTGAAATAATCACGATGCATAGCCAAGATGCAGCTAGAGATAGGAACTCACAGGTTTGTCGAAGCATTTTATAATTTATACTTACAGTTCCAGACTGTATAATTAACAGACTCCTCTCTCAATGTAGAATTTATTGCTGAGAAATGTGATGTAAATGAAGAAAGAGTACTCTATCTTCGCGTTGAGTTGTTCAGATCCTATGACAGCTCACTTACAGGGCTCCTGGTACGCACTTAAAATCATTTAACAATTATATACTTATCAGTATCGCTTTTATATTTGATTACTAACATGACATTTTCAAATTTTCAGGCACTTGGTTAAAATGTTCATCTTGATGAGCACCATAGGTGAAGATAATTAACTTTTTAATTTGATTCTGACATACAAAATGAGTACATAATAATGTTGTTGTTTTGTCAACAGTTATGTGCATGGAAGGTTACCATATGAGAATATTCAGCCAAACCCATAGCTAAGGGATCTATTACTTCAAATCTCTCAACCCAAAATTGTAAGATATAGGCTAGTGTCAGAGGTTGTATCAAATGCAGGCTAGTGGCACTTAATCCTTATGTTTGCAGACTCTAGAATCGGACGAGCTTCAGGTATAATGCACACGTTGTTTTATAACGAACACTGATTTTATAGGGGTGTGTGTGTGTATTGCACTGTTTGAATCGGTTTATTCAAAAAAGAAATTAGTATCCATGTGTTAAGCTCTTTTGCCTTTGTTTGTTATATCCAAGAGACAACTTAAATTAAATGCCTTTAGTTCTAAGCTAGATATTCCTATGTCAACATGTGAGTATGCATGAACAAACATTGTTTTAGCATGACAAATGAGATGCTTTGACAGTAATTGTTCTGGAATTCTTTTCCAAACAAGGTTTATTATTTTTAAACTTTACACTAGCCAAGGGTAGTCGTGTTTATGCTGTCATTGGGCATGGTTTTGCGAACAGCGAAACTAGAAAATGAATACATATTGCACAAAAGGAATGTAATCAGCTTCACCTCGATCCACATATCAATTACTGCTCCACTAGATTTGTTAACCTTCGGAAGATACAATTTAGCTGTATTGGTTAAAAAATTGTACTCTAACATTACATATTTAAAATTCAAAACTTCAATTCTCATAATCCCCCGGCCAAATTTCTATGTTAAACTAGAGTGATTCAAAATATATATATTATGGCTATTCTTGTTTTTAAATAGGTATTGATGATCTGCATATTTCGTATATATAAGAGTGAAAGAAAACACATTACACGAAATGGGTTTATAATTTACGTGTAGGAAACGGACCCTGAATACATCATCTTCCATTTTGTTGCTTAAGACCTTTAGGTGAGTTACGTGTCATAATGCATTGCAGACATGTCAGGAGTACTGCATTTAACAACATCGCATTAGGGGTTGCAAAAAATGTAAGCAAATATAACTGTAGTAAGAAACAGAGGTCCGAAAGCAAAATAATAAAGGAACAAATACCTATGTTGTTAATTAAAATGAGCAAAAAAAGAGTGCATAGTTCAATTTAGCGAGGACTCGAAGTCTGTGAATATAGGTAAGAAAAAGTTCAAAGGAAATCTTAAACAACCGTTGACATTAAAGATGTTTTTTTACTTGACTGCATCTTTTATACTTGTACTTGAAGTTTCTTGTAGTTTCAATCTTTTACATGTGCAAAATTTTGGTTTGGATATAACTTCTTTTTTTGCTCTTCAAATTACATGCATAAATTCTTTTTGGAGATTGAAATTACATATTCATTTCTATTTGCTACATGCTAATATTAATTATCCTCAAATGGAGATTTACTTAACATGTGTGTACCTTTTATATTTTAGTATGATGCAAAAGTAGAACTAGAAATTTAAAAAAAATTGATCTTCAAATCTATAATGTTTTCAAGGTGGCAAGGGAAAAACCACCATGTAAAAATAAATTAACTTTAAAAATTATGTTCTGGACTACGAAAATAAAAACGATTGAAACGAGTTGTGCGAAAAAAAAGTCCACTATGAAATTGCTCTTTATCTTGGCAATATTTCATGCATACATGAAATGTAATATAGCTAGTTTTAATGCAAAAGCAAACATTTAAAATGGTGATCAGAAATCTGACTCAAATACTGTATGCTGTGTTCAGTTTGTTAAACCAGAGAAAATTAATAGCATGCACAGAACTTGAGAGGAATATTAGTTTGTACATATATTTCTCAACTTCATGTAAATCTGCAACTTGTGGTGTTGTAACCGTGACAGAAACTTAGAATGGTGACATCTTTGAAAATTGATTAAGAAAAAGACATCTTCAAACATTTATGTTAATCTAATTGTTTGTCTCACAGCTATCTTAGGGGGGTATAGAACAATATCTCCAGACAAGAATCATTCCGACCAGACAGCGTTCACTCAACGTCGTGAGGCTATTGCTGATATAAAGTTCACCTATGTAGTTTCATGTCAGATTTATGGAATGCAGAAAAAATCTAGCGAACCGCATGACAGAAGTTGCTACCGAAATATTCTGAATTTGATGTTTATGTAAATAAATCTTATGTGATCGTATTATTTATATGCTTTCTAAAATCCATGTTTATTCATATAGTACTTTGTTAATGTAGGTATCCATCATTACGTGTTGCTTACATTGATGAGAGGGAAGAGACGATGGATGGAAAGTCTAAGAAAAAGTATTATTCTGTTCTGGTGAAAGGCGGTGATAAGCTAGATGAGGTACATAATTAGACTGCTACTTGGTAATAAAACAAACATTGGTTAATTCACTTGTCTGCTGATTGCCTTCAGAAGAATTTCTTGAGTAAATTGGTAATAGTCATAAATGAAGCTGGGATGATCCAATTTTCATGCTACTGGATGTGCTAATCATCCACTGACGTATTATCTGCTGATGCCATCTTCTAGCATGCATCTCTTTGCGTGTTTGTATGCATATGTATGTGTGTCTGTATAAGTTTGTTTTAGTTTGACTATCAAATATAAAAATGTGTCCATGTGTTAACCCCTAATTGTTCCAACGATGACCAAAGTTCAGATCTTGTTGCAGGCATATTTTTCATCCACTTTTTTTGCTCTCAGCCACAGATGTTAAGAGCATATGGTCAATGCATAGACAGACACTCAAAAGTATATTATGATCGCACTGAAGTGCAGAGAGCATTTTATGATAATGTTACTGGAATTGAATACCCATGAGATACATACAGGTTGCATTGTTAATATTAATTTATCCATCTTTATTATTTGACACCTCAGTATAATGAGGTATATTCTTTTGCATCTGTTTGCAGTGATACAGTAGCAAACTACTGGGTAGACTCTCCTTTAGCAATGCTTTCTATTTATGATGAGCTTATTGTTGTTGGAATAAGGATGTGGATTTTCAGGTACCATTTTCTTACTGTACTATATCAGCCATCGATTGATGTATATAGTTGTTAATATGCTGCTGCTAATGCTTTACAATATCCTGATTACTAGAAATCTTTGTAAGAACTATGGACATCTGATTCTAATTTATCATTTAACAATATATTGTTAAATTACAGTGGAGATACAGACATTGAAGTACCTATAATAGCCATAACATACTCGATCAGTGCATTTAAGCTTCCAACAATCGCTAACTGATGGCTGATGTTGTATGTGGGGGAGGGAAGATGTTGTAGTTGATGTCGTTGGCTATGTAGTTTTCAGTTGAATGGAAGATGATGTTTGAGAGGGTGAATAGGATTGTTTGAGTCTTGGTTCAAATTGATGGCTGAGGAATGAAAAGGCAGTGAGGATGGCTAGAGGTTGGAGTATGTCAGTGGGTGATCTATGGCTAGGGAAGGATGTAGTAGTGGTGGCTAATGTATTGGTCGATGATTGTAATGCACGGGGAGGAGATGAGCAAGGTAGCAGGTAATCGAAGTTTGGATGAAGTTAGGTGATGGGTGTTCGTTTGCTTAATGTAGCAGATTTGAGTGGTGCAGTTTTTGGAATTGGTGATGTAGCATTTTGGTAGTGCTGAAGTAGTTTGGAAGTGTGCATTGGGTATTGGGCAGTGGCTGGTTGTTTTGCAGTTTGGAGTTGGTCGGTGAGTGAAGTAGTAGGATGGTGGTTGGAAGGGAGAAGGATGTTGGTGAAGTATTATGTTGAAGAAATGAATTTATGTAAACTTTGTTTATGGATATTGTATTCAACTTAATTTATTGAAATAGTTGATTGTTATGTTTTTATTTGATATTTTTTAGTTTGATTTGTATATGTTATGTATATTATCCGGTTGAAATATAATAAAATGCTATTTAGATTAATGATATCTGTGTGTAAATATTGCAATGGTGGAACGCTGTAAAAATAGTACAAACAAACAACAGCGTTCAAACCGTGTTGTTAATTCTATGAAAAGATAATGTACATTGCTCCAACAGCATAATAAAAATGCTGTGAAAAATTAACAACAGCGTTTATTAACTGCTGTAAAAACTACTATTAACGTTTTTGAAAGCATAATAAAACTGCTGTTGAAACATAATACAGCACGTCTGAAACGCTGTAAAAACATTATTGACAGCTCGTAATAAACGCTGTCACAGAGATGTTTCAACAGCGTTTATAGAAACGCTGTTGTAAGTTATGTATATACGACAGCATGTCGTTATACAGCGTTTCTAATAACGCTGTTGTATCATATTACAGCGTTTATCAAACGCTGTTAAAAGCCTTTTGTGGTGAGAATATTAAATAATAAATGTTGAGGGGTCCAGTTAGATCCTCCAACCTGTTTTCCCTGCATCCACAGACATTAGCACAAAAATATGCCAATTCCAGAATATACCATACTATAGCACATCAATCAATTTCAACCATTCAAACAATTATTTAAATTTAACCATTTAAATTAAAATTTAACTGAGTGAGATTAACTCACCTTTGACTTAAAATTTGCAGTCCATTCTAATCCACTTTCAATCCAGCTTATTTCTCTATTTTAGACCTCGCATAACATTTCGTGATTTATTAATATCTGAACTAATTGAATAATCTATTATCGTTTATTAATTTAATCTAAACTAATAATTTTATTTCAAACTAATTTCCTATAATAAACAATTCTTAGTTACTAAAATTTAAGTAAGTTTATTAAATGAGTTAATAACCATTATATATATATATATATATTTGAAACTACTTATACTTATAGAAATGAATCATAGATTTCAAAACCTGAATTTTATATAAACCCTTCTGCATTTAAAATTCCTATATTCAAAATCTTATCTATAAATATCCTCCCTGTTTACTTATATATATTTATATATCTTTATGTAGTTTAAAAATCTAACAACATTTACCTTACTTTCCTGTAGTAAATTTACTTTGCTGTTTAACTAATTTAACTTTTATTTTAAAAATAAACTTAAGGTAAATTTTCATACCTTACCACTCTACCAGTCTCGAGACCGCTAAACCCCAGTACCTCCACCTGAATCCTACCCAAACCATAACCTAACCTCGCAAGCGCCTCTAGCTCCTCCCTTGCCTCCTTCGCCAAGCCGCTGGATCACCATCGCGAGCTACTCGCGAAACCCGATCCCAAACCCATGCGCGCCTCGACAACTCTGATGCAACGAGTTCGGCCAATATGAACGTGATTTTCAAATCGAGTGCTCAGAGGCGATGTCCTCCAAACTGGCCACGCCTAAAACGCGAGTCCCCTCATTCACGCGCGACGTCGCCAGTGCCTCGCCTCGATACCCAGTTCGTTCGCGCCCAAGATTCAAACGCGGCTTCGTCCTCCCTTGGTTATAGATCTGAAGAAAAGGAGAATTCGATTCTTCTCAAGCATCGGCAGTTCTTTTCCCTTTAATTTAAATTTTTTTTTAATCTCGAATAGATTTGAGGATTTGAATTGAATAAGGAGAGGAGGAACGAGAGTTATATTTTCGTTGCTTTGGTTCAGCTCGCAAAAATAAAGCAAAGCGTATTCTTTTTCTTTCAAGCTTTCGAATCTGCAGTTGATTTTATAAAGGAGATGGGAAACGATGATTATGTTTCTGACAATTTCGTAATGTTTATAAAAGAGGGAACACGATGGAAAGGGAGTCGGCGTGCTGTCTATTAACTGCTACAATGCCAGTGAAAAGTTATGATGAGGAAAATAAAACGGCTGATGTTGAAACATTTTGACCATGTACAAATATATATATATATATATATATATTATATTTAAATTTTTCAATATAAATTCAAGCGCGTTTATCTATCGTACGATCACACAACAACTCCAAACATTATGAAAATTGAAATCCGATAATAATTCAATATTACGGACCCAATGGAACTGGTTTCGTCGAATTCCGCGACTGCGCCACGGAAGGCTATTTTTAAATTCAATTTAAACAATAAAATTTTAAAACTGAACAAACCACTGTTAATTTCAATTTTACAACTTCTATTATCTTCAGGGTTATCAATATAAATTTTTCAAGCCTTCAAATTATTTTTATCAGGCTTAAAACTCCAGGTTCAACATTTTACCCAGCTTCAAATAATTAAATTTAATAATTAAATTACCCAATAATTAGTGATATTTGAAATTCAAGTTAAAAGTTAACTTTTAAATATTTAAAATCAATTAAATATCCTGATTTCAAATACCCAAAAATTCCAGGTCGTCACAGAAATCAAGATTGATGCAACTTGAATTGGGGTTAAATCAATTTTAATGGAAATTGAAGTTATTCAAATTGGAATTGGGTCAATTTAAAAGGAAGTGGAAATTTAGATTGAATTGATGGGGAAGTGGATAGTTTTGCCTCTGGACTATTTTCGATATAAATTGTTTAAATGTAAACTTATTTTTCCAAGCTATTTAATATATACAACCTTTCTTTTAAAAGCCAAATTATTTTATATTTATTTAACAATTATTTTAGGAACTATTTAATAATTTTTCAACTATTTTATAAACTAATTACTAATTTTCAACTATTTTACAAATTAATTACTATTTTACAACTATTTTGCAACTATCTAAAATTTCTGAAACTATTTAACTATTTTCCAACTATTTTACAATTAGTTAACTATTTTACAGCTATTTTGCAAACTATTAATTATTTTTCAACTACTTATCTATTTTAAAAAAATTCAAGCTATTTTCTAAATATAAATGGTCGGAGTTCAAACTGTTATTGATTAAATAGCCAACTAAGATAAGAATTGAAGTGATAATCCAAATGGGGATTATGGCAAATGTGAATAAGTGAATAAAATCAAAGTGGGGATGAATAGAAAGGAAATTGATTTGGCAAATAATCAACGAAGTTAAATACGTAGGATGTACGTACATTATTCTATTCGCATAGTGATTTGATCCAGATTCGAGCACGGAATTTCGAGATAGTTATATCGATCCGAGTTGATATTTTTCACTCAATTTTCGACGGCGAACCTGGATATGGATTGTTGATTGGTTCTGGATATTCTCTATCATAACTAGGCTATGCAAGGAGAATGACAGTTTCTATCAAGAAACCAAATATGTGTCCGTACTAGGAAGTCGGGTGGACGATACTAGTTCGGAAGTGAAATTGTGTGATCAAGTGAGCGATCAGATTGGTATAGTGTACGGATGGTAAGTGTACATCATATGGATTTAAATGAAATTGATATTGAAAATTTGTGAATAAGAAATGTGAAATGATTTCTTTTGAAATGAAAGTATATTTTGTGAAATATACAATGGATAAAAGTGAAAGTTGGATATTTTTATGATGATAAGCAAGACGGAAACAACTTTATAAAAAAATTATATATATCTATACATATATATATATATAAAGGATCTTATGAGGATTTTGGAAAATGGTTTTGGAAACCTTTGGATTTGGAAAGGCTTTTGATTTTTGGGCAAAGTCAATATTGGAATTTGGAAAGCCTAGTTTGAGAATTATCGATTTTGGATTAATCGATTTTGAGAAAGGAGATTTATTTGAGATTCATACTAGGTGTATGATTTGGAAGATACTATATGTTTATAGTATAAAGTGTTTTGAAAATGGCTCTGGGCAAAAAGGTGCTCCCTTGAAATGAACTTCTCAGGAGTGCCATAGGTTGGTACTGCCTTGAACCATAACGGGGATTCAAAAGTTGATCATGTGAGGAGTCCGGACAAAACTAGTTCATGAGGATTCTGAGTAGTGTGTAGAGAAAGTCGAGGGCGCTGATGCCTACAGAGGCATTTGGGTTATGCTGTGACGAACTCGATGTCAATACGATCTACTACAGACCATAGCAAAAGTCGTGTGTGCTGTTGAGAGCCAACAGCCCGCGTTTGATTTTACATCGGTAGACTGCGACCTATGTGGGAGTGGAGAAGTTTCAATTTTGACAGCGAAAATCGAGGGTGTTGATGCCTACACTTACATGGACTTTTGTTGCGATGGCACTGTAACCCTGGAATGTAACTGCGATCAGTTGTGGGTTCCATGGCGTAATCGATGGGCGCAGAGTGCCTACAGTTACATGGACTTTTGCTGCGATGGCAAAGTAACCCACATGTAACTGCGACCATGGATGGGGGTGATGATTTCCAGAGCATTCTCACCAAAGATATTTCCTCTATTTTCAAAAACTGTTTTAAATATTTTCATTAAAATTATTTTCCCAAGTATTTTGTCACTGGGTGTTGAAACGGGTGTACTAAGTACTTATAGATTTTCAGTCCTACGCCTAATCAATGTATGACCGAATTTCTGTAAGAACAAGGATGGACTGGTTGAGACATCAAGTTATAAGAAGTATTTTTATAAAAAGCTATTTTAATAGTATTATGTGAATTTAAAAGTATTTCTAAAATTTTAAAATAAAGGAGTAAGCTAGTTGGCTAAATAAATCAGTTAAGTGAGTATATTATAAGATTTAAATTGGTTAAATAAAAGTTGAATTGGGAGTTATTAATGGAGTTTGGAAATGAAAACTTGAGTTATAAATTAAATTTGACTTGAATTGTTAGTAAATTGAATACAATTGGAATATTGTCGAATAAAAAGGAAGTTGGATTGAAACAGAAATGGTTTGAATTGCAAATTAAGTTCAAAAAGGTAGAAATAAATTGAAAATGGCCTTGTAATTAGTTAAATGAGTCGTGAATGAAATGAATTTGGAAATTAAATTTATAATAACTAATCAAATAGATTTGTAGATTGAAACGAGCTTTGATTGAAATAGAACCAAGTTAAATTGAAAGGGAAATTTATTTTGCAAATGAAGTGAGCTTAAGTTTTGAAGTTGGACTAAATTAAAGTAAATTAACATAAGTTTAGAATTTATAGAAGCTCGACTTCAAGTAGGAAGAGTAGACCATTAGACAAAGGCTTGGGTTGAATTAATTTGGAAATGGTTAGTAGTATACAGGCATGGAAAGTGTCGAGCTAAATAAAATGGTTGTGAATGAATTAAAATGGAAGGAATTAAAATAAATTGAGTCGGAATCAATTTAAATTGGTTATGAAACTTAAGTAATTATTTATTCACATGGATATCATCAAATTGCGTAGAAATGATTGTCGTTTGACGAAAACGAGATTTAATTAAATTATATGAATTAGTGGAAGCAAATATAATTTTGATGTGAATATGAGTTTGTTTGGAATTATAAATGAATTGAAGATAAGTAAGTGAGTTGTACATCACTAAAATTGAATGTAAGGGTAAGAAAAGCTAGTGAAAGCAAATGAATTGGTGATTGAAACCTTATTAATTACTTTTAAGTGTTGTTTGGTAGGTATGGATTATGAAATCCATGTATTAGCTATTGAAAATGAATGAAATGTAAGTAAATTTCCTATATATGGCACTTACATATTTAAATTGAGTAAGTACAGGTACCTGAAGACTGTTTGGCTGAATTTGGATGCGCTAATTGCTAAATTAATAGGTCGCTTGCTTAAAATGCTAAATAAAGGTACGCCTACACAATAAAAATAGGAAATATGAACTGGTTTTGTCTTTCCGACCGTGTGGGTCGATGTATATATATATTTATATCTCTTGTCGAATTGCAAAAGCTCATCCGTACAAAGGAGACTTCGCCAAAAAAATTCGAAACTTTTGGGAGTTAGAAAATTTTTGAAAATTTTTGAAATTTTTTTGTTAGCGACAAAATGATTTCAAATTTGAAATTGAAATAAATTAATGGATGAAACTAATTTAAAATAATGATAGGAATTAGTTATAAATGGAAGATAAAATTCAATATTCAGAGTTGAAGATAAATTGAATTCATATGGAAATGGGGAAAACTAATTTGAATAGAAGTAGATATGAAAATTTCTGTAACGAAATGTATAAAATGATTTTAAAAGCTATGATTGGATATTATTGCTAAATAGGATATGCAGGTATTATAAAGGGAAAGGAAAAATGGTTTTGATTTCAGAAGATAAATTTGAATTGCTCGACAAAAAAGTATGTGTTTAAATTTCTGTATGAAATTTGATTGGGTTTTTGATCTAGCCACTTGGCTTTTTGTTTTCTTTTGGAATTTGGGAGCCCGTAGAGGCATTTTGTAGTTGTACCGAGCTAGCCGCACAAAGGAGACGCTGGCGAAATTTTTCGAAAATTTAGAGAGTTAGAAATTTTTTGAGAAAGATTTGATAATTTAAATCTGGATTTAAATTTAAATTTGAACAAGTGGAGTAAATAATGTTGATGTAAACTATGGAAGGTTTTAGAAAGTTGGTTGAAGTAATAGTGGGCCTTTAATAAAAGATATGTTATGGCAAGTTGATAAAACTGTTTGGTTTTGGAGAAATAGTAATGGGTATTGGATCATTCTTTTTAATTAGCAATTTCGGGGACGAAATTCTTTTAAGGGGGAGGAATGTGACGACTTGGAATTTTAAACAATTTTAATTGGAATATTTAATCGGTTTTAATATTTAAAAGTTAATTTTTGACTTGAATTCAAATATTATTATTATTTAGCAATTAAGTTATTGGATTTAATAAACTGAGATTGGGTAGATTTTTGAATCTTCGGTTTTAAGCCTGTTAAAATATTTTGAAGACTTGTAAAATTTATATTGATAATACTAAAGATAGTAAAAGTGTTAAAATTGAATTTAAATTGATTTGTTCAGTTTTGAAATTATATCGTTTAAATCGATATTTAAAAATAGCCTTCTGAGGCACAGTCTCGAAAATTGACGAAACCTGTTTCATTGGTCGGATTTCAATTTTAGCAGTGTTTGGAGTGACCGTTTGACCGTACGATGAGTAAACTTGCTGATAATTAAATCGAAATTTAATATAATAGCTGGGTTCAAATGGCTATCTTCTCCATACGATCAAATTAGGGCTCGAAACCTTTTCCATTGTGTTCGGAATAGGGGTATAACATTATAAACGCTTGATGGCATGCCTTGATAGGAGTTCGAGATTTTTAGCTACGTAAATCGAGACTTTTGGAAATTTAAATAAAAAGAAAATTTATTATAAAAACAAATCAAAGCGGTTCCTTTCTTCATACGCTAGTTTAAGTTTTCACACAAGTTATCCCCTCTTTCAGTCAATCAACTCGTATTGCCTTTCTCCCTCAATTCGAAACTAAATCGTTTGTTTATAAAAAGAAAAAGAAAATGGCGATCGATCGAGATCCAATTTTCCCCTTTTCTAAATCAAAGTGCCAAAGCCTCTCTTCCTCAGTCTTTAAATCGAATAAATTCCCCCTCAAGTAAATCAATTCGATTCGGCCCTAAAGAAAAAATGGTAATTCGAGATTCAAATCACGATAACTGAATCGCGTTTAACTCAGAGGGGAAAGGATTCATTATCGCGATGGGTGATTGAGGCGCGGCTGACATTGGTGGGGCCGACGTGGATGTTGAGAAGCTCGGTGGTCGGGTTTTCACGATGTGCAGTGAAGGAGATGCTCGATTTTCGATCAAGATTGAATTTCATGTCAGTTGCCACGAGATCAAGCTAGGTTGTCAATCGTGTTGCCGTAGTGGGTGTCGGAGTTGTCGTGGCAAGCTCGAGGAGTGTGGCTGTCGTTGGAGGTCAGTCGCGGTCTTGCCGTGACGTAGATGGTTGATGATAGTAGGTCTCAGCCTGGGTAGCAGCGAGGTATCCTCGTTTTACCAATTTAAATTTAATTTATTTACAGTAAAGAAGAAAAAAAATCTATTTTAAATAGTTAGCTAAAGCTATGTTTAAAAAAAATTACAGTAAGAAATTACTACTTGTTTATTTACAGAAAATAAAATATGAATATAAATAAATTATGTACATCTGTGTATATATATATATGTGTGTGTGTGTGTGTACAGTTAAGAAAAAGTAGAATACAAGCATCAAGTATATACACATACACATATTGCATATACGTATACATATTTTAATCATTATTTTAAAAATAATGGATTAACTCATTTTAGTTACTAGAAGTTTTTAAAAAAGGAAAAATTATTAGTTAATTAAATTACAAAATGGCAAATGATTGTTCGGTTATTTCGGATATTAATAAATCGTAAATTATTTATACAAGGTCTGAATCAGGAATTTAGTTTTAAATTAAATGATTTGTTAGTTAAGTCCATGAGAATTAATGTGTCCGATCAGTTCGAATATTTTTTTTAAAGCATTTAATATTTATACAAGGTCAAAATTGAGAAGAAAGCAGGCTGGATTGGAAATGGAATGCTAATAATATAAAGGTGAGTTAATCTCACTCATCTGGGTTAATTTAAATTTAAATGGTTAAAATTAAATAATTGGTTTAATGAATGAATTGATTTGATGTGCTATATTATATATATAGTAGTATATAGTATATATTGGGTGTTTGATTTGCCGCATTGTATAGCGGATAAGACCCTATGCGCCGTATAATAGCGGGTGATATTATATTTATCCCATATACCGCGATATTCCACCTCGAAGTGGAATTGGTATTTTATGTTGTGCTAACGTATGTGGATGTAGGGAAACAGGTTAGAGGGATCCAACTGGATTCCTCAAAATTATTTAGATTGTTTAATATTTTGTGTTATGAATATTTGATATTATGTGATGAATTATATTGATAATTGGAATGTTGAATACTATGGTTTGTTTGAATATATTTCAGTACGCTTGGTCATCATAATATTTAGAATTGGATTTTTGGAAGAAATATAAGATTAAATTTTGGAAGTGAAATTATTTTTAGAATAAAAATAAGAATGAATTGGAAAGAAATAAAAGTGATATTTAAAAACTAAAGTTAAATGGTAAAGTAGAGATTTAAAACAAGTTTTAAATCAAAAATTAAATCTGGAATTCAAGTTAGTGAATCTCAGTTTTTAAACAAATAAATTTTCTAAATTTAAATTGTTTTAACAACTTGAATGTTAAAGTGCATTTTTAAATTAATTTGAATTTAAAAATGAATTTGGTTCTAAATTCCTTTAAACTTCTTTTATAAAATGAGTAATTAACTTATTTAATGAAGTAAATAAATAGGTAGTTAATTACTGGTTGAGATTAATCAAGAGTGATTAATATGGTTTAATTAATGATTAATTACTTAATGTAATTAATTTAGATTAGGATAAATTAAAATGTAAATAGAAATCATTAATTTATATAATTACTGATGTAATTAAAGGTTGATTAATTAAGATTAATTAATCAATAATAAGTGAATTATGAGAAATGAATTAAAATAAGTAATTAAGGAATAATGTAATTAATTATTATTAATTAATTTGTGAAGTAATTAAAGATTAATTACTGTTTTTGGTTAAGAATAATTAATTTGTGTAATTAATTAAAGATAACTACTTGAATGCAATTGAAGGATAACTAATCCAGGCTGATTAATTAAGATGGATAATGAAGGGATGATTAATTAATTGATTTGAAATTAAATAATGTCAATGAAGGGATCTAAGTGATTGAGGTTAATAATTCAATTAGAAGTGATTAAATTTATTTTGGAAGTGAATTGGACAATTTAATCTAAGTTTTGGTTCTTAGAAAATTGAAGTGTGAAAAAAGGGATGTCTATAACAAATTGTGAATTTGTAAATTGATACGAGTTACCCCGGATTTTATATAAGTTGTATGCTTTGTATTCCATGTTAGGTGGGTTTACTCACGCTGGTTTCCAGTCTGACCCGGGTGTTACTTTGATGTAAGCTCGGGTCAGACCGAGTATTACAGATTTTCAGGTAAGGACGTTCTGAAGCTTAGGAGGCGAGTTGGATGGCAAGAACGTATGGAGTGTTTCCGCTGTTTTGTATTGTTGTATATCTGAGACATGATGTTTTTGTATATCCAGTGTCTGTATATACTCTGATGTATTAAACTGAAATTTGACAAGTACAGTTTTCCTTTGTATAACTGTTATTATTTGTTATTATATTTTATCCGCTGCGAATGTGAGATGTTGATGTTTCTGTTCTTCTTATTCTTCTATCTCTTTCTTCTTTTTCCTAACTATCTAGAATTTTCAGGATCGAAAATTTCGGGTCGTCACAGATCGTATGGAGAAGATAGCTTTTTGGACTCGGTTATTATATTGAATTTCCGATATAAATTTCAACGCATTTATATATCGTACGATCACACAACAACTCCAAACGTTATGAAAATTGAAATCCGATAATAATACAATATTACAGATCCGATGGAACTGGTTCATCGAATTCCAAGACTGTGCCTCGGAAGGCTATTTTTTAATATCGAATTTAAACGATATATTTTCAAAACTGAACAATCACATTTAAATTCAACTTTAACACTTTTACTATCTTCAATATTATCAATATAAATTTTACAAGCCTTCAAATTATTTTTAACAAGCTTAAAACTGAAGATTCAATACTAAACAGTAATAATATTTGAAGTCAAGCTAAAAATTAACTTTTAAATATTTAAAGTCAATTAAATATTCCAATTTCAAACATCCAAGAATTCCGGGTCGTCACATATAAGATAATGAATAAGCATGTAGTATAAAAATGTATTTTACACAAACAAAATGATTTTGAAAATGATGAATATGAAAGATATGTTATATAAATTTTGAGAAACTAAATTTTGAGCATTTTGGGAAAGAATTATGAAATTTTAAGGAAGTAAGTTAATATATGATGATTTTATAAAATGGATTTATAAAACGAGTTTTATAAATAGAGTAATCTCTAAAGGATTTTTAAAATGAAATAACAACCATATTATTTCAAATAAGAAATTTGGAAAGTAAAAATGTCTCAGATGATTCAAATTTAAGTGGCTCGAAAATAAATAAAAATGCAAAAGAGATATGTTCGGATGGTAAACACTTTTCTTAAGTATTACCCTTCTTATTAAAGGGATACAGAATACTATTGGTAGTACCCAGTTCTTTGGTATTATTTTAGAGATTCTTGATCTATATGACTTTCCTTAACTTAAAAGTATAATTTTGAATTATTGCTTGATAATTTAATATTAAGGTTGGTTAAAAAGGAATATTTTATAATGAGAGAAGTTAATTGTAATTTTGAAGAATAAAAGGTAAATTATCATTTAAAATTGAAATGATTCCTTTAGGATGAAATGTTTTCCTTTAAAAAAAATATTTAGAAATAAATATTTAGAGTGATTATATATAAAAAAGAATTTTTGAAAGATAAAACTTTTATGAAAATATCTCATAAAGATTTTTGAATGTTAATAAGTATATGTGAGGTATATGGATCACTTCGATCTATGATTCGAGTACAGAACTTTAGGGTGTTCTCCCTGGTCTGGAAGAGGATTTTGTCGCTCGATTCTTGACGACAAACATTGATAAGAATTTATGATTGGATAATTGTGTTTTTTATCATAGTCGAGAGCTATGTGAGGAAAACGAAAAAGTTTCTGATCAAAGAGCCTGACTAGAGTCAACGTTGGAGGTTCGAGGGATCAATATTAGTTCGAAAGTAAAGTTGTGGATTCAAATATAAGATCACATCAGATAAAGCGTATGGATGATCTGAGTATGTCATACAGAATTGATTTTAAAGATTGTTCTGAGTAGGTATTACTGAGTTTTGGGTTTTTGTTTAATTTTGGGAACAAATTTTTTTTAAGGAGCAAAGTACGTAACGACCCATAATTTTATCACGTTTAAATAGAATATTTAATTAATTTTAAATATTCAAATATAGAATTTTAATAATTAAATAACCAAGTTTCATATGATAAAAATAATGGTGAACTTATTTTTAGAATTAAATAGAGATTTTGAAGTTTTGTTGTAAAACTGACAAAAGCAGGTTTTCGGCAAAATTTGGTATACATTCGAATAATTATTGTAAATGGTGAATAAATATTTTTATTGGTTAATATGGTAATAATAGAAATTTAATTTATAATGACTTTAAAAACATATATAATTGTTTTATAAAAGTGTACAAACTTCGTCGCACGTTGACAAATCAACGTCATATTTTAAAAATTGGATTTTAATATTACTATATATGCTTCATAATTCAAATACACTTGTTTTAATTATATGAAGATGATAAAAAAATCAATTTTCAAGTTTTTTTACTCAAATAAATAGTTTAACGAAAACGTCAAAATGTGACGTAAAAACGTTTTGTCCAAAATCAACGTTTTGTTCAACATAAGTCATCGCAACGTTGTTGCATCTTTGTTAACATGTTTTAACATGCGTATACACTTATTTTAATAACAAAACAATTTACTTTTTCTAAGTACCATTAGAAAATTCTGAAATATCATTAGTAAGGTAAGTAAGGTAATTAACAAAAGTAAAAAAAGCAAACATCAAATCAATCACATCCAAATCCAACAAAATCGTTACTTTAGTTTTCTTAACCATTAAGTGATTATAACATAAATCAAGGATGTGATGTGTGATGGTAAGTGTTGAAAAAGTATAGCTTAATTTATGTTTAAGTAAGGGTAATTTGGTAATTCCATAAAGGGTTAATTTGGTAAATTACCATTTTTTGCTTTTCCTATAAACAAGGCCATAGGGCTTCACAAATCTTCACACTTCATTCTATTCCTTTCTTTCTCTTCTTCTTATCCTTCCTCTCCATTTTAATGCTTCATCTCTTCTCTTTCCTTACTAACTTTTCCTATAATCATATCAAACCAACTTCAAACTCCACCAAACTTTACAGAAGTTCTTATATCATCATTAGAACATGGTTAGCATCTAAGAAGTTAAAAAGGATGGTGGAAGGAGAAGATCATGGTGAGGTCGAACCCATGTAGAAGGAAGGAGCAAGTTGGAAGATCCGGTGTAAGAAAAAGAGAAGTGTCACCCGTTTCGTTCCAAGAAGATATAAGGAGGATTGAAGTACTGTGGAAGCTCTGCCTAATTTTCTAGAGTTTAAAAGAAGAGGTCAGGAACATAAAGCAAAGAGGAATGGAGTAGAAGATGAGTTAGTGAAGCGCTGTTAGATAAGAATGTTGGTAGGAAGTGAACTGATTTGGTAAAAGGTGGGTACTCACACTTTTACTAATTAATCTTTAAAAATATTCCAAGTATAATGATATGAAAAGTTAATAAATTGGATGTTTAATATGTTTGATAACTTGGATCATAATGTGGTTGCTTATATGGATAGTAAGATGGTTGACAAATGATAATGGAAATGGTTAATAATTAATAATAGTTAATTAAATGAGAATTAAATCCATATAAAGATGTATACTAAATTGTTTAGCCTTTTAATGATTCTACATATCTAAAAAGGTTTAAAATGAATATTATAATAATATAATATTATAATATGAAATGAAATTGAAAATGAGTTTGAAATATGAAAAGTATTTAGATAAATGATTTTAAAATGATTTAGAAATGTTTTGTAAATATATAAAAGTGTTTCTATGATGTTTGAAAAGAAATTGAAAAACAAGTCAAAACTAGGCACGTCGCATTATGGTAGTTCGCAATTTCGCGCCGAAGAATTCAAATGAGTATCGAAATTGAATATAGCTTGGAATTCTTCGAGATAAGAATTTTTTGGACTACTATTATCCATAGTTTTTAAATGAAGTAAGAAAATAAAGATTTCATCTTGGAAATTTTTAAATAAGTCAAAAACAAGTTTTTAGAAAAATCACGGTTTTGCAGTTCAAAACCCAAATTTAAAATTGATTTAGCACGGATATTTTTTAATTTAAAAATATGGAGTAATTTCTATAAATCCTTTAAAATGTTTTGAAAGGGGTTTGAGTTGGAAAAATGAACATATGTGAAGTAAAAATATTGTTTTGATCAAAGAAGCTTTAATACACTATTTACAGCATTTTTCGCAACGATTTAAATAACTTGTGAAATATGATTATAAACTTAACCGTTGTTTTTCATATCTTTTACAAATGGGTTTAAAAGAATGATTATTCGTTTTAAATAATAATTTGAAAGTTCTATGAATCATTTCTAAAAATGAAAGGAGTATGAAGAAACGACCATTACATGTGTTCCGTCTATTGGATCAAGAAGACTTGGGCGAGAGACGAACATGTAGATGGAAAAGCCCGGATATTCTAAAATAACATTTTCCAGTATGAGATGTTAATAAATGATTTTCAATTATTTTAATTCCTATACTCAAAATTAATTGATTTGGGTTTATAGTAAATGATGTCTTAAATAACATCATTTTGACCCATTTAAAAGTTATTGTTTGAAATGGAAAATCTTTGTTAAAGAATTAAATAAATGATTTGGGAATATTTTCATAAATAAGAGGTCAAATGATTTGGAATCCAAGATTTAAAAATGGTTTTCATTGACCAAAGTATTTGATAAAATGAGGCTTAATGATTCCATATACTCTGAAAAAGATAAAGGAATAATTTATTGAATATATCTCTAAGAGATATTTGTGAATGAATAAAAAGATGAATTAAATTTAATGATGATTAATAGTCATATATGAACTTAATAACTTTTTAATCGGTGATTGGTGCAAAGAAACCGGGGTTGGGTTACCCTGGATTTGGGTAATTCGTGTCTAAAAACCACTTCGAACCAATGTATACGTTCGAAAGTGAAGACTTGTTGAAGATGATGATTATTAAAGGCCAGGTGTCTTTAAAGTGTATGGATTGCTGTCACGGGTCACAGGGGTTTACTTCCACATTATATTTATGTGGTAGTGGTGTTAGCATTTTGAATATCTTCGTTGTATTGAAGACCGAAGATCTTCTTAGCAGAACAACTACTTGTTGACATTCTTTGGGAAGCTCCCAATATGGAGACATTTATTATAGCAATGGTCTAGTCATGTTTTGAAATCTTCGTAATGCAAGGAATACTTGCTACTGATCCTAGGGGTGATTCCCAAAAGGATGTGGTAGGAGGAGTGCCTTCGGTTTCGTTCAGTCCCAAAACGAACTTGTATGGATGATTGTTTGACATTGCATTTCTAATATTATAATGTCTACTTTTACAAACGTACATTTGCTTAGTGGTGGAGAAGGAAACTTCTCTTAGCTTAAGACCCTTCTCTAGGATGTACGAGCTTAGAGGTTGGACGTTCATGAAAGTCAACTGTGATCAAAGGAATGTCAATGTTGCATTTAAAGAGTAACCTGTAATGAGAAAGGAAAAGCATGCAATTTTATGAAATAAATTGTGGCTTTGTGGAAGTTAAGCATAGCCTTATGAGCGTCACATCTCGGAGATGACACAGGATACTATATGGTATGCAAGACATATTTCGGGCTATTAGTTATAAGGAATGAAAGGCATCTTTTTCCTTAAGATGATAAATGGGCAAGTATTGGAGGCTGATAGAGATCTTGTAAAGCCACCGAGTAATATTCTATTCCATAGTAGTATAACCACATAGTTCGGAGGTTGATGGAGATCATCTAAAGCATGTGGAAACTATGTGTTATGCATGGATCGAAGGAAAAGATCACTAGTTCCCTGTCATGTTGAAAATCCTATTCTCATACGAGCTTTACGGTTTTGATAGTGGTCCCAAAATAGTTGTAATGCTTTGCAAACATTTCAGCTACCCCTTTGGTATCATATATTCCATCCAGGTATATTCTGTTTGACCTAGACCGGATATATTACCATAGACTTAGTCCGAATATCGATACTTTATTTTGATATATTAATTGAAAAGTGTTTTCAAAAGAATGTAGTTAATAATAATAATATCGAATGGTTTAAGTAGAAAGTATTTTGCTTATCATAAGGTAAAAACTCATCCGTATTTATATATGGGTGAGGTCTTATGAGGTACCCTTCTTTTTCAAAGGTTTTGGTTGTCATCAGCATAACCTATACATTTAAAATTTCGAGTATCTCATGTTGGTTTATCAAGCACGATCCGGGTATTTTTAATACTCAGGTCAAATCCAAGTAGTTTCAAGATTAGTTGAAGACGCTTGGAGTTTCTAGAGTAGTGCTAGAGATCTTCATCTGCGTACGAACGTATTCTATTATATGCTGCATCAACTGCATTTGTTATTATTATTTTAACATTTGTAAGGACAGAGGGTTTATAACTGTCTAGACTAAATTCAGGTTAGACTCTGATAGTGTAATAAAAAAAATTCGCTGTAAAGAATATTATTGAAATAATATATGTTATTCCATTCATGTGAGATCCCGTTCTCTCTTTATTTTATTTTCCCCCTAAAAATCGGGCTTTCTAGCACTTGGATTTGCAGCACGAGGATGTACAAGTGTCTATTTTTGAGGGTCGAAAATCTCGGTCAATGCACCATCATTTTCTAATTTCATAATTATTTAGAATTAGACATTCTAAAATAAATTATCTTTTGTAAATGGATACAAACTCCAAATTAATGATTTGAATTTCTCTAATTTAAATCTTTATTTATTTTATTTAATCAACCCAAAATCAGGGTTGTTACAGAATTCCCCTCTTGAAGAAATTGCGTCGTTGCAATTTCCAATTCAGTGAAAAGTCTATAATATATTTTCAAAAACTCATCCTTTCAAATTCTTCTTCAATAGTTAAATTTAACCAAATATCACTAGAATAAAAGCATTATTTTAACTAGACTTTATTAACATAAAATAATAATTTAACTAGACAAATTAAATTGCAGAATTCGACATAACATTCCTCTTATTTTCTAGATTGGAAATAAGTTCACACTAATATTTAACATTCTTTTAAAATATAACACCTTTTATAGTTTAAAATACTAAATAATTAAGGTGTTAAAAGATATTCATGTTATTTAAATCTCATAGAGTAAGAATGTAAAAACAATACGAAGACTACCTTTATTTTTGCCTTAAAATCCCACTATTTAATTTCGTTTAATTAAAAAGTAATCATTTCTCAAAGAATTAATTTTCCATAATGTGAAAAATTACACATTTTCAACCAAAACTCAAATTTTAATTTCTACCAATTCAGTCTCATATTTGAAATTCATAAAGTAGGAAAGCTAGTTCCCATTAATAATTTACATGTATGCTCAAACAAATATAATATTCTTTCCTTCGCTAAAATATTTAATTTATCAAATCTTCATAGATTCCTATGATTATAAAGCAAAATTTAATTTAGTATAAGTCATGTCCTTGTACTAAATTCAATTTATGCATAAGATCTCTTCTCTTGCTTTACAAAAGAACTTCTATAATCTTATTATTATTTTGTAAAACTATTTAAATTTGAATTATTCTTATTAATTTGACAAGCCAAATTCACAACCATCTCAATCAAAATGGCAATCAACTTAAAATCATAACAATCATCAAATACAAGAGATTTATGGATAACACTTCACAAGATAAAGAACAGAATCACAAAACCCAAAATTTTGCCATTAATAGCAAATCATAGAAGAATATCAATATTCTTAAAATTTTATTCACCAAATTCCAAAAAACTAAATTAGCTTAAGAGTGCTAAACCCCCAAAATTGGTGAAAACTCAAATCACAAGAATCCAGTAATGAATATTGGAAATCTAGAAACCAAAACGGGCAAATCACCAAAAATGCTAAACATCGAACTTTTCCATTTAAAAGAAAACTCAAGATGATTTTGGTGAAAAATCAAATCATATAGAATCTAAAAGTTAATAAAAGAAATTTAGAAATCACAAGTGGGGAGAAGCGCTTAAAACACTCTAAGTTTGGTGAACATAAAATTCACCGTACACACATGTAAATTCCAAGATAGACATATAAAAGTAAAAATATCCAAGGTAGACATAAATTCTACAAACTCCAAGATGCACATAAAAGTCTACATAAAACTTGTTAGAATAAGTGCTAATTACTCCCAAATAGCAATCGTTTAAGTAACAAACGTACGTCCCGTACCGTAGTTGTTTACTGAAACATTTTCTATAGGTTAGTAAACTCCACTCGTGTGTAAATGGGGTTCAATCGAACAAATCTAGGAATTAATCGGAGAAATAAATGCAAGTGTTTCATGCCATTTATTTTACTAGTCTGTTTAATTCAATTTCTCATCCAATTGAGAACATGCAATTTTTGTGACTAAAACAGTTTTTATTTTTGAAACTATTTTGAAAATATTGAATTATAAAAATTAATACTAGCTATTAGGAATATATCCTTGTTATACATAACTATTCTAAAACCTTGCTTTTTAAACAATTTAGAACCACTAATACATATATGTTCCCAAAATTGTGTTTTTAAATGATATATTCTTATTGGGAAAACAACTTGGTTTAAAATATATCTCTACGTAAAAATATAGTTTGAAAACTATGCAATGAAGTGTATTATGTTATATCCATAGAGTATTTTCCATTGGAGGAAACATCAAAATAAGAACATCAAATGAAGGTCATAAAAAACCTATAAGTTGAGCAAGGAAAACACCACAAACTAATCGAAATAATGCTAGAACCCAAGTAAAACAATACGGTGAAAAATTTTAAGAAGCAGTAATTCAAAATTCATTAAAATAAATATCAAAATAGCTTTTATAGCCAAGGATAAGAATAATAAAAGCCAAAGCAAGCTTGTACTCTTGAAAACAATTTATTTTTAAATTCGACCACATATGGAACGATTTTCAAAAGTTCATATATATATATATATATATATATATATATATATATATATCTGCGTGTGTGTGTGATTTTAAAGCAATTAACTTCTTATAGTTAGCGCTCAAATATAAAATTTAACATCTACTTAAATCATAAAATGATATACGCGACAAATCAAAATATCACACGCTATTCTACTTAGCATATATCTTAAAAATAAGCATTCACAATTTACAAATATCAAATAATTTAATGGTATTGCTTTGCCGTCTATTTATAGAGAATCGTTATGCCAAATAGCTATGATGTTAACCTTGAAGTCAACATGGCCTCAGCACTGATCTCTGCTATTGCTAAGGTTTGGTGGCTACACATGTCATCTAAGATTAATACATAAAATGCATTTTTACTATTTTTATTATAATTTTCTAAACCATCAAAAATTTAAACACGTATATCCTCTAGATAAAGTTTTCATCTAAATTTATTTTCCAAAATATGTTTACACAAAATATTTTTATTTTAACAAATGATAATATTCAGTTCCAAATCACTAACTACATATTATTATTAAAACTACAATTAATATTTTCTTTCCAAATAACCATATAACTCATAATATTTTCTTTTAGAATATTATTATTCTTCAAGATACTTGTTTTTAATATTATCACATTCATACATACAAGTATACATACTTTTCACAAAATAACACTTCACTTCCAAAAGTTATTTTGTACGCATATACTTATATTTTCCAAAACATTTATCCCATCTTAAAATAATATTTAGCTCACATAAAAATTTATTTTCTTCTTAAATATTATTTATAACTCATTCACACATATTTATAATACTTAAATTATTATAACACATAATTTCTAGAATTGATAAAACACTTAATGGACAATTTAACACAAAACTAATTTTTCAAAATTTATAAATCTCAATATTTTCATAAAATTAGAATCTATTCACTGATGCAAATATTCGTCCATACATGTAACTTTCAATTAAACATAAATAAACAAAAAATTCCTATGCTTAGCTGAAAAATTCTATCAGCTTTCATTGCGCAACTCTAATCACTAACAGACCAGAACGCTACTACACCATACTTAAATTTTAAAATCATTTTATAAAATAATTTGTAAGGCGATTCAAAATTTTCACAAATACGTTCCAATGATTATTCTTAATAATCATTTATACTTCTATTCTAAATAGGAACTAAATCCTAGTTCCTACCCGACACACCCAAGGGGCAAGATTATAGTCTGTCTAAGCCAAATTTGTATTTCTTATATTCGATATTATTCTGAACCTCTACTCTGATACCAACTGTATTGCCCCACCTTTATACCTATATTACCCTATAATATTATAAGTAATATTGTCAAGTAATATAAAGAATATGACTGGTTAGGAACGACCATGCGTAATATGGCTTTAGGCGAGTATTAATATGTCGAATATTATGACTATATTTGTTTCATTTCCTTATGAGGAGGGATTCGACGTATACAATTCAGGCGGAAAATAATAATATGGTGCCTTGTTAACAATCCAGAACAATATATCACATAATATACAACATAGAATCATAAGTTACAATGAAAATAGAACACGTCGATAATGTGTAAGGCTACAAAAGGGAAAACTATACTTACATATACAACAACATACATACATAAACAGTGATGAGTCTAAAATTGTACATAACAACTCAAGTAAACACCACATCAATTATACAACATGAATACATGTAAGACCAGCATCTCAGAATAAACTTTCATATATAGACAACACTACACAAATTTATTATAGCTAGCCTACATCCAAAGTCACTGAGTCCTTATACCTGTCAAGTCTTAATCGGACCCGTATTATAAAATATAATAAACAGGTCAGACTGTCTCTAAATATCCAAAGGATGAGGTCACAATAATAAACATGCATATAAAACAAGGGTATAGAAACTCATAGGGTAAATTAGACTAAACAAGTTCAACTGCCATAATAATAACTCGTAGCGAATGATTTCAAACTCTAGAAATAGCCATTAGAAAGTAAATGCCAACACATCACATAATTCACCAAATCATAAAACAAAAATTTAGCATTTCTAGGCAAATATGGATTATGGTAAAATCTCAAATCGAATCTCAATAGCAACACATAGCCACTTAGTGGCAAAACACAAAAGGATATTATTATCCTTAAAACTAATTAACCGAACCCAAAATCACCTTTATCTCATAAAGGTAAAACTTAAGAAACATTTGGAGAAAACACAAATCTCACAGAATCTAGAAATCAATAACAAAAATCCAGAAATAAAAAAGGGAGGCCTATCATAGATTGGTGAGCATGAAAGCTCATCGAACACGTGCATTATTTAAAGATGGTCTAGAAGACCCACGGATGGATATAAAAATCCATAAAACATAGATGAGCGTAAAGCTCCACAAATGAGCATAAAGCTCCACAGATGGGCGTAAAACCCATAAACATTGATGAGCATGAAAGCCCATAAAACGTAGATTAAGTGTCATAAACTCACAAATAGTAATCATTCGAGCAATAACCATATGTCCCATAACCAATAGGGCTTACTCGAATATTTACTATAAGTTAGTAAACTCCACTCGATAAGTGTAGTCTATTTTCTATTAGTAACTAAATGAGTACCGCCCAATATCTCATAACCACTTTGTAATGCTTAAACATTTATTAAATGATTGTAAATCCCACTCGACTAAATTATTCAGTCGAACAAGTCGAATAATTAACCGATATAGTAATATAAATGTTACATACTACTTGTATTGCTAAATTGTTTAATTAAATTTTTCATTCAAATGAAAGCAAAAATTGCAAGAAAGCAATAAACCCAAAAGTTACATGAAACGCCCAAATAGCATAGAAAATAGCTAAAAGCAAAATTCAATGAAAACCAAAATAGAGTTTAAGGTCGGGAAAGTAAATAATATACTTTTATCATATTGAAAATGATTTCTAGAACACTTTATTTATTCATTTATTTACTTTTAAGTTATATATTTTAACTCATTTATTATTCGACTGTATATATTTATTTTTCATTTTCTAAAGCATATACTACCGGTTCGAATAAATACCAAAACATTTTTATATATAGCTATGGTTGTTCCCATAAATACCATATGTTAAACTCTCTATATTTCAAAAGTCATATATAGATATACTACTATTAATTTATAAACAATACAGGTCTATATTTCCAAAAACCTTCCTTTAAACCCATAAACTATTTCTCCAAATAATACACATTATACATGTATATATGCATGTATGTATGTATATAATTTACTTAATAAAATCATTTATATAAAGGAATTGATTTATATGAAAATTAATTTTCAAATCGATATATGTAAAGAACGCAAATTTAACACTTGGATAAAATATATTTATTTTTAAAATATTTAGACATTGGTTGAAAAGTAAGAAATAATCATATTTTAAGTGGTAAATAATAATAGTTATTTTGTTTCGAAAAAATATTTATGGACAAATTACCAAGGTGAAATACTGAAAATTTATAAATATCGTCCTAGGTAAAATGTCGATAAAAAAGCCAGAAATCGTTTTATCATAAAACTACTTTCAAACAATAAGAATCATGAATGGCTCTAGATTCATACACTAATATATGTATTCAAAAAAGATTATGAAATAAAATAATTTATTTTATTTTTAGAAAATAAAATATATTTATGACATTGACAATCGATATCATCGGTTTTATATATTTCTTCAAAAATTCAAGTTAGGTTTAAATATTAAATAAATGGGTTTTTATTTACAAATAAACCTATTTTAATTATTTAATAATGATGGTAAAATCGTTTTAATTTTTTTACCAAAATATATAGCTCGTAGAAAAATAGAAAATATGAACGAAGAATGTTTTTCGGGATTTTGACTTTTCGACACCGAAAAGTTGTTGGGAACATTGTTTGCTTTTGTGCACCATACGCACATATATGAGAGATAATTGACCGTATAATAATACACTTAGCAATATATTATCTTATGTTACTTATCTTTAAGAAGTGATGTGACAATTCATAGTTTTAAAAATAATAATATATATATATAAATATTAGTTTTATCTCTGGTCATATCATAATATTTATCATCACTAACCATCATTAATCCTAAGACATGACTTAAGAAGGAAGTGGATGTGACAAGTAAGGGAAGAAATAAGTTGACATGCAATTCATAAATTTAAAAATAAAAAACATTATATATATATATATATATATACATATATATATATATATATTTGTGTGTGCGCGTTGTCATATCCTATATATTTTCATAAGAAAACATCATTAGCTATAATTGCATATATGATATAACTAGAGAAGATGATGTGATGCATGAGAGGGATGATATGTTGATTTGATTTCACAAAATGATGACATGTTCTAAAAAAAATTAAGCTAAGGTTAAAATGGTAACTTTTCATGCTTTCTTCCTCTATACATACATGCCACCTTCACCATATTTTTATTTACTCCTCTATTCATATTTCCCTAAATCTTTATCCATAGTTTCATTGCTTCCTCTTGTTTTTAATAGAAAAGAAAAATCAAAAACCCTTTGAAAAATTTATTTAAAACTCCACTAGTTCTCCTCCATTTTTATCAAACTTCCTTTGGCCTTCTCTTCCTCAATAGCACTCCAAATATAGAATTCATTTTTTTCCAAACCATCTAAATTTTCATTAGCTACAACTTTTATGTTGACCACTTCTTGAGATTCTGATCATAGATATATCAAAAGTTCAATTCTTTACAAAGTGCTTCCAGACGAGAAATTCCAAGGTCGAAAATACCACTCATTTATTTGGTAATATCTCCCACCAAACAGTTCCAATTTGACTGATTCCTTTTTTGAAATGATAAAGAAAAGAAAATCCTAAATATTTTATAGTGACCACTTTTCAGAAATTTTGAGAGTAACACAGTTAAAAATTGAAAGGAAGATGACCTTTTTTGAGTTGCAGTTTTGGGTTTTTCAAGTTTTACAAGTTTAAAGTATTCAAAATCTGGAAATCTTTATGGTGAGTAAACTACTGTATTTTAGAAAGATTTATGACTTTACTATGGTGTTATTGTGGCGATATTATGATGAGAAAATTGAATGGTTATTTTGTTGCTCGATGGTGATTTGATGGATGTTTGTGTTTGGAGTTGAATTTGAGAACTGAATGTGACGTTGTCGAGTTAGTAAGCATATAACCTTATATTTATATATGTGTTTTAGTGATGTTAAAAGTATAGTAGTATGGATGTATGATTCTGATCTAAGAACCAAAGTATGTTGAGCTGAAACAAAGTTAACAACTTTGTGTGTTGCGACGGACATGAGATCCGATTAGAAATCAAAAACTTTGTTTTCTTCTTTTAAGGCTTCTATCATTGTTTCTAAGTCCAAACTTTAAAAGTTATGTTTCTAAACATGAAATAAGAAATAATAAGCAAGTGTTTTCATTAAAGTATGTTTAAGCGAATTGTGCTCATACGATAGTCGCTATGGACGCAGTTCTACAAAATTTCCAATTTTCGTTTTAAAGCGTTTTCTTTTGAAATGGTTTTGCGAAAAAATTTCAAACTTGATTTAACATAAAGGGTTAAGTTTAGATAATTTAATAATTTATTTATTTAATAAATTAATTAAAAGTAATTAGTAAGTAATTGGTAATTAAGTGATTAAGGTTTAAGTAACACTTAAGGAAGGTTAATGATTAATTAATGATTAATATTTTTTAATTAGTGATTTATGAAGTTAAGAAGTAATTAAATGGTTAATTATTATTTAACTAAGTTAATTAGTAAATTAATTACTATTTAATTAAATTAATTAATTACTATTTAATTAATTATTAATTAATTAGGGTTTAACTAATAACTAATTGTTTTAACCTTAACTAAGATACATTAGGAAGTGCATTAGGACTTAACCAAGTTTATTAAGTTAACTAAATTTTGATTATGAATTAATCTTGATTTAATTAAGATATAATTAGAGATTATGCTAATTGAATATACTTTAATCTTTTCAAAGCTATTTTTAAACTTAATCGGTTATGTTTTAAATCAATTTTCTTTCTAAGGTTAATTAATTTCAAATCAAAGGATCTCTCGCATGGACCATTAAGTAGCCAAATGAATTAAAGTAGTGATTATAAGATGTTGACACGTTATATGTGAAGTAAGTTGACTTGTGTTTAGCACAAATGTTGAATATCGGTAACGTGATATAGAAAAGGAAGTTAATTTCAATAAGCGGGTTATGGTAACTAAAGCATATAGAATATACTTCTATATGTACATTTTCACCGATAGTGGATGTATCTATATTTGTAACATGGACATCTACCTATGATTGATTGTATGTTATGTGTGAATCCCTTACATATCTGATGTTAGGCAATACCCATGATATAACTTGGATAGGTAAACCCAAATTTAATGGTCTGTTGTATTTATTAAGCCTACTTTTGGTTTTGGAAAGTTATTATTTCATTTTTTAAATGATCTTCAAAGCTATTCTATTAGAATAAGATATTTAAAGAATGATTTGACAATTGTTTTGAATATTATATAAAGAAGTTTATGAATAATTTTGAGGTATTCATAAAAGGAGTTTAGAAATAGTTTTGAATGTTTATAAAAAGATTATATAAATGGGTTTGGATGTCTATAAAGGAAGTTTTATGCAAGGTTTGAAAGTTTATGACGAATTTATATAGCCGGGTATGAATACTTATAAAGAGTCTAACAAATGAGTATGAAGGTTGATAAAAGTTTTGTAAATAGGTTTGGGTTAAAGCAAAAAGGATTTCATGGTTAAAGAAAATTTATAAAATGATTTATTTAAGATAAATAAAAAGGGAATTTGAGGTTTGGGTTCCTCGAGGCTGGCCTTTTAAAAATGGTGGTATGGAACATCCATTCTATACTTTACGCCGAAGGAAGAGTGCTTCGAGTTATCTTTTTCTCCAATTTAAATAATGTAGTTAAATTTTTTTTAGAGATTTGATATTGGAAAATCTTACTAATGTTTTGTGAATATATTTATGTCAGAAAGATAAGCATATGAATGTTTTTAAAAGAGATGTATTAAAAAAAGATATGTTTTGAGGCTTAGTGGTTGCTATGGATAAATAAATCTCAAATGGAATTTGTTTTTTTATTTATTTGATAGTCAAATACCGACTATCAAGTTTGACCCAATTTGACTTAGGAAATATAAATGTAAAATTCGAGTTTCCGACAAGGACTCGTATATTTACTTCCAAAAGAACCAGGAATGAGTCAACCGAGTATTATCGGTTGTTGATACGGAGAGACCGCGATCTGATTTATATATCCGAAAACCACTCCGAACCAACATGTACATTCTAGTGGAAGACATCTTGATGATGATTGAAGATGGTTCTCTTTGAAGTGCAAGGGCTACTGCTACTAATTCTGAGGATGATTCCAAAACGGATGCAGTAGAGTTAATGCCTTCGGTTTCGTTCAGACCCAGAATGAACTTGTATGGATGAATGTTGGCATTGCATTGATGCCAGGAAGGCGGTGTTAGCATTCTAGGACGGATTGCCATTTAGAAAGGTAAAACATAGCCTCAAACCTCACAACCAGGATGAATAGCCAAGACAGGGCATGCGGTAAAGCTATGTGGTTAACTACCATTAGGAGCAGTCACTCCATTCTAGATGTCCCTTTCAGAATTGGTTTACACGCAAACGCCGTGGTAGTATAAGGCCTTGGTGTCAAGGGGGTCAGGTAATCCGGTCTTCCATGTTAAAGGGGCATCCGTCCCAGTGTTAGCATCAATGCATTTTCTAAAAATGTATCATCAGAAAGTAGTCCCTTACCTTGCCATTGTTGGGAACAGATCTCCAACATGTGCCTTACGATTTTGGTGGTAGAGCCTAGTATATGAAAATATCACTGGATTTGATATAAAATGCTTTGGTTATTGTAAGGCAAACACCCATCTGTTTTTATGTGCGGTGTGGTCTTATGACGTACCCTTTGGTTTGAAAAGTTTTCAAATGTACAAATCAGTTTGGATGTTATTTGTTGTTGAGTTTTACTCATGCTGGTTCACCAGACTAACCTGGCTGTTATTCCATGTAATGTTCGGGTCAGACCGAGCATGTTTTCCTAGGTTTAGTTGGATACTTTGGAGTTGGAGAGGAGCTAGATGGTCAAGAAGTATTCAGGTATTTTTACTTCCGCTGTATTATAGAGTCTGTATGTTTGTCAATGTGAGGACATGTTTCTATAACTGTCTAAACGTTTAGGATAAGTCTATTGTGCTCCAATGTTGTATATATGAATAAAGATGTTTCCTTTTTGTAATGATCATTATTATATTATATATTATTTGATGCGTTGTGATATTCTGTATTGTTTTAGTTTTCTCTGTCTTCTACCTTCTTCTTTCACCTAACAGATTAGTATTTCCGGCACTTGAATGCTCGACATGTAACACACTGGGTGGATTAGTGTCGACTTTTGAGTGCTAAAAATCTGATTCATTGCATTTGGTATCAAGCTAAAGGTTAAGTGAGAACCTTGGCCCTGGTAATGTAAACTCATTTGGAATTGGGTAAGTGAGACCCTAGCATGAGCCTGAGTGTATTATAAATATGAGTGCATTTTTGTTAGTGAGTAAAAAAAATTATATTGTGTTGTTTTATCTATTGAGCGGCTAAAGAATTTTGGTCGAAGCATTTGGCCAACGTTATCAATAGGGAATTCCTAAACACTTGAACAAGTCCAATTGACATAATATCGTTTTGAAATCGGTAAATGAAATAATTTTACCAAGGATATATTTTATATATAAAGGAATGATTTTCAAAAGTCTATATAGTTATCGATGAGAAGTAAGGTTAAAATTGGATTTAGAAAAGAATGTGTTTAGTTAAAAGAAAATCTTTGGATGACCATATAAAAATGAAAAGGATTGAGAGAATACTAAATTCTGTTGGTTTTGATAAAGATTTAAATGATTTTGGAAAAGTTGTAGTAATTGCACTTAAAGAGATTTTGAGATATAAAATTTTTAAAATGGATTTGAAAGTAAAGTTTTCTTTTGACAGTTCGGGAAGGAGTTTTGATCTATTTTGTGATAATCAGAATAATCTTCTAAGTGATAATCGAATGTTTGCTTAGGCAGATATGATAGTGCAATTAGTAAATTATTCTCTTTGTTTTTGTACAATCAAAACGAGTTTGAATACAAATGAATCCAAAGCTAGTGGATGATTTTATTAAAGAACTATTAATTTATAAGTAGTATTGTTTCAAAAAGAAATTTGTGAAGAAAGAAATATTTTTATGATTAACTAGTTCGAGTGTCTTAAAAATGACAAAAAATGGGTAAGCAACATGTTTGGATGGTAAACACTTATCTTGAGTATTCCCATGCTTAGTAAAAGAGATATATAGTACTATTTGGTAGTGCTCGGTTCCTTGATATCATTTTAGAGTTACTCGGGCTATATGTTATGTTTTCAAAAGGGTTAAATTTAAAGTATCATTTTGAAATAAAACCTCGGTATTGTGTTCTCGAATCCCTTAAAAAATAGAGTTTTCAAAATAAAACGATGTCTTGATTAAGAGCAAGTTAATAAATAATATTTTAAATTTATTGAACATCCTAGGTTAAGTAAAATCAATTTAAGACTTGAAATTGTATATACTCTTTTGGATATAGAAAAGTATCATACTAAAATGAATATGGGTTATAGAATGTTAATAAACTTAAGTAATGTTCTTAAGTAAAATGGTGATTCTTTAAAAAGGGTGATTATCTTGGGAAGTAAGAACCAATGGGATTGGTACGTAGGTTATACGTAGATCGTTCTCCTTTTCACATAGTTCTCGATCCAAGATTCGAGTACTTGACTCGAGGTGTTTCACACCATTACGAATAAGGATTTATTGCCCGATTTTTGACGACGAGCATTAATGAGGGTCCCTATGTGGAACCAAAGGTTTCCTATCATAGTTTATGGTTATGCAAGGAGACAAAGGTTTCTAATTAAGAAGCCTGATCAAAGGCCGCACTAGGAAGTCAAGTAGTGATACTAGTCCGAAAATGAAGTTATGTATTCAGGTGGGTCATCAAACTAGATTTTACATAGGACTGATCAATGTACATAATACCGACTGATGAATAGTTTTAAGTATTTCTAAGAATAGGGTTGTAGTATAATTTCAGGGACGAAATTCTTTTAAGTGGGAAGAATGTAACGACCCACAAATTTATCACTTGGATAATTTTTTTTTTAAATACATAGATATGGGTTGATAAGTAAGAAATAATTATGTTTTAAGTGGTAAATAATAATAGTTATTTTGTTTGGGAAAAACATTTGCGGACAAATTGCCGAGGTAAAATATTGAAAATTTATAAATATCGTCCTAGGTAAAATATCGATGAAACAACCAAAAATCGTTTTATCAATAAAACTGCTTTCAAACAATAAGGGTTGTGCATGGCTCTAGATTCATACACTAATATATGTATCCAAATAAGATTATGAAATAAAATGTATTTATGACATCTACAATTGATATCATCGGTTTTATATATTCCTTCAACAATTCAAGTTAAGTTTAAATATTAAATAAATGGGTTTTTATTTACAAATAGACATATTTTAATTATTTAATGATGATGGTAAATATATTTTTTAATTTTGTTTAACAAAATAGATAGTTCGTAGAGAAATAGAAAATATGACCGAAGAACGTTTTTCGGGATTTCGACTTTTCGACACCGAAAAGTTATCGGGAACATTATTCGCTTTTAATCACCGTATGTACACATATAAGAGATAATTAACCATATAATAATAAATTTAGCATTATATAATCTTATGTTAATCATGTATAGGAAATGATGTGACAATTAATAGTTTTAAAAAAATAACTTATATATATATATATATTATTTTTATCTCTTGTCATATTATAATATTTATCATCATTAACCATCATTAAGCCTAAGACATAACTGAAGAAGGAAGTGGATGTGACAAGTAAGGTAATAAATAAGTTGATGTGCAATTCATAAATTTGAAAATAATAAACATTATGTGTGTGTGTTGTCACATCTTATATATTTTCGTAAGAAAACATCATTAGCAATAATTACATATATGATATAACTAGAGAAGATGACGTAATGCATGAGAGGGATGAGATGTTGAGTTGATTTCACAAAATGATGAAATGTTTTAACTTTTTTTAAGCTAAAGTTAAAACGATAACTTTTCCTGCTTTCTTCCTCTATAAATAGACGGCACCTTCACTGTAACAGCCCGCAAACCCGTACCCCTTAAGTCGACACTATTCTCCATCAAATCAACTCAAGAGGAACGAAAATACGAACCATTAGGGGTAAAGAATAAAGAGGTAGAAGAAGATAATAGAAACAACAACAGAATCTTACCATCGCAGCGGGATAAATATAATAGATAATAACAGATCTTTACACAAAAGAAAGCTATATCTGTTTTATTCATACATCATCAGAATACATCATCAGAGTTCAACAACATCAATAACATACAACTGGACAGTCATATAAACTTGTCCTCAAAACTGAATACACAGCGGAATAATAATCAAGTACGGAAGTACGTATCGCCATCCAGCTCGTCCCCTGAGCTCCACAGCATCATATCCTGTATTCTATAATACTCAGTCTGACCCGAGCATTATAGTTAAATAATACCCGAGTCAGTCTCTAATACCAACGTGAGAAAACCACACTCAAATTGATTATTGAAGTTTCAAAATTCTTTTGAAAATAATTAGCATCTCATAAGACCACCCACAAATAAACATGTCGGGTTTTTAGCTTATGATAGCCAAAACACTTTTTATCAAAATTCTCTGATATTATAATAGTGTCTATAGAAAGTAAAATAGAATCTAGCTAAAATGCTTGCATCTCACGTTTCAGCGATAGTTGGGCACAATCAAAACCGTACAGGCGCGTAGGGAGAATGGATTTCCAACTAATGACTAGGCACTGGAATACCACCTGTCACAGTACGTGGCATAGATCACCGTACCAAGGATTACTCCCAATCCCCTACAACACAAGACCGGGACTACCCCTTACTGGATAATCTCGAGTAAGATCACCCCACGGTTGGGATCAGCAATCGCACCACTAAGCCGAAAAAAGGGACATCTAGACAGGGATGACCTCACCCTAATGGATGCTACCCACTTAGCCTTGCTGCATAACCCTGATTTTCAGTCATTCCCGGTTGATGAGGCTCGAGGCTAAGCATTACCTTTTGGAACATATCACTTAGAATGCTCACCGTCCACCTGACGATGTTCTGAAAGCATTCATCCATACAAGTACGTCCCGGGTTCGAACTGAACCGCAGGCACTACTCCTACTACATCCATTTTGGAATCATCCTCAGGATTAGTAACGACTAGCCCTTGCACTTCACCGCTCCATCTTCGAATCCAAAGTCTTGTTTTCCACACGAAAACGTTCAAACCGGATCGAAGTGTTTTTCGAGAAATTAATCCCGATTCTGGTCTCTTCGAAATGATCAGCGCATTGGCTAATATTGATAGTCGGTTATTTAACTATCAATTAACATTCACAACATCCATCAAACGTAAATAATTTTCCCAAATTATTTATTAACCTCAAAATATCTTCGCAAGATATATTTCCATTTCCAAACCTTTTTAAAACAGTTTTCAAACCACACTCTTCTCATGGAATGAATTCCCAATTATTTATTTCCACTGAAAACACCAAGTACAATACTTCAGACTTTTAAAATAATTCAAAAAAACACTTTATTATAAAATACACTTTAAGTCATTTAAGTTAAAACTATTTTAATACTCATTCAAAAATATATACTTTAAGAATATCTAAAATAAAGCCGCTTTATAAAATATAAAACTAAATTTTTATCTTTTTAAAACATAATACCAAGTCACCTTTAAATAATTACTACTAAAATAAATTTGAAAAATACTTACCTAAAAATTTAAACATTTAAAAATAATAAATTTTCTAAAACATACCTTCAAATCAACTTTAAAACTTTTACTCATACTTAAAATTTGCTTCGAAACGTACTTTGCTATCCAGGGAAATACACTTCTCTTTCACATCTTTTAAAAATAAATCACTATTTATTTTTAAACAAATTTACCCATTCCTTCAATAATTTTTCCAACGCAAATTTATCCTTCCAAATATCCACTAGTATATTACTTCACTTTTATAAACCTAGTTTATAAATTCCATAGTCTCACTTCCTTTTTCATAATTCCAAATGTAAACACTTAAATCAATTTTCAAATTAATTTCCAATTTACTCTATTTTGAAATAAATTTCGTTACTTACTCATTTACTTCAAAATCCATTAGCTTTGGATTTTTTAATTCATAATTATGATTTAAAATCTTTAACTGAAAATACCAATTTCAGATTTCCCAAATTCCTTCTTTACCCTTTTAAATAAATTTAACCCTTAAAATTTAAAAATAAATTCTTTATTCCTTTAAAATAATATCACTTAAGTTTTTAAAATTCATTATTACACTGTTTATTCAAAATCTCCTTTTTCCATACTCAGAATTTATTAATTAGAATTTTAAAATCACTTTTATTCTTTTCCAGTTCATTCTTAAATTTATTCAAATTCTCTATAATTATTTTACTCAAAACTTCACTCTTTTATTTTCTTTTCAAAAATCCAATTCTATTTATTTTGATAACTCAGTGTACCGAAATATATTCAAGAAAAACATAGCATTCAATATTCCAATTATCAATATAATTCATCACAGAATATCAAATATTCATAACACAGAATATTAAACAATCTAAATAATTTTGAGGAATCCAGTTGGATCCCTCCAACTTGTTTCCCTGCATCCATAGATGTTAGCACAATACCAATTCCACTTCGAGGTGGAATATTGTGGTATATGGGATTAATATAATATCGTCCGCTACAATGTGGCGCATAGGGTCTCATCCGCTATATAATATGGGAAATCAATCACTCCAATATACACTATATACTATATAGTACTATATATAATATAGCACATCAAATCAATTCAATCATTCAACCAATTATTTAAATTTAACCATTTAAATTTAGATAGAAATCCTGAAGAGTGAGATTAACTCACCTTTGATTTTTGTTTTGCAATCCAATTTCCATTCCGGGTTGATTTCCTCACAATTTCAGACCTTGTATAAACATTTATACGGTTTAATTAATATTTGAATCGATTGATCAATAATTACCATTTAATTAACTAACTATTTAATTTAATAAAAAATTCCTTTAAAAAGTCTTTTAGTAACTAAAATAATTATATAGGTTTGTTAACAAATTTAATTATTTTGAATATATTATTTTAAAATAAACTAGTAGATAAAAATTGTGCATTTATTTTATTTTTGAAACTTCATATATACTTTCAAAAATAATCTATATAGATCAAATCTTTATAAAACTTCCTATGTTATTATTTCTCCACAATCCTATATATAAAAAATTTCCTAAAACCTTTCTGCATGTATAATCCTTTAGCTAATAAAACTTCATGTTTTAAACTATATATATACATATTGAAATCTGCATTTACATAAACCTTGCTGCATGTTTATGATATCACTGTATATATATTTTCTATTCTGTATATTCATATTTATATTAATATTTAAAATCGAAACACAAACCTTGCAGATGCATCTGCTCCCCCTTCTCCATCACAGAACTCGAATCGTGCAACCTCCATTAGGTGATTGCATTCCCTAATAATAAGAAATCGAACGGCTACAATTGGGAAATCGTCTGATTTCGATCTGATAATCGATGGAGGAAAATAAACTGCGATTTTATTTCATGAAATTTTATTTCAGAGAAGGCCGAAGGTTTGCAATTGGGATGGAGGTGAAGTACTGGAGATGGATTCAATTTGAATTGAAGGAAATGAAGGGAAGTGGCCATGCTATTCTATTTGTGCTCGATACGAAAGAAAAAGGATTTCGTTCCGCCATTTTATTTTCTTTAGGGATTCAGTTGAAAATGAGAAGAGGGGGCTCACCATTTTCTAATTTAATTTGGGAATGGTTTCGTGAAAATGAGGAGGCGTGATTTAAAATGAAGAGAAAGAGCGATGTCGGACTGAAAGGGAGCAAATGTCTGGAGCATGCTTCCTAGCTCGGCTAGGATTGCTTGCACAGGTATAGGATGGAGGCAGAGATGAAAGGCTGATGGTGAAAGAATTTCAACTGAATTTGACTAGTCAAACAAAACAAGTATATTTGAAATCAAATCATCTCGATAAATGTAACTTAAAATCTCGGTCTTCTATCGAGGCATGCCACTAGGCGTCTATAATGTTATACCCCTATTCTGAACGGAATGGTAAAGGTTCGAGTCCAAATTCAATCGTATGGACAAGATAGCTTTTTGGATCAGTTATTATATTGAATTTTGATATAAATTTCAGCGTGTTTAAATATCGTACGCTCACACCACAACTCCAAATGCCACGAAAATTGAAACTGTGCTTCAGAAGGCTATTTTTAAATTCAATTTAAACAACATATTTTTAAAATTAAACAAATCATTGTTAAATTCAATTTTAAAAGTTCTATCACCTTCAATATTATTAATATAAATTTATAAGCCTTCAAATTATTTTTAACAAGCTAAAAATCCCAGATTTCATATTTTACCCAATTTCCAATAGTTTAATTCAAAATTAAATTATCCAGTAAATGATGATATTTGAAATTCAAGTTAAAATTACTCTATTGAATATTTAAAACCAATTAAATATTCCTATTTTAAATATCCAAAACTCCGGGTCGTCACATTCCTTCCCCCTTAAAAGAATTTCGTCCCCGAAATTACTTGTTAGGAAGAATGGTCCAATATATGTTTACTTTTCCCAAAACCAACAATTCAACATCCTACCAACTATCTTTTTATAGATGACCCATTATCATTCTTACTAACTTCCCAAACTCTCCCATAGTTTTCAAACAATACTATTTTCTCAATCATTCATTTTTCAATTTTAAAACCAAATTTTGAATTATCAAAATTTTCTCAAAAATTTTCTACCTCCCTAAATTTCCGAAAAATTTCGTCAGCGTCTCCTTTGCGCGGCTAGCTCCGTACAACTACGAAATGCCTCTACGGGTTCCCAATTTCAAAAAGAAAACAAAAGCCAAGTGACTAGACGAGAAAATCTCAAATTTCATACAGAAATTTTAATATATACCTTTGTCGAGAAAATTTCAATTTATCTTCTGAAATCAAAAATCCAAATTTTTTTCCCTTGCTTTTTTTTTACCTGTATATCCAATTTATCCATATCCGACTACAGATTCCAAAATCATTTTATGCACTTCTTTACAAAATTTTCAATATTCATTCCATTTAAGCCCGTACGATGTACCTACATCATTCGTCCGCAATACCGAATCTGATTTCTTACTCGATCACACAATTTCATTTCCGAACTAGTATCGTCCACTCGACTTCCTAGTGCGGACTCAGATCTGGTTTCTTGATCAGAAACCGTCATTCTCCTTGCATAGTCATAACCATGATAGAGAATTTCCAGAATCATTCAAAATCCATATCCAGGGTTCGCCATCGAAAATCGAGTGAAAAAACCTAACTCGGATTGATATAACTATCTCGAAATTTTGTGCTCGAATCTGGATCAAATTGCTATGCGAATAAAATAATATACATACATCCTACGTGTGACAGCCCGCAAATCCGTACCTCTTTGAGCTGGCAAAATTCCACAACAATTCAGTTAAAGAGGAACAAACTTAGAGTCATTAGGGTTAAAGAATGAAGAGGTATAAGAAGAAGAGGAAATAATGAACAGAATCTCACAATTCACAGTAGAACAAATATAATAGATAAATGAATATCTTTAAACAAAATCACTATATCAGTTATTATATTACATCACATTACATTATTAGAGTGTACAGCAACAAACAGCGGAAAGAAATATTACATATATAAGTGATACGCCTCGCCATCCAGCTCCAACTCCTGATTTCCATAGCAACTTCTTGACTTTGCTCCCGAATAACTGCTAACCTGACTCTAGGCTGCCCGTGTGGAAAAATATGGGCAACCAGAGTTTAGAAAGGGAACAACAAACTCCAGGTCAGTCGTAGGACTGGGGTGAGATCTTAAAAACAGTAACTTTCACAAAGAAAATAAAAGAAATTCGCTATGCTTTTGGAAAATGAAACTACCATAAGGCCTCCCGCCACACACACAATGCAAACGCAGAATTGGAGGAGATTTTTCCTTATGATAGTCAAACATGCTTAAAACGCAAATTCCTTTCGAAATTATTATTAGTGCAGAAAACATTTCGAAAGTATAATATTAATCTTAGCCAGCGTACAACCATTATTGTATGCCTACTATAGCTACCATCCAAACAGTGGGGCACCACCATAAGTAGATGGCAGGTTATACAACTAAAACCGTACAGGGCGCGTATTGTTTCTTTGGATTTCCAACAAATGGTTAGGCTAAGGAACTTCCTACTGCCACATGGGTACGCCTCTGGAGGGTCGTCCCGAGAACCTACCTGGATCAACTATCCCCTTTTATTAACTTTAATTCAAACTAGCTTTCCTTTACTAATCTACATAAACCAAAGGTCCAATTTTTTTTAATAATTTATCCGAATCAAAACGTTTTAAAATCCCTTTTCAACCTTATCTAATTTGTAGTAAAAATAAATTTAAAGAAATTACTATCTGGTTTTTTTCCTATATGTATAAAAATATATTATTTACTAAAATAAAATAAAAAAATAAAAATATACCTTGCTGAAACCAACCACAACTTCAACATCTACTGGCCAACGACTCCGTTCAGGCTGCAAAGACCAAATCCTCCTCACGTACGCATAGTGCCCTTGAAACTGCGGCGAACGAGCATTTGCCCGTGCTCCTACCCCTTGCACGTGTGCTTCTTTTCATCGATCAAGCCCAGACCTTTCTACGTCTTCAATTTTGCCTCCCTCCAGAGCATCGCGATGATGCTGCTTAAAACTATACTTCACCATTGTCAATCAAAACTTCACCTCTCTCTTCCGCACCGATTCTACAATTACCAAGTCACTGCCTCCCATAGCCGAGCTCCCCTAGACTCAGCCCATCGAAATCGAGGTCGACACCGAGTACCCCAAAGCTGCAAAACCCTAAAACGACGAACGTGCCTTCACCAGCATGCTCACGTACGCTTTCCTCCAGGCCTCAACATCGCGATAAATTCGCGTGAACTTGCTTTCTCCCTTTTTTCTTTCTCTGATTTGATTTCAAAAAAAAAAGGAAGCGGCCATTTGTTTATCGATTTCGAATAGTTTTATTTTGAAGAGGAACAAAGCTCGGCTGTAAATATTAAAGAAGGGAAGCGTGTAGAGGAAGGTAGGGTTTGAATGGTTTTGATTTTTTTTATAATTTTGTATTCAAAATATCTCGTATAACCTAACTCAAAATCCCGAACTCCTATCGAGCCGTGCCGTCAGGCGTTTGTAAGGTTTTATCCGCATTTCGAACTCCTATAGATAAATGAATATCTTTAAACAAAATCACTATATCAGTTATTACATTACATTATCAGAGTGTACAACAACAAACAGTGGAAAGAAATATTACATATATAAGTGATACGCCTCGCCATCCAGCTCCAACTCTTGATTTCCATAGCAACTTCTTGACTTTGTTCCCGAATAACTGCTAACCTGACTTTAGGCTGCCCGTGTGGAAAATTGTGAGCATCCAAAGTTTAGAAAGGGAACAATAAACTTCAGGTCAATCGTAGGACTGGTGTGAGATCATAAAAACAGTTACTTTCACAAAGAAAATAAAAGAAATTCGCTATGCTTTTGGAAAATGAAACTACCATAAGGCCTCCCGCCACACACACAATGCAAACGCAGAATTGGAGGAGATTTCTCCTTACGATAGTCAAACATGTTTAATACGCAAATTCCTTTTTATTATTAGTGCATAGTGCAGAAAAAATTTATAAAGTATAATATTAATCTTAGCCAGCATACAACCATTATTGTATGCCTACTATAGCTACCATCCAAACAGTGGGGCACCACCATAAGTAGATGGCAGGTTATACAACTAAAAACGTATAGGGCGCGTATTGTTTCTTTGGATTTCCGACAAATGGCCAGGCTAAGTAACTTCCTACTGCCACATGGGCACGCCTCTGGAGGGACGTCCTGAGAACCTACCTGGATCTCTACCAACACAAGGCCGGGTTACCTCTGTAACTAGGTAACTACTACTCGAGTATGCCATCCCCGGGTCCTTTGGGAACTTTATCCAAGGATCCCCAACCACAAAGTATAATAAATTTGCGACACAACATAGGTCAAATATCTGGGCTCCATACCATGATACTTCCCTTTTCCAGAAGGAAATGACATACCCTAAAGGGCGCGACCCTTAATACCTTGCCGCATCTTTCCTGTTTTGACCATTTTCGGGGTGTGAGATCTAATGAAGTCTCATCCACAAAGCTACACTTTTCACAAAGTCATGCTTTGATCAACAAATGATCGGCAGCACTTCGTATGCCACGTTACCAATTGGGAATATATCACTAGTAACCATCAACTTCATAACCTCTGAGCTCGTACGTCTCAAAGAAGGGTGTTAAGCTAAGTAATAAATTCTCCCCCACCAACAGAAATGTATTTGACAGAAACCAGCTTTACATATCAAAGTGTAACGTCAGACACACATCCATACAAGTCCGTTCCGGGATCGAACGGAACCAAAGGCACTTCAAAGAAGCCCTTGCAAATTCGGATATTCACAATCACGTTCGAAATCCCAATCACAAAGGTGGCAAAATCTCTATACCGGAGCAACCCGGTGCAGAGACATTCGACAGGTAATCCTTTCGTTTTCGAAAATGCCCGGTCTTTAACACCGTCTTCAAATACAATCCTATTTCATCGTATCGTTTTTCGGAATGGGTTTTATCACATAAGGTCCTCTCCCGGATAATCCGAATAACGAGCGCTTACTTTTAAAAATAAGTGTTACATTAAAATTTCAACAAATCACAACAATTTTCACTTCGATCGTTTTAAATAAAAGATCTATCACAATCACAAAGGTTTGATGTGGTTTTCGGATATCCACTTGGAATCCGACCCCCGGTCGCATCGAAATTCAAATGTCGTTTAAAAGGAAAATATTGATAGTCGGTTATTTAGCTATCAATAAATATTCACAACAATCACCAAGGATTAAATAATTTTTTCTCCCAATTATTATTTTCAAAATATTTCCGCAAGATATATTTCACACTTCAACCATTTGAAAACAAATTTCAAATCACTTTTCCTTACGTGGAAAACATTTCCAATTATTTATTTGTTTCCACTGAAAATCTGCCGAGTTCAAATAATTTAAAATACTTATCCAAAATATACTTGGAAATATTTAAAATAAACTATTTTGAAACACTTGCTGAAATATTAGCTATGAAAATATTATACTAATGTCTCACATAAAAATTCAAGTCCAAACTAATTTTTAAATAAAATTAATAGATAGGACATAACTATTTGAATATTCAATTTCTAAAATCAATATCAATTAAATCTTTAAATCATTACTTCCGTAATTAATTAAATAAATTATCGCTTTAAAGATTTACAAAGTAACTTAAAGAAACTAATTTCTCCAAAATAATCTTTTAAAACCAACCCTAGAACTTTTAATTTATATTTCAAAAGCTATTTTACAAACATACTCGGTTTTTCAGGGAAAATACTTCCTTTTCAAAATGGATCATTTTTAATCAGTTAACAAATCCTCCTAAATTTATTTTAAATTTACGTTCCAAATCCATAAATTTCTTTCCACACTTTTAGAAATAAAACAATATTTATTTTTAAAACAAATTTCCCTTTCCCTTCTAAAATTTCTATTTGTGGATTTAATTTTTGTTTAAATATCCACTAATTTACGATTTTCAAATCGATTCCCAAATATTCACTTTCAACACCAAATCCATTTTCAGAATTGGTTTCCCAAAATTTATTTTTAAACATCAAGTCAATTTTAGATCAATTTCCCGAATATTTATTATTTTTACCAAATCAATATCAAATTTATTTTCTAATTTATTTTCAAAACACCAAATCAAATTTCAATTTGATTCTCAAATTTATTTCAACACCAAATTTATTATCTTTTCAAACAAATTCCTTCTTTTGAATTTATTTAATTTTCTAAAGTTAATTTACTAAATTTCAAAAATCAAATTTTATTTATTTCTGGTATCTTACGATACTAAATGTATATTCGGCTAAATTTGAGCCTTGAACAGTTTCAATCACAAATAGTCACACACAGATTATAAATAATCAACATACAATATTGAAGCAAATTCAATTATTTAAGGAATCCAGGTGGATCCCTCCAATCTGTTTCCTTGCATCCATAGATATTAGCACAACAATTAAATACCAATTCCACTTCGAGGTGGAATATCGCGGTATATGGGATTTATAAGATATCATCCGCTATTATGCGGCGCAAAAGGGTCTCATCCGCTATATAATGCGGGAAATCAACAACTCCAATGTATTCTATATACTACTATATATAATATCATCCAGTGAATGATTATTATAAATCAATCATCCAAGCACACAATCAATCATTTTAAATTTTACTGTTTAAAATCAAACTGGAAATTCCAATTTAAACTTAAGTGAGAAGATCTCACCTTTGCCTACGCATGCAACCAATTTCCAATCCAAATTGTTTTCTCCATGATTTTGACCTTGTATAATTAATTTATACAGCCTATTAACATTCGAATAAATCAAACAATTTATTAGCATTTTATAATTTTAATTCAACTAATAATTTAATTTGAACTAGGGATTTAATTTAGTCAACTAATAATTTAATTAAACTAATCTTCCCTTTAAATTACCTTTAGTATCAAAAATAAATTTAATAAGAGAATTAACCAAGTTAATTGCTTAAATAATCAAACAATCAACTATCCCCTTTTATTAACTTTAATTCAAACTGGTTTTCCTTTAATAATCTATATAAACCAAAGGTCTAATTTTTTTTTATAATTTATCCGAATCAAAACGTTTTAAAATCCCTTTTCAACCGTATATAATTTTTAGTAAAACTAAATTTAAAGAAATTACTTTCTGGTTTTTTTCCTATATGTATAAAAATATATTATTTGCTAAAATAAAAAAAGTATACCTTACTGACAACAACCACAACGTCAACATCTACTGGCCAACGACTCCGTTCAGGCTGCAAAGAACAAATCCTCCTCACGCATGCATAGTGACCTTGAAACTGCCGCGAACGAGCATTTGCCCCATGCTCCTACCCCTTGCACGTGTGCTTCTCTTCATCGATCAAGCCTAGACCTCTCTACGTCTTCAATTTTGCCTCCCTTCAGAACATCGCGATGATGCTGCTTAAAACTATACTTCACCATTGTCGATCAAAACTTCACCTCTCCCTTCCGCACCGCTTCTACAATTACCAAGTCACTACCTCCCATAACCGAGCTCCCCTAGACTCAGCCCATCGAAATCGAGGTCGACACCGAGTAGCCCAAAGCTGCAAAAGCCTAAAACGACGAACGTGCCTCCACCGGCGTGCTCAGGCGCGCTTGCCTCCATACCTCACCATCGCGATAAATTCGTGTGAACTTTCTTTATCCCTTTTTTCTTTCTCCGATTTGATTTCGAAAACAAAAGGTTGCGGCCATTTTTTTTTATCGATTTCGAATAGTTTTATTTTGAGAAGGGAGAGAGCTCGGCTGTAAATATTGAAGAGAGGAAGCGTGTAGAGGAAGGTAGGGTTTGAATGGTTTTGATTTTTTTTATAATTTTATATTCAAAATATCTCGTATAACCTAACTCGAAATCCCGAACTCCTATCGAGGCGTGCCGCCAGGCGTTAATAAGGTTTTATCCGCATTTCGAACACAATGGAACATGTTTCGGAGGCTAGTTCGATCATATACGTAAGTTACGAAAGTAAACGATCAATTTTAAATTAAATCGATTAAAATAGTTTCTAGGCGTTTTGAGCTGTCAGGATTAAATGACAACTCCAATTGCTACTAAAATTGAAATCCGATAATAACTAACTATTACGGATCCAATGGAACTAGTTTCGTTGAATTCCAAGACTGTGCCTCGGAAAGCTATTTTTAAAGGTCGGTTTAAATGATAAAAATTCAAAACTGAATAAATCATTTCCAAATTCATTTCTGAAGCTTCCATTACCTTTATTATCCTCAATATAAATTTTCTAAGCCTTGAAAATATTTTTAACAAGCTAAAAATTGAAGATTCAAATTTTTACCCGACTTTAATAAATTAAATCCAATAATTTAAATTGCAAATTTTCATAGTTATATTTGAAATTCAAGCTAAACCAACTTCCAACTATTTAAAACCAATTAAATATTCCATTTCAAATGTTAAAAATTTCTGGGTCGTCATACTACGTATCTATCTCAATTGAGTATCAACTATATCAATTCTCTTTTTATTCACATTCATTTCTATTCACTTATCAACGCTTATCATTTCACATTTTTTTATATTAAATCTTCACTCAAATGATTATTCAATATATTCTCCTGACTCCCATGTTACTTAAGAATTTCACCATTTCTTCTTAAGTTCAATATAAGTATTTTATATGCTTCTTATATTTATTTTCATTTTACCACTTTAGTTTATATCTACCTCTATTCAAATTGGTTCTTCCATTTCCATATGAATTCAATTTATCTTCAACTCTGAATATTGAATTTTATCTTCCATTTATAACTGATTCGTATCATTATTTTAAATGATTTTCACCCACTAATTTATTTCAATTTCCAATTTGAAATCGTTTTGTCGCTAACAAAAATTTGCCCAAAAATTTTTCGAACTCCAAAAATTTTAGTAAAATTTTGGCAAAGTCTCCTTCGTATGGAGGAGCTTTTGCAATTTTACAAGAGATATAAATATATATACATCGACCCACACGGTCGAAAAAACAAAAACAGTTCATATTTCCCAATTTTTATTGCATAGGCGTACTTCTGTTTAGCATTTCGACTTATTATTTAGCAATTAGCACGCCTAAAATCCAGCCAAACGGCTTCCCAGTACCTATACTTACTTAATTTAAACATGTATGTGCCAAAATCATGTAATATAACAACATTTATCATATTTAACTAGCAAACATACAATTTTCTATAGGCAATGCTGGTTAAACAATATTTATAAGCAACTTATAGGGTTCCGACATTAATTTTAATTGTTTACAACCAATGTAACAACCCGCTATTTTGGACCATTCAAATCGACAATAATACTATACATGTCCGACTTGAATAATTCAAAATACCGAATTGCTAATTTAAATTTGGCAAAAACATATACAGTAAATAAATCAATCACAGAATCATAGATACAGAGTAGTACAATAATACGCAGCGGAATAAACGAATAGTAGTTCATGAAGCTACTACATAACAAAGTTAGAAATAAAATACATCAGAATATCCCAGACACAATGAAGTCTCCAATGCAACAGATGACTTCTCTTAACGAATCAACTGGAAGTGCTGAAAGCTAAGCGATAGTTGGATCTCCAAGCGAAGCTCCAAACTCCAAAGGTGAGTCTCATTGCTGTATCACTCAATCTGACCCGAGCGTAAAGAAAAACACAAAACACTCCAGTCAGGATTAACATTCTTATATCAATAAATCCAACTCAAGTGAAATATCAACTGAAATAAAATTAACTTAGAGCATGTTTGGGATCACCATCCTCTAAGGATCCCTGGAACTATCTATAAGGTAGAAATATACACTATGTCACCGTGGTCATCTCAATTTTATTTATTATTCAAAAACAAAATATCATTTCACTTCAAATATATTTGTTTCAAATTTGATCACTTTCACAGTTACGATTCAAATCTACTCCAATCAAAAATTCAAATCTACTCAAATCTCAATTTATCAATTTAAAATTCAACTCAATTCCTAAATAACCACTTCAATTTTATCGATCTCAAAATTCGGATTTGTAATCACAAAATACCCCTTTATATTTCAACCTTTAAGTATTCAACGTTTCAAACTAAATTTTATTCAATTTAGTTTTCTAAATAATAATTTCAATTTTTAGTTCAACCTAAATTTTCATTTTTATTCAATTTAGTTTCTAAATAACAATTCAACTATATTGATTTCAAGTATAGATCTGAATCTCAAAATAACCCATTTAAATTCCAATATAGTTCAAGCTTTAATATTTAAATGTTCAATTTAACAGTTTCATAAAGATCTCGATTAACCTCATTATTATTTAGTCTTGAAATGCTCCCTCATTTGATTCAATATCATTTAAGTAATCTTAAATTACATTTTACTCAATATTTTATTTTAATTTATTTAAACGTGAAATATTCATTAAATCACTTAAATCAAAAATCCAGTAATAAAAATCAGACCTTTAGATTTCCCATTTAATAATTTCAAATCGATTTAATTAAAAAATCCTTATTTAAATACCATTTTTAATAAATCCAAATTTATCTCCCAATCTTAATTATTCAATTTATTACAAGAAAGTCTTTTTGAAATATAGAATTACATAAATACTTAACCATATTATGTGTATTAAATCAATTCTAATTTAAATCAAATATTACTACTAAATCTATATATAAAATTTCCATCTTAAGAATCAATATTTATTAAACCATATATTTCTTTCCACAATCATAGAAATTATTTCAAAATATTTATATATGGACCAACGGTGTCTGTATATATTTTCTATCATATGGTCATGCTACGGATATTTATCATTTCAATCCGTCCACTAAATAATACGGGTGGATATCATTTCAACCCGTAATCCCAAATTAAATTAAATGAAAATCATTTGGGTTTATCATTTCAACCCATAACGATTTTCTCCTATCCTAAAGTCCGTTCGGGTATGTATCATTTCAACCCATAGTGAATACTATACTAACAAGGCACTTGCAGAGTGATAACATATATGATAATAATATAACAACATACATATATCATCAATAACAGTATAATATAACAATAGGATATGGTGTCATATCCCACAAGTGAACAGTTATAGATAATAGCATAAATATAACAATTTAAATAACTACAGCAGCATACTTCAATTGTTATTTCATTTGAAATCAAATTTAATAAATATAAGAACGTTAATCGTAAGTGATTGCTTACCTTTCGAGGCTAAAGAGAATAGACAATGAAGTTTAGTTACGAATTCCAAAGCAACGCTAGATAGATACGATTCGACGAAGAAAACAGGCGCGACGAACAAAGCTGATAAATGGAAGAGAAAAAAAATCGAATTCAAATTAGAACTAGATCGATGAAGATGAATGATATAAGTGAACTTACAATTATATATATAATTATATATAAATATTTACATATATAAAACATATTCTAAACTTAGTATACATACATTTAGAATCATTGTTTTTAAACCAAACACAAATACAATAAAAAATCAAACTTATATGCAATATATATGTTGAAATAATACTTATTAAAATAAAAACTTATATATAATGTATGTTCATTGAAACATATCAACTGCCACGTATATAACTTTTAAACTTTATCTTATAAAATATAAACTGTATAAACTTTTATAACTTAATAAACTTTATATTATAAATATACTATATACACTTAAAACCAGCGCATATGATACTTATATTTAAATAATAATATAACCATTACGACATAAACCGCTTAGACATGCTTAAAATTTACTTTCAAAAGAGTTATAAATATCATATACTTACCGACCAAATGTACAAACTCGAATGCTTAGATATATATATGGTTTTCATTCTTTTTCTCGCTCACCTATTTTGTTGTTTCCAGTACATTGCATTAAGAAAGAGTAATTGTAACGACTCGAATTTTGCCCGCTCAAAAATTGACATCCATACTTCAAATCGTATTCGAATGTCATAGATTCGACCGTTCAAATCCGATTCGCCGGAGCTTATAACAACATTAAGTAAATAACACAGCGGAAAAAAAAGAATAATACATTGATATACAGCTTTGATACAATATCTGATACAACAGATGATCCAATAGATATCAATATACATCAGAGATATGATACAATAAAACAGCAGCGGAAAAGAAAATTAGATAACATCTAGCAACGGAACAAAATAACTCTGAGATAGTCTTCAAGGAAGAACTGCAACTCCATTTCCAAGAACTAATCCAGCAATAGCGAGAACCCCCCATAACAATGCACCAAGCTAGACAAGACTGGTGCAGACCAAAGACTGAACTAACTCTAGATAATCCACTATATCTAACTATCTGAAAAACCCAACTCTAGACTGCTCGTGTAGAAAATAATGAGCACCCAGAGTTTAGGAAAGAAACAATAAACTCCGGATCAGTCGTGGGACTGGTGTGAGCAACAAAAACAGTTTATCTTTCAAAACATTCAAAGAAATATTTTTAAAGTCAATTCGCAATGCTTTTAAAAATGAGACTACCATAAGACCTCCCGCCACACACACAATGCAATCGCAGACTTGGAGGAGATTTCTTCTTATGATAGTCAAAGATGCTTGATACGCATTTAAAAAGAAACATTTGATATTATTACTAGTGCATAGTGTAAGAAAAATATTTCGAAAGTAGAATATAAATCTTAACCAGCATAGGTACCATTATATTATGCCTACTATAGCTACCATATTAGATGGCAGGTCCTACAACTAATACCGTACAAGGTTTCGTATTGTTTCTTTGGATTTCCAACGAATGGTCAGGCCAAGGAACTTCCCATTGCCACATGAGAATGCCTCTGGATGGACATCCCCGAGAACCAAACTGGATCTCTACCAACACAAGGCCGGGTTACCCCTAACTGAGTAACAACTGACCGAATATGCCATCCCCCGGTCCTTTGGGACCTTTATCCGAGAGCTCTCTAATCAATTCACACAATCATAACAAAGTGTTTTCAACATGAGCAAGTATCTGGGCTCCATACCATGATACCACCCTTTTCCAGAAGGAAATGCACACATCCTAAAGGGCGCTACCCCTCATAACCTTGCTGCTTCTTTCCTGTTTTGACCATTCCCGAGGTGTGAGGCTCGACGAAGTCTCGTCCACAAAAACATACTTTATACAAAAGCCATGCTTTGGGTCAACAAATGATCATAGAAATGATCACAAAGATAGACGATCAAATAAATGATCCTATCACAAATAATCAACACAATGATCATTTCACAGCAACACTCAGCATGTCACATTACCAAAATTGGGAATACATCGCTGATAACCTTCAACTATATAACCTCTGAGCTCGTACGTCTCAGAGAAGGGTGTTAAGCTAAGAGAATAAATTCTCCGCCACCAACAGAAATATATTTGAAAGAAATCGTCTTTACATCTCAACTTGTAATGTCAGGCATACAATCCATACAAGTCTGTTCTGGGTTCGAACAGAACCGAAGGCACTTACAAAGAAGTCCTTGCAATCCGGATATTCACAATCCCGATCGGATTTCCCATCACTTAGGGAGTTTCTATACCGGCGCGACTCGGTGCAGAAACAATCGATAGGTCATCCTATCGCTTTCGCAAATACCCGGTCTTCATCACCGGTCTTCAAATGCTATCCATAACGACGTATCACATATTCGGAATGGGTTATACGACACAAAGGTCCTTTCCCGGCTAAAACGAATAGTGAGCGAAAACATTTAAAACATATGGATATGGGATTTCAATTAAGTCACAACTTAATAATTCAAAACATTCTTTCAAATGGTTTAAATAAATTACCATTTTCAATCTTTAAACAAAAAGATTCATTTTCACAACCTTTAACGGTTTAAACAATTTTCACATTTTAATCTTTTAAACAAAAGATTCATTCACAGATTTTCCAAATCAATTTTGCATTTCAATTTGATTTACTCGTTAAATCTTTAAATCAAAGATTTAACTTATAGCCTTCAAAACAATTTCATTTCAATTTGATTTAAACAAATCATCAATTTAAATCTGTTAAATATAAACAGATTTAATTCATAGCTTTCAAAAAGAATTCATTCATAACTTAGGAAAATCATTTCTCTATTCAATCTTGAAATTCCCTTAATTAAATAGGAATTCCCTTTCTTATCTGAAAGCTTTTATCTTTTGAAAACAAACAGTTTCATCTCAGAAAATCTGATTCTTTTATACGAGTTGAAATCCTTGGGTTAAATTCAAATTCCCAAAAATAATACCTTTAAAATGGTTTAAATTCATACAAACCTATTTATAATATCTTTAACCATAATTTCCAATCATCGAATTCAATTCCAAATATCGAATTCAAATTTAAATTGAATTATTTAATTTCAAAACTTAATCAAGTAAATTAAAATAAATTTTAACTTGAAATTTCATTCCAAAAGCTTTTCACATTTATTCCGATTCCATTTCCAAAACATTTGAATTCAAATATTCAAATTTTTATAAATCATTTCAAAATCTGTGACTTAATCGATTTCCTCGTGAAATCCATATTTGTGTGTGTATGGTGTGGTCCAGGGGTTTAACACAATAGTGCAACAGCATACAATCATCACAGATCAGAATACAGGAGTATAGTTGATAAGCGATATAGACTATAACGCTTATCGGTTATATACAGATCACAGATATATATGTTACAGATAGTAAATTACAGATCACCACATAAATCAGGATGTATCACAAAGCATCATATATCAGGGATATCAAACAATTCGCATTCAGTAAAATCCAAACATTCATAAATAAGGTCGAGTATTCAATAGTCGTTTATAAGTAGGATTAATTAATCGTTTTATCCTGATTAATTCAATTTATTTCCAATTAAATTAATTACTTATGAATTAATTTTCTAATCCTGATTTACTAATTACAAATCATTTGATATAAATTAATTTATCAATCACCTTAATTAATTCTTCTTAATTAATGAATAAATTAGATAAATCTTTAAACCCACTTACATAATTAATTTACCAATTAGTTTATTGTTTTAAGAAATTAAACCTTAATTAATAAAGGTAAACTTACAATTGCTCATTAAATTGATACAAAACCTTAATTATTCATTCCTATTAACTTAATAATTAATGTATTACCAATCATTCATCTTTATTAAATTTAAGGTGAACTCATTCTTAGTAGTGATTTAAATATCATTTACAAATATGTTTGAAAACCTTTAATTTCAAACTTACCTTTCTAAATTTCATTTTAAACCCAAGATTTAAAATAAACCCTCATTTATCTTTAGTAAAGTTTAAAACTAATTTAAAAATCCTTTAAATTACTAGTTGAAGTAATATTTTATTATAAAAATTTAAAAAAAACGAGAGTCAAATTTTCTTTGACATTCAAAATTGTCAACACAATTAATATTTATAAAACTTTAATTTATTTCAAAACTAGAATTCAAATTTAAATTGAATCCAATTTAAAACCCTTAATTTAAACTTTGATTTAAATCTTTTATTTTATTTATAATTTGAGGTTAGGTTTTAAAGTATATAACAGAAAACAGGTTTAAACCTGTTCCAGTCTTCGACCCGAGCCAGAAGCAACTTGCTTCGAGTCCCAAAACTACTTTACTCGAGCAAAACTCGAGTTCTTCCCATTTTCCCCGTGTCACTCACCCTTCCCACCTTCTTCTTCTTCTTCAGTACTTATCTTCTTCTCTCTTTTTCTTTATGTTATAAAACTGCCGCACTCTAAACTCTCACGCGTGCCATCAGGTCAAACTCGAAAAGAACCCCACCACTGTTTCGAGTCCCTCAGTTCCATGCTTACCCAATACCACTTGAATCATTTAAACTGGAGAAAACAAAACCCAGTACTTCTTCCCAAACAACAAACCCTTCCAGACACACGAGTGCACAGGTGCACGTGCACAGTCGCACGGCGTCGCTCCGGCCGCCATCGCGATCCTCTGCAAGTCGACAACGATGCTCACAAGCCTCGCGACCCCTCAGATCACTCAATCTCGTCACCGATCAAAATCGAGCTATACGACCCAGACTTCATCAAAACACTCACCAGAAAATTGACTCATCCCCTCTTCCAAAACCACCTCCACGCGTCCAACCAGACCACCAGAGCCACCACATCTCCTCTCACGTCTTCGCCTACGTCTCCAGTACATCCCCACCCAGTCCGGTCACGCTCGACGCATTGAGGAATGCGCACGAGCCCGAAACCAAAATGCTCATTTCAGAGTTGTTAAACCCTACTTATGGTTCGTTCGATAAATCCACTCATTCGAAAATTTCCCTATTATTTTTCCGGTGCTCATGGATCATTAAGCTAGCCTCACCATCAATTTCAACAATTTAAAATCGTTCGATCTCTGGGAATTTGGTAAAAAACAATTTTAGTTCAACTTGAAATTGCTCTCAACATACTTGATGAAAAATCGAAATTTTTGTTTTAAAAATCTAGTTTTCGAATAACAATTCCCAATATATACTTGAAGCACCAATTCATCATGTTCGAATTTTTCATATATTTGAGTTACTCTGTAAAAATCAATTTTTTTTTTCACTGTATATTTCTATTCTTCTTAAATCTATTTTTAGATTCTAGTTCATACTTCAATACACAACTTTCTTTTGAAACCAAAGCCTAATGATAATTTGATAATATGAGTTTGAGTTTTGTTTCTTGTTTGATAGCAACCTGTAAACTCAGAAAGGAAGAAAACAAAAGAACAGAGGAGAAAGGAACAACAACTCACAGATCAACTTCACAAAAACAAACAGAGCTTCATACACCAAGTATTTGTACTCAAACTTGATGATATTTAAGTATCAATATAAATTTGTTTACTCACAGTGATTTTTATTCAAACATAAGTTACTCACCTGCTTAGATTGAACAGGGCTTTTACTTTGAATCAGGCTTTTGAAATTGCCAGCTGAAATTACCTTCTTTGATTTCTCTGGTTGTAGTTTGTTTGAGTTTTGAAATGATGCCACTTTATTTTTGTTTATGATGGACTAAACTGATGAAATGAAGAAGTGGATGTATATAAAAGAAAGGTGTACAGAGTGATGATATGGTTTGTACAAAATAGTATGGCTGAGGTGCTTACATCTTGTTAGAGGTATAGTGTATTAATTGCTTTAGTACATATTGCTTTGTACATGCTAAGAAGATGGCACTACATGCTTGTTCTGTTTGATTTACAGCCTATGCTATTTGTTAATAGATGATACCTTTCCTTGTATGCTAGCATTTATTCCTCTGCCTATTTATTACTGATCTCTTTACATATTTATATTTTTACTTTGCTTTGGTTATTTCAGCCTGCATTTTCTTGCCTGCATATACTTACCTGTTTATAATAATAGGTTTAGCTAATGTACTGTTATGTATGTACAGTTTTGTGTTGTGTTTTATTTGTTTCTTTTCTTTTTAACTTTAAATTTTATCTTGTTGGTTTGGTTTAATTTGCAAGTGTACATACAAAAATATATATTTGCTTTGTCTCAGCTGTAGCATGTTTGAAGATGATAATGATAGCTTTCTTTTGTTTCTTATTTAAGTGTTCACACTTGTGTTATTTTATTATTTTGTATACTTTGCTTATTTATTTGGATGTAGTCCTATATTTAATTTGTTGTTAGAATTTGTTAAATGTGTTTTACTTTTATATTTATTTTCTTGCTTGTTTCAGCCTTTTATTTTATTGCCTTTGTTTTGTTTCATAATCTTATTTACATACTTATTTTTAGTTATGTTATTTTATTTTGTCTACTTACTTTAAAATAAAATTGAAATTCTATAACTTTGTTTTGTACATAGATGTTTTATATATTTATTTGGTTCCATACTTAACTTTATTTATCTCTATTTATAACTCAAATATTTATTTTACTTCTATTTTTAGTTTAAATATTTCTCATAAATTTTACTTTAAAAATTATTGTTTTACATTTCTCTATGTACAAATATATTTTATATAACTCAAATTATCATCATTTATAAATTTTTAAATCAATTTATTTATTTATTTTTATACTTGTGTCCAAAGTATATTATTTATTTTTTTTCAAAATCATTTATTTAAGAATTTATTTAAAATCCAATATATACATATATATTCACATATATACAAAATTTCAAATCCATATGACTTTATATACTTTCTATTTGAATCGAGGAAACTCGCTTCCATTTATAATTAATTAAATAAATTTTTATTCAAAATTTCATTTAATTATCAATTTAAATTAAATTAAAATCTAGGGTCGTTATAGACTTCCCCCCTTAAAAGAATTTCGTCCTCGAAATTTGCAGGCACGAAAACAACACAGAGATAGATGAAAGATAGAGAAATATCTTTTCAGATCAAACTAGATATCAGTTCTGCATTTGGCTCACCAAATCAGAATATCAACAATAGATACAAGAAATTATAATAGAATTTCAAATTTAGTTTTTAAACAAAATCATTTTATCGATAAAATTCTAATCATTCTTCATATTCTATTAATCAAGTTAACTCAATTTAAAATTCCTAATTTCAATTTTCAAATTCATATTCATTAAAGTTTTAATCAAAGAAATGATAAGATATCAATGAAGATAAGAAGTAAGAACTTCCTACAACGATTCGTAGAGCATCACCACATCGAAACTTCTTCTGGAGCTGCCACGAAGCAATTCAAAAGAATTTTGGAAACGAATCAAAGAAAATTGATAAGAAAGTTATTTCCACTGTTGTTACAGAGTTTTGACTAATTATAGTCGTATTTCCCTGTCCCCTATCTCATTCTCTTCTTGCACTCATACTTACTATCAGTAGATAGTAAGAGAATTTACTGAGGCGTTCAAATGGATATCTTAAGGATTACTCATTCTAGGATTTACTTCACCCTATCTCTAATGAGTTACTTAACATGTTATACTCCTGAGCTAAAGCTCAACCCTTAGCTCTGATACCAAATGTAACGACTCGAATTTTGCCCGCTCAAAAATTGACATCCATACTTCAAATCGTATTCGAATGTCATAGATTCGACCGTTCAAATCCGATTCGCCGGAGCTTATAACAACATTAAGTAAATAACACAGCGGAAAAAAAAGAATAATACATTGATATACAGCTTTGATACAATATCTGATACAACAGATGATCCAATAGATATCAATATACATCAGAGATATAATACAATAAAACAGCAGCGGAAAAGAAAAATAGATAACATCTAGCAGCGGAACAAAATAACTCTGAGATAGTCTTCAAGGAAGAACTGCAACTCCATTTCCAAGAACTAATCCAGCAATAGCGAGAACCCCCCATAACAATGCACCAAGCTAGACAAGACTGTTGCGGACCAAAGACTGAACTAACTCCAGATAATCCACTATATCTAACTATCTGAAAAACCCAACTCTAGACTGCTCGTGTAGAAAATAATGAGCACCCAGAGTTTAGGAAAGAAACAATACACTCCGGATCAGTCGTGGGACTGGTGTGAGCAACAAAAACAGTTTATCTTTCAAAACATTTAAAGAAATATTTTTAAAGTCAATTCGCAATGCTTTTAAAAATGAGACTACCATAAGACCTCCCGCCACACACACAATGCAAACGCAGACTTGGAGGAGATTTCTTCTTATGATAGTCAAAGATGCTTGATACGCATTTAAAAAGAAACATTTGATATTATTACTAGTGCATAGTGTAAGAAAAATATTTCGAAAGTAGAATATAAATCTTAGCCAGCATAGGTACCATTATATTATGCCTACTATAGCTACCATATTAGATGGCAGGTCCTACAACTAATACCGTACAAGGTTTCGTATTGTTTCTTTGGATTTCCAACGAATGGTCAGGCCAAGGAACTTCCCATTGCCACATGAGAATGCCTCTGGATGGACATCCCCGAGAACCAAACCGGATCTCTACCAACACAAGGCCGGGTTACCCCTAACTGAGTAACAACTGATCGAATATGCCATCCCCCGGTCCTTTGGGACCTTTATCCGAGAGCTCTCTAATCAATTCACACAATCATAACAAAGTGTTTTCAACATGAGTAAGTATCTGGGCTTCATACCATGATACCACCCTTTTCCAGAAGGAAATGCACACATCCTAAAGGGCGCTACCCCTCATAACCTTGCTGCTTCTTTCCTGTTTTGACCATTCCCGAGGTGTGAGGCTCGACGAAGTCTCGTCCACAAAAACATACTTTATACAAAAGCCATGCTTTGGGTCAACAAATGATCATAGAAATGATCACAAAGATAGACGATCAAATAAATGATCCTATCACAAATAATCAACACAATGATCATTTCACAGCAACACTCAGCATGTCACATTACCAAAATTGGGAATACATCGCTGATAACCTTCAACTATATAACCTCTGAGCTCGTACGTCTCAGAGAAGGGTGTTAAGCTAAGAGAATAAATTCTCCGCCATCAACAGAAATATATTTGAAAGAAATCGGCTTTACATCTCAACTTGTAATGTCAGGCATACAATCCATACAAGTCTGTTCTGGGTTCGAACAGAACCGAAGGCACTTACAAAGAAGTCCTTGCAATCCGGATATTCACAATCCCGATCGGATTTCCCATCACTTAGGGAGTTTCTATACCGGCGCGACTCGGTGCAGAAACAATCGATAGGTCATCCTATCGCTTTCGCAAATACCCGGTCTTCATCACCGGTCTTCAAATGCTATCCATAACGACGTATCACATATTCGGAATGGGTTATACGACACAAAGGTCCTTTCCCGGCTAAACCGAATAGTGAGCGAAAACATTTAAAACATATGGATATGGGATTTCAATTAAGTCACAACTTAATAATTCAAAACTTTCTTTCAAATGGTTTAAATAAATTACCATTTTCAATATTTAAACAAAAAGATTCATTTTCACAACCTTTAACGGTTTAAACAATTTTCACATTTTAATCTTTTAAACAAAAGATTCATTCACAGATTTTCCAAATCAATTTTCATTTCAATTTGATTTACTCGTTAAATCTTTAAATCAAAGATTTAACTTATAGCCTTCAAAACAATTTCATTTCAATTTGATTTAAACAAATCATCAATTTAAATCTGTTAAATATAAACAGATTTAATTCATAGCTTTCAAAAAGAATTCATTCATAACTTAGGAAAATCATTTCTCTATTCAATCTTGAAATTCCCTTAATTAAATAGGAATTCCCTTTCTTATCTGAAAGCTTTTATCTTTTGAAAACAAACAGTTTCATCTCAGAAAATCTGATTCTTTTATACGAGTTGAAATCCTTGGGTTAAATTCAAATTCCCAAAAATAATACCTTTAAAATGGTTTAAATTCATACAAACCTAATTATAATATCTTTAACCATAATTTCCAATCATCGAATTCAATTCCAAATATCGAATTCAAATTTAAATTGAATTATTTAATTTCAAAACTTAATCAAGTAAATTAAAATAAATTTTAACTTGAAATTTCATTCCAAAAGCTTTTCACATTTATTCCGATTCCATTTCCAAAACATTTGAATTCAAATATTCAAATTTTTATAAATCATTTCAAAATCTGTGACTTAATCGATTTCCTCGTGAAATCCATATTTGTGTGTGTATGGTGTGGTCCAGGGGTTTAACACAATAGTGCAACAGCATACAATCATCACAGATCAGAATACAGGAGTATAGTTGATAAGCGATATAGACTATAACGCTTATCGGTTATATACAGATCACAGATATATATGTTACAGATAGTAAATTATAGATCACCACATAAATCAGGATGTATCACAAAGCATCATATATCAGGGATATCAAACAATTCGCATTCAGTAAAATCCAAACATTCATAAATAAGGTCGAGTATTCAATAGTCGTTTATAAGTAGGATTAATTAATCGTTTTATCCTGATTAATTCAATTTATTTCCAATTAAATTAATTACTTATGAATTAATTTTCTAATCCTGATTTACTAATTACAAATCATTTGATATAAATTAATTTATCAATCACCTTAATTAATTCTTCTTAATTAATGAATAAATTAGATAAATCTTTAAACCCACTTACATAATTAATTTACCAATTAATTTATTGTTTTAAGAAATTAAACCTTAATTAATAAAGGTAAACTTACAATTGCTCATTAAATTGATACAAAACCTTAATTATTCATTCCTATTAACTTAATAATTAATGTATTACCAATCATTCATCTTTATTAAATTTAAGGTGAACTCATTCTTAGTAGTGATTTAAATATCATTTACAAATATGTTTGAAAACCTTTAATTTCAAACTTACCTTTCTAAATTTCATTTTAAACCCAAGATTTAAAATAAACCCTCATTTATCTTTAATAAAGTTTAAAACTAATTTAAAAATCCTTTAAATTACTAGTTGAAGTAATATTTTATTATAAAAATTTAAAAAAAATGAGAGTCAAATTTTCTTTGACATTCAAAATTGTCAACACAATTAATATTTATAAAACTTTAGTTTATTTCAAAACTAGAATTCAAATTTAAATTGAATCCAATTTAAAACCCTTAATTTATACTTTGATTTGAATCTTTTATTTTATTTATAATTTGAGGTTAGGTTTTAAAGTATATAACAGAAAACAGGTTTAAACCTGTTCCAGTCTTCGACCCGAGCCAGAAGCAACTTGCTTCGAGTCCCAAAACTACTTTACTCGAGCAAAACTCGAGTTCTTCCCATTTTCCCCGTGTCACTCACCCTTCCCACCTTCTTCTTCTTCTTCAGTACTTATCTTCTTCCCTCTTTTTCTTTAAGTTATAAAACTGCCGCACTCTAAACTCTCACGCGTGCCATCAGGTCAAACTCGAAAAGAACCCCACCACTGTTTCGAGTCCCTCAGTTCCATGCTTACCCAATACCACTTGAATCATTTAAACCGGAGAAAACAAAACCCAGTACTTCTTCCCAAACAACAAACCCTTCCAGACACACGAGTGCACAGGTGCATGTGCACAGTCGCACGGCGTCGCTCCGGCCGCCATCGCGATCCTCTGCAAGTCGACAACGATGCTCACAAGCCTCGCGACCCCTCAGATCACTCAATCTCGTCACCGATCAAAATCGAGCTATACGACCCAGACTTCATCAAAACACTCACCAGAAAATTGACACATCCCCTCTTCCAAAACCACCTCCACGCATCCAACCAGACCACCAGAGACACCACATCTCCTCCCACGTCTTCGCCTACGTCTCCAGTACATCCCCACCCAGTCCGGTCACGCTCGACGCATTGAGGAATGCGCACGAGCCCGAAACCAAAATGCTCATTTCACAGTTGTTAAACCCTACTTATGGTTCGTTCGATAAATCCACTAATTCGAAAATTTCCCTATTATTTTTTCGGTGCTCATGGATCATTAAGCTAGCCTCACCATCAATTTCAACATTTTAAAATCGTTCGATCACTGGGAATTTGGTAAAAAGCAATTTTAGTTCAACTTGAAATTGCTCTCAACATACTTGATGAAAAATCAAAATTTTTGTTTTAAAAATCTAGTTTTCGAATAACAATTCCCAATATATACTTGAAGCACCGATTCATCATGTTCGAATTTTTCATATATTTGAGTTACTCTGTAAAAATCAATTTTTTTTTTCACTGTATATTTCTATTCTTCTTAAATCTATTTTTAGATTCTAGTTCATACTTCAATACACAACTTTCTTTTGAAACCAAAGCCTAATGATAATTTGATAATATGAGTTTGAGTTTTGTTTCTTGTTTGGTAGCAACCTGTAAGCTCAGAAAGGAAGAAAACAAAAGAACAGAGGAGAAAGGAACAACAACTCACAGATCAACTTCACAAAAACAAACAGAGCTTCATACACCAAGTATTTATACTCAAACTTGATGATATTTAAGTATCAATATAAATTTGTTTACTCACAGTGATTTTTATTCAAACATAAGTTACTCACCTGCTTAGATTGAACAGGGCTTTTACTTTGAATCAGGCTTTTGAAATTGCCAGCTGAAATTACCTTCTTTGATTTCTCTGGTTGTAGTTTGTTTGAGTTTTGAAATGATGCCACTTTATTTTTGTTTATGATGGACTAAACTGATGAAATGAAGAAGTGGATGTATATAAAAGAAAGGTGTACAGAGTGATGATATGGTTTGTACAAAATAGTATGGCTGAGGTGCTTACATCTTGTTAGAGGTATAGTGTATTAGTTGCTTTAGTACATATTGCTTTGTACATGCTAAGAAGATGGCACTACATGCTTGTTCTGTTTGATTTACAGCCTATGCTATTTGTTAATAGATGATACCTTTCCTTGTATGCTAGCATTTATTCCTCTGCCTATTTATTACTGATCTCTTTACATATTTATATTTTTACTTTGCTTTGGTTATTTCAGCCTGCATTTTCTTGCCTGCATATACTTACCTGTTAATAATAATAGGTTTAGCTAATGTACTGTTATGTATGTATAGTTTTGTGTTGTGTTTTATTTGTTTCTTTTCTTTATAACTTTAAATTTTATCTTGTTGGTTTGGTTTAATTTGCAAGTGTACATACAAAAATATATATTTGCTTTGTCTCAGCTGTAGCATGTTTGAAGATGATAATGATAGCTTTCTTTTGTTTCTTATTTAAGTGTTCACACTTGTGTTATTTTATTATTTTGTATACTTTGCTTATTTATTTGGATGTAGTCCTATATTTAATTTGTTGTTAGAATTTGTTAAATGTGTTTTACTTTTATATTTATTTTCTTGCTTGTTTCAGCCTTTTATTTTATTGCCTTTGTTTTGTTTCATAATCTTATTTACATACTTATTTTTAGTTATGTTATTTTATTTTGTCTACTTACTTTAAAATAAAATTGAAATTCTATAACTTTGTTTTGTACATAGATGTTTTATATATTTATTTGGTTCCATACTTAACTTTTATTTATCTCTATTTATAACTCAAATATTTATTTTACTTCTATTTTTAGTTTAAATATTTCTCATAAATTTTACTTTAAAAATTATTGTTTTACATTTCTCTATGTACAAATATATTTTATATAACTCAAATTATCATCATTTATAAATTTTTAAATCAATTTATTTATTTATTTTTATACTTGTGTCCAAAGTATATTATTTATTTTTTTTCAAAATCATTTATTTAAGAATTTATTTAAAATCCAATATATACATATATATTCACATATATACAAAATTTCAAATCCATATGACTTTATATACTTTCTATTTGAATCGAGGAAACTCGCTTCCATTTATAATTAATTAAATAAATTTTTATTCAAAATTTCATTTAATTATCAATTTAAATTAAATTAAAATCTAGGGTCGTTACAGACTTCCCCCCTTAAAAGAATTTCGTCCTCGAAATTTGCAGGCACGAAAACAACACAGAGATAGATGAAAGATAGAGAAATATCTTTTCAGATCAAACTAGATATCAGTTCTGCATTTGGCTCACCAAATCAGAATATCAACAATAGATACAAGAAATTATAATAGAATTTCAAATTTAGTTTTTAAACAAAATCATTTTATCGATACAATTCTAATCATTCTTCATATTCTATTAATCAAGTTAACTCAATTTAAAATTCCTAATTTCAATTTTCAAATTCATATTCATTAAAGTTTTAATCAAAGAAATGATAAGATATCAATGAAGATAAGAAGTAAGAATTTCCTACAACGATTCGTAGAGCATCACCACATCGAAACTTCTTCTGGAGCTTCCACGAAGCAATTCAAAAGAATTTTGGAAACGAATCAAAGAAAATTGATAAGAAAGTTATTTCCACTGTTGTTACAGAGTTTTGACTAATTATAGTCGTATTTCCCTGTCCCCTATCTCATTCTCTTCTTGCACTCATACTTACTATCAGTAGATAGTAAGAGAATTTACTGAGGCGTTCAAATGGATATCTTAAGGATTACTCATTCTAGGATTTACTTCACCCTATCTCTAATGAGTTACTTAACATGTTATACTCCTGAGCTAAAGTTCAACCCTTAGCTCTGATACCAAATGTAACGACTCGAATTTTGCCCGCTCAAAAATTGACATCCATACTTCAAATCGTATTCGAATGTCATAGATTCGACCGTTCAAATCCGATTCGCCGAAGCTTATAACAATATTAAGTAAATAACACAGCGGAAAAAAAAGAATAATACATTGATATACAGCTTTGATACAATATCTGATACAACAGATGATCCAATAGATATCAATATACATCAGAGATATGATACAATAAAACAGCAGCGGAAAAGAAAAATAGATAACATCTAGCAGCGGAACAAAATAACTCTGAGATAGTCTTCAAGGAAGAACTGCAACTCCATTTCCAAGAACTAATCCAGCAATAGCGAGAACCCCCCATAACAATGCACAAAGCTAGACAAGACTGGTGCGGACCAAAGACTGAACTAACTCCAGATAATCCACTATATCTAACTATCTGAAAAACCCAACTCTAGACTGCTCATGTAGAAAATAATGAGCACCCAGAGTTTAGGAAAGAAACAATAAACTCCGGATCAGTCGTGGGACTGGTGTGAGCAACAAAAACAGTTTATCTTTCAAAACATTCAAAGAAATATTTTTAAAGTCAATTCGCAATGCTTTTAAAAATGAGACTACCATAAGACCTCCCGCCACACACAAAATGCAAATGCAGACTTGGAGGAGATTTCTTCTTATGATAGTCAAAGATGCTTGATACGCAATTAAAAAGAAACATTTGATATTATTACTAGTGCATAGTGTAAGAAAAATATTTCGAAAGTAGAATATAAATCTTAGCCAGCATAGGTACCATTATATTATGCCTACTATAGCTACCATATTAGATGGCAGGTCCTACAACTAATACCGTACAAGGTTTCGTATTGTTTCTTTGGATTTCCAACGAATGGTCAGGCCAAGGAACTTCCCATTGCCACATGAGAATGCCTCTGGATGGACATCCCCGAGAACCAAACCGGATCTCTACCAACACAAGGCCGGATTACCCCTAACTGAGTAACAACTGACCGAATATGCCATCCCCCGGTCCTTTAGGACCTTTATCTGAGAGCTCTCTAATCAATTCACACAATCATAACAAAGTGTTTTCAACATGAGTAAGTATCTGGGCTCCATACCATGATACCACCCTTTTCCAGAAGGAAATGCACACATCCTAAAGGGCGCTACCCCTCATAACCTTGCTGCTTCTTTCCTGTTTTGACCATTCCCGAGGTGTGAGGCTCGACGAAGTCTCGTCCACAAAAACATACTTTATACAAAAGCCATGCTTTGGGTCAACAAATGATCATAAAAATGATCACAAAGATAGACGATCAAATAAATGATCCTATCACAAATAATCAACACAATGATCATTTCACAGCAACACTCAGCATGTCACATTACCAAAATTGGGAATACATCGCTGATAACCTTCAACTATATAACCTCTGAGCTCGTACGTCTCAGAGAAGGGTGTTAAGCTAAGAGAATAAATTCTCCGCCATCAACAGAAATATATTTGAAAGAAATCGGCTTTACATCTCAACTTGTAATGTCAGGCATACAATCCATACAAGTCTGTTCTGGGTTCGAACAGAACCGAAGGCACTTACAAAGAAGTCCTTGCAATCCGGATATTCACAATCCCGATCGGATTTCCCATCACTTAGGGAGTTTCTATACTGGCGCGACTCGGTGCAGAAACAATCGATAGGTCATCCTATCGCTTTCGCAAATACCCGGTCTTCATCACCGGTCTTCAAATGCTATCCATAACGACGTATCACATATTCGGAATGGGTTATACGACACAAAGGTCCTTTCCCAGCTAAACCGAATAGTGAGCGAAAACATTTAAAACATATGGATATGGGATTTCAATTAAGTCACAACTTAATAATTCAAAACTTTCTTTCAAATGGTTTAAATAAATTACCATTTTCAATCTTTAAACAAAAAGATTCATTTTCACAACCTTTAACGGTTTAAACAATTTTCACATTTTAATCTTTTAAACAAAAGATTCATTCACAGATTTTCCAAATCAATTTTCATTTCAATTTGATTTACTCGTTAAATCTTTAAATCAAAGATTTAACTTATAGCCTTCAAAACAATTTCATTTCAATTTGATTTAAACAAATCATCAATTTAAATCTGTTAAATATAAATAGATTTAATTCATAGCTTTCAAAAAGAATTCATTCATAACTTAGGAAAATCATTTCTCTATTCAATCTTGAAATTCCCTTAATTAAATAGGAATTCCATTTCTTATCTGAAAGCTTTTATCTTTTGAAAACAAACAGTTTCATCTCAGAAAATCTGATTCTTTTATACGAGTTGAAATCCTTGGGTTAAATTCAAATTCCCAAAAATAATACCTTTAAAATGGTTTAAATTCATACAAACCTATTTATAATATCTTTAACCATAATTTCCAATCATCGAATTCAATTCCAAATATCGAATTCAAATTTAAATTGAATTATTTAATTTCAAAACTTAATCAAGTAAATTAAAATAAATTTTAACTTGAAATTTCATTCCAAAAGCTTTTCACATTTATTCCGATTCCATTTCCAAAACATTTGAATTCAAATATTCAAATTTTTATAAATCATTTCAAAATCTGTGACTTAATCGATTTCCTCGTGAAATCCATATTTGTGTGTGTATGGTGTGGTCCAGGGGTTTAACACAATAGTGCAACAGCATACAATCATCACAGATCAGAATACAGGAGTATAGTTGATAAGCGATATAGACTATAACGCTTATCGGTTATATACAGATCACAGATATATATGTTACAGATAGTAAATTACAGATCACCACATAAATCAGGATGTATCACAAAGCATCATATATCAGGGATATCAAACAATTCGCATTCAGTAAAATCCAAACATTCATAAATAAGGTCGAGTATTCAGTAGTCATTTATAAGTAGGATTAATTAATCGTTTTATCCTGATTAATTCAATTTATTTCCAATTAAATTAATTACTTATGAATTAATTTTCTAATCCTGATTTACTAATTACAAATCATTTGATATAAATTAATTTATCAATCACCTTAATTAATTCTTCTTAATTAATGAATAAATTAGATAAATCTTTAAACCCACTTACATAATTAATTTACCAATTAATTTATTGTTTTAAGAAATTAAACCTTAATTAATAAAGGTAAACTTACAATTGCTCATTAAATTGATACAAAACCTTAATTATTCATTCCTATTAACTTAATAATTAATGTATTACCAATCATTCATCTTTATTAAATTTAAGGTGAACTCATTCTTAGTAGTGATTTAAATATCATTTACAAATATGTTTGAAAACCTTTAATTTCAAACTTACCTTTCTAAATTTCATTTTAAACCCAAGATTTAAAATAAACCCTCATTTATCTTTAGTAAAGTTTAAAACTAATTTAAAAATCCTTTAAATTACTAGTTGAAGTAATATTTTATTATAAAAATTTAAAAAAAACGAGAGTCAAATTTTCTTTGACATTCAAAATTGTCAACACAATTAATATTTATAAAACTTTAATTTATTTCAAAACTAGAATTCAAATTTAAATTGAATCCAATTTAAAACCCTTAATTTAAACTTTGATTTAAATCTTTTATTTTATTTATAATTTGAGGTTAGGTTTTAAAGTATATAACAGAAAACAGGTTTAAACCTGTTCCAGTCTTCGACCCGAGCCAGAAGCAACTTGCTTCGAGTCCCAAAACTACTTTACTCGAGCAAAACTCGAGTTCTTCCCATTTTCCCCGTGTCACTCACCCTTCCCACCTTCTTCTTCTTCTTCAGTACTTATCTTCTTCTCTCTTTTTCTTTATGTTATAAAACTGCCGCACTCTAAACTCTCACGCGTGCCATCAGGTCAAACTCGAAAAGAACCCCACCACTGTTTCGAGTCCCTCAGTTCCATGCTTACCCAATACCACTTGAATCATTTAAACTGGAGAAAACAAAACCCAGTACTTCTTCCCAAACAACAAACCCTTCCAGACACACGAGTGCACAGGTGCACGTGCACAGTCGCACGGCGTCGCTCCGGCCGCCATCGCGATCCTCTGCAAGTCGACAACGATGCTCACAAGCCTCGCGACCCCTCAGATCACTCAATCTCGTCACCGATCAAAATCGAGCTATACGACCCAGACTTCATCAAAACACTCACCAGAAAATTGACTCATCCCCTCTTCCAAAACCACCTCCACGCGTCCAACCAGACCACCAGAGCCACCACATCTCCTCCTACGTCTTCGCCTACGTCTCCAGTACATCCCCACCCAGTCCGGTCACGCTCGACGCATTGAGGAATGCGCACGAGCCCGAAACCAAAATGCTCATTTCACAGTTGTTAAACCCTACTTATGGTTCGTTCGATAAATCCACTCATTCGAAAATTTCCCTATTATTTTTCCCGTGCTCATGGATCATTAAGCTAGCCTCACCATCAATTTCAACATTTTAAAATCGTTCGATCACTGGGAATTTGGTAAAAAGCAATTTTAGTTCAACTTGAAATTGCTCTCAACATACTTGATGAAAAATCGAAAATTTTGTTTTAAAAATCTAGTTTTCGAATAACAATTCCCAATATATACTTGAAGCACCGATTCATCATGTTCGAATTTTTCATATATTTGAGTTACTCTGTAAAAATCAATTTTTTTTTCACTGTATATTTCTATTCTTCTTAAGATTCTAGTTCATACTTCAATACACAACTTTCTTTTGAAACCAAAGCCTAATGATAATTTGATAATATGAGTTTGAGTTTTGTTTCTTGTTTGATAGCAACCTGTAAGCTCAGAAAGGAAGAAAACAAAAGAATAGAGGAGAAAGGAACAACAACTCACAGATCAACTTCACAAAAACAAACAGAGCTTCATACACCAAGTATTTATACTCAAACTTGATGATATTTAAGTATCAATATAAATTTGTTTACTCACAGTGATTTTTATTCAAACATAAGTTACTCACCTGCTTAGATTGAACAGGGCTTTTACTTTGAATCAGGCTTTTGAAATTGCCAGCTGAAATTACCTTCTTTGATTTCTCTGGTTGTAGTTTGTTTGAGTTTTGAAATGATGCCACTTTATTTTTGTTTATGATGGACTAAACTGATGAAATGAAGAAGTGGATGTATATAAAAGAAAGGTGTACAGAGTGATGATATGGTTTGTACAAAATAGTATGGCTGAGGTGCTTACATCTTGTTAGAGGTATAGTTTATTAATTGCTTTAGTACATATTGCTTTGTACATGCTAAGAAGATGGCACTACATGCTTGTTCTGTTTGATTTACAGCCTATGCTATTTGTTAATAGATGATACCTTTCCTTGTATGCTAGCATTTATTCCTCTGCCTATTTATTACTGATCTCTTTACATATTTATATTTTTACTTTGCTTTGGTTATTTCAGCCTGCATTTTCTTGCCTGCATATACTTACCTGTTTATAATAATAGGTTTAGCTAATGTACTGTTATGTATGTACAGTTTTGTGTTGTATTTTATTTGTTTCTTTTCTTTTTAACTTTAAATTTTATCTTGTTGGTTTGGTTTAATTTGCAAGTGTACATACAAAAATATATATTTGCTTTGTCTCAGCTGTAGCATGTTTGAAGATGATAATGATAGCTTTCTTTTGTTTCTTATTTAAGTGTTCACACTTGTGTTATTTTATTATTTTATATACTTTGCTTATTTATTTGGATGTAGTCCTATATTTAATTTGTTGTTAGAATTTGTTAAATGTGCTTTACTTTTATATTTATTTTCTTGCTTGTTTCAGCCTTTTATTTTATTGCCTTTGTTTTGTTTCATAATCTTATTTACATACTTATTTTTAGTTATGTTATTTTATTTTTTCTAATTACTTTAAAATAAAATTGAAATTCTATAACTTTGTTTTGTACATAGATGTTTTATATATTTATTTGGTTCCATACTTAACTTTTATTTATCTCTATTTATAACTCAAATATTTATTTTACTTCTATTTTTAGTTTAAATATTTCTCATAAATTTTACTTTAAAAATTATTGTTTTACATTTCTCTATGTACAAATATATTTTATATAACTCAAATTATCATCGTTTATAAATTTTTAAATCAATTTATTTATTTATTTTTATACTTGTGTCCAAAGTATATATTTTTTTTTTAAAAAATCATTTATTTAAGAATTTATTTAAAATCCAATATATACATATATATTCACATATATACAAAATTTCAAATCCATATGACTTTATATACTTTCTATTTGAATCGAGGAAACTCGCTTCCATTTATAATTAATTAAATAAATTTTTATTCAAAATTTCATTTAATTATCAATTTAAATTAAATTAAAATCTAGGGTCGTTACAGTAATATATTACAAAACCCCAAAAGATTCAAAAAATATATATATATTTTTAAATCACCTTATATTATTTCATTTAATAACATGATACGAACGTTTAAAATATTATATAAAAAAACAAAATACTAAGCTTAAACAAATGAGAACAAAAAGCATCTTTACATATAGCAGCCGAAAAAGGAAAATTTTATTTTATAAACTAATATAACAGCATATATACATATATACACAAATACATTTATATATATAAAAGAATAACTTTGACATATATATATACAAACCATATAATAGACGTTGCAAAATTTGTATAATATATTATTAAACTGGAAATAGGGAAACCCAAGATAATATAACCCACGTAACAAATTCACTGATATATATATATATATATATGCTAACAGACAGAAGTACTATACCTAATATATGTGAACGTATGCAAGCTAGTGGTGATGAGTGTCTAATGGGTGATGGCGATAGGGGTATCGGCTGTTATGGCCTTGAAGAGTCGCTGTAACAACTTGGGAAAGAAAGAAAATAGGCTTCAGGGAGGAAGAGGAAGCAACAATGGGTATAAACCCAAAGTTATAAAGGCTGAGGAAAAACGTTTTGCGCAATTTAAGGCGAGCTTTAAATTTTTAATAAATATAAAACGTATCTAAGTTTATACGTTTATAACTTTCCTGCTATAGTGTATATATATAATGAACTGTCATAATGAAAGAAGTGGAAACAGGGAGGGTAGGAAAGGAAAGGTTATAAAAATAAAATTTTCACCCTTAAATTTCGGAGATTAATAAGGTAACGTACCTCTTTAATGAAATGTACAGCAACGGTCACAAGCTAAAATTTAGCTGAAAGTTTAAAGAAATGAGGGGAAGATGGGTTTTTAAATTAGTCACTTTCCAGAATTAATATGTCAATGAAAAAGGAAAGGAGATGAATCAGGGAAACGTATTATAACTTATATATAACTATTAAACGGATAGATGGAAGAAAAGGTGAGCAAGTGAGTAAAAGTGGAAACTGATTTATAGGCGAAATGGAATGTGAGCTGTTGCTTGGGAAGAAAATGGAACAGTTTAAAAATTAAAGGCAATGGACTGCTGAAATTAAATGAGTATAAAACGTGTAAAAGTTATATACCGAAACGGCTATAAATTTCAATTATTATTATAAACGGGGAATAACGAAAGGCAAGGATGATGATTTTAAAGTTTATTAATGGCTAGGAATGTGGAAGTCTATCTGTGAATTGGAAAAATTATTAAGCAGTTGAAAATTTAACGGTAGAAAAGTAACAGCTACACATTGTTTTAGAAACAATCAAAGTAATTAATAGCTTGATTGGACAACAAGAATAAATATGGAAGGACACGTTATAAAGGCAAAATGAACCGTTTGAAAATAAATAAAAGAAATGATGGCAAATAAAACAGCTGTGCCTTGAATTTCCCAAAATAAATTATTTTATGAACATCAATTATTACTGACTTAAATTAAACAGAATCACACCCTAAAATATACTTTCTTAATTTTTGATGAAAATTTATCATTTGCCACATTTAACTATACGTAATCCAAATGTAAAATTTTATTTCAAAATATTATTATTTAAAATTTCTCAAAAATCAAATTAAATACGCTAAATAAAACCATTAAAAATTATCAAAATTTTACGGGTCGTTACACTCTCCCCCACTCAAAACTTTTCGTCCCCGAAAAGGAAGAAGGTAGGAGAATAGAAACAACCAGAGAGATAAATAGATTGAAAGACATGGATAAACAATTAATTTAAGACCATATAAATTTTTCTAGAAATATTCATTTGAAAACTTCATTTGCAGTTCAATTATCTTTAATACTTTAAAAATTTTCAAAACCCATTTGTAAAATTTCCTGCTTCCCTTATAAATAATATTTATATGTTTAAATAACACCTTTATAAATATATATGAAAACTATTTGGAAACAGTTATTCACATCCTTGGTTATATTTTCAAGGAAGTTATTTGACCACATTAAATCCATAGTTTATAAATTTACTAATTTATCTTAAAACCTTTCAACATTATAGATAAATTAATACTCATTTCTTAAATATGTTATATTAAATTAATAACTTCTGAAATATTAATGACACTAATGATTTACTATTAAACCATGTAGTATATAAATAAACAATATTTTAAAGATTATATTCAAAAAGGAAACGAGGGTAGATTTAGAAAAATGGAATATAGGTGAATAAATAAAGCTGAGCAGATAAGGTAGGTTCAAAGGGATAGTATCGGGCTCGAATAATTAAATCAAACCATAAAATTTTAATCTCATATATTAATACAAAATTTCTTTGTTGGAAATACCTTTATAATAAAATACTTTTATATCGAAACGAATTTTTCTTTTCAAAAATACTTTTATAACTCGATGTTTTAACAAGTTTATCCTCGTTCTTGCAAACTCTGGCCATGCGTTGATCAGGCGCAAAGCTAGAATTCTTCAAGTACTTAGTAGACCTGTTTCAACACCCAGTGAAAATACTTGAAAAACCTTAAAAAAAACAGATATGGAAAGTACAATCCAAACAAAACAATCAAACCAAAACCTTTGTCCAAACATGGTTCGCAGATACACAATGGTTACGCTTGGATCCCCCAGGAAACAATCCGTATCCGTAAGCTTTCTCAGCCCTGCGAGTTACGCCATGATGACTAGTAGGGTGCAGGATACACAATGGTTATGCCTAGGTCCCCCAAGAAACAATCCATACCCCTAGGCCGTCTCAGCCAGGCAGTTTCGCTACTAATGTGATCTACACAGATTGCAGGATACACAATGGTTACGCCTGGATCCCCTAGGAAACAATCCGTACCCCTAGGCCAGACTCAGCCAGGCAGTTGCGCTATGCAGTCGCGAGAGAAAAAAACCATGGGTTATGCCACGGTGGGAACACTCGAGTATCACATCCGGAAAACCAAAAATCAGAGGGAATAATATCGATAGAATGAACCCACAATGTGGCCACAAAGCGGATATCAAGCAGAAGGCACTTTTCATATCTTTACTTCGAAAATATGTATCATATAGTACCTTTTCAAATCACTTTCAAATATCATACTTATATAAAGTCCTTTATATATAGGATTTCATTTTCAATCGAATACTTTCCAAATTGAGTACCTTTCAAATCAATAGGTTTCGAACCAATTTCGTACTATACAACTCAGTTTTATATAAGTTCGATAACTCCCAAATCAAGTATTTAGTAAATCATGGTTCTCAAAATTTTTCTCGTTTCAGTAACATTTCAGTTTCAAGATCATATATGATTTCACCAAATTTTCTTTCAAATTGAACATATTCAGTTTCAAAGTTTCTTAAATAATAGGTTTAGAAAATAATCCAAATTTCCAAATCAACAAAATTTAGGTCAAACAAATACATTTCCAAAATCACCATATAAGTACTGGTTTTAATTCCAATCTAATTTCAAAACCAAATATTCTTGTCAAAATCAATTATACTCAACATGGTTTCTAAATTTATAATTATCCATTTAAAACCTTTAAACTATTTATTTCTATATGGAAAAATCCAATTTTCCTTTTTCAAACTATTTATTTAACAAAAGTTTCAAATTTACTTAAGTCATACTCTTCATACTTTAAACATACAAAACTAAACTTATTATTCTTTATCAAATTTTTTATACTCTTCGAAATTTATTATTTTTAAATTTTAAACCTTGATTTGGAAGTGCTCGAACCTTCAAAATAGTTAGGGAAATCAAATTTCCAATTCAAGAGTCGAAAATCAACAATAAATCAATAAATCAATTTCAATAGATAGGATTATACCAAATCAGATCCGAAACTCGAGGACTGAATACCGGTCTCACTTTAAATTATTTCAAATATTATATATATATATATATATATATCTTTCGAAAATATCAAATTACTTCTGAATTTGAAATCAAAATTGGTTTCACGAAGTCACTCGCATAGCAAAGCTATTAAAGTGGCCTCTCCCCACTTTGAAACTCGAAAATCAATGTCGATGATGCGTGCACCCATCACCGATATTATTTTCCAGTGACATAAGTGAGTTCTGGACTTCTATTTTCTTGAAAACTTCTTTGAATTTTTTTTGAAATCCTTGGAACTCATTTGAAGTCATTTGAAACATTTCTTATTCAGAAAATACTTTCAAATCTTATTATTATATATTTCAAAATATTAAACCAATTTTTAAAAATACCGGAGTCCAATCTCTCAAATGTCAAACTCAAAACCTTTCAGTTATAAATCATTTTTATATAAATCAATTTTCTTATAATATTTTCAAAATTTCAAATCTTTTCAAAACTTTTATATATAGAATAACATTTATATATAGGTATGTAATCCTTATCGAAAATATTTTCACTTTTATATATAGAATAAAATCATAGTTATCAAATTAATAATTTCGGTATAAAACCATTTCTGAAATACAAACAAAACCCAATTTTCAAAGGATGATTTAAGAATGAATTTCCAAACAAAGATAGAGATACAAATTAGAGGGACTCTAATCAAATAGAATTCTGATTCGAAGGTAGGCTCGATCGACGATTAGAGAATTAAACTACAGAAATAGAAGATGGATATACTTATATAAATCGCGGGCGACCTACACCGGGTTAACCGTGACTTTAGGAATACGATCGATGCGGAATTCTAAGGCAAATCGACATTCGATTGCCAGAGATAGAATTCGGCATATCAAGATATAGCAGCAACGTAAACCTAGGATACAAAAATCTTCGGTGAATCGATGCCAATTATAAAGTAGTTTTCACCCCCTATACAAAACATTCAGTAGAGTTATGGGATACTCCAGAATCAAACGAATATAAATAGAAAGAGACAAGAATGAATTTCAGAACCGAGGGACATTCCAAAATTTAAAGGAAATCGAGTCAAAAAGGAAGAGATTCAACTCGAACGAAAGTGATTCTGTAAATAAATTTACCATATATGCTAAGTTCTGCGTAGAGCCAAAGCTCTGATACCAACTGTAACGACCCGCTATTTTGGACCATTCAAATCGACAATAATACAATACATTTCCGACCTGAATAATTTAAAATACCGAATTGTTAATTTAAATTTGGCAAAGACATATACAGTAAATAAATCAATCACAGAATCACAGATACAGAGTAGTACAATAATACGCAGTGGAATAAATGAAAGGTAGTTCATGAAGCTATTATATAACAAAGTTAGAAATAAAATACATCAGAATATCCCAGATATAGTGAAGTCTCCAATGCAACAGATGAACTCTCTTAACGAATCAACTGGAAGTGCTGAAAGCTAAGCAATAGTTGGATCTCCAAGCAAAGCTCCAAACTCCAAAGGTGAGTCTCAATGTTGTATCACTCAGTCTGACCCGAGCGTAAAGCAAAACACAAAACACTCGAGTCAGGATTAACATTCTTATATCAATTAATCCAACTCAAGTGAAATATCAACTGAAATAAAATTAACTTAGAGGATGTTTGGGATCACCATCCTCTAAGGATCCCTGGAACTATCCATAGGGTAGAAATACACACTATGTCATCGTGGTCAACTCAATTTTATTTATTATTCAAAAACAAAATATCATTTCACTTCAAATATATTTGTTTCAAATTTGATCAATTTCACAGTTACGATTCAAATCTACTCCAATCAAAAATTCAAATCTAGTCAAATCTTAATTTATCAATTTAAAATTCAACTCAATTCCTTAATAACCACTTCAATTTTATCGATCTCAAAGTTCGGATTTGTAATCACAAAATACCCCTTTATATTTCAGTATATTTCAAACTTTAAGTATTCAACGTTTCAAACTAAATTTTATTCAATTTAGTTTTCTAAATAATAATTAAAAAATTTAGTTCAACCCAAATTTTCATTTTTATTCAACTTAGTTTCTAAATAACAATTCAACTATCTTGATTTCAAGTACAGATCTGAATTTCAAAATAACTCATTTAAATTCCAATATAGTTCAAAGATTTAATATTTAAATGTTCAATTTAACAGTTTCATAAAGATCTCGATTAACCTCATTATTATTTAGTCTTGAAATGCTCCCTCATTTGATTCAATATCATTTAAGTAATTTTAAATTACATTTTGCTCAATATTTTATTTTAATTTATTTAAACGTGAAATATTCATTAAATCACGTAAATCAAAAATCCAGTCATAAAAATCATACCTTTAGATTTCCCATTTAATAATTTCAAATCGATTTAATTTAATAAATCCTTATTTAAATACCATTTTTAATAAATCCAAATTTATCTCCCAATCTTAATTATTCAATTTATTACAAGAAAATCTTTTTGAAATATAGATTTACATAAATACTTAACCATATTATGTGTATTAAATCAATTCTAATTTAAATCAAATATTACTACTAAATCTATATATAAAATTTCCATCTTAAGAATCAATATCTGTTAAACCATATATTTCTGTCAACAATCATAGAAATTATTTCAAAATATTTATGTATGGACCAACGGTGTCTGTATATATTTTCTATCATATGGTCATGCTACGGATATTTATCATTTCAATCCGTCCACTAAATAATACAGGTGGATATCATTTCAACCCGTAATCCCAAATTAAATTAAATGAAAATCGCTTGGGTTTATCATTTCAACCCATAACGATTTTCTCCTATCCTAAAGTCCGCTCGGGTATGTATCATTTCAACCTATAGTGAATATTATACTAACAGGGCACTTGTAGAGTGATAACAGATATGATAAAATATAACAACATACATATATCATCAATAACAGTATAATATAACAATAGGATATGGTGCCATATCCCACAAGTGAACAGTTATAGATAATAGCATAAATATAACAATTTAAATAACTACAGCAGCATACTTCAATTGTTGTTTCAATTGAAATCAAATTTAATAAATATAAGAACATTAATCGTGAGTGATTGCTCACCTTTCGAGGCTAAAGAGAATAGACAATGAAGTTTAGTTACGAATTCCAAAGCAACGCTAGATAGACATGATTCGACGAAGAAATCAGGCACGACGAACAAAGCTGATAAATGGAAGAGAAAAAAAATCGAATTCAAATTAGAACTAGATCGATGAAGATGAATGATATAAGTGAACTTACAACTATATATAACTATATATAACTATTTACATATATAAATCATACTATAAATTTAATATACACACATTTCAAATCATTGTTTTTAAACCAAACACATATACAATAAAAATAAATAAATCAAACATATATGCAATATATATGTTGAAATAATACTTATTAAAATAAAAACTTATATATAATGTATATTCATTGCAACATATCAACTGCCGCGTATATAACTTTTAAACTTTATCTTATAAAATATAAACTGTATAAACTTTTATAACTTAATAAACTTTATATTATAAATATACTATATACACTTAAAACCTGCGCATGTGATACTTATATTTAAATAATAATATAACCATTACGACATAAACCGCTTAGACATGCTTAAAATTTACTTTCAAAACAGTTATAAATACCATATACTTACCGACCAAATGTATAAACTCGAATGCTTAGATATATATATATGGTTTCATTCTTTTTCTCACTCAACTATTTTGTTGTTTCCAGTACATTGCATTAAGAAAGAGTAATATATAACAAAACTAACAAAACCCCAAAAGATTCAAAAAAAAGTATATATTTTTAAATCACCTTATACTATTTCATTTAATAACATGATACGAAAAGCTTCACTTAAATCAAATTCACGTTTAAAATATTATATAAAAAAACAAAATACTAAGCTTAAACAAATTAGAACAAAAAGCATCTTTACATACAACAGCCGAAATAGGAAAATTTTATTTTATAAACTAAATAACAGCATATATACATATATACACAAATACATTTATATATATAAAAGAATAACTTTGACATATATATATAAACCATATAATAGACGCTGCAAAATTTGTATAATATATTATTAAACTGGAAACAGGGAAACCCAAGATAATATAACCCATGTAACAAATTCACTGATATATATATGCTAACAGACAGAAGTACTATACCTAATATATGTGAACGTATGCAAGCTAGTGGTGACGAGTGTCTGATGGGTGATGGCGATAGGGGTATCAGCTGTTATGGCCTTGAAGAGTCGCAACAACTTGGGAAAGAAAGAAAATAGGCTTCAGGGAGGAAGAGGAAGCAACAATAGGTATAAACCCAAAGTTATAAAGGCAGAGGAAAAACGCTTTGCATAATTTAAGGTGAGCTTTAAATTTTTAATAAATAAAAAACGTATCTAAGTTTATACGTTTATAACTTTCCAACTGTAGTGTATATATATAATGAACGGCCATAATGAAAGAAGTGGAAACAGGGAGCGTAGGAAAGGAAAGGTTAGAAAAATAAAATTTTCACCCTTAAATTCCGGAGATTAATAAGGTAACGTACCTCTTTAATGAAATGTACAGCAACGGTCACAAGCTAAAATATAGCTGAAAGTTTAAAGAAATGAGGGGAAGATGGGTTTTTAAATTAGTCGCTTCCCAGAATTAATATGTCAATGAAAAAGGAAAGGAGATGAATCAGGGAAACTATTATAACTTATATATAACTATTAAACGGATAGATGGAATAAAAAGCGAGCAGGTGAGTAAAAGTGGAAACTGATTTATAAGCGAAATGGAATTTGAGCTGTTACCTGGGAAGAAAATGGAACAGTTTAAAAATTAAAGGCAATGGACTGCTGAAATTAAATGGGTATAAAACGTGTAAAAGTTATATACTGAAACAGCTATAAATTTCAATTACTATTATAAACGGGGAATACCGAAAGGCAAGGACGATGATTTCAAAGTTTATTAATGGCTAGGAATGGGGAAGTCTATTTGTGAATTGAAAAAATTATTAAGCAATTGAAATTTTAACGGTAGAAAAGTAACAGCTACACACTGTTTTAGAAACAATCAAAGCAATTAATAGCTTGATTGGACAGCAAGAATAAATATGCAAGGACACGTTATAAAGGCAAAATGAACCGTTTGAAAATAAATAAAAGAAATGACGGCAAATAAAACAGCTGTGCCTTGAATTTCCCAAAATAAATTATTTTATGAACATCGATTATTACTAACTTAAATTGAACAGAATCACACCCTAAAATATACTTTCTTAATTTTTGATGAAAATTTATCATTTGACACATTTAACTATGCGTAATCCAAATGTAAAATTTTATTTCAAAATATTATTATTTAAAATTTCTCAAAAATCAAATTAAATACGCTAAATAAAACCATTAAAAATTATCAAAATTTTACGGGTCGTTACAACCCATTCCTATACACTTCATTCAATTTAAATGGTTTGCAACTCAATTGCTTACATTTAATTCATTTTTAACCCAAATAACTCACATTTATTTCAATTGTTTCCAAAAATCAATTTTATTTACCTCTACCAATTCATAGAATTTTTTTATTTACTTTCATTTAAGTCGAACGACTGACTTATTCTATGCAATTTGACGATATTCACTTAATAGAATATCCATTTTAGTTTTTATCCGCATCCAATTGATTCCAACTCAGTTTATATTTAATTCCATCCCATTTCTAGTTTATTCACCAACCATACATTTTAAAATCATTTCATTGACCTTGACAACATTCGATTCTTATATTAGTAACCACTTTCCAAACTAATTTAACCCAAACTTTTATTTAATGAACTTTCATTCTCACTCGAAGTTGAGATTCTAATTATTCTTAACTTAAGTTAATTTACTTTAATTTTTTCCACCTTCAAAACTAAAGATCACTTCATTTGCAAATAAATTTTCTTTTTTTTCACTTTAACTTGATTCTATTTCAATCAAACCTCATTTCAATTTACAAATTTATTTGATTAGTTCTTTTGTTTCGTTCATTACAAATTTTAATTACAAATTTTAATTTCCAAATTCAATTCATTCACGACTCATTTAATTCAATTAGCCATTCTCGTAATCCATTTAAAGTTTTAATTCCATTCTCAATTCCTTAAAATAATATCCAAGGCCATATTTAAGTCATCCATACTCGAATTGGACTTATTGCAACTCAAATCATTCTTATTTTAATCCAATTCCATAACAACTTTAATTCATGTTTAATTCACTTACAATTCCAAGTTGAATTTCTATTTGTAACTCGGGTTTCTTTTACAAACCCATCATTAACTCAAATTTCAACTTTTATTTATCCAACTAGTGTTCCATTTCCATATCAAATAATTAATTATCCAATTGGCTCACTTCCAATTTATAATTCAATCTTTGATTTTTATCTTCAAAAATCACTTTATTACTTTACTTGAGTTTAATCTAATTTATAATTCGAATTTAGATTTCTATTTCACTTTCCAAAATACCAAATACATTTTATTTTGGCTTACTCCTTCCAATATCCAATTTAAGTTCATTTACTTACATTTATAAATTCATTTGTTCATTCACAAATTATTTTCAAACCATACATTTTATTTCCACACATTAATTATTTTTAGTCCATTTGAACTAATTCTACACTTCATTTAACACAATTTCAAATCAAACATTATCCAATATTCAAATTTCATTTCATTTGCATGCCATATAAATCAATCAGTTACTTACTAATTTCAATCTCAAAAAGTTATTTGATACGGTCCAACTTGACTAATTTTCCATTCAAACTTAAGTTCAACGTTCAGTTTCGATTCCCTTTTTGCTTACAAGTTTAAACTCATTTATTCATTCACAAATTCATTTCTAACTAATAAATTTTATTTCATTAACTTATTTCATTTAGCATACATAGATTTATTTCCTCACATTCACTTTTTATTTAACTTGGTTTAGTTACATTCTAATTTAATTCAAATTTTAAGTTTCTATAAGTTCTCCAATTTATTTATCTTCCGTTTGCTAACTTCTTTTAACTCACGTAAATTAATTGGCTTATATTCTAACTTGTTTTCGTTTTCTTACTTACTTCAATTTTTTAATCCTTCTCCAAGTTAAATATTCTATTCTAAACAACTTTTCAAAACATTTTTTTAAGTTTCCAAATTTATTTACCATTCCTTAAATATTTTTAGTAAGTTTCCAGAATTTCATCCAAACATTTCAAACCAACTCCAGAGTTTAAACCATTACTAAAATGTTCAAAATCCAATTTTGAAAAAATATATATAAATCAAACTATTCCTTTTCATTTTCAAAATCAAACCCAATTTCTCAAACAAACATTAATCCAAAACATCCATGTAGCAATCCCCCTCTTGGAAACTCGAAAACGAACACCGATGATGTCGCGATCATCATCAGAATTATTTCCTAGCGACCGAAAAGAGTACAGTTTTTTTATCACTTTAAAATCCCTTCAAATATTCCAAACTCTCCAGAGTTCAAGTCCAATTCAAAAAAAATTCCAAATAATATCACCATTATTTCTCCAAAACCTTTGAAAACCATTTTCAAATTCAAAGGAATTTAATTTTTCGAAATTTCAAATTCCAAACCCTTTCAGTTCATATTTAAACATACTCTTGAATTTTCATCACAATTTATTTTCAAATATTTCCCTGGAATTCTATTTCAAATTATAAATCAAATTTACAATTCACATTTAAAATTTCATTCTATAAATGAATTTCTTTCCTTAACCTTTGGTTATTTTTAATCTCTAGTTAAATTTCCACACAACAATGATAATAATTATCATTCCTAACATCAAGCAACCATATATAACTATAATAATTTACGGAAAATTATTTCCCCTATATACAAAAATAAATTGGGTGAAATTATTTCATTTACTCTATTTAAAACAATACTGCGTCGGATTATCTTGTTTAAGAGTTTAGAAAGTTCTATCGATATCATGGCGTCCCACATATCGGCCAGAATCCATAAAAACTCAACCGATAAGTCAACACAATATAAAACAATTTTATATTCACTAACAAATACGCGCTCATATCTATTAATACACTCAAACTCATTCTAGAGTACTACTGACTCTTATCTCTAATGAGTAATCCCCACCAGAGCCAAGGTTCTCGCTTATCTTCAGCTCTGATACCAACTATAACAGGACGCACCAGTGGCGACCGGTAGGCTTTGCAACCATCACAGACCCACCGTGGCATACTGTGATACCTCGGGTTTGCTTTTACGGCCATCATCTCGACTATATGCACCTAGCAAACCAACCCCACATGGCCTTATACTACCCCCGGGGACATGTAGGTGTAAGAATCTCTCGTTCGCCACCAAACGCAAAGCGAGAACCCCCCATCATGCTGTAATGTAGCAAACTCGATCTCAGTCTCTTCGAAATGGTCAGCGCATCGGCCAATATTGATAGTCGGTTATTTAACTATCAATTAACATTCACAACATCCATCAAACATAAATAATTTCCCCAAATTATTTACTAACCTCAAAATATCTTCGCAAGATATATTTCCATTTCCAAACCTTTTTTAAAACAGTTTTCAAACCACACTCTTCCCATGGAATGAACTCCCAATTATTTATTTCCACTGAAAACACCAAGTACAAACTTTAGATTTTTAAAATAATTAAAAAAAACACTTTACTATAAAATACACTTTAAGTCATTTAAGTTAAAACTATTTTAATACTTATTCAAAAATATACACTTTAAGAATATCTAAAATAAAGCTGCTTTATAAAATATAAAACTAAATTTTTATCCTTTTAAAACATAATACCAATTCACCTTTAAGTAATTACTACTAAAATAAATTTGAACAATACTTACCTTAAAATTTAAACATTTAAAATAATAATTTTTCTAAAACATACCTTTAAATCAACTTTAAAACTTTTGCTTATACTTAAATTTGCTTCGAAACATACTTGGCTATCCAGGGAAATACACTTCTTTTTCACATCTTTTAAAAATAAATCATTGTTTATTTTTAAACAAATTTACCCATTCCTTTAATAATTTTCCCACCACGAATTTATCATTCCAAATATCCACTGATGTATTACTTCACTTTTATAAACCCAGTTATAAATTCCATAGTCTCACTTCCTTTTTTTTAATTCCAAATTTAAACACTTAAATCAATTTTCAAATTGATTTCCAATTTACTCCATTTTGAAATAAATTTCGTTACTAACTCATTTACTTCAAAATCCATTAACTTTGGATTTTTAATTCTTAATTAATTTAAAATCTTTTTAACTGAAAGTACCAATTTCATATTTTCGAAATTCCTTTTTTACCCTTTTAAATAAATTTAACCCTTAAAATTTAAAAATAAATTTTTTATTACTTTAAAATAATATCACTTAAGTTTTTAAAATTCATCATTACTCTGCTTATTCAAAATCCCCTTTTTCCATAGTCGGAATTTATTTATTGGAATTTTAAAATCACTTTTATTCTTTTCCAGTTCATTCTTAAATTTATTCAAATTCTCTATAATTATTTTACTTAAAACTTCAAACTTTTATTTTTTTCAAAAATCCAATTCTATATATTATGATAACTCAGTGTACCAAAATATATTCAAGCAAACCATAGCATTCAATTTCCAATTATCAATATAATTCATCACAGAATATCAAATATTCATAACACAGAATATTAAACAATCTAAATAATTTTAAAGAATCCAGTTGAATCCCTCCAACCTGTTTCCCTGTATCTACAGATGTTAGCACAATACCAATTCCACTTCGAGGTGGAATATCACGGTATATGGGATTAATATAATATCATCCGCTATTATGCGGCGCATAGGGTCTCATCCGCTATATAATGGGGGAAATCAATCACTCCAATATATACTATATACTACTATATATATTATAGCACATCAAATCAATTCAATAATTCAACCAATTATTTAAATTTAACCATTTAAATTTAGATAGAAATCCAGAAGAGTGAGATCAACTCACCTTTGATTTTTGTTTTGCAACCCAATTTCCTTTCTGGGTTGATTTCCTCACGATTTCAGACCTTGTATAAACATTTATATGGTTTAATTAATATTTAAATCGATTGAATAATTAATTACCATTTAATTAACTGACTATTTAATTTAATAAAAAATTTCTTTAAAAAGTCTTTTAGTAACTAAAATAATTATACAAGTTTGTTAACAAATTTAATTATTCTGAATATATTATTTTAAAATAAACTAGTAGATAAAAATTGTGCATTTATTTTATTTTTGAAACTTCATATATACTTTCAAAAATAATCTATATAGATCAAATCTTTATAAAAATCCCTATGCTTTTTTTTCTCCAAAATCCTATATATATATATATAAAATTTCCCAAAACCTTTCTGCATGTATAATCCTTCAGCTAATAAAACTTCCTATTTTAAACTATATATATATATATTGAAATCTGCATTTACATAAACCTTACTGTATGTTTATGATTTCACTATATATATTTTCTATTCTGCATATTCATATTTATATTAATATTTAAAATCGAAACACAAACCTTGCTTGCGCATCCCACCCGAACCCTAGTCACCACCATGAACTATAGCTTCGTCACCATCACTCAAACACCATCGAACGATGCAAAAACCCCTCCAATTGATGCTTGACCAACCTCAAGCTCGAAGACGCCATTGAGACTTCGCCTCAGGCCTCCTCGCGACCTCCACAGCCCATATTTGTGCACGCTCGAACCACTAAACACGACTTTGCCTCCTAATCCCATTCGTGATACCCCTTCGCGTTTGCTTTTGCATACACGCCATCTCCACTACCGATGCATCTCCTCCCCCTTCGCCATCACAGAACTCGAATCGTGCAACCTCCTCGAGGTGATTGCATTCCCTAATAATAAGAAATCGAACGGCTACAATTGGGAGATCGTCTGATTTCGATCTGATAATCGATGGTGAAAAAAAACTGTGATTTTATTTCATAAAATTTTATTTCAAAGAAGGCCGAAGGTTTGCAATTAGGATGGAGGTGAAGTACTGGAGATGGATTCAATTTGAATTGAAGGAAACAAAGGGAAGCGGCCATACTATTCTATCTGTGCTCGATACGGAAGAAAAAGGATTTTGTTCCGCCGTTATATTTACTTTAGGGATTCAGTTGAAAATGAGAAGAGAGGGCTCGCCATTTTCTAATTTAATTTGGGAATGGTTTCATGAAAATGAGGAGGCGTGATTTAAAACGAAGAGAAAGAGCGATGTCAGACTGAAAGGGAGCAAATGTCTAGAGCACGCTTCCTAGGTCGGATAGGATGGCTTGCACAGGTATAGGATGGAGGCTGAGATGAAAGGCTGATGGTGAAAGAATTTCAACTAAAGTTGACTAGTCAAACAAAACAAGTATATTTGAATTTAAATCATCTCGACAAATGTAACTCAAAATTTCGGTCACCTATCGAGGCATGTTGCCAGGCGTCCATAATGTTATACCCTTATTTCGAACGCAATGGTAAAGGTTTCGAGTTCAAATTCAATCGTATGGAGAAGGTAGCTTTTTGGATCAGTTATTATATTGAATTTCGATAAAATTTCAACGTGTTTAAATATCATATGCTCACACCACAACTCCAAATGCTACGGAAATTAAAATCCTATAATAATACAATATTACGGATCCAATGGAACTGGTCTTGTCGAATTCCGAGACTGTGCCTCGGAAGGCTATTTTTAAATTCATTTTAAACAACATATTTCTAAAACTGAACACATCATTGTTAACTTCAATTTTAAAAGTTCTATCACCTTCAGTATTATTAATATAAATTTATAAGCCTTCAAATTATTTTTAACAAGCTAAAAATCCCAGATTTCATATTTTACCCAGTTTCCATTAGTTTAATTCAAAATTAAATTATCCAGTAAATGGTGATATTTGAAATTCAAGTTAAAATTACTCTTTGAATATTTAAAACAAATTAAATATTCCTATTTTAAATATCCAAAACTCTGGGTCGTCACATTTACCATATTTTCATTTACCTCTCCATTCTTATTTCTCTAAAGCTTTCTCCGTAGTTTCATGGCTTCCTCCTCTTTTTAATAGAAAAGAAAATAAATAAACCCTTTGAAAAACTTGTTTAAAAATCCACTGATTATCCTCCATTTTTATCCAAATTCCTTCGGCCTTATCTTCCTCAATAGCACTCCAAATCCATATTTTGGTTTTTTCAAACCATCTGAATTTCCATCAGCTACAACTTTTATGTTGACCACTTCTTCAGCTTCTTAACACAGATATGTCAAAAGTTCGATTCTTTACTGAGTGCTTCATATAACGACCTAGAGTTTTGGATATTTATAATTGGAATATTGAATCTATTTTAAATATTTAGAAGTCAATTTTTAACGAAATTTCAAATATAACCACTTATTGAATAATTAAATTACTAAATTAAATAATTGGAAATTGGTTAAAATCGCAAATTTGGAGTTTTAAGCTTGTTAAAAATAATTTAAAGGCTTATAAAATTTATATTGACAATAATGGAGGTAATAAAAGTTTTAAAATTTAATTTGAAAATGATTTGTTTAGTTTTAAAAATATATCGTTTAAATTTACATTTATAAATAGCATTTCGGGGCACAGTCTCGAAATTCCACGAAACTATTTCCGTTGGATCCGTAATAATGTATTATTATCGGATTCAAAATTTCATAATGTTTGGAGTTATTTTTAGTCGTACCGAATATAAAGGCGCTGAATCTATATCGAAAATTCAATATAATAATTGGTTCAAAAAGCTATCTTCTCCAAACGATCGAATTAGGACTTGGAACCTTTTCCATTACATTCAGAGTAAGGGTATAACATTATAAATGCCTAGCATCATGCCACGATAGAAGATCGAGATTTTAATTTAGGAAAATCAAGACGGTGTAAAATTTAATTAATATATGGTCTATTCAAAAAATTTCTCATCAGCCTTTTACTTCTTTTCGAAAACACTGTTGATCCATTTAAAGACGCCTCCCTTCTCTTTTATTACTTCCCACTTTTTCTTTAAATATAGCCGATCAGTTCAAAAGAGAACTTCAAAAATTTTACTCAGAAACTGTTAAAAAAAAATCACAATTACCTTATCCTTTTAAATCAGCCGCTTCTTCCCATTCCCTCTCTTCTAATCTAAATCGAATTCATAATAATAAAAAAAGGGAAACGCAAGTGAGTTTACAACCTGATGAGGTGGGGATTTTTTGGGGGAGGGACACACCTCGTGCATTGGCTGCTGGCAAAGGCATGGAAATGTAATAGTCCGCAAATCCGTACTCCTTGAATAGACACTAATCTCCATTGATTAACTCAAGATGAACGGAAATACGAACCATTATGGTTTAAGTAGAAGAAAAAGATAGAAGAAGAGAGAAAAAGATATAACAGAACAGAAAGAAACAACAAAACAATATCAGAATCTCACAATCGCAGCGGAACAACATATAATAGATAAATGAATAATCTTTAAACAAAGAACTATATCAGTTATTACATTACATCATATTACATTACATCACATCATCAGAGTGTATAACAACAACAACAAACAGCGGAAAAGAAATACTATATACTAGTGAATACGCCATGCCATCTAGCTTGCCTCTAGCAACTCTTGAATTCCAGAATATCCTGATAAACCTGACACTTGACTACCCGTGTGGAAATTTGTGGGAACCCAGAGTTTAGAAAGGAAAACAATAAGCTCCGAGTCAGTCATGGGACTGGCGTGAGAACTTAAACAGTTTATCACAGAGGAATATTTTTAAAGTCAATTCACAATGCTTTTAGAAAATGTAACTACACACAATGCAAACGCAGACTTGGGGGAGATTTCTCGTTATGATAGTCAAAGATTCTTACTACGTAAAATCAAATCATTTTTGATATTATTATTAGTGCATAGTATAGGAAAAATCATTTTGAAAGTAAAGATATAAATCTTAGCCAGCATAGGTACCATTATATTATGCCTACTATAGCTACCATATTAAATGGCAGTTTCTACAACTAAAACCGTACAAGGTTCATATTGTTTCTTTGGATTTCCAACAAATGGTCAGGCCAAGGAACTTCCCATTGCCACATGGGTACGCATCTGGAAAGACGACCCGAGAACCTAACCGGATCTCTGCTAACACAAGGCCGGGTTACCTCTGCAAAAATAGGTTACTACTAACACGCGTATTCCATTCCCCGATCGTAACCGATCTATATCCGAGGATCCTCGATTCCAACAATCACAAAGCAATAAATTTGCAGCAACAACATAAGTTAAGTATCTGGGATCCATACCATGATACCACCTCTATCCAGAAGGAATGACATACACTAAGGGGCGCTACTCCCTAGAATCTTGCTGCATCCTTCCTGTTTTGACCATTTTCGGGGTGTGAGGTCCGACGAAGTCTCGTCCACAAAGCCACGCTTTATACAAAAGCTGTGCTTTGATCATCAAATGCTCAATAGCACTTCGTATGCCACATTACCAATTTGGGAATGTATCACAAGTAACCATCAACTACATAACCTCTTAGCCCGTACGTCTCAGAGAAGGGTGTTAAGCTAAGAGAATAAATTCTCCGCGACCAACAGAAATATATTTGATAGAAACCAGCTTTACATCTCAAATTGTAATGTCAGACACACAACCATACAAGTCTGTTCCGGGATCGAACGGAACCGAAGGCACTTCCAAAGAAGCCCTTGCAATCCGGATATTCCCTAATCACGACTGGACTTCCCGTCACTAAGGGTGATAAAACCTCTATATCGGAGGTCAGCCGATGCAGAGTCATTCGACGGTAATCTTCCATTTTCAAAAATATCCGGTCTTCAACACCGGTCATCAAATGCAATCCATAACGACGTATCACATATTCGGAATGGGTTATACGACCCCAATGTCCTTTCCCGGCTAACCCGAATAGTGAGCGCTTATTTTGAAAATAATAAGCGTGGCATTCAATTTCAAGCAAATCACAACAAATACCTATTCAAAGGTAAATATTGATAGTCGGTTATTTAACTAACAGTAGGTATGCTCAACATCACCAGATTCCAAATAATTTTCCAAATTATTTATTTTCCAAAATATCTTTACTAGATATATAATTTCCACACTTCAACCATTTGAAAACAATTTTTTAATTCAATTTTAACCTTTACCACTTTTGAAAACAAATTTCAAATCGATTTCCTTAAACGGAAACACTTCCAAATATTTATCCATTTTAAATTTTAAAATGGTTCATTTAAATCAATCAAATAAATCCTTACCGATTTATTTTATATATACGTTCCAAATCCGTAAATTTATTTCCACACTTCAAAAATAAATCAACGTTTATTTTTAAACAAATTTCCCTTTCTTTTATAAATTACATAGTGAATTTACAATTCCAAAATATCTATGAATATACGATTTCCAAATCCGTTTCTAATATTCATTTTCCATTTATCTTTAAAAGATAAAATCTCAAAATATTCACTTCATATTGGAAAACATTTCCATACTTATTTAATAATAAGTAATTTACAAATCCATTTATTTTCAACACTTGAAAAATATTCAATATACTTAAATCGAAATTAAGTATATATTTCATTCTTTAAGAAATCATTCTCTTAAACACATTTATTTGGGCCAAAACGAATGTTGCGTAAAACATCGTTACGACGACTCAAAATCACTAGTATAGGGATTCGAAATTAAGATAGATATATAAATCCCAATACTATATAAAACATTTCCTTTCAGAAAATCATTTAATATAACAACAGTGTTATAGTCCACCATTTCCTTCTATTTCTCGAAAACGTCTATTTCAACAATGAATATTGAAATCTATGGTTTCGATGTTTAACACAATTTAATACATCGTTAAAACAATTAACTTCATTTGATAATATTCATTTTCCCAAAACATATCCATTTTATTTAATAATATATTCACTGTCTAAAATCGTGAATATACTTCACTAACCAAATTCAATATTTTCTATACATTTTATTTCAAGGATAAATTCGCTATCCGAAATCGCGAATATATCTCCTTTAATAACCTTCTATATTATATTTATCAAGTTCAATTGATTTCGGATTTATAAACAATGTTTATAAATTCCATTTCTATTTATAAAAACTTCAATTATAAAAATCCCTTTTATAAATCAATTTATTTTATAACTCAACTTTATACCCAAAATCCGATTTATAAGTTAATTATTTATAAATCTTTTATTTTACAAAATCTATTCATTTCATAACTTCACATTTATAAATCTATAAATTTTTATTCACTTGTGAAATACATTTATACTTCATTTTAACACTTAATAAAACTCGTTTCACAATTCCTATATTTTTTTATTTATAAATATTAATCTTAGAAATCTTTTATATAAACCATTTATAATAATTCAAAAATCTCAATTTAAATAAACCAATCCTTTTAATAATTTACAAAACGTTATTTAAAACTTATATAACTCCAAAATCATACTTAAGTACTATTTGCCAAAAATACAACTTTTATAACAATAAAATTATAATGTTTATTTATTTTAACAATTCAAAATTTAATGAAACGTGTACTTTCAAAAATCACTTTAAAATTCTTTTTAAAATCAAAATCATTATTTTAAAACTTCAAAATGGATCCGATGATGCAACAGCACCAAATAGTCAATCACGACAACAAAGACATCATATATCAGTATATGATAATCAACAAATATCACAATATCTGTAATCAAATAATTACTGGTGAGGAATCCAGTTGGATCCTTCCAACCTGTTTTCCCTGCATCCACAGATGTTAGCACAATACCAATTCCGTTCTAATATGGAATATCTCGGTATATAAGATATTATCCGCTATTATGCGGCGCAATAGGGTCTCATCCGCTATATAATGCGGGAAAATCAACTCCAAGTACATAAATAATACCAATTTCACTTTGCAGTGAAATATTCGCGGTATATGTTTTTAATAAATAACCTCCACTTACTAACGGCGTATAATGTCTATTTAAACCAATAACAGATAATAATTTATCATTCAAGCATGCAATCAATAATTTTAAATCTAACTATTTAAAATTTAAATCGAAACTATTTCGATTGAGTGAGAAGTTCTCACCTTGATTCCAATTTCGGTTTCAGTGTTCTATTTCGAATAAAATTAAACGCGCGTTTAATTTTACCCGAAATTCTCAATAGCTCCAAACGACTCCAAACCTACTCCATCTCGTAGTGCTCGAAAAAACGATTGCAACGCAATTTGTTTCGTCTCAATCCGACCTCGTATCAAAGATTTACAACATTTTGAAGTTAATACAAATTTAAATACAAATTATTTACAACTTTTATTTTATTTATATACCCAAACAGATCTGGGCCGTCCAAATTTTCTTCCACAAGATCAGGCCGTCCCCCTCCTTCTCTCCTAAACGTTGTTTCCTCCAGGAACTTGTCGTGCCCTTTGAAACCATGTAGCCTCCACTAGGGTTAGGAATCGCGGCCAACTCGAGCATCGAGAAGTCGATCAGCACCCTCCATTTCGAAGCCCCTACGTCCCTCTACTCTTGCCGTGGATAGGAAGGAGCTCGGCCACCCCCCATGTGGTCTCGGAATTCGTGCAAGACGAGCACGAACGCGGCCAAAAACCCACCTCGTCGTTGCGCCATACCCCATCATCACCGTATGGATGGGAAGCTCTCATCACGCTCTTTAACATTGTAGTTGGAAGTTTTAGCTAATTGTTTACGGATTGGAAGAGATTAAGAAGAGAAGAAGGTGAAATTCTGGCCTTCGAATTGAAAATGGCGGCTAGGGCTGAATGAATTAGGGTTTGTGTAAATTGAAGAGAATGGGGGCCTTTTATAGAAAATTTCTCAAAACACTATTCACCCAAAATTTTCCGAACTCCAAACGAAGCGTGCCGGCTGGCGTTTCTAAGGTTTACCCCGCGTTCCGAACATAATGGAACGTGTTTCGGAGGCTAATTTGGTCGTCTGTGCGAGTTACGAAAATAAACGGTCAAAATTAAATTAAACCGATTAAACTAATTTCTATGCGTTTTGGCTTACCCCGGACAAACGGTAAATCTGATTGACACGAAATTTGAAACCTTACAATAATATAACATTACGGATCCGATGAAACTGGTTTCATCGAAATCCGAGACTGTTTGAAAAATGGCTATTTTTAACTCGTCAATTAAATATTAAAATATTCAATTTTCACAAATTAATTTTTAATTCGATTTTTGTTTGCACAAAAAATGGACAAACACCTCCAATCCGTATTATTTAGTTGATTATATGTTATTTTCAAGGTTTTAGGTTACTTATGCAAATATGTAAAAAGCAAGGACTAAAATGTAAAAGACACGCAGATTTATAGTGGTTCGGCCAGAACGTGCCTACGTCCACTTTATATGTTATTCTCTCCTTTCTTTCAGATTACAAGTACAAAGCTTTAAGTACAAGTATAAGAAAGTTGTTTGAAAGTTCCTTCCTTGCTTGAGCTCTCAAACTTGTCTGCCATTGTTGTACCCCTGCCCCTCTATTTATAGAATGAGGCTGGGGGCAGGGGTCATGGATGTATAGAGCTGCTAGCGGGCCTGGGCTGAAGCAATCCGGTCTGGCACATCTGGTTCGGCGAAGCTTGGTTCAGCGGTGAGTGGTATGTCGTTTGGACCGGTGGTAGGTTGGACCGGTAGTAGTATGTTGAGGTTGGAGCTGGTCCGGGGGTAGCGTGGTTCGGCTATGCTTGGTTCAGTGGTAGCATGGTTCGGCTATGCTTGGTTGGGCGGTAGCCGGGGGGAGATGGTTGGTTCGGTGGCACGTGGTTCGGTGGAGCATGGAAGTGGCAGGTAGGGGAGCGAGCTGGTTCGGCATTGAGGTGGTTTTTGGACCAGTGATGCAAGTGGTCCGGTCTTGGGGGCGAGGGTTTGGTTCGGCCTCCCTGGATATGGTTGATTTGGTGAAGGCGCGCGGAACCCTAGTTCGGCATCGGTGAGGCATGCTGGTTCGGTGATGGCGATGGAAGGAGCCTGGTTCGGCTATGGGGGAGATGGATGGAGGTTTGGCTCCTTCTTTCCCTTTGGTTCGATGAGGTTGGAAACACACCCAACATTTGCCCCCCAAAGTGGGGCATATGTCGCGCTTTGTTTTAATGGGATAGTCTCGTTCGGTTTTCAGCGCCGAGCCATCTGGTCCGGTCGTGGATGGTTGTCTATAAATAGGGGCCATGTGCCTTCGTTATTCCTTACCAACCGAGCCAAAAATTTTGCCGAATCAAATTCTCATCTCTGCCGAATCAAGGTGTTAGCCGAACCAGGTGAGACCCTTTGCCGCCGAATGAACTTCTGTTCTGTACTACCGAATGTGCTCAAGACCTTGTGTACCGAATGAAATTTTACCGGATGAACCGAATGAGCCTGAGGGTTGAATGCCGAATGAGATAATGCGTTCGAATACCGAATGGAATTATCAGCGGATGAGCTCGGGGAGTGTAGTGCCGAATGAACTCTCGCCTTGATTTACCGAATGAACTTAAGGGCTTTTAATGCCGAATGAAACTTGGAACCTATTTGTTTATATTTCCGTACTCCTTGTTCTAATACCATATTTTTCTGTGTCGCAGACAAATGTCTCGCAAAGCGGAAACTCGATCAGATAGTAAGAAGTCCAAGGATAGAGGAGAGTCTTCTTCCGTGCCCCGAGCCCAGTCAGGACCGGAGCGACATGGACCTGCCCCGAGGTCGTTAGTGGATGGGTATGGTCCCCAGGAACTTCTGGTCTCCCCTCCTGATTGCTTTCCTAGCTCCCTAAAGGAGGAGCAACTTGATGTTATATCTCGTTCCTTCAGGATAGATAGAGTGCTTATGCGGTTGCCGGGGAATGGAGTGATGCCGTACAATCCTCCTGAAGGATATTTTGCGTACAGTAGGTACCACTGCATGTGTGGTGCTATCCCGCCTCTCAACGCTTGGATAGTTAGCTTTATCACATATCTGAAGGTGGCTCCATTCCAGCTTCAGCCTAACTCCTACGCCATTCTGGTGAGTCTTTTCGTCATCTTTCAGAGGAGATATGGGCGTCCCCCTTCCAACCGGGAGATCCGGTATCTGTACAACTTGAGAGGCTACAAAAAGGGGTCTCCATATATCAGTTTGAAAGCGGCCGTGCCCTTCAAGCCTGTTCTGGATTTGTACTCAAAGTTCAGCATGTTCAAGAAGGAATGGTTCTTCATTAGGGATGACTCTGTTTCTTTCCGCCTTTTCACTTCCGGCTGTAAGTTGAACTTCATTTATATTTTTCTTGTCCCGATCACAATGCTTCTTCTTATACGCTTTTATTTCTTGCTAGCAACAGGTGGTTTTGCGGTCGTGGAGACTGATTCCTTGGCTCGGATGGCTACTGAAATAAAGGCCATTTCGGGAAGGGATAGATCGGCTTCTTTCCTGATCAGGAATGCCACTCTCCTGGAGTATAACTTGATTCTGCCACATCAATCTGTGGTTAAACAGAGAGATACAACCGAGGAGAGGGCTGCTAAAGCTAAGGATGGGGCTACTGCGAAGAGCAGCAAGAAGAGACCTTTCTCGGTGCCTTCAGCCGTTGGGGGAAAGAAGCTTAAGAAGTCTGATGGACCCTCTCCCAGTACATCTCCAGATATTCCGGAGGAGGAAGGTGGAGAGGAGGAAAGAGACGAAGAGGAGAGCGGAGGAGATGGAGAAGGTGAAGGACAGGGTGGTAGTGGTGTCGGGGCTTTGTCTTCTGAGCAGGCAGGGGAGATCCAGGAGTGGACGGACGATGCCTTCCGCCAGGCTTTTGAAGGGTTGGAGGAAGGATCGGCCTCGGTGAAGAAGGCAAAGGAGGTTGATAAGGCTGGGGCTGGCGCCGATCCATTCCCTAAGAGTTCTTCAGCTGAGGTGGCTCCAGCGATTCAAGGTGAACTCTTGACTTCTGCAGATTCCATTTATGATAGGGACTTAGGAATATTTTATGGTTCGCTTCCGTCCTGGACTGAGATTCAGGACTTATTGCAGTATTCTCCTTCTCCGCAGGGTTTGTATAATAAATGTGTCTTCTCATTCTTTTTAACTTAACATATTTCTCGGATTATTGACCATTGTATGTTCGTGACACTTGTTCTTTATTACAGGGGCAGGCGAGGTGGCCAAAACTTCAGACGTTCGACACCGCCTTGAACAATTCAAGTTGATGAGAGCTGCTACTAAGCCGCCAACTGGCCGTTCCGGGGATGTAGTTAAATATCGCCCTCTTCTTGGAGTCATTGAGGAAGATATCCAGCAGAGGAAGAGGAGGCGTTCCTTATTTGATTCACCACCTGGTCTTCAGTCTCCTATTCAGCCTCCCCGAGACACTACGGAGAAGACCACGGAGTTTGTCCCCCCTCCGCCTCCTTCCGAGAACCCTACTATGATCCGCATAAAGCGTCCCAACGTGCCTCGCAATCCCTTTGTCGGTCACCCGGATCTGGACCCAAGCCTTCAGGATATCTTATTTGACGAGGCCACGGGCGAGCATCTTCTCCCTCGCAATCCCATGGTTCGGGTTCTGGATGAGGCTAAGTCCCTAGATATGGATCTGCTCACTACCCGGATAGCTGCTATGGGGGACGAAGCCAAGGCTAACATTGACCGGGTCGCGGAGGAGGTCAAGAAGTTGATGGAGCATCATGCTCGACTGGCTAGGGCTGGGGAGGAGATCGGGAGTGCTAACATCCGGCTGCGGCTACAGGTTGCTGATCAGGACAAGCAGCTTGCCGATCAAGCTATCCAGATTTCTCAGCACGAGGCAGCCTCCAGGCAGTTGAAGGAGAATCTGGAAAAGGCCAGCGGGGCAGAATTGTGAAAAATGGAGGCTGCTTGCAAGGGGCGGATTGATATGGCCATTGCGACGGTGGACGAGGTTCGGAATGCGGATCTTGAGCGGATTGAAGAGTTGTCTGGAAGGCTTGAGGCCGCAGAGCTTGCTCAGGCCAAGCTAAAGGAAGAAATGAAGGAAATGAGGAGGTCTCTCCAGGCTGACCGCTTGAGATACCGATCGGAGAGGGATGCTGCCGTCGCTAAGTTATTGTCCTCCGAGGCCCGTGTGAGGGAGTTTGAGGAGAATGAGGGGATGATGGATGAGATGTTGCAGGATATGTACTTCCGTACCTGGAAGCAGGGTAATCTATCATGGATGGATGACTATCCCCGGATCATGGCTAGGATATATCTCCGGGCTTTGGAGGAGGCCAAGGCCGACGCGGATAAGGAAGGTGGAGCGGCATTCAGGATGGACGTGGTAACCGCCCAGTTCTCAAAGGAGGAGAAGGTAGCGGTGAAGGAAGGGATGCGGCTGCTTGCTACAGAGGAAGCGGGTGTGCAGTTGGCCGATGAGGATCAAGCAGCGGACGCTGGTGAGTCTCTTTTCTCTTTCTCTTTTCTTTTTGGATTTTCATAACTTGATCGCTTACTATTCGCTTAATGATTTCCCCTTCTGACTTGGACAGGTGGGACTTCTGGTCACCATGCTGGGAGCTCCGACCCCGCGGCTAAGTAGGCTTGGAGAGTTGGTAGGATGAGGGCGAAGCGTGAACGCAGCTGGTCCCCTTTTGATTTCTTTTTATTGTTGTTCATGTTAGTCCAAAACACTGATGTAACTGTAATAATATTATTTGTGATGAATGACGTTTTGTAATTTCATAATATAAGCTGATTCCTTTATGTTGGAATGTTATTGCTATTTTGCTGTGCTGTGTAAGTGATGTAACTATGCATATTACTAGTGACTTGACTGTGCCTGATGCCAAGTTTTTTGCTTAAAGCATAATTTTCTCATTTTGCAATGTAAATGTGATGTGTAAATACGAACTGCAGCTATGCGTTAATGTACAAAAGCAGAAGGTACCGCCCTTCATGTTTTGGCCATAGACGGCAATTTCGTGCATCCTGTAAGACTAAGCACGGAATGCTGTTGAGTGTCTCGTCATCCGATTGTAAGTTTCTGTTCCCATTAGCGAACGTTCCCTATTCCATGTCCTGTACTTTCAAGCACCGTTACGGAGAATAGGAGAAAAGTTTTAAATGAAATTGAAATATAGGAAAAGCAAAACTTCCAGTCACGGAAGGCCGTCGATGTGCTTAAGTTCGTGGCAAACGGTTTTTGTAGTCACTTTCCCTAGCTGTGGGTCTTGGAGACATTTGTCACCCATCTTACGCCTACTGCGGGGAGTTTTCTTTTTTACCACAGCCGCACTTAAGACACATTGGAGCCGATCGCGCACAGTAACTACCCGGGCCATTATGGCCCGTAATCGTGGGTATTATTCGATTTACTGTGGCCGGCTAGCGTGGGGGCCGATCTTCAACTGTGAACTGCCCCTGGCTGGCCACACCTTATGTTGGGGCTTATGATCGGTTCACAGTCATCGGCGAGCCGAATCGCTGTAATGAGCTGCCATCGGCTATAGTCGGCCTTTTTTATGATGACTTATACTCGGCTCATTACAGTCGGCTTTAAGGGCCGAGGCAAACAATGAGTTAACTCGCGGTAGAGGGATACCGGAGCAAAGTGTCTCATTGGCGAGGGCATAGGAGCGCAGCGTACCTGTTAGATTTTGTCCAGGTGGAGTTGTGTTGTGAAGTTCTGGATTGAAATGTCATCTGCAAAGGATTTTGTTCAACAGCAAAGGATAAAGCTTAACAAGTAGCCAAGATATAAAGGAACAAGTTAACAAGAGCCAAGTTTTTTAAAGTGGTTCGGCATGAAAATGCCTACGTCCACTGATTCTCTTTGTTAATTCACTTCATATGGGCAGTACAAGTTAAGAAAAGTATCGACGGAGGTGTCGGATGTTCCATGCCCTCTGGAACACCTCTCCGTCCACTGTTGACAAAATATAAGCTCCGTTGTGGAGATCTTTATGAATTACATAAGGTCCGTCCCAGATGGGGTCCAGTGCCCCGGGGCGCGGAAAGATTCTCTTGAGGACAAGGTCTCCTTCTTGTAAGCTGCGATGTTTAACTTTGGAGTTGTATAGTGCTGCCACTTTTTGTCTGTGAGCTGCTGCTTTGAGTGCTGCATCATTTCTTCTCTCCTCAATTAGATCCAAAGACATGTGGAGGAGTTCTTCATTTTCTTCCGGGTTGTAGTGGATCCTACGGTGAGAGGGCACTATAGTTTCAACTGGGAGCATAACCTCTGATCCGTATGCCAAAGAGAAGGGAGTATGCCCTGTTGAAGTTCTGTAAGATGTGCGATAGGCCCAAAGTGCCGTAGGAAGTTCGTCCACCCAAGCGCCTTTCGACTTTTCAAGTTTCTTCTTGATTAAGGTTTTGAGAATTTTGTTGACAGCTTCTATTTGGCCGTTTGCCTGGGGATAAGCCACGGATGAGAAGCTTTTGTGAATCCCGTGCTCTCGGCACCAGTCGGTGAATTCCTCGCTGTCAAACTGAAGTCCATTGTCTGATACGATTTTGAGTGGTGTTCCGTACCTGCACAGAATATTTTTGATTAAGAAGTTGATAACTTTTGCCGAAGATATTTTATTTAGAGGTTCCGCCTCCACCCATTTGGTGAAGTAGTCGACTGCCACTATAGCATATTTGGCTCCGCCTCGGCCCGTTGGCAGTTCGCCAATTAAGTCAATCCCCCATATTGCAAAGGGCCAAGGGCTGGTCATCTGAGTAATTTCATTGGTTGGTAGTCGAGGGATTTTGGCAAATTTCTGACATCTGTCACATTTTTTGACGAAGTCTAAGGCGTCTTTGTTCAAGGTGGGCCAGAAATATCCATATCGGAGTATCTTTTTTGCCAGAGTCTGCCCTCCGTTGTGGTCTCCACAACTTCCCTGATGGATGTTGGATATAATTCCCCTGGCTTCTCTTCCAGCAACGCACCTCACTAAGGGGTTAGAGAAGCCGCGCCGATAGAGGATGCCTTCTTGCATCGTGTAGCGGGAAGCTTTCCTTAGAATTTTCTTAACTTCATTTCGCCCGTCTGGTAGGGTGCCGTTTTGTAAGTATTCTCGGATAGGGGTCATCCATGTTTCTTCTTTGGTTGCAGCTATCAGGTTTACTTGCTCAAAACTCGGGGTTAGTAGCCTTGAGACAGTTATCGTTCCAGAAGTGGTATCATCTCCCATGCTAGCTTGCTTTGCCAGTTCGTTAGCCTCTTGATTTTCTTCTCGAGGAATGTGTTTGATCGAGTAGTGATCCAATTGATTGAGCAGCTGCTTGGTCTTTTTCAGATATGCCGTGAGCCGCTCTCCTCGAGTCTGGAACTCCCCTAGTATTTGATTTACGATGAGTTGCGAATCACTGCGAAGACATAAGGAACTGACTCCGATCTCTAGGGCGAGCTCTAATCCGGCTATTACTGCTTCATATTCGGCATCATTGTTGGTGGCAGCGAATTCCAGCCTTAATGCATAACGCAGCTTTCTTCCCCTGGGAGTTATGATCACAACGCCTGCCCCCGAGCCTTGTTCGTTCGACGCTCCATCTATGAAGAGATTCCACTTGATATCTTCTGCTATTTCAGATTGGTCCCTACCTTCGCTAGTAGTGAATTCGGCAATGAAATCGGCTATGGCTTGCCCCTTGATAGCGGTGCGAGGATGGTAAGTGATATCATATTGACTTAGTTCGATGCATCACTTAAGTAATCGCCCAGAAGTGTCGGGGCGATGGAGCACTTGTTTTAGCGGTTGATCGGTTAAAACTCTGATGGAATGAGACTGGAAATAGTGTCGCAGCTTCCTTGATGTGATTAGTAAACAGTACGCCAGTTTCTCGAGTTTGGGATACCGGGCTTCTGCTCCTGTGAACCTTTTGCTTATGAAGTACACTGGCCGTTGTGTGCGGTTGTCTTCTCTCACCAACGCGGCGCTTAGGGCATGCGGTGACACAGCAAGGTATAGGTATAGTTCTTCGCCTTCATTAAGAGTTGAGAGTACTGGTGGCCGCTGGAGGTGCTCGATTAGGTTAAGGAAAGCTGCTGAACATTCGTCGGTCCACTCGAATTTTCCTTTGTCTTTCTTCAGGGGTTCGAAGAAAGGAATGCATTTGTCAGTTGCTTTAGAGATGAACCGGCTTAGGGCGGCCACCTTCCCGTTTAGGCTTTGCATTTCTTTCCGAGTGGATGGTATTTTGATATCTTGCAAGGCTCGGACTTGTTCGGGGTTCGCTTCGATCCCTCTGGCATAGACGATGAATCCCAAGAACTTTCCTGATGACACTCCGAAGGAGCACTTTAGAGGGTTCAGCTTCATTCCATATTTGCGAAGTACTTGAAACATCTCACCCAAGTGGCTTACATGATCGTTGGCTTTTCTTGACTTCACTAGCATGTCGCCCACATAAACTTCCATGGTTCGTCCTATTAGTTCTGCAAACATCTTGTTGACGAGGCGCTGGTAAGTAGCTCTGGCGTTCTTAAGTCCGAAAGGCATTACTTTGTAGCAGTACAACCCCCGGTCCGTGATGAAACTGGTATGGTCTTGATCGGGGGCATGCATAGGGATTTGGTTGTATCCTGAGTACGCATCCATAAAAGATAAGAGCTCGTGTCCGACAGTGCTGTCCACGAGTTGGTCGATTCAGGGGAGTGGGAAGCAGTCCTTTGGGCAAGAGTCATTTACGTTGGAGAAATCGATGCATGTTCGCCACTTCCCATTAGCTTTCTTTACCAGTACCGGGTTGGCGATCCATTCCGGGTAGATGGCTTCACGTATGAAGTCATTGGCAAGTAAGTTCTTTACTTCCTCCTCGAGGGCTGCTGATCGTTCTGCCCCCATACTTCTCTTCTTTTGCTTTATCGGTACCTTGGTAGGATCGATGTTTAGTGCGTGGCATGCTATGTCCGGGGAGATTCCAGTCATATCAGCGTGTGTCCATGCAAATACATCCATGTTGTGGGGAAGAAAATCAATGAGTTGATTCTTTAATTCCCTTTTTAGCTGAGATCCGACTCTCAGCAGTTTACTTGGGTCGTGTTTGTCTACAGATACGAATTCCATAGCCTCTGCAGGCTCGGCGGTGGCCTCCTCCTCTCCATCCCTGGGATCTAGTTCGTTGAAGGGATCACTTGTATATCGAAGAGAAGGGGCTTTCTTTAGTTGCTATGCTTCCAATCTTTTCATGCAGAGAGTAGTCTCTGCATTCTTCCCTTTATCTTTCTTGCGGTTATTGCGAAGTTCGTTACATAGCAGTCCCGAGCGGCGTCTTGATCTCCTTCTACTTCTCCCACTCCATTATCCGTTGGGAACTTCATCTTCAGGCACCATGGGGCAAGGACAATTTGGAAGTCGGACAAGGCTGGTCTTCCTAAAAAGGCATTGTAGGCCGAGTGGTTGTCTATCAGCACGAATGTTTGTTTCCGAACGGCGGAGCGGGGATGACTTCCCAATTCAACAAAGAGATCCAATTGTCCGAGGGGCATCTTTGCTTCTCCAGTGAAACCGTGTAGTGGTTTGTTAAAGGGGGATACATCCTTCATTGACAGCTTCATTTTGTCGAAAGCATGCTTGAATAGGATATTTACTGAACTTCCAGTGTCTATTAAGATTCGAAAAACTTTGGCTGGACCGAACCAGGCAGAGATGACCATAGGATCCATATGAGGGTATTGCCTTCCTTCTAGGTCGCGCTCGCTGAATGTGATATCATTACTTTCCTTCTGCTTAGGGTGGCGTTCTTCCATAACAGAATTGACGCAGTCTCCCTCGCTTCTGAGTGAGTTTCCATATCATTCCATTTCTGCCCAGCTCTTGTCAGCGATGTGTGGCCCTCCTGATATTGTATGGACCACTATCTTCTCTTGGCTGGAACCGCTGGTGTTGCGATTTCCTCCTCCTGTCTTTGGATGGAGCTGCCCTGGGTTTTCCTTGGTAGGAGCTGGGGTCCTGTCCTGTCCCTTCACATAGCATTCTAATTTCTTTCTCCTGATGTGTTCTTCAATTAGGTCTCGGAGATGGCGGCATTCATTGGTATCGTGCCCATGAGACTCGTGGAAACGGCAGAATTTTCCGAATTGGATTGCGCGATCTGACTCTTTCTTGTACGGGGGGCGCTTGTATGTGAGTTCGTCCTGGGTGGCCAGGAAGATTTTCTCGACTGTTTCATTCAAGGGAGTGTAAGCGTCAAATCTCGGTCCTGGTCGATACAAGCGCTTTTCTCCCTTCTTGCCCCCTGCATTGTCTCTGGAGTCGTTTCTCCGAATGTCTTTCGCTGCGGCAAGGGCGTTTCCATGGGCCGTCTTAGCCTGTGGTCCTGTCTGCCTTTCAGTGGCAGCCTCTTCGAGTCTCATGTACTTCCCAGCTTCATGAAAGAAATCGGGCAAGGTAGCTGGTTTTTCTTTAGTTAGTCTTCTAGCGAACTTGGTATCTGGGTGCACACCACTACAGAGGGCCATTAGGGTGAGTTTCTCATCGGCATCTTGGACTGCGGCCGCTGCGGCGTTGAACCGGGTTAGATATTGTTGCAGTGTCTCTCCGGATTTCTGTTTGACATTGGATAGAGAATAAGCATCCTTGGGTTGTTCCACATGAATGCGGAACTGGCTAATGAACTTTTCCTTCAACATTTCCCATGAACTGATGGATCCTTGGGGTAGATGGCAGAACCAGGAGGTAGCTAGGTCTGCTAAAAATAGTGGAAAGCATTTGCATAATACTCCTTCCGTTGCCCCGCTCATGAGCATATGCTGTGTGTATCTCTGCAAGTGTACAACGGGGTCGGAAGTTCCCTTGTACGGTTCCATCGTCGGCATTTTCCAATCTCGAGGGGTGATGGCGGTTTCGATGTCGTGGGTGAAAGGGCTGGTTACCCTAGAGCCTATCCCTCGCTCCCTTTGCTCCCGTCAGACGCATTCCCTGAATAATCGTGCCATTCTTTCATCATAATTTGGAGCGGACAAGAATGAGCTTGGTTCTTCCCTGCGGGATCGATCTCGTCCGGATGACCTATAGGGATGGTATAGCCTATCACTTCTGACATTATCCAGTGGCTGTCTTTGGCTACTCGGATGCATGCTAGGACCAGCTACAGTTGCCCCCCGCCTTGATCTTCCCCTGCGGGGTTCTGTTTCGAGCATTTCCATGGGGTCAACTTCGGGCTGGGTTCTAGCTCGGCTCCGTTCAGCGGGGTTTCTATGATTAGGTGGCATGACTGGCTCAGCTACATCCGACCCCCGCCTGGTGCCTCCCCCATTGGGTTCGGTTCCAAGCGCTTCCTCGAGTCGGAGTTCGGGCTGAGTCCGGGCGCGGCCCCTATCACTGTTGTTCCTGTTGATAGCTTCTTCGAAGAGGGAAGACCTTTGCTGTCTCTGAGATCCTCCAGATTGAGACTCACCCCATGATTCAGTGTTGCGGTTGGATTCTTCGGCATCCCTCAAGCGTGACATGAGTTGGTTCACCAAAGCTTCTTGTTGGGATGCGAAGCGGTTAGTTACTTCAGTCACAACTCTGTCTAGATCTGCCCTAGTGATTACTGCCGATTGTTCCGCAGCAGGGGCTGTTGGATTTGCCTGATCTGCTGTCGTAGTGGGATGGTTCTCTTCATTTGGATCCACTGGATCTGAAGCGTTGCTGGTTGCAACGTTCTTTCCCTTGTTGGTGTCTTTTCTCGGCCTGGAAGTCATGTTTCCTAGGCAATGAAGGGTGCTATTGGGAAAGAAGGTTGAATGAGGGAAGCTGAAGCTTCGAGTTCCAAGTTCTCAGTGAAAGCACCAAAAATGTTTGCACAAAAAATGGACAAACACCTCCAATCCGTATAATTTAGTTGATTATATGTTATTTTCAAGGTTTTAGGTTACTTATGCAAATGTGAAAAAGCAGGGGCATAACTGTAAAAGACACGCAGATTTATAGTGGTTCGGCCAGAACGTGCCTACGTCCACTTTATATGTTATTCTCTCCTTTCTTTCAGATTACAAGTACAAAGCTTTAAGTACAAGTATAAGAAAGTTGTTTGAAAGTTCCTTCCTTGCTTGAGCTCTCAAACTTGTCTGCCATTGTTGTACTCATGCCCCTCTATTTATAGAATGAGGCTGGGGGAAGGGGTCATGGATGTATAGAGCTGCTAGCGGGCCTGGGCTGAAGCAATCCGGTCTGGCACATCTGGTTCGGCGAAGCTTGGTTCAGCGGTGAGTGGTATGTCGTTTGGACCGGTGGTAGGTTGGACCGGCAGTAGTATGTTGAGGTTGGAGCTGGTCCGGGGGTAGCGTGGTTCGGCTATGCTTGGTTCAGTGGTAGCATGGTTCGGCTATGCTTGGTTGGGCGGTAGCAGGGGGAGATGGTTGGTTCGGTGGCACGTGGTTCGGTGGAGCATGGAAGTGGCAGGTAGGGGAGCGAGCTGGTTCGGCATTGAGGTGGTTTTGGACCGGTGATGCAAGTGGTCCGGTCTTGGTGGGCGAGGGTTTGGTTCAGCCTCCCTGGATATGGTTGATTTGGTGAAGGCGCGCGGAACCCTGGTTCGGCATCGGTGAGGCATGCTGGTTCGGTGATGGCGATGGAAGGAGCCTGGTTCGGCTATGGTGGAGATGGATGGAGGTTTGGCTCCTTCTTTCCCTTTGGTTCGATGGGGTTGGAAACACACCCAACAATTTTAAATGTTCTATAACATCATTCTAACTCCAACATGTTTTAATAAAATTTTGCAAATCATTTTCAATCATATTAAACCCAATTTACAATTATTTCTGTAATTTCCATATTAAATTATCGATTTAATTATTCAATCAAATCCAAGTATTCGAAAAATAAATTATTCGACTTATAAAATTTACCTATTAATATTTAAAATTAATTAAATATACAAATTTTAATTGACAGAAATTCTGGGTCGTTACAAACTTCCCCCTTAAAAGAATTTCGTCCTCGAAATTACCAAGTAAGGAAAAGTTACAGAATCCATTAACTTCCCCAAAACAAACCATTCAATTTAGATTTTTCAAATCTCTTAAGTGTTTAACTTTCCCAAAATTCATGGTTAAACTTCTTACAATATCTTTACTAAGTTTTCAAATCATACTAAGTTTTCAAAAAAATTCCAATTTTCTCAAAAATATTCTAACGCCTTAAATTTTCGAAAAATTTCGCCAGAGTCTCCTTTGCGCGGCTCGATCCGAAAAAAAAATGACAGTATATATATATCACAAATATACATCTCATCAAGTGATGAGGCATCCCGCAAGGAAAAAAGTGTAAAAGTACGATATTTAATCCGAGATATGTACCTTATATTTTATTAGCGAGCGTATACGGCTAATATAGCGCGAAAGCAAGCTCCAAATGCGAAGCAAACGCCATCCGCACCTACTAAACACTCAACAAGCCACATGAGAAACATGTATATATGAAAATAATATCAATATACATCATATATCACTACAACAACTACATATGCCAATATAGTAAATGCATTCAATCAACAAATGCAACCATCAAACAACTATCATCCAATAAACATCCAACAAATCCATAACCAAATCAATATTCATTCATATTCCTATTAATATTCAATGAATTGGTTTTCCAATTTAAATCACAGTTGATTCATTAACATTGGATTTTCTAACATTCATTCATATTCAATTTCAATTAGTTTGCATTCACTAATTTACATTCAAGTTGGTTCACTTACAAATCAAATTCAATCATATTTAAGATTCACCTAACTTCCAATTTGATGTCAATGATTTATGGCTTTCTATTTCATCAATTCAACTTCATTAATACTTAATGAAATATACACAATCCATTAACAATCAAATAACAACCAATGTATATTCAACATAACCAAATTATTTAATTTACATTCAATTTGGTCCAACACTTTTAATTCCAGTTGGTTGATATTAAATTGATTTTCATTCAATTTATTCAATTTCTCAACTTCATTAGCTTCTAATGGATTAACACTTACATTCATTATTTCACATCAATTATTTACATTTAATTGATTAACATTCAATCCATTTATCAATTCAATGGCTAATTCGTTTAACAACATAAAGTTGAATTTCATTTATATAACTCAAGTTCATATTCATAATGACTTCATTTCATTAATTTACTTCGACACCAAAATCAACTTCATTTAACTTCACTTAAGTTAATATTCCATTTCAAACATCATTCTTTCAACTTCACTTAAATTCCACTTATAAATCCAATTAAGATTTCATTTCTATTTAACTTTCACCAAAGTCAAATTTTCATCACTTATTCAAATTCAGATTTATTTTGCTTAACAAAATTGTTTAACCATTTTTAACAATTTGTTTCACTTTCATTTTCTCATTTTATAAGTTATACAACTTATATTCAACAATTACCACTTGGATTTTTTATTGATTCACTTATACTTCCTTTAATTTAACTCCATCCTTTAAGTTAAATTTATTCTATTAAAACTCAAATTGTATAAGTTATCAACTCATTTATCATTCCCATAAATATTTTAAATAGGATTCCAGAGTCTTTTCAATCTTTCAAAACCATTTTTTTGAAAATCAATTAAAATTATCTTTTGAATCTCCAAAACCAAATCCAAATTGTCCAAACTTTCAATTAAAACAATTTGGCAACAATCCCTCTTTTGGAAACCCGAAAATGAACACCAATGATGTCGCGATCATCATCGGAATTATTTTCCAGCGACCGAAAAGAGTTTAGAGATTTAATTTCTCCAAAACATTTTTCCAAAACCCTTGAAAATCATTTCTCTGGAAAAAAAATTTAGATTATAAATCACATTTATAAATTTTTTGCTTATATAATTTCACTTCTTATATGTAAGATTATTTCACAATTGTAAATCATTTTAATTATAACTTCATACTTATAATTCTTCGCTTATACAATTCATTCTTTTACAGCTGTTGTTTTTATTCAACAACCAAACAATCAATTCATATACACTTTAATAATTCTGAAAAATTATTTCCTTTATATATAAAATATAATCAAGGTAAAATTATTTCATTTACCCAGTTTTAAAACAATATCGTGTCGAATTGTTCTGTACAAGTGTTTAGAGATCCCTATCGATAGAGTTGTACAGAATATACCGACCAGAATCCATATACCACTCAACAAACTAATCGTCACAACATAAAACAATTTTATATTCACTAACAAATACGCACTCATAACTATTATTACTCTCAAACTCATCCTAGAGTACTACTGACTCTATCTCTAATGAGTAACACCCAACAGAGCCATGGTTGTCGCTTAACCCATATGCTCTGATACCAAATATAATAGTCCGCAAATCCGTACTCCTTGAATAGACACTAATCTCCATTGATTAACTCAAAATGAACGGAAATACAAACCATCATGGTTTAAGAAGAAGAAAAAGATAGAAGAAGAGAGAAAAAGATAGAACAGAACAGAAAGAAACAACAAAACAATATCAGAATCTCACAATCGCAGCGGAACAACATATAATAGATAAATGAATAATCTTTAAACAGAGAACTATATAGTTATTACATTACATCATATTACATTACATCACATCATCAGAGTGTATAACAACAACAACAACAAACAGCGGAAAAGAAATACTATATACTAGTGAATACGCCATGCCATCCAGCTTGCCTCCAGCAACTCTTGAATTCCAGAATATCTTGATAAACCTGACTCTTGACTGCCTGTGTGGAAATTTGTGGGCACCCAGAGTTTAGAAAGGAAAACAATAAACTCCGAGTCAGAAATGAGACTGGTGTCATAACTTAAATAGTATATCTTTTAAAAGCATAACAGAGGAATAATTTTAAAGTCAATTCGAAATGCTTTTAGAAAATGTAACTACCATAAGGCCTCCCGGCACACACACAAGGAAAACGCAGACTTGGGGGAGATTTCTCCTTATGATAGTCAAAGATGCTTACTACGTAAAATCAAATCACTTTTGATATTATTATTAGTGCATAGTGTAGGAAAAATCATTTCGAAAGTAAAGATATAAATCTTAGCCAGCATAGGTACCATTATATTATGCCTACTATAGCTACCATATTAAATGGCAGGTTCTACAACTAAAACCGTACAAGGTTCGTATTGTTTCTTTGGATTTCCAAAAAATGGTCAGGCCAAGGAACTTCCCATTGCCACATGGGTACGCCTATGGAAAGACGACCTGAGAACCTAACTGGATCTCTGCCAACACAAGGCCGGGTTACCTCTGCAAAAATAGGTAACTACTGACACGCGTATGCCATTCCCCGATCGTAACCGATCTATATCCGAGGATCCTCGATTCCAACAACCACAAAGCAATAAATTTGCAGCAACAACATAGGTTAAGCATCTGGGCTCCGTACCATGATACCACCTCTACCCAGAAGGAATGACATACACTAAAGGGCGCTACTCCCTAGAACCTTGCTGCATCCTTCCTATTTGGACCATTTCCGGGGTGTGAGGTCCGACGAAGTCTCGTCCACAAAGCCACGCTTTATACAAAACCTGTGCTTTAATCATCAAATGCTCAACAGCACTTCGTATGCCACATTACCAATTTGGGAATGTATCACTAGTAACCATCAACTACATAACCTCTGAGCTTGTATGTCTCAGAGAAGGGTGTTAAGCTAAGAGAATAAATTCTCCGCCACCAACAGAAATATATTTGATAGAAACCAGCTTTACATCTCAAATTGTAATGTCAGACACACAACCATACAAGTCCGTTCCAGGATCGAACGAAACCAAAGGCACTTCCAAAGAAGCCCTTGCAATCCGGATATTCACTAATCATGACTGGAATTCCCGTCACTAAGGGTGATAAAACCTCTATATCGGAGAGCAACCGATGCAGAGTCATTCGACGACAATCCTTCCGTTTTCAAAAATATCCGGTCTTCAACACCGGTCATCAAATGCAATCCATAACGACGTATCACATATTCGGAATGGGTTCTACGACCCCAAGGTCCTTTCCCGGCTAACCCGAATAGTGAGCGCCTACTTTGAAAACAATAAGTGTGGCATTCAATTTCAAGCAAATCACAACAAATACCTATTCAGAGGTAAATATTGATAGTCAGTTATTTAACTATCAGTAGGTATGCTCTACATCACCAGATTCCAAATAATTTTCTAAATTATTTATTTTCCAAAATAACTTTACTAGATATATAATTTCCACACTTCAACCATTTGAAAACAATTTTTCGATTCACTTTTCACCTTTACCACTTTGGAAAACAAATTTCAAATCGATTTCCTTAAACGGAAACACTTCCAAATATTTATCCATTTTAAATTTTAAAATGGTTCATTTAAATCAATAAAAATAAATCCTTACCGATTTATTTTATATTTACGTTCCAAATCCGTAAATTTATTTCCACACTTCAAAAATAAATCAACGTTTATTTTTAAACAAATTTGTCTTTCTTTTATAAATTCCACAGTGAATTTACAATTCCAAAATATCTATGAATATATGATTTCCAAATCCGTTGCTAATATTCATTTTCCATTTATCTTTAAAAGATAAAATCTCAAAATATTCACTTCATATTGGAAAACATTTCCATACTTATTTAATAATAAGTAATTTACAAATCCATTTATTTTCAACACTTCAAAAATATTCAATGTACTTAAATTGAAATTAAGTATATATTTCATTCTTTAAGAAATCATTCTCTTAAACACATTTATTTGGGCCAAAACGAATGTTGCGTAAAACATCGTTACGACGACCCAAAATCACTAGTATAGGGATTCGAAATTAAGATAGATATATAATTCCCAATACTATATAAAACATTTCCTTTCAGAAAATCATTTACTATAACAACGGTGTTATAGTCCACCATTTCCTTCTATTTCTCGAAAACGTCTATTTCAACAATGAATATTGAAATCTATGGTTTCGATGTTTGACACAATTTAATACATCGTTAAAACAATCAACTTCATTTGATAATATTCATTTTCCCAAAACATATCCATTTTATTTAATAATATATTCACTGTCCAAAATCGTGAATATACTTCACTAACGAAATTCAATATTTTCTACACATTTTATTTCAAGGATAAATTCGCTATCCGAAATCGCGAATATATCTCCTTTAATAACCTTTTATATTAAATTTATCAAGTTCAATTGATTTTGGATTTATAAACAATGTTTATAAATTCCATTTCTATTTATAAAAACTTCAATTATGAAAATCCCTTTTATAAATCAATTCAATTTATAACTCAACTTTATACCCAAAATCCGATTTATAAGTTAATTATTTATAAATCTTTTATTTTACAAAATCTATTCATTTCATAACTTCACAATTTATAAATCTATAAATTTTTATTCGCTTGTGAAATCCATTTATACTTTATTTTAACACTTAATAAAACTCGTTTCACAATTCCTATATTTTTAATTTATAAATATTAATCTTAGAAATCTTTTATATAAACCATTTATAATAATTCAAAATTCTCAATTTAAATAAACCAATCCTTTTAATAAATTACAAAAATTTATTTAAAACTTATATAACTCCAAAATCGTACTTAAGTACTATTTTCCAAAAATATAACTTTTATAACAATAAAATTATAATGTTTATTTTAACAATTCAAAATTTAATAAATCGTGTACTTTCAAAAATCACTTTAAAATTCTTTTTAAAATCAAAATCATTATTTTAAAACTTCAAAATGGATCCGATGATGCAACAGCACCAAATAGTCAATCACGACAACAAAGACATCATATATCAGTATATGATAATCAACAAATATCACAATATCTGTAATCAAATAATTACTGGTGAGGAATCCAGTTGGATCCCTCCAACCTGTTTTCCATGCATCCACAGATGTTAGCACAATACCAATTCCGTTCCAATACGGAATATCGCGGTATATAGGATTTATAAAACATTATTCGGTATTATGCGGCGCAATAGGGTCTCATCCGCTATATAATGCGGGAAAATCAACTCCAAGTACATAAATAATACCAATTTCACTTTGCAGTGAAATATTCATGGTATATGTTTTTAATAAATAACCTCCGCTTAATACCGGCGTATAATGTCTATTTCAACCAATAACAGATAATAATTTCATTCAGGCATACAATCAATAATTTTAAATCTAACTATTTAAAATTTAAATCGAAACTATTTCGATTGAGTGAGAAGTTCTCACCTTGATTCCAATTTTGGTTTCAGCGTTTTATTTCGAATAAAATTAAATGCGCGTTTAATTTTACCCGAAATTCTCACTAGCTCCAAACGACTCTAAACCAGCTCCATCGCGTTGTGCTCGACAAAACGATTGCAACGCAACTCGTTTGATCTCAATCCGACCTCGTATCAAAGAGTTACCACATTTTAAAGTTAATACAAATTTAAATACAAATTATTTACAACTTTTATTTTATTTATATACCCAAACAGATCTGGGCCGTCCAAATTTTCTTCCACCAGATCAGGTCATCCCCCTCCTTCTCTCCCAAACATTGTTTCCTCCAGGAACTTGCCGTGCCCTTTGAACCCATGTAGCCTCCACTAGGGTTAGGAATCGCGGCCAACTCGAGCATCGAGAAGTCGATCAGCACCCTCCATTTCGAAGCCACTGCATCCCTCTACTCTCGCCGTCGATAGGAAGGAGCTTGGCCCACCCCCCACCCCCAGATGTGGTCTCGGAATTCATGCAAGACGAGCATGAACGCGGCCAAAAACCCACCTCATCGTTGCGCCATACCCCATCATCACCGTATGGATGGGAAGCTCTCATCACGCTCTTTAACATTGTAGTTGGAAGTTTTAGCTAATTGTTTACGGATTGGAAGAGATTAAGAAGAGAAGAAGGTGAAATTCTGGCCTTCGAATTGAAAATGGCGGCTAGTGCTGAATGAATTAGGGTTTGTGTAAATTGAAGAGAATGGGGGCCTTTTATAGAAAATTCTCAAAACACTATTCACCCAAAATTTTCCGAACTCCAAACGAAGCGTGCTGGCTGACGTTTCTAAGGTTTACCCCGTGTTCTGAACACAATGGAACGTGTTTCGGAGGCTAATTTGGTCGTCTGTGCAAGTTACGGAAATAAACAGTCAAAATTAAATTAAACTGATTAAACAAATTTCTATGCGTTTTGGCTTACCCCGGACAAACGGTAAATCCGATTGACACGAAATTTGAAACCTTATAATAATATAACATTACGGATCCGATGAAACTAATTTCGTCAAAATCCGAGACTGTTTGAAAAATGGCTATTTTAACTCGTCAATTAAATATTAAAATATTCAATTTTCACAAATTCACTTTTAATTCGATTTTAAAAGTTCTATAACATCATTCTAACTCCAACATGATTTAATAAAAATTTACAAATCATTTTCAATCATATTAAACCCAATTTACAATTATTTCCGTAATTTCCATATTAAATTATCGATTTAATTATTCAATTAAATCCAGATATTCGAAAAATAAATTATTCGACTTATAAAATTTACCTATTAATATTTAAAATTAGTTAAATATACAAATTTTAATTGGCAGAAATTCTGGGTCGTTACAGGAGAGGAGTCGATTTTGAGGTAGTAAGCGATCGCGGGGTGGTGTCGGCCGAGTTAGGGATGTCGCGTTGAAGGGGTGTCTCAAGTTTAGGGGTCGTGTAGCTAAGGTGTCGCGGCTGGTGGTTGATGACGTTGTGTGGAGGGAGGTGACGTCGTGCAGTTGTGTGTAGCATGTGCGAGGGGTACAAGATCGACAAGTGATCGAGCCTCAGCCTCAAAGTCACGATAATGGTTTGATTTGTTTTGCTTAAGGCGGCAATAGGCATTGGAAAGGTGATGGAGGCAACCTAAGTTCATTGTCATAAGTGTTTCGGAGGGTTCGATGATTTGACTGAAACAACAGGCGGTAGCTTCGTCTGGACAACCGTTAATCATGGAATGAGGTAACGAAATCAAATTTAAATTAAGTTTAGCAAAAGTATAGTTAGAGAGTAATTATTAAATTAATAATTAGTTGATTAATTTTAATAAGAATTAAAATCGTTAAGTTATATAATTTGAAATTACTTATAAAAAATTGTAACCCTTTTTATACGAGGTTGAAATCAAAGAAAAACAAATTGTGTCGCGATCGTAATGGCGAGAACTTTACAACAATATTGGTTGGAGATTTTTTAAGTCAGTCGGAATTTTGGGTTTTCGAAATCTGGATGTTCGAGAAGAAAATAAATCAAGGTGAGTTAACCTCATTCAATTTTGGATTACCGTATTAATTTTAAATAGTTAAAATTAATTACTAATTGATTAATAGAATTGATAAATTATTATCAATTGAACGTGATGTTATATATAGTATTATATATTGGAGTGATTAATATTCCTGCATATATGTAGCGGATGTGACCCTATACGCCCTGCATAATAGTGAATTACCCTATATACCACGACATATCCCTCAAAGTGGGATTGATATCTTTATATTGTATTAACATCTATGGATGTAGGGGAATGGGTTGGAGGGATTTGGGGAATTGATTTTAAAAATGAAATTTAAATTAGAAATCAATTTAAAATTGATTAAGTGTTGTAAAACCGTTATAAACAGAAAATGAGGCTATGGAATTAATAACGAGGTTTATAAATAAAGTAAAGTGATTATCAGTTGATAAATTGAAGTAATGAATTCACGGTGAGGATTTATAGGAGATGGGTAAATCAGTTTAAAAATAAATGGTAGATTTATTTTAGAAATGTGAAAAAGAGAATTTACGGAATTAGAACGTAAATCAAATTGGAAATAAATCCAAAAGGATTTATTAATGTTCGACTGGCTATATTAGAGTTGAAAATGTATTTTTTTCCTGAGAAGTTGAGTTTATTTTAAAAAGGAGATTTTTTTTAAGTATTAATTAGAAAATTTTAAAGTTTTAAGAATATTTTAGAAAATCAATTATTTAGTTGTTTAAAATTATTTTAAGTATATTAAATTGTCTATTAAGTTAGTTTATCTTAAATTAATTATTATTTAAGAAGCAATCAATATTATTATTTCAAAAGGATAAATTATTCAATATTAATATTATTTTTAATAACTTTTATAAAAGGGCATTTGTCTAAAACAGACCTGGAAATTTATATAGAGATTTTATAAGTATTATTTTGAAAAAATTATTTAATAAAGTTTTCGGGAAGTAATGGTATAGTCGCATGATGAAATCGGAGGCAATGAGTGCCTGCAGTTAAGTCTTGGATTTCTTTGGGATAGAGACTTAACCATTGAGCTATGAATCCATGGTTTGATACGCAGTGGAACTTTCCACGTTACTTTTTTAAAAGGGGTCAAATATTTTTTGAAAAATAGTTTATGAATTTACTAAATTCAATAGAATAAGTACATATATTTTGGATAAAGTGATTTAATTTATTATAATTAAATTAAAAAGAGATTTGGATTTTTTTAGTGGAAATGGAATATTTTGTTGGATGATTATTTATTTGATAGTTAAATAACCAACTATCAAATATGAATCCAAATATAGCTTTGGGAATATCTTGGAGACACACGAGAATCATACGGTACAATTACCGTTCGAAGTGCTATACTGTTCGTATAAACTCGTTTCGTTCTTCTAGGATGTTGAAATTCGTCCACCAATGGTTAGAATGTGATCTTCGATCTTATTTTCATCTTTTTTTCTAGAGAACCGGGGTTGAGTTTACCGGAAATAGCGAATGTTGTTGCGAAGAGACGGGGATTAGATTTGTTATCCAAAAACCACTTCGATCCAATGAGTACGTTTTTGTTGTGAAAAAAAGAGCATGGAGTCAAAGATGGAGTAGTGCAAGTGCTAATCTCTACTAAGCCAGAGGATTAGTCCAAAATGGATGTAGTAGGAATAGTGCCTTCGATTTTGTTCGGACCAGGAACGGACTTATATGGATGAATGCTATCAGAACATTGACATTGGCGGGCAATGAGCATTCTTAGTGAAAAATTCCTTAGAAAGGTAATCGTATCCTCTAGCCTCATCAACCGAGAACGACTAAAAAACAAAGGAGATGCAGCAAGGCTAAGTGGGTAGCATCCAATTTGGGTATGTTTATCACCTTTCTAGATACCCTCGGATATTATTACTTGGGTTATGGAAGGAGCTCGGAAAAGGGTGGGAACACCCGGCTTGATAACATATTCGGTCTATCTAGGTTAGGGATAGTCCAGTCTTGTGTGGTAGGGGATCCCGGTGTGTTCCTCGGTACGCTGTTCTAGACGTGTACTATGACAGGTGATACCCCAATACCTAGTCATTCGTATGGAATCCATTCTCCAGTAAATGCCATACGGTTTTGATTATGCTCAACAATGATGGAACGTGAGATGCAAGAATTTCAGCTATTTGAATAAGTATTTGTATTTAGACACTACTATGATATCAGAGGATTTGATATGAAATGTTTTGGTTATCGTAAGGTAAAAACCCGTCGTATTTATATGTGGCGTGGTCTTACGAGATACCCTTGATTTTCAAAGGGTTTGGAAAACTTTAATAATTTAAGATGAGTGTGTATTTCTCAAGCTGGTTTTCCAAACTGACTTGTTATTTTATTATAATGCGTGGGTCAGACCGAATATTACAGATACAGGACAGGATGTTATCTAGCTCAAGAGACGAGCTTTTGTGAGAACAAGTTATTGTTACTGTCTAATATTGTGTTACTGATTGTGTTGTACTCTGATGATGTAATGTATAAATGACAGTTATAGTTCTTTTTGTACAAAGACCTGTTGCTATCTATTATATATTATTCCGCTGCCCTTGTGAGATTCTATGCTGTTGTTTCTATTTTCTTCTTCTACCTCTTTCTTCTTTTTCCCTAATGATCTGGTATTTTCGGCATTCGATTGTTCGGCATGTAATACAGTGAACGTATCGATGTCAATTTTGGAAGGTCGAAAATCTTGGTCGTGGCATTTGGTATCAGAGCTGAAGGTTAAGTGAGAACCTTGGCTCTGGTGGGGATTACTCATTAGAGATGGAGTCAGTAGTAACCTAGAATGAGTTTGAGTGTATTAATAGATATGTGCACGTATTTTTTACTAAATATAAATTTGGTTAATATTGTGTTGATTGGTTTGTTGAGTTGCTTATGGATTCTATTTAATACGAGTAATTAATGTTATAGATAGGGATCTCTAAACACTTGAATATAATAATATGACGCAGTATTGTTTTAAAAGGGGGTAAATGAAATAATTTTACCCAAATTATTTTTGTACATATTAAAGAAATAATTTTTCAGAAATTATTATAGTCATGTATGGTTTGCTTGGTTGTTAGGAAATGATAATATTAAACCATTGACATTGTTGTTATGGAAATTGAATAAAAGTTGACATTATAACCAAAAGTTAGGAAATTAATCCATATAACAAAATGGAGTTCGTTAATATGATTTATAATTTGAAATGGAATGGAATTCCAAAGGAATATTTAAAGATGATATGATTTATAAAAAAATGATTTATGAAGGATTTAAAAGTAGGAAATTTGGGAATTTAATTCCCGTTGGTTTTGAAATATTTTTCAAGTCTTGGATAATAATAGTAATATTACTTGGAAATATTTTTGAATTTGAAATGAAGTGTATCGAGATTTGGAATAAAAATATTTAAAATGGTTTTAAAAGGAAATAAAAGCACTGAACTCACTTCGGTCGCTGGGGTATATATGGTTTCAAAAATGATTTTAAAATACTTAAGTAATTGTTTAAACTCTGGAGTTTGATCTAAAAGGTTTTATGGGATATAAAATAGTTTAAAAACTTATAAGAATTTAAAAAAAATTAGAATGAAATTTAACTTAAGAAGAGTTAAATAAAAGTAAATGTTATAATGAAATAAATTAGTAAAGTAAGCCAATTAAATGAAGTGAATTGGAAGAGATTGGCGAATGGAATATTAGTAAGTTTGAAAACTTATAAGAAATTTGAAATTTGATTTGGAATGGAATCTAACTTGAATCAAGTTAGATAAAGAGAATTTTGAGAAATTAAGCCTAGGTAGGCCAAATGGAAATAGCTAATTGAAATAGAATTTACTAAGTTGGAATAAATTAGTAAATGGAGTAATTCATTTAATGAGTGAGTAAATGGAATTGAAATTGAATATTGCAATGATATGTAACTTGAATCATGTTAAATAAAGTGAAGTTGGAATTTAGTTGAGTTGGACTAAATAAAACATAAGTTGGAAATAAAATTTGATTGAGATATAAAATAAATTAGTGAATCAAATATAGGTTGAGATGTGGTTGATAAAATTAAATATTTAAAGTTTGAAGATAAATTGAGTTAATTTGAAATTGAAATTTTAATTTGAATAGAAATAGATATAAACCATAGTGATGGAACGGAAATAAACATAAGAGTTTTGTATAAAATATTTATAGTAGACTTAAGAAATTGACTGTGAAATTCTTAAGTAAAAAGTTGGTTTTGGAAAATATACTGAGTAAGTACTTGAATGAAGATTAAATAAAAGTTGTGCAAAAGGATAATTGTGAATAAGTGAATAGAAGTTAAAATAAACGTGAATAGAAAGAATGGGATATAGAAAAGAATCGATTGAAAACAAAAACGTAAGTTGTACGTATATTATTTTATTCGCACAACGATTCAATCCAGATTCGAGCACAGAATTTCAAGATAGTCATATCGATCCAAGTTAGGATTTTTCACTCGATTTTTTACGACAAACACTGGATATGGATTTTTGATTGATTCTGAAATTCTCTATCATAGATATGGCTATGCAAGGAGAATGAAGGTTTGTAATCAATAAACCAAATCCGAGTTCGCACTAGAAAGTCGTGTGAACGATGCTAGTTCGGAGGTGATATTATGTGATCGAGGAGCGACCAGAGTTGATATTGCGTACGGATGATATTTTACATAGTACGAGCTTAAGTAAAGCAAATTTTGAAAATTTTGAAAAGGAATAAATAAAATGATTTTGAATTGTATGATTGGATGATATTGGTAAGTAAGATGCAGGTAATTAGAAGCAGAAGATGAATTGATGTCTTCGATTTTAGAAGTAAAATTTGATTGTTCGACAAAAAGGTACATGTTCAAATTGTGTTTGAAATTAGATCATTTTCTGATTGAGCCACTTGGCTGATGATTTGGGGCCGTAGAGGCAGTTTCGTAGTTGTTTCGATCCAGCCGCACAAAGGAGGCACTAGAGAAATTTTTTGAAAAATTAGGTAGTTAGAAAATTTTGAAGAAATTTTTGACAATTAAAATTCGATTGGGTTTTTAATTTGAAATGGTAGAGTAAATAATATTATTTAGAATCTATGGATGAAGTTGGAAATTAGTATAAGTGATAATGTGGTTTCAATAAAGTGATTTTTGGAAAATTGTTTACACTGACGGGTTTCGAAAAAATAGTCAACGGGTTTTGGACCATTCTTCTTACCTAGCAATTTTCAGGACGAAATTCTTAGAAGAGGAGAGGAATGCAACGACCCAGAATTTTGAATATTTTGAATTTGGAATTTTTAATCGATTTTAAATATTTAGAACTTAATTTTTTAACTAAATTTCAAATATAACTATTTATTGGATAATTAAGAATTTAATAATTGGAAATTGGTTAAATAGCAAATCTAGAGTTTTAAGCTTGCTAAAAATAATTTAAAGGCTTGTAAAATATATATTGATAATAATTAAGGTAATAAAAGTTTTAAAATTTAATTTGAAATTGATTTGTTTTGGTTTAAAAATATATCGTTTAAGTTTACATTTAAAAATAGCCTTCCGGGGCATAGTCTCAGAATTTGATGAAACTAGTTCCATTGGATCCGTATTAATGTATTATTATCGGATTTCAAATTTTGTAGTGTTTTGAGTTATCGTTTGGCCATACGGAATATAAACGCGCTGAAATCTATATAGAAAATTCAATATAATAATTGGGTCCAAAAGGCTACCTTCTCAATACGATCTAATTAGGACTTGAAACCTTTTCCATTTCGTTCGTAATAGGGGTATAATATTGTAAACGCCTAGCGACATGCCTCGATAGGAGATTGAGATTTTAAGATATGAAAATCGAGATGGTTGAAAATATGACTAATATATGGTCTAGTAAAAAAAATTCTCATGCTGCTTTTACTGTTTTTCAAAAACACCATTGATCCATTCAAACACGCCTCCCTTCTCTCCTATCACTTTCCTCTTTTTCTCTAAATATAGCCGATTAGCTCAAAAGAAAACTTCAAAAATATTGACCACAAATTGTTAAAAAAATCGCGATTACCTTATCTTTTTAAATCGGTCGCTTCTTCAAATTCCCTCTCTTCTAATCTAAATCGAATTCATAACGATAAAAAAGGGAAACGCGAGCAATTTCGCAACCTAAAGAGGTGGAGATTGTTTGGGGGAGGGGTGCGCCCGTGTGCATTTGCTACTGGAGGAGGCATGGAGCGGAGTCGATTTCGAGGGAGTAAGCGATCGTGGGGTAGGTGTCGACCAAGTTAGGGAGGTGGCATTGAAGATGGTGTCGCGAGTTTAGGGGTCATGTGGTTGAGTTGTCGCGACTAGTGGTTGACGACGCTGTGTGGAGGGTGGTAACGTCGTGCAGTTGTGTGTAGCATGTGCGAGGGGTACGGGATCGATAGAGGATCGAGCATCAGCCTCAAAGTCGCGATAAGTGTTTGATTTGTTTTGCTCAAAGAGGCAGTAAGCATTGGAGAGGTGATGGAGGCAACCTGAGTTCGTTGTCGTAGGTGTTTCAGAGGGTTCGACTGGAGCAAGAGGTGGTAGCTCCATCTAGACAGCCCTTAATCGTGGAAGGAGGTAACGAAATAAATTTTTAATTAAGTTTTACAAAAGTACAGTTAGAGAGTAATTAGTTAAATTAATGATTAGTTAATTAATTTCAATAAAAATTGAAATCATTAATTTATATAATTTGAAATTACTTATAAAAAAATTGTAACATTTTTTATACAAGGTTTAAATCAAACAAAAACAAATTGTGTTGCGATCGTGATGGCGAGAACTTTACAAAAATATTGGTTAGAGATTTTTGAAGGCAGTCGGGATTTTGGTTTTTCGAAATCTGGATGTTCATGAAGAAAATAAATCAAGGTGAGTTAACCTCCCTCAATTTTGGATTACCGTATTAATTTTAAATAGTTAAAATTAATTATTAATTGATTGATAGAATTGAATTGAATGTGATGTTCTATATAGTAGTATATATTGTAGTGATTGATATTTCCCCATATATATATATATATATATATATATATATATATATATATATATCGGATGAGATATATATATCGGATGAGACTTTATACGCCCTGCATAATAGCGGACGACCCTGTATACCGCGATATCCCCCTTAAAGTGGGATTGGTATTTTTATATTGTATTAACATCTGTGGATGCAGGGAAACAGGTTGAGTGATCCAACTGGATTCCTCAAAAATGTTGAAATTATTTTCATATTCAGTGATATGATTTGTTTAAATAATCTGTGATAAACTATATTGGTAATTGAATTTATTTGATGCTATGATATTGCTGTATAGATTATTAGTATTTTTAAATACCATGAATATAAATATTGAATTTTTAAAAGAAATAGAATAAATAGTAAAATTGGAAGTAAAATAAATATTTATAGAGAATTGGATTAATTAAAAGAGACGACTTTGGGAAAAATAAAATAGATTGATTTTTAAATTCTACTTGATCATCTCGGAATATGGAAAATAGAGATTTTGGGATAATGTAGATAAAATGATTTTAAATAATAAAACTTAATTGGTGTTGGTTCAAGTGTAAAAGGATTATTTTAAAAAAATCAAAATTTTAAACAGTTTTGAAAAAAATAAAAGGAAAAGTTTGAAAATAAAGTATAAAGTTGATATGCTATATTTTGAAATATGATTTTAAATTATGAAAAGGAAGTGAAATCTGAATATAGTTAGATTCTGGAATATAGTTGGGTTATTTGGGGAATTGATTTTAAAATGAAATTTAAATAAGAAATCGATTTAAAATCGATTATGTGTTGAAAATTCGTTATAAACGGAAAATGAGACCATAGAATTTATAAACGAGGTTTATAAATAAAATAAAGTGAATACCGGTAGATAAATCGAAGTTATAAATTCACGGTGAGAATTTATAAGGAGATGGGTAAATCGGTTTAAAAATAAATGATGGATTTATTTTAGAAATGTGAAAAAGGGAATTACGGAATTAGAACGTAAATTAAAATGGAAATGAATCGAAAAGGATTTATTAATGTTGGACTGGCTATATTAGAGTTGAAAATGTATTTTTTTCCTCAGAAGTTGAGTATATTTTAAAAGGGAGATGATTTTAAGTATTACCTAGAAAATTTTAAAGTGTTTAAGAATATTTTAGAAAATAATTATTTAGTTGTTTAAAACCATTTTAAGTATATTAAATTATTAATTAAGTTAGTTTATATTAAATTTATTATCATTTAAGAAGTAATCAATATTATTATTATAAAAGGATAAATTATACAATATTAATATTATTTTTAATAACTTTTATAAAAGGGTATTTGTCTAAAATAAACTTCGAAATTTATATAGAGATTTCATAAGTATTATTTTGAAAAAAAATTATTTAATAAAGTTTTCAGGAAGTAATGGTATACTTGCATGGAGAAATTGAAGGCAGTGGGTGCTTGTAGTTAAGTCTTGGGTTTCTTTGGGATAGAGACGTAACCATTGAGCTGTGAATCCATGGTTTGATACCGTAGTGGTACTTTCCACATTATTTTTTAAAATGGGTCAAATATTTTTTGAAAAATAGTTTGTGGATTTTCTAAATTCGATAAGATAAGTACATATATTTTGGATAAATAGATTTAATTTGTTATAATTAAATTAAAAAGGGATTTGGAGTTTTTCAGTGGAAATGGAATATTTTGTTGGACGATTGTTTATTTGATAGTTAAATAACCGACTATTAAATCTGGACCCAGATATAACTTTGGGAATATCTTGGATAAATACGAGAATTATATGGTGCGGTCATCGTTCAAGGTGTTATATTGTATGTATAAAATCGTTTCATTCTTCTAGGACGTTGATGAGGAAATCCATCCACTAACGGTTAGAAGGTGATCTTCGATCTTATTTTCATCTGTTTATTTCCTAGAGAACCGGGGTTGAGTTATAGAAAATAGCGAACGTTGTTTCGAAGAGACCAAGATTAGATTTGTTATCCGAAAACCACTTCGATCCGACGAGTACGTTTTCATTGTGAAACCAAGAGCATGTAGTCGAAGATGGAGCAGTGAAGTGCAAGGGCTAATCGCTACTAATCCTGAGGATTATTCAAAAATGGATGTAGTAGGAATAGTGCCTTTGGTTCCATTGGGACCTAGAGCCGACTTTATGAATGAATGCTATCAGAACATTGTCACTAGAGGACAATGGGCATTCTAAGTGAAAAATTCCTTAAAAAGGTAATCGTAGCCTCTTGTCTCGTCAACCGAGAATGACTAAAAAGCATGGGAGATGCAGCAAGGCTAAGTGGGTAGCACCCAATTAGGGTATATTTATCACCTTTCTAGATACTCTTGGATATTATTACCACGATTCTGGAAGGAGCTCGAAAAAGGGTGGGAACACCCAGGATGATAGCATATTCGGTCTATCCAGGTTAGGGATAGTCCAGTCTTGTGTGGCAGAGGATCCCAGTGTGGTCCTCGGTATGCTATTCTAGACGAGTACTGTGACAGGTGATACCCCAGTACCTAGTCATTCGTATGGAATCCATTATCTAATAAGCACCGTATGGTTTTGATTGTGCCCAACTATGCTGGAACTTGAGATGCAAGCATTTCAGCTTTTCGAATAAGTATTTGTATTTAGGCACTACTATAATATCAGAGGAATTGATATGTAATGTTTTGGTTATCATAAGGTAAAAACCCATCGTGTTTATGTGTGGCATGGTCTTATGAGATACCCTTGATTTTCAAAGGATTTTGAAAACTTTAATAATTTAAAATGAGTGTGTTTTTCTCACGCTGGTATTCCAGACTGACTCGGGTGTTATCTTATTATAATGCTCGGGTCAAACCGAGTATTACAGATACGGGACACGATGCTATGGAGCTCAGAAGACAAGTTGGATGACGAGACGTATCACACGTACTTGGTTTTTATTCCACTGTGTATTGTAGGTTGTATATTCAGCCTTTGTGCGGACAAGTTATTATAAATGTCCAGTATTGTGTTATTGATTGTATTGTACTCTGATGATGTAATGTATAAATAATAGTTATAATTCTTTTTATATAAAGACCTGTTTTTATCAGTTATATATTATTCCATTGTGATTGTGAAATTCTATGACGTTGTTTCTATTTTCTTCTTCTACCTCTTTCTTCTTTTTCCCTAAAAATCTGGTATTTTCAGCATTCGGTTGTTTGGTATGTAATATAATGAACATATTGATGTTGATTTTCGAAGGTCGGAAATCTCGATCGTGACACTTCCGGACCCTGAAATTCCAAGGCAAGAAATACCACTCATTCATCTGACAATATTTCCCACTAAAAAATCCAATTTGAATTATTATTATTTTTTAAACGATAAATAAAAGAAAATCTTAAAAAATTTCTGTGGACCACTATTCAAAATTCCGAGAGTAACATAGTTAAAACTTGAAAGGAAGATGACTTTTTCGAGTTGTAGTTTTGGGTTTTTCAAATTTAAAGTATTCAAGATTTGGAAAGCTTTATGGTGAGTAAACTACTTTTTCTGGAACGCTTTTTGACTTTACTATGTTATGTTATTGTGGTGATAATATGACGAGAAAATTGAATTGTTATTATGTTGGTCGATGCTGATTTGATGTATGTTTGCGTTTGGTGTTGAATTTGATATTTGAATGTGATGTTGTCGAGTTTGTAAGCATATAACCTTATGTTTATATATGTGTTTCATTGTGATGTTAAAAGTATAGTTGTATGGATGTATGGTTGTGAACTAAGAACCAAAAATATGTTGAGTTGAAACAAAGTTAACAACTTTGTATGTTGCGACGGATGTGAGATCCGATTAGAAATCAAAAACTATTTTTTTCTTGTTTTAACATTTGGGAAATGTTTCAAAATTTTTATCTTTGTTTCTAAATCTCAAAAACTTTAAAAGTTATCTTTTTAAACATGAAATAGGAAATAATAATCAAGTGTTTTCACTTAAAGTATGTTTTAAGCGCATTGCGCTCGTAGCGATAGTCGCAGTTCGACAAAATTTTCGATTTTCGTTTTAAAACATTTTCTTTTGAAATGGCTTTGCAAAAAAAATTCAAACTTAATTGGGTTAAGTTTAGATAATTTAATCATTTATTTATCTAATAAATTAATTAAAAGTAATTGGTACATAATTAGTATTTAAGTAAGTGATTAAGGTTTAAGTAACACTTAAGGAAGGTTAATGATTAATAAAGTTTTTAATTAGTGATTTATGAAGTTAAGTAGTAATTAAATGGTTAACTACTATTTAATTAAGTTAATTAGTTAATTAATTATTATTTAATTATGTTAATTAGTTAATAATTATTATTTAGTTAAGTGATTATTTAATTAATTATAAATTAATTAGGGTTAACTAATAATGAATTGTTTTAACCTTAATTAAGATACCTTAGGAAGTTAATTAGGACTTAACCAAGTTCATTAAGTTAATTAAAGTTTAATTATGAATTAAACTTTATTTAATTAAGATATAGTTAGGGTTTAAACTAATTGGATATACTTTAATCTTTTTAAAGCTATTTATAAACTTAATTTGTTATGTTTTAAATCAAATTTCTTTTTAAGGTTAATTGATTTCAAATCAAAGGATCTCTCGTCTGGACCATTAAGTAGCCAAATGAATTAAAGTAGTGATTATAAAATGTTGACATGTTTTATGGGAAGTAAGCTAACTTGTGTTTAGAACAAATGTTGAATATCGGTAATGTGATAAACACAAGGAAGTTAATTTCAATGAGCGGGTCATGGTAACTTAAGCGTATAGAATATACTTCTATATGTACATTTTTCACCAATAATGGATGTATCTATAATTATAACTTGGACATCTACCTATGATGGATTATATGTTATGTGTGAATCCCTTACGTATCCGATGTTAGGAAATACCCATGATATAACTTGGATAAGTAAACCCAAATCTAATGATCCATTGTAGTTATTAAGCCTCCGTTTGGTTTGGGAATGTCAATATTTCATTTTCTTTTAAAATGTTCTTCAAAGTTGTTCTATTTTGAACAAGGTATTTGAAGAATGATTTGACAATTGTTTTGAATATTATATAAGAAGTTTATGAATAATTTTGGGGTATTCATAAAAGGAGTTTAGAAATAGTTTTGAATGTTTATAAAAAGATTTTATAAATGGGTTTGGATATTAATAAAGGGAAGTTTTATGTAAGGTTTAAAGTTTATAAAGAAGTTTATATAACCGGTTTTGAATATTTATAAAGCGTAATAAATGAGTACGGAGGTTGATAAATGTTGTGTAAACGGGTTTGGGTAAAAGAAAATTGGATTTCATGGGTATAGAAAATTTATAAAAGGATTTATTTAAGATAAATAAAACGGCAATCTGAGGTTTGGGTTTCTCGAGGTTGACCTTTTAAATTTGGTGGTATGGAACATCCATTCCACACTTTACACCAAAGGAATAGTGCTTAGAGTTATCCTTTTCTCCAAGTTAAATAAGTGAAAATTAGCCAAAAGGGCCTCTTTAGCAAGTGCAATTAGTTTATAGGACACACAACTGAAATAAGGACAAAATGAAAAATAATTAATTTGTAAGGCCTAAAAACTTATGAAATTATGTCCTTTAAAGTAATTAGACTGCTGACTTTGTCCTTAAAAGTAATTATTGTACTGACTTTGGCCTTGAAATTAATTTCTGCGGATGTATGTCCTAGAAACTAATTGGACTGCAAAGTTTGTCCTTTTAGTGAAATGCCCCTTTAAATAATGTAGTTAAATCCTATTTAGAGTTTTGGTAATGGAAAATCTTAGACATGTTTTGTGAATATACTTATGTTAGAAAGATAAGCATATGAATGTTTTTGAAAGAGATTTGTTAAACAAAGATATGTTTTGAGGCTTAGTGGTTGCTATGGATAAATAAATCTCAAATGGAATTGGTTGTAGTTTTTTATTTAATAGTTAAATAAACGACTATCAAGTTTGACCCGGTTTGACTTAGGAAGTATGAATGTAAAATTTAAGTTTTCAACAAGGACTCAGATACTTACTTTCAAAAGAACCAGGAATGAGTCAACCGGAAATTATCGATTGTTGATATGGAGAGACCGCGGTCGGATCTCTATATCCAAAAACCACTCTGAACCAACAAGTACATTCGAGTGGAAGACATCTTAATGAAGATTAAAGATGGTGCTCTTTGAAGTGTAAGGGCTATTGCTACTAATCTTAAAGGTGATTCCAAATTGGATGAAGTAGAGTTAATAGCCTTCGGTTTCGCTCAGACGTAGAAGGAACTTGTATGGATGAATGCTAGCATTGCATTGATGCCTGAAAGGTAGTGTTAACATTCCAAGATGGATTGCTTTCCAGAACGATAAAACGTAGCCTCAAGCCTCATAACTGGGAGGAAAGACAAAAACATGGCATGTAGCAGAGCTATGTGGTTAGCTACCATTAGGAGCGATCACCCCATTCTAGATGTCGCTTTCAGAGTTGGTTTGGGGCAAATACCATGGCAATATAAAGGCCTTGGTGTCAGGGGGTGAGGTAATCTGGTCTGCCAAGTTAAAGAGGCAGTCGGCTCTATGTTAGCATCAATGCATTTCTAGGTGTATCATTGGAAGATATTTCCTTATCTTGCCATTGTTGGGAACCGATCTCCAATACATGCCTTACGGTTTTGATTGTAAAGCTTAATATGTTGGAATGTAAGATGCAAGCATTTCAGCTATTTTATCTATTTAATTTAAACCGAGACACTATGATAATATCACTGGATTTTGATATAAATTCTTTGGTTATCCTAAGGTAAAAACCCATCTATTTTTTGTGCGGTGTGGTCTTACGAGATACCCTTTGTTTGAAAAGTTTTAAAATATAGAAATTAGTTTAGTCGTTATTTGTTATCGAGTTTCACTCACGCTGGTTTACCAGACTGACTTGAGCTTTTTTCCATATAATGCTCGGGTCAGACCGAGCATGTTTTCTTAGGTTTAGCTGGATACTTTGGAGTTGGAGAGGAGCTAGATGGTCAAGGCATATTCACGTATTTTTACTTCCACTGTATTATAGAGTCTGTATGTTTGTCAATATGAGGACAGGTTTCTATAATTGTCCAAAAGTTTAGGATAAGTCTAGTGTACTCTGATGTTGTATATATGAAAAAAATGTTTCCTTTTTGTAAAGATCATTGTTGCATTATTTATTATTTGCTACGTTATGAGATTCTGTGTTGTTTTAGTTTTCTCAATCTTCTACCTTCTTCTTTCACCCTAACAGATCGGTATTTCTAGCACTTGAATGTTCGGCATGTGATACATTGGACGTATTAGTGTCGATTTTTTAGAGTCGAAAATTCGGTTCATCATAATATATTATAATAAACTATCTTTTTCCACTCCACTTTATTCAAACAATACATACTAATTATATTTGTATATAAACAACTTCGAAAATCGTTCAATCAAAAAACATCGAAATTGGAGAAACGAGACTCAGAAAATCGGGCAGCAAAACGCTCGAAAACAAGAATCAAAGTAACCAAACCATAGGGTAAAACAACACAAAGGGGTAGGAGTGGCAGGAACCTGGAATTTTCATTCCAGATGCCGAATATTCGATTGGTGGGATGGCCTAGACGTGAATTTCTGACCTCTTGCCTCCCACCGTCAAGGAGCCTGATTTCAGCACACTTCCAGTTTGTTTCGGTGATTTTAATTTGCAGTATAAATTCAGAATTCACATGCATTCAAACTAACATTGATAAAAGAAATTAAGACATAAAAATAGGAAGAAAATGGTTTAAAGTAAGTGATTTTGACAAAGAATAAAGTTTAAGATTATAACTATAGAAATCGCTAAAATAATCACTTGATTCATAAACATTCATTATAAAGTCACAAGCATGCTATAAGAATTTGTAGAGATAGGACTTATGAATGATTAAATCACCTTTCCTCATCAATTTAGTAGCTAAATACAACTACAAGAGCCATAATTCCTCAAACGTCAAAAACTCTATCAATGCCTCAAACCCAAAACAACCAGCTGCCGAATCATACACTGTAAAAACTAAAATTGAGCAAGGAAAAAGCTTAGGTTATAAAATCATTACATTAGCTATCTTGGATTTTCTAGCAATTGATTCCCTATTTAATTTTCCAATTTGTTCCTAGATTTACAAAAGGGAAAAAAAGAGTTTAGTTTTCTTTCTTTTGTTTTTTTATTTTACTGTAATTGATCATACAGTATTAGAGAAAGAGGATTTTGATTTTAGCTAAATGGGCTTGGGTTGTTAATGAACCCAATCAGAAAATAAAATCTTATTTATTTTAAAGAACCTTTCTCTTTTAATTATCCTATAAACCTGACTTCGTATTTTAATTATTTTTAAGGAGCTTCATGAATCAAAAGTCTAAGTATTTAAATCATAGCCTGGTTAAATAAAAAGATTTATCAATTTACCTTGATTGAGATAAATTTCAATAATGATATAAAAAGAGAATATTACAGTTTTTAATTTAAAGCCAATTTAAACATTAATTTAATTTAGTTATCATAAATAAAAAATCCAAATAATGATTACTAACATTTTGAAAATTCCTTCATTTTCTAATTTCATAATTATTAAGAATTAAACATTCTAAAATAAATTACCTTTTATAAAAAGGTACAAACTTCAAATTAATGATTTGAATTTCTTCAATTTAAATCATTATTCTTTTTAATCAACCAAAAAATCTGGGTTGCTACATTATTCATGCATACAGTATATACGCATATTGGCTATGCACGCACGCCTCCATCTTCATCACCTCTTGACTAAATCACAAATGGACTTGACCAACGAACTTCTTCTCAAAATCCCTACCTTCCCGACATCACCAATTCCAACTCACACGCCCCAATCGAATCCCGCCCAAAACCTTAGCCATGCGACTGTAAAGTGTCACATTCCACCATACTTGATCACACCACCTAAAAATTCACACAAAGCTTCCCCTTCAAATAAGAACCCCTCCCTTTGTATAATCTGTTTCACCAAACTTCACTCTAATCTACAGCAAGACAAACCCTAGCCATGCTATCTACTATCTAACAACCCAAACCAACGCCACACCTTACAACATTTATTCCAAAATCGGAGATCTCAGCAAGACAAACCCAAATATTCTTGTTTTACAATTTATAGTTGAGTAATTGATTTGATTTTTATTTTTGAAGGTGATGGTTTACTTTGTTTTATTTCCAATAAATGATAAATAGAAAAGTGAAAAAGGAAAAGAAAAATCGAGTGTGTTGATTTTTCTAAGAGTTAAGTTTAGTTTATAGTATGATTTCCATCATCTTGCTACCCAGAATTCCATTCTGGTACGAACCGCGAATGAAAAAAAAACCGATCGCACATAAATGCAATACGATCTCAAAACAAAAATAAAATACACTGGTTGTCTTATTTTGTAAAATCATAAAAATACCATCGTTTGACGAAAAATACATCAAACAAAAATTTAAATATTTTCCAAACTAAAAATTACGAAAAAATCCTATAAATAAAAATACTCTACTAAAAATCGCGTCATTTTATTAAATTAATCTTCTTATTATTCATTAAATTCAAATCAAATCTTAATATTTAAATAAATTAAATATTCCTATTTGAAACGTTAAAAATACTAGATAGTTACATTCTCCCCCTAAACGAATTTCATCCCTGAAATTCCTAAAGAAAGAAAAATGTCACCAACCCTTAAGATTTTAAAATCTCTTAATTTAAAAGGAGTTATTAAACTTTTAAAATCATATATGTTATGGAAAATTTCTACAGCACCTCCTTTGTGCTGCTCGATCCATACAAACTACAACTCGACAATAGTATATACTTATGATATATCTTATAGAGTGTGGATGACATATAACAAACATACCCATTAAGCAATAAATATGTAGTTATTTATCGACCAATCAAACTCTACTCATGAAACCAAAAGCAACTAGCAAACCTTTGCTTCCATATACATGTATCTCACTTACAAATGCCATCTAACCATATAATTTGCATTTCTAATGCGAAAAGAATACAATTATTAAAACCAGTATGATGTACATGTTCCATCCGTATGCAATATCAAATCCGATTGCTCACTCGATCACATAAATTTCACTTCCAAACTAGTACCACTCACCCAACTTCCCTAGTGCAGACTCTGATTAGGTTCCTTGATTAGGAACCTTTATTCTTCTTACATAGCCATATACTATGATAGAAAACTTCAGAATCATATCAAATTTTGTTTCAAGTGTTTACTATTAATAATATAGGGAAAAATCCTAGTTCTAACTGGTAAAATCACCTCAAAATCCTGTACTTGAATATGGATCAAGAACAGTTATGCGAATAAAATAATCTACGTACAACTTATGTACTTATTGCATTGGTTTCTTAACTACACCAATTACTTTTACTTCTTAATATTATTTATGATGCATTTCAAAAATCCTTTCTTTAGTTTATAAACATCTTATAAAACAGATCTTATGTTTAGCAATACTGTTATTCGAGTTTTTAACCCAATAGAATTCAATGAAAGTTGGAGCATCTACATCAAGTCGAAAGGACTCAAGAATCAACCAAAAGGATCAGAAGAAGGAACCAAGAAAGACTCAAGAGGGAAAAAAGGAAAAAAAATCCAAGGGGATGAATCACCTATGGATTGCTAGCAACCCATAAATGTTGCTCATGGGTCGTCCATTTTTCTTTTATCATGAAGATTAACTTTTTCAGAGATGCCTACTAAGTTTCATGATATTCCAAGCAAGCTAGATCAAGAATTAGGCGTTCATCTGTTTCCAGTAATAATTCAGTACAACCTATATATGAATCATCATCAACATAAGACATCTAGTCATGAAATTACATGGAAAACATCTACACAAGGGAAGGAACAAGATCCAATTGAAACGGGTTAAAAATACGCTAACTGCATGGATCACTAATGATCCATGCCCTGTGGATCGCTAGCGATCCATCATATAAGGTCGGTTCGTTGCGAAACATTTGGAGCGTCTTCGTACCTTCAAATGTAAACTTCTGGCAAAATGGTCTGGTCCAATAGCTCTCCAATTCCTCTAAATACTTACCATATGCAACATAAAGGGGATCTTTTGGACTGGCTACTAGAACTCTACATAAATTGTTCTTCACTCTTCTCCTCCCACACAATAGTCATCTAGGGGTTTACTATGATTCTCCAATGAAATCTTGCACTCATGTCTTTATCTAACTTAGAAGTTCAATCAAATTGTAATCGGATTCAACTTGTAACAATAGTCAGTCAATAAAGAAAGTTATAAAGTGGAAGTAGGCTTCATTAACAGCCGAACCACTATAAAAATCTCTTGTCTATTTACTTTTTCTAAAAGTGACAATAGCTTTTTTCTATTTTGTTTGCCTTGATAAATAGGACTGGTGCTTTCACACTTAGTCCAGGCTGTTGATCCATTTTTTGGGCTAACATTTTGCTGCTTTCACTAAGAAAACTGAATGCAGGCTTAGATCTAGCTTTCTACTTTGGATCAGATAGGTCCATAAGTTAGGTCCTCAATATCTGCTCAGAAGATTTGCTATTGAGAATCAATGGCATCAGGACAAAGGAGAACTGGTTCCAGAAGATCCATAGGAGCTGTAATTACTGGCGAAGAGATCAATCCTCAGAAAATTGAAGTCAATGGCACCAACATAGGAGATCAGGTGCCAGGATCCTCTATTCAACGTGAAGTTGTCACTAAAGATGAATTAAATAAAATGGTTGAAGAAATTAATCAGAAGATGGAAAACAACAAAAGAGCTCATATGGACAAATTAAACGCTCTATTGACTTTACTGTCACAAGCTGCTCCAAAAACCATGACAGAGCCTGTGGCTGCCATGGAATGAGATAATTTTTCCATCTCTAGCTTAAATAGGAGAAACGAAAAGCAGCAGTAGAAAGCAATGATAGGTGGAACCATAGGAATTAATATGGAAGGAAACACAAACATTAAACCAACTGCGAGGCAACCAGATTCAAACTTGAATCTAGGGGCAAAAAGCCCATGGGAAGATATTACAATGGATCTCTCCGACTCAGAAGATGGTGAGCGACTTGACGACGATAAGTTGAAAGAAATACCACTGCATTCAACGACGCCAAGTAGATCCAAACTACCCCTACCAAACCAACTGCAAGCCAACGGAACCATGAGGGAGTGGCTCTCCCAAGACAGACTAGGCTTTAGCCCACTTGGTATAGTCACTAACAACCAACCCGCATATTACAAAACATCCGAGGCATATATCGCAAACATGGTCAAGAAACTGATGGATGAAAGTAAAGGTAGAAGGGATAACGAATAGGGATCTGCTTCAAGTCGGACTCCCTTCACTGATGAAATTCTTAATGAGCGATACCATGAAAATTTCACTATGCCAACTATTCCATCTTAGGATGGAATGAGAGACCCGAAACTCCACTTGTATAAGTATAATTGATACATAGACAGAGAAAATGCTTCGGATTTTGTTCGATATAGATGTTTCCTGATTTTCCTGAAGGGAATTTCTTCCATGTGGTTCACCATGCTTCCACCAAAATCCTTCTCCACCTTAAATCAGCTAGCAAGAAGATTTCTTAATAAATTTAGACTTCGCATGACACAGCCAAAAGATGTGATGTCCTTATCAAACCTATTCTTGGGACAGAATAAATCTCTAAAGTCCTTCACGAATCTGTTCAACATCACGGTGACTGAAGTAAGTTACCCAAGCGAGGATATGGTATTCATGGCCTTGGTTCACGCTATCGACCCTAAAGCTAAATTTAGAAAATGGAACAAAATGAAACAACCTACCACTAGGAAGGACTTCAATCGAAAGGCGAGTAAATATTTGAGATTGGAAGAGGCATAGGAATTAGAAAGTAAATTTGCTAACTTATAACCAACCAACATTGGGCAGAGTGGTTTGGTGACAAACCAAGACATAAATACCTCCAGGAATGTTGAAGGGAACGTAGGAAAAATGGGAATCGGAAAAGGAAGAACCAGAATTCCAACAAGCAAAATGGAAGTAACAAGCGACTAAAAGGTTTGAGTCTCAAAGGTACACCCTACTTAACGATACTCCAGAAAATTTCTATCTCATGACACAAGGGACGGAAGAGTACAAGAAGTCTCCTAAAAAGGAAGTAACTAAATAGCAAAACGTTCCAAAAAGTATTGTCGCTTCCATGGGACACACGGTCACAACATGAATGAGTATCGTCGCCTGAAGAATTTGATCGAGGTGCTGATTCGAGAAAACAAGCTTCAGTGGTATACGAAAAAACTATAGAATCCCAATCAACCCACGATGCCCCAGGCTTCTAGAGATTGAGGGAGTCAAGTTGGAACCAGCAAAGAGGGATCCAGACGGACTGACCAAGGACTTATCATTGGAACGATATCTAGAGGACCCTATCCCGTGCAGAAGAGTTGGGGAGAAATGAAGCGGTATTCGAGCTCACTAAAGAACGCTTTAAAAGATTTATGTTTTGAGATCGAAGATGTAACTACTACCAAGCAGCAGAGAACCCTGAACGATGACATAGTATTCTAGAATCGTGACACTGAAGGGATATAAGCTCCAACTCTCGACCCCATGGTCGGGACAGTAGGAATCAGTACCGCCATGGTCTGATGAGTATTAATAGACAGTGATAGTTCTATGAACATCCTTTTCAAACACACCTTTGATTAGATGAAGATTAGTATGAAAGATGTATCTAATTGCCGGATAAAGATCTAGGGATTCACTAGTGAACCCAAACAACCCATCGGAACAATTGATTTACCCATAGAACTCGGAGAAGGCAACCGAAGAGCCACTCGCATCGAAACCTTTGTGATCATAGATGAAATGTCTGCCTACAATGCTTTCTTAGGTTGGCCTAATCTAGAAGATTTTAGGATTGCTTTACCTAGTGGTTCCTAAAAATGAAATTCCTGATGAAGAATGGAGTTGGAGTAACCAATGGAGACCAAAGTTCCACTAGGGAATGTTATATCGCGGAGTTACATGAGTCTAAAAGAAGGGAAAAAGGAAGAATGTGGGGAGAACTCTCCACATTCGTGAACCTGCCGAATAGCAACTACAGAGCTGCCCCTGGCTTGAGGACCATAGCCGATTCAATAAGGCTTTGGACCCTAGAAAGAAGATTTCAGTAGAGGAAACAGTAGCACCGATAGAACTGACGGTGTCTGTCCCAGTTGAAATGGATGATCCAATACGGGTCCTAAAAATTGGATCACATCTTGGAAATAAGATATGACTTGAACTCATCAAATTTCTTCGCGCCAACCTGGACGTATAATTTGTGCCATCCTAGATGTATTTGCTTGGACACATTTCAATATGTGCATGGTTTCACAGGAGATTGTGTGCCACATACTCAATATTGATCCTAAGTATACACCAGTGAAGCAGAAGAGACGTAACCTAGGACCTGAACGGTCTAAAGCGCTAAGGGAAGAAGGAGATAAGATTATAGAGAATGGTTTTATTCGTGATGCAACATACCTTGCATGGATATCCAAACCGGTCTTGGTTAAAAAGTCCAATAGGAAATGGCAAACTTGTATCGACTATTTGATTCTAAATAAAGCTTTCCGAAAGATAGCTTTCCTCTACCCAGAATCGATCAGCTTGTGGATGGAACTGCAAGACATGAATTGGTATCATTTATAGATGCATACTCGTGATACAACTAGATCATGATGCATGAACCTGATCCGAAATATACCAGTTTCATTACTGACTTGGTATTATACTTCTACAAAGTAATGCTTTTCGGCTTAAAGAATGTTGAAGAAACTTACCAGTAGCTGGTGAATGTCATGTTCAAACCATGGATTTGGAAAACTAGGAAGTTTATGTAGACGATATGTAGGTTAAATCGCACATAGCTGCGAATCACTTGGATAATCTCATTGAAATGTTCGAAATACTCCCAAATATGGAATGGAGCTCAATCCACCTAAATGTGACTTCGGGGAAGCCTTTGGAAAGTTATTGGGATTCATCGTAAGAGCCAGAGGCATTGAAGAAAATTTTGAACAAATAATCACTTTATGGGATGTCGAGGCCCTGAGAAACAAGAAAGAGTTAGAAAACTTGAATGGAAAAGTTATAGTACTAAGCCGGTTGATCTCAAAAGCAACCGATAAATGTATACCATTCTTTGACGCGTTAAAGAAGGGAAAGAAGAACATCTAATGGAATCAAACTTGTCAAACTGCATTCGAAGAGCTTTTGCGATACATAGAAACCCTGCCAATCCTATCAAGCCAGTAGACGGAGAAGATTTGTACATCTACTTAGCGGTATCACCCCATACATTGAGTGCCACACTCATAGAAGAAGAAGCTAAGATCCAGTGACCTATATATTACATCAGTAAATGGTTTGCTGAAGCAAAAAAGAACTACTTGAAATTGGAAATTTTGGCATATTGCCTCTTGGTCACATCCAGAAAGTTAAGACCATACTTCTAGGCACACCCAATCAAAGTGTCGACATATCAACCCTTGAAGCAAGTGTTATACCACCACTTGAACTCTAGACAGCTTATCAAATGGAATATCAAATTAATTCGGTACGAAATAACATGTCACCCTCAAAAGGAGATCAATGGGTAGGCGATGGATGATTTCATTGTTGAGTTTACAATACGAGACAACAAGGAAGCAATGACCCTGGAAGTGGAGACACATTGTAAGTTGTTCGTTCATGGTGCATCTAACAACTTCTACTAGGGTGTAGGGGTAGGGTTTGAGACTCCTTAAGGATGATCCGTTTGCTATGCCTTGCGCTCGGAATTCCCTACAATAAATAAGGAGGAAAAATACAAAGCATTGATAGCCGGACTTAAATTTGTGAAGGAACTCAGGATAAAATCCATATATGTCTATAACGACTGTCAGCTAGTCTTCTGTCAGGTGAAAGGTGAATATCAGGCTTGAAGGGAGAACCTCTCTCCATACCTATCTAAAGTGCTAGAACTGCTGAATGACATCGAGCATTACACCATAACTCATATCCCAAGGGAACATAATGCGAAGGTGGATTTTCTAGCCAAACTGGCCAGTTTCGGAGATGCTCAACCATTGGGGCTAGTCCCTTTGAAACCATGACCACTCCAAGCATAAGCGAAATGGATATCTATTGGATTTTTGAGACAACAAAAGAACCAAGACATGGATGATGCCAATCAAGGACTACCTGCTCATGGGAAACCTCCCCCATAGATAGGAATCAATGGAAAAAGCTTCTCTGAAAAGCACAACGATTTGCAAAAAAGGATGGGATACTCTATCGAAGGGGATTCTCTACCACCTTGCTCAGATGTGTGACCAATTACAAAGCTCGAAGGATCCTAAGAGAATTTCATGAAGGCAACTACGGATATCATACCAAGGGGCAAACCCTTGCAAAGAAAGTTCTTGGGTATGGTTACTTTTGGTCAATAGTAAACCGCATTGCATCGGATTACGCCAGACGGTGTGATCAATGCTAAAGATTCAGTAATATCAAAAGAACTCCCTTAATGGAGCTAGCACAGATCATGGTTGTTCGCAATTTGGGGAACCGGTCTGATTGGTGTATTACCAATGGCTAAAGGAGGAGACAAATATAATATCGTTGATGTTGACTATTTCACCAAATGGGCCAAAGAAAAACCATTGGCCACTATTACCACAAAGAAAGATCATTAACTTTGTTACTAAAAAAATTATTTGCAAGTTTGGTGTGCCACATGAAATCATCACAGATAACGGGACTCAATTCGGAAGCATCTGACTTCAAAGACTTTTGCAAACGCTTTCGAATCGAGAAAAGCTTGTCCGATGTCGCACATCCGCATGCAAACGGGAAAGTGAAAGAAGTATATAAGATCATCAAGTCCACCATTAAAAAGCTTATAACTAAGGAAAAAGGAAATTGGGTCGATGTACTTCCACTTGCATTATGGGCTTACAGGACAATGCACAAAGCTACTGCTTGACTATATTCGTTCACCCTAGCATATGGTTTAGAACTAATGGTCCCAGTCGATCCCTTCTCATCGAAGGAAAAACTTAGATCAATGGTAGAATGAGCATCTCTTAATCGAGTTGGTTGATATGGTCGATGGGAAGATGGAAGAAACCGAATTAAGGACCGTCGCTCACCAGAAAAGGGTCGCACGGTGCTTTAACTCCAAATTTCAAAATTGCAACTTCGAAGCGAGAGACGTTTTCCTCAAGAGAGTATACCTTGTATCGGGAACTCCCTGTATCGGGAGCATTTGGACCAAACTGGGAAGGACCCTATGTGATCGGTCAAAAGCTAGGGGATGGCACATTCAAGTTAACAACTGTTAATAGAGCCCAAATTCCCCAAGCATGGAACAGCGAATCACTACGTCCTTACTTTATCCAAGAAAATCTTATGTATTCCATATTTCCAACAAATAAGACATCCCGGAATACCGAAGGCATTGTAAATTCGCAAAGCTCGCCCAACTTTTGTTAACAAAATTGCTTTGCTTTCTGAACTAATAAAACCATGTTCACAAAAACAAAATGTTGAGTCGACAAGTTCAAATCGACCCAAAACCATTTGATCGCTGCTTTAGACAGTGGAAACACACAAGTACAGCCCGTCTACCCACCGGGTCAACTGAAGCAAATCGACTTAAACCGTTGGATCTATGGGAGTCGATCCCTGCCTTCTAAGAACCAGTGTTGCTCCAGCAACATGAGGAAGGCCCCAATCAAAGCTGTACACCCCCATAAGCTGCACATTGCTTCTTGAGTCTTTGAACCGCGCTCTCAAAACATGAACTCCTCACGTTGCTCAAAGATTGGTAACATTGAGAAATTCTAAATCGTTCCGGATCGACGGGTCATATAACTCCCAAAACCACGCATCTCATAAGCCACACACACTCTTAAAATTCGAGCATTTCATAAGCCGCACACACTCACAAGTCCTGATATTGTCCCAGCAATGCCAAGAAACTCGTCTATTGTAGCACTAACAAGAATCCACTCCTACTATCAGGAGTAATGGGTATGAATCCAACAATGTCGCACGACTACAAATTCGCAAAGAATTCTGATTGTTGACCACAGAAATCTCTGGAATCGAGATGCTCAAATAATTAGTCTTCGAAGATAGGGATTGCTAAATAAACTCGGCTATAGGCGTCCGAAGAATCGCATGGATCAACTGGTCATTTGTCAAGTATTTGAAGTAAACAATCCCGTGAATTGAGGGGCGAACACACACCAATACTCAACCAAATGAACAAAAAAGAAAAAAAACCAAGTACTTTATAGTTATGTTACTCCAAACAAAGAATTTTGGCAAGAATTTCAAGACTAGATAAAATAGAAATAAATAAAATTTGCGTGTACATGAGACATAGATAAGTAGACAAATAAATTTACAACCAAAATGTCAACATTCCACTACTTATAACATTTTCTATACAAAATCAAAATGTGGGGGTCGTACCCACACAATATCGGTCGACAAGAAGGAAAATACAGATGTTACAACAATAAAAGTAATAAGTGCAGACTCTTCACTTTTACTAAACAGGTATCAAATAAATCAGAATGTCCCAATACCCAGCTCCACTATTACTCTAGCTTGTCAATATTTCTTTCCACCACTCCTCTTTCCACCTTTGGTTGAAATTTTCTTCTTCTTCTCAGAATCTCTACCTGGAGTTGTGTCGCTGCTTGAAATATTAACTATCCCTTCTGTGTCCACATCTCCTCCTTATTTTCGACCTTGTCGGAAGACTCCCCCTTGGTCTTGCGCTTCTGGGACTTGCGGAAGATTCTTGAAGACATTCTCTCCTTAATTTTTTCCTTCTTAATTGCTACCATTTGCTGTTCAGTTTCGCTTAGCTATCCAATTTGGTCTTCCTGCTCTCAAGCTTCAACTACTATGAAATCGCCTTCTAGGGAACAGACGTATCATCCAAACCATACAACACGACAATCTTCTCCAGCCCTGGTTGCGAGCTAGACATGGGCATAGCAATCGAAGCGGCTATAGAAATAAGCGTCGAGGTAGTTGAAATAGCAACAGCCCAAGTGTAACGACCCGGAAATTTCGATCCTGAAAATTCCAGATACTTAGGAAAAGAAGAAAAGGGATAGAAGAAGAAGAAACAGAAAACCAAACTCAGAATCTCACATTCATAGCGGATAAAATATAATATCAAATAATATTCTTTACACAAAGAAAACTCTGTCAGTTAATTACATTTTAATACATCAGAGTTACAACATATACACAAACATTGGACAGATACAATTAACATGTCTCAGACAATCTACAATATATACACAGCGGAATACACTCCATACGTTCCTGCCATCCAGCTCGCCTCCTGAGCTCCAGAACGTCCTTACCTGAAAATATGTAATACTAGGTCTGACCCAAGCATTACATCAAAGTAACACCCGGGTCAGGCTGGAAACCAGCGTGAGTAAACCCATATAATATGTAATACTAAGTCATAAAACTTATTTAAAACCCAGGTAACTCGTTTCAATTTACAAATTCACAATTTGTTATAGACATCACTAATTTCACATATCAATATCTAAGCACCAAAACTTAGATTAAATGGTCCAATTCACTTAATCATTCCATTCTAGCTTATTGATTTCACATATCAATTTATAAAGGATCGAAGTGGTTTCGGCCATTTGCTAATACCCGACCTCGGTCTCTTCGAATCCAATGTCATCTCTAATCCACATTGTTAAGGTTTAAAACAAAGCAATTCAAACTCTGGTTATCATACCACACAACAAATTTAACTTAGATATATAACCCACATTATTCACAGTTTAGTCCATCTATATCACAGCACATCTCAATTGCCCATCTGAGACAACAACAAACCAAATCATCCAAAATCATTCAACTATCCATACTCAAGATTTTAGATATATAATTTCAAATTAATTTAATTAATCTTTAATTAAATTAATTATCAACTTAATTCCTCGGTTTACTTTAATCCTGCTTACTTATCATTAATTAATTACAATCCCAATTAATTAATTATTCCTTAATCATCAATCTTAATTTATCATCCTTGATTAATTAACCTTTAATTACATTAAGTAATTAATCTTGATTACCACACAGATTAATTAGTCTAACCATTCTCATTAATTATCTTTTAATTAATCTCCTAATTAACACAGATTTATTGCCTTGATCCTTAATTAATTATTCAAATTAATTATCCTATATTTACATACATTGATTAATAACCCCACAATTAATCACACACATAAATTAACTAACCCTTTAATTAATTCCCTTAATTAAACCATACTTTCTAATTACACTAAATAACTACTCCTCGATTACTTACATTAAGTAATTATCATTATCGAATAACCATATTTAATGATCTCCCATTAATTCCCTTCCTTAATAAATGACATTAAGCAATTATCCTTAATTACTTTCATACTCATAAATCAATTTCATTAAGTGAATATTCTTTAATTAATCATCTTTCTATTAATTACTTTAATTAATTAATCATATTAACAAATCAATCCTTAAGAATTGAATACTCAAATTACTTAACTTTTATTAATTATCTAATGATTGAATTAATTAATAGTTTCCTTAATTGATAACATAAATCAATTAACCACCCTTAAAACATTAAATAATTAACACTTTATTAAATTTCATCATTTAATTTACCCTTGAAAAACAGATAGAATTAACCCGTTTTATAATTATCTAATTACCACAATTTGAAAACATTTAAAACTTTGGAACTCGTTTTTAAACTTGTTAACACTTTTTATATAAAAAACAACTAGGTTTAACACTTCCTTTGAACTAACACCTTTAGATAAGGTTTAACACTTGATTTTAAATAATCTTAAAAGCTGGTTAACATCAAATTTTAACCCAAGCAAAAATTAACCAAAACCCGAGCAAAAACTAACCAAACTCTGAATCTTCCCCATCCTCCTATTACTTCGAGTCATCACGCAAGCAACACGAGAACAAACCCGAGTTCGAGCTTCTTCCCCAATCTAAAAAACAACATCAGACACGAACAAACACTCGTGCATGTGTACACCCAGTCAGATCGACGTCGATCATCCCTAAGACCTCTGACACATCATCATTGACAACTTTACCTCTGATGAGCACCCAGATCGACGTTGTCTATGCGAAATATAAATCGAACAAATCACCTCTCCTTGGAACCCACATATCCAACACATAAATGCCTCGCCGATGACAACCAGATCACCAGAGATCGTGCCACTCCACTCAAAGTCGCACCACGACATGCTGCATCAAATCCCCTTGGTCCCGTTCAACTCGATCCCCTAATGATGACGATCCAGCCTCAAAACTCAGTTCGACTGAAACAAGCCCTAAAACCCTACCCCGGCCTCCTCTGGCAACCATGGTCATTTAGAATCCCCCAAATGATTTTTCCTGCAATCGCCCTTCTTCCAGCTACCTTCTGCTTCAACCTCGATGACAATCTCCTCGTCTAGCGTCGAAAATCGATGAATATTGCATTTGTGTTCATCTCTCTAATTCACAACCAATGCCAAACTAAAAATCATGATTTTGATTTTAAAATTCATCATTTTTGATGACGATTCCATCTTATGATCAAAATTTGAAAATCTGGTTTTATTTATTTTATTGTAATTCGTATATTTTAAAATAATTACTCAATAATTCCTTTCGAATCTATTTTTTAAAATTATGTTAACATATTACAAACATTCTTCTTTTAGACATCAGAACCTAAATTCGATTGTACAATGAGAAATTAAATTTTCTTTGGTGGCTTGAACCTACAGTATGACAGAGATGATATATATATATATACGCACAGACCTGCATATGCATAAAACTCTATATATATCTATATGAAACACATTATCATCCATATGAACTCAATTTCAAGTCGTTGCCCAATATTGATCACATGCAAACCAATTTACAAATAAAATTTTGAAGGTTTGCTCACCGAAATGAATAACAGAGCCTGGTTTTTAGTGCTTTGATTAGAGGCTTGCTTTTTTTATTGAAACTTGGTTTATCTGGATCAGTTTGATTGATGATGATCTGAAATTTGATTTACTTTGATGTTGAATTTGTTGCTTGATCCAGGATTTAATTTGTTTCCAGTTGAAGTTGTTTTAGGCAGTAGTTTGGATTGTAGTTGATTCCATTTCTTTGATTTCTTTTTTCTTTTTACTTTCTGGTTTCAAATTTTGTTTTATAGGTTCTTGATTTTGAAATGAAAGGTGAAAGAAAAAGAGATTGAGGAATGAATATGAAAATGTTTTTGAACAGCCCCTTTTTTCTCTTTTATTATTTATTAAATTTTAAAGAAATATGCCACTTGTTATTTGCATGCTTAAACAAAGCTACAAATGTTAATTTGCATTTCTAAAATACTTACACTTGTTGTGAAGGCCCGCAAATCCATAACCCTTTTGAGCTAGCAAACTCCCATAAAAATTCAGCCCAAAGTGGAACAGATGTACGAGTCTTCAGGTTTATAGAAGAAAGAGGTAAAAGAAGAAAAGAAAACAACATCAGAATCTCACATTCCGCAGCGGAACAAATATAATAGATAAATGAATATCCTTAAAACAAAGAACTATATCAGTTGTTGCATTACATCACATTACATTATCAGAGTTTATAACAACAAATAGCGGAAAAGAAATATTACATATGTATATGATATGCCTCGCCATCCAACTTGCCTTCAGATCTCCACAACAACTTCTTGATAGACTTCACTCCCGAATAATGATAACCGGACTCTAGGCTGCCAGTGTAGAAAATTATGGGCACCTAGAGTTTAGAGAGGGAACAATAAACTCCAGGTCAGTCGTGGGACTGGTGTGAGATCTTAAAAACAGTTATTTCCACAAAGAAAATAAAATAAATTCGCTATGCTTTTTTGGAAAATGAAACTACCATAAGGCCTCCCGCCACACACACAATGCAAACGCAGAATTTGAGGATATTTCTCCTTATGGTAGTTAAACATGCTTAATACGCTAAATCTTTTTAATATTATCATTAACGCATAGTGCAGAAAACATTTTTCAAAAGTATAATATTAATCTTAGCCAGCATAGGTACCATTATACTATGCCTACTATAGCTGCCATGTTAAATGGCAGGTTCTACAACTAAAACCGTACTAGGTTCGTATTGGGAATTGGATTTCCAACAAATGGTCAGGCTATTGAACTTCCTATGCAACATGGGTACGCCTCTGGAGGGACGCCCCGAGAACCTACCTGGCTCTCTGCAAATACAAGGCCGGTTACCCCTTTCTCGGGAAGTAAAACCTAAGATATGTCACCCCCGGTCGTTTGCGACCTTTATCCGAGGATCCTCTACATCAACAACCACAAAGAAAAGTATTTGCAGTAACCACATAGGTTAAATATCAGGGCTCCATACCTGATACCACCCTTTTCCAAAAGGAATGGACATACCCTAGGGGAGCTACCCCTGAAACCTTGCCGCATCTTTCCTGTTTCGACCATTACCGGTTTGTGAGGCTCGATGAGGTCTTGTCCACAAAGCTAACTTTTCACAAAGTCATGCTTTGATCAACAAATGATCAGCAGCACTTCGTGTGCCATGTTACCAAATTGGGAATGTATCACTAGTAACCATCAACTACATAACCTCTGAGCTTGTACGTCTCAGAGAAGGGTGTTAAGCTAAGAGAATAAATTCTCCGCCACCAACAGAAATGTATTTGATAGAAACTAGCTTTACATCTCAAAGTGTAACGTCAGACACACATCCATACAAGTTTATTCCGGGATCGAACGGAACTGAAGGCACTTCAAAGAAGCCCTTGCAAATCCAAATATTCACTAATCACGTACAGAATCCCCATCACAAAGGGTGATCAAATCTCTATACCGTAGCAACCCGGTGCAGAGACATTCGACAGGTAATCCTTTCGTTTTTGAAAATACCTGATCTTCAACACCATCTTCAAATGTAATCCCATTTAATCGTATCATTATTCGGAATGGGTTTTATGACACAAGGTCCTCTCCCGGCTAATCCGAATAACGAGCGCTTATTTTTAAAAATAAGTGTTCATTCAGATTTCAAACAAATCACAACAATTTTCACATTGATCTTCTAAATAAAAGATCCATAACAATCACAAAGGTTCGATTCCAAATGGATATCTGAATGGATATCCGAAAACCACATCGAACCTTTGTGATTATGATGGATCTTTTATTTAAAACATCAACTTGGAAATTGTTGTGATTTGTTTGAAATCTGAATGAACACTTACTTTTAAAAATAAGCGCTCGTTGCTCGGATAGCCAGGAGAGGACCTTGTGTCATAAAACCCATTCCGAATAATGATACGACGAAATGGGATTTCATTTGAGGATGGAGTTAAAGATCTTGTATTTTCGCAAATGAAAGGATTACCTGTCGATTGTCTCTGCACCGGGTTGCTCCGGGATAGAGATTCGATCATCCTTTGTGATGGGGATTCCGGACGTGATTAGTGAATATTCGGATTTGCAAGGGCTTCTTTGAAGTGCCTTCGATTCCGTTCGATCCCGGAACGAACTTGTATGGATGTGTGTCTGATGTTACACTTTGAGATGTAAAGCTGGTTTCTATCAAATACATTTTTGTTGGTGGCGGAGAATTTATTCTCTTAGCTTAACACCCTTCTCTAAGATGTACGAGCTCAGAGGTTATGTAGTTGATGGTTAGTAGTGATACATTTCCAATTTGGTAACGTGGCACACGAAGTGCTGCTGATCATTTTTGATCAAAGCATGACTTTATGAAAAGTTAGTTTTGTGGACGAGACCTCATCGAGCCTCACAAACTGGTAATGGTCGAAACAGGAAAGATGCGACAAGGTTTCAGGGGTAGCTCCCCTAGGGTATGTCCATTCCTTCTGGAAAAGGGTGGTATCAGGTATGGAGCGCTGGTATTTAACCTATGTGGTTACTGCAAATACTTTTATTTGTGGTTGTTGGTGTAGAGGATCCTCGGATAAAGGTCGCAAATGACCGAGGGTGGCATATCCTAGGTTTTACTTCCCCGGAAGGGGGTAACCGGCCTTGTGTTGGCAGAGAGCCGGGTAGGTTCTCGGGGCGTCCCTCCAGAGGCATATCCATGTGGCATAGGAAATTCCTTAGCCTGACCATTTGTTGGAAATCCAATTCCCAATACGAACCCGGTACGGTTTTAGTTGTAGAACCTGCCATTTAACATGGCAACTATAGTAGACATAGTATAATGGTACCTATGCTGGCTAAGATTAATAATATACTTTCAAAATGTTTTCTGCACTATGCACTAATGATAATATTAAAAAGATTTTGCGTATCAAGCATGTTTAACTATCATAAGGAGAAATCTCCTCCAATTCCGTATTTGCATTGTGTGTGTGGCGGGAGGCCTTATGGTAGTTTCATTTTCCAAAAAGCATAGCGAATTTCTTTTATTTTCTTTGTGGAAATAACTGTTTTCAAGATCTCACACCAGTCCCATGACTTACCTGAAGTTTATTGTTCCCTCTCTAAACTCAGGGTGCCCATAATTTTCCACACGGGCAGCCTAGAGCCAGCTTATCATTATTCGGGAGCGAAGTCTGTCAAGAAATTGCTGTGGAGATCTGAAGGCAAGTTGGATGGCGAGACGTATCATATACATATGTAATATTTCTTTTCCGCTGTTTGTTGTTATAAACTCTAATAATGTAATGTAACAACTGATATAGTTCTTTGTTTTAAGGATATTCGTTTTATCTATTATATTTGTTCCGCTGCGGAATGTGAGATTCTGATGTTGTTTTCTTTTCTTCTTCTTCTACCTCTTTCTTCTTTAAACCTGAAGACTCGTACATCTGTTCCACTTTGGGCTGAATTGTTGTGGGATTTTGCCAGCTCAAAAGGGGTACGGATTTGCGGGCCTTCACACTTGTTTAATACATATTTATTGTTTTATAAATGTGAATGCATGTATTTCAATATTTCCTTATTTGCTAGTTTATATGAATTTATATTTTTATGTATTTCCATATTATAGTTTATAATTCCTTTTTATATACAACTTATATATGTTTTTGAAGAAAGTATCATTCTTTATCAAATCCTACTTAAAACTTAAGCTATTTTACTTTAATTAGTAAAGTTTTATCTTTAGTATTATTAAATTTCAAAACATAGAATTCAATTTTAAATATCCTTAGAAAATTTAATATATTGAATTCAAATTAATGCCTTCTATTCACAAAGCATATATATATAAACACATTTATGTACTTATACATGAACACACTTAAAAATCTTCAACATTATAAAAATTTGCATATATCTCTTCATATATATATATATATATTATTCATTTATTCAGGGGTTTATTTTTCAACATTTATTATAGTTTCAATTCCTGTATATATATATATATATATATATATATATATATATTCAGATATTTATCAGAATTTTATTTGTTTAACAAACAAATCAGTATTTTAATAAAATTAATCCTGTTAATTTCCAATTAACAGATGTCCAAAATCCGGGTTACCACATTCCTCCCCCCTTTGAATCTTTTCATCCTCGAAAAGGAACGAAACCAGAATTTATTTAATAGTTAAAATCATATAAATCACTTTTTTGATCATTTTTTAAACATTTTAAAAATCTATATAATATTACTAAATTAGGTTTTATAAAAATACTTTTGGTAACTCAATGTTTCAATAAGTCCATCCTTATTCTCAATAGAAATTCGGTCATACGTTGATCAGGCGTAGAACTGAAAATCTATAAATACTTGGTAAACCCATTTTCAACACCCATTGAAAATACATGGAAACTAATTTATGGAAACTAATTTATTGAAAATATAGAAATTATTTTTGAAATAGAGGAAACATCTTTGGTGAGAATGCTCTGGAAATTATCACCCTCATCCATGGTCGCAGTTAAACCGATGGTTATGCTACCATCTCGGCAAAATCCATAGATAACTGTAGGCACTCCGCGCCTCTCGATTACGCCATGGAACCCGCTACAGATCGCAGCTACAACCGGGGTTACATTGCTATCACAGCAAAACCCATATAATTGTAGGCCTCAGCGCCCTCGAATTCCCTGCCAAAAGAATGAAACTTCTCCACTCCACTTGACCATAGATCATAGTCCAGATGTTACGTTGCCTTTCCGAAAAAATCAAGCGTAGACCGTTGATACTCACCTCCACATGATCTCCGCTATGGTCCATAGTAGATTGCAGCGACATCGAGTTACACTTTCGTCATAGCATAACCCAAATGCCCCTGTAGGTATCAGCGCCCTCGACTTTCGCTATCCCAATAATCCTCGGGAACTAGTTTCTCTGGACTCTTCACAGGACCAACTTTAGAACCTCCCCCTTTGAGGCTCAAGGCAGTACCAACCTATAGTACTCCTGAGAAGTTCATTTCAAAGGAGCGCCTTTTTCTCCAGAGCCATTTTCAAAACACTTTATACTATACACATATAGTATCTTCCAAATCATACACCTAGTATGAATCTCATATAAATCTCCTTTCTCAAAATCGATTATCCCAAAATCGATAATTCTCAAAACTAGGCTTTCCAAATATCCAAATTGATTTTTTTCCCCAAAAATCATAAGCCTTTCCAAATCCATAGGTTTCAAAAACCTTTCCTCAAAATCATTCTCATAAGATCCTTCATATATATATATATATATATATATATATGTATATATATCATCCTCATAAGATCCTTCGCATATGTGTGTGTGTAACCTTGAAAAATCAATTTAACACTTCATACTTGTATAAATTCCCTTTTATACTTCAAATACTTTTCAGAAACCCTTTTCTTGTGGAGATAGATTCAACAAGGGGAGATTTATCTTACATAACAAAGATATATAACTTTGTTTACTCCAAATCAAATATTCAAATTTGATTTTTCTTTAAAGTCGCTTACCAAATTACTTACTTCCATAAAATAAATTTCTACCTTAGAAATATCCAATTTCTACTTTATTTCATCATATATTTCACAAAACATATTTTTTTACTTCAAAAACCATTTTACGGTTCTTATCCACAAACTTTCAATATTAATTTCATTCCAATCCGTACGATGTACACACATCATCCTATGCAATATCAATCTGATCGCTCACTCGATCACACAATTTCTCTTCCGAACTAGTATCGTCCATCCCACTTCCTAGTGCGGACTCAGATCTGTTTTCTTGATCAGAAACTGTCATTCCCCTTGCATAGCCATAACTATGATAGAGAATATCCAAAACCAATCAACAATGCATATCCAGGTTCGCCGTCGAAAATCGAGTGAAAAATCCCAACTCGGATCGATATACTATCTCGAAATTCTATGCTCGAATCTGGATCAAATCATTATGCGAATAGTATAATATACGTACATCCTACATATTTATCTCCATTGATTATTACCCAAATCAATTCCCTTTTCTATTCACATTCACTTTAATTTTCATTCACTTACTTATAATTCTTAAATCCTCATTTGGATTATCACTTCAATTCTTATCTCAAATGGATATTTAATCATAAACAGTTCGAACTCTATCCAGTTTTAAATTTAGAAAATGGCTTGAATTTTTTTAAAATAGATAAGTAGTTGAAAATAATTATTTGTAAAATAGCTGTAAAACAGTTAAGTAGTTGTAAAATAGTGGGAAAATAGTCAAATAGTTATATAAATTTTTAAATAATTGCAAAATTGTTGTAAAATAGTAATTAGGTATAAAGTAGTTGAAAACAGTAATTAGTTTATAAAATAGTTAAATAGTTCCAAAATAATTGTAAAATAAGTATAAAATAGTTTAGGCTTTTAAAAGAAAGATTGCATATAGTAAATAGCTTGGAAAAATAGATTTATAATAAAATAATTTATTTTGAAAATAGTCCAGAGCCAAACTGTTCAACAATTTAAATTTTCACTCCCATTCAAATTTGCTCAATTCCAATTTAAATAACTTCAATTTCCATTGAAATTGATTTAAACCCCAATTCAAGTTGAATTAATCCTCAATTTCTTTCCTAAATTCAAATCAAATTCCATTTGAATTTACTTATTCAACTTTAATCGCAATTTCAATTAATTCAAATAAATTTCAAATTAAACCAATTTCAATTCATATCAATTCCAGTATGAATCAATCCCAATTCCCATTTGAATTTGAACTCATTCAACTTTAATTTCATTTCAAATTAATCCAATTCAAATTCCATTTTAATTTTCAAACTTATCCATCTTCAATCACAATTCCAATTAATTCAAATCAAATTCAATTTGAACTAATTCAATTCAAATTTCAAATTTAAACCATCTCGAATTATATAAATTCAAGTTAAATTTTTAAATGTTGATTTAATCCTTTAAATCAAATCAACTTATATCTTTAAACCATTTAATTCTGAATCCAAATTCCATTTTATCTTAATCATGGATATATTACCACACCCCATTTCTTCATTCATTTAAATAAATCCAATTTTAGCTTAAAGATTATTAATAACAACAGGATGGTATCATTCAAATTATTTTAAACCATCCATCCATTTCCAATTTTCAGATCTCAAATCCATTTTGAGATCACACAAACTCCCAGTTCAAATTAACCATTTAACTTTCCAAGTTAAATCCCAACTTCATCTTGAAATTTCCAATTCAAGTTGCTTGTTAAATTACTTAACTTTCCCAAAGTTAAATTCAATTTACTTAATCCAGCTAACCTTACCCAATTTGAATTCCCATTTCAAATTCTAAATTTCACATTAATAATCTTCCCACTTATAAGTTCATAAACTTATCGCTTTGGGTATCACATCTCATTCCAAATTTGAAACGTAACATTTAGAGTTTATTTCAAACCATCTTTGATATTATGTATATTCCTCATACATATTATTTCCTTTACACACCAAGTTATCCTTAAATTTTAGACAACCTTTGGTTTTTAATTCAAAACAAATTTCTTTAAATTTTCAAACAACTCTTGTTTGAAATAGGATCCTTTCATTCAAATACATTAAATAATATTATTTATTATTTCTTCATCACTTTGAAACAATTTTCAAATCTCTGGTCCTAGATTTAAAACTTCATAATTTAGATCATCTTTAGTTCAATTTATAAGTCATACTTGCCTAAATGTTTTACTTCCCTAAAACATTTCATTTTGCTTACTCATTAATACACATTTTATTATTAAACACAACAACCATTTATGATAATTACCAAGATTATCATATCTGGAAACCATTCATTATCATCTTATTCTGAAAACTCTTTTCCAACTTCAAGATTTTAGTTTCAGTTTGGATTCATTCCAAACTTATCTTTATTCAATTTTCAATTTGGTTGTATCACTATTACCACTTAATTTTTATTATTTTATTTAATTCCAATAATACAACAACTAATTACCTTAATATATATTGGTTAGAAGAATCATTGCTTTATATATAAACTTACATAAAAATCCTTTACTTTTAAAACCATTATATAAAAATAACATGTACGCTCTCACAAATATATATACACTCAACTCATTCTAGGGTACCACTGTCCCTATCCTTAATAAGTAAACCCACCACCAAAGCCAAGGTTCTCGCTTAACCTTCAGCTCTAATATGAAATGTAACGACCCGGAAATTTCGATCCCGAAAATTCCAGATAGATAGGAAAAGAAGAAAAGAGATAGAAGGAGAAGAAACAGAAAATCAAACTCGGAATCTCACATTCGCCGTGGATAAAATATAATATCAAATAATATTCTTTACACAAAGAAAACCGTGTCGGTCAATTACATTTTAATACATCAGAGTTATAACATATACACAAACACTGGACAGATACAATTAACATGTCTCGGACAATCTACAATATATACACAACAGAATACACTCCATACGTTCCAAACATCCAACTCGCCTCCTGAGCTCCAGAACGTCCTTACCTGAAAATCTGTAATACTCGGTTTGACCCGAGCATTACATCAAAGTAACACCCGGGTTAGGCAAGAAACTAGCGTGAGTAAACCCATATAATATGTAATACTAAGTTATAAAACTTATTTAAAACCCAGGTAACTTGTTTCAATTTACAAATTCACAATTTGTTATAGACATCACTAATTTCACATATCAATATCTAAGCACCAAAGCTTAGATTAAATGGTCCAATTCACTTAATCATTCCATTCTAGCTTATTATTTCACATATCAATATATAAAGGATCAAAGTGGTTTCGGGCATTTGCTAATACCCGACCCCGATCTCTTCGAATCCAATGCCATCTCTAATCCACATTGTTAAGGTTTAAAACAAGGCAATTCAAACTTTGGATATCATACCATACAACAAATTTAACTCAGATATATAACACACATTATTCATAGTTCAGTCCATCCATATCACAACACATCTCAATTGCCTAACAGAGACAACAATAAACCAAATCATCCAAAATCATTCAACTATCCATACTCAAGATTTTAGATATATAATTTCAAATTAATTTAATTGATCTCTAATTAAATTAATTGTCAACTTAATTCCCCGGTTTACTTTAATCCTACTTACTTATCACTAATTAATTACAATCCCAATTAATTAATCATTCCTTAATCATCAATCTTAATTTATCATCCTTGATTAATTAACCTTTAATTACATTAAGTAATTAATCTTGATTACCACACAGATTAATTAGTCTAACCATTCTCATTAATTATCTTTTAATTAATCTTCTAATTAACACAGATTTATTGCCTTGATCCTTAATTAATTATTCAAATTAATTATCCTATATTTACTTACATTGATTAATTACCCCATAATTAATCACATATATAAATTAACTAACCCTTTAATTAATTCCCTTAATTAAACCATAGTTTCTAATTACACTAAATAACTACTCATCGATTACTTACATTAAGTAATTATCATTACTGAATAACCATATTCAGTAATCTCCCATTAATTCCCTTCCTTAATAAATGACATTAAGCAATTATCCTTAATTACTTTCATACTCATAAATCAATTTCATTAAGTGATTAATCTTTAATTAATCATCTTTGTATTAATTACTTTAATTAATTAATCATATTAACAAATCAATCCTTAAGAATTGAATACTCAAATTACTTAACCTTTATTAATTATCAAATGATTGAATTAATTAATTATTTCCTTAATTGATAACATAAATCAATTAACCACCCTTAAAACATTAAATAATTAATACTTTATTAAATTTTATCATTTAATTTACCCTTGACAAACAGATAGAATTAACCCGTTTTATAATTATCTAATTACCGCAATTTGAAAACATTTAAAACTTTGGAACTCGTTTTTAAACTTGTAACATTTTGTACATAAAAAACAACTAGGTTTAATACTTCCTTTAAATTAACATCTTTAGATAAGGTTTAATACTTGATTTTAAATAATCTTAAAAGCTTGTTACATCAAATTTTAATCCGAGCAAAAATTAACCAAAACCCAATCAAAAACTAACCAAAATCCGAGTCTTCCCAATCCTCCTGTTACTTCGAGTCATCACGCAAGCAACACGAGAACAAACCCGAGTTCGAGCTTCTTCCCTAATCTAACAAACAACATCAGACACGAACAAACACTCGTGCACGTGTACACCTAATCGAATCGACGACGATTATTCCTAAGACCTCTCACACATTATCGCTGACCACTCCACCTCAGATGAGCACCCAGATCGGCGTTATCTACCCGAAATAAAAATCGAACAAATCACCTCTCCCTGGAACCCACATCTCCAACACATAAATGCCTCATCGATGACAACTAGATCACCAGAGATCTTGTCACTCCACTCAGAGTCGCACCACGACATGCTGCATCGAATCCCCTAGGTCCCGTTCAACTCGATCGCCTGATGACGACGATCCAGCCTCAAAACTCACGTCGACTGAAACAAGCCCTAAAACCCTACCCCGGCCTCCTCTGGCAACCATGGCCATTTTGAATCCCCTTGATAATTTTTCCTGCAATCGCCCTTGTTCCAGCTATCTTCTGCTTCAATCTCGATGACAATCTCCTCGTCAAGCATCGGAAATCGATGAATATTGCATTTCTGTTCATCTCTCTAATTCACAACCAATGCCAAATTAAAAATCATGATTTTGATTTTAAAATTCATCATTTTTCATGACGATTCTATCTTATGATCAAAATTTGAAAATCTCATGATCGAATTCTTGCCTTTGTTTTATTTATTTTACTGTAATTCATATATTTTAAAATAATTACTCAATAATTCCTTTCGAATCTATTTTTAAAACTGATGTTAACATATTACAAACATTCTTCTTTTAGACATCAGAACCTAAATTCGATTGTACAATGAGAAATTAAATTTTCTTTGGTGGCTTGAACCTACAGTATGACAGAGATGATATATTTATACATATATGCACAGACCTGCATATACATAAAACTCTATATATATCCACATGCAACACATTATTATCCATATGAACTCATTTTCAAGTCATTACCCAATATTAATCACATGCAAACCAATTTACAAATAAAATTTTGAAGGTTTGCTCACCTAAATGAAGAACAGAGGCCTGGTTTTTAATGCTCTGATCAGAAGCTTTCTTTTGCTTACTGAAACTTGATTTATCTGGATCAGTTTGATTGTCTGAAATTTGATTTACTTTGATGTTTAATTTGTTGCATGATCCATGCTTTAATTTGTTTCCAGATGAAGTTGTTTTAGGCTGTAGTTTGGATTGTAGTTGATTCCATTTCTTTGATTTCTTTGATTCCTTTTTTCTTTTTACTCTCTGGTTTCAAATTTTGTTTTACAGGTTCTTGATTCTGAAATGAAAGGTGAAAGAAAAAGAGATTGAGGAATGAGTATGAAAATGTTTTTGAACAGCCCCTTTTTTCTCTTTTATTATTCAATAAATTTTAAAGAAATATGCCACTTGTTATTTGCATGCTTATACAAAGCTACAAATGTTAATTTGCATTTTTAAAATATTTACACTTGTTTAATACATATTTTATTGTTTTAGAAATTTGAATGCATGTATTTCAATATTTCCTTATTTGCTAGTTTATATGAATTTATATTTTTATGTATTTCCATATTATAGTTTATAATACCTTTATATATACAACTTATATATATATTTTTGAAGAAAGTATCATTCTTTATCAAATCCTACTTGAAACTTAAGTTATTTTACTTTAATTAATAAAGTTTTATCTTTAGTATTATTAAATTTCAAAATATAGAATTCAATTTTAAATATCCTTAGAAAATTTAATATATTGAATTCTAATTAATGCCTTCTATTCACAAAGCATGCATATATAAACACATTTATATACTTATATATGAACACACTTAAAAATCTTCAACATTATAAAAATTTGCATAGGTCTCTTCATAGATATATATATATATATATATATATATATATATTATTCATTTATTCTGGGATTTATTTTTTAACATTTATTATAGTTTCAATTCCTATATATATCCATATATTTATCAGAATTTTATTTGTTTAACAAACAAATCAGTATTTTAATAAAATCAATCCTGTTAATTTCCAATTAACAGATGTCCAAAATCTGGGTTATCATACCAAGGACCGAAGAGATCGGCAGGTCGGTAGGTAAAGAAGATGGACTTACAAGATCAAAAATGAAATCTTTCAATTCGTCTTATTCTTGTGGAATAAGCTGAATATTCTCAAACTCGAGGAACTAAGAAGGTTACATGGATCAAAAGAGTGGCCAAGAATTTCAATCTCATACTCCCTACCTTCTCCTTTTATGGGTGGCCGCACGATCTTTAGAGAAGTTCCAAGATCACTCGAGGCTTCTGAGACAGTTGTTGGAGGAGCAGACAACAAGGCAGTACCAACTGAACTCGGAATAGTCCCTAACTGATCCCGAGGCTATTTTGAAGATTTTCTAGGCCTAGAAATGAAAGGCTCTGATAGCGATTTAGCAGTCATAGTTGCAGCAGCATTGACGGAATCATGTTCCATATCAATTCGAATGATCTCCGGACCCTCTACCAAAGCCTTCTTCGACTCTTTGTTGGGATGGGCATCCTCCAACTCTTGCTTGGTGTATACATTCCCATTCTCTCAAAAATGGGCTAGAAATTCTTCCCAAGCCATAACAAGAGTAAGCGAGAATTCGGGGCCTAAATAGCTAGACTGCATCAAGGAGTTATCATCGAAATTCGAGATGGTGTCATCCATCTTCTCCATTTTCTTTCGAAAGCATCCTGCAACTCCATGTAGTCCGCTATCACGACGGCCTTCTCAACTTCAACTTGGGTTTTCTCAACGTTAAGTTATGTGACTCTTTCCCAGAGCAAAGCAATCTTTTGCGTCTAATCAGAAATGGTCTTGTTATGGGATGCCATCACTCCTGCATAATCAGTTATTGCCTTTTTATAGGCTTCGATGGCTTCGTTATGACCAGCGATAATTTTCTTCTGAGCTTCATCGATCTTGCCACAGGCTTCAAGCTCATCTTTCAGGTTAACCTCATCCACATAAGCCTTCTTAATTCTTTGCCAGAACATGATTTCCATCGTTGTATGGTCCTCTTTCAATTCTTTAGCAAGCTTGCATTGCTGTTACTCTCTCGAAATGCAGCGTCCTCTACTTTGTCTGTTGCTCGATTATGGCATCACGTTGCACTAACATCCTCTTATAAACGTCCTTTTCTGACTCAAAGGAAAAGATCTTTTGGTAGTTGTTACGACTTGTGTCTGCCAGTTGTTTGCATAGCTTTTTCCTTCCTTTGGCATGATCCTCATTCTATTATAGATTGATTGTTTGATTGTATTGACATTTATGTTAGTAGAATAAATCCTTGTTGTGCTATAAATTGATCGAATTGTTTGGGCATCTATTTAGTAGGACAAAACACCATCCTGAAATTATGTTATTTCGATATTTTTATACTAGTTAGTTTATATTGACATGTCATTTCCTGATTTGGATATGAAGTATATTTATATGTATAAGGACTTATGTAAATAAAATTGTTGAATGACTTGAAAGTGAAATTAAAAACTAAATGGTAACTTAATAAGTACCAATGGAATTGCTAAGCCTCTTTTGAAATTATAAAGTATGGTTTTAAAATTTTCTCTAATTCTTTAATCAATTTGGGGTTTGAAAGTTTATAAATGATTTTCAAGTTATATAATTATTTCATAAAAGTATTTGAAAAATAAAAACTTGTCTATAAAAAGGGTTTTACTAAATAAAAGTGTTTATTTAAAATGATTTAAAAATGAAATTTCGTAAACGATATTTTGAAATGTCAAAGATATTTTACAAAGAAAATTTTATAAAGAGTTTTAGACATAAAAAGAACTTTTATAAATCATTTTAGAGATTTTAAAAAGAAATTTAAATCCAGTTTGATGATTTATAAAGTGGTTTGAAATATGAAGTTAACTTATGAAAAGAATTTTTGTAAGGGATAAGTGAATGGGTTCTATAGTAAGTAATGTTATGAAAAGGGAATTTCTTATCCATTTAATAGGAATTTGAGAAAAGGGAGTTATCCATATGATTTTTAGTAAATACTTATATTTCTGAGATAAGTAAAAATATTTTCCAAGTATAAAAGGGATGTAAAGGGCTTTGGGAAAAATGTTTTAAAAAGATCTTTTGATCAAATTTTGTAAAGTGTTTTAATTAATTAAAGATTAATTATTAAAGGCATAATGGATCCTATATGGAATCAAATATATGTTGAATGATTGTTTATTGATAGTTAAATAATCAACTATCAAATCTAGACCTAAACGTAACTTCGGAAATATCTAAGAGAAACATGTTAGTTATATGGCACAATCATCCCCAATGATGTTGTACTTTACATATAAACCTTGTTTCGTTCTTCTAAATAAATGATAAGGAAATCCACCCATAAACCATTAGGAGGTGAACTCCGCTCTTATCATTGTCTGATTATTTCCTAAAGAACTAGGGTTGAGTTCATTGGGAATTATCAAATGTTGTTTTGAAGAGACTTGGATCGGATATGTTATCCGAAAACCACTTTGATTCAACTCAAGCATTTCAACTTGAAGACATCTTGAAGAGTATGGAACCGAAGACGGAGCCATTGAAGTGCAAAGGATGCTTGCTATTAATCTTGAGAATTATTCCAAAATGGATGTAGTAGAAGTAATATCTTCGGTTTGTTCTTATCCTGAACAACTTGTATGGATGAATGCTGGCAACGCATTACTGCTTGGAAGGCAGTGTTAGCATTTCAAGTGAGATTGCTATTTAAAAGGTAAGTGTAGCCTCAAGCCTCACCAACCGGGAATGACTAAAATCAAGGGAGATGTAGCAAGGCTAAGTGAGTCACTGCCATTAGGGTCAGTCATCACCTTTCTAGATGCATCTACATATTTATGGATTGTTATGCATTAGATCTTAATAAAAGGGTTGTAAAGCAACCGGGGTGATTAAATATTCGGTACTATCCAGTCAGGGGTAGGCCGATCTTCTATTGGTAGGGGATCCTAGCGAGGTCCTCGGTATATTTTCTAGATATGTGTCACGACAGGTGATGCCCGGTGCCTTGTCATAGTATGGAATCCAATCTCCAATACGTACCTTTACGATTTTGATTATAAAGTCTAGTATGCTGGAATTTAAGAAAGGTAACGATTTCTACATTCATATATTTATTTTGAACGCTTAGACTTTATTATAATATTACTAGATTTTCTATAAAAAGTATTTTGGTTAGTAAGGTAAATACCCCGTTCGTGTTTATGTGCGGCATGATCTTACGAGATACCTTTGATTTCAAAAGGGTTTTAAATAAAATAATTCAGTTGTTTGAGTTTCCTCACACCAAACCCATGTCTGACTTGGAGTTTTATTTTCTTTTCTAAAACTCTAGGGTGCTCAAATTTTAATGGACAAAAAGGAGTTCAGGTTTTCCCATGGATGCATTTTGGAGGAGCTTAGAGCAGGAGGCTTCATCGATAGCTGGTTATTATCTCGTTTTTGCTGTTTTATATGTATCTTGTATCAACTAGGTAGGGACAGGATGTTATAACTATTTTAGAGTAGAATTTGTATTAGTATGATTCTGTTGTATCATTTTTGGAATGGCTTTGTAAAGTATTATGTTGATTAATATATGTTATTTCATTGCGTTATGAGATTCTATGATTGTTTAGTTTCTTTTATCTCCTATCTCATTTCTTTCCCCCCAACAATCTACCTTTCTGGATAGTTTTTTGGCATGTGAATACTGTGAACGTATTAATGTCGACTACTAGGGCTTGAAAAGGTGAGTCATTACATGTGGTATCAGAGCGCAAGGTTAAGCGAGTACCTTGGCCCTGTGGGGTAAACTCATTTAAGATCGGGTGAGTGAGACCCTATAATAAGTATGAGTGTAAGTGTATTATATATAAGAGAGCGCATTTGCTAGTGACACAAAATGTTTCATACTGTGTTAATTTATCTGTTAAGTAGCTTAAGAACTCCGGTCGAGACATGGGACTCCATGGTGTCGATAGGGTTTCTACACACTTGACCAAGGCAAACTGACACGATATTGTTTTGAAATTGGATAAATGAAATAATTTTACCTATAAATATATTTTGTATATAAATAATGATTTCAAAAAAGTAGAGTATTTTGAGGCATTATTGTTAAGAGACAATAATGTTCTATTATTATCAATTAAGATTTTGTTAGTCATGCTTGTCCAATTGAGCATTGACTATTGTTAGCACGTGTGTGTATAGGTAGCTTCCCTTTTTAGGATTTGGGTTGGGCAAGTAGAAATAGGGATAAGATTGAAGCGAACACCTTGTGAATTAAGTTCCACAATTTGACTGCAAGGCATTCGGTTGATAATGTGTGGTTAAATTTGATTTAATAAAAGATGTTATTAAAAGCTAGAATATTTGAAATAAATATTTGGAAAAAAGTTTTATAGAAATGGATTTACAAGAATGCGTCTTAGATTGAAAAGAATTTAAATTGAAAACTTGAGAACTTAAACTTAGGTCTTTTGGAAATTGTTTCATGGTTTGAAAGATAATAATAGTATTATTTGAAAGCAATTTTGGTTAAAGAATAAAAAATTTAGGAGTGAAAATGTTAAGTAAGAAATATTTTCTTTGAATTAGTTAGGGGGAAAGAATCTTGATTGTTTTGTGATGATCAGAATAATCTTCTAAGTGATGATCATATGTTTGCCTAGGCAAACGTTATGATATACTTTATAAAATATATTTTTATCATTGTGTAGTTGAAACAAGTTCAACTCGCAAACGAACCCAAAGCGAGTTGGTGGTAAACGTTTAGTTGGAAAATGTAAAGTATTGTTTCAAAACCGATATTTAAAAGAAATATTTTTAAGTTAACTAGTTCGAGTGGCTCGAAAATAAATTAAAATTGGTGAAGGGATGTGTTCGAATGGTAAGCACTTCTCATGATTATTACCCTTCTAGTAAGGGAGTGTATGGTACTGTTTGGTAGTGCCCAGTTCCTTAGTATCATTTTAGAGTTACTCGGGCTATATGTATAAGTTTCTATGATAAACATATTGTTTCATTCCAAAAAGTTTGTGAAATAAGACCGGGTATTTTGATCTTGAGTTTTCTTAGGGAAATAAATGCAAAATGAAATAGTTGAATCAAATAAGTATATATACTCTTAAGATGTAGCGGAGTAGTATACAAGTAGAATCTAAGTTTAGTTTTGTGAAATGTTTTCATATATAATTTAGTGGAAATGGAGTTGGTATTAGTGAGAACTAATTGAATAAGTGCATGGATTGGACGTACATCATTTCTCCTTCCATATAGTTCTAATCTAAGATTCTAGTACACAACTTTGAGTTGCTTGAAACCATTTTGAATAAGGATCTATTACTTGTTTTTTGATGATGAAAAAACTTGATGAGGGTTTTTGGTATGAGAACAATGTTTTCTATCACAGATTACATCCATTTAAGGAGAATAGAGATTCCTAATCAAGGAGCTGATCCGAGTCCTCACTAGAAAATTGGGTGAGCGATCAAGTTTGGAGGAAAAATATGTATTCGAATAGAGAATGAATTAGACTGCATATGAATAATCTATGTACATCACATGAACTGATATATAGTGCTAAGTGTTTCATGGGTTAGGCTGAGGTGTAATTTCAGGGATGAAATTTCTTTAAGGGGAGAAGAATACAACGACCCAGAATTTCACTGCTTTGATTTGCGAATATTTAATTAATTTTTGATATCCAAATAATAGGTTTTATAATCAAAATAAAAATCTTTTAAATAATAATTGATGAGGTGAAATATTTTTCAAAAAAAAATTACAAAAATATTTAGCTCGAAGAAAAATCGAAAATGTGACCGGAATTCGTTTTTTGAATTTTCGACTTTTCGTCGGATGAAAGTTATCGAAAATGTTTTGAACTCTTTATATTAATGAAAACATATACATTTGTAAATAAGTTAGAATATGGGTTTATGTGTGTATTACTATATGTATAAATATATGTATTTACACCTAAGCACACTAAGTTCAAAATATATGTAAAAAAAAGAGTATAAGTCACATCATTAGAGGACATAAGTACCATTAGGTACCATAACATGTCTAAACATGTTTTAGCATGTTGGGTTCAAGGGGAAACATGTTATTTCGTGTATTATAAGGGAAAGGTGGACAAAGGAGTGGAGATATGATGACGTGGAGAAAATATAGTGGAGGATAGTGTTCCAAAGTGTATTTTGGTAATTTAGCATATCCATTTGTATATATACTTTTTCCTAATTTTCTTTTCATATTTTTCTCAAATCATACTTCCATTTTTCAAACTTCTTTAAGCTCTCATGTTATTACATGGTTTCTCAAATATTTTTCTAAGTTATAAAAACCATAGTATCTTCTTGAATTTCTTTAAAAACTTGCTAAAAGACTTCTAAATTCAATACTCCACTTCTCCATTTTTACACCCACTTCATTTGGCCATAACTTCTTTCATAATACTCCATCAAGATTTTATTTTTTTTCAAACCATATAGAATTCTAATGGCTACAACTTTCATTTGAACGACTTTTTTAAATTTCGAATATTTTTTATCAAAATTTCAATTCTTTCTGACTCGTTTTTGGACCCATATTTTCAAGCCCAAAAATACATCTTCTTCTTTTGACCATATATTCCTCAAAACTAAACCTAATTTACTTATTATTTCTTTTAAATGATAGGGAATAAAAGTTCCACCATCTTTTATTTGGACCACTATTTAAAATTCCAAGAGTAACATGGTGAAAAGTTGAGGGAAAACGACCTATTTTCGAGTTTCTGTTTGTGGTTTTCCAAGCTTTGCAAGTTCTAAAGTATTTCATGTTTTCAATAGAATTCTGCAAAAAAATTATGAGTAAATTTATAATCTTTTTGGAAAGATTCAACCTTATTTTGTGAGTTTATTGGTTGGATTATGGTATGGATTAGATAATATGCATGTTGCTAATATGTGGTTTAGCATTAGATTTGAAAATAATGGTTTAAGTGATATGTTTGGTTATAAAGTTGGATGTGACTCGGGTATGTGAAATTAGATAATGAGGTGCATATGAATTTTGGCTATGGTATTGTAGATAAACTTTGCATGTGATGGTGTATGTAACTAGCTTACAAAGTTATGCTTAGTGAGATTTAAAATCTTGGGAAACTTTGTTTATTTGTTTTAAAGTTTTAAAATTAAAGTTTTTAAAACTTTTTTTTTAGTTTCCAAATATTTTACTAAGGGTTTTAAAGTTAAAACAAATTTAAGTAAGAGGTTTTGAAGTTAGTAAAGCTAGAAAACATTTTAAAGTAATGGCATCTATAGTGACAGTTGCTATGAATGCAGGTTCGATAACAATCCGATTTTTTTAAGAAGTTGAGTTTTTATACCTTAGTTGTTTTGTAAACGTTTTATAAACCCAACAATAATGTTTTAAAAATTTAATTAAGGATTTAATAATTAATTATTAATTATTTTAGTTTTTAATAACCAATAATTAAGTATTAACAAGGTTTATTAACTTTAACTAATGAGGTATAGTTTCTAATTAATTATCTTCTAAAGATAAGATTAATTTTAATAAATTATCAATTAATTACAGGGTAAGTTATTTATTTATTTAATCAATCAAGTGTTTAATTATTTTTAATTATAAATAAATATTTATTTATAAAGGTCTAATTTATTATTTAATTTTTAATTTTTAATTAAAAGGTTATTTAATTAACTAATTAAGATTAATAGTTAATTATTCTTTTAATAAATTTTAATTATTTAATTTTAATAAATTAAATAATTTTAATAAATTTTAATTATTCTTTTAATTATTCTTTTAATTAAAAGATAATATTAATTTTAATAAATTATTAATTAATTATAGGGTAAATTAATTATTTAATTAATCAAGTGTTTAATTACAGAGTCTTTGGAGCGGATTTTCCATTCAGCAGTTCCATTTTAGAGTAGATGCTTATCCATTACTTCTGATCCAGATGCATGGAGCTTCCTTATTTGTTTGTGATGACATCTAGTATTATTGGCTTTTCTTTAGTTTTTTAGGCACTTCTAAAACGTTGATATCGGGCGATGGCCATGCCGAAGCCCGATATCGGGGTGTGATGGGTGATGGCCTTGTTGGAACTCATCTTAGGGGTATCTGAGATTTGATACATGCGTCTAGTTTTGTTACCTGCCTGGCATGTTGGCGGCGCCTTATTTCTGTGAAATATATATTTACATGTGTGCTCTCCTCTATTTATAGAGGATCACACATTTTTCTCAAAAAAATCAAGTGTTTAATTATTTTTAATTATAAATAAATATTTATTTGTTAAGGGTCTAATTTATTATTTAAGTTTTAAATTAAAAGATTATTTTATTAAGTAATTAAGATTAATTAATAGTTAATTATTAATAAAGGTTTTAAATTATTATTTAATAATTAATAAAGGATTGACTAAGGGTTTAATTTGTAAATAAATTATTTATTATAGGTTTAATTATTTATTAATTTATAATTAGATTAAGTTCAAATTTAATACAGATTGATTATGATTTTTAAAGAGTTTAACTTGTAATTAATCATTTTAAAAAGGATTTTTAAGTTTTAAACTCCGTGTTTTCCAAGAATCAAATTGTTTAAAAGGTACTCCTTTTTCAAAGATGGTTTTGAATTCAAGGAACTCAAATGTTGGTACTGTTAAGTAGAAAAATGACCGTGAATGAGTTATGATGTGATTATTTGTGTTTGTGTGAACATCTATTAGCAGAATAAATTCCAGTTCTGTTATAAATTGTTTGTTTGATTCTTGTGGAGGCAGAATAAATCCCCATTCTACTATAGGTTAATTGTCTGATTGTATGGATATATATCTTAGAAAAAATAAATCCTCATTCTGCTATAAATTGAATAAATTGTTTGGACGTCTATTTAGCAAGACAAATCACCGTCCTGATATTATATTATTTGGACATGTTTATTGTAATGACCGGGGATTTTCGATCCTCAAAAATCATACTAATACGCTCACTGTATAAAATGTCGAGCAATCGAGTGCCGAAAATACTATATCACTATGGTTTAAGAAGAAAAGATCGAGGAAGAAATAGAAACAACAACATAGAATCTCACAATCGCAGTGGCATAAAATATAATATATAACAACATATCTTTATATAAAGAAACTATAACTGTCAATATATATACAATCATCAGAGTACAACAATCAATATAGAAATCTGGATGGTTGTAATAAATTTTCGTCACAAATGCTGAATACACAGCCTACAATATACAGCGGAATATAATCAAATACACGTAATACGTCTCTGTCATTCAGCTCGTCTCCTGAGCTACATAGCTTCCTAACCTGAATCTGTAATACGCGGTCCGACCCGAGCATTGCAATAAAGTAACAACTGAGTCAGGCTGGAAACCAGTGTGACTAAGCACATTTAATTTGAATCACTTAAGTTATCAAAATCCTTCGAAACAAAGGAATCTCGCAAGATCGCGTCACACATAAACACGATGGGTTTTTATCTTATGATAACCAAAACATTTTAATAGAAAATCCCACGACATTGTAATAGTGTCTAAGTACAAAATACTTAGTCAAAGAGCCGAAATTGCTCAATTAATTAAATTTCAGCATATTAGACTTTATAATCAAAACCGTAAAGATTCATGGTGGTTATTGGATCGAAGTGGTTTCGGATAATGCTGATATCCGATCCCGGTCTCTTCAAACTTAAACGGTAAATTTTTTTAAAGGGTATTTGTTCGATTAACAATTTCAACGTTAGGGTATCAATATTCGCATACGGAAATTCATTCCATATGTTCACTTCATCAAGACCAATCCATCAAAATTTAATTGCTTGTAATCGTTACAATTTTCAAAATAAGAATAGTGACCAGTATGAGTCGGTTAAATTTCAATAAAATGCGTCAACGTATTATTCTATCTATTTTAACTTATTTGGCTACTTTATGGCACAGGCAATTGGTAATTGAAAATAATACCTACGAACCTTATCCATCAATGTAGATCATAACTCAATCAACAATTTATATTAAATCGGTTTTCAATTAGACCGGACTGGTTTAACTTAACTGAGTCGACTTACTCTTAAATCCAGATTTATTTGTCAATCAAAGAAATAAAATAAAATAATTAATTAATTAAAATTAAACAGATCATTTAATGGTTAATTTAGAAATTAACATATAATTAATTAAGTAGGAAATTACTTCTTTATTCACTCTAAATATTATAATCATTAAATTTTCTTTTTGCATAAATTTTGACAATATTATTTCAGATAAAATCACTCGACAATACAGTCTCGACACAAAAATTCGTTGGTCGATTCGATTCAAAACGAATGAGAGAGTAGTGTTATAAGTTTATAGATTTATTCAATATAAAATTAATTATACTTCATTTTTTCCAACCCATCCCATATTCAAACCCGGCCCATCTCAATATTTCTTCTTCTCTTTCCAGTTCCCTTTCTCCCACTTTCATTTAAACAAACCTAGTACACGGGACGTGCATTCACGCGCGCAAATACACACCTGCCCCGGGCCAAGACACTCGTCGTCGACCATCCTCGCGCATCGCCTTCGGCTCCTCATCCATGTCTGTCCTCCTAAAAACTCGGCAAACCCACCAGTTCAAAATTTCAACTTAGACCCAAGAAACTAGATGAGACCGGCCTCCTTCAAACACCTTGCCTTGCCACTGTACTCGACGATGCAACACCAAACTATGCCACAAGGTTCGCCATAACTTCCGCCACCATTTCCCCTAGACCGCACGCCTCCTTCTTCCTCTTCTCTTCGCCATTGCCACAAACTCGAGACCAAACTCAACCAACCCTAAAACGACCTTGCCTGACTTTCTCGCTCAACTAAAAATCATAGCACCAATTTTCTCTAATGCGCCACCACCTAAGCTTCCTCCACGCCCAACCCTTTATCATGAAATTTACTCCATCACCGAAATTCGGCCTTACGCCCAAATCAGATCATCTCCAGTTTCTTCCACCATACAACACTAAATTTCCCAAACTACTACCAAAAATCATAAATTGCAATAACGATCACAACTGTATAATAAAATCGTTAAACTATGATAATTAAATATCGGCTATATTTGGGTCACTTACTGTAATATCTGATTTTCTTCCCTTATACTTCATGAAATTGAATGAAATAAATTTTAAAATACACTATACTAAAAACCAAACAAGTTCTTTTTTGAAATCATGTTTTAATACTAACTGGTTGTGGAGATATTGATTTTCAAAGTGAAGAGTTTTAACTATTTTATTCCAAAATCCAAAAACTGAGAAGAAGAACAGTATCTACTTGAATTACAGGGTAAACTACTTTGACTAACACATATATGCAAAAGCATGTATACATATCAACACTTTTATACTTGACATAAGTAAAGGATTCATTCAAAATTTACTGATATATATATATGTGTGTGACCAGAAAACAAAACTTGATAAGTTTTGCTTACTGTTTGGAAATGTGATGAATTGCTGCTTTGTTTATCTTTTTCTTCCAGCTTTTCTACTTTTTTTTCTTCTTGAACCTTTATGTTTAATGATAGCACTCTTTTTATTATATGAGTGAACAAGTGAAAGCTCGGCCACATATAAATATATGAGAATGAAGTGTATAGTGAAGTAAAAGAGACATTTAAGCAAAAAGGTGGCTGTGCTTTTCATGTTACAGGCTTTTACATTTTCTTATTTTTATTTTTATTTTTGATTTTATTTTAGAGTTGATTTGATATTATGGGATGATTTGAAGAATTTTACTTTTTGGGAAGTATCCCAATCATCTAATAAGAAGGGTTTCAATTTATTCAAATGAACGATTTGAACACCTATTGATTCTAACAACTGATTGTTGGGTTGATCATTCGGACTTTTCAATTCATAGATGTGGATCTCGGACCTATGAAAGGGGGTATTCCCGATACTCACAAAGAAAAAGGGAAGTGATTCCCGAATGAACAAAATGTTGAATTAAATCGTACCAGTCTATAGTGGGGTTTATTTGAGTGATTTGATCATTTACATGCTGATTTGATTTATTTTGACTTGATTGAAGTTTTTCCATGATGAAGTTTTCATATGTTTATATATACATACATACATGTATATATATACACACACACATACATACATATATAGATTTACATATACACTATTTTATATCAACATATATACATGTACATTTACTTCCATATATTTGTCATCATATAAATACACACACATATTTATACGTATTTTTAACATATGCACATTTACATTTTTACATATTTATATACTTTTAGATATACATGTATTTACATATACATTATTTTTATAATCATATATCCATATATATAGTTATAAATTTGAAATTTACCATTATGAAGTTTATACATGTATGCATATATATGTATATATATATATATATATATATATATATATATATGTTTACATATACACATATATACCCATATACATACTTATATATTATTTTTCATCATAGGTTTTGAAATGGTAGAGTACACACACTTATCATATTCAAAAATTTACATTTTAAAATTTTATATCGTTTTCCAAATTTATAGATATTTCAAATATTAGAAAATTTATTTGTTCGACTTATAAAAATTTATATTTCAATATTTAAAATTAGTTAATCATTTTTCTCAGATCGAATTTTTGTTATTCAAAATTTTATCTAAGTTCATAACCAATAAATTACATTAATAAATCGTTAAATTTTATTTCTAACCATTTTAATTTAAAAATTATACTAAATTTAATTATTTAATATAGTTAAAACTGCGGGTCATTACAATCTCCTTTACTCAAAACTTTTCGTCCTCGAAAAGGAACGAAGTAAGAAATTTATCATATGATATATTTTACTCAAAATTATCAACTTATAAAACGTAAGAATCATTAATACAACCAAGTGCAACATGTAAATGTAATGCAACTAATATAAATGATGTCAAACTACATGCAATCAAACAGCATAGCAATCCTAAGCAAGAAACAATCATAGCTAGCAACCATAGCATATAATCATTTTATTAGAATCTGTATGATATATATATATATATATATATATATTGTTGGGTATGTTTCTACCACCACCGAATCAGGATAAGGATGTAGCCACCAAACCATTCGTTACCGAACCAACACGAGGAGGAAGCCACCGAACCATTCGGTACCGAACCATTCGGTACTAGACCAACACTCTACCGAACTAGACCCAAAGTAGCCCTGCCGAATCAAAGCCACTCACCTACAATCGAACCATCTCCTCTCCAAGCAATGCCAGACCATCCATCATCTTCCAAGCATAGCCGGACCAGAGTGCTACCGAGCCAACTCCACTTCCCTTCCTAGCCGAACCAACTCCACTTCCATGTACTACCGAACCAGAGTGCAACCGAACCAGAACCTATTCCAACCATCAACTACCGGACCAAGGCGTACCGAACCAACACTACCAGGCCAGATTGCATCAGCCCAGGCCCACCAGCAGCTGTATACATCCAAGACCCCTGCCCCCAGCCTCACTCTATAAATAGAGGGGCAGGGGTACAACAATGGCAGACAAGTTTGAGAGCTCAAGCATGGATAGAACTTTCAAACAACTTTCAGTTATTTGTAATCAAAGCTTTGTACTTGTAATCTGAATAGAAAAGGAGAATAACATATAAAGTGTACGTAGGCACGTTCTGGCCGAACCACTATAAATCTGTGTGTCTTTTACAAGTCCATCTTTTTTATATATTTGCATAAATCACCCAAATCACTAAGAACCACATATAATTAACTAGATCATACGAATTGGAGGTGTTTGCCCATTTTTTGTGTAAACATTTTTGTTGCTTTCACTGAGAAACTCAAACTAGAAGCTTCAGCTTCTCCCACTTAACCCTTTTCCTATCAGCATCGTAAGCATCGTTCATCGCTTGGAAAACATGCCTCCCGGACGGAAGAAAGATGCTAATAAAGGAAAGAACATCGCAACTAGCAGTATCCTAGATCCAGTGATTAGAGATCAAGACAATCGTCCGGTTCCAACAGCAAATGGAAATCAGGCAAATCCGACAGCCCCTGTTACGGAACAACCAATTACAAGGACGGATCTGGACAGGGTTGTGGCTGAAGTAACTAACCGCTTCGCATCTCAACAAGAAGCCTTGGTGGACCGACGAATGTCACGCTTAAGGGATGCTGAAGAATCCAACCGCAACACTGAATCATGGGGAGAGTCCCGGTCTGGAGGATCTGGGAGACGACAAAGGTCTTTCTTCTTCGAAGAGGCTAACAACAGAAACATCAATGGTAGGAGACGAGCCCGGACTCAGCCCGAATTCCGCCCCGAGGAAACACTTGGAACCGAACCCAACGGGGGAGGTACCAGGCAGGGGTCGGATGTAGCTGAGCCTGCCATGCTACCTAACCATGGAACCACCAATAGACGGGGTCGAGTTGGAGTCCAGCCCGAAGTTGGACCCGAGGAAGTGCTGAGAACAGAACCCAGCAGGGGAAGATCAAGGTAAGGGCCAACTATGGCTGACCCCAGCGTACCCCCGAAAGACCAGAGGCAGCCATTGGAGAATGTTATACGATACCATCCTTACAGGTCATCTGGACGGAATCAATCCCGCAGGGAAGAACCAAACTCATTTCTATCCGCTCCAAGTTCTGATGAAAGGATGGCACGATTGTTCAGAGATTGCGTCCGATGGGATCAAAGAGATCGAGGGATAGACGCTAGGGTAACCAGCCCCTTCACCCGCAATATCGAAATCTCCATCACCCCCCGAGAATGGAAAATGCCAACAATGGAACCTTACAAGGGAACCTCTGACCCCGTCGTACACTTACAGAGATACACACAGCATATGCTCATGAGTGGGGAGACAGAAGGAGTATTGTGTAAATGCTTTCCACTCTTCTTGGCCGATCTAGCTACCTCCTGGTTCTGCCATCTGCCCCAAGGGTCCATCAGCTCATGGGAAATGTTGAAAGAAAAGTTCATCAGCCAGTTCCGCATTCATGTGGAACAACCCAAGGACGCTTATTCCCTATCTAATATCAAACAGAAACCCGGAGAGACAGTGCAACAATATCTAACCCGATTCAACGCCGCAGCGGCCGCAGTCCAAGATGCCGACGAGAAACTTATCCTAATGGCCCTCTGCAGTGGTGTGCATCCGGATACTAAATTTGCTAGGAGACTAACGAAAGAAAAGCCAGCTACCTTGCCTGATTTCTTCCATGAAGCCGGGAAATATATGAGACTTGAAGACGCTTCCATTGAAAGGCAGACAGGGCAACAAACCAAGGCAGCCCATGGCAACACACCCGTAGTAGCAAAGGACATTCGAAGAAATGACTCCAGAGATAGTGCTGGAGGCAAGAAGGGAGAAAAGCGTTTGTATAGGCCAGGACCGAGATTTGACTCTTACACCCCTTTAAATGAAACGATCGAAAACATCTTCTTGGCCACCCAAGACGAAGTCAGATACAAGCGCCCCCCGCACAAGAAGGAATCAGATAATGCAATTAAGTCTGGAAAGTTTTGCCGCTTCCACGAATCTCATGGGCATGACACCAATGAATGCCATCATCTCCGGGACTTGATTGAAGGACACATTAGAAGGAAGAGACTAGAGCGCTATGTGAAAGGTCAGAACAGGACTTCAACTCCTGCCAGTGAGAATCCAGGGCTACCCCTCCCGGAAGTAGGCGGAGGAAATCACAACACCAGCGGCTCCAGTCAAGAGAAGATAGTGGTCCTTACCATATCAGGAGGACCATACATCGCCGACGGAAGCTGGGCAGAGATGGAAAGATACGGTAAGTCACTTAGAAACAATGAAGGCTACGTTAATTCTGTTACAGAAGAACGCCACCCGAAACGGAAAGAGAATGATGACATCAAATTCGGTAGGCGTGATCTAGAGGGAAGGCAGTACCCTCACATGGATCCTATGGTCATCTCTGCCTGGTTCGGTCCAGCCAAGGTTTTCCGAATTCTAGTAGACACTGGAAGCTTAGTAAATATCCTATTCAAGCATGCTTTCGACAAAATGAAGCTGTCAATGAAGGATGTGTCTCCCTGCAGCAAACCGCTTCATGGTTTCACTGGAGATGCGAAGATGCCCCTCTGGCAACTGGACCTCTTTGTCGAAATAGGAAGTCATCCCCGCTCCGTTGTGTGAAAACAAACATTTGTACTAATAGAAAACCACTCGGCCTACAACGCCTTTTTGGGAAGACCAGCCTTGTCTGACTTCCAAATTATCCTAGCCCCGTGGTGCCTAAAGATGAAATTCCCAACAGATAACGGAGTAGGAGAAATAGAGGGAGATCAAGACGCTGCTCGAGATTGCTATGTGACTGAACTTCGCAATAACCGCAAGAAGGATAAAGGGAAGGATGTAGAGACTTCTCTCTGCAAGAAAAACTTGGAAGCATAGCAATTAAAGAAAGCCCCTCCTCTTCGATATACCAGCAATCCTTTCAACGAATTAGACCCCAGGGACAAGGAGGAGGAGGCCACCACCGAGCCTGCAGAGGCTATGGAATTCGTATTTGTAGACAAACATGACCCAAGTAGACTGCTGAGAGTCGGGTCCCAGTTAAGAGCGGAATTGAAGGATCAACTCGTCGATTTTCTTCGCCACAACATGGATGTATTTGCATGGACGTACGCTGACATGACAGGAATCTCCCCAGACGTATCCTGCCACATACTGAACATCGATCCCACCAAGGCGCCAGTAAAGCAGAAAAAGAGAAGCATGGGGGCAGAACGATCAGCAGCCCTCGAAGAAGAAGTAAAGAACTTACTTTCCAATGATTTCATATGAGAAGCCATCTACCCGGAATGGATCGCCAACCCGGTACTGGTAAAGAAGGCTAACGGGAAGTGGCGAACATGCATCGACTTCTCCAACTTAAATGACGCTTGCTCGAAGGACTGCTTCCCACTCCCCCGAATCGATCAGCTCGTGGACAGCATAACCGGACACGAACTCTTATCCTTTATGGACGCATACTCAGGATATAACTAGATCCCTATGCATGCCCCTGATCAAGATCACACTAGTTTCATCACTGACCGGGGATTGTACTGCTACAAAGTAATGCCTTTTGGACTTAAAAACACCGGAGCTACTTATCAGCGCCTTATCAATAAGATGTTTGCGGAATTAATAGGACGAACTATGGAAGTCTATGTGGATGACATGCTGGTAAAATTGAGGAAAGCCAACGATCATATAAACCACCTGGACGAGATGTTTCAAGTACTTCGCTAATATGGAATGAAGCTGAATCCTCTAAAGTGCTCGTTCAGAGTATCGTCGGGAAAGTTCTTGGGATTCATCGTCCATGCCAGGGGGATTGAAGCAAACCCCGAACAAGTCCGGGCTTTGCAAGATACAAGATACCATCCACGCGAAGAGAAATGCAAAGCCTAAACGGGAAGGTGGCTGCCCTGAGTAGGTTCATCTCTAAAGCGACCGACAAATGCATCCCTTTCTTTGAAGCTCTGAAGAAAGACAAAGGAAAGTTCGAATGGACTGACGAATGCTCGACAGCCTTCCTTAACTTAATCGAACACCTCCAGAAATCACCAGTACTCTAACTCCAAATGAAGGCGAGGAACTATACATATACCTTGCTGTATCAGCCCATGCTTTAAGCGCCGCTTTGGTGAGAGAAGACAACCACGCACACCGACCCGTATACTTTGTAAGCAAGAGATTTACAGAGGCAGAAGCCAGATACCCTAAACTTGAGAAGCTAGCATATTGTTTGCTAATCACGTCACGGAAGCTACGACACTATTTCCAATCTCATTCCATCAGAGTTCTAACCGATCAACCGCTAAGGCAGGTACTCCATCGCCCCGACACTTCTGGGCGACTACTTAGGTGGTGCATTGAACTGAATCAATATGATATCACCTACCATCCTCGCTCCGCCATCAAAGGACAAGCCATGGCCGATTTCATTGCTGAATTCACTGCCAACGAAGGTAAAGATCGATCTGAGATAACAAAGGATATCAGGTGGAATCTCTTTGTAGATGGAACATCAAACGAACAAGGCTCGAGGGCAGGTATTGTGATAATCACCCCCAGGGGAAGGAAGTTGCACTATGCCCTAAGATTGGAATTCGCTGCTACCAACAACGACGCAGAATACGAAGCGGTGATAGCCGGATTAGAACTTGCCCTAGAGATTGGAGTCGGTTCTTTATGTCTCCATAGTGATTCTCAACTTATTGTAAATCAAATACTGGGAGAATTCCAGAGTCGAGGGGAACGACTCACAACATATCTAAAGAAGACCAAGCTGCTGCTCAATCAATTGGATCACTATTTAATCAAACACATTCCTCAAGGAGAGAATCAAGAGGCCGACGAACTGGCAAAGCAAGCTAGCATGAAGGACGGCACCACTTCCGAAACAATAACCATCTCAAAGCAACTATCCCCGAGTTTCGAGCCAATGAATCTGATAGCGGCAATCGAAGAGGAAACTTGGATGACTCCCATCCGGAAGTACTTACAAAGTGGCACACTACCCGACGGGCGTAGCGAAGCTAAGAAAATCCTGAGGAAAGCTTCCCGCTACACAATACAAGAAGGCATCCTCTATCGGCGCGGCTTCTCTAACCCCTTATTAAGGTGTGTCGCTGGAAGGGAAACCAAGGAAATCTTATCCAACATCCATCAAGGAAGTTGCGGAGACCACACCGGAGGGCAGACTCTGGCAAAGAAGATACTCCGATATGGATATTTCTGGCCCACCTTAAACAAAGATGCCTTGGACTTCGTCAAAAGATGCAACAGATGTCAGAAATTTGCTAAGATCCCTTGACTGCCAACCAATGAGATTACTCAGATGACCAGCCCTTGGCACTTTGCAATATGGGGAATTGACTTGATTGGCAAACTGCCAATGGGCCGAGGCGGAGCCAAATATGCAATAGTGGCAGTCGACTATTTCACCAAATGGGTGGAAGCGGAACCTCTAAATAAAATATCTTCGGCAAAAGTTATTAACTTCTTGATCAAAAATGTTTTATGCAGGTACGGGGTTCCACTCAAAATCATATCGGACAATGGACTTCAATTTGACAGCGAGGAATTCACCGACTGGTACCGAGAGCACGGAATTCACAAAAGCTTCTCATCTGTAGCTTATCCCCAGGCAAACGGACAAGTCGAAGCTGTCAACAAAATTCTCAAAACTCTAATCAAGAAGAAACTTGAAAAGTCAAAAGGCACTTGGGTGGATGAACTTCCTACGGCACTTTGGGACTACCGCACATCTTACAGAACATCAACAGGACATACTCCTTTCTCTTTGGCATACGGATCGGAAGCCATGCTCCCAGTTGAAACTGTAGTGCCCTCCCACTGTAGGATCCACTACAACCCAGAAGAAAATGAAGAACTCCTACACATGTCTTTGGACCTAATTGAAGAAAGAAGAAATGATGCAGTGCTCAAGGCGGCAGCTCACAAGAAAAAAGTGGCAGCACAATACAACTCCAAGGTCAAACACCGCAGCTTACAAGAAGGAGATCTTGTCCTCAAACGGATCTTTCCGCGCCCCGGAGCGCTAGATCCAATCTGGGACGGACCCTATGTAATTCATAAAGATCTCCACAATGAAGCTTATATTTTGTCAACAGTGGACGGAGAGGTGTTCCAGAGGGCATGGAACATCCAACACCTTCGTCGATACTTTTCTTAACTTGTACTGCCCATATGAAGTGAATTAACAAAGAGAATCAGTGGACGTAGGCATTTTCGTGCCGAACCACTTTAAAAATCTTGTCTCTTTTTAACTTGTTCCTTTATATCTTGGCTGCTTATTAAGCTTTATCCTTTTCTGTTGAACAAAATCTTGTGTAACGGCATTCCCATTCTGGATACTTCACGGCACAACCTCACCTGGACAAGACCTAATAGGTACGATACGAATCTATGCCCTCGCCAATGAGACACTTTTGCTCCAGCATCCCTCTGCTGCGGGTTAACTCATTTCTCGCGACGGCCCTCAAAGCCAACTGTAATGAGCCGATCATAAGCCACCGAGAAGTTCGACTATAGCCGAGGCAGCTCATTACGGCGTTCGGCTCGCCGGCGACTGTGAACCGATTATAAGCCCCAACATAAGGTGTGGCCAGCCAGGGGCAGTTCACAGTTGACGATCGGCACCCACGCTAGCCGGCCACGGTAAATCGAATAATACCTACGATTACGGGCCATAATGGCCCGGGTAGTTACTGTGCGCGATCTCGGCTCCGATGTGTCTTAAGTATGGCTGTGGTAAAAAAGAAAACTCCCCGCGGAGGCGTAAGATGGGTGACGAATGTCTCCAAGACCCACAGCTAGGGAAAGTGACTACAAAACCCGTTTTCCACGAACTTAAGCACATCGAAGGCCTTCCGTGATTGGAAGTTTTACTATTTCTTATATTTCCATTTTATTTATAAAAAACTTTCCTCCTATACTCTATAACGACACTAAAGTACAGGACACAAAATAGGAGACACTCGCTAGTGGAAATGAGAACTCACAACTGGATAACAGGTCGCTCGGCTGCATTCCATCCTCAGTCACACAAGACATTCAAAGCTACCGTCTACAACTAAAACATGAAGGGCGATACTTCCTTTTCTTGTACATAAACATGTAGCTATAGCCTATTCACACATCATACTAACATTGTGAGACATGAAATTATATTTTAAGCAAGAGCATAGCATCAAACACGATTGAAGCACATACACAGCTATATTTCTTATGCAACACATCAAAATAACGACAGCATTCAAATACGACAGAATCAGCTTATGTTATGAAATTATATAAGAATAAAATCATTCGCTACAACGACATAATTACATAATTACAGCCTGAAAGTACATTAATGTTTTGGACTAGTATATTCAGGAATGCCAAGTAAACCAAAAAAGTAGTCGGCTGTAGCAGGGCTCCGCCTCTATCCTGCTAGCCCTCCGGGATCTACTTGACCACAGGATCAGAACTCCCAACATGCTGGCCAGAGGTCCCACCTTTCCGATTCAGGAGAAGAATCCATCAGATAGATAATACGCAATCAAGTTAAGAAAAGATTGAGAGGGAAGACTTACCAGCATCTGCTCCCTGATCATCATCCCCCAACTGCACATCCACTTCCTCGGCGGTAAGCAGCCACCTGCCCTCCTTCACTGCCACTTTCTCCTCCTCAGTAAACTGGGCCGTTACCACATCCATCCTGAAAGATACACCACCCTCCTTATCCGTCTCAGCCTTGGTCTCCTCCAAAGCCCGGAGATATATCCTAGCCATGACCCGGGGATAATCGTCCATCCAGGATAGGTTGCCCTGCTTCCAAGTACGGAAGTACATGTCCTGGAGCATCTCATCCATCATCCCCTCGTTCTCCTCAAACTCCCTCATCCAGGCCTCGGAAGTCGAAAGCCTTGCGACGGCAGCATCTCTCTCCAATCGGTATCTCGAGCAGTCAACCTGAAGGGATTTCTGCATCGCCTCCATCTCCTCCTTCAGCTTGGCTTGAGCAAGCTCTGCGGCCTCAAGCCTCCCAGATAACTCCTCTATCTTCTCAAGATCTGCTCTCCGAACCTCATCCACCATGGAAATGGCCATATCGATTCGTTCCTTGCAGGTGGCCTCCATCTTTCGCAGCTTGGCTCTGCCAGCCTCCTCCATAGTTTTCTTTAGCCGTCTAGAGACCGCCTCATGCTGGGAGATTTGAATGGCCTGATCGGCAAGCTGTTTGGCCTGATCGGAAACCATTAGCCGCAGCCGAATGTTAGCACTTCCGATTTCCTCCCCAGCCTTGACCAGTCGGGCGTGATGCTCCATCAACTTCTTGGTCTCTTCAGCCACCCGATCGATGTTTGCCTTGGCCTCGTCCCCCATAGTCACAATCCGAGTGGTCAACAAGTCGAGATCCAAAGACTTAGCCTCATCAAGCACCCTTACCATAGGATTGCGGGGCAGAGGTGCTCATCGGTAACCTCATCAAAGGAAATATCATGAGAACTCGGGTCCAGATCTGGATGACCCGCAAATGGGTTACGAGCCAAGCCGGGACGATCGACATGAGTAACAGAAGGATTATCTGATGGATGCGGAGTCGGTATGGACTCAGTATTCTCCCCCGTGATGTCATGAATAGGCTGGGTTGGGGGCTGAGGTCCAAGTGAAGGTTCGAACATAGAACGCCTCCTCTTTCTCTTTTGAATATCCTCTTCGATAACTCCTAGAAGAGGACGGTAACTGACTACGCCACTACGCTCCCGGAACGGTCAGTCGAGGGCTTCCTTTTAGCAGAAGCCTTGAAGAGTTTGAATTGCTCAAGGCGGTGCCGAATGTCTGATGTCTTGGCCGCCACAACCGTTCCTGGAATAAAAACCAAGTGTTACAAGCATGCATGAGACTATAATTCAAGAAACATATGAAGTTAAAAAAAAAGTTAAGAATTCACCTTGAACCGCCGGAGTTGCCTTAGCTGAAATACTCTCAGAAGATAGACTAGCACCAGTCCCGGCCTTATCAGACTTCTTCGATTTCTCCACCAAGGCCGGCCCTTCCTCCAACCCCTCAAAGGCTTGACGGAAAGCATCATCCGTCCACTCTTGAATCTCACCCGCTTTCCCAGAAGTCAAGGCACCAACGCCACTACCACTCTGCCCTTCGCCACCGTTACCACCGTCACCTTCTCCATCACCTCCGCTCTCCTCCTCGCCTCTTTCCTCCTCTCCACTTTCCTCCTCCGGAACATCTGGGCATGTGCTGGGAGAGGGTCCATCAGATTTCTTAAGCTTCTTCCCCCCGACGACTGGAGGTATCGAGAAGGGCCTCCTCTTGCTACTCTTTGTCGTGGCCCCTCCTTTGGCTTTGGCAGCTCTTTCCTCAGCCGTATCCCTCTACTTGACCACAGACTGATGTGGCAGGATTAAGTTGTGTTCCAGGAGGGTGGCATTCCTGATTAGGTAAGAAGCTGACATATCCCTTCCCAAAATGGCCTCTATCTCCGCGGCCATCCGAACCAGGTGATCATTCTCCACGACCGCAAAGCCATCTGTTGCTAGCAAGAAATTAAAACACATAAGAAGAAGCATCTCAGTTGGAATGGAAATTATAAATAAGCTTCAACTTATAGCCAGAGGTGAAGCGGTGGATCGAAACGGTGTCATCCCGGACGAAGAACCATTCCTTCTTGAACATGGTAAACTTTGAATACAAGTCCAGGACCGGATTGAAGAACACGGCCGATTCCAAGCTGATGTATGGAGACCCCTTCTTGTAACCCCTCAAGTTATATAAATATCGAATTTCCCGGTTAGAAGGGGGGCGCCCGTACTTTCTATGGAAAATCACGAATAGGCACACTAAGATAGCATAGGAGTTGGGCTGGAGCTGGAAGGGGGCCACCTTCAAATAAGTAACGAAGCTAACTATCCAGGCATTGATTGGAGGAATGTCCCCACACATGCAGTGGTACCTACTATAAGCAAAGTATCCTTCAGGGGGATTATATGGCATGACTCCCTTCTCTGGCAGCAGCATGCGCGCTCTATCAATCCCAAAGGAACGGGAGATAACATCAAGCTGCTCCTCTCTGAGAGAACTCGAAAAGCAATCAGAAGGAGAGTTCAGAAGCTCTTGAGGACCATATTTGTCCACTAGTGACCTCGGGGTGGGTCCCTGTCATCCCGGTCCTGGCTGGGCTGGGGGCACCACAGGGGACTCTCTTCCGTCTATAGACTTTCTCTTTTCTGATCGAGTTTCCACTTTGCGAGACATTTATCTGTAACACCGGAAAAACATATTGTTAGAACAAGGAGTATGGAAATATAAAACAAGCAAGTGTATGCTGTCTGGAGTTTTGCTTGTAGTTCAAAACATAAACTCATTCGGTACTGAAAATCTTTCAAGTTCATTCGGTATCAGGTTCATTCGGTGCTGAAAGTTTTTCACGCTCATTCGGTATCAAGTTCATTCGGTGCTAAATGTTTTCACGATTCATTCGGAATTAAGTCCATTCGGCATTGAAAACCTTTAAGTTCCTTCGGTAAAACAAAGAAATTCAACCTTAAGAAGTCGTTCGGCAGAAGAGAACTTACCTGGACCGGCAGCTAAGATTGGTTCGGCACAATGATTGATTCGGCAGATCAGAATTGATTCGGCTATTTCGATCGGTAAGGGATGACGAAGGCATGGGGCCTCTACTTATAGTGAAAGGTTGGATAGCCAGACCAGCCGGTTCGGTCCTCGGGCCGAATATGGTCATCCAAACTAAAACAAAGCACGACATATGCTAGCATATGCCCTACTTTAGGGGGCAAATGTTGGGTACGTTTCTACCACCACCGAATCAGGATAAGGATGTAGCCACCGAACCATTCGGTACCGAACCAACACGAGGAGGAAGCCACCGAACCATTCGGTACCGAACCATTCGGTACCGGACCATTCGGTACCGGACCAACACTCTACCGAACCAGACCCAAAGTAGCCCTGCCGAATCAAAGCAACTCACCCACAATCGAACCATCTCCTCTCCAAGCAATGCCGGACCATCCATCATCTTCCAAGCATAGCTGGACCAGAGTGCTACCGAACCAACTCCACTTCCCTTCCTAGCCGAACCAACTCCACTTCCATGTACTACCGAACCAGAGTGCAACCGAACCAGAACCTATTCCAACCATCAACTACCGGACCAAGGCGTACCGAACCAACACTACCAAGCCAGATTGCATCAGCCCAGGCCCACCAGCAGCAATATACATCCAAGACCCCTGCCCCCAGCCTCACTCTATAAATAGAGGGGCAGGGGTACAACAATGGCAGACAAGTTTGAGAGCTCAAGCACGGATAGAACTTTCAAACAAATTTCAGTTACTTGTAATCAAAGCTTTGTACTTATAATCTGAATAGAAAAGGAAAATAACATATAAAGTGGACGCAGGCACGTTCTGGCCGAACCACTATAAATCTGTGTGTCTTTTACAGTTTAGTCCATATTTTTTATATATTTGCATAAATCACCCAAATCACTAAGAACCACATATATTCAACTAGATCATACGACTTGGAGGTGTTTGCCCATTTTTTGTGTGTGTGTATATATATAGACACACACACACACCATTCTTACATATAATAGTTTCAATCTCTTATTTGAATACGTAATTTTATTTTCCGAACTAGTATTGGTAACCTGTCTACTCTAGTACGGACTCTAATCCAATTTCTTGATTATAAACTTCCATCCTCCTTGCATAGTAATAAACTATGATAGAGAACTTAAGATTTCTATCAAAAATATGTGTCAGTGTTCGTCGTTGAGAATCGAGTGAACAATCCTAAATCGGACAGGTATGAATTACCTTAAAATCATGTATACAAATCTGAATCAAAACTGTAAATGCAATTAGAATGGTCTATATACAACTTATGTATTTATTCTATGGTTTCTTAAGTACACCAATAGATAATTCGAATGGTTTTTATATTCAAATTTTGAATGCTTGAAAAAAGTTCTTTGTTGAAAATTCTTTTATAACGAAATACTTTTGATAACTCGATGTTTCCACAAGTTTATTCACGTTCTTACAGAATCTAGTAATACGTTGATTAGACGCAAGACTAGAATCTCTAAGTACTTAGTAAACTCATTTCAACACCCAGTGAAAATACTTGAAATTTTTTAAAACATATATGGAAAGTATAATCTAATAACCGAAATCAAACGAACGAGATCGTCATGGAACGCAATCCCTAAGGTTGCTCTCTCGCTAAGTCAAGAGGACAGAGCGATGCGGCCTCAGGTGACTTTAGGAAGCCACTTTCCCACGTCATACGCCATGAAATCCAAAAAAACCATAGATCATAGATACATAGTGGTTTTGCATGGTTCGCCCAACATCCGTATCCATGAGAAATCAATAATCTATGAATTACACTATGCAAAACACTCTCATGGATCGTAGTCGACTTAATAGTAACGCTGGTGGTTACGTCACTATCACCCATAGACTCTAGGCAATCATCTTCCCCTTGAATTACGTCATGTGGATGGTAGATACACAATGGTTTCTCTTGGTTCCCCCAGGAAACATCCGTACCTCAGGGCAATCGCTCTACCCAGGCGGATTAAGCCAAAAACGACCATAGATCACCGTTACACAGTGGTTTTGCCTGGGTCCTCCAGGACACAGCTGTAACCGCAAGCCTTCACAGCCCTACGAATTTTGCTATGCAGTCGCGACGTAAGACCATAGCTACGCTATGGAATTCGAAAGAACTCATGAGTTTGTGTCCGGATGACCTAGATCAATCAATAGAATGTATCCCCAATGTGGTCATAAAGCGGATAACCAAGCAGAAGGTACTTCCCATGTCTTCAATTTCAAAATGAATATCATACTATAAATATTACCTTTTTAAATCATCAATTTCAATTATATCATTCTTATATAATTTCGTTATATATAAGATCATTGCTTTTCAAATTGAGTGCCTTTCAAAATCAATAGTTTTCGAAATAACTTCACGCTTATACAATTCATTTTATATAAGTTCGAAAACTTCCAAATCAATATTTTTATATAGTCAGAGGTTCTCGAAATCAATCACTCTCAAATATCGGTCCAACTTCAAATTCATATATGATTTCAGCAATAATTTTTCAAATTGAACATTATTCAATATTCATATTTTTTTTAATTCCAATCATCGGTTTTCAAAATTTACTTCAGTTTCATATTCACATAAATTCATATCTATATAAAATCAACTTTCTTTCTAAATCATTTTGTAAATAACTATGTTTTAAAACCACAGTTACTTTTCAAAATCAAATATTTTACAAAAATCCTTTATACATAACTGACTTCATAAATTTTTATTTTATTTTATTATTTTATTTTATTATTATTATAAATTATTTTTCTTCATAAACATTTCTCCAACAAATTCATTATAAAACTTTTCAAAAATAGATTTCATGTTTGTACATAATTAAAATTTGCCTTCAAAATCATTTTGCAAAAATAAGATTTGATAAACATTTACTACGTTCAAAACATTTCTTAAAACTCAATTTCATTTAAATCAGTTCAAAACCAACTTCCTCTTTGTATAATACAAAATAAAATTATTTATTTTACTTATCAAAATATTTGACATTTTAAAACTTGTCTAACTTCTATTTACCTTTATTTTAAAATTTTCAAACTAAACTTTATATACTTCCCAAAAATACTTTTATAATTTTTGAAAATGCTAAGATTTAAAAATTAATTCTTAATTGGGAAGGGTTCAACTATTCAGAATAGTCGGAAAAATCAAATTCCAATTCAAAATTGGAAATCGGCAATCAATCATATCAACAAGATGCACAATCAATCAGTCAATCAATCTCAATATATAGGGTACAAGTGTTCATAATATCATTAAATTCAAAAACTCGAGAATTGAACACCTGGTTCATTTTAAATATATATATATACACATATGTATGTATGTATGTATATCTTTTGAATATCAAATCGTACTTCGGGGATTTGAATCAAAATCAAACATTTATTTTCTTTGAAATCCTTTTGAAAATCGTTTTGAAAACATTTCTTATTCGAAAAAATACCTTTCAAATAGTATATGATATATTATTATTTTTTCAAAACCTAAAATTAATTTCAAGTATCCGGAATTCAGATTCTCAAACTTTCAATTTAGATTTTTATTTATTTATTAACCATGTCTAGATAAACCCTATTTCATATATCACTTTCAAATCGTATCCATTACTCTTTAAAATGACATGGGGGGAAATTCAAATATGTATTCACTTCAAAATCCATATTAAATATGAAGTTTCTCGATTAATTAAATATTTATCAAAAACCTAAAATTTTCTAACATAGTCAAATGCTCAAATTAACAGTCAATAGTCGATGCTCGTAAACTGGTCGAGCATGACTCATCAATCAATAAGCGATAATATGCACATCCATATCAAACAATCAATCAACAAGAGATAACATTCACTTCACCATCAATAGTCATGAATGATTTATCGGTTTATGGAATTCATTCTTTTATATTCTTTATAAAATCCAAGTTAACATCATTTCATTTATTAATATCAAAATATTTTTATATCACTAATAAATACGCTCTTTCTTATACGCATATACACTCAGACTCATTCTAGGGTACTGCTGACCCTATCTCTAATGAGTAATCCCCACTAAAGCCAAGCTTCTTTCTTAATCTTCAGCTCTGATACCATATGTAATGACCGGGGAATTTCAACCCTCGAAAATCGACATTAATATGCTCACTGTATAAATTGCTGAGCAATCGAGTGCCGGAAATATCACATCACTATAGTTTAAGAAGAAAAGATAGAAGAAGAAATAGAAACAACAATGCAGAATCTCACAATCATAACGGAACAAAATATATTATATAACAACATGTCCTTATACAAAGAAACTATAACTGTCAATATGTATACAATCATCAGAGTACAACAATCAACAAAGAATTCTAGACAGTTATAATAACTTGTCCTAACAAATGCTGAATATACAACCTACAATACATAGTGGAATATAATTGTTCAATGACTAGTTTTCTATCTGTTTAGAAAATAGTCGAGAAATTTCAAATTATATTTAACAACAAGCGCACAGTGTACGAATGTAGCACGTATGCGAGTACGGGTCAATCTACAAGGAATTTTTTTACTATTTAAAATTCTATTCAATCAAATTAAACCAAAGTCGATGGATTGTTAACTAACTAAAAGAAAGTAAAAAACAAGCTAAAACTAAGTAGAACAAAAATAAGAGATTAAATAGCAATTTAGAGATAAATCAACTCTCTAGATTACATAGTTCAACACACATGAAATTATGATCTCTCTTTTTTGGTCATTATTGAATTTAAATGATGTGTTTATCATAAGCATGGCTCATTTTTGCTATTAATTAGCTTATCATAAGCCACCAAACTACAACACAACCTTTAACCGCTTTTAATTCTCAAGAAAATGACAATAAAGTTAAAAATGAAAATCTATTTTAAGCATGGCCTATTAACTATTGTTTAGAAATATAGCCCATTAAATTTTTATTTTAAAATCACTTCATTACCATAATCATATGTAAATGAAGAGGTAATTTTTGTTTGTGATTGTTTAAGCATAGTCTATTTGTTATGAACAACATAGACTATCAAATTCAACATAAAACAATAAATCACATCAACATTCATTCTTCCATTAAGTACAAAAGAAGAGCAATAATTATCAAAATATTGAAGCTATGTAATTAGATAGCTTTATTACCCCCAAATTGAAGGGGTTTAGCCTCTCATATTTGTTATTAAATTAAAAAATATAGCTTGCAACATGAAAGAAAAAGAAAAGAAAAGGAGAGCAAAGTAAAGAAGAAGAAAACTATTCTAGTTGCATGAAAAATAAATCTACATTACTAACATGAAAGTAAATAAAGAAAAGAAGTATGTAAAAGAAAGAGAGCACTAATTGACATTGCATAAAAAATGAAAGTTACATGAAAATAAAAAAGGCTAAGTAGCCATGGAAAAGAGAAAGAGAGCTTTGATTTATTTTCTAAACTAAAACAACTAAGAGAGACCAAGGAAGAAGTGGGTTACATGAAACAGTAGGGGTATTTATGCAAGTTAGAAATCCTAATGCATATTTTTAGGGAATGCCCAAAATGTCCTTGTAGGAAGTGTGGTGGCCAAGTTATCAATAACTTCAAATAATCATCATTTAGATATACATGAAGCTTTAAACTCTATTAGCATGTGCATTAGCCTCTAATTTGTACATGAAAGTATGTGGGTAGGTGGTACTCCATTATCATGCCTTTGAATTATTTCCATTTTCATTCCTTTATCTTCACTCTTGCGTATGCATGTATCTTCATGAAACCAATTGTATATGAAGCCAAATTCCTAAAATAATATAGAAATTTTCAATTAAATTTTCTCTAATTAATATATGCACAAAAATGGCCATTTTGCTCCTATATGAAGATGAATATGTGATAATTTGAAAATAAGTTGAATTTTGGTTTAAATAAGTTAAATTCCTGATATGATTATTTATTTAATTTAAATAGATTAAATATGATGGTAAAAATATGCACATTAAATGCCTCCACACTTATCTTTTTATTCGTGCTCGAATAAAGAAAAACTAAGATAAATCCATTTTCGTAGGAAGCACGATTGAATTGAGCGTATGCAACAAGCCGTTAAACCTCTAAGTGTCGCCAGTAGGACGAGTGTTGTCTCGTGAGGGTTTTCAATGGATACTATCCACAAAATCCAAATGCAGGATGAAAATATTTACAAAATGCAAGATTTATTTACATAGAGATGAATGTGAGTTTTTGGAAATATTTACAAATGAAAGATTTACTTTTAAATGACACATATAAGTTAAATATAAGTTTTGGTCAGTATCTTGAAAATTTAAGTCATTTATTCGTCAAAATTTCCAATAAAAATCAAGTTATCATAACAAATAGACTATAGTTTAACTCGTTATTTCGGTTTAACAAAGTGTAATTATGAAATAGATCCTTAGTTGATTATTAAAGTTTATCAAAGTGGTATTTTCATTTCTTTTCAATAACAAATCAAATAAGTTATAATAGTGCTTGGATTTCATCTGCTTACTCTCTCTATTTTTTTTTGAAAATTTTATTTATATTTACATATGCCTAACTCAGAAAACTAAGGCCAGATGTATTACCCATGCACTGCCTTGCGGACTTATGCGAGGGGAATACTGAGCATGGAGAGTGAACACACAAGTGTGAACACTTATCGACTGTAGGCGTTATTAAAAATAATTTTTTTATATACATCCGCCTTGCTCAGATAAGCAGAGGCCAGATATACCAATCATGCACTACCTTTTGGGCTTATGTGAGAAAGGTACAGGCATGGCGAGTGTACACACAAGTGTGTACACCTGTCGACCGTAGGAGTTAATAGAAAATATTTACATATATACAAATGTTTTGTTCTGTTTTATATGTTTTTTTCAAAAAAAATTATGTTTTTATTATTTTTTTGGAAAGAGAGAGTTTTGCAAAATCATCTTAGCACCACTTAACTTGGAAGAAGAAAAAATGTTATACCCTTTACTTTAAATCAACCACTTTTTAAAACAAAGTTTTCAGTTAGGATATATTTCATGATTATCACGTATGTACCTTCCTATATACTAGTTAAACCATTGTTATTTGCAATCAAACTTCATTTTTATTTTTGTTAAGATAAATAAATTTTTAAAATTTTCAATTTAGTAAACCAAAAACATATATTTACTCTATAGTGTTTCTTTAAAAATAAATCAAAATGCTTAAAAAATAAAAAAAAAAATTTGTTTTTTTTTTTGAGATTTTTTTGGGTTTTGAAAAGAAAATGTAAAATAAACTATGAAAAATCAAAAAGATGGTGAGACTCCCCCCACGCTTTATTTTGACTATGTCCCCACAGTCAACCCAAGTGAAAGGAACGTTTATTATTATTTACACGAAAATGAAATGTATCTACATGGCATCGGAAGTATATCGTTAAAAAGTAAATGAAACGGTCTTCCAAAGACTGATTCATTTGTATCATCAAGCATGCAAGACACAGTTTATACTTGAAAAATCAAACCGTAAAAGATTACGAATTTGAATGTTGATTTGGAAAAACGAATTTTGTTTTATTGAAAATTGAATGGATTGTTTTGTTTTCGATGATTTTCGGGGTTGATAGAACAATTGATTGAAATTCAAGTTTATTTTCACCAAATTGAAAGTCAAGCTCATCATCAACAAATTTTTCAAAATTATTGATTTCAAAATTGAAATGGTGATATAAATCTTTCCCTTGAGAATTTAACAACTCATTTTCAAAAGTCCAAAGAAATTGTGTTCATTAAATTCGTCTTCCTTTGCTGAATTATCAACAACTTCACTACATATGTCGAGTTCAAAATCGAAAGTTGTAGTGTTCAAATTTTCAAAATCGAGAAAAGGAAGATCGAATTTTAAATTTGGTTCCACACTCTCAAATGAATTGAAATTCAACTCAATTACCGAATTTTCAATAACTTTATTAAGATCATCACTTTTAGTTTCAAAAGTTGTTGTTTGAAAATCATCGACTTTGGTAAAAGATGGATTGTTACTTAACTTGTCATACGTTGGGATTTGCTTTTTTGTTCACATTGTTTCATAGAAGTTTCAAACAACGAAATTCATATGATCGTCATAAATTTCGTTCATTTGTTCAACAAAATCCAATTTGTAGTTATGTAACAACCCGCATATTTGTCGATTTTTATATTTAAATATTTTATTTAAATATTTTATCGATACTCGGAATTTAGTCCGAAAAGCTACTTTTTGCATACGGTCAAATTAGGACTCGGGACCACTCCCATTGAGTTTAAAATGCGTTTGCGACCTTTTTGAGTATAAACTTTGATATGTTTGGAGCTAGTCAAAAATTTGACCATTTTCACTTTGGGTTTGGGTTTGGGTTCAGCCCTATGTTTAACTTATACTCAAATCTGAGCCACTCCTCCCCATTCACCCTCACTTCCTTCTCTTTTCAGTTCTAAAGCATCAATGGTGGGAGAGATGGGAAATTAAAACTCCAAAACCCTAGTTTCCATTAGCAAATCCATCTTCTTGCTCCAAACTCAAGTGAACCCATTGGTAAGCCTTCTCTTCTTCTTCTCCAACTCATTCTCTCTTTGATTTCAGAAAATTCCTAAACCTAATTTAGGAAATGTTTCTCTGTCTAGCTTAGAATCAAGCTTCTTGAGTTGGATTTGAAGAGTGGTTGATTCTCCTGTGCTTCTAAGCTTCTTTTTCCATCGTTTGGGTTCAAAGGTGAGATTTTTATCTCACATCTATGCTTATAATTATCTTCGAATGTTAGGTATGAATTCCTAACACTTATTCGTGTGCATTAGCTTTTGGTTTAGATTGATTTGGTGAATATTCTAATTTTTGATGTTTTGGGTTCAATTCTTTAAAAATCATAGCTTTGATGTTCAAATGTGTTTTTGGTGATGCAACAAAGAGCTCATAGGGCCGGGTAGTCGATTGGCATAAATCCTTAGTGCCGATGCTCGAGTGGGTGCAATTTGGTAGTGATTGGCCATTGTATTCAATGGGCTAGGAGGGGACTGGGAACAGGTTCGGCCGACCGAGCCCTGTAGCCGGTCGACCGACCTGCTACTAAGGTGCATAGGCACCTTTCTGTCTCTGGTCTGGTCGACTGGCTACAGGGCTTAGCCGACCGACCTGCTTCCCGAGACTTTTTTGGAATAGGGTCCAGTCAACCGAGCTCTGTAGCCGGCCGACCAACCTGGTGCATTTTTGCCTATTTCGCCTAGTTGTTTGAATTTCCAACTTTAATCGATTCGTATTGTTTCCCATGTGTTGTTATCATTTGTTATGACTTTGATGACTCCTTTTTAGGGATTTTTGAATATCCATTTCGATGGATTCTTTATCGATTTCTTTGGATTTTCATTCACGTCTTCGAATGTGAATTTTAGTGATTGATTGTTCCTATAATCTTCTTTGTGATTTGTCACTTTAAAAATATAAAGGTTTTCTATACTAGTAGTAAATATCAAAACTCTTTCTTTAAATGATTTCAACACTATTTTATAACAAAGCTCGTTTTCTCAAACCGATTTCCAATCTATTAGTATATACAAACCTTTACCTCACTCGTATGAGAAATCTAATTAAACGACGTAGTAAAACAAGTGGTATGAAACGCTTGCGTTTACTTCGTCGGTTAATTCTTGGACTCCTTCAATTGAAACTCTTGTGACAATTTTCTAGTGGAGATCTACAATTTGTTCGTAAATATTTAAGTTAAGCTAGTGGTTATGGGACATGAAGCTAAGCTCATATATTTACTAGTTTACTGTAATTGACACTTCTTGATGATCATGACGATCATTTTTGTGATTTAGACTAGCAATGTGCGATGTCTCTTTGTCTGCGAGGGAGACTAAACCCCGTTTTGTGGAGTTTCGACTCAAATTGATGGGGTAGCGCCCCATGGTCTTCGGGCCGTTCGTGTGTCAAAAAATTAATTGCTAGCTACCATGAGATAGCGTTTCGTTCGTGTGATACATATGTTGGTGAGTTTTCATGCTCCCATTCGTGTGATAGGCCTCCCCCCTTTTTTGTGTGATTTCTGGATTTCGTGTGTCGAATTCTGGAATTTTCTTCTTCACCTATTTTTGTGATTTCTATTGATATGATTTATCAATTCTTGTGCATAGGTGAATTCGTGTGTCATTGACTGGATTTCTTGAGATGATTTCTAGAATTTGTGCTTCACCAATTTTCGTGATTTCCATTGATAAGTTTTATCAATATTTGTGCATTGGTGAATTTGTGTGTCATTAACTCTTGTGATTGACAATGATTTAATCGTCAATATTTATGGTTTGGTGAACGAAATAAGGAGTATGACGTTTCCTTTGATTCTTGTGTAGATTCGGTGATATTGATTAATCTCTTGTTGATTTTCAATTACTTATATATATATACATATCACAGCTTGGCATTGTGATTATTATGTGTTTAGTCATATCTCTGATTCTATATCGTTTCATATGATATTTATAGTTAGACTGATCCGTTTATTATTTTCTTATTAAATAATACTTGGGTCAGACCGAGATGTTATAGGTGCTTCAGCTTGACTTCTCACTTGGGATTGATTTCTCTGACTTTTGGTTAACTACTTAGATTAGTAGTTTATTTTGTTGTATACACTTGAAATATGGACTCATAGTTGTATTCTTTTGTATAGCACGTGTTGCTATTCTTTTGTATTATTGTGGATCTTTTTGATCACTACTCTGATATACACTTTCATGTGTTAGATATATATTCATATCTTCTTCCGCCTTTGTGATATGAATTATCTGTGACCGATTTATGTTATGCTTATTTCTATATTTGTTTCCGAAGGATTTATATAGCCACTGTGTAGTAGCTTTGAGTTTGTATCGGTATGTCGGATTTCCTCTTGAAACAAAATGCATGTTTTACTATCTGACATATCGGTGCTCGCACAAAGCAATTACATGGATGGTCGCTCCTCAACAGTCTTATTCTCCGTGCTAGTTGACAACATTACATCGTAGTGTTCTTGGCTAGCGTGGGTATAGAGGTGGGGCGTCACAGCTTGGTATCAGAGCGAAACTTCGAAACAATATGGAATATTATAACAAGGATCATCATCCTAAGTCTTTCTTAGGAGTCGTGCTTTAGGATTTAATTCGAGTCTCCGTACCGATTCATCCTATTTTCTTTATGATTCCTTGTTTTATCTTTCAAGAATTGCTTGATATTTATCTTGAGAATAACTTTTTCTTCTTTTTTATTTCTTTCTTAAAGAAGAGAAATGGTTAGCCTGGTCGTCCCAGAGCTGAACCATCTAGTGCTACACCCCAAGATGGAGTTTTTATGACTACCCAGCAACTTCTTGACCTTGTCACGAATGCTCAAGAGCTGGTTCTAATCCGGAACCTACTCACCCTAAATCTGGGTTTGCACGTTTGTGCAATGATTACACCAACCTGGGCGGGAAGCCATTTAAAGGTTCTGAAACTATTATTGAAGTCCAGGCTTGGCTAAGGTCATGCGATCGAATCTTTTCTCGCATGAATCTTATTGACCTTCACCGAGTTCAGGTGGCCTCTAGTATGCTCCAAGAAAGAGCATTGGACTGGTACGAACTTCTTATTTCTGAGATTAATGAAGCGGATCTCACCTGGGAGCAATTCCAGGAACGCTTCGAGTTGAAATTTGTACCAGAAGCAGAGAAAGTGACATTGGCTCGACGATTTATAGACCTTGTTCAAGGTGAATCTTCCATGGCAGATTATGTCGCGTCTTTTGAATCTCTCTCCAAATATGGGGTTGAATACATCAACACCCCATTGAAGAAGAACCAGAGGTTCGTCTATGGCTTAAACAAAAATCTCAAGAAGCCATTACTTCTAAAATTAGAAGTTCCTTTCGACCAACTCATTGATACCGCTCTTCGTCTTGAAGAGGCGGATAGGGAAAGTGATGTTGAAGTGGTGGGCTCCAAACCAAACTTCAACAACAAGAAGAGGCCAAACAAATTCAAAGGTCCTTATTCCAATAAGAAAGGGAGGCAAGCAACTCCTGCTGCAAAGACCTTTTCCTCTACTGAAGGGAAATGCTTTAACTGTGGTTCCAGAGACCATTTTGCGAACAAGTGTTCAAAGCCTCGTACTTGTCGCTATTGCAAAAGCCCGAACCATTTTATGCATGTATGTCCCAAACTTCAAAATAGGAAGGAGGGAAAGCTTAATGTTGCTCAAGCCCCTAGCAACACATCTCGTGGCCAAGGTATTTCTCATTCTATTCTGGATGGAATTATTTTATTTCGTGATCATCCTATTCGAGTTCTTTTTGATACGGGTGCGTCCCATTCTTTTATATCAAAAGAGCTTGTTGATACTTTTTTTTAAGTGTTGTTGCTTTAATGACTTCTTTGAGAATTGCGAATCCAGTTGGTGGATCTGCAAAAATCAGTTTATTGTGTAAAGATGTCGAGATTATTTTGTGTGATTTTCCTTTCCTAGTCGATTTGCATGTTATGCGTTATTTAGGCTTTGGAATGATTTTAGGAATGGATTGGCTTAACCATTATGAAGCTCACATCCTATGTCCCGAGCGGACTATTTATCTTCGACATCCTCAATCTGTTAATCAGGTTTCTGTTATTCTTAAAGATTCGGATTCTGCTTTGGTTGCATCTTTATATTCTTTAAACCCTCGTGATGACGATGATGATGATGAGGGTGATATTATTTCTCTTATTCACGTCGTTCGTGAATTTTCCGACATATTTGAGCCCGTTTTAGGATTACTACTTAAGCGAGCAATTGAGTTCATAATTAATCTCATTCCTGGAGCTCAACCTATCACTCGTCCTCATTATCGTATGTCCAATAAAGAAAATGAGAAGATACGTAAACAATTGTCCGAATTGGAGACGAAGCAATTTATTCGCTCTAGTTCCTCGCCTTGGGGAGCTTCAGCTATTTTTGTGAAGAAATCCTATGGTACACTTAGGCTTTGCGTTGACTACCGCAAGCTTAATGATCTTACTATCAAAAATAAATATCCTTTACCTCGGATTGATGATCTATTCGATCAACTTAGTGGTGCTAGAGTCTTTTCACAATTAGACTTAGCTACTGGATTTCATCAGCTTCGTATTGCAGAGGATAGCATTCCTTTGACATCGTTCCGTACTCGTTATGGATCTTATGAATGGCTTGTTATGCCATTTGGTCTAACGAATGCTCCGGCTTATTTCGTTGACCTTATGAATCGAGTTTTCAAAGATTTTCTCGACCGGTTTGTTCTCATCTTTATTGATGATATTCTTGTGTATTCAAAAACCGAGGAGGAGCATGAAAAGCATCTTAGGATTGTGTTGGAAACCCTTAGGAGTAATCAATTAAAGGCAAAATTTTCTAAATGTCATTTTTGGCAATCTCGTGTGAAGTTTCTCGGTCATATTATTTCCGAATCCGGAATTTCCGTGGATCCTTCAAAGATTGAAGCGATTCAAGATTGGAAGAGACCGGAGAGTGTGATAGAGATTCGTAGTTTTCTCGGATTGGCGGGCTATTACCGCCGTTTTATCAAAGATTTTTCTAAGATTGCCGTGCCTCTCACTAGCTTAACGGAGAAAGGTGTTAAATACATTTGGTCGGACAAATGTGAAACTTCTTTCCAGAAATTAAAAGAACTCCTTTCTGATGCTCCTATTCTTGTTATTCCTGAAGGGAATCAAGATTTCGTTGTTTATACCGATGCTAGTTGCGTTGGTTTGGGTGCCGTTTTTATGCAAAAAAACGTGTTATTGCTTATGCTTCTAGGCAATTAAAGCCTGCTGAGACTAGATATGCCACTCATGATTTAGAGCTCGCGGCTATTGTTTTTGCTCTTCGGATTTGGCGTCATTATCTTTTAGGAGAGAAATTTGTTCTTTATACCGATCATAAATCCTTGGAGTATTTATTCTCTCAAAAGGAACTTAATTTGCGTCAACAGCGTTGGCTCGAATTTCTTGCTCCTTATGATCTTGATATTCTTTATACCCCCGGTAAGGGTAATCGTATCGCCGATGCTCTTAGCCGTAAACAACAAGCTGTTGTTTCTATGATGATATCCGAATGGAACGACCTCGACATCTTATCCACTTGTGAGATTCGAGACCGCGTATCCGATTTATGCTCATCATTTATTTTATGTAGCCTTGAGGCTCATCCTTCTCTTTTAGACCGCATTCTTGAAACTCAAAGGCTAGATCCCGAATTGGCTCTTCTTGGCCAAAATATTAAGGATAAAATTGATATTGAAGATTTGAAAGACTTTAATATCGATTCTCATGGCGGCATTCGAAAATTTGATAGACTTATTGTGCCAAATATTAGTGATCTTCGTAAAGATATTTTAGAAGATTCCCATCGTTCTAAATTTACCATTCATCCCGGTAGTAGTAAAATGTACGCGGATATGAAGCGGCTTTATTATTGGGAGGGAATGAAACTTGACATCGCTAACTTCGTTAAGCGTTGCATGACTTGCCAACTCGTTAAGGCCGAACATCAAAGGCCCGGTGGATTATTGCAACCTTTGGAAATTCCAATTTGGAAGTGGGACCAAATTTCCATGGATTTTATAGATGGCCTTCCCCGTTCTCGCTCGGGTCATGATAGCTTATGGGTGATTGTTGATAGACTTGCTAAATCCGCCCATTTTATTCCCGTTCGGTCTAACCGAACCGTACCTCTTTTGGCCAAACTTTTTATTAAAGAAATTGTTAAATTGCATGGAGTTCCTACTTCTATTGTTAGTGATCGTGATCCATTGTTTACTAGTGGATTTTGGAAGAGTCTTCTAAAAGCTTTAGGAACGAAGCTTAATTTTAGCACCGCTTATCATCCTCAGTCCGATGGACAAACCGAGCGTGTGAATCAAACTCTTGAAGATCTTCTTCGTGCATGTGTTCTTGATTTCGGTGGAAGTTGGGAAGATCATATTTCACTTTTCGAATTTTCCTATAATAATAGCTTCCAATCTAGTATTGGTATGGCACCTTTCGAGGCACTCTATGGAAGGCCATGCCGATTTCCTTCTTGTTGGCTTGAGGCCGGTGAGAAGCTGGTTTTAGGTCCAGATTTTATTCGTGATTCCACAGAGAAGATTGAACATATTCGACATAGGATGAAAGAGGCACAGAGTAGACAAAAATCCTATGCTGATAACCGAAGAAGGAAGTTAGAATTTTCTGTGGGAGATCTTGTGTTTATTCGTGTGTCACCTATGAAAGGTGTTGTACGTTTCAGTCGATCAGGAAAATTAGCGCCTCGGTATATTGGGCCATTTCCTATCACCGAACGTATTGGTTCCGTGGCTTATCGCCTTTTACTACCGGCTCAATTTTCTGCTATGCATGACGTGTTTCATGTTTCTCAATTACGGAAATGTCTTCGAGATTCCGATTCTATTCTTGAGCCTGGTGTTGTGGAAGAGATTGAAGTTTCACCTAATTTAACTTATGAGCAACATCCTGTTCGTATCATTGCTTCGGAGGTCAAACGCCTTCGAAATAAAGATGTTCCGCTTGTTAAAGTTCAATGGTCTTCAAATCCTGAGGATTGTTCTTGGGAATCTAGAGAGTTCATCGAGCGAACACATCCGGACTTACTTTCTCGTGCTCTTTGAGGTGAACTTCTTATTTCAAATTTCTTTTGTGTTAGATATGCTTTCATGGTTGTTACTTTATATTTTCTTCTTAAATATTGCGAGGACGCAATTTCTTTAAGGAGGGTAGTCTGTAACAACCCGCATATTTGTCGATTTTTATATTTAAATATTTTATTTAAATATTTTATCGATACTCAGAATTTAGTCTGAAAAGCTACTTTTTGCATACGGTTGAATTAGGACTCGGGACCACTCCCAGTGAGTTTAAAATGTCGTTTGCGACCTTTTGGAGTTTAAACTTTGATATGTTTGGAGCTAGTCAAAAATTTGACCATTTTCACTTTGGGTTTGGGTTTGGGTTCAGCCCTATGTTTAACTTATACTCAAATCTTAGCCACTCCTCCTCATTCACCCTCACTTCCATCTCTTTTCAGTTCTAAAGCATCAATGGTGGGAGAGATGGGAAATTAAAACTCCAAAACCCTAGTTTCCATTAGCAAATCCATCTTCTTGCTCCAAACTCAAGTGAACCCATTGGTAAGCCTTCTCTTCTTCTTCTCCAACTCATTCTCTCTTTGATTTCAGAAAATTCCTAAACCTAATTTAGGAAATGTTTCTCTTTTTAACTTAGAATCAAGCTTCTTGAGTTGGATTTGAAGAGTGGTTGATTCTCCTTTGCTTCTAAGCTTCTTTTTCAATCGTTTGGGTTCAAAGGTGAGATTTTTATCTCACATCTATGCTTATAATTATCTTCGAATGTTAGGTATGAATACCTAACACGTGCATTAGCTTTTGGTTTGGATTGATTTGGTGAATATTCTAATTTTTGGTGTTTTGGGTTCAATTCTTTAAAAATCATAGCTTTGATGTTCAAATGTGTTTTTGGTGATGCAACAAGGAGCTCATAGGGCCGGGTAGTCGATTGGCATAAATCCTTAGTGCCGATGCTCGAGTGGTTGCAATTTGGTAGTGATTGGTCATTGTATTCAATGGGCTAGGAGGGGACTGGGAACAGGTTCGGCCGACCGAGCCCTGTAGCCGGTCGACCGACCTGCTACTAAGGTGCATAGGCACCTTTCTGTCTCTGGTCCGGTCGACTGGCTACAGGGCTCAGCCGACCGACCTGCTTCCCGAGACTTTTTTGGAACAGGGTCCGGTCGACCGAGCTCTGTAGCCGGCCGACCGACCTGGTGCATTTTTGCCTATTTCGCCTAGTTGTTTGAATTTCCAACTTTAATCGATTCGTGTTGTTTCCCATGTGTTGTTATCATTTGTTATGACTTTGATGATTCCTTTTTAGGGATTTTTGAATATCCATTTCGATGGATTCTTTATTGATTTCTTTGGATTTTCATTCACGTCTTCGAATGTGAATTTTAGTGATTGATTGTTCCTACAATCTTCTTTGTGATTTGTCACTTTAAAAATATAAAGGTTTTCTATACTAGTAGTAAATATCAAAACTCTTTCTTTAAATGATTTCAACACTATTTTATAACAAAGCTCGTTTTCTCAAACCGATTTCCAATCTATTAGTATATACAAACCTTTACCTCACTCGTATGAGATATCTAATTAAACGACGTAGTAAAACAAGTGGTATGAAACGCTTGCGTTTACTTCGTCGGTTAATTTTTGGACTCCTTCGATTGAAACTCTTGTGACAATTTTCTAGTGGAGATCTACAATTTGTTCGTAAATATTTAAGTTAAGCTAGTGGTTATGGGACATGAAGCTAAGCTCATATATTTACTAGCTTACTGTAATTGACACTTCTTGATGATCATGACGATCATTTTTGTGATTTAGACTAGCAATGTGCGATGTCTCTTTGTCTGCGAGGGAGACTAAACCCTGTTTTGTGGAGTTTCGACTCAAATTGATGGGGTAGCGCCCCATGGTCTTCGGGCCGTTCGTGTGTCAAAAAATTAATGGCTAGCTACCATGAGATAGCGTCTCGTTCGTGTGATACATATGTTGGTGAGTTTTCATGCTCCCGTTCGTGTGATAGGCCTCCCCCCTTTATTTTGTGACATTTCTGGATTTCGTGTGTCGAATTCTGGAGTTTATACTTCACCTATTTTTGTGATTTCCATTGATATGATTTATCAATTCTTGTGCATAGGTGAATTCGTGTGTCATTGACTGGATTTCTTGAGATGATTTCTAGAATTTGTGTTTCACCAATTTTCGTGATTTCCATTGATAAGTTTTATCAATATTTGTGCATTGGTGAATTTGTGTGTCATTAACTCTTGTGATTGACATTGATTTAATCGTCAATATTTATGGTTTGGTGAACGAAATAAGGAGTATGACGTTTCCTTTGATTCTTGTGTAGATTTGGTGATGTTGATTAATCTCTTGTTGATTTTCAATTACTTATATATATCACAGCTTGGCATTGTGATTATTATGTGTTTAGTCATATCTCTGATTCTATATCGTTTTATCTGATATTTATAGTTAGACTGATCCGTTTATTATTTTCTTATTAAATAATACTCGGGTCAGACCGAGATGTTACAGGTGCTTCAGCTTGACTTCTCACTTGGGATTGATTTCTCAGACTTTTGGTTAACTACTTAGATTAGTAGTTTATTTTGTTGTATACACTTGAGATATGGACTCATAGTTGTATTCTTTTGTATAACACGTGTTGCTATTCTTTTGTATTATTGTGGATCTTTTTTATCACTACTCTGATATACACTTTCATGTGTTAGATATATATTCATATCTTCTTCCGCCTTTGTGATATGAATTATCTGTGACTGATTTATGTTATGCTTATTTCTATATTTGTTTCAGAATGATTTATATAGCCACTGTGTAGTAGCTTTGAGTTTGTATCGGTATGTCGGATTTCCTCTTGAAATAAAATGCATGGTTTACTATCTGACATATCGGTGCTCGCACAAAGCAATTACAAGGATGGTCGCTCCTCAACAGCCTTATTCTCCGTGCTAGTTGACAGCATTATATCGTAGTGTTCTTGACTAGCGTGGGTATAGAGGTGGGGCGTCACAAGTTATTAACTTAAGAATTTTCGATTTGTTGAGAACAAAAATTTTCAATCGCATCGTAGTCGAGATTATTCTCACTGCCAAAATTATTTGAAAAGTGGATCATATTTTTGTTTTGATTTTGAAATTCATTTTGGAGTTCAAAATTGAATTGGCATGGGTTATACTCAAAATCATTTGAATTTCGAACTGAATTCAAATTTTGATTATTTTGAAAATTTTGATTCGAGTTATCGCACAAATATGAATTACACAACTCATTCATCATTTGATTTTATTGTGTAGAGAGTTCAAGTAAAGATGAAATCATTTCAATGTTATTTTCGAGATTCGAGGGTTGTTCGTCATTTTGAAAATTTTGTGGTTCAATACTTGAATCGTTTAAACAATAGCTGTTGTTGAAATATCCATAAGAATTTGAAGTGAAATTATATGGATTGTATTGATTTTCATAACTTTCGTAAAATTCAAGTGAGTGGGGAAACTTGAATATTTTCAAGATTTTTTAATTTTTAATTTTTTTAAAGAAAAATATTTACAAATAGAATTTATTTTTAAAAATGGAAATTTGAGTTTTTATTTTGTTTTTGGATTTTCAATTATTATTTTTTTTGAAAAGATTTTATATATTTTTGTGGATTTTTGATTTTCTAAAATAAAATGAAGTAAAAAAAATGTTTTTTATGAAATTTTGATTTTGAAAATTTTTAAAGGATAAGGTTTTTTTATAAAAGAACTAAGTTAAGAAATATTTACAATTTTTTTTAGTTTTGAATTTTGAATTTTTTTTTAATATGCATGAACTAATGCAACTAAATGAATGCAAGATTATAATTACAAATTATTTATCCTAAGTTAAACCAAAATTGTATAATCACACTTTGTCTTAGATTAACAAGATAGTTCTCAGCCAGATAACAGACATGATTTATCGATACACCACGAATCACCATAGCGATGCGGTCGAAGGTTTAAGTACCTTTAGAGAAACAATTCAGTATAATATTTACGAATCACTGTATTATTTATAACTGGTTATTGCTCTGCCGTAGCCTAGACACCAAGAAATTAAATTGTTCAAAGAAGACAACTTGTCAATATACAATTACGTGTTATCAATTTCTAACCGTTATCATAATTCTAGAATGAAATGCAAAGCAGAAATTAAACGTGAATTTACAATGAAACTTCGAATGGATTTAGTTTTTGATTTTTTTTCAAATGCAAGTAAACAACAATGTATGATAAACAAAAACAATAGATATATACAGTGCAAGAAAAATAAAAGAAAATTATAAATAAGCAAGCAGTTATATTTTTTTGGCAGCTGTTCTTCTTTGTATTTCCTACTTCTGCAACCTGAAAATAAAACAAGATATATATACATAAGATTTTTCTTTTAAAACAAAACCGCACAAAATCGATATATATATATTTTTTTTTTGAAGGAGTAAGCTAAAAGCAAATTAAACAAAAACACTTTAAAACCAAAATCAAGGAAAACAAATTCATTTTAGACCCACACTCACAAGAAATACAGCCCGTCCTAATTTTTTTTTTTTGGCTGCAAATCTACTAAAAGTTAAAACACACTGTCGAAACGCAGTGAAATTCTCCCAAAGCAACTCGATTTTTTTCTTTTCAAAGCAAATCGATTTCTTCCAAAACACAGAATTTCTTGCTCCCAAAAACAGGTTATGGTGATTGCGACTATGCGAATTTGGGTATGAGGCGGTGGGTTCGGTTTTATTGGTTGGGCGAGAAGGTGTGGATGTCGGAGGCGGGTTGGGATTGGAGTGGCTGTTCGATTGGGTGCGGTGCTCTGGTGATTGTCAAGGAGAGTGTTGCAAAGGGATTTCGGGTGAGATGGAGTTCGACTATTCTAGCGATGGGAGTGACTTGTTCGATTTGTTCGTGGTGGTTGAATTGAGCGTGTGATTCGGAGTTGGCTGTTGTGGTTTCTAGTGAAGTTGCGAGTGGTTTTTGATGTGAAATGATGGTCGCGTGAGGTTTGTTTGTTGATGAAGAGGTTACGGAAGCAAGATAATGGGACTGTCTTGGATGATATAAGGACTTGCAGCTCAATGTGATGGTGGATGTATGGAATGTTGTTGTGAAATGAGGAAGTTGAAACAGGGGTATTTGACAGTGGTTTGAGGAGATGCCGATGTGATGTAGATGGTTTTTTTTGGTAGTATGGTCAGCAATGACGTGGAGAATGTTGTGAGTATGAATTGTATGGTTGATGATGAAAGTCAGTGGTGACTGTTTAGTGAAACAGCACTAGTGAAGAATGGATGATGTACAGGAGCAGTTTTGAAGTGTGTTGATACTTGATATGATGATGTTAGCAGCAAATGTAGAAATGTGGTGATAATCAAGTGAATGTGGATGCTCAGGTAGGCAGATAGTGTGCACAGCAGTTTTGATGTTGAAGTGCAGCTGTTTTGTGGTGGTGGTGGTGGTGGTTAATGGTGAAGTTGCTACAACAGTCAGGTATGGTTGGTGGTTTTGTGGCTTGAAGTTGTTGGGGGCAATGGGGTGTTGAGATGTTTGGATGATATTTAGATTATATGATGTTTGGGAAGGTTGTTGTTTGTGTATATGCAGAGGGAAGGGTAAGGAACAAGGCAAGTGTGTATGTATCAGTGGGATGAGGATGGTGGCAATGGGATGTAACAGTGGTGAAATGGAATGATGTTGTGGAAGGGATAGCTAGTGAAGATAGTTGTATCCAGATGTGGAAGGGGTAGTTGGTGAAATGATGTATGTGGAAAGGATAGCCGGATAACATTGGTGTTTTTTTGTAGAGGCAGTTTGAATGTGATGTGCAGTAAGTTGCACAGAGAAAGGGGGAAAGCAGTAGAAAATGGTTAAGCAAGACAGGTGGTTGGTTGAGTAAGTAAGAGGGGACTTGTGGGCAGGGGTCAGTTTGGAAGTGATGAAGTGTGTAGGCAGCAGTAAGAAGTTGAAAGACAGTGGAGAGGAGGAGAGAAGTGGACAGTGAGAAGAGAAATAATGAAACAGTGTGCACTACAGTGTGCACTTCAATGTAAACACTTCAACGTAGACAATGTAAAATTCTTTTTTTTTTTTTTGAAATGCCAATATAATATGTAAATGAAAATGAAAAGCCATACACTATATTTTTTTTTGAAATTGTGTATGTGTTTTTTTTTAATGGAAAAGCAAATGCAAGTGCAATTAAAAAGCAAGAGACGGACACAAATAAAATAAAATGCACACAGAAATCACACACAACAAATTTTTGTTTTTGTTTTTTCTTAATGTGCAAACAAACACACAAAACAAACACATAAGAAAATCAAACGAAATAATTCAAGGAATAAAAATAAAAAATCAAAGTAATTCCCCGACAACGGCGCCAAAAACTTGTTCAACGACTTATTTTCTATCGGTTTAGAAAATAGTCGAGAAATTTCAAATTAAATTTAACCGCAAGCGCACGGTGTACGAATGTAGCACGTATGCGAGTACGGGTCAATCCACTGAGAATTTTTTAAGATTTTAAAATTCTATTCAATCAAATTAAACCAGAGTAGATGGATTGTTAACAAAACAAAAGAAAATAAAAACAAGCTAAAACTAAGAAGAATACAAGTAAGAGATTAAAGAGCAATTTAGAGATAAATTCACTCTCTAGATCACATAGTTCAACACACTTGAAATTATGATCTCTCTTTTTTTATCATTAGTGAATTTAAATGATGTGTTTATCATAAGTATGGCTCATTTATGCTATTAATTAGCTCATCATAAGCCATTAAACTATAACACAACCTTTAAACCATTTTTAATTCTCATGAAACTGACAACAAAGTTGAAAATGAAAATTTATTTAAAGCATAGCCTATTAACCATTGTTTAAAAATATAGGCCATCAAATTTTAATTTCAAAATCACTTCATTACCATACTCATATGTAGATGAAGAGGCAATTTTTATTTGTGATTGTTTAAGCATATCCTATTTGTTATGAACAATATAGATTATCAAATTCAACATAAAACAATAAATCACATCAACATTCATTCTTCCATTAAGCACAAAAAGAGAGCAATAATTATCAAAATGTTGAAGCTATATAATTAGAGAGTTTGATTACCCTTAAATTGAAGGGGTTTAGCCTCTCATATTTGTTATTAAACAAACAAATATAGCTTGCAACATGAAAGAAAAAGAAAAGGAAAAGGAGAGCAAAGCAAAGAAGAAAAACTATTTTAGTTGCATGAAAAATTAATCTATACTACTAACTTGAAAATAAATAAACAAAAGAAGCATGTAAAAGAAAGAGGGTACTAATTAACATTGCATACAAAAATGAAAGTTACATGAAAAAAAATGGCTAAGCATCTATGGAAAAGAGAAATAGAGCTTTGATTTATTTTCTAAGCTAAAACTAACTAAGAGAGACTAAGGAAGAAGAGGGTTACATGAAACATAAGAGGTACTTATACAAGTTAGAAACTCTAATGCATATTTTTGGGGAATGCCCAAAATGTCCTTGTAGGAGTGTGGTTACCAAGTTATCATTAGCTTCAAATAATCATCATTTAGATGTGCACGAAGCTTTAAACTCTATTAGCATGTGCATTAGCCTCTAATTTGTACATGAAGGGTAGGTGGGGTCCTCCATTATCATGCCTTTGAATTATTTCCATCTTCATTCATTTATCTTCACTCTTGTGCATGCATATTTTCATGAAACCACATTGTATATGAAGCCAAATTCCTACAAAATAATATTAAAATTTTCAATTAAATTTTCTCAAATTAATATATGTACAAAAATGACTATTTTTCCCCTATATGAAGATGAATATGTGACAATTTGAAAATAAGTTGAATTTTGGTTTAAACAAGTTAAAATACCCGATATGTTCATTTATTTAATTTAAATAGATTAAATATAATGGTAAAAATATGCACATTTATGTGCACATCAATAATCAAGTACACGTAATACGTCTCTGTCATCATGCTCATCTTCTGAGCTCCATAGCATCCTAACCTGAATCTGTAACACTCGGTCTGACCCGAGCATTGAAATAAAGTAACAAGCGAGTCAGGCTGGAAACTAACGTGAGTAAACACACTTTATTTGAAATACTTAAGTTATCAAAATCCTTCAAAATAAGGGGATCTCATAAGACCGCGTCACACATAAACAAGACAGGTTTTTATCTTACGATAACCAAAATATTTTTACAGAAAATCCCATGATATTATAATAGTATCTAAGTAAAAATAGTAAAACAGCCGAAATTATTCAATTAATTGAATTTCAGCGTATTAGAATCTAAAATCAAAACCGTAAAAGTTCGTGGTGGTTATTGGATTGAAGTGGTTTCGGATAATGTTGATATCTGATCCCAATATCTTCGAAATCAAACGAAAACGTGTTTTAAAGGGTAATTTGTTCAGTTAACAACTTCAACGTCAGGGTATCAATATTTACATATGGAAATTTATTACATATGTTCACTTTATCAAGACCAGTCCATCGAAATTTAATTGCTTGTAACCGTTACATTTTTCAAAATCAAAATAGTGACATGTACGAGTCAGTTTAATTTCAATAAAACGAGTCAACGTTTTATTATCTATTATAATTATTTGGCTACTTAATGGTATAGATAATTGAAAATAATATCTAAGAACCATATCCGTCAATATAGATCATTACTCAATCAACAATTTATACTAAATCAGTTTTCAATCAGATCGGACTGGTTTAACTTAACTGATTCGAGCTACTATTAAATCCAAATTTATTTATTATTAAAGAAATTAAATAAATTAATTTATTCTTAATTAATTAAAATTAAGTAGATCATCTAATGATTAGTTAAAAAATTAACATATAATTAGTTAAGTAGGAAATTACTTATTTATTCACCCTAAATATTATAATCATTAAATTTCCATATTGCATAAATTTTAACAATATTAGTTTAGATAAATTTACTCGGCGATACGGTCTTGGCGCAGAAATTCGCTCGTCGATTCAATTCAAAATGAACGAGAGAATAGTGTTATAAGTTCATAGATTTATTAAATATAAAATTAATTATATTTACTTCATTTTTTCCAACCCAACGAACCCGGCCCATCTCAATATTTCTCATTCTCTTCCCAATTCCCACTCCTTCCACTTTCATTCGAACACACCCAGCATACGAGACCTGCATTCATGCGTGCATGTACACACTTGCTCCTGGCCAAGACACTCGCCGCCGACCATCCTCGCGCATCGCCTTCAACTCCTCATCCATGTCCATCCACCTGAAAACTCAGCAAACTCACCAGTTCAAAATTTTGACTCAGAGTCGAGGAACTAGACGAGACTACCTTCCTTTAAACACCTAGCCTTGCCACTGTACTCGACGATCCACCACCAAACTATGCCACAAGGTTCGCCATAATTTCCGCCACCCTTTCCCTGGACCGCACGCCTCCTTCTTCCCCTTCTCTTCGCCATTGCCACTAACTCAATACCGAACCCTAAAACGACCTCGCCCGACATCCTCGCTCAGCTAAAAATCACGGCACCATTTTTCTCCGATGCGCCTCCACCTAAGCCTCCTCCATGCCCAACCCTTTTCCACGAAATCGACCCTATCACTGGAATTTCACCTCATGCCCAAATCAGATCATCTCTAATTTTCTTTCACCAAAAAGCACTAAAAATTCCCAAACTACCACCAAAAATCATAAATTTCAATAACGATCACAACGATATAATCAAATAATTAATTATGATATTCAAATCTCGACTATATTTAGGTCACTTACTGTAATATTTTATTTTCTTCCTCTATGTTTCATGAAATTGAATGAAATAAAATTTAAAATATACTATACTCGAAAACAAACAAGTTTCGTTAATCATGTTTTAATACTAATTGGTTGTAGAGATATTGATTTTCAAAGTGAAGAGTTTTAACTGTTTTATTCCAAAATCAAAGAACAGAGAAGAAGATCGATATCTGTTTGTGTTACAGGGCAAACTACTGTGTCTAACACACATATGAAAAAGTATGTATACATATCAACACTTATATCCCTGACATAAGTAAAGGACTCATTCAAAATTTACTAATATACAGACATGTATATATGACCAGAAAACAAAACTTGATATGTTTTACTCATTGTTTTGAAATGTGATGAACTGCTGCTTTGTTTATCTTTTTCTTCCAGCTTTTCTTCTTTCTTTTTCTTCTTCTTGATCCTTTATGTTTTAATGGCAGCACTCTTCTTTTCTTTTATATGAGTGAACAAGTGAAAGCTCGGCCACATATAAATATATGAAAATGAAGTGCACTGTTAAGTAAAAGAGACATTTAGGCCAAAAGCTGGCTGTGCTTTTCATGTTATAGGTTTTTACATTTTATTCTTTTTGTTTTTATTTTTGATTTGATTTTAGAGTTGATTTGATATTATGGGATGATTTGATTTTATGGGTTGAGTGATTTGATCTTTTATATGCTGATTTAATTATTTTGGCTTGATTTGAAGTTTTGTCATGATGATGTTTTCTTATGTTCATATATACATACATACATACATATACATATACATACATACATACATACATACATACATATATATATATATACACATATGTACATATCTAGATATGTACATATGTACATATGTACATATGTATATATGTACATATATATATATTTACATATACACTATTTTATATTAACATATGTACATATACATTTACTTACATATATTTGACATCGTATAGACACACACACATATTTATACATTTTTTTATCATATGCATATTTATATTTTACATATTTATATACTTTTAGATACACGCATATTTACATATACATTATTTTTATAAACATATACCCATATATAACATAAATTTGAAATTTACCATTATGAAGTTTATACATGTATGCATATATATATACACACACACATAAACATATACATATACATATACACATATAAACCTATATACATAGTTATATATTATTTTTCGTCATAAGTTTTGAAGCGGTGGAGTACATATACACATATATATACTTATCATATTCAAAAATTTACATTTTAAAATTTTATATAGCTTTACAAATTTATATATATTTCAAATATCAGAAAATTTATTTGTTCGACTTATAAAAATTTATATTTCAATATTTATAATTAGTTAATCATTTTCTCTCATATCGAATTTTTGTTATTCAAAATTTTATCTAAGTTCATAACCAATAAATTACTTTAATAAATCATTAAATTTTATTTCTAACCATTTTAATTTAAAAATTATACTCAATTTAGTAATTTAAAATAGTTAAAATTGCGGGTCGTTACATTTCTACTGGTTAGTTTATATTGACATGTTATTTCCTGATTTGGATATGAAGTATATTTACATATATGTTGACATATGTAAATAAAATTGTTAAATGACTTGAAATTGAAAACTAAATGGTAACTTAAATAAGTACAAATGGAATTGCTAAGCCACTTTTTGAAATTATAAAGTATGGTTTTAAAATTTTCTATAATTCTTTAATCAGATTGGGATTTGAAAGTTTATAAATGATTTTCAAGTTATATAATAATTTTATAAAAGTAATTATAAATAATAACTTGTTTATAAAAAAGGTCTACTAAATAAAAGGATTTATTTAAAATGATTTAAAAATGAGATTTTGTAAATGATATTTTAAAATGTTAAAGATATTTATAAAGGAAATTTTATAAAATGTTTTATGCATGGAAAGAAATTTTATAAATCATTTAGAGATTTTAAAAAGAAGTTTAAATCTAGTTTGAAGATTCATAAAGTGGTTTGAAATATGAAGTGAACTTATAAAAAGAATTTTTATAAGGAATAGGTGAATGGGTTTTATAATAAGTGATGTTTTGATAAGGAAATTTCTTATCCATTTAATATGGAATTTGAGAAAAGGAAGTTATCCAAATGTTTTTTGGTAAATATTTATATTTTTGAGATAAGTAAAATTGTTTTCCAAGCATAAAAGGGATGTAAAGGGTTTTGGGAACAATGTTTTAAAAAGATCTTTTGATCAGGTTTTGCAAAGTGTATTAACTAATTAAAGATTAATTGATAAAGGCTTAGTGGATCACATATAGAATCAAGTCGATGTTGAATGATTGTTTATTTGATAGTTAAATAACTGACTATCAAATCTTGATCTAAACATAACTTTGGAAATATCAAGGACAAACTCGTGAGTTATATGGCAAAGTCATCCCCAATGATGTTGTACTATGCATATAAACCTCATTTCGCTCTTCTAGGAAATGATAAGGAAATTTGTACACAAACGGTTAGGAGGTGACCTCCGCTCTTATCTTTGTCTGTTTATTTCCTAAAGAACCAGGGTTGAGTATACTGGAAATCATCGAAATTTGTTTCAAAGAGACCAGGATCAGATATGTTATCTAAAAACTACTTCAATCCAACTCAAGCATTTCGACTTGAAGACATCTAGAAGAGTATGGATTCGAGAATGGAGATAATGAAGTGCAAGGGTTGCTTGCTATTAATCCTGAGGATTATTTCAAAATGGATGTAGTAGAGATAGTGCCTTTGGTTTGTCCTTGTCTTGGACAACTTATATAGATGAATGCTGGCACTGCATTACTGCTTGGAAGGCAGTGTTAGCATTCCAAGCGGGATTGCTATTCAAAAGGTAAGTGTAGCCTCAAGCCTCTTCAATCGGGAATGACTAAAATCAAGGAAGATGCAGCAAGGCTAAGTGGTTCACTCCCATTAGGGTGTGTCATCACCTTTCTAGATACATCAACATATTTATGGATTATTTTTGCATGAGATCTCAATAAAAAAGGGTTGCAAAGCAACCGGGGTGATGAGATATTCAGTCTATCTAGTCAGGGGTAGGCCAGTTTTCTGTTGGTCTGGGATCCTAGCGAGGTCCTCGATACATTTTCTATACATATACCATGACAGGTGATACCCGGCGCCTTGTCATAGTATGGGGCCCAATCTCCAATACGTTCCTTTACTTTTTATATTGTAGAGTGTAGTATGCTGTAATTTAATAATGGTAATAATTTCGGCTATTTTCATATGTTTTTGTTTTGAACACTTAGACATTATTATAATATTACTGAATTTTCTATAAAAAGTGTTTTGGTTATTGTAAGGTAAAAACATGTTCGTGTTTATGTGTGGCATGGTCTTACGAGATAAATTTGATTTTAAAAGGGTTTTAAACATGATAATTTAGTTGTTTGAGTTTACTCACACTAGACCCCTGTTTGATCCATAGTTTAATTTTATTTTTTTTAAACTTTTGGGTGCTCAAATTTTTATGGACAACCAAGTAGTTCATCTTTTCCCACGGATGCATTTTGGAGAAGCTTGGAGCAGGAGGCATCATAGATAACTAGTTATTATCTTGTTTCCACTGTATTATATTTATCTAGTATCAGTTAGGTAGGGACATGCTGTTATAACTATGCTAGGGTAGAATTTGTGTTAGTATGACTCTGATATATCATTTTTGAAATGACTTTGTAATGTATTATGTTGATTAATATATGTTGTTCCGTTGCGTTGTGAGATTCTGTGATTGTTTAGTTTCTTATATCTCCCATCTCCTTTCTTTCCCCTAACAATCTGGCTTTCTAGCAGTTAGTTGTTCGACATATGAATACCGTGGATGTTTTAGTGTCGACTTTTAGGGTCCAAAAAGGCGGGTCATTACGAATAAGAAGCAACCAAGCGAGAATCAAGCAAATTTTTGGATAATAGGCAAAGTAGATAGTACTCTTTTTATTAAAAGAGATTAAAAAAATGATATTCAAATAATAGAAATATATGTAGATGATATCAATTTTGGATCTAGCAACGAAAAATTAAGTAAAGATATTTTTCAAATAATGACTAAGGAATTTGAAATGAGTCATGTGAGAAAATTAAATTATTTTTTAGGATTACAAATAAAACAGCTAAGTAATGGAATATTTATTTGTCATGAAAAATATGCTAAAGATTTAGTTAATAAATTTGGTATGCAAATACGAGTGGTAAATCAACTCTCATGGCATCCAATGAAAAATTAAATAAAGAAGAAAAATCAAAAGATGTAGATCAAAAATTATAAAGTGGAATGATTGGATCACTACTCTATATTACTACTAGAAGACCTAATATAATGCATGGTGTTTGTCTCTATGCAAGATATCAATTTCAACCAAAAGAAACTCTTTTAAAATATGTAAATCAAATTTTGAGATATGTTAATTAAACATTAGATTATGGACTCTTTTACCCAAAAGAAGACTTATTTGAATTAATTTCGTATAATGATGCTGACTATGCTGGCTATAAATCAGACTGAAAAAGTACAAGTGGAACTTGTCATTTTTTTGGGACACTCTCTAGCTTTCTGGTTTAGTAAGAAGCAAAACTTTGTATCTCTATCTTCTACAGAAGCAAAACATATTTCCACAACATTAACCTATTCATGGGTTATCTATATACAACAAACATTGAAAGATTTTGGTTTAAATTTTACCAAATCACCAATATACTGTGATAATATAAGTATAATCAATCTATCTAAAAATCCAACTCATCATGCTAGTACTAAATATATTGATATAAGATATCGTTTTCTAAAAGATAATGTAATTAAAGAAATAATATCACTTGAATTTATAAACATTAAAAATCAAATATCTGATATATTAACAAAACCGTTGAATCAAACATCCTTTACTAAGTTAAGAAGAGAGTTAAGAATTTGTTCTACATCGAAATATAAAAATAATAAAGTAAAAATTACAAAATATAAAGAAAAACAAAATAATCAAAATAATACTTTGTACGTCGACATATAATGGTAAAATCTGTTTTTTATTTTCCTCCAAAATTCAAACTATTGTTATATAATAACCAAATTTTGACTTTCTTCTTCATTTTTCTGTATTCTCTTTGTTTTAAACTTCTGAAATAGACAAATCATTGCTTCCTCTAATCCCAAACGTTCTAGAGAAGAAAATCCATCGTTTTTCTTCCCTTCTCCTACCCAAGGGCCCTTCCAACGCACTACTGTGGCCTAGATCACCAAAATAGGGTGAAATAAAGAATATTCTACAAATGTTCACTAAAATTCAAGTGGCGCAACTTCGTATAACCAAGGAACAAGAGAATCAATGCAGAATTCTTTGCATTTGCAAAAATATCTATTGGATAATCCTACGGATCAAATAGTTATTGAAGATGAGTCTACAAATTTGACTATTCATAACCCCATTTAAGACAGCGATGACGAGGAATAAGAGGAAGAAGAAGAAGAGGACGAACACATGGAAGAAGATGACGAAGTTTGATGCATCAGAGACATATGTTTCTATCGAATGGAAATCTCGTCGAACAAAAAGGGGAACTTTTGCTTTTAGTATCCTCACAACCCTATTCACAAATCCCCGATCATTAGGAAATCACGTTAGGATAGTAGTTAATTTGCTTTGATTGTTTGATTTTATAGTTTTACTTTATACATATGTGGATAGTTTAGGGTTCGATTGGATTATGATTACGTTGTATTATGGTATTGAATGAATATATAGTTTGGTGTGGTTACTATTAATGATTTTTAGTGTCACTCATCGTTTCTTATATATCATTCTTATTACTATTACTTTAGTATCTTTAGTTATGTAGGGTTATAGTTTTAATTAATTATTTTTGTTGCTAACAATGGGAGAGAAATACATAAAATCTAGGCATAGATTAAAGGGAAGTTTTGTAATTCAGGGAAGGTTATAGTATTTTATATATAGAGTTGTCATCATCAAAATGGGGGAGGTTGTTAGTACCTTAGGTATTGATTTTGATGATAATAACTATAGGACATTATTTAAATATAGATACTAATGTTTTATCAAGATATATATAGTATAGAGTGTTTGCGCCAAAAATGGTCACAAACCCCAAGTATCGTGAAAGCACCAGTGTATGAATACAGAGAAGCAATATTCCGACACAAATCTCAGATCTATGCAAACAACAAACAACAATCCAAAAATAACAAACAAAAACATGAGATTTATAGTGGTTCGGCTATCTCCGGCCTACGTCCACTTCAAAGTTTTATCTTTTATTGATTATCCTTGTTGGTTACAGATGATTACAGCAATTACGATGAAGTAATTTGAATACAACAGCGATGGTAAGGAGTAGAATAGAATCCGGCAGAGTTTGGACGTTGAATAGCCAAAAGATCCCTTTTCCGTAGGCTTCAGTGGGCTATTTATAGGTGTAGGAGGCTGATATCGCGCTCAAACTTCGGGAGACTTCTTCTGGCACGTGAGTGGACCCACGCGACCGACCCCACCAAGTTTCGACTGGATCTGTGATCGATACGAATAGATTTCGTATTGATCAAGAAGTGGTCCAATCAAGCTGAAATTTGGCAGACACGTTCCTTGGCTTGCACGTAAGCTTCTATGAAAATTTCATGGTATTTGGATCTGTGGTTTAGGAGATATGATCGATACGAGTTGTGATTTTTTGGCAGGCCGTGTGGTTCGAATCGATTGATTCACATCGATACCTTCGAATCGATCAGGGCACGTGAGCATGCGGTGACGTGTTGCGATGTTCCTGGATCGATCTACCATATGCGCCAAGTTGACCGAATTACCTGAAATTTGAAACATAGCCTGCCCTAGTCCTGATCATCATTTCCAATCGATACCGTCCTGATCGGATCTCGGCCAAATTTTAACGACATCGATTGCTACCCTGTTTCCAATCGATCTCCAATCCTGATATCCATTCTTCCTTGCCAATTTGTTGATATTCAAGCCTTGACCAAAAGGTGGGATAACATATAGTGCGGAATACTAGATAGGTATTGATTAAGAAGATTAAGACTGTACAGTATCAAGATACTGATATCAAGAGTATATTCAAAATGATGATATAAAGTTTCAAGCATTTAAGAATGAAGACTCATGAGTATTGAAGAATTCAAGAATTCATGATACTCCAAATAAGTTATAGAGTCATAGAATTTATGTTAAAACCTTCATAGCACTTTCCTGGTATCTCATACCTCCTCTAATTTTGTTTTAAATTGTTCTTCAAATATTCTATTTTCGAAATATTTTCGAAATATTTCCAAAATGATTTTCAAATCTCTTATATACTCATAAAGATATTATTTTAGTATTTTTAAGTTGATATAAACATATATATATATATATATATTGAATTATTGTTTGTTTTAATAATTTATAATTATATTGATTATACATATATTATTTACATAACATTAAATATTCCCATTAAATCTTTCAAAATTATTTGTAAAGTTTTATTAAGTTTAATATGATTTAAATTTGTATAAACTATGTTTAAATGTTTGTACAAAGTTTTAAAATATTTTACAACTTAATATTTTCAAAACAATTTTTATTAGGTAATTTTTGAAAATACAAAGGGATATATCGACATATCCTCTGTAAGTACGTCGACATACTAGCCTTATTTTTCAAAATTTGAATTTGAATGGAAGTGTCTTTTTACTGTATCTCTTCACGAATGGACATAACCATTGTTTCCCTATAGATGCCAATCTTCCAAATGAATTTTCATTAGCTGCTTTCTTATTTTTCTCTCCTCTTTTCACTCTCTTGATTTCTAAAACAATTTCCATCGAAACTCTGTCAAAATTCATCAGAATCAAATACTAGTCTGATTCTCTTTCATATACTCTTTGCTTTGTCTCATTTATCTCAAGATCAAGTGTTATTCAAGAGTTATAGAATCAATTGTAAATCATAATTGAAGATCAAAGCCTGTAACTTTATCAAATCATACTCTAATACTTTGTGGTGTGCTTGCTGTCTCTAAAATCCAATAGGTGTGATTGTAGACTGATTAAATCAATTACGTGTGCTTAGTAGCCCATAAATCTAGTGGGTGAGCTTGTAGCCGGTAATCAAGTAGCTCTACTTAGAGGTCAATATTTTGAAGAATGTGTCACGTGGCATTGAAATCGAGATTGTATTTTCATTTTTATTTATAAAAAATTGTACAAAAAATCGTGTAGCACTGAACGTACGGTAAGTCCAAACCGGTATAAACTCTTGGTGTGTTCTTTCCTTTTTTTACTTTACTGCATTTACTTTAATCTGTACTTTGATTCTATGATTGTTTTTGTGATTGTTAATTTGATCATTCTAGGTAAAATCCTAAAGAATTTAAATAATATTCATATAATCCGTTAAACTGTTCATCTCTTCTCTAGTGTTAATTTAGCCTTCAGATCCCTATGCTGCTGACACACATTTTGTAATGGAGCATTGGTTTTCAAACGTTCATAATATGATTTTTGAAAAAGTTACGATGGCAATTTCTGATAATATATTTGACACTATTTTTGAAAAGATAATTTGCAAAGTTATCATAATTTTTTTTCATAAATTTGCATCTATTCATTATAAAAAATCACATGATCTTTTGAAAAGGTATGAATTGCAGGAATAGATGTGTTACATGGCTTTTGATGACCAGGCGCCTGATGATCAAACTCTACAGATCAAAAAGGACAAATGGATATTGGATAGTGGATGCTCAAGACATGTGACTACAAATCTGAAGATTCTGAAAGATATAGTTTACAAAGATAGTAGATCGGTAAAATTTGGTGACAACTCTAAAGGTTATGTTGTATAAAGATCAGTTGTTATCTATTATATATTGCACCGCTGAGGTTGTGAGATTCTATGTTGTTATTTCTATTTTCTTCCTCTACCTCTTTCTTCTTTCCCTAATGATCTGGTATTTTCGGCATTCGATTGTTCGGCATGTCATACAGTGGACGTATTGATGTCGATTTTCAGAGGTCGAAAATCTGATTCGTTACACTTGGTATTAGATTTGAAGGTTAAGCGAGAACCTTGGCTCTGGTGAGGATTACGCATTAGAGATAGGGTCAGTAGTATCGTAAAATGAGTTTGAGTGTACTAATAGATATGAGCGCGTATTTGTTAGTAAATATGAAATTGTTTTATATTGTGTTGATTGGTTTGTTAAGTGATTTATGGATTTTGATCAATACGAGTAATTAACGTTATTGATAGGGATCTCTAAACACTCAAACAGAACAATTTGACACAATATTGTTGAAATGGGGTAAACGAAGTAATTTTACCAAATTATTTTCATATATGAAAGAAATAATTTTTCATAAATTATTACAGTTAAATATGGTTGCTTGGATGCTAGGAAATGATAATATTAAACTATTATCATTTGTTGTCGTGATAATTGAATAAGGAATTGAAATTATAACTAAAAAGTAAAGAAATTAATTTACATAACAAAATGGAATTTGTAAAAATGAGTTTATAAACGTGATTTATAAACTGATTGGAATAAAAATTCTAAAGGTATATTAAATATGATTATGTAAATGTGGTTTATAATTTAAAAGGGAATGAAATTCCAGATGAATATTTAAATACAGATTTAAAACGGGTGAAAATTTGGGGATTTGAATCCCATTGGTTTTGAAAATATTTTTTAAAGTTAGAAAATAATGGTGATGTTATTCGGAAAGTATTTGGAATAAAATATTTAAAAATGTTTTTTAAAAGAATAAATGCACTATACTCACTTCAGTCGCTGGGAAATAATTTTGGTGATGACTGTGGCATCATCGATGTTCATTTTCGAGTTTCCAATGGAGAAATTGCTACCTGAATGTTTTGAATTGGAGTTTGTTTGCAAAACTAGGTTTGGTCTTGAAATTCAAAGGAATGATTTGATATACCAAAGGATTTTGGATATAATTGATCTCAAAAATGATTTTGAAATACTTGAGTAATTGCTTAAAATTTGGAAGTTTATTTAAAAATGTTTACGGAATATAAATAAGTTTGAAGACTTATAAGATTTGAAATTTGAATTTGAGTGAAAATCAACTTGAATTAAGTTAAGTAAAGTGAATTTGAGAGATTAAGCCTAAGTAGGCCAACTGGAAATAATTTTTGAAATAGAAATTATCAAGTTGGAAATAAATTAGTAAATGGAAGGTAAGTTGAATTCAAATGGAAATTGAAATTTAATTTGAACAAAATAGATATAAACCAAGGTGATGAAGTGGAAATAAATATAAGAAGTTGTATAAAATATTTATAATGGACTTGAAAAGGGTTAATAGTGAATTCTAAAGTGAAGTTGGATATTGAAGAATATACTAAGCTAATACTGGAATGAAGATTTAATAAAAGCCGTGTAAAAGGATAATTGTGAGTAATACATGGAAATTAAAATAAAGGTGAATAAAAATAAATTGATATAACAATAATCAATCGAAAATTAATACATAAGTTGTACGTATATTATTTAATCGTATGGCGATTTGATCCAGATTCAAGCATTGAGTTTCGTGATAGGTATATCGATCTCGGTTGGGATTTTTCATCCGATTATCGAAGGCGAACCCTGGATATGGATTTTTGATTGATTCTGTGATTCACTATCATAATATAAGGCTATGCGAGGAGGATGAAGGTTTCTAATCAAGAAATCAGATCTGAGTCCGCACTAGAGAATCATGTGAACGATGCTAATTCGGAAGTGGAATTGTGTGATCGAGTGAGCGATCAGATTTGGTATTGCGTACGGATGATATATGTACATCGTACGACATAAGTAAAGCATGTTTAAAATTTTGAAAAAGGAACAAATAAAATGATTTGGGAATTAAATGATTCGATATTATTGGTAAGTAAGATGCAGGCAATTAAAAGCAAAAACTAAATTGAAGTCTTCGATTTGGAAATAAAATTTGATTGCCCGACAAAAAGGTATGTGTTTAAATTTCTATTTGAAATTGATGGTTTTCTGATCTAGCCAATTGAATTTTGTTTCTTTTGATGATTTGGTGCCGTCGAGGCATTTTGTAGTTTTTCGGATCTAGCAGCGCAAATAAGATGCTGGCGAAATTTTTCGAAAATATAAGGAGTTGGAAAATTTTGATAATTTAAAATTTGGTTTTAAATTATAATTTGAATTATTAAGGGAATAATACTAGTGTGATCTATGGATGAGTTTGGGAAGTTAGTAAGAGTAATAGTGTGTCTTCAACAAAAATTGGTTTTGGGAAGTTGTTTGAAACCATGTGGTTTTGGAAAACTAGTTACTGGGTTTGGACCATTCTTCTTACCTAGCAATTTCGAGGATGAAATTTTTATAAGGGGGAGGAATGTAACGACCCAGAATTTTGGGTATTTGAAATTTGGTTAGTTAGGTGATTTTAAATATTTAAAAGTTAATTTTTAACTTGAATATCAAATATAACCATTTATTGGATAATTAAATTTTTGAATTTAACAATGGGAAATTGGGTAAAATATTGAACCTTGAATTTTAAGCTTGTTATAAATAATTCAAAGGCTTGTAAAATTTATATTGATATTTATGAAGATAATAAAAGCTTTGAAATTAAACTTGAAATCGATTTGCTTGGTTTTAAAAATATATCGTTTAAATTGGCATTTAAAAATAGCCTTCCGGGGCATAGTCCTGAAATTCGACGAAGCCTATTTCATTAGATACGTAATAGTTTATTATTATCGAATTTCAAATTTCATAGTGTTTCGTATAAGATATCAACGCACTTAAATTTATATCGAAAATTTAATATAATAAATGGGTCCAAAAAAGCTATCTTCTCCATACCATTGACTTATGACTCGAAACCTTTTCCATCACATTAGGAATAGGGTTATAACATTATAAATGCCTAGTGGCATGGTTCAATAGTAAGTCAAGATTTTAAGCTACAAATTCGAGATGATTTGAAATTTTAAAATAATATATTGACCAGTGAAAATATGTTCACATTAGCTTTTCTCCTTCCCAAATCACTATAGTTGTCCTTGTACACGCCAACATCATATCTTGTCCCCCATTCCCATTTTAAAATTCACATAACAGATAGCTTTGAAATAGAAGAAAAAAACTATAATGAAATCTTTGAAAAAAAATATGCCTGTCCTTCTTTTTAAAACACAGTTCATCCTACGGCCATGATCGACGGGGACCGCCAGAGGCCACATTTGGCCTCGAGTTCAACAAGAGAAGTGTGCGCGGTGGCGTGACATGGACAATCAATGGTGGAGATGGGTCGCGACGGCCAATGGTGGAGGCTATGGAAGCACAAACGTTGATAGTGAATAGTAGCTCGATCTCGAGCTATAGGACATCGGAGATGGTAGGGCTTGTGGCGTGGGGTAGCTGGAAGGCAAGGCGAGTTTCTGTATGAGTGCAGTGGCACCTAGTGGTCAATGGAGACCGGAATTCTCGTTTAAAATAAGGCGATGTTTGGCTGTTTAAGTCGCTATTGGAAAAGGTAAAGGCGAAGGGGAGGATGGCTGAAGCTTCGGTGGAGGGTGTGCTTTATTTGGTGGATGAGCGACAGCACAAAGGAGTCGGAGGCGGTGGGTTAGTGGAGTTGATCGGAGATTGGGGGAGCACGACTGTTTGGGTCATTAGAAAAGTTATATTAAAATAAAGTTAATTAACGTAAGGACTTAATTAGTGTATATTTTATATTATTTAATGTTGTAAATCATATAAAATTGATAGCTCTTTCATATTAGATCGGATTTGAACGGGAAAGGTTACATGACATTCGTATCTGCAAGATCTACGGTATGGAACTGAATTGGTCAAGATTTGAGCTTTTGGGATTTTGCACTAAAATAAAACGTTTGTTTGATTTTAGATGAACCAGAACGCTTCAGCGCTAACTGGAATCAAAGTGAGTTAATCTCACTCAATTTTGGATTTACCGCGATTAATTTTTAATAGTTAAAAAAATTATTTATTTATTGATTGGCAGAATTGATAAATTATTATCAGTATTATATGTAGTAGTATATATATTGGAGTGATTGATATTCCCGCATATATATATAGCGGATGAGACCATATGTGTCCCGCATAATAGCGGATGATCCTATATGTCGCGATATCCCCCCCAAAGTGGGATTGGTATTTTAGTTTTTGCTCACATCCATGGATGTAGGGAAACAAGTTGGAGGGATCCAACTGGATTCCTCAAAAATGTTGAATTTATTTTCATATTCAGTAATATGATATATTGGATAATCTGTGATAGATTATAGTGTGATTTGAATTTGTGTGGTGTTATGGAATTGCTAGTTAAATTTTTGTATTTTAAAATACCGATGATAAATGGTTAAAATTTTAGAAAGGTATTAAAAAGGAAAATTTGAAGTGAAAGTATTTATAATGAAATCAGGTAATTAGGCATAAGGAAGAAGTTGCAAAAAAAATTAGTCTCAGGGACAACAAGTTTGCTTTTTAGTTTGAAGGACACTTTTTAGTGTAAACTGAAAATGATAGTTACAACTATCATTCTGTGAATTACACTAAAAAGTGTCCTTCAACCTAAAAAACAAACTTCTTGTCTATGAGACTAAATTTTTCTCTAACTTTTTCCTTGAGCCTAAAAACCCCTAATGAAATTTGGATAAATCAAAGAAAAGAAATTTGGGTAAAATAAATAGTTCAATTTTAAAATTTTGTACTGCGTAAGTTTCTAAATATGGAAAGATAGAGATTTTTGGATATTGAATAAAAGTATTTAAGAATAGGGTTTAAATGATTTAAGTATAAAAGTATTTATTTTTAAATCCGAGATGTAAAATAGATTTGAGAAAAATAAAGAGGAAATTTGAGATAAAATACGAGATTGATGTTCAGATTTAAATAAGATTTTAAATCATAAAAAGGAAGTAAATCTAAAATTAGTGGATTTTGGAATAAATTTGGGTTAACTAAGAAATTAATTTTTAAAATGGAATTTAATTTAAAGAATCGATTTAAAATCGATTAAGTGATGTGAAAACAGTGATAAACGGGAGATGAGATTATGGAAAATATAAATGAGGTTCATAAAATAAAGTGAAGTAAATTATCAGTGGATAATTTGAAATTATAAATTCACGGTGAGAATTTATAAGGAAATGGATAAATCGTTTTGAAAATAAAGAGTAGTTTTATTTTTTTAAATGTGAAAAAGTAAATTTACGGAATTGGAACGTAAATTAAGCTGGAAATAAATCAAGAGGGATTATAAATTAATTGGACTGACTATACTTAAGTTGGAAATATATTTTTTGGAAAAGTTAAGTATATTTTAAAAGAAAGATTTTTAAGTAATTAATTAGAAAATTTAAAAGTGTTTATAAGAATGTTTCAGAGAATTTGTTATTTAGTTGTTCAAAAATTGTTAAAGTATTTATAAATTAAGTTAGTTATAGTAGTTAATTATTATTAAAGGTTTAATCAGCATTATTATTTTAAGGAATGATTATTAAGTATGTATATTTTATATAATAGCTTTTATTAAAAATAGTAGTTTTTTCTATAGTTTTACTTGGAAAATTATTATAGAAATTTTGTAAGTATTATTTTGAAGATTTTTAAATACAGTTTTCGGGAGGTATTGGTATACTTGCATGGCGAAGTCGGAGGCAGCGAGTGCCTGCAGTTAAGTTTTGGATTTTTTGGGATAGAGACGTAACCATTGAGCCGTGATCCATGGTTGGATACCGTAATGGTACTTTTCGCATTAATTTAAAATGGGTTTTCAAATATATTATTTTAAAAAAGATAATTTTGAATATACAGACTTCGATATGATAAGGGTATATTTTTTGGATAAAGAGACTTGATTTATTTGGAATCTAAACTAAATAAGACTTGGTGTTTCAGTGAAAATAAGGTGTTTGCTTGAATTGGTTGTTTTATTTAATAGCTTAATAACCGACTATCTAAAATCTGGACCTAAATATAACTTTGGGAATATTTAGAAGAAATACGGGAATTATATGATGCAGTTACCGTTCGAGGTGCTATACTGTACATATAAACCTGTTTCGTTATTCTGGAACGTTTATAAGGAAATCCGTCCACTAGCAGTTAAGAGGTGACCTCCAATCTTATTTTCGTCTGTTTATTTCCTAAAGAACCGAGGTTGAGTTTACTGGTAATATCGAACGTTGTTTCGAATAGACCGGATCGGATTTGTGATCCGAAAACCACTTCGATCCAATGAGTACGTTTTCGTAATGAAGACAAGAGCATGGAGTCGAAGATCGAGCAGTGAAGTGCAAGGGCTAATTGCTACTAATCTTGAGGGTAATTCCAAAATGGATGTAGTTTGAATAGTGCCTTTGGTTTCATTCGGACTGGGAACAGACTTGTATGGATGAATGCTATCAGTACATTGTCATTGGAGGACAATGAGCATTCTAAGTGAATATTTCTAAAAAGGTAATTGTATCCGTTAGCCTCATCAACCAGAAAAATGACTGAAAAGCAGGGGAGGTGCAGCAAGGCTAAGTGGGTAGCACCCAAGTAGGGTATGTCTATCACCTTTCTAGATAACCTCGGATATTATCACTTCATGTGAAAGGAGCTTAGAAAGGGTGGGAACACCCGGGTGATAGTAGGGATTGATAGATTCGATCTCGGTACAGTGTTCTTGACATGTACTGTGATAAGTGGTAACCCAGTGCCTAGTCATTCAGATGGAATCCATTCACCAATAAGCTGTACGGTTTTGATTGTGCCCAACTATGCTGAAATGTGAGATGCAAGCATTTTAGCTATTTGAATAAGTATTTGTACTTAGACACTATTATAATATAAGAGGATTTGATATGAAATGTTTTGGTTATCATAAGGCAAAAACCCATCGTGTTTTATTTATGATGTGGTCTTGTGAGATACCTTTGATTTTTAAAGGATTTTGATAACTTTAAAAATTCAGTTTGGGTGTGTTTTCTCACGCTGATTTTCCACACTGACTCGGGTGTTATTTTATTATAATGCTCAGGCCGGACCGCGTGTTACAGACTCAGGATATGATGCTATATAGCTCAGGGGACGAGCTGGATGACGAGACGTATCACACATACTTTGGTTTTATTCCGCTATGTATTGTAGGCTGCATATTCAACATTTGTGAGGACAAGTTATTATAACTGTCCAATATTTTGTTACTTATTGTGTTTTACTCTGATGATGTAATATATAGAAACAGTTATAGTTCTTTTTGTATAAAGATCATTTGTTACATATTATATATTATTCCGTTGCGTTTGTGAGATTCTATGTTGTTATTTCCATTTTCTTCTTCTACCTCTTTCTGCTTTCCCTAACGATCTGGTAATTCCGATATTCGATTATTCGGCATGTAATATAGTGAACGTATTAATGTCGATTTTTGGAGGTCGAAAATCTGGTTCGTTACATAAAGGAATCTTTATTGGATATTAAAATAGAAGTAAAGCTTATAATTTTCAATAATACTATTGAAGAGACATTACCTGTCTCATTTGATGAAAATTTTAAAGTTTATAATCCAAATACCGATGAAGAAGAAAACTTTTATCCCTCCTTTTGGCAAGGCTGTGATACCAAGAACTTAACTGGAAACCGATGACAGCCCGTCCCGAATATCGGTTATACGTAGGCTCAGTACGGATATCGATGAATTTTGTTTGAGTCTGGATCGAGCTACAATTGACATGACATGACAAGCAAAGCTGTGAAAGTCAACGTTCCAAATTTCGAGTCAATTCGAGTTCGTATGCTCAAGATATGATCGATGCAAGCTAAGGAAATCAACTCACTCATGTTCATCATTTCATGTCGATCAGGTCGTATCCCTCATTTTGTATCGATCGGCTTCGTATCCATCAAGCCTCAGCATGTTCGTATCCATCAGCAAGTATTACTTCGTAACCATCGAAAAAATCGGCCTCCTTCGCATCGATCTTGTTCGAACCCATCAGATGCACACAACTTTGTATCGATCAGCGGCAAGTGAATCTACTTAGTATCCATCCAGACCCACCTATTTCGTATCCACCGACTGCAACACGAACATCCATTTCGTATCAGTTAAGCTTCAAACATGCTTTGTGTCAATCAACCATAGATCGATAGGAAATCAACGCTTCCCATCGATGAGAAGTGTAATGCGAATAGATTGATACAAACAGAACGATGCATTGGATCGATACGAACAGAGCTGCTGTGATTAATGTGAGCAAAGCTGTTATGGTCAATACGTACAAGGCTGTTGTGATCGATACGAACAAGGCTATTATGACCAATACGAACAAGGCTTGTACATTGGTTATGAAGGAGGAAACAGTCAACAAGGCACGAAAAGTGGATCGATCCGAGAATTTAGCGCCACGTCGACTTGCAGGCATATGTTCATACCGATACGAACAGAGCGATACGAAGGGCATCGATACGAAGGAAATAGCCTTCGAAAAGCACAAGTTTGCATCAATCATAACTCACAATCTACATGTCCAAATGCCACCAAATTTTCACAGGAGCTTACGTACGTCCTCAGCAACATTCACAATCGATCCTGACTCAATTGGATGAAGTTTTGATCGATACGAAGCTCGTTCGTATCAATTCCAGATCGTGTGCAAATCACATGAGATCGATCGCATGGGCCCATCCACATGCCAGAAGTGGTCTCCCAAGATCTGAGCGAGATGTTTGCATCCTACGCCTATAAATCGCATCCCAAAAGCTACAGAAAAGGGACTTTTTAGCTCTCCAACGTCCAGACTTTGCCGAAACCATTCTTGTACTCAAAGATCACCGTTGTACTCAAAATCTACTGCTGTGATCCACTATAACCAGTTGTAATCAGCAAATAAACATCAATAAAATCATCAATTTCATAGTGGATGTAGGCCTTACGCCGAACCACTCTAAATCTCTATGTTCCTACGTGTTTTTTCTTATCTGTTTTAAAAGTGTTTGTTAAATAATCCTCTTTTTACATTTACTCTCTTCATTTTATCTCTTCAAATACTTCCGAAGAGTGTTGTACCTAATTTTGGTACAAACAGGGCTTTCACTGAGAAAACACAGTTTTTCTTCTACTGGTTAGATCTACTATCGATACCAGATTGCATAAATCTAAGGAGAAGATCCAGATCTTAAGTTCAAAGTTCTCCCATCCTATTCCGATTTGCATCAAATCTAGGAAAGAGCTTCTCTATTCATCATGGTAAACACAAGGACCACTTCTACTGCTATAGATCTAGAAGGACGGGATCGACATAACTACCTCAAACTGATTAGAATGCTACCAGACCATCAGATCCGCAAGGCCCTGTCACCAGGGAAGATTTTTAGATGCTAACGCAAGAGCTGACACAAAGCCATCAACAACTTACTCGAAAGCTGTGTGCCAATGCGGTATTAATCAATCGGCTGAATCGCCAAAGGCGTAGGAGATCCAGGAGGGATCAGGCTTCCTATTCATCTGTTGAGAGTTCAAGTTCTTCAGACTATCATCATAGGTCTACGTGCCCACGGATAGATGGGAGTTATGCCCAAGCTACTGGACATCATTACACACTGAGCCTTGGGCAACCAAGAGTTGGCCCATCCACCAACCATCAGACTGGACCCTCCTTCTGAGGAGGTACTATTCCATATCATGTTGTAGACAATCGAGCGACCATCACTGCTGCTGACCCAGGAGTTGATGCCCGAAACCGGACAGATCCGATCTAACTTTAGCGTACTCCCGAACCTTACATCCCTGAAGATTTAGAACCAAGGACGCGAGATCTGGACCGTCAACCACGTCCGGCCCAGCCTTGCATTGTAGAACCCGACCACATCTTGGCCCAACGTGCTCAAAATGTCCAAATGCCAGATATACCGACAATGTTCCATCATATGATCCATGAAAGTCATGGCCTTACTAACGACGACTAGGGAATCTTCCAGAGTCATACCCCTTTCACTGATGACATACTCTTTGCTGAACCACCTCGACGATTCAAGATGCCAACTCTACCATTCTATGAAGGAAGCTCAGATCCTAATTAGCATATTTTAAAGTACGAATGGTTGATGAATGCTACATGAGATGATGATGCAATTAAATGCCGAAGTTTTTCGATCTCTCTTGGGGGCATAGCTACCATGTGGTTTACCCGTCTGCCACCTCGATCCATCTTGTGTTTTGATCAGTTGGCAACAAAGTTTTTTGAGCAGTTTCGGATGCATGTAACGAGACCGAAGGATGTTAACATTTTGTTTAGTGTCACTCAAGCTCCTAGAGAGACTCTTAGGCATTATATAGAAAGATTCCATGATGCGTGCTGAGATTAGCAATCCCAATGATAACTCTATTCTGTTGGCACTAACTAAGGGGATTGATCCTGATTCTGAATTCGACAACTGGCTGGTCGGAAAGCCTTCTGCATCATTGGACCGTATCTATTCCAAGGCAGCCCAATTCTTGGGAAGGAAGGATGCGAAACAGTCTAGGAAAAAGGATGACACATGGCTCAGCGTCGAAGGAATCCAGAGTAATGTCGCTGTTAAAAAATCAGGAGAGAGTTTCGAAAAAGTGCAATTGAATATTCAAACTAAACAAAATCAGCATAGAAGTAATGGAGATCGAAATAAGAAGCGGGATCAGAATAGTTATCCATGACATAGGGTTTCCATCTTTGATAATTACACTCCTTTGAATACATCATTGGAGAATGTGTACTTACAGACTTGTAATACCATTTAATACAAGAAACATATCCCAAGACCATCATCAGAGAAACCAAACCAGATAGGAAAGTTTTGTAGATTCCGTGATAGCTACGGCCATAACACGAATGAGTGCCGTCACTTGTAGGATGTCATTGAAAAGTTGATAAGAGAAAGGAAGTTAAAGCAATTTGTGCGGGCACCATAGTCTGGAGGTGCGAGACCATCAAATCATACCTAATAAGGCGAGATAGGAGGAACCCGCTCGTACCAGCGGAAGGCTAGTGATTAATACTGTTAGTGGTGGTCCTCATCCAATAGACCGAAGCTAGAAGTAAATGGAGTCGTATGCCAGTTCTATTAGGCATGCGGACTTCGAGTGTTATAGTAGTTTGGAAGATGGGGCTCTGGCAAAACAATAGAAGATGATGATTGACAACATCATCGTGTTTCGAGATGGAGATGCTGGCAGGGTCGAAGCCCCCACTATTGATCCACTTGTCATATCAGCTCAAGTAGTTCATTCTTCGATGAAGAGGATCTTAGTCGACCGTGGAAGTTCTGTGTAAGCGAGCCTATGACCAGATGAATATAGAGGCTAAAGATTTGAAGCCTTGCCAATCCTGTATTCATGGCTTCAATGGGAGTGCAACCATACCCACTGGAGTGGTAGAATTGCTAGTGGAATAAGGAACCGGAGAACACTGGAGAGTCCGGATATTACAATTTGTCGTGCTAGACATCGACTCGCCGTACAATGCTTTCTTTGGTCGACCGGCCCTAGCTGAGTTCAGGGCTGCCATTGCCTCATGGTGTCTGACTCTAAAGTTCCATACTGATCATGGAGTTGGAATCATTCAAGGAGATCAGGCTGTTGGAAGAGCCTGTTATGTTACTGAGCTTCCCGAGGCGTAGCGTAAGAAGAAAGGAAATGGTGTAGAGAAATCTCTCTACGTTTGGTTTGTTGAAAATTGACAATAGATGCCGGGGTCCAGGCCTGGGCACCCTAACCAATTCCAAAGATATCTTGACTGGAGAGATAACAAAGCGAAGATGAACGTAAAGACAGTGAAGCTTCTCCGGTCTAATTGACGATCGACGTCCCAATTGACGATAGCGATGATTCTAAAATGATAAAGATTGGATCTCAATTAAGCCAACAAATGCTAGAGGAATTGGTTGAATTTATCCAAGCAAACCTTGACATGTTTGCTTGGACACATTCTGACATGTGTGGAATCTCCCCGGACATTGCGAGCTACACATTGAACCTTGACTCGCGGTACATCTCGGTTAAGCAAAAAAGGCGTGGTATGGATCCAGAGAGATCTGCTGCCTTAAGGAAGAGGTGGATAAGCTTAAATCGAATGGATTTATTTGAGATGCACTATACCCGAAATGGGTACTTAACCCTGTACTCGTTTCGAAAGCCAAATTGAAAATGGAGAACGTGCGTCGACTATTCAGACTTAAATAAAGCTTTCCCCAAAAACGGTTTTCCACTTCCTCGAATCGATCAGCTTGTAGATTCAATGGTTGGACATGAACTCCTATCCTTTATGGTTGCATATTCAGGCAAAAACCAGATACCTATGCACTTGCTCGACCAGGAGCATACCAGCTTCGTGACCGATCTGGGACTCTGTTGCTACAAAGTCATGCCTTTTGAACTTAAGAATACTAGTGCAACTTACCAACGACTGGTTAATCGGATATTCGCCAACCAGATTGTGAAAATTATGGAGGTATACGTGGACGACATGCTAGTGAAATCACAATTCTCCGCTGATCATATTAAAGACCTGAGTCAATGTTTAATATCCTTTGAGAACGCAGAATGAAGCTCAATCCATTGAAATGTCACTTTGGGGTCGCATCCGGAAAATTCCTAGGGTTTATCGTCAACGCTCGAGGAATTGAAGTCAATCCCGAAAAGATCTAGGCGATTGGAAATTTTGAGACTTCAAGAACCATAAAGCAAGTCTAGAGCCTCAATGGGAAAGTAGCAGCACTGAGTAGGTTCGTTTCAAAATCCACTGGCAATTGCATTCCCTTCTTCGATTTGATTCGAAAAGGGAAACAAAACTTTGAATGGACCACGGAATGTGAGGGCGCATTTCGAGCACTAATTCAGCACATCTCCACACCGCCCATTTTGTCAAAGCCTATCGATCATGAGAAATTGTACCTTTACTTAGGTGTCAGAAAATGCAACCAGTCTGCCCTAATTCGTTAGGAAGACCGAGTGCAAAAACCGGTCTACTGTATTAGTAAACGACTAATGGAGCTGAGAAAAATTATCAAAAGCTAGATAAGTTGGCTTATTATCTTGTTATTGCCTTAAGGAAGCTCCATACGTATTTCTAGGTTCATCCTCTCACAATGACCAACCATTACGACAGCCAAAGATGGTAGATTACTCAAGTCGAATATCGAGCTAAGTCAGTTTGTTATTACTTATACGCCAAGGCGAGCCATTCAAGGACAAGTCCTAACAGATTTCATAGCTGAATTTACCATCCAAAGGACTTGCCTAAAACTAGTGAATCTCCCAAGTATATCTGGAAGTTGCATGCTGATGGTGCATCAAATGACCATTGCTCAGGTGTCGGGGTTGTACTTGAAACTATCGAAGGTCGATCTATATGCTATGCTTTGAAGTTTGATTTTCGTCCGACCAACAATGAAGCTGAGTATGAAGCCTTAATTGCTGGATTGAGACTTGCCTGAGATTTAAAAGTCATTGCTGTGGATATCTATAGTGATTCGCAAATGGTCGTTTGTCAAGTTTGGGGGAAGTACCAGGCCAAAGATCGAAGATTGGCTGCTTACCTAGCTCTGGTCTAGGAGATACTGAATCAGTTTGACTATTATGCTATCTACTACATCCCTCGAGAGCGCAATCAAAAGCTGATTCATTGGCAAAACTAGCCAACATGGGTGAAGCACAACAAATGGGACTCGCTCCTATGGAAACATTGTCTTCACAAGCATCGATCGAATGGAGACAGACTGGGTATTTAAATCATTCCTAAAGGAGTCATGGATGACTCCGTTTCAGAAATTTTCTCAAACATGGAACATTGCCAGAGCACAGGAGTGAAAAAAGACAACTTCTTCAAAAAGTTCCGCGTTTTACTATTCAGAATAGAGTCATGTATAGAAGAGGATACTCCATTCCCCTACTTCGGTGTATCGCTCACGATGAAATCGAATGAGTATTGCATGATGTACACGAAGGAGAATGTGGCGATCACAACGGGGAACAAGCTTTAGCTAGGAAAGTACTCCGATATGGATATTATTGGTCGACCGTGAATCGTGATGCATTGAATTACGCCATAAAATGTGATAGACGTCAAAAACACGCTCGGATTCCTAGAGCCCCACCTACCGAAATACAGATGGTCAACCCATGGCCATTTGCAATCTGGGGCATTATTATTATTGGCTCTCTACCTCTGATCAAAGATGGTGCGAAATACGCTATCATCGTAGTTGATTGCTTTACCAAGTGGGCTGAAGCTTAACCCTTTGCTACAATCATGACGAAGAAGGTGACCACTTTTGTTGTACGCAACATTATCTGTCGATATGGTCTCCCGCATACCATCATCACTAATAATGGAACCCAATTCGACGGTATTGAATTTAAGAATTTCTGTCAGTAATTCCACTTTGAGAGGAAATTCTCTGCAGTTGCACACCCTCAAGCGAATGGACAGGTTGAAGTTGTTAATAAAGTTATAAGTCTATTCTAAAGAAACGACTAGAAAAGGCCCGGGGCAAGTGGGTTGATGAACTTCCTATGGCTCCATGGGCTTACCAAACAACCCACAAGTCCGCGACTGGACACACTCCATTCTCTCTTTCCTACGGTTCATAAGCCATTATTCCAGTTGAGATGGAAGTACCTTCTCATCGGGTGACTTATTATGATCCGAAGACAAATGCCATATTACTTGTTAAATCCTTAGATTTATTGGATGAGAAGCACGAAGAGGCTAATTTAAGGGCATCCGTATACTGAAGTTGAGTCTCCCGATTATATAATGCTAAGGTTCGACCCTGAACCTTTGAAATCGATGATCTCGTCCTCAAAAGAATCTATCCAATTCCTTCACACTGAAACCAACATGGGAAGGGTCGTATGTGATTGAACGAAAGCTTGGAGATGGCACATTTAAATTGTCGACCTTTGATGGCCTTACTCTACCAAGAGCCTAGAACAGCGAAAGCCTTCGTCGCTACTACACATGACAGGCTTATTTATTTAGCCTACTTTTCATTGGTAATTTTTTTTGCACTTTGAAATTTGAATTTGTTATATGGCAACTGACTTTGCCGTATTTTCTTATCTCAGCAATAAAATGCAATCTCTTTGAGCCAAAGCTGTGATTTATTGAATGTTTCATACAACCATTACGATGCACGAAGAGCTAAGTTCCATCATACGGTGGAATTTATTCAAATAGGGAGTAACTGTGATACCATAGGTTACTCGCTAAGTGAAATCCGATCTCAAAGGAAAGCCATCACACTGAAGCCAAAAAAGGATTGATACACGACAATCCTTTAACTAACTACAGTCTCCCAAAGTGCGAGCTGGATTATGAACTTATGAATGTGGTTTCGAAGAGGGTGGATCCGTCCACGTGACTTCGCCCATATCTTGACTAAGTTTGAGGAGGATGGACCCATCCATCTAACGACCTCGCTTGTGAACTCAACGTGCATGTGAATCGACTGTCCACGATCCTGATAAATCCATCGTTCCCGGAGTATGAACGAAATTCAAACGCCTAAACAGAGCCGACAGACCGTCTGTCGGCCAACTCCAAATTCCCAGAGTGCGAATTGGAGTATAAACACCAACTCTAAATTCCCAGAGTGCGAATTGGAGTATAAGCATCAACTTCAAATTCCCAGAGTAGGAATTGGAGTATAAATGTTAATTCCAAGTTCTCAGAGGGTGAACTAGAGTATAAACATCAACTAACTCCGGATTCCCAGAGTGTGAACCGGAGTTTCAACATCAACCAACTTTATGTTTCCGGAGTGCGAACTGGAGTACAAACATTGACTAACTATGGATTCCCAGAGTGTGAATAGGGGTATCAACTGCAATTAACTCTAACTCCCCAGAGCGCGGATTGGAGAATGAACATCGGCTAACCCTAAATCCCCAGAGAGTGGAATAGTGTTTAAACACGAACCGGATATGAATCAATCATTCGTAACACAACTCTAAGTCCCCAGAATGTGGTCAGTGTATAAACATAACTTGGGTGTGAGTGACTACCCATAAAATAACTTAAGTCCCTGCAGTGTGGATATATACTTAAAACTTAAACAGGCGTAACCGACCGTCTACGTACAAATGCAAATCCCTGGAGTGCGGATATGATCATCAATAAGTGAGCAAATGTGATTCGACCACTCGACCTTTACTTGTTTTAGCGTCAACTCAACGATGCTAAGCTCAGTGTATTGGAGGCGAAATGCAATATCTAGCCTAGCTTTATAACTCACCCTTGGGGGCAGAACTTACGTGTTGATCACTAACTGAAGCAGTGCAGCATCGGAATTCAGCTTAATGTGTGGACACGACTCGTAGCCGTGATTCCAGGACTTAACAAATAAACTCAAAACCTGATCCAAAGGTTGAAACTTCACAAGTTTACTGAACAAGAATTCAAATGCTGGAACACTTAAGCAAATAAACAATAATTGAGTTGAAGACAAAATAGAATTTCATTTCAACTACTTGTGGAAGAAATTTATGTACAAGTTATTTCCAAAAATCCTACTAGCCGGAGCCGAACCCGCATCTATACACGACTAACAAAAGCTAAAGAAGTTCCTATCTACCCAAAAATACACTAAGGAAGCATGTCTATTCTTTCTTTTTCTTCGGCTTCCTTTTTGGTGTTGACCCACTGGATTCACCACTTGGATTCCTCTTCGAGCCCTTGCCTTTCGACGGCCGACTCCCCGCCAGGGGAATTATATCTACCTCCTCCTCCTCCTCCAAACTCACATGGATAGGTATGCTTCCTAAAGGTGGAGATGGAGGGATCGGATCAATGGTAGGAGGAGAAACAGGTATGCTGGTGTTGAAAACCATACTACCAGGAGATATCATTCTTAACGGAGCTGGGTCGGGTCTCGCCATTCCACCTCTGGAGCTGCTAGTCCGAGCAACAGCTTTCATTTCCACGTTAATCTCAGTTATACTTTCTTCCTCATGAAGTGTTTGTGCATCATCGGAAACGCTTGCGGTTGGGACTGAGGAACTGGTCGCTGGCGCTACTCCACTCATTACAAACGGCGAATCTGAGAAAGGGTCACTATGATGACTGAGATGTTCCTCCATCATCTTTTCAACGAATGAAAGTATGCTCCCTTGTACATCGTCTGTAGGTGTAGAGGCCGATGACGTGGTCACTTCTGTAATAATCGCCTCTTGCTCGTGATGCGACTTTTGAGTTGCAGGATGTGCGACTGATGTGGCTCCAATCACTGGAAAGAGACAAAGAAAAACTGTTATTAAATATTTCAAGTGAAGCTCCCAATCATGAACAAGTATAAAACATGTTCAGAGTACCTTCCTCAGTTCGACTCATTGGTGGTTGAATGGCCTTAGAAATTTGCTCACTAGCTTGAGATATCTGCAGCAGGAATGGATTGAGAATCAACCGCAGAAGTCGGTTCAGGCTGAGTCGGCACAAGAGTTTCGGGATTTGTGTCATGGTGCTCGAAACCAGAACCTTCTCCGACCTCCGAGTGCTGAGCGCCAAGCTTCTCCTTCTCATATGAAATCTTGGCATCATGGAGAACTTTCCTTTCATCTACATTCAACACTCGGTTCACAATCTTGAATTCATCGACCGATTCACCCTGATGGGAAGCCTTCTCATCTTCTACTAATCGGCCCCAGGCATTGTATAAATGTGTCGGATAGTTGTTGAGCCAGGCTAGGTTCCTATGTTTCAAGATGTTAGCATTATAAGTAATGAGAAGATCTTCAATGTCAGCCTCTAACCTGGACTCTGCCATTTGGACCATTTCCTCGACTTCAGTCACCACCTCTCGGACCTTAGTCGTAGCTGCTTCCTATACGCCCCGAATCACTACGGCCTATTCACATGCCTTATGGGCTACATTATTTGCATCATTCGTCTCCTTGATGATTTCAGAAAATTTGGCTTTGAGCCCGTTAACTTCTTTAAGAGCAGCATCCTTTTCGCCCGTGACATGGTTTTTCAGTGGCCCAACTCCTCCATCAAGGCAAAATGTGTTTGCCCCATCCTCTCCATTGCTAGGTTCTCCTCGTCGGCCTTCTAGGTGGCCTCTATTTCTGTTTTCCAAGAGGATTCGGCTTCATCATTAAGCACTTGGATAATCTGGTCCTTTTGAGCGAACTTGGTTTCTAATTTCTCTGTGGTATTTGCCCGCTCAAAATCCACCTTTGATGCTTTCTCTGCAGCTTTCCCCCACTCCTTGTACTGAGTGTAGATATCACGAATATAATCATGCATTGTGTGCTCTTCTTCCAATGGAATTCTTTTTAAGTGAGGGGGAAAGACAAAGTCGTCAAAGCATAAATTTGGAAAATCTTTCTTCAATTGGGCAATTCTTATAGCCCCTTCCTCAATGGGCTCAGTGATAGCATGCTCATCAATAATGGAAGTTTCGGCCTCATGTCTGCGACCTTATGATTTAGGCCTAGAAGTCTGAGAAGATAGTTTTTGGCGGGGAGGCTCTGCTGGTTGTTTTTCATGGCCCGAAGGTTGTATAGGGGTTTGAGGAGGAGAATGCAATCAGGATCGATGTCTATAACCCCTGTCCCTCTCTCTCTCGTGACGTTCTTGGCTCGAATAACCGGGATCGAGATTTCTATCATCCTCCCTCCTACGAGACTCATAATATGAGCTGGATGATTGCCGCGTAGAGCGGATACTTCCCAGCATAGAATCTCTCCTGGTCTTTGAATCTGTAAAGAAGAAAGAACTATGGAATTAGTAATTTCCTGAAGTAAGCAGCTTATGATCAAAAATCGTGTAGTGTCATGAAGTATATATGTATGTGCAACCCCCCGACCAACCGGAAATGTCGTCCATGCTTGTGGAAGGGACTCGCTTATGCGCTGCAGCCTTACCTTTTCTCCTTCCCTCAAGACTTTGAAAGCTGTCAGAGGGCCCGAGCATATTTTCTTCCTCTCCCTCTTCGGTTATTACGATCCTGGGTGCTATACGTTTAGCCCATTTCACCAGAGCCACCATCAGTGTTCCTTCAAGCCTAATGCTCTGATTTCGCTCGATTTGCCCGACGGCCCTCAAGTTTCTGTCTATTAGCACCGAGTCTATGTCCCTCATTTCACTCGGCACTTATTGAAGGACCCATACTATTTCTTTAAAATGTGCACCTTTAGGTCGTGGAATTACGGCTGTAAAAGAAAAGAAGTTATGAGATTCAGCACTGGTTACAAGAATTCATGAATTATCGAAGAAAATTGTGACACTTGCATCTGGCTAACCATCGAACGGTGAATCCTGAGGGGCAGCGGACATAGAACCATTCTGTCATGAAATAACTGAGCCTAGTCCAAGAGCCCATCACTACTTGACAGTTCCTAACTACCTTCAGGAATGTGAACGAAGGACCAACTCCCTGACTCTTAACATTAAATATGTATATGATTTCGATCGGAGTCGGGGGTCGGAAAAGATGCTCCATGAATACAATGAATAGGCTATTCAGCAGCGCGTATCCATTAGGGTGTAGTTGTGAGGTGGTAATTCTGAAAAAAGCCAACACTTCTCGAATGTATTGGTTGAATGGGGGAAGCATCCTAGGTGTACATGAATGCCTTTGAAAGTAGTAAACCCTTTCGGAGAAGCATGTAGTCTATCGTTCGGCCCCGGTAATAGGATGTCATCCAACGACAAATCGTGTCTAAGGCATATCTGTCCCAACATATCTTCCGAGATGTTGGACGGCATAGAATCTTATGGGTTTGCGATAAAAGTTGCTCTAGGAAACTAGTCCGGAGCTGGATCGATGACCTCGGCCGCGATGGCCGGTAACTCTATTATTGGCAGAGATGAACTTCAGGTTTCCTACAGTTGAGAACTTGCGGATTCCATAGCTAATCAACTCATCAAAAACCATCATTAGACGGTAATAAGCCCGTGTGTTCCCTAGTGTGAAATGCGTGAATGTATTGTGTAGTGCAGTGCTACATATTATTTGGAAATTCTACAGAGTTTGAGAAAATATTCATACGAAGAGACTTCGTGATTCAACTGGAAGTGACCGTCATCGCTGACCGTCGCCATCATACCATCCTGACTTTAAAGACCAATCCGAGTTAAAGTTCGTTAAAAATTTGTTAGTTACAGTTCCATCAACGAGCTTCGAAAGGCAGTCAAGTGTGCAGTTTAAAAGTTAAGTCCAAATATGCAAGGAAAAAGCTCGTCGGAGTTAAATATTCAAGCGTTCAAAGATTTCAAATCCATTAAAATTCAAACAACCGCAAAGGCATTGAATTTTGTATCGATTTAGATCGTCAACTTCGCATCAATCTGTCAGCATTGAATTTCGTATCGATCTAGAATCAGTAGCTTCGGATAGATTCCCATCCAGAAACTTCGTATCAATGACATACAATCATTTTGTATCCATCAAGGTTGAGTACTTCATATCGGTCAAAGCCGGTCACTTTCGCATCGATGAGAAGGCGCTGATTTCGTATCGGTCGATTAGTATACATATTGTATCGATCAAAAGGCAATAAGTTCGTACCCATCTAACAACTTAGTTTCATATCGATCAAGGAGACATTGATTTCGTATCGATAAATTTTTTTGCACCCGTATTAGTTAGAAATAATGATTGCGAAGTTAGAGAACTCTCTAACGATACGAAATCGGACCATGGTGACCGATACGGAACCTCATGTTATAATCGATACGAAATTAAATGCCTTCTTCCCCAATCCATCGATACGAAATGAAGACCAAACCATTGCATGCCTAATTTTCCATAATCCTCCAATTCTTCATTATGAAGCACCAATACAAAGCTCGATACGAAGGTTCTCAACCCGGATCGGTACAAAAGTTGTAATATCTCGGAAATTTGGACAATTTAAATTTAATAATCTGAGTTTAAATTTAAATTGAATTGATGATTTTTGTTAATAAATTTGATTTGATTTAATAATCTTCTTTATTTAAATATTTAATTTGTGAATTTATTAATAAAATTGTTTTCTATTTAATAATGTATATGTATTTGTATATATTATAAATAGATAAGTTGTTAAATTAGTTTTAATGTTTTGAAAATAGGAATTGAGATTTATTTTTAATTTAAGCTTTTCAAAAATATTTAATAAAATACTATATGATTTTTAAATATAAGAAAAATGTTTTAATTGGTTTAAAATTCATTTTACTTAAGTATGTATATTAAAATAAGTTACAAAATGTTTGTGTTACTTCTTTTTAAATATTGATTGATAATTTTGATTTGTAAATTTAATTTGAAATTTAAAATACAATTTAACATATGAACATGCATTCATTAAGTTTAATTTTCTTTAACACTTAACTAAATAACAAAACCATTTACAAATACATGTGTAAACTTATCATCAATTTAAAATGACAAATGTAATAGCTTGAGACAAGTGTCAATTTCATTTTAATTTTTCTTTTAATTCATTAAATCTGAAAATTTCCTTTACACAAACTAGCTTCTTCATTCATATTTATTTTCTTTTACATTCCTTAATCAAAAGGAAGACCAAATTTTATTCTTCCACATCCATAATCAAATCTGCAATACTTCAAAACTCAAGTATATTTGCATTATTCACTCTTCTTAAAAATCATTCCCTGCAACTCCTCTTTTCAAAAATACAAACATGAAAATTACATCAAGTTGAAGCCTGCATTTCAATATTAAGCATGAAGGTCTGCATTCATGTTTTAAAGACAATCTGGATCTGAAACTACAAATACAAGCCTGCATGTTTTAAAAAGCAACATTCAAGTTGGAAAAGCATATTACAGAGGGTGTTCTGCATGTTCAATCTGGGCTCTGCATTTCTATTTAAGGTGAGTAACTCCTCTTTTCAAAAAAATTAAGTAGGTTGATTGCATGTTTTAATCTGAAATGGATATATTTTATGAAATTTGCAGTGAATATTTTTATTAATGAATATATATGTGTGCATGCAGTTTTCTGTACAATGATATTTTTATTTAATTTTCAAGTTGCTGTAAATTATTATCTCTGGATTTTATAAACAGTTGAGCAAACATTAGAATTAGTAAAAAAATCAAGTATGAGGATTTGATAAATCAGTAATATAAAGTGAAACCCTATACTAAACATGATTTCTAAGATCAAATATATAAATTTTTAGAAAAGAGTTGGTAATGCAGTTTTGAAAGTACTGTATTTTACATATTTGCTTAGTACAGTTGATTCATGATTTTAATTTGGTTGAAATTGTTTCTGGTGATAATGTAGTTATCATTGACAATGATAAAATTACTGAATTTTATTGAAATTCAATTTTGGTATTGTAAATTGGGATTTAAAGTATAGAACCCTAGTTTACTGGGTTTAGGAAAAATTGGGTGTTGTGGCTTCTTGAATGAATCGAGTTCAGAGATACTTTGGGTATTGATAGATGATGGGTTGATGGAGTAGTCACCGGGGTAGGGAAGTTGATGATGGTCGGGAAGAGGAGATTTTGGTGATGACAGGTCAGGCATTGAAATGGGGTTATGTTCCAGGTTTTGGGTTTTAAAACTTGAATTTAAATTCAAGTTGAATTATAGGCATTTGAGGATGGAAGTGTGATGGGAGGTCACTGGTGAATGGGGGATGATCGTTGATAAGGGCTGGAGATGGCCAGAGATGGGAAGTGGATGCACAGGGGAAAGTGTGCAGGTGGTGATGTTGATTTCTGGTTGCAGGGTTATTTTCTCGGGACGATCTCGGGGAAATTGGGAAATGACTCGAAGTTAGGAAGTGATTTACCCGAAGTAAATTCATGTTTGCTCGGGTATAAATTTTTGTTTCAGGTTTTAACAGAACCTGTTTCAGTTTTTAAATAAAAAAAAGTAGAGTTTGAATTTTTAACTGGAATTTAACTTAAACTTTAAAGCTGAATTTAAACATGAATTCAAAGTTTGAATTCAGGGTTTTTGTAATAATTGAGTTTTTTTTTAAAAAAGAGCAAGTATTTCAGGTTTTAGTATTTATACAGTAATATGTTTCCAGGTTTATCAAATTGATGTAAAAAGAAATGCAAAACATACTCTGAAACTATGTTTGGATCTGAAATTGAATTTGTATTCAGTAAGTTTTAAAATTTAGATCTTTGAATTAAGTTTGAAATGTTTTAAAACCAAGTTTGGTTTTAAACTTAAAACAGAAACTGTCTTTCTGTTTTGAAAATTTAAACGTAGAGTTTAAAACTTAAAAATGAAAATTCAATCTGAAAATATTTAAACCTGAAACTTAAATTTGAAATCAATAATTTAAATCTAAGATTTGAAATAATTTTTGAATTCAAATTTAAGATGATAAACTATAACAGAAAACTATCTTCTGTTTTTCTGTTTTAAATTGAAAGGCAAATTTTAAAATGTAACCAAAATTTTAAACAAGTTTAAATCTGGAGAATTGAATTTTTGAATAAATGAACCTGAGTTGAATTTAAATCTGGAAAGTTTAAATTAGATTTTTAAACTTTTACAGTATATAGAACATTGGTTTGAATTTTAAAACTGTAAGTTTTAATTTATAAAATAAGTTTAAACCAAGTTTAAATTTAGTTTTAAAACCTAAGATTTGACTCTAATGTCAGTTTTTAAATTTAATAAGTTTTTAAATTTAAATTTGTTTTGACTACTTTAGGAAGTTTAAACATTTTGATTTTGAAAATGAAAATGAAGAGTAAGTAAAGTTTTAAATTTTTAAGTTTGAATCTGGAATGAAATTTAAAATTGTGTTTTAGTTTATAATTATAAAAAAGAAATTTTTAAATTGAAATTTTGATTGAAACAAAGTGTTTGAAATATTTTGTAAAAGAAGAATGTTTCTTAATTTTGATCTTAAGAAAATTGATTTCTTTTAAATTATTAAATTAATTTAAATGGAATATTAATTATTATTTAATTATTAATGTGGATTATTAATTAAGTAATTAATAAAATTTAAGTTAATTAATTAAGATTTGAGATTAATTAATTAAGGTTAATTAATCTATAATTAAGGATGATTAATTAATTTTTAATTTATGACTAAGATTTACTTAATCAAGTGATTAATGATAATTAAGATTTTAATTAACACTTAATTAGTTAATAATTAGAGATTAATTAAATTGTAATTGATAATGGTTAATTATAAGTTAATCTCTTAATTAAGAAATGTTAATGAAGGTCATTAACTTAAGATTATTTAACAATTAATTAATGTGATTAAATTTGATAATTAATTAGATTAATTAATTAATAATAATCAATTGTTTAAGTTTAATTACTTAATGAAGTAATTAATGAATTAATTACTTGGTGTAATTAATTTGATTAAGGTGATTAGTTTAGATTAATTAAGTTTAATTAATTTAAACGTTTGTGGATTATTGATAATTACTTATGTAATTAATGAATTATAATTACTTGAGGAAGTAATTAAATAATAATTACTGAATGTAATTAAGGATATTTATTATAGTAATTTGAATTTAAATGACTTTGAAAATTAATCAAGTGATTAATGAAGATAACTAATTAAGGGTGATTAATTTATGGGATGAGTGATTAAGGTAGTTAATTACTGAATGGTTATTAATCAAAGGTGATTAATATATATGTTGTTTAAATTGAAGATTAATTACTTATGTAAATAATTTATATTGAGAGACTGATTAAACATAATCAGAAATCATTAATTAATTAATTAATGATGAATTTGGAATTGATTAATTAAGGTATAATTAATATTAGATACTAATTACTTATTGTAATTAGAGATGGTTAATCAATAATGATTAATTGAAATGAATAATGAGATGATAATTTATAAATTTATTTGTAATCAGTTAATGGTTAAGTTAAGCAGAATTTTAATGATGAAATAATTAATTTAATTCATTTTAAATTAATTAGAGATTAAGTAATTAATTTAATTCATTTTAAATTAATTATAAATGGTGTAATCATTAGATAGTTGCTTATGTTTGATGAATGGTATTGGTTACCTGGTATGGGTTGTAATCTCAGTTATGAGATGAGTAGTTTATGTGATATGGATGCATTGGTTGCTTTTGGATGATAATATGAATTATCTGATTATGATATGAATTATTTGTTGATAATGATAGTGTTGATTATCTATTGTGTTATAAATTATCTATCTGTGTATATTTAGATAATGAATTGAATTGTTTTAAACTTTAAAACAACTTGGACCTTAAAAGACACGCTTTGGATTTCGATGAGATCGGGATCGGGTTTCCATATTTGGAATCCAAAAACCACATCGATTCCAATTAACGTTAGGTCGTGAATCAAAATGGAGCGAGTGAAGACTCGAGGTGTAAGGGCTATACGTCAGTATAACTCCGTGGGTGATTCCGTAATGAGTTTGACGGAATAGTACTTATAGATTCGAGATGGTGAATCAGAGTGCAAGGGTTATTGTCGTTAACTCTGAGGGTGATTCCAATATGAGTGTAACGAGATAATGCCTTCGGTTTCATTCGAACCCGGAACGAACTTGTATGGATTGAATGCTTTCAACACATCGTCAGGCGGACGATGAGCATTTTAAGTGATATGTCCTATAAAGGTAATCGTAGCTTCAAGCCTCATCAACCAGGAATGGCTAAAACAGGGGAGGTGCAGCAAAGCTTCATGGGTAGCACCCACTTGAGAGCAAGATTTATCCCTGTCTAGAGGTCCCTTTATTTTCGTCTTAGTGGTGCGGTTGCTGATCACAACTGCGGGGTTGTCTTGTTTGGAACTGTTCAGTAAGGAACGGGTCCGGCTTTGTGTTGTAGGGGATTGGGAGTAATCCTCGGTACGGTGATCTACGCCACGTACTATGACGGGCGGTACCCCAGCCATTGATGGAATCCAAAATCCAATAAGTGCCAACGGTTTTGATTGTATTACCCACTTTTGTGGCTAGTAGCTGGAATTTAATGAATGTAACAATTTCGGCTATTTCTTATTTACTTGAAAACCCTAGACACTATTATAATATCATCGGATTTCCTATCAAATGTTTTGGTTAGCGTAAGGTAAAAACTTTCCCATGTTTATGTGTGGGAAGTCTTACGTGATACCTTTTCTTTTCAAAAGGTTTTTCAAAAGTTAAGCAACTTTAACCTGTTACTCACACCAGACCCATGTCTGACCCGGAGTTATTTCTGTTTTTCTTTAACTCTTGGATACTCAAATTTTTACGAGTGGCCAAGGGAATTCAGGTTAGGATTCAGGTTAGCTTTGACGTATTGTGGAGGAGCAAATGGAGCAGGAGGCTTCCGCGTATAGTTATATAGTTTTCTGCTATGTTGGTATCTCTGAGTGTTTCAGTATTGTGTATTGAGTCGTAATAACTAGACAGGTGTTTATAACTGTCTAGTATGTGTCGGATATGTCTGTGTAACTCTGATATTTGTTGTATACTATGTAATACTTATGTTATTAATATAATTTATTCGTTCCGCTGTTGAGATTCTTGTGTTGTTTCTTCTTTCTCTTCTTTCTTTTCTCTTTTCTATCCCTTTCTTTCTTAAAGATGATGCGATTTTCCGGGAGTGGAAAGTCGGGTCGTCACAAAAGTTCTCAATCTAGATCGATGCGAGTTCATCTTTCACTCCTCATCGATATGAAATAGAGGCCAAACAACCTTCCACCAATTCCTTCATGTCCCTCCTCACTCCTTCTTCTCCAAAAAGCACAAATGTCATTGCTCTTTCCTTGACCTCGCTTTGACCCAACTTCGGCATCAACAACGCCGGAATAGGCTGCGACTTGATTGAATTGGTGTTGAAAATCGAGTCTTATCGTTTTAACATGAATTCATCGACTAATTACCTAGATTAAAAGTGTAGATTCGAAGGCTTAAGAAGGTATGTTAGTTTGGATGGAGATGGTTTCAATTTCTCGATTTCTCAATCGATACGAAGACAAGATGGAAAGTAAAAGTAGATGAAAAATTGGCTAAGTACAGAACATATTTATATGGACACGAAACAAAGAAGAAAAAACGATTCGTCTCTGAGTCATTTCGACCGGTTTCAACAGGTTTCACCTCAAATCGATGCGAAAGGGGCTATCGTATTCATCAATTCGAGTCCATTTGAAATGCATCGATATGAACTGCTTTATTCATATCCATCAACGTATAGCCCGTGAAGACTTGTATCCCCCGATACAAATAATACCCAGAGGACCAGCTAGATTATTCATATCCCTCATAAGTCCTTTAATACGAAGATCATTGCAAAATAATATCTGGACCATTCAACTCTATCGATACGAAATCTACGTTCATTCATCCCGAATCGATCTAGGAGAGGATTGATACGAAGGGACATTCCAAAACAACTGTCAAGCATCGTTACAAATCGAATTTCACATTGATTCAGGAAAGGGTCAATACGGAATTCAATACACACACACACACACACACACATATATTAAAAAAACCTGAAAACCTAACAACGAATCGTGTGCGTACGAACGTTAACGGGGGCCAAGTTAACCTACAATCATGTATAGTGGACTAACGTCCAATCTTTAAAATTCGCAGGAGTTGAGTACTTGTCTGGTGATGATTACAATAATGAACGATAGATTATTATCATACAGCGAAAATTATAACAGTATATGACACAACAATTGGCCGTCTATAGTTCATGATTCATGTTTCTATGGATCAATCAAAGGTCACAACCTTCGATGAGAAGACAACAATCATTTAAAGCACGACATGTTCTCACAAGACGTTCTTTGGGGGGCAAATGTTATCCTGCCTTTTGGGAAGGCCGTGATACCAAGAACTTAACTGAAAACCGAGAACAACCCGTCCTGAAGATCGATTATACGCAGGCTCACTGTGGTTATCGACGAATTTTGTCCGAGTTCGGATCGAGCTAGAAGACAAGACATGACAAGCAAAGTTGTGAAAGTCAACGTTCCAAATTTCGAGTCAATGCAAGTTCGTATGCTCAAGATATGATCGGTGCAAGCCAAGGAAATCAACTCACTCACATTCAACATTTCACATCGATCAGGTCGTATCCCTCATTTCATATCGATCGGCTTCGTATCCTTCAAGCCTCAGCATGTTCGTATCCAACAGCAAGTATTACTTCGTATCCATCAAGAAAATCAGCCTCCTTAGCATCGACCTTGTTCGAACCCATCAAATGTGCACGACTTCTTATCGATCAGCGGTAAGTGAGTCTACTTCTTATCCATCCGGACCCACCTATTTCGTATCCATCGACTGTAACATGAACGTCCATTTCATAACGTTTAAGCTCCGAACAAGCTTCGTATCGATCTATAGATCGATACGAAATCAACGCTTCCCATCGATGCGAAGTGGGATGCAAATCGATTGATACGAACAAAATGATGCAATTGATCGACACGAACAGAGCTATTATGATTAATACGAACAAAGCTGTTATGGTCGATACGAACAAGGCTGTTGTGATCGATACGAACAAGGCTATTATGATCGAGACGAACAAGGCTTAGACATTGGATACGAGGGAGGAAGCAGTCAACACGGCATGAAAAATGGATCGATCTGAGAATTTAGTGCCACGTCGACTTGTAGGCACATGCTCGGACCGATACGAACAGAGCGATAAGAAGGGCATCATATGAAGGAAACAGCCTTTGAAAAGCACAAGTTTGCATCGATCATAACTCACAATCTACAAGTCCAAATGCCACCAAATTTTTACAAGAGCTTACGTACATCCTCATCAACATTCACAATCTATTTCAACTCAACTGATGAAGTTTTGATCGATATGAAGCTCGTACATATCGATCCCAGATCGTGTGCAAATCACATGAGATCGATCGCTTGGGCCCACTCACGTGCCAGAAGAGGTCTCCCGAGATCTGAGCAAGATATTTGCATCCTACGCCTATAAATAGCATCCTAGAGTCTACAGAAAAGGGACCTTTTAGCTCTCCTACGTCCAGACTCCGCCGAAACCATTCTTGTACTCAAAGATCACTGTTGTACTCGAAATCTACTACTGTAATCCACTGTACCCAGTTGTAATTAGCAAACAAACATCAATAAAATCATCAATTTCATAGTGGACGTAGGCCATACGCCGAACCACGCTAAATCTCTGTGTTTCTACGTGTTTTTTCTTATTTGTTTTTGAAGTGTTTCTTAGATAATCCTCGTTTTACATTTACTTTCTTCATTTTATCTCTTTAAATACTTCTGAAGAGTGTTGTGCCTAATTTTGGTACAAACACTTTGGTGCTTTCACTGAGGAAACACAATTTTTCTCCTGCTCGTTGGATCTACTATCGATACCGGATTGCGTAAATCTAAGGAGAAGATCCAGATCCCAAGTTCAAAGTTCTTCCATCCTATTCAAATTTGCATCAAATCTAGGATAGAGCTTCTCTATTCACCATGGTAAACATAAGGACCACTTCTACTGCTGTAGATCCAGATGGACGAGATTGACAGAATCCCACACAAATACCTTCGACTGATCAGAATGCTATTGGACCATCAGATCCGCAAGGCCCTGTCATCAGGGAAGAGTTTCAGATGCTAATGTAAGAGCTGACACAGAGCCATCAGTAACTTACTCGACAGCTGCGTGCCAAGGCGGAAATAACCAATCAGCTGAATCGCCAAAGGTGTAGGAGATCCAAGTGGGATCAGGCTTCCTATTCATCTACTAAGAGTTCATCTTCTTCAGACTATCATCATAGATCTACATGCCCACGGCTAGATGGGAGTTATACCCAAGCTACTGGACATCAGCACGCACTGAGCCTCGGGCAACCTAGAGTTGGCCCATCCACCAGCCATCAGACTGGACTCTCCTTCCGAGGAGGTACTATCCCATATCACGTTGCAGACAACCAAGCTACCACCACTGCTGTTGAGCCGGGAGTTGATGCCCGAAATCGGACAGATCCGATCCAACGTCAGCATACTTCGAACCTTTGCACTCGTAGAAAGATTAGAAATTGTATGAATTTTACTTTCTTTCGCTAATCATAATAGTTTTAGGTTATATCAAATGGATGTTTAAAGGCATTTTAAAATGGTTTTATTAAAGAATATGTATATGTGGAACAACCCCCACCTTTTGAAGATGAAAAACTACTTAATCATGTTTACAAATAAAAGATGGCTTCGTATGGTTTGAAACAGGCTCCAAGAGGTAGGTATGATAGACTTAAATCCTATCTATTACAATTAAATTTTGGAATAGGCAAAGTAGATAGTACCCTTTTTATTAAAAGAGATAAAAAATGATATTCAGATTATAGAAAAATTTGTAGATGATATCATTTTTGGATCTACTAATGAAAAATTAAATAAAGACTTTTCACAAATAATGACTAAGGAATTTGAAATAAGACATATGGGAGAATTAAATTATTTTCTAGAATTACAAGTAAAACAGCTAAGTAATGGAATTTTTATTTGTCATGAAAAATATGCTAAAGAGTTAGTTAAGAAATTTGGTATGTCAAATACCAGTGGTAAATCAACTCTTATGGCATCCATTGAAAAATTAAATAAAGAAGAAAATTCAAAAGATTTAGATCAAAAATTATATAGTGGAATGATTGGATCACTACTTTATATTACTGCTAGTAGACCTAATATAACACATAGTGTTTTTATCTATGCAAGATATCAATTTCAACCAAAAGAAACTCATTTAAAAACTGTGAAACAAATTTTGAGATATGTTAATAACACATTAGACTATGGACTCTTTTACTCAAAAGAAGACTTATTTGAATTAATTTCATATAATGATGCTGAATATGCTCGCTACAAATCAAACTGAAAAAGTACAAGTAAAACTTGTCACTTTTTGAGACACTCTCTGGTTTTCAGGTTTAGTAAGAAGCAAAATTTTATATCTCAATCTTCTACAGAAGCAAAATATATTTCTGCAACATTAACCTATTCATGGGTTATCTATATGCAACAAACATTAAAAAATTTTGGTTCAAATTTTACTAAATCACCAATATACTTAGATAATATAAGTGTGATTAATCTATCTAATAATCCAACTCAACATGCTTGTACTAAACATATTGATATAAGACATCATTTTCTAAGAAATAATGTAATTAAAGAAATAATATCACTTAAATTTATAAACATTGAAAATCAAATACCTAATATATTAACAAAAGCGTTGAATCAAACATCCTTTATTAAGTTAAGAAGAGAGTTAGGAATTTGTTCTATATCGAAATATAAAAATAATAGAGTAAGAATTACAAAATAAAAAGAAAAATAAAATAATCAAAATAATACTTTATATGTCGACATACCCTACACTCATATGTTGGCATATAATGGTAAAATCTGTTTTTTTTTTTTAAATTTTCCCTCCTAAATTCAAATTGTTGGTCATATAATAACCAAATTTTGACTTTCTTCTTCATTTTTCTATATTCTCTTTGTTTTAAACTTCTTAAACAGACAAATCATGATTTCCTCTAATCCCAAACATTCTAAAGAAGAAAATCCATCGTTTTTATTCCCTTCTCCTACTCGAGGCCCCTTCCAAAGCACTATTGTGGCCAAGATCACCAAAATAGAGGGTGACATAAAGAATATTCTATAGATGCTCACTGAAATACAAGTGGTGCAACTTCGTATGACCAAGGAATAAGAGAATCAAAGCAGAATTCTTCGTATTTGCAAAAATATCTATTGGATAATCCTATGAATCCAATAGTTATTGAAGATGAGTCTACATATTTGGCTACTCATAACCCCATTTAAGAAAGAAATGATGAGGAAGAAGAAGAATAGAAGGATGAACAGATGTAATAAGATGACGAAGTTCGATGCATCGAAGATGTATGTTTCAATCGAGTGGAAATCTCGTTAAACAAAAAGGGGAACTTTTGCCTTTAGCATCCTCACAGCCCTATTCATAAATCCCATATCACTAGGAAATCACATTAGGATAGTAGTTAATTTTATTTGATTTGATTTTACAGTTTTAGTTTAGACATATATGGATAGTTTAGGGTTTGATTGAATTATGATTACGTTGTATTATGATATTGAATGAATGTATAGTTTAGTGTGGTTACTATTAATGATTTTTAGTATCACTTATCATTTCTTACATATCATTCTTATTATTATTACTATAGTATCGTAGTGAGGGGGAGTTATAGTTTTACTTATTTATTTTTGTTGATGATAATGGGAGAGAAATATATAAAATCTAGGCATAGTTTAAAGGTGAGTTTTGTAACTTAGGGGAAGTTATAATATTTTATATACAGAGTTGTCATCATCAAAAGGGAGGAGGTTGTTAGTGCCTTTGGTATTGGTTTTAAGGATAACAACTATAAGACATTATATAAGATATAGATACTAATGATTTATCAAGTTATATATAGTATATAGTGTAGGATATTAGATAGATATTGATTAAGAAGACTAAAATTGTATGGTATTAAGATATTAATATCAAATGTAAATTCAAGATGCTGATATAATATTTCAAGAGATCAAGAACAAAGATTCATGAGTATTGAAGAGTTCAAGAATTCAAGATATATTAGATGAATTATAGAGTCATAGAATTTATGTTAAAACCTTGGTAGCACTTTCCAGATCTTTCTTACCTTCTCTAATTTTATTTTAAATTGTTTTTAAAATATTCTATTTTTAAAATAATCTTTTCAAAGTGTTCCCAAAATTATTTTCAATTCTCTTATAAATATAAAAATATCTTTAGTGTTTTTAAGTTTATATATATGTATATATTGAATTGTTGTTCATACTTTAATAATTTATAACTATGCAAAATTATTTTATAAAGTTTTATTAATTTTTAATATATTAAAGTATGTATAAACTATGTTTAAACGTTTATATAAAGTTTCAAAATATTTTACAAAACATAATAATTCCAAAATAATTTTTACTGCAAAAAATTTAAAATACAAAGGGATATGTCGGCATATTCTCTGTAAGCATGTCGACGTACTAGACTTATTTTTCAAAATTCAAATCTGAATGGAAGTGTCTTTTCATCATATCTCTTCACGAATGGACATGATGATTGTTTCCCTATAGATACTAGTCTTCCAAATGAATTTTCGTTAGCTACTTTCTTATTTTTCTCTCCTTTTTTGCTCTCTTGGTTTCTAAAGAAATTTCCATCGAAACTCTGTCGAAATTCAACCAGAATCAAATTCAGTCATTACTAGTTCAATCCTCTTTCATATACTATCTAATTTCTCTCATCTCTCTCAAGATCAAGTGCTATTCAAGAGTTATAGGATCAACCGTAATCAAGATCAAAGATCTAAGTCTGTAACGCTATCAAATCATACTCTTATACTCTAGGGTGTGCTTGGTATCCCTGAAATCAAAGTAGATATGATTGTAGCCCGTTTAAATCAATTGAGTGTGCTTAATAGTACGTAAATCTAGTGGGTGTGCTTGTGGATAGGAAATCAAGTGGCTCTACCCAGAGGTCGAGATTCTTGAGAGTTTGTCTCGTAGCCTTGAAATCGAGATATTATTTGCATTTACTAGTTGTATAGAAATCCGTACAAGGAATTGGGTAGGACTAGATACCGGGTAAGTCCGAACCAGTATAAAATTCTGATGTGTTATTTCCTTTTTACTTTTACTGCATTTACTTTTATCTGTACTTTGATTCTATGATTGTTTCTGTGATTATTAATTCCATCATTCGAAGTAAAATCTTAAAGAATTTGAATAATATTCACATAATCCATTAAACACTATTCACCACATCTCCCTCTAGTTTTAATTTAGCCTTAAGATCCCTATTCTGCTGACTCACAAATAAGATGCAACATAGGGTAGTATAGATTACCTTAGCTTGATTTCTTTTATGATTAATCCAAAGCCACTTGTTTTGATTCAAATTTTGGGATTAGTTCCTAATTCTAGGTTCTGCAATTTGTTAGGCTTTATTTTTGTGACGACCCGCAAATTTGTACCCCTTGAATCAACACTATTCTACCTCTATTAACTCAAGTGGCACAGAAGTACGAACCATTAGGGTTAAGGAAGAAGAGATAGAAGAAGAAGAAACTAAACAATATCAGAATCTCACAGTCGCAGCGGAATACACTATAATAGTTGATATAGAACTTTACACAAAATGAAATCTATAACTGTTTTACACATCACACCATCACATCATCAGATGATCTCATACATCAAATTACCAATCAGATATACCATACAATCACAACAGCGAAATATATATATGTATAGATAATACGTCTCGGGCTCCAGCTCCTCTCCTGCTCCATAGCATCCTGTCCTGAATAAATAATACTCGGTCTGACCCGAGCATTATATGAAATAACACCCGAGTCAGTCTGGAATACCAGCTGATAATAATGCATCCAAATTGATTCTTAAAGTTTCAAAAATCCTTTGAAAAACAAAAGCATCTCGTAAGACCACGCCACAAATAAACATGTCGGGTTTTTACCTTACGATAGCTAAAACACTTTTTATAGAAATCCTCTGATATTATAATAGGGTCTATTTACAAATACTTATAAAATAGCCGAAATTGTTACATCTATTAAATTCCAGCTACTAGCCACAAAAGTGGGTAATACAAACAAAACTCGTACAAGGCTCGTAGGGAGAATGGATTTCCATCAATGGCTGGGCTACTGGGATACCGCCCGTCACAGTACCTGGCCTAGATCAGAGTACCGAGGAGTACGTCCGCTTCCCTGCAACACAAGGCCGGAACCATTCCTTACTGAACAGTCCAAACAAGATAACCCCGTGGTTGGCGCGACCAACCACCCACTAAGCCGAATATAAAGGGACATCTAGACAGGGGAAAATCTTGTCCTGCTTGGGCATGACCCACCTAACCTTGCTGCACCTCCCCTCTTTCATTCATTCCTGGTTGATGAGGCTTGAGGTTAAACGTTACCTTTTAAGAACGCATCACTTAGAATGCTCATCGTCCACCTGACGATGTTCTGAAAGCATTCATCCATACAAGTCCGTCCCGGGTTCGAACGGAACCGAAGGCACTACTCCTACTACATCCATTTTGGAAATATCCTCAGGATTAGTAGCGACTAGCCCTTGCACTTCACTACTTCTTCTTCGACTCCGAACACGTTTTTCCACGAAACGTACAAACCGGATCGAAGTGGTTTTCGAGAAATAAATCTCGATCTCAGTCTCTTCGAAACGATCAACGCATTTGTCCAATATTGATAGTCGGTGATTTAACTATCAATTTAAATTCATAAACATCCATAAGCATCCATCACATAATAAATAATATTCCACATTATTTATTTGCCCCAAATATCTTTAAAAGATATATTTTCAAATTTCCAAAACCCATTTGAAAACAATTCCCAACGTTCTTCCTTTACAAGGTAAATCCTTTACACTATATTCCCATTGGAAATAACCGAGTTCAAAACATTTAGAGTTAAAACAGTTAAAACATTTTATACTGAAATATACTCTAAATACGTAAATTCACTTCTAATTACTTACTCAAAAATATAAATTTAAAATAAGTGAAGTAAAACTATTTATTTAGATCTAAACTTGGTTTTACATAAATGTTTAGTTAAACTAAAGTTAAAAGTAGAGTTTTCAAAGGACTAATAACAATTTCAAATAACTTTGTTCAAAACTAGCCTTTAAATAAATCTATTTGGAAAAATAATTACTACGGTATTCATAAAAATTTACTATTGCAATAAGTACTTTAAAATAAAATATCCAAAACACCCTTTTAAACAAGTTTAAATTTTTAAACTTTCTTTTAATACAATCCTTTTAAAACTCGAACTTGGTTTTTCCCAGGGAAACTCATTCCCACTCAAACAACCCAGAAAACCCATTATATAAATTCTGTCGATTATATTTCAATTCAGATTTATGATTAATAACATAGATTTCCTTCCCAAGTTTAAAATAACTTCTTACAAAGCTTATCCACATTTCCATTCTTGGAAATTCACTTACAAAGTATAAGTTTAAAGGCCTTTTTAAATAAACTATTATAAATTTATTTAATGAAATCATACTTAAGGAATCGCTTAACTAAATACCTACTTAAATTTCAATGGTTTTAAATAATATTTCTGCAACATTCAATTTATTGCTAATTTAATTTGAAGGGTTTCTTTTGAAATCATATTTAATTTTCAGAGAACATTATTATCAAAATAACCCCATTGTTATTATTATTATTATTATTTATATAATTTCTTAGTGAAATTATCACCAGAAATCCCTACTTCCTCATTTATTAACTAATAAATGTTCCACTCATTTCTGTTTCCAACTTTGCAAATTTTCATTCTTCACTCAATCCAGATTCCAAATTTAATTCCCTTACATTCTTTATTTATCAATTCCTTTTATTTCTTTAAAAATCCAATTTATTTTTATTTTATTCTTAAAATTCTGTGTATATACTTATCCAGCAATATCACAATACAATTTAATTCAGAGTTATCCATCACAATATATAAACAGATCACAACATCAATTATAAAGATAATTACTATAGTGTGAGGAATCCAGTTGGATCCCTCCAACCCGTTTTCCCTACATCAACAAATATTAGCACACCACATATATATATAAATATCAATTCAAACTGATAACAACAATAATATGCAACCAATCACACAAATATTTAAATGTTAATTATTTAAATAAGCCAATATCCAGATGTGAGTGAGAATAACTCACCTTGAGTTTCGGCGAGCGTTCGAAATTCAAATTAAACCGAACGACGTTCGATTTAACCTAAATTTCTAATTGCCCGGAATGAATCCAAAACTGCACCATCGCGTAGTACGCGTCTCTGCGATTCCAACGCTTCCTGTTTCGTCAAATTCCGATAACGTATGAATACGTTACATCATTTTAAACCTTTGATTTTAAATTAAAAAAACAAATTTATTTTTATATTAAACCTCACAAAATCTCGGCCGTTCAAAACAATAGAAGATCAAAGCCGCTCCCTACTGCTTCTTCCACCTTCCAATGCAACTTAGATAACACGAACCCAACACACGTGCGCTAGGGCTTTGAACCGCACCTCACACGAACATCGAGAGGACGATCAGACGTCGCCGCCACCATCGCCTCCACCGCCTCTACCCCCGCCCGAGAGCACACAAAGCTCGGTCAACATAAACACGCACGATATGTGCTCGAACCCTATACGAACGCGACTCCATAACTGCTCCAAACGACCACCTCACGCGAAATCACCCGTTGGATCTATAAATCCTTCAACGAGCTACAACGTTCATTTAGAAAGTTTCTCCAATTAAAGCATGGATTGAGATATTTTAGAGGAGGATTGAAATCAATTTTCGGCCATGAAACTAAAGGAAGCGGCGGCTCTGAATATAGGATAGGGTTTAAGCAACAAATTGATACATATATAATATTATTTAATATTAATTTAATCTCGTTCCAATCAATTTACCACTTACGCAAACGGACTTCAATTCTCACGTACCAACAGGCGTTCCTAGGGTTTTTCCGCGTTCCGACACAATGGAATAGGTTTCGTATGCTAATTTGGTCATATGTGCAAGTTACGGAATTAAACGATCAATTTAAAATTAAATCGGCTAAATCGATTTTTAAGCGTTTCGTGCTGCCACGGTTACATGACAACTCCGATTGCTGCGAAAATTGGAACCCGATAACAACTAACTATTATGGATCCAATGGAACTGGTTTCGTCGAATTCCGAGACTGTGCCCCGGAAGGCTATTTTAACTCGTCTATTAAATCGAGCGATTGTCAAAATTGACGAAAACGCTTAAAATTTCACTTTTGAAATTTTAATAACTTAATAATAAATCATATAAAATTTATAAACACAATAAAAATCATTCTGGCTCATTCCGGACCAAAATCTGATTAAATTGCATTTTAATAATATTAAATTCATTTTCAAATTAATATAAAATCCCAAATATTATCTTATCAACTTTAAAATTCCTCTAAAATTCCCACCACGCTATTTACACTCAAATAACTCACAATAAATTTTTAAAACCATTTTTATCACTATTTACATCCAGATTTATTTTTATTTCAATTCCGAATATTTAAATTATTATTTTCCCATTATTCAAATTCAACCGGAATTACTATAATTAAAAATTATAGCTTGTTTCATTAATTGAACCCAAATCCATTCATTTCAAAATCAATTAAGAATCCACATTGAAAATTTAAAACGAATTAAATGTTCAAATTCAATGGCTTAAAAATACGGGATGTTACATTCCTCCCCCCTTATAAAAATTTCGTCCTCGAAATTTGCTAGGGTAGAAAATACTCTCAAACCCATTTACTTATCCAATTTGCTTAGTTATAGCTTATATTTACTTTCCCAAAAAGTTTCAGCTCCATTTCAAAACCATTTGCTTTATTTACATTCAAAAGTTATATATTTTTAACATATTCAAAATAACTTTCCAAGTTAATAATATTTTCCCAAAATCCAAAAAATTTTCTAACTCCCAAAATTTTCGAAAATTTTTGGCAGAGTCTCCCCTACACGGAGGAGCTTTCGCGATATCGCGATACCAATAAATATATATACATCGACCCACACGGTCGGAAACCAAAATATATCACAATATATTTATCATTTCCCAATTATATTTGCGTAGGCGTATCTTTTTAGCAAAATTTTAATAGCAAGCGGCTAATATAACGCATATATGCGCTCCAACTCTCTCGAACGCCTCCCATACTTGTACTAAACTCAAACAAACTCATCAGTTTCAAGATATGAGCATTTTAACAACATTTCCAATATAAATGTAAGCCAAACATATCCATTTCATGACCTAACCAAGCAACTTCATTATTTAACAATGTTAACCATATTTTATCAACAATTTAATGATTTCAATCACCTTTTTAAATTTCTTATCCAGGTCCAAAATTCATTTTTATTTCACACAAATGTGTTACATACCAGTTTTGCTATTTCAATTCATACTCTACCCAATCTTCGAATTGATTTACCAAGCAAAATTTCATTTCAATTTGTTACATGTGCATTTCTATTATAACGCACTTACATTTATACTCAAATCCATTTTTTTTTAAAGATTCCAGCCCATTCCACTTTCATCCAAACCAACTTCATTTTATTTCACTTGAATGATTTACATTCAAGTTTACTATATACCATTCATATTTATTTCAACCAGTTCGTTTTTATTTCAACATGATTTACATATGCCTTACTTGCATTTCTTTACTCTAACTTGCATTCCCAATTTGATTTACAATCAAATTTTATTTTTAAATTTGAAACATTTGCATTTCTTTTATGATCCATTTCCATTCATATGCAAAATCTCTTAATTAGATTGCATTTATCTAATTAATTTAAAACCATCCTTATTTGTTTCTTCAAATCAATTCACTTGCATTCATGTACAAGCTCTTTGAAATTTATTCCAATCCATATCAATTTATCCAAAAATCAAATTTTAGATGCTTGTTAAACAACTCAATTTCCGAATACATGCAAATACTCATGTCATCCAAGCAAAAATAATCCCTATTTAAACTCATAACCATTAAAATTCATTCTACTTAGATTTATATTAATTTTATTCAATTTTGCATGGTTCACAATCCAAGCATTCTTATCACATTGCAATTATTAAATTTAATTCTTTCCTTACATTTTAATTGCATTAACCAATTCGAGTTTATATTATTATTTTCCATTCTGGATTATTTACAACCCATCCATCCTTATTTTATCACAATAAAATTAATTAATACCATTTTACTTGAATATTCCTATTTCTTCTTATATCATTTTTATTTTATTTTCATTTGATTCCCATCCAAATCAACTCCAATCCATTTACAACTTTAATGAACTTCGTTTATTTATTCAATCCATGTTAGATTTATTTTATTAACAAAGAGACCACTTTAAATTATTTCACTCATTTGAATTTATTTACAATTCAAACCACCATTATTATAATCTAATTCCATTATCCATTCACACTCTCAATATTTATTACATAAATCTAAATCCCATGCCACAACTGGATTTTTATTTACTTTCCAAATTTTAACCAAACTATCAAAATTACATCCATTACAATACAAATTCCATTTAATTGTAATTCAATTTAGCCTCTAACCTAATCCATATTAGGTTTTAATTCACTTCCTCAATTCACTCTGAAATTATTTATAATATGGTCATTTTCCAATTATTTCATTTAGCAAATTTAAATTCCTACCTTTCCTTTTCACTCCTTTAAATAGAATCCAAATTTCTTTCAATATTATTTATTACACGACTGAAATTTAATTTCAATTTCATTGTCACAAGTTCAAATTATAACACTTAATGACTTAAGAATATGAATGTCTTTATGCAATTATAAGCTATTTACATTTCACCCTTATATCCAATTTTATCCCTCCATAAATAAGTTCAAAACTTATTTTCTAACTTAAGTTCTTTCACTTCTTTTATATCTCACTCTACCTTATCTCAATTCACATTTCATTTAGGATTACTTAATAAAGCTCACCCATTATTGTTGTTTCAATTTGCTTATGTTGTTTAAATCATACAATATTTCCATTGTCTTCTTATATCAAATTATATTATTTTTTTATTTGATTCTCATCCAAAACAATTCCAAATTCTATATATATATATATATGCATCACTGAATTCTTAATGATACAAATTTTCTTTCAATCTAATTCTTTGTAAAAATTTAGATCCACACTTCCAGGTTATAGGTATAACACATAATAGCTTATGGGTACAATTTATTGTATAATAACCCATGATTACTAAGTTATTTACATTTCAATTTAATCCAAACGAATTTAATTCTAAGTTCAATTTATTTAACTTATCCCAAGTTAAATTCAAAATCCACTTCAATACACTTTATTCACTTTCATTTACCCAAATTAACTTTTAATTTAAAATTTACATTTCCTTCTAATTAGCATCAACTTTACCAAAATAAGTTCATTAGTTGATGCATTTTAACGTTACAATTTTACTTTTAAACAGAATTTCCAGAATTCAATTACCCGGCTTTATTCCAAAACCATTTGAAATAATAATCAATTCATACCAATTTGGTATATCAATCAAATCTCCAGATTTTCCAAAACAACTTGTTTATACCAAACAAATTTCCTCCCTTGAAATTTCCAAAACAACTGGCATACCCAACAAATCCAAACAATATCACAACCAACCATTTTGGTAGCAATCCATCACTTTAGAAACTTGAAAATGAATTCTAATGATGTGGCCAGCATCATCAGGATTATTTTCCAGCGACTGAAGTGAGTTCAATGCTTTCTTACTTTCCCAAATTCATTTCAAAACAGCTCCCATTCAAAAATACTTCCCAAATCAATATTCCAATATACCGCTCAAACACTTTTAGCAAACATTTCAAACTTTCCCAGGAATTTAAATTTCCAAACCTTTATTCCATTACAGTTAAAATTCTTTCCAAAATTTCTGGGATTTAAATTCTGGTTTGGTTTAAATTAGTTATTCTCTTTTGTATACTTTATACTCATGGAATCTATTTGGTTATATCCATTTCACATTTTAGATTAACTTTTAGATTCTTATTTACTTATTGTATTAACACCCTACCAACCAAATATATATATAATAATTTCAGAAAATTATTTCTTTTATATCAAAATATAATTTTGGGTAAAATTATTTCATTTACCCACTTTAAAACAACACTATGTCGGTTTATCTTGTTTAAGAGTTTAGAAACCCCTATCGATACGGTTGTACTTCCCGCACCGACCAGAAATCATAAACACTCAACCGATAAGTCAACACGGTATAAAAACAATTTTATATCCACTAACAAGTACGCTCTCATATTTATTAATACACTCAACTCATTATAGAGTACCGTCGACTCTGTTTAATGAGTAATTTCCCCACCAAAGCCTAGGTTGTCGCCAACTAAGCTCTGATACCAAGTGTGACGACCCGCAAATATGTACCCCTTGAATCAACACTATTCTACCTCTATTAACTCAAGTGGCACAGAATTACGAACCATTAGGGTTAAAAAAGAAGAGATAGAAGAAGAAGAAACTAAACAATATCAGAATCTCACAGTCGCGGCGGAATAAACTATAATAGTAGATATAGAACTTTACACAAAATGAAATCTATAACTGTTTTACACATCACATCATCACATCATCAGAGTATCTCATACATCAAATTACCAATCAGATATACCATACAATCACAACAGCGAAATATATATATATGTATAGATAATACGTCTCGCGCTCCAGCTCCTCTCTTGCTCCATAGCATCATGTCCTGAACAAATAATACTCGGTCTGACCCGAGCATTATATGAAATAACACCCGAGTCAGTTGGAATACCAGCTGATAATAATGCATCCAAATTGATTCTTAAAGTTTCAAAAATCCTTTGAAAAACAAAAGCATCTCGTAAGATCACGCCACAAATAAACATGTCGGGTTTTTACCTTACGATAGCTAAAACACCTTTTATAGAAATCCTCTGATATTATAATAGGGTCTATTTACAAATACTTATAAAATAGCCGAAATTGTTACATCTATTAAATTCCAGCTACTAGCCACAAAAGTGGGTAATACAAACAAAAACTCGTACAAGTCTCATAGGGAGAATTGATTTCCATCAATGGTTGGGCTACTGGGGTACCGCCCGTCACAGTACCTGGCCTAGATCAGAGTACCGAGGAGTACGCCCGCTCCCCTACAAAACAAGGCCGGAACCATTCCTTACTGAACAGTCCCGAACAAGATAACCCCGTGGTTGGCGCGACCAATCACCCACTAAGCCGAATATAAAGGGACGTCTAGACAGGGGAAAATCTTGTCCTGCTTGGGCATGACCCACCTAACCTTGCTGCACCTCCCCTGTTTTAGCCATTCTCGGTTGATGATTCTTGAGGTTAAACGTTACCTTTTAAGAACGCATCACATAGAATGCTCATCGTTCACCTGACGATGTTCTGAAAGCATTCGTCCATACAAGTCCGTCCCGGGTTCGAACGGAACCGAAGGCACTACTCATACTACATCCATTTTGGAAATATCCTCAGGATTAGTAGCGACTAGCCCTTGCACTTCACTGCTTCATCTTCGACTCCAAACACGTTTTTCCACAAAACGTACAAACCGGATCGAAGTGGTTTTCGAGAAATAAATCTCGATCCCGGTCTCTTCGAAATGGTCAACGCATTTGTCCAATATTGATAGTCGGTGATTTAACTATCAATTTATATTCATAAACATCCATAAGCATCCATCACACAATAAATAATATTCCACATTATTTATTTGCCCTAAATATCTTTAAAAGATATATTTTCAAATTTCCAAAACCCATTTGAAAACAATTCCCAAAGTTCTTCCTTTACAAGGTAAATCCTTTACCCTATATTCCCATTGGAAATAACCGAGTTCAAAACATTTAGAGTTAAAACAATTAAAACATTTTATACTGAAATATACTCTAAATACGTAAATTCACTTCTAATTACTTACTCAAAAATATAAAAATAAGTGAAGTAAAACTATTTATTTAGATCTAAACTTGGTTTTACATAAATGTTTAGTTAAACTAAAGTTAAAAGTAGAGATTTCAAAGGATTACTAACAATTTCAAATAACTTTGTTCAAACTAGCCTTTAAATAAATCTATTTGCAAAAATAATTACTACGGTATTCATAAAAATTTACTATTGCTAATTTATCAATAAGTAATTTAAAATAAAAATATCCAAAACACTCTTTTAAATAAGTTTAAATTTTTAAACTTTCTTTTAATACAATCTGTTCAAAACTCGAACTTCGTTTTTCCTAAGGAAACTCATTCCCACTCAAACAACCCAGGAAACCCATTATATAAATTCTGTCGATTATATTTCAATTCAGATTTATGTTTAATAACATAGATTTCCTTTCCAGGTTTAAAATAACTTCTTACGAAGCTTATCCACATTTCCATTCCCGGAAATTCACTTCCAAAGTATAAGTTTAAAGGCCTTTCTAAATAAACTATTATAAATTTATTTAATGAAATCATACTTAAGGAATTGCTTGACTAAATACCTACTTAAATTTCAATGGTTTTAAATAATATTTCTACAACATTCAATTTATTGCTAATTTAATTTGAAGGGTTTCTTTTGAAATCATATTTAATTTTCAGAGAACATTATTATCAAAATAACCCCATTGTTATTATTATTATTTTTATATAATTTCTTAGTGAAATTATCACCAGAAATCCCTACTTCCTCATTTATTAACTAATAAATGTTCTACTCATTTCTGTTTCCAACTTTGCAAATTTTCATTCTTCACTCAATCCAGATTCCAAATTTAGTTCCCTTACATTCTTTATTTATCAATTCCTTTTATTTCTTTAAAAATCCAATTTATTTTTATTTTATTCTTAAAATTCTGTGTATATACTTATCCAGCAATATCACAATATAATTTAATTCAGAGTTATCCATCACAATATATAAAAAGATCACAACATCAATTATAAAGATAATTAATATAGTGTGGGGAATCCAGTTGGATCCCTCCAACCTGTTTTCCCTGCATCAACAAATATTAGCACACCACAGATATATATATAAATATCAATTCAAACTGATAACAACAATAATATGCAACCAATCACACAGATATTTAAATGTTAATTATTTAAATAAGCCAATATCCAGATGTGAGTGAGAATAACTCACCTTGAGTTTCGGCGAGCGTTCGAAATTCAAATTAAACCGAACGACGTTCGATTTAACCTAAATTTCTAATTGCCCGGAATGAATCTGGAACTACACCATCGCGTAATACGCGTCTCTACGATTCCAACGCTTCCTGTTTCGTCAAATTCCGATAACGTATGAATACGTTACATCATTTTAAACCTTTGATTTTAAATTAAAAAAACAAATTTATGTTTATATTAAACCTCACAAAATCTCGGCCGTTCAAAACAATAGAAGATCAAAGCCGCTCCCTACTTCTTCTTCCACCTTCGAACGCAACACAGATAACACGAACCCAACACACGCGCGTTAGGGCTCCGAACCGCACCTCACACGAACATCGAGAGGACGATCAGACGTCGCCGCCACCATCGCCTCCACCGCCTCTACCCCCGCCCGAGAGCACACGCAGCTCGGTCAACATAAACACGCACGATACATGCTTGAAACCTATACGAACGCGACTCCATAACTGCTCCAAACGACCACCTCATGCGAAATCACCCCTTGGATCTATAGATCCTTCAACGAGCTACAACTTTCATTTAGAAAGTTTCTCCAATTAAAGCATGGATTGAGATATTTTAGAGGAGGATTGAAATCAATTTTCGGCCATGAAACTAAAGGAAGCGGCGGCTCTGAATATAGGCTAGGGTTTAAGCAACAAATTGATATATACATAATATTATTTAATATTAATTTAATCTCGTTCCAATCAATTTACCACTTACGCAAACAGACTTCAATTCTCACGTACCAACAGGCGTTCCTAGGGTTTTTCTGCATTCCGGACACTATAGAACATGTTTTGTAAGCTAATTCGGTCATATGTGCGAGTTACGGAATTAAACGATCAATTTAAAATTAAATCGGCTAAATCGATTTCTAAGCGTTTCGTGCTGCCACGGTTAAAAAACAACTCCGATTGCTGCGAAAATTGGAACCCGATAATAACTAACTATTACGGATCCAATCGAACTTGTTTCGTTGAATTCCGAGACTGTGCCCCGGAAGGCTATTTTAACTCGTCTATTAAATCGAGCGATTGTCAAAATTGACGAAAACGCTTAAAATTTCACTTTTGAAATTTTAATAACTTAATAATAAATCATATAAAATTTATAAACACAATAAAAATCATTCTGGCTCATTCCGGACCAAAATCTGATCAAATTGCATTTTAATAATATTAAATTCATTTTCAAATTAATATAAAATACCAAATATTATCTTATCAACTTTAAAATTCCTCTAAAATTCCCACCACTCATTTACACTCAAATAACTCACAATAAATTTTTAAAACCATTTTTATCACTATTTACATCCAGATTTACTTTTATTTCAATTCCGAATATTTAAATTATTATTTTCCCATTATTCAAATTCAACCGGAATTACTATAATTAAAAATTATAGCTTATTTCATTGATTGAACCCGAATCCATTCATTTCAAAATCAATTAAGAATCCACATTGAACATTTAAAACGAATTAAATGTTCAAATTCAATGGCTTAAAAATACGGGATGTTACAATTTTCGTATTTTAGGAGCTGATAATGAGAAATGAGAAACAAGTGTATGTACTTGTGCCTTATTTCCTCTATGGGGCAAGAGGGTTTGGGTATGAATCTAATAGAAAAATGTGGCTAATTTTGTAACGAACCAGATTTTTCGACCCTCAAAAATCAACACTATTATGTTTACTATATATCATGTCGAATATTCAAGTGCCGGAAAATACAGATTTGGTAGGGTGAAAGAAGAAGGTAGATGATAGAAGAAAACTAAAAAAACACAGAATCTCACAACACAGCAGATAATATATAATACAAAAATGATCATTACATAGGAAACATCTTTATTCGTATATACAACATTAGAGTACATAACACTTATCCTAAATTTGGATAGTTATAATAATCCACCCTCATTATTGACATAGCATACCAAATCCACATTATAGCGGAGAATATATGTGAACACATCTTGATCATCCAGCTTCTTCCCAATTCCAAAGTATCCAACTAAACTTAGGAAAAACATGCTCGGTCTAACCCGAGCATTATAGGAAAATAACGCCCTGGTCAGTCTAGTAAAACCAGCATCAGAACTTATATCACAAGGAATTTTATTTATTACAACTTTTAAAAACCTTTAAAATCAAAGGTATCTCGTAAGACCATGCCGCACATAAACAGGACGAGTTTTTACTTTACGATAACCATAACCTTTTTATAGAAAATCCATGATATTATAATTGTGTCTAGATACAAATACTTATTAATCATATATATTATTAAATTTCAGCATAATAGGTATACAATCAAGTCCGTAGGTGATATTGGAGAATGGATTCCATATAATAGCTAGGCACTGAGATACCATCTATCACGGTACATGTATAGAAAATATACCGAGGACCTCGCCTGGATCCCCTGCCAACATAAGACCGGCCTACCCCTGACCTAGATAGTACCGAACGTGTCATCACCCCTATTGCTTTGCAACCCTTTTTATTTGATATCTCATGCACAACCAATCCATAAATATGTAGATGTATCTGGAAGGGTGACAACATACACTAATGGGTGCGACCCACTTAGCCTTGCTGCATCTCCCTTAATTTTCAGTCATTCCCGGTTGATGAGGCTTGAGGCTACATTACCTTTTAAGAAATTCATACTTACAATGCTCTTTGCCTTCCAATGACAATGTGCTGATAGCCTTCATCCATATAAATCTGTTCTAGATCTGAACAAAAACGAAGGCGATATTTCTACTACATCCATTCTGGAATCACCCTTAGGTTTAGTAGCGAGTAGCCCTTGCACTTCTATCTTCGACTTTACGCTGTCCAGGATGTCTTCACTTCGAAATGCAATTATTGGATCGAAGTGGTTTTCGGATAACATATCCATTCCAGTCTCTTCGAAACAACGTTCGATAATTTTGGTAAACTCAACCCTAGTTCTTTAGGAAATAAACAGACAAATGATAAGAGCGGAGTTCACCTCCTAACTGTTAGCCAATGGATTTCCTTATCATTTGTCCTAAAAGGACAAAACGAGTTTATACTTAAAGTATAACACCTTCGACGATAACTGTACAATATAATTCTCATATTTCTCTTAGATATTTCCAAAGTTACGTTTGGTCCAATTTCAATAGTCGGTTATCTCACTACCGAATAACCAACATACAATTAGGAATTCACTTCATAAGGAAAACCAACATTGGCTCATTATACAAGCAATTTCTAGCCTCCTTGTATAAATCTTTTATATATAAAACCATTTGTAGATAACTTGTATGAGAATACTCTTACTAGAATATATTTACCAATTCCCGTATTTCAGCATTTAGAAAAAAATATCCATATATTTATCTTAAGGTATAATTTACAAACTGAGGAAGATTCTATTTTTATTCGATTCAAAAGGTTAGTTATAAAACTTCCTTATGCTTCTTAAAACATTATAACCCATTTCGACGATCTTTTGGATTATTTACAAAATCTCTTTACACCATTCAATGTCCCAAGCATCCATTTTGATCATTTCCAAAATCATTTGTAAAGCCTTTAAAAACCCATAAAACTATTTAAAAATCTTCTTTATAAACCCTGTTTAAAATGTCCCATTTGTAATCCGTTAAAATTTTACTATTAATGTGAAATCCCATTCTTTTTATATAAAATACCCTATTATAGTTTGTTTCTTTAACTTGAAAAATATTATCTAAGAATATTCTTGATAAGTCATTCCATCATCTTAACCTAATTAAATCAATGATTTTTTAAACATCATTAATTATAATGATTTACTATTTTAAACCTTAAAAATCAATTAAACATGAATATTATAAATAATTAATGATTAATTAGTTTAAAACATTACTAATTAACAGTTAACTAACTTAGCTTCATTTGTTAGCTTTAACTTCACTTGTAAATCTTAATTTCATAAATAACTTACCTTTGTTAATTACGTAATTTACATAAGTCACTTTGATTCATAAAAATTATCAATGCTAATCCATATTAAAGAAGTTTATTGGATACCTTTTTAATAAACTGATTTATAAATTTTAAAAATCTTAAATTAATAGTTAAGTAAATTAAGTTAAACAACGTTAATAATAAAATTAACTAACCCCACTTAAATATTTAATATAATTATTTAATAACTTAAAATAATTAACGTTAAAATATCAAAATTAAATTTAAATAAATGTAAAATAAATAGAAATCAAATTTAAAAGTTTTAAGTAACATATTTAATCTTAAACCAATTTCAACTATCCAATTTATAAATTAACGTTGATCAAGTCTGAGGCTTAGCAACTGCAAAGGTTCTTAAGCAATTTACCATCTCTTTCATATCACACGAGTTATATATCGTTGCTATATTCAATATGGTCCGCCTACTAAACTTTCAACACTAATTTTTTTCACCTTCAAACCCATACTGATTTATCCCTATGCAAATAAATACACAGATTGACAATTTTGTTTAGCACGTGCAAAATAGGGTTTTTATTCTGCTCCATAGATGTCCATAATAATCTATATAACTAAAGTTAACTTAACCGTATTATTATTGGCCGAATAAATATCTCCGGTCAAGGTTTAAAATTTTAAACGATAATATTTATATAAATAACGTAATTTAAAATCTGCCTGTTTTAATATGCCATAAAATTCTAAAGGTCTAAATCACCCAATAATCTATGCGAAGGCATCGTATTCATCAATACGATTACGACGCATAAAACGGATTTAAAATGAACCCATTGTCGATGTTTTAGTTTTTTTTAAATTTAAACTTGGATATTTCATTTTTTTTTATAATAACTGGGCTGAGCCCAATAGGAGAGAAAAAATCCGACCACGTCACTTCCTTTTCCCCCCTTTTTCTTCTTCTTCCTCCTTTTCTTTATTGCCTACACATGACATTGTTGTGCACCTCGTGCATGTATACCATATGTTAATCCGCCTTTTGGCAAGGCCATGGATAAGCGGATTTAACTAGTCGACTACTCGTCTATCGAGACTGGGATACGATGGGTTTGAGTCAACTGGATGGATAGACGATAAATCATGGATGATATATACATATATGATTATAGAGCTGAGGTTTGGCCACGTGGTTCAGTCGTTCGATCATACATGGCTCGGTCGAGGAGTAGAGACCATGCATGGTTCGGTCTTGGAAGGCACGTCATTCGGTAGTAGTGTGAAAGTTGAGGTAGATCGGCCAGATATGGTTCGGCTCTGGAAGGGTCGGCATTGGTAGATTGGTTAAGTGTGGATCGGCCAGGGTAGTTAGGCTGAGGTGGTTCGGCATGTTGAGGTGGGTCGGTCTCCGTTATGTGGATTGGTTGGCTAAAGTGGGTCGTGTTAGGTCGTAGGAGCTTGGGTTCGACATTTTTGGATCGGTCCAAGCGAGTAGGTCGGCATCATCACAAGACTGGGTCGGCACCATGGGTGGTTCGGCATCGTGAGCGATTCGGCGTTTCGAGTGGCCCGACATGTTGAAGTGGCTTGGTAGGATGGTGCGGCTTATCAGGATGGTGTGGCTAGGTGGGACGGAGTGGATCAACGTGTTTACTACTTCGAGTCCTAGCTTCATTTACTTCGAGTCGTAGGTAAGCATACTTATGGTAATCACCTAGGACATATCAGGTCGGCATACTCTGAACTCAGGGTCGGTCTTGGTGTTGATTCTGGATTGGCTATGGTCTTGGTGGGCCCAGACCACTCAGGAAGACCAGTAACTCGGGATTTGCCTATAAATACAGCATGTGGTGCTTTAGAAAAGGGAACTTCATTCTGCTTCCCTTCGTCTTCTACACTAAGGCTGCACTACCATTGTTGTTATAAAAACTCTAGATTGTAACTATAATTGATTCTAAAATCAATAAAAAGGAAATTTATGGAGTGGACATAGGCCGGAGTCAGCTGAACCACTATAAGTCCTGTGTTTTTACTGCTTTCTTTTTAATTTTTATTCTTCTTCACATTCATACTCTCTACATACATTCTATCTGTGATCTATGACTGTGATTTGGTTATTTCATCAGGACTTGGGTGTCAGCGACCAATTTTGGCGCTAACATTTTGGTGCTTTCACCGAGAATTGAACTCAGGGACTCAGAAGCTTGGAGTTTGGATTTAAAGACTTAGGAACTTGGATTCTGGAGACTATGACAAAGCAATCAAATAGGAGACAGAGGATGGAAAGAAGTCAGCAAAAGGGAAGTAAGGAGGCTTCCGTTGGAGCTAATCAAGCCTCCGCCTACATCACTAGGGACGAGATGCAAGTCATGATGAATTCTATGCAGGAACAGTTGAGAAGGCAAGAGGAAATGATGCAGGCGCTTTTTAGACAATTTAGACAAGCATGACCTGTAGGAGCTCAGATCCATGGAGCTGGATTAGAAGGACTCAACCGGCAAGAAGATGAAGTGGATAGGTAGGGGGCAACCCCAATCAGCAAACAACTTTCAATCTAGGTGGATGTGGACTCGGGGGCATGCCGCAGATAATGCTGGATCGACCCATGAAGGGATACCAGATGACACTGCGCAGCCCGACGCCAACAGGAATACAGGAGTACGTGATGAGGAGTATTTATCGGAATTCCCTCGAGGACTTGGGGGCCGGTTAGGAAAGGTAAATGGGGGAAACTCTTGGTAGGTAACTCTAAATTGGTTGACATCATCAGGAGAACCATTCACGGAGGTCTGACAAACAGGGATTTGGAGGGAGTCAACAGAAGTCCATTTACCCAGAACATCGAGATAGCTAGGAATCCATGTGATTTCAAGCTACCCACTTTGGAAGTGTACAACGGTAAGATGGATCCCACTAAGCACTTGACAAGGTACACAAGGCATTTGAAAGTGCTGGGGACATCAAAGGAGGTCATGGCCCAATGTTTCCCCCTGTACTTGACCGATATAGCTGCTATGTGGTTCAGACAGCTGGAGGATGGATCTATTGAAACATGGATAGAACTAGTGGATAAGTTCTTAAGTTAGTTTCGAGTTCACATAAAAAGGCTAAAGAATGTGATGACTCTGACGTTAGTTAAACAGGGGTGGAAGAATCGCTCAGGACATTCTTAACTTGGTCTAATGCGACAGTTGCTTCGATGCATCGGTCGGATCGATCAATGGTTCTGATGGTTGCGGTATTAGGAGTGGTGATAATTCAAATTTCAAAGTATCAACGATACGGTACCCACCAATGGATCTTGGGGAATTCTTTCATGAAGCTAAGAGATTTCTTCGACAAGATGATGCATGTTAGGACATGAAGTCAAAGGAAGTAAACATAGTTAAGGATGGAGGACCGCCCGATGAAAGCTTTGGTAAGGACAAGGATAAAGGGAAGAGGAAGCACTAGGGAGAACCAAAATTATCCACTTACACAGGATTGAATCCAATGCTGGGATATTCTTGGATATTCGGGATCGCCTTCCTTATCGAAGGCCGGCAAGGAGGGAACCCTCAGAACGTGAAAGGACATCGGGAAGGCACTGTCTTTTTCATGACTTGGACGGGCATGATACTAACAGTTGCTGGCATCTAAAGGATATAATCAAGGAACATGTCAGGAATGGTCTGTTTCGACAATATGTCGAAACTCGAAATGCGGTGGTGGAACAGGAGCAGCCACCGTCGACCTTGAACGACGAAGGCGTGACGCCAAGGAATTGTGGCCAATTGGTCATCAACTAATCGTGATGGTTTGGAAAAGTAACAAACTCTAGGCAAACGGCTAAATCACTTACTCATGTACGGGGTCGGAGATAACCCTTAGGCATGCTCTGAGATGATGGTTTAACGAGATGCTTCGGTTTGTGAAATCTGTTTTTTCCTTTTGCCTCGGACATTTGCTTTTTTCTGCTTTTGTTTTGGAGTTCGGGTTGAACTCCTGATTTTGTTGGTTTCTTGGTTTGGATTTTGGTATGGATTCTTGATTTTTGATTCGGATTTTGATTTGGACTTTTGATATGGATTTATGGTTTGAATCTGTATCTCAGATTCAACTTTGATTGAATTTTATTTGGTTTTTGGCTAAAAGGTCATCGAGTATGGACTATGCTCGACAAGGGTCTTGAGAGACTAGGATTCGGCCTAGGACTTAGGCTACATATCATATATCGGTTACTATTTCAAGTCGATAGTATGGACTATGCTCGGCAAGGGTCCGGAGTGACCAGGATTGGGTTTAGAACTTGAGCCACGACATTGCTCAACATTCAGGGACACTGAACCAGGAACACCAGGCATTACTTAACATAGGTCGTCAGATGCAGATTGCGCTTGGAAAGAACCTAGAGAGGTTATGGATTTGGATACTTGCTATGAACAGCTAGGGATTTGGGCATGGACCCAAAGCGGCCCTGGATTTGGATATCGACCCAGTGAGGTCCTGGATAAGGAATTTAGGACCCGGTGAGGTCCCGACTTAGGATTTAGACCCGGAGAGGTACCGGACTCAGATAAAATGATCCGGAGGGATCGTGGATTCGATTAATTGATTAAAGAAGGACGTGGGATTGATGAGGACTTGGTTCAGAGCAGTCATAGATTCAGATAAGTATACGGCAATGGCACTTGGATAAAATGGATTAGATTATGTATAGGAAAGCATGGCTATGGATAACATATAGACTTCGGATATCGAATTTGAGGCTATTCAAATCATACCTTCCAATTGCAAGGCACGTTTTAGGGGGCAAATGTTAACCCGCCTTTGGCAAGGCCGTGGATAGACGGATATAACTAAATCGACTATTCGTCTATCGAGACTGGGATACGATGGGTTTGAGTAAACTGGATGGATAGACGATAAATCATGGATGATATATATATATGATTACAGAGCCGAGGTTCAGCCACGTAGTTCAGCCGTTCGGTCATACATGGCTCGGTCGAGAAGTGGAGATCATGCATGGTTCGGTCTTGGAAGGTATGTCGTTCGGTCGTGGTGTGTAAATTGAGGTGGATCGGCCAAGATATGGTTCGGCTTTGGGAGGGTCGGCGTTGGTGGATTGGTTATGTGTGGACCGACCAAGGTATTTAGGCTGAGGTGGTTCGGCATGTTGAGGTGGGTCGATCTCGGTGATGTGGATTGGTCGGCTAAAGTGGGTCGGTGTTAGGTTGTAGGAACTTGGGTTCGGCATTCCTGGATCAGTCCAAGCGAGTAGGTCGGCATCGTCACAAGACTGAGTCGGCAGCATGGGTGGTTCGGCATCGTGAGTTATTTGGCATTTCGAGTGGGCCGGCATGTTGAAGTTGCTCGACAGGATGGTGTGGCTTGGTAGGATGGTGTGGCTCGGTAGGACGCAGTGGATCAACGTGTTTACTGATTCGAGTCCCAGCTTCGTTTACTTCGAGTCGCAGGTAAGTATACTTCGGGTCATCACCCAATAAATGTCAGGTCGGCATATTCTGAACTCAAGATCAGTTGTGGTGTTGAGTCTAGATCGGCTATGGTCTTAGTGGGCCCAGACCACTCAGGAAGCCCAATAACTCAGTTTTGCCTATAAATACAGCATGTGGGGATCAGAAAAGGGATCTTCATTCTGTTTTCCTTCGTTTTTACGCTAAGGTTGCGCTGCCATTATTGTTCTAAATACTTTGTATTGTAACTGTAATTGATTCTGACATCAGTAAAAAGGAAATTTCTGGAGTGGATGTAGGCTAGAGTTAGCCGAGCCACTATAAATCCTATGTCTTTACTGCTTTCTTTTTAATTTTTATTGTTTTTCACATTCATACTCCCTACATACATTATATCTATGATGAGTGACTATGATTTGGTGCTTTCATTTGGATTTGGGTGGTAGCAACCAATTTTGGCGCTAACACCATGCATCCACTCCACGAAACTCACGTCGCATATCACCATCGCACTTCTTTCTACATGCCTAACCACCCCCACCCCATAGCCACTCGACCGAAGCTCTCAGCCATGATTTCAAATTCCATGACCTGCTACTGGAAACGCGACACGTCTGTCGCCAAAGTCACCCAAAAATTCACCACTCGTGTTGCTCTCCTTTTTGATCGCATGTCCATTCTCTGATTCGTGCATTGTTAAACCAATCAAAAACTAATATCAACCCTAGTTCTGGACTTCTCAAATCGTCGACTTGGATTTTCGCCGAATTCACATGAAAAATTCTTCTCGTCGATATGAACCTGTTGGCGTAGACGGCGTCGAACGATTCGTAATTGTTTGAGAGAAATTATTTTTCAAAGTTCTAACGATAATTAATCCGTTTTCAGTTTTTTCGAGATATCTCAATTGATACTCGATGAAACACAGTGTCGTCAATTTTTAAAATAGTATAGGGAAATACGAACAATTTTCATTTAGGAAATTTAAGATAATTTCATGTATTGGGGAAGATACAGATTTTTGAAAGTGGGAGAAGGTGAATTTTTCTTTACTGTAAGTGTCGGGTGAAAATAAAAGTGTCTATGTACTCATCCATTAGCCATATCAAACATTACAATGTGCTCTTATCATTTTAAATTCAACTTACAAGTGAATTATACAACTCAGTGAAATATAAATTTCCAAAAAAGTTGAAAAGAAATAGAATACTCACAGTTATTAACTCCAAAAAGCTTCTATTGTTGTTAATTGAAAGAAAAATGAATTCCATATGATTAGACAAAGGAGACGATGTTATTTATAATTACACTTTTATTTTACATATCGAAAATATCTCTGCTCAGATGTAACCCCTTGTGTGCTGGAGTAACGTTTATGAACATATGGCCCAACCTATTGTTGTACAACCTAATAATACTATGCTCATCTAAAAATATCTCTGCTCATTCAATATGGTTAAGTAGTGATCACTTGGTTAATGTATTATTGTTTACCTATGGTTATTCAAATATATTAAATTTTCACTAATATACTCACAAGGGTTTTACATATTAACAATATTTTAACAATATTCGAAATAGGTTAATGATGTCCCACCAAATTAAGATTTTGGATCATAAATTAGGTTTATCAATATATTAATCAACAATATTATTTTTGAAAGTGATCGATGTTTTGGGTTAAACGTACTCACTACTAGATGTTCTTAGTTTTATTTTAAAAATTAAAACTCAATTTTCTTTTTTATATAAAAATAAATGTAAATATATTTTATTATTATTATTATTTTATATATATATATACATACATAAATGAATAAATATAGGGTATTTGAAGCTTATGTATAGAATTTTCAACAATTTAAACAACCCAAAAGTATACGAAATATACCAGACATATAATATATCAAGTCACTTCTCAAAATCCGTTTCTTATGTATATATGAAATTTTGGGGTTGTTGTGTGTGGTAAGAAATCTTCTCAAAAGAAAAATAACCTACGATATCCAAAAAATATTACGTTTAAAAAATAATGTAAATTTCTGATTTCCTATCAAGTTTCAAAGGTATTATTTTATTTTAAGATTGATTAAATATCCATACAAACATGGTCGGATCCCGGGTCGTAACTTTCTCCCCCTTAAAAGAATTTCATCCCCGAAATTTATTCTACCTTTTAACACAAAAATAAAATAGAAAAATTCTTATTAAAGGAAACGGTAACAATATCATACTGTCATCCAATTACATCCATATAGTATAATACTTAATTTATATATTAAGCATGATCACATAGTTTACATACCTAAGCTACATAGCTAAATACATCAACACAAATATCTACATATTAAGATAAAATACTTAATCAAACATTGCCACTTCCTAATATTTCCATCCTACGGAAAACCCTCTCCATCTTAATCATCATCACTAGGAATGTTAATAACTTCCACAACATCGTCTTTCCCATCATCATCAGATATACAAATAACCTTCGGATCTAGGATTGGAGGAAAAAGCATCAATGACTTCTTCAAGTTGATAGAGAGTGTTTCCAATCTCTTTCCAATTAAGCTCCATTCCTATCCTTCCAACTTCCTCCATAATGTCTACTCTTTCCTCGACTGTTTCTCCTCTTCCTTCTCTAGTTCCTCCTCCTCTGCTTCCACCTCCTCTTATTCCTCCTCCTCTTCCTCCTCTTCTAGTTCCTTCTCTTCGTCTAGGTCTTCCTCCTATTCAAGGTCTTCCTCTCCTCCTAGGTATCCACTATCGTCTTTAAAATCGTGGTCTTCTTCTTGATCAATCTCACCTGCCCCTCCCTATTCTTTCTCTAACTCTCTCTTCGATTCACGTGCCATTCTTTCATCTTCCATGGGTTCCTCGTCGCCCTTCCTCTCACCATCCACCATAGGCTCTTCAATCGTCGAAAGGTTAATCACTTCTGGTCTTTCCCTTCTTAAGCATATCTTTTGAAGCTAGCTGAGTCTCTTCTTCGCAGCACGAATAATAGGTGCCATCTAAAAAAGAAAAAAAATAAGGATAAGGTACTTAAACTTAAAAGGAATTCATATATGATAGTTCAATTCCTTAATATATAAGGTCAGTTTATTCTATTGATTACCATATCTTTCATATCCAAGTCAGTATAGATCCTACTTTATTGGTTCATTTAGTCGTATCCTAATTGTAGGATACCCCTTATGTAAATGAACCTTTAAAAATTAACTCTAAGCTATTCAATTCACATTTTTTTAGTTAAGTGTGAAATTTAACCTACAAGGTATTCGAGTCCAAAATGTTCTCAAATTTTCCTTTTTATCTAATTTTGCTATTAATTCTTAGTTTTCTATTTGGCTAGGAAATATAACTAAGATGGAACAAATATCTATGACTTCCTTAATTAAAGAAAAGGGGGTCTACTTGTGTATTAATGTGATTATTCCCTCTATCAATCTAAGTGACCCCTTTTTAAATTTGTGTATACAAATAAGAGATGGGTATTTCTTAAAAACTTAACCTTAAGAAATGAAATGTTTAGGGTGGGACTTACAGATAACATTACTAGACTTCCTATTTCTTAGTTGTTTCTCTTTCCATCTTTTCCCTTTCAAAGTACCTCTAAGCTAAGGTATTCTAAAATAAAATCCCAGGGGTTTGTTTTTCCTTTCTTATTATATTTCTTGACATTCAAAAATTACTAACTGCCTAAATCTATAACAATTACTTCTATAGATTTCAAATCACTTGGTTATTCAAATTGAAGAATCCCTAGGAAAGTTATCATTAAAAATTTCTTATTAAATAGAATTTTTAATAAAATTATTTCATTTACCGAATTTAAAACAATATTATGTTGAGTTGCTTTGCTTAAGTCTTTAGGGACACCTATCGATAATGTTGTAACGATCAGTAAATTTTTGATAGTTAAAAATTGTTAATTTAAATTGTTGTTCCTGTTAAATTTAAAATTAAATCGTTATTTAATTTATTATTGAATTTAAATTGCAAGTTAAATACCAGCTATTGATAATCTGTTAATTGCTGATATTTATTGGTTGACTTGGATGATAATTATGATGGATGTTTGATTGTTGATATTGGATGATTGATGTTATATTAAATTTATATATATTGTTATCACTATGCAAGTTCCCTTGGTTATTATTAGAAAAATCACTATGTGTTGAAACGATATATACCCGAACGATCTGTAAATTAGGGAAAAACCATTATGGGTTGAAATGATAGATTCGAGCGATTTTATGGATTTTTCTTTTATATATTGAAATTTGGGATTGTGATTTAAAATGATAGATAAAAGTAAAATTTTAAATTGCGGATTGAAATGATAAAATCTGTATCACTTGACTTTAGGGTAGAGAATTATATACGGACACTGGATTGGTTAAATTAAATGATTTTAAAATTCTTCATTTTTGAATTTAGTTAAATGATTTTTTGAAATAAAATTTAATTTAGATAAATTGAGTTTTTTCGAAATTCAAGTTTTATATTGAATTGGAATTGGTTTAAAGAAATAATTTGAAGGAATTTAATTGAAATTTGAAGTCGATTTTGGAAATATAATTGACATTTATCGGAATTGAGTTGTTGAAATGGTTTGAAATAAAATTTTAAAATGTATTGAAATTAAAGTAAAATTTTAAATTGTTATTTCAAACATGGATTTAAAATCGAGATGGAATTAATGGTATTGAGAATTTGGATTGAAAGATTTGAAATTGAGTTTGGTTGATTTAGAAATTGAACGGTTCAGATGTTGAAATAAAATAAATAGTTTAAATTGATTTTATTCCAAATTCATATTTTAATACAAACTATTTAAAAATATATTATTTTAAAATTTATAATTATTAAGATTTTCAAATTATTAACTATTTTAACCTATATTAACTATATTAAATCATTTTTACCTATTTTAAACATTTAATTTATTTCAAACTAATTAATCCATTTTAACTTATTTTAAATCTAAATAAATTATTTAAAGCCGTTTAATCTATTTTAATTATATTTAATTTATTTTAGTCTATTTAACTATCTTAAATCAATTTAACAGTATCTTTAATCTTTAATTGAACTATTTTCGAGTATTTTACTATTTCTAACTATTTAAACTAATTATAACAAGCTAAACTATCTTTCTAAATTTCAAATTAAATAAAGTAGATGTGTTTATAATTTAGATCCTTGATTTTAAAATGAAAATGGTTACATGATATTATAACCTAAGTTGGATTTAAATTAAATATTTGATTTGAAAATGAAGTTTTGAAATGAGGGTTTTGAACTATCTTAAAATAGAATTTTTGAAAGTGAATATGTTCTCGAAAGTGATATGGTTTTGAGAATATGATATTTTGATATAAAGTGTGAATTGATTTTTGAAATGTAAAAGATCCATCCATTGTGAAATAAGCATTTGATTATTAAAGAGACTGTGATCGGATATTGTCATACTCTCTGCCAATACTGTAAACCACTTTAACAACTATGTACGTGGTGGAGATTCCAGAAATGAAGTAGGATGGTTTGGCGAACGTTTCTGTATAAGGTTTGACATGACCTTGACTCTTGTGAGTCAGCTTACATGTGACTAAAACAGGAGCCATACCGGGGTAAGTAAGATCATTCCTCTGATCGGGCACATTCCTTCGATACTATATTTTGACTTTATGATTGATTTAGTGGCCACCCTTGATTTTGATTTGGGAGTGTGTTCCAGGTAGGCGGTAGTAGCAGCTATGCATTACCACCAGTTCGGGAGTGCAATTGGTATATCTACCCTAGTATTGCCTCGAGTGCCATGTTCACATGTCCTAGCACGTCTTCTATGAGTTTGTTTTGTACCATACCTATGGGGTGCCCTCTGTGTAAATTTCTAGTTTACGGAGGAGCGTACGGTACTGTATAGACTATGGGAATATATAAAATGTGCTAAGGAGGATATGGGTAATGCCTTAATGATATTTAAATACTTTTACTTTACTATAGACATATTATAATTGCGTATTGTACTACATAGTAGATAGTTTAACGGATCCTTAGGAGATGTGAATCATGAACATCTCTTAAGTTATTGCACTCATGTTAGATACAAGACAGGAGATGTTAAACCCCGTAAACATCTCTGATGTCGTCGCACTCGTATTTACCATTGATTTAAGTACATAAGATCTTTTAGTCCTGACTCGAGTGTTTTTTCTTTTCAATTCGCTCGGGTCAGTCTGAGCATTTTAGGGTTGAAGACTTTATTTCTGAAGGACGAAGACGAAGATTTGTATTATTATTATTATATTTATTTCACTACATCATGTTGTTTAGCTGCATTTTTTATTTATTCTTATTTATGTAACTTTGATATTTGTGTTGTAAAGAATAATCAAATGTATTTATAAAACAGCCTCATGAACTGTTATTTGATTATTACATTTTGTGATTCCGCTGCGAGATTCTGCATTTGATTTATTCCTTTCTCTTTTTCTTATTCACCCCATAACAATCTGCATTTTTGAATGGTTTGAGTCTGGCATGCGTGTCTGCTTAAAATGTCCAAAAAGGCATGTCGTTACAGTTGGTATCAGAGCCAGGCTTAGCGATAACCTTAGCTTTGTGGGGTCTAACTCATATAAAGTAGGGTAGTAATACCCTAGTATGAGTCATTGAGCATGTGTGTGTCTATATGTGTGTGTGTGTGTGTGTGTGTGTGTGTGTGTGTGAGAGAGAGAGAGCGTATTTGTTAGTGTTATAAAGTTTTTCATATTATGTTGATTTGTTCCGTTTTGTATTCTGGTTGGTGCATAGGATGTGATATCGATAGGGATTTCTAAACACTTAATAGGGTAGATCAACACAGTATTTGTTTTGAAATGTAGGCAAATGAAATAATTTTTCCTATTATATACTTGTGTATATAAAATAATTTTATAAATGATATAATTAGATGTAATAAGTTGGTTGTTAGGTAGTGAATTTTATAACTATTGGTTGTAAAATAGGATTTAAAAATAAAATGAATATAAATTGAAAATTTAGAACTTAAGTTCCAAGATTTTGAAAGTTTCTTTCAAAGGATTTTGGAATATAATATTAGTATTATTTGGAAGTATTTTCTGATATACATATTTCAATATTATTTGGAGGAAATGTTTTAATGTAAATTTTGGGAAGAATAAGTTTTGTACTCCCCTCTTTGACGTTGGAAAATAAATTTCGGTGATGAGTGCATGCATCATCTACGTTCACTTTCGGGTTTCATAGTAGGAAGACTATTGTAGTAGTAAGTACTCATTTGTTTGATAAAAAAAACCTTGATTTTAATTTTCAAATATGATTTGATAGATATATATATATATATATATATATATATATATATATATATATAAGAGATATGGTAATATATATTATTTTAAATGATTTGAAATGGAACCTAGCATTAGTTCTTAAATTTCTATAAATTAGAGATTTTAATTACTGTAATGGAATAAACTTTAAACTATTTAATAATTGGAACTTCTAAAATTGGAAGTAAAAATAAGGAATTAAAAGCTAGGTTATAAATGAAATATACAAGGAATATGAAATTTGTAACCTATAAATAAAAAGGATATGAAAATAAGAAATGATAACTATTGAACATTTATTTATTAAAATGAAATAAAATAAACTTGTGTAACTTTCAATTACATTCTATAAAACATATATATATATATATATATAACTTGCCAAAATATTAAAAGTTGTAATGTTAATAACGATATGTAATAGAATATTGTACAAGTAAAACTTAAGTAATGAAAATGTTCAATGGAATTGCATTTATAGATAAGAAAATTATATTGTAATTGTTATAAACTTAAGTTAATCTGCTAATTAAATTTAAACTAAAATTTAATAAAATGTGTGAAATACTTGAATAACGCATTCAGTGATTATTTTAAACAATTGATTGGAATAACTTATGTAAGAAATGAATATAAAGTAACGGAAAGAAATTGACATTTTTTGAACAAATGAAAATGAGATTTGGTAAGCAATGAATGAAAGTAATTGAAAATAAGTATTGAATGGATGTGAATTTATTTACAAAGAGGCCTATGTAGTGCTTTAAGAATTGATTTACATATGTTTAAATAATTGTGTATGTGTAACATATGTAAGAAAATGTAAATAACATATGTGAATAAATGAATGTAAATAAAATGGGATTAAGTATTATATGAATAAATGGGAAATGAATTTGTGAGAAGTAAATGTAAATTAAGGAATACTCATTGTGTGAAAAGAAAAAAATTGAACAATAAATGTTGTGAAAGGAAATTTATAAGAATAAACTTAAATAACATTGTAATTGATTGTTTGTTTGACTTAAGGATTGTTTGGGAAAGGATACTTCTAATTTGCTTAGATGTATGAATAATCTGTTGAGTTTTATCTAAGATTGTAGAATATATGGTATACTTAATAGTTTATTTGTCATTCTATACGGCTAAAAGTATCTAAACCCAAACAAACCATTTGTATTGGTTGTATGGATGGATGGCTGATTATTTTGATTGCATGTAATAGTTGTATGGTTCTATTGCAAGTGCTTGTTGTATGTTGTTTGCAATTGAATGTTGTTATGTTACATTGATTTGTTTTGTTATTGGTTGGAACAACTAAAATATTTCATTTTATATTATTATTAACTCTTTTGGGTTATATAAGTGAAATATAGGTTATGGAAGCAATTGCTGCCGCTTTTGGTTTCATCAAATAAGCATTATTTGCCCGACAAATAGGTACGTTCTCGGATTACGGTTTTCTAGCGATACTATATTATTATCTCATTGTTGGGATATATTATTTTGAAATATATGTGACATATATTGTATTTTTGATATTGTTATTTCTCCCGAGCCTCTCCGTACAAAGGAGACTCTGCCAAAAATTTCCGTAAATTTTGGACTTAGAAAATTTTGTGAAACGTTTTTCAAACTTTTATTAACTTGAATATAAAAGGATTAATTAATTTAAATTTGATATATTTTATTTAAATTATTTAATTATGTAAATTAATTGTTTATAAATTTAAAATTTTGAATAAGATATATTAATTGCTTAATCCTTTTTCCCCTTCTTTTTCCTTTTCGCGGATGAAATGTTTTAAGTGGGGGAGATTGTAACGATCCGTAAATTTTCGATAATTAAAAGTTGTTGATTTAATAAGATTTTGTTTTTTAATAAAAATTTGTTATTTATTAATGAAAATAATAATTAGAACGAAATTTGTAACCATATTAATTCAAGTTAATTATTAACAATTTCAATGAAATTCAAATAAATTGAAATAATGTAAAGCTTATACTTAGTTATAAAGTGAATATAAGAGAACAAATGTAAATAACGAACTAATTTGTGTAATAGTATATAATTAATAATAGTTTAATAAAAATTAGTGTTATGAAAGTAATTATAACATTTGTTTGTAAATAATAAACTTATACTCTAACTAAAAGTTAAGGGTAACGATTATTATAAGTTACCTATTTAGTAAGTCAATTAAATTGAGTTGGAAATCAATTAAAATTAAATGAAATTAAATGTTACCTTAATGAGAATTAAGACAATAACTGAAATTTATGAATGCAATCAAAGGAATTGGAATGTAAATTTTATACATAAGGTAATAATTGACTTAATAAGAGAATGAAACCAAGATAAATAAATTAATTGAGATTTAATTATAATTAATGTGTAAATTGACAAAATTTCAATACAATTGAATTTTAGTAGTTAACAAAAATAAAAGAAGGAAATGTAGCCTATTAGGGAAATAAGACATAAACAAATATTAACTATGCTATTTTAATAATAATTGATTGAATATAAAGTCTGGAATCAAATTTAAACAATTTATTGAAATAAAATTATAATTAATTGGAATTAATTATAGCTGAAATTGAACACTGTAATTAGTAAAATTTTAAACACTAATTCATGTGTAAACTTGTTTTGAATTATTATAAATGTCTAAGTAATCAAAAAAATGATGAAATTTGCTAGTTTGTAAATATTGAATTAAAAGGTGATTAAATAATTTAATATTAATTTATTTTAATGTGAAAATAGCCATTTTTGGCCATTGACTAGGATTTATACAAGACCACTTTCATCGAATCCATAATAGTGAATTATTGTAGGATTTCAAGTTTCGTAGCGATTGGACTTGTCGTTTGATCGTACGGACTCGGAATGCCCAGAAATCAATTTAATTGAAATCAATTGAAATTAATTTGAAATAAGCTGATTTTAACATAGCTTCTTCATATGATGGAATTAGGAATTGAAACCTGTTCCGTTGAGTTTAAATTTTTTGAAAACATCTATTTTGATATATGGGATGACCCATTTCCGTTTCAGGAACAAAAAAGGCTTTTCGGGTTGTTTATCGTTCAAAATCCAAATCAAATCTTATCCATTCATTTCTATTTCCGACCTACCTATAAATAGCCCGTTATAAACCATCGCTGCTTCTTATTTTCATTTTTCTGTATGTACATTTCATTCTCAACTCCTCATTCCAATTGCAGACAAACCAAAACCAAATTCCCAATTCAATTTCAAATCTAATTTCAACTTCAAATCAAATCTCCTCAAACTATATCGAATTATATATCGATTTGAAGCTCTCGACGAGCGCAAGTCAAAGCTAAGGTTTGTTTTTGGATCTAGGTTTCCGTGTGGTCGGAGCTGGACGAATAAGTCTCGACTTTTCATTTGGGGTTTGATTGACTGTGGAAGATCGCCAATTCGAAGATGCCATTTTGTAGAGGAGGCCGAGGGGATTGCATCCAGGTGTGTGGGTTGGCGAATTGATGGTTGGATGCGGCGTAAAATTCAAGTAGGTTTTCGTACCCATATGGCAGGTGCTTGAGCCGAACGTGGTCGGGCTCCTAGAGGCGCATGGCTTTGGGTCAGAGCCTCGGGAGGAGAGGCGCTGTGGTAGTTGTGGCGAGCGGCGATGGTCAGAGGCGTCTCATCGACGGCAACATGCATATTGGGTAGGGTTTTGAACAGCCTGGGAGATGGAGATTGCCGTGTAAAGGTATTGATTTCCTTTTTCTTATTTTATTATTTAATTTAATTTAATTGGAAATCGTATGACTTCTAACTGATATAACTTTTGCGGACGGGGTCCGTTTCATGCGGGGTATGTTTCGCTAGGGTCGTACCAGAATTTAGACATTTTAATGCTGTTTTGGACAAATTCTGAGATCGTTTGAATATAGGCCATTCAAAGGTGGGTGTTTTAACCCACTCACAACTTTTAAAATTCCTTGTGTTAGTTAAATTAAATTTATGATGTGATTAGGAATTTAATTATTGCTGTTTGGCATACTTAAATTGCTATTCCTGTTAAATTTAAATTTATTTGAATTAAATCATTATTTAATTTATTATTGAATTTAAATTGCCGGTTAAATACCTGCTATTGGTAATCTGTTAATTGCTGATATTTATTGGTTGACTTGGACGATAATTATGATGGATGTTTGATTGTTGATATTGGATGATTAAATGTTATATTAAATTTAAATATATTGTTATCACTCTGCAAGTTTCCTTTGTTATTATTAGAAAATCACTATGGGTTGAAATGATATATACCTGAACGATCTGTAGATTAGCAAAAAAACCATTATGGGTAGAAATGATAGACTCGAACTATTTTATGGCTTTTTCTTTTATATATTAAAATTCGGGATTGCGGTTCGAAATGATATATAACCGTAAATTTTTAAATTGCGGATTGAAATGATAAATATCCATGTCAATTGACCGTTGGGTAGGGAATTATATGCGGACACTGGATTGGTTAAATTAAATGATTTTAAAATTCTTCATTTTTGAATTTAATTAAATGATATTTTGAAATAAGATTTAATTTAGATAAATTGAATTTTTTCGAAATTCAAGTTTTATATTGAATTGGAATTGGTCTAAAGAAATCACTGAAAGGAATTTAATTGAAACTTAAAGTCGATTTTGGAAGTATAATTGAGATTTATCGGAATTGAGTTATTGAAATGGTTTTGAAACAAAATTTTGGAAATGTATTGAAATCGAAGTAAAATTTTAAATTGGTATTTCAAACATGGATTTAAAATCGAGATGGAATTAATAGTATTGAGAATTTGGATGGAAAGATTTGAAATTGAATTTGGTTGATTTAGAAATTGAACGGTTCAAATGTTGAAATATAATGCTTACTTTACATTGATTTTATTCCAAATTCATATTTTAATATAAACTGTTTAAAAATATATTATTTTAAAATTTCTAGTTATTAATATTTTCAAATTATTAAACTATTTTAATCTATATTAACTATATTAAATCATTTTTACCTATTTTAAACAATTTAATTTATTTCAAACTAATTAACCCATTTTAACTTATTTTAAATCTAATGAATTTATTTTAAAGCTATTTAATCTATTTCAATTATATTTAATTTATTTTAATCTATTTAACTATCTTAAATCAATTTAACAGTATCTTTAATCGTTAATTAAACTATTTTAGAGTATTTTAACCATTTTTAACCATTTAAACTAATTATAACTAGCTAATTTATCTTTCTAAATTTTAAAGTAAATAAAGTAGATGTGATTATAATTTAGATCCTCGATTTTAAAGTGAAAATGGTTACTTGATATTATAACCTATTTGGATTTAAATTATGTACTTGATTGGAATATGAAGTTTTGAAATGAGGGTTTTTACATATTTTAAAAATAGGATTTTTGAAAGTGGATATGATCTTGAAAGTGATATGGTTTTGAGAATATTTGATATAAAGTGTGAATTGATTTTTGAAATGTAAAAGAAGCATCCAGCGTGAAATAAGCGTTTGATTGTTAAGGAGATCAGGATCGGATATTGTCATACTCTCTGCCAATACCGAAAACCACTTTAACACCTGTGTACGTGGTAGAGGTTCCATAAATGAAGTAGGATGGTTTGGCAAATGATTTTTTTTATAAGGTATGACGTGACCCTGACTCCCATGAGTCAGCTTAGATATGACTAAAACAGGAGCTATACCAGGCCAAGTGAGGTCATTCCTGCAATCGGGCACATTTCTTCGATACTATATTCTGACTTTGTGATTGATTTGGTGGCCACCCTTGATTTTGATTTGGGAGTGTATTCCGAGGTGGGCGGTAGTAGCTGCTAAGCATTACCACCAGTCTAGGAGTGCAATTGGTATATCTACCTTGGCATTGCCTTGAGTGTCGTGTTCACATGCCCTAGCGCGCCTTCCATGAGTTTGTTTTGTACCATATCTATGGTGTGCCCTCTATGTAAACCTCCAGTTTATGGAGGAGCGTACGGTACTGTATAGACTATGGGAATATATAAAATATGTTAAGGGGGATATGGATAACGCCTTAACACTATTTTAATACTTTTGCTTTATTGTAGACATATTATAATAGCGTATTGTACTACATAGTAGATACTTTAATGGGTCCTTAGGAGATGTGAGTCCTAAACATCTCTTAAGTTATTGCACTCACGTTAGACACTAGATAGATGATGTCAAACCCCGTAAACATCTCTGTCTCCGTCGCACTCATATTTACTGTTGATTTAACTTACATAAGATCTTTTAGTTCCAACTTGAGTGTTTTGTCTTTTCAATTTGCCCGGGTCAGCCAGAGCATTTCAGGGCTGAAGACTTTATTTTTGGAGGATGATGACGAAGATTTGTACTATTATTATTATATTTATTACACTGTATCTTGTTGTTCCATTGCATTTATTTATTTATTCTTGTTTATGTAACTCTATATTTGTGTTGTAAAGAATAATCAAATGTATTTATAAAACAGCTTCATGAACTGTTGTTTGATTATTATATTTTTTCATTCCTCTGCGAGATTCTGTATTTTTTTATTTCTCTCTTTTTCTTATTCACCCCATAATAATCTACCCTTTTGAATGTTTGAGTCTAACATGTTTGTTTGCTTAAAATGTCCAAAAAAGCAAATCGTTACGAACATTGATCAAACGTACCGACCATAGCCCATAAACTACTTAATAGATTCAATCAACATAATATAAAACATTTCTATATCATTAATAAATACGCATTCACATATATAATGCTCTCGACTTGATCTAAGACTTCGCTAACCTTTCCTAACTGAGTTAACTCCACCAATGCCAAGGTTCTCGCTTAACCTTCAGCTCTAATACCAAATGTAACAAACCAAATTTTTCGATCCTCGAAAATCAACACTAATACATTCACTGTATATCAAGCCGAATATTCAAGTGTCGAAAAGTATTGATTTGTTAGGGTGAAAGATATAGGCAGAAGATAGAAGAAAACTAAACAAACACAGAATCTCACAATGCAGCAAATAGTATATAACACAAAAATGATCTTTACAAAAGAAACATCTTTATTCTTATATACAACATTAAAGTACATTACACTTATCCTAAATTTGGACAGTAATAATAATCCACCGTTGTTATTGACAAAACATACCAACTCCATATTACAACGGAGAATATACTCGAATACGTCATGATCATCCAAATCCTTCCCAATTCCAAAGTATCCAACTAAACCTAGGAAAAACATGCTCGGTCTGACTCGAGCATTATAGGAAAACAATGCCCGGGTCAGTCTGGTAAAACAAGCGTGAGAACTTAAATCATAAGGAATTTTGTTTATTAGAACTTTTAAAAACCTTTAAAATATAAGGTATCTCGTAAGACCATGCCGCACACAAACAAGGACATGTTTTTACCTTACGATAACCAAAACCTTTTTATAGAAAATCCATGATATTATAATAGTGTTTAAATACAAATACTTATTAATCATAGCTGAAATTGTTACGTAATTAAATTCCAGCATGCAACGACCCATAAATTTACCACTTTCAAAATGGAATATTTAATTTATTTAAATATTCAAATGTAGAATTTTCAAACTTAAACAATCATGTTTTATATGACAAATAAGAATGACAAACTTATTTTTGATATCGAACAAAGATTTTGGATTTCCATTGTAAAATTGGCAAAAGTCGGACACCAATAAAAAGATAAATATTCATGAAATTTGTTTAAAGGATAAATAATTCCTTTTAAATATATATATATAATCTATATCAAATTCATTTGATAATTATAATAATTTAATTTATAATGTTTTGATAAATATATAAAACTTGTTTTATAAAAATTGATAAATTTCGTTGCATATTGATAAATCGATGTCGTATTTTTATAAGAAGATTTGGATATCGTGTTATATTATTTTATAAAATAAATATGCTTGTTTTAATTCTTTATAGATAATAAGAAATTTATTTTGAAGTTTGGTTTACATAGATAAATAGTCTAACAAAAACGTCAAAACGTGATCGTAAAACGTTTTGTCGGTTAAAAGTTGTCGCAACGTTGTCGCACCTTTGTTAACATGTTTTAAAATATACATTACACATTTTAATAACTAAGCATGTTTACTTTTACTAAATAAGATTAGAAAACTTCTAGAAGTCATTAGTAAAAGTAAGTAAGAATTAACAAAAGTAACAAAAAGTAAACATCAAATCAATATCACAACAAAACCAATAATTATCATTTTACTTAGCTTAGTTCTTAAGGGATTAAGACATAAAGTAAGAAGTGAAAGGATGATGTTAATTTTTTAAAAATGGAGTTTGCTTTAGGTTGAAGCAAGGTTAGTTTGGTAAGGTTATTTTGGTAAATTTACCACTTCTTTCTTTTTCTATAAATATCCACATCCTTCTCACTATCATCCACATTTTTTCTTTTCTCAAGCTTCTTCATCTTATTCACCTTATTTTTAATGGATCCAAGCCATAGAAAGAAATTATGTCAAAATATTTACAAAATATTCAAAAGAAATCAATATTCATTATCTTCAAATCAAACTCCTCTTTTCTCCATATTTTATCTCTTCTTCTCTCGGCAATAACTTTTTCAAAATAGAACCAAAGTGCAATATTATTTTCTTTCAATCATTTATTTTCCAATGATTATAAGTTTACTGTCGAACACTTTACCTCATTCAAAAGCTTTCTATGTTAAAAATAAACTTATTTCAAGCGCATTTTCTAGCCCAGTTTTTAAGCCAGAGAATATGCCATTTTGTTTTGATCATAACATGATCATAACAGATCCAAATCTAGAAGTTTTTTTTTTTAAACCATAAAAAATTCTAGTGGATACAACTTTTATGTTGATCATTTTTTTTAGTTTTCAAGTTTGCTATACCTAAATCTCATTTATTTAAAGTGCATTTTCGGGCTTCATTTTTGTCAATCCGACAATACCTCTTCTTCATTCTATCATATCTTTCACAAAACTAATAAAAATCAAGTGAATATTTTTTCTCAAGAGAAATGAATTTGCAACTACTCTTAGTTAACAGTTTTTTAAATTTTGAGAGTAAGAGAGTCAAAAACAAGAGAGAAGATGACCTATTTTTCGGATCTAAATCTTGGGAATTCAAGTTCAAAGCTCAACCGATTCTTCTCTATATTTTCAACCAACCTCCATCTCAAGCCTCGAACAAGCTATTGGAAGGGAGAGGGTGTTGTTTTCTAGTGTTTAATGGAGTAGGAATTAATTAGTGAAGTGTTGGTTGATTATAATGTTGGTAGCAAGCTAATCGCTATGGTTCATAGTGAGAAGCTCTATTTAACATCTCTATTTACATATATACATGTTTGATGTTGTAGTATTGATTGTTTGATATGATTGTTAAATTATTTTATCAAGTCACGTTAATACACATCGATAAGCGCAAAGGAAATCACTTTCCTTTTGAAAATAAAATGGTGTATATGGAATGCTTAAACCTTTTGGAAATAGTTTTAAAATGTGTTAGAAATGTTTTATAAACATTTAAATATGCTTAAAGAAATAAAGGAAGAAAATCAAGATTTTATCTTGTATATTTTAAATATGTCCAAAACAATTTTCTAGAAAAATCGCGCTTTTGCAGTAAAGTGACCAAAGTTTAAAATTGACATTTTAAATGTTTTAAAATGAAAATTAAGCATTTTAAAAGATAATTTGAAATCTTTTTAATCAATTTCAAAATAAATTTGATAACGGAGTATGCAGAAACGACTAGTACATTTATCCCGCCTGTAAGATCTGGAAAGATAAAATATGGTATTTAACTAAGGTTAGAGATGGAGCAACTAGTGCCCTAAACTTACCTGGCCTATGTTTTCTTTTCTTAGGCGAGGGGTGGAATAGATCAAAAGGAAAGGCCGGATGCTCTTAAATAAAAATATTATATGATGTTTTTTCCAAAATAAAAGAAGATTGGTTTATCCAAAAATTTAAGTAATCTCCAAAATGAATAATTTCTACGATCCTATTTACTCAAAAATGTTTGCTAAGATTGATTTTAGGGTTTATCATAAACGATGTCTAAATAACATTGTTTTTGGCCTGCCTAAAAGTTAAGGAATTTGGATCGAGAGTGAATTTAAGATACTATCCAAAGAAAAAGAATGAATTACTTAGAATTATCCCAAGTCAAAAGGAAAGAGATTTCGAAATCATCCAAAAAGAATTTAAGTGAAAAGAGACTTAATAAATCATGTATAGTCCTATTCACTTTTTATCGACAATTGGATTTCGAAGGAACCGAGGTCGGATTTGGGTGATTCCTATCCGGAAACCACTTCGAACCAATGCATACGTTCGAATGTGAAGATGTATTGAAGATGATGATTATTAAAGACCGTCGATCTTCATAGCATGAGGACTGCTTGTCGACTTGCTCTGGGTGGCTTCCATTATAGAGTTATATATAGCAGTAGTCTCCTCATTGTGGAGATTTTTCGGATTGGAAGGACTACTCGCTACTAGTGGTAGTAGGAGAGTGCCTTCGGTTTGTTCTGTTCCTGGATAACTTGTATGGACTTTTGTCTGACATTGGTTTTTACAAACATACATCAGTGGTGGCGGAGAAGGCAACTTCTCTTAGCTTAACGCCCTCCTTGAGACGTACGGTCTCAAGGGTTGTATTTTTGTGGAAGACAATTAGTAGTTAACATAAATGGAAATGTGGCATTCAAAGATGTGATATGTGCTATATGAAAAGGTAATCGTTACCTCAAGCCTCATCAAACCGAAAATGACCAAAACAGGACTAGATGTAGCAAGACTGAGTAGGTCATTCCCAAGTAGGGTATGGTCATCCCCTTCTAGATATTTTATTCCCGCTATGACGTTCGAGATGTAAATTAATGTGGTTTGTATGCTATGAGGGCCCTCGGATAAAGGTCGGTAACGTCAGGGGATGACATATTCGGTACTATCTAGTTACAGAGATAAACCAGTCTTGTGTTGGTAGAGATTCCTTTGTGTTGTTCCTCGGGGCATCCATCTAGAGGTGTACCCATTTCAGAAGGTAGGTCCTTCACTTGGTCATTTGTATGGAAACCCACTCTCCAATAAGAACCTACGGTTTTGTTTATAGAGCCTAGTATGCTGGAATTTAATAATGGTAACAATTTCGGCTAAGATTAATAAGTTTATTTGTAAATGATTTCAAATAGATGCCACTAAAAATAATATCAAATGTTTTGATATAAAAATGTTTTAGTCATCATAAGGTAAAAACCAAACCGTATTATGTGTGGGCATGGTCTAATAAGATACTTTTTATTTTTAAATGATTTTATCCAAAGGTTGATATATGACACTGTCATCTATTACTGAGTTTTTCTCATGCTGGTTTATCAAGCCTGATCCGAGTATTTTCAATACTCGGATCAGTTCCGAGTAGTTCTGCTTTTGTCAAAGATGGTTGGAGTTTCCAAAGGAAAGCTGGAGATATTCATTTACGTATGGGCATATTTATTATCCAGTGTACTTGATGAGTTTTAGTTTGATGTTTGTCAGTAATTGTAAGGATAGATGTTTATAACTGTCCAAGCTGATTTTTAGGTTAGATTCTGATATTGTATTTTAAATTTTTCACTTTAAAAATTATTATTGAAATAATATATGTTATTCCATTCATGTGAGATTCTGTTCTATCTTTATTTTCTTTTACCCTTAATGATCCGCTTATTCGTGCAATTTGAGTTGGACGTGTGTGGTTTATTGTCGATTCAAAGGGTACGGAAAAACGGACCATTACACGACATAATAGGTATACAATGAAGTCCGTAGGTGCTTATTCGAGAATGGATTCCATACAATGACTAGAAACTAGGGTACCACCTATCACGATGCACGTCTAGAAAATGTAACGAGGACTTCACCTGGATCCTCTGTCAACCTAAGACCGGCCTACCTCTGACCTGGATAGTACCGAATATGTCATTACCTCGATTGCTTTGTAACCCTTTTAATTAGAGATCTCATGCACAACCAATGCATAAATATGTAGATGTATCTAGATGGGCGACAACATACCCTAATGGGTGCAACCCACTTAGCCTTGCTACATCTCCCGTAATTTTTCGTCATTCCCGGTTGATGAGGCTTGAGGCTACATCACCTTTCAAGAAATTCACACTTAGAATGCTCATTGTCCTCCAATGAAAATGTGCTGGTAGCATTCATCCGTAAAAGTCCATTCTGGGTCTAAATGAAACCGAATGCACTATTCCTGCTACATCCATTCTAGAATCACCCTCAGGATTAGTAGCGAGTAGCCCTTGCACTTCTATCTTCGACTTTATGCTCTCTAAAACGTCTCCACTTCGAAATGCAATTGTTGGATAGAAGTGTTTTTCGGATAACATATCCAGTTCCGGTCTCGTCGAAACAACGTTTGATAATTTCGGTAAACTCAACCCCGGTTATTTAGGAAATAAATAGACAAATGATAAGTGTGGATTTCACCTCCTAACTGTTAGTGAATGGATTTCCTTATCATTCGTCCTAGAAGAACGAAACGAGTTTATACGCACAATATAGCACCTACGATGGTAACTGTACCATAGAATTCTTGTGTTTCTTCTAGATATTTCCAAAGTTACGGATGGTCCAATTTTGATAATCGGTTATCTAACTATCGAATAACAAACATACAATCAGAAATTCACTTTATAGGGAAAACCAACATTGGCTCATTATATAAGCAATTTCTAGCCTCCTTTTACAAATAGAACCATTTGTAGACAACTTGTATAAGAATACTCTTACTAGAATATATTTACCAATTCTCGTATCTTCAGCATTTAGAAAAAATATCCATATATTTATCTTTAGGTATAATTATACTTAAAAACTAAGGAAGATTCCTTTTTTATTTGATTCAAAAAGTTATTTGTAAAACTTCCTTACGCTTCTTAAAACATTATAACCCATTTCGACGATCTTCTGGATTATTTACAAAATCTCTTTACACCTTTCAGTTTCTCAAGCATCCATTTTGTTCATTTCCAAAATCATTTGTAAACCCTTTAAAAATCAATAAAACTATTTAAAAATCTTCTTTATAAACCCTATTTAAAATTCCTATTTGTAATCCGTTAAAATTTTACTATTAATGTGAAATCCCCGTTCTTTTTATATAAAATACCCTATTATAATTTATTTCTTTAACTTGAAAAATATTATTCAAGAATATTCTTGACAAGTCATTCGATCAGCTTAACTTTAAATCAGTGATTGTTTTAAACATCATTAATTATAATGATTAACTTTTTAAACATTAAAAATTAGTTAACCATTAATATTATAAATAATTGATATTTAATTAGTTTAAAACACTTCTAATTAACAATTAACTAACTTAGCTCCATTTGTTAGCTTTAACTTCACTTGAAAATATTAACTTCATAAATTAACTTACCTTTGTTAATTACGTAATTTACATGAGTCTCTTTGATTCATGTAAATTATTGACCCTAATCCATATTAAAGAAGTTTATTGGATAAAAGCCTTTTTAATGAAGTGATTTATAAATTTTAGAAATCTTAAATTTATAATTAAATAAATTAAGTTAAACAACGTCAATAATAAAATTAACTAACCCCACTTAAATATTTAATATTATTATTTAATAACTTAAAATAATCAACATTAAATATCAAAATTAACTTTAAATAAATGTAAAATAAATAGAAATCAAATTTAAATGTTATAAACAACATAATTAATCTTAAACCAATTTCAACTATGCAATTTATAAATTAACATTGATCAAGTATGTGGTTTAGCGAATGCAAAGGTTCTTAAGCAATTTACCTCTCTTTCATGTCACATGAGTTTATATATCGGTGCCATATTCAGTATGGTCCTGCTACCAAACTTTCGACACTAGACAATTAACAATCCATAGTTTATTTACCCTCAAACCCATTCTGATTTATCCATATGCAAATTAATGCATGGATTGACAATTTATTTAGCACGTGTAGAATGGGTTTTTTATTCTGCTCCATAGATGTCCATAATAATCTATATAACTCAAATTAACTTAACCATATTATAATTGGCCGAATAAACATCTTCGGTCAAGGTTTAAAATTTTAAACGACAATATTTATATAAATATCGTAATTTAAAATAAACGTGTTTTAATATGCCATAAAATTCTAAAGGTTCAAATCAACCAATAATCTACGTGAAGATGTCGTATTCATCAGTATGATTACAACGAAAAAATCCGCGCATAAAACGGATTTAAAATGAACCCATTATCAATATTTTAGTTTTTGTTTTAAATTTTGAACTTAAATTTCCTTTTTTTTTTATAATAACTGGGTCGAGCCCAATAGGAGAAGAAAAAAAAACCCGACCGCATCACTTCATTTTCCCCCCTCTTTTTCTTCTTCCTCGTTTTATTTATTGCACAATGCACCTCGTGCACGTATACCATGCATCCACTCCACGAAACTCACGCCGCATATCACCATCGCACTTCTCTCCACACACCTGATCTCCCCCACCCCATAACCACTCGACCGAACCTCTCAGCCGTGATTTCAAATTCCATGACCTACTACAGGAAACACGACACATCTATCGTCGAAGTCACTCAAAAATTCACCGCTCGTGCTGCTCATCTTCCTGATCTCATATCCATCCTTCGATCCGAGCATCTTAACCCAATCGAAAACTAATATCAACCCTAGTTTTGAACATCTCAAATCGTCGATACGGATTATCGCCGAATTCAAATGAAAAAATCATCTCCTAGATATAAACCTGTTAGCGCCGACGACATCGAATGATTCATATTGGTTTAAGAGAAATTATTTTTCAAATTTTGACGATAATTAATCCACTTTCAGTTTTTCCAAGATATCTCCATCTATACTCGACGAAAGTCGGTGCTCTCAATTTATAAAAATAGTGTAGGGAAATACGAACAACTTTCATTTAGGCGATTCAAGCTAATTTCAAGTATTCAGGGAAGATACGAACTTTTAAAAGTGGGAGAAGGTGAATTTTTCTTTGTTGTAAGTGTCAGGTGAAAACAAAGTGTATATGTACACATCCATTAGCCATATCATACATTCACAATGTGCTCTTATCATTTTACATTCAACTTACACATGAATTATAAAACTTAGTGAGACATAAATTTCCAGAAAAGTTGAAAAGAAACATATTACTCACAGTTATTTCCTCCAGAAAGCTTCAATTATTTTTAATTGAAAGAAAAATAAATTTCAGATGACCAGACAAGGGAGACAATGTTATTTATAGTTACACTTTGATTTTACATATCGAAAATATCTCTGCTAAGATGTTACCCCTTGTGTGGTGAAGTAACGTTTATGAACATATAGCCCAACCTATTGTTGTATAGCCTAATAATACTATGCTCCTCTGAAAATATCTCTGCTCATTCAATATGGTTAAGTAGTGATCACTTGGTTAATGTATTATTGTTTACATGTGGTTATTCAAATATGTTAATTTTTCACTAATATGCTCACAATGGGTTTTACATATTAACAATATGTTAACAATATTCGAAATAGGTTAATGATACCCCACCAAATTAAGGTTTTGGATCATAAATGAGGTTTATCTATATATTAATCAACAATATTATTTTCAAAAATAATCGATGTTTTGGGTTAATTGTACTCACTATTAGATGTTCTTAGTTTTGTTTTAAAAAATAAAACTTAAATTTCTTTTTTTTTTGTAAATATAAATATAGATATATTTTCTTATTATTATTATTATTATATATATATATATATATGAATAAACATAGAGTACTTGAAGCTTATATGTAGAATTTCCAACAATTTAAACAATCCAAAAATATTCAAAGCATACTGGACATATAATATATCGAGTCACTTGTCGAAATCTGTTTCTTATGTATATATGAAATTTTAGGGTTGTTACGTGTGTAGTATAAATCTTCTCAAAAGAAAAACAACTAACGATGTCCAAACAATATTACATTTGAATAAATAATGTAAATTTCTGATTTTCGATTGAGTTTCATAGATATATAAATTATTCTATTTTAAGATTGATTAAATATCCATAAAAATGTGGTCGAATCGTGGGTCGTTACAAATTTTCTAAAAGAAAAGTGTTGCTATTTGTTTTATTTTATTTTATCATTTATAAACTCCAATTTATGTCAAACCATGTATTTAATTAACTCCACTCAAATCTCTTCATTACAAATTCTAGCAATAAGTTTTAACATTTCTAAAATCAACATTCAGTCTTTACAAAGATTTTAATACTCTAATTTATACAAATACTCAATTTGAACCCAAAAATCCAATTACCCAATTCCTTACTTATTAAATTTTTAACCCTACATGAGTAAATCTAGTTTGTTTAATTAAATAAGCAATAATCAAAGTGAACTCAATCGGGATGTTGGTCGATCGATAGACCATCAAACGGGTGGCCCTGTTGGTTTTGCACTCGGCTGAAGCCATATTTGGATTCCCTCACCAAATTCAAGCCATCTACTTCATTATCATCATCTTCTATTCCATGCGCACATCACTAATCAACTGTCCTTTAATACTATTATACCCATATACAATCAAACACCACATAGAATTAAAAATCATCAAGAGAAGAGGAAGTTTCATTAACACAACTTGTTTCTTCTATAATTAGAGAAACACAATGTTCACGTATGTTAATATCAAAGTAGACATGAATTATTAGTTAGAACACTCATCTGAAGGTGTAGAGATCATGTCTCACTCTAGCTCCTCTTTCTACCTTACTTGCACTTTAGTGAAGGTTTCAATTTTCAACTGTTGATGATCAAAACTTTGGATTCCTCCTTAGCTACTAGTGAAGAATGATGTCAAGGGACATATACTATGATTTGGGAAATTATTAAAATTTGTTGGATTTAGTTTTTACTTTAGAAGAGAAGGTAGGAGTTGAAGACAATTTGAATATAAGGAGATTAACACGTAGGATATATTCCTGTGTACGTGATCTAATATTTATAAAATGAGCTAAAAAGTTTAGAATTGGAAAACTCTAGATTTTCAAATGGTTAAGCTAAGGATTATTAGGTGTTGTGCTTCAGTTAATTGAATGTGAACTTAATTAGTCCTATTACTAACTTTAATCATTGTTATTTTTTTATTTTATAAAATTATTCTTATATATTTTCAATCTACCAATTAATCAAATTAAATCATATTCAAGTTTTTTACTTCCAAACAACATTATCTACATTTTTATAAAATTATTTGCTTTAATTTCAATCTATTTGATTTATTATTCTCTTTAAATATTTATTTAAATTTAAATTCGTTTATATAAAATTGTTTCAAATTCATTTACTAAGTTGTTTCTATCTGTTATTAAAATAAATTATAAACTCATTTATTTCAATAATTATCCTTTATAAAATTTATTTAATCTCTTTCATTTCGTATTATTTATTCATCCTTGAAATTCATGTAACTAAATAAATTTCCATATTGATTTTATCACTTCTAAAACTTTTCCCATTTTATATTGAATGTTTTCATCTAAATTCCTAATTATTTCTAAAAATTCATTTGATTAATTAACCCTTATCATCAAATTTCAAATTAAATGCCTCTCAAAATAGGTTGTTATAGTTAACGTGGTTCGACCAAACTGCCTACATCATCGGACCTAATAACTATTCTTATATATTATTAAAGAAAGAGAGTACAGGAGAGGGAGAGAGAGAGAGAGAGAGAGAGAGAGATTACAAAATTATACGTAGAAAAGTGCAGAGACTAGCCTATATAATTACAAATTGAAAAATTAATTTCTCCAAAGACTTGTTTGCACACAAAACTTCTAATTTGATTTAATTGTGGAAATTAGGGTTTACAAAAAAGTGAAATGGTGGATGCTCTCTCACACACCGACGTGAAGATGAACTGCCTTCATTTATACAGACTTAATTATAAAGGCATTAGTTGGAGATTATGTAGATAAATTGCCTAATTACCCTAAAATATTTTCAAATATCCATGATTTGATTCCAATGCAAATACATGACGGTAACCTTGGGATTCATAAATTTCCTTTACCTCACTGATTCTATTCTTCTTCATATTACAAAATCAATGAATTCATAAATAGACTTGTTTCCTTATTTATAAAACCATTGACAAATTAATTGCTTGACTAAATAATTTGTTTCCTTTCAAAAAATAGCCATTTATAATTTTATATTTTTTCTTTCCAATATAGCTTAAATAATTCATCAGACCAATTAGCTAAATTCTTTACTTCTTTGAAAAATATTTAAAATGTAGAAATTTAACACTCTACCCTGATTTCAAATATAATAATCTCTATTCAACTTCGTAGCTCAATAATTGGTTTGATTAGTGCCACATGGATCCAAGCTCAAGATGGACTAATTTTGGGCATTGTTGCCCAACTGGAGCTTTCAAATTTTTCCCAAGCATAATAAAGATAGTATGCACAATAAAAAAATTCATATGAAAATATACCTAAATTATTCAACATATCCGATATAGGAGACGAACCTATGGATACTAGATAGAGTTAGGGTTATGCCCGAGAAACAATTATGTATTTTGTTATATATATCCAACTCGATGACTAATCTTGTTCAAAATAAAATGTGTGTTCATTCTATTATATACTTGTTGCACTATGATATAATTAATTAAGTAATTAATTTAAAGTATGTTGAATAGAAAATCGTTAAATGATATATTATGCGATAGTAACTATAATGTGTTCTCATGAGAAATTTATCATATTAAATAACATATTATTTTAAAAAATCCTATTCATGATGATTCGAGACAGAAGTACATATTGCTCTCCAAATGTTGGATAATATATTACCCATGGCGGTTGGGGCACCAAGAGGTTACGTACTGATAGTTATTAGATAACTATGGAATGATTCACTCGAGAGTTTTCTATTGAAGAGTTTAACTAAGGTCACACAGAGAATCTTGAAGCGACTATAATTGGGTCTAAGTTGAAGAATTAGAAGTGAAACACTATTCAATAGAGAATTCATTTTCTCAGTTAAAAGAGGTTAGTATCACGGTCAACTGTAGTCAAATCAAAGTCATTATCTTTGGCCAAAGAAATACGATTAATAATAATTATTATTATTGAATTAAGGATTATGTGTTTGGGCTAGCCAAGTTGAATATGAATGATACTAGAATTTTAAGAAAAACCAAATTCCATAAGTCCTAAAGTGATATAATTTTGATGAAGAGAATTGGTGTAAATAATCTTTACTACTTGGTACTGCTTATAATAGTATTATAATAGTATATTAGATTTGATCAAAAAGATGTTCAAGCAATAATTTATCCAAATTTCATACCACTAGCTAAGATGATGTGTGAACATTAATATTCAAATTGTTCGATATTAACAGCTCCCCGAATTTGTACCTTTGAGTTGCACGACCTTAATGATGAATAATTCAAAAAACTACACTATTTAATTAATATATAATCATTTTAAATTAATTAATATTTATGATATATTAACTATTAAATTTTATTTGATTTATTTGAATACCATTAGTATTTAATAAATGTGTATATAAAAGTTATATATGCACGCATCAATATGTGATATCGATAGAATATTTAATTTTTACTTAAATTAATTAATAACCGAGTGTTGTAAAAAATTTAAGGCTCATATTGCCTCTTTATTGCCGACTATGCATAAAGAAGGGCAGGGGATTTTATGAGATTTAATGAGGAATTATAGTGGGAAGATTGTAAAGGTGGGAATTGTAGAAGTTTCAATGTTTCATTCATAAATTCTCCTGACAATTCATATTTCTTCTACTCTTTTCTCTCTTTCCTATAGGTCGAAAATTCAAGGCTTCCAGGCCATAAAAAATTTCCCAAAATCAATTCAAATCAAATAAATACAAAGTGGCACTTAAAAACATTGCAATTTCTAGAGATGATTCAATGGATCTAGGAGTTTTATTCTACATTCAAGATGTGATTTTCGGTTTCATCCAAAGGTAATATTATAAGTTTATTCTATTATATAACGCATCGATGATAATATAGTTTTGATCTCTATAATGTACTTCTCCTTTGACTATATGCTCATCTTGTATATATTGTTTAGATCCTAAATTTTTTATAACCAATTTATATATGTTTGGTTTGTGAAATCTAATTTTGTTTTTTATTTATATATTAATGATTAAAAAAACCACTTTTGATTTGGAAACTGGTTTTAATTTATTGATATAATTTTGTAACCTTTCTTATATACAAACCAAAATAACCACATGTGTTGAACAATTGAAAACATTATGAAAATTGATTTCATGTTTGATATTTTTGTCGACTTATTTGTAAATTCATTTAGTTATTATTTACATAATTTTAAAGGTGCCTGAATCGAAAATTTCGTAAGTGACTTTTGCGTAGAATTATAAACCTACTTTGAATCATTCACAAGTTAAGACTAACTTTTATTTGTTAACTTTAAGTTTTCAAACATACAAATAAAATCACAAAGTTTATAATTTATGTTGTTTTTAAATTTAAAACATTATTTGTACATGTACAAATATTTGTATCTTATTTTAATTTAAACTTTATAAAGGGTACTTCTGTGTAAAATCATAGATTTAATTTTAAAACCTTCCTATGTTAAAATTGGATTTAAAATTTTAATTCTAGAATTCAAAACAATTAAAATAGTCCATATAATATTTTGACATATATATATAGTTATTATTATATGTTATTTACAATTATTATTTTAGCTATTTAAAGAAAACTCTGGATAAAAAATGCATATATAAAGGGACAAATGTGCGTGTTAAGGTGTAAATCTCAACATCTATATATGGTCATATTAACCAGGGACACTTCATATTTGTTCCACATGCACTATATGCATATAATTTATTTTATACACTTTAAATTAAAAATCATTTAATTTAAATTATATAAAATTTCCTCTAAACAAATTAAGTAACATATGGTGAATTGTTTATAAAAGTTGTAAGTGTTATTTTTGATTAATTACACATTCATTACATTTATGACCTATTGAATAGTTTGCAAAATTAACAATTTGATACTTTACTTCCCAAAAATAATAATACCAAGCAATAAATTATTACAATCATATACATGCAAGAGTATATTTGATATAGTCCAATTATATAAACATCAAATTTATGAAACTCTGTTTTGAACAATGTAAATAAAATGAGATTTTATTTAAAATAATATTGGATTGGATCTTATAACCCTTTAGACTTTATAGGCGTACAAGATCCGACATAAGAAAAAAATTGAAATCTACTAGTTCACCTGCCTTCGATTATCTTATTTCCTTCATTGGTATCAAAGCCCAATAGTCTATGGGGTCTAAATTAACAATATTAAGACCAACTTATTAAAGCCTAACCACCAGTAAGATGTATAGAAAGGTAGTGTCTAAGGTTGGGTTTGGGTAATCATGCACTCTACCATATTTAGCTTTGATCTGGCCCAAAGGATGATGTAATCCAAAGTCTATCCCAAACATAAAGGCTTAAATTGATTTTAGGCCTTAAGCTAATTTTCCTAATTAAGTATGAAAATTTAAAATATAATTTAAATTTAAAACAATATATTTAAAATATAAAGTGAACTTGTATAAAATTAAAAAATAATTTCAAATTTGTTTCGAAAATAAATTTAATAATTTCAAAAATTATATTAACTAATTGGATTAATTAGATAAATAATTGACTAAAAGTTATTAAAATAAAACACATATAATGATACATATACTTGTGTATTTAACTTAAATTATTTAAGGTAAATAATAAAATAACATTTTTAATTTATAAAAATTATCTGATAAAAAATATTTTAATTTAATAAATATTTGTTTGATAAATATGAATATTAATTAAATGTCAATGAATAAATTAATACATGTATAAAATGATATATATATATATATCAATAAGTGTTATAGTTATATTCAACTTAAATTATTTAGGATGAATAAACTAAAATTCTTACATAATATAATTAATTTTTTAGTTGAATTAATAAATTGAAATAAAATAAATATGACATAATTAATAATACACATAAGAATATTATATATAGTGATTAAATAACAAAAAGTTATAAATGAATTAAACTTATATAATATGAATGTATAATCTTAAGTGGAACTGTAAGAAACTCAGTTTAGGTTTAAGTAACAAGTACATACATATTATACACATAACACGATTTCAGATGTGTCTTATACTTGAATCACAAGGGAATTTCATAAGAAATACATTGTTCGCTTAATCGATATTACTCGCTGCACATATATTTAAGATTATGAATCCTTAATATATAAGTTATCATCTATTATTTATATATTTATAGATTACTTGCATACTCTTTAACTATTGATATTCCTCAAGTTGGGGATGTTATTTGTGGCACTATCAATATATTAACTAGAAAGGTAAGATACATTTACGTATTTGTTAATATTCCTCAAGGTATGTGTATTTTACTTAGGTCGTCGCGAAATGGTGGGTATGAGCAGATATTCTCTTTGGAATTGTTGATATTTCTAAAGGTCAAGATGAGAGTATGCGATGCAAATGATAAAGTATTATCCATCGCTTGTAATTCTACGAATTTTGATATTCCTCAAGGTCGGAATTCCAAGACAAGCGATTGCTAACACCCACTAGAGAAATTAAAATATTTTTGTGTTTTCTTAGAGTTTTGAGAAACAAAAATTCTGGTAGGAGGCTTATTATAAAAATTAAACAATAACCATTAACCTTTCTGATAATGTAATGATATATACTATAAAGTTAAAATGATCTACTTTGATAACTTTTTGTAATCGTTATAATTGATAAAATATTTACTAGTTAAATATACAAATGAACTATGTTAAGATTGATATAAAAATATAAATATGTTTACCAGCACATCCTGTGGCATATTGTTACTTCACGACCCATGCAAAAGGCAAATTATATAACTACTAAACAGTTGTGCCTCGATCGCTTAACTGTTTAAATGGGACTATGTATTGTCTTTTATGAGTTTTGAACTATTAAGCGATGCAAGGATATTGATATTTGATCCATACTCGATCACATATAAATGTTATATAATGAACAGTTGTGATTCATAATGTACAAAACTTCAATAAAATTAAGTACGGAAACCATGATGCGAGGTCATGTATTCAATATAAGTAACTATAATAAGGATCTTGTTGTGATAGATGTAACACTAAAGCAAGAGCTAGTGTACCTAGGAATTCGATCACTAAAACGTCAGTCTGGTCATTATGTGTAAAGTGAAATTTGTTTGATATTCTTAAATGTTAAGGATGACCAAATGCATTTTGTAAAGAGTTCATTACGATCTTATAGCTAGGGTTTCTTTCAATGGTTCAACCATTTTTGAAAGCAAAATGAATATCCAAGAGTAGATGCAAGTTAAGCACAATTTGGATGAAGAGAGCGAATTGTCCCTTTGCTTTATGAAGATATGTTGGAAATAAGAATTGTATAAAATACTGAAAGATATGTGATATGGAATGAGAAATATAATTTCTATTTCAATTGTGTTTTCATATATAAAATTATTTTCTCTCTAGTTATATATGTGATTTTAAGATATTCGATCGAAAACTCTAGAATATAAAATAGTTATGGTAAAAGACATGAGTTGCCTATAATTAATAAGTATTATAAATGGAACTTCATATTTCATACATTATTATAGTAATGGTATAGATAGTGTGAGCATGCCATATAATACTCATTAGTGGATGTATAAAGGTAAGAAAAGTTATTTTCATAAATATACCAAATTATTTATGAAATAATAACTTTTTCAGTATTGACTGAAAATAAATATAGTTTTATTTTATTATGAATATTTTGACTATAAGAAATAATCTACTATTTATTAACTCATACGATTATTTTTGCATTAGCTACATAACATAGAAGAACCTAAAATTTAAATGATTATTTTTAGGATGACGGACAAAGCCATAGCTAGAAGGAGTAATTATTTAACTCATACGATTATGAACTATATGGTATTGATGAATTATATCCTGAAAGATTAAAGGAAAAACACATGTTCGATAGCACAGACAAAAGAGTTTTTGAGCTCTTCAAATTGATACATATAGATGTATGAGGTCTATTAATGCCAAAATGTATCCACTTACTTCGTTAAATTCACCAATGAATTATCACAAGCATGAACATGTGTAAGTGATACACATGGATTATGTCTATGATAAGTTTATATACTATAAACCGGGACTAGATAACAGAAAAAAAAAGAATTTGATGTGATCGAATAGGTGAGTATACTCAAAAGAATTTCCAAATGCACCTACAAATGAATAAAATTCAATCTCAAAAGTCACTCCTCTCTATAGTACATAATGATGTATCGAAAAGGAGGAATCGGACTTTGTTGGACAAAGTATGAAAAATAATGAAGAAGTTGAGTAAACTCTTTTTATAAGGAAGTGTAGTTAAGAGTAAGTACATTAGGTCAAATTCATTTTCATCTAAACCAAAGTATACAAAGTCATATAAGATAAGGGTTGATGAAATAACCCCATATATCCTTGGTCAAGGAGTTGACAAGTTGTGTGAGTCAAGAGATTAAACATAATACTGGCTCATTAGGGATCTTATATGGCCACCCCATTGAGTTTGGGATCGATCAATATTGATTAATCAATTTATATTATGAACATAAGTTTTGTAAACATAAAACAACTCGGTTTTAAATAAGCAATTCATAAAATGTTTATGAATATCTATTTCATTGCATTGAGAGACAACTATTTTTTTAAGAAACACCAAGTTTATAACGAATTTTTTATCTTTTGGAAATTATTGGTAGTAAATAGATTTGGATATGATCCAAAGATAAAACTAATTACAAAGGATGAAATGAAATTGGCAAAATATATGTGACGACCCTGAATTTTGGACAATTGAAATTGAAAATTTTAATTGATTTTAAATATTTGAATGATGGTTTAACTTGAATTTCATGTATAACTATGAATTTAGCAATTAAAATTATTGAATTTAATAAATGGAATTGGGTGAAATATCGAATCGTGATTTTTAAGCTGATTTAAAATATAATTTTGTAGGTTTGAAAATTTTATATTGATAATATTGAAGATAATGGAAGCTTCAGGATTGGATTTGGAAATGATTTGTTAAGTTTTGAAATTATATTGTTTAAATTGATATTTAAAAATAGCCTTCCGAGGCACAGTCTCGGAATTCGACGAAACCAGTTCCATTGGATCTGTAATATTGTATTATTATCGGAATTCAATTTCTGTAGCATTCGGAGTTGTCGTGTGATCGTACGATAGATAAACGCGCTGAAATTTAAATTGAAATTTTAATGCTTTAACCGGTATAAAAAGCTATCTTCTCTATACGATCGATTTGGACTCGAAACCTTTTCTGTTGCGCTCGAAATAGGGGTTTAACATTATGAACGCCTAGCGGCATGCCTCGATTGAAGATCGAGATTTTGAGTTGCAAAATTAATAAGATTTAAATTTGAATTTGAATTTAAAATGGTATATATACATATATATTTATAATTCAATGGAAATTTTTTTGGCACGTTCTTCTTCTTCATACACTTGGCAAACTTCATAACACGCGTTCGTTTAGGAATTAAAAGAAAAACAAATCAAAGCCAGATAAAAAAATGCAACCCGTTATTCTTGTTCAAAAATCAGAATGAATTCAAAAGAAAAAAAATCAATCAATGGCCGCTGCTTAGAATTGAATACGGAACTCAAAATCGAACTCGTTCCCATCCTAAATCGTGTTCATCCCTCTGAGTAAAATAGCAGCCGCAAACTTAACACCTCTCAGCCGATTTATCTCAAATTCCTCTTCTTCTTTCTATGTTTCAAATCCAAGAATTGAATCCGTTCATCTTCACTGGGAATCGCGAGTTCAAATTTTGATTTTGAACTCAAAATTAATGAGAGGGGAGAGCTCGCATATGATGGCAATGGTGGGAAGGGCGGTGATGGTCGCGAGTTTCGTTTCGCACTGGAAGGCGAAGATTGAAGCGGCGACGCATGCGTAGTCAGGCAGAGGTGCGTCAATTTATCAACTAGGGGAGCTCGCGATGAGATCGCGTATGCAATTGGAGCTCGCGACGGTGGGGTCGAGGGCTTGGGTACACAACCGATCTCGAGCATCGCAGAGAAGGATCGAAGTGGCCTAGGGTTCGTGCTCGATTTAGTCAAGTCGGCAAGGTATTAGTTTATTTAATGCATATAAATATGTATTTAATTTACTGCAAGTGATAAGGTTTCTGTTAGATTAAAAATAAATAAGTATATGCATATGATTTTAGAAATTTACAGTAAACAAAAGATTAGTTTATATGGATAAAATTTGATAATGGAAAAAAACTATAAAGATTCGACTTTTAAAATCCATATGAACCTATAAATATTTTATATATGTAGTTTCTAAATGAAAATACTTATATCCATTCTATACTTGCAAGTTTATTTTTAATTAAAGTATTATAATGATTAACTTATTTAAACAAATTAATTTATTTATATTAATTCCTAAAGATAATTTATTATAGGTAATTGGTTGAAATTAAATTATTCATTTAAAACCAAATTGTTAATTTAAATCAAATTTATCAAATGGGAATTTAATCGTTCGATTGATTTCGAATATTAATAAAATCATCAAATGTTTATACAAGGTCTAAAACTGTGGAGAAAACAAGCTGGAATGGAAATGGATTGCAAAATAAAAGCAAAGGTGACAACTTCTCACTAAATTGGATACTTAATTTAATTTAAATAGTTTATTTAAATTTTTGGATGTTGCTTGGATTGATGATTGTTATCAATTGAATTGAAATAGACCCAATGCGCCTTATAATAGCGGACGATATTATATTAAACCCATATACCGCGATATTCCACCTCGAAGTGGAATTGGTATTATATATGTATTTGGAGTTGTTGATTTCCCGCATTATATAGTGGATGAGACCCCATGCGCCGCATAATAGCGGATGCTATTTTATAAAATCTCATATACCGCGATATTCCACCTCGAGGTGGAATTGGTATTTAATCGTTGTGCTAACATCTATGGATGCAAGGAAATAGGTTAGAGGGATCCAACTGGATTCCTCAAATATTTGAATTTGTGTAACTATTGTGTGTGATTATTTATAATCCGTGTATGATTATATTTGTGATTGAAATTGTTGAAGGCTGTGATTTAGCCGAATATATTTTTGGTATCGTAGGATACAAGAAATATGAAATTGAATTTTTGGAATTTAAAGTAGAAGCCTTAAGCAAATTCATTTAAAGAATAGGGTGAATTTAAAAGAAGAAATTTAAATAGATAAAGTTTTATTTTTGGAAACTTATTGAATAAATTCCAAAATATGGGAAAAGATTTAAATAAATGGGTTTTGAATAATATTGTGTAGAATTTGTTTAAAATTTGGATTTTTAAATGAATTGGAAGAGATAAAGAAATTTATTTTAAAAGGAAAATAAACCTTTGGGAAATCCATTTGGAAATTGATTTGGGTGTTTGAAACAAATTTGGGAAATCAATATGGAATTTGATTTGGTGTTTTGAAGATGAATTTGGGAAATCGATTTGAAATTGATTTGGAGTATGAAAATAAATTTGGAAATCAATTGAAATTTGATTTTATGTTTGAAAGTGAATATTGGGAAATCGATTTGAAAATGGTATATCAATGGATATTTGGGAATTTGAATTCACAAAGGGAATTTATAAAGAAAAGGGAAATTTGTTTTAAAAATAAATACTGGTTTATTTTTAAAGTATGGAAAGAAATTTATGGATTTGGAATGTAAATTTGAAATAAATCGAGAAGGGTCTATTAATTGGTTTAAATGGACCATTTTGAAAAGAAAGTGTATTTTCCCTGGAAAGCCGAGTATGTTTTGAAAGTAGCTTTTAAAGTATAAATTAAAAGTTCTAAAGTTGGTTTTAAAAGAATATTTTCTAGAAATTATTTTCTTAAGTTATTTTGAAAATCTTTAGAGTAAATATTTATTTAATTAATTATAGAAGTGATTATTTAAAGATTTAATAGATAATTGTTTTAGAAAATGGTTATCTAAATATTTTTACTCTATCTGCTAATTTTATTTTAAAAATTAGTTTAGACTTAAAGTTTATATGTAATATTAGTATAATGTTTTTATAACTAATATTTTAAGTAAAGTGTTTAAAATAGTTTTTATTTTAAATATTTCCAAATACATATTTGGATAAGTGATTTAAATTATTTTTAAAAGTACTCGGACTTGGCAGATTTTCAGTGGAAATAAATGATTTCGGGAATTTTATTCCGCGAGTGAACAATGTTTTGAAATTCGTTTTCAAAAGGATTGAAGTGTGAAAATATATCTTGTGAAGATATTTAGAAAATAAACAATTTGGGGAAATTATTTAAATATGATGATTATTGTGAATGTTGTTGATAGTTAAATAACCGACAATCAATGTTGGCCTTTGAAATGGCACTTGAATTTGTTTTCAAAACAAGCGCTCGTTATTCGGTTAAGCCGGAAGAGGACTTTGTGTCATAAAACTTATTCCGAATAATGATACAATGAAATGAGATTGCATTTGAAGATGGTGTTGAAGACCGGGTATTTCCAAAAACGATAGGATTATCTGTCGAATGTCTCTGCACTGAGTTGCTCTGGTATAGAGATCTTATCACCCTTTATGATGGGGAGTCCGGACGTGATTAGTGAATATCCGGATTTTCAAGGGGTTCTTTGGAAGTGCCTTCGGTTCCGTTCGTTCCAGGAACGGGCTTGTATGGATGTGTGTTTGACGTTACACTTTGAGATGTAAAGCTGGTCTCTATCAAATACATTTCTGTTGGTGGCGGAGAATTTATTCTCTTAGCTTAATACCCTTCTCTAGACGTACGAGCTCAGAGGTTATGTAGTTGATGGTTACTAGTGATATATTCCCAATTTGGTAATGTGGCATATGAAGTGCTAATGATCATTTGTTGATCGAAGCGTGGCTTTTGTGAAAAGCGTAGCTTTATGGACGAGACTTCGTCCAGCCTCACAACCCGGAAATGGTCGAAACAGTAATGTTGCGGCAAGATTTTTAGGGGTCGCTCCCTTAGGGTATGTCCATTTTCTTCTGGATAAGAGGTGGTATCATGGTATGTAGCCCAGATATTTAAACTATGTGGTTGTTGCAAATTTATTGCTTTGTCGCTATTTGTTGGTGAATCCCGGATAAAGGTCGGTTACGACCGAGGATGGCATACTTGTCTGTTAGTTACCTATGTTATAGCTTGGTTAAAGCGTGAGGTAGCGTCGGCTTTGTTAGTAGAGATCTGGTTAGGTTCTCGGGGGCGTCCTTCCAGAAGCGTACCCAATTCGGTAAGGAAGTTCCTTAGCCTGGCCATTGTTGGAAATCCAAAGAAACAATACGCGCCCTGTACGGTTTTTAGTTGTATAACCTGCCATGGAATGTGGCGATAACCTGCTATTTAACATGGTAGCTATAGTAGGCATACGACGAAATGTGATATGCTGGCTAAGATTAATATTATACTTTCGAAATGTTTTTTGCACTATGCACTAATAATAATATCCAAAGGTTTTCGTGTATCAAGCATTTTTTACTGTCATAAGGAGAAATCTCCTCCAAGTGTGCGCTTGCATTGTGTGTGTGGCGGGAGGCCTTATGGCAGTTTCATTTTCCAAAAGCATAGCGGATTTCTTTTTATTTTCTTTGTGAAAATAACTGTTTTTAAGTTCTCACACGAGTCCTATGACTGGCCTGGAGTTTACTGTTCCCTTCCTAAACTCTGGGTGCCCATAATTTTCCACATGGGCAGCTTAGAGTCAGGTTATCAGGTCATTCAGGAATTTGGGAGGTGCTGTGGAGCTCAAGAGACGAGCTGGATGGCGAGACGTACTTCAGTGTATTATTACCTTTCCGTTGTGTATTCAATTGTAGGGACAAGTTCATATAATTGTCCAGTTGTTTGCTATAAGTAGTTGTACTCTGATGATGTTGTGATGTAAAACATATACAGTTCTTTTGTTTTAAAGATTATTCATTTATCTATTATATGTTGTTCCGCTGCGAAATGTGAGATTCTGTTGTTTTTTCTGTTTCTACTTCTATCTTCTTCTTCTTTAATCCTAATGGTTCGGTTTTTTGACGTTCGATTGAACGGCAGTTGGTACAGTGGATGTATTAATGTCGACTTTCGAAAGTCGAAAAATCGGGTCGTTACATTATAATTGAGCACAACTAATTAGAATGTCTAATTAGAACTCTGACACATTTAAGAGAAACTATGATTTTCTTATTGATGTTAATAAAAGAATTTTTCTATTTTTCAATAAATCTCTAAGAGTATTGACTCTACCATATGGCATGATGTGCAAATCCGAAATGAATTTCAAGTACATTATCAAAATATAATTAGACAGTTGCATCCGAAGGGATATGATCAATTGGCTGCAAAACTGTCTCTGTGAAGAAGGCCAATGTGGTTGGAACTTGGTAAGCTACACTGATTGAATAACATCATAGAAATTAACATAATAAATTCATCATTTAATGTTAATTCATATTTTACTAGCAAAATAATCACTCGATACGAATTTGAGTTTTGGTATGTAACAATCCTGCTTTCTACGTCATAATAATAATTAAATTTGGAAATAAAAATGTTCAAAATTTTATTTTTAATAAATATTACTATTGAAGTAAATTTTTACTTAATTGAAGTCTATTCAATAAAATATTTATTTTTAATAAATTCTTTTCAGAAATATATTAATTCGAATAAAATGTTTTAATAGATATAAAATATTTTCAAAGTGTAAATAATTTTTATATGATTGATATATTTGAAAAATAAATTTATTTTGCGTTAGTACAGTGAATAATTGAATAAAATAAATAAATATTGAATTGAAAGAAATCATGTAGTTATCAAAATATAATTTGTATAGTGATGTATGGATCAGTTTAAATTAAACTCAAATTTATTTACAAATAAATAGAAAAGGAATTATTTAGAAGTAGAGAAAGAAAATTTAAAAAAATGGACCTAATGGGCAAAATAAAGCCAGCCCTTAACTGCTAAAACCTAAATCAATCTAGAACCTTCTTTTCTAATCCATAACCTTAGACCTAAATCAAAATACGAATCCATATTTTTTTCCATTCTTTCCTTAAATCCCAAAAATTGACTCATATACGGGAAAAACGAAAACACGACATTATGGAGGTACAAAGCATGGCAAAGGTAAGCACCAAGGAGGATGATGACGACTTCGACAGCGAGGGGGAAGGTTCCAAGTTAGTTGGTGATAGCTTATTGGGGCATGTGAATTTCATCAAGTGATAGTGGAGTGCAGTAGTTGGTAATGGCTTGATGCATTGACGAAGGCTGCCGATGTGAATGACGACGTGGGCTTGGCTTCGATGTACGTAGGGGAAATATGATGTGGCAAAGGATTAATAGCCATTGATATGGAACTCGAGCATTGTTTTGGCGAGTTAATTACATTCATTATATTTAAATCATGAATTAATTGTTGTTTGATGAATTTGGTGAATTGTATGTGGTTTTCTATTCTAGAACATAATTATTTTGCTTGTGCTTTGATTAAATTTAAGTTCAATGATGATGTTTTTGATAATTTGAAATGTTGTGAGGGAACTAGAGATGAATTGCGATTGAGTGGAGGAGGAACCGATAGCCAAAGTCGTCGGAATCAGGCCATGCGGCCTAGAACATTGTCATTCTAGGCCACAGACCAATTCACCGGTCTTGATGACAGATGTACCGGTGGTGCACGGCCTGCAAATTTCCAGGTCACTCCTCTAGCCATTTTGGTATTATATATATATATATATATATATATATATATATATATATATATATATATATATATATCTTTGATGAACTAAAAGAAAGTCGGTTTAAAAATTGATATTTGACACATTTTGAACATAGAATCTTTATGAAGAAAAGTTTTATTAAAATTTAACATATATATATATATATATGTATGTATGTATGTATGTATGTATGTATGTAAAGCGAATAATTTACTAATGGAAATTCATTTTGGTTTTAAATAATTATTTGAAAATTTTATAATTTTTGAAACATAAGAAATGATTCTAGTTAATATTTTAGTGTTTTAAAGTGTATTTTGTGATTTATAAGTTTAAGTAAGAGTTTTAATAATGTATTATATATATATAAAGGAAATCTGTATTCAACATTTAAAATATTCATTAAATGTCCTATTTATATATTTAGGAACTTATTGGGTGATTTTTGAATTCGTTTAAGTGAATTTTTATACGTGAAAGTTATTTTTTTCCAAAGCTTTAAAGGAAAATAATAATTGTATTATTTGAAAGAATTTTTGAATGGAAATATTTTTAAAGGATTTTCAAGGAGATGAAAGCACTGAACTCACTTTGGTTGGTGGAAAATAATTCTGATGATGACTACAGCATCATCGGTGTTCATTTTCGAGTTTCTAAGCAATGAATCACTACCATGATATTTTTGCTTCATAATTGTTTGGTAAAACAGGTTTCGATTTAAATTCATAAGTACGATTTTATATACAAAAAGGATATGTATATTATTATCTCAAAAATGTTTTGAAATAAGAATCAGGATGTTTAAATTTTGAAGTTTTCAATTGAGTTATTATATAGGCATTAGAATGGTTTTGCTTTGGATCTCATATTAATATGTTGTTTGGTAGTTTTCCATTCATTAAATTGGAATGGAATTTTTGAAAATTTTGGACAGTAGGGACTTCTGAATGGATATATAAATTTGAAGCAAGTGTTTTTTTTAAATACAAAGTTGAGATTATATAAATCTTAAATAGAGAAGATGGTAGGAATTTTAACAAATTTTAAATTTGTTAAACATCCTAATTGAGTGAAACAAATTTAATATTGTATATTCTCATGGGAAGTAGAAGAGTATTTTGTAGTTACGAATTTGAGTTATAGAATTTTCACAAATTTAAGCAATGATTTTATGAAGTGGTCCATAAATGAATTTAGTATGAAATGAAATCTTGTTGAATGAAATTAAATGTGATTAAAATGAAAGGTAAATTGGCGTAATTAAGAAGGTGATGAAATAAATATGTAAGATGTATGTAGACCATTTTATTTGCATGAGAATTCTTGACCAAGATTAGAGCACCTGATTTCATGGTGATTTACATCGGTCTGAACAAGAACACATGATACAGATTTTTGATATGATTCTGAAGTTTTTATCACAGTATATGGTTATGCAAAGAGAATGGAAGTTTCTAATCAAGGAACCTGATCGGAGTCCGTATTAGGGACTCAAATGAGCGATACTAATTTAGAAGTAGAATTTGTGTGATCGAGCAAGTTATCAGATTTAATATATGTACGCATGACATATGTACATCGTACGAGCTTTAATGTAATTGTATGCTTTTGACATTAAAAATACAATTACATGAATTATGTGGCATGTGTGATTATGATGATTGTTATTTATGGTTTTGCAGGCTCGAATTCATGTAGTATGTGGATGCCTAGTTACATTGTTTTCAAATTGTCACGATCAAATCTCTTTTGGGGTATGTAAGTGAGTTTCAGGTACACGAAAGCAAAGTCTAGCGTGTTGCTTTTGGTTTGATGAGTAGAGTTGTTTCCCAACAAATACATATGTAGTAGATATAGAGTGGGGATTTGATTAGTGATTTATGCCCCGGATATAGATGGCCATTTTTGGGCTTTTGTTTTCTTTTATCGGTTTGGGACCAATTGTGGTGAGTTATGGTTTTTCGGATCGAGCCTCACAAAGGAGGCGTTGCTGAAATTTGTCGAAAACTTAGACCAAAGTTGAATGAAAAGTTAGTGCAAGAATTTTTAAATATGATCAATAGTCGTATAAATCGATGGCAGAGATTGTTGGAAAAGCCCTGAGCGACTAGGGAATTTTTGTGATGATATGGAATGTTATCATGATAGATGCTGTTGTTATTACTTATTCATTTCGAGTATTTATAATTTGATTCAGGAAAGAGTGTCGTGTTGGCTGACATGTGCACATATGGATAGGATAGTTCCCAGGATAGATTAGTAGGAAGTTTGCTTATTTGGCATAAGTTGAAGATGATTTTTATATTATTAAATATGCTAGCGTGTTAAGGTTTATTGCTTAGTCCTTTAGAATTTCAGCGATGAAATCTTTTTAGGGGAAGAGTGTAAAAACCCGCATTTTTAGGGTGCTCTGAAATATTTAATTGGTTTATTTTATCGATGAGCTGAAAACTCAATTTTCAAAGATAGGCTTTTTAGGGCTTAGGATTTTTTCATTGGGTCTGGATGGTCTGAGAAAGCAGAATGAGTACAAGCATCGATATATTTCGACATTTGGGTTCGAGTTAGAACGTCAAGTTCGGTTTGTAAATCGAGCGATTTGGAAAGTTAACTTTTGTAAACTTTGTAATTAGGTCCCGGAAATAGTTCCATTGAGTTCGGAATAGGGATATTAGGTTTAGGAACTCTAATAAGTATGCCTCTTTTGGAGTTCGCAAATTTTCAAGCGTGAATAGCATCCGATATATGTCTATATAAGAACTTTTAGCCCCATTCACTTGATCAAAACCCAAAGTGTAAACCCTTGCCGCTGAAACCAAAGAACCACATCCAATGGCCCTTGTTGATCTGAGCCGCTAGAGGTCAAGATAGACGAAGGCCGTAATAGCAAAGTTGTGTGCTTAATGTGATGTAGAGGTTGGACGGTGGGATCGTCGTCGTTCGTGGCATGGTGGTTGGAATTTCCATTTGACGATATCTGTGTTTTCTGGTTCATTGCGATGGTGGAGGCGAGTGGGGAGACGAGACCGGTGGCAATGGACGCGGGGCAGGTTGGGCTAGCTTCGGTGAGGTCACGGTGGACGAAGGCGGCCCATGACGGCAGTAAAAGGCAAAATGAATGGAGTTTGGGAGTTTCGAAATTGGGGCCTAGAAGTTTTGAATGAGAAAATGATTAGGGTTTTTAAGATTAAGGTTAATTAGTTTTGTAACTAGTGATAAATTATACTATTTAATTTAAGAATTTTATTAAACTTCTACCTTGATCATACGAGGTCGGATTCTGACGCGATCAATTGTGTTGGATTCTTAATGACATTGGCCGCGTTTTGAAATTGGATTAGTGGGGACTGAGATTATAGAATTTTAAGCTAAAATCGAATGATGTTCGATTTTAAACTGAATTAGAATGCTTCGACGATAATTGAAATTTTGGTGAGTAAGCTCACCTCTTTGAATAAATCAATGGATCGTAAATTGATAAATTGTTACTGTTTATGTTTGGTTGAAATTATCGGCTAATTAACTAACAAATTGAAAAGGAATTAGTATTCAAAATTGAAATACAGGAAATTTTTAAGACAAATTCGGATTTCTTGAAATTGTGATTTTTAATTTCCAGTTATAATCCAGTTGTTTTATTCTAGTTATATTCCTGCTAAATAGATTGTTAAATGCTGAAATTTGATTGTGTGACCATATTGGATGTGACACTAACACTTGTGAAAAGTTAAACCATTTTAGTGAAAAAGGGAAGTAATAGCATTTGTTAGGTGCGATAGTAACTATTGGCCTTGATATGGTCTTTTGAAAAGACTGTTAAGTAATGTTTGATTTTGGAAATGGTTTTCGATTTGGAAAATGATTCAAAATTGATTTTTGGGTTTCTGTGATATTTTATTTTAAAAATCTTTTTTGAAACTTTCTATTTTAACTCAACTTCTTCATTTATTCTTTTAAATTCATATATATATATATATATATATATATAAGTAAGTGTTTTGATAGTTATTTTGGAAGTATTTGTCTTTATAGGAAACTATTTCAATAATAGGTGTTATTTTAAAAATGAAAATTTAAAAGAGTTATTTTTTACTTTAAAAAGGGATATCTTATGTTTAAAGAAATGTGGAGATATTTTAGAAATGGATATTTGTGATACCGATTTATCTAAAATGTTGAAAATAAAGAACGGACTTATAAATGGTATGGTATAGATTTAAAGGAAATTTAGAAGATGTAACTTAGAAAGGAAATCAATATAATTTTGATAAATTTGAAAAAATAATTCTATTTGTGAATTTATGGAAATATATGGAATGACCTAGTTAGGGAAGTATAGGAGTTTTATAATTATATATTAGAGTTGTGGTTATATTTAAAGTTTTTGTTTTATAAAAAGGGAGTTTATAATTCCATTTAGAAATTTATCAAAGAATTTATAAATGAATTTGGAATTTGTAAAGAGATGCAAAAGTTTGAAAATTATAAAAAGGAGGTAGTAATTATGTTACATACACACACACACGTATATATAAAGGAATGTATAAATGATATTTTATAAAAGGAATTTTAACACGAATTTAGAGCTTATACTCATAAAAGGATTTTATAAATTGTTTTAAAGATTAATAAGGGAGTTTTATAACTTGAAAAGGGATCTTGAAATTTGGAAAGAGGTTTTATAAATTATTTTAGATATTTATAAAAGAAGTTTCAAAAATGATTTTGGAAATTTATATAAGAAGTTTTATAAATGATTTGGGATATTTGTATAAGAGTTTTATAAATGTTTTGAAAAGAGTTATATAAATAAACTCGTAGATTTATTAATAGCTTTATAAATGGATTTGAATTTTAGTAAAGAAAATGTTTATAAATGAAAGAGATTTAATAACAGGATTGATTGAAGAAATTTATAAAAGAAACTGGGGTTGGATTTCCTCAAATTTATAAATGAAAAAAATCTTTCATAATGTTTTGTGAATATACTTATACCATTGAGATAAGTATATGAATATATTTTTTAAGTAAGAAAAGTGTAGTGTTTTTGTGGATATACTAACACCATTGAGATAAGTATATGGATATTTTTCAAAGTATTGAAAGTAGTATAAAGGGTTTGTAAATATATCGTTGTAAAAGCATTTTTATACAAGTATTTACAAAGTGATTTTAATTAATGAATGGATTAATTAAAGAGGTTGGTTTCCCAGTGGGAATAATTCACTTATTTGATTGTTGTTTTTATTCGATAGTTAAATAATCGATCAGCAAACTTGGCCATTTTGAAACTATCGTTGTCGGTTCATGGAGGCCGAGATAGGATATGTTATCCGAAAACCACTTCAAGCCGACATAAGTATTGAATGGAAGATATCTTGAATGATGGTTTCGAAGATGGAGTTCTTTAATATACAAGGGAAAATTACTACTAATCCTGATGGTGATTCCAAAATGGACATAGTAGAAGTAGTGCCTTCTGTTTCATTCAGACCCAAAATGACCTTGTATAGATGAATGTTGGCACTGCATGCCTGCTTGGAGGGCAATATTAGCATTCTAGGTGGAATTGTTATTCAAAGGTAAACATAGCCTCATCAACCGGGAAAGATTAAAACAGGGGATATGCTTCAGGGCTAAGTGGTTTGCACCTATTAGGATATTGTCATCAATCTTATGTATATGGATTTGGTTGTGCATGAGAGCTCTTGGAAAAGGTTGCAAAAGCAACCGGGGTAATGAATATTCGGAACTATCCAATAAGGGGTAGAACTGGCCTTGATTCGCAGGGGGTTCGTGTGAGGCATTCAGTATATTTTTTTAGAGGTGCACTGTGGCAAGTGATACCCTAGTAACCTTGTCATTATATGGAAATCCATTCTTCGATATGTACCTTCGGATTTTGTTGTATAACTATTAAATTAATGTAATAATTTCGGCTATGATTCAATATTTATTTTAAACCCTAAACATTATTATAGTATCAGAAGGTTTCCTATAAAATATTTTGGTTATCGCAATGTAAAACCCCATTCATGTTTATATGTGACGTGGTCTTACGAGATACCTTTATTTTGAAAAGTTTTTATTACAATAAATTCATTTGATGTGTGTTCCTCACACTAATTTACCATACTGATTCGGATGTTATTTTCTAATAACGCTCGGATCAATCTGAGCATATTTACAAATCTTTTTTAGATGCTTTAGAGCTTCAGGAAATGAGTTGGAGTCCCCGAGATGATTCATGTATATGTTATTTTCTGCTGCATTGGTTGTCTATATTTATCAGCATTTGTAAGGACAGGTTGTTATAACTATCATGGATGATGATAAGTTAGACTCTGATTGATGTGTGTGTGTGTGTATTATGGTTTTTCTTTTGTAAAGATCATTGTGTATGTTATAGATTACTCCATTATGATATGTGATTTTGTTTTGTCTTTTTGGCACTTGGATGCTCGGTACATGAATACGTGGACATATTAGTGTCGACTTTTCAGGGTCGAGAAGGCGAGTCATGACACACAACCTAATGATGAATACTCTGAAAAAATAAGAGTTAACTAATCTATAATCGTTGTAAATTAATTAATATTTATGAAATATGAATATTAAATTTTATTTGATTTGTTTGAGTAAGATTAGTATTTAATAAAGCATGTATATAAAAGTTATATATATGTGTATCGATATCAATATCAACAGAATATTTAAACTAAATTTAGATAAATTAATTGCTAAATGGATTTTTAAAATTTTTTAGGCCAATATTTCTTGTTTATGGTCGACCAAGCATGCAAAAGAGAGGATTTGATGAGATTTAAGGAGGAACTAAAGAGGGAAGGTCTTAAAGGAGGGAATTGGAAAGGTTTCAATGTGTTCTATAAAACAAATTTTATTTCATTCATCCAACGGTTCTCCTAAAAATTCATTTTTCTTATGCTCTCCTCTCTCTCTCTCCTTTAGACCAAAATTTCATAGCTTTTAAGCCAAAAAAAATTCTCAAAACAAAATCAAACTAAATAGACAAAAAGATGGTACTTCGTATCATTACAATTTTCAGAGATGGTTCGGTTGGATCTAAAAGTTTTATTCTTCATTGAGGACATAATTTTTAGCTTCATCTTAAGGTAATATTCTAATTTCATTTTATTGTATAATTCATTGAGGTTAATACAATTTAGATCACCATGTTCTACTTTTTTATTATGTGCTCGTATCGTATACATTGTTTAGATCTCAAACTTTATAATGAATTTATGTATGCCTGGATTGTCCAATCTAATATTTTTTTGATTTGATTAAAATAACCATTTTTGATTGAAACTGGTTTTAATTTATTGATATAATTTTGCAACCTTTCTTATATATAAACCTAAATAAGCTACTTGTGTTGAACAGTTGAAATCATTTTAAAAAATGATTTCATGTTTTACATATTTGTTGATTTTGTTTGTAAATTAATTTTACAATTGTTTATATAATTTTAAAGGTGTCTCAATTCAAATTTCATAACTGGACTTTTGTGCAAAACTATAAACCTATTTTTGAACCTTCACAAGTCAAGATTAACTTTTTATTTGTTAACTTTAAGTTTAAAAGTACACATATAAAATAACAAAATTTAAAAATTTATGCTAGTTTTAAATTTATAACATTGTTTGTAGTTATTTATACATGTATACATATATGTTTGTTATTTTATTTAAAATTCATAAAAGGTACTTTTTCTCTAAATTTATAGATTTGATTTTAAAACCTTCCTACGTTAAAATAGATTAAAAATTGTTACTTCTAGAATTTAAAACATTCAAAATAGGCAAAACAATGTTTAACATATACATATATGTAATTATTATTATTATTATATGTATATTTACAATTGTTGTTTTATGTATTGAAAAATACTTTGTACAATAAAGGCATATATAAAGGGACAAATATGTCCATTGCAGGGTAAATCTAAGAACCTACATGTCACATTAACCACATACACTTCATGTTTGTTGCACATGCACTATACACATATAAGTGTATTTGATACACTTGTAAATTAAAACCGGTTTAATTTAAATCACATAAAACTTCCTTTAAATAAATTAAGTAAAATATGGTGAATTTTTTATAAAGTAGTAAGTGTTATTTCTGATTAATTACACATTCATCGCATTTATGATCTATTGAATAGTTTACGTAATTAACAACTTTACACTTCACTTACCCAAAATAGTGATACAAAGCAACAAATTATTACACACATATACATGCAAGGATTTATTTGGTATACTCTAATTTATATAAACATCAAATTTATGAAACCCCATTTTGAACAATCCAAATAAAATGAGATTTTATTTAAAACAATATATGATTGGATCTAATAACCCTTTAGACTTTATAGGCTCAGTAGATCATACATGGGAAAATAATTTGAAATCTACATATTTAAACCACCTCTTATTAGCCAGATTCCTTTAATACTAAACTTTGAGAGACCAATGGATATTTAATAATGCTCTTCACCTTCTCCATTCCATATTAAGTAAGGACATACTCAATATTACCTACTTCGGTCTTCTCAATAAATTTTTAGACTTTCCCAAGTAAACACCAAAGGACTCATCAACAAGCTTCACATTACTCAAAGCATAATACGGGGAATCATCAACACAGATATCTCATAAAGAGGACTAACCGAATCAAATAGCCTTGCTTGCGACTGTGCTCTACCCAGAGTCTAAACCTCTGCAATCTTCTCATTAACTATGGTATCATCGAAAATTCCAATATCTCTTAGAATATGGAAATAATCTACTAACTCCAAATATACATAGGAATTTTCCGTCCTCCCAATGTCATCATTTAGTAGAGGCTTCACCTTCAACAAAGACCTACGGTCAAATACCACATGTCTTCTAGTCACAATTCTCCAAATTGTTTTACATCACAACCTATACATCTTCGCTCTTTTATAGCCTAATAAAGTGTTCTTGCTTTCCCTATATTTCAACTTATCATGTCTCTCATCATCTAAATAAACTAAACAACCAAACAGTTTAAGGAATGAACACGTGCTTTTCTTTCCATATCTCTTTAGGAATCTTCATACCTATGGCAATGGAAGATTTGTGGTTGAATTGAAATACTGTCATAGATGTCACTTCTACCCAAAATTCCTCTTCTAGACCAGCAATCAATCTCAAGCTCATATCTCTCTCCTATATTGTCCAACACATACTCTTTGCCGCTTCATAATGTGATGCCCCACTTCTATGCTCACAATAACAAAGGTTATTATAAGGAATAACGTCTGCTATTGCGAAGAATAAGGGTTGTTAGAAGCGACCATTCGTAAGTTATACCTTAGATGAGTATTGATTACATCGACAGGAGTTGTCTATGTTACTCTCAAAGATATATATTCAATCCAAATATAAAACAAAACTATGGTGGCTTAATAAAAATTCATAAAAACTCATAATAACAACAACACTAATAGTATAATCACAGCAGAACAGAAATATTAGATATATAGCGGAAGACAAGTCTGGATACATGCTACAATAATCGATCGTTCATATGAACCAAATGTACATATACCAAGACATCAACATACATGAGGCGATAGTCAATACACCAAAAGTACACCTCGAAGACTAGATAAAAGATGGAGTGAAATCACAAAAGCTGAAGCTGCAACTAAATCAGAGATAGCGATTATCCTGAAATAACTCGGTCTGACCCGAGTATTATTTAAAAGAAAATAATAAACGGATTAGTCTAATTTAAACTCAGAAATAAGTGTATGATAAACAACACTTAAGAAAATAATTATAGTTTCGAATGAGACTAATCATTATAAATAATCAACATAGTTTAAATGAAGAAATCTCAATTTAAACTCCATCAAAATCAACTTTCACATTCACAATTGAATTCAAAACAGCAAGACGCAAAATTATAATCTCAGATGAGACTATACACAAACTCACTTCCAAATTCATAATTGAATTCAAAGCAGCAATTCACAAAATCTAGAATCAAAATAGATAACTAGAAAACCAGCAGTCGCAAAATCTAGAAATCAAAATAAGATAACTAGAAAAATCAGCATAGAAGTGGATCGATCCCAGCAGATGGCGAGTTTTAGCTACTCCGCACGTGCATCTCAAATGGCCGAAGTCTACCAAGTACTATAAATTTTGGAGCCCATCAAATGACCCGAAGGTCCGTAGAGTGACCCGAAGGTTTTGTACTGGTAATTGACCCGAAGGTCCATCAGATGACCCGAAGGTCCAGCAGAGTGGCTCGAAAGCCCAACAAAATCATCAGAATCATCAAACAAAAAATATTTCAATTAACGAGTCCGAAATTAACCGAATTAGTAAAAGCGTGGTTTCATATTCCGCACTTTTTCCAAATCATTTAAATCTCTTCATCGTTTCCTTGAAAGTGCAAAATTGTGTATTTTATATAAACAGAATTTTCGTTCTCAAAGGACAAATTTGGAATTCAGCGAATCAGTAAAAGTAAGGGTTCATAATCCTTAATTTTGCCGAAGCGTCTAAATCGCTTCCTCATTCTTTTGAAAGCGTAAACAGTAAAAAATTTGGAAACAATTTTTTTTATTTTAAAACGATTTTTAAAACATGTGATTAAAATAGCAATATATGTAGCAATTTTGACAAGGAAATCGCGCTTCATGAAACACCGTAAAAATGGATATCAAAATCAGCATCGCGGGATTACCGCTTGAAAATTCACTTTAAAATTAACGGTTACTGAAGTCAAAACAACAGTAATTTTTATTCGTCAAACGTGTCATCAAAACAACAAGCTTCAAAATTTTAACATCGGAGTAAAAATTCTGTTATAAAAATAACGGCACAAAATACGTTTTAAAACCAAACACCGGTTCAACGTATATTAAATAGTAGACTGTGCTACTATTTTTACAAAATATTGCATTGCCTGAAAAACGTTTATATTTAAACACACTTCTAATTTATACACATTCACGCAACATTGGAGTTGAAAAATTAAAAATGCCCTGGCATAAATTTCTACAAACTACTTTCTTTCACAATGCAAACCATAGCTTGTAGGCATAAACCAATTACAAAATGACCTGGATGCAACTATAGAACTTTAATGCCTGGACACATTTTCAAAGCAAGTAAACAAATTTTTTTCACGCACACTGATACATGTACGCTACAATTTGAAATGGGAGATTATCTGGCACACCACCATTTGCATGCAAATAAAAATAAGAATAAAATGACTTGGAACCTGCATTGGTGAAGTGCACTAATGCTCTCAACACATTACTATACGCACGAAATTTATAACTAGTGGTTTGGCACTTTCGTATGCTTCTTATATTTTCATGCAAAATTATACTTACAATTCGTATGCTTTAACATGTATATACGTACTAATTATATACGTACAAATGATGACCTGCACTCTAACTTAACGCATGAATAAAAAGTAGGCCTAGACACTACTCTGATGCACGAAACGGACATATAAAATGGGTGTCACGCAATTCATTAATGCATGCACGTAATAGGCTAAAGCCTAAATGCTTTAAAGTAAACATTTTTGTGTAACCTGACAATGAATTCATGTTTCGACTTGCACGTAAAAAGTAACGTATCAGAAGTTTTTGCTCTGAACTCACTATGCACGCATATACCTAGTTAATATCCTGGAGCTAAGTTTCGTATTTTACAAATTTTGCACCCAACAAAACAAAATATAAAAACAAAAGGATCTGACTTTGTGCTATTCAGGTATGCAAGCAAGTTTGGTGCTATCCAATATTAACAACAAAAAGTACAGTTTAAATAGAAGGTGAGTTTGCACTCACTATATTTTCTTCAAAACCAATAGATACCCCAAATTCAACAGAGAGCACAAATTGAATCTGGCATTAATGTATTCCCTGAGCAGCTGGATGAAAAAGTGGAACAATAGAATGATGCAGCAGGAAAAATGAGCAAAAGAATTTCTTTGCAGGCTACTTTTCTTTCTTTCAATATTATGAACAAGTAAAAATGAGGAGCTGGCCATATTTTTGTACAAGTGCATTAATTTTAGACGTGCAAAAGATGAGAGAAAGGACACAGCTAGCCTAAAAAATGATGATAGCTGCAAAGTTTAAATATTTGCTTTTACAAAATTTGTCACAAAAATGTGTTCAAACTTTGCTTTAGAAAATAGCAAAGCAAAGATGAAGAAGATAACAATGTAAAGTGTTCGCTAGCAAAAATGTGACAGCACACAAAAACATGTTCTACTTGCTTTTAAAAACTTTGTTCACAGCAATGTTATAATATGCACCACTTTGTTTTGAAATGGGCCATATTTGTTATACGTGAAAAAAAAGCGTGTCAGCACTTGTTTATATTGGCATTAATATGGACAAATACCCACGTGCAATGCAAAATGAAAGAATTACAACCTAATTATATTCAATGCAACAAGAAATTTGCAACTGACTTTGCAAATGAATTTGCATCACTTTTTTTCAAATTTTTTATTTTTAAAATTTCTGTTTAAGATATTTATTTCGACAGTAATTCAAAAATCACGGTCATTATAGATTTTTAAAATATTTATTACGACAGTAATTCAAAAATCACGGTCGTTACAGACTCCCCCTTATAAAAATTGCATCCGCGCAATTTTCATACTAGAAGCAGTCAATAACACAAATACTTCATCACAACAAAGATTAAAATAGAAAAGATAGATAAGAATGCTCACCCCCACCCGAAGAGGAGAGAAAACCGGGATAAGAACGCTCGATGAATTCTTTGGTTTCCCAAGTGCAATCTTTGGGGTATGCGGACCATTGAATTTTTACAAGCGAAACTTCTTTATTCTGAAGGCGTTTAACCTCTGAAGCTAGCACACGAATAGGATTTTGCACAATAGACAAGTTGGGTGAGATCTCAAGATCTTGTAACACGTGAGGATCAATAATAGGATCCGAATCTCGAAGGCATCGAGGAAGCTGGGATACATGAAATACGTCATGAATTCCCAAAAACTGAATAGGTAGCGATACACGATAAGCAACAGGGCCAATGCATTCCGTAATAGGAAACGGTCCAATATAACGAGGAGCCAATTTCTTGGAGCTACTAAAACGCACCACACCCTTCATCGGAGAAACACGAATGAATAAGAGATCGCCAACAGAAAATTCCAAAGGTTTCCTACGATGATCGGCATAAGATTTCTGCTTATTCTAAGCCTCTTTCATTCTCTGTCTAATAATATCAATCCTCTCAGAAGAATCACGAATATAATTGGGGCCGAGAACTAACTTTTCCCCCAATTCCAACCAATAAGATGGTGATCGACACGGTCTTCCGTAAAGAGCTTCAAAAGGAAACATGCCGATACTGGATTGAAAACTATTGTTATAAGAGAATTCAACAAGAGATAAGTGGTCTTCCCAACTACCACCAAAATCAAGAATACAAGCTCGAAGGAGATCTTCTAAGACTTGATTCACCCTTTCAGTCTGACCATCAGACTGTGGATGATAAGCTGTACTGAGATTGAGCTTAGTGCCCAAAGCTTTTTGAAGGCTCTGTCAGAAACCACTGGTGAAAAGCGGATCTCTATCACTAACAATAGAACTAGGCACCCCATGAAGTCGAACGACTTCCTTAATAAACAGCTTAGCCAATAAAGGAGCAGTCCGGTTGGACTTGATAGGAATAAAATGGGCTGATTTAGTCAATCTGTCAACAATCATCCAAATACTAGTATGGCCCGACCTCGAACGTGGTTGTGACGATTTGGATTTTTGCGTTTGAAAATCGACATCCATACTTCACATCGTACTCGAATGCCGCAGATTCGACCGTTCAAATCTGAGTCGTCGGAGCTTATAACACCATTAAGTACAACACAGCGAAAGAAAAGAATATCAATATATAACATTGATACAATGACATATACAACATCTAATATAATATGATACAACATAATGATATAATAGATACCAATACTATCAGAGAGACAAGAAATAGCGGTGGAAAAGAATATCTTCAATGCCAAACTACAAATAATCCATCTCCAATCCAAAGCTAGCGAGAACTCCCATGGTCGCACAAGTTATGCAAGGTCAGCTATGAAAGCTGAAGTGTAGAGAATGCGATCCACAAATTCAAAAGGCTCGAAGGCTGTCGAATTAGTTACTACTGTTCGACTATCTGAAAAACCCAACTCTAGACTGCCTGTGTGGAAAATAGTAGGCACCCAGAGTTTAGGAAAGGAACAACAAAATCCGAGTCAGTCATGGGACTGGTGTGAGTAACGAAAACAGTTTATCTTTAAAACAAACAACAAAAGAATTTATATTGAAATCTACAATGCTTTTTTGGAAAATGAACTACCATAAGGCCTCCCGTCGCACACACCATGCAAACGCAGAATTGCAGGAGATTTCTCCTTATGATAGTCAAACATGCTTGATACGAGAAAATTCTTTTGATATTATTATTATAGGTGCACAGTGGAAAACATTTCGAAAGTACAATATAAATTTTAGCCAGCATACGACCATTATCGTATGCCTACTATAGCTACCATGTTCAATAGCAGGTTACCACCATATTCCATGGCAGGTAATACAACTAAAACCGTACAGGGCGCGTATTGTTTTGATTGGATTTCCAATAAATGGTCAGGCTAAGGAACTTCCCCTGTCCATGGGATCGCCTCTGGCGGGACGTCCCGAGAACCTAACCAGACATCTGCCAACACAAGACCGGGTTACCTCTATAACTAGGTAACTACTTCTCGAGCATGCCACCCCCCGGTCCTTTGGGACCTTTATCCGAGGTGCCTCTAAACCACAAAGCAACAACCACACAGAAAATGAGATTGAAGCCCACCACATAGGTAAATATCTGGGCTCCATACCATGATACCACCCTTTACCAGAAGGGAATGACACACCTTAAAGGGCACGACCCTCATAACCTTGCCGCATCTTTTCTGTTTTGACCATTTCCCGGGTGTGAGGTCCTAATGCAGTCTCGTCCATAAAGCTACGTTTTATACAAAAGCCATGCTCTGATCACAATTGATCAACAAATGATCATCAACACACAGCAGCACTCAACATGCCACACTACCAAATTGGGAATATATCGCTGATAACCTTCAATTACGTAGCCTCTGAACTCGTACGTCTCAGAGAAGGGTGTTAAGCTAAGAGGATAAATTCTCTGCCACCAAAAGATATGAATTTGAAAGAAATCTGCTTTATATCTCAAAGTGGTGTCAGACATACAACCATACAAGTCTGTCATGGGTTCGAACAGAACCGAAGGTACTTTCGAAGAAGCCCTTGCAAATCCGGGTATTCACAATCCCGACCGGACTTCCCATCACTTAGGGAATCTCTATACCGGCGCGACTCGGTGCAGAGACAATCGATAGGTTATCCTATCGTTCTCACAAATACCCGGTCTTCACCACCGGTCTTCAAATGTTATCCATAACGACGTATCATTATTCGAAATGGGTTATATGACACAAGGTCCTCTCCCGGCTAAACCGAATAATGAGCGTAATATTTAAAAACATATGGATATGGGATTTCAGTTAAGTCACAACTTCACATAAAACCAAAACCTTTCTTTAAATGGTTTAACAAATTTACCATTTCAAATCTTTAAACAAAAAGATTTATTTCACGAAGTTCATTCAGTTTCACAAAGATCCATTTAATGATTCCAAAACAATTTCCATTTCAATTGCATTAACCTGTTAAATCTTTAAATCAAAGATTTAACTTATAATTTTCAAGCCGTTTCCATAACTTGGAAATCATTTTCATTTCAAACTAGAAATTCCTTCTAATACAAATTGGGCGTTCATTTGTTATATGAAAGCTTGAAAACAACAGTTTTCGTTTCGGAAGAATCCAATTATATTTGCACGAGTTAAAGCCTTTGAATTAAATTCAAACTCCCAAATCAATGCATTGAAAATGGTTTGACCCATATATAATTAGTATAACATCTTTAATCCCTAGTTTCAAATCATAGAATTCAATTTCCAATTTTGAACTCAAATTTAAATCAAATTATTTAAATATCAAAACTTTATCAAGTTATTCAAAAATAAATTTTATCTTGAAATTCCATTCCAAAAGCTTTTCACATTTAACCCAATTCCATTTCAAAACCATTTAAATTTAAAAATTCAAATTCAAAACTATTTTCAAAAATCTGTGACTTAATCGATTTCCTCGTGAAATCCATATTTGTGTGTGTATGGTGTGGTCCAGGGTTTTTTAAATAATAGTGCAACATCATTCAATCATGACAAATCAAATAAAACAATATATCTGATAAGCGATATAAACTGTAACGCTTATCTTCATTCACAGATCACGGATATATACATCACAGGTAATGAATTACATCACAGATAATTAATTACATTACAGGTCACAACACAAATCAGGATAGAACACAAAGCATCACATATCAGGGATATCAAACAATTCAACATCCAATATAATCCAAGCATCCATAGGTAGGATCAATGCAATTTATTCCCTATTAAATTAATTACTTATTAATTAATTATCTAATCCTGGTTAATTAATTACAAATCATTTGATATAAATTTATTTATTAATCAATCACCTTATTTAATCATATTGATTAAATCAACCTTTAAACCAATTGCATAATTAATTAACTCCTTAATTAAGTATTTTAAGAAATTAAACCTTTAATTACTTACCATAAAGTAATTACACTTACACAATTTCATAAATGATTATCATTAACTAATTAATTGCTAAAATTAATCACATTAATTAATACTTAATAATCCTTATTTAATTATCTTCATTAACTAATAACATTTCTTAATTACTTTTAATTAATCTCTAATTATAAATAAATCTAAATCGTTAATTTATAAATTGAATAAATTATCCCTTAATTATCCTATTAGTAAATCACTTAATTACCTTAATTATCTCTAAGGTAATCCATTCCTTTATTAATGACTTCATTAATATTAAAGTGTATTTAAAACATTACACTTCTAGATTTAGATTCAAATTTCATTTTGAATTTAAGATTCAAAATGATTATATATTTAAACATTAACCAATTTAGCTATCAATTTATAAACCTTAAAATTAATGTAAAGAACATTTATTATTTACATTGGACACTTATATAAAGAAAGCCTTTAAAATCAATTTTTTTTAAATTAAGCTTTTAAATTACATTACTATTTAACTTGCAAATTCAAGTTATCAAATCATTTAACTTCCATTTAAAAAACCTTCTTATAAAAGAACTTTATCAAAAATCAAGTTTAAATATTTGTTTAAAAACAAATTTACTTTTAAAAAGCTATTTTAATTTAAACTTGTTTTAAAACAATTCAGATTTTAAAATGATTTAAAATTACAGATTTGAATTCAAAGAAAACTTGAATCCATTAATTTAAATTTGATTTAAAACTTTGATTTAACTTGCTTTTTAAACCTTGATTTTAAATTCTTTATTTAAAATCCAATTTTATTTAAAAAAAACTAAGATTCAAAAGTTTATTTGAAAAATAAACTTAACTTTGAATTTAAATCTAGTATACAAATTTAAATTTTGTTTAAATTTGTTTTAAATCCTAAATTGCTGTTAGGTTTTACAAAAGAAACCTGAAACAACAACTGACCCGAGGCAACAAAATTTGCTTCGAGTCCTCCCCCTCCATGCTTCGAGTAAAATACTGGAATGACTTGAGTCTACCCAGAGACCAACTCCACTGCACAAGCAAAGAATCGCCAGAAAAATTCAAATGGCACAGTGCACGTGTACAACCCAGATCGCCATCTCCAGTCAGCACTTCATCGACGAGCAAGTCGACATTCGCCTCAACACCAGACTCCGATCATCTGAATCTCACCCTAACCTCGTATACGAAATTTAAGCAAAAATTCAAAACCTGGAACAACAACAGGACTTCCACTCGAAACCTGTCATCGCCTCAAACTCACCGCCTCGGCCACCGGAGGACCTGAAACTCCGGTCATCTCTCCATCGCCGTCTCCTCTACCATTCCCCCAAACCACGGCGAACTCGGTCGCACGTTGACGATGATCGAATCAAAATAACAAACTCGCCTAAAACTAGGTTTACAAAAGAAAAACGCTTGCCGCAGCCGTCACGCTCAACTGTCGACCACCCCACTATTTTTCCTCGACTCACCGTAGGCTCGCCAACCTCCACGCGAAGCCTCGACCATCAACCACCCTCTCGATCGCCTGAATTTCGACGAAAACCCATCTTCGTTCAACTCAAAACTGCTCTCAAATTCTTGACCAAAAATTATAAATCTTGTTTTAAAAATCATATTTAAGCTCATGAATTCGATCCATATACCTAGATTTGTGAATCGAAAGGTTTGAATTTTGACAAAATTTGAGTGGTGCTCAGTTATATTGATTTCCAGAGACTTTAACAGGTTATTTTAACTTGAATTAAATTTTAAAACTTAATATGTACTGTAACAAACAATCTTTGTTTTAATCTTAAGTTTAAACGTCGAGTAGATCAAGTGATAATGGATTTTGAATCAAAATCCTGTGTTTAAAATCTTTAAAATAGAGAGTGTTTATAAACATCAGCCTGCACAAATACTTCCAACATTCAAGTGTACACAGAGAAGTCATATAGATATACCACCATACTTAGTTACAGATATGCTTGCAACAGATTTATATCTTTAAATTTTAAAGAAAATGTTACTCATGGTGTTGAGAAAAGGACAGAGCTTCATTTTGAAACAGAGTCCTGAAAATGCAAGCTGGAACCTTTTGATCCCTCTGGTTTGTATTGATTTGGATTGTTGTTTTTTTAAATTGAATTTCTGTTTTAAGTTGAGATGATGTTTGCTTCAATTTCTTTCTTAGTTTTGATGGATGAACAGAAATGAATAGGTTGATATATAGGAAATGAATGTACAGGGTATAATAATTCTTGTTTGTACTACAGGGCGACACATTACTTTGGCTTGTACAAATATATCAGAGATATTTTTTTCCTTTGTGTTCTTTGACTAAGCTATTTCGGCTGATAATCTCTTTTGGGTGGCTGATATGATTTGTTTTGGTGGCTAAAATACATGTATTAATTTTCTTTATCTTGTTTTATAAGCTTATACTTTCTTCTTTTATTTGTTTGTGCTGAGATGATTTCGTATTACTTTTCTTTGTCTTCCTATACAAGCTTACATACTCATCTCTATATATTGTTCATATTTGAGTGTTTTTTCTATTATAAATACCTATATTTTCTTTTTGTTTCTTTGTTTTAAGGTTTAACTATTCATATTAACATGCTTCATAATTATATTTTATACTTGTAGGAATCAAAAAATTTTAAATAAATTTTATATTGCATTTTTCTTATTTTATAAATACATCTACTTAATCAGTATTATATACACATTATTTAAAAGAAAACGTTATTAAAACGAACTACCTATAAATCAATTTACATAAATAATATTTTATCAAACCCAAATTATTTTTCTCTAAGTCATTTTATTTAAATTCTAAATTCAAATACAAATTCAATATTTAGAATTCAGATTCTAAAGTCAAAAATCCAATTTACTCATATATATATTTCAAATTCAAAATAATTCCAGAATTTAAATTTAAATCAAAATTTGGGATCGTTACAGAGGTAGACCATCAATGAAGTCCATGGAAATCTGATCTCATTTCTATAATGGAATCTCAAGAGGCTGCAAAAGACCACTAGGATGCTAGTGTTCTGCTTTAATCAGTTGACAAGTCATGCAACGACTTGCATAACTTGCAACATCACGCTTCATATCTTCCCAAAAGTATAAGCGTTTCATATCAGCATACATCATACTACTACCCGGATGAATAGTATACTTAGAACGATGGCAGTCCTCAGGAATGTCATTTCTAATATTAGAAACATTAGGTACAAACAACATACCCTTCTTTTGAATAAAAACATCAATATCGAAATCCTTTAGATCATCACTTCGGGATTCCAATTTACTTACTCTGAATAAGATAAGAGAGATCTGGATCTTGTTTCTGGGCATCAGCAATAAGATCCAATAAACTAGGACGAGTTTCCATGCTAAATAAAAGCACAGGAGAATCGGAAATTGAAGGACGGTCTCTACTATCACAAAGAGATCAAGCTTCCAACATACTCCACTCTGCTAGCATCATGGAAACAACAACTTGCTGCTTGCGACTAAGCGCATCAGCAACTCGATTACCCTTACCAGGGGTATACTAAATATCGAAATCATAGGAAGCAAGAAATTCAAGCCAACGTTATTGCCTCATATTAAGTTTCTTCTGAGTGAATAGATACTTCAGAGATTTGTGATCAGTGAAGAGAATAAAACGCTCGCCCAATAAATAACGTCGCCAAATCTTTAGAGCAAAGACTATGGCAGCTAACTCCAAATAATGGGTAGCATAACGAATCTCGTTAGGCTTTAGTTGTCTAAAAGCATAGGCAACTACTTTATGCTTTTTGCATGAGAACAGCACCGAATCCATAACCACTGGCATCGGTATAAACGACAAGATCATGATTCCCTTCAGGAACCACTAAGATAGGAGCATGAGTAAGGAGATCTTTTAACTTCAAGAAAAAATTCTCACACTTATCTGACCAAATAAAAGGAACAGCTTTTCTTGTGAGAGTGGTAAGCGGTAAAGCAATACGAGAAAAGTCCTTAATAAACCAGCGATAATATCCCGCCAATCCAAGAAAACTACGGATCTCAGTAACGGTATCGGGTCTCTTCCTATTCTGAATAGATTCGATCTTGGAAGGATCGACAGAGATACCATCGGAAGAAACAATATGACCGAGAAACTTCGCCTTATTCTCCCAGAAGTGACACTTGGAGAATTTGGCATAAAGCTGATGCTAACGAAGGGTGCTCAAAACAATCTCCAAATGCAGAATATGATCGGCTTCAGATTTGGAATAAATAAGAATATCATCAATGAAAACCAAGACGAACTTATCGAGATATTCTCGGAATATTCGATTCATAAGATCAACAAAATACGCCGGAGCGTTCGTCAAGCCGAACGGCATAACAAGCCATTCGTAAGAACCATAACGAGTACAGAATGCGGTAAGAGGAATGCTATCTTCCGCCACTCGTAACTGATGAAAACCGGTAGCAAGATCGAGTTGGGAGAAGAGCTTAGCGCCACTTAATTGATCGAACATGTCATCAATCCTATGCAATGGATACCTATTTTTGATAGTGAGCTCGTTAAGCTTGCATAATCAATGCAAAGCCTAAGAGTACCATCTGGCTTCTTAACGAAGACAACGGCGGCGCCCCAAGGAGACGAGCTAGAACGAATAATCTGCTTGGCTTCCAACTCAGATAATTGTTGCTTAAGTTCCTCATTTTCCTTAGCAGACATCCTCATGGGAGGACGACTAACAGGATGAGCACCAGAGATAAGATTAATACAGAACTCAATTGCCCTCTTTGGTGGCAAACATGAAATAGGCTCAAAAACATCAGAAAAATCAGAAACAACCGGAATATTAGCTATGACATCCTTCGATTCGAAGGAATAAATGAAAGCATTAGAAGCATGATCCATGTCTCGAAATACAATAGATAACTGCTCGATAGCATCGGGATGCTTAAGATATAAAGTTCATTCGGGACATAGGATTTGAACTTCATAACGGATGAGCCAATCCATACCCAATATCATATCAAAACCAAGATGATCCATAACATGCAGATTCGCATGAAAGGAGAAAGCGCAAAGAACAATCTCAACATCAACACATAATAAACCAAGAGTAGCGGATCCACCAATAGGATTCACAATCCTCAAAGGATCGCAAAGAGTAATAACATCCAAAGGAATAACATCAACAAGCTCCTTTGACACGAATGAATGCGATGCACCCGTATCGAAAAGAACTCTAATAGAACGGCCATGAAATAAAATAAAACCTTCCAAAAACAGAAGGAGTAATACCTTTGGACTGAGAAGAAACGCCAGAAGCTTTAGCAACATTAAGCTTCCCAGATTTGAGACCCCTAGAAGCAGCAGGGCAATCAGAAATCCAATGACCCTCTTTCTTGCAATAGCGGCAAATGCGAGGCTTAGGACAATTACGGTGAAGATGATCCAGAGAACCACAATTATAGCACGCCCTCTGAATAGAAGGTGCACTACTAGGCTGAGAACTAGAGGTAGCTTGCTTCTTCTTATTCTGGTTGGAAGAATTAGGCTTATAAAATGGAAACCTCTTCTTGTTGGGGTTCTTAGAAACCTCAACCTCATCGCCACTATCATGTTCCTTTTCAACAGCTTCAAGACAAAGAGCCGAATCAACAAGCTCCTCAAAAGAGAGCATAAGATGAAGCAAAAGAACTTTCTTCAAATACTTCTTCAAACCATCAACAAAACAAAGATTCTTTTTACGCGGAGTGTTAATGAACTCAACTCCGTATTTGGATAAGGCCTCGAAAGATGCAATATAATCAGAAAAAGATGCTTTCCTTGCTTCAACTCAAGGAAACTACGAGCTAGATTAGCCTTTTTCAATTAAGGAACGAACTTAAGTTCGAATTGTTCCTTAAACTGAATCCACGAGAGAGAGGACTCATCAACTTCCATAATAAAAAGCTCATACTAATCAAACGCACGCTCTTGCAATATACTAGATGCCACGAGAACGCGATGATGATCAGAAAGAACCATCCGAGAAAACATGCGCTCACAAGTACGCAACCAAGTCTGAACCTCCATTACACTTTTCGATCCCTTGAAAGGCTTGCCTCGAAGGTGGGAATAGTCACTACACATGCGGGTGAAGGCAGACTTTTGAGTAGGAACTGCGGGAGTAGCAACAGGAGGCTGAGTACCCCGAAATAGCTCCATAAACTGATCAGCTGACATATGTACTCCGTCCGGATGAGAACCACTAGACGGGCCTGCAGAAGAACGCTTCCCTCTACCTCTTCCAGCCATATGCTGAGAGACAAGAGAATGTAAGGATTAGTTAAAACAAAACACAATTGATAAGAAATTTAACAAATGGAATACTACGGAATATAAAATTTATTCCTAGACATACTCCACATGTTAAAGTGGAAGGAATAGATTAGCAAAGCATGAATAAAACCACCGAATAGTTGTAACCCATGTTCCATTCTGCTTCTGTTCTGTGTTTATTATAATTTGTTCTGAATTTCGGCTCTGATACCAAGCTGTGACGCCCCACCTCTATGCTCGCAATAACAAAGGTTATTATAAGGAATAATGTCTGCTATTGCGACGAATAAGGCTTGTAAGAAGCGACCATTCGTAAGTTATGCCTTAGACGAGTATTGATTACATCGATAGGAGTTGTGTATGTTACTCCCAAAGATATATATATTCAATCCAATCTAAAACGAAACTATGGTGGCTTAAGAAAAATTCATAACAACTCATAATAACAACAATACTGATAGTATAATCACATAAGAACGGAAATATCAGATATATAGTGGAAGACAAGTTTGGATACATGCTACAACAATCGATCGTTCATATGAACCAAATGTACATATACCAAGACATCAACATACATGAGGCGATAGTCAATACACCAAAAGTACACCTCGAAGACTAGATAAAAGATGGAGTGAAATCCCAAAAGCTGAAGCTGCAACTAAATCAGAGATGGCGATTATCCTGAAATAACTCGGTCTGACCCGACTATTATTTAAAAGAAAATAATAAACGGATCAATCTAATTTAAACTCCGAAATAAGTGTATGATAAACAACACTTAAGCAAATAATTATAGTTTCGAATGAGACTATTCAATATAAATAATCAACATAGTTTAAATGAAGAAATATCAATTTAAACTCCATCAAAATCAACTTTCAAATTCACAATTGAATTCAAAACAGCAATACGCAAAATTATAATCTCAGACGAGACTATACACAAACTCACTTCCAAATTCATAATTGAATACAAAGCAGCAATTCACAAAATTTAGAAATCAAAATAGCTAACTAGAAAATCAGTAGTCGCAAAATCTTGAAATCAAAATAAGATAACTAGAAAAATCAGCATAAAAGTGGATCGATCCCAGCAGATGGCGAGTTTTAGCTATGCCGCACGTGCATCTCAAATGGCCGAAGCCTACCAAGTACTATAATTTTTGGCGCCAATCAGATAACCCGAAGGTCTAGTACTGGTAATTGACCCGAAGGTCGATCAGATGAGCCGAAGGTCCAGCAGAGTGGCTCGAAAGCCCAACAAAATCATCAGAATCATCAAACAACAAATATTTAAATTAACGAGTCCGGAATTAACCAAATTAGTAAAAGCGTGGTTTCATATTCCGCACGTTTGCCAAATCGTTTAAATCTCTTCATCGTTTCCTTGAAAGTGCAAAATTGTGTATTTTATATAAACAGAATTTTCGTTCTCAAACGGACAAGTCCGGAATTAAGCGAATCAGTAAAAGTAAGGGTTCATAGTCCTTAATTTTGCTGAAGCGTTAAAATCGCTTCTTCATTCTTTTGAAAGCGTAAACAGTAAAAATTTTGAAAACAGTTTTTTTTACTTTAAAACGATTTTTAAAACACGTGATTAAAACAGCAACATCTGTAGCAATTTCGACAAGGAAATTGCGCTTCACAAAACACTGTAAAAATGGATACCAAAATCAGCATTGCGGATTACCGCTTGAAAATTCACTTTAAAATTAACAGTTACTGAAGTCAAAACAACAGTAACTTTTATTCGTCAAGCGTGTCATCAAAACAACACGCTTCAAAATTTTAACATCGGAGTAAAAATTCCGTTATAAAAATAACGGCGCAAAATACGTTTTAAAACCAAACACCGGTTCAACGTATAGACAGTACTACTATTTTTACAAAATATTGCATTGCTTGAAAAACGTTTATATTTGAACACACTTTTAATTTATACACATTCATGCAACATTGGAGTTGAAAAAATAAAAATGCCCTGGCATAAATTCCTGCAAACTACTTTCTTTCACAATGCAAACCATAGCTTGTAGGCATAAACCAATTACAAAATGACCTGGACATGAAACTATAAAACTTTAATGCCTTGACACATTTTCAAAGCAAGTATACGAAATTTTTTCACGCACACTGATACATGTATGCTACAATTTGAAATGGGAGATGATCTGGCACACCACCATTTGCATGCAAATAAAAATAAGAGTAAAATGACTTGGAACCTGCATTGGTGAAGTGCACTAACGCACTAAACACATTACTATACGCACGAAATTTATAACTAGTGGTTTGGCACTTTCGTATGCTTCTTATATTTTCATGCAAACTTATACTTACAATTCGTATGCTTTAACATGTATATACGTACTAATTATATACGTACAAATGATGACCTGCACTCTAACTTAACGCATGAATAAAAAGTAGGCCTAGACACTACTCTGATGCACGAAACAGACATATAAAATGGGTGCCAGGCAATTCATTAATGCATGCACGTAACAGGCTAAAGCCTAAATGCTCGAAAGTAAACATTTTTGTGTAACCTGACAATGAATTCATGTTTCGACTTGCAAGTAAAAAGTAATATATCAGAAGTTTTTGCTCCGACCTCACTATGCACGCATATACCTAGTTAATATCCGGGAGCTAAGTTTTGTATTTTACAAATTTTGCACCCAACAAAACAAAATATAAAAACAAAAAGATCTGACTTTGTGCTATTCAGGTATGCAAGCAAGTTTGGTGCTACCCAATATTAACAACAAAAATCACAGTTTAAATAGAAGGTGAGTTTGCACTCACTATATTTGCTTCAAAACCAATTGATACCCCAGATCCAACAATGAGCACAAATTGAATCTGCCATTAATGTATTCCCTGAGCAGCTGGATGAAAAAGTGAAACAAAAGAATGATGCAGCACGAAAAATGAGCAAAAGAATTTCTTTATAGGCTACTTTTCTTTCTTTCAATATTATGAACAAGTAAAAATGAGGTGTTGGCCATATTTTTGTACAAGTGCATTAATTGTAGACGTGCAAAAGATGAGAGAAAGGACACAGCCAGCCTAAAAAATGATGATAGCTGCAAAGTTTAAATATTTGCTTTTACAAAATTTGTCACAAAAATGTGTTCAAACTTTGCTTTAGAAAACAGCAAAGCAAAGATGAAGAAGATAATAATGTAAAGTGTTCGCTAACAAAAATGTGACAGCACACAAAAACATATTCCACTTGCTTTTAAAAACTTGTTTCATAGCAATGTTATAATATGCACCACTGTGTTTTGAAATTGGCCATATTTGTTACACGTGAAAAAAAAGCGTGTCAGCACTTGTTTATATTGGCATTAATATGGACCAATACCCATGTGCAATGCAAAATGAAAGAATTACAACCTAATTATATTCAATGCAACAAGCAATTTGCAACTGACTTTGCAAATGAATTTGCATCACTTTTTTTTCAAATTTTTTATTTTTAAAATTTCTATATAAGATATTTATTTCGACAGCAATTCAAGAATCACGGTCATTATAGATTTTTAAAATATTTATTACGACGGTAATTCAAAAATCACGATAGTTACACATAACATTGTAACACAACAGAAATAGAAAAATCTCTGACTATATGCTCATGTTAGTCCGTGCGATGATGGTTTTAATGACAACAAGCTTAGAATAGATTATAAAATATAAATACTAGCATTATAAGTTTAGATATATATGTATATGCAGGATTTAACCATGTAGGTACTAAAAATGAAGACTGTACAATATAGAAATTCAAGATATCAAGATAGAAGACTCATGAGTATCAAGATTATCAAGAGTTCAAGATTTCAAAGTTAAGTATTTTTTATTAGGAATTTTGTTAAAACTCATAGAAAAGCACTGGCATCTTAAAATCCAGTTTATTCATGGAATGGAATCCACTTCGAGCTTGTTAAAGGGACGGAACCCTAGGTAGGATGGAACCTACGAAAAATCTTGTGGAACATTGTTTTGTATCCGCTAACTTTTTATTCAAAATGATTTTTCAAAATTATATCCTGTTTTCAAAATGTTTTTCAAAACTTTCCTTTTAAAAAGATTCAAAACCCTCTATCCTGATTTTAAATAATTTTAGCCTCAAAATTATCTTTAATTTCAAAGTCAAATTACTCCTGGTTTTAAAATATATTTTAATATAATATATTTAACTTTTAAATATTTATACTTACATTTTAAATATTAGAGTTAAATTCTATATATATTATTCTCTATATTTGCTTATGAATTTTAACTATATTCAAGTATATTTATAAAGTTTAAATTAGTTTTAATATAAGATAAAGGTTATTTTCAAAGAATATCAAAATATCAAAAAATGCTTTGGGATATCGACATGCCTATGTACCCCATGTCGACATGGTGTCAGTTGAGTTCAAATTTTAAATTTCAAAAGAAGTGTCTGTTCGTCATAACTCTTCACGAATGGACATGGCTGTTGTTCTTCTATAAATAGGGGTTAGTTTCAATGATTTTATATCATATTTTCTGGTTTTTCACTCCTCTTCTTCTTCCACTTTTCTTAATACATATTCTTATCATTACTCTACCGAAATCAACATTGAATCGAACTCGATTACTTCTAGTTCGATTCTCTATCACTCTCTCTACAAGATTCTCAGTGCTATTCAGAGTATAGACTTTTTTGTAATCAATTAAGCAAGAAAAGGTGCGATTGTAGCCTTGAAAATCAATCAAGAAAGAAAAGGTGTGATTGTAGCCTTGGTAAATCAACTGGGTAAACTTGTGGCTCGAAAATCAAGTATCTCTACCCAGGTGATCGAAATTCTGGAGGGTGTACCTCGTAGCCATGAAACCGATGGTGTAATTGTACAATTGCTTTTGAAAGGAAATCGATACTTGTGTTGCGGGACTGGATGTAGGGTAACTCCGAACCATTATAAAATCTGGTGTGTTCGTTTCTTTATTGCTTTTATTTTATTTCTACATCTGTGTTTGTTTCTGTGATCATATTTGTGTCTTGGGTCCATTCCTTTATTACTGAACAGTCCCGAACAAGACCACCCCGTAGTTGGTTGCAGACCAACCGCCCACAAAGCCGAAATAAAAAGGGACATCTAGACAGGGATGAATCTCATCCTACTTGGGCATGACCCACTTAACCTTGCTGCACCTCCCCTGTTTTAGCCATTCCCAGTTGATGAGGCTTGAGGCTGCGATTACCTTTGTAGGACACATCTATCTTAGAATGCTCATCGTCCACCTGACGATGTTCTGAAAGCATTCAATCTATACAAGTCCATTCCGGGTTCGAACGGAACCGAAGGCACTATCTCGTTGCACTCATTTTGGAATCACCCTCAGAGTCAACGACCATAGCCCTTGCACTCTAAATCACCATCTCGAATCTGTAAGTACTATCTCCGTCAAACTCATCACGGAATCACCCCCAGAGTTATACTGACGAATAGTTCTTACACCTCGAGTCTTCACTTGCATTCCACTTGGATTCACGACCTAACGTTTATTTTGGATCGGTGTGGTTTTCGGATATCCAAACATGGAAACCCGATCGCGGTCTCACCGAATCCAAACGCCATTTAAATGTCCAAGTTGTACTTAAGGGATTTAAACAGTAGATATTCAGAATATCACTTAAACATAAATGGATGATTCACATTTCACAGATGGATAATCCACTATTATGACATTCATTCATACATATCAAAAAGCAGCATATATACCACATCTCAGATATATCATGTTCATATCATCACATATCAACCAATGACATACGATATCATCCAATATCATTAACTCATCCAATGATACTTATCAACCAATCATTCACCATCCATAAACAAGTTTGATCCAAATTTAATTAATTTAATTAATCCTTAATTAAATTAATTCTTACTTAATTACTTGGATTTATCATTAATCCAACTTCATATTCATTAATTAATTACAAATTAATTAACTAAACATCACTTAATTATCCATTTTGAATTAATCATCCTTGATTAGTTATTACTTAATTACTTTAAGTAATTATTCCTTAATTACAATATTAATTAATCATCTTGATTAATTACTTCTTAATTATACCAAGTAATTACCTCTAAATTACTCCTTTAAATTAATCACATTTAATTAGTTATTCCATAATTATTCTGATAATTATTCCTTAATTATCCTTTAATTAATCACACCTGATTAATCACCCTTAATTAATCATACTCGATTAATTACTCTTGATTAATTACCTTTAATTAATCATATTTAATTAATTACTTTTAATTAATCACATTTGATTAATCACTTTTAATTACATTTAGTAATTAAAAGTAAATTATAAATTAATTATCATTAAATTATTAATTAACAATTAATTGATTATTTCCATTAATTAATAATTACTTCATTAATTAAAATTTCTTTCTTAATTAATTACTTTAACAAGTAATTAATCACTTAATTAAATTCCCTTGATCCTTTATTAATTATCCATTAATTAAATAATTAAAAACCTTTAATTAATTATATTAATTAATTCTTTAATTAATAACCCAAGTGATTAACAATTACTTTCACAAAGTAATTATCTTTTACTTAATTACCTCCTATAATTAACCACTTAATTACTTCACCCAGTAATTTATACTTAATTAACTCCAAGTGATTATCATCAATTAATCACAAATTAATTACTTAATTAATTATTAACTAATCATTTAAATTTAATTAAATGATTCTTAACTTCTTATATTATAAAGATTCTTAATTAAGAAAACATCATCTTAATTAAATTATTTATATCAACCAATAACTTTTCAAGGGTTAAAAAATTTTAATTACCTTAATTATCTTCACAAATTTATTTATCTTTAAATAATCAAAACTTATAATTTCTTAAATTATAATTGATTATTAAACTTTAATCATTAAACCTTATTTGAAAATAAAATATTTTAAAAGTCAATTATAATTAAACAATTTTAAATATTCAAATAAAACCTTTTTAAATCTTTAAAACTTTCCATAGTTACTAAATAAAGTTAATACAAACTTAATTTCAAAATCCGCTTATTTAATTTTAAAACTTTCAAAATTTTAAAATTTTGTTTAACCTTTGTTTTTGAACTTTAATCATTACAAAACCAAGTTTCCTTTTGTTTCAAATCTTAAAAAACATTACTACTAAACTTTTAAACCCTGAACAACAAAGCTACTCGACAAAAACCCGAGCAACCCACTGACTTTCCCCGTGCTTACCCCCGAGTCACCCCTATCCTACAACATGCTTCGAGAAAAACAACAGGAAACACGACGCAAACTTCAAGCCGAAACCAACTTCTTCCCAAAACCCACTACCTAAAGCACACAGCCATGCACATCAAAGTGCACGACCACGCCGGTCGATGGCGAACCCCACGCTGGCCTCCACCAAGTCGACTTCAACCTCGACGATACTACCCTCAACCCAGAAAACTCAAATTGATCGAGAATCGAAAAATCACTATCGAACCCAAACTGTTCGAACCCTTCATCACCAGGAAAAACAACATCCACGGCAATCCAAGCATTGAGCAAATCCACCATCACCACTGAAGCTTCGTCACGATTCCCTAAACCCACGGCGACGCACGCGATCCACTCCGGTAGCCTCACGATCCCGCAAAGACACGATGAACCACGATGATATAAACAAGTAACAAAACCCTACATCATGAAAAATCGGCCACTTCGTTCAATATTAAATCACCAAGCTAATTTTCTGATGATCAATAACACACCCTCAACCTCCATGCCCGACGACGTTGCACAGTTCGCCGTCGTCCGCCTCTAAATGACCAAAATGTGCAAAACATATAATTCGAAAATTCTCCTCAACCACTGATCTAAAATTCATGATACAAGTTTCAAAAATCATGATTTCTTGTTTGAAATTCGATTATAAAATCAAAACTCAAATTTGAATTCAAAAGTTTTTGACCTAAATTAGAATTTTACTGTAAATTCAAGATTTATAACAAATTATTCCATTTAAAATTTGTAATTATTTTTAGATGTTAGCTCACTTGATTTCCAACAACTTCCATTAACAAATCAAAGTCTAATTTGAATTCAAAATCAAATTATTGAATTTATTATAAAATCTGAAACTGTTTTTATATACACATTAACATTTTTTTTACTGTACAGGCATTCAATCTACACAATTCAAACATGCATCGAATTTAAATCAAATATTTCTTATAACATCATGATATCATCACAATACTAAGTTGAATCAAGATTTAACTGTTTTTAAAAGATTCAATTTACTCACCTCTTGTTTGCAGAAAACAGAAAATGTTTTCCAGGCTTCAGAAATTCACTGCATATTGGTTTTATTGCTTGTTGACTTCAGATTGCATGTTCTTGAATATATTTGTATGTTGAAAACAAGTCTTCCAGCAGTTGATTACTGAGTTGTTCAATTGTACTTTGAAGATCTTGCATTTGGTTTGAATTTCCAGATTGAAATTCCAAGTTTCAGATTTACAGATTTCTCTTTTCCCTGTTCTTTTTTTTTCTTTTTCTTTGATTTGTTTTACATTCAAATTTGTTGAAATGAAGAGAAGGATTTTGCTGAAGAATAAAACTTCTTCTTTTAATTTTAAAATTAAATTTTAAATAAAATAAAAAGAATTGACATTTGTCATTTTAATGTTTTAAGAATCTTACACATATGCACATGATTTACAAGTGTCTTAGTGTCTAATTAATATTTTTAAATGTTATTTCCTAATGTTTATTAATGGTCTAAATGTTATTTCCATTTTAATAATCTATTTAAGCTATTTACATGTATTTATGTAATATTTAGATAATTATGAAATTGTGAATTTATTTTATATAATTAAGTTTTGGATTTCAATAAATATTTCAAAAGCAAATTCATATAGGCATTTATAAATAACTTATATTTTTGATCAAATCATATAACATGTGTTTATAAATTTGAGAAATTTAATTTAACTCTATATATAAGAATTTTAAAACAATTATCTTATGTTAAAATTAAAATGAAAGAATAATAAAAACAAATGAACCTTCATTTTAAATCTTATTTAAAACAAAAACTTAAAATATATGTTTATAATAAATAAGAAATTAACTTTATTAAAATTTAAATTTCAAATATCATTTCAAAAACATTAAATCAAATTAACATTTCAAATTACAAATTATATAGTTATAATAAAGTTTTTGAAAATACTTATCAATACAATTTTCCCATTTCTAATATACACAGATATATACATATTTCAAGTGGAAAAACATTTTAACATTAGATTTGATGATTACTATATTGAATTTAAAACATAAATCAAATCATAATATGTATATATTCATATATATATATATATATATTACAATTTGAATATATATCTTTTATTTCATTAAACATTTCCTATTTACAAGATATATCAATATATATATATATAAATAGAAAATATTTTTGATTAGCTTTTGGAAAAATAAATCTTATCAAATTTTAAATTGCCAAAATAAATATTCCCAAATTAAAATATTATAAATTTCCAAAAGAACTAAACTTGCCAAATTTTATATTGTTAAGAAAAATGTTGATAGATATTAAAAAATTATTATTAGTATTAGCCTTTAAAAGAATTTAACTTGTCAATTATAATATAAAATGATCAAATAAATTTAATTATTACCAAAGATTATTAAATTCATATTGCTCAAAATTCCGGGTCGTCACACTCTAACTCCAGAATAGGATCAAAAGATACTTGCGATCGAAGAGGCAAATGACATCTGTACTTTAAAGATAGAAGAATTTATTGGAAATCTAATGTCGTATGAAGTTCAAATGATCGGGAGAAGAGAAAGTAAAGCATCTGAAAAGAAATCAATGGCATTCAATGCATTCCGATGGATCAGACTCAAACAGCGATAATGATGAAGAGATAGCCTTTATGACCAGAAATTTTAAGAAATTCCTGAAATACAGAAAGATGAATAATCTCAAGAGAAACAACTATAAGAATTTTGGAAATACGAATGTAATGCCAAATAATGACAAATGTTATAACTGTGATAAACCAGGTCGTTTCAAAAGAGACTGTCTGTATCCAAATAGGCAAAATTCTCCTATGAACAATGATCCAGCAAAGAAATGGAAGCATGCATTTACTGCTACTCTAGATGACTCGGACTCGTCCTCAAGTGATGATGATCAGAAAACAAATAATTCAAATTTGTGTTTCACAGCTGTTCATGACTCAGACGAATTCAAAGAAATGGACTCAGAAAAAGGCACACGTTTACAATACAATTGGTTGAAATTGCTTGCTTAGAATTAGTTGCTTGATTGTTTGATTGATTGGTTTTGAATTGGTGTGTTGTTTGAATTTTAAAATTTATTTTCTATTTTTTATTATTATTTATCGTTATTTTTATTATTTTTTAATAGTATAATAATATTTTCTGAAATATACTTGAAGTTTAATAATATTTCAGATATATATAGGCATTGATAATAATAATATTTATATATATTAGAGAACTTAGGAAAAATCAATTCATGAAAATTCAAAGGCACGCGTCGACGTCCCTACCATGATGTCGACATGGGCACCTGAATTTGAATTCAAATGTTGGAATTTCCCTCCACCTTTTCACTTCATTCAATTCTCTGAAAAGCTACTTTTTGACCAGAGAATATGTCCTTTGAGAATCTATTTATTCACTATCTTTTATCATATCTTTTCACTCTCATTTTCAAATTCGAACTCTCTCTTCATAACTTCAAACTCTCTACTCTCAACTTTAATGGCTTCTTCAAGAAACCCCTCCACCATGAGAATTTCCAGAAAAATCAAAGAGTAATTATTCAATGAGCCGGAGGCAATAAAAGCATACATCAATTATGCTAACTATGCCCAAGTCCATCCCGGAAAATTTACTATTTTTCAAGATTTTTCTTCTTATGAACTTGATTCACTTTTTGCAAACAATGGAGTTCTTAGTCTTATTGATGCTTCTCAAAATAATTTTGTTTTCTATCCAAATCTTGTCAAAATTTTCTTTGCTAATTTAAACCGTGGATTTTATCATGGAAATGAGGATGAAATTTGGAGTAGTGTCAAAGGCACTAGAATTGTTTTGAATTGTGATCTTTTGGGTACCATTCTCAATTTCAAGTATATGGGAATGGATCTTTCTAATTTTAAAATCGATGAAAATGATCGTGAGACATTTCATCACATTTTTGAGGGGATTGATAATTTTGAATTCAAAAATCGAAATTTTCGACCAAAGGCAAGAATTGTCAATCTTCTTTTGCAACATACTTTGACCCCAAGATCGGGGAATTTTAACAATCCTACTTCAAAAGTTTGCAAAGCTCTTTTTGCTATTTTCGGAAATTATGACATAAATTGGGCGCAAGTTATTTTGGATGAACTTCGTCCTAAAAATCTTAAAATGGGTGAGAATACCTTATACCATGGAATTTATCTCACTCGGATTTTTAACTATTTTAGAGTAGATTTCAAAGGCGAAGAATTTGTTTCTAGAAAAATTTTCAACCATTCCAACATTTCACTTATAAAAATTCCTTTTGTTTTTCAACCTTATGAGACCCTTGCCGAAAAGGAAGAGCGTTTGGCTCATAAGGAAATGGAAGAAGAGGAAGAGGAAGAAGAAGAAGAAGGGGATGAAATGGAAATTGAAGAAGAAGGTGAAACCTTTTTGGAAAGCATTGACTATCCTCCTAATCCATCCACCAAAACCCTTCTCAAAAACCAAAAAACGATTGTTGAGAATTAACGGATTCTTAAAAGATCCGTTAGTAAGAAGTTGGACAAAATTTCATCCAAGATGAAAAAGTTCTTTCCAAAGTCAGCAAGAAACTTAGAATATCTTCATCTTCATCATCCTCTAACTAGTCTTATCTTTTCATATCTTGCTGTATTTGTTTTAGTTTGCTTTATTTCGAATGTTCATGTAGTTTCTTGTGTGCTTAATCGTTGTATTATTGTAGTATGCAATGCAATGAAATTTCCTTTCTGTTATCTATCTTATCCTATCTCCAGGATAAATGTTAGTATAGTATATAAATATATATACACACAATTGTTCACAAAATCTAGTCATAATTTTTCACTGACCCATGTCGACATCCCCTATATGAACATGTCGACATGTACTGGTCAGAAATGACAATTGATTTTGAATTTGAAATTTGAATAACTACCAAATGTCTATTCATTTCAAACGAATTTCTACACCTATAAATACCTGTTTCTTCCAGAATTCTTCACTGAAATTCATTTCTTATCATCTATATCCTTTATTTCTTTCATAAATTCAACTACGGCTAATCCTATTCACAATCTATCCGAAACTATTGAAGAAACTCTTAATTCGTTCAAGAATATTCTCTCGTTTATTCTACGAAACCAGCGTCACTTAGAATTGAGTCAAATGCAGATGATCAAGGAACAAGAAAGGCACTTCGATGCGATACGATGGATGATCTCCTCTCTGCACAAGGATGATAACGAAGCACATCCTTATGTCTCTCTCACCAATGATAATGATAATTGGGATGCTATTAAGGCAGACCCAATCTTTGGAGAAGAAGGATGGGTGGAAGTTCCACGTAACGTTTGATTTTTATTTGTTTGCTTTGTTTGATTTGTTTGCTTTGTTTGATTTGTTTGAATTGATTTGGTTTGGATTGATACTCTATGTGGATTGACTTCTTGATATTGGTTTGAAATTGGATGTATAAGACATATATATACATTGAAATGTATATAGACTTTGATTAGTTATTATGTTCATAAGTATAATTATTTCTTAATTTATATATTCCGTTGTATAGTTTATCAATGCAGGTACTGAAGAATGAGGGGGGTGAGTGTTTTTTGTTGATGACAAAGGGGGAGAAATATAAAACAGGGTAGTTAGGCATAGATTAAGGGGGAGTTATTAGTTTTAGGGAGAAATATAAAATAGGGTAATTAGGCATAGATTAAGGGGGAGTTATTAGTTTTAGGGGGAGTTATTAGGATAGAAGTAAAATTTTATAAACAAAGGTTGTCATCATCAAAAAAGGGGAGATTGTTAGTCCGTGAGATGATGGTTTTGATGACAACAACCTTAGAATAGATTATAAAATATAAATACTAACATTATAAGTTTAGATGTATATGTATATGCAGGATTTAACCATGCAGGTACTAAGAATGAAGACTGTACAGTATAGAGATTCAAAATATCAAGATAGAAGACTCATGAGTATCAAGATTATCAAGAGTTCAAGATTTCAAGGTTAAGTATTTTTTATGAGGAATTTTGTTAAAACTCATAGAAAAGCACTGGCATCTTAAAATCCAATTTATTGGTGGAATGGAATCCACTTCGAGCCTGTTAAAGGGATGGAATCCTAAGTAGGATGAAACCTACGAAAAATCTAGTGGAACATTTTTTTGTATCCGCTAACTTTTTATTCAAAATGATTTTTCAAAATTATATCCTGTTTTCAAAATGTTTTTCAAAACTTTCCTTTTAAAAAGATTCAAAACCCTCTATCCTGATTTTAAATAATTTTAGCCTCAAAATTATCTTTAATTTCAAAGTCAAATTACTCCTGATTTTAAACTATCTTTTAATATAATATATTTAACTTTTAAATATTTGTGCTTAGATTTTAAATATTAGAGTTAAATTCTGTATATATTATTCTCTATATTTACTTATGAATTTTAACTGTATTCAAGTATATTTATAAAGTTTAAATTAGTTTTAATATAAGACAAAGGTTATTTTCAAAGAAAATCAAAACATCAAAAAATGCTTTGGGATGTCGACATGCGTATGTACCCCATGTCGACATGGTGTCAGTTGAGTTCAAAATTTAAATTTCAAAAGAAGTGTCTATTCGCCATAACTCTTCACGAATGGACATGGTTATTGTTCTTCTATAAATAGGGTTAGTTTCAACGAATTTTATATCAGATTTTCTGGTTTTTCACTCCTCTTCTTCTTCCACTTTTCTTAATACATATTCTTATCAATACTCTGCCGAAATCAACATTGAATCGAACTCGATCACTTCTAGTTTGATTCTCTATCACTCTCTCTGCAAGATTCTCAGTGCTATTCAGAGTTATAGACTTCTTTGTAATCTATTAAGCGAGAAAAGATGTGATTGTAGCCTTGAAAATCAATTAAGAAAGAAAAGGTGTGATTGTAGCCTTGGTAAATCAATTGGGTAAACTTGTGGCCCAAAAATCAAGTATCTCTACCCAGAGGATCGAAATTCTGGAGGGTGTACCTCGTAGCCTTGAAACGAGGGTGTAATTGTACAATTGCTTTTGAAAGAAAATCCGTACTTGTGTTGTGGGACTGGATGTAGGGTAACTCCGAACCAGTATAAAATCCGGTGTGTTCTTTCCTTTATTGCTTTTATTTTATCTCTGCATCTGTGTTTGTTTCTGTGATCATATCTGTGCCTATATATTGTATACATTGGTGTCTAAATTAACATAAATCGAAAAAGATTTAGTAATTCTTTATTAACACTATTCACCCCCCCCCCCCCCCTCCTCTAGTGTTAATCCTAGCCTTAAGATCCGTAATCCGCATTTCTCACAGCTCAGACTTACAATAGCCAGTGAATTCTCTACCAAGGTCTTCCACTTTAGAAATTAGGCAAATATTTTTCCCTTTGTCTTTGAGAAATAGACCCAGACCTTAAACGAGAAATCATTCATAAATAAGATGAAGTAACTAACTCCTCCAAAAGATGCAACGAGAATGGATCCCTACACATAAGAATGAACATACTTTAGAAACTTTGTAGCTCTTGGTCTCCCAACATCAAATATAATATGCTTCTTCTTTCTAAAAAATAATATCCATAAGAGCTAGACTTTGATTGAAAAATGTCGTCCTTCGCACCTACTTCTTTAATGCATAAAGAATCTCCTCATCAACATGAACTAAATAAAGATGTCATAACCAAGTAGAATCTTGAATGCTATAATCAATAAAAACTATTGACTCTCTTAAGATTATCACTCCCTAAAGCACATAAATATCATCAACTCCCACCTTCTTCATCGCTACTAAGGAATCCTTCACCACTCTCAATTTCTCTCCATCTTCTAATATCATCATACTAAGTCTACTTAAAGCTCCAACTAACAACAAACTCCTATACAACAATGGAACATGTTTAACATCCGTGATAGTCCTAACAACACCATCAAACATCATAAACCTCACACTTTCAATAACCACAACATGACAAGATTGTCATTCCCCATGTGACTACCTCACCATCAATTTTCCTATAACTGACAAAATAACTCTTATCTAACGTCATATGGTAAGAGGCTTCAGAATCAATATCCAACTTGTACTCCCTAAACGTGAAATACTGGTTGAAAATAATGATGTATTACTACCATTACTATTTTAATTCAATCTAACTACTATCGAAATTGAAGATTAACCATTCTTCTCACTTCTTTCTAACAGATGGACATTCGTGTATGAAATGTCCCTTCTTATTACAATAATAACAAGCATACTTTCTAGAACCCATAGAGTAGGACCTATGCCAATCTCTCCTTGCTCTAAGGTAGTTCTGCCTCTTATCTCTTACTTTAAACGAATTAAGTTTTTTTTGGAGAATACCATAATTAGTATTCACTTCCATGTTCCAAAAACTTCTTTCCTAGCAAATTTAGTGCAGCCATAATTTTTCATACCACTTGATCTAAAAGAATTAAAAATTGATAACTAATCTAGAACAAGATAGCTAGCTCTAATACCAATTTGTTGTGCAAATTTTATTGCTCTAATACTAAACCGTTGTGAAATATTTAGGCATTGGAGCAGCAAAAGGATCTAGCATTCGATTATTTATCAATAGCCAATTTAATAAACAGTAGCCACTAAACAATGAAAATAGAAAAGAAGAGAACGTGGAGATTTAACGAGGTTCGGTCAAATTGCCTACATCCACGGACCCAACAACTATTCTTTATTTAATTGAGGAAAGAGAGTACAAGGGAGAGATTACAAAATTATAGGTAGAAAAGTTGAGAGAATAACCTATAATTGAAAATTGAATAATCAGTTTCTCCAAAACCTGTTTGCACTCTTAATTTCATTTGACCGTGGAAATTAGGGTTTACTATAGAAGATGATAATGGTGGATACCCTCTCAAACACCAAGAAGATGAACTCCCTTCGTTTATATAAATTAATTTCCTGACTATCTTAAAATCTTTTCAAATACCCATGATTTGATTTTAGTGCAAATAGATAACGATAATCTTAGTTTTCATAAATTTTCTTTGCTTAAATTATTTTCCACGCCTAATCTATTCTTTCTTTATGCTACAAATCAATGAATGGTTAATCTTCAATTTCGATAGTTAAATTATTTTCTTATTTGAAAAATATTTAAATCACAAAAATTAAACAACCATAGAAATTTAACAAACATTAAGCATCATTTTCATGTTATAACTAAAATTTACTCCCGGTTTTCCATTTGTCGAACTTCATACACAATTTTAAAAGCTCTAATTTCTAGTATTTGTAAATCAGATACCTCCCCTATGCATAAAAATTATGCTTCTAATTATTTTCTAAAGGTTATTTATCACTTACCAGAATAATGTTATGTCATTAATGTGAACTGCAGAAAAGATTCAAGTTTGTTTTTAATCGTGTCAAACATGTCAAATCATTAAAAATATTTGAGTTCATATTGGCTACTACAAAACATTCATAATAGAAGTTACACCAATTGCTAACTTGTGATTGTTAGTAATAAAACCAATGCAATCGGACGATAACATTTATGCCAATTTATGATAATCAAAATTTTCTTTGAGTTTAAATATGCACATGGTGAATACTTAAATTCTGTGGTATAAAAATTGTAGTAAGAAGCATAATTATTTGTATAGTGTAAGCATAAATCTGAAACCATCGCCAAATGAGCAAGAAAGGTTATTATAAGACTAAACAACCAACCCTTTTTTTAATGAAAACCAGATTGTACACTACATTTAGAAAATCATATATTACATGTCAAATAAATATGGAATTTGTTTGTATATTGTAAATAATATGCATATATCATTAGAAAAAAACAATTAGTCATTTCACGATTATATTTTATAAGGAAATTACATATCTTTGACGATGTACCCGTACATGAATCAAATCATGAACCAATCTTAATTCCTATATTGGAAATTTTTTCAAGTAACTTTAGTGGTCAATTAATCGCTTTATATCAAGCTTACATTGTTAAAACATCATAAATAACTATCATTTTTGTTAGTGGGAAAGAATTTCTCACGTAGAGGTCAATAGATTGAACTTTATACAACAAACATCATTTTGCTTGTGATATTTCAAATAGGACTCGTCTCTTTTTATCATCATATATAATAAGTGTAACGACCATTATACCATTTTGAAAATAGAAATATTTAATAAATTTTAAATATTTAAATATTGAATTATCAAACTCAAATAATCATGTTTTATAAGATTTACAAGAACAATGAGCTTACTCTAGAATTGGTTTACAAGAATAAAGATTCTCATCACAAAAGTAATAAAAACGGTTTCCGATAAAGTTAAGTATATGTTCAAATAAATATTTTTAAATTCTTTTTAATGAATAATCCATTTATAAATTAATTTGATAATGATAGCAATTTGATTTACAGTGGTTTTATAAATATATAGACTTATTTTACAAAGTTGTTCAAACTTCGCTGTATTTCGGAAAATTCAATGTCGTATTCTGCAATGGAATTTTAATACTATTTAATATGGTTTTTATAACCTAAATAATCCTGTTTTAATTACTTAAAGATGATAAGAAATTTATTTTCAAGTCTTTTTATATAAATAAATAGTTTGATTAAAAACTGAAAAATGTGACCGATGATCATTTATGGGATTTTTCAACTTTCGTCAAATGAAAGTTGTTGCAATGTTGTTGCACACATTTGTACATATATACACATTTAACAAATAGGAATGTATTTAACACTAAAAAGATTTAATTAAACTAAGGATGTAATTAATTAAAGAAAGTAAGTAAGATATTTATGCAAAAGTCAAAAACAAAATCACTCTCTTCTCTTCTTTTTCTTCTTGAAGTCCATTGCTTCTTCTCTTCTCTTTCATTACTAACTTTCTTAAAATCATATCAAACCAATTTCAAACTCTATCAAACTTTGCAAAAGTTCTTATATCATCATTAAAACATGGTTTAACATCTAAGAAGTAAAAAAATGACGGAGGAGGAGATGGAACCTATGGAGGCCAAGAACTATGGGGATGGAGGTGGTGTTGGCATGTGCAATGATGATGGAGGAAGGTGACCATAACCAAGGAAGGGGAAGGAGGTCATATGCATGTGGTTTAAGAGGAAGAAGGATGGTTTTAGATGTTTTTGGATGAAGTGGAGTTCGAGGAGCTTTAAAGTGAAAATAGTGGAAGGAAATGCTGGTGGAATACCGTCGGATTCGATTCTGTAAAATTCAATAAGTTGGACGAGGTGGAAATAAAGGTGAAAACTCGATAAAAATACATACTTCTTATAATCTAAAGTTAATTATAAAATAGTTAGCATGAATATTAAAAGTAGCTATGACGTTTGGTTGGTCAACTAATGATGTTTGCCGATTGCTTAAGAAGTAAGAAGTAATATATATAGTTAGACATGTCAAATGAAAGTGAACTCTTATCTTTAAAGTTCTAATTTTGTTGTTCTATGGTATTCTTGTTCATACCCTTACGATAAATTGACACCATTTAGTTGTAGTATGGATGCTTGAATGAATTTGGTTGTATGGATGAATGTATTGTTGTTAATGTTGATTTTATCAACATGTAGTTAAAGTTAGACATGACTACTTTATTAGTCATGTTTGAAATAGTTAACCATAGTCGTTTTGAGACCATACTTGTGTTTTAATTCTATATGGTACACAAAGTATAGTTAAATCTCTTTTCAAATTTATTATAGAAAAAGAATTCATTTTGGAAAAAGATAGAGATTTGAATTGAAAACGAAAAGTAAAGATAGAAATTTGAAGTTGTTTGGAAAATAAAATTTATTGTTTTGAGGTTTTAATGTTAATGAATTCTAAAAATCTAAATTTTCAAAAATATGCAGCTTATGATTAAAAAAAGTTTAAAAGAGAGATATTTGAATATTAAAATAATATGATATAAAATATTTGAAAATAAATTGAAAATGATTTTTTTTATTAATTAGTAAGATATTGATTTAAAATGGTTTATAAATGTTTTATAAATAATAAAACCCAATTTGAAGAGGGTTTGAAAAATAGCGAAAAACAAGTCAAAATAAGACGCATCGCGTAACAGCAGTTCACAACGCGTCAAAAAAGCTAAATGAATGTACATGATAGAAACATAGTTGGAATTCTTCAGAACAAGAATTTCTGGATCCTTATAACCATAGTTTTCAAATGGAAATGAAAAACCAAGATTTCATCTTGTAGATTTTAAGATATGATCAAATCAAATTTTCAAGAAAATCACGCTTTTTCAGTTAAGTGGCTAAAGTGTAAAATTCTTTAAAATGAATATTTTAAATGTTTAAAAATATGAAATAAATTTTAGAAATATGTTAAAATGTTTTAAAAGAGATTTGAGTTATGGATTTTCAAATGATAGAAAAGTTGTTTTAATCAAATATGCTTTTAAAACACTATCCGCGGCACTTTTCTAAAGCAGTTTTATTAAACATTAGAAATATAAATATAAACTTAACTATTCTATCCCGGAATCTTTTATAAATATCTTTAGATAAACAATTTAGTATTTTAAATAGATTTGGAAGTTTAATAAGAGTTTAAAATAAATGGTAAGGGAAATTGTTTATAACACTAATACAAACATAATTGAAATCGTTTCCTTGAATATAATAACAAACCGAGCATGTGGAAGCGACTATTAAATTTGTCCCGTCTATGAGATCTAGAAAGGTAAAACGAGGTATGTAACTAAGGTTAGAGATGAAGCAACCAGTGCCCTGAACTTACCTCGCATCTGTTTTTTCTTTGTAGGCGAGGTGTTGAACAGATTGAAAGGAAAGCCTGAATGCTCTAAATGAAAAGATCATGTTTAAAATTTTAAAAAATAAAAAGAGTTAAACAAGATTTTAGTAATATAAAGAATGTTCTAGTCAAACTCTGCATTAAGTTCCGAGAGGGAATTTGTACAACCCGCGTGAATTTAAAAGGTGACTTTTCGGAAAATGGTTACGAGTTGAATACGAAAATTGATCTGGGTATGATTAATCTAATCTTTACTCAATATAACTTGTTTGGGTTTACAGTAAATGATGTCTTAAGTAACATTGTTTTAACCCATTTAACATATGTTTCTGAAAAATGAAAATTTTGTTAGAAAAGGAATTATATTTTCCTAAGTGAATGACTCAAAGATTTCCAAAGTAATAGGATTTTAATTAACCAAAAGAATTTAAGTGAAAAGAGGCTTAATAATCATGTGTACTCATATTCACATCATTTTATCGAAAATTGAATTCAAAGAAACATGGAATGGATTTAGGCGATTCCTATCCAAAAACTACTTCGAACCAATTTTAGCATTCGAAAGCGAAACCTGTTGAAGACAAAGACAATTGAAGATGAAGATCTTCATGATGTAGGGCTACTTGCCACTAGGCCCTCGGTGAAATTTACCATATCATATATTATGGTGGCAGTAGCGCTCTGTTATGAAAATATTTGATTTTCAAGGACTAATCGCTACTGATTCTAAGGGTTATTCCCAAACGGGATGTGGTAGGAGGAATGCCTTTCCATTCATGGACAACTTGTTATGGATGAATGTCTGACTTTGCATTCTAATTCACATTGATTGATCTCTATAAAACGTATCATCTATTTGGTGGCGGAGAAGGCAACTTCTTTTAGCTTAATACCCTTTCCAGAGATGTACGAGCTCAGTAGTTATGCGTTTGTAGAAATCAGTTGTGTGATTATGGAATGGCAATGTGACATTCAAAGTAAAAAGTTGTTGTTCTATGTGAAAGGTAATCGTTTACCTCAGGCCTCGCATCCGAAAATGACTAAAACAGGGTAGATACGACAAGGCTATGTGGTTCGCAACCATTAGGGTATGATGATCCCCTTCTAGATATATTTCAACGGCTATAACGTTCGATTTAAATTATGTGGTGTATGCTAGAGCGAGCTCGAATAGGTCAGTAACGACTGGGGTCATGACATATCTGGTACTATCTAGATAGAGGTAGGTCGGTTGTGTGTTGGTAGAGGACCATCAGTTGAGCCTCAGTACATTTCTCTAGAGATGTACTGTTGGAAGGTAGTCATTTTCCAAGTCATTTGTAGGAAATCCATTCTTCAATACGAGCTTGTGGTTTAGTTGTGGAGCATGAAAATTTCGGCTATTTGAATATGTTTACTTGAAAAGTACTTTCAAAGAATGTTATTAAAAATAAAATCAAATAATTTGATAAAAAAATTAGTAATCATAAGGTAAAAACTCATCTGTATTTATGTACGGCGTCTTATAAGATACTATTTCTTTTCAAAAAGCGTTTTACCACCAACTCTTATCCAGGACACTATCCGTTGATTTGAGTTTCTCACGCTGGTTGGCAGACTGATTCGGGTATTTTTTTTTACCCGGTTTAGGTCCGAGTAGTTTCTGGTTTAGTTAAAGACGCTAGGAGTTTCCAAGGGAGAGCTTAAGATCTTCACCAACGTATGAACGTATTCTATTTCTACTGCATTTTGTTTGATATTTTTCAGCATTTGTAAGGACAATTGTTTATAACTATCCAAGCTGAATCTAGGTTAGACTCTGATTTATATATTTTAAAATTTTCTGCTGTAAAGTTTATTATTCAATAATATATGTTATTCCATTAAAGTAAGATTCTGTTCTTTTTCTTTTCTTTCTACCCTTGACAATCTATCTTTCAGGCACTAGGAATTGCGGCAAGTGAATACCGTGGGTGTATAAGTATCGATTTCTAAAAGTCGAAAAGTTGGGTCATCATACTAAGAGTATGTTCTCGTTTCCTTTTCTTTGTATTTGATGTTAACCTTGTTTCCTCATTCAGTTACTCGTATGAACCATATTAAGCAATGATCTTTTAATGTTATCAATAAGTAATAAATTAATAATCTAATTCAAACTAATTCCAAAATGGCAAATTGATTACTGGTTGTAAGGTGGTTGCTTGTATATGTATGTTCTCATGCATGAAATGTTTATATTTGCAAAAGAATGTAAACTATAAATAATTCTCATACACTAAAAGAAAAATACCCAAAATTATTCTCATAACATCCTTAGTTGTATTATATGTCACTAATATCAGAAGATACACTTACTCTCTATTTATTCTATCCCACGTCATCGATTTTCTCTAAAGAAATGAGAAAATAACTAAATAAAAAGTTAAAAACCTTGACTGAAATATAATTAGATGGTCGGGATTTGTCTTACATTGATGTCGTAAAATTTGAGATCCCTATGACGTATGTGGCGAAGCCCTTGGGATTGGAAATTAATCTTTAACTAATGACAGTTTTTCATGAAGGTGCAAGCGAAAGGGGAAAATGTGTCGAGTATAATGCAATTCATCAAGAAATGAATAGAAAATAAGGAAAAATAATAAACTTATCGGAGATTGGTAGACCCTTAATTAAGATGATGAAAGGGAAGTACATATTACTGACTTAAATGGAAAACAAATATATGGTAAGAAAGAGAACTACATATCGAAAATATAGAGGGAAAATAATTTTGAACTTAATAACGGTTGAATAAGAAGAAGAATACAAGTTGTTAATGAAAGGAATGACGATGGATCAATATTTTTATGGAAAAAAATGAATAATTATTTTCACTTAAGATATTCATATTCAGATTTTATTTTATTTTTGTGTTTTATCAGAAAATAAAAAAGGATTAAAGAAAGAGTAAAATAAGAAGAACAGAAATCAAAAAGTAAGGGTTGGATGGAAAGAAGAAAAGAATGACCAAGAAGAAATTTATCCATCTATAGAAAAGTTCACGACTCTTGAGTTACCTTTATATTAACCTTTTTACGTGGATAAAATAGAATCTTGAATATATATTTTCAAACATTGAGAAGCTTGATATTATTTCTTGAAAATCATAAGAATCATAGATAAATTAGGCCAAATTTAACTTCATAGTATTATGGTGATGCATCAGTTCATTCAACTTTGTAGTTTCCATTTTCTTTTTAAAAAAAACCCTACTCTAGAAGTAGAGCTAGGAAATTTGATAGGCCCGTCCAACTGACCCCACGTTTTAGCCGAACTCTCCCAGAGGCACTTTTCGATCTCGAGATTTTCAACTCATTTTAAATAATTATTACATGTCTCTGCAAATTACAAGCTTCTAAAATGTAGCTATCATGGCTCGTCCCTCTGCTGGGGAGCTAGGAACCCCTGTCAACTCCACTAGAGATGTTGGTAGCAATCAATGAAAATTAAAGTTCATCGAGTACATTTTATATATACTATATAAGAAAATGATAATGGTAGTTGAATTAATATTTTTTCTGTTTTTTGAAAATAGGTTGAATCAAGAAAATAGCTTAAAATTAAAATTATTGATCAAGCCAAATAGATATGTATATTCCTTGATCATTATGCTTTTGTGTTAATATTTATTATATATTATGTTATAGTTTACTTACAAACAATAAAATTCAAACATAGTTCGTGCATAATTATTTAAACTAACTAAAGAAAATATATAATATCATATCAATGGTTGAATCTGGAGAAATTGAGCGTTTCATTTAATATCTTATATCAATAACTGAGAACTAAGAAAAAACTACAGTTCACCGATAGTGTATATATACGGAGATTTTATTTAAAGGACAAACTTCTGTTGATTTTTAATCAGTAAGACATCAGCTTCAAATTTTATCCACAAGTCCAAGCCACATTATCCACCTAGCCACATTTCATCATCATGCCTCCTTTCCCTACTGCTACCCAACACCGTCCCTTCTGTAGCCACCCCCTAATCGTACCTTACTACTCCCTGCATACATTATCATGCAACATCGTATCGGTAGCCACCACACTTACACCACCACTCCCTACATTGTCGTTGCTTGCACTACAATGAACCTTCACCCACCAACTACCACCACTGTTTAGCCCCTACCAAATAGAAACAAGAGTTTTTTCACAACGTCGACTAACACTACACAATAAAAAACTTTGCTTTATCTCAATGCGTCGCTAATTGCTACACCACCTCGACTTAATTGCTGCATCATTTCTCTCTCTTGCCATAACATTTCATCGGTCATTGGTGACGACAAAAAATAATAGCACGTAAGAAAATGATACTATACAATATCAATATATGTTTTTCTAAAAAGGTATCAATTGCAAAAAATGATACTGTATGATAGTAGGTAACAAAATGATACTATACAGTATCATTATATGTTTTCTAACAGCGTAGGATAACATGTAATAAAATGATACTATACAGCATCATTTTTTAAAGGTATAAGCTACAAAATGATACCATACAGTAGCTTCAAAGAAAATAGTTCAATTTGAAAACGCTACTACATTTCATAAATACTACTACATTTAAAAACAAAGATAAACACAATTCTTTTTAAAATGTTATTACAATTCATAAAACTGCTATTACAATTCATAAAAGCTACTATAAAATAATATTATGAACTAAAATATACATACTTATCTACAAATCCACTGCAATACATAAAACACTGCTACAATTCATAAAATGGTACTACAAAATAGCTTTAGGAGCAAAAATATACATAATTATAATTTTGGCCAAAAAAACATAACACGACACTAATTATAATTTCCGGCTTGTTATTTTCCCTCTTTTCCTATTTGTTGTTGCTCCTCCACAAACCACAACTACCTCTAATCGGCACTCGTCCACACATGTCAAAACTCTCGTTCGTCATCACCGCTAATACCGTCCCTTCTTCAACCTTGGTCATCCTTTTCGAATCACGTCGTTTTTCTCTATCCTAGTTGCTCCTCCATCGACGACGTAGACTGCAAACCCAAGTAACCACTCAATTCCACCCGCTCTCCACTGACAATGTCAACCTGTTTAGATCCCACGATGGATTGTCATGAGAAACATCATGACTTTTAGACAAACATTTCTGACTTCTCCTCTATTTAAAGAAATTTTTGTCCTTGGCGTTGAAAAAATAAAATGGTTGTCCTTGAAGCCAAAAAAAGACTTAAAAATCCACCCTTGATACAATTTTCCTTATATGTGTATGTATGTATGCATGCTTGCATATGTGTTTGTGCACACATACATACATACATGGTAGACTAATTTCTTGATTCTTTGATTTAATATATTATTCTTCATTTCTTTTAAATTTATATATTAGTTTTGCTTTCTTATTCTTATCGGTGTTAGCGTAAGTTTTTGTTAGCATTTTTCGGTGAAGTTTATATTAAAATACAATCAATGAAATTTGAACAAAGGCCTTGCTTGATCATTCAAAATGCCTACAAAATATAATATAGTAGGATTCGAGCTTGGATTTTAATAGACATTTATAAGGAGGAAACCTAATATGAAAAAATAAAGATGTTTTAAATGAATAAAGTGACTAAGTATATTAGATGAAAGAGACATTGGATTCTAACCTAGATACTTGAGTTTAAAGTGAATAAGGTAACTAGGTTATTAAATATAAAGGTGGTTTAGTGGAATTTGAACTTTAACTTTTTTGAAAATAAACTCAATAATAAAGGAGAGTTGAGTACATAAATGCTAAAATTAAGAGAAAAATGAAAACATTGAATGTGTGAGTATAGCATAAGATATGTAAGACGAAAACAGTAATTACTCTATTCCGTAGACTTCCGCATAATATTCATTGAATCACTAAAAATTTACCAATTGCAATCCAGTTAACCTTTAGATTATACCGTTTTTCCTCATTTTCTTCATATGCACCTTTTTCTCAATATATATTTTATTGAAAGGTTTCAAAATCACGTAGTAGACAGTTCAATACATTTTAACAAAGTTCTAACTCTTGGTTTCTTTGTATGAGATAGGTTCAGTATATTATGCAACTTGCTTGACAATACAAATACGTCTCAATGGGGTTTTAAGAAGAAGAAAAAAAGGACTACCGAAGCATAACTGATAAGCTAAAGTAAATAATTCCCTAATGCAAGGTTTATATTAAAACTGGTGAACGTTATGACATATGAAAAGAACTAGTTCCTTGGATCAACAGCGAGGGAGAAAAAGAAAAAGAAAAATTAAGATGTACAATCATTAGCCATAAAACATAAGTTAGTCCAATAACAACTTATTAAACAAGAAAATGTTTTAAGGTGGAATATTGTTTAACTAATCAATACTATGGACAATAAGTTATGTCAATCTTATAGTGTTCACTAGCTGGCCTCTTAGCACTCACTTTACATAGTTGATGATAATAGCGAGGTCAAGACCTTGTCTTGCTTTGCAGTTTAGATATTGTCAAATCAGCACCACCAAATCCATCCATAACTGCTTTAGCCTTTCGAAATTCAGCTCGTGCAGTGAGGCTGGACACAAACAAAACCAACTTAAGATCAGCAAAATATTAACCATCTTGAATTTGGAATAGTGCATACAATGCAGCGTTGAAATATTCCAAATAAAGGATAATGATGTAGATCAATGAATAAATATATATGAAAAGTTGTTGCCACAGGAAGATACATTACTCAGGATGTCAAATTCGTAAAAGTTACAAGGACGGAGGGTAGAAGAGAATTGGCCAGTTATTCAACAATGTCCTTGGCTAGAAATGTCAAAAATTCGTAAATGTTTCCGACTTTCAGCAACTCGAAAAGGTTAAAGCTTCCATAGAGGAATCAATACGCATCAAATGGTGAAATTATGATCAGCATGAGTCTTCGATTAGCAAGAAAAACTAAAGCAATAACTTTCAATTTAACAAAAATGGCACTTCAAAATAATTGAACTACTCTTTTTATTTTTATTTTTTATTTTTTTTTACATTCAAATACCACCTACACTATGTTTTTACCTAAACAAGATATCAAACAAACTACCTCGTTAGTTAACAGTCATTAGCATTGCGTTCGTTGTGTTTCATAGCTTGCTATGTTAACAATATAAATATATAACAAGGGTAGACTGCCAACAGGGGACTTGCTACATGAAGTTGTTAAGAAGTGAAAATTTATTAGGGAGTAGAAGCAATAATTATATTTCACTGGCTTCCAAAATAAACATATCCAGTCTCAAATAAACCAAGAGAATTAACCTGCTCCGTAAAACTACACATGGCATGCCTATGCGCTCAGCTCCAGTAACACCACATTGACTGCCAGCAACAAGCACACAATTGTTTACAGAGACTCCTGCATATTCAGCTCCTGCTCTCAATGTTGCAACAATATTTTCCAAGCTGCATAACAATCAATTCATCTCTTTATGGCATCATTGTAAATTGTAATATGTCTACCATAGAAATGGAATTGTATAACTGGAAGATGGCTAATACATGAATCTTTTAACAGGAATTGAAACAACTTGGTTATAACCAACTATGACTACAGAAATTGTAAACTCGGAGACAGTTTATTGAAGTCTTCGCATACGGATAACTGGGTTACAAAACCTGATGTATTTTATTTACTTACCCATCTAGCTTTACTTAAAATTTCTAGCATTCTAATTTTTAACATTATTTCTGGAAAAATCTTTCTGTAATGAAATCAGTAGTCTATTTTAGAATCATAATACCTTGATATTGATGAACGACAATCTCAAACCAAATAGGTAATGACAACTGGAAAAAGTATATCAAAGATTCTAAATGGTGTGAAGCTTAATAAATGTACATAACATAAAATAAAGATCAAGTGAATGGTTTGAATACAAAAAAACAAAAGAAAAATGATTACAATAACAATGGCAATGGTAAATTGCATTTGATATGGTATACAAAATTTTAGACAAGAAAAACATCATTATGATACTACATTGAAAGATTAAACATGCAACAATAAGGCTTTGAAATGTCCCACTTAGATTTTGCTAAAACAACGTCTAAAATTTCAATTTTTAACCCTATTTTAAAGGTATGTATTCTCTGAAAAACGAGATTAATTATACACAAACTAACATAAAATTATCTTAGACTATATACATACAATCCTACTTAATAAATACAAACATAACAACTGACCAAAGTTGAATTGCATAATGAATATTCACAGGGATTGGACATACATGAATTGAGATTATAGGCGGCAGCAGAATGTCTGCTCCGTAAGACTTATGCTGTATTTCTCTCCGTGCGCGCGCGCACGCACGCACGTGACTCTTGTAGCGGAAATCTACCGTTGTCCAAATACTGAGAGAACTCATTTTGCCCTTGACCAATACCCCTTATCCAAGATGTTAGTCTAACTTGTAATACTTATAAAGAAAACGACAGAGCTGGGATTGCATTATTCCATATTAAACACAGTTTCCTTGTACGTTAGATTCGTTGAATACTTAATTGATCCACTAAACGCTATCAAGAGCTTGCTCAAGGATAAGAGGTATTTTCTGGAAATATCAAGGAAACAGGTTGGGTAAGTCTTGAGAAATATTGAAATACCTGAACCTTTCCCAATCACTCAAACAAACAAAAAAATTAATGAGGCACAAATTCTACTTCGATAATAGAACACATATGGTCGGAGAACATAATGTTGCCCACTAAACAAAACCAAAAAAATGAAGAAAATAAATACTAACGATAACTTATTGATGACCACCGATAAAGTAGAAAAACTCTGAAGTGTGGATCAACAATCAATAGATCATGATATCGAATCCCCTTGCTATAGGTTTCTTTTAAGAAAACAATTATGATAACTAGGTAAGTCAATGGATATTTTCCAATGCACATAGTACTATATCTTTATCCGTACCCAAAATTGTTTGTGGATTACAGGTGACAGGTGTCCATATTCGTGAATACAAACAGATATTGGATTTTTGTTTATTCGCTAACTGGACAAATTCAGGAGAAAAAAAGAAGAAGAAGAATTCAGATGTGAATACCATCATATGGATATTCGCACCCGTTTTTCAGATATTGCATACTTCTTTAATTCTGGATACGAAAGGTGAACTGATTTTCGGTATTAAGTGACAGCGTTAATGATAACATATATGCAAAAAGATATTCACCTTACAAGTTTTGGATACAGTGGTTCAGTGAAAACATCTCTTAATATTAAATAAAACAGTCGGTAACACTCGCATGCCAAAACTCGCATTCCAAATAAATATAAACTGTTAAAGGTAACTAACCTTTCAACTGGGCTGGTATCTAAATCAACACTTAGTTTTAGAATAGATGCAACCTCCTTAGCAACCCTTTGCTTCTCCGCCGAAACTTTCATGAAAGAGTAAAACATTTAATGATGGATATAGGCATATTTTACATGGATTAACAGCATTTTTTTCCTCCTTGAAAATAGGGTTCTCAAAAAGTTTTTCAAAACTTACCGGCTTTTCTGGCCTCTTTAGCAATTTGCTCATCCAGACTAGCAGACGTACCTTTACCGAATACAAGTTGTCCATAAAAACTATCTTCTACTTCTTTCTTGCCAACAATCTTCACTTTGGATATTAGCCCGTGATCAAGATTTTCTATGAGACATCTGAATAATTGTGCAGAGGATCCAAAAATTTCATCAGAAAAATAAGAAGAATTTGCCACATGTTTACATGTCAAAAACATAAGTACTGCCTTTGAGTAATTTATGCTGGTTCATCAATCAATAATTCATAGGAACGTGTAGCATTTTCATAATACAATCAACCATACTGAAGGATCAGATTTATCAGTCCACTATTCATTAACCTTAACACGCATTATGACAGCATCTTAACGGAGACATCCACAACTAGTCCGAGGGGTATTTTACCCATTTATACAGAAATGCTCAATCCATCTACGTGTGTTAACGTATACCTAATTCAGATTGTGTTGGATTGCAGTATGCATACTATTGTTGAAAATGGCTTTTGTGCAAATTGTTGAATGTCATTTATTTTGGGAATTGGTTGCTTGATTATTGAAGGATGTAACTTCAATGATTATTACTATATTTACGAGATATATTAGTAAATATATTAGAAAATAATACATTTGGCTAATATATTCAAATAATATATCTGGCTAATATACTCAATAAGGACAATTTTTGCTTATAGGCAGGTCCAACAAAAAAAAAAAAAAACTTATTTGAACTCTAGGCCTCGTTCAAAACTTATTACAAAAATAAATAGATTTTTTTTCTCGGGCCTATAAGCAAAATTTCATATTTGAATAATTGCTAGTTGACCACGAGTGCCTATTTTCTTCCTTTTGGATAGTTGCAAGTTTGCCACTGTTTTGTTTTCCAGCAATATTACAAGTTTGTCACCACTTTTTCTCATCGATATTACAAGTTCAACAAAAATCAAATTTCTCCAACATTCTAAATCATAATCACACTGGTTGTTTTATCAATCTTTAATAATAGTTGTAATACCTTTCGTGTCATACTTGTTTGGTATCAGCGTGAACTGCCAAAAATGTCCTATAAATATTGTTAAATATTAATATCAATTAAAAATAGAATTTAACAGATAAGTTTCCTTTACCGATACAAAACGACCCCTACAGTATTATCGAAATCTTAATGTCACTTAACATAGGAACCAACCAATATATTTTTTTCAAAGTCGTTTTTTATTAATTAATACCATAAATAAAAATTCAAACTAATAAAAATCAAATTCATTATTTATCAATTAATAATAGAAATAAAAATTCAAACTAAGAAAAAATTAGATGTTGCAATTTAAAAAGAAAAAGAAAAATTAAAACTAACTGCATATCTTTCAACGCAAAAATATGATTAAATATTTGTGTGAATCATATTGTTTCGAAAACGAGTTATAAACATATGCAATTTGTAAAAAAATAATTCACGCGCAAAATGTGAGTCATCATCACGCGCGAAGCGTGTGCCATAACGCTCGTATCATAGAATTATCATCAACTGATTTTTTTTCTTTCTTTCTTTTACTGCGGATAAGCGCAAAATGTTAGCACTTCTTTATAAGTTATTTATTTCACACATTTTTAGTTCTTTCTATCTTTTTATATTTTGAATAAAATGAAAATCATCACCAACTTGTTTCCTCAATTTAAACGGTGAAATTTTAATTTGAAATTCCATAAAATTTGCGATCTTATCTTATAGTTCATATATATGCATGGATGTGCAAAAAATCTTCACGTTACATATAAAAAGTGTTGCATAAATTAATTGAAAAAATTTAAAGTTTACATTTTTGGCGTTAATTTTGTGAAACACTTGCGATTTGCGCACTTTTATTTCGTTGTTTATACGTATTTCAGAAAAGTGAACAATATTCTCTTTCATCCAATGTATTTAATTTGTAAATTTTTATTATTAAATACATAGATATTATGTTTTAGAGCTAAATTTGTTAAGTGCAAACAGTTGATTCTTCTATTTCATAGTTTATATGCATTTTTAGAAGTGTACTTTCGTATGATGTATTATTTGTTATTTTTATTGTTAATATTCATATATATCATTAATTGCTTTTGTAACCTGCATAGGATTCACAATTTTATTTCTTAATTTACATGCTATTTTGAGAAGTGCCTAATATTAAACTTGTGCATAAAATGTAAGTTTGTATATAATTACTACCAAATATTTATTTTTTACATCTTTAGAGTTAATTTCTTAAAACTCATACAATTTGCACTTTGGTTTCTTAGTTTATATATATTTTTGAAAAGTGCAATTTTTTTACATTATATTCATTTCAACGTAACAAAATATTTGTACTTTGTTCCTTTATTAATACGCACAATGGCATTTCTATAGTTAAATACTCGATGTCAACTTCTGTTGTACAGAATTTTAATTAATTTACACTAACTCCAAAACTGCAGCGGAATACTGAAGCGCAGAAACAATCAAAAGAAAGATCTAGCTTGTCGATTAATTATCAATCACCAATTCAATAAAAAATAATCATCAAAGAAAGAGAAACAGAAGAGTAGAGAACATGGAGATTTAACGTGGTTCGGCTAGATTGTCTACGTCCACGGACCCAACAACTATTTTTTATTTTACTGAAGAAAAAGAGTACAAAAGATAGATTACAAAATTATAGGTGGTATTGTAGAGACTAACCTATAATTATAAAATAAATAAATAATTTATCCAAAGACTTGTTTACACTCAAAACCCTTAATTGGATTTGACTACAAAAATTATGTTTTACTTAAGAAGATGATAATGGTGAATGCCCTCTCACTCGCATGAAGATGAACTTCCTTCATTTAAATAGACATGAAAATGAAGGATGTTTGGAGATAAAAAAATTAATTTTCAGATTATGCGACAACCTTTTCAAATTACTTGGTTTGATTTCAATGCACATAAATGGAAAAAAAAATCTATGTTTCCATAAATTTTCATTGCTTAAATCAATCTCCATGTATAAAATTGTATATCTTCAAATGACAGGTCTGACTAATTAATTGATTAGCAATTAATTAGTTTCCTTTCTCTAAAAGATATCACACATAACCTTTCTCTTTATCTTTCCACATATAGCATGATTAATTGATTGAATGAATCAATTAATTATTTTCTTGTCTTCTTTGGAAAATATTTGAATCACATAAATTCAACACTCCATCTTCATTCAAATATAACAATCTATCTACATCACCACATCTCGACAAATTGTTGGGTCTACGTCAACAAGCTCAATGTGAACTATTTTGAGCAATATTATCCAAACAGAGCTTCTAAATCTTTCCTAAGCACAAGAAAGATAGTATGCACATCAACAAACAAAATGCATACGAGCAAATACCAAAAATTTTCAACATATCCGATGTAGAAGATGAAACTGTAGATACAAATCTTTGAGAGACCAATAGAGATATAACAGCATGCTTCAACTTCTCCTTCCCACATACAGTGAAAACGTACTCAATGTTATCTACTTCAACCTTCTTCTCAAGAATTTTACTAGACTTTTCTAGATCAACATCAGCAGACTCGCCAACATTCAAAGCATAAGATGAAGAATCATCGCTACAAATATGCTTACAAATAGGGCCAACTGAACCAAAAGACCTTTCCACCGAGAGAGCTCCATCTAGAGTCTGAACCTCTGTAACTTCTCATCAACCATGGCATCATCGGAAATACCAATATCTCTCCGAATATGGAACCAATCTGACGACTTCAATTGTGTATGACAATTTTCTGTCCTCTCAATGTCGTCACTTGATAGAGGCTCCACCTTTAATAAAGATCTCTTATCAAATATTGCATGTCTGCTAGTCACAATTCTCCTAGTTGTTTTACACCACAACATATACCTCTTCACTCTTTCTTTATAGTCTAAAAAAATGTGTTTTCTTTCCATATGCTTCAACTTATAATGTCTCTCTCATCTTCTAAATAAGATGAACAACCAAACACTTCAAGGAATGAATAATCAACAGGCTCACTTTTCCATATCTTTTCCAGGATCTTCGTATCTATGGCAAATGAATATGTATGGTTGATGAGAAATACCGCTACAGATATCGCCTCTATCCAAAATCCATCTTCTAGACCAGCAGTCGTTCTCAAGCTCATAGCTCTCTCCCATGATATCCGACACATGCTCTCCGCCACTCCATAACAATGTGACTCAACAGAAATAGAAAAATCTCTAATTACAAGCTCGGACGCACAATAGTTAGTGAATTCTTGTGACATAAATTCACTACTATTTTCAACTTTGAGAACCTTCAAACGCTTTCTCGACTGCTTCTCTACCAAGGTCTTCCACTTACAAAACTGGACAAATATTTCGTCTTTGGCCTTTAAGAATAGACCCAGACCTTACATGAGAAATCATCTACAAATAAGACGAAGTAACTGGCTCCACCAAAATATGCAACTGGGACGCGTCCCTGCACATAAGAATGAACTTACTCTAGAAACTCTATAGCTATAGGTCTTCCAATATCAAATGTGACATGCTTCTTCTTTCCAAAAGAACAATCTTCACAAGAACTAGGCTTCGACTGACAAACACCATCAATCAACCCACGTGTCTTTAGTACTTCAAGACTCTCATCATCAACATGACCTAGACGAAGATGTCATAACTGAGTAGAATCTGGAATACTAAAATTAGTAGAAACTACCGACTCTTCTAAGACCGTCTCTCCATGAAGCACATAAATATCATGAACTCGCACCCTTTTCATCACAACCAAGGAACCCTTCGCCACTCTCAAATTCTCTCCATCTATTATTATCCTCATACCAAGTCTACTCAAAGCTTCAACTGATAACAAACTTTTACGCAGCATCGGAACATGTCTAACATCTGCGATAGTCCTAACAACACCATCATGCATCCTAAACCTCACACTTTCAACGCCCGCAACATAATGAGATGTGTCATTCTCCATATGAACTGCTCCGCCATCAATCTTCTTGTAATTGCCAAAACAGCCCCTATCTGGCGTCATATGATAAAAGGCTCTAGAATCAATCACCCAACTTGTATGCTCTAAAGGTGAAATGCTGGCTGAAAATAATGATGTATTATTATCACTTCTATCTACATCTGATCTAACTGCTGTCAAAGCTGAAGCTTTCACCTTTTTCTCTCTCTTCTTTCTAAAAACTGGACAATCCCATATGAAATGCATATTCTTCTTACAATAATAGCAAGCACCAATGTTATCAAAAATCGCTAAATCGTACGATTCAGATCACGATTCAGATCGAATCGCACTTCCCCGATCTGAATTGACGAAAAGATCCCCAATCGTCGAAATCGCACGATCTTTCCACAAATCCAATCGCACCTTCTAAATCGTTGAATTAACGGTTTGTCGCATTGCACCTTCTAAAACCGAAACCCTAGAAGTCACTTCCAGTTAAAACGACGGAATCTGAAACGAAGAGGTGGAAACCTAATCATTCAACCAAAAGACGTAGCTATATAGTTGTGTTCTCTTCTATTTAAACAGCGAAATCGGAGAAGTGAAGTAGCAAAGTAAAAAAAATATTCGAAAAGCAAGAACGAAGGAATACTTACTCGGAAGAGGCAGTGAAGACATTGAGGTGAAGGAAGAAGCAACTCTGAAGTTACAGAAGCACGGATGAAAAAAGAGCGGCAGTCAGAGATTACTAGGAATTAATTGAAGGTAAAGATTCTGTAATCTTTTTTCTCTATTATGATTGAGTTGATGTATGAATCGTTAGCGAAATTGAGCTGCTGTAGTATATAATATTTTTGTAATGAACCGAAGTTTGAGTTGTTGTATGATAAATGAAGAATTTTTTTTAGTTTTGACTGTTAAATGTTGAGTTTGCACAGAACTATCAGATCTACATCTCATTACTTACTATCACATAGCTCACCGACTTTGCTAATAATTTAATATGCACAATTTTCATACCATCGCCTGACAGTAAAAACATGTAAATTAAATAATACAAACAGCACTTATGATTTATTATTCTTGAAGATGTAGAAATGCCTTAATAAGAATAATGGTTGTAAAACCTTCAACAATATCCTTTGAAGAAATATATGATGTAACTGATTTGCAATGAGGATATTTAAGCATACAAATTACAAAGTGTTTTTCTACCCTTAATAACATAGACTAATTTCAGAAAGTTTACAGTATGTAAATTATATTTATTTTATTTAGTAGTTGTAAATTATTGAAGCAAATGTATTAAATTTATTGATTTATTATTGTAGAAATGCCTAAAGAGTCTGATATCACTTGGGATCGTTGCAAGCCTGTGAAAGAAAACGATAAAAGAGTCAATCGTTGTAATTATTGCTCAAAAATAATATCTGGTGGAATTTTTAGAATGAAACACCACCTTGCTCAAACTTCAGTAAATGTGAAAGCATGTTCCAATGTTTCAGAACAAGTAGTTGCGTTATTCAAAAGCGTGTTGAAAAAGAATAAACGTAATACATTTGATAATGATGACAAAGCAAATGATCTAAATGTGATATCAATAAAGTTCTTGTTGGCGCAAGTTCGAAAAAGCAAAAGACATTGAATGTCATGTGGAAGAAGGAAGATAGAGATGATATTTGCATGAAAATTTGTCGTTTTTTATGCAAATGTTTTGCCATTTAATTTAGTCAAGAGCTCTTTTTTTAGCATTATGGCAGAAGCTATTTCTACTTATGGAAAAGGTTTAAAACTTCCGAGCTATCATGAGGTTTGGAATACCTTTCTAATGAAGAAAGTTGAAAATGTTAAGGAGAAACTAGAAATATACAAAGAAGCGTGAAAGAAGACGGTTGTACGATTATGTCAGACGGGTGGACTGTCAAAAAACATAGGAGCATCACAAATTTTTTGGTAAATAGTCCTAAGGGAACCATGTTTTTAAAATCCATTGATACCTCTTCAATTATAAAAAATGCTAAAAATATTTACGAAATGCTCATTAATGTGGTTGAAGAAGTTGGGGAAGAAAATGTAGTTCAAGTTGTTACCGACAGTGCTGCAGCTTATGTTAAAGCTGGTGAGATTATGATGAAAAAAAGTCAAATATTTTGGTCTCCTTGTGCAGCTCATTGCTTGGATCTTATTTTGATGGATATTGGGGAGTTGCCTACCCATGTTGAGATTGTTGGACGTACAAAAAAGGTAATACAATTTATTTATAAACACAGTTGGCTTTTAAATCTTATGCAAAAGTATATTAAAGGTAAAGATTTAACAAGAAAGGCAGTCACAAAATTTGCAACTCAGTACTTAACTTTAAAAAGTGTGCTAGAACAACGTGTTGATCTAAGAAAAATGTTTACCTCAAACGAATGGGAGGATAGTCAATTTTCTAGAAAAATGGAGGGAAAGGAGGTCCAAAATATTATTTTGACTAAAAAAATTACTGAGATGGAATAAAGTATTGCTTGAAAAGTACAATTCCTTTACTTGAAGTCCTTATACTAGTAGAAGATGATGCAAAACCCGCAATGGGTTACATTTATGAAGCAGTGGATCAAGCCAAAGAAAAAACAGCATCAAATTTTCGAAATGTGGAGTCTAGATACGAGAATGTGTGGGAATCATCGACAAATGATGGAATGCGCAACTTTATAGACCTTTACATGTAGCAGGGATGTTCTTGAATCCAAAATATTGTTATGATGGTAAATTTAAAATTGATTTGGAAGTGAAAAAAGGATTGTACAACACTATAGAAAGAATGATCCCAACCAAAAAACAAAGAGCCAAAATAGATGGACAATTTGATATGTATTCATCGGCAGAAGGAGAGTTCGAAAGAGTCATGTATATTGATAGTCGTAAAACTAAACAACCGTGTGAGTTTTATAAAATATTGTAGGTTTATTTTTATTTCTCTTATAAAATATAAAATTATGTATGTACAATTGTGCATTTATTTGAATTAACAGCTTTGTGGTGGGAGAGCAACGGTGGCGAATGTCCTGAGTTACAAAGGCTTGCAATAAGAGTGTTGAGCTTGGCATGCAGTTCGACTGGTTGTGAGCGTAACTGGAGCACATTTGACCAGGTATAAGCATAATAAATTGTTTCTTTTGTTGTGTTTGTTAAACCATCCTAACTTTCTAATTCAAAACATTAGATTCACACAAAACGAAAAAACAGCCTGGAACAAAAAAGGCTTAATGCACTGGTTTTTGTAAAGTACAATCTTCAACTTGAAATCAGGCATGGAAAAAGAAAGGCAATTGATGGTTAGATCCAATATGTCTATCTGACATGGATAGCGATGATGAATGGATATGTGAGCAAAAAGATCCAACTCTATCAGTCGACACTGCTTGGATGGATGTACATGAATATTTCAAAACTCAAGAACGAGAAACAAGCCGCAAGATTCCAAAAAAAACGAAAGCGTGGTCCAAGGAATACTCAGTTAAAGGAAAAGGAAAGGAAGTTCTGGTTGATGAAGAAGATGCTGGAGAAGAAGATGATTATGGCTACTCAATGGACGATGAGAATGAAGAAATGAAAATATAAAAAATAGAATATAGTCCTGCCAGGTGATCTTGTGGTTTATTTAATTATTCTTTGCTTAAAAAATATTTGTTTTAGCTGTTAAAAAGTTAATCAATGCACTTGGTATTCGTTTGCAAATGAGCATTCTCAAGGAAGAGCTTTTAATTCAATAACTAATGTGGGCCACTAGGGTTGGACGTGGGAAAGTCAACCAATCAAGAGCGCTCTCGTTCGCACTTTATTTTGGCACGGGATCGATTAGTGGAAGGCGAATGTTTCCGCAGTAAGATGGGAAATAATTTTAAAACAAATGCAAATGAGAAGCAATTGTTTTCAGTATAAACCAAGACGGGCAAATTCTAAACAAACGCTGACCATCGACTCTATAGACAAGTTAACCATCTAGAAAATAACAAGCATATCACAAACATGGTTGTGTACAGAATGCATTTAGCAGCGGCATTCGTAGAATCTAACATTGAAGCTATAAAGAATATAGTCTTTCAAGATTCAAACAGCATGATGCTGGAGGTAAATCCTAAAACTACTACAGCAGAATACATTTGGCAGCGTCGTGTGGAGATAAATGAAACTCTTATATTGAAGCTAAAGCATTCCCCTAAACTATTTTTTATTCTGCAACTTCTTTTATAAACTTCTTACTTTTCTTTTATAAAATCAAAGATCGATCAACAAAATTTGCGACTGATGAAAAAATCATACAAATTTTCTAGACGCATATTGTCGAACTTTTATTTTACATTTGTTATGATGTCAGGTAGTAGTTGTGTATGTGAGCCAGCATTGGTTGGAAATTCATCAAATATACAGTTAGGTCTATCTAAGAAACTTGTGCATAACAAAACAAAATATGGCACAGTTACAGGTTACCAATGTTTCAACAAACAAACCTGGACAATTTATCCCCATTTTTACTGTACGTCGTCAAGAACACTACAGGTATGCCTTCATTCAGTGCATCATCTATAAAACTGCATAATCAAATCCAATTTTATGTTAATATAAACAGTTCATTGAATCCAATACCAACGTTCCAGTGGTTAGACGCTTAGATTTTGACTCGAGAGAACACTGAATCGAAACTTGTGTAGCGTGATTCAAACCGTTGGATAAATATTGACTTGTAGAATACTATACCTAAGTACTACTATGTGCAACCACCTAAAACCATAACAACCGAAAGTATTTGTTGAAAATATTATCCATATAAAGTGGTATTTATTATAATCATTCAAAGAATAAGAATATAAGGAAAAGGTTGACTTGTAGGGCTCACCTTTCAGCTCCTGGACGCAAAGGTATATCGTTTGAAGCTGCAAACTCTTCCAATGTTTTTTTCTGCAATCAAAAATATAACCAATCAAATATATGCCAATGTATAACTCAACAATGATAAAAAGCACAAAATCATTATTTTTCAGTATCAAAGAGAAAAATCACAATGCACTACAAAGAAAACATTTACGTTTTGATACACTTACAATGTTATAACAACCAATTAGTACTATAACACACAACAAAAAGAAATAGATGCAAGAACAAATATCATCATCATACTTGCATTTTTTTTCCAAATAATGGAGGTGGCCACATGAATTTTAAATTCCGATAGTTTTTTATCTTGAATCATATCTCTAAGCCTCTTATTTTTTTAAGATCATTGTTAATACTTTCTTCCAAAATTAATTTAAATCTCTTTTTTTTGTCGTAGATATTATCTCCTTTCCTCCACGGTTCATCACAATGTATCCTTTTTATGTGTACATACAATCTACGTCTTTTTCCTGATTTTTCATCTATAGGTGTCACTTTTAGTTTCTTTCACATTCTATCATTTTTAACTTTGACTTTTCTCTTAATTATGGTCATTTCCCTAAATATTTTCATTTCTCCTACATTTAATTTTTTTTCCCCCTTGTTTTATTTTCAAAAAAACATCAACATTCGACTCCATGTACATATTATCCCCTTCCCTGTACGGTGCTTCACGTCATCTTCTTTGTGTGTGTACATACCATTTAGGTTTACTTCCCCTAATTTTTTCGTTTATAAGTGTCACTTATACTTTCTTCCTCACTCTCTTATTAGCTTCTCTCTTACTTCCAATCGTCCTCCTTAACATTTTATTTCTTTTACATTTATGTTATTTTCTTGTTTTTTAAAGCCCAACATTTTGCTACACACATTGCGGTGAGTCTAATCAGTATTCGACAAAAGTCATTTAGTTTCCCATGTATTCTCTTATTACATAACTAGCTTGCCATGTGTTGTCCAATCTAAATTGATTTTCTAAACCTATACATTTAAAAATATCTTTTTTGTTACACTTAATCTTGCATATTTATATATTATTATCCTTCGCTTTTTCTAAAGTTTGTCATTTACACAGATTTAGTCATCATACTATATGTTTCAGCCCTATTGATTCCAATATTATTCCTCCTTTTTCTATTTTTGTTCAATTTTTTAAGGTATCAATCAAACGCTATATCAGCAAACATCATGCACCATGGTTCTGTTGAAATTTCTGGATCCATCTGCACGTCTCTCCATGGGCAACAAGTTTGATCAACATCTTTTAACAAAAGGAATCTCTTATGTTATTTTTCATGATGTGAGACCGTTATTTCTAATCTGCGTCCATTAACTACATGCTTTGCGAGACGCCCCAACCAGTTCATCCTCTTGAGTTACTTTTGTTATTTCACCCAAGGCCAACTTAAATACAAACTTAGAACAATGCTTGATGTAACCTTGTCTTTACTAAAAACTAAGAAGTCTCCTCATATGTAGACCGTACTTCCATCATAACAAGAAAACAATTCATTTTAAATTGCCATGCATGTGCTACCATCTTAGCTCAGTTGATAGAGCATCTTAAATCACTCAAGATAAACAGTTTCCCAGCTTAGCTATTTTACTGTAGATGCATCTTAAGCAATGGATGACATTTAATAATGTAGCATCCTAGAAAAAGGAATACAACAAAGGATGATGCATCATGAACTATAAATGATTACTACTAATGTGGTTGAGGATTTGATTGCCCCAAGCGATGACCGGAGACTTTTTGAACTTTGTCATAAATACGATTAGAGTATTACTACAATGACACATTTTTGTGTTTCTCACACATAAAATATTTCCACACTTGTCATAATAATTGATAAATAAAATAATTTAACACGGTATATGATAGAAAATCACAAATTTATCACCTTTCAGTAAAAAAAATACATTGTAGTAACTAAGAAACCTCAAAGAATGATACTTTTATGCACTACAATGAAGGCATTTTTACATTTTTATACTCAAAATCATATCTTGAGTTTTACTCTCACATCTCATTCAAAATCTTATTTTTACACTTGAACGAGATGAAACATCAAATATCATTCATATCTCCTTTAACACCTATCTCGTCCAAGATATTGAAATCGCAACGAAAAATGAATCGTGAACTCACTCCGAGGTGTCATATAAAATTATAAGTTTTTTTTCTTTTATACATATTTACTTCCTATATGATACAAATAAAACTAGCCTACAAATTATTATTCAATAGTTCCTCCATTCTTAATTTATTTTATTTTTTTGGAATAAGTTACGACAAACGATTTTGTATTTTAATCTTTGGTGTTTATGAGGGAAAAAAATTTGGTAATACAAAATTTGATCAAGCTACAATGCTTTAAAAAAAATCTTCTCTTTGTAGTGCAAGAACGGTCTCTCGATGTAGATTACATATATTACAATTCTTTTTCTAGATAGCGATCATTAGAAATCTTTAAAAAAATGTCAATTTTGGACATGTAAGTTACTTTAAGCTAGTTCTGAGATGCATTTTAAGATCCAATATGTCAATTTGAGATGAAAACCCAATATACACTTGTCTCGTTTGAGATCTCACCTGATACAAAATATCATGTGTGAAAATCACGAGGCAAAACGTGACTAAAATCTAAGAGAATGTTTAGTTTGAAAACGAGTTTTGTATTTTGTGTTTTCAATATGCATTACAATGGCTTGGGAGAGAAGTTGGAAAATCCTAGTCATTACAAGGATAATGGAGAATATAGTTTTTTTATATTTCCTAAACGGCAGAAGAAAAGAAAGAGTTTTTCAATTTTGATATGTCAAAACCATTTTCTAAATAGACAGTTTTCCACCGCCTTCTCCTCTCTCATGCATTTTGAAGTAACTGTTGACAACGCAGAATACTGAATTTGTTTTCAAACCAAACGTGCCCTAAAATTTGAAACCCTTGTTTAATTAATAACACACATAAAAGGAGTACAACAAGGATAATGCATCTTGTATTACTCTAGATAAATTGTCGTCTTATCTTAGGTTATGGCTTTTAATAATGTGGTCGCGGATTTAATTCCCTTGGACGGTGACATCAGACATTATAAACTTGTCATAAATAGGATTAGAACGTTAATATAATAAAAGCTATGAAAGATCCGAAGATGAACCTTGAATGGGATATTTATATTCGAAAATGAAAGATTCAGGAAATGTATATCTGCTTCTAACACAGTCAGGTACTTAAACAGTGTGCACCATCCATCTCTTAACTTGGTGAACAACCACCAAACAATTCCTTGGAGGCCTAAACTGAAAGACCAGTAACAAACCATGAGGAATGTATGCTTACCCCACAACATATTTCGGAGTAACAAATGGTGTGTTTCACGTCACAATTGTGATTCAAATTCTGCACACTTCCCTATATAAACTTAGTATTCATCACTTTGTCGCTCCTTGGGACAAGCATACATCCCTTGGGATACATTCTATATATCCTTCATTTATAATGACAGCTACGGACACTACACCGTAAAATTACCATAACAGAGGTGCAAATAGAAAATACTATCACTTGATGACATTGTAATTTAATCTTCAATGATATAACCAACCAAAATATTCAGGCAGATCAATTATTAAAGCATTGCTCAAAGTTATCATTTTAAAATAAAAAAATACATGTAACAATTGGCAGATCTTAGAGAAAAAATACCATGCAAAAATACCATGAACTACAAATACAAATGCTAGCAATACTCTCCCTTAAAAAGAGTAAATACTATCACTTGATGACATTGTAATTTAATCATCAATGATACAACCAACCAAAATATTCAGGCAGATCAACTATTAAAGCATAGCTCAAAGTTATCGTTTTTCAATAAAAAATACATGTAACAATTGGCATATCTTAGAGAAAAAAATACCATGCAAAAATACCATGAACTACAAATACAAATGCTAGTAATACTCTCCCTTAAAAAGAGTATTGCAAACGCTCTCATTGGTGGAGAGTGAATACAATTAACCTATACATACTTTTTATAATACTGACTCCACTATCCGCCAATATGATTCGAAGAGTGTTGCAACCAAAGATTTAAAAAGGGCAAAGCCATATACAAGGCGTTTTTATACTCCTAAGGCGAGGCATAAGCCTCGAGCCTCGAGGCGTAAGTTGTTCAGAAAAACATCACACATACATATCCAAGATTTAAATATAGAACAATAAACATCGGAAATTAAAATAAGCAACGTTAAAAACATTAAAAAATGATTCAAACAAGATACAATCAATAACATGTAAAACATTTCATTTACAAACTAACTTATACATCATTTACTAGGCCAATGACCACTACTACGACATTTAAGCTCTAGATTGTCGATCTAGAGGTCACGTGATCGAATTCAACTGACATCAATAACCAATGTTCAATAAAAATACATCATTTATTGGTATATACATAAACACAACGTCGATACTTTAAAATATAAATAACCAAAACACAATTCCGTTCGGAAACAGATTAATACAGGCAACAAACGAAAAGCATTCAATTTTAAGTTGAAACATAATTATAACAAGCAGCATCAAATTTAAATACAATAAAAAAATCTTAAGCATGTTACTACAAGCAGCAAAAGCAGAAAAGTTAATCTTTATTATATTTATTCCTCTGGGATTTCTCTTTTTTTTTCTTTTTCTTTTTTCAAAATGTAAACAAAAACATAAACCAATTTCAACTTAAAAAACAATTTTGAAATTGATTGCCATATGGAATAAATCAATTTCTAAATTGATTGGAATCAATATTGAGATTGATTGTTTCAATTGACTTCAGAACTGAAATCGAAAGTTTAAAAAATACGAATTGCTATTGTTTTCATGATCTTTTTTTTTTCGCGCTAAGCAGAGTTTATAATTTCAATTAGATCTAGTTTTTATTATGATTGAAAACAAAATTATATTGCCGTAAGATGCATGCTTCAGAAGCCTGAGACGTGCAAGGCTCGGTCTGCTAAGGCGTATGCCTTAGAGGCAAAAGTCATTTCTGAGCAATCCAAAGGTGTTTTGCCTTCGCTATCTAGACGCGCTTTGAGGTGCACCTTTTAAAACATTGGTTGCCAGTTGCAACACACTTCCTATAAAAAGCATTCCTCACATTAAAAACGCAAAGAAGACATTTATATTTTTTATAATGTTGGTCCTAAATGTGATAGCATTCAGTTGGCATTAAACACACAAAAAATGCAACAGTATATAAAAATTATTGTACCTCTAAAATTTCATTGCCGTCTTAGCTCAGCTGGTAGAGCGCACGGCTTTTAACCGTGTGGTCGTGGGTTCGATTCCCACAGACGGCGTGGACCGTTTTGTACAGTTCCCCCTTTGTTGCAATTCCCACACGTAAAAGGGAACCAACTTACAATTTTACCCCGTTTTACTTACCTAACTTGCGTACACTTAACCTTTTTCCCTACTTCAAACCTAAATCACAACACGAGCAAATCCAATAACATCGATTTCAAATAAATGAAAATCAGTAAAACATAAATCCTTAAGCTAAGAAAATTGAAAAACAAATACAGCAAAAATATACATCCAAAAATTGAATACAAAAGGTTCAGAATGAAACTAAATTCAAGATGTCTTAAAAGAATCCAGCATTTTAGAAATATCATGCATCCTAAATCAAGAAAACACACACACACCCCACCACTTGTGTTATACTCTAAAATTTCACATAAATCCTTAAACTAAGAAAATTGAAAAACGAATACAGCAAAAAAAAATATCCAAAAATTGAATACAAAAGGTTCAGAATGAAACTAAATTCAACATGTCTTAAAAGAATCCAGCATTTTAGAAATATCATGCATCCTAAATCAAGAAAACATACACACACCCCCCACCACTCGTGTTATACTCTAAAATTTCACAGATCTTCACAAAAATATTACATAATCAAACTATTTGGATAAAAGAAGAATACTGTCCATGCAGCATTTTCGGTAGAAAATCAAATTAAAAATACGCCACCAGCATAGCTTTTCAAACATCAAAGATGTAACCGTAACCAAACCACACAGAATCAATTATGAAAGCATAGCACTAAGTTTTAATTTTATTTAAAATCACATTAATTATTAAGAGATCTAAAAATGAAAATTAGTATGTACTGCAAAAAAGACATTTACAACATTAGACTAATGTAACTGTTGTTGCAGTTAATTAGTATGAAAAGTAAACAAACATAATGAGGAAGTAATGCAACAAAAGATAATACATCATAAACTTCTTCATAAACTTGTTTGAATAAATCGTCGTGTGGTTGTGATTTCGATTTCCACAAATGGTGACATTGTAAATCTTTTTACTTGTTATAAATAAGTTATTTTAACTCGTTACTTTAACTCATTGTGACAATAAAATGCAAAATTGGAAGGATAAAATGTCATTGATGCCCAAATTTGATGACAGTACATTTTTGTAGTCAATCAAGTATAAGTATAGGTGCAAACATGCATCAATTATGAAGGCAAAGCACAAAGCTATAATTTTTTTCAGTAAAAAATGTAACGATTGAGAGACAAAAGAGAAAAAATCACAATCCACTGCAAAGATGACATTTACATTTTTGATGCCAACTTAAAAGGCTATGTACAAAGGTATGAGTATGAATACGTCGGTATGGTATGATACGATACAAGAATACTTCGAGCCTCAAAAAATTAGGGTACATGCATACCTTGACAAACAAGATTCGTCTAAGTCACTTTTTTTTTGGTCCAGGACGCTTTGTTTCTCTTTGTCTGAGTCACTTCTAATTTTAGCGATAAAAATATGATTATTCAATACATTGCACAATTACCGTAATTCAGCGTGCTTCACCATAAATATTTATAACTCAGCTTACTGAATAAGAACAAAATCATGTTTTATAATAAATGATTCATCTTTCATCTATTAATTATTATTTGTTTTTCTAAGCAAATAACTAAAAAGCTTAAGAGCCAAAAAGCTTTTCTTCTTTCAACCTTTTTGCCATCTTATTAAAAGAAAACATCCTAATTATTAAGTATAAGTACAATGAATGTACTGAAAGTTTACAGGTGAATCGGTATGTATTCAAAAAAATCAGTACATACCAAACACATACCCAAGCATACCAAACACATATTATACCAATTTGCATAACTTGGTACTTATGTTCTTTAAAGTACAAATATACCTGATAAAGGAGACAATTAGAACTGATCTGGACACAAACTAACTGGCCTCTTGTCAATATATGTCAAGCTTGGCCAGGTCTTTAGGTTCTTTGAGTTGGGTTTTGCCAGATCAAAACTATACAATTTTTTAAGACATAGACCCAAAATTGACTTGGGATTCATTTTGGGCAATAACACAAATTAATGTTTAAATTTTTCATGTTCTGTTATACGATCATTTGGGTTGTGTTGAACCTTTCAATTTTGATCGACTTTTTATGGTATTTTGTGTAAACCGTATCTAACTCAAGGCATATCAAATTCGAATCAAGTTCAATTCCTGTCAGTTTGTGGTTTGTATCAAAATTGATTTCTTACATTGGTATGGGTCAAATTCGTACATATAGATTGCAATTGCAAGCTCCAATTTTTGGACAAATTGCTGTCTTAGCTCAGCTGATAACATGCACGGTTTTAACCGTGTGGTGATGGTTTTGATTTCGATAGATGGTGATGTTATAATATTTGTACTTGGTATAGATAAAAGCATTATAAATCAATACCACAAAAAATTGTGAAACTGAAAATAATGTCATCAAGATCCAACTATCTAGATATTATTAACGTCTACTACCATGTTTAGTAAATACAAACAGGAAGCATAATTTTATAATTGTTGTAGTTGAAACTTTGGATATAAAAAATCACTAGACTGTCAATAACTTTCAGTGGCAACAAATCCAGAATTAATACCTTTTCTCGTAGTACTTTTTCGATGAACGTTCTTTTTTCATTTGTTGGCAAAGAAGATGGCCAACCAACCTGCAAAATATGCATGCAAATTAATTAAGTTGATCGGTGAGTTCACAAAAACCTGTAAAAACAATTCAGATAAACTTTTTCTTTTCTTTTCTTTTCTTCCTTTTTCTTCCTTTTCATTTTTCTTTCCTTTTTTTTCGGACAGCTATTTGGACACAAAATAAATCACAATTGGTGACACAATAGATCTGGACCGTTGTATTTCATTGTGTTCACACAGGGGTTGGTTGGAATCAAGGGGCAATCTACTGGTTGAGATTCATCAATTGTGTTACCGTTTTGTGTTCCAATAAATTTTTCCTTTTTTTGAACCAAGTTCATAGAAATATTTTCGGTATAGAGAATTATGTTCCTAATATGACTTTTCAGATCTCAACAACTAAATAGATGGTAAAAAGAAAAGATCCATTAATACCAGACATGCCTATGGATTCTACATTCGAAAAGTGGTTAATTCTTTTGCAGCTATTCCTTTGAAAAATGATAAAATATAGTCAGCAAATCACAGTAGAATTTTTAAAATCCCGGCTAGAGATTAGCTTTGAAATGAAACTGAAATAAAATAAAGATATCTGTGACAAAAGCCTTGTACAACATTTCTAATTTGATGGGATGGACAAAATAAAAACATTATAAGGTAATCCATAAAAAAAGTGTGTGTCTGTGTGCGCGCGCGCAAAACAAAAAAAAACAGCTTAACTAATAGACTGTAACATTTGAGAGTATAAGTTATAGAATATATTAATAGCTCGTTTATGCTCATGTCAAAAAACCGAATAAACAGCTCATAAACTAGTAGCTTGTGTCACCTCTAATATGCATTGGATAATCCACTTTCTGTACATCTAAAACACTAACCTTGTTAAAAAATAAAGTAATCATTTTTTCTTCATCTCCACCAGCTTTTCTGCGCCAAAAAAAAAAAAATGATTTCATTCACCCTAGGTAAACTTATTATCTTTCAAAAGCGATGCAGGTTAAGAAGCACCACTATGGCATAAAAAAATATGCCTGTGGATTCAAATATGTAAATGCCAATCATAAGAAATCAGCTTCCGCTGGACCATGCAACACACACAGACACACACATGTATATATATGTACGTATGTATTTGGTAACATAATGTCAAGAAACACTGGTCATATCATGAAAAAAAAATCATGTACCTTGTCAAATCAGCATATATTGGTTCTGTCCAATTTGCACAATCCAAACCAAGTTTTCGAAATGCTAGTTGAAACAATAAAAACACAGCTATTACCAAACAAGGTACTTCAATTCAAAGGAATAACAAAGATAGCATTGGTAGCAGGCATTCATCATTACTATTTTAACATTTGTAAAAATTAAAATGCCAAAAAAAAAGAATCATATGTGACCGACACTGTAATATACTATAGTCATAATCATTTTCATTATTATATATCAGTTTATCATAATAGTTAAGTGTCGCAAAATTCATATCAAACCTAATGTCAGAATGCAGTATCTATGCATCATCAAGAGAAAGAAAATCAAAATCAAAATGAATGTTATCATCCACTGAGAATCCTAAAAGAAAATGCATTTCATGTTATGGAAAAGTTGACAAGGAAAAGATCAATAAACCAAAATAAGTACATGTACATGGAGAAGAAGCAGTTCAAACTAAAAAATTGCAATAAGTAGTTATATTGTTTATTGTTTAGCACTTTATGTTTAATAAGTTTGTTTACAACCAATGATCAACATCAGTGTCCTAACTGCTAAGCACTTCGACTTTGGTGCAATAGGTCATAGGTTCGAAACTTGTATGACATGATTCAAACATATATGGACATGTAGTGTGTTGTATACTACCTAAGACTTAAGTACTAATATGTACTACCATCTAAGTACCCAATTTTAAAAAAAAAAAAATTGTTTACAACCAAATTTGTTACGCCTGCAATGTTTTTACTATGTTAAGAAACATTAATGATCATAATAAGGATGAAAAAATGTTTACCTTTATTAATTTAAATTTCCTCAAACCACTTATAGTTAGATGGAGCTATGTTATAGTCCTAACCATACACATCCAAGAGAGAGAGAAAATCAAAATCAAAATGAACATTGATGGAGCTATATGACAGTCAACTTGGGCTACAGCCTACGGCGTTACTTGAAAACATCAATGCCCATATGTATTAAGCTCTTCAATGATTCAATTATCTACAACAATTTATTTATCCACGCTATTTTTGTTACCCATTCAAATTTTGTCTTTTCTGATTATAGACAAGGACAATTTTTTTAAAGTTAATTCAGAAAACAATTTAACAAAACATGTAGATTTCGAAGCAAATAATCAAATTATGCTGGTTTCAACCACATCAGTGACCATGTTAACGAATTTTAATTGCCAATCCTAGTGCATAAGTATGAGTTGCACTTCTATGCAAAATAAATCAACACGACCATGAGTAGCAGCGCTCTAGACAAAATAGAATAAATTCAACTATAAGGTGCATTGTTCAACAGTGTGATTTTACGTGTGCAACTGCTCATATGTAATCCATTCAGTGGCCCGCCACTTCCATTTCTCTTGACTTCTCCTTTCTCACCAAAACTCAAACTGTCCCCTTCACTTCAAAACCCTTATTACCTATTCCCGTATAATTTTTACTCATAAATAATTCAATTCTTCAATAGAGGTTTACTAGAACAACCTAAATCTAATGGAGAGGGGTTCTTCGTCAACACGATATGATTTTGGCAATTTATAATTTGGTAATTCCTAAAATCCTAGGTTATTTTGATGAGAATTCTGCTGTTTAATTTTTCTATGTTTCTACTATTGACCATGATTGCATGTTTAATCTCTAATTCAATTATAGTTTGACCAATTCAATTCAATTTTAATAATGTCTTGATGGTAATATGAAACGTAAATTGAATTTTGTATTGCATAACTAATTGCAAATTTCATATATTGTAAAGTAGATATGTGTTGCAAGTTCGTAACCAATCAATCAATTCAAAATTAGTTTGTTATGTATTGCAAATATCACAATATATTGCACAATTTCTCATTGTTTTCTAAAAAAATTGTCCATAGAACCAAAGATTGGACCGTAGATGCTTGTGTGTTATATAAACAAATTTTGATAATTTGATGCAGGTAGAAATAAAGTGTCATTTTTACCGAATGTTAACTACATCCAACAGTAGAAATAAAGTATCATGTTTACTGAATGCTTATTTTAATATTAATTTAAATAGAGTCTAAAACCAGTTGATTGTTTAGATCATTCTCAAAGCTTTGATAAAATGACATCAATTTTTTGATCTTAGAGCTCAAGAGTTGCTTAGATAAGCTGGTTTCTGGCATATTATGTAGATTAAACGTATCTGATTTGATAGACTTTTAATCACAGCCTCATGACTGGCGCTTTTCATTTCTCAATAAGAGAAATGACCATTACCTTAGCAGACGTTGGTGTGTTATTGGATCTTCCTATAGAATGAGTCATTGTCAACTATTTTGGAGATATTGATATTGACGGGATTTGGAGGAGGTATTCAGTGTGGTTCCGCTCGAGGAGGCAAAGGTCAATAACAAAGAAATTAAAGTTAGTTTGATTGAAGAATTTCGAATATTATTAACCTTACTATTGACTCGACTATTGATGAAGTAGAACAATTTACATGGGGTATCATATTACTTATTGTAGCTTCTAGACTTTTTACAAATAATTTAAAAGGTCGAGTAAGTCCTAGGTACAGTTGGTGAGATCATTCTAGATGGTGATAATTAGGAAATATAATGGTGATCATGCTTGCTCAAATCTAATCATAAACTCTAATCACATACAAACAACAACAAAATCCATATATAGCAAAGTGTTTCCACATGTTAGATTGAATCCACGTTACAGGAACTTATGACAAATACGTACAAAATTCAAATAAATCACATGAGGATTTGGAAATGATTAAGCATAGCTGTAAGAAAATTGTTTGATGATTGAGAATCATCATATAATGATTTGTCATGGTATCTTCGAGCTAACAGAAAAGTAATCCCGACACTATTAACCGTGTTGAAAACATCGAGAATAAAATTTGGGATGCTTTCAGGATTTTTGGACCAAGGGTGGAAGATTTCAAGCATTGCCAACATACTCTTTCAATAGATGAAAAACACTTGTATGGAAAATATCAAGATGCATTGGTTGTGACATATGCAAATAACTGTTTTTTTTTCCGTTGGCATTTGCAATTGTAAAAAATGAATCAACACACTTGTGGATGGTTTTTTAATTGTATAAGATATCTAATTTCATCTTTGAATGATAGATGCATTACCTTTATTTCGTACAGATAGAAAGGAATTCCTAATGCATTGAGAGAAAAATGAGGAAGACCACATCATCAATGCTATTGACTTCGTCACTTGAAGGCGAACTTTAAAAAAACAGGTTTTGGAAGCAATGTTTTGCAGAACTTATTTCATGAATGTGCAAAAGCAAAAGAAGGGACAACATACAAAGAGCTACGAGAACAACTCGAAGATATTGGTTTAATTGCTGCTAAATGGATTGATGAAAGTTTTAAAAAAAGATGAAAATCGAGCTCTTTATAAGGATAATGACGAAAGATCATACATGATATCGCCAATGCTTCTAAAAGTTTCAATGGAGTATTGAAAGATGCAAGGTCATTACCAAAAGCATTAGTAGCACCAACTCTTGCTTATGAGAAAATAAAGGGGGGAAATGCAGCAAAAGCACTAAGTATGAGCATTTTCCATGTGCACGATGCAAAGACGTGTTAATCGAACATATCATGATTTTATTTCACTATGATATATAGTAGAAAAATGGAGATACATATGCTCAGGGTTTTCATCATGTTCCCAACAATAAATATTAGGACGTGCATGAAGACCTGATTCTACAACCACCCCCAACTCGTAGATCTAGGGCTACAAGAATTAAAGATGATATTGACGAAATGGACCATCATACACAAGATAGATGTTGTCAATGTGGTAGCTTGTGTCATATTAGAAGAACGTGTGGGAAAAATAGTGGTTTTATTCAATTTAACATTATGTTTATGTTTTATATATATATATATATATATATATATATATAACATAAACATAATGAAAATTCGTTGAACTAATTTACTCGGTGTCTTTTTGAAGTTCCAAAAATGTCATTGCTTTCCGTTTACATATTTGCGCTCAAACAAAGTATCAACGTATACGATAACACAAACAGTCTGTATACAACAGCCCGTGTACAAAGCACGGGCCCATACTAGTATATATAAGTTCGGTTTAGCTATGTTGAAACCATAGTTTGAGATTTCGGCCGGAATCTCAAAATTCCGGTCATCTTGGATCGTTTTCGGTAGGCGACGATTCGAAATTGGCCTTAAATTTTGGTTCCGGTCGAAGTATAGATGAAAATATGAATTTTCCATATGTCAGGAGATGAAAAGATGCGGAGGGATAGAAATTTACAAAAAAAATTAAATAAAATGCTCAGCAGCGGTAATTTTTGATGCAGTAGGAAGAGTAGGAAGTAGAAAGAACGAAAGAGAAGTAAAACGGAGAGAAGGAAAGAAAGAAAAAACAATATAGACCAAAAGAGAGAGAGAAAACGCTGAAATGACAGAGTAATAAATGCAACACATGGGTCTTATTTGACATATTGACTTTTCTTGCTTTTGGTGTTTTCTCTTGTACTTGTTTTTTGCAAAACAATATTATTTGTAAAAAAAAAAATTCTTCTTGTTTTAACATGTACTATATATTTTCTTGTACAACATCAGTTAGAAGTTCAATAATACTACAAACATAAGTCAAACTATTAACTATATAATAATAAGTTAATGAAAATATTTATTTTATAGACATGATTAGAAATAGTTTTAAATTGTCAAATAATAATATAGGTATATAATTAGTTACTGAAATTGGTTATTGAACAGTATTTAATATTGTCTTTCTATTAAATACTCATCGAAATTCTGAAACCGAAACAGTTACCGAAACTTCTGAAACTAAAACGAACCTAAATTTTTAAAATTTTCAAAGACCAAAACCGGTACCGAAACCGAGTTTTCAAACCTTGGTTGAAACTAATGCAATATCTATTTTTGTTCAAATTTGTATAACTTATGTACTACTTATGTTTTATTCAAAATGTGTGGCATGTATGCTTATTATTGAAGCATAATCCGATATTGATATGTTAATGCGTTATGATATGTATTATGTGAATTTGCTTTGTAATATGTGGTAGATGTATTATATGTGATGGCTCAAAGACATTTCAAGCCTGAAAATACTAAACAACAAAAATGAGAAACTTATAATTATGCTTTTTTGTTGACAACAAAGACGCATGTTATACTTGCGCAAAAGCATCTGTCATCAACGGAGCAACTTTCAATTGTGCCCTCAAACACTAATGTGTTTGAAATCAACCTATTTTGATAATTTGTTTCAAAATCTATCAGTTTTGTCAAAAATTGTTTTTTTTAATTAACTCGTACAAAAAAATTCCTATAACCAAATAAAAAATTAATGAGGAAAGTAAAAACTATATGTGAAAATATCATATAATTTACTCAATTCTTATGTTCTAATGGTTCTTCACTACCACTGCACTATATCGTTTATGACATTAACTATTGCAAGAAAGGCAGAGTTCATCTTCTTTAAATTTCAATATATTAATTCAAATATATCAAGATGTCATGGTATAGGAGCATGTATTAATTTTTGGTCGAAATTTGGTAAAACTTGTATGTGATGTGCTACCTTTTGCAAATAGGTGTTGGTCTGTCCTTGAAGATACTAGGCCTGCCCTTGAAAATGAATATTATCATTAACTGAGAGCCTGAGACTCCTAACAGGCAGTGTATTTCATGTTATGGAAAGTTTACAAGGGAAAATTCACTAGCATCAGATTAATACTAGATTATTTATTTATTTAATTTTAAAAAAGGTGCAATATGATTACTTTAATTTTTGTTTAAAATCAAAAAAATACATGCTTGTAGACATATATAATGTAATATAATAATAAGCCTTAATAATCTAAATAAACATGGAGAAAACGCTTAACATTTATTAGTTATACAAATTTTCTCAAACCACTCATTATAATAAATTATTATTGCACACTTTTATTCAAATTTAATCTCATTACGAACTGCAAAAGAAATAGATTCTATTAAGTGATTTTATAATCTGTTTTTACGAAAAATGATTACATGCTATTACCAACAGTTTTACAATTTTAAATTATTCTTTCTCCTGCTAGTCAACAATATAAATTTTCCAGTTAAAATCCAGCCATTCTGTAACCAAAAACTAACATAAACTGCTTGATACAGTGATAAACTCATATAAAATAACATAAATAATACAGAATTACACCTAGATTGAAGGCTTGACGATTGGCTGATCGATGCACATCCACAAGCACCCTAGCAAGATAACTCAAATCAGCACATCGCATAAATTAAACGTGATGAAATTCTTCTTCTTTTTTAAGTAATTAAAAGAATAAATTAAAAGAAAGAGGAAAAAACCCTTCAACTTCAAGAAGAACAGCGAGTTGAACATTTTCAGAGGACCTATCATCGTTACTATTGCTCAACTCCTGGAAATCGGTATGCGAGCATAAGGAGACACAACTGAATGGATAACACCACGATTTGGTTATTGGATTAAATCGAGAACAATTAAATTGATTAGGGGGAGAGAGGCAACTATTGATGGCAGCAGTGGTAATTTGGGAGGATTTTGAGGGAAACAGAGAAGAAGAGAGGGCGCGTATCGGGGAGAAGAAGAGAGTGGAGGAGGCGAGGGCTTCCATCATATCATAAATGACTGACTAACGACTGATGAGTCTATTAAACCTCTGAAATACTTGTGCATATATAGGCCATACAATTAGGCAAGTTTAACGTTGTATCATCTTTCTTTCAAATGGCGCGATTTTAGGCAGTACACTGGATGAGAACTTTTAAAGTTTAATCCGTGTCAACGGGGGATGAGTGGTGCGTTTCAACTTCGGAATACCAAAGGGAAATGTGTTAATTTTGTTTGTCTAATCACAAATTTAATTATACTAACTAAAATTTATTACAAATTTAATTATACTAACTAAAATTTATTACAAACTTATATTTTATTATTAAAATTGTTCAAACAGCATTAAATTTTATTAAAATTAGTAATAGATTACTTAGTTGCACATCTTCTTTATCTTTAATCTTTATCTTTATTAATAGTTGGCTTGAAAGTGCAAATTTTGGTCCGACTGTAGACTTTTCAAAATATCATTTACTCGTATATAATTTAATTATTATCTATTATTTTGTAGCCTATTGTTTTTAGACTGGACTGGAACTATTCAAACTAAGTTAAAACAGTTAGATTCCTTTAAAAATTCAAACTGTCTCTCTACGCTTGAGAATAGAATCTAATAAATAAATATCATTTAAACAAATAAACTTAATTTACAAATTTGTTGTTTATTAATTAATAATATGAGTTAAATTCAAACTAACAAAAAAATTAAATGTTGCAACGTAAAAATAAAAATTTAAATTAACTAACTACACATGATTTCAATGTAAAAACATGGCCAAATATTTTTGCAAATCGTTTTCTCTTGAATGTGTTATCATATATATAAATAGTATAAGAACAATTCGCATGCAAAGCACATGCCATCATCACGCGCGAAACGTGTGTCGTAACGCTCGTAATCTTTATTAATAGTTGTAATACCTCTAGTGTCACACTTTTTGCTATCAGCGTGAACTACCAAAAACATCCCTTTATTGTAATAGCACTTAAAAATTGGATCTAAATTTTTTTACAGATTCAAAATTCTCCTCTACGAATATTGTCGGATCTTAATACAACTTAAACATAGGATCTAACAAATAAATCTCTACAAATATTATCAAATATCAGCGTCGCTTAAATATAGGATCTAACAGCTAAATTTCCTTTACAGGTTCAAAACTTTCCTCTACAAATATTAAATCTTAATACAACTTAAAAATAAAATTTAACAAATAAACATCTTTTACAAATTAATAAAAACTAAAAATTCAAACTAACAACAAATTCGATGTTGCAACTAAGAAATAAAAATTCATACTAGCTGCACATGATTTCAATGTAAAAATATGGCTGAATATTTGTGCAAATTATTTCTTCTGAATATATTACAAATATTCAATTTGTAGAAAAACTAATTATATATAAAGTACATGTCATAATCACGCGCAAAACGCGTGTCATAATGTTGTTATTATGCAATAGCTTTGGTGTCACATTTTTTTGGTATCAACTTGAACTACGAAAAATGCCCCTCTATATATTATCAAATTTTAATCAAAAAAGATCTAATATTAAACTTCTTTTATAAATTTAAACACTCCTGAAAGTGGAATCTAATAATTAAACATGCTTTACAAATTCAAAACACTTCTAAAATTATGATCTAAAATTATACTTTCTTTGCAATTCAAAATACTTCTTTACAGATATACAATTTTTAGTATCACTTGAAAATAAAAATAAAAAATCTTTTTTTTGACTAACTTAAACATATACAATTTATAAGGACTAACTTACAAATAATTATTTATCGAATTGGCCATTTAGTTTAAAATACAAACTTATGAACTTTTTTAGCCTTTAAAGCACTATTCGATATTTGTTAAAGAAATTTAAACGATACATATCTTCCTCTCTCATAGCTCTTGACTGCCATACTAGACGTCGTCACTTCTCCACCACAAACCTCCACCTACCGCCTACCTCCACCCTCTAGTCGCCACCTGTTGAATATACAAGTATATGATTTTTATTTGATGATAATAAACATATATACATATATTCATTTAAATGTATGTGTTAATGTACTATTTTATTTTTTCACACAATTAAACAAATATTTGCTGAATAAAATAAATGACACGGTATTTAAATTCAAAAGAATATTTTATTCAAACAAATATTTATTACAATTTCGAATAGTACAAATTTGATCTCTCGCTATATATATATATATATATATATATATATATATATATATATATATATATATATATACACGATTTGCAATTACAATATATTTCCATCTACAAGTGTCCTCGCTACATATCGCTCATTCACTCGTATTGATCGTCAACTCCATTTCAGATTGAATCCAGCATCTGAGCAGTCTGTAAAAATAAATATTGACACAGTAAAATTGAAAATAAAATATTTTTACAGTATAAAATAAAATGTATTTTGAAAATATTATTTGCCTCAGTTATTTAGGTTGTTCGTCATCATTTAATTTTTGAATTCATCGTACACGAACAGCTTGTGACATACACAGTGTATCACTGTATATGCCACAAGGTCGTGCATACCGATACACACTTGATGAAATTACAAGGACATATAAGCACAGGTCAAACCCAAATGAAAAGCCGGGTTCAACTCAAGTACAGTACAAATAAAAGTCACGACACGAACACAAGATCAAACCCGAGCTCCAAGCTAGATTCAACATAGGTGCACTCAAAATGTACAAACTCAAGGATGAATGAAACTGCAATATAACTTCAAATGAAAACAATGTACATAGTGAAGCATGTGTATAGCAGCAGCAAGCATATGACAACAATTACAAGACCCATAGTGCAATTGGAATGCAAACTGTCTCGAAGTAAATACACTGCCTCAAAGCAAGTAGCAAGACTACATGAATCAAAGGACCAGAGCACCTAAAGAAGGCCACACAAGCGACCAGACTTCGACATGAAGTGATAAACAACATACATATATACATGAACCAGTTCAATATGCTATGCACTTGAATCCAGACTGTCAGAGAAACTTCAATACAACATGATACAAATACAACATGAAGACTGCATATTCAAGTTCATCTGACTAACATAGTGTACAATGAACACTGCAACTATCAATCAATGGTTCAAATAGTCAGGCAAAATGCAGACAATGTCAACAAGACCATACTTCAAATGAGCATAATGTATACACACTATACTTCAAGTCAGACATGAACAGAGTGCAACTGGAAACCCAAAATTGCAAAATATAAAGACTACAGCTCCAAAACATCACATATACATGCAGTATCATCAACTAGACTAAAAGCTACACTGATACCAAAGACCTCACATCTAATAGACGTTGACAACATGGATGCAAATGAATGCAACATTTCTATAAGACATATATATGTATCAATGAAGCAGTGCAGCAGTGAACGGCAGCAACACAACATCAATATACATTGAAGTAACTCGAGCTCAAGTCAGTACAAGAAATTCAAATGAAAATGGACCAGTAAGCTGTGCCAAAAGAACAGGTACAACATGTAGTGCAGACTCAAATATCGTGTACCAGAACTAAAGCAACATGTACACAATATCACACTTCAAACAGCAGTCAATGATTCAACTGGCTAAAGGCAACTCCAAGCTTGCATAAACAAATCAATGAAGTAGTGTCAGTAACAGTACCAAAGTCATGAAAAGGCACAGAGGCAAAAATCAACAACCAGGGTGCAAGTTCGAACAATTTCAAAAATCATGGTACAACGGTCAAGTCAAATGTCGAGCCATGGAACGGTAAGTAAAAATCGAACAAGTCAAATTTCAAAATGCTTCAGATACGTATAGTGACAGAAATCAACAAAGTATCAGAGAATCAAACTGTGATAGCAAGTTCGAACAATGCACAATCAAGAAACTGTTTATCAACAGAAATTTCAAACCGAAGTCAAAAGTCCAAACAATTTAAAGTCGTAGTTGTCAAGGAATGATAAGCTCAAAATCGAAGCTGTGACAACCAAGTAAATGAAATATATGAAGTGAACAAGTCAAATTAAAATCACGGCATTCAAACAAGATCAAGTGGCCGAGATGAATTCAGAACAAATTATTTAACGAATTCGTATAAAATATATGAACGAAAATATAGGGGTTTGAACCCTATATAAACGAACATCATCGGAAAAATTAATCATTCGAGTTGAAGAACAACAAGAAGAATCAATTCAGTAACTCGAATCAAAGGTCGAGCAGAATCATATCGAAAAGGGGGAAAAATAGCATACCGTTTTTTATAATCGAACTCGACCCAATTGAAGAAGTCGCGAATATATAATCAACCGAAGAAAGGATTCGAAGCATCATCGCAATCAATTTGACAAAGTGGCAACTTCATCCATAAGCCCTAATTTCGCACAGAGGAACGAACGACAAAGGAAAAGGATACAAGGAAGCGGACCGATAAAAGAATAAAGGGATAATATTTTCACTTAACAAAAATTTGGGCCGGCTTCTATAAGCTATATTTGGTCTTAATATTTAATTAGGGTTTTGTTTTTATTTAAATTGTTTTAAAACTGTATTTTTCTTTTTTAAACTTGTGTATTGTCTAGTCGTGTGACTAGGGGACGATCTAGGTGATGTAGTTCGAAAATTCGCAACTCAGTGGCTGAGTTGTGGCAGGGTTTTGAGCGTAGAGTTAAGGCTAGTCGATAGCGGGTGTCACGAGTTTACGTGTGTAAGCGTCTGACTGTTTAATTTTTAGTAGAAACCTTGGGGGCAGCACGTAGGCAGGGTTTTGCCGAAGCTGGTAATTTTTGTATCGTTCTATTTCTGCATTTATTATTCTGCTATTATCCGTGCTACTATTATTCTGATATATCTGCGTTGAAAATATTTTATATAAGCTTCCGCAATAAATTGTATAATTGATAGTATCACCCTATTCATCCCCCCTCTAGGGTGAAATCGATCTTACACCACCTCCCCAAACTAGAAACCCTAGGTTTTTTTTCTACGTCGACTACACTATATGAAATCCTAATTTATCTCAACGCATGCCGCGACGGTACCTTCTACGCACTTTCTAGCCTTAACCGACATCATTTTTTCCTTTCTTTTGCTATAATTTCTCATCACAACAAAAAATAGTAGTGGGTAAAAAATGGTATTATGCAGCAAAATATGATTTTTTTTTTAAGGTGTCAGCTACAAAATGATACTGTATGTTAGCATCATATGGAAATGGTTTAAAAATCATTTTTTTAGAAAGCAATGGGTACAAAACTCTATTACATAGTAGCATCATAGGAAAACTAAAAAAATAAATGTTATATTCTATTTTTTATTCAGTAACTACAAAATGCTATTGGTATTATGTCATAAAAATGCTACTACGTAGTAGCATTTAAACAAGCTATTACATGGTAGAATTAAAAAATAATTTTTTTTCTTCAACAAACGCAAAATGCTACTATGTGATAACATTATAAAATAATTTACGGAAAACGGCATTATAAAAAAATGATATTGCTTTGCAAAAATCATAAAATGCTACTGGAAGATGGGACCATAAATAAAAAATTCTTTTAAAAATACTATTGGTATATGTTTACTGGAGATTCAGGCAACTTGGTACTCGGCTCAACTGGATTATTCGGCATATCGTCACGATCGACATCCAGCAAGTATTCGGCATTTAGGAGCGCTCGACATAAACGGACACTCGGTAGAAAGGAGCGCTCGACACTTAGAAGTGGATTGTTCGGCATATCGTCACGGTCGGCATCCAGCAAGCACTCGGCAGAAAGGAGCGCTCGACACTTAGAAGCGTTCGGCATTGGTAAGTGTTCGGCAGACAAGCTCGTTCGGCATGGCAGAGCACTCGGCATCTGAAGAGCGTTCGGCATTGATAACGCTCGGCATTCAGGGTGTCCGGCATTCAGAACTTTCGGCTCCACTTCACCCGCCATGCTTCCATATCGTTCGACATCCTAGGTGTTCGGCATCACTACGTTCGGCATGCAAAGAGCGCTCGGCATTCATGCTTCACTCGGCATTTCTGGACCATTCAACATTCTAGCCTCGCTCGGCCTCTTCCTTGTTCGGCATCAATTCTCGATCGGCATGCACCCCTCACTCAACACATCGCATCATTCGGCACAAAGATGATGGTTCGGCATTTGACCGTTCGGCATGTTCGGGTCGGCGCACAGAGACCACTCAATTCGGGGCGAGGTATTCAGCTACCAGGTCCACTAGAGAAGTCCAACCCACCTTCGTCTATAAATAGAGAAGCAGGGCCACAGCGAAAGGAATCTTTTTTCGAGAACACTGGGGAGACTCTGCCATTTTTCATACTCTCTTCTTTTTCATTCAAACTTGTATTCAAGTGACTGATTTACGGATTGTATCTATACTCAAGTAATGGAGAAAGCAATAAAGATTAACTTCAAAGTGGACGTAGGCAGTTACGCCGAACCACTATAAATTTGGTGTTCTTGTTCTCTGCATTTAAATTTATACCATGTTTTCTGTTTTATTTTGCTTTCTTCATTCACCTCTCCACACAATCTTTCTAAGGGTGTTAGTGACCAATTTTGGTGCTAACATTTCGGTGCTTTCACTAAGAGTTGAATTCTCGGGCTGTTAGTGATCTGCTTTGTAGCTATTGGATTGCATAAATCCCCCAAAGGAGATCCAAGATCAGTCACAGGACATCTGTTGATTCTATTCAGAGTTACAGCCAACAACTCTACTATGGGGAGACCACGAACCAGATCTGCCTCCCACAATGCAGATGTCTAAGAAACTGCTAGCGTATAATAAGTTGGACCTGGAAATCAACAAGCAACCAGAGGTGCAGGGCCCTCCACCCAAAACCAAGCGGAAGTCGTTTCCCGAACGGAGTTCAATGACTTGATAAGAGAACTCAAGAAAAGTAGAAGGCAGCTTGCCGAGCAGATTCAAGCCAACACTAACCTCATGACTCAGCTTGCTCAACAGCAGCGCCAGAATGCTGGAGGTAACCTGCCCTTATTCTGAATCTGATAGTTCAACTTCAGTTGACGAACCTCCTAGGCGTAGATGCCGTAAGGATGAAGGTGCACAGACAGGCGCTGGGAATCAAGCCAGCGAAGAGACCGGACACCCGATCCTCAAAGACCTAAATCAGGCGAGACACCAACCCGCACAGTCCTGTGGAACGGAAACCAACCTTCCATCCTCAATGCAAACTCCGGACTTGACAGCTATGGTCTGGCAGTTGATGAGAGAGAACCAAGGCTTGACCAATGAAGATTGGGGAGTGACCATAAGCCATACTCCATTTACGGATTGTATCCTGCAAGCTGAGTACCCCAAGAAGTTTATATGCCAACTATCCCAGGCTACGAAGGAAAGACGGATCCCAGGCAGCATGTGATGAGGTACGGATGGATGATGGATTCTACAAGAGCTAATGATGTGACCAAGTGTAGGTGCTTCCCAATCACTCTATCTGGAATTGCCACCATGTGGTTTACTCGACTTCCCCCGCGGTCTATATCCAGCTTCGACGAATTGGCAATGAAATTCATAGAACAGTTCAGGATACACACCACTCGTCCAAAGGATGTGATGTCCTTATCAAGCATAATCCAAGCTTTAGAAGAATCATTGAAAGCATACTTGCAGAGATTTCATGTTGCTGCTACTGAGGTGAGTAAACCAAACGACCATGCAATTTTGATGGCGGTAATACGTGGAGTGGATCCAGACTCTGAATTTGGAGATTGGTTGGCGGGAAAGCCCCAAGCCACGCTGGAGTGTTTTTATTCGAAAGTTCATCAGTTCGTAAGAAGGGAAGAAGCTCAATGGACAAGATGAGACAAGGCACCAGGGCCTGCGCAGGAGACTGAGAAAAGTACCGTCGCCATGAAGCAAACCAACGATAATTTGGGAAAAGCCCAAGTCAATGTCCAAAACAAGCCTGGGCAGTCTAAAGGATCCGGAGGTGGAAATCCCGGAAAGAAGAGAGAGACGGGGAAATAGAAGTCAAGGATCCCGACCTACACTGAATACACCCCGCTCAATGCATCACTTGAGAACAACTATTTGTTAACTTGCAACGCTTTCCAGTATAGGAAACCACGCCCAAAGGAATCAACGGAGGAACAGAAGTGGACTGGGAAGTACTGCCGCTTTCATGGGTCTTATGGGCACAACATAGAGGAGTGTAGGCACCTGCATGAAGCTATTGAAAAGTTGATTAGACAGAAGAAGCTGCAGGATTTCGTCAAAGACCCACAAGACGGAAGACAAGAAACATCGGACCCTGGACGTGGGCCAGCTCCACGCCAACCAGAACAACTTGCTCGAACTGTAGGTAGATTGGTTATCAACACGATTGCGGGCGGACCACCTTCCTATCTATCCAGACACAATATCTTGAGTACCTCTGGGGTACAGGTTCACTTTACCTGCTCAATCCCCTACGGGTAGGGACGGGGGCTGCTTTCCCTGAGTAGGAGTTATTTTAGAACGATCAGTAGGGTGACTGATCTCAAGCTCAACACCTCCCCACGAATATTTGAATAGAAGATCAACCCCCCTCATCCTACGGATAAGAATTGGCAGGAGATGGAGCGATATGCTCATGCGGAGTATGAGTGTTGTTCGAATGTGGAGGATGGGACTCCTGCAATGCAGCAGCGCACGATGGATGATGATATTGTATTCAGGAGCCGAGATGCGGATAAGGTGGAGGCCCCTACCATCGACCCGATGGTCATATCTACGACAATCGGGCCGGCATTTGTGAAGAGAATTCTAATTGATCGCGGAAGTTCCGTTAACATCATCTTCAAGAAGGCATATGACCAAATGAAGCTGAAGGCTAAGGATTTGAAACCATTCAATGTCAAAATCCATGGCTTTAACGGTGCAGCAACGGATGCAGTGGGATACGTGGAGTTGCCAGTTGAATGGGGGTAAGGCAAGCGTAGGAGGGTGCGGATCCTACCATTCATAGTGTTGGATGTTGACTCCCCATATAACGTATTTCTAGGACGTCCAGCTTCGGCAGAATTTAGGGCAGCATTGGCCCCTTGGTGTCTGACGTTAAATTTCCCATGGACACTGGTATTAGAGTGGTACAAGGCGGTCAGGCGACCGGACGCGCATGCTATGTGGCTGAGCTGAGAGAGGCTCGACATAGAGAGAAAGGAAAGGTTGTGGATAGCTTCGTCCGCATCCAAAATTCTGATAATTGACAAGTAGCGCCCGAGCCCTAGCTCGGGCAACATTCTCGGATCTAAAGGGACATAGATCTGAGAGACGATGACGGGGGACCCAGGGAAACCAATGCAGCATCGGCTGAACTCACAATTGACATCCCAGTCAGCCGGGATGACCCGTCATGAATTCTTAAAATTGGATCACAACTCGACCCCGTGGTGGCCGAGAACCCCACCGACTTCCTCCGAGCGAATCTTGATGTTTTTGCTTGGACTCGCTCTGATATGTGCGGGATTTCTCCAACAGTTGCAATTCATATGTTGAACACAGACCCCAAGTACGTTCCTGTAAAACAGAAAAGGAGAGGTATGGATCCGGAGAGGTCCGCAGCTCTCAAAGAGGAGGTGGACAAACTCAAAGCCAATGGATTCGTCCGCGACGCCCTCTATCCTGAATGGGTATATAACCCGGTGCTGGTAAAGAAAGCGAATGGAAAGTGGAGAACTTGTGTTGATTATTCTGATTTAAACAAAGCATGCACGAAGGACAGTTTCCCATTGCCAAGGATTGACCAACTGGTCGATTCAACTGCCGGACATGAGTTACTATCATTCATGGATGCATACTCTGGATATAACCAAATCCATATGCACCTCCCAGATCAAGAACATACTAGTTTTGTCACAAACGTTTGGTTGTATTGCTATGTAGTGATGCCCTTTGGATTTAAAAACGCGGGAGCAACTTATCAGTGTCTGGTAAATCGGATGTTCAAAGACCAGATTTGTAAAACGACGAAATCTTATGTGGATGACATGCTCGTGAAGTCACAGCATTCAAACGACCACATCCGAGACTTAGCGGAAATGTTTGACATACTCAGGCATTATGGAATGAAGATCAATCCTTTGAAGTGTACGTTCGGCGTAGTGTCAGGAAAGTTTCTGGGTTTCATTGTGAATGCGTGGGGAATCGAGGCTAACCCGAAGAAGATTCAGGCTATCCGAGGTATACAAGTGCCCAGATCCATAAAACAGGTGCAAAGCTTGAATGGAAAGGTGGTCGCGCTGAGCCGATTCATATCCAGGGCCACAGATAAGTGTTTTCCTTTCTTCGATGTAATAAAGAAAGGAAAGAGGAATTTCGAGTGGACATCCGACTGTGAGGAAGCATTCCGAGCTCTTGTAAGGCACTTGGAAAGTCCCTCGATATTGTCAAAACCAATACACCACGAAATGTTGTACGTATACCTGGCTGTATCCCAGCACGCTATCAGCACAGCCCTGGTTCGCGAGGAAGACTGGGTTCAGAAGCCAGTTTACTATGTTAGTAAACGCTTGACGAGAGCAGAAAGAAATTATCCAAAGATTGAAAAACTAGCCTACTGCTTGGTGATTTCATCACGCAAGCTTCGCCTGTATTTTCAAGCACACTCAATCAATGTTTATACTGATCAACCTTTGCGACAGATACTCCAACGACCGGAAACTTCCAGAATGATGTTAAAATGGAATATTGAGCTAAGTCAGTTCGACATTACCTACCTGCCGCGAAGGGCCATACAAGGACAGACACTAGCTGACTTCATTGCTGAATTCACTATGACAGACGAATCAAACGATCACAATGGCATACCTCCCGTTCGATGGAAGATGTACACCGATGAGGCATCTAACGACCGTTGTTTGGGGGTTGGCATAGTTCTTGTAGCTCCTAAAAACTAATCGGTTTGCTACGCTTTGAAGCTTGAATTCACAGCGACGAATAATGAAGTCGAATATGAAGCATTGATCGCCAGCTTAAGACTTATTAAGGAACTGGGTGTAAAACCGGTTGAAATCTTTAGCAACTCTCAGCTGGTGGTGTACCAAGTGCGAGGAGATTACCAAGCAAGGGGGCAGAGATTTGCCCCATATTTGGTCCGAGTTCAAGAGCTGCTGGTGAATCTCGAGTACTACGATATTTCACATGTCCCGCGTGAGCGAAACAGAGCAGCTGATTCATTGGCAAAATTCGCAAGCACGGGCGATGCACAGCAAATGGGATTATTTTCTGTTGAGACCTTCCATGCTCCGAGTATAGATATGATGGAGGTAGATTTCGTGTTATAAATAGAAATCAAGAAGGAATCGTGGATGACCCCAATCAGGCAGTACTTGCTATTCGAGATATTACCTGAAGAAAGGAGCGAAAGACGACAAGTCCTTCGTAAGGCTTCTCGTTATGTAATACAGGACGGAATAATGTATCGAAGGGGATTCTCAACCCCCTTACTCCGATGCATTGCCTATGATGAGATAAAACGATTCCTGAAGGAAGTCCATGAGGGGGAGTGCAGTGACCATACTGGGGGCAGACGCTATCAAAGAAAGTCCTCCGTTATGGATACTATTGGCCAACTGTGAATCGAGATGCTGCAGACTATGTGAGAAGATGTGACAAATGCCAAATATATGCAAAAATCCCGAGAGCTCCGCCGATGGAGCTCACGTAGATGGTTATTCCCTGATCATTTGCAATGTGGGGGATTGACCTAGTCGGCTCTTTACCCATATCCAAAGGTGGAGCCAAATATGCAATAGTTGCGGTTGACTACTTCACCAAATGGGCAGAAGCAGAGCCTCTGGCCACAATAACCACCAAGAAGGTTATTAGTTTCGTCGTACGAAATATCATATGCCGTTTTGGCCTTCCACGAACCATCATTACAGACAATGGAACTCAATTCAGAGTAAGGAGTTCAAAGATTTTTGTCACAAATACGACATTAAGAAAAAGTTTGCAGCGGTAGCTCACCTAAAAGCCAACGGACATGTGGAAGCCGTAAACAAGATAATCAAGTCCATATTGAAAAAGCGTCTGGAAAAGGCTAGAGGCAAGAGGGTGGATGAACTTCCAACGGCTCTTTGGGCCTACAGGACCACCCACAAGACCGCAACTGGCCACACCCCATTCATATTGGCATATGGCACGGAAGCTGTCATACCCGTGAAACTTGAAGTTCCATCACATCGGGTAACTTATTACGACCCCGAGTCGAACCAGAATCTTTTATTGGAATCGTTGGACTTCATTGATGAAAAACGTGAAGAAGCCAATCTGAGAGCGGCTGCGTACAGACATAAAGTCGCCAAGTACTACAACGAAAAGGTTGGTTCGAGAATCTTTGGTGTGGGAGACCTCATTTTGAAACGAGTTTTTTCGATCTCATCTCATATGAATCCCACATGGGAAGGTCCATACGTCATCGAACGGGAGCTTGGAGAAGGAACTTTCAAGCTACGACCGTCGATGGTGCGACACTCCCCCAAACCTGGAACAGCGAGCACTTGCGGCATTATTATACTTAGTCTATTTCTTTCATGTATTAGTTGCACTTATTTCTAGTACGCTTTTATTTCTAGTTCTTGACATGTAGTAAGACAATTCAACTTGCTCTCATTAATAAAGGCTTGAAGCCATCTTTTCCATAAATGACTAATGTTTTTGCGTATGATGATCCTATGACAGGTAAACAAAACCGTATTATTCTGGTTGACGTACGAACATGTATAAACGACCCAAAATCTCCAAGTCCCTAAAGTGCGGACTGAGTACTCTAAGTCCCCTGAGCGTGGACTCGAGTATAAACGACCCAAAATCTCCAAGTCCCCGGAGTGCGGACTGGAGTACTCTAAGTCCCCGGAGCGCGGACTCGAGTATAAACGACTCAAAATCTTCAAGTCCCCGGAGTGCGGACTGGAGTACTCTAAGTTCCCGAAGTGCGGACTTGAGTATAAACGACTCAAAATCTCCAAGTCCCCGGAGTGCGGACTGGAGTACTCTAAGTCCCTGGAGCGCGGCCTCGAGTATAAATGACTTAAAATCTCCAAGTCGCCGGAGTGCGGACTGGAGTACTCTAAGTCCCCGGGGCGCAGACTCGAGTATAAATGACTCAAAATCTTCAAGTCCCCGGAGTGCAGACTGGAGTACTCCAAGTCCTCGGAGTGCAGACTGGAGTACTCCAAGTCCCCGGAGCGTAGACTCGAGTATAAACGACCCAAAATCTCCAAGTCCTTGGAGTGCGGAGTGAAGTACTCTAAGTCCCCGGAGCACGGACTCGAGTATAAACGACTCAAAATCTCCAAGTCCCCGGAGTGCGGACTGGAGTACTCTAAGTCCCCGGAGCGTGGACTCGAGTATAAATGACTCAAAATCTCCAAGTCCCCGGAGTGCGGACTGGATTACTCTAATTCCCCGGAGCGCGGACTCGAGTATAAACGACTTAAAATCTCCAAGTCCCCGAAGTGTGGACTGGAGTACTCTAAGTCCCCGGAGCACGGACTCGAGTATAAATGATTTAAATGACCAGGTCCGCTGAAGGCGGACTGGGAATAAACGACTTGAAGTCATCAAGCCTTCGGTGCACGTATTAGAAAATATTTTAAGTGCTTGGAGCGCGAAAGAAAAAACAGACAGCTCTCAAAAAATTTACGAGCTATATGAAGATGAACCGAGAGGTCCATTATATTCACAACAGCTTGGATTTGAATCACAATCACAAAGAAAATTAAATGATAAGAGCTATGGAAAGACAGAAAAACTAAGTTTTATTCATCGAAGATAAGTTTCCATTACAACTCCTTTGAAGCTCGGAATCAAAAGTTTATTTACACAAACCAAGAAGACAAAAGTACTTGCATAATCTAAAATGACTCTCGTAGAACGAGAGTAATGATTACTTCTTGTGTTTCTTTGCCTTCTTCGCCTCCGTTGTCTTCTCAGATGACTCCTCTCCTCCGCGTTTACCCTTGGTACCCTTCTTTGATGGAGGAGTGACAGCCAAAGAAGTATGAGGCACATCCATGGGTTTAGACCTGCCAGGGAGAATGATCTTCAGCGTCTTATTCAAACGATCGTCGGGGTCCACGGCTTGAGGTTCAACCTTGATCTTGGTCGTTTCTCTCTTCTCCTTCTCCAGCCGCTCCTTCATACTCAGCTCAGATGTATGTTCGAAGGCGCCTGCGATCTCTACTTCATAACTCCCCTCGATGGGAGAAGAAGTCTCGGATTTGTCTTCATCTAGCGCCCCAATCACCTGAGCATCTAGCCCGGGAGCCTCTTCTGCCTGACTGACCTCACCTATCTTTTCCTCTACCTCCTTGGCGACATCGCTCCTCGGAGTGGGCCCGGGATCAGAATGACCTGTGCGAAAGCATGAAAAACAAGCATTAGAATACAATAGTCCTTCATAAAGAATGACGACATTTGAAATCTTAAAGTGAAGAGTTATCTACCAGGTTTCGGCAGGCTCTTAGCCGTCAAGGGGGTCTCACCCTCCGGAATGGGAGACAGAAGATAGACGCCAAGGCCGTGGTCCTTCGGGTTGTAACCAATATGTTTCTCAAATGGATCGAGTATCGGCCGATCGAATAGGCGCATGAGCTGGAGGCACGGCCCCGGATGGACCAGTAATAACTTCTTTCCCTTTTTTTGAGGGGGAACCTTTGCCATATATGGTTTTAGCTGCATACAAGTCTGAAGGCTCGTTTCCCTTGAGGAATTCTTTTATCAAGGCCCCCTCGTCAATCTCTTCGGTACCGTTCTCGACCTTTCTGATTTCGATTAAAGTCTCCCACGCCTCGGCCAGTGATTTAAGATAACCCTCGCCCAAGAAAGTTAAGTCTCGATGCATGAGAACGCGGGCGTTGAACTCAGCAATTAGCGGGTCAAACATGCTTTTGACCTCTTCCCTGCATACTTCCCTAGCCGCCTTGAGACACGAATCGATATCCATGGACGCCATCTTCTTGTCCTCTTCACGGGCTTCGCTCTTTAACGCCTTAACCCTGGAAAGCTCGCCCTCAAGTTTTTCTTTTAAAAGTCGAGTGGCAACGATCTCGTCACAGTATCGTTGTGATTCTTCTTGGGCGGCCGTTTTCTCTTCCTTCTCCCTGCGAAGCTGCTCCTCAAGTTCCTTGACTCGGAGGCTGAGTGCGTCCCTCTCCTTTAGAACTGAGTCCTTCTCTAGAGCCAAAGCCCTACATCGTTGAATCGCCTCGTCGAGTTCTTTCTTATGAGTTGATTCCAAGCGAGTGACGGCCTCAGCAGTGTCCTTGGCGCTCTGATGGGAGACCTCAAGTTCAGATTTATAAGTTACAATCTCTTCGTCTTGAGCTTTAATGATATCTTTGTCGTGGATAGCCTCAAGCTTCAGACGATCGATTTCATGTTGGCGCTCCACGGAGACTTCAGAAAGTTTTTCAGCCAAATGAACAAACACGTCGTGTTGAACATAGACGTCGTTTGTACATGCGATGGTGCTCTTCTTGACGTGTCCGGGGATAGGATGAATCGCCGGGAGGAATTTCAGGCCGTCGAAGCAGATTTTCGAAGATTTATCTTTAAGCTCGGCCAGCCTCTCCGATACCTATGGGTCTGTTGCGGGAGCGGGAGGAGACGGCTTTGAAAGTTCGCCTCTCCTGTGAGAATCTCGGGACTGCCGAGTGGAAGATGAGTCGGAGTGTTGGTCCCGGGTAGCATCAGATTGCGACCTCTTATGGCCACGCCTGTCTTTACTTTACTCCGGGTGAGAAGAGGTATCCTGATGGTATTTTGGATGATAGTAAGTCTTCCTTCGAGACGACGAGTCCTGAGAATGATAGTCTTTATCGCCATCACCATCTCTATCTCGACGTCTTCCGGACCCCGAGTCCCGTCCGGACTGATAAAAAATAGACGAACCACGGAGACGATCAAATCCATGTGAGCGCCCCATGTCACCTGTATAGAATTCAAATAACAGCGAATTAGCAAAGAGTAGTGTGACGACAAAAATCTAAGTGCAAATTGAAGTGCAAGTGTTCGTGTGTGTCCTAATGTTTCCCCCGACGGACTAGTCGCTTTGCTGATAGGAGTTTTCTCTCCCTATGTAACAACCCGCATATTTGTCGATTTTATATTTAAATATTTTATTTAAATATTTTATTTAAATATTTTATCGATACTCGAAATTTAGTCCGAAAAGCTACTTTTTGCATACGGTCGAATTAGGATTCGGGACCACTCCCATTGAGTTTAAAATGTCGTTTGCGACCTTTTTTAGTATAAGCTTCGATATGTTTGGAGAAAGTTGAATTTTTGCTACTTTTTACTTAGGGTTTTGGTTTGGGCTGAGCCACTTATGTATTCAGTCCCAACCCCTTCTCCTCTTCATTCCTTCATTCCTCATTTCCTAATACTCAAGCTTTTATATTAATAGAGAGTGGAAGAGGAAATTAAAACTCCAAAACCCTAGTTTACTTTTGCAAATCAAGCTCTAGCTCCAAACTAATAGAAAAACCAATTGGTAAGCTTCTCTTCTTCTTCTCCAACTCATTCTTTTATCAATTTCAGAAATTCCTCAACCTAATTTTGGGAAATGTTTCTCTTTTTAGCTTAGATTCAAGCTTATTGAGTTGGAATTGAATAGTGATTGTCATTGTCATTGTTCTATAGCTTCTTCCTTCTTGTTCTTGTGCATAAAGATGAGATTTTTATCTCACATCTTTTTCTATATCTATCTTTGTGGTTAGGTATGAATTCCTAACATTTGTGCATATTCGTTTGCTTCTGATTTGAATTGAATTGGTGAATATTCCAATTTTTGTGAAAATCCTTTTATGGATGTTTGATCACGATATTTGGGGTGTATCGAAGAGCCTATAAGGCCGAGTTGTCATTTGACGTGAATCCTTAGTCGCCGTTGCTCGCTCGATCGCTCCCGACATCGTTTTGGCCATATGGCCTAGGCAAATTGCTGCTTTTACCAGGTTTTCAGACGTCTGGATACCAATGCCAGACGTCTGGTTTTGCAACCTGGAGAAAAATAAAATACGGCAGAAAAATAAATAAGGCAGTGCCTAATTTCAGACGTCTGAATTATCGTTCCAGACGTCTGGAATAAGGTTAGACGTCTAATTTGTGTTTTCAGACGTCTGGTTGGTTTTCTGAAATATTTCCAGAAACCAAAACCAGACGTCTGGACTTTTCTCCAAACGTCTGAATGTGTTTTCAGACGTCTGATTTTAGGTTTCAGACGTCTGGATGGTTTTCTGGGAAATTTCCAAAAACCAAATCCAGACGTCTGGACAACCCCTCAAACGTCTGGAAATCCCTAGTTTTGCCTATTTGCCTAATTTTGAGTAAAACTTACAATATTAATCGATTTTTGTCGATACGATTAGTTGGTATCACTATTACCGACTTTGATGACTCTTTTTATGGATTTTTGGGAATATCCATTTCTATGGATTTGGTATCGATTTCTTTGGAATTTTATTCACGTATTCGAATGTGAATATTGGTGATCGATTGTTTCTACAATCATTTTGTGATTTGTCACTTTAAAAATCTAAAGGTTTCAATACTAGTATTAAATATCAAAACCTCTTCATCAAAACGATTTCAACTATATTTTCAATATCAAACTCATTTATAAAACCGTTTTCCAATCTACTAGTATATACAAGCCTTTACCACACTCGTATGAGAAATCTAATTAAACGGCTTAGTAAAACAAGTGGTATGAAACGCTTGCGTTTACTTTGTCGGTTAATTCTTGGACTTGTTCGATTGAATCTCTTGTGACAATTTTCTAGTGGAGATCTACAGTTTGTTCGTAAATATTTAAGTTAAGCAAGTGGTTATGGGACATGAAGCTAAACTCATATATTTACTAGCTTAGTGTAATTGACACTTCTCGTTGATCATGACGATCATCTTTGTGATTTAGACTAGCAATGTGCGATGTCTCTTTGTCTGCGAGGGAGACTAAACCCCTTTTTGTGGAGCTTCGACTCAAATTTGTGGGGTAGCAACCCATGGTCTTCAGGCCGTTTGTGGAGCTTCGGCTCAATTTGTGATGGTTAGCAACCATGGAATTAGCGTTCCGTTTGTGATACACGTGTTGGTGAGCTTTATGCTCCCGTTTGTGATAGGCCTCCCCCCCTTTTTTGTGATTTCTGGATTTCTTGAGATGATTTCTAGAATTTGTGTTTCACCAATTTTCGTGATTTCCATTGATAAGTTTTATCAATATTTGTGCATTGGTGAATTTGTGTGTCATTGACTTTTGTGATTGACATTGATATAATCGTCAATATTTATGGTTTGGTGAACGAAATAAGGAGTATGACATTTCTTTAATTCTTGTGTAGATTTTGTGATATTGATTAATCTCTTGTTGATTTTCAATTACTTATATATATCACAGCTTGGCATTGTGATTATTATGTGTTTAGTCATATCTCTTATTCTATATCGTTTCATCTGATATTTATAGTTAGACTGATCCGTTTACTATTTTCTTATTAAATAATACTCGGGTCAGACCGAGATGTTACAGGTGCTTCAACTTGACTTATCACTTGGGATTGATTCCTCTGACTTTTGGCTAACTACTTAGATTAGTAGTTTTTGTTGTATACACTTGAGATATAGACTCATAGTTGTATTCTTTTGTATAGCACGTGTTGCTATTCTTTTGTATTATTGTGGATCTTTTTGACCACTACTCTGATATACACTTTCATGTGTTAGTTGTATATTCATATCTTCTTCCGCCTTTGTGATATGAATTATCTGTGACTGATTTGTGTTGTGTTTATTTCTATATTTGTTTTCGAAGACCTTTATAGCCACTGTGTAGTAGCTTTGAGTTTGTGTCGGTATGTCGGATTTCCTCTTGAGATGAAAAGTTATATTTTTATCTGGCATATCGGTACTCGCACAAAGCAATTATACAGATGGTCGCTCCTCAACATCCTTATTCTCCATGCTAGTTGACAGCATTCACCGTAATGTTCTTGGCTAGCGTGGGTATAGAGGTGGGGCGTCATGCCCTGACTTTGGGTTAGAACGCCCACATCGCCTCTGATAGGCGAATGAAGCTTGAATGCCTCCGGATCGTCAAAGTCGTAATTGAGCAGATCTTCCGTAATGGAGAGGTTCGATAGGCCCTTTAAAGAACTTTCTATGTGCTATTAAGAGCCCTCTTTCTCCGTTGGAATAAGCGTAACTTTCGAAGTTTCGCCAACCTTTTCCTTTCTAATCTTGTACGTCAATCCATTTTTCCTCTTTGAAGGAGAAGATGGCGTTTCGATATCGTGCACTTCGACTATAGGATCCTGAGCGGGACCCAAATTCTCACCTTGTGCTTCGGGTGTTTCTTTCTCTTTGATTTCCCCCTCTTCCTGTACATTAAGGGTGTGGCGTGATGACGACTCGGCTAATTTTTTCCCTTTACGGATGAGGGTCGCCGACCTTCTGCTAATAGTCCGAACCTCGATAGTGACTCATTGGAAATGAGAGTTCAAACGTCTCGTTCTTCGGCGGGAAGAGCTCTAATGGTTTCAACGGCTTCAGAATACCCGCGGTCGTCGGAGCGTGGATTGATACCTGAAAAGACGAGAAAAGAAATAGAAAAGGCATGGCTTTGACCAAATATGAATATCAATCCAGAGAGAAGACTTACTTCCTTCCACCCATCTCCTCGTGAACCTAAGGGGCAACGCACATAGGACCATTCCTGTTTGTACAGGGAAAATTTGTTGCACGTCCCAGTTAGGATCTGGCATTTGCGATATGGCTCAAGAAACACGTAAGAGGGGCTATCTCCCTGCCTCTTGATTATATATATATATATATATATATATATATATATATATATATATATATATATATGATGTCGCCCGTAGTTGGAGGCCTAGAGAGGACGGTCATGAAGAGGAAGTAGGTCCCGTAGATGAACCGTGGCCGTTCAAGTGCAGTTACGATGGGGCAATGTCGATGTATTGCAGCACGTCCCGAAGAAAAAAATTAAACGGTGGCACACTGCCGACCCAACACATAAATTTATTACACGCCGTGTATCCAACTGGGGGCAAGTGTGGCCGATCGTGCCCCGATGGAACTAGCACGTCATCGAAAGGTATTCCATGGATGGAGCATATTCGTCGGAGCGCAACTTCATTGATTTTTGAAGCCTGTGAATCGACAGGGTTGTCCAAGAAAATCGATGCCTCCAGGGCATCGGGGGCTAAGTTATGTGTAGGGGAGGTTGATGGATTTGAAACATCTGCGACTTCCTGTCGGGAGGACGGTCCCGGTCTATCTGAAATTGTGGCGGAGCTAGACCTCTTAGACATTTCCAATAAATATTGAGTTTGGCCGAGCACTTGTTGTTGAGTCACAAGTTTTATGAAGGTTTTGATTTCTGACAAATAAATAAAGGCGATCGACAAAACAAGGTCATTATGGCTATAAAGAGCTACATATGGTACTCTAGATTGTAGGTTGATTATTTGATATTATAATAGTGATAAACTTGTTAAAATCTATCCTCAAATAATCATGCATTTCAAGGAAATCAATATATATACGACTAAATTGTAGTTGCACATTCAGTGTGCAACTTTACAGGGACCGGTCGACCGGTCATAATATATGCGGTCGACCGTTCCTGCATAATTTGCACACTGAACGTGCACACATGCACATAACGTATATATATTTGAATTCCTGTCTATTGGTCACTTTTTAACCTGTCGACCGTTTTTAAACAGAAAGCAATTTTTCCAAAAGACACTTCTTTTCTCCAAAGGTTGCATCTCTTACCTTTCATCAAAGATCATATCTCTTAATGGCAACTTCTCACAAAGAGTTACAACCATTCTTCTCTATATAAACTCATCTAAATCGTTGATTAAAAACAACATGATTGTATATGCTTTTTACTCTAATATCTGATCTTACTTTCTACATACTCATGCATTCTAAAAGCTCTCAATTATTTTAATTGCTTATTGAATCATTGAAATTATTTCATATCTTATGATTCAATAAGTAATATACTTTCCTTAATCTTCACAAAACATCATTCGTATATTTTGAGGATAAGATTATAGGAAATTTGTACTACAAGTGACAAAACTGTGTTATCAAGAACACATACCGTCGACAAACAATTATATTCATTGTTGTTGAAGTTCTCTGTGTTGTAAGAGGCAAGTGTTGAAGTCCTCGGTGTTGTAAGAGGCAAGTGTTGAAGTCCTCAGTGTATTAAAGGCGTGAAATCCCGTTAGTTTGCTCGGGTATTGTAAACCTGTTCCTCTGGGTGAAGCGAGGTAGTTAATAGTGAAAATCCAGATAGAAGTCTGGGACTGGACGTAGGACGGTGCTCCGAACCAGTATAAAAATCTCTGGTGTGATTTTTCTATTTTTATTTTTACTTTGCTACTATCATCTATTTTCCGCATTTATATTATAGTCCATATTACACGATCCGTGTGTACTATATTAGCACATGCATTCGTATACACACCGCACTATCATTTGGTATCAGAGCACGGTCATCATATAACCGTAACACAGCTATTTGATATATTATAGTAATATGGCAAATAACGTAAGTACTAGCACTCAAAACACCACTTACACGGAGGGTCAATCGACACAAAGACCTCCATTTTTCAATGGTCTTAACTATAGTTATTGGGCAACACGTATGTCATTCTTTATGCAATCAAATAGCTATGATGCTTGGAATGCCACTCAAAGAGAAATAGTGAATCCAACAACTGATTATTCAGAATGGACTGCAGCTGAGAAAACGGCAGCAGCCGTAAATGCAAGAGCAATAAATATGTTGTTCTGTGCATTAGACCAAAATGAATATAACCGTGTTAGTATCTGCACTACTGCATATCAAATTTGGCAAACACTAAAAATCACTCATGAAGGTACTAACAAGGTTAAACAAGCCAAAATAGCCATGCTGAAAAGTCAATTTCAAAATTTCAAAATGAAACCAAATGAGACAATCAATGACATGTATTCACGGTTTTAAACTATTCACCATGAACTTATTGGCTTAGGACAAAAGTATTCTGATTTCGATGTTGTTTCAACAGTCCTACATTCTCTGACTAGTGAATGGGAAGGAAAAGTATTAGCAATTGAAGAAGCTAATGACCTTTCCGTCATGAAGCCAGATGAATTGATAGGAAATTTAATGTCCTATGAAGCAAATTTGCAGGCTAGAAAAGAACAGAAAGAAGAAAAGAAAAATGTAGCATTTCATGTTGAGAAAGATGAAAATGAATCAGATTCTGAAGACGAAGATTTGGCATTCATTGCGAAAGGATTCAAAAAATTCCTAAAATATCGAAAAGCCAGTCGTTACAATAAAAGGAAACCTGGATCAAATAAACCATCTTCATCTGCTATAGAATGTTTCAACTGCCACAAAAAGGGACACATGCAGAAGGATTGTCCAGAACAAAAGAAGAAGTCAGAAAATGACAAATTCAAATATAAGAAGGACAAATCTAAGAAACGAGCCTTCTCAGTAACATGGGATGATTCAGAGTCATCTTCATCAGAAAGTGAAAGTGATTCAAAGAATGAACAAGCTAATGTTTGTTTTATGGAAACAGAAGATGAGGTACAAATTCCTACATTTGATGAATTACTTGATATTAATGCTGAATTGATAGTCAAATATAAAGACATAAAACGTCAATTAAAAGTAGTCAAAGCAGATTTAAGTAGAGCAGAGTTTGAACGAGATATGTTAAAAGATGAGAAGAAAATATTAGAAGAGGAACTTGAAAATATTCAAGAATCATCATCTAATGTTGACTCTCAAATATCTCTTTTGAGTCAAGAAATAGAAGCTCAAAAAGAGAAAAATAATGCTCTCACTACTGAAAATCATGAGCTTAAAGCAAAAGTCAAAATTCTAGACCTAGAAAAAGCTAGCTTACAAACAAAGTTTGATGACATTACTCAAAATGTTTCTAACTTTAACAAAGGTCGAGAAAATTTGACAAAAATCATTGAAAGTTCACAATCTATTTCAAACAAATAAGGATTGGGATATAACAAACAAGAAACCAAGAAACATCTTGGAAATAAAAGGAAGAAGAAAGTACAAAAAACTGAAGCTAAGAAAAATCTTAGTTTATTATATTCCAAACCAAAACCAGTTGTGAAATTTCAAAAGAAAAATGTCAAGACTATCAAAGTATGGGTTCCTAAAACAAATAACAATTTGATTAGGAACAAATACATTCAGCAATTCATGAATACTGTGCATTTTAATAATAATTATATATATAAAGGGGATACCGGACCCATATGAGTTTGGACTCCTAAGACCTAACTCTTAGGACCCTATAAAAAGTGGGTACCATGGACTTAATTCTATTTTTTGCAGGTCCCACTTAAGAAAAGAGGAAAGTGGATATTGGACAGTGGTTGCTCAAAGCACATGACGGGAGACAAGAGCTTATTAACAAATATTACATACTCAGATGGTGGCTCCGTCACTTTTGGAGACAATTCAAAAGGCTATATCATCGGCAAAGGCGATGTGAGCAATTGCGGTACATCTAACTTACCTCTTATTACTAATGTCATGCTAGTTAGAAATTTAAAACACAATTTGCTTAGTATTAGTCAGTTATGTGACAAGGGTTTTATAATTTCATTTTCGAATAATAAGTGTAGTATTTTAGATAAAGACCATAATTTGGTTTTCGAAGGTTATAGAGACAGAAATATATATATTCTGAATATGAATATTAATCATAATTCAGATATGTGTCTTGTGGCTAATGACAATGATCCATGGCTATGGCACAAACGCTTCTGTCATATAAACTTCAGAACTATTGACAAGCTAGCCAAAAACAATCTAGTTAGAGGACTACCCAAAATGAGTTTTAAAGTTAACAACATTTGTGATGCATGTCAATTAGGAAAATTGGCCAAATCATCTTTTAAATCCAAGAAAGTCATATCAACATTACAACCACTTGAGTTACTACACATGGATTTATTTGGACCTACTAGGGTTCAATCAATAAATCACAGTCAATATGTGCTTGTAATTGTTGATGATTTCTCTCGTTATACATGGACAATTTTATTAAAAAATAAAAGTGACACTTTCGATCATTTCAAATCTTTCGTCAAAAGAATTCAAAAATCAGAAGGGATTAAAGTTAAAAATATAAGAAGTGATCATGGCGGAGAGTTTGAAAATAATGAATTTGAACATTTTTGTACAAAGAAAGGTATATATCATAATTTTTCGTTTCCCATAACTCCACAACAGAACGGAGTTGTAGAACGGAAGAACCGAACTTTACAAGAATGTGCAAGAACATTATTGAATGGAACCACCTTACCAAAACATTTTTGGGCGGAAGCTGTCGCAACTGCCTGTTATGTTTTAAATCGTGTGTCCATAAGACCTCTTACCAAGAATACTCCTTATGAATTATTTAACAAAAGGAAGCCTAAAATCTCATACTTCAAAGTTTTTGGTTCCAAGTGCTTTATTTTAAATACGAAAGACCAGCTTGGCAAATTCGATCCAAAAGCCGATGAAGGAATATTTGTCGGTTATTCGGAACGAAGTAAGGCCTATCGGATATTTTATAAACAAACCAAAACTATTGAAGAATCACTTCATGTCTCTTTTGATGAAATCTATCAGCATCCTCACACTATATCAGATGATGACGAATCAATGGTCACTGACAATCCAATCATCACAAATATTGATTCTGACTCGGAAATAATTATTGAGAATATTCCTCAAATATGTGAGTTACAATCACCACCAAGAATATTAAGAGACCATCCGGCCCAAAATATAATCGGTGAAATAACATCACATGTCAGAACAAGGAGTCAACTCAATCAAATAGGTCATGTCGCTTTTCTCTCAAATATCGAACCTAAGAATCCAAAAGAAGCTGCTACAGATGATTACTGGATCATTGCCATGCAGGAAGAACTAAATCAGTTTGAGCGCAATGACGTTTGGGAACTTGTTCCAAGACCAACTGATCAGTCAGTTATTGGTACTAAATGGGTCTATAAAAATAAGGCTGACGAACAAGGAAATATCATCAAAAATAAAGCAAGATTAGTAGCACAAGGATATAATCCGGAAGAAGGTATCGATTATGAAGAAACTTTTGCACCAGTTGCTCGACTAGAAGCTATTAGAATCCTATTATCTTTTGCTTGTCACCATAATTTCAAACTTTATCAGATGGATGTCAAAAGTGCTTTTCTCAATGGATTTATCAAAGAGAATGTCTATGTCGAACAACCTCCTTTGTTCGTACATGAAAAATATCCTGACCATGTGTTCAAACTTAAGAAAGCTCTGTATGGTTTAAAACAAGCACCTCGTGCTTGGTATGAACGATTACGTAGCTATCTTATTAACTCAGGATTTCAAATAGGCAAAGTCGATCAAACTTTGTTTATTAAACATTCTCGAAAAGATATTCTAGTTATCCAGATATATGTAGACGATATCATCTTTGGTTCAACAAACGATAAACTCTGCAAGGAATTTGCAAGTATTATGACCAAAGAATTCGAAATGTCTCATATGGAAGAACTATCTTATTTTCTTGGACTTCAAATAAAGCAACTTTCAAACGGTATTTTTATCAATCAAGAAAAATACTGTGAAAACCTTATCAAACGCTTCGGATTAGAAAATACATCTGTTAAACCAACTCCTATGAGTACAACTACACATCTTGAAAAAGATGAAAGTGGTAAGAATGTTGACCAGAAATTATATCGAAGCATGATTGGTTCTCTTCTTTATATTACAGCTAGTCGTCCAGATATAATAATGAGTGTTTGTTTATGTGCTCGTTTTCAAGCCGATCCAAAGGAATCACATCTACGAGCAGTGAAACGTATAATTCGTTATCTTAATAATACCAAAGATTTCGGTCTTTTTTATCCAAAAGAATGTCCATTTGAATTAGTATCATATAGTGATGCTGATTTCGGTGGCTCACGAACGGATAGAAAATGTACAAGTGGTACGTGCCATTTTATTGGAAAATCACTTGTCTCTTGGTTTAGTAAGAAACAGAATTGTGTTTCACTATCAACATGTGAAGCTGAATATATATCAGCAGCTCTTGCTTGTACTCAAGTACTATATATGCAACAAACACTTCAAGATTTTGATATTCATTTATCAAATTCTATTATATACTGTGATAACACTAGTGCTATAAATCTCTCTAAAAATCCAGTAAATCACTCTAGAACCAAACACATTGATATCCGTCATCATTTCCTTCGAGATAATATTGACAAAGGAAATATATGTCTTGAATATGTCCATACTGACAATCAATTAGCGGACATTTTTTACTAAGCCTCTGCTCGAATCTAATTTTATTAGATTACGAAGAGAGCTTGGTTTAATTTCAAGAAAAGATCTTGACTAAGTAATTTCTAAAGAACGTCTTCTCTTTTTGTTATTCTTTAACCATAACTTTTGCATAAACTATTTTTTACATTAAATATAAGCCACTGCTTGATTTAATGGTTAATTCTCTTTACTCATTTTTCATTCTTTTCTTTTAGTGATCGTCCTTTCCTTTCTTATTTTATAATTTCAGTTTTAGAAGGAGAGCTATTTTTAGAGTTAACATAAAGTCTCTGCTTATGTTTTCTTGGTCAAAATTTTCTATTAACTCACATCCATAGGTTTATACATAAGAAACTTGTATATAAGCTTGCAAAAATTTCATATTTTGTTCATCTTTTCTTATCTAACCATAATATTCTATACAACATTCCCTATAGCTCACATTTGTGATAAATGTGCTCAAGAATCACACATTTCTATTACGAGTTCTGAGTCGGAGGAATATTATTCTCCTACAACACCAAAACAAAAACCAACTTGTCATCATCAATGCTCTTGTATTTCTGATAATACTCCAAATTCAAAACGAGTGAAGAGGACACTGTTTTGTTCTCCTCGTACCAAAGCACAAATCGATGAGATTCACCACTATAAGAAACATCAAATAGATCTTCAGAGACAGCTCCATTATGGGCAAAGTCAACTTTATCATGAGCAACAACGGACATCGGCACGATTATCCGTTTTAGAAAAGTTGGCAACATTTTTCTGTAGTTCCAACAAGCATGACGTGCATGAACCAATGCCGTCTAGGCCATCAACATCTAAAAGTCCTAACTCTTGGGATCGGAACTATGAGAAGAATGAAGGTGCTCAGAAACACTGGAGTCCATGGTCAAAACGTATTGAAGGAAACAACGATAATTCTAATGACGAATCTTCCACTTCTCATTAGATTTATATATAGTTATTATATCTTTATCTATCACTTATGTAATAACCGTTATATTTTGTATTAAGAAAGAAATATAATATATATAGCTTGATATATTATAAAAACTTGCAAAATAAAACGTTCTTACTCAGCATGCAAAACCGGTCGACCGCCCCATTTATAGCCGGTCGACCGTTTGCTCTCTGGTTGAAAACGGTCGACCGGCCATAATTCATTGGTCGACCGGTTGACGTATTTTCAGTTTTTATATATATATCTATGCGTCATTTTCTTTCTACCCTCCTTCTCTTTTGACTCAAGCTGTTATTTTTTCCCAAAATCACAAACCCTAGTTTCCTATTTTCAATTCCCAAATCTCAAATCTTCCAACAATGGCTCCTCCTCAAAAGAAATCCAAGAAAGGAACATCCTCTGAAACTTCATCTCTGAGCATCTCCGCCAAAAAGTGGCTTGAAAGTCCAATTGCTGTAACAAGATGGAATCAGATGACAAATTACAAGTTTCATCCAGGCTCTTTCATCAAATTTGATGATTTCACGGCTTATGGAGTTCGGAGGTTAGCCAATAATTCCAACATTACTCCATTGATAGATTTTTCAGAAAATAATGTGGAGATAAATCATTTGATGATCAAATTGTTTTACGCCAACATGAATCTCAACGAGTATCAACCTGATAATCCAAACGGAGTCATCTGGTCTGTCGTCTGTGGCAAGCAAATTTTTCTTACTCATGCTAGAATTGCCTCTATACTTGGTATACCAAATCGAGGCGATGAGTTTTCATCTACTTTCTGCGAAGTCTTCACTCGCAATAGTACCAGTCATCAGTTCATAGAAGACAATAGTGATGGCACAGAGTCTATTGGACTTCGACCCACAGCCAGACTACTTCATCGTGTTTTGATGCATTCTCTTTTTCCTAGACTTGGAAATTATGATGCTGTATATAAAGAAAACTTCAAAGCTCTCTATGCTATTTATGGTGAAATCCAAATCAATTGGGTACACATGCTTTTTGATGAAATTCTCAAGGTAAATAACTCTACACGACCTCATTTCTTCTACAATGAATATATCATGCGACTTTTGTTAGCTTGTGGGGTAAAGCCTCCTGATTCTGCAACCTCAAAACCAAAATGCATTGATTCCATAACCATCAAACGAATGAAGCTTCCTCCACCTTATCTTGAGATTATGCCTTTTGAAGAATGACAACAAAGAGGACCAAGAAAACAAAAAGCAACTTCCTCTCGTCCTCGTTCCGATGAAGTAAAACTATTAAAATCAAAATCATCCACAAAAGAATCACTTGCAACTATTGCGCGTAACCAATTTTTGCTTGAATCACGTCTCAAGCGCATGGACTCTAAAATTGATAAGCGCTTCAATAAGGTCAAGTCATTCTTTGGTATGCTATGGGATGTTATATCATGTTCCACATCCACCTCTGTTCAAGCACAAGACCCAGGAAAACGTCCTGCTGCTCCTGTTTTCACCTGGACATCATCTGACGAGTCTACTGGTATGAGTGGTCATGGACATGGAGAATCATCTAGAGGGAACAATGATGAGGAAGAAGAAGAAGATGATGATGACGACGACGACGATGATGATGAAGAGGAGATACGATCTACTTCATCTTAGATTCTATTATGGTTTAGCACTTTAAAAACATTCATCGACACTTGTACTAAATAGTGTCGTTATTCTTATTTTTCGTTTGACATTATGGTCGGTATTATACTTCTCTACTATTCTAGTATCTGTTACTCCTTTTTGTCGATGACAAAGGGGGAGAAAGGGCTAACAATTGTTTGCAGGAACGTACATATATAAGAATTCAAAGAGAGAGATCACATACTCAGGGGGAGATTCAGATTTGCAGATATATATTGTCATCAATTAAAAAGGGGGAGAATGTTGAGTCACAAGTTTTATGAAGGTTTTGATTTCTGACAAATAAATAAAGGCGATCGACAAAACAAGGTCATTATGGCTATAAAGAGCTACATATGGTACTCTAGATTGTAGGTTGATTATTTGATATTATAATAGTGATAAACTTGTTAAAATCTATCCTCAAATAATCATGCATTTCAAGGAAATCAATATATATACGACTAAATTGTAGTTGCACATTCAGTGTTCAACTTTACAGGGACCGGTCGACCGGTCATAATATATGCGGTCGACCGTTCCTGCATAATTTGCACACTGAACGTGCACACATGCACATAACGTATATATATTTGAATTCCTGTCTACTGGTCACTTTTTAACCTGTCGACCGTTTTTAAACAGAAAGCAATTTTTCCAAAAGACACTTCTTTTCTCCAAAGGTTGCATCTCTTACCTTTCATCAAAGATCATATCTCTTAATGGCAACTGCTCACAAAGAGTTACAACCATTCTTCTCTATATAAACTCATCTAAATCGTTGATTAAAAACAACATGATTGTATATGCTTTTTACTCTAATCTCTAATCTTACTTTCTACATACTCCTGCATTCTAAAAGCTCTCAATTATTTTAATTGCTTATTGAATCATTGAAATTATTTCATATCTTATGATTCAATAAGTAATATACTTTCCTTAATCTTCACAAAACATCATTCGTATATTTTGAGGATAAGATTATAGGAAATTTGTACTACAAGTGACAAAACAGTGTTATCAAGAACACATACCGTCGACAAACAATTATATTCATTATTGTTGAAGTCCTCTGTGTTGTAAGAGGCAAGTGTTGAAGTCCTCGGTGTTGTAAGAGGCAAGTGTTGAAGTCCTCAGTGTATTAGAGGCATGAAATCCCGTTAGTTTGCTCGGGTATTGTAAACCTGTTCCTCTGGGTGAAGCGAGGTAGTTAATAGTGAAAATCTAGATAGAAGTCTGGGACTGGACGTAGGACGGTGCTCCGAACCAGTATAAAAATCTCTGGTGTGATTTTTCTATTTTTATTTTTACTTTGCTACTATCATCTATTTTCCGCATTTATATTATAGTCCATATTACACGATCCGTGTGTACTATATTAGCACATGCATTCGTATACACACCGCTCTATCACTTGTTTGAACTATACTCGAAAAATAATCGGCGTTAGACTTAACAACATAAATTTTTCCCCCCTATGTGAACTAGTGCAATCGTTCGTGTGTAAGCGCTGCAATATTGAAAGTTGCTAATATAAATTAGGCTTCGAACCATCGCCTTCGAAGACCGTCATCGCTGACCGTCTCCAAAAGCCTGCCTCATGGTGTTCAAAATTCCAGATTCAGAAAATATTACAAGAAGTTATCCGACTATGTCGATTAAAGTTCAGGTTTGTGACTACTAAAACTAGGAAGTTATCAGTCCGGATCATTCCGATATGCTAGTATGCTGGAGTCCTTGTCCTTGTTTTGTTATATGATTAGGAAAGGTAAATAAGTACTCGGCCTAAGCTAAAGGGTGGTTCGGCATCCGTGATTGCTCGACCTAAATGTTGTTCGGCCTAAGTATCGACCGGCCAAACAATCGGTCGGCCTAGGTATCGTTCGGTCAAAGCATCGTTCGACCTAGGTATCGTTCGGCCAAAATTATGCTCGGCCGAAATAACGTTCGACGTCCCCACTAATTCATGCTTCCTCTCTCATCTTCCATCCACTGTTCGGCATATGGTGGGTCACGCCGAGCCAGAGTTACGCCGAGCCCCAACGCTCGACACTCCGCCCTTAACTACGATTTCATTTTTTCCTCTCCTCCTCCATCCACGCCGAACAACAAGAACACATCGTTCGACGAGTCATTCCAGACCGTGTCGTTCGACATCCTAACCACCTCCCACTCCTCCTCTATTCTTTCTTTTCTTCCAATTTCGTTTGGCACGAAGAAACCATGCCGAACCACAACACGTCACCCAACAACTCCCTCGCGTGTTCATCCCTGGCCAATTATTCCTTCCTTTCCTCCACATCGTTTACCCTAAAAATATCCTAATCGAGTTTAGATTCCCACTCGGCTACGGTTCTAATTTACAAACTTAAGCCTCTTATTGGAACTGTTTAATCATTGAAAGGATGTAGATAAAGGAGTCAGTACCTAGTTAGTAGATCGAGGGCTTGGGAAGGAATAATTAAGTCTTTAGTATCCGTTAATAGACGAGGTTAGAAAGTACAAAGTAGCGGAAGTGAAAAGTGAAAAGAGAAAAAGAAGGAACATACTGACTTTAATAGGGAAGAAGAAGAAGGCAAAACGACAATGACCGGTAGAACCGGTCAAAGCAACGTCGTTCGGCCTCGGTTTGTTCGGCATGCATGAGATGTTCGGCTTCGGCTGTATCGCTCGGCATTTACACTATGTTCGGCACACACCTCCACAACTGGTATTCACAAGTAAACAACCCCCAAGAGTGATGGGCCAGGGTTCGAAGCAAAGCACAAAGGACACGTAGTACAAAGCACATCACCTTCGGTCGCGCAATACACTTTGGGGGGAAAGTGTTTCCTGGAGATTCGACCAGGCAACTTGGTACTCGGCTCAACTGGATTGTTTGGCATATCATCACGATCGGCATCCATCAAGTACTCGGCATTTAGGAGCGCTCGGCATAAAGGGACACTCGACAGAAAGGAGCACTCGACACTTAGAAGTGGATTGTTCGGCATATCGTCACGGTCGACATCCAGCAAGCACTCGGCAGAAAGGAGCGCTCGGCACTTAGAAGCGTTCAGCATTGGGAAGTGTTCGGCAGACAAGCTCGTTCGACATGGCAGAGCACTCGGCATCTGGAGAACGTTCGGCATTGATAACGCTCGGCATTCAGGGTGTCCGGCATTCAGAACGTTCGGCTCCACTTCACCTGGCATGCTTCCATATCGCTCGGCATCCTAGGTGTTCGGCATCACTACGTTCGGCATGCAAAGAGCACTTGGCATTCATGCTTCACTTGGCATTCCTAGACCATTTAGCATTCTAGACTCACTCGGCCTCTTCCTCATTCGGCATCAATTCTCGATCGGCCTGCACCCCTCACTCAACACATCGCATCATTCGGCACAAAGATGATGGTTCGATACTTGACCGTTCGGCATGTTCGGGTGGGCGCGCAGAGACCACTCCATTCGGGCCGAGGTATTCAACTACCAGGCCCACCAGGGAAGTCCAACCCACCTTCGTCTATAAATAGAGAGGCAGGGGCATAGTGAAAGGGATCTTTTTTCGAGAACACTGGGAGACTCTGCCATTTTTTGTACTCTCTTCTTTTTCATTCAAACTTGTATTCAAGTGATTGATTTACGGATTGTATTTGTACTCAAGTAATGGAGAAAGCAATAAAGATTAATTTCAAAGTGGACGTAGGCAGTTACGCCGAACCACTATAAATTTGGTGTTCTTGTTCTCTGCATTTAAATTTATACTTTGTTCTCTGTTTTAATTTGCTTTCTTCATTCACCTCTTCATGCAATCTTTCTAAGGGTGTTAGTGACTAATTTTGGTGCTAACAGTATACAACTTTATAAGCTACCATATACATTTTATTCATTAAAAATATTATTACAATTATCTACAGAGATAGCGCAGTTTGTTAAAATGTACGACGCTCATATTCAACTTGAAGGTTCAATTCTTTCTAACCACGTATTCTTGTAAGAGTTGAATTAAACTTCAGAAAGATCACTACATATTATAAATTTTTTTACAACAAAATAGCATTGTAATCTAAAAATCTACTATAAATCAAACAATGAATACACACTTTATCAACAAAATGATATTAAAATTCATAAATACTATTACAAATAAAAAAATGCTAAAATAGTTCATAAACTACCACTGCAGTTCATAAATGCTAGTATAAAATAGTATAATGAGCTAAAATACACATTTCATCTAAAAATGTTGTTGGTGTTCAGAAACTATTGCTACAAGTCATAAATTACTACTTTAATTCATAAATTACTGTTATGAAATAACATTGTGGGCTAAACTAACTATTATGAAATAACATTGTCACTAAAATATACATATTTTATTTATAAATGCTACTCTAATTCATACATGCTACTACACACTAGCATTAAAGGTAAAAATATATAAATAATCATTCTGTTTTTACAAAAACGATACCACACAGTATCGTTATCGGTTGTTATCTTCATTTTTTTAAATTCAGCAATGACCGCTCTACACTTCCACTACCCAGTATATACCTATAAAATGTGTTGCAGTAGTGTCCGACCGATGTGGAGCACTCAAAGGGTACTACAAAGCAAACACATCGTAGATCTCACAACACATAGGATAACATATAATAATCATATAGACAAAAAACATGCGAGGCGATAATATAAATAGATGAATCAGAACCAAATCAGGATGCAAAAGATCCATCACAACTATATAAGGAGATGATAAAGTTTATGATAGAGGTAGGGGTATGTTCTAGGGGCAATTATGTAATTTGTTACATATATTTAACTCGATGACCAATCTTGTTCGAAATAAAAGTTTTTCTTCCTATTATATACTTGATATAATGTAATTATATTAATTAATTAACTTAATTAAAAGTATATTTAATAGAAAAATCCATAAATGGTATATTTTGTGATAGTAGTCACAATATGTTATAATCATGAGTAATTTATCACAACGAAACTAATATACCATTTTAAATGTTCCTAGTCAAGATGCATCGAGACTGGATATCGATGTATCCGTTGAGATTGGACTACGTAACGCTCTCAAAATATTGGGCAGTGTTTTATTAATGACTGTTGGGGAAACCTTGGGGTTACATAGTAGTAGTTATTGGATAACCATGAAACGACTCACTCGGCGGTTTTCTGTTGGTTAATATAACTAAGGTCAAACAGAAAATATTGATGTGACAGATTTACACAGTTCTCTCGACTAGAGAATACCGTGGATCTTCAATATGAAAACTCCGCTTTGATTATAGCCAAATATGGCATGACGTCGATCGAGTAACTATAGTTGGGTCGAGTGGAAGTATTCGAAGTGAAGCACTATTCAAGAGAGGGTTTGTCTCCTCGGTTATATGCGGTTAGTGTCACAATCAACTCAAGTCAACTCAAAGTCAAAGCCTCTGGTCAGAGTATTTCAGTTAATAATAATTGTTATTATTGAACCAAGGACTTTGTATTTGGACTACAAAGTTGAATGTGGATGAGATTGAAATTTTAACCATTATCAAATTGCATAAGTCCAAAGTGATATAGTTTTAACTAAGAAAATTGGTGCAAACAAATGTCACAACCGGATAACACTTATTAAACTAAAATTGAATTTTACCGAAAACGAGTAAGCGATAAATTTGGCCATAATGTCACACTACCTGCTAAGTGACATGTGAACGTTAACATTAGAATAGTTTGATGTTAATCGCTGACCAAATTTACATCCAAGAGTTACACAACCGAAATGATGAATTCCCTTTAGACCGAACGATTTAATTAGTTTATAATTGTTATAAATTGATTAAATTAATTAATATTTATGAAATATTAATTATAAACTTTGAATATGATTTAAGAAATAAATAATGTTATATGTATTTATAACAGTTATAAAAACATCGACCGATATACAATATCGACAAGCGATTAAGTTAGGTTTAATTGCATAGTATTTTGGCTTGGGTCGGATGGGTTTAAGGCCCAACATTAGGGTTGCAAAATTTCAATTTTGCGAAGGTCTAAGGGTGGCTAAAACATAGAGAATTGGCTTGGAGATAACGGGTTGGGATCAAGTGAGAATGGGTAAAAACGTTTTCCTCATTTCTCTCTAATACAAACTTTTATATATATATATATATATATATATATATATATTAGTATATATTTCTCTCTTATAATAGCACATATGCATATATAAGATATATATATGATCTAAAAATTTTAGTACCCTTATTTTTATGTAATATGAATTTAAAAATTCAAAAATTAATTATCATATATATATTCATATGTTTAAATTAACATTTATTGAATTTTGAATTGTTTATTGTATATAAAATAATTATTACATTAAAAATTCAATTTTATATTTTTAGAAAACATTATGTCATTCCAAAAATGTATAGATAAAATTTAGGAATTTTTCAATAAAGTTTATTATTTTTAATAATTAATATTATTTTGAAAAAACTATTTATGATTTATTAAAAATAATAATTTAATTGAAAAATTCTTCAAATTTTTTTGTAACCTTTCATTCAAGATCTTAGAATTTTTTAAATTTTAAAATTTAACTTTTAATAATATATTGTTTTATATTAAATAATTATTGCTAAAACCAATGTATTTGTTTTTAAAAGTAATATTTCAACTTTGAAAAATCTTCAGATTTTTTCTAAGCACTAGTTTATAATCCTATATTTTATAAAATTGTAAATTTTGAATTTTCAGCAATAAATTATTTTATGTTAATTATTTATGGATGAAAACATTATTTTATTCATAATATATACGAATTAAAATACTAAAATTACTTTTTTTTTGCAAAACTAAGTTAATTTTGAATTGTAAATAATTTTAATAATTGTTCTCTCTCTTTCTATATATATATATATATATATATATATATATATTTATCTAGATATAAATGTTTTATGTTCATATATTATATATAATATATTTATACATACATGTGTGTGTATTTTGTAACACGTATACATGCACATATTTGAACAACATACATAGCACACAAAATGAGCTAATATGTATGTTGCATTGTAAATCCCAACATTTACATATGGGCATCTTATACCTTTCATGGATTATTATGTTACACATACACTCACACATATATGTATATGCTATATTTATGTATAGACTAAATCAAATAAAATTAATTTCATATCTTAATATATTTGAATTTAAATAAAATAAACGATTTTATTTAAATGAAATTTAGAAATGTTGTAATTCAGTTAAACTTCATATGCCCAATAAAGATCCAATAGGGTAAATTTTTTAAAATTCACTCATAACTTCCGCTGCGGGCTGCTCCAGTTCCAACAATGGTATATAGCCCAATAGCCTATGCGGTCTAAATTAGTCATATTAGGGCTAACTAATCAAGCTTGCCCACTTAGTACGGTGTCTAGAAATGTAATGTCTAGGATTGGAATTGGGTAATCAAGTACCTTGTCCTACTTGGTTATCGGCCTGGCCCGAAAGGTGAAGTGAGCCCAAAAGTTGCCCCTAATAGAAAATGCCCAACTTAATTTGGGCCTTGGGCTAATTTTCAAAATCGTTTTGAAAATTAACGTTAAAGATTTTAAACTTAATAGTTAAATTTAAAATAAAACATGTTTATTACAAAAATTATAATACTACATAAGTTTTCAAAATTTTTGGAGGGATAATGATTTTTTCAAAATGTTTGAAAATATTTATATAATAATTTCAAATTTCAAATTTATTAATAAAATAAATAAATTAAATATGTTAATTAATAAATGCATATATGCATGTATTATATATGTTGATATATGTTATGTTATTTTAAAATGTTGAACACAAGATAAGCATACATGTATGTATACAAGATAAAATTTGAAATTAATAAATTTTAATAAAAAAATATAATTAAATAAATTAATTAAAGGTTAATTAGTTAAACCAAATACACATATATACGATATTTGTGTGTTACACTATAAAGGTTATAATATACACTATAAATGTTATTGTAGATATGTCCAATATAAAAGTTATATGAAATACTAATTTAAAAGTAACTAAAGAGTTAATTTATTAAAATTAATTAGATAAGATTTAATTAATGATATATTATACGTACGAATATCATATAAGTAATATGAAATATAAAAGTTATATAACAATAAAACTTATATGATATGTGCATAAACTAAATGTGGAACATTAAAAAAACCCAAATAGACTTGAGAAATAAATACATATGTAAATGTACATATACCGTGATTTCTGATGTGTTTGACACTTGAATCGCTGGGATATTTCATAAGAAATATATTAATCTATAAGTCGATATCACTCAATATATATTGAAGATTATGAATCTTCAATATAATGTTGTCCTCTACCATATATATATTAATAAATTACTTACATACTCCTTAGCTGTTGAGCAAACTCAAGTTAAGGATGCTATGCGTAGTATTATAAATATACTGAACATGTGAGGTAAGATAACTATATGTATTTGTTGAGCAAACCCAAAGTACATTTACTATATTAGGCCATTACGATATGGTAGGTACGAGCGAATAGTCTCTTTCGATTTGTTGAGCAAACTCAAGGTCAAAATGAGATTAGAATAAGGAAAAATGGGTTAGGAGTTGTATGTAATAAAACCGATAAGGAGTTATCAATCGTTTGTGGGGCTATGATTTGTTAAGCAAACACAAAGTCAAAATACCAAAACAAACTAGCCCTAACACCCACTAGTGAAGTTGCAAGACTTTTATGTTTCATCTTAGGGTTTGAAGAAACATAAAAGACTAGTAGGAGCATTATTACAAAAATGAAATGGTAACATTTAACATTTCTAATATTGTAAGAGCATATGCTTTATAATGTTGTAATTATCTACAATGATAAATTTATGCATTTAATATGATTGATAAAACATTTGTCAATTAACATATATATAAAAAACTAAATTTAAAGTTGACAAATAGAAATATAATATATACTTACTGATAATTCTAATTGCATGTTATATAATGTTTCTATACCCATGCAAGTGCCTAATTTCAACCACTTAATACGTTCGTAAGTTGGTCACTTATATGTTTATTTGGTTTAGACCATGTATTGCATTTTATGAGTTTTTGAACTCTAAATGCAATTCAAGACTATGGATATTTGATCCATGTACTTTCACATATAAATGTTATATGGTGAACAGTCATCGTTTGTGGGGTACAATATTTCTTAGTTCATTCGAAATAAGCCAATAACGGTATATTAAGATCAAGCATTCAACTCGAATGATTTCAAAAGGATCATATTGTGTTAATGTAACATAAGACCATAAGCTACGAGATACATCTAAGAATTCGATCGTTGAAATGTCATCTTGATCGGTTTACCTAAAGTGCAATATATTTGATGTCTTAAATGTTAAGAATAATCGAATGCGCTTTTGTAAAAGGTTTGTTATGATATTGTAGTAAGGTTTTCTTTTGAATAGTTTGACCATTTGAAAGAAAAATGAATGTATAAGAATAGATCTAATTTAAGGTAAAGTTGGAATGAAGAGAATGAATAGTCACTTCTGCTTCATAAAGAAATATTTGAAACAATAATTGATACTTGATATTAGAATATGAAATATGATTTTATTCCAAAATGTATTTTCATATAGAAAATTGTTTTCTATAACATTTATTTCCTTGAGTTCAAGATATTTAATCGAAGAAGTTTCCACCATAAACTAGTTGCAACATATGAAATAAATAGACAATATTAACAATATTAAGTGAATGGTGGACCTCTAAATTTTGGTACGCTATTATAGTAATGGCGGAAATCGTAGGAGTACGCCATATAGCACCTAATGATTGCATCAAACTACGAAAATTGATTTTGTAAAATGCACCGAACATTATTTGTGAAATAATGTTTATTTTTGGTATTGACTGAAAAAAAGATATAACTATATTTCAGTATGAGTATTATGAATATTCATTATGAAATAGAACTATATCATGGAATTTGTTTTCATTGTAAAAGTGATGCAACAAAAATACATACGCGTCTAATATTATTTATAGTTGTTTTGGAATTATAAACTAAGTCGTATTTTGAGAAATAATTTTACTATATGATTATGAATCATATGATACACGTTAATTATATCTCAAACAATTAATGGCTATACACTCATTCAGTGGGAGCATCATAAGAGTTGATGAACTTTTTGAATTAATACATATTGATGTATGCAATCACAAGTCTATTAATACCAAAAGGGTTCCACATACTTTGTTATATTCATCGATGATTTATTACCACAATGTACATGTGTATTGGATACACATGTAGTAAGTTTATGATAAATTCATATAATATAAAAGCAAAGTAAATAAAATAACATGTAATAGAATAAAATGATTTGATTTGGTCGAATAAATTAGTATACTGAAAAGAGTTTCAAATGTACCTAAAAATGAATATAGATTCAATCTTAAAAACTTCTCCATATGATACATAATGATGCATCAATAAGGAGTAATCAGACATTGTTGGACAATTTACGATTAATTATGAGTGAAGTTGAGTTAGTTTCTTTTTATAAGGTCATGTACTTAAGAGTAGTACACAAGGTTGATATTATTTCATCTAAACAATAGTTTACAAAATCATACAAGATAAGGGTTTGTAAAAAATCCCAACATATCATATGCCAAGGAGTTGGCAGGTTGTGCAAGTCGAAAGATTGGACGTAATAACTATTCATGAGGGATCTTGTATGAATCTCCAAAAAAATTTTTGGAAAGGTCTGTCATCAAATGACACATTTATGTTCTGAACATAATTTTTGTAAACCAAAATCAGTTTTATAAATAAAAAGGTTCATAAAGCGTTTATGAATCCCTATTTTATTTGCACTAAGAAAGAATTGTTGTTTCAAGATATATCAAATTCATTGTAAAGGAATTTCTTTGAGAAATTTTGGTAGTTAAATGGAATTAGATCTAATCCATAGATAGAACTAAATATATGAGATGAAGCGAAATTAACTAACCTAAATGAACATGTAGCTTTAGAATGTCTAATAAGTATTCTCGTACATCGAAGAGAAACTATGAGTTTCTTATTAATGTCAAAATTGTACATTACTCTCGTTTGTTCAGTTAAACCATTAAGATTTTGACTTTGAATGGTATGATGCGCAGATTTAAAAGAATTCTAAGTACGCTATCAAAATATGATTTTGGTGGTCGTAACCAGAGAGATGTGCTCCATTGGCCGAGATTGTGTCTTTATTGGAAAGACTAATGTGGTTGGAATAAAATGAGCAATGTTGATAAGAATAATATCGCAAATTTCAATTATTGAAATTAGCATAACAGATTCGATGTTCAACATGCTCAAGTTAATTCAGATTTATTCACAAAATTATCGCTCAGTAAGACCTAGTGTTTGATACTTATGTATTGAAATAGATAATTCTAAATAATGATTTAGAGTAAGTCGTTTACACATATTAACCAAAAATGCCTCAATGTCAGTGAGAGCGATATTGGGTTTGTGAGTCTTTGAATATGATCCAAGAAATGATATGAATGTATCATTTTATAAGCATCAAGATTGAATAATTATTTTGATAGAAGTATCAAATAGTTTGATTTTCAATCAAAGTGCAAAGAAAGCGTGTATTCATAAGAAAGAACGTTAAAAGGTACATTGATATTTCTAAACTATAAGTAAACAACATATTGTTGATTTTAACAATATGCTTGTATTGATATCAACTTTAGTTGTTTTAATACTCAATTTTGGATTGTAAATGATGTCTTTTATGGTGAGTATAAAAGATATAGGGACTGTCCAAAAACAATATACAAGAGCATCCTATTAAAAGGAGAACATGTAAGTTGGATTCCTTATGGATTAGCAATAGGAATTATCATACATGTTATGTTGTGTATGATATTGTGCTTTGTTAATGTATTTGATACATGTAGAAAATAGAAAATCCAAATTAATATCACTAAATGGTTGTTTGAGGTGTTTTCGCATATTTATGAAATATTAGAGAATTGTTTATAGAAACAACAAACTTGTTATGATGGAACGTTTGGACACAATCTTTTGTAAGTGATACCGAGTATAACATGTCAACGACAAAATTCAAGTTAAAATCTTTAGTTTTAAAGTGTTTCAAAATAAAAGCGATTGTGGTCGATTCAACGTAATTTTGAGAACATTAACTTGAATGGCGCTATAATAAACGTATGTGTATAGATATAAATGCATAAATTTATAATTGTGCCAAAGATGATTCCAAATGTTGAGAATTCCATAATATTGTTATAAGATAACAATGTCATAAAATTGGTAATGATAGAACTTAAAGCTCACTAGAAGACGAAAGACATACTTCGAATCATTCCACGTGATAAAGGCAGTTTATCAATGTCAGAGAAAGTTAATCGATAAAGTAGATAATTAAAATATAATAGCATACTCATTCACTAAGGGACCGACCTAATTGGTTTAGAGAAAACTAATTGAATAAGTTGGAATTAGATTCCATAATTGACCCCAAGTGCAAGTAGGAGATTAATAGAGTTAGGGGTATGCCCTAGGGGCAATTATGTAATTTGTTATATATATCTAACTCGCTGACCAATCTTGTTCGAAATAAAAGGTATTTTCTTCCTATATATAATGTGATTATATTAATTAATTAACTTAATTAAAAGTATATTTGATAGAACAATCCATAAATGGTATATCTTGTGATAGTAGTTAAAAAGTATTGTAACCATGAGTAATTTATCACAAAGAAACAAATATACCATTTTAAGTGTTCCTAGCGAAGATGCATCAAGGCTGGATATCGATGTATCCATTGAGATTGGAGTATGCAACGCTCTTCGAATGTTGGGCAGTGTATTACTCATGACTGCAGTGGGAACCTACGGGTTATATACTAATAGTTATTGGATAACTATGAAACGACTCACTCAATAATTTTCTATTGGTTAATATAACTAAAGTCAAACAGAAAACATCAATGTGACCGATTTACATAGTTCTCTCGACTTGAGAATACTATGGAACTTCAATTTGAAAAATCCACTTTGATTATAGCCAGATCATGGCATGACGTCCATTGAGTTGGGTCGAGTGGAAATATTGGAAGTGAAGCACTATTCAAGAGAGGATTCGTCTCTTCAATTATATGCGATTAGTATCACAGTCAACTCAAGTCAACTCAAAGTCAAAGTCTCTGGTCAGAGCATTTCGGTTAACAATAATTGTTATTATTAAACCAAGGACTTTGTATTTGGACTATAAAGTTGAATGTGTATGAGGTTAGAATTTTGACCATTACCAAATTCCATCAGTCCAAAGTGATATAGTTTTGACGAAGAGAATTGGTGTAAACAAATGTCACAACCGGGTAACGTTTATTAAACTAAAATTGGATTTTACCGAAAATGAGTAAGCAATAAGTTTGGCCATAATGTCACTCCACCTGCTAAGCAATGTGCGAACTTAACATTAGAATAGTTCGATTTTAATCACTGACCAAATTTACACCCGCAGCCAAAATGATGGATTCCCTTAAGACCAAACGATTTAATTAGTTTATAATTATTATAAATTAATTAAATTATTAATATTTGTGAAATATTAATTATAAAATTTGAATATGATTTGAGAAATAAGTAATGTTATATATATTTATAACAGTTACAAATATATCGATCGATATACAATATCGACAAGCGATTAAATTAGATTTAATTGCATGGTATTTTGGCTTGGGCTTAGATGGGTTTAAGGCCAGTCATTAGGGATGCAAAATTTCGGATTTGGAAAGGTCTAGATGTGGCTAAAACATAGGAAATTGGCTTGGAGATAATGCGTTGAGATCAAGTGAGAATGGGTAAAAAGGTTTTCCTCATTTTTCTCTAATACAACCATATATATGTGTGTGTGCGTGTATCTCTAAAAATAATAATGAACCTTTTGGCCGCCATTAATTTCGACATTGTTGGTTAAAATATAGCTCTTAATCCACTCCAAAAATTCTCAAATGTATTGCAAATTAAAATTATACTATTTGATAGTTAGAGGTCGGTGATTCCGGACTTGCAATATGACGAATCAAGAACAGTAAAAGGAAAGGAAGTCATTGCTTCAACGTGGACTCAAAGGCAATATCAAATTGATAATTTTAATTTATATTACAGTAATTAAATTATATTTTATGATCCTACAATGAACAATTTCTTATCTGTTTGAATATATTGCTACTATATGTTTAGTTAGGTGATATTTTGTAAGTAGATGTAGTCGTCACAAATCATTTTGGCTATATGCATAATTTATTTATTCATGGTTTTAAATCTCCTATATTTCGCCCGAGATCTCGCTCGAAATCTCATTTTCACACTTAAAGGAGACGAGACATCAAATCTTCTCCATATCTCATTCGACACTCATCTCGTCTGAGATATTCAAATCTCACCCGATATATGGATCAAAATCTCAATCCGAGATCTCACCCGAAGTTATACATTTTTCCTATTTTCCATAATAATTTTTATTTTCATATTGATTCAAAAGAAACTACTCAATCCAATTATAATTTACCAAATTCTTGAACATATTCTTTATTTTTAATCTTGATGAGTCACAGTGAAAGGTTTCACTTCTTTATTACATTCAAATAAAAGGATATTATTCAACCTTTACCAAATCAATTAATCTAATCAAGCTACTAATCTACTAAAAATATTTCTATTTTCATGTAAATCAAGTATGTTACCATTTTTATTTTTACTAAAAAAGTTATAATCGTTAAATAAATTATTGACACATCAATTTTAAACACATAAGTACATCCGAGATGCATTATAAGACCCGAGATGTCAATCCAAGATGTACATTCGATACATACTCATCTCGTCCGAGATCTCTCCCGATACGAGATAACTTGTGTAAAAATTTCGAGATGAAACGTGACCGAAATCCGATATTTAAAACCTTGTATTTATTACATTATTTGGTTTATGTATAGAAAAAAAATTTTTACTGTACAAAATCAATTTTTGTCATTAATAATTGTTTTATACATATTTATTAATAAATTCATATATATATATATATATATATATATTAGCGTATATTTCTCTCTCATAATAGCATATAATATATATATATATATATATGATTTAAAAAATTTAGTACACTTATTTATATATAATATGAATTTACATTTCAAAAATTAATTATCATACATACATTCATAATTTTAGATTAACATTAATTGAATTTTGAATTGTTTATAATATAGAAAATAATGATTACATTAAAAATTAAATTTTATATCTAAAAAGATATTATATCATTACCAAAAAATATAGAAAAATTTTAGGATTTTTTCAATAAAGTTTATTATTTTCAATGATTAATATTATTTTGGAAAAACTATCTTATATTTATTAAAATTAATAATTTATTTGAAAATTCTTAAAAAAATTATAACTTTTCATTCACGATCTTAGAATTTTTTAATTTAAAATTTGAATTTTTAATAATATATTATTTTATATTAAATAATTATTGCCGAAATCAATGTATTTGTTTTTAAAAATAATATTTCAACTTTGAAAAATCTTCAAATATTTTATAATCTCTATTTTATGATCCTAGATTTTATAAAATTATAAAATTTGAATTTTCATCAATAGATTATTTTGTATTAATTATTTATGGATGAAAACATTATTTTATTCATAATATATAAAAATTAAAATACTAAAATTATTATGTTTGTAAAAATATGTTAATTTTTGAATTATAAATAATTTTTAATAATTTTTCTCTTATATATATTTATCTATATATAAATATTTTATGTTCATATATAATGTATTTATACATACATGTGTATGTTTGTGTTTTCTAACACATATACATGCACATATTTGGACAACATACTTGTCATACAAAATGAGCTAATATGTCTGTTGTGATGTAAATCCCAACATCTACATATGGGCATATTATACCTTTCACGGATTATTATGTTACACATACACTCATACATACATACATACATATATATATATATATACATATATATATATATGATACATTTATGTATAAACTAAATCAAATAAAATTAATTTCATATCTTAATATATTTGAATTTAAATAAAATAAATGATATTATTTAAATGAGATTTAAAAATGTTCTAGTTTAGTTAGACTTCGTAGGTCCAATAAAGATCCAATAGGTTAATTTTTTTGAAATTCACCCATAACTTCCACTGCGGGCTAGTCCAGTTCCAATATTTTATACATCAAATAATAAACCCATAATAAACTATAGATATATAAATATATCATAACACTAAATAAACCTCCATGGTTCTACAAAGGCAAAAATATAGCGGATAAGCTTCAAAAGTAAATATATGAAAAACATAGCCTCTTGCTTGTCCTTTGTACGAGTCCATGCACTATCTCATACCTACTATCTAGTATACATATTCAAGAGTATCCAAGATAATAAAAAGCAAAGCATAAAATCTTGAGTCGAACAACAGTCTGGTATGAGTGATCTAAAATCTCAAAATAATATAAAAGTCAATACAGTAAATAGGAATACAAGGTATGGAGAATCATACCATTCATGCTCCTACATCCAAAAAGTTAGCACAAACATCAATATATGCTAATATACTATCATCATCATGTGGGCATACTATGACTCAAAGCACGACATGGGGGTGTCTAGGTATCTGTAACAACCCATGAAAAATTAATAAGAAATTGATTAATTAAGAATAAGTCTAAAATGGAAACTTTATAAATGTCGAAATTTGGCCATGAAATTTGTGTCATCGTATTCTTGGATATTTTTTAGTCAACTTTCATATATAAAATTTTGAAATCGGAGCTCAAACAAAAAGTTATTGACATTTAAAGTTTTCGAATTTAAAATAATTCAAATGGAATTCAAATTCAAATATATAATTAATATTAATCTTTGAAATTTCAAAAGTTAATGGTGATTAGGATTGGGGTTTAAGTAAATCTTAAAGTAAACATTAAAGTTAAAAATTAATTAAGGAATTAAATAATAATTAAATGGCAGTAATAAAACATTTCCATATATAGGCAACCGATCAACCGCCTACCTATGGCCGGTTGATTGCTGGAGGTTGACTGCCTAGGTAGGAGAGATCGACCAGTGCGTGTTGTGGCGGCTAGGGTTATTTAGGCCAAGAACGGCCCAGATTTTATTGTTTTAAATCGAATTAAATCCAGTGGTTCTTGTGAGTTATAACCATTATAAATAAGAGTCTTGTCCCTTACTTTTTATTCACAAATTATTTGGGAACATAAGCGAAGCTCTGTCGGTTTCTTTCTTTCACACTACTTGGAAATTTCTTGAGGTCTTCGGGTAAGGGATTTTAGATATTAATATTTAACCTCTCATTATATTCTCCTCCAATCTCTAAAATTCTGAATCTAATTCATATATAATCCAATTGTTGTACATTTTAAAAAGAAGAGGTCTAAAAAGAGATTAAAAAGCAGGCGTATTCAAATCCAAAGGACAAAACTTGGAATCATATATGAGTGGAGATCTTAGTCTTCTCATTTTCGTAATTGTATTGTATGAGTTGGATTTAATATATGTCTTGGGGAATTTTGTTCACAAAAACCTCCAAAACTTCCTCAAAGCAAAACATTAATTTTTATGTTTTGGAATCTCAATCATTCTATAATTATATAGCAAAATTAATGTGGTTATTGCAATAGTTTACATTCTTTTTCACTTCTACTTTTCTCTTTTGATGTGATTAAGGGTTAGTAACTAAATATGAATCCTTTTCATTTTATATGTAGAAGTTGAATGGAATGTAAAATAGTTTGAATTGTACTATTAACGATTATTCTACTATTTAAATATATAAAATAAGTTTGATAATTTAGTCTATTTTCATACATAAGTTTATTGTTGGGTTAAGGATATTAGCTAATTTGTACGTTATAGTATGGAATTAGACTGATACAAACTGGAAGTTTTAACATTTAAATGATTAGCATAGGATGCAAGCTTCGAACACTTTGGAATATTTAGTTACGTATTTATATACATACATACATACATACACACACACACACATACTCACACACAACATACATACATACATACATATATATGTTTCTGTTGGCACGTGCGATGCATGTGCGTAGGAGAAATTGGTGTTATAAAATAGTATTTGTAAGACTTTTTTAATATTACGATAAAAGTTGATTTGTATGAAATGTTGCATTATCTATATGCATACATGCACAATCAAACCATTTATGAAAACATGATCGAGACTAAGTTATTTTTGAAAATAGTTAATCGGGTAAAGAGAGTAATCAACCATTGCAACAATATGTTGAGAAATTGAATAAATGTTAAAATTAACATTTCAGTGGCATGAAAGTTAAAAAACTTGCATATGATTAATAAAAATTGAATCTTGTTAACCACATACTTGTTGGTCTTCTTATTTTTTTTCAAGTGTAATGCTATTAAAATAAAGATCTATCTTGGTTCAGTATAAGACATACATGAAAGGCTAAAAAGAGTAATGCAAATCTGTAATTAATCCGCACATCAGCACAAAGCCTTAAGAGAAAGAACTGCATATCATGTGTTATAAAAATCATGATCGTATCAACTAAACAACTAAATCATACCTTAATTTTATATAATAATAAAAAGCCGTAAGAATATTCGAAAATATATCTACTAACACTTACATTCACATTCCCACTTACCTGCACATGTAACATCTGTGCTCTGTTTTGAATCCTCGACCGCATATCCTTTAACTGTCACCTATGCATGTTCTACCATATTCCTCATCCTTGTATTCGGATGGAAGATTTTGCTTCTCCTCGTCCTTATGATCAAGTTGTCGCAACAGATAACGGTGCAACTCCACTTTAGGTCAAACATCGAAAGCAAAATTCTAGACATACGAAATTAGGAACAATGTTGACAAAAATATATATTTAGGTCTATTAGCAGAAAGAATGAACAAATACTTGATACTCCTATTAAATTAGCAAAGAAGCAAATCAAATATATTCATGTCCAATGTTAAAATGCATACAAATTTTTTTTGGTAAAATCTTCGCGAAAAATCATTTTGCAATTGTGTGTACATGCTGAAAAAAAATAACATGCATCCGGAAAAAATCAATAAAATCTCCCATCCTACCATAATAATCCATAAGTTGTCCCACTTACGCCATCTCTATCACGTTTATTTTTTTTGGTTGCTTGCTTTCTGTTGACCATGTCATATAAATTTCACAGTAATTGAAAATGTTATATTCATTAATGTAGTATACCGTAGAGTAAACACTATCGAAAAGCATTTTATACTTTGCACAATATAGCTGAAAAAATGTTGCTCGCACTGATTTTGTTCCACTGAATCTTCCAACAATGAATGATAAAGTAGACCATAGTGCAATGTCAGCTTTGAAGTTCCCTTACTTTATATTGAACTGATAACACAGTTTATCCAAAATTAGAAAAAGTAAGCAATGAATCTGAAAACATATATGTGTAACTACCGATCAAGCATTAATGTGTACGTTGTTCAGCATCTGCAGTAAATATAATACCTAGTGTAGAAAATTTAACAATGATAAAATGTATAAATGGATATATCAACTCGCATAAATGACTTAAATATAAAATCATTTCATGTGTGAATTGCTAGAAGATTACCTACGACTTCTCAGGCATATATGTCCATGTAAATTAGCATTATTCCAATAAATCCGAAGGGATATGCACCATTTAGACTGCTTAGTTCTACAAGTGAAAATAAATAATATGTTATAACATTAATTCAATATGAAGTCCAATTTTTCAAAAATTAAACCGTATGCATATAGCAATTTAAAAATGTGGTTGGAAATCAAAGAAATCATACAATAAACAATATGCGTCTTCTATTTCTTTTAACTTGAATGAATTGCAACTTTCATAAGTGAAGAAATAAGTGGAGCAAGTAACCTGGTCTAGTATAAATAATCAACTATCAAAGACATTCTCAATAAAGATATACTTTCTATATCTTGTAATGGAAAATCAGTTAAAACATTATTATAACCTGGGCATTAAATAATAAACACTAATTTACTAATAGCATTAATTGCCCATGAAAAGTTAATGACGTCGAAAGGTAAAAACAAAGGTTGATAATAAAGTAATGAATCAAACGTCTGTTTCAACTATTACTAATGTAAAGGTAGTATACAGTGCTTAAGAGAAGAAACAAATATAGCCGATTATTAAACATTTGTTTCCACGAAAAAAGATGCTTGTGTAACTACTAATAAATAATCCTCACAGCCAAGTGTGAATAGTAAATAATAAATAGTAAACTACCCCAGCTGCTTTGTAGAAGCAATAAATATAAGAAAGAGATATTAATAAAATAGAATTAAAATCAAGAGTTATCATCCACTTATATCCAGTAGGCGTTATAATAAGGTAAATAGATTGATATGTCAACAGCAAAGTTGGGAGGGGATACTACCACGTGGTCTGTTATAAATAGTGATAAACAGTGAATGAACTTTGAAATTTGAATTAAACTTTTCTTCAGCTTCGTACTTAAAACATGCATAATAATATAGTAGTAGTCAGCCTATAAATCTCCAAAAGTAACTGACATAAACAGTGAACGAACACTGGATTAAACTTTTTTCGGATTCGTACCTAAAATATCCAGAATGATACAATAGCATTACGCGTATAAACCTTCGAAAGCGAAGGTTTTACTTTATAGTATAAGATACACACACATTTATATGTATATATATATGTGTGTGTATATACGAGCATGATTGCATGTGTTATCTATCTAGTATACTAAAACAGATAACACACTATAATAAACTTGTCGCATAAGTTTATAACTCAGATTTCCACTACACTGGAATTTTGTACTAATTATTATAACAATATGAATGTTATAAATAAGTTACAACAATAGCGTTATACTATTTTGAATAAATAGTATAACCAGAATAACGGATAGAATATAGAATAATGTATATAAATATAGAAATGGACTAGAATTCTAACCGGATTGTGTCTGAGGCTCGTCGTAATGATTTCCTTAAGAATTTTATTTCAAAATTCTCCCAAGATACAATAGACGAATTCTGCCCAAAATTGTAATGAGTATATCACTCTGTGATTTGAATATAAGAACAGCAGTTATTAGAAGAGAAGAGATATTCAGATTAGAAATTCAGTGAGGAAAGTGATCAGTTTTCCTCTTTATTTATAGTTGGTTCGTATCCCTTCGAACGGTCGCGTATGCACCCGTTTGTCCAATGGTCGTGCCCGTTTCTGCCTTTCGCTGCCGTCGTTTATCGTTTGCGCCTCCTCAGTCGGGCTGCACTCGCTTCTTCAGTCTGGCCGCACTCGCTCGCTTCAGAAGTCGCACCTCCTCAGTAACCCGCGTCCGCTTATGAACAGTCGCGTCTGTTCATTAGCCTGCAAATGTTAAAAAAACCCAGTCCAGTTTTGCAGTAAAATTAGGATCATATTAGACCCAAACCCGAGCCCGGGCCTGGCCCGGTTCGGTCGGTCGAACGTACGGACGGCAGCGGGGCGCGCGCGTGTGTGGTGGAGATGCATGATCTCCCTCCTCACAACGAAGTATACATTTGGGTGGCCCTAGGCCCCAACACCTTCATTGCAAAGCCATATATATATTGGAATGACTTTGCAAATTTGGCGATGTGGGACAAGTGTATTTCATTTACACTAGGAATTCCAACAATCCCCTACATAAATGATAATATATTTTTCCCCCACACAAGGCTAAATATCATAGAGTACATATGAAATAATGCTTTATCGTGGATAAGTAGATATTTCACTTTGAACTTTCTCTAGTTAAAACTTATCGGATCTACTTGGCTAATCGGTGAATTATTTCATCTTGAACCGTCGGCCTTTATTGTATATCCAGACAACAAGCTTTACGAAGCATTGATTCCCTTCTCATCCAATCTCTTGGTTGTGTTCATTTTGGTCCTGAACAATTTTTTGGTTCTGCGAGTGTTTTAGAGAATAAAAGTCTTTTAATATTCTCATAGAGCCGACCCAACTCACACTAACATAGGTGATCGCAACCATTAAGAGTATCCTACATATACCCCACTTGTTATTTCCAAGATATGGTCATCATTAAAAAACATAGTTTTAACCTTTAAATACTTCTGTAGGCATGCATTTATATTGTGCACCATAGGAATGGAATATGACTATGTCCAAACAAATGCATTACGTCTTGAGTTATTCAGAACTGGTTGCCTATTGATCCTAGTCCGTGGGATCTCCAGTCGCTAGGATAGGTTTCCGTATAAGATAACTCTTATTAGTTTAGGCTTTTAAACACATTCCTCTCGATGCGCAGTTAATCTTTTCTCTTGATAAACCTTTAGTAAACGGATCCGCTAGGTTATCATTTTTTCTTACATAATCTGTGGAAATAGTTCCATTTGAGAGTAACTGCCTAACTGTGTTATGGCGTCGACGAATGTGTCGTGATTTTCCATTATACACAAAGTTTTGCGCTCTGCTTAGCGCTGCTTGGTTATCGCAGTATATGCATATGGCGGGTACAGGTTTAGGCCAGAATGGAATATCTTCTCAAAAGTGACGAAGCCATTCTGCTTTTTCGCCTGCTTTATCTAATGCAATGAACTCTGGTTCCATAGTGGATCGGGCTATGCATGTTTGTTTAGTAGATTTCCATGACACTGCTGCGCCTGCTAGGGTAAAGACATAACCACTTGTTGATTTTGATTCCTCTGAATCTGCAATCCAGTTTGCATCACTATATCCTTCTAAGACGGCAGGATATTTTCCATAATGTAAGGAATATGCAGTGGTATTTTTTAAATATCCAAGCACTCTCATTAGTGCTTTCCAGTGTTCCTTCCCTGGATTGCTCGTATACCTGCTCAATCGACTTACTACATAAGCTATATTTGGTCTTGTGCAATTCATGAGATACATGAGACATCTTATTACACGAGAATATTCCAGTTGTATTATACTCTCATTAATGTTTTTATGCAGTACTTCTGATGGATTAAAAGGTGTATCTACTCCTTTAATTCCAAAATTTTGAAATCTTTCAATCACCTTTTCTACATAATGTGATTGAGATAACTCAATTCCATTACGTTTTCTTATTATTTTTATTCCCAAAATAACATCTGCAACACCGAAGTCTTTCATGTCGAAATTGTTGATCAATATTTTCTTTATGGTCTCAATTACCTGAGTATTTGGACCGAATATTAGCATATCGTCCACATATAGACAGATCATCACATATGATTGTCCAAGTTGTTTATAATAAACACATTTGTCACATTCATTTATACGAAACCATTTCTCATCATGACACTATCGAATTTTGCGTGCCATTGCTTTGGAGCGTGTTTTAGTCCGTATAATGATTTGACTAATCTACAGACTTTGTTTTCAGTTCCTTTGGAAATAAATACCTCAGGTTGCTCCATGTAAATTTCCTCTTCGAGATTTCCATTTAAGAATGCTGTTTTTACATCCATTTGATAAATCTCTAGATTATAGATGGATGCAATTGTTATTAACATTCTTGTAGAGGTTATTCGTGTTACCGGCGAATATGTATCAAAAAAGTCTACTCCTTCTTTTTGACGATATCCTTTGGCTACTAATCTAGCTTTATACTTGTCGATAGAGCCATCTGCTTTCATTTTCTTCTTGAAAATTCATTTGCAGCCAATTGATTTTATTCCTGGTGGAATATCAACAATTTCTCAAGTTTTATTACTTAGAATTGAATTAATCTCACTTTGGATTGCTTCTTTCCAACATGAGGATTCAGAAGATGACATTGCTTCCTTGTACATTTGAGGTTCGTGCTCTAATACATATGTAAAAAAGTCCGAATCAAATGTTTTGGAAGTTCTAGCCCTTACGCTTCTTCTTAGTTCAGCATCCTCAATTTCATGATGAGTTTCATCTTCATGTGAATTGTTTAATTCTTCCCTTGTCCTTTTTGGGACATTATTTCCTTCATTCCTTTTGTGCGGAAACACATCTTCAAAGAATGAGGCATCTCTTGATTCCATGATTGTATTTACATGAATATCAGTTATATCAGACTTGAATACCAAAAATCTGTAGGCACTACTATTTTGGGCTGGCCCAAGATAATAACAATCTACTGTTTTTGGTCCAAGTTTGACTCTCTTGGGAGGCGGAACTGGAACTTTTGCCAATCACCCCCACACTTTGAGGTATTTAAAGCTTTGTTCGTGTCCTTTCCATATCTCATATGGAATTGTTCCTGTTTTATTGTGAGGAACCTTATTTAATATATGATTAGACATATTTAGGGGTTCCCCCCCCACAAGTTCGTCAGTAGACCAGAAGTTAAAAGCATTGCATTAATCATATCTTTTAACGTTCTATTCTTCCTCTCGGCTACACCATTTTGTTGTGGTGAATATGGAGCTGTTGTTTGATGAATTATTCCATTTTCTTCACAGAATTGTTCAAATGGTGATTTATATTCTCCACCTCGATCAGATTTTAGTATCTTGATCTTTTTATTTAACTGATTTTCTACCTCGGCCTTGTATTTTATAAACGCTGTTATTGCTTCATCTTTACTATTTAAAAGATATACATAGCAATATCGCGTATAATCGTCAATAAAAGTAATGAAATACTTTTTCCCACCTCTTGTAGGTAGTGATTTAAAAGTACATAAATCTGTATGTACCAAACCTAATGGTTCGATGCTTCTGTCAACAGATTTAAATGGTTGTTTGACCATTTTTGCTTCTACACATGTCTCACATTTGTAGTTCTTATCTACTTGAAATTTTGAAATTAATACCAAGTTTGATAATGTTTTCATTTTGCGGAAATTTATGTGTCCCAATCTATCATGCCATAGTAAAATTTCGTACTCAAGCAAATAAGAAACTTCAATTTTATTAATAGCACAATCAGAATACATATTTTTGTTGCCGACAACGGCTACATTTGCCTTAAATAGGCCATCACTTAAATATCCCCTTCTTATATATATTCCAGCTTTGGACAGAACCATCTTGTCCGACTCGAATACCATCTTGAATCCCTTCTTTGATAGGACTGCACAAAAGATGAGATTCTTGCGTATGTCTGAAACGTGGAGCACGTCATTCAACTTAACAGTTTTTCCAGAAGTAAACTTGAGGAATACTGTGCCACTGCCTTCGATCATGGAAACTGCAGAATTACCCATGTAGAGTTTTTCTTCGTGATCGAATTTCTGATATGTAGAAAACATGGATTTGTCAGAACAAACATGACGAGTAGCGCCTGTATCTACCCACCATTGGTTAGGATTTTTAACCAGATTGCATTCAGATACCACCACCAAGAAGCTGGACTCGTCTACTTCCATGTTATCCACTATATTTGTCTCTTTATTGCATTTCTTCTTGTGTCTGCAATCTTTAGTGGCATGTCCAACTTTTCCACAAACCCAACGTTCGCCATTAAACTTCTTGGTTCGTTTGTTGTTTTTTGGTTTGTTGTCTTGAGCTTTCCTTTTCTTCTGGAAATTCTTCGTTTTGTTTTTGGTCTTTGACCCTTCAGCCACAAATGCCTCCTCGCTTGGTTTTGTAACTGCACGGTTGTCTGCTTCAATTTTTAATCGGATTATGAGATCCTGTAAAGAGATTTCCTTCTTCTTATGCTTTAGATAGTTGCGGTAATCTCTCCATGTCGGCGGCAGTTTTCCCGTGATGGCTTCAACCTCAAACGATTCTCCAACCTTATGACCTTCCGCTCCGAGTTCATGAATGATGATTTGCAGTTCATGCAGTTGAGCAGTCACCGATTTGGAGTCAACCATCTTGTAGTCCATGAATTTGTCTACAATTCTTAAGACTGATATTCTGCGTCTTATACTTCTTGACAAGTGCATTCCAGAGTGTTTTTGCTGTCTTTAGAGGCTGATATACTTTGTATAACAACTTGTCGAGACAATTTAGAATATAGTATCTGCATAGAAAATGGAATGTTTCCACATATCGACATCGGATTCCTTGCCTGGTACAGGAATCGATTCCTCCTCCTCGAGATACCTTTGCAGGCCGAGTGTGGTGAGATAAAATAACATTTGATTCTGCCACGTTAGAAAATCATCACCATCTCCTTTAAAAGGAATGGGCTTGTTGTGTGTAATAGCCTTTGTTGAGAGCTCTACTATTGCCATCTATGTTTTAGCAAAAACAGTAAAATTCTTAAGATGTTATCTATCTAGTATACTAAAACAGGTAGCACGCTATAATAAACTTGTCGCATAAGTTTATAACTCAGATTTTCACTACACTGGAATTCTGTATTAATTATTATAACAATATAAATGTTGTAAATAAGTTACAACAACATCGTTATACTATTTTGAATAAATAGTATAACCAGAATAACGGATAGAATATAGAATAATGTATATAATATACAAACAGACTAGAATTCTAACCGGATTATGTTTGAGGCTCGTCGTAACGATTTCCTTCAGAATTTTATTTCAAAATTCTCCCAAGATACAACAGACGAATTTTGCTCGAAATTGTAATGAGTATATCACTCTGTGATTTGAATATAAGAACAACAGTTATTAGAAGAGAAGAGATATTCAGATTGGAAATTCAGTGAGGAAAGCGATCAGCTTTCCTCCTTATTTATAGTTGGTTCGTATTCCTTCGAACGGTCGTGTCCGTTTCTGCCTTTTGCTACTGCTGTTTATCGTTTGCGCCTCCTCAGTCGGGCCGCACTTCTGCCTTTTGCTACCGCTGTTTATCGTTTGCACCTCCTCAGTCGGGCCGCACTCGCTTCTTCAGTCTGGCCGCACTCGCTCGCTTCAGAAGTCGCACCTCCTCAGAAACCCGCGTCCGCTTATGAACAGTCGCGTCTGTTCATTAGCCTGCAATTGTTAAAAAAAAAAAACCAGTCCAGTTTTGCAGTAAAATTAGGATCATATTAGACCCAAACCCGAGCCCGGGCCGGTTCGGTCGGTTGGACGGCGGCGCGCGCGCGCATGGTGGAGATGCATGATCTCCCTCCTCACAACGAAGCATACATTTGGGTGGCCCTATGCCCCAACACCTTCATTGCAAAGCCATATATATATATATATATATATATATATATTGGAATGACTTTGCAAATTTGGCGATGTGGGACAAGTGTATTTCATTTACATTAGGAATTCCAACAGCATGTCCATTTGACGTGTGTGTAAAAGGAAGTGAGGGGATTTTCTCTTTGTTACAATTATGATATTATGAGAGATTGCAGTAAAGTTTTCGGTAGTTGTGGGAAAATATGGGGAAACGATATGACAACCAAACAAAAATAAGGTATTGTAAGAAAGACTATGGGTAGAATTGATGTCGATAAGGATGAGTAAGTTACATCAACCTATGTATTGTCTATGATATTTCAATTTAGTTTATAAGAATGAAGTTAATCAACCCGTATTAGTGCTAACGTAAAGCGGTACTAAAATTCTTCTTCCGATAAAGAAAACACATGGTTAAGCAATTTGTTACTTAAATTTTGTATTTAGAAGAGGGATGTAAAAAACTAAGTACAGTAGAAAACTAAACAATATTCAATTTTTTTTCCAACTGAAATATATTTATGAATGAAAAAAAATGGGCAAAGAGGTAAGATTATATGGGTGTGTAAATAAACTGATAGCAAAAGTAAAAAATATTAGTACTTAAAGGGATTTATGCATGCAGTGAAATCTTGAGTTCGAAACCAACATGCTTTGTAGAAGTAAAAAAGGAACCATTATGTCATTTATTAATGTGACAAATAATATTGGCTAAAACTGTAAAACATATGAATAACAACCTAAATCTCCTATCTATAATGTACAAAAACATCAGAATTACTTTAGAATAGATAAAAAGGCAGATCCAAGGCTAGTGTGAATTTGTTGACATTTCTTTGTATATATTAATAGTAGAGGCTATTTAGTTTGCTATATTAATTGTTGCAAGTTCAACATAATTTTATATTTTCTCGCATGTATGAAAGGAATGCCTGAAATTTAATGTTAACTTGCTCTTAGTTTTTCACTTACATTGGCATGTATAGTATAAAATCTGAAGACGTATGAATGCTCCTAAATTGTGGGTGATTAGTATAAAAGTTTATTAATTGGCTGAGGTACTGTGCGCTTTTGAAAAGTCCTTTCAGATTTGCTCGGTGGCCTTCCCACAGTCCTTTCCATACGAATTAACTAATATTTAGGCATCACCACTGCTAAATTTAGCTTGTAAGTTGTTTAATACTGCATATACATAAAGAGAAGGAATGAAGGTACATGCAAACAAAGTGAATACTGACTGTGTATCATAATGAACGAACAAAGTGTTCTGTGTAATAAAACTAAAAGGTACATTGTAGTGATGGTGAACAGAGATTGATGATGGAAGGAGTATGAATTCCAGTAAAAGAAAAACTGAAATGTAATGGTAAATAGAACCAAATAATCAGAGACGTAGAATGGAGTTGATAGTTTAGCCAAGTTGGTAGAGCATATATCAGCTTGTTACAATTATGAAAGAAAATAAGCAAGCGTTACGTTAAAGAATTAGTTAGACGCAAAGTAGATTCTACAGATCAATAAATTTTATAAGGCGTAGCAGTTATGACACCTATTTTATTGCCAACTGCGCATTGGGAAAATATGAGGTAGAACAGAAAGATGAGCAGCTATTTTAGTATTGCATAGCATGATTAGTTGTACGAATGCTCTGCAAGAAAATGCTCAACAACTCTATCACACTCTTCCATATGTAAGAGAAGGTAAAAGTGGTTGGAAGTCAAAAGAAGTACACACACACACATATACACATACACACACGTATATATATAATATATATGTGTATATGTGGACAAATATGAGTATGTATTAAAATACAAGGAGGTATGTGTAGCTGACCACTTCTGGTGTGAATAAAACATCCCAATTGACGTGTGGTGGACAGGGTGTAGGGTGTTGATGCTCAGTATGAATTTGCGGTTGTTCTGGAAATGCAGACGGTTGTTCTAAGTTGAAGTCTTGCTATGTAATATTTGGTAATGTCATGCAATATTTTAGGTTTTGTTGCGCAATATTTGGTGCTGTTACGGATGAGGGAAGGTGCATTAGGCGGTTCGCTTTGGTACCGTTGTCAGACTCGTCGTGTGTAGCAGGAGGTGGTGGTACAACGTCAAAAGCATCAACTATTTCAATAGAAAGTGATCATAGAAGCTTTGACACATGGGTGCATTTTCTTTTTTACATCGTCCGTGGGAAGACCTACTGCACTCTCCTTGTTGGTTGTTGAACATTTTCTCTGCGGTGGGGGAAGGAGTTAGTGAAAGTGAAGGAAATAAAATAGCACACATTTTTTGCGATAGAAGTGTATAGTTTAAGTATTAAAACGTGTAAGAAGTAATGGTGAATATGCGAAACTTTGAACTAAAATTGGGGACATGCGGGCTGAACGGATAGTGATTGGAAGCATTTGTAGGTAAAAATTAAGTACGCGTAGGTTATGCAGTCACAGTGACATTAATGTCACTGTTTTGTAGCTAAGTGGTAGAAGTAAGAGGTAGTTAACGTATGAATGTAGTGTGTAGTAGTAAGTGTAAGGGTACAGATACAACTATTAAAACATACAAACGGATTTGTCAACTTGTGAAAACAAATAAGCCATATGTATTGGAGTTTAAAAAAAATGGAAAAGTAGAAGATGGTGAGAGAATAGAAGGTTGAAAATTAACTTTTTCGTTGTGGTTGTAGCTTGTGTGAATGAGGATGTAGAAGCTTTTGGCTATGGAAGAGTTTATAACTGAGTGGGGATGTGAGTTGGATATACGGGAAAACAGAATATGTAAGGGAACCGAGTGGCTAGGGGAATATGTCAATGAGAAATATGTGGCAGATGGTTTTACTGGGTCGGAGGGGGATAGAAATGTGCATAGTAGTGGTTGGAAGCAGAACACGTCATTGTGGTAAAATAGAAAACCGAAGGGTGGAATGAGGAAAAAAATGAGGTAAAAAAACAACATGAGTTGCTGACACATGCGTTGGGATATCCATACTATAGCTATGTAAAAGTGTAGATGTGTTAAAAGTTCAGTTGTCCATAGTAGTTGAAATTTTGTACGAAAGAATTAATGTCACAATTTGTATATGTTTTAAAATGTAGACAGTACAAATGAGCAGTCGTAAAAGAGGTGATTTGGCGTGTGTATGTTGTATTTAACCTTGATTGAAGAGAGATTTGGTGAAAAATAAACAATACTGCTGTGATGCGCGGTATGGCTTCTATACAAAATAATACAACTAAATATACGAACAAATGCAGTTGTTGAATGAAGCAAGAGTGAGCAGAAGTAAATACGTGTGTAGAGTAATTGGTCCACTGTAGAGGTTTGCAGAGGATAATTCAAATCAAAGCAAGGGCATAACAGTTAAAACGTGGGATAATAAACAATGAGAGATTACTTAATCCATCTGACTGAGCATTCCGTAAGTGTTTATTTAGAAATCCTGGTGGAGTGAAGTGGATTTACTTCTAAAGAGTATTATTTAGTTCTAAATAAAAGGTGCCTGACCCATTGTTGAAACCATGGCAATTTTCATGTCCAGGTATGCCTATTGTGGCATATCCTAATATGTTTTAGTTCTATAGAGTATTATTAATTGGTTTACGAACAATATCAATTAGTTCAAAGTTTATGTGTAACATTTTCAGATCATTTGTGCTCCTTTTTTTAAATGTATTCCCTTTAACTTCATTCTCTTTGAATTTAATCCATTTCACTGAATGGTTCGGAGAAATGTGAACGTCACTGATTTTTGTATTAAGCTGTAGTATGATGCATGCATGCTTCCAGTACTTCTTGCTGTGCTATATTGTTTTATTTTGGATCAAATACAAGATATATAAGACCATCATATTTGTTTTCCGTAGTGTGTTTCATTTCTTGAACAACTATATACCCAACAAATCGGTATAACAGAAGGAAAAGCTGTGGAATTAATTACATATATCATCGAGCTTGACATAGGAACGAAGACAACAGACATAAACTCGGATGTTAATTGAAGAGGACAAAATATGACACACGAATTTATGCTTATAAAGTATGGCTTATTACTGACAGAAACAAATATTGAAAAGTAAACTGTAGAAGTTTGTACTGTTTGATCCTGTAATAGTAAAGTAATAGTAAAATAATAGTTCTGTTACCAAATAAACTAATCTTTGTAACTCAAATGCTAATTCACTTATCATGTGGTATTCTAGTATGAATCATATTATCCCAAAAATTAATCTTATTCACAATTTTAGTCTCTTTTAAAGATTCTGTTTCATATTCTAGCCCGAGCGGCTTTGCTCATTAAGCTAAGCAAAGTAGTAAGTTTTGCTAACTTGCTTATTATTTATTTTGACTTGGTGCCTCATGTGGAAGATTGACCTTGGTTCTTGTTCAATACTTTCGGAGGGCGATTGCGGCAAAATCTAGCAGTGCGTAATTTTTTTTATACAGTTCCAGTAACAAACAGAGTGAGGTGAAGTGTCTGAAGTAAAAAGTGCGTAACGAAGTAACAATGTAAAAATAAATAGGGACACATTTTTTGTAAATCCATTACAGTTTAGTTTACTGTTAGAAATGAATGAATGAGGAAGTGGGGAAGAGGAAGAATTATAGTGTGTATTGAAATAAAGTCCCATGTCATGGGATATTTGTTTCAATATCACCTTAGATATTACAACCCACTATTCTAAATCAAAAGAAAAGAAGAAGGAGACATGAAGACTTGTGGCAATATAGGCTTTTGGGCTTTCATATATAGGGGCCTGCAGAACGAGATTCATTCTTCTTGCTCCTCTTCCCACTGCATTGCTCTTAGATCTATAGTTACTTCAATTCGTCGTCGCTAATCATCCATTTTTGTGTTACAATTTATTAAAATTTGTGACAGTTTTTGCCATTACTACTTCTGTGTTGTTCTGTAACTATTATTGAAGTTACAGTTGGTTTCGTAACACTTTCCGGTGGTTGCGACTAACACTCTTGAAACAATATTCTATTGTTGTAGACGACAATGTCTCAAAATAGCAACAGCACTAACGCTGCACCGACACAGACGGTGACAAACACTCAGCCAGCGCTTCTGGTTCCAACAATGACACTGTCTCATGGAGAAAGGCAAGAAAAGTTAAACGGGACGGACTTCAAGCGTTGGCAACAGAAGATATTGTTTTATCTAACAACATTAGGACTCGCCAAGTTTCTAACCGAAAATGCTCCTGAAGTTGGCGAACTCGAACCCGATGCAATCAAAGTGGAGGCCGCAAATTTTTGGAAAAATTCGGACTTTATGTGTAAAAACTATATTCTGAATGGTCTGGATAATAGCCTCTACAATGTCTATTGTACTGTTGCAACATCCAAGGAACTCTGGACGGCCTTGGACAGAAAGTACAAAACTGAAGATGCAGGCATGAAGAAATTCATCGCTGGCACATTTCTCGACTTCAAAATGGTTGATTCAAAGACTGTGATAAACCAGACTCAAGAACTACAACTGATCATCCGTCAACTGCAAGATGAAGGGATGATACTTAGCGAATCTTTTCAGGTTGCCGCAACCATTGAGAAACTTCCTCCATAGTGGAAGGACTTCAAAAATTACCTTAAGCATAAGCGTAAGGAAATGACAGTGGAAGAACTCATAGTTCGTCTGCGAATTGAGGAAGATAATAGAAATTCTGAGAAAAAGATCTCTCATAATATGGCTGCCAAAGAAAATGTTGTTGAGTCAGATAAACCTAACAAGAGAAAACGTGAGAATGCGCTTAAGAAGTCGAAGAAAAAAAATTCAGGATTCTTGCCATAACTGTGGGAAGAAGGGGCATAAAGCAGTCGAATGTCGCACTTCCAAAAAGAAGAAATCAGAAGCAAATACGGCTGAAGTTACAGATGGCATTTCTGATATGGATTTATGTGCAATAATATCAGAATGCAACCTTGTTGGTAATTCAAAGGAATGGTTTGTAGACACAGGTGCCACTCGACACATATGTGCTAATAAGTGTATGTTTACAACTTATAAAACTGCAACTGATGATGAACAACTTTTCATGGGCAATTCATCTGCATCAAAGGTCGAAGGTAAGGGAAAAGTTGTGCTGAAACTAACTTATGGAAAAGAGCTTACTTTGAGTGATGTTCTTCACGTTCCAGAAATACGCAAGAATTTGGTATCAGGGTCCTTGCTTAGCAAGCATGGTTTCAAATTAACCTTTGTATCTAATAAGTTTGTATTATCAAAGAATAGAGTGTATGTAAGAAGAGGATATGTATGTGATGGTTTATTCAAGGCAAATGTAACAACTATTGTACCAAACATTGATATGAATAAAAGTGAATCTTCTGCTTATATTGTTGACTCTTCTAACATATGACATTCTAGATTAGGGCATGTTAATTTTGATACACTGCGAACAATGATTAATCTAGAATGTATACCAAAATGTAACATAGACTCCAACTATAAATGTCAAATTTGTGCAGAAGCAAAATTGACAAGAACCTCGTTTCATCATGTTGAACGAGAAACTGAACCTCTAGACCTTATACACACTGATGTATGTGATTTGAAAATGCGTCAAACTAGAGGAGGAAAAAGCTATTTCATTACGTTTATTGATGATTGTACTAGGTACTGCTATGTGTATCTCCTTAGAAGTAAGGATGAAGCATTCGATATGTTTAAACAGTATAAAGCAGAAGTTGAGAATCAACTCAACAGGAAAATTAAAGCTTTAAGAAGTGATAGAGGAGGAGAATATGAATTTCCTTTTGAGGAATTCTGCGCCGAGCACGGCATTATACACCAAACTACAGCACCATATTCACCTCAATCCAACGGTATAACCGAACGGAAAAATAGAACTCTTAAAGAAATGATGAATGCTTTATTAATCAGTTCTGGCTTGCCAGATAACTTTTAGGGAGAAGCTATTCTTTCGGCAAACCATATTTTAAATAAAATACCACGAAAGAAAACATCCAAGTCTCCTCACGAACTTTGGAAAAATAGACTGACATCCTACAAATACTTAAAAGTGTGGGGGTGTCTTGCCAAAGTAGAGATACCTAAACCAAAGAAAGTCAAGACATGACCAAAAACAATTGATTGTGTATTCATTGGATATGCACAAAACAGTGCTGCTTATCGATTTTTAGTACACAAATCTGAAATTGATGATATTCATGAAAATACCATCATTGAGTCGAGAAATGCAAGATTTTTCGAACATATATTCCCTTTAAAGCAGGGCACTAACAGTGATACTCTAAGAGACCAAGGGAAGAAGAAATCTCCAATTATCTTGAGGATACTAAAGATAACCTTCAGAAAATTAGTGCTAATCAACAAGTGGAGGAGCCAAGAAGAAGTAAAAGGTCTAGAACCTCAAAAACCTTTGGACCAGACTTTTATACCTTTATGTTAGAAGATGATCCATTGACATACAAGCAAGCTATGTCCTCCAGCGATGTCCCTTACTGGAAAGAGGCTATTAACAATGAGATGGAATCCATTATGGCTAACCATACCTGGGAGTTAGTTGATTTACCTCAAGGATGCAAGACCTTAGGTAATAAATGGATATTTAAAAAGAAATTGAAACCTGATGGTTCAATAGACAAGTACAAAGCTCGTCTTGTAGTCAAGGATTCAGACAAAAGGAAGAACTAGACTATTTTGATACATATTCACCAGTGACATGGATAACATCAATTAGGATGCTTATTGCAATTGCATCCATACTTGAGCTAGAAATACATCAAATGGTTGTAAAAACTGCATTTTTGAATGGTGACCTAGAGGAAGAAATATATATGAAGCAACCTGAAGGGTTTCTGAGCTATGGAAAGGAAAATAAAGTATGCAAATTAGTAAATTCGCTTTATGGCCTTAAACAAGCTCCAAAACAATGGCATGAGAAATTTGATGAAACTATGTTATCAAATGGATTCACGATAAATGAATCAGATAAATGTGTCTACATGAAACACACACATTTAGGATATGTCATTGTTTGTCTTTATGTTGATGACCTATATATCCTAGAAAATAACAAGGCCATAATAACATCTACAAAGAATATGTTATCCTCTAGATTCGATATGAAAGACCTAGGACTAGCTGATGTGATATTGGGTGTCAAAATTTTGAGAACATCACAGGGATATGCATTATTCCAATCATATTACATTGGTAAGACACTTGAAAAATTCAAGCAATATAATATAACTATTGCAAAATCACCCGTAGATATAAACCAAAATTGGGTAAAGAACACTGGTGATGGTATCTACCAGCTTGAATACTCTCGTATACTAGGAAGTATCATGTATGTTATGAACTGCACTAGGCCAGATATCGCATACGCTGTAAGTAAGCTGAGTAGATTTACCAGTAATCCTGGTAAACATCATTGGAAAGCGATAATCAGAGTTCTAGGATACCTAAAGTATACACAGAACTACGGTCTACACTATACAAACTACCCTTCAACAGTGGAAGGATACAGTGATGCCAGTCGGATAACTGGATCACAAGATACAAAGTCTACAAGTGGATATGTGTTCACATTAGGAAATGGAGAAATATCATGGAAATCATCCAAACAGACTTGTATAGCTAGATCTACGATGGAATTAGAATTTATTGCACTAGATAAGACCGTAGAAGAAGCAGACTGGCTTCGAAGTTTCTTGGAAGATATTCCAAATTGGAGCAAACTTGTGCCTCCAATATGTATACATTGTGATAGTCAATCAGCAATTGGAAGAGCTAATAGTACACCATATAATGGTAAATTTAGGCATATTCGTCGTAGACATAAAATAGTAAGACAACTTCTCTCTAATAGAGTTATCACTATAGACTACATAAGGTCAAAAGATAACATAGCAGATCCACTAACTAAAGCTTGCCAAGAGAGAAAGTTCAAACCTTATCTATGGGAATGGGGTTAAGGCCTATAGAATAAAAGTTTTTTTTAATGGAAACCCCACCTAGTTGACTGGAGATCCCAAGATCTAGGTTCAAAGGGACAACTAAGTTTAAGAGAAACTTGACGGCACTGTTACACACAAACCATTCCTATGATAAGTCGGTGCTTTATTTGTTGGAAAAATAGGATAAGTATTGATACTTTTAATGATGTCTGTACTTGAGGAATTGTGAATACCCTTTACAGAATCACCTACGTAAGTGCGAAGACGCCGCTTCAAAGAGAATTATGAGGCCAAATTCTCTAAGCACTTATTATACCAGGCAGGTGTTCAAGGCAAAAATGAACACATATAGATAACGAAGGATTATAAGAAACATTTGTCGTGTGTTATTTATTGTAGAATTACACAAAAGGTTTACAGTTCAAGGACATTCTATGTCTACTGATTCACATGTAACTCAAATAGGTAAACACTAGGAAAGTTCAAGGCCCCTGTGCTACTTTAACCGATACGATAAAGAATTAATGTCACAGTTTGTATATGTTTTAAAATGTAGACAATACAAATGAGCAGTCATAAAAGAGGTGAGTTTGCGTTTGCATGTTGTATTTAACCTTGATTGAAGAGAGATTTGGTGAAAAATAAACAATACTGTTGTGATGCGCGGTATGACTTCTATACAAAATAGTACAACTAAATATACGAACAAATGCAGTTGTTGAATGAAGCAAGAGTGAGCAGAAGTAAATATGTGTGTAGAGTAATTGGTCCACGTAGAGGTTTGCAGAGGATAATTCAAATCAAAGCAAGGGCATAACAGTTAAAACGTGGGATAATAAACAATGGGAGATTACTTAATCCATCTGACTGAGCATTCCGTAAGTGTTTATTTGGAAATACTGGTGGAGTAAAGTGAATTTAGTTCTAAAGAGGAGGTGCCTGACCCATTGTTGAAACAATGGCAATTGCCATGTCCAGGTATGCCTATTGTTGCATATCCTAATTTGTTTTAGTTCTATAGAGTATTATTAATTGGTTTATGAACGATATCATTTAGTTCAAAGTTTATGTGTAACATTTTCAGAACATTTGTGTTTCGTATCTCCTTTTTTTAAAAGTATTCCCTTCAACTCCATTCTGGTTTGAATTTAATCCATTTCACTGAATGGTTTGGAGAAATGTGAATGTCGCTGATTTTTGTATTAAGTTGTAGTATGATGCATGCATGCTTCCAGTACTTCTTGTTGTGCTATATTGTTTTATTTTGGATCAAATACAAAATATGCAAGACCATTATATTTTTTTGTAGTGCGTTTCATTTTTCGCACAACTATATACCCAACAAATCAGTATAACAGAAGGAAAAACTGTGGAATTAATTACATATATCATCGAGCTTGACATAGGAACGAAGACAGTAGAAATGAACTCGGATGCTAATTGAAGAGGACAAAATATGACACATGAATTTATGCTTATAAAGTACCGCCTGTTACTGACAGAAGCAAATATTGAAAAGTAAACTGAAGAAGTTTGTACTGTTTGATCCAGTAATAGTAAAATTATAGTTCTGTTACCAAATGAAACGAATCTTTGTAACTCAAATGCTAATTCACTTATCATATGGAATTAAAATATGAATTATATTATCCCAAAAATTAATCTTATTCACAATTTCAGTCTTTTTTAAAGATTCTGTTTCATATTCTAGCCCGAGCGGCTTTGCTCATTAAGCTAAGCAAAGTAGTAAGTTTTGCTAACTTGCTTATTATTTATTTTGACTTGGTGCCTAATGTGGAAGATTGACCTTGGTTCTTGTTCAATACTTTCGGAGGGCGGTTGCAGCAAAATCTAGCAGTGCATAATTTTTTTTTTGTACAGTTCCAGTAACAAACAAGTGAGGTGAAGTGTCTGAAGGAAAAAGTGCGTAACGAAGTAACAATGTAAAAATAAATAGGGACACATTTTTTGTAAATACATCATTACAGTTTACCTGTGACAAAAGCATATTAAAAATCAGTATTTTCTGATAGCACAGTTTACTAACTTATGGTGTATCTCATATGTAGAAGGCAGGAAGTAATGGGCATAGACCGGCACAGCTCTATGTTTTCTGGTAACTGGATAAAGCAGCAATCTGATGATGATGTTGAAGAGAGTAGACTATGGCAAAAGGGAGATAAACATACTATGGTGTTAGGGATTTCATCCTCTGAAATGTCGGTGAAGTTGCAAGTTGTCGATAGGTACTGTGCTGCTCCGGTGACACCATTAGTTGCTGGCTGACAGAAAAGGCTGATTTGCATGGGGGAAAGGTACCAGCTGTTGGCAAAAGCCAAAACCTACGCAGTGAAGTAGATGTGAATGAAAATTTCGTACTTGCATTTTATTTATAATGAACCAAACTGTCCACATAGAAGACCAAATAAATCATGCCTAGAGAACAATTGAAACGTAGAAGATTGTGTTAGAAAAAGAATGTGTATATATTGTGTAAAGTTACAATCTAACAGTTTGAGCACTTACTTTTGTTTTATTCAGTTGACTTGAGAACGATGCGTTAAAGTTCGGGGTGGAGAACAAAGTTGGTGGAGTAGGATAATTGTGTACAGTTTGTAACTTTTCACTTCCATTGATAAATTGAGTTGAGCACTTAGCTGCCTCGCTCGAGCGCACACCGTTAATCCAAAGTGTAGATCCAAAGTAAATCAAAAGCTTTTCGTTATGCAGGAAAGTGTAAAGGAAATAAGGTAATAGCCAAAAAATTAGAACAACGGTAGAACAATTAAAAATCCTTTTGTTAACGATAAACTCACATCACATTATTTGTACATAAAACAACTGAAGTGGCATGGTAGTACGAAAAGAAGGCTGTTCAGTTTTATTATACTATTTGCTTATTTTCTGAATGTGGAATGTAAAAGCATGGTAAACAGACAGGTTATGTGTGAAAAAAATTGGAATGTAAGTTACAGCATAGAAAGCGCAAAAATAATTTGTGAAAAAAAATTGGTATACGCTTAAGGTTATGTGTGAAAAAAACATAAATAGTTTGAAATCAAAGAAGCGAAAGTAAAATGTCGAAACTTGAAGATTTCGTTCGAAGAGACTGTCATCGCTGGATGTCTCAATCGACGAGAAAGTTGGTCGACAACCAAAACTTTAGGACCAGATGCTGACATTCTGAGTTATGAAGTTCGTTGTTCAAACTTGTTTAGCCAGTCTTTTTTAATTAGTACATGTTGGGCAGTCTAAAGGTTTGCTCGTTCAGAATAAGTCCGTCGGTCCAATTATGCAAGTCGTGTTATTTTAGGTCGTTTTATGTTTGAGTGAAGCAGTATGCAGTTAAATGTTTGAACAACTTGTGTTAAACTGGTTTTTATAGTCAACACCAATCCCTACTTTGTGTGCTGATCCCCATGCCACGGTCTCGTAACCGATCCTTACACTTCAACTCAAATAAGAACACCGATCCCTTTCTTTTTGTTCATTACCGACCCATATGTTTAAACTCTCACTACCGATCTCTTCCTTCTAACCTACATGCCAATCCCTATACTTAAACTTTCAAGACGAACCCAACTTTCTAATTCCTAAGCCGATCCCTATGGATAAGCCTCTACACCGACCTCGCGTAAGGCCCTTACCTATACCAGTCCTTAACACCAGCTATCCCCATTTCATCACCAAGTAGTCAAGCACTGAACCCTCCCTCTACCTCCCTTTTCTCCTCATCCCTCTTTCTTCCTCATTCCCTATTCCCTTCTCTTCCTTCTTTAGCGCCTTCTTCTCCTCCCTCAATCTTGCCCAATCTAACTAACCCATCGATTCGCGCGCCTAGGGTCAAACGCATGTGAAACCCTAAATCCATGACTTAACTGATGCGATCGTGAGAGGAGAATATACCTATTTGATATAGATTGCGAAGTCGAAAATTGGGTTAAGGACGAATTGATGGTAATGAAGATTAGAGATGTGGCCTAGCACTTGGATTTGAGTTTGAAGGAGAAGCTTGTTTTCTTTCAGAGCGTTCGACTAGGTGAAGAACAAGGGAAAAATGGCTTAAGTACTAGGAAGGTAAAGTGAAGAAAAAAAGGAAAGAAGTGCGAGCTATTATATGGGCGATGGAAGGGAAAGAGGAAACAGTCATACCAAGTGACTCTGTCACAAGATTGAAAAGGGATCATTATCAAGGCTTGCCGATCCTTATCCACAAAGACCCACCAAGGGATCAGCATATCGAATGTCGATCCCTCGTAGAATTTTTTTTGCAACAATGTAATATAAAAAAAGAAAAAGAAAAGGAGAGATATCCATGAATGATGGATATAAGTGAAATAAAAATAAGGGGTAGAAGGAAATGGCAGATATTTGAAAACCAAATGGCAACCGATATCGTGAAGGATAGACTACAAACAAAAGAATGCAGAATAAAACAGCTTGGCAAAAAACAGTGAACGTCTGAGCACGTCCGGAAGCCAACAACGGAAACGTGTATGTGGACGTGCACAGAAGGGATCTAAGGATTCAACCTTTTGGAATTAAATGAAACGGCAATTTATCTTGAAACGACCAAGTTTGAAGTCGAATCAGAAGAAAGCCTGCACATTTCACATGACCAAATCTATGCATACTAATGGAATACAACATCAAATTTGTATCATTGGAGATTAATAAAGGGACAGTGATCAACCAGAAAGATGGATAGGCTTATTCCCAGGAGCCTAAGTTTTTCCAATTCAAAGCACGTCATGTTACTCACAAGACGTACATTGGGGGGGGAGGGGGGGGGGGGCAGGTGTTACCGGTTTGATGACCCGACTATATTGGACTGGTCGCATGGGCCGGACTCTACTGTTGATGAGAAGGATGGTCACGAGACAACAACCATATGACCAAAATATAATGCCCTGGCAGTTATATCAGGCCGAGGATGAATAGGGTTAGTAGATATAAAACGCAGAATGTCAGAACCATGGAGGTTAGTTTGGATGGGATAGGGATCGGCATGGACATTGGTTAAATTGGACGAGAAGGTGATGGGGTAGATATACGCTTAAGGTGATGGGGGGTCAGCATGGATACATGGCAAAATGGTTAGTTTGAATGGAAGTAAAGAGGGATCAGTATGGTTTGTAATGTTAGAGGGATCATCATGTTGATGGTCACGGGAAATGGATCGGCGTACTTTTTTTCATAGGATATGGATCGGCATAGGCATGGTGGTGTATCTCGTAGAGGGATCGGTAGGGCATGTCTTGTGGATGCGTCGGCATAATGCTTCGGAAGAGGTTGGATCGACATGTTGATGGTCATAGGAAAGGGTTCAACATGGCTTGTTCGTAGAATGTGGATCGACATGATATGGTTTGAGCGAAAGGGATCAACATGGTTTACTTGTGGGGTATGGTTCGACATGGAATAAATTACGTGATATGGATCGGAATTACTTGGCATGTAAAGGATGGATCAACGCATATCGGGAGATCAGAAGGGATCGACATTACCTAGACCAAGTCCAAATTCAAGTTGAAATATTGCAAGAAACCAAGCTCCACAAGTCCAAGCACTAAGATATTCTAAGCACTATCATTACAGATAATAGGAAAGCTACCTTTGGGATCACTAGCCCAAACTCGACTCATGGAGGGATCAATACCAATCCCTATCCATTGAGAGTTGGGCCTAGCCCTTCCTATGGTGGGCCAATATGGTGGAGGAGGTCCAATCACTGAATTTTGAGTCAGATTGAATGCCGCCTTCATCTATAATTACAGGAACTTGAGGCTATTTTAGAGGATCTCTTATGCTGTTAGTTATACTCTGCCATTATTGTAACCGACTTCCTCCATTCTTCTCTAATCTCTTGTTATTTTTTGTTGTTTGTAATTGTAATCAAGCGAATTAAGAAGCAATAAAGAGAATATTTAAAGTAGATGTAGGCAATCAACGTCGAACCACTATAAATCTTGTTGTTTTTGTTTTTTGCTGTGTTTTTTTGATATTTTGTGATTCTCCTCTGTTTTTATTTAATTTCTTTATTTGTTACACTACTTAAACCCATTCTTGGGTGTTGGTGACGAATTTGGTTGCAAACAGTGTATGTTCTTAATTTTAAGGGGTATGGACTTATCCTATGGATGGATTGGTTACCTTACTACATGGCTATTTTAGATTGCAAAAGGAGAATTGTATGGTTAAGGAGTTGTAGGGGGCGAGATATAAATATTCGTTGCACATTTGAAAACTCAGTCGAGTTAAGCTACTTATATTCACTAAGTTTGTCATAAGATGAGCTCCTATCTGTACCCGTAGTTCAAGAATTTCCTAACATCTTTGAGGAATTTTCGAGTCTCCTACCTTAAAACGAGATCGAGTTTAGGATTGATTTGGAGAAGGACACTAGACCTATCGATCTGCCATTAAGGCACATGGCCTCCAAAGAAAGGTGAGAGTTAGATAAGTAGATTTTAGAGTTGTTGTAGAAATGATTCATTTCTTGGAGTACTTTTGAATAGGGAGCACATGTTGTCTTTGCCACTAAGGTAGATGGCTCATTATGACTATGCGTCGACAAAAGAGAACTCAACAAGTTGACTAAGAAGAATAAGTATCCCTTCCTAGAATAGATGATTTGTTTGATCATCTTGTTGGAGCCAATATCTTTTCCCAATTGGACTTAGCCACTAAATTTCATCAATTGAGTATAGCAAGCAAAAGACCGCGTTTCGCACTCCGAATGGTCTGTATAAATGGGAAATGATGCCTTTTGTATTGATGAATGCTCCTGCATATTTTGTAGATATGATGAATAGAATTTTTAGGGGACATCTAAATAAATTCGATACAGTGTTTGTGGATGATATTTTAGTATTTTCCAATAGTGAAGGTTGGCATAAAAATCACTTAAGGGAGATATTGGGGACTTTGGGAAGGCACCAACGTAAAGTCAAGTTGTCAAAATGTCACTTTTGGAAGAAGGAGGTGAGATTCCTTAAACACATTGTTTCTGAGAAGGGACTATCTGTAGACCCCACAAAGATGGAACCTATTCAAGGTTGGAAGATTTTGAAGAATGCCACAGAGATTAGGATTTTTCTTGGGTTGGTGGGTTACTATAGGAAATTAATCAAGGACTTTGTGAGGATAGTAGTCTCACTAACATACTTAACTAAGAAGAATCTGGCTTTTACGTGGGATGAAAAAAGCACGGAAGCATTTGAAAAGTTGAAGGAGTTGTTGATGAGCACGCCAGCATTAACTATTCTTGATGTGACAAAACATTTCACAGTTGGCAACGATGCATGTCGTACAAGATTAGGAGTTTTTATGATGTAAGAAGGAAGAATGATAGTTTATGCCAGTAGATAATTGAAGGACTATGAGAAGAAATACCCGACTCACGACTTGGAGTTAGCAGCCATTGTTTTTTTCCTTAAAGATGTAAAGACACTATCTTTTGGAAAAAAGTTTGAGTTTCTCACCGATCGCAAATCATTCAAATACCTATTTCCCCAAAAAGATTTGAATCTTAGGCAGCAGAGGTTGATGCAGTTTATAATATCATATAACTTTGGAATACTGTATACCTTCAAAAAAGGGAATGTCATCGTCAATGCCTTTAGCCAAAGGCATGCTATTCCAGGTGTTATATGTGAGTGGAGGAAGTTGGAGCTCCTCTCCAATTTAAATTTCCAACCGTCAATAAAACCCACTCTAAGCTATTTGGTAGCAATGGAGGTTAGGCCGGTACTAATGGACTGCATTGGACTAGAGCAGAAGAAGGATGCATCGATAGTAGAAATGTTAGTAGATATGCAATTGATGAAAAAGAATGTTTAAGGAAAGATGGATGGCTTTGTATCCCTATGGTTGAGAATGTTTGAGAAGAAGTGTTAGCAGAATGTCACCATCATAGGATGACCATTCACCCAGAGGAGATAAGATGTATAGGGATATCAAACAAATTTTCTATTAGGCAGGGATAAAAGAAGAGGGTAGTCGAATATGGCTCTAGGTGTTTGACTTGTCAAAGGATAAAGGTTGACCAAGGAAACCTCGGAGGGTTGTTATTGCCATTGGAGGTGCCGACTTGGAAAGGAATGAGCATATATCAACTGACTTTATAGATGGTTTTCCTAGGAGTCAAAAGGGCAATGAAGCTATCTGGGTTATAGTATATAGGTTCACTAAAAGCACCCATTTAATTTCCGTTAGAAGTAATATGACCGCAACATCTTTAGCACTAATTTATATTAAAGAGATAGTTCGACTTCATGGAATCCCAGTTAGCATTATTAGTGATAGAGACCTCTTATTTACTAGCGAATTTTAAAGGAGTTTATAGTCAACTTTAGGAATCTCATTGAATACCCACAGACCCACGGTTAGACTAAAAGGGTAAATAGGATTTTGGAAGATTTGCTTAGAGCTACATCATGGATTTTAGAGAACATTGGAAGCAACACTTACATTTAGTAGAATTTGCATACAATAATGGTCACCAAGCAACGGTAGACATGGCACCCTTTGAAGCATTATACAGGAGGCTATGCAAATTGTTGGTGGGAAACCACCGACAAAATTCTACTCTGACCAGATTTAATTTGTGAGACCTTGGAAAAGATAGAGTTGCTTAGACTGTGAATGAAGGCTATATAGGATCGACAGAAGTCCTATGTTAAAAGGATTGAAATTTGAGGTAGTCGACATTGTGTTCGTTAAAATTTCCCCTCGTAGGAAGGTCACGAGATTTTGTAAGTCTGGAAAGTTAGTAGCAAGGTTTGTTGGGACTTTCCTGATCTTGGGAAGAATAAGGAAATTTGCATATCGAGTAAAACAACCAGATGAGTTGGAAGGAGTCCATGATGCATTTCACATTTCGCACTTGAGGAAATGCCTTCATACCACCACTACCATAGTAGACTCTAATCAATTGGTAGACATTGAGACAAAATCGATAGCACCCCATGCCACCACATGCATAGTAGAGCACGAAACTAGGAAGCTCCGCAATAAAGAAGTTAGGCTGGTTCGAGTCCAAAAGAGAGATAATCCGGTGTAAAGCACATGAGAAACTGAAGAGAAGATGAGACTTCTCATCCTAAGCTTTTCTTTAGTATATTTTTTTCTTTCCAAAATTAGGTTTTGGTTGCATCATGATTGCTAGATTTCATGGTAAAGAATGGTTGCCACGCTTTTTACTATCATTTTTACATTTATGTAGAATTTTTTGCTTGTTTAGGATGCTTGCATACATGCATATATGTCATGACCATGATACTTCCTAGGATTGAGGTCACATACAGTATGTCTACATACATGATCACATTGCACTTTTGGTTGAGTAGATAGTTGTGTGGATAACTTGGTTGTATAACATGGATGCTTAGTGTGCGTTACACAGTCCGTCCTTTGGGATTTCGAGGGCGAAATCCTTTTTAAGGTGGAGAATGTACTATAATATCCCCTACTTGGAGGCCCAAAACTAATGGCAACGGATGCTGCAGTCATTCATAGTTATTAATCCTTGACGACCAAATACAGTAATGCTAGATACATTGATATAATAGAAACATATGGATATGAAAAAAATTTAAAAACAAAAAACAAAATTTTCATTCCATTTCAAAGCATTTCAAATTCATTACATAATACCAATACGAGAACCACGTTCAGAGAAAATATACTTATTACAACATACGCCAAGAGAGACATATGAAGATGTCCCCTTAAAAGATCAGAGTATATAATTAGACAATTAAACATCTTTGCCCATACAGCAAAACACAGCGAAATCAAAGTAGAAAAGAACTTTAAAAAGCTATCTTGCCTCCTGCATGTCTCTAGAAGCTTATTCGTCTAAAGAGGTATCTGAAAACCTCAACTCTCAAACTACTCAAAATCAATTGAGTACCCGAGAGTTTAAGGGGAAAACATAAACTTAGAGTAAAACATAAAGCCTAGTATGAATAATAATCTACCATCTCAAACCATTTAGATTCTAGTGAGACCATGCCGCTGAGCCGAACGGGTTTTTCCCTCACTAGTATCTCATTTAAAACTTTATAAAACTATATACTATGCTCCTGCATCCACAATGGTTAAAACATAACAATTCGAAATATTATAATGATATGAAAAACAAGTAAATCAATTCTGTATTTCTCATCCCCGTTCATTTTGACTATCTGTCTCTGTTAAGTTTCTAGGGTCACTATTAACCCAATAGTTTTCATGGACTGACTATTAACCTGTTTAATACATATGGACTCCCTGTACAATTTCATAGTTTCCATGATATCACTAGGAACCTATTGGCCCCTGCCAATAACTTTATTGTTTCATGGGTTCTCCCTGAACCTATTGGTATCTCCAATAACCAACCTCTTATCCTAGTATTCATGGGTTGATTAGGAACCTATTGGCACCTGTCAATAACTAAATCCGGATATAGTTTCCATGGATTCACTATAAACCTATTGGCCTCTGCCAATAACTCAATCAAATCATAGTTTTCATGGGTTTACTATGAACCTATTGGCCCCCGCCAATAACTTTTCCTAAACATAGTTTTCATGAGTTTACTATGAACCTGTATACCTGACAACGTCTTTAATCCATATTTAGGCATCCTGCATTCTGGTCTATCCGACCTCCTGGATGCAATCCTACTCATTCAGGAGTTAACTTAATTTATATTCACTATAGGGTCAACCTGGTTGGTTAATCTGCCCTTCCCCAAAAATATAGTTGTAGGTCCATTACAATGGGAATATACCTATATATGAAGAAATAAACATAATGACGTAATAATACAACCCCCGTGGTTTAATATTCTTGACATCATTTTATATAAAACTTGGTCAATCCCTTTAACCTATTGTTAGCACCAAAATTGGTCACTAACACTCAAGAAGAGATTTGTGTAGAGAGATTAATGAAGATAACAAATTAAAACAGAGGATTGTATGCAAAACTAACTGCACAAATAAGAACAGCAGAATTATAGTGGTTCGACGTAACTGCCTACGTCCATTGTTAACGTAATCTTTATTGCTTTTCTCAAAGACTTGGATACAAATACAACCCGTAAACTTCTAACTTGAATACTAGTTTGAACTGATGGGAGCGAGTACCAAAAATGGTAGAATATTCCTGGAGTTCTCCTAAAAAGGCCCCCTCAACTATACCCTACCCCTCTATTTATAGAAGAAGATAGGCTAGACGCTCTATGCAGGCCCAAAACCAAGGAAACCGACCCGTGGATGGTAATCTCGAGTCTGTCGATCCAAGCATCTCGAACGACTATTGACCGATCGAAGAATATCGAACCATCACGGCCGACCGGTGGTCATTTAGTAAATGAATTGAAGTAAGACCTCAAAGGACTTAGAGCAACTCATAATGGATCTCGAAGTGAAGCAATGCCGACCTCCTTACCTCGATGTTGACTTCTAAGAATAAGCTAACTCGCCTAGGACGAATGGTATCTACTGGACCTTTCAGACCAAACTGCTTTGTCTCTCTATGCTGGCCGACCCACTCTGAACAAAACACTTCGAGGCCGACCGATAAATGCCGAGTCAAATGAAACAATTCCACTGGGGCTGGTCCACCGAGTGACGAGCCACGCTTGCCGAGCGACCTCTTCTTGGACATCTCGACCGAGTCATCTTGCTTTCCCTTCGTTGACCGAGCGACTTGTGTTATGTTGCTATAACCTCCTTTCTTTAGCCGAGCAACACAAGCCATCTTTTTCTCGGCCAAACCATATGCACAAACTGGACCATGTACACAGGCTGAATGATTATATATGCTGAACTACTCAAATCAGGTCAATCTCAACCTATCACCGACTTGAGTTTCATCTTGATTCAATCAAAACCTCTGTAAAGCCCTGTAGTCGGGCCAAGCAGCCGGGTAACATTTAACCCCTAAAGTGTGTCATGTGAAACAACACGACATGCTTTGAATCGATGATCAGTTCCTGCTTTCAAAAGTCGAACGTATACGATCTTACGAAGTCCAAAACATGACGGACCTTCCTAGCATGTTGTACATTTTTTATTTTTTTAAAGCGAGTGGATCGGTGGGTGAGAGACCGAACCACTTTCCTGGTATGCACGGTACAAAGCGGCTCGGCATGCCATCACCGACCCACTCCACCTGCCTGATCTATGACTTACTCCCACGACACACCCAAAGTGCGTGGATTGGTTCTAAAGGCACCATCCTGTTCTCCTTCCTTTTGCTATACATTTAAAAGCTCTCTCTTCTTCCCTTCACTTTTACTTTATCTCTACAAGACCGTCTAATTACCCCCCCTTTGAACCTGGGCTACTACTTCAGCTTTCCTTTCTCATCCCGAATCTAGTAGTCTGCTCCGCAACTCCCTCTTTTAACAAACCTAAATGAACATCGGCCCTAAATCTAACGGCTCCCTAAGCTTTGATTCATTACCATAGGTATGAATCTTTCTTTCAATCCACTTTCCCAAATTAGGGGTTTGTACGAAGCTCGAGTTCATGAGTGTTCTTCAAATTATGGATAGTGGGAGCCATTGTAGATGAGGAAGACAAATCTGAGATAGGAATACGACTTAGGGTTGGAAGTCAATATAGGTTTAACTGATTTCGAGGCCGTGAGATGGAGAGGAGAAAAGAAAAGGATGTCAGTGATCTCTAGGACGTAGGTTCCTGTTGGGCCACCGAGCGAGGGAGTGTGGTTGTTAGATTATTGAAGTAGGGCTGAATTGGTGATCTGGTACGAAGTCGTTCGACGATTAGGGAATGAGGGAGAAGGGAGTGTGAGTGGGTCGGTAGGAGGTTGTAAGTTCAAAAGGCATATGCTGAGTGACAACACCGGGTCAGTATTTTAGGTGGAAGTCTGCTAGTTGGTAAGTCTCTTGTGGGAGTAGTGCCAGAGCAAGTGCATCATTCGACGTAGAATAAGAGAGTGGACCAGCCAGCATGTGTTTAAGAATATGGCTGCTCGGTTTTTAGGGAGTGAGTGTGTTTCAGTCATTTGAGTGTGGCATTACGGCCCCGTAAGAGTCCACAAGGAGGGTTCAGTATATCGAGCAAGTGTGGTTTTTGTAGCCTCAATAGGGCGTTTGTTGACGATAGAGTATAGTTGGCAGCGTACAATAAATTCATGTGTTGGGTTGGTAGCGTGCCATCTTTCAACTCCTTTCTTCGTGAAGCGTTACAGTATATCGAGATCGCCTTAACATAGCTACATCCCAATAGTCACGCGTTTATCTATGACACTTGTATTCTTTTCATGAGCATCTTATTCAGGCTCCCCACTCCCAATGATATCCACTGCATTTATCACTTCGAAAGACGGTATGACAGTCCATCCTTCATATTCCTTGAGCCACACTTCAAGTGTCAGATCCTGAGGGGGCTTGGAGTAAATTCTCCCAATATAAGCAGGAATGGTTTTATGTACGCTGCCCCTTGGCTTTGCGAGAAGATGGGTGGAAGGAAGTAAGTTCAATTTCCGGATCAATATTTGTCTATGGCACAAAGTGCATTCTTTCTAAAGTTTTTTTCAACTTTTACAGGTAGCAGCCCACGTCCCGAAGGTACTAGGTATTCTGAGATCGTCGAGGCCATCTGAGCTATTCCCGTGGAAAACCAGGAGATCAAATCCGTTATTTGCAATGAATCGCTTTTAAAGTTTGGATTGCTGGCGGAAGGTCGTCGAACTAATCTCCCAGCTGGCGCAGCTACAACCGGATTTGCCATGGAAAAAGGCAATGGGCAAGCTAGGCCTTCGATGCCCTCTATAGGAGGAACCCTTGATATATCCGAGGAAGGCGAAATAAAGGAGGCCGAGATTCCAAAAACGACCGACAAGAATTTAGGTTCCAATATTGCACTAATAACGGACGCGCATGGCATCGCCAAATCATTCCCCCCTTCGAAGAGGCAAAAAAGCTTAGCCTACAAACTAAAAAAGAAAACAGTAGGTGGGACTTCTAAAGTTACAATCACTCCTGTTGAGAAAAAGTCGTCTCCCCAACATCTAGGGGTTCATTAAAAGGACTTTCAGACCTGACCATCCCTGAGAACCTGTTGAATTACAGCTTTAACAACCCAGGGGATATGGGACTTAATTCTCTCATGAGAGGCGATGGAGGCGATCAAATTCATCATTAGGGAGAAAAAACTCCAATAAATAAAGCAAAAGAAACTGGTCCATCAGGGGAAATACTAAGACACACACGAACACTTACACTTCACCCTGCACTTAAATTTTAGTCATCATATTATTCTCACTAACTCGTTCTCACTTAATTTCTATGCATGTGATATGGGGTGAATTCACGGATTTGACCGCCTTCGCAGGTCCTCCATCTTCCACCACTCCAGTCGGGATTCAGGGTCAGGTAGACACCGAGAAAGAGATGATAGCGGCGATAGGGACTACCATCCCAGAGACTCGTTGTCTTGTCAAAGAAAAACATAAAGCCATTCTTCACACCCCAATGATCCTCCCCCTCACTCAGAGCACAGTAGGAAAAATTTGCTCAAAAGGGGTCTCAATCTGAAGCTCCCTGCGACCAACACTTTGGTTCGTCCAGCACAAAGCAATCTCGTGAGCCTCATATAAAAAGTCCATGGCTCCGGCTAAGCAAACTCCTCCAATCTTGGCACATGATCTTTCGACAGCCAAAAGATTAGCTGAGCTTAAAGCCACATTTCCAAAGATATGCTTCGACGGACTGAAATTTCTTCCTGCGATTCATCCAATTCCAGGGCATGTCAAACAAAGCGCCATCGCTTGCAATAATGATGTCTACGTCCAACAAATTGCGTTTGTTCACTTGGCATAAAAAGTTTCAGAAATTTCTATGGAACGTTAGTATGAGATCGATCGCCTGAAACTTGAAGCCATCCATGATAAATACATTATCAAAGCCCAGGATGGAGAGCTTTCCTCCTACAAATCTCAACTTGAAGCTGCCCAAAAAATGCTAAATATACACCGAGGCAATCAGTTGTCTGGAAGCTATTCACAAAAGGGAAATTAATGAGGCGGTTCAACGCTGTGGCACTTTAGCCTTAGAAAAAGACTCCTTTCAAAAAGAGAAGGAAATCCTCACTCAACGAGTCAAAGAATTGGAGGACTACTCCTCGAAGAAAAGGAAGAAAAAACTGCCGCTCAAGAGGAGTCGCAACAATATTGCAACGAGATTATCACTACACGACTTCTAAAAATAAAGCTTGATGAGGAGCTCTCCAAAGCTAAAGCGTTAAAGGACGCAACCTATGAAGAGGGCAAAAGAATGGCATTAACAGAAATTGACTCTCGTCTTGTGGCAGCCGCTGAACTAGGGAGAGAAGAAATTAGCCTATTTGATCCACTTATTGCTGAATACAGTGCTCAGGTTCTCATGCATCGAGATTTATCTTTTGTGGACAAGGGTCACCTTGAATCATTAGCTGAAGCAGGGGATACCTTGATAAAAATCAAACGAATAGAGTTGGGCACCGAGGAGGTTGATGAGGATTCTCTTGTGAAGGAAATGCTTCAAGGAAACGAGCCTTCCGACTTATCTGCATCCAAAGTCCTTTATGGAAGATTTTCCTCCTCATCAAAAGGGAAGGACGAAGTTGCTGGTCCATCCGAGACCGAATCTCTAGTTCTTCCTTCTGTTCAACTGACCGGTCGCTCATCACTCGACCCTTTCGAATAGCCTGTTGGCTCTGATCTAGAGAAACCCGGGATTGATATCTATATTATGTCCCCTATCCCAGAGGGCGAGACTCCCAAAATAGCCGAGAGTCAACCTGAGGCTGATATCTAACTTTTCTTTCTAGAGTTCAAATAACCATCGCTTCTTGGCAGGGAATAAATGTATTCTAACATTTGTCTTTTATAACTTCGTGTTGGCCATTGTGATCCCAAACCGATTCCAAGGAGCGATGCCGCCACGGAGAAGGAAGAGAAATTGGGAGAGGCATCTCACATTGGGAATGCTTTCGGAACCGATGCTCAATTGATAAGGGCGATCGATGAGGACAAACTCGAGAACCCCTCACCTACAGAAGAGCATGATGAAGTTGAAATCACGGCACCTCCAAACACACTTCGTAGTTGAGCATGGAGGAACAAATCATGGAAGAGGGGAAGAAAAAAGTTGAAATTAAGGCTAAGCCTCACGTGGTGGAACTGGATGATCCCCTGAACAGGCTCCTGAAGGTCATTCTCCTCGGTGGGACCACGTCACTGGATGTTCCTCCTCCTTCCTCGGGCACCATCTCACTAGGAAGCAATGCATCCAAGAGAAAACGCTTGGGTGAGAAGACTTTGGAGAAGCCAAGCAAAAGGAAAAAATAAAAAAAGTATCTATTCGGTGTGCCTCATTCAAATCGAATAAGTCTAAGTTATGCATTTATTTCTATTTATTTTCATAGTCGTTGTAAATAGACTTTTGGCTCTGAGTTCAGGAGAAATTGTAATGAAACTTTATTTTGGATTAGTGAATAAAAAAATTTCTCTTTGTCTTCTAGGATTCTCAATATTTATCTTTTTGCCAAACTTGTAGTCGAAATTTGAAATCTCGTGGGTTACATAAGCTCCGGTCCACTTCCACATAACATGGAAATTTTTCGAATCATAAATCCTCTAGTCCATGTTTTGGAGACTTAGAGTACTTTAGTCCATGCTCCAGGGACTTAGAGATTTTTTAAATCGTTCACACTCTTGTGCACACTCCTGGGACTTAGAGTACTTTAGTCTGCATTTTGGGGACTTAGAGATTTTTTGAGTCGTTTATACTCTAGTCCGTACTTTGGGGACTTAGAGTGCTTTAGTTCGCGCTCTGGGGATTTAGAGATTTTTTGAGTCGTTTATACTCTAGTCCGCACTCTGGGGACTCAGAGTACTGTAGTATGCACTTCGGGGACTTAGAGATTTTTTGGTCGTTTACACTCTAGTACGCACTATGGGGACTCAGAGTACTCTAGTCCGCGCTCCTGGGACTTAGAGATTTTCAAGTCGTTTATACTCTAGTCCGCACTCTGGGGACTGAGATTTTCAAGTTGTTTATACTCTAGTCCGCACTCTGGGGACTAGGAGTACTCTAGTACGCACTCTAGGGACTTAGAGATTTTTAAGTCATTTATACTCTAGTCCGCACACAGGGAACTTAGAGTAATATAGTCCGCACTCTGGGGACTTAAAGATTTTTAAGTCATTTATAATCTAGTCCGCACTTTCGAGACTCAGAGTACTCTAGTCTGCACTCTGGGGGCTTAGCGATTTTTAAGTCGTTTATACTCTAGTCCGCACTCTGGGGACTCGGAGTACTCTTGTCCACAATCTGGGGACTTAGAGATTTTTTGGTCATTTATACTCCAGTCCGCACTTTAGAGACTCAGAGTACTCTAGTCCGTACTTCGGGGACTTAGAGATTTTTAAGTCGTTTATACTCTAGTCCACACTCTGGGGACTCAGAGTACTCTAGTCCGCACTCTGGGGCTTAGAGATTTATTGAGTCGTTTATAGTCTAGTCCGCTCTCTGGGGACTCAAAGTACTCTAGTCTGTCTGGGGATTAGAGATTTTTTTTGTTTTATTTGTTGACTTTTAATTTTATGTGCACGTTCATATGCCAGATGGAATAATGCGATTTAATTTTTTCCATGGAATTATAACACATGAAACATCAGTAGTTCATAGAAAAGTGACTTCAAGCCTTTATTGATCATAACAATTAGGAACAAACTGAATTTTCTTATTACACATCAAAAACAAAAAACAGCAAAAGAAAAACATACTGGGAACAATTAATACTAAAATGCGAAAGAAATGGGCTAAGTGAAATAACAGCGCAAATGCTTGCTATTCTATGCTCAGGAGAGCGTTACGCCATCGACGGTCGCTAACTTGAAAGTCCTTTTTCTAAGCTTCCATTCAATGACATATGGACCTTCCCATGTAGGATTCATATATGATGGGATCGAAAAAAATCGTTTCAAAACAAGATCGCCCACATCAAAGATTCTCGGTCGAACTTTTTCATTGTAATATCGAGTGACTCCATGCCCATATGCAGCCACCCTTAAATCAGCTTCATCACTTTTTTCATCCACAAAGTCCAGCGATTCCAGTAAAAGATCCTGATTTGTCTTGTGATCAAAGTGAGTCACCCGATGAGAAGGAACTTCAAGTTCCACGGATATAACAGCTTCAATGCCATATGTCAATGTGAATGGAGTGTGGCCAGTCGAGGAATTGTGGGTAGTTCTGTAAGCCTAGAGTGTTGAGCTCATCCACCTACTTGCCTCTAGCCTTCTCTAATGTTTTTTCGATATGGATTTGATTATTTTGTTTACCGCTTCAACTTGTCCATTGGCTTTACGCTGAGCGACTACCGCAAACCTTTTCTCAATGCAATATTTTTGGCAGAATTCTTTGAACTCCATACTCCCAAACTGAGTTCCATTGTCCATAACGATAGTTCGTGGGAGGCCAAACCGGCATATGATGTTTTGCACAATGAAATTAATGACCTTTTTGGTGGTGATCGTAGCAAAGGGTTCTGCTTCTGCCCACTTGGTAAAGTAATTGACCGCAGCAATTGCGTATTTTGCACTAGCTTTGGAGATTGACAAGGAGCCTATTATATCGATCCCCCATATTGCAAATGGCCAGTAACCTTTTGTGTAAGTTCCACCGAGGGAGCTCTCGGGATTTTTGCATACTTTTGACATTTATCGCACCTTCTCACATAGTCCGCGGCGTCCCGATTTACGGTTGGCCAATAGTATCCATAGTGGAGGATCTTTTTTGCTGATGTCTACCCCCAATATGGTCACTACATTCTCCGTCATGAACCTCTTTCAAGACCCACTTTATATCGTCGTGGGCAATGCACCGAAGTAAGGGAAATGAGAATCCTTTCTGATACATTATTCCATCCTACATTATGTACCGCGAAGTTTTGCGAATGACTTGTCGTCTTTCGTTCCTTATCTCGGGAGAAGTCCCATGTAACAGGTATTGTTTGAATGGGGTCATCCACGAATCCCTCTCAGTTTCTGTTTCTAACACACAATCTACTTCCATTTTTTTTATACTCGGAGCATGAAAGATTTCGATAGGAACCAAGCCCATCTGCTATGCGTCACCGGTACATGCAAATTTTGCCAATGAATCGGCTTCTCCATTTTGTTCACGTGGGATGTGTGAAATATCGTAATATTCAAGGTCTGCCAATAGCTCTTGAACCGGAGAAAGGTATGGGGAAAGTCTCTACCCTTTTTATTGATAATCTCCCCGCACTTAGTACACCACCAATTGTGAGTCACAAAAGGTTTGAACCGATTTTACCCCAAGTTCCCTGGTAAGTTTTAAGCCAACAATCAATGCTTCATACCCGGCTTCATTATTTGTAGCTGGGAAATTGAGCTTCAAAGCATAACAAATTGATCGGTTTTTGGGAGTTAGAAGACGGCTTCAGAACAATGGTCGTTGGATGCCCCATCGGTGTATAGTTTCCATCGAATGGGGGAATAACATCATCATTGCTTAGCTCGTCTGATATGGTGTGTTCTGCAATAAAGTCCGCTGGCGATTGACCTTGGATAGCCTTCCATGGCAGGTAGGTGATATCGAATTGACTCAACTCAATGTTCCACTTTAACAATCTTCCAGAGGTTTCGGGTCATTGGACACCTGTCGTAGAGGTTGCTCGATATAAAACACTAATCGGGTGTGCCTGAAAATATGGACGAAGCTTGCGTGACGCAATCACCAAACAGTAGGCCAGATTTTCAATTTTAGGATAATTTCTCTCATCCCCCGTTAGACGTTTACTGACATAGTACACCGGCTTTTGAATTCGGTCCTCCTCGCGAACCAAGGCCGTAATGTTGGCATGCTGAGACACGGCCAAGTATACATATAACACTTCATGGTCTACAAGCTTTGACAGAACCGGAGGACTTTCCAAATTCTTACCAGAGCTCGGAATGCACCCTCATAGTTGGGCATCCATTAAAAATCTCTCTTCCCTTTCTTTATCACATCAAAAGAGGGAATACATTTTTCTATCGCTCTGGATATGAATCGACCCAACACAACGATCTTTCCATTCAGGCTTTGTACCGCTCTATAGTTCTGGGCGCTTGTGTAACTTCCTGATATTTTCAAACATTCGTATCCACACATGTCAGACTTGAATTGCTCAAAATATCATATTCTTAATTTTTATTTGTTAAAACTCAGCTTATACAGTAAATAAATAATCACAGAATCACAAACACAGAGTAATATAATAATATGCAGCAGAAACAAAAGAATAGTAGTTCATGGAGCTACTATATATATATATATATATATATATATATATAAGAGTTAACACAAGATACAACAGAAGTCTCGAATACATAGAAGTCTCAATACAATAGTCAAATACAAGCTCTGAATACGTCATTGGAATCAACTGAATAACTGAAAGCTGAATGAATAAATGGATCTCCAAGCGAAGCTCCAACTCTAAAGGTGAGTCTCAAATACTGTATCACTCAATCTGGCTCGAGCGTAAAGTAAAACACAAAACACTCGGGTCAGGATTAACATTCCTATGTTAATAAATCCGACTCAAGTGAAATAACAACTAGAATACAAGTAACTCAAAGGAAATCCTCTAAGGATCCGTTAAACTATTTACTATGTAGTAATATACGCTATTATAATAATGTCTACAGTAAAGTAAACTATCTGCTATGTTAATTTTTTTTATAAAATCAATTAATTATATTTAATCCAAGATTCAAATATTTAAATACGAAAGATTCAAAATTCCGGATCATTACATTGTTCCCTCTTAATACATTTTGTACTTGAAATTCCAACATGACCAATTAACAAAAGGAACAAGCATAATCAATACTCAACAGTATTCAAAAGCACTAGCAAAAAAAGCTCATGATTTGCACTAGTTCAAAAACTCTCTCATCGCACAAGGATGATAAATATTGTACAAAGCGTACCTTATGTTCAACGGCTTTAGGTTATTACTTAGACGTTTATTCATGCCACCCTAGAACAAATCGATGAGCCATTCCATGAACTCTCCTAAGAAAGAAAAACATAGCATGCATTATGCTTAAACCTTTACAATGCACATGGATCACCCATGCATAATATCAAATTCGATCACTTGCTCGATCACATAAATTTCATTTCCTAACTAGTATCGATTACTTGACCTCTCTGGTGCAGACTCCGATCAGATTCCTTGATTAGAAACCTTCATTTCCCTTACAACGCCATGTACTATGATAGAACTTCAAGATAATAGCAAAATCCATTTCAAGTGTTCGCCATTGACAATCGAGTGAAAAATTCTAACTTAAAATGGTGTAAATCACCTAGAAACCATATACCTGAATCCTGGATTAAGAACATCCATGTGAATCAAATGATCCACATACAACTTACATACTTTATTCTATTGTTTTCTTTAACTATTCCAATTTATTTTTAAATCACATTCATTTGCACTATTAGTATATCTCACTGAATACTAAAATTATTTATGAACTATTTCATAAAAATATAACTTCAAGTTTATAGACATTTTATAAAGACATAACTTCATAAATACATTTCATGACTTAAGTTCATACTTGTATAATGCTCCACTACTTCTTTAGAGTATATACAAAACATTAAATTTGTTTTACTTTCTAAAATTCAGATGAAGGCCCAAAGCAAATCTAAGTGTTATAACCGAGTCAACCTTTTGACTTCTTTAACCGTCGAGTCAGGCAAGTAGCTAGGGAAAGCAAGACATTGGTATCCAAACTCAAGACTAGATTCTAATTTCCTTAGACAACCCTAAGGTAGAGATTTTTATTAGTTTGCCCAATAACATTGAATGTGCTACTTAATATAGATGTTCAACAGTTTAAAAGTTGTTTTAACTCTATTGCCTTCTAAATTCAAGAGTTGCAAAAACTAATCTTTATGCTTCAATATCAAATGTTTTAAATAAAATTTTAGAACTAAACATCCATGTTTTATTTCATACAAAATAACACAATATATTCTTGTGACAACACGATCAAAAGAACTGACATTCTGAAATAACACAATAAAGAAGAAGGCTGAGCATAGACAACATTACAAAAGACAGGTGTTCATAAACAGTTACTTGTTACACATTTACAATTATTCATCTATTTCATACAAAATAGACTTAGAGAAAATTTAGAAATGAATTTTTCCTTGTAATACTTAAGCTTCTCAGTAGGAGGGGAAACGATTTGACCTGCTGTAGGTTCCAACATGCCCTAGGATGCGGGTCAAATCCAAATTCGTATAAATATCTCTTGTGAAAAAGTCTAAGTAGACCCCTGTTGAATTCACCTAAGTAAGAGAAATCTATGATCGAATGTCTACAATATACTTTTATACAAGAAGTTAATCAAAATGTCTCTTTCCTCGACCACCATCCAGAACAAGGTTATTAACTCTTTATTTTCCTGTAATAAAACATCATAATGGAGACACGCTTTTTTAGATAAAGGAGCCACTTTCTGAAATTTAAAAGATGCAAGTGCGGAGGTACTCCTATCGAGACTGTGATATTTCTCAGACAAGGCATTATGCTTCATTATTAATTTTCTAATTCCCTATAAAGCTTGTTAATTTCTGCTTATTTGCTCTCAAGTTTTGTACTATAGAGGAATTCCGGCTTCTTCTTTATCTAATACAAATGATGTAATACTAACTGTTATATACCAAGTGCGAACATTTAAACAGAGAAGCCCATACCTGAGGAACTGGGACAGAAACTTAAGGAACTTTCTCATTCCCTAAAGGACCCCCGAAATGGACTGGAGCAATTTCCTCCTCCAAAGGTGCATTCATTCCAGAGGATGTTGGAGGTTTATCTTTATGGGTGATGGCTACTTTTTAGGGAATTTGGTTGAACCACTATTATCCTTTTGAGCATCAGGGTGACCTCCCTTGTCACCACCATGGCCCTGACCTCTAGGAGGATTGTCATTGTTATCATCACCATCGTCAACATCCCAGTTCGTACAATCATCCTCTTTCTCATTGGGATCGTTACTTTGGTCATCCTCCTCCCTAAATTCAGACTCTATGTCAAACAATGAGATGTCAAAAGAGAGAGCTTTCTTAAAGTCAACCTTCCCCTCTTCACTCTCGAACTTAGAGCCATGCTCGAATTGTTTGATTTTGTCCGTGACTCTTTTGGCTATAGTCGGGTGAAGTGAAGGAAAATCGAGGTCGGGACATTTATCTCGATTATCGACATAAGCAATCATGAAGGCCTCTGCATAGTAGTTCATCATCATGGGCCCAAAGGAAGAATCGACGAAATTAGAAACATGCTTTTGAAAGTTGGTGAGAGTTTGAACAACAAGTCTAAGTGAAGCTGTAGACCTTTTTAGTTTATCTTCCAGCAATATATTCTTGGATATTAAACGAGCCTTCTCATCCTCTAAGTCTTTTAGAGCAAGCTCCCATGAAAATTTCTCATCATAGGTATGTCGATGAGCCTGCTTCTCCGCTTCAAGGTCAGCTTCAACCTTGGATGGAGAAGCCTGAACTCGCTTAGAGGTAAGTCGATGAGGTTGTCTCTCTGCTTCAAGGCCGGATTCAACCTTGGAAAGAGAAGCCTAAACTCATTCCAGCTCGGAGGAAAAGTCATTTCAAGCGCCTGTAAGTGAAGATATTTGGCTTTTAAACTCAGCAATTTCCTCTTAAAGCCTGGATGATCCAGAGGAATGTTTGGAGACATATTCGTTAAAGGAAACCCAGTTCTTGAAAATATGCAACAAGAAAAGAAATACAAGTTAGCAATTAGAAAGACCTAGTGATAATAAAGTCGATTAGATAGAAACTTACCAAAAGTTGTTGCTCCACAAGAGAGCGATGAGTTTCCGCCATGTCTAGATTAAAAGATGGTGGAGAAGAGGAAGTGAAAGGTTCCGACTGAAGAATAGACCTAACAAGATCGCCAAAATTAGTTGGCAAAGAAGTAGAAGATGATGATCCTAAAGAGTGTGAGACTTAGAAGGAGTCCCAAAAAGAGCAATCTGCATCTGTGCCAATATAGTTGGTGAATCAGAAATTGAAATAGGTGGAATGGGAGCAAGAGAAGAAGGAATTGGCTCCACGTTATTTTCTGAAACTTTGGCAACTGGACTTGCTGAAGATTTCTTTGGAGAAGTATCTTCTTCTCCCTTATCAAGGCTGATGGTCTTTGTCATTTTGGATGGAGGGGCCTCTTTAGGAGGCACTGCTTGCCTTCTTTTCAAGGATTTCCTATAGTTAGCAAAAAACTCCATAACTTGTGAGACATCCGTGGATGAGGAAGGAGGAGCAACTTCCCTTAAGGGCACAACAACCTTGGGAGGAGCTATAATGATTACCATAAAATATGAATCAGATAAAGTAAGTTCGGGAGTTCTGTGGAAAAAAACACCAAGTTAACGAGATACCTGAAGCGTCAGGACCAACTGGAAAAATTGAAGTAAAATGATCAGCATTTCCTGAAGAGTAGAAGCGGCTACCCCGAGAGGTGAGCATGACAGTAGGCAGAGTACCGAGAATCTTTTGGCCAGCTGGTAATAAAAATGCTTCCTCAAATTTGAAAGGGTCAAAAGCGACAACCTACTCCTAAGATGTTTTGAAGCTGCAGTTAATGATTTGATAATTTCTTGATCTGCATCACTGAGTGCGTTAGAAGGCTTACCTAAAAAATATTGAAGGTTAGTTAGCAAGAGACATAGAGGAAAGCATGGATGATATGGGAATGAACCTACAAGGAGAAGCAAAGGCCCCGTGGACATCGGAAAAACGTTTGGCAAAAAAGAATTGGCTTTCCCAATCCATAAACTTGTTAATACTGTCCAATATCAATTTCTTGTACATATTCACCCTATAAATCTGTTTATTCGATTTGCTTGACCTTGCCAACTTGGTCAAGGAAGTTAAAATTTCAGGACCAAGCAACGGAATTCCAGATTCCAGCATTAGCATTTCAAGGGATAGGAGATATGTATACACGTTAGGCGAAATCTGTATTGAGGCAACTCCAATGTAAGATAAGAAGAGTCCAGAAATGTAGAGAACGGAAGGAAACCACCATGCCATATATGGATGGCAGTAAATGCAAAGTACCCCGTCGGAGGGTTGTCAATAGTATCAGTGGAGCTAGGAGGAATGGCATCAACTTCGATGATGTCAAACTCTTTCAATGGCAGCAATGTCACTCTGGGTTTTGATGAGGGAATGCTTATTGACAGCTTCAACTTTTGGGGAACTCGTTGTTCTGCCAGGTGAAAACATTCTAATTAAAAAACCTCTAACCAATTATGTATTTAGATGCCTATAAATAATATAAAAGTAGACAAATCTGCTCAGATAGATTAAATATGAAAATATATACAAGGCTAGTTTAGGCTTTCGACAATGTCGAAAGGTTATGGTTGAGGCCTTCGACGAATTAGAAAGGAATATGATAACAGCTTCCAACAATGTCAAAGGGATAACAAAGTAAACTTTTGACAGTGTCGGAGGAAATAATGACTTTAATTTTTACCATTATTTAGAAGTAAGTAGAAATGTAATTTTCTTAAGCCGTTGACAAGGTCGAAAGGAAAAGGTGAGAGGTTTGCTTAGTTGCTACCTTTCGGCAATGCCAAAGGTCTTATGAGAACCTGGGCCTATTGCAAGCACTACCTAAAACTAAATGACAAGACCTTCCGGTGAAAATAAATTTGAAAATTTAAAATTTCCTAAATAAGAAAATGAATATAATTAATATTATAGAAAGGTATGGTCAAAGGTGTTAGGATACGACTTTGAGAATTAAAGGATCTCAACCTTGTCGAGGGCAAGTGGACGAAAGGTTTAAGCCCTTTGATCTCGTTGGAAGCCCTTGGTCAGAAGGTTTAACCATGATTTTACTTAACCTTCCGACCACAATGGTAAGGTGATGCCAAAAATACCTTCCGACGTCGTTGAAAGTTATGGGAGAGGTAAACCTAATGTTTGCCGCCTCAAACTCTTTCGAAGGGGTAAGGAAATCATTTCGCATCACCCAATTGTGTGCTAGTGGGATCCATGTTACCATATCGAGTTTAAGAAAGTCCATACCCGATAATAAATGTCATTTCAAATTTTTCTCGGGGAACAGGGAAGATGAGCTTATTAGCAAAATTACCCTCATCTGAAACCGAATTATTCAATTCCGAAGTATAACATTACATTGTTAATAGACAAAAATCAATCTTGGAAAGCCAAAGGTTGAATTTAGATGTTTTGGGCATAAAAATTAAACTCTACAAAAGGTGTTTTTTTTCCAGCAGAAAACACCACCAATCTGGGAACCAAAACCATGGATAAAGTTTATCCAAAAACTGATTTAAGCAAAAAAGAAATTTCCAAAAAAACCCAATTCAATTTCGAATTCGAGAAATTGAGGATCTGATTAGAAACTAATAACAGAGAAGATGAAGCTAAAATTTATTAAGTAAATTCAAAGAGTACCTTGTTGTAGTGAGTTGAGATCATATTTTTTTGGGAATTCCTTTACTTGTTTGCGGTAATTTTGATTTCAGGTAAGAGTGGAAGAAAGAGAAGAAGCGGATTATATAGAGAAAAGTCGTCCAAATTCTTGACCGTTGGATTAGACTTAGGTGGACGTTCTGAATCGATGCGGGAATATCAAGAGGCAGAGAATTTTGAAGCTTTTAGTAAAGATGACTTGGAAAGTCAAGCGCAACCCTTCGAATGAGGGAGGGCGCAAATGTTACACTAAAATTAACCTTCCGGCTAAGACTAAAGATCACTAGACAAGCAAGGAAAAGAAGAGCGGAGCTTAAAACTTCCGGAACTTCCAAAGGGATGCAACCATTGAAGTTCACAAACCTAAACCTTTCAAATGGTTGAAGGGTTTCGCCTCCGATATCCAAGAAATTCAAATGAGAAGAAAGAGTCAAAGCAAGTGAAAGCAACTATTTAATGACCTTTTTGAAAGCATACCAAGCCTTTCGAACAAGTTGGGATACATTGTAGACACCTTTCGACAATGTCGAAAGGTTTATGAAGAAGACAATGGTCATGACTCAGCAAAGAGTAAAGATGCAACCTTCTAAAAAGGCTGGAAAGTTCATAGTAGCATACGTAAGGAAAACCCTTCGGCTATAGCGAAAGGTTTATGAAGGCATAAAGGAAAACATACCCTTCAACAATACCCGAGGGACCACAAAACCTTTCGACCAGGTCGAAAGGTTTGCAACTGTATATAAAGGGTGACCTTCCGGCTCGACCGAATGCATAAAGTCAAAAGGAGGGCCGCCTGTGTCTATAATTAGGTCCCAAAGGCCCCAGTTTTAGGGGCCGATTTTTCTTTCACCTTATTCTTATGACAGGAAAAGAAATGTGTTGTAACCCTAACTAGGAATCAATTTAGGGATTGGTAAAGAGATGATTTTGAATACAAAGGGAAGTATTATGTTTTGTTAAATTACTTATTGTTTTGCTTGAATCCTTCTTAGATTAACTCATATTTTCAGGATTAACTCCACCGGAAGGTTCTTGCCGACTAGGTCAGAGACTTAATTGGTCAAGCTGTAACTTTGATCTCCAAGAGTCATCAACTTTCCTACTTTAACCATCCGATACGGACGACAGCCGACCTTGGTTAACTTGAGCAATAAACTTTCAAAGTCATTGGCCTCACAAACTAAATCCTTCAATTAAATTGGTGGCTTCTTATACCTTAACAACATCAAAACCTTCCACAATCTCCATCTGAGCAATCTAATCTTTCAGAAGAATTCAAGTCCAAGAGTATAAGACTCGATCCAATTGAACATTCATACACCTTCCGATAAAGTTAAAAACGACTTCATACAAGTGATCAAACCTTTCGGCAAGACCAAGGGCTCCTATAGACCACCCTAGAATTTATTGTCTTACCTACTGCTAAAAAGTTTAGTACAAACCTTTCGAAAACATTAAAGATCAACTTTAAAGGGATAAGTCCAATGAATAATCATTTGCACTGCAAAGGAAAACTTCACAAGATACCTTACGAGATTTACCGAGATAAAAAGTTCTCAAACTAGAAGACCAGACCTACCGACTATGCCAAAAGGTATAAATCAAAAATCAAAAACCACTGGAGCTTAGTGCAAAAATAAATCTGAAGGATATCTCATCCTTTATTAAACCATCTTTCCAACTTCAGTTGAAATATCTTTTGGGGCGTTGACCACAAATTTGGTTAATAGAAATGAACCTTTAGCCTGAATATAAAAGAAACCCTTATTCCTCTTCCTAAGACTTCTTTTAACCTTAAAAAAACCGAAGCTCCTTGCAAGTAAGATTAATGCCATTTTCAATGTAAAGGATAAATGTGGCTAAAGAAAAGGTATACGAATTAGGAGCAAGTTGGACTGGAGGAACACTCTGGGATAGCGAGCCATTCACAGATTACTGAATGCATACAAAGCAACAACCCATACCGAATATGCTTAAGAGTAATGGTGATGTAACCCTCCGATGGTGGATGTTCATGAGATTCTGAAACCATAGGTGCATATCCATGGAATTCAAATTGTCCGAGGACACCAATGGCATCCTCCAGCTAAGTAATTTTATAAGGGGAAACAAAGAAGAGGAAGTAGAAGAATTCATTTCAAATCCTTAAATGTTATGTTGAAGAATAGTCGAATGAGAACTAAAATCGTCTGTCCTATTGTTAATTTGCAAAATTACCCCTAAATTTGGAAATTAGTCCGATAGCGATTCTTCGAAATCTAGAATGTGAAAGAAAATTTAAGGAAAGGTGAAGAAAGAAAATACGCACCTAAGTTTGACATATGGCCACACAATTGGAAGATCAAAGAATCCGAGGAGCATAAATTTGTTGTAGAAAATAATGGGTATAAAATACTTGTGAAAATCCACCTAGAAAAATGAAAAGGCAAGTTGAACAGCTGTAAAAAGAGGTTCGGTAAGACATTGAAATTTGTATTGATGCACTAAATTCACATCTAGCTAAAAAGACTTGTTCCCAGCTCCGAAAAGATAGATTGGACAAGACTGAGTAGAGATACAGGCCAGGAGCATAAGGCGATAAGTCTAACCCGGCGTGTAGTTGCTGCAGATTTGGGGGGGTAAGTGTTACACCCCTTCTTACCACGAACAACAGTAAATATAAATACACAAAATTTGAAGTTGAGAAAGCTATCCTCACGATAGTAAGATTGGGCAGTGAACAGACTTAAGATCGTGACACTTAACCAGATCAGAACCCTTTTTAGCAGGGAAATAGCCATAAAGAATAAGTGCTTCATACATTAGGAGAATAGAGAAGAATACATTTGCTACATCCAAAAGAAGATGCCGAACTGGAATAAAACTAAGGCATAAAGACTAACGTACAAGGGTGCTGAGTTAACCACACTCACATTCTGTCAAATGTCTACGGGAACAGGTCTGCACATGCACACACAGAGGGTAACCTACACAATACCTTACACGGCTAAGAGCACTCTAAAGGAAAAGTATACAGGGCCACCCAAGTTATTCTTTAACATAGATCCAATCCTACAGACGAACGACAATGATACATACCCAGCCAGTCCTCAGAACAGAATGAAAAGAGCTGTTTATTCTGACCTGATATGGTGACAAACTTAACCAAGAATATAAGGGCTGCAACATGGTGGTATGGTCTAAACACTAGATGACATCCATCACTTCACTTATTCCCGCACTTCAACAACGTAGTTTGGCTTTAGGGCGGTCTCCAATCATTCTTCTTAGAGCAGCTTACCATGCCAAGAGAGAGGAGATTGGCCTATGCAGACTTGGGCCCCCCGTCCAACTTTTCAGGCACCATACTTTGAATTTCAAAGATCTTGTCAGTATCAGGATTTCCCTCCAAAAACCTGTCATCAATCCAATTACAAAGGATAAGCATCATGGATAAGTGATAGGTGGCAAAATCCAAGAGCGAGGTATAAAGGAAAAACAGAAAAGACGATTGTAACAACCCGCATATTTATCGATTTTATATTTAAATATTTTATTTAAATATTTTATCGTTAGTCGGATTTTAGTCTGAAAAGCTACTTTTTGCAAACAGCCGAATTAGGACTCGAGGCCACCCCCATTGAGTTCAAAATGCCGTTTGCGACCTTTTTGAGTATAAGCTTCGATATGTTTGGAGAAAGTTGATTTTTGCTACTTTTTCCCGCTTATGACTTTGGTTTGGACTGCACCCTTATTAGCTCGGCCCAACCCCCTTCTCTTCATAACTTCTCCTCTTTGCTTAAACACTCAAGCTTTAGCAACAATGGTGGAAGAGAATGGAAAATAGAAATTCCTAAGCCCTAGCTTGCTTTGCAAATCCATCTTCTTGCTCCAAACTCAAGTGAACCCACTGGTAAGCATCCCCTTCTTCTTCTCCAACTCATTCTCTCTTTGATTTCAGAAAATTCCTAAACCTAATTTAGGAAATGTTTCTCTTTTAAGCTTAGATTGAAGCTTATTGAGTTGTTATTGAAGAGGAATTGATCTAGCTTGCTTTCAAGCTTCTCCTTCATTGATTTGGGTTCAAAGGTGAGATTTTTATCTCATATCTTTGTCTATAATTATCTTCGAGTTAGGTATGAATTCCTAACGTTTATTCGTGTGCAATTGATTTTGGTTTGGATTGATTTTGTGTATATTCCAATTTTTGGTGTTTTGGTCTAATTTATGAAAATCCTATTATGGATATTTGGACATTGATATTTGAGGCGTATCGAAGAGCCATTTAGGCTGGGTTGTCGTTCGACGTAATTCCTTAGTCATCGCCATTTGCTCGTTCGATCGTTTCCGATATTCGCTTGGCCATTTTTGGCCTAGGTTCAGGGAATGCCCTGAACCCTTCATTCAGACGTCTAAAACGTAATATTCAGACGTCTGAATATTGTTCTGGGAAGATTTCTATTCCCAGATTCAGACGTCTGAATATATGGTTTCAGACATGTGAATTGGTTCATTTGGAACCAGAAAGGAAATAGGCTAAAAAGTGCCTATTTCAGACGTCTGAAACACTTGATTCAGACGTCTGAATTGTGTTCTGGAAATTTTTATATTTCTAGATTCAGACGTCTGAACCACTTGTTTCAGACGTCTGAATCAGCAGTGTTTTGCCTGCTTGCCTTTTCGCTTGAGAATTCCAATTTAAATCGACCCGTGATGATCCTATTTGTTGTTATCATTTATTATGACTTTGATGACTCTTTTTTAGGGATTTTTGAATATCCATTTCGATGGATTCTTTATCGGTTTCTTTGGATTATATTCACGTCTTCGAATGTGAATTTTACTGAATTGATTGTTATTACAATCTTCTTTGCGATTTGTCACTTTAAAAATATAAAGGTTTTCTATACTAGTAGTAAATATCAAAACTCTTTCATCAAACGATTTCAACTCTATTTTCAATAACAAAGATCTTTTCTTAAACCGTTTTCCAATCTATTAGTATATACAAACCTTTACCTCACTCGTATGAGAAATCTAATTAAATGACTTAGTAAAACAAGTGGTATGAAACGCTTGCGTTTACTTCGTCGGTTAATTCTTGGACTTGTTCGATTGAATCTCTTGTGACAATTTTCTAGTGGAGATCTACAATTTGTTCGTAAATATTTAAGTTAAGCTAGTGGTTATGGGACATGAAGCTAAGCTCATATATTTACTAGCTTATTCTAATTGACACTTCTCGTTGATCATGACGATCATCTTTGTGATTTAGACTAGCAATGTGCGATGTCTCTTTTTCTATGTGGAGGACTGTTCCTCATTTTATTGAGCTCCGTCTCATTTCTTACATGGATCGTACCTATTTAGGTGCGTCGATGTTTGTTTATACATGGGTCGTACCTTTCTAGGTGCGTCGATGTTTATTTATGCATGGGGTGTACCTTTCTAGGTGCATCGATGTTTGTTTACTTCGTGGAGCAATCGGCTCAATAAGTCGGGACATGGGGCGTATCTTTCTAGGTGCGTCGATGTTCGTCTATGCATGGGGCGTATCTTTCTAGGTGCGTCGATGTTCGACTTTGCATGGGGTGTATCTTTCTAGGTGCATCGATGTTAGACATTACATGGGGTGTATCTTTCTAGGTGCATCGATGTTTATTTATACATGGGATGTATCTTTCTAGGTGCATCGATGTTTATTTGTGCATGGGGCGTATCTTTCTAGGTGCGTCGATGCTAGAGCATGGGGCATATCTTTCTAGGTGCGTCGATGTTCGACTGTGCATGGGGCATGTCTTTCTAGGTGCGTCGATGTCCAGTTTATGGGATTGGCCATCCTTTTATTGTGATTTGGTTCATCGGATGTCCCGCTGTACGACGTCGTTGTTCCCTTTGATTGTGATTTCTGGATTTCGTGTGTTGAATTCTGGAATTTATGTTTCACCAACTTTTACGATTGGCATTGATATATATGTCATTTATTGTGGCCTGGTGAATGAAATTAGGAGTATGACATTCCTTTTGATCCTTGAGTAGATTATTGTGAAATTGATTAATCTCTTGTTGATTTTCAATTACTTATATATCACAGCTTGGCATTGTGATTATTATATGTTTAGTCATATCTCTTATTCTATATCATTTCATCTGATATTTATAGCTAGACTGATCCGTTTATTATTTTCTTATTAAATAATACTCGGGTCAGACTGAGACATTACAGGTACTTTCTTATGGCTTCCTATCTGGAACCATCTTCTGACTTTTGGCTAACTACTTTAGTTTAGTAGTTTTTGTTGTATACATTTGAGATACAGACACTATGATGTATACTTATTCTTTTGTCTAGCACTTGTATCTATTCTTTTTGATATTGTGGATCTTGTTGACCACTACTCTGATGTACACTTTCATGTGTAATATTCATATCTATTTCCGCCTTTGTGATATGAATTGTCTGTGACTGATTTATGTTATGTTTACTTCTATATTCGTTTCTGAAGATATTATAGCCACTGTGTAGTATCTTTGAGTTTGTGTCGGTATGTCGGATTTCCCTCTTGATAAGAAATGCATGTTATACTATCTGACATATCGATGCTCGCGCAAAGCAATTACACGGATGGTCGCTCCTCAACAGCCTTATTCTCCGTGCTAGTTGACAGCATTCACCGTAATGTTCTTGGCTAGTGTGGGTATAGAGGTGGGGCGTCACAGCTTCGTATCGGAGCCAAACTTCGGAACAATATGGAATATTATAACAAGGATCATCGTCCTAAGTCCATCTTAGGAGTCGTGCTTTAGGATTTTATTCGGGTCTTCGTACCGTCCTATCCTATTTTCTTTTATGGTTCCTTGTTTTATCTATCAAGATTGCTTGATATTTATTTTGAGAATAACTTTTTCCTATTCTTTCTTTCTTTCTTAAAGAAGAGAAATGGTTAGACCTGGCCGTCCCAGTGCCGGTCAATCTAGTGCTACTCCCCTGGATGGAGTTTTTATGTCTGCCCAGCAGCTCTTAGATCTTGTCAAGAACACTCAAACAGCGGGTCCCAATCAGGAGCCTACTCATCCTAGATCCGATTTTGCACGCTTGTGCCGAGACTATACCGATTTGGGTGGAAGGCCATTCACGGGATCCGAGAGTGTTATGGAAATTCAAGCTTGGCTCAAATCATGCGATCGCATCTTTTCTCGCATGAACCTTATTGATCTACATCGAGTCCAAGTGGCTTCTAGCATGCTCCAAGAAAGAGCGTTAGATTGGTATGAGCTTTTAATTTCTGAAATCGTTGAAGCGGATCTCACTTGGGAGCAATTCCGGGAAAGATTCGAATTGAAATTTGTGCCGGAGGCCGAAAAAGTAACTTTGGCCCGGCGTTTTATTGACCTTGTTCAAGGTGAATCTTCTATGACAGACTATGTCGCATCTTTCGAATCTCTGTCCAAATACGGGGTGGAGTATATTAATACCCCGATGAAGAAAAATCAGAGATTTGTCTATGGCTTGAATAAGAATCTTAAGAAGCCATTACTTCTGAAACTTGAGGTTTCATTTGATCAGCTTATTGATATCGCTCTTCGTCTTGAAGAGGCCGATAATGAAGGTGATGTTGAAGTTGTGCGTGTCCAACAGAACTTCAACAATAACTCGAAGAGGCCAATTAAGTTCAAAGGCCCCAATTCTAATAAGAAAGGGAAGCAGCAAACTCCGGTAGCAAAGACTCCTACCTCTAATAGTGGACAATGCTACAATTGTGGTTCAACAGACCACTATGCAAGGGAGTGTCCGAGACCCCTCTTTTGTCGCTATTGCAAAGGTTCGGGTCATCTTTTATCTTCGTGCCCTAAGCGTCCAAGCAAGAGAGAAGGAAAGCTGCAGGCCCCTAGCAACTCTTCTTTTGGTCAAGGTATTTCTCACTCAATCCTTGATGGCATTGTTTTATTTCGTGGTCTTCCTAGTTGAGTTCTTTTTGATATGGGCTCCATCTCATTATATTATATCAAAAGGACTTGTTAATTCTTTTTCTTTAAATATTTTGGGCTTGTTGACTTCATTGAGAATTGCGAATCCGGATGGTAGATCCGCAACACTCAATTTGCTTTTGTTTAGATGTCGAGATTGTTTTATGTGACTTTTCTTTCCGAGCCGATATTTACTTTGCCTTCAGAATTGACTTTTTCTGTAAGGATTGGCTTAAATTGTGAAGCCCATATCCTATTTTTCCGAGTTGATTATTCCTCTTCGACATTTTCAATCTGTTAAGCAGATTTCTATTTTTCCTTTATGATTTTGATCCCAACTTGATGGCATCATTTTATTCCTTAAGCCCACTTATAAGGAAAGTGTTATTTCTCTCATTTATGTTGTCAGAGAAATTTTCCAGTATTTTTGAGCTTGCCTTAGGATTATCACCTAAGTAATCTTTTGTGTGGTGCTAAGGTCTTTTCAGTTTGACCTTACCACCGATTTTCATTTGGCTACGAGTCGCGTGAGTTAGCATTCCACTTATGCACTCCGCACTCGTTATGATTCCTATGAATGAATTATTATGTCATTCAATTTGTCCAGCTTATTTCATCCATTTTATATGTCAAATATTCTATGAATATTTTGACGAGACCATTCTTTTATTTATTAATTTTTAGATGAGAATAGCAATTTAAAATTTTGTAAAATCTTTTTCATAAGATTTATTTAAAAGTATAACCGGATTTTTGTTCTTAAAACGAACAAAGAATATTCTTAGAAGTTTTTGAGAAACTTATTTATCCTATAGAATACGATTTTGTGATTGTATTGCCCATTTAGTGTTTTAAGAATTTTGGTCGATGCGCTTGATCAACGTTATCGATAGGAATTTCCTAAACGCTTTGATGAGACAATCAGACACAGTATATTGACTTTAAAATAGTAAATTTTTCTAGAAAGATTATTACATAATGATAAATGTAATTTTGAAACTTTTAACTTTTCAGGAAAGAAGATTATTTAAAAGAAATTCTTTCTTTTCGATACTCTTGTTCTTGTGATTCCCGAGGGGGAACCAAGACTTTATCTTTTGTACCAATGCTTATCGTATTGGTTTGGATGTCGTTCTCTTACATAAGATAACGTGCTATCTCGTGTGCTTCTAAATCATTAAAAGCCGATTGAGGCTAGGTATGTCACTCATGATCTAGTGCTCGCGGCTATTGTTTTCGCTTTTAGAGTTTGGCATCATCATTTTTGGATGAGAAATCTGTTCTCTACCCCGATCATAAATCTTTGGAATAATTATTTTCTCATATGGAACTCCATGTTGACTCGAGTTCCTGACATCTTATGATCTTGATATTCTTTTTATTCCTGGAAGTGAAATCGTGTTGCCAATGCGCTTTGTCGTAAGCAACAAGTGGTTGTTTCTTTGATGATGGCCAAATGAAATTATCTTTTTACCAAGTTCATGGGGCGTTTTGATGTACTTTGTTTTATTGAGTTTCATCTCGTTTCTTTTATGGACTTGCGTCCGATGTTCTTTTATGGTGTTCGGTTCATTGGATGTACCGTTTGTACTACATCAATGTCTTTGCTTTTAGATTCATTGGATGTACCGTTTGTACTACATCAATGTCTTTGCTATTTGATTCATTGGATGTACGTTTGTACTACATCAATGTCTTTGCTTTTAGATTCATTGGATGTACCGTTTGTACTACATCAATGTCTTTGCTATTTGATTCATTGGATGTACCGTTTGTACTACATCAATGTCTTTGCTTTTGGATTCATTGGATGTACCGTTTGTACTACATCAATGTTTTTGCTATTTGATTCATTGGATGTACCGTTTGTACTACATCAATGTCTTTGCTTTTGGATTCATTGGATGTACCGTTTGTACTACATCAATGTTTTTGCTATTAGATTCATTGGATGTACCGTTTGTACTACATCAATGTCTTTGCTTTGGTTCATTGGGCGTACCGTTTTTGTACTACACTGATGTCCCAAATTATTTGAGTTTCTAGTTCCTCGGGCGTACCGTTTTTTTACTACGCCGTTGCACCGGCTCAATTTTCTGCTATTCTTGATGTTCCCCATGTCTTTTATCTACGGAAATGCCTTAGGGATTCCGGTTTTCATTCTTGAGCCCGGTGATATTGTGGAAATTGAAGTTTCACCAGATTTGATTTTTGAGCAACATCCTATTCGAATTATTGCTTCAGAGCTCAAACGACTTCGAAATAAAGATGTTCTTCTTATGAGAGTTCAATGGTTCTCAAATCCTAGGGATTACTCTTGGGAATCTAGAGAATTCATTGAGCGATCCCGTTCTTGCTAACTCTTTCGTGCTCTTTATGGTGAACTTCTTATTTCAATTTTCTTTTGTGTTGATATGCTTCCATGGTTGTTACTTCTTATTTTCCTCTTAAGTATTGCGAGGACGCAATTTCTTTAAGGAGGGGAGTCTGTAACAACCCGCATATTTATCGATTTTATATTTAAATATTTTATCGTTAGTCGGATTTTAGTCCGAAAAGCTACTTTTTGCAAACAGCCGAATTAGGACTCGAGGCCACCCCCATTGAGTTCAAAATGCCGTTTGTGACCTTTTTGAGTATAAGCTTCGATATGTTTGGATAAAGTTGATTTTTGCTACTTTTTCCCGCTTATGACTTTGGTTTGGACTGCACCCTTATTAGCTCGGCCCAACCCCCTTCTCTTCATAACTTCTCCTCTTTGCTTAAACACTCAAGCTTTAGCAACAATGGTGGAAGAGAATGGGAAATAGAAATTCCTAAGCCCTAGCTTGCTTTGCAAATCCATCTTCTTGCTCCAAACTCAAGTGAACCCATTGGTAAGCATCCCCTTCTTCTTCTCCAACTCATTCTCTCTTTGATTTCAGAAAATTCCTAAACCTAATTTAGGAAATGTTTCTCTTTTAAGCTTAGATTGAAGCTTCTTGAGTTGTTATTGAAGAGGAATTGATCTAGCTTGCTTTCAAGCTTCTCCTTCATTGATTTGGGTTCAAAGGTGAGATTTTTATCTCATATCTTTGTCTATAATTATCTTCGATTGTTAGGTATAAATTCCTAACGTTTATTCGTGTGCAATTGATTTTGGTTTGGATTGATTTTGTGTATATTCCAATTTTTGGTGTTTTGGTCTAATTTATGAAAATCCTATTATGGATATTTGGACATTGATATTTGAGGTGTATCGAAGAGCCATTTAGGCTGGGTTGTCGTTCGACGTAATTCCTTAGTCATCGCCATTTGCTCGTTCGATCGTTTCCGATATTCGCTTGGCCATTTTTGGCCTAGGTTCAGGGAATGCCCTGAACCCTTCATTCAGACGTCTGAAACGTAATATTCAGACGTCTGAATATTGTTCTGGGAAGATTTCTATTCCCAGATTCAGACGTCTGAATATATGGTTTCAGACGTCTGAATTGGTTCATTTGGAACCAGAAAGGAAATAGGCTAAAAAGTGCCTATTTCAGACGTCTGAAACACTTGATTCAGACGTCTGAAACACTTGATTCAGACGTCTGAATTGTGTTCTGGAAATTTTTATATTTCCAAATTCAGACGTCTGAACCACTTGTTTCAGACGTCTGAATCAGCAGTGTTTTGCCTGCTTGCCTTTTCGCTTGAGAATTCCAATTTAAATCGACTCGTGATGATCCTATTTGTTGTTATCATTTATTATGACTTTGATGACTCCTTTTTAGGGATTTTTGAATATCCATTTCGATGGATTCTTTATTGGTTTCTTTGGATTTTATTCACGTCTTCGAATGTGAATTTTACCGAATTGATTGCTATTACAATCTTCTTTGCGATTTGTCACTTTAAAAATATAAAGGTTTTCTATACTAGTAGTAAATATCAAAACTCTTTCATCAAACGATTTCAACTCTATTTTCAATAACAAAGATCTTTTTTAAACCGTTTTCCAATCTATTAGTATATACAAACCTTTACCTCACTTGTATGAGAAATCTAATTAAACGACTTAGTAAAACAAGTGGTATGAAACGCTTGCGTTTACTTCGTCGGTTAATTCTTGGACTTGTTCGATTGAATCTCTTGTGACAATTTTCTAGTGGAGATCTACAATTTGTTCGTAAATATTTAAGTTAAGCTAGTGGTTATGGGACATGAAGCTAAGCTCATATATTTACTAGCTTATTGTAATTGACACTTCTCATTGATCATGACGATCATCTTTGTGATTTAGACTAGCAATGTGCGATGTCTCTTTTTCTATGTGGAGGACTGTTCCTCATTTTATTGAGCTCCGTCTCATTTCTTACATGGGTCATACCTATTTAGGTGCGTCGATGTTTATTTATACATGGGTCGTACCTTTCTAGGTGCGTCGATGTTTATTTATGCATGGGGTGTACCTTTCTAGGTGCATCGATGTTTGTTTACTTCGTGGAGCAATCGGCTCAATAAGTCGGGACATGGGGCGTATCTTTCTAGGTGCGTCGATGTTCGTCTATGCATGGGGCGTATCTTTCTAGGTGCGTCGATGTTCGACTTTGCATGGGGTGTATCTTTCTAGGTGCATCGATGTTAGACATTACATGGGGTGTATCTTTCTAGGTGCATCGATGTTTATTTATACATGGGATGTATCTTTCTAGGTGCATCGATGTTTATTTGTGCATGGGGCGTATCTTTCTAGGTGCGTCGATGCTAGAGCATGGGGCGTATCTTTCTAGGTGCGTCGATGTTCGACTGTGCATGGGGCGTGTCTTTCTAGGTGCGTCGATGTCCAGTTTATGGGATTGGCTATCCTTTTATTGTGATTTGGTTCATCGGATGTCCCGCTGTACGACGTCGTTGTTCCCTTTGATTGTGATTTCTGGATTTCGTGTGTTGAATTCTGGAATTTATGTTTCACCAACTTTTACGATTGGCATTGATATATATGTCATTTATTGTGGCTTGGTGAATGAAATTAGGAGTATGACATTCCTTTTGATCCTTGAGTAGATTATTGTGAAATTGATTAATCTCTTGTTGATTTTCAATTACTTATATACCACAGCTTGACATTGTGATTATTATATGTTTAGTCATATCTCATATTCTATATCATTTCATCTGATATTTATAACTAGACTGATCCGTTTATTATTTTCTTATTAAATAATACTCGGGCCAGACTGAGACATTACAGGTACTTTCTTATGGCTTCCTATCTGGAACCATCTTCTGACTTTTGGCTAACTACTTTAGTTTAGTAGTTTTTGTTGTATACATTTGAGATACAGACTCTATGATGTATACTTATTCTTTTGTCTAGCACTTGTATCTATTCTTTTTGATATTGTGGATCTTGTTGACCACTACTCTGATGTACACTTTCATGTGTAATATTCATATCTATTTCCGCCTTTGTAATATGAATTGTCTGTGACTGATTTATGTTATGTTTACTTCTATACTCGTTTCTGAAGATATTATAGCCACTGTGTAGTATCTTTGAGTTTGTATCGGTATGTCGGATTTCCCTCTTGATAAGAAATGCATGTTATACTATCTGACATATCGATGCTCGCGCAAAGCAATTACACGGATGATCGCTCCTCAACAGCCTTATTCTCCGTGCTAGTTGACAGCATTAACCGTAATGTTCTTGGCTAGTGTGGGTATAGAGGTGGGGCATCACAACGATTGTATGCTCCCACAACGCACTTCCATATTATAAAAGGAAAGGCATATGGACAGATAAGAGGATTTCCTTTTCAACTTCTTCTTCTTCCTAAAATTAAAAGCAAAATATTACACGCCTGAGGGCCATTAAAAATCTCTTGTACGAAAACAGTAAAATATAGTGCATTACCCCATGGATGTATGATTAACAATAATCCGAACACGTAAAAAATCTCTGTCATTTACATTCCTGCTACTTATTTTTAATAACTCTTTTGTTCATTAGTTCATCCCGACATTTCAAAAAACAGCTAAAGTGCGACTATGCTGCTGTGCAAGCATTCGACAACACATTGCTTTCAAAAGGTGAATTTAACTAAGGTTAAGTTCACTGATTTCAAATCGTGAGGACGACTTGCCATAAGGTTGCCTCACGGTCAAGTCGAATGTGGTGAAGCTGAAAAATTTCACCAACATATGTAATAAGTTATATATATATATATATATATATATATATATATATATAGTGCGTTCAGCAAAAAATAATAATAATTTTATATATATTTTAAAACATACTTGCATATGTGTATGTGTGTGTTTATAAAGTTATTTAAAATAAAATATAATTCATATACATACACACAAACATACACACAAGTATATACATACACATATTAATTTGTAATATTTTGTATACATGAATTAAAGAATATGAACATACATCTGGATAATATATTTATATACTAAATAAGTTGACATGTCCATTACACTATAAATCTCAACATTTATACACTGACATGCTACAACATGCACGGACTGCTATGTTACACATGCATAAACACACACACACACACACACACACACACACACACACACATATGTATGTATTTATATGATACACGTATATGTATAATATATTATTAATTACATGATATTAAATTATATTATAAATTCAATAGAATAATGATTTAATTTAAAAGAAATGTAGAAATGTTCTAAAAAATTAGACTTCATGGGTCCAATAAAGATCTAATATAATAAAATAATTTGAAATGCACCCGTTGCTTATGCTATGGGCTGGCCAAACAACAACGCATTTTGTATTTATTTTAACCTATTTTTTTTTCTCATGTTCAAAATATAAGAAACTTTATTATACTTAATTTTTATTATATGTGAAATGTTGATATCTGTCCTTGGTTCAAAATTCCAGATTTTATCTTGTTAAAACTTGAAATTATCCTTGATGAACAAGTAAAGTTGGTGGTTCTTTGAAATAAAAAAAGAAAACTATTCTTCCTTAAAGCAAAAATTCACGAAAAAAGAAAAAGGGATAACAAAGAACATATTCAGTCAAACTCCATTAAACAAAAATTTACACCACTCCTAGATCCTCTACCGAAAATACACTCAAAAACGATATCCATGCCGATCGAAAATCTCATTATTCAAAATTGAGTTTTATTAACAGTGTCCGTTCTAAAATGGAAATTTAACACACAAAGTACAAAGTATTTTTGTTTATTTTTATATTTTAGCTAAGGTATCCGCTGACTCATAAAGGTCTGGTCGGTTGCTAGTGCCCAAAGCACCACTTCACCTACCTTCAGTACCATGCTATCTACAGTAAGGAACTTGCTAGCAAGCTCACTCGGATTCGAGAAGAATGGGAAATGTGAATTTAACTTCAACGGTGAAAATCAGAGGATAGGTGTAATAATGTACTTCAAATTGCTGCCCCTTGAGGTTCGTGCATTTTATAGCCAATTGAAGTAGTATTTTCGCTAGAATAAATAGCAAAAGTTCTACATGGGCTTAAAAAATTTCGGTTATGGATTAAGTCCCAATGATGCTGGGCCCTGGGCACTGAGCGCTAGGCACTGCATTTCAAATTTCACAGCTTCCGTATCTACCGCCCCCACTGTCCCCTCTCAAACCATATACCAATTTTACCAACTCTGCTCTATTGTTCGTTGTACATAAACATCTTATCCTAGCATTGATTTTCTTCGCCATGCAAAAAATTGAAATATGAATAATTTCAAATAGTTTAAGAAAAACTGAAAGTGGTAACTTTCACAAAACGATTGTAGGTACACAACAACTAAAGTTATAAAAAAAAAGTCAGATTTTCATACAAAAATGTCCCACTTTCTCCTGCAAATAACCATGCTTTCGGTTAATAGTTTCTCAAAACTAACCCTACCTTTGGATTAAGCTCTAAATAAATAAAAAATCAGTATTGAAATTCAATATTTATTATTGACATGGATGATTGAAAATAAAATTGCTTGGTAATGTCTATTTCTTTTGATCGAATTTTTGATAGTAAAAGGAAGAGATGAGAGACAAATCGAAGAAGAAGGGTATGCGTGGAATAAATGGGAGATGGGAAAAGAAAGAGAAGGGTGCGGCAGTTTTTTTTGAAATAGCAGGGTTCAAAGGAAGGGCTAATTCAATATAAACTCGGAAAATTGCCCGTTTTCCCCCGTTAGTCGGAAAAAAAATAAAGATCACTACAAGGGGAGGGGGGATTTCCGACGGCTGAAAACCGTCGGCGGCCGTCGGAAGCCGTCGGCGGCCGTCGGAAAAAGCCGTCGGAAATGAAGGCGTCGGGAAGCAGTATTTCCGACGGCTACCGACGGGTGATGCCGTATACATTATCGACGGTTTCCGGCGGTTTCCGGCGGTTTCCGACGGCTTCCGACGGCCGTCGGAAACCGTCGGAAACCGTCGGAAATCAGGCCAATAAGCCGTCGGAACCCGTCGGAAACCGCCGGAAAATTTCGACCAATAAGCCGTCGAGAGCCGTCGGAAGCCGTCGGAAACCTGTTGTTTTTTTTTAAAATCTGCTGCAAATAGAGCCTTCCAACCACATTTCTCTTCCAAACACTACAATATCAATACTGCACAATCAAATAAACAATAATCCAACCAAACATGCAAACCAATACTCCAAAATATTCAATAGACACAGAAATAAACTAAATTAGAATAAAAATAAAATACAAAATATACATAACATTCCAACATTAACAATAATACTAACAATAACTGTTCTAATCATGCATATCCTGATACAGCTACAGAACCAAGTGTATTATACATAATTATACATATCAACAATTAATTGTTCCTTCTACCAAATCATTGTAAACTAAAACTAAACATACCTGCACGAACGAATTAGAAAGCAATGAATCAATCTGCCCCAGATCCAGAGCCAGCCGATGAAGGGAAGCGGCCACCAAACTGCTGCATGTACTCAAATAACTGTGCCGTCTGCATGGCCTGTTGGCGGTTCTGCTCCTCCAACTGCTGAACTCTAGTCTGTAATTCTTCTATACTTGCTAGCTCGCTCTGAGGTCTACTCCGCCGTCTCCTACTCTGACTACTGGACTGCAATAATTGAAAAATAAATAAAATCAAAGTTTATTGTTTTGAAAAGGTAAGAATATCATATTTTAAGTATTTTAAGAAAAATTAAATTATTTACCGCTAAATTGCCAAATCCGTATCGTCGACCATGCTCTGGTGGACTCATAACGGACTCAAAAATAATGTCCTCTTCATCGGTCGTCAGCTGCTCTCGACCCGTATCAGAAAGGAGTTTCTGTCGCTGCTCCATAAACATCTCCTGCATTGACAAATTAATAATATCATATCTTATTTCATAATAATTTGACAACTAAAACAATTACTAATACTGAATAAAATGAAATATGCTTACATGGCTTTTACTGGATTTATCGTCCTGCCATGTGTACGAAACAGTCCCGTCTGGATTAACATGCTCAACAGCATGCGTACGGGTGAACACGTCCATATAGCTGACAGGACCATGTGCCTCGGCTTCCTGAAGTTGATTGTTACATACAATTATTATACATTTAAAATCATATAGCATAAACTATTTACATTTATTATTCAGTAATTAAATTTACCAACTCCTGCCGATACTGCTGAAACGACTTCGATCCTCCGCGATGAGTAACGGGATTCTTATTTCTATTTGCAGAGTTTCTATCTGACTCTGCCTGTACATTCAAAATTTGATACATTATTTTTCAATCACGTTAAATTAATAATTGAAAAAAAATTAGTATACTTGCCTTCGCCTCGTCCGTCTCCCAGTAGCTCAACCAAGCTTGCCACACGCTCTCCCCCATCCACCGTGGTCTCTTCCCGGATTTCTTAACCTCAGATATCGTGTCTCTGTAGTTCTTTCGCATCTTCCTCATCCAGTATGCTCGTGCCAGCTGCATATCATCTGTCTGGATGTCTATCTCAGCCTGTGTTAAAAAAAGATTACACTTTAAACGATAAACGGTAGAAAAACGACAAAAACGAATTAAAAATGGAAAACATAAGATGTTTCCAATACGGCAGAAGATGTTATGGCGAAGCAGAAGATGTTTCCAATACGGCGAAGCAGAAGATGTTATGGCGAAGCAGAAGATGTTTCCAATACGGCAACTCCCAAAAAATAGTTTGTTTGCACCAGTTATGAACAACTGATTTGCCTTCAATTTCTGTTTGCTCCCCCGTTTCATATATCTTTGGATAGTCCTTAACAAGTTCATATATGTCTTCGCTTGACCATATCGTCGGTGGTTGTCTATTTTCTACTCTATTAGCTAAAAAGTTTTTCTTGTCTCCTCTGAAGGGATGATTTACATGGAGAAAATATCGATGACAGTCAAACCATGAAATTTTCTTACCATGAGGTAAAGAAAACGCTCGTGTTTCATCCATGCAATATGGACATGCTAGACGACCGGCAGTACTCCATCCCGAAAGCATTGCATAGGCAGGAAAATCACTTATAGTCCACAACAAAGAAGCAAACATACGAAAATTTTTCTTCTTTGACACATCGTATGTTTCTACTCCTTCGTTCCACAGTATTTTTAACTCCTCAATCAACGGTTGTAAATATACATCGATTCCTTGTGTCGGATCGTCGGGGCCAGGAACGACAACAGTAAGAAACATATATTGCGTTTTCATGCACATCCATGGAGGTAAATTATACGGTGTGACGATAATGGGCCAGGATGAATATTTAGAACCAAATTGAGAAAATGGAGAAAAACCGTCCGTACATAATCCTAATCTAACATTTCGACTCTCCGCTGCAAAATTTGGATACGTTTTATCGAAATGCTTCCATGCTTCTCCATCGGCCGGATGTGTCAACGTACCCTCTTCCTCCGTTCTCACGCTATGCCACCTCATATTAGACGCAGTTACAGAAGATGCGTATAATCTTTGAAGTCTTGGAGTTATGGGTAAGTAGTGCATACGCTTGTACGGAACTTCCTTACCCTTCTTTTTTCTTGGTTTGTATCTCTCCTGGTTACAAACTTTACAATTTCTAAGGTTTGCGTCTTCTTTCCAAAACAACATGCATCCTTTTAAACATGTATCTATTTTCTGATACGGTAAACCAAAAGCCGACATAAGTTTTTTAACTTCGTAGTGATTTTCACACATTAGATTATCGGGCGGCATATGTCTTTTTGCAGCTTGTACAACAGCCGTAAACCCAGCTTCAGTGATGTTGTATTTTGACTTCATCGCAATGTATTCTGCGATTACTGACAGCTGCGTGCCGCTTTTACAACCATCCCAAATAGGTTTTTTAGCTGCATCTAGTAAATCATAAATTTTCTTAGCTTCAATATTTGGTTCTTCAACATTTACATCATCGTCGTCAACTTCAACCATAGGAAACATTGATCGTGCTGCATCTTCGACCATATTTTCTATACGGGTCGTTGAAACTATTTCGTTAACGACACTTTCAGACTCTACAGAAGTATTTGCTACAACTTCTCCATGCCGATCCCAAACATAATATTCGGGTGTGAAACCGTGTTGGCACAAATGAACTTTCACAATATCTGGTAACAAAAACTTCAAATGTCTACACCTACTACACGGACAACGAATTTCTGGATCGTTTCCGTTATTACTTAAGGCGAATTCAACAAACACGTTTATACCGTTATAAAAATCTTCTTTTATTGAGCCCCTCATTCCTTTTCTTTGGTACATCCATCTCCTTCGATCAACAAAATAATCAATCATTTTTCCTATTTGACAAAATGAGAAGTTCAAAATTTAATATTTATTTTGAAGAATACACATTCGAAAAAGATTATTTTCATGTTCGTATAATATTTTGAATTTAAAGAACAACTTCACAAATTTAAAAATATTTTCAAATAGGGCACATTTCATTTTTTAACGTACGTAACGATTAAAAATATATAATTTTTTTTCATTGGTCAGACATCCTACCTCCCATTACAAACACAGTAAGCATTTACATTTCGTATATTACTTCGTCCCAAACGATTCAATAAAATTTCGGCAGCATTTCCCTTTTGTTCCCTGCATTGTACACAAATGCGTGTACGCAGGAAACAAAAAAGAAAAGTTAGGGCGAAATTTTATGAACCGTTTGAGACGAAGTAGTATACAAAATGTAAATTCTTACTGTGTTCATAACTTGTCCAATACAGGGACAAATCCGACAAACATTGTACCAGATGAATATAAATGGTCGTTTTTCGAAAAAAACGACTATTTATACAACGATCATGTACAACACTCGTCAGACGGGGCCAAAAACTCTCTAAGGGACATTTGTCGGTTAACATGCGCGCATTTTACTCAAAAATACAGTTTTACTCACTGTTCACATTTATATATTAATTTCACACATTTATTCGACGTATTACGCATCAACTTAGGGCTGGTTTAACATTTTGTCATTTTTCAATACACACAATTATAATTTAGAGTAATGCATTTTTTTTGTGTCATAAGTAAAAACGTGCACAATATAATACTCCTAGTTCATTCAATCATTTTATCTTATTCCAAATAACGTATACAATCGTCGAATCAAGGCATACACAACAAAATACATATACATGAACATGCACAAATTATACGTGTTTATCACAATTTCACGATAAAAGATGAAATTGGTATACCATGTGATGCTATAAACCGTTATTACGCTAGTGGAAACAATTGCAATCATTAATTCGCCCTAATTTATCAATTTATGCAAATCTATAATTAGGGTAAAAACTGAATTTTTCATAAAAATAAGAGATTATACCTGAGATTAAGAGTACTGAAGCTTGATTAGAGTGCGTTGGAAGATCCGGAAGCTAAAAATTAGGGATTGGAAGCTTAGGGGTTGAATTTGGGGGGTTTTTTGGGTTTTTTTCGTATGAAATGGAGGAGGAAGAAAGGGCTCGGCTGGCTGGTATAATCGCAAATTTGCGACGGCTTCCGACGGCCGCCGACGGCCCGTCGAAAGCCGTCGGAAAATGGCCGTCGGAAGCCGTCGGTCTTGGCTGTCGGTATTCTGCCTTTTTCTTGTAGTGGATAAAAATACCCTTTCATCTCTTCCCTTATGATCTTAATGTATTCACTTTCTAACTTTCCTTCGAAACCCTAAAAACTTCATTCCTTTATCAAATTAAATTCCAAATTCAAATTCAATCTTCAATTTATCAAATTTTTTCATCAAAATCATGGAGTTCGATGATTCTACTACTGCTAATGCCGAGTTTTTCGATTTTACAGATACTATAAACATGCACATTATTTTTAAATTGCAGACGCTGCGGAGGCAGCAAAGTGTGGTTGTTTGAAATAACTGCGCTTTGCCACTGTATGGTTGTTTGTGACATTGCTTGTTGCATATTTTTTTTACAGATTGTGACACCACAGATGCTTGTTGGGGTGGTTTGTGATAGCATTTGACAATTTTTTTTTTAATTTACATGGGCGGCAAATATTTACCAGGCCCGTCAAATATTTGCCGTGGTAAATACCCCATAATAGCTTGTTGCATAATTTTAATTTTTTTAAATATAGATTATTGCTTTATCAAATGAAGAAGATGAAAATGAAATTATATTGGACTACACTAATGAGTTTACAACATATAATGTGAGTGATATTTAAAAAAAAATTTAGAGTGTAGTATACAATCCGGTAATACTATACTTTTTTTATGTTGATATACCAATCACGTGAAAATTTTATTAAAAGGCTTTATAACATGGGAAAACGTCTTGGTTTTGTAATCACTATTTTGAAATCGAATACCGGTGCATCTACTAAAGATCCTAAAATAACGTTAGCATGTGAGCGTAGTGGTGTTTACAAGAGAAAGAAAATTAAAGATTCAACAAATTATAGATTGACGGGTACCAGAAAATGCAATTGTCCATTTAGGCTTAAAGGTGCGAAACTTGGTAATTTGGATGGATGGCGTTTGGTTGTAATCAATGGTAAACATAACCATTCTGAGTTGAAGCATAACGATGGGCATTCATTTGCGGGTAGGTTAAGTGAAGGAGAGATCAAACTAGTGATTGAAATGCATCGAAATATGATAAAAGCCAAAAAAAAATTGCACATGTTTAAAAGAAATGATCCTTCCAATCGTACAACCATTAAAACGGTATATAATGTAATTCACGCTCAAAAGTCAATAGAACAAGGAGGTCGTTTTCAAATAGAATATTTGCTTAGTAAGTTAAAAGAGTCTGGATACTTTGAATGGCTTTAGATGGAAGTGATATTATCAAAGATATTTTATGGACACATCCGACGAGTTTAGGTTTTTAAGCACTTTTCCTCAAGTCATTATATTGGATTGCATATACAAAACTAATAGGTACAAGATGTCATTGCTTATTTAATGGTAGAAAGTGAAGAGAATTACATTTGAACATTGGAACGGTTGAACTCCACCATGGTGATTGTGAGATAGAAATGCTAATGTATTTGTAAGCGATCGAGAGTTGGCATAAGTTAATGCTATTATGATAGTTTTCCAAATTCTGTCATAGTTATGTAAGTGGCATATCAAAATTAACACTATCACTTTCATGGGAAAGAAGAGGAACATGAATGAAAATGATGTGGAGGATAAGAAGTCTTTTTTAGGTGATTGGAATCGACTTGTTTGCTCGCAAAATAGTTATGTGCACAATGAAAACTTGCAGTTGTTGTACGAAAGGTATGGCGAATACAATTTGTCATTGAAACATGTATATGAGCAACGGTTAGATATATATATATAAAGGTAGATTTATTCAGTTGTGGACCGATGTGACGACCGCCCATGACTCCTGCACTTAGACAAGGAGATAGTGCGCTGAAGGGCGTGCCCGACAGCCATCGACGATCATCAAGGTAAGGTAAACACAGAATAGTCTATCGTATTACTCACAGCGCATGGATAAAATACAATAGAAAAAACATATATATAGTGAAGCTTCACTAAATGGAATCTCATCAATACACTACAAAACAATTTGATACAAACATCTGAATAGTCAATACATCAAGCATCACTACATAACACTCAGAGAATCATACAAGCAGCGGAACATCCAGTATATATAGTAAGAAAAAAAAACAATATGCAAAAGCCTCCAGCTCGTCTTCGTCATCAACAACGTTGGTCACTAAGAACAGCACCTGTCACCTGCTACCTAGTCTGTCCATCCCAAAATGGATGAACAGCCCAAGGTAATAAGAGTTGAACATAAAACCTTAAGTCAGACAACAGTCTTAGTGAGCGGTAAATTAACTAACAACATACCAAAAGAGCATAAAGGAAAAAGGAATAGGAATCCAACCCTCCCACTCCACCTCTTTCTACAGTGATAGCCCCCAGACCCACTAAGCAGAAATAAACATAGCAAAGCAGACATTTAAAGTAAAACAATTATCACTCGAGTCAAGGTCGATGTTTTCCAAGCACAAACCCCTAAGGCCTAAACCGAGATCAGATAAGCACCCACAAAACATCGCTCTTGAGACCGAGTGACGATACAGCCAAAGCATCCAAACATCCATGACTCTGGCTATCACTGTTATCATTGCCTCGATATCACCGTTAATTGAATGACCGGCTCATTTTTTCATCCGTCCGTCAAGGGCTAATGGTAACCCCGGTTCTAGACAGAACTCCGCACGTCGTCGTGACCCGTGTCTAGGACTATCGAATCTGCCCAGAGTACTCGACCATCAACTATTAGTCGATTGGGACTATCGAATCTGCCCAGCGTAATCTTGTTTTGAGCCTGCTAGAACCTTCAACAACGATGAGATCTCAGCCTTCTAGTCATCCCCCTTGACGACTATTCTCATACTAGCTCAAGCGCCTCTTGAGCCAATCATTATCAACTAACTCGAACCATATCACCGAGTTATCAACATGCTTGGGATGATCCCATCTGGATTAAACCAAGGCTATCTCACATCATGCTTTGCTTCATCGCATCATAGCAAAGTCCCATCTCAACATCATGCTTTGCCCCATCGCATCATAGCAAAGTCCCATCTCAACATCATCATCAAATCTATCCATATGAGCTTTATCATCCGCTTCATATGCCACGAGCAGCTTTCCTTCTTCAAGAACCTTTCCACTTAGCTTTTGAATCATCTTCGACCAACTTGTCCAAATCAAATCATCAATCAACTAATTTATAACAATCAATCAGATCAATCATTAATCCAAGTAATCAATCATTCAAACAAGATCTAAATAAACAGTTATAACAATAATGGCAATTTCGTAAATAAAGAGTCCAAATCTAATAAGCATGAATTCTAAGTAATATCTTGATGAATGAACTAGCATAGGTTAACATGTAGTAAAGTGGATATCAAAACTTTATGAACGATGGATCTACATGCAGACTTAAGGAAAATGCATGAAATCACTATCTTTAACACACAAACAAGCCACCGATCCAATATACTCCTTTGGATCCGTGTGAGAGATAACCACCACTCACCGAATCACCTAAACGCTTCAAAAGCAACTAACTTCAGATCTGGACAGCAAAGGATCTATCTTGATCCTCCAAAGTTCCGCTTCAAACGATGAAATCTCTCTTCAATGGATGGAGACCTTCAATCTAAGCTCTTGGATCTTCGACTTGATCTTCAATTTGGATGGAAGGAAGCACTAGATTAGAGAAGAGATAAGAAGTGAAGAAGTGCAGTACTCGAGCTCTCAAAATGGCAGCACTTCGTCGCTTCAAAATCCGGATCCCAAAAAGTGAGATAAGGTCGTATATTTATAGGCTGGAAATCCTTAAGTCGTCCGCCCCCTTAAGTCGGTCACGACTTAACAAGGCACCACGACTTACGACTCATCAACCCCACGGCCTACCGACTCAAGCCTCTACGCGACCTAACACAACCACGGCTCAACACACACGCAACCTAACATGCAAGCCGCGTTCCTTCCTAAGTCGTCTGGACGACTTAACAACCTACCGACTCACGACTCAACGACTCAAGCCATCATGCGACTTACGGCCTAACTACTCACACGGCTTAGCGACCCAACGGCCTAACACCCTTGCCTTATCTCGTCCACAACCTAAGCCGCTAACTACCTTAAGTCGCTTCACCGACCTATCTTCCTTAGGTCGGTAACTCGTTCAACCGACCTATCTCCTATACCACTATCCCTTAGGTCGTTTCCTAACTTAAGCCGTTAACTCCTAAGTCGGCAACCACTACCACTAACTTCTCTAAGTCGTCTAATCTCTTAAGTCGCTCACCTCCTTAAGCCGTTCACTTTCCTTAGGTCGCTCCATCCCCTAAGTCGCTCCACCGACTTATGCTACGACACGACCTAACCCTGGACGACTCATCTCTGGACGACTTAAGCTCCAAACGACTTAACAACACTAACAACCTAATGACAACAGTTCTACGATCCTTCGATCCGTAAAAATACGGGTCGTTACATTCTCTCCCCCTTAGGAATTTCGCCCCCGAAATTCCAAAATAAACAAGAGCAACCAAAACTATTCTACATGCCTACCATCCATAGCAATCAACAAACCATGCATCCAATTACTAACCTAGCATGCAGAATTCTAAAACTAGAACAAGTTACAAATTCATGAGATGTCACGACACCTTAGGGCCATACCTCGAAGAGTTTAGGATGAACTGCCTTCATCCTCTCTTCCTCCTCCCATGTATAGTCGTTAACATCATCACTCCATTGTACCTTGAGCAACCTGACTACCTTCCTCCTAAGCTGTTTCATGTCGGTTTCCACAACACGAAGCGGTTTACGAGGTCTCTCAACGATTGGATCAATCTCAAAGTCCTCACAACTATCAGCAGAAACCACCGTATTCCTAGTCGTGCACATACTTCCGTAGATACGATACAAGAAAAACATTGTGCACACCCGACATCTTTTCTAGTAACTCCAATTTATAGGCGAGCTTTCCAATTCGCTCGATGATCGGGAATGGTCCAACAAATCTCGTAGTCAATTTCCCTTTCTTCCCGAATCGAATAACATTCTTCAGTGGAGAAATCTTCACAAAAACCATATCTCCTACGTCGAATTCCAAATCCTTACGACGCTTATCGGCATAACTTTTCTGACGGTCCTGGGCTGCCTTCATTCGTTGCCGAATGATCTCTATGCAATCCGAAGTCTGTCGAATCATTTCTGGCCCAAGTATCAACTTTTCTCCTGTTTCCAACCAACATGTCACTACACCATTATAAGCTATTAGCAACGGGTAAAACCCGTTGTTAAGGAAAAAAGCAACGGGTAAAAACCGTCTTCAAATGAGGAGTGGTTGAATTACGCGACGGGAAAAAACCGTTGCTTTATGTCCAAAAGGCAACGGGTAAAAACCGTTACAAATGAAGGAAAGGCAACGGGTAGTAACCGTTGCAAACTTGAACAAAGACAACGGTTAAAAACCGTTGCAAACAGAGACAAACGTTGGTCATAAAGCAACGGGTTTTAACCGTTGTTTTATTTTCAATAGGCAACGGGTGTAAACCGTTGCTTACTGTACATTAAGCAACGGTTACAAACCGTTGCTTAATGGGCCAAATATCAACGGACATAAACCGTTGCGTTCTGCCAAGTAAACAACGGTTAAAAACCGTTGCTTTATGACCAACGTCACACATAAAGCAACGGTTAACACCCGTTGCACATAATGTTTGCTCCTGCTCCGTAACTCACTACTGCGTTACACGCATATCTCAGTATACATACCAGAATATCAATATATATCAAAATATGCCAGAATATCAAAATATTGGTACACAAGCACTATAAACATATTGCACATATACCATACATATAAAATTATCAAACTTATAATTACGCTCATTGTTTTGCAAACAGAATGCTGCCGTGCCGGAATATCATACTTAGTACACTGCATTGTTTATTATCACTACAGTACAAAGATTTCAGTAATTACACTACATTGTTTTGCAAGCTAAAAAGTCTTTCACCTGAGAAGAAAATAAAATCAAAAGGGCAAAGCATTCCAGTTTTCAGACTTCAATGTTCAACCTGGTTCATGCGCAACTCGAAGATTTAATTCAGAGGCAGTTCAACTTCATAAATCTGGAAAGAATATTCCAGTTCAAAAACAAACAGCATCTACCTGATTCAAAAAGCCTGAAACAAATTAAAACAAAGTAGAACCCAAGCAAAGAGAAAATCAAATAATGCAAAGCAATTCAAAGCAAACAACGGTTAGGATAAAGCAAATTTGATCAAGCCTCAATTTCCAGATTTTGAAATCTTTTTCAGGTTCTCTTTCATCTCTGTCAAACTATCCAGGTGAGCAAACCACCCTTATAAATTCTTAAAACTTGATATATCTATTTTGCATGTGATAAGTCTTGAATGTAAATTGTGAAAGGTGCGTGCATGCTTGTATTTACGTATGCATGACTGTGTGTACGACTGTGTACAGGCAACATGCATGACCGTGTGTACGATTGTGTACTGGTAATCACTTTACATGGCGAGGAGGCTATACATGTTTTATGGGATAGGATTGAAGATATGGCAGTAAATACAAAGGTTCTGAATGTATCAGTCGAGGAAATAAGGGTTTGGAATCTTGTTCAGTTACTCCATTTTGTATATTGTGATGTAGTGATACAAATAAATGTGCAAGAAACTTTGATGGATTGTAGAGTCTTGGAAAGTTGTTTGAATATTGATGTAAGTATTAGTACTGGTTGTAGTAATGTTAATATTTCTGATGAGGGTGTTGATGTCTTGTTGTGTGATATCGATAACGTGCACATGATCAGAGATGTAAACATGCATAGTGATAAATCCTTTGTTTTTACTTTGAAATCTTTGAAACTACCTAAAATTCATATATATGTGACAATTAGCCAAAATTTACTGTTATCTATATGCGGATTTGGGTGTTTGCTGCTGGTAGTAGCAGTTTGCAATATGAAGGCAGTAGTGTTTGTATGTGATGGATAGTGGGTGGATGGAAGAGTGATTGAAGATGAATGATCAGTGTATGATCAGTGAATGATCAGGCAGGGAGGTCAAAGGTCAGAGGTCAAAGGCAGTGGAGAGTAGGGGGATGTTTGATATGCTGATGTGTTTGTAGTGGCTATCTTTTTGAATGCATTGTGAGCAGAAAAGTAGGTTAGAAGATGATATATTGGTGTTGAACTGCAGTGTGCAACAGTGCAAGAAGGCATTGGGTATGTAGTTTGACAGAAGTGGATAGAAGATGATATGAGCGCATAAAACTGAAGTGGATATGAGGTGTTAAAATGTAGAAGGCAGTGGCAGGAGAAAGTATCAGTGATGTTGTAGTTTTGTGGTGGTCTGTAGAAGAATGGTGAAGACAGGTATGAAATTGTGAAGACTAGTGATGCAACGGAGTTGTAATGGAGTTGTAATGAATGGTGGTGAACGAGTGGTTTGATGAGCAGTGAAGTATGGTTATTGTTAATGGTCAGGTGGAAATTTTGATGAGGAGGAAGGTGGTTTGAATGGCCGAGAACCGTGGTTGACAATGGATGTGGTGTGTGGCAGATGTCTGTTTGTATGATTTTGAAGAGGGTGTTGATGGTGTGAATTAGATGACAGTAGAGGCAGTGAATGGTATGAAGTTTATGCAGAGATGGTTAGAGATAGGAAGTGGACAGTTTTGCATGGTGGTTGATGGAGGAATGGTTTCAGGGAGTGGAATGGTTTCAGTTAGAGTGAAGTGGGAGGAAAGTATGAAGTTTGTATTGTATTTTGGTGACAGGCTTGTGTTGAGGCAGGAATTTCATGTTGAACTGTGTGCAGGGGGAGGGGATATGTTGGCAGTTGTTAGCAGTTTTGGTGACAGGATGAGGAGTTTGGAGTTATGGTAGTATGGTGAAGTAGTTTGCGGGTAGTGTGGTAGAAGCACTGGCAGGTTGCTGTTGAACTGCAGAGCTTAGTTTCGAGTGAAGTTTGATGATGGTTTGTCGAGGCTAGAGGAGTGCAGAGATGTGACTGTGATATGATGTGTTGGTGTTTGGGAAGGGGCAGAGTGATGAAATTAGGTGGTTGAGGACAGTGAGTCGATGTATGATCGCTGTAGAAGTTTGACAGAGGAGAGTTTGAAGTGGCTGTCAATGAAAGTGGCAAGCGGTAAAATGTATTGTTGATGGCACGGTGTGGTAACTGCACAGTTAGATGAAGAAGCAGTCAAAACTGTTGTCTTTCAAATTGATGACAACAGTTCAAATTGTAAACAAGACAGACCAAGACAAAATACACATGCATTTGCATATGCAAATTTCATATACAGCAAACAAAAGAAAATCAGCAATATATGCAAAGAACAAGTCAGAAATATCAATACCTCCGACTAAAGATATCGTATCAAACCCTTTTGATGGCTCACATAACCTCCGACTCCAACATCCCCAAAGGTCTCGGTAAATTGTCGACATATTTTGGCGGTTAGCTCATCCGGCAATAAAATTTTGTCCAACAACACTTTTCCATAGGTGGGTGGTACTGGTTTTCCATGAATTACTAATGCTGTGGAATCTCGGCATATAGTGCCTGTTATATAAGCATTTCTGGAGTGAATATATGGAATCACATTTACAGAACACACGCAAGAATAAAAGTTTTAAATCTTGGAACCATTTGCCTTTAGAAATTATACATGCAATATATATCAAGCATGCAACAATTTCCACAACAAAATCAAAGTAAAACACACGTATAAAGTATGTAATTATACAAACTTGTTTTATTTCTTGACTAACAGCCTCACTATCGTTCAGCTATGTTAAATGAAAAATGTAAAATGCAAGAAAATGCAGCGCACTCTCCCGTTCACGAAGTTAAGCATTCACTGACTTTGCAACATATTATTTTCTTCAAATTTTAATAAAATAGTACCTGTTGCAATTACTTCGTCGTCGAAGTTCAGGATTTCGCATCTTTGGTCGATTAACGGATTGTTCGGAGTGGCAAACTGAGAAGATGCGATTTCACTGCCTACTCGACGATTATCTTGGGCTATGCTGAGAAGACGCTCCAGTTTATCATCCATATTGTCCAGCTTCATTAATTTTTGCTCCACATTTTGCAGTCGCTGCTCATATACTTCTTGGGCCTGTTTGAGCCGTTTGCATGGAATGGCAGCACTCTTAACTTGGCTAGGAGCTATATTGGTCCCAATACTTCGGCTCCTGCCCTTTACATCTTTACCAAACACTGATATAAAGACGGCTTCATCACCACCACTCGTCGTTTCCTTTACTTTTTCAATTTTTTCCTAAAAAGTAAATACATATATATATATGTGAATAATGAAAATTTAATTTAGAGGCGTTGTTATTTGTTTAACTTACAAAGTAGGAAGATGTCGCATCTGACGTGCTGCCATCTTTTTTCTTATGCGTTTTCTCCCATACTTGAAGACGTGATACTTCTGTTCCTGGACTACTTGAATCGACCTGCATACAAAGACCTAAAATTATATTTGGAACTAATGGTATATGCAATGTGATGCACCAATTCAATGACACATACCATTTCTTGTGTAATCATAGCGTGACTCTTACGTCCCGAATGATGAGCATATTCGAGCATCGATCTATTTTGTTTGCCTCGCTTCCTTTTTTCTTTCGCCTCGGGTTTTGATTCGTTTCTTATGGACTCATCCCAATCATCTTGAGCAATTTTCGGTGGACAATTTCTCATTCTATCTTTGTCAGTGATGAAATGGTCATAATGATTCTTGCGCAAATCATTCTTGTGTCTCCTAAAAGCCTCGGACATTTTTTTCATAATAAGGTCCTTTGATAGAGGATCGAGCTCATTATATTTCTGCATAACAAAAAATGCATGTAAACCATTTTTTATTTATGTATTGAAAGCATTATAAATGAATTTAAACCATCAAAGTTCATGCAATTTACATTTCAAAGTATATGGATTTTTACATTTCAATAAATTTATCATACATTTCATTGTAAATTCTACTTTAACTTCAAATACCTACATTTAAAATTATCATAATTATTCACAAAATTTACCTCACTTTTCTTCTAATATTTTACTTCTCACCCTATATGTATCATTTAATTTTGCGATTTAAATTTAAACTAATTAGATAAATCTAACTAACTAATATTCGTTAATTCGTTTACTAATTTATAAAAATATCAATATGCACACCATATTCATATTAACAAAATTTAAAAAAACGATTAATGTAAAGATACCTCCAATTGATTCCACATGTCTTCCTTGTAATTTGGCGGAACTTTTTTCCAACTTGGATATGAGATTGGCACATGATTTCTTACTAGTTTACCAATCTTCGTAGCGACCTTTGAACCATTTTTTCCAACTGGAGAACCGTAGTTGTCCATATCAACTTTCTCCCGTTTTAAAGTGGATGATTGTGAAGTTGTATTATTTGACGGTGGTGTGGCATCTTGTGACATTATGTCCTGCAAAGTTTAAACTCCTAAAATAATCCCAAGAACATTATGACGTACATTTCTTCCCCTTCCGGCCCATCCCTGTGATGCCCGATTGCTGTCGGCCAGATTATTGCACGGACTTCCCTCCAAAACAAGATCAAACGCCTTATATGTCTAAATAAAATTTGCTCCAAGCGATCACTGTTAAGCTGATGTACATCTGATATATAAACCAACGTCCCCTTATTGATTTGTCTGATCCCACCAACTTCTCACCACATTACGATTTTTGTCAGTCCGACTGACAATAATCGTAATGTGATGAGAAACTGATGGGATCAGACAAATCAGAAAGGGACGTTGTTTACTATATCAGATGTACAGCAGCTTACCAGTAATCGCTTGGAGCAATTTTATTAAGTCATATAATGCGTTTGATCTTGTTGTGGAGGGGAGTCCGTGCAATAATCTGGCTAACAGCAATCGGGCATCCTAGGGATGTCCGGGAAGGGGAACATTCACTTTTATGCGGCAATGATAAAGTCTTCCTGCATCACCAGAATTTTAAACTTAAGCAATATCAAAAATACTGACTGAAATAAAGGATGCAAATACAAAAATATATTACCTTAGCACTGCTGAACTAAAGGGTGCAAATATAATATCTTGAACTGCCTGTCTACCTACAAACACAAAGAAAGAAAGAATAGTCAAGCTGATCATATGTATGTATGTGTACATGTGTGTATGTATGTGATCATATGCAAGTACCTACAGCTACAAACACAAAATGAACTCTTGCAATATATCCATCCTTATTTTGTTAAGGTACAATAACTGCTTTGAAATACAAACACAAAATATAATGCATCTATTACTATCATATAACACACCATTCTACATTTTACACCATTTTAAATAAATATTTTGTTAAGGTACAATAACTGCTCTGAAATACAAAGTTAACATATGCATTTGCTAAGATCTTCTAATTTTTCATTATCTTCAAAAGCTGATTGATAAACAGTGGGAAACTCAGTGTCATCCACATTTATGGTCAACCGTTTTGGTGTATGCAAAACCACAAACCATCCACTATTTTGTAAATCTTTTGAGTAGAACACTTGACTCGCTTCCGATGCAAGAATAAATGGCTCATCATTCACGCTATCTTTATTCTTCAATTTTCCCAAGTTAACTGTGATCAAGCTTGAAACAGAATCTATTTTACAACCATTGATCTTATCTTCGACCTTTACCCAATCACAATAAAAAACTGTTTGTTTGAAGTCAATGTAATCCAACTCAATTATCTGTTGAATGACTCCGTAATAAGTTGTTTCTGCTTCCTTAAAAATTTTATCCTTCCCACTCGCTCTAAATTGTGTAATTGTTCTCATGCATACACCACTATCCTGTGTTAGCTTTCGCTCTTCATAACTCTTCGAAGAAAATAAAAACCCATTCACTTGGTACTTCATATAACTACAGGCATCAAACTTCGGCCCGTTAACTAACCGCCAAAGAGTTGAGTCAACATCGACGGTCTTCAACAACTACAACAAACACAATAAGTAAAAAAACATTGTCAAGGAGGTGTATGGTAAACTTGAAAATACGTTAAATATTTAATACATATACCTCCTCACGTAACCAAAAAGTGAACTTTTTAATAGTTTCCCCAGATGTACCCCCGCCTCGAGTTTGAGATTTGATGCTTTGAACATAGGAGTTATACCTCCTACGAAAAAAACACAATAAATACTATATATATGAATTGATTTACAATAATAAGAATTCAGAACAAATTCATGAATTTACTTCTTCCATTCATCCAATCCGTCATACTTATCAAGGACCCATTTTCAAGGACCCATTTACGCACTTGTTGAAATTGCACTTGAGTTAACGTTATATCTTTACCATTATCTAGTGCTATTTCATTAGCAAACTCATCATCCTCGTCTAAAAATGCTTCACGGGTATGTTTATGAGTGCCAGCACCTCCTTTTGGCATATACTCCATGCAGTAAAGACTAGCTTCTTGTACAATATATCCTTCTGCAATACACCCTTCAATATATCTTTTGTTGCGCACATATCCTTTATATGTTTTCATCAACCTATGAAGATGAATAGTTGTAAAATGTAGACATCAATAGCTATTTAAATCGAATAATTATGTACATAACTAAAATTAGTAATTTACCGTTCAAATGGGTACATCCACCTATATCTAACAGGACCAGAAATCAATGCTTCATCGGCTAAATGAACCATAAGATGAATACTGATATCAAAAAATGCAGGCGGAAAATGTTTTTCAATAACACACATTGCTTCTACCAAACTAGCCTTTGCTTTTAGAAGATGTCCCCTGTTGATCACCTTTGAGCACAAAATGTTATAAAAGAGACTAATGCGGAGAATAGCATTTCGTAGATCCTTATGTTGCGGAAAACAATGCTGAAGCAATACTGGAAGTAAATTTTCCATTATGACGTGGTAATCATGTGACTTCATATTTTTTAGTTCAGGAGGGTTGATGCTCACATTATTATGGAAGTTCGAAGAGAATTTGCTTGGCACTTTCAAATTTTTCAAAACGGTGCAAAACCTTATCTTTTCTTCTTTTCTCAAAGTGAAAGTCCCATTTGGTATGGTTACTTTACTTGTTTCAGGATCTTCTATCACCCACAACTTTTGTTTTATACCCATGATTTTCAAATCCTTCCGTGCATTGATCCCATCTTTTGACATGTCTTTATGGTTCATAATTGTGTTGATCAAATGTTTCGTGACATTCATCTCCGTATGCATAACATCAATATTATGTCGGGTCAAATTTGTTTTCCAATACGGCAAATCAAAGAATTTCGACCTCCTATACCATGCAGGAACTTCTTCATCAATTGTCTTTTTCCGTTTTCGACCAATTTCCAGTATGTTTTTACCAACTTTCATTTTTATATTCGCTACCTTTTTTTCAACTTGATAACCAGTCAGTGGTTTTGGAGGACGCTTAAGTTCTTGCTCGTTGTTGAAATTTGTCTTATCGTATCGAAACTTGTGTCCGGATGGAAGAAATCTACGATGTCCCATGTAACAAATCTTCTTACTTTCAGGGAGATAAATAGATGTAGTTTCTTCTCCACAAATAGGACATGCAAAGTAGCCGTGAGTTGTACATCCCGATAAAGTCCCAAGAGCGGGATGATCATGGATTGCCCACAACACTCTAGCTCTCATTATGAACTCAGATTTCTTAAATGAATCAAATGTAACGACTCCTTCCCATAACTGCTTTAACTCGTCTATCAAAGGTTCTAAATAAACATCAATATCCTTCCCCGGTTGTTTTGGCCCAGAAATCAACAGTGTTAACATTGAGAACTCTCTTTTCATGCACAAAGACGGAGGAAGGTTATATGGTACTACAATTACTGGCCAACAGCTGTAAGGGTTAGTTAAAGAAGCATTTGGACAGAAACCATATGTTGCTATTCCAAGCGTGATATTTCGTGGTTCAGTAGCAAACGAAGGATCAAAAGAATCTATAGTTTTCCATTGAGAAGTATCACGCGGATGACGCATTACGGTTGTACCGGACTTGGCACGACCATGCCAGGTCATCGCTTCTGCTATCCATGGTACAGTATACAGTCTTCTCAATCTAGAAATTAAAGGAAAATGTCTTAAGGTCTTTCGAGGTACTGTGGTAGCTTTTCTCTCTTCGTCGAATGATGTCTTATATCTTGGTGCGTTGCAATTTGTACATGAAACTTTGTTCGCATTATCTTTCCAGTACAAGATGCAGTCATTAATGCATGCATCATAAGTTATGTAATTCATCCCAACTTGCTTAATGATCTTCTTCACGTCGGGGTACTTTGACGGTAGCGTGTTACCTTCGGGGAGTAACTCCTTTATGAATTCGAGTAGGGCAGTCACACCATTGTCTGAAAAGCCGTATTGGGTCTTCAGGCTATTCAGTTTGAAAATGGCATACAACTTTGTAATCTCTTTTGGACAAGAAGGATACAATGGCTCTGTTGCAGTTGCACTATCAAAAAATGATTTATCCGTAAACTCCTCACCAATATTAGCACTATCATGCAACTGACTTGTAGGTTGAAAGTGATGGAATCTATCTGCATCATCGATCAAATCCTCCATCCTAATATGTTCGGACTCATCAGTATTTGTGGCATGACTAACCGGTTGTTGTTTTGGCTTCTCCGGTATTCTTTCCCTGTGAAAACACCACACGGTATATGATTGAACAATACCATATCTAAGCAAATGAAAATGAATGTCATTTAATTTGAATGTATCTTCATTTTTGCACCGTGCGCAAGGGCACGAATACTTTTCCTTATTGCCACCGTTTTCAGCAACAAATTTAACGAAATTTCTCACACCTTCCACATATTCTGTATTTCTTCGATTATATTGATTCATCCATTGTTTGTCTATACTAAAAGACATACTGAAAGAAAATAACAAAAGCTAATAAGAAATCATGGGTAACAATATCTTATGGCTTTCCACCAAGTTCAACTCTGATATTAACTAAACAGATGTCTATTCTTCTGATTTCACTTGAAATTTAACATTAGCGTCAAACTGTTTCCAAAAAATTTGCCATTACAACGGCGCCATTTTGTAGCACCAGAGTAATGTCTATGCATTACCCCTCTCCTGATACTTGGCTTGCGCCATTAACAACAATTTTATCCACTTACTAAATATGGTCTCATATTTAGTAAAACAAAATTCATTGCATCAACTTATACCCTAGCAGTCACTATAAGCAGCTATGTCTAACTAGCATGCAGTGCAGTACAGTACAATACATTGCAATTTGTAAAATCACATATTAAACTATAACATAACAAAGTACTAACTTTTTATACAAAAGTTGCCACATTAAGTGGGCTGCACTACTTATAGTATCAAATAGTTTACAAAACAGTGTATTTAATTTTGAACGAAATGTATCAAGTTTACAAACTAGTGTATCTCGTTAAGTGTACAGGCAAATCATATTGGGTTCTCCCTAAATGTTTGCGGGTAGACATACACACACTGCAGGAAAAAGTACATCAATGTAAATATCAGTTCCTAAATAATTATTAGTTTGTTAGCTTCAGCTTTCAAATTTCAATTCCTAAACGATTATTTACAGAAAACTAGTTGTTTGTAACTAAATACTAATAAGTTATTAGCTTCAGATGTTTTCAAGGTTAATGAAATCGAAAGCAGTAAAAGGGCGACTCAATTTTTGAAAATTAGACAACTCAAAACAAGAAATTCGCATACTTAATTAGCAGTGGCAGTATAGAGACTGTAGCAGGACTTCAAATCAGCAGTAGAAAATATCGCGTAGGGGGCAAGCAAGAGCCGACGATGGCTGATGGCTATAAAATAAAGTAAATAAATTAATCTTTTTTACCTTAATGAAATTTATTTACCTTTTTAGCAAAACAAAATCGAAACACGACAAATTAAGCAAAAGAAATTCGCATACTTAATTAGCAGTGGCAGTATAGAGACTGTAGCAGGACTTCAAATCAGCAGTAGAAAATATCGCGTAGGAGGCAAGCAAGACGCGACGATGGCTGATGGAATAGCCGAGTATGCAGCGATGATTATTTAGAAAGCGTTGATTTTTGAAACCCTAGTTTTTTGGGTTCGAGCATCGCCGACATGGAGATTGCTATTGAGCTGTAACTTTGAAGTAAAACAGATTTTTAGTGCTGCCCGGTTCAGTTGGTTGCCCCATCCCATGGGCTTGCCCCTGGGCCGGCCCTAGCTAAAATATTTACAACGGTTAATAACCGTTGCTACTTAACCACGGTTCAAAACCGTTGTTAATTGTAACGAAGCGCGCCAAAAAAGTATGGCGGGAAAGGATGAAATTCACCGCGCCCATTTGTCTCCAAAGAAGCTACGGTTAATAACCGTTCCCAATTAGCAACGATTAAAACCCGTTGCTAATTTAACCAAGACGGTTACTAACCGTTGCTAAATGGCAACGGTTATTAACCATTGCTAAATGAGCGGATGGTTAGTGGCAAATCACAGTATTTGGTGTAGTGCGTCGGAGAGTTACATGGTCTTCCACACAATGCTTCATACGGTGCCATACCAATGCTTGACTGGTAACTGTTATTATACGAGAATTCCACCAAATGAAGATAATCTTCCCATGATCCTCCGAAGTCCAAAACACATGCTCTGAGGAGATCTTTCGAAAATCGGTTGACTCTGTCGGTCTGACCATCTGTTTGAGGGTGATAAGCTGTACTCAAACACAACTCGGTTTCCAAAACTTCCTGTAAGCTCTTCCAAAATCCAGTAGTGAACAATGGGTCTCGATCACTCACTATGCTTTTCGGAATACCATGGAATCGAACTATCCACTTAACATATAGCTCAGCCAATTTCGATGCAGTCCTGGTTGATCGAACAGGAATAAATCTTGCACTCTTAGTCAATCGATCTACGATGACCCAAATCCCTTCATTTCCCGCCCTTGTTCTAGGTAGACCATCGATAAAATCCATCGATATTTGCTCCCACTTTCATGTAGGAACTTCTAACGGCTGAAGCAATCCACTAGGCTTCTTTTGTTCGGCTTTCACCAACTGGCAGTTCATACATTTGGAAATAAAATTTCCAACATCCTTCTTCATACCTTCTCAGTAATAGGTTCTCTTCATATCCCGATACATCTTATTTCCACTTGAATGAATTGTCAACTTCGAGTGATGACTTTCCTTCAAAACTTCATTTCTCAATTCATCTCTATCGGGAACAACTAGTCGTCCTTGTTTTCGAAGCCAACCCTCTCGATCGACCTCAAATCCTTTATCCTTCTCTGGGTCCAACCCAGATTCCAAATTACGGATAATCTTGACAAGCTTATCGTCTCGCTTTTGGCTCTTGCCAATTCTTTCCACAAGAGTAGGTCTTATCGATAAGTTTGCCAACATCTCAGGTTCCAATTCACATCTAAACCTGAAGTCAAATCCAGCTAAATACTCGAGACTCTTCCATTCCGAAAACATGATTCCTAATCCTGCATGTCTTCGACTTAACGCATCTGCCACTGCGTTACCTTTTCCCGGAGTATAGGCTATACCAAAATCATATGATGCTAAAAACTCTAGCCATCGTTGCTGTCGAAGATTCAAATCTTTCTGGGAGAAAAGATACTTCAATGACTTATGATCTGTAAACAACTCAAACCGAACTCCCAATAGGTAATGTCTCCACATCTTCAGAGCAAATACAATCGCCGCTAACTCCAAATCATGAGTTGGATAATTCCTTTCACGCGGCTTCAGTTGTCGACTTGCATATGCAATAACTTTATCCTTCTGCATTAGCACTGCTCCAAGTCCAGTACCACATGCATCAGTGTAAACCACCATCTCATCATTTCCACTTGGAATAGTCAAAACAGGAGCACTTGTCAGTCGCTCTTTCTGGATTCCGAAAGCTTGCTCACACTTAGCATCCCATCTGAACACTTGGTTCTTTTTCGTCAATCCTGTTAATGGTGCAGCTATCTTAGAAAAGTCTTTGATAAACCGACGATGATATCCTGCTAATCCAAGAAAACTTCTCACATCAGATGCATTCTTAGGTCTAACCCAATCCTGGATCGCTGCCACCTTGGCGGGATCAACCGCTATTCCACTTCCAGAGATAATATGGCCTAAGAACCTCACTTCGCTCTTCCAGAAGTGACACTTCGAAAACTTAGCCCTCAGCTGTTGTTTCCGCAAGATTTCCAAAACAATCCGCAAGTGCGTCTTGTGCTCTTCTTCAGTTCTGGAATAAATCAAAATATCATCCACGAACACAAGTACAAACTTGTTCAACTGATCCCTGAATACTCTATTTATAAGATCCACAAAATATGCTGGTGCATTGGTCAATCCAAACGGCATTACCAGCCATTCATAGAAACCGGATGGTGTCCTGAAAGCAGTCTTCGGCACACTATCCTTTACCACTCTCAGCTGGTGAAATCCCGTTGCCAAATCCATCTGAGAAAACACCTTAGCTTCGTGTAGCTGATCAAACAAGTCATCTATTCTCGGCAATGGATATTTGTTCTTCTTAGTCACTTTATTCAGCTCACGATAATCCACACACAACCTCAACGATCCATCCGTTTTGATTGCAAACACAACTGGTGCACCCCATTCGGACACACTACGCCGAATGAATCCTTTCTGTAAAAGATCATCAACTTGCACCTTCAACTCTTGCTGTTCCCTAAGCGCCATCCGCCTAAGAGGCATCACAACAGGTCTGGCTCCTTCAGCTAGATCGATGCGAAACTCGATCTCTCTATGCGGCGGTAACCCTTTGACCTCGTCAAAAATATCCTCAAATCCATTCACAATAGGCACCGATGACAGTCCATCCCGTGGAACAACTAGCGAATACATGAAGCTCATGAAGACGCCTTCCTCATGCTTACATCGTATCACAACCTTTCGCCCTTCCACATTCTCGACTGTCACCTCCAGCCTTTCACAATCAACCTTTGCCGCATACTTCCTAAGCCAGTACATACCCAAAATAATTCCAAACCCTGCAAAGTTTAGAGCAAAAAAATCACAAACAAAAGAGCAATCATGACTCGATACAATCAGACCACGGCATAGCATACACAAACACGACGACCCCCAACTGGATTAGCCACAACCAATGGTCTATCAACAATATCTGGTTCTAAACTCAACCGGCCTATAAGTTCATTACAAACAAAGGAATGCGATTCTCCAGTATCGAATAACACTCTAACTGGAATACCACAAATGGAAAGGGTACCTTGTACCACCACACTCTTTCCTCTCTCTTCCGCCATAGGAGCTTTCGAAGACGATGGCACTGCCCCCAAAGCATAAGCTTGCACAATCTGCTTGTCCTTCCGCGGTTCCAGACAATTCTTCCTGATATGCCCCAGCTTGTCACCATTGTGGCACTTCACCGGCGCTCTTGGATTCTTACAATCTCTGGAGAGATGACCCTTCTGCTGATAGTTGTAGCAGGTCACTTCACCCTTCGGCTCCTTCTGGCCATCCTTACCCTTCTGCTGCTGCTGCTGCTTTCTCTTCTTGTTTCCACCCTGCTGTGGTTTAGACTCCTCCTTTATCACAGCAACAACAAATCCCTCTTTAGAAAACAGATTCTCGTGCCTGAGAGCTTTCTCCACAAGCTTCTCAAATGGATCGTCCAGATGATCCACCAACTGCCTTCCAAGGTAAGTGTCCAAACCTGTCACAAACTTCTCATTCTTCTGATAGGGAGATTCAATATACGACCGAGCATACTTGGACAAAGCTTCAAACTCAGAAACATACTCAAGAACTGGTCTTCCTCCTTGCTTGAGCTCCACAAACTTCTTGAACAGAACGAATTTCTGAGTTGTAAAAATGAACTTAGCTTCAAATCTGGCTTGGAATTGCACCCAAGTAATTTCTTCCTCCGGAGTATCAATGGTGATAGAGTTCCACCAATCAGAAGCTCTTCCCTGAAGCTGTCTTGATGCGAGCTTCCTTTTGGTTGCATCCTCCATTCCCAAATCACCAAAAATCCTTCTACAAGCATCTATCCATCTCTGGACTTCAATGGTTGATTCTGTTTCCAAGAAAACCTTTCCTCCAAGAGCAGTATAGTCTTTACACAGCTTAGAAAAATCCACTGGTTTTGGAGTTTGAACTTGAACTCCAACATCTACTGATGGCCCTGGAGCTGGTATTCTTCTCATGATCGAAGTCATCATAGCCTCGAACATAGAAGCATAATCAGTAGCCCCCTCAGAATCACGGCCTTCCCTAGCAGCTGGTCTCCCTCTTCGACTCATTCTTAATATCTATTAAGAAAATGATTAATATACCTTGAGAAACAACTGCATAAGGAGTTCAAATCCCTCTAAGCTATTATATTATATATAGTAATCATCCATCAAAATACAATTACGTCTCTCATACGTAGTTACGTCAGCGAGCATTGGCTAAAATCGATTAACCAAAGCTCTGATACCAAATGTGACGACCGCCCATGACTCCTGCACTTAAACAAGGAGATAGTGCGCTGAAGGGCGTGCCCGACAGCCATGGACGATCATCAAGGTAAGGTAAACACAGAATAGTCTATCGTATTACTCACAGCGCATGGATAAAATACAATAGAAAAAATATATATATAGTGAAGCTTCACTAAATGGAATCTCATCAATACACTACAAAACAATTTGATACAAACATCTGAATAGTCAATACATCAAGCCTCACTACATAACACTCAGAGAATCATACAAGCAGCGGAACATCCAGTACATATAGTAAGAAAAAAAAACAATATGCAAAAGCCTCCAGCTCGTCTTCGTCATCAACAGCGTTGGTCACTAAGAACAACACCTGTCACCTGCTACCTAGTCTGCCCATCCCAAAATGGATGAACAACCCAAGATAATAAGAGTTGAACATAAAACCTTGAGTCAGACAACAGTCTTAGTGAGCGGTAAATTAACTAACAACATACTAAAAGAGCATAAAGGAAAAAGGAATAGGAATCCAACCCTCCCACTCCACCTCTTTCTACAGTGATAGCCCCCAGACCCACTAAGCAGAAATAAACATAGCAAAGCAGACATTTAAAGTAAAACAATTATCACTCGAGTTAAGGTCGATGTTTTTCAAGCACAAACCCCCAAGGCCTAAACCGAGATCAGATAAGCACCCAGAAAACATCGCTCTTGAGACCGAGTGACGATACAGCCAAAGCATCCAAACATCCATGACTCTGGCTATCACTGTTATCATTGCCTCGATATCACCGTTAATTGAATGACCGGCTCATTTTTTCATCCGTCCGTCAAGGGCTAATGGTAACCCCGGTTCTAGACAGAATTCCTCACGTCGTCGTGACCCGTGCCTAGGACTATCGAATCTGCCCAGAGTACTCGACCATCAACTATTAGTCGATTGGGACTATCGAATCTGCCCAGCGTACTCTTGCTTTGAGCCTGCTAGAACCTTCAACAACGATGAGATCTCAGCCTTCTAGTCATCCTCCTTGACGACTATTCTCATACTAGCTCAAGCGCCTCTTGAGCTAACCATTATCAACTAACTCGAACCATATCACCGAGTTATCAACATGCTTGGGATGATCCCGTCTGGATTAAACCAAGGCTATCTCACATCATGCTTTGCTTCATCGCATCATAGCAAAGTCCCATCTCAACATCATGCTTTGCCCCATCGCATCATAGCAAAGTCCCATCTCAACATCATCATCAAATCTATCCATATGAGCTTTATCATCCGCTTCATATGCCACGAGCAGCTTTCCTTATTCAAGAGCCTTTCCACTTAGCTTTTGAATCATCTTCAACCAACTTGTCCAAATCAAATCATCAATCAACTAATTTATAACAATCAATCAAATCAATCATTAATCCAAGTAATCAATCATTCAAACAAGATCTAAATAAACAGTTATAACAATAATGGCAATTTCGTAAATAAAGAGTCCAAATCTAATAAGCATGAATTCTAAGTAATATCTTGATGAATGAACTAGCATAGGTTAACATGTAGTAAAGTGGATATCAAAACTTTATGAACGATGGATCTACATGCAGACTTAAGGAAAATGCATGAAATCACTATCTTTAACACACAAACAAGCCACCGATCCAATATACTCCTTTGGGTCCGTGTGAGAGATAACCACCACTCACCGAATCACCTAAACGCTTCAGAAGCAACTAACTTCAGATCTGGACAGCAAAGGATCTAGCTTGATCCTCCAAAGTTCCGCTTCAAACGATGAAATCTCTCTTCAATGGATGGAGACCTTCAATCTAAGCTCTTGGATTTTCGACTTGATCTTCAATTTGGATGGAAGGAAGCACTAGATTAGAGAAGAGATAAGAAGTGAAGAAGTGCAGTACTCGAGCTCTCAAAATGGCAGCACTTCGTCGCTTCAAAATCCGGATCCCAAAAAGTGAGATAAGGTCGTATATTTATAGGCTGGAAATCCTTAAGTCGTCCGCCCCCTTAAGTCGGTCATGACTTAACAAGGCCCCACGACTTACGACTCATCAACCCCACGGCCTACCGACTCAAGCCTCTACGCGACCTAACACTACCACGGCTCAACACACACGCGACCTAACATGCAAGCCGCGTTCCTTCCTAAGTCGTCTGGACGACTTAACAACCTACCGACTCACGACTCAACGACTCAAGCCATCATGCGACTTACGACCTAACTACTCAGCCGCTTAGCGACCCAGCGGCCTAACACCCTTGCCTTATCTCGTCCACAACCTAAGCCGCTAACTACCTTAAGTCGCTTCACCGACCTATCTTCCTTAGGTCGGTAACTCGTTCAACCGACCTATCCCTTATACCACTATCCCTTAGGTCGTTTAGTAACTTAAGCCGTTAACTCCTAAGTCGGCAACCACTACCACTAACTTCTCTAAGTCGTCTAATCTCTTAAGTCGCTCACCTCCTTAAGCCGTTCACTTTCCTTAGGTCGCTCCATCCCCTAAGTCGCTCCACCGACTTATGCTACGACACGACCTAACCCTGGACGACTCATCTCTGGATGGCTTAAGCTCCAAACGACTTAACAACACTAACAACCTAATGACAACAGTTCTATGATCCTTCGATCCGTAAAAATATGGGTCGTTACAACCGATAAGTATACACATTTTGGGAACTGTACATCGAATATGTATTTTCTTTTTCTTCTATCTTAATATGTGTGAGTGCATTACTAATTGTTTGTCTCTTTTGTTAACACTAATTTGTTTGTCACATGTAAGGCCTAATCGGCTCATTCAAAGTTAGAAAAATACTTAGCCACTTGTCAATGCAATTTTGAGCAAGGTTGGAGTAAAATGCATTCTGGTTGAAGTTATCCTTCACCAAATTAAAAGTATCATTCGAACAAAGCTTAAGTAGAGTGAAACATATTTTTCACATATGGGAGTTCAAAAATCTACAAGGTGTAGTAAGTACCGTGACTCTTAACTTACTTCATTCGGAATTACTTCACATAAAATCCGTTGGAGATGATGAATTTCTTTGTGGATGTGTTATTCAAAAGACAGATGGGCTTCCATATGCACATAAGTTAACTCGTCTTACTCCATTAACACTCATACCACTTGAGTCGATTGATAATCATTGGACAGACAACATCTAGTTGAACGAAGTGGAAAGGAAGATGTAGGAGTGGTGGAAAATATATAAATTTTTTCGAATGATTTAAAAAAAAAGGATACACCACATCAACTAGACTTTTTAAGAAAAAAAGATGGAAGCTGTACAACCTCAAACTTCGATTCTTGGTTCACCAAAGTGTAAGGTGAAAACTAAAGGAATGGAAAGTAAGAAATCGGCTCATACGTCAATAAAAAGAACGCCTTCTTCGTTTGAGGTAGAAAGTCTTTCATCGCATAATCTTTCTCCTCAACATAGTGTCAACAATGCAAAGAAGGAAAACTTTAAAATCTGAAACCCATACAGATAAGGGGAATATTTTTAATTTACAGTTTTCATGCATGCCCGTAATAGCCAAAAGCTTTTTATTTCAGTTTCACTTGAAATTTCCCATCAAAAAACTGTAAAAATTAAAATGAATGTTAAATATATTTTATCACGTTATTGCTTTATGAATACATTTTTTATAATTTCAAAATTGTAGTCGTGATATGAGGATGTATATAAATCAAATCTCATCGAAGATCAAACCATATGTAACCGATATTGTTGATGTTCGTTCGAATGGCAATTGTGGATTTCGTTGTGTTGCCGCATTACTTGAAATGGGTGAGTCATGTTGGCCTCAAGTTCGTCGAGATTTATACGAAGAGTTGTATGAAAATCAAGAACTTTACGAACAAGTTTTCATAGAACGCAGCAGAATTACTTAAGCAACTGCAACGTGAAGGAGAAGGATTTGCGCTTCGGGACAAGTGGATGATAATGTCGGAAAGGAGTTACGTTGTTGCGACAAAGTATTATATTTGTTGTATTTAGCATAAGTGAAAGGTTAATCTTAATTGTATTATGATCAAAGGAAGGGTCCCACCTCCAATTCAACGTTTCAAAACAGCACTGGCATTTGTTAATGATAATCATTTATGCAAGTAAGTAGGAAAGTTGACTTGTTTTTTTCTACTAATTTATTTCTTGTAAGTACACGAATTTATTTGTTCTTTCAATTGTAGGTCAAGTTGAAAGCGAAACATCCGGTTCCGCAAAATTGTGTAAAATGATTCACAACTCGTCATTCGGATGCAAGTAATTAGGTGCGAGCGCGCGTGTGTAGTGACCGTAGACAAGCTTGGGATGAACGAACTGAATATGCACAATGGAATTAGTTTACTTTGTTTTTTGGTTTAAAAAAAACAACGGTATTTGATATTAATGTTTGTGTTTGTACTTGAATGCGTTTGAGAACAATGACAATGTAAACAATATAATTTGAATATGTATGTGTTTGGTAATTTGAATGTGTAAATTTGAATTGTTTTTAATTAACATGGGTCTACAAATATTTGTCATTCTCCCCCAAATATTTGTCATTGTAAAAATTAAAAAAAATCATCAAAACATATCACATATTGATCTTGATCGAATGATAATAAAATTTATAACTTAATAATGAAAACGAAATTGAAATCCAATATACTTACTGATAGATAGAACATTTTTAATATCGCAAATTAATTTTTCTTTACAAATTTTGTTGTTGAAAGAAAATAAATTTGAATACCGAAACTCAGTGAAATAGAAGGGGTGGGTGTGTCTTGTAGGGAAACCAGCATTTTCTGAGTTAAAGCAGAATTAGTCTAAGTAGGGGGCGTTAATAGATTCCGCCCTCGATATATCGCGGGCGTTAGAAAAAACAAAACCCTGCTCTCCTTTTACCGAAACCAGCCGCTACCAATGGGAAAACTATCAACGGGGAAGTCCATCCTCCGCCTGCGTATCATCTCATTAAATCAAGCCGACTCACATCTCACCACCGATGAAGTCGTCGCCCACCTCCGTTCTCACTTCCGGGAATACTCCCGACTTCCTAAAAATAGTTTCGCCAGCAATGTCGAACACATCCTAACCTCCCTTCGCCGGCAACGCGACTGCGGCGATGAATTTGGAGAGACTAATTCTGCGGCAAACAAAGAGAATGCAGTGCCTTCGCCATCATTTGATGATTTAGGAGGGATGAATGGCATATTGAAGGTGCTGGCAAGGATGGTGCTTGCGCCCTTGTGTTGTCCAAAGCTGCTTGAGGCTGCAGGACTGGGGTCCATGGATGGGATTTTGCTGCATGGGCCACCTGGATGTGGAAAGACTATGCTCGCATGTGCCATTGCTAATGAAGCTGGTGTTCCTTTTTACAAGATATCCGGTGCAGAACTTGTTTCAGGGTTTATTTAAAATTGTTGTTTGATATGTTTGGGTAGTGTGTAATGAATTGTAAAAATGCATGTTTTATTTCTATCTACTTATGACTTGTGTTCATTACCACCTTAAAGATAAATTTTGAAAATACGCTCTCTACAAACCTAAAATTGGTCTTGTTGCTACTTGAAATTAAAGTTGATGCTTTGAATCAACTGCGCACACATGCTCTCTCCCACACACATATACACTTGTAAGGACTCGCTATAAATCTCTTTCTCTATGCTTCATTTCGCACACCCATTTCAGTGCTACATTATTCCTAATCAAATGGAACTTCTCGGATGTTTAATGAAACTTTTCATACCCTATGAACATCGTGTCCAGTCCACAAAAGATGAGATCATTTTGAAACCCCCAACGTGTTCAAACTGTTAAGTTAAATAGCAACCGCTAAAACACTTATTTTAAGTATTGATTTGAAATATAATTTTGAACATGATAGGTTTATTCAAATCAAGCAAAATTTTGCAAAGATGACCTTGAATCGCATAGTAACGTATCTAAAAATTTTCATTCGATTTCAAACCATGTAGTTCAAAAAATAAGAGGTGCAAATGACTTATATTAGCAAATTCCAATGTATCAGATTAATATATCCAATTGAGATCAAAATGTTTAACAACTCAGAAATTTATTTTATCCAATCCAAAAATCTAATTCAACATATCTCCAATTTTAATTCAAAATATTTATTTATCATAGATCTAAGGATGGAAAGATTCGTTTCAAAAAATATATTGAAATAAAGTTAGAACTACTTGCTTAAATTAGTTGTTGAATAGCAAGACAAACCCCCAAAAATTGATCAGTCTCTCATACTTCTTAATCTTCATTGTTAAATCTCCAAATATATACTTTATTCATTTGATTTAGAAGATAGGTTGGAAGTTTAGGGAATGAAATGAAGAAGAAGAAATGCTGCTGGAGGCTACTCCAAATCCTAGGGTCTATTTCATATCCTATTTATATGTAAAAACTTGGGTTTGTTCACGTGAGCTTGGGCTGAAATGGCTGAGTTAGCACTAACTCAATTTATAAACTTAAAATTTGTTAAGTATGTTTTTCCTACAAAATTTTAGCTAAGACAAACATTTGAATAAATATATGTATGTATGGACACACACTTTCTCAATATGTTCTCTCTCTCTATACATGCTTATGTATGTCATGGTTTTAAATCCCATATTTCGGTCACGTTTCATCTCAAAATTTTCACACAAGCTATCTCGAATCCTAGGACATTCTGGACGAGATGAGTTTATCTTGGGTGTACATCTTGGACTTACATTTTAGGTCTTAAAGTACATTTTGCGAATATTTCGGAGTAACTTATGTGTCTAAAATTAATGTTTTAATGATTTATTTAACAGTTATAATTTTCAAAGTAAAAACAAAAAGTGTAACATCTGCATAGGAAAAAGAACTAAAATTAATGCTTTGAAGAAGAGTGGTACTTAATTAGCTTAATTTATTTAGTAATGATTGAATAATATTCTTCTAGTTGAACATAAAAAAGAAATAAAGTCTTTTGTTGTGACTCGGTAAAATAAAAAAGTAAAATATATATTTAAGGAGTTAAATAATAATTGGATCGAGCAGTCTCCTTTGAATTTATTACAAAAATGAAAAAATATTGTGTAAAAGAAGAAAAACTGAAATTTCGGATGAGATCTTGAGTTGGGATTTTGATTTATATTTCGGGTGAGATTTGAATATTTCGGACGAGATGAGCGTCGTGGTATATATGAAGGAGATTTGATATCTCATTTTGTCTAAATGTGAAAAGGAGATCTCGGGCGAGATATAGAAGATTTAAAACCATGATGTATGCGACGTACGTACATACGTACATACTTGAAAATGTAGCCAATCAGAATTAAACCCTTCTTGATCTCTCCAACTGAAGTGTACTCTTTCAACCAATTCCACTACTGTATGTTTCTATTTTAGAAGTGTTGTCGTTACACTAGTAGATTGCACCTGCACAAAATTACGAAGTTCCACCATGCGTAGGTAGCAGATACGTTTAAATGAATTGAGCACAGATCAGGATGCTAAAAAACCAAATGCGGACCCCTCCCTATATGTATACACGTGTATATAAATTTTTGTATATGTGGGGCGATTATTGAGGCACAAAATTTGACCCAATAAGTATTGACCGTTGAATCATTATGTCTTTACATGGAATATGGAATTCAGGGGAAAATCCATTGATCAAGGTCACTTGTGTCCCATTTTGTGTTTATATTTGTGTCCAAATAGAGTTTTCCATATATGTATATACTAGAGAATTGAAGTTGTCTTTTTGCATCAGTTGCAGAGTTTACTTATTGCGTGCATGTTTAATTTTTTTCTCAATGCCTCTAACCGTACTGATTTAAGTTGCACAGTAACCGTTACAGCATGTTTTTTATATTAATCTGCAGGCGACTCTGAAGAAAAAATAAGAAATCTTTTCAAACAGGCCCACAGGACTGCTCCATCAATTATTTTCATTGACGAAATAGACGCAGTTGCTTCAAAAAGGGAAAATGTGCAAAGGGAGATGGAAAAGAGAACAGTAATACAACTTATAACTTGCATGGATGCTTACCATTCGAATAATAACAATGAATTAAAAGGAGAAGGTTCTAACAACGAACCTATGCCTGTTCTTGTCATTGGAGCAACAAACAGGCCCAATGAGATTGACCAAGCTTTGAGAAGACCTGGTAGGTTTGGTCAAGAATTCGCATTAGGAGTTCCTGATGAAAATGCAAGATTTGAGATTTTGTCAGTTCTCATTAAAAAGTATAAAATTGAGTGTACTGTTGATCTGACAAAGATAGCAAGGTCGACGCCAGGTTTTGTGGGTGCTGATTTGGATGCATTGGTTAAAAGTGCAAACTATTTGGCATATGACCGAGTGGTATCCACCAGGGAAACAAAACTTTTAGAGGAGAAAATCCGTCGTTGGTGGAAGCAACCATGGTCAAAAGTGGAATTAAACAGTTTTTGTGTTTCCATGTCTGATTTTGAGGTAATTATATTTTATTTCTCTGGATATTCATGTTTCCCAGTCTTTTATAACTTTATTAGATATTTGTATTAATAGCTCCATTTCTTGCTACTAAAGATGAACACAGTCCTATAAATCCTGCATACATTATGTATGTCACTTATAATGGTTGGTGAATTAACTTATGATTGGTTGTTGTTTGCTTATAGCACCAGACGTAATTGGCCATGGGATAATACTTGTTTCCCTAGTGCAATGTATACTGGTTGTAATATAAGCTTAGGGCTTTCACTTATACGAACACTCAGTTTCCATCTATTTCCTATCTCGTTGGATGTTATTGAGAGTGCTCTTTTTTTGTATTATACACATTGAATATTGATTGGAGGTGGAGCCTTGGCGCAACGGTTAGGTCATGGGCATCCGCATGGTCATTTGAGTGTTTAAGTTTGAGTCCGAAAACAGCCTCTTCACAATGCGAGGGAAAGACTACGTATATTGTCGATCTCCCCAAAGTTCGCTATCGTGCGGGAGCCTCGCGCACTGGGTTCGCACATTGAATATTGATTGAATATTGTGCGTACATGAGCCAACATATAGTTAAAATTTTCATCCTAGGTATGGAGGAACCTATTTCGTGTGTAATTGTGCATGATAAGGCTGTCAATTGATATCCGAAAAATTCAAAATCTGTCCGCATCCGTATCTGAAAAACGGATAAATATCCGATACGTACATACGTGGGTATGAAGGCATCCGGAAATTATTCAAGGGGTTTTTGTCAAGATTATAGGTATATTATATGTATTTTTGCGCAATAAATGATATAAATTTATTGTTTTATTAAGTTAATAGTTTATATTTTATGCATTTTATGCATTTAATGCATAGTGGCTGCTCAAAACTATCTATTATTATTGTATTTGTTGATCTTGCATACTTCATACTCAATCGCATTGGACAAAATCATGTTAACCAAAAAAATTAATTTATGTTTCTTGATTTATCGAACGTTTGCGGATAAAATAATTATCTGATATCCGTCTGTATTCACGGATGCGGATATCCGATATCCAAAAATGATTTTGGATGCGGATGAGGATATGACACTATCCGTATCAGAAAGTATCCGTTGATGGGTCTAGAATGCATGCATTATTTTTCAAGCTATTGGGCTCTGTACAGTTTGTATATGTGAGACATCAAATGTCTCATTATTTCAGTTGCCTCCATTGGATAGATTGCTATTTATGATCCTTGCCTGAAACTTTGAGCGGCATATTTTGTTTTACTAATTTAACGTAGGGCTTCTCTGCCATCATATTAAATTTCCTTATATCACCAAAAACCCTGTGCTGGTAATGGTCTATTTACCCACACACGCGTGTGCGCGCGCACATGCATACACACACACATATACATATACCTATACATACATATGTACATACACATACATCCATACACAAACATACACATAGATACACACACAGACACACACACATAATCTTATTTTTTTTTCCCATTAAATGTGAGAATTCCTGGGACTCATCAATTTCCTTTTCAGGATGCTATTACAATGGTCCAAATTTCATCCAAAAGAGAAGGATTTTCATCGATCCCTAGTACCAAGTGGGATGATATAGGTGGTCTAGAGTCGCTAAGGAAAGAGTTTGAAGATAACATTGTTCAACGTATAAAGAATCCCGAGGATTACAAGGTATACCTGCCCCTTTCATTCTTTTGTGGCTGTTGGAAGTGGATGGAAAATACCGAGTTACGTTTAAGGTGTTGTTTAAGATGTTATATCGAAGGTTGAACTTCAGTGTGATCCATGTTTAATGATGCCAGGGTACGTATATAGATTTGCCTTGTGCATCCATTCACTATTGCCACAGTTTCTGTGTACAGAAAGAAAGAAACACAATATGTGGTACTCACATGAACCTGTCTAACTATGAAAGTACTGGCGAGCAAGCTTCTTCTCTAAACTCTAAAAAAGTTAACACATAATCCAGGTCAGTTGTGTGGGTTGTGGTTGCGTTCCTATGTTTGTGAGAATGTGTGTTCAGACACCTTATGGACATGCATGTTTAATGAATTCAAAATTGAATTTGTTAGTTCTAGGACTTGAAATGAATTTGTTTTGTCTTTGATGTCTTAATCTACCTTGTTGGGTTCATTTATGCATTGTATATGAACAAATAGTAATCAAATGTCTAATTAGTTAGGGAAACTAAAAACTATTGCTAGTTCTGTGGTTCGAGCTTGAAAAAGATACGGCTGGGCGCTTAACTACTACTGCATTAGCTTTTGTGTGTTTAGCTTTAAGCTAATGTATGAACATGGAAAACTTCTTATTCGATACTGAGATTTTTATTTTTATTTTTTTTAAATTTTCTTTCAGGAACTTGGTATGGGCAAGGCGGATGGATTCTTGCTCTTCGGACCTCCTGGATGTGGAAAAACATTGATCGCCAAGGCTGTTGCTAGCGAGGCAGGCGCCAATTTCATTCATATCATGGTGCAGAATGATTGTCTCATTTGTTATATTTTTTTTCTTTCTGAAATGACACATCTTTCCTACAGCATTTCATAAATTCCCCCTAATAAGAATTTTGCGCTAACTTTATATGCTACCAACTACTTATCCCCCCCTATACGAACATTGATTGCATTGCTCTCTTCTATTACCAGGGCCCTGATCTTATGAATAAATATGTTGGAGAGAGCGAACGAGCAATTAGGACGCTATTTACTCGTGCGAGAACATGCGCACCTTGCATACTCTTCTTTGATGAGGTATGTATTGGTAAATTATCCATATATTTCCTTTGAGTAGTATTATCTTTTTACCTCGATGAAGCAGTAAAGTGTTTTTTTATGCACTTTTATATTATGCCTGTGCGTGTACGTACATGTCCAATTTGCAAAATAATTTGTTGCAAAAATGTGCACTGACCATGTATAAACAATGAAGAATATGTACCGTGCAACTCGTAATATATCCCAATGCTATATGGTTTAAAAAGAAACATATTGTTAATGCTGATCCTGCCTATGATGTTTATGATTAAATGCAGGTTGATTCATTAGCTCGGCGAAACCACGATGGGCAGACCCTTCAGGGTGTTGCTAGTCAGGTTGGACCTGAATACAAGCACATTCCATAATAATTATTTCTGTGTATAATTTTGTTAAGTATGCAAGTATTACAAACATTTTGCATTGATTTGCTCATTTGGAAGGTTTTTCTTAACATTCCAGCTACTCATAGAGCTTGATGGTGGTGATAACAATCAAGGTGTCTATGTCATTGGTGCCACAAACAGGTGATGGGCCTAATATTATACTATATCATATCTCTGCCTTAAGCGCGCGCGCGCACACACACACAAAGCTATACTAATAATGTACATGTGACAGGCCTGAGGCGATGGATGCTGCATTTCTAAGGCCTGGAAGATTTGGTCAAATACATTATGTTGGATTACCGAACGCCGATGAACGGAGTCTGATTCTTAAGGCACTTGCTCGTGGTAGGCCTATTGCTGCTGATGTTGATTTGGATGCTATTGCGCGCAGCAATCATTGCTCTAATCTTTCTGGCTGCGATCTTTATTCTTTGGTAAGGTTCTTTGGGAACTATAAATTTAGCTTGTATAACACATTTAAGCTGAAAACTGTTTGCTCCTCCACTATATGTTGAATTTATTATTATTATTATTATTATTATTATTATTATTTTACTTGGATCAGATGGAAAGAGCTGCTAACGCTGCACGGAAAGAGAGTAGGGGTACTGGATCACCGCTGGTTATCCAGAAATCACATTTTGAAGCAACATCCATGACTATCGTTCCCTCTGTTAAAAAAGAGGTATGGAAAATAACACATATTTTTGCAACATGATTCGTGTAATCACAGGTAGTTTTATTGTTATAAGGAATAAACTTTGTATTCCATTCTTATTTTATTTTATTTTTCCTCTTCTTTACAACAGGGAAGGGATCACTATGAGCTATTGGCAAAAAGAGTATTAAACAAAGAGGGTATAGAAACCGAACAAATTTAAAGAAATTCAAATGTTTTTCAGGAAGTTTTTAGCCAGGGCCTATTATTATGTTTTATCAAAACGAAACTCATAATTTTGTAGTACGCTAGGATTTTCCTATTATTATGTTTTATAAAAACGCAACTCATAATTTTGTAGTACACTAAGATTTTTATATTTCGGTTATAGTTCTGATCTATGTTTTGTGTTCTATATATTGTATGTTTTGCATCTGTGCTTTTGTGTTTGAAAGGTCTTGTCTTCTATATTCTTTTGTTGTGTTCAATGATGCAGTTGTGTTCTATGTTGCTGTTTGCTTTCCAATAGAGCTTTCGTTTCGTATTCTCTGTTGATCGGCTTTTTTTTCATTCATATATATATATATATATATATAGTTTATTGTGGGGTTATATATTTTTTACGGAAGGGATTATGTGCAGGTATATAATTATTGTTTTGAAGTACTTGTAGACTCTTCACCAATTAAAGAAGAGGTGAAATGATCAGTTAGTCTTTCTTTCCAATTCTTCTATGATCCGATTCTACATGTTCAATGAGTTTGAATGGATGTTCGGGTCATCAGAAAAAGGGCATTGCGTGCGGTCTCTGGTGGATGGTAAATTTGCAGCCGTCTCGTTTTTTTTTCTATGGTTGCAAATAGGCCTGTCAAATGGGTTGAGTTGGGTCAAAATGGGTTGGGTTGAGTTTGACCCAACCCATTTATGACCCATTCTTTTTTACCCACTTATGACCCTAGCCATATATGACCCAACCCGTTTAATAAGCGGGTTACCCATTTAGCCCATTTAAAGATTTAGGGGCCGTTTGGATTACAATAAATAAGTTGTTTTTTGCTTATAAAATGAAAAAAATAAAAAGTCAATATGGATAAACAAAATCTACCGACTTTTAAAAGTCAATTTTCAACTTATTGCAAAAGCAATTTTTTTTTGCTTTTCGACTCACATAAGTCGATTTTTTATATAAAAAAATTCTAAAAAAAATGTATTTTCAAATTTCAAAATTCAAATTAAAAATTTTCAAATTTCGAAATTTCGAAAATTCAAAATTTAAAAATTTCACAGTACAAAATTCAAAATTTTAAAATTCAAATTTCAAATATTAAATTTTCAAAATTCAAATTTCAAATTTTCAAATTTCGAAGTTTCGAATTTTGAAATTTAAAATTTGAAATTTCAAAATTTTGAACTTTAAAAATTCAAATTCCAAATTTCAAAATTCGAATTTTGAAATTTGTTAAATTTTGAAATTTCGAATTTTGAAAATTTGAATTTTAAAATTCGAAATTTTAAATTTTCAATTTTGAATTTAAAAATTGAAAATTTTAAAATTTAAATTTTGAAATTCGAAGTTCGAAATTTGAAATTTCTAAATTTAAATTTGGAAATTTCGAATTTTGAAAATTTTAAATTTGAAATTTTTGGAAATTTCGAATTTTGAAATTCGAAACTTTTAAATTTTTAAATTTGAAATTTTTGGAAATTTTGGATTTTGAAATTTTTGGAAATTTCGAAATTTGAAATTTGAAATTTTGATATTTACATTTTCAAATTTTTGGAAATATCGAATTTGAAATTTGGAATATGAAAATTTGAAATTTGAAATTTAAATTTTGAAATTTTTGGAAATTTCGAATTTATAATTTAGAATTAGAAATTTTAATTGCAGTCTGAACAGAAAAAATAGCGGCTTCTACAGTAGGTGAAGTTCAAATATGAAGATGCAGTGCCCTGTTATTTTTTAAGTACAACTGTCAATTTTCATGAAAACTACATTGTATGTTTAAAATTCTTATTTTTCAAATTTATATTAAAATTTAATGTTTTTAATAAATGGGTAAATGGGTTACCCACTTATAACCCTTTTAAAAATGGGTCAACCCAACCCATAACCCATTTAATAAAATTCGTAAATGGGTTGACCCAACCCACTTAAAAGTAGGGTAAATGGGTTGGGTTAATGGGTTGGGTCATATTTTGACAGGTCTAGTTGCAAACTTCAAATGCATTATCAGAAATCTACATTTTCCAGATGCAGAGCTGGCTATCTCAAATTGTGGTAGATTATCTTTGAAGTGGTCGAATCCGATATACAATTAGATGCAGTATGAAGAGAGTAATACTAGTAACGCACAAATTATATCCTTTAACTCATAGTAAAGTAGAAGACTATACCAGCTTTTCATTGACTATCAATTTTTTCACCTTTTATTACTTCTCTCTTAATATTTTATTTTTAATTCATACCAGAACTACTGCCTATATTTTATTTTTAATTCATACCAGAACTACTGCGTAACCATAGAGAATCACGGTCGACTGATCACGGTAGACAGTCGACCGTTTGGTTGCATAATTACGAAAAGTAATGTTTATTAGATGGATATGTGATATTATAAAATGTATTACTTAGTTGTTTGAATTTAAATTGTACAATAATCGCGAACAACCATTTAATTTTATAGTCACAGTACGTCAGCTATCGGAGTAGTTGAGTAAAGTGTAGAGCACGGCGGTATGATACACTACTTCAGATTTTAGTAGGTAGGCTGCAAACCAGTCCTTTTGCACATTTCTTTCAGATTAGGCCACCACAGTCATTTGATCGTCCACTCATAACAGCCCTAATTGAGAGGCGATGGCCTATGACACATACTTCATTTTTCAAATTTTAAGCTCAGAATTACCCCCGTCGATTTTTATCTGTTGACTGTGATTGAGATCGGAGGCCCAGACAGGATAACATTTTCTTTTGATCATATGTTTGAGAGCCTCGAGGTTTTCGAGGTTTTCACTATTTATCTACAGTTTGAGGAGGGTCATGTTGCCTCCGGGGGGGTTCCCATTACATATCTACAGGCGTACATTGTAGCTCATATGGGCACCGATGATATGAGTGACACCGTGCTTAGAGCATTTCTGTTGTACTTATTTGGTTCGATTTTCTTTTCGAACCAAAAGCGTATCATTAGATTGTGCTACCTTACAGCGGTAGCCGATTTAGATCACCTGCACACCATCGATTGGGGTTCCGCTATACTCGGATATTTGTATACCGCTCTTGATTCTTATGTTTTGGGGGAAGTTAGACAGATGTTTAGGTTTTGGTACATTTTTTCATGCTCGTACTATGAGTACGCGACGAACATGCATCCCCGTATTGTTGAGACTGCTAGTCATGCTCCAAAGACATATTTTCCGCGCATGAGACGATGTGAGCGTGTTCAATTAGTTTCTCGGGGGCCTACGGGGGTTAGACATGACCTGATGGAGGCCCGTACTCAGATTGATATGACGTGCAAGAACAATATTTTCCAGGTACCATGGGGTTCATATTGGATTGCCATGACATATGCGGGCCAAATGCATGATGCTCATCCACTTTCTGTTTCGTACCATTTGGACTTGCGGAGGATGATCTTACTCCCACCGGAGTTTCTTCCTATTTGGTATTTGAGGGAAAAATGCTTGTTTTAGACTACTGGGAATTACATACCCTTGGAGATCCATTATCTTGCGACGACATGTTCGGTAGACGTCGGACCATTGGATCGCAGTGTATACAGGGATTGAGACAGACTGGATGGGTAGATTCTTCTACATTTTTCTTAGCGGAGGGGGACTATGAAAGCTATTAGGTTAGAGTTGCTCCTCGACGATTCATGTTACCGGACTATGCTCGAGGAGTGAACTCTGATCATATAGGCCCATACATTGCCAATGGTAGAGTTCAGGCATCTCCATTTTCTTTTGATCCCTCTTCATCCCAGTATTCTCAGCAGCCAATGAACTTCTGGATGCCTGTTATAGAGCGTATGAACTTACCGGCACTCTTGTCGAGCAGCCGATAGTTTATCCCCTGGATCATGAGATTGTTGGTGTCCCTGCTGCTGGACTATACCCTCCTTATGAGGTAATTCATTGTGTTAATAATTCATTGTGCAATATTAGTTAATCAAATGCATATTGATATATTATATGTAGTTACAATATGAAGGTGGGTTGGATGAGCATATGCGATATAATGACGCCATTTGGCATATGACACTAATTCATGCTCAGACGCTCAGTCTTTAGGCTCAATAGACTCAGCAGGCGATGTAGGCACAGATTGATGATTTGCAGGCTTAGCTGGCTGCATTTCAATTTGATCATGGTGGTCCTGCTCATGTTGATGACGCTACGGACGACGACGACGACGCCATTGACTTAGGATGATCAAGCTCTGTACTGTTAATTTATTTTACCGTTGTTTGTCTATATTGATGTACTTCTGTATTGTATTGAGGACTATGTTATTGTTTATTTGTTACGTTATACAGCTATATTTACATTATAATTCTGTATTAAAATTTCAGCACATTGACAAATGACTTTTGATGTTTTATTTACTGTGTCACGTCATATCAAGCACTGTTTGCATGTTACACTACTTTTGATGTTTGCATAGCTTTATTTACAACACATTTACATTTTATAGCTTTATTTACACTGTCACGTCATATCGAGCACTGTTTGCATGTTGCACTACTTTTGATACTTGCATAGCTTTATTTACAGCACATTTATGTTGCATAGCTTTATTTACAGTGTCATGTCATATCGAGCACCGTTTGCACGTTGCATTACTTTTGGTGTTTGATAGACTTAGCAATGTAGATACGTTTCAGTACTTTTGATGTCATTGCTGTTAAAAATTGGTATAGTACTCTGTATTATTCACACGCTGTAGCCACGTTGCACAGTTTTTTCCATATAACCATCTTCTTATTGGTATATATTATATTACTTGGAAAATCATTCTAAATTCATCTCATCCTATTAAGCAAAAAAATGGTGGATTACAGCCATATTTTCTTGCCAGAATCATGCTCATACGAAGGTCCTTTATGTCACGAGATCGCTCATAATCCGTCTTACCCCAAGAACCAACCCGATGGTATGTTGAAATGGAGAAAAGACATTATGAAGATGTAAGAGAGAACGAGAGAGCTTTGTAAGAGCAGAGGATTTCAGAGGAGGGAAGAAGATAGAGGGAGGAGCGGAGGAGCAATAATGGGAGAAGGCATGAAATGCGTCCCAACTACCTCAACCAGAACAAGCGTTTGATTCTGGAGAAATATACTACAATTGTGGAGTTAATATTTTGTATTCCGTCATAAGAAACAGATCTGACATTGGTTGATGCCACTATAGATGCCGCAATTTTTTGGATGAATGTGGACTTTGGCAATATTTGGACTTGAATACTTACTAAAGTTGATTTGACTACAAATGTCAGATCTGTTTCTAATGTAGATCTGCCCCTTGCTAATGTCGATCTGACAACACTACGTACCAATAATATTTGCCACTTACTAAAGTTGATTTGACTACACTCTGTATTTTTTGTCTGTCACTTGCTAAAGTCGAGCTCACCACACTAAGTATCAGTACTGTTTGCCACATGCTACAGTTGATTTGACTACAATGCATTTTTTATCTGCCACTTGCTAAAGTTGAGCTGACCACACTAAGTATCAATAATGTCTACCATTTGCTAAAGTTGATTTGACTACACTTTGTATTTTTTGTCTGCCGCTTAATAACGTCTGCCACTAAATCTACATATCGTCTCACTTCTATATAAGGACTTCAACTTCCATTCCATAAATCACATTTAACATCTTCTTTCTTTCTCTTATAGCATTAAACTAAATACAACAATGAATACCTCATCTTTCATCATATGTGTTATGACATTCGATAGTGATTCCGATGAAGAAGAGATTCTCCAAGAGGAAGTTGAAGAATTGCAAGAAATAGTTAACATATGGCATGAAACTTATGGCTTCACATCGCGAAAACACGGTGGATCGGTCATGGGTAGGAAACAAGTAACCGTAGTCAATTTTCTTTCCATAAAACTCTGATGGAAGACTACTTCAATCCAAATTGCACTTCTGGACCTGATATGTCCAGAAGAAGATACATAATAAGAAGAGATCGATTTTTAAGAATTTTAACATGAACTTAAAACAATGACAAATATTTCATTCAAAAACCAAATGTTTCAAAAACACAGGGCTTAGTGGTGAACAAAAAAAGACTGCTTCACTGAGGATGTTAGCTTATGGCACCTCCGCAGATGCATTGGATGATGCATATCGGATCGTAGAGACGACCGCATTAGAGGCTCTCGACAAATTCTGCCAATCTACAGTGGACGTTTTCGGCACTGAGTAACTTTGATCTCCAAATGAAGATGATGTGGTGCGGATTCAAGAAATGCACGAGAGCAGAGGATGTCCTGGAATGCTTGGAAGTCTCGACTGTATACGTTGGGAATGGAAGAACTCCCCCAAAGCATACCATGGAGCTTATAATGGTAAAGAAAGAAAACCAACTATTAATTTGGAAGCCGTTACTTCATACGATTTACGGATATGGTATGCTTTCTTTGGAATGCCTAGATCTAACAATGATTTAAATGTTATTGAGAGGTCACACTTATCTAATGATCTAGCACTTCATCGAGTAACTCCAGTGTCGTTTACTCTAGGGAAAAATGTAACAACCCTGTTGTTAATGGTCTGATTAATTAGTGTTGATTAATTTAAGGTGAGATTTTAGAAGTTTAATTTTTTAAATTCAATCTAATTTGAATAATTGATTTAAATTAGTGGATTTCGATTTAGTTGAAATATTATTTAAATTGATTGCTGGATTTTCATATTTTGAAATAAATTTGCTTAAGAGAACTAGTATAAAATTATAGAAAAATAATTTAACTTAGCTTAGCTGATTTAATTTGTTAGGCTATTTAAATCTATTGATTAAGCTAAAAGAAGGAATTCGTTTTATTTCATTTTGGGCCTTAGTGAAGTACAGCCCGTAATCCATCTTAATTTCCTAATATATGTACGTATTTCATTCTTTCTTCTTTCAAAATCTGCAAACTCTATTTCCTCTTCAAAAAAACCCAACTCTATTGATTCGCAAATTAGAATTCCTAAATCAATTCATGATTGCTTGGATGGAGCGACGCTAGCAAGGAAGACTTGACTTTAGCATATGGCTTCAAGCAAGCGAGCGATAAGGGAGGTGAACACCGACCTTGGTGAGGCGCATGACGATTCTGGTGAGTGGACGTGGTGACCTAGGGCATGGTGGTTATTGTTAATTCGTTAGCGATGGTTTCAGTGAGTTAATTCTTGTGACGACCCGCCTTTCTAACCCTAGAAAGACGTATCATCATTAAGAAAGAAAGGGATAGAAATAGAAAAGAATAGAAAGAAAGAAATAACAACATCAGAATCTCACAACGGAATGGAACAAAATGTAATACATCACATAACTATTAGATAGTTATACATACATCAGAGTTATACAATATCATACAACAGGATAGTCATGTACATATATGTCCATACATGCATCCAAAATACATCATACACTAACTACACAACAGAACCATAGATAGATACATACGTCTGGTCTTCTTCTCCAAAGCTCCTCCAGAAAATCAATACTCCAAATACCTATCACTTGGCTACTCATAAAAATTTGAGTACCCAAGAGTTTATAAAAAACGAAATATAAACTCCGGGTCAGACATGGGTCTGGTATGAGTAAACGGGTTAAAGTTGTTTAACTTTGAAAACCATTTGAAAACAAAGGTATCACGTAAGACTCCCCACACATAAACACGGGTAAGTTTTTATCTTACGCTAACCAAAACATTTTATAGGAAATCCGATGATATTATAATAGTGTCTAGGGTTTTCAAGTAAATAGAAAATAGCCGAAATTGTTACATTCATTAAATTCCAGCTACTGGCCACAAAAGTGGGTAATACAAATCAAAACCGTAGGGTCTCGTAGGGAAAATGGGTTTCTAACAATGGCAGGGCTATTGGGGTACCATCCGTTACAGTACGGGGCCTAGATCACCGTACCGAGGATCACTCCCGACCCCCTACAACACAAGGCCGGAACCATTCTTTACTGAACAGTCCCGAACAAGAAAACCCCGCAGTTGTGGCCAACAACTGCCTACACAACCGAAATAAAGGGACAGCTAGACAGGGGTATACCTCGTCCTGCTTGGGCATGCCCCGCCTAACCTTGCTGCATCTCCCTTGTTTTAGCCATTCCCGGTTGATGAGGCTTGAGGCTGCGATTACCTTTACAGAACATATCTCTTAGAATGCTCATCGTCCGCCTGACGTTGTGCTGAAAGCATTTAATCCATACAAGTTCGTTCCGGGTTCGAACGAAACCGAAGGCATTATCTCGTTACACTCGTTTTGGAATCACCCTCAGAGTTAACGACGATAACCCTTGCATTTTGAAACATCATCTCGGTCTTCACTTGATATATCATGACCTATCATTTAATTTGGATCGATGTGGTTTTCGAAATATCAAATTGATACCCGATCCCGGTCTCATCGAAATCCAAACGCCATTTTAAGGGCCAAGTTGTCTACTTAGTTTTAACAGTTTAAATTAATACTTAGAATTCACATAACAGTTATCACAGATAAATCATACACAGTCATCATAGCTATATCCAGAATACATCATAGAATATCACAGGATAGATATCATAATCAAACAATGGTCATCTATTCATATCAATATGGTTTGGTTAACTTAACTTAATTAATTATTTTTAACCAGCTTGATTAATCACTAATTAATCAATTTATTAAATTATTTAATTATTTCTTAATTACTCACTTAATTAATTGATTCGTAGTTCTTAATTAATAACTTAATTATTAATTAATAAAATTTAATTACCCACTAATTACAAATTGATTACTTAATAAATCATTAATTATCAATTGATTAATCATTTAATTAGTTAACTATTGTTAATTAATTAACTTTAAGTAATTAATTAAATCTTAAGTTTAAAATTTATTAAACATAAGATTAATAATATCAATATTTAATTACAGATTTATTAAATCTTAAATTACTTATTTAATTACAATTCTTAATTAACTTCCCATAAAATTAATTATTAATCTAATCCCTCTTAATGATTTTAAATCATATCTTAGCTTTACATTTGTTAATAATGTTTGCTTAAATAAAAATTAAACTTTACTTAATAAAAAAAACTAAAAAGGGTATTAGGCTAATCCCTAGTAAATTAAACCCGAAGCAACCCACACGTTTCCTCGTGTAAAACTCGAGTCTTCTTTCCGCGTCCCTCTCTTCTCCACTTCTTCTTTCCTACCTGATCCTTTCTTCTTCTCCTATTTATTTATTTATTTAGCCAAAGTTTAAGTACTTTAGTAATTACACAAACACACGCACGCAGGTATCAGGTCGACTCGAAGCAACATCCCAAAGACCTCGTGCACCACTCGCGACAATCACGACCCCAATCCAGACCACCCAAACGCCACCATGCACGTGCACGGTGGTTCGCCGCCCCTCCGGCAACCCTCGCTGCCACCCACAAACCACAAATCGACCCAATAATCGAAAACAAAACCCAGATCTTCACAAAAAGGGTGAATCGAAAAAAAAGGCCTGAAGCTTGAACTATCACTCGAACACCCCACCGGAAAACCACCACGTTTTGCCATCACCCATCACCGAAGGCCAAGCCACTTCGTCCACGCCATGGCCATACCCTCCTCGACCTTAACTCAGAATCACGCGTAACTCGATCGAGCGACGGCGACGCGATCATCAATTTACAGAACATAGAAAATCATGAACTCAAACCCTACTTTTATTTCAACCTCAAAATCCTTGCATTCGAAAAATCTTTAAGCATTTTGCCTGTATTAATAAATCAACAAGCTTACTTCACAGTAAATTTCAACAATTAAATTTTGTTGAATCAACAGATATTGATAAAAATCAATTTCAGTTCCTTTTTAAAATTGCACCTATTATTCTTACTTAAAAATCATCATTGTTATGTTAAAAATCTCAACTTTATGTGTTAAATCAAGATATGGGATTAAATAATCAAATTAAAACATTCGAATTTTAGCTTATGATTTCTTTTTTACCGTGACTTGATTAAACAGTAACTATATCATACTATGATGCTTTAAAAACCTTTCCAGGTTATGATTTAAGCTTAAAACAACTTACTTAGTTAAAAATCCTAAGCTTAAGATATTTATGTGAAGATGTTTTATTTTTCTTTAAATTTCTTTTCCCAGAACTTTATATATTAAAGAACATCACATACTAAATTTCCAGAGAGCATCTCAGAACCACATATTTACATCATACAGCAAACACAAAGTTTATAAACTAATTACCAAACTTAAATAAAAAAAACTGTAAGTTTACTCACTCTAATAATTGTTGAACAGAAAGCAAGGGTTGTTGTGTTGAAAGGCTGCAGATTTGAATCTCTAGAAATCTCTCTAGAAATCTGAAAATATAAGATGATATTTGTTTTCTTTTTCTTTCAGGTTAGTTTCTTAAGTTTTGATTCTTCAGTTTGTAAACGAACCAAAATTATGATGTATATAAATAGAAGCATAACTTTGAATAGCTGTAGGTTATATAGGTACAAGTCTCACATGTTTTGATTTGCTTTGTATTTAATATACTGCAATGTGAAATGATCTTCCATTTCGGCTGAAGGGATTTTCTTGACACAAAGTTGTGCTAATTAAATGCATGTGCCCTCAAATGTGTTTGCAAATAATTAATACTTACTGATTCTTATATTTGGTACAAAGATTTTTTTTTAAATATGATGTGAATTCTTGTCTTCTTTGTATATATGATTTCCAGCAACTTGTTATAATCTTTGTTAAAGATTTTGTGTTATATAAATATATGTTACCGGTTATCCTTTTGTCCTGTTTATGTACAACCAATACTTGATCATATTTGTTAGCATAATTTCCCAGTTTTATTTTTATTTTTGAATTAAATTTCAAACCTTTGATTTACAACATATGCTTGTATTTGTATATTTAATATTTATATTTATAGCTTATATTCATAATTATACTTTATACTTATATTTTGTATGTTTATGTTTATAACCATTTATATTGTTTTATATTTAAGTTTAATATTCATGTTTAATATTGATATGGTTGCCTATTTTTTTAAACATTATTATTAAAGACTACATTTATATATTCATATGTATATTATCAAATGTGAAAATATTGAACCTTTTTAATTTTAATTTAATAGGACAGATTTTGCTATAAATATTTTAAGAATTTTTATTTTAAATAGTATTGAAAGATTCTATATCAAAATTTCTTCACAACACATATATTACTGATAAATGACCAAGATCTTATCAGTTTATAATTTGAAAAGCTTGTATTTAATTTAAATTAGATTAAATATTTATAAAATATACTGTCAAAATCCTGGGTCATTACAATTCTCACATAATCTGTCTGTGTTTTGCACTGGTTTTAAGTGCTGCTTTGATTTTCTATATCCCTGCCGTTTTGTTTAAAATTTATCACGCAATGCATTATTGCCAAATTTTGTACTGCTTTTGCTATGGTTCTGTTCGTTGCCTATAACCCAACTTGCATTCGTTATATTGTTTCAGTCTTAGCTTAATTATTGCTCCTCTCTTTCACTGCTTTGATTTTTCTGTAAGTACCTATATCCTTGAAATTGTCATGTCCCTCATTGTTTATGCCAAGGAATTGGCCATGCGTCCCTATGTTCCATTGAAAGTATTTAATTGGCCTTAAGTGAAAAACTTCTCTTTGTGAATAACAGTTCTTTTGTTGCCTAGAGATGGTTGTACGTCCCTATTGAAAATTTGTGTATGCTCATTTCTTATTTCATTTGCTTTGACTCTGTGTAATAGCCCGCAGTTCATACCCCTTTGAGTTGACAATATTCTCCATCGGTTCAACTCAAATTGGATAGAAATACAAACCACTAGGGTTAATGAAGAAAGAGGTAGAAGAAGAAATAGAAAACAATATCAGAATCTCACAATCGCTGCGGAACAATATATAATAGATAGCAACAGATTTTTATACAAAAGAATCTATAACTGTTTAATACTTACAATCATCAGAGTGCATAATCAAACAATAGCACAATACTGGACGGTTATAATAACCTGTCATCACAAAGTTGAATATATAGCATACCATACACAGCGGAATATAAGTCAAATACGTGATATACTTCTCGTCATCCAGCTCGTCTCCTGAACTCCAAAGCATCCTATCCTATATCTGTAATACTCGATCTGACCTGAGCATTATAATAAAATAATACCAAAGTCATTCTGGAAAAGCAGCGTGAGAAAACACACTTAATTGGATTATTAAAGTTTTTAAAAATCCTTTGAAATCAAAGGTATCTCGTAAGACCATGCCACAAATAAACATGCCGAGTTTTTATCTTACGATAACCAAAACATTTTTATCAAATCTGTTTGATATTATAATAGTGTCTATAGAAAGTAAAATAGAATCTAGCTGAAATGCTTGCATCTCATGTTCCAGGATAGTTGGGCACAATCAAAACCGTACGGGCGCTTATTGGAGATTGGATTCCATACAATGGCAGGGCTACTGGGGTACCGCTCGTTATAGTACCTGGCCTGGATTAGAGTACCAAGGACCACTCCCAATCTCCTACAACACAAGACCAGATCCACCACTTACTGGATAGTCCGAATGAGATCACCCTACGGTTGGGATCAGCAACCACCCACTAAGCCGAGATCAAAATGGACTCTAGATAGGGATGACCTTACCCTACTTGGGTGCTACCCACTTAGTCTTGCTGCACCACCCCTGTTTTATCCATTATCGATTGATGAGGCTTGAGGCTATGCGTTACCTTTTTAGAACACATTTCACTTGAATGCTCATCGTCCTCCTAACGATGGTCTGATAGCATTCGCCCATACAAGTTGCATTGGGTCTGAACAAACCGAATCACCATCTTCACGGTCTTCATTCGCAAATGTTCAAACCAGATCAAAGAGGTTTTTAGATAATTAAACCTGATCCCGGTCTCTTCGAAATGATCAGCGCATTGGCCAACATTGATAGTCAGTTATTTAACTATCAAATTAAATAATCAGCCAACCCATTATTTTATTTCCACTGAAAAGCACCAAGTCTTATTAAATTTAGATTTCAAATAAATTAAATCACTTTATCCAAAAATATACACTTAAAGCATTTAAAATAAAACTACTTAAATCACTTTATTCAAATAATAGTTATGAAATACTTTAATAATTTCCCAAGTAAAAGTTTAGCCAAAGACTACTTTTAAAATAATACTATAATATAAGGTATAATATTTAATAGTTATCCTTTACATGAAAATACTAATTTAACCTTTAAAAATAATTACTACTATAATTAACTTAAATAAATATTTACTTTAACAATTTTAAAATGATTAAATAATTATTTTTCCAAAACATTCTTTCAAAACCACTTTTAAAACTTTTAATCTATACTTAAAAATCTCCTTTGAAATTATACTTAGTTTTTCAGGAAAATACATTTTCATTAGCCCATCTAGTCATTTATAAATCCTTCTCAATTTATTCCAGTTTAATTTACGTCCTAAACCCGTAAATTTTCTTTCCCGTACTTTTAAAAATAAAACTACTCTTTTATTTTTAAAACGATTTACTCATTCCTTTATAAATTCCCACGTTGAATTTAAAATCTCAAATATCCATCGATATTTGTTTCAATTTATTTATAAACTCCGTTTATAAATTCCATAGTCTCATTCTCTTTTAATCACTATTTTCAAAACACTTAATCGATTTTCACATCGATTTCCTGAATTAAATTCCCTTAAAATTTATTTCTTTATTTATCCAAATTTATTCCAACATCCATTAATTCCAGTTTTACTCCTTTATTATGATTTAAAACCTTATTTAAATCTGAAATACCAATTTCATACTCTTTTTCAAAATTCTCCTTTTATTTTTCCCAACCCAGTTTAAAACTTAAAATTTTAAATAAACCATTTGTACTTAAAATCAATATTGCTTAAGTCATTACTTTTTAAAATCCTTTAATTCACATTTATCCAAAGATTATATTCTTTTCCATATTCCGAAATTTATTAAATAGGATTTAAAAATAAAAATATTTATTCTCCCAATTCTTTTCTTTTAAATTTATCCATATTTACTTTAAATTTCTTACTTTAAATTTTCCCTTTTTATTCCCCTTTTAAAAATTCAATATTTACATTTTTAAAATGTCACCATATATCCAGCAATATATTAACATCAAATAAATTAATTTTTCAACGTAATATATCACAGATTATTCAACATTTCATATAACTAAATATGAAAATAAATTCAACATTTTTGAGGAATCCAGTTGGAACCCTCCAACCTGTTTCCCTGCATCCACAGATGTTAGCACAATATAAAAATACCAATCCCATTTTGAGGGGGATATCGCGGTATATACGGCCATCCGCTATTATGTGGGGCTCATAGGGTCTCATTCGCTGTATAGTGCGGGAATAACAATCACTCCAATATATGTACTACTATATATAGAATATCACACCCACAATGATAATAGATTATCAATTCAAGCAATCAACCAATAATTTAAATTCAACCATTTAAATTTACCAGTAATCCAATTTGAGTGAGGTTAACTCACCTCTGATTTTAAATTTATAATCCGATCCAAATCGGCTTGTTTTCTCCGCGATTTCAGACCTTATATGAACATTAGCCTTTCGACGGTGTCAAAACCAATTAAAACTGCATAAGGTTCATGTTACAGTCCTTTAGACCCGCCCTTCGATTGTGTCGAAGCCAATTGGCTCTTTCCTTCGACAGTGTCGAAGCAAATTGGCTCTTTCCTTCGAAAGTGTCGAAGCAAATTAGCTCTTCCCTTCGACAGTGTCGAAGCCGCTTACGACTTCTCATGATTCCCGTTGAAGTCTTTTGGTATCCCCTTCGACGGTGTCGAAGTCATTAAGTCTCACTTTCAATAAAAATGAAACTATTTACATCATAACTCCTTAATGTAAATGAAGGAACTTTGCATTTCAACTAAGCCGATGCGACGACCCAATTTTTTTGGATATTTGAAATTGGATATTTAATTGATTTTAAATATTTAAAAGTTAGTTTCTAACTTGAATTTCAAATATCATTATTTATTGAATAATTTAAACATCGAATAAATAACTGGAAGGTGGGTAAATTGTTGAATCTGGAATTTCAGGCTTGTAAAATAAATAAATTGAAAGCTTATAAAATTTATAATAGTGATACTAGAGATAACAAATGTGTTAAAACTGAAATTTGAATGTAATTTATTCGGTTTTAAAAATATATTGTTTAAATTGATATTTGAAAATAGCCTTCCGAGGCATAGTCTCGGAATTCGACGAAATCAATTCCATTGGATCCGTAATAGTGTATTATTATCGGATTTCAATTTTTGTAGTGATTGGAGTTGTTGTGCGAGCATACAATATACAAACGCGCTGAAATCTATATCAAAAATTTAATATAATATATGTGTTCAAGAAGCTATCTTTTCCATACAATCGAATTATGACTCGAAACCTTTTCCATTGCGTTCGGAATAGGGGTTTAACATTATAAACGCCTAGCGGAACGCCTTGATAGGAGTTCGGAAATTTTGAGTTAAATTTCTAGACGATTTAAATCTGAAATTTAAATTTCAAATATTAATAATAGTATGGCATTGAGATACTGTGTCTTCGCAGACATGTAAACAATTTTAAAGCTCGTGTCTTTCTTAGGAACACACATCATTTTCTTTCAAAAAGTTTGAACGGCCTAGCGATAAAATGGGCGTATACAAAATCTAATCTGATTTCGTTCGAACTAAATTCAGAAAGAAAATAAATAAATAAATATAAACATAGAACGGCCGCGCCCCTCTTCTCTTTCCATAACCTAATCGAATCGCCTTTCTCTTTGAAATTGGGATCTCGTTCGAGCTTCAACATAGAATCGAAGTCCGGACGTTCTTCGATCGGCATGCAAGCTCGAGCTTCTCTAGAATCGTGGCACCTTGGCCGATGCGGTTCATGGCAGCAGGGTCATGACTCACGCACGAGTAAGGATGGACGAACTTGGTTTGGGCATCTGGACTCGATCGAGCGACAAGGCACAACAAATGCATCGACACGTGATGGCTGCTTGCAACATCTGAGATATGGGGACTACGCGACCGTCGTTGACAACAAGTGGTGGGCAATCAGTGGCAGCAGTCGCGAGGCTAGAGCCCTTTTTCGTGGAGACAGTGAGGTACTTCTGTTTTTGGGATTTTCGTTTGATTAAAAAAATTATTATTTTATAATTTTGCAGTAAAGGTATGTAGCCATTTCTGTTTATGATAAATATATATGTTAAAAAGGTATTTTATAAGAATTTAATAAATATATGTTGTACAGTAAAATAAATAACGGTTATGTTTTGTTATAAAAAAATATTACATATTATGGAGTTTAAATTTGTTTAGTTAACTTGTCTAAATTATTTTGTTACTAGGAGATTTAATTAAAAGGAAATTAGTTTAAATTTAATAATTAGTTAATTAGATCTATTCAAAAAAGAAATTAATTTTTCGACTAGTTCAAAATGTTAATAAACCTTATAATGTTATACAAGGTCTGAAATCTTGAAGACATGCCGGTGTGGAAATGGGTTGCAAACATAATCAAAGGTGAGTTAATCTCACTCATCTGAGTTGCTATTTAAATTTAAAAAGTTAAATTTAAATTTTGGTTGAATGATTTAATTGATTGGATGTGGTATATAGTATAGTGTATATATATTGGAGTGATTGATTTCCCGCAGTATATAGCGGACGAGACCCTTTGCACCGCATAATAGCGGATGAGATAATGTGATCTCATATACCGCGATATTCCACCTCCAAGTCGAATTGGTATTTTATATTGTGCTAACGTTTGTGGATGCAGGGAAAACCAGGTTGGAGGGATCCAACTGGATTCCTCAAAACGTTTGAATTTATTTGATATATTCAGTGATATGATTACGTGATGATCTATGATGAATTATATTGATCATATTGGAAAGTGGAATTTATTGGATACTATGGCTTGGTTATATAAATATATATTGGAATTTTGAGAATTGACATATATATATATATATATATATATAATTGGATTTTTAAAGTAAATAAAAGGTAATTTTAAATAAATAATTATAAGGAATTTGGATAATTAAATGATTTGCAAGAATAAAAGTTGATTATTAAATAAATAAATTCCAAGTAGGGAAAGTATATTTTGAATAAAGAAGAATAAATAAATTTATAGATTTAATGATATTATTTAGAGGAATAAAGAAATTATTTCAAATTCAAGGGTTAAATTTGGAAAAGATATAGGAGAAATTTGGGAAAAATATGAGATTTGTATTTCAGCTTAAATAAGATTTTGATTTAAAATAAAGAAGTTAAACCTGAATTTAATGAGATTTGAAATGAAAATTGGTTAAGTAAAGAAATTTATTTTAAATGGAGTAAATTTTGAAAATCAACTTTGGAAATTGATTTAAGTGTCTGAAATTGTAATTTTAAAGGGAGATGAGGCTATGAAATTTATAAACTAGTTTATAAAGTGAAATGGGTATCGTTCGATATTTGGGAGTATAAATTCACGGTAGGAATTTATAAAGGAGTGGGTAATTTGTTTTAAAAATAAGCAGTGGTTTATTTTTAAAGATATGGAAATAGGAAGTGTATTTCCCTGGAAAGCCAAGTATATTTTAATAGAGTCTTTTATAAGTTAAAGGCTTTAAAAAGTTGTTTAAAAGAAATATTTTAGAAAATTTATTATTTTTAAATGTTTTAAATTTTAAAGTAAATATTTTCAAATTTATTTTAGTACTAATTATTTAAAGGTTAATTGGTTTTGTGTTTAGAAAGAATTTTTTTAATATTATGTTTTATAAAATAGTTTTATTATAAATAGTTTGGTTAAAATTTTATAGAATTCCGTAACTCTTATTTTTAAATTTAGTCTGGCTTAACTTTTATGTTAAAAATTAGTTTTTTATACTTTATAAGTAGTTTATTTTAAATGTTTTTAAAGTATATTTTTTTTGAATAAAGTGTTTAAGTAATTTTAATTTAAATGTTTCAAAGTATGTTTTAGAATAAAATGATTTAAATTATTTTTAAAATCTTAAGTATTGAGGACTTGGTGGTTTTCAGTGGAAATAAATAATTGGGTGGAAATTTATTTCCACGAGAGAGAGAAAATTGATTTGAAAACTATTTTCAAAGGAGTGAAATGTAGGAAAATATCTTGCAAAGATATTTAAAAATAAATAATTTGGAAGAAATTATTATGGCTTGATGATTGCTTGTGAATGTTATTTGATAGCTAAATAACCGACTATCAATATTGGCCAATGCGCTAATCGTTTCGAAGAGACCGAGATCAGGATTAATTTTTCGAAAACCACTTCGATCCGGTTTGAACGATTCGTGAAGAAGACAAGAGTTTGGAGTCGAAGATGGAGTAGTGAGTGCAAGGGCTAGTCTCTACTAATCTTGAGGGTGGTTCCAAAATGGATGTAGTAGGAGTAGTGCCTTCGGTTCCGTTCGAACCCAGAACGGATTTGTATGGACGAATGCTTTCAGAACATCGTCAAGAGGATGATGGGCATTCTAAGTGATCGTGTGCTAGAAAGGTAACACATAGCCTCGAGCCTCATCAACGACGAATGGCTAAAACAGGGGTGGTGCACATAAGGCTAAGTGGCTAGCAACCAATTAGGGTAAGGTCACCCCTGTCTATATGTCCCTTTATATATTCGGCTGTGTTGCAGTTGTTGATCCCAACCGCGGGAGGGACTTATTCGGACTATTCAGTAAGGGGTAGCTCCGATCTTGTATTGCAGGGGATTTAGGGTGGATCCTCTGTACGGTGATCTAGACCACGTACTGTGACAGGCGGTACCCTAGTAACCCTGCGATTGATGGAAATCCATTTTTCCCTATGTGCCTTTAAAGTTTTTGGTTGTAGAACCCACTTTGTGGCTAGTAGCTAGAATTTAATAATGTAACAATTTCGGCTATTTGAACAAGTATTTGTATATAGACACTATATAATATCAGACGATTTTATAAAAAATATTTTGGTTATCGTAAGGTAAAAACCTAGCATGTTTATTTGTGGCATAGTCTTACGATATACCTTTGATTTCAAAGGATTTTTGAAGCTTTAATAATCCAATTGAGTGTATTTTCTCACGCTGCTTTTCCAGACTGACTCGGGTGTTATTTAACTATAATGCCCGGGTTAGACCGAGTATTATAGAGTACAGGATATGGTGATGTGGAGCTCAGGAGATGAGATAGATGGCGAGACGCACTTCCGTACTTGATTATTATTCTGCTGTGTATTCATTTTTGAGGACAAGTTTATATAAACGTCCAGCCTTTGGATATTGATTGTGTTGTTGAATTGAGTTGTACTCTGGGAAATGTGTATATCATATTTTATTCCGCTGCGTTGGTAAGATTCTGATGTTATTTTCTATTTCTTCTTCTACCTCCTTCTTTTTTAACCCTAATGGTTCGGTTTTTCGGTTTCCTTTTGTTCGGTATTTAATACAGTGAATGTATTGATGTTGATTTTTGGGCATCGAAAAATCAGGTCATTACAGCCGAAAGGCTGAAAATACGTTGGTTTCGACACTGTTAGAGAGCCATAGCAACATGTCTACAATTTTTATTATTGAAATAAACAATGTGAATGGCTTCACATTTCTTTTGGTTGCTAGTTGTTTCGACTAAGTCGGGGGTACAATTGATAGTGCCGGCAGTGTTGGAGAAAATCATCTTTCCCAAATTGAACTAACGAAATGGTAGATTTATAGCAAATTCTAAACCCCATTAGGCCTTAATACATTAATTAACTACTAAAATTTATCTAACTAGTCTGCAGTTGAATATAGTGGATTTAGGTTTGATCCCGTATCCATTATCAATAAGAAACCCTCAAATCAACGAACCCATTTTCCTAAGCAAAGTATTGTTACAAACTGAAAAAATCAATGTAAATCAGTGAATGAAGACTCATAAGCAAGAATAAACAGTGTAATCAACAAATTCAAATCAAAACCAGATTTCAAAATAGTGAAATCGATACTAAACCCTAAAACACAAATTCAAAAATAAATTGTGAAAATTAACTTAAGATTCGAGGCGATAAGAATCTAACCTTAAATTTGAAGTTTTTCTACCTAACAACTTGAATTTGTAAGAAGGAATTTAATTCTCGTTGGAATTTTTAATTGCAGGTAGAAAAAGAAGAAGAAGAGGAGTCGGTATTTATAGGAAAAGCAAGTGGAAGGAGAAATATCAGATCAGATTCAAATGGAAGGTTCGGATCTACTTGGTGATACTAACAGGCGAGAATGTATTGGTGTCGAAATGATTGACTTCAAAAGTTGAAAATTTCCCTTCTCTAGGGGGCAAATGTTACTACAAAAATCAACTATATCCCATCGAAGTCAAAGATGGCGAAGGGAAGTGTTACGCCATCAACAAAGAAGCAACAGTGACGCCACCGAAAGTAGAGTCCTTCCATAAAGATTGGTTCCACTAATGTTTTCCTTCTGCAGGGGTTGGCTCCACCACAAACATCCTTCCACTAGCCTTGTCCCCTTAAAATAGTCGTCCTACCGCAACTATGCCTCCTTTTGTCGAAGTTCTTCCTGCCGTAAGTTATGTTCTGCTACAATCTTATTCCTACTGCAAGTGTTGTTTTGTCGCAAGCATTTCTTCAATATGAGCTTTCCTCCAACAACATAGCTTATGTCCTCAACATTGCTCCGTCCATCAGTGTAGCATCCGCCTTTGACATACATTCCTCCTCCTGTACATCTTCCCTATGCATGCCTGGTGCTGCCGCCTTCCGTAAGTATCGTCCTTTAGACTCTTCCACATCTATTCAAATTGGTATCATTCCATGGTGACACCAAATCTCAACAACGATAAAGGGACTCAATATGCCTTCGCCTACTTTCCAACAGCATAATGCCACATCAACTCTCTTTCGACAACATTGAAAGCATTCAAACAAGTGGTATTGACTGGGTATTAAGTCAACATCCACAAAGACTTTGTCGTCAACAGCGGTGAAGGGGTCAATTCGAGCAAGGCAAAAGCTTATATAAGATGCACAAAGCCACTTTAAAACCTACGCCAAGCTCCTTTCGACACTGTCGACGCCAAGCATGATGGCACCATGGAGGCGGAAGGGCATGGACCCTCATCTTAAATATGACCCTAAGGGCCATATTTTAAGGAAGTTTTTCTTTCCCTAAATCACTTCTTGTAATCAAATTCTCTTAAACCCTAAATCAATTTGAGGGATTTTAGTGACTTGTAATTTGTGTAATTCATATGCGTAAGAAATAAAGATTGATTGCTTCTTCAAATATGAATGACTTCAATACATACAATAGGGTCACATATAAGAAAATATTGGCTTCACCAAGCTCCATTAAAACTTCTACTTTATCACCTTCTCATCTTTAGAATTTAGGGAGTTAGGCATATTTTGGTTTAACAGTATTTGTGGATTCTGATGCGACATGATGTTGTGTTGTTGTTAGATCCTGACGGATGTAATAGGAGGCAATTACGTCACCATTAAGAGGTTAAGAGGTAGACATAGTGTAGATGATGAGACACATTAGCGTCTCAACATTACAGGCTCCCCCTCAATGCGTAATGGAGGTATGGGTATGGGTAGCCGTAGTTGTGGGAAATGTAGTCCTATGGTAGAAATGATAGGTAGTCCTATGTAGAATAGTTTCTGTAGCTATTTGCCGATCAGTATTGTCTAGAGGATTGATAATTAGTTGTTCGATCCTAATTATGAGTCTGCATAAGTAGCTATTGTAGATGTATATTTAGGTAAACACCTTAAGTAAAGGAATTTAGTCGTATATTGATACTTGAAGAACACTCTAGGTCACATAGACTATTATTAAAGTCAACTGCATGTGCACCGTATACTAGTAATATATTATTGTATGACCTACCCCTTTCCCATTCTTTTCCCGTACCAAAGAAGGATAGATAGTAGGTGTTAGGCCCGTGATTAATACGTTGACATATAAACTCATCGTTGGGGTCTATTATTATTTTATATTACTCTCCAGGTAACTATCTATCTTGTTCAATACTTAGTATCTTATCAAATATGTATCATATGTCCGTGTACTCTAGATTTGACAATGTACGATTTTCTGAGACTGTGTTTTGAGATATTTTCTAAGATGGTTATTTTCTCTATTTATAGTTTTTTTCCTTCCAAGTGTAGTATATCTTAGTTCATATTGGCATATCTTTAGTCTCTGCAATGTTCAAAAAAAAACCCAAATAGCTCTTGCTTTGCGGCACCATGCGAGTCTGAAAGACACCTTATGCTTTGGATCGGTGTGTCAGGTGGTGCGTGTATTCACAGTTGGTATCGGAGCCAGGTTATAAGTTCCTTAGGAATTAGGGGCATATTGAGAGAATGTACTCGAAAAGGTTTACGCAAATAAAAAGTGTTCCAATTGTTTTTCAAAAGGTTTTCCAAAAAAATGGTTTTAAAACGAGTTCCAATGTATATATATGTATGTATAGATAAAAGCTTTTCAAAAGATTTTATATGAGTATAATGCAAATAACACCTTTTCTTATTCTCGCAATGCTATTTGTGAAAGTTGCTAATAAATTCCTAAATCACAAATGTAAGACAAGTGATTCGGGCTCAAGCAACAAGGCTGAGATTCCAAGCATGAACATCCCAATTTGGATTCACTCATATCTTAAGGCAAGGGGACAAGCAAAACTTAAACCTAATAGAGGAACCAATGAGCGAGTACTAGATGTAGTTCCTGCTCACCCATCTGCCATCGATTTTGCTAAGTTATGTAAGGAGTTCGCGAGCGTATGAGGGAATCTATATGTGGGAACTGAGTTATATGTAGATTCGAGGACATAGATTCATACTTGTAAGATGACTTTTGGATTGATGGGTCTTGATGACGAGGTAATGAGATGGCTTGGTACTTGGCATTTATAAGGAGAGGCCTTGAATTGGTGGAAGGTAGTAGCGGCAGAGACTAATGAGGAAGGTATAATTTGGAGAGAGTTTAGGAGATGCTTTGAGATGAGATTTTTCTCCAAAGTAGAAGAGGGAGTGCAGATGGAGAAGTTTATTCATCTGAAGCAAGAAGACATGTCAATGAAAGAGTGTGTCAATCAGTTTAATAAGTGGGCTAGGTTTGGAAAGGAGCTGATCAATACCCCTTACAAGAAGGCTCTGAAGTTTGCAAATAGGCTGGACCAACCTCTAACAGGTTTGACTCTTAGTCATATTCCCATAGATGCAACTTATGGGGGTCTGGTGGAGATGGCCTTATTTAATACCATCTTCAAGGAAGAAGATAAGGAAGAACCCAAGAAGTCTAGAGGAAAGGCACTATTGCATAATTAGTGCAAGGGATGAATGGGACTCAAGGGAAATATTAACAAGTAGGATATTCAGTGCAGGTGATGTGGTAAGAAGAGGAACTATGCTAAGGATTGCAGAGTTAACAGTCTAAGGATTAAATGTGATAACGGCAATCAATTCGAGCATATGAAGCGGGAATGTCCAGCAACTTCGAAGAACCATACCCATTGGTTCTAGCTTATGAATTGGATGCAGTTCCTAACTCAAGTGCACCTCCAGTAGCGGATAAGGGGAAGAAGGTCATGATTGAATGTGTGTTAACTCTATCTGGTTTATCCATTTGTACCTCATTTGATACGGGGGCATCACACTCTTTTATATCCAATAGACTTGTAGATGAGATGTACTTACGCACAAACATGGTTACAGACCTTGTGATAGTATCAAACCCTATTAGAGGATCAGCTTATTTTTCTATGATATGTAGGGGTTTGAAATTTTTTATTTTCAGGGTTGAGTTATATCGCGATCCTTTTGGGTTGATTTTAGGTATGGATTGGGTTGTGATGTATATGGTGATTCTAGATTGTGATAAGTGGGTTACTAGATTGGGTACTTGTAGTAGGCACAGTTTAGAGGTTTATTGTGATCCCAAAGGTTCAATTATGTTGAGTTTCATGTATTCATTAGACCTATCACATGACGAGTTAGATTCAGTGCCTATAGTTAAAGATTACCCAAATGTCTTTTCTAAGTTTGTTGGTCTCCTACCTAAAGAGAGATTGAGTACGAATTTATCTTATGGAGAACGCCAGACCTATTGCCTTACACTTAAGGCATTTGGCTCCTAAGGATAGATACAAGTTGAACAAGCAAGTAAATGAGCTATTGGAAAAAGGCTTCATTAAGAGGAGTATTTTATAGTGGAGAGCATCAGTAGCCTTCGCCACCAAGGCAGATGGTTCTTTGAAGCTTTGCGCCGATTATAGGGAGCTGAATAAATTGACAAAGTAGAATTGTTATCCATCACCCCTCATAAACGATCTCTTTGATCAGTTTGGTTGGAGCGTAGGTGTTCTCTTAGCTTGATTTGGCTATCATATTTCGTTACTTGCATATAGCCGAAGACAATACTTAGAAGACTGCTTTTCTTACACTCGACGGACTTTATTAGTGGTTATCATGCCCTTCGAACTGACTAATGCCCCCACCTACTTCATTGATTTGATGAGTCAAGTTTTAAGAAGCTTCTTAATAAGTTCATTGTGGTATTTGTGGATGACATTGTGGATTATTTGAGGAGCGGGGAGGAGCATAAGTTGCATTTAGAAGAAGTTCTCAATACATTCCTCGAGCATAAGTTGAAAGTGAAGTTTTCTAAGTGTCACTTTAAATGTGAGGAGTTATGTAAACACTTCCACCTGTATTCCTACACTACCCAAAAGTATTACAAAATAATACGGTCGAGTTATACAGAGAATGAGGCGATATGAGAACATGCATGAATATTCACTTGGGCTAATACTAGTACATATTAGAACATCAAATAAATAATTCACCTATATGATCATAGTATCGGCACAAAGCAATAACCATGTGTGCTACTAGGAAAGAATAATACATAATATACAATAAATAACAGAGATCACATAGTCAATTGTAGCGATAATATATAATACACAATATACATAATAAGTCCAATACATATCACAATGATATACATAAAAGAGACTATATCATACAGAATGATAATCTACAATATTGAACATCTAGTCTCCTCTATGTCGAGAAAATACAAGCTGGTATAATCGCCCCAGAATCTGAAATGTCATGGACTAACCCAAGTGTTATATAAATAACATACATGTCAGACTACATCAAAATCAAAGGTTAATAAACATATAGTACATCATATATGGTAGATGTAAATATAATAATGTTATCTCAAACAAAACCAAATATCTTATACTATATAACACCACAAAACCCAGCATCAAGATGTCATCACCGATATAAAAATTTATCAAATCAGATATCATGAACCAACATCAAATGGGTGAATCAACCCACTACAAGAAAAACCAATATTTATTGCATCACGTGTTAGCATTTTAACTCGACATGCCATCGGTTTTATAAATCCAGAAAAAATAATTTATAAACACGTTGTCATAGGAAAGATGCCAAATTTTACGAGGCGAGAATACAATTTCTCTTACTGACTGCTTCTTTTTTTACTTACCGCCTTTCGCCATTTTCTTCCTCCTCTTTCCTAGAAAAGAACCCTTAGCATAACTCTGGTCTTCCCTTAATTTCCTTTTGCAAAACCTTTCCTCGTTTCATCGTTGTATTGCCCATCTTCCCTTCAAAATATGTAAATCCTAGAACAATTTTATCTTATTTTCCATTCAATTTAGATTTCATGATTTTCTTATCCATCTTCCCCCCCCAAAAAAATAAGAAAATCATGTATATAGTCTCAACCCCTTCCTTAGTCTTGTTTGTTTCTTCCGGTTCATGAAAGAAGTTAACCATACTTTATTTGGTTGTAGAGATCTGATTGCAGCTTGAGTGCTTCTACGGGACAGGCATTTTAGAGACTTGGTTCTTAGTTAAAAGGTAATGTCTTTTGATGAGTACTTTTATATATTTTCCATTCCTTTCAAAATTGGATAGTTTCCTTAATTTTAACCATCTGATTTCTTTAATATGTTACTCTCCTCACTTGCAACACCAAATTCCATGAATTTTACGTGTTTCTATAAATTTGGCATAAATTTTCCTTCATAAAATGGGTAGCATAGTTCTAATTTAGATTTTAGAGTTTGATTTTTTTAGTTTGATTTTTAAATTCCATGATTTGCACTGATTAAAGAAAAACCTCATTTGTTTTGAAATATTACAGGTGTTGACTTAACTTATTTTATGATAATGATAATCTCTGCAAAAATTGTAAGATATGATTATATATATGATTATATCCTACTAACACACACACACACACACACATATATAATAATTGATCAAGATTGCATAAATTAATTCTATTTGATTTGACTAGATATTGTTACTAAGGGTTTACTGCCAAAGCTTTATTTCATTATTTTAAATTTTTAATTAACAAACTAAGCCCGATGCACTTATGTATGTTACATACATATATTTAGATTAAATATATCAGGTTTGTTCAGCATATATCTATGCATATAATTGATTATAACCGAATGATTTTAACTTTATAAAATAAATATCAGGTTTAATTACTTAGCAAATTTATAACCTTTTATCTATTATAAACTGTCAATCTTTATAAATTGAAGGTTAATATCATGTCACTTAATGAGGAAAGAGATGTTTGGTTTGTTCTATTTTACTATTTCATTGTGAATACCCATGGTTCCAATTTTTAATTTTATTATCTAGGCAATTGGCGAAACCTAATCATGATATTATGTTGAAAGATCTGAAAGCTTGAGTAGCGTTGAAATCTAAAATGCCTATTGAAGAAGTTTATTTATTTGTTGAGGTATGATATTTCTCTGCACATTTTTTGACTTTGGCATTTTAGTTTATTGTAGTTGTAGTAGTTAAGACATTTCTATGGAACATCAACAAATGTACCAAATATTATGACATAAATATAATGAAAGTGATAGGTTCTTAGATTCTGTAATCCCTTGAGAAGTACAATATGTGGTGAAATGATCTTTCTACTCAATTTACATGTCAGAATATTTTGATATTAGTTATTACATCTATTCGTTGAAGTAAATAACTGGCTAAATATGCTATACTATTGCACAATATAAAATACCATATTTTCATGCTTATGTGCTCATTCATTGAATTCAAATCTAGGTAGCACTAAGTTAATAATGTAGTCCTAATTTGGTAAGAGTAAATCCAAATTGTTTGCTTGTAGAGGCTTCCAAGGTACACAATGTTTCTTGTACGTCATTTTATTTTAAATTAGCTGGTTAATTCTTAACCAAGAAAAAAAATCATATGTGCTAAAACATAAAAGAAAATATATTTTTTATATAAACATGTTCTCCTTATGATCACTGCCAGCATTTTTCATGTACAAACTAAATAATAGATTATGAAATTAAAGAAAAATACACCCCTGTTAGAAAAAGCAATGTCACTCAGTCATCAATCTAACATTGGATTTTTACACAACATAGCATGTCTATAAACTCAGTGCAAGTAGAAATAACAGTAAAGAATTATTAGCTAAAAATAAAATAATTTGGCAAACGCATCTGATGATATTGATTATATCATCTTAATCCAAGTATTAATAAACTGAATAAATAGCTATGTCTGAATCCAATTATGGATAACAATGCTAGTGTGCATTTTGTATGTAAGCTTTTCATTTGTATATTGCCTAGATATCCTTTTCAATGGGTGTTATTTATTAGGCTCAATCTGAGAGTAAAGTTTACTTCACTTAATGTAGAAAACCTTAACACTAATGATCACTAGCTTTCTTCATAAGATAATTTGCTTAAAAGTAGGTAAAGTACAACTATATTAGTTAATAAATGCAGATATAGGTTATATACTTTCACTTGAAAAATTTGGATTTCAAAAAAAAATAAAACCTAGTTTTTGATAATGAAGAGAAGAAAAAACAGTGGTTTCTGTATTCTTTTGTTTACTTAGGGATGATGTAGAATAAAGATAAGAATGCATGTGATGAGGGAGAGGTTATGGAATAATTATGAAGAGAGTGGGTTTGGGTAATTGGTTTTAGTGCATTTTGAGCCCAAATAAAAAAGAAAATTGCTAATTTAATTTATTTCTCAATGTTATAACAAATTTTTTGGAAGGTAGGCTTGGGCTAAGGGAGCCTAATCCATTTATTAATCTAAAATATGTAAGTAATGTGAAATAAAAAACCAACTAAGAAACAAGAAACATAATTGACCTGACCTGACAAAAAGGCCCAGTGAAGAAGCCAAAAACAAGCTTAAAGTTGTTGAATATGCGCTTTGCGCTATATGATTTTTGTTTGATGATAATAAACATATATACATTCATTTAAATGTATTTGGTAATGTACTATTTTGTTTTTCATAGTTTAAATAAATATTTGTTGAATAAAATTAAATTACACAGAATTCGAATTTGAATTCAAACAGAACAAGTTAAACAGATTTTGAATTCAAACAGAAATTTTTATTCAAACAAATATTTATTACAACTTTGATAGTACAATTTCAAGCTCTCACTATACATATACAATTTTGACTACAATACATGACATTTCACATTTACATCAAAACCTTACTACATATCACTCACACTCATATTTTTGTCTTCAACTATAATCCAGTTTGAATCCAGCATCTGAGTAATCTGCAAAAATATTTTCAAACGCAGTAAAATTGAAAAAGAAATATTTTTGCAATTCAAAAATAAAAGATAATTTTTGAATATATGATTTGCCTCAGTTATTTGGGTTGTTCGTCATCATTTTTGACTGTGCAATATCTGTGCATATCAGTATTTTTATCAGGGATAGGCAATTATAAGTGGCTGCAGTACACACGTGTACATTCGTATACGTGTGTACTGCCTCGCCAACTCATGTGCAAAAATCAAACAAAAGCACAGAAATCAAAAACAAGGCCAAACCCAAGATAGCAACATGCTTGAAGACTCCAGCACGACCAAGTATGGAGTGTAAAAATGCAAATGTCCACACAACAATATGAAGAGAATCAATTTCAAGGCAGTAGTGTACACAAAGACAACAGCCAGTTCAAATGCAACATTGAAAACAAGCTGCATGAATACAACATGAAGTACAACCACAAAGTTCAAAAGTGCAGCATCACCAAAGACTCAACAGGGAAAATGGAACCAGACACAACAGTGAAAGTGCAGACCAAGACTCATGGAACAGACCCAACAACTAGTGCCAACATGAACATAACATGTGAATGCATCAAAGCAAGAAAACAACACTGTCGAGCTCGAGATAATACTGCTACAACATGGACTGCAACAAATACATGATGCACAACTCAAATGAATATCAGTGCAAGTGTCAACCAGGTAGCAAGGAAGATCAACACAGCAAGCTACAGCATCAAGTTGATCAAGATGCTACAGATTTCAACCAATGAACCATCAAAGAATGCAAGAAGAAAATTATATGTCAAATTATGATATGAACACAAGCCAGTGCACGACCATGTGACAGTATCAAGTTCTTACCAAATCAAGAAAACATCAAGATGATCAATGACCAAACTTATACATGAATCTGCACTAAAACAAATAATGTCCAGTTATAACCACAAAACCATCAACACTGCAACACAGTGCAATGACCAATGCACAACAAACTCAGTGACATGCTACAATTTCAAACAGGCAGTGCACATGTGAATCAAGTGACCAACCTGAAGTACAAAGCATGCACATAAACAACATGACATGAACAATGCAACTGATCAAAGCTCGGCCAACATAATGCAACTATGTTCAAACATGACAGAAACATGATCAAAGCTATAAGTGATGCAGCATCAAGTAAACAGTGCCAAATGAAGCACAGCTGCAAACAACATGACAGTGAAAACTCGAGTCACAGTGCCATGCTACAGATTATAAAATGAAATTCATAAATGCAACAACCAAATGAAGTCAGCAGTCAACAGTGATAATGGTCAAGAACTATACAAATGAATGAAGCATGCAAGCTCAAGACATCAAGTGATACAAGGTCAGGGGAGCAACATGAATGCAACAAAGACCAAGCTGCAGCATCAAGATAAGAAGATCAAAGTGAACCAGATCAATAGCAGCTCAGTTATACAAGCCAACCAAGTTTATATGCAATGCAATGACCACGGCTACAACAAATGTACATATATGGACAGTGAAAACAGAAGTGCACAGCAACAGTAAGGAAATGGACAAATGCAACTGAACCAACTACACAAATATACTATGCAGTGAAGCAATACACAGCAAGTGGATATAAACATCAAGCCAGAAAATCAAAGCATACTGAAGCCGAGAATGTACAGGTATGAAATGGTCAGGGTGTCAACAAGTCAAAGCCGTGGTTGTCGAAGTCAAAGTCAGAGACCTCAACCAAGCAACAAATATATTCAATTATGAACAAGTCAAGGCCGAAGCTATAGCAATCAAGAAGCCGTAGTCAACAACGTGATGATCACGAAATAAATCAAAATCGTAACCATCAAGCAATGAAATATACGATTATGAACTAGTCAGAATCAATCATCAAACGTTCAATTTAAATCAAGTGGCCAAGAAGAATTTTTGACGAAATCAAAAATATTTGGACGAACGAAAATCCAGGAACTCGAATGCATATAAAACCCTAATCATCATCGGCAATCAAATCATCGAGTTCGAACAAGAAAAAACCAGAAAAGAAAAAGGAAACAACACATACCAGAAAATCATAAACAACGAACTCGATCAAGTAGCTGCAAACGAGCGACAGTTGAATATCAGAGAAGCAACCGAAGCAAGCTACAAGGAGTCGGCCGATCAACCGTGCATCAAAAGCCCTAATTTGATCAAAGACTCAAGCCCTAAATTTTGCGAGAGGAGCCGCCATTTATTTTCACCAGCCGAAGAATAAACAAATGAAGAAGATAAAAAGCAACGGGTTGAAAAGTGAATAGGGACCGGCCCTGTTAATTATAAAAGGCTTTTATTATAATTGTTTAAAAAAGGGGTTTTGTTTTTATTTAGGGTTTAAATTAAATAGGGTTGTTTATTTTAATTACTGTTTAAATTGTTTTACTTTTCGAGTCAAAAATTGGTAAATCACCACCTAGGGTTTAGGTAGTGTCAGATTGTCTATTTTGAATTAGTTCAGTGAGCAGGGTGTGCGAGTTTGCAAAGCTCTATAGGCGGGAGCAGTGTTTGCAAGTGAGCGAAACTCTATAGGCGGGAGCAGGGTGTGCGAGTCTAGTAGAGTGTTTGTGAGCGGGAGCAAAAGGGTCTGCGAGTCTAGTAGAGTGTTTGTAAGCGTGATACTGTTTAATTCTAATAGAAATCTGTGAATGCAGCAGTAGGCAGGGGTTGCCGAAGCTGGGTAAATTTTGTGTGTGATTTACTTTTCAGCATATTTATTTCTGCAATTATATTTCTGTGTTTAATTTGAGAAAATTTGCTATAACCCTATTCACCCCCCTCTAGGGTTAATCTAGATCCTACAAGTGGTATCAGAGCGAGGTTAATTTTTTTTTATTTAACTCTAGAGTCATGAGTCTACAAAATAATGCTTTTTCTGAGGGACAATCTATTGCTAGGCCACCCATGTTTAACGGGAACGATTATGCTTATTGGAAAGTTAGGATGAGTATTTATCTTAGTTCCGTTGATTATGATGTTTGGGATATTATTGAAACTGGCTATAAACCTCCCACTATAATCGTTGGTGGTACTGAGATTCCTAAACCTAAGGATAGGTGGGATGCAAACGATAAGAAATTGAAAACGACAAATGCTAAAGCCATGAATGCTTTGATATGTGCTCTTGATAAAAATGAATTTAATAGAATTTCTCATTGTACAACAGCACAGGAAATATGGCATACTTTGGAGGTGACACACGAAGGAACTTCTCAAGTCAAGGAGTCTCGGCTAGCCCTATTCAGCAATGAATACGAAAACTTTGTGATGGACAAAGACGAGAGCATAAAGGATATGTTTGGACGCTTTTCAACCTTGGTATACAATGCTAGAGCGCTTGGGAAGGTATTCACTGAGGTAGAGCTTGTGCGGAAGATACTACGAGTTTTACCAATGAACTTTGAGGCAAAAGTCACAACAATCCAAGAATCAAAAGATCTGAGCAAACTAAGCATGGAGGAGTTGATTGGCAACTTGATGACATATGATCTTGAGTTAAAAGCAAAGGAAGAACGCAACAACTCCGAACCAAAGAAGAAGACGATTGCCTTAAAAAGTAAAGAAGAAAGCGATGAAGAAGATCCAATTGAAGAGCTTGCAATGGCTGTCAATAATCTTAGAAGATGGTCTAGATTCAAGCCACGCAAGAAGAAAACAAAGGGCAATAGGTCAAAAGATTCCGAAAATTCCGATAATGAACTGACATGTTATAACTGCAACAAGCCTGGCCACATCAAACCAAAATGCCCACTTCTCAAAAACAACAAAGAAAAGAAAAAGGCGAAGAAGGTATTTGCAGCGACTTGGGATGATGAAGAAGGAGAGGAAGCTTCGGATAGCAGCCCAGAGGAGGCTAACTTGTGTTGCATGGCAAAATCAGAATCAGAAGCAACCTCCGACGAATCTAGTGAGGCAGGTGAGTTTTCTTATAAAGAACTTGTTTTTATGTGTTCTGATCTTACTAAGGTAGTGGATACTCTTGAATCTAAAATTGAAAAACTGAAATCTGATAGGAGAGAATTTGCTCGTGAAAATTTTAGGTTAAAAACTGAACTTGAAAATATTCAAAACCTAGAATGTAAAAAATGTAAGATTTTAGATTCAGGATTATCAAAACTGAGGAATAACTTTGAAAGTCTTGAAAATGAAAACTTGATTCTTAAGGAAACCATCGACACTAGGAGAAAGGATTTTATTAATCGATGCACCTCACTTGTTACTGAAAACTCAACATTAAAAACCAAAGTCCAAAACCTTGAGAAATCCTTGAATAACTTTGCAAGAGGCGAAAAATCTTTCAAAATGTTATTTGGAAATCAAATTTTTGCTAACAATAGAAAAGGACTAGGCTTTGGGAAATCACAAAATAATGATAATGCAAAAAGTAAAAGTGTTTTTGCTCGATCTGAAATAATTGGAAATCATGTTGAAAATCGTAGTCATAGAAACACAAAATTTAATCAAGTCAATTCAATGTGCACGTTTTGTAGAGAATTTGGACATAATCGAAATAATTGTTGGTATAGACCCAAACACGTGAAAACTATACCAATATGGGTTCCAAAAGGCACAAATATAAAATCTTTGAAAGTCAAACAAATTTGGGTGCCAAAAGGAACATATATAAACAGTTTTGAGTCTCCAAAAACATATTTTTCATATTCTGCCACTAACAACAATGGACCTATAAAAACAAATAGGTCACACAAATCTTTTATCGTGTAGGTGAGGTGGCAGGCTAAGGAACAACAACAGTGTTCTCTGGATTTCGGCTGTTCCAGAAACACAACGGGGGAGAAAACAAAGTTCCTTAGCCTAGTATAAAGGTGACAGAATCACAATGGGCAATCACGAAAAATTATCGTAAAGGTAAAACAGGTAATTGTTTTTAAATGTGATTATCTGCACCATACTCTAAATTAAAATCAGCCAATATTGAGATGAACAAAAGATGATGATTTTGATGCTATGATTCTTTTTAAAATATTGACTAACCATCTTTAAATAGAATTACTTGGAGTAATTATGATGGTTGACTGATTTGGACTTAATTGATATGTTTTTTGACTAGTTCTTATTTATGACATTAATTTGTGCTTAATTGATGACCAATCAGATCTTTCAATTTTGAACTAATTTATATAAATTTGTTCGGTCAAATGCTGGTTACTCATGCTACACATAGATATATTGGTTCTGACATTTTGATCACTGTTTGTAAATTTGCACGATTTCAAATTCATGAGAAAAAGGATTTTAAGAAATTGTTTTTGAAATAATTATGATGTTGATTGACTGTTGATTACTCATGAAAATAATTGTTTATCCTCTGATATCTGAATTTAACATCATGATATTTGTTTTGAGTATTAACACGGCTTAAATTCAAATTCAAAAGAATGATGTTTTGAAATTTTTGGTGCACATCTCATGGTTTGATTCAACAAGTGAATATTGAGTGAAATTTAAATTCAGATGCGGATTACACTGGTAATATAGTTGATAGAAAAATTATTAGTGTAACATGATTAATTTTTGAAACATTCATTTGCTGCATCGGTTTTTAGAAAATATCTGCATATTTTTTCATTTGAAATAATTTTCAATTAGCAGAAAATTTTCTTATAAAACCCCCTCGAGAAAATCATGTTTGACCATATTTACAGATTAATCATTTTTGAAAAAATTGATTTTATAATGTTTAATTCAATTTTAAATGACAAATTTTTGACTAATCTAACTCTCTTTGATTATCGAAAAGATGAATAGTGATTGAAAAAGAGATGAGAGTTGATATTTATCATATATTATAACTCGAGAAAGTATAATTAAAAATTTCTTTAGAATTTCATAACAAGAGTTATAAAAACTTTTTGTTGGGTAATAATTCCATGACCATTTCTATTTCTATCATCTTTCTATCGAACATCACTCATCAAGATAATATTTAATATGTAAATTTGTGGTAGTTTACAAAGGAAATCATTTGTTCTTCAATATCTTTAAATCGGTGAAGGAAATTATTTGTGCTTCAATTTCTTATATTCAGCAATTAAAAATAAATATCCAAAGTATTCACTCTCATTTAAAAGTCCTCACGGTCATGCATGGGTGAATTACTTGGATTTTTGATTATATGCTTCCATGCTCATTTAAAAGTCCTCACGGTTATGCATGTATGGAACGCATATTAAAAATAATTGATTTAATAGACAAGTTGATTCTAATCCCATTTAAAAGTCCTCACGGTCATGCGTGGTTAGAAGATACTTGATTTCATTTTTTAAATTAAATTGGAATACTACTAATCTCATTTAAAAGTCCTAACGGTTATGCATGGTTAGTAGATATTCAAATTTCCAGAAATAAATATACCACAAATAGACATATCTATATGAATTTTTGATGATTCTATCTCCATCACTTCTGAAAGTGGAATATGCGTTTGACAAGGGTAATTATGATTTTTGTTTGAGTTTTATTGAAATTTGATATTTATATTTAATTGAGTTAAATGTTTGATTCATGTCTATCACTTCATCCCTACTTTTATAACACTGTTATTCTTTTGCTGATAACAAAAGGGGGAGAGAAAAGTTAAGATTTTGTCAAATAGAATCAAGCAAAGGTCAAATAACTTTCAATTTGCATATAGAGAAAAGTTAAGATTTTGTCAAATAGAATCAAGCAAAGGTCAAATAACTTTCAATTTGCATATAGGCTCATTTACATATTTTTATTTGTATGCATATATGTAGGGGGAGCCATATATGTAGGGGGAGTATCACATTAAAAGGAAGCATTCAAATAGGAAGAGCAAATGAAATTATCAAATACATTTAATATATTCAAAATCTTAAATATATGTTTGTTATCATCAAAAGGGGGAGGTTGTTGAATATGCGCTTTGCGCTATATGATTTTTGTTTGATGATAATAAACATATATACATTCATTTAAATGTATTTGGTAATGTACTATTTTTTTTTCCATAGTTTAAATAAATATTTGTTGAATAAAATTAAATTACACAGAATTCGAATTTGAATTCAAACAGAACAAGTTAAACAGATTTTGAATTCAAACAGAAATTTTTATTCAAACAAATATTTATTACAACTTTGATAGTACAATTTCAAGCTCTCACTATACATATACAATTTTGACTACAATACATGACATTTCACATTTACATCAAAACCTTACTACATATCACTCACACTCATATTTTTGTCTTCAACTATAATCCAGTTTGAATCCAGCATCTGAGTAATCTGCAAAAATATTTTCAAACGCAGTAAAATTGAAAAAGAAATATTTTTGCAATTCAAAAATAAAAGATAATTTTTGAATATATGATTTGCCTCAGTTATTTGGGTTGTTCGTCATCATTTTTGACTGTGCAATATCTGTGCATATCAGTATTTTTATCAGGGATAGGCAATTATAAGTGGCTGCAGTACACACGTGTACATTCGTATACGTGTGCACTGCCTCGCCAACTCATGTGCAAAAATCAAACAAAAGCACAGAAATCAAAAACAAGGCCAAACCCAAGATAGCAACATGCTTGAAGACTCCAGCACGACCAAGTATGGAGTGTAAAAATCCAAATGTCCACACAACAACATGAAGAGAATCAATTTCAAGGCAGTAGTGTACACAAAGACAACAGCCAGTTCAAATGCAACATTGAAAACAAGCTGCATGAATACAACATGAAGTACAACCACAAAGTTCACAAGTGCAGCATCACCAAAGACTCAACAGGGAAAATGGAACCAGACACAACAGTGAAAGTGCAGACCAAGACTCATGGAACAGACCCAACAACTAGTGCCAACATGAACATAACATGTGAATGCATCAAAGCAAGAAAACAACACTGTCGAGCTCGAGATAATACTGCTACAACATGGACTGCAACAAATACATGATGCACAACTCAAATGAATATCAGTGCAAGTGTCAACCAGGTAGCAAGGAAGATCAACACAGCAAGCTACAGCATCAAGTTGATCAAGATGCTACAGATTTCAACCAATGAACCATCAAAGAATGCAAGAAGAAAATTATATGTCAAATTATGATATGAACACAAGCCAGTGCACGACCATGTGACAGTATCAAGTTCTTACCAAATCAAGAAAACATCAAGATGATCAATGACCAAACTTATACATGAATCTGCACTAAAACAAATAATGTTCAGTTATAACCACAAAACCATCAACACTGCAACACAGTGCAATGACCAATGCACAACAAACTCAGTGACATGCTACAATTTCAAACAGGCAGTGCACATGTGAATCAAGTGACCAACCTGAAGTACAAAGCATGCACATAAACAACATGACATGAACAATGCAACTGATCAAAGCTCGGCCAACATAATGCAACTATGTTCAAACATGACAGAAACATGATCAAAGCTATAAGTGATGCAGCATCAAGTAAACAGTGCCAAATGAAGCACAGCTGCAAACAACATGACAGTGAAAACTCGAGTCACAGTGCCATGCTACAGATTATAAAATGAAATTCATAAATGCAACAACCAAATGAAGTCAGCAGTCAACAGTGATAATGGTCAAGAACTATACAAATGAATAAAGCATGCAAGCTCAAGACATCAAGTGATACAAGGTCAGGGGGGCAACATGAATGCAACAAAGACCAAGCTGCAGCATCAAGATAAGAAGATCAAAGTGAACCAGATCAATAGCAGCTCAGTTATACAAGCTAACCAAGTTTATATGCAATGCAAAGACCACGGCTACAACAAATGTACATATATGGACAGTGAAAACAGAAGTGCACAGCAACAGTAAGGAAATGGACAAATGCAACTGAACCAACTACACAAATATACTATGCAGTGAAGCAATACACAGCAAGTGGATATAAACATCAAGCCAGAAAATCAAAGCATACTGAAGCCGAGAATGTACAGGTATAAAATGGTCAGGGTGTCAACAAGTCAAAGCCGTGGTTGTCGAAGTCAAAGTCAGAGACCTCAACCAAGCAACAAATATATTCAATTATGAACAAGTCAAGGCCGAAGCTGTAGCAATCAAGAAGCCGTAGTCAACAACGTGATGATCACGAAATAAATCAAAATCGTAACCATCAAGCAATGAAATATACGATTATGAACTAGTCAGAATCAATCATCAAACGTTCAATTTAAATCAAGTGGCCGAGAAGAATTTTTGACGAAATCAAAAATATTTGGACGAACGAAAATCCAGGAACTCGAATGCATATAAAACCCTAATCATCATCGGCAATCAAATCATCGAGTTCGAACAAGAAAAAACCAGAAAAGAAAAAGGAAACAACACATACCAGAAAATCATAAACAACGAACTCGATCAAGTAGCTGCGAACGAGCGACAGTTGAATATCAGAGAAGCAACCGAAGCAAGCTACAAGGAGTCGGCCGATCAACCGTGCATCAAAAGCCCTAATTTGATCAAAGACTCAAGCCCTAAATTTTGCGAGAGGAGCCGCCATTTATTTTCACCAGCCGAAGAATAAACAAATGAAGAAGATAAAAAGTAACGGGTTGAAAAGTGAATAGGGACCGGCCCTGTTAATTATAAAAGGCTTTTATTATAATTGTTTAAAAAAGGGGTTTTGTTTTTATTTAGGGTTTAAATTAAATAGGGTTGTTTATTTTAATTACTGTTTAAATTGTTTTACTTTTCGAGTCAAAAATTGGTAAATCACCACCTAGGGTTTAGGTAGTGTCAGATTGTCTATTTTGAATTAGTTCAGTGAGCAGGGTGTGCGAGTTTGCAAAGCTCTATAGGCGGGAGCAGTGTTTGCAAGTGAGCGAAACTCTATAGGCGGGAGCAGGGTGTGCGAGTCTAGTAGAGTGTTTGTGAGCGGGAGCAAAAGGGTCTGCGAGTCTAGTAGAGTGTTTGTAAGCGTGATACTGTTTAATTCTAATAGAAATCTGTGAATGCAGCAGTAGGCAGGGGTTGCCGAAGCTGGGTAAATTTTGTGTGTGATTTACTTTTCAGCATATTTATTTCTGCAATTATATTTCTGTGTTTAATTTGAGAAAATTTGCTATAACCCTATTCACCCCCCCTCTAGGGTTAATCTAGATCCTACAAAAGTTATATGTTAGTTGACTTCTAATACTTAGTAAAACCATCTTCTTTCCTTTGTTCTTTTTTGTTTCGTGAAGCGTTTGACTATGAATTTGGTGATAAATCATTGGTAGTTCTTTCCTGATTGTTGATACCCTAGCATTCCTCTTAGCCCATATTGTAGACACACATTTCTTCAGCATGAATAATAGTATTTTAGCCTTTGGTGTCTTCCGCCTAGTCTCCTTAAACATGTTAAACCATTATTTTTTACTTTTCATAGAGGGTCTATGATGATTTTCTTTTGCTAGGAATCTTCGCCATGTATTATTGACATGTTAACAAAGAAAATATGCACATTAGTTTTAGATCTTATTTTAGAGATTAGGCAAAGATCATTGTTGGTGATGACTCTATTTATAGCTTGCTTTTGATCAGAAGTGCATTTGTATATATTGTCAAAGTAAAAAGTTTTCATTTGTAGGATTTCCCATTGACCATATTCTAGAATACCGGGGGAAGTGTTGAACATCATTCGAGTGGGTGATAGACCTGTAAATGAGGGAGATGTAGTGTGGGAGATGTCTGTCTGTCATATAGTTGCACTTGTTGTAAACCTATTCCTCCTTTAGGTTTTGATCTACACAAAGAACATTTGACTTCATGATTAGAATATTTGACTTCATGATAGGCTGGTAAATGCAATAGTATGGAGGGCTTATGAAATCTGTTTTTTATACAAGATTTTTCTTTACCATTATAATGGTTAGTGTTGAGGCCACTAAATTCCAATTATGGACTGAGGCATAATAGTAAATATATGAAGTATAACTCAGAAAAATCCTCATTTTGTAACACAAATCCATATGGCTATGATTTTATTACTTCTCCAACAATTGACATAATCCAAATTATTTTTTTATAGGATTAACGAATCCACTTATGCATGGTGAATATCCTAAGTTATCATCATTTAGATCATTTAGATGATTATCATCTTGTTAATCCAAAGGTATGTTATAACTTGTGTTGTTGCTTCAAGTATACATCCAAGAACTAGATCGCATTGATAAAACAAATTTTATTGCAACCAAGCACCATTAGATAAAATTCATTTTTACTGTATTAATTATTACACTCCAATAGTGACATATAAGATTGTTAATAAAGGCTAAAAGAAAATATGAATGTATAAAATAAACCAATATTAAAATCTTCTTTTAAACTTTATTTGAAAGAAAATAAAGTATAAATCATAAGAGATACATAAATAAATGAATTTGAATCTACTATATCAAGAACTTTCTTAATTTTAGGAAGCTTAGTAGAATCTATAGGTCTTTAATGTGACCACAACACATGGAGCATTGAAACACAGCCGCCCTAGTTTCACAACAATTTGAGCTAGCGTAAAGTCAGTTTAAAAACTGGGCATGCAAGCAGCATATGTAAGAGTTATAATATGAAAGTCTTGGGCTCAGTCCCTCAGTTCTAGACCTAGCACTTTATGTAGCACGAACTAGCTCAGTTCTGAACCGAGGGCTTGATCCAGGTGTAAAAACTTAGTTTTAAACTGAGCGCTTGAACTGAAGGCAAGCACTTGGTTTGAATGAAAGCACTTAGTTCTAAACCAAGCGCTGCTTGGGCATTTTCGAAATGAGCGTAGCTTGGGAATAGTTTTGAAATGAGCCCGACTGTTTGCTTGAATAGTATTTGCATATAGAACAATCCTGGCAGTATAATACTAGGAAACTGAATCACACAACATAGTACATATCTATGCATGCATGTATGTATTTATGTATGTATGTATGCATGTACGTATGCAAATGGATATTTTTAATCTCACGAATGGTAAAAATATAGTAATTTTTTCATTTTCTTGTACTAATTTTGAATTGATCTTTATTGTGATCTAATAAAATATTTTATGATGATAAATGACATTTAATTCTATTAAAGGTAAACAAAAGATACAATGGTGACTTCATTGATTGGATTGTATAATGATGAAAAATAAATAAATAAAACAAACTTTGGATATTTTAGCTGACAGAGAAATCAATTCGCGAAGACAATAGGAAATATAGTAAAGTACATACTGATTACCAACTCTACTGTCAGTGACTTCATGAAATTCTGCAAGATTTCACACTAATCAAACTTTAGCACGTCATTTATCTAAAATGAAAACTGAGATACATGATTACTCTGGCACGTACTCCTTGTAGGACTCAATACTTCCCTCAGACATCCGTATCATGTCATCTGGCTGAACACCAAAAGACCTTACTGTATACTCATCATGCATCCGTTCGACTTGTAAAGGAATACATAGCTCTCCAGCTGTGGCAGATCAATATGTAGTTGCTTATTCAGCAACACTCTCTTCATTTCCTTAACACTATCATACAGGTTCACTTCAATATGTTGTTGCTGCAATATTAGTTTATAATCATGTTAAGTCAAGGTTCTATATATGTTGCATTACTTCATAAACAGGATCAGAACATCAAATTTGTGTTTTTAAAACATTCTTTTGAGGTAATTGGATAAATAAGGTTTTGATTCTTATAATCTTGATAGATGTTAAAATTTGTGGATGTGCTTTAATGGCTCAAATTCGTGTGTTTTAATGCCCAGGATTTACTTAGACATGTCAATTCCATAACAGATGGATTCATGATGAGATGAATTACTTTTGGGATATCTATAACAGGTTCTCATCATCATACCCTTTGGTTGAGTTTGATGTTTGTTTTTCCCCTCTTTCTCTCTCTCTCTCTTTACTTTGTTCCATAAATATAAAAAGTATTTAAATTTTTAGTCAAACTTACATATGGTAAAGGATGGTCTTATATTTGAATTTTTTTATCATAAATCAGAAAGTACTCTATGGTATTAACTCTAGTTTTCATTTTGTATATCAGTTGTGGTCTTTTCCTTGCACTGGCATAATATTTTTCAATTTGATATTGTTTGCTTATTGTCTTCTGCATTTGTGGCTGAAACAGAAATGGTTAAATGTTTGTTTTTTTGGAGTCTGAAAGAAAAATTTAAAACTCAGCAAAGAATAACGAACAATTGAAACTAAGTTGGAGTCCCATCAAACAAAGTTAAATAAGTATTTACTGCATATAGGTATTAACATGCAGTTTTTCAACTATTGTACTATTATTCATTCTAGTTATTGAACCAATAAGTATCTCCACCTAATCACTATCAGCTTTAGCACTTTGAGCTAACACATAAACCACAGTTGATTTAGTAGTGGTTATAGAAGCCTTCAATGAATCTGTGCTCAAATATAATTGACAGCCACTTCCCTTGTCAATTGATATTGTTGATGCTGAACCCTAAAATTGCACTTCCACACCATTGTAGTTCACAATCTCTCAAGCAACTACAACATTCGAAAAAACAACTTAAATAGTTGGATTTTTCAAATCATGCAAAGGAGGTATTGTTGGATTTCTCAGAATTCCAGTAATACAAATATAGTTGTAAACATTTATATATAACAAAGTAAATTAGTTTATAAAAATTGTATAAATTTATTAAGTTAACTAATTTCACCAAGTTTTATAAAAATTATACAAATTAACTATGTTTTATAAATTAAAATAAGTTGACTAGGTTTCGTTAAATTTAACTATGTTTATAAAGGTATCTAAGTTAACTAAGTTTTTTTAAAGTTAAGCAAGTTTACAAAAAATAACTAAGTTTAAAAAAATTAAGTCAGTTTATAATATTAACTAGTTTTTAGGCTTCCAAATTCTAGAAGTTGTTTTGACGAAATCCTTATATGCAGTAAAGTTCTGATACTTTCATTTTATTCATGATTTTATAACGGTCATTTTTGCCACACTCAAACTCAGTTCTACTAAAGGAAAGTTCTTTTGAAAGTATATGAAGGAAACTTCCCCTTACCTTATCAATCAACGTAAATAAAAATGATTAATTTATCAATCATGCATGTATTTTTAACTTGCTTTCAATTTAATTCTCATTTGATAACTAAGTTAATTTATTTTTATAATAAATAATAAGTTTATAAAAGTTAACTAATTCATAAAAATCAACTAAGTTAATTAAGTCTATAATAACTAAATAAATTCATAAAAATTAATTAAGTTCAACCATAAAACATGGTTGTTAGATATATAAGGTCAACATGTATTTATTCTAATTTCAGCTTGAATTATGAAGAATAAGTAGTATAAACAATCCTTAACTGTGATAGCAGTATATATTTGACATAAAATTATATAGAATGTGTATCGACATTAAGCATGTCAATATGTTATATATGTATGTTTCTGTTTATGCCTTACTCATATATCCTTTTATGTATGTTTTCGTACATATGCTTAAACGCTCTCTCTTTTTCTTTTAGGGAATTGGATGTTTGAAGATGACAAACATGGACATTTTATGATCATGGTATTTGGGTATTTTCTTTTATAGATTCCTAATGGTATCATTATCATGTATGTTTAAAATTATCGGTTATGGAATATTGTATACAATATTGAATTTGGTGTAACTCTGTTTGTGTATAATATATAATATGTTTTGATTATCATAAGTTCTACATTTTTGTTGTTTGAGTTGATTGATCGTTCATCAATTGAGGTAAATATATTTCGTTGTTAGATGTTCTGATGTATAAATAGACTATTGTACACTCAAAGTGGGGTAAAGAAAATAACGCTTTTGAATAGTATAGAAAATTTATAGTGGCATTTTTTATATGCTATAGAAAACCAACGCTTTTATCGTGTTGTAGAAAATATACAATAGCATTTCCTTTATGCTATAATATGCCATGCATGAACCATGACATGTCGCTATACGGCATACACAAAAACACTGTAAGATCCTTTAACAACATTCTTCAAATGCGTTAAAAATGGGTGGAAATGCTATAAAAAAAATTCTCGGTATTGATCAAAATGCTATAGAAAAAGTATTCTTAGCTTTGAAAAAAGCTATGAAATATTGTTTAATAGCACATCATAAACGCTATTGAAAGCTTGCTTTTATATCGTTTTATTTAATGCTATGTTAGATCCCTGACTTTTAACTGCATGTTGATATACAACGTCATGAAAAACGCTATTAAAGCCTTTTATATCGTTTTTTGGTGGCTGTTAAAGGCCCTGAATGTTGTAGTGTCCATACCCAGAAATCATCATATAAATCTAGAAAACATCTATAAAAGAGATATCACCATGTACAATCAGGCTACACATAGTTTAGCCCAAATATATTACTCAACCTCAATAAATAAAATATCTTCAATATCAATATAAATAATCTTCTACAAGAAAACATAGTAATGGCGACACACGTTAGAGAAAGTTATAATTTGGTGACACACGCTTATTAATAATGATCGCCAATACATGCTTGAGAAAGATAAATAGGAAACAAAAAAGATAAATAGGCAACACATGTCGATAAATAGTAGTTAGTGACACATGCTAATGTGAAAGGTATCCGGCGACACACGCCTAAGAAGGATATAGGGATTGATCATACTCTAGAAATGATCATAGGTGTAATCGTATCTCATAATCTTAAATATATATATATATATATATAAGTATATGTCTACATCACGCACTCCAGAACCAGATGGGAGACTAACAAAAACACTTGCTCCAAGAGACTACACATGTAATTGGCGAACATGACACACGTATTCCACCAACACAACTCCCACAGTGTTAGTTACCTCAATGGCCATCGTGACTTCTATCCATCGCACGTCATAAACACGTTACACGACTATGTTATGCATTGGTTACGACCCTAAAATGCCCTCAAATGATAATAAACTGTTGGTCTAGGTGACATGTAGGGGCTACACATTGCTGACGTGGCTATATTGTTGCCAACACATGGTTATATAGATTGCCAACAGATGGCGATAGTGTAATAGATCTGAGGCGCGATCACCACGATCAGGTCGCTAAGATGGATACTAGGCAATCTGGTTCAACTTCTACATTATAAAGGAAATCGAAAAATGACTACAAAAATACTACACATATATATAATATAACATAACAGCTAGCACACAGCTACATACTCATGCCGACATATGGCTAAATCTGTGACTCGTCGTAATGAGCCCATCATACATAATAAATCCTCGTATGAGTGTTATTAACAAGCAAAGGATAACTGAATAAGTAACACAATGGCTTCCCATAACATCACGTGTTACCAATTCGTTTATTCAAAGCTCATATTTCACACCGCTCTTCAATATTCTATGTAATGAGTCTAAAGAATAGCAGAGAAATATTACCGAATGTCTCATCCCAAACAACATTATAACTAGTATCACATCAAATCACAAATACAATTAAGATCAATGATTGATTATTCATATAGTCCAATCCAATATATATATATATGTGCATATAAATAGGAATATGAAAAGTAAAATAAAATAGATTAATCAAATTACACACATATACATATACCTACATATAAAAAGAACAAAGCAATATTCAATAATAAATCAACTACAACACATAATCTTATATAAAAATACTTAAAATGGTTAATAAATAAATACTTCAAAATTTACCAGTTAATCAACTAATGCCCAATACAATTTATTTTCTACACTAGATAATTATTTTCTCAACTTTAAACAATAAGTAAATCTTCATCAAAACATTAAAAACTCATTCCTTTCTTTAAACCCCAAAAAATAATGTATAAAACTAAATATGATGTAAAACAACTATTTCATTATTTTCTATAATAAAACATTATTTCAAAATAAATTTATAAGTTACAAAATAAATATTATTTATTTAAAACCATTGAATATAACTCAAAATCTTTTTATCATATTAATTTTTCCATGGTATCAATAAATCAATTTTAAACCACTAAAGTATATACGAAAGGGGATTTATATTATAATACTCTTAAAACCATTCAATAATATATTTCAAAATTGGTATATCATTAAAATAAGATCCTATACTCAAAAATCCCTCTTTGAAAATATCTCTTAAATCCTATGTATTAAACAGACACTTTTCAAAATAAATTCCCAAAAATACTATTAAAACTTCCAATTATACAAAATCATCAGATAAACTAATTTCAAACTGATAAATTATTTTATTTCTCCCATCTACATCTATTTATTTATAAATATACTTTAATTAAATTTTAAAATTCTATAATAATTTCCTATAGCTTAATATTTTAGAAATAGAAAAATCAATAAATCGTCTAAAACAAAAACAAATGAGTAAAATTCTCCAAAATCAACAATAGATCATCCATATAAATTTTATCTTATGACCGAGTCGAATTCCATCAAATTTCATCCATCCATACAATGTACACACAATACAAATCAGTTATACAAATTAAATTACAAACGGACAACATCTCATTTGAATCATTAATAATCCAAAACGTACAAATCCAATATCACACAATTAATCGAATATCCCGATCAAAAAATTCATCTAAGCAATCCAGTCAACATTCACAATCAATCAAAGCTCAAACAAACATCTCAACAAAATAATTTAACCAATCGGGATTGTAGGAATGTATTTAGGAGATAGTGAATTTTAGGTAAAGTTATAAGTTAGAAAATTCACCGAATCAATTCTCGAGTTCCAAAATGGAAAATGTTAGCACATATCACAATCGCCAATCTATGCCTTCTTCATTGTTGTCAAACTCTCGTGCACAGCCTCCCATTACTACTAGCTACACATGTTGCGCTGCATCCTTCCACTGCCCGAGCTGATTTCGTTGCACCTCCTATCATCCAACATGTGTGGACAAGTTCATGACTCAAGTCCAGTTATGCAACCTTGTTTTACCTTTGCATCCATACTTTGAGGTCGTCACTAGCAATATCGTGACGCGCCTTCAACGCCTAATTACAAGTTGCCCTCCTGGTCGAATCAACCTTCTGCCATCGTCATCCGTTTGCATGACTCCCTTCTCCATCATGTCAAACTTGCAAGCCTACATGCGATTCTATTTTTTAATTCGAAGACGCAATTTGTGAATTAGGGATTCCCTGTTGGAATGAAGGGAACATAGCTGTAAACAAAGTATAGAAGGTGGCTCTCAGAAGAAGAAAGATGGGCAAGTATTAAACGGGCTGGAATTACAGTTTGGCTAGTTTAATTTAATTTTCATTTCTTTCCCTTTTTAAATAAAATTTTATATTTATTTTTTAGTAAATTAAAATTTTATATTTATTTTGTAGTAAATTTCGATCTAGTTTAAATTGATGCATAATTTAATTTACGAAGTATAATTCGAAACTGCATAACTTTATTCAGTTCAATAAATTTTGCTTCAAAAGAATTTATTAATTTAATTCAATTTATTAAATAAAAAATTCATTAAATATAATTAAACTAACTAAAATTTATTTCAAAATATAAATTATCGAATATCGAATTCGAACAACTTTTATTTTAATTAAATTTATTTGTTTATACGACATGGAAAATAGGATTGTTACAGATTCCCGTTTATGAAAATTGCATCATCACAATTTCTTATAGGGAGACCCCAGACTTTCTTCGTACTGCAATCTTCTATCAAACTCAAACTAATCAATCCTATATGTGGCTCTTAAATTCTCTTATTGTATTCTACAATTTAAATGGATTCAATTTAATGACTTTCTAATTTTTCGCACACGATAAAAATACTGTGAAATTTTCCTAATGTCCGATTTTCGAAAAAATTCCATGGAGTTTCCTTTGTATGGAAAGCTTTCCAAAAAATCAAAACATAATATATCACAATAAATATACATTCCAATCAATGGGGAATTCCGAAATATGGGAAACAACTCGATATCACATATATTTCAATGTGTCATTAAAACGTACCTTTTTGCCTTCATTTGCATTTAAGCATGCAAAAGCAAGTTATCATTGCCATTTAGTCCAAATATACTTCAATAAATACCTATACTCAACTTAATTTTAGATATTGGCGACATATGAAAAGGTATAGTATGTATACATTCATCTAATAAATAAACAATAAAAAAAAAATTCAGAGCATTTATCAACAAAGATTTGAAGGGTTAAAAACACAAAATTATGAATGGTTTTCAAAAGTAAAGTTGTAAATTAGTCAAATATATTTTTGAAAAACTTTTCGAGTCATGAAAATATGGTTTCCGACAAAAGTTATGACCATTTCATTTTATGTAACCATTTTAGGAAATCCAGTATGTATAGAAGGTCCACTTTACAAAACTGCATTTTTAGCCTATCAAACATCAAAATTTTGCAAAATGCAAAAATTAAAAGTTGTTACTTAGGTTCTTAGTTTTCTAGAATGTGCAAGATTGTCAATATCGGAAAAATAATTTCAAAGTTATGATTAATTGAATTCTACGCTGCTCGTACAAAACTTGCCTTTGGGGACAGCAAGGTCCTTTCTCTTTAAGTCAAATTTAAATCATAGCTATTTCAAAATTTATCATTACGTTTCAAATAGAAATGGTTCATTAATAACATAGCTTTCTATTGAATTCATAATCATGGAAACAGATCGATGGTTTGGGGTAAATGATTAAAGCAAGTCGCTATTTTATCATAAGATATTCTATGTATTAATAATACTAAAATTAAACTTTAATACTATTAAAATACAGTAGCTACTAATTTGATTAACCAAAGGCTTAATACAATAAAATAACGAGGACCACGGCATCGAAGATGGTTAAATTTAAGACAAGTGACGCAAGGGTAGTTCTGAAATTCAAATAATAGAGACTGATTGACTTATATTCCAAGTTCTAATTTTTAGATACCTACAATTGGCATCTGCAAAGCAGCAGCTGGCACAAGCTGCCTTGCTAATGAAAAGGAACAGAAATGTTCTCATGAAAATTGCATAATTTAATGTAAACTGAATAAGTAATGAGGATTTAAGAGATTATAAGAGAAAACCATAAAATGGACAAGTAAAAAAATAAAAGACGAAAACATCTTGATTGTTTGAACTATAAGATCCACAATTCAAATTGCATAATTTAATACAAATAATAGACAAATGTGTTAGTACCAAAAATGAAGAAAAATTAATATATTTAAGGTCCAAGATTGATCTTATCCATCATAAAATGGTTAGAGGTTTCTCCCTCTAGGAGTCAACCAGTTTTTTGGAAAAACTGAGTATAACTTCTTGAAATTAGTCTATGTATGTTGAAAAGCTTGTTCCCAAACAAATAACAAACAATAGGGCAATACTATGTATACATGATTGTATCCTAAAGGCATAACACAGATAAAACAACCATGATATAGTCAAGTAACCCAAATGCACGTAAATAGTAGGACAGAAAACTCAAATTTGTTCGGCTGATCACAAATGGTCCACCTAAACTACCATTCTATCACATTTAATACTTTATAAAACTGTTAACTAGTAGTGCCAGAATTTCAACCAGACAAAGTTGATTGATTGAAATTATAGGTGCTTGTTATTGAATGGCTGCACTTGGTACTTTCTACATAGAAAACCACCAAACTGCCCCGCCATTTTAATGGCCTTGGAACGTATTTTCAGTAAAATACGAGGGATTTCGAGCTAAATTTTCCAAATATATCAATTGGCAAGTACCTCAAATCTCAAATAAGAACAATAGTTTTCTCCATGAACACCTCTAAGTACTGCTTAAATAATGAAGCATGTAGCCTATTTAATTTTATCTTAATTTCTCAATGGAAAATTTTATCTTCAGTTCGAACAAATCAGTTATATATCCATAAATATATATTTACATACAATAATCCATAAATCAATTTCATATTAAAATAGAAAACATTATCGTGCCATAAATATTAGCAATCTATTACACCAATTGGCTGCAATGTCAACTATTTAGGATGGTACATCAACATTGACTTCGCAATGACCCAAACTTTACACTAATATCCAATGGCTGCAATTGTGGTTCTAAATTATTTGAATCTAGAAAATAATATTTTTCTTTTCCAAAATAATATGTCACTTCACAAAACAATGCATAATTTCTAATAAAATATCTCTTTCACCATTTCTAAATTATCATGTTGGAATATCATGTGTAAACATTTAGGAATCTCCATCGATGACGCTAATCGGACATATCGATCAGAATTCTTAAATCACTCTATAGATAAACTAACACCAAAATAAACAACTAAAATATTTTCAATCACTATATAAATATTATTCCTATTTTATTAAATCATAAGCTTTTTTTTTTGGCAAGGCCAGCCGGTTTTATAGTGGACCGTCCACTCTTTATTACTACCGTAATAAAAACTTGAAATAGAGGAGTTAGGCAAAAGCACCTAAACTACTAAGGAAAAGAAAATTACAGCACAGGAGAGTGACAGACATGCCACAACTACAATAAGAATTACATAGACTACTACTCCTCCGAAGAGGAAAAATTGCCATCATCTGCAACAAACTGGGAAGACACCAAAGGGACAGTCCCCAAAAGACCAGCAAAGGGGCGGAAAAGTGAAACAAGACACGGATCAAAAACCACATCATCAGGAGAACAAAAATATTTATTTTCAAAAATATTTTTGAAATATTTTATTAAATCATCAAGCCTATTTTACTAAATCATAAGCTTGTTTAAACAAAAATATTTATTTTTAAAGTTTGTATATACATCAGTTCAACAACCATTAACAAAAGTACTATTCATCACACATCATTAATCTATAACACCAAACAAGCATTCTATTAATTTAATTTAATTTCTCATTCCCCATCTTTAATTATATTTTACTATTATTATCATCATCATCATTATTTATTTCTTAAACAAATTTTATTATCCTTTAGCGGTTTAGATTTAAATAAATCACTAGCTTCTATTTGTATTTGACTCCTTCTAGATTAAAGTGAGTTTATAACTATTTGAGTGGTAACTCCTACTCAATTCATACATTCAAGGTTAGACAAATCAAAAGGAAAAACTAATATAATCAAATACATATATCATACAAACAAACGCCGTCAGCGGAAATGTAACGTCCCACTTTTCCATACAGTTTAAATTGACAATTTACCACACTTGTTCCACCCAAACTGCATGGGAATGCGGATAGTTAAGAAAAAGAAAGTAGAAAGAAGATAGAAAGAAAACTACACAACACAAAATCTCACAGTGGAAATGAATAATCTATAATATAGAAAAATCTATACACAAAGCAAAACTGCAATATATATGTACATATATTAATCAGAATGTACTAAACTATTCAGCACGGACAGTTATAACACACGTCTTTACACTGCTGATAAACACAACTAAAATACAACACAAATATAATCATCTACATGAATACGTCATTGGGCCTCCAGCTCCTCTCCCGAAGCTCCAATCCATCCAGCTAAACCTAGAAATATGCTCGGCCTGACCCGAGCAATTAGGAAAAAACCCAAGCTCGGGTCATTCTGGTTAAACCAGCGTGAGAATTTAAATCACAAGGAATTTTATTCATTATAATTTCAAAATCGTTTTAAAATCAAGGCTACCTCATAAGACCACGCCATACAAAAACACGACAGTGTTTTCCTTTACGGTAACCAAAACGTTTTTATAGAAAATCCAGTGATATTATAATAGGGTCTAAGTACAAATACTTATTCAAATAGCCGAAATTATTACATTACTTAAATTCCATCATATTAGGCTCTACAACCAAAACCGTAAAGGCACGTATTGCAAAATGGATTTCCATACAATGACTAAGCACCGGGGGACCACCGATCATAGTACACTTCAAGAAAAATGCACCGAGGGTGGGATCCATTACAACATAAGACCAGCCTAACCTTAACCTGGATAAAACCGAATATGCTATCACCCTAGATGTTCCCTCCCTTATCGAGCTCTTCTTATGCACCGTATTTAAAATATCTAGGGGTGTTTAGGAAGGTGACAAACATACCCTAATTAGGTGCAACCAACTTAGCTTTGCTGCATCTCCCTTGATTTTCATTCATTCTGGTTGATGAGACTTGAAGCTATGATTACATTTTTAAGGAATTTTCACTTAGAATGCTTATTGTTCTCCAATGACAATGCGCTGAAAGCATTCATCCATACAACTCGGTTCTAGGTCTGAACGAAACTAAAGGCACTATTCCTACAACATCCATTTTGGAATCATCCTCAAGATTAGTAGCGATTAGCCCTTGCACTTCAATGCTCCATCTTCGATTCCATACTCTTGTCTTCAACTCAAAAACGTATTCATTGGATCCAAGTGGTTTTCGGATAACTTACCTAATCTCGATCTCTTCGAAAACAAATTTCGATATTTTTGGTAAACTCAACCTCGGTTCTTTAGGAAATAAATAGATGAAATAAGATCGGAGATCATCTCCAAACCATTAGTGGACGGATTTCTTTAGCATCGTCCTAGAAGAATGAAAGTAGTTTATACGTACAGTATAGTACCTTCGATGGTAACTATACCATATAATTCCCGTGGTTCTCCTAGATATTTTCAAATTTATGTTTTGTGTCCAGATTTGATTGTCGGTTATTTAACTATAAAAAAAAATCATTCAACCAAAGATTTCATTCCCATTGAAATCACTAACCCCTATTTAATTTAAATTTCAATAAATTTAATCTCTTTATCAAAAAGATATGTACTTATTTCACCGGAATAAGTATATTCATAAATCATTCCTTTCAAAAATACATGAAAACTTTTTAAACTAAATATTGAAAGCATCACGCGGTATCAGCTATGGATTCATAGCACAATGATTATGTCTCTATCTCAGAGAAATCCAAACTTAACTGTAGGCGATCTCTGCCTCCCGAATTCCGCGATGAAAGTATACCATTACTTTCCAAAAACTTTATTTAATAATTATTTCAACATAATGCTTATAAAGTTTCTATATAAATTTTCCAAGTTTAATTAAGGAAAATAATATTTTATAAAAGTTTACCATATAATATATTATTTTTAAAACATTATTAATATTTGAACAAAATATCTTTGAAATAATAATAATATCTTAATACTGATTTATCCTTAAGTAATAATAAACTTTTAAATCGAATCATTATTAGATAACTTAAACTAATAATTTAAAAAAAATACTTTTAAACATTATAATAGTTAAATAACTTTGAAGACAATAATTAAATACTTTTAAATAATTTTTAAGAATCATAAATAAAATAACTTTAAATCACTATCAAATAATTATTAGTTATCTTTAAAATCTCATTAACAAACAACAATCTTAAAATGACTTTGGTTCAAAAATAAATTTTCAAATTTGGAAAGAGGCTTAGTAATTTCAATGGTATTTAATCAAGTTACCATTCATTTCATAACAATCCAGAATAGCAGATTTAGATATTCATATCAACCCATTTTTAAAAATTAGTTCAACATCATATTGCCCAATATAATTATCAGGATAATAAATAGATGTCCATACAAATATGATAGAAGAATAAGGTTTATTTCTGCTAGTCAATGTCTAAAAACACACATATTCAGTAATAATGACAGAATGGTGATTTATTCTGCCAACGGGAGTCTAGTTAAATATAATCAGCAAAAAAGGTGTTTTATTCTGCTAAACAAATGTCAAATCATCGTAATTAACTTAAATTAGCTCATCGTTATTTTTATTTGGGCAAATAACTTCAATAGAAAGGTCATATCATTTAAAGACGTCATTTGTTTAAATCGAGTAATTTAATTTCTGTCCGTTTTAAAATAACGCAAGTTGTCGCTTAGTCAAATATGACAACGAACTTCATGGTATTGTAAACTTGACGATACAAACCCATCACAAAAAATTTCAGGTTGATTGGGTCTCATACGATTGATTTATAGCAATATAAAGTTTTCAACTATAATTATAAATAACTTAAACAATTTAAATTGCTAAAATTTTTCACTTGTTTTAAACTTGACAACAAATTGCACGACGACGTAGTGTTCGTCCATGTGAACCCATCGCAACACGTTTCACGTCAAATGGATTTCGTATACATTAGTTATATCATTTTAAAATTTCCTATATATGTATATAAATAAGGACATTTTTAATTCAAAAACTTCTTCATTATTCCTTTGGGCCAAAGCCCACCATCAAGCCCAAATCAGCTTGTTCCTTCTCCCCCCTTCCCCTCCAAATCATGAATGCCTAAAGCCAAACAACCCATCCTTGTGCATGGCAAAATGTGCATGCATGCATATACACAAACGCTACTGACCTCGAATGACCAACCCAAAGCCATACATGCACGTCTCTCCTCAAGCTCGACCTTCCCACTGTATAGCTTCACTGTAGACCATCCCTCACCAATTCTGACCTCTACTACCATTAGGGCATGTAATACCAACCTTTAGGGCATGCTGTCACCACTAATGAAACCACCTACCTCCACGTCACCTTCCAACAACCACCGATCGACTCCAATAACCCCAGACCAACGTGGCACCTTGATGACCGAACTCCACTTCAAACATGCCCTAAACCCTAAAATCACCATGCCCACTCAAATTAAAGCAATTTCAAAAATCAGCTATGGTAAACACCTCGACCTCATTACCACACCGCTCCTCGACCAAACCGCATCACCTCTCGTTGACCATGTCACCGAAAAATATTTTTTAAGTGATTTTTGGTCGTCTCATGATTTCACACAACCTAGGCCGTTAAAAATTACGATTCCTTCACTAAATTACTATTTTCACCTAACAATCATGATTATATGGATGAATCAATGATTTAAGAACATTGAAATTTGCCAAAACCATGGTTGCCTATTGTAAATTAAAAAATTTCTCACAGCATATAACATGAACCAACCTAATTTTAGTATAATCTATACTCAAAAACAAACAATTCACTAGTTTACATCATCCACAAATTCGAATTGAAATGGGAGATATTGATTTTTGAAGGTATACAAAATTTTAAAACTCTATTAACATTTTACAGGGAACAGTAAACACTTCCAAGCATTTCAAATAACAATTTTCACGTTAATCATGTTGAAAGCCTCCCAAAAACTCCCACTTGAAATTCAGTTTATAATCTAAAATGTTGAAATCTTGATTTGATTTGGATTTGGAAGAGCATGTGCTTTTGAACAAGATGCTCTTTTTCTTTCTTTTTTACTTTAAAGTTTTTGAATTTTACAGGCTTTACAAACTGGAACGTATACACCCCTACACACACACACACATGTGTGGTTATATAAATTGTAATGATGCATAGGGAACAAGGTTTTTTTGTGATGGATTGAGATGAAGGGTTGGTGGCTGAAGTGATATGATGTTGAGATAAAGAGAAGTTAAGATGAATGGTTTTTCTATTTTTGACCAGGCATCTATATGTTTATATTTTCTTTTCCTTCCATTTTTTGACTTGTTTACCTTTGGTTATTTTCTCCTTTATTTACTTTTTTTACTTACATTGATCCTAAAACATGCTTTCATATATATTTTGAAAACAATTTGCAAAGTGGTTTTGAAATAAACAATTTTAAGTCTTTATATTTACATTTATTCCTATTTATAATATATAACGTAAGACACTAAAGTTTTGCATTCCTTTTTCAATAAAATAACGTTTTTGCTAACACTTTGAAAAAGGTTTTAATATTAAAAATGGGTTTTAATAACTTTGTTAAATCTTCTTATTTCTACAATATAATATTATCATATGTGTTTCTTCTTTCATAACTAATATGTATATACATAAGAAAAATCCAAATTTTAAAACCGTTTCTATTTAAAATTCATTATATTTCATAAGCGATATTCATTTCTATTTATAATATATTCTTTTCTTTTCATCCATGTTTATTTCTATTCCTCATGGATTATTTTTATTCATTTTATATTAATTTGAATTTGTTTTAAATTTACATATAGATTTTGTTATCATACGTACATATGTAAGAAATTAAAATTAAATCAATTTTATATTTTATAAATAGAATCTGGAAAATTCAAAATATTATCTCGATTTTAAGCTATTTACTATTGCCATTTGTTATTTAACGGGGATTTTTATTTTGATTAAAAGATTGTATTATTGAATATTAAAAATTAATATTCAAAACTTAAGACGACAAAATTTTTGTGTCGTTATAGGAAAGATATTTATCAATTTCCACTGTGGAACTTTGATCATTACCGAATCCTTTTATTCAGCTCACCTTATCACAACTTAGAATTGTGAAGCTTTTATAATGAAAGACTCGAATTAGGATCTTTTATAGCTTCTCGAATCGAGCTATTTCATTCTCATTCAATCCACATAGAGGTTTATACACCTTCCCAAATACCGACGCTACTGGTCTAGCTAATAACTCTTTACTTCACTACCTCCATCGACAACTTAAATTCCACTTGAAGATAAATAGTCAAATGTGATAGAAATGAAAATTATACACACACACACACACACACACACACTCACACACACATATATACATATAGTATGAAAAAGAACAAGCACATCTCTAGATGATTACCCCAATAATCATCATATTCCTTTACTACCCCTTTAATATAGGGTAACTACCAAACACCTCAAGTGGAAAAGGACTCTAAGTCTCTCTAAGGCCTTACTCGTGTCTCTTATATATGATGTATTATTCTAAGTCTGCTCCGATACCAACTATAAACACTGCCACCTCTATACCTATACTACCCAAGAGTATTACAAAGTAATACTGTTGGGTAATATAGAGAATGAGACGATATTGGGTACATACATGATATTCTCTTGGGCAAAGATTGCTATGTATAAAAACATAAAATAAATAACTCATCTGTACGTACACAGTATCAGTATAAAGCAATAACCACGTGTGCCATCAGAATAGAGCAATACATAATATACAATAATTAACAGAGATCACAAAGTCAATAGCAGTGATAATATATAATATCCAAAGTTTAGAATATGTCGAAAACACATCACAATGATAAACACAAAAGAGATAACACCATACAGAATGATAATCCACAATACTGAATATCCATCTCCTCTATACCCATATACAAGTTGATCACATCGTCCCTGAACCTAAAATGTCTCAGACTGACCCAAGTATTATATAAATAATACACGGGTCCGACTATCTGTAAATCAAAGGTCAATAAACATATAGTATGTAGTATATGCTGGGTGTAAATATAATAATGCTATCTCAAACAAGCCCAAATATCTTATATTGTATAATACCGCAAAACCTAGCATAAAGATGTCAGCACCTTTTTAAATTTCGTCAAATCAGTGATCATGAAACAACATCAAATGGTTGAATCATCCATGTTTAGAAATCATTATCTAAATCCAAAAATATATATAAAAGATATCACCATGTATAATCAGGCTACACGTAGTTTAGCCCAAATACACCACTCATTCTCAATAAATAAAATATCCTTAATATCAATATAAATAATATCTGTATGGAAAATATAGTAATGGTGACACATGTTGGAGAAAGGTAGAATTGGCGACACATGCTTATAAAGAATGATCGGTGAAAAATGCTTGAGAAAGAAAAACATGAAACACAAAAGATAAATAGGCAACAAATGTCAATGGATAATACTTGGAAACACATGACAATGTGAAAGTTATTAAGCGCAAATACATAAGAAGGATACGGGATTGATCATACTCTTGACATAGTCACAAGTATAACCGTAACTCATCACCTCAAATATATATAAGTATATGTCTACATCACACACAGGAACCCAGAGGGGAGACCGACAAGCATACTTACTACAGGAGACTACACACATATTCCACCAACATGGCTCCTACAGTTTTAGTTAACTCGACGGATATCGTGACTCCTATCCATTGCATGTCATAAACACATTGCATGACTATGTTATGCATTGGTCACTACCATACACACGCCTTGGTAACAGACTGTTGTCCTACATGACAAGCAAAGGTTATACATTGCTGACATACGACTATATATGTTGCCAACACATGGCTATATAGACTGCTAACACATGGCTATGGTGTCAAAAATCCGGTGCATAACCACCGTGATCATGCCGCTAGGATAGATACTAGCCAATCTGGTTCAACTTCCACATCATAAAGGAAATCAGATAGTGACTAGACAAATACTAAATATATATAACATAATATAATAGCTGACACACAGCTACATACTCTTGTCGACACACTGCACAATAAATATGTTAACACAAGGCTAAATATGTGACTCGACACAACGAGCCCATTATACATAATAAATCCCTAAGTGAGTGTCATTAACGAGCAAATGATAACTGAATAAATAACACAACAGCGACCCATACCACCTGTGTGTTACTAATCCATTCATTCAAAGCTCATATATCGCACTCACTCCTTCAATATTATATATAATGAGTCCAAAGAATAACATGAGAAATATAACCAAATTCTCATTTCCAACGGTATTATAACTCTGTTTATTCAGATTCCTTGTCGTACGGAATTAAATATTATGGAATCAAATAGAAGGATATCATCACCGTATCATATCAAATCACAAATATAATTAAAATAAATGGTGAATCATTCGTGTAACTCAATTTAATATATATATCCACACACATACATACAAAAGTAGGAATCTGGAAAGTAAGATAAAATAAATTGATCAAATTACACACATATACATACATACATACATATATACATATACATATATAAACACACACACACACACACACACATATATATAATGAATAGATCAATATTCAATAATAAATCAACCACAACACATAATCTTTTATACAAAATACTTTAAAATGGATAATAAATAAATATTCCAAAATTTAATAAATAACAAATTAGTACCCAATATAACATATTCTTTACACTAAATAATTAATCTCTCAACCTTAAATAATAATTTAATTTTCACCCAAACATTAAAAATCTATTCTTTTCTTTAGGAATCCTAAAAAACAGTGTACAAAATTATGTAAAACAACTATTTCATAATTTTCTATAATAAAACACTATTTCAAATAAATTTATAAGTTGCAACATAAATTATATATATTTCAAACCATAGAATAAAATTAAAAATCTTCTCATCATACAAATTTTTTCATAGTATCAATATATCAATTTTGGACCACAAAAGTATATATACGAAAAGGGTTTTATATTATAATACACTTTTTTAGCAGAGGCTAGCGAGGTTGACAAGTCCCGTATCCGATTTTATTGCAAATCACAATAAAATAAAAAATGCTTAGAACAAGCTCCAAGTATAAATAGGCACACAAGGAAAAAACAAGAGGTGTAAAAAAAGGCATGCTCAGAAGAAGAAAAAAGACAGAGATGGAAGAAAAAAAACCCAAAGCAACCACGAAGTCAGCCCCAAGCAGCTACCAAGGCAACAGGAAAATGAGAATTTCTCAACATGGACTGATGCATGTTATTTTTAAGTGTGTTCCAGAGAACCACGGCTGTACTTCTTTTTTGTTCAAAACATTTCATGTACCTTTCACGCCAAATCAATGACGAATATATTTTAAAACGCAAAGCAATAACCCTAGACTTCATTATTCTCCATTTTGTAGTTTTATAAATCAAAGTCAGGTCTATGCTTGATGAAGTTGAGAACATGGTACAGCCAACTATTTCCATCATACGTTTCTATATCAGTAAATTGTCTACACAAGCAAAAAAGGTGTGATCAGTGGTTTCAATTGAGTCATGGCAGAAGAGGCACTGATTTCCAGTCTGAAAAAGTCCCATAGCATTAAAACATTTTTAGGAAGCAAAGCACATTTTAGAACCTTCATAAGCATCAGATTCTCCTTAGGTGTGGCATCATCACTCCATATTATTTTCCACCACCTGCATTTAGGAAGAGTCTCAAGCATAGAGACTAGTCCATAAACTGAAGAGACTGAATGAGTTTTGCCACCGCCTCCCCCACAAAACCTGATTAGTGTGAACTGAAGGGTAGGATCCCCTCTGCACTTGAATTCAAACGGCTCTGGTAATCTGATTAGAAGTGTATGGAAAAACAATATGGCCATGAACAGTGTAGTCAGAAGTCTTTGCATCCCAAGGAATACCATACTGTCTAATATGCTCATAATTCAATAATTTACTAGAATAAGCTCAGGAGCAACCCATGGATCATGCCAGAACTTGACTAAAGAAGAAATAATCATTTTCTTAACAATGAAGGGGAGGAAAACAGATCTCAACCCAAGCAATCTACGCCAAATCCAACTACAATTTGTGGTATTTCCATTTGCCAAAAGTCTTTTCTTCCAATTCTATAAGTCTAGACCGAGTTAACCCATAAACTATTCTGCTTAGCTATCACAGAATTAGAATGGCTACTAAAAGCAGCTTTGTTCCAGTTGAAAACATTGATGACACCTAGACCACCTTGTCTTTAGGCTTTTCAAACATAGAAAATGAGCAAGACACAGGTTTTTTTTTTTATGAATAGGCCACACCAGAAAAACCTCATCACGACACTTCTAACCATTTTTAAAAGCCTAATTGGTAAAATAAAAGCCTTACCCCAATACACTGCCATGGAAAAACTCACAGCTTTGATAAGAGTAAGTCAACCAACTTGAGATAAGTATCTGTTAGACCATTTTTCCGTAACCGATGTTATTCTAACAAAAAGAGAAAGGAACCTTTAATAGTCAACCTAGAAGAGATTACAAGAAGGCCCAAGTATGTGTTGGAAATTTGTTTGAAGTGAATTGTTAAAAAAATGGCTAAGTGGAAATTGGCTCCTATATTTGAATAGTCCCACATTGTGAGATTATATGCAACAATCAAGTATTTATACTTGATTCTTAGAGGCTAAGTTGGGACCTTTGGACACCCAATGATGCTCTTTTGTGAGGAGGGAGGTCATGCTTGACCACCACACACGCGCGCCGACCGACCGACCGACTCGGGGTGGTGTACCACTTATGTTTTTGCTACAAATTTATTAACAGTTTTTTGACCGGGCTGGAACGGTTATTTAAGCCCGTATTGAAGAACGTTGAGCAACGTTACAACATCTCAGTCTTCGTTTTTTTTTAAAAAAAAAACGCAAACAGAAAAAATTCGAGCAATTATTTTTTAAAAGTGCAAACAGATTCGCTTCGTCGGTGCAACGAATCGATACCGTAAATCTTAGAGATGCTGTTTTATCCTAGAGGCGGCGGTGATAATAACGAACTGCTAGCACCAACCAGCAGATCGCCGAAACGTTTTCAAGAAAGTGACGTAGTCCACGACTCAGCCGAAGTTAGCCATTGTTTTCAACAAATTGAAGACGACCGTCAACAATGGCCTCTGCTGCAGATCTAGATGCCGCCGCTCCCACTTCGTTCTTCCAACTCCCGGTGGTCTCTGCTGCTCCCTTCAGATTCGAGGGGCTCCATTTCAAACGCTGGAGACAGAAGATGGAATTCTTCCTGACCACCAGAAAAGTCGTGGCTGTGCTGACAACCGACAAACCGCAGCTACCCAGTAGACCAGACAACGAAGCAGATGCAGATCAGATGCGAGCCTAGACAGAAAAATCAAAGGAGTTGCAGAACTGGACAGACCAAGATTACATGTGCCGAAACTTCATACTCAACGGCCTCAGCGATGACCTGTACGACTACTACAATTCTGACAAGTCAGCCAAAGAGATCTGAGAAGCACTGCAAAAGAAGTACGATACAGATGAGGCTGGAGCAAAGAAATATGCAGTCAGCCGCTACCTCAAATACCAGATGACGGATGACAGGTCAGTAGAGATGCAGTCTCATGAGCTTCAGAAAATTGCTCATGAGATCATCTCCGAAGGTATGAGCTTAGATGAACAGTTTCAGATTGCTGTTATTATTGATAAACTGCCCCCAGGTTGGAAAGACTTTAAGAATGTGCTTAGACACAAGACTAAGGAATTCTCCTTAGAGAGCTTGATCACTCGCCTCCGTATTGAGGAGGAGGCTCGGAAACAGGACCAGAAAGAGGAAGTGCTTGTTGTCAACAACAACAACACTAAAAAGTCCAAGCCAACAGTTCTGAAACCAAATCCGAAAAACTATAAGAATCAGAACCGCAACCGCAACAAACAGAATTGGAACCCGCAAGGGAACCAAAGAGGACAGCAGAAACCGACCCAAAAGAATGACTCTGGACAGTTGTTTCTGTGCTACAACTGTGGAAAACCAGGTCATATGGCACGCAAGTGTAGGAACAGACCAGGCCCTGCACCGCAGGCTAACCTGGCTGAGGAGCCTTTGACGGCTATGATTTCTGAGATTCACCTTGTTGGTGGATCAGAGGGTTGGTGGGTAGACACTGGTGCATCCCGCCATGTCTGCTATAATCGTGCTATGTTTAGTACATACACGGCTGCTGATGATCAGAAAGTGCTGTTGGGAGATTCTCACACCACTACAGTTGCAAAATGTGGAAATAAAGTTTACCTCTGGAAAGACAGTTCTTCTGAAAGATGTGATGCATACTCCAGAGATGAAAAAGAATCTGGTTTTTGGTTTTCTCCTTAATAAGGCTGGTTTTACTCAAGTTATAGGGGCTGATTTGTATACTTTGACTTATAAGGGGATGTTTGTAGGGAAGGGTTATGCTTGCGAGGGTATGTTTAAACTGAATGTTGAATCTAATAAAGTAACCAGTTCTGCTTATATGTTGTGTGACTTTAATATTTGGCACTCTAGATTATGTCTAAATAAGCGTATAATTCATAACATGATCACATTAGATTTGATTCCTAAAATGTCACGAACTGATTTTGATAAATGTGAATTCTGTAGTCAAGCAAAAATCACTAAGAAACCTCATAAATCAGTTGATAGATTTTCTGAACCCTTAGACTTGATTCATTCTGACATATGTGAGCTAGATGGTACTTTGACTAGACATGGACACCGTTATTTTATCACTTTCATAGATGATACCTCTGATTTCACTTATGTATATCTTATGAAAAATAAAAGTGATGCATTTGATATGTTTAAATTATTTAAAACTGAAATTGAGAATCAATCTAATAAGAAAATTAAGAGACTTCGTAGTGATAGAGGAACAGAATATGAATCTAGTTCATTTCTTGATTTCTATAAATTGAATGGTATAATTCATGAGAGAACTGCACCTTATTCACCTGAAATGAACGGTAAAGCTGAAAGAAAGAATAGGACCTTTACCGAATTAGTTGTAGCTATTTTGTTAAATTCAGGTGCAGCAAAACGTTGGTGGGGGGATATTTTGTTGACTGTATGCTATGTATTGAATAGAATCCCTAAATCAAAAAATAAGACTTCACCTTTTGAAATTTTAAGAAATTATAAACCGAATGTATCTTATTTTAGAACTTGGGGATGTTTGACATATGTTCGTATACCCGACCCTAAGAGAATAAAATTAGCAAGTAGAACATACGAATGTGTATTTATTGGCTATGCTATTAATAGCAAAGCATATAGATTTTATGACCTAAATACACATAATATAGTAGAATCTATTGATGCTGATTTTTATGAAAATAAATTTCCTTTTAAATTGAGGAATAGTGGGGGCACGTCAAATAACACCGTGCCTATTAGAACAGAACTTAATGAATCTTCTGAAACTGAACCTAGAAGAAGTAAAAGAGCAAGAGTTGATAAAGATTTTGGCTCAAATTTTTGCACTTTTACTATAGAGGAGGATCCAACAAACCTTCAAGAAGCCTTATCTTCTTTAGATGCCGATTTTTGGCAAGAGGCTATAAATGATGAGATGGATTCCTTGGAATCCAATAAGACTTGGCACTTAGTAGATTTACCACCTGGTTGTAAGTCTATAGGTTGTAAATGGGTACTTAAAAAGAAATTAAAACCTGATGGAACAGTTGAAAAATATAAAGCCCGTTTGGTAGCCAAAGGTTTTAGGCAAAGAGAAAATATAGACTTTTTTGACACTTTTTCACCTGTAACTAGAATCACATCCATTCGAGTACTAATTTCATTAGCATCTATTCATAATTTAATTATACACCAAATGGATGTTAAAACTGCATTTTTAAATGGTGAATTAGAAGAGGAAATTTATATGGACCAACCTGAAGGCTTTGTTATTCCTGGTCAAGAACATAAAGTTTGCAAATTAGATAAATCATTATATGGTTTAAAACAAGCACCAAAACAATGGCATGAAAAATTTGATAATTTAATAATTACAAACGGTTTCAAAATTAATGAAAGTGACAAATGCATTTATTATAAATCTGAAAATGACATTTGCACTATAATATGTTTGTATGTAGATGATCTACTTATTTTTGGATCAAACATTCATGCCGTAAACACTGTTAAATCTTTGTTAAGTGCCAATTTTGATATGAAAGATCTAGGTGAAGCGAGTGTAATTCTTGGTATTAAGATTACTAGGTCCGAAAAGGGACTTTCTTTGGATCAATCTCATTATATTGAGAAGATCTTAAAGAAATACAATTACTTTGACTGTAAACCTGCATGTACACCATATGATCCTAGTGTAAAACTTTTCAAGAACACCGGTGAAGGTGTAAGACAGTCTGATTATGCGAGCATCATTGGCAGCCTTCGGTATGCCACTGATTGTGTAACGACCCAGAATTTTTAATTATTAAAATTTGAGTATTTAATATTAATAAGTGAATTTATAAGTCAAATAAATTTTTATTTGAATTATTGGATTTAATTGGATTTTTAAATCGATAATTTAATATGTTAAATTATGGAAATAATTGATAATTGAGTTAAATATGATTGAAAATAATTTGGAAAATTTTATTTTATCACATGGAAGTTAGAATGATATTTTAGAACTTTTAAAATCGAATTAAAAGTTAATCTGTGAAAATTGAATATTTTAATATTTAATAATCGACTGTAAAATAGCCAATTTTTGAACAGTCTCAGAATTGAACGAAACCAGTTTCATTGGATCCGTATTAGTTAGTTATTACCGGATTTCAATTTTCGTGTCAATCGGAGTTATCGTTTGATCGTGGCAGCTCGAAACGCATCGAATCGTTTTTAATTTAAATTTGGCGAGTCAAAATAGCCATTTTTCAAAAAGTCTCGGAATTCGACGAAACCAGTTTCATCGGATCCGTAATGTGATATTATTGTAAGGTTTCAAATTTCAAGTCGTTTGGATTTACCGTTTGTCCGGTACAAATTAAAACGCCTAGAAATCGACTTAAATCGGTTTAATTCAAATTGAGCGTTTTCAGCCATAACTCGCACATACTTCCGAATTAGCTTCCGAAACCTGTTCCATTGTGTCCGGAACGCGGGATAAACCCTAGGTACGCTGGTTACGGCGTCTAAATCGGAGTTCGAAATTTCCGGGATGAATAGTGTTTACGCTTGCTTTTCCTATAAATACAACCTCACTCTAAAAAATAAAAAAAATAACAACTCAAAACCCTAGCCGGCCCTAATATTCAATGGCCAGAAATCCATCTCCTTCATCTCTCAATCTCTCCCAATCTACAAGGAATTAGAAGAAGTGTTCAACACGAAAAAGGTAGAGCATGAAGAGAGCTTGAAATCCATACGGATATGATCGAGTTTGGAGTTGCGTAGAGGGAGCAAGGATGGGCCGTTCCCATCAGTTTTCGCACGCCTTTCTAGGCGTTTTGTGCAGCCGAGCTTGCTGGGGATGGGGCCAGAGGTAGAGGTGGTCGTGCTCTTCGTCGTGGCGTTGGTATGATGAAGTATTGTCGTGTGAATGGAGTGTAATTTGAAACCCTAGGAATCATGATGGGTTCGGCCCTCAACCTGGAGATGATAACGTGAGGAAGATGGAGGGTATGCACGGCCAGGATTTGCTCAAGTTGGATCTAGTGGCTAGGATGAGTTGTATGTTAAATTATAAAAGTTATGTTGAATTTAAGTTTATAAAATCGTGTACGAACTTCATAAATTCGTATCTTTTTCATACGAGGTCGAAAAAATGCAAATCCAGTTGCGTTGGAATCGTATGGACGAGCACTACGCGATGGAGTTGGTTTGGAGTCGTTTGGAGTTAGTGAGAATTTCGGGTAAAATTAAACGCGCGTTTAATTTTATTCGAAATAAAAGCTAAAACGGAAGTTAAAGACCAAAGTGAGAACTTCTCACTCAATCGAATAGATTTCGATTTTATTTTAAATAGTTAGATTTAAAATATTTGAATGCATGTTTGAATGATGACTGTATATATTGATTGTTAAAATAGACATTATGCGCCGTTAGTAAGCGGATGTTATTTAGTATAAACATATACCGCGAATATTTCATAAACAGTGAAATTGGTATTATATATATATAATATCAATATATATATATTGGCATATGTATATATTGCAGTTGTTGATTTCCCGCATTTTTTTGTTTAGCGGATGAGACCCTATTACGCCGTTATTAAGCGGATAATATTTATTAAGAACATATACCGCGATAATTTCGTACTGGAGCGAAATTGGTATTGTGCTAATGTTTTTGGATGCAGGAAACAGGTTGGAGGGATCCAACTGGATTCCTCAACAGTATTTATTTACTTTCAGATATTTTGATATTTGATGGATTATCATATTGATATATGATATCGTTGTTGTCGTGATTGACTATTTGGTGTGTAGCATCATTGGACCCAGATTTTGGGATTTTAAAATGTTTTTAAAGTGATTTTTGAAAAGATAAAATATCTTTGGAATTGATCCATTTCAAATAAATAAACATTATAATTTTTAATGTTATAAAAATTATGATTTTTTAAGAAATATAGTTAAAAGCTGATTTTTGAAAATAAGGAATTAATGACTTTATAAAAGAGTTTAAATTGGGATTCTGAACTTGTTATAAAAAGTTAAATATAGGATTTATAAAATTTAATTATTTTATAAATCAGAATGGTGAAGTTTTTTTTAAAGGAAATTAGAGACGTTTTAAAGGATAATATAGATTGATTTATATTAAAGGATTTACAAATGAATATTTGTAAATTAAAACGTTGGGATTATAAAATGAGATTTTATAAGTGTTTGAATGAATTGAAAATGAATTTCATTAAAGAATGAAATCAACAGAATTATAAATGGTGAAGTTGTAAACGAAATTTATAAACAGTAGATTTATAAATTTTATGAAGTTATTTGAAGAATAGATTGGGTTAAATAAATGAATCTTATAAGTTATAAGATTTATAATTATGAAACTCTAAGGAATGATTTTGTGAAATAATCGTTTATAAGTAGTTAACTTATAATATGAACTTTTAATCTAAAATTGAGTTATAAACTGGAATAGGTTAATAAAGGAATTTGTAAAAGGAAGTTTTTATATATATAAATAGAAATAGAATTTATAAACGTTGTTTTATAAATTCGCAAACGACTTATTTTGATAAGTTAATTGTTATAACTTATAAATGGAGTTATATTCACATTTTTAAATAGTGAATAATCCTTTGAATTAAAATGAATAAAAGGATGAAATTGTTAACGTAGTATATTCACGTTTTTGAATAGTGAATAACACGTTAAAGGAAATATTTTAGATTTGATGTTTCAAATAGAATTAAAACAATCTAGTGATGTTTTAAAAGGTGTTGAGATTCGAAACCATAGATTTCAACATTTATTGTTGAAATAGACGTTTTCGAGAAATAAAAGGAAATGGTAGACTATAACACTGTTGTTATAGTAAATGATTTCCGAAAGGAAATGTTTTTAATAGTATTGGGATTTATATATCTATTTTAAATTCGAATCCCTATACTAATGATTTTGGGTTGTCGTAACGATGTTTTACGCAACATTCGTTTTGGCCCAAATAAAAATGTTTAAGTGAATGATTTCCTTAAAGAATGAAATATATACTTAATTCGATTTAAGTCTATTGAATATTTTCTAAGGTTGAAAATAAAAGGATTTGTGAATTACTTATGAATAAATAAGTATGGAAATGTTTTCCAAAATGAAGTAAATAATTAGAATTTATCTTTTTGAGGATAAATTGAAATGGATTATTGAAATCGTATATGCATGAATATTTTGAAATATAAATTCATTATGGAATTTATATGTGAAAGTGAAATTTGTTTGAAAATAAATATTGATTTATTTTTGAAGTGTTGGAATTTTATATCTTGTAAAGATATTTTGGAAAATAAATAATTTGGAAAATTATTTGGAATCTGGTGATGTATGCATATCAATTGATAGTTCGATAGCCGACTATCAATATTTCCCTTTGAATGGGTATTTGATGTGATTTGATTGAATTTGAATGCACACTTATTTTTGAATAAGCGCTCACTATTCGGGTTAACCGGGAAAGGACCATGGGGTCGTATAACCCATTCCGAATATGTGATACGTCGTTATGAATTGCATTTGAAGATCGGTGTTGAAGACCGAGTATTTGTGAAAACGATAGGATGACCTATCGATTGTCTCTGCACTGGGTAGCTCCTGGTATAGAGATCTCCTAAGTGATGGGAAATTCGATCGGGATTGTGAATACCCGTATTGCAAGGGCTTCGTAAGAAGTGCCTTCGGTTTTGTTCGAGCCCGGAACAGACTTGTATGGATTGTATGTCTGACATTACAATTTGAGATATAAAGCCGATTTCTTTCAAATATATTTCTGTTGGTGGCGGAGAATTTATTCTTTGCTTAACACCCTTCTTTGAGACGTACGAGCTCAAAGGTTATATAGTTGAAGTTATCAGCGATATATTCCCAGTTTGGTAATGTGACATGCTGAGTGATGCTGAAATGATCATTGTGTTGATTATTGTGATAGGATCATTTATTTGATCGTCTATCTTAGTGATCATTGTGTTGATCATTTGTTGACCCAAAGCATGGCTTTTGTATAAAGTATGTTTTTGTGGACGTGAATTCGTCGAGCCTCACACCCCGTGAATGGTCAAAACAGGAAAGAAGCAGCAAGGTTATGAGGGGTAGCACCCTTTAGGATGTGTCCATTTCCTTCTGGAAAAGGGTGGTATCATGGTATGGAGCCCAGATACTTACTCATGTTGAAAACACTTTATGATTGTGTGAATTGATTACGAGCGCTCGGTGAAAAGGTCCCAAAGGACCGGGGGATGGCATATTCGGTCAGTTGTTACTCAGTTAGGAGTAACCCGGCCTTGTGTTGGTAGAGATCCGGTTTGGTTCTCGGGGATGTCCATCCAGAGGCATTCTCAGTGGCAATGGGAAGTTCCTTGGCCTGATCATTTGTTGGAAATCCAATTCCCAATACGAAACTTGTACGGTATTAGTTGTAGAACCTGCTATTCACTTATGGTGGTCACCACTGTTTGGATGGTAGCTATAGTAGGCATACGATAATGGTCGTATGTTGGCTAAGATTTATATTCTACTTTCGAAATGAATTTTTCCTACACTATACACTAATAATAATATCAAATGTTATTTTAAATGCGTATCAAGCATCTTTGACTATCATAAGGAGAAATCTCCTCCGATTCTGCGTTTGCATTGTGTGTGTGTGCGGGAGGCCTTATGGTAGTCTCATTTTTAAAAGCATTGCGAATTGATTAAAAATATTCCTCTATTTTGATTTTAAAGATAAATAAACTGTTTTGAGTTCTCACACCAGTCACATGACTGACTTGGAGTTTATTGTTTTCCTTCCTAAACTCTGGGTGCCCACCAATTTCCACACGGGCAGTCAAGAGTTATGTTTATCAGGATATTCTGGATATTCTGGAGTTGCTGGAGGCAAGATGGATGGCATGGCATATTACTTATATAGTATTTCTTTTTCCGCTGCACTGTTTATTGTTGTATGTTGTTGTACACTCTGATGATTTGATGTAATGTAATATGATGATAATGTAATAGCTGATATAGTTCTTTGTTTAAAGATTATTCATTTATTATTATATGTTGTTCCGCTGCGAATTGTGAGATTCTGATGTTGTTCTGTTGTTTCCTTTTTCCTCTATTCTCTTTTTCTTTCTTTTCTTTCTATTTTTAAAATTTCCTATCTTCTATTTTCTTCTATTTTAAAATTTTCTGTCCTCTTTTCTATTTTCTTTTCTCTCTATTATCTATCTACCTTCTTCTTCTACCTTTTCTTTTCTTAAATTTTTCTTAAAACCCCTAAGGGTTCGTATTTTCGTTCATCTTGAATTAAACAAAGGAGATTAGTGTCTATTCAAGGAGTACGGACTTACGGGTCTTTACAGTTGGTATCAGAGCTCTGATGGTTAAGCGACAACCATGGTTCTGTTGGGTATTACTCATTAGAGATAGAGTCAGTAGTACTCTAGAATGAGTTTGAGTGTAATAATAGCTATGAGAGCGTATTTATTAGTGAATATGAAATTGTTTTATATTGTGATGATTGGTTTATTGAGTGGCATATGAACCTTCGTCAGCACGGTCAGTCAAACTATGCCGAAGGGGTTTCTAAACACTTGAATAGAACAATTCGGCACAGTATTATTTTTAAATTGGGTAAATGGAATGATTTTACCTTAAGTATATTTTATATATAAAGAAATAATTTTTCAAAATTATTAAAGTGTATATAAGTTGATTGTTAGGTTGTTTGAATAATCTAAATAAGAGAATAATTGTATAAGCAAATGAATTATAAGAATTGAGTTATAATTAAAGTGAATTACAATTGTGAAATAAACTTATATACATAAGAAGTGAAACTTTATGGATATATCTATGAATATGAGTTGTTGAATAAAGTTGATATTGATATCAAACTAAATTAATTAAGTTAAGTGATGAATATGAACTTGAGTATGTGAATGAAATTCAACGTTGGTAAATGAATTGAATTGTGAATCAATTGAATGGAAAATAGAATTGATATGGAATAATGAATATAAGTGTAAATTCATTAAATCTAATATATTGGAAGTTGAAAAAAAAGTTAATTAAATAAATTGAATGGAAATCAATTTTATTTAAGGAGTTGAACCAAGAATGAATATAAGCAAAGGAATTTGGTTGAAATTAATAAACATTGGTTGTTATATGATTGTTGATTGATTGTATATAATTCATTAAGTATTAATGAAATTGAAAGCTAATGTAATTGAATTCAAATTAGAAGTAAATAAATTTGAATAGAATTGAAAGTGAATTAGATTTAATTAGTAAATGTAAACTAATTGAATTGAGAATGAATGTTAGTAAATCCAATGTAAATAAATCAAATGTGATTTGAAAGTGAAAACCAATTCATTGTATATTAATGAAAATATGAATGAATATTATTGATTATGAATGATAATTGGATGATGGTTGAATATATATTGCTATTGTTGCATTTGCTATGTGACATGTATAGTCATCATGTTGATATATATAGTTATTATGTTGCTATATGTTGTATATCGATACTATTTTCATATATGCATGATTCTCATGTTGTTTGTTGAGTGTTAAGTAGGTGCGGATTGCGTTTGCTTCGCATTTGGAGTTCGCTTTTGCGCTATATTAGCTGTATATGCTTGCTAATAAAATATAAGGTACATATCTCGGATTAAATATCGCACTTTTACACTTTTTTCCCTTCGGGATGCCTCATTACTTGATGAGATGTATATTTGTGATATATATACTGTCTTTTTTTTTCGGATCGAGCCGCGCAAAGGAGACTATGGCGAATTTTTCCAAAAATTTAAGGCGTTAGAAAAATTTGAGAAAATTTTGGAAAAATTTTGAAAACTTTAAACTTTGATTTGGAATTGAAAGTTAAACAATAGTAGTTGTTTTTGAAAAGATAACTAAGTATGATTTGAAAACTTAGTAAAGATTGGTAAGAAGTTTAATTATAAAGTTTGGGAAAATTAATAGATTCTATAACTTTTCTTACTTATAATTTCGAAGACGAAATTCTTTTAAGGGGGAAAGATTGTAACGACCCAGAATTTTTAATTATTAAAATTTGAGTATTTAATATTAATAAGTGAATTTATAAGTCAAATAAATTTTTATTTGAATTATTGGATTTAATTGGATTTTTAAATCGATAATTTAATATGTTAAATTATGGAAATAATTGATAATTGAGTTAAATATGATTGAAAATAATTTGGAAAATTTTATTTTATCACATGGAAGTTAGAATGATATTTTAGAACTTTTAAAATCGAATTAAAAGTTAATCTGTGAAAATTGAATATTTTAATATTTAATAATCGACTGTAAAATAGCCAATTTTTGAACAGTCTCAGAATTGAACGAAACCAGTTTCATTGGATCCGTATTAGTTAGTTATTACCGGATTTCAATTTTCGTGTCAATCGGAGTTATCGTTTGATCGTGGCAGCTCGAAACGCATCGAATCGTTTTTAATTTAAATTTGGCGAGTCAAAATAGCCATTTTTCAAAAAGTCTCGGAATTCGACGAAACCAGTTTCATCGGATCCGTAATGTGATATTATTGTAAGGTTTCAAATTTCAAGTCGTTTGGATTTACCGTTTGTCCGGTACAAATTAAAACGCCTAGAAATCGACTTAAATCGGTTTAATTCAAATTGTGCGTTTTCAGCCATAACTCGCACATACTTCCGAATTAGCTTCCGAAACCTGTTCCATTGTGTCCGGAACGCGGGATAAACCCTAGGTACGCTGGTTACGGCGTCTAAATCGGAGTTCGAAATTTCCGGGATGAATAGTGTTTACGCTTGCTTTTCCTATAAATACAACCTCACTCTAAAAAATAAAAAAAATAACAACTCAAAACCCTAGCCGGCCCTAATATTCAATGGCCAGAAATCCATCTCCTTCATCTCTCAATCTCTCCCAATCTACAAGGAATTAGAAGAAGTGTTCAACACGAAAAAGGTAGAGCATGAAGAGAGCTTGAAATCCATACGGATATGATCGAGTTTGGAGTTGCGTAGAGGGAGCAAGGATGGGCCGTTCCCATCAGTTTTCGCACGCCTTTCTAGGCGTTTTGTGCAGCCGAGCTTGCTGGGGATGGGGCCAGAGGTAGAGGTGGTCGTGCTCTTCGTCGTGGCGTTGGTATGATGAAGTATTGTCGTGTGAATGGAGTGTAATTTGAAACCCTAGGAATCATGATGGGTTCGGCCCTCAACCTGGAGATGATAACGTGAGGAAGATGGAGGGTATGCACGGCCAGGATTTGCTCAAGTTGGATCTAGTGGCTAGGATGAGTTGTATGTTAAATTATAAAAGTTATGTTGAATTTAAGTTTATAAAATCGTGTACGAACTTCATAAATTCGTATCTTTTTCATACGAGGTCGAAAAAATGCAAATCCAGTTGCGTTGGAATCGTATGGACGAGCACTACGCGATGGAGTTGGTTTGGAGTCGTTTGGAGTTAGTGAGAATTTCGGGTAAAATTAAACGCGCGTTTAATTTTATTCGAAATAAAAGCTAAAACGGAAGTTAAAGACCAAAGTGAGAACTTCTCACTCAATCGAATAGATTTCGATTTTATTTTAAATAGTTAGATTTAAAATATTTGAATGCATGTTTGAATGATGACTGTATATATTGATTGTTAAAATAGACATTATGCGCCGTTAGTAAGCGGATGTTATTTAGTATAAACATATACCGCGAATATTTCATAAACAGTGAAATTGGTATTATATATATATAATATCAATATATATATATTGGCATATGTATATATTGCAGTTGTTGATTTCCCGCATTTTTTTGTTTAGCGGATGAGACCCTATTACGCCGTTATTAAGCGGATAATATTTATTAAGAACATATACCGCGATAATTTCGTACTGGAGCGAAATTGGTATTGTGCTAATGTTTTTGGATGCAGGAAACAGGTTGGAGGGATCCAACTGGATTCCTCAACAGTATTTATTTACTTTCAGATATTTTGATATTTGATGGATTATCATATTGATATATGATATCGTTGTTGTCGTGATTGACTATTTGGTGTGTAGCATCATTGGACCCAGATTTTGGGATTTTAAAATGTTTTTAAAGTGATTTTTGAAAAGATAAAATATCTTTGGAATTGATCCATTTCAAATAAATAAACATTATAATTTTTAATGTTATAAAAATTATGATTTTTTAAGAAATATAGTTAAAAGCTGATTTTTGAAAATAAGGAATTAATGACTTTATAAAAGAGTTTAAATTGGGATTCTGAACTTGTTATAAAAAGTTAAATATAGGATTTATAAAATTTAATTATTTTATAAATCAGAATGGTGAAGTTTTTTTTAAAGGAAATTAGAGACGTTTTAAAGGATAATATAGATTGATTTATATTAAAGGATTTACAAATGAATATTTGTAAATTAAAACGTTGGGATTATAAAATGAGATTTTATAAGTGTTTGAATGAATTGAAAATGAATTTCATTAAAGAATGAAATCAATAGAATTATAAATGGTGAAGTTGTAAACGAAATTTATAAACAGTAGATTTATAAATTTTATGAAGTTATTTGAAGAATAGATTGGGTTAAATAAATGAATCTTATAAGTTATAAGATTTATAATTATGAAACTCTAAGGAATGATTTTGTGAAATAATCGTTTATAAGTAGTTAACTTATAATATGAACTTTTAATCTAAAATTGAGTTATAAACTGGAATAGGTTAATAAAGGAATTTGTAAAAGGAAGTTTTTATATATATAAATAGAAATAGAATTTATAAACGTTGTTTTATAAATTCGCAAACGACTTATTTTGATAAGTTAATTGTTATAACTTATAAATGGAGTTATATTCACATTTTTAAATAGTGAATAATCCTTTGAATTAAAATGAATAAAAGGATGAAATTGTTAACGTAGTATATTCACGTTTTTGAATAGTGAATAACACGTTAAAGGAAATATTTTAGATTTGATGTTTCAAATAGAATTAAAACAATCTAGTGATGTTTTAAAAGGTGTTGAGATTCGAAACCATAGATTTCAACATTTATTGTTGAAATAGACGTTTTCGAGAAATAAAAGGAAATGGTAGACTATAACACTGTTGTTATAGTAAATGATTTCCGAAAGGAAATGTTTTTAATAGTATTGGGATTTATATATCTATTTTAAATTCGAATCCCTATACTAATGATTTTGGGTTGTCGTAACGATGTTTTACGCAACATTCGTTTTGGCCCAAATAAAAATGTTTAAGTGAATGATTTCCTTAAAGAATGAAATATATACTTAATTCGATTTAAGTCTATTGAATATTTTCTAAGGTTGAAAATAAAAGGATTTGTGAATTACTTATGAATAAATAAGTATGGAAATGTTTTCCAAAATGAAGTAAATAATTAGAATTTATCTTTTTGAGGATAAATTGAAATGGATTATTGAAATCGTATATGCATGAATATTTTGAAATATAAATTCATTATGGAATTTATATGTGAAAGTGAAATTTGTTTGAAAATAAATATTGATTTATTTTTGAAGTGTTGGAATTTTATATCTTGTAAAGATATTTTGGAAAATAAATAATTTGGAAAATTATTTGGAATCTGGTGATGTATGCATATCAATTGATAGTTCGATAGCCGACTATCAATATTTCCCTTTGAATGGGTATTTGATGTGATTTGATTGAATTTGAATGCACACTTATTTTTGAATAAGCGCTCACTATTCGGGTTAACCGGGAAAGGACCATGGGGTCGTATAACCCATTCCGAATATGTGATACGTCGTTATGAATTGCATTTGAAGATCGGTGTTGAAGACCGAGTATTTGTGAAAACGATAGGATGACCTATCGATTGTCTCTGCACTGGGTAGCTCCTGGTATAGAGATCTCCTAAGTGATGGGAAATTCGATCGGGATTGTGAATACCCGTATTGCAAGGGCTTCGTAAGAAGTGCCTTCGGTTTTGTTCGAGCCCGGAACAGACTTGTATGGATTGTATGTCTGACATTACAATTTGAGATATAAAGCCGATTTCTTTCAAATATATTTCTGTTGGTGGCGGAGAATTTATTCTTTGCTTAACACCCTTCTTTGAGACGTACGAGCTCAAAGGTTATATAGTTGAAGTTATCAGCGATATATTCCCAGTTTGGTAATGTGACATGCTGAGTGATGCTGAAATGATCATTGTGTTGATTATTGTGATAGGATCATTTATTTGATCGTCTATCTTAGTGATCATTGTGTTGATCATTTGTTGACCCAAAGCATGGCTTTTGTATAAAGTATGTTTTTGTGGACGTGAATTCGTCGAGCCTCACACCCCGTGAATGGTCAAAACAGGAAAGAAGCAGCAAGGTTATGAGGGGTAGCACCCTTTAGGATGTGTCCATTTCCTTCTGGAAAAGGGTGGTATCATGGTATGGAGCCCAGATACTTACTCATGTTGAAAACACTTTATGATTGTGTGAATTGATTACGAGCGCTCGGTGAAAAGGTCCCAAAGGACCGGGGGATGGCATATTCGGTCAGTTGTTACTCAGTTAGGAGTAACCCGGCCTTGTGTTGGTAGAGATCCGGTTTGGTTCTCGGGGATGTCCATCCAGAGGCATTCTCAGTGGCAATGGGAAGTTCCTTGGCCTGATCATTTGTTGGAAATCCAATTCCCAATACGAAACTTGTACGGTATTAGTTGTAGAACCTGCTATTCACTTATGGTGGTCACCACTGTTTGGATGGTAGCTATAGTAGGCATACGATAATGGTCGTATGTTGGCTAAGATTTATATTCTACTTTCGAAATGAATTTTTCCTACACTATACACTAATAATAATATCAAATGTTATTTTAAATGCGTATCAAGCATCTTTGACTATCATAAGGAGAAATCTCCTCCGATTCTGCGTTTGCATTGTGTGTGTGTGCGGGAGGCCTTATGGTAGTCTCATTTTTAAAAGCATTGCGAATTGATTAAAAATATTCCTCTATTTTGATTTTAAAGATAAATAAACTGTTTTGAGTTCTCACACCAGTCACATGACTGACTTGGAGTTTATTGTTTTCCTTCCTAAACTCTGGGTGCCCACCAATTTCCACACGGGCAGTCAAGAGTTAGGTTTATCAGGATATTCTGGATATTCTGGAGTTGCTGGAGGCAAGATGGATGGCATGGCATATTACTTATATAGTATTTCTTTTTCCGCTGCACTGTTTATTGTTGTATGTTGTTGTACACTCTGATGATTTGATGTAATGTAATATGATGATAATGTAATAGCTGATATAGTTCTATGTTTAAAGATTATTCATTTATTATTATATGTTGTTCCGCTGCGAATTGTGAGATTCTGATGTTGTTCTGTTGTTTCCTTTTTCCTCTATTCTCTTTTTCTTTCTTTTCTTTCTATTTTTAAAATTTCCTATCTTCTATTTTCTTCTATTTTAAAATTTTCTGTCCTCTTTTCTATTTTCTTTTCTCTCTATTATCTATCTACCTTCTTCTTCTACCTTTTCTTTTCTTAAATTTTTCTTAAAACCCCTAAGGGTTCGTATTTTCGTTCATCTTGAATTAAACAAAGGAGATTAGTGTCTATTCAAGGAGTACGGACTTACGGGTCTTTACAGTTGGTATCAGAGCTCTGATGGTTAAGCGACAACCATGGTTCTGTTGGGTATTACTCATTAGAGATAGAGTCAGTAGTACTCTAGAATGAGTTTGAGTGTAATAATAGCTATGAGAGCGTATTTGTTAGTGAATATGAAATTGTTTTATATTGTGATGATTGGTTTATTGAGTGGCATATGAACCTTCGTCAGCACGGTCAGTCAAACTATGCCGAAGGGGTTTCTAAACACTTGAATAGAACAATTCGGCACAGTATTGTTTTTAAATTGGGTAAATGGAATGATTTTACCTTAAGTATATTTTATATATAAAGAAATAATTTTTCAAAATTATTAAAGTGTATATAAGTTGATTGTTAGGTTGTTTGAATAATCTAAATAAGAGAATAATTGTATAAGCAAATGAATTATAAGAATTGAGTTATAATTAAAGTGAATTACAATTGTGAAATAAACTTATATACATAAGAAGTGAAACTTTATGGATATATCTATGAATATGAGTTGTTGAATAAAGTTGATATTGATATCAAACTAAATTAATTAAGTTAAGTGATGAATATGAACTTGAGTATGTGAATGAAATTCAACGTTGGTAAATGAATTGAATTGTGAATCAATTGAATGGAAAATAGAATTGATATGGAATAATGAATATAAGTGTAAATTCATTAAATCTAATATATTGGAAGTTGAAAAAAAAGTTAATTAAATAAATTGAATGGAAATCAATTTTATTTAAGGAGTTGAACCAAGAATGAATATAAGCAAAGGAATTTGGTTGAAATTAATAAACATTGGTTGTTATATGATTGTTGATTGATTGTATATAATTCATTAAGTATTAATGAAATTGAAAGCTAATGTAATTGAATTCAAATTAGAAGTAAATAAATTTGAATAGAATTGAAAGTGAATTAGATTTAATTAGTAAATGTAAACTAATTGAATTGAGAATGAATGTTAGTAAATCCAATGTAAATAAATCAAATGTGATTTGAAAGTGAAAACCAATTCATTGTATATTAATGAAAATATGAATGAATATTATTGATTATGAATGATAATTGGATGATGGTTGAATATATATTGCTATTGTTGCATTTGCTATGTGACATGTATAGTCATCATGTTGATATATATAGTTATTATGTTGCTATATGTTGTATATCGATACTATTTTCATATATGCATGATTCTCATGTTGTTTGTTGAGTGTTTAGTAGGTGCGGATTGCGTTTGCTTCGCATTTGGAGTTCGCTTTTGCGCTATATTAGCTGTATATGCTTGCTAATAAAATATAAGGTACATATCTCGGATTAAATATCGCACTTTTACACTTTTTTTCCCTTCGGGATGCCTCATTACTTGATGAGATGTATATTTGTGATATATATACTGTCTTTTTTTTTTGGATCGAGCCGCGCAAAGGAGACTATGGCGAATTTTTCCAAAAATTTAAGGCGTTAGAAAAATTTGAGAAAATTTTGGAAAATTTTTGAAAACTTTAAACTTTGATTTGGAATTGAAAGTTAAACAATAGTAGTTGTTTTTGAAAAGATAACTAAGTATGATTTGAAAACTTAGTAAAGATTGGTAAGAAGTTTAATTATAAAGTTTGGGAAAATTAATAGATTCTATAACTTTTCTTACTTATAATTTCGAGGACGAAATTCTTTTAAGGGGGAAAGATTGTAACGACCCAGAATTTTTAATTATTAAAATTTGAGTATTTAATATTAATAAGTGAATTTATAAGTCAAATAAATTTTTATTTGAATTATTGGATTTAATTGGATTTTTAAATCGATAATTTAATATGTTAAATTATGGAAATAATTGATAATTGAGTTAAATATGATTGAAAATAATTTGGAAAATTTTATTTTATCACATGGAAGTTAGAATGATATTTTAGAACTTTTAAAATCGAATTAAAAGTTAATCTGTGAAAATTGAATATTTTAATATTTAATAATCGACTGTAAAATAGCCAATTTTTGAACAGTCTCAGAATTGAACGAAACCAGTTTCATTGGATCCGTATTAGTTAGTTATTACCGGATTTCAATTTTCGTGTCAATCGGAGTTATCGTTTGATCGTGGCAGCTCGAAACGCATCGAATCGTTTTTAATTTAAATTTGGCGAGTCAAAATAGCCATTTTTCAAAAAGTCTCGGAATTCGACGAAACCAGTTTCATCGGATCCGTAATGTGATATTATTGTAAGGTTTCAAATTTCAAGTCGTTTGGATTTACCGTTTGTCCGGTACAAATTAAAACGCCTAGAAATCGACTTAAATCGGTTTAATTCAAATTGAGCGTTTTCAGCCATAACTCGCACATACTTCCGAATTAGCTTCCGAAACCTGTTCCATTGTGTCCGGAACGCGGGATAAACCCTAGGTACGCTGGTTACGGCGTCTAAATCGGAGTTCGAAATTTCCGGGATGAATAGTGTTTACGCTTGCTTTTCCTATAAATACAACCTCACTCTAAAAAATAAAAAAAATAACAACTCAAAACCCTAGCCGGCCCTAATATTCAATGGCCAGAAATCCATCTCCTTCATCTCTCAATCTCTCCCAATCTACAAGGAATTAGAAGAAGTGTTCAACACGAAAAAGGTAGAGCATGAAGAGAGCTTGAAATCCATACGGATATGATCGAGTTTGGAGTTGCGTAGAGGGAGCAAGGATGGGCCGTTCCCATCAGTTTTCGCACGCCTTTCTAGGCGTTTTGTGCAGCCGAGCTTGCTGGGGATGGGGCCAGAGGTAGAGGTGGTCGTGCTCTTCGTCGTGGCGTTGGTATGATGAAGTATTGTCGTGTGAATGGAGTGTAATTTGAAACCCTAGGAATCATGATGGGTTCGGCCCTCAACCTGGAGATGATAACGTGAGGAAGATGGAGGGTATGCACGGCCAGGATTTGCTCAAGTTGGATCTAGTGGCTAGGATGAGTTGTATGTTAAATTATAAAAGTTATGTTGAATTTAAGTTTATAAAATCGTGTACGAACTTCATAAATTCGTATCTTTTTCATACGAGGTCGAAAAAATGCAAATCCAGTTGCGTTGGAATCGTATGGACGAGCACTACGCGATGGAGTTGGTTTGGAGTCGTTTGGAGTTAGTGAGAATTTCAGGTAAAATTAAACGCGCGTTTAATTTTATTCGAAATAAAAGCTAAAACGGAAGTTAAAGACCAAAGTGAGAACTTCTCACTCAATCGAATAGATTTCGATTTTATTTTAAATAGTTAGATTTAAAATATTTGAATGCATGTTTGAATGATGACTGTATATATTGATTGTTAAAATAGACATTATGCGCCGTTAGTAAGCGGATGTTATTTAGTATAAACATATACCGCGAATATTTCATAAACAGTGAAATTGGTATTATATATATATAATATCAATATATATATATTGGCATATGTATATATTGCAGTTGTTGATTTCCCGCATTTTTTTGTTTAGCGGATGAGACCCTATTACGCCGTTATTAAGCGGATAATATTTATTAAGAACATATACCGCGATAATTTCGTACTGGAGCGAAATTGGTATTGTGCTAATGTTTTTGGATGCAGGAAACAGGTTGGAGGGATCCAACTGGATTCCTCAACAGTATTTATTTACTTTCAGATATTTTGATATTTGATGGATTATCATATTGATATATGATATCGTTGTTGTCGTGATTGACTATTTGGTGTGTAGCATCATTGGACCCAGATTTTGGGATTTTAAAATGTTTTTAAAGTGATTTTTGAAAAGATAAAATATCTTTGGAATTGATCCATTTCAAATAAATAAACATTATAATTTTTAATGTTATAAAAATTATGATTTTTTAAGAAATATAGTTAAAAGCTGATTTTTGAAAATAAGGAATTAATGACTTTATAAAAGAGTTTAAATTGGGATTCTGAACTTGTTATAAAAAGTTAAATATAGGATTTATAAAATTTAATTATTTTATAAATCAGAATGGTGAAGTTTTTTTTAAAGGAAATTAGAGACGTTTTAAAGGATAATATAGATTGATTTATATTAAAGGATTTACAAATGAATATTTGTAAATTAAAACGTTGGGATTATAAAATGAGATTTTATAAGTGTTTGAATGAATTGAAAATGAATTTCATTAAAGAATGAAATCAATAGAATTATAAATGGTGAAGTTGTAAACGAAATTTATAAACAGTAGATTTATAAATTTTATGAAGTTATTTGAAGAATAGATTGGGTTAAATAAATGAATCTTATAAGTTATAAGATTTATAATTATGAAACTCTAAGGAATGATTTTGTGAAATAATCGTTTATAAGTAGTTAACTTATAATATGAACTTTTAATCTAAAATTGAGTTATAAACTGGAATAGGTTAATAAAGGAATTTGTAAAAGGAAGTTTTTATATATATAAATAGAAATAGAATTTATAAACGTTGTTTTATAAATTCGCAAACGACTTATTTTGATAAGTTAATTGTTATAACTTATAAATGGAGTTATATTCACATTTTTAAATAGTGAATAATCCTTTGAATTAAAATGAATAAAAGGATGAAATTGTTAACGTAGTATATTCACGTTTTTGAATAGTGAATAACACGTTAAAGGAAATATTTTAGATTTGATGTTTCAAATAGAATTAAAACAATCTAGTGATGTTTTAAAAGGTGTTGAGATTCGAAACCATAGATTTCAACATTTATTGTTGAAATAGACGTTTTCGAGAAATAAAAGGAAATGGTAGACTATAACACTGTTGTTATAGTAAATGATTTCCGAAAGGAAATGTTTTTAATAGTATTGGGATTTATATATCTATTTTAAATTCGAATCCCTATACTAATGATTTTGGGTTGTCGTAACGATGTTTTACGCAACATTCGTTTTGGCCCAAATAAAAATGTTTAAGTGAATGATTTCCTTAAAGAATGAAATATATACTTAATTCGATTTAAGTCTATTGAATATTTTCTAAGGTTGAAAATAAAAGGATTTGTGAATTACTTATGAATAAATAAGTATGGAAATGTTTTCCAAAATGAAGTAAATAATTAGAATTTATCTTTTTGAGGATAAATTGAAATGGATTATTGAAATCGTATATGCATGAATATTTTGAAATATAAATTCATTATGGAATTTATATGTGAAAGTGAAATTTGTTTGAAAATAAATATTGATTTATTTTTGAAGTGTTGGAATTTTATATCTTGTAAAGATATTTTGGAAAATAAATAATTTGGAAAATTATTTGGAATCTGGTGATGTATGCATATCAATTGATAGTTCGATAGCCGACTATCAATATTTCCCTTTGAATGGGTATTTGATGTGATTTGATTGAATTTGAATGCACACTTATTTTTGAATAAGCGCTCACTATTCGGGTTAACCGGGAAAGGACCATGGGGTCGTATAACCCATTCCGAATATGTGATACGTCGTTATGAATTGCATTTGAAGATCGGTGTTGAAGACCGAGTATTTGTGAAAACGATAGGATGACCTATCGATTGTCTCTGCACTGGGTAGCTCCTGGTATAGAGATCTCCTAAGTGATGGGAAATTCGATCGGGATTGTGAATACCCGTATTGCAAGGGCTTCGTAAGAAGTGCCTTCGGTTTTGTTCGAGCCCGGAACAGACTTGTATGGATTGTATGTCTGACATTACAATTTGAGATATAAAGCCGATTTCTTTCAAATATATTTCTGTTGGTGGCGGAGAATTTATTCTTTGCTTAACACCCTTCTTTGAGACGTACGAGCTCAAAGGTTATATAGTTGAAGTTATCAGCGATATATTCCCAGTTTGGTAATGTGACATGCTGAGTGATGCTGAAATGATCATTGTGTTGATTATTGTGATAGGATCATTTATTTGATCGTCTATCTTAGTGATCATTGTGTTGATCATTTGTTGACCCAAAGCATGGCTTTTGTATAAAGTATGTTTTTGTGGACGTGAATTCGTCGAGCCTCACACCCCGTGAATGGTCAAAACAGGAAAGAAGCAGCAAGGTTATGAGGGGTAGCACCCTTTAGGATGTGTCCATTTCCTTCTGGAAAAGGGTGGTATCATGGTATGGAGCCCAGATACTTACTCATGTTGAAAACACTTTATGATTGTGTGAATTGATTACGAGCGCTCGGTGAAAAGGTCCCAAAGGACCGGGGGATGGCATATTCGGTCAGTTGTTACTCAGTTAGGAGTAACCCGGCCTTGTGTTGGTAGAGATCCGGTTTGGTTCTCGGGGATGTCCATCCAGAGGCATTCTCAGTGGCAATGGGAAGTTCCTTGGCCTGATCATTTGTTGGAAATCCAATTCCCAATACGAAACTTGTACGGTATTAGTTGTAGAACCTGCTATTCACTTATGGTGGTCACCACTGTTTGGATGGTAGCTATAGTAGGCATACGATAATGGTCGTATGTTGGCTAAGATTTATATTCTACTTTCGAAATGAATTTTTCCTACACTATACACTAATAATAATATCAAATGTTATTTTAAATGCGTATCAAGCATCTTTGACTATCATAAGGAGAAATCTCCTCCGATTCTGCGTTTGCATTGTGTGTGTGTGCGGGAGGCCTTATGGTAGTCTCATTTTTAAAAGCATTGCGAATTGATTAAAAATATTCCTCTATTTTGATTTTAAAGATAAATAAACTGTTTTGAGTTCTCACACCAGTCACATGACTGACTTGGAGTTTATTGTTTTCCTTCCTAAACTCTGGGTGCCCACCAATTTCCACACGGGCAGTCAAGAGTTAGGTTTATCAGGATATTCTGGATATTCTGGAGTTGCTGGAGGCAAGATGGATGGCATGGCATATTACTTATATAGTATTTCTTTTTCCGCTGCACTGTTTATTGTTGTATGTTGTTGTACACTCTGATGATTTGATGTAATGTAATATGATGATAATGTAATAGCTGATATAGTTCTTTGTTTAAAGATTATTCATTTATTATTATATGTTGTTCCGCTGCGAATTGTGAGATTCTGATGTTGTTCTGTTGTTTCCTTTTTCCTCTATTCTCTTTTTCTTTCTTTTCTTTCTATTTTTAAAATTTCCTATCTTCTATTTTCTTCTATTTTAAAATTTTCTGTCCTCTTTTCTATTTTCTTTTCTCTCTATTATCTATCTACCTTCTTCTTCTACCTTTTCTTTTCTTAAATTTTTCTTAAAACCCCTAAGGGTTCGTATTTTCGTTCATCTTGAATTAAACAAAGGAGATTAGTGTCTATTCAAGGAGTACGGACTTACGGGTCTTTACAGATTGTACTAGACCCGACATTGCCTATGTCGTGGGATTATTATGTAGGTTTACTAGTAGACCTAGTATAGAGCATTGGCACGCTATTGAGAGGGTCATGAGATACCTAAAACGAACCATGAACCTTGGATTACATTATGAAAAGTTTCCAGCTGTTCTTGAAGGTTACACCGATGCAGACTGGAATACTTTATCTGATGACTCAAAGGCAACCAGCGGCTATATCTTTAGCATTGCTGGAGGAGCTGTTTCTTGGAAATCCAAGAAACAGATCATTTTGGCTCAGTCTACTATGGAGTCTGAGATGATAGCACTAGCCACAGATAGTGAGGAAGCAGAGTACTTAAGAAATCTGCTAGCTGAGATTCCCTTATGGGAAAAACCGATACCAGCTGTGTTGATCCATTGCGATAGCACCGCGGCTATTGCAAAAGTTCAAAACCGTTATTACAACGGTAAGAGACGACAGATACGTCGTAAGCATAGCATTGTTAGAGAGCTACTCTCTTCAGGAGCTGTTAGAGTGGATCACATACGCAGTGATGAGAATTTGGCAGATCCTTTGACGAAAGGATTGGCCAGAGAGAAAGTCCTTACGACTTCTAGAAAAATGAGACTATTGCCCTTAGATTGTTGAGTCACGCACAATGGTAACCCGACCTAATGACTGGAGATCCCAAGAACTAGGTTCAATGGGTAAGAACAAGTTGTGAAGTGATATGACTTGAACATGCTAATTTTTCATATATATAGAAGCATGTGTTCCTGAAGTGAATAGAGGATGAGTTAATAGAAACTCTTAATGAGATCTATACTCCATTTGGAGTGGAGTACCTACCTTCAGGAGTACTCTTGATAGACTCACCTGTGTGAATGTGGAAATTTGGCCGTTTCCTATGGAGTTTTGGGCAAAACTCCTAGAGCATTCACTAAACTGGGATAGACGTGCATGGCCATAAATGCACGGGCTTATTTGATTGCACTCTAGAAGGATTGTGTGTGGTCTGATGTCAGGAATAGAGTTCAAGACTACGTGTCACTCTAGTAAAAACTGAATCTTATTCACTATGCAAAGGTTCAAGTCTAACGATACTTTTGTTTATGCACAATCTTATGTTTTCAGAAATTGCTCAAAAATATTTTTTAAAAAATTCAAGTGGGGGATTGTTGGAAATTTGTTTGAAGTGAATTGTTAAAAAAATGGCTAAGTGGAAATTGGCTCCTATATTTGAATAGTCCCACATTGTGAGATTATATGCAAGAATCAAGTATTTATACTTGATTCTTAGAGGCTAAGTTGGGCCCTTTGGGCACCCAATGATGCTCTTTTGTGAGGAGGGAGGCCATGCTTGACCACCACACGCGCGCGCGCCGACCGACCGACTCGACTCGACCCGACCCGGGCCGGGCTCGGGCTTGGGCTTGGGGTTGTAGTGGTGTACCACTTATATTTTTGCTACGAATTTATTAACAGTTTTTTGACCGGGCTGGAACGGTTATTTAAGCCCGTATTGAAGAACGTTGAGCAACGTTCATTATTTGACCCATTATTCTCAGATTCGTTTTTGTTGCCCACGTCCCCCAACCAGTAACGTTCTTTTACACTGCTTCGTCTTCTTAACTGATAGAGAGACGGACGAAAAGAAGAACAACATCTCAGTCTTCGTTTTTTTTAAAAAAAAACGCAAACAGAAAAAATTCGAGCAATTATTTTTTAAAAGTGCAAACAGATTCGCTTCGTCGGTGCAACGAATCGATACCGTAAATCTTAGAGAGGCTGTTTTATCCTAGAGGCGGCGGTGATAATAACGAACTGCTAGCACCAACCAGCAGATCGTCGAAACGTCTTGAAGAAAGTGACGTAGTCCATGACTCAGCCGAAGTTAGCCATTGTTTTCAACAGTATGTCATATTAGAATCCATTAATTGTAAACCTGAAGCCTATAGATTAAGGGAATTTCGATGTACATCACTGCTAAATAATAGAATGCTAGATTTTAAGAGGTTTAGCTTGAGTCCAGACATCATATAGAAAGAGCCCAAGGTGTAAATAATGTAATGAATGGGAGGAAGGAGGGTTTTGTGAAAATCATGATATCATCAGCAAATAAAAGAGAGGATATGTCTTGAGCTCTACACTTAGGATGATAGCCAATCTGATTACTTCTGAACTTAAGTGCAATGAGTCGTGTGAAAACCTCCATAACAAGTATAAACAAGTAAGATGAGATGGGGTCTCCTTGTCCTGTACCTTGCTTACTTTTAAAAAACCAACTGGACGACCATTAATAATGATAGAGTAGTTAGGTGTGGATATGCATTCATAAACCCAACCAACAAACGGTATTGGAAAATCATTAGTGCCACAATGCGAACTATTGTTTCCCAATGAACAAAGTCATATGCTTTCATTATGTCAAGCTTCATCATAGCTGCAGAGGAAGCATTTTCTCTACCATATCCATATAGCAATTCCTGAGCAAGCAAAACATTGTCAAGTATACTCCTCTTAGGAAGGAAAGCAACCTGATTTTGGGATATGATATGAGGTACGACACAAACCAATCTTGAGGCAAGAATCTTGGAAATGCACTTATAAACCACATTACAGCATGAAATGGGCCTAAAAGATGAGACAGTATAGGCATCATCAGATTTAGAAATCAAAACTAGATTAGTTGCATTTATTTCAGATATAAGAGCGCATTTATCAAAAAAGTTGTGAACTGCCTTGCAAAATTCAACATGAATTGTGTCCCAGCTTGTAATGAAGAAGTGAACATTAAAGCCATCGAGACCACCACTCGATTTCCTATTCATGACAAAAAGAGTAAGCTTAATCTCTTCATTGGTAACTTTTTGAACTAGCACGGAGGACTGAGAATGGGAAAGTCTTGAAAAAGGACTTTCATCAAGCATGCTGACCAAAGGAGTGAAATCTGAAGAATTACCAAGAAAATTATTGTAATAATTAAGAAAAGCCATATCAACCTCATCAGGAGTAGAGTAAAGGTTACTATCCTGGCCTTGAATCATTTTTATGTTCTCTTTAGCCTGCTTGATACTGATTGCAGAATGAAAGAACTCAATGTTTCTATCACCAAGATGGAGCCATTGTTGGTGTAACTGTTGTTCTTTCATTTTGCTTTCAGTCTCAAGAGCTTCATTTAGTAAGGTGAAAAGTTTTCCTTCTTCATTAGCCGCTTGTATATTATTAGGGTTGCTCATAATATGATCCTGAGCTTTATTGAGCTGCTCCTTTAGCAATGCGGACCGTTTATTTCCATCACCATAGAGTTTATAACCCCAAGCTATCAAGTCCCTCTTAACTTATTTTAATTTCCTGCATGACTTAAACATTGGAATACTATAACTGTAAAAAGACCGTGGTTTATCATTAAAATTGGCTCATATATCAAAAATCCCTCTTTGAAAATATTTCTTAAATCTTATGTGTGAAACAAACACTATACAAAATAAATTCCTTTCCTAAAATATTATTGAAACTTCCTATTACACAAAATCGTCAGATAAACTAATCTCAAACTAATAAATAATTTTAATTTTCCCATCTACATCTATTTATTTATAAACATATTTTAATTAAATTTTAAAATCCCATAATAATTTCTTGAAGCTTTCAAAATATTTTAGAAATGGGAAAACCTATAAATCATCTAAAATAAAAACCATGGAGCAAAATTCTCCAAAATCAACAACAGTTCATCCATATAAATATTATATCATGGCTGATTCAAATTCCATTGAATTTTGACCATCCATATAATGTACACACAATATAAATAAATTACACAAATTAAAATGCAAAAGGATAGTATCACCTTTGCATCTTTAATAATCCAACATAAACAAATCCAATATCACGCAATCAATCAAATATTCCAATTAAATAATTCACCTAAGCAATCCAATCAACATTCACAATCAATTAAATTTTGAACAAACATCTCGACAAAACAATTCAATCAATTGGGATTATAGATGTATATTTAGAAAATAATGATTTTTAGATACAGTTACGATTTAGAAAATTCACCAAGTCAATGCTCGAGTTCCAAAACAGCAAATATCAGCAACTCAGCACAATTGCCAATCTCCGCCTTCTTCATCGTTGTCAAACTCACGTGCACATCCTACCATCACCACCAGCTGTGCACGCTGTGCACCAACCTCCCACTGCTTGTCCTGATGTCGTCGCACCTCCCATCGTCTACCACTTGCAGACAAGCCCGAGAATTAAGTCTAGCCACACATCTTTTCTCTAGCCTTGCATCCGTAATTCGAGTGTTCCACCAACAATATCATGACACGCCACCAGCACCTAATCGTGAGTCGCCCTCTAGGTTGAATCGACCTTCTGCCATCGTCGTTCGACAAGATGACTCCCTTCCCCATTATGTTGAACTCACGAGCCTATGCATGATTCTTTTTCTATTTGAAGACATGATTTGCGAACTAGGGATTCTGTGTTGGGTGAAGGGAATACGACTATAAGCAAAGTATATAAGAAGGCTTCCAAAAGAAAAAAGACGAGCTTGAATTAAACGAGCTTGAATTGTAATTCAGCTAGTTTAATTTCATTTCATTTTCTTTTCTTTCCTTTCCAAATAACTATTATTTTTATTTGTAAGTAAATTTCGATCTAGCTTAAATTGATGCACACTTCATTTTATGCAGTATAATCTCAAAGCTACACAACTTTACTCAATCTAGTAAATTTTCCCCAAAAAGAATTTATTAATTCAATATAATCTATTAAATCAAAATCTTTTATTAAATAGAATTTAATTAAATATAAATAATTTTCAAAATATAAATTATCAAATATCATATTCGAACAACTTTTATTTTAATTAAATAATTTGTTTATGTGGCATAGAAAGTAGAGTTGTTATAAGGTACACTTTTTGCAACATATTTTCTTAGAAAGTGGGCTGGCGGTTGATCCTAGTAAAATTATTGCGGTACAGGATTAGCACGTGCCAAAGAATGCCACAAATGTGAGAAGATTTGTTGATTTGGCGAGATATTATAAGAAGTTCATTAAGGACTTCACGAAGTTCTCTGGTCCTTTGACCTTTCTTACCATGAAGAATTTGGTTTTCCCATGAGAACAAAGTGTGAGGATACTTTTATTAAGCTGAATGAGGAATTGACTAGTGCACCTATTTTAGCATTACCCTATGGTACAATGACATTTACAATATATACCGATGCTTGTGGTATGGGGTTGGGTGCAGTTTTAATGTAGGAGAGGAGAGTAGTGAGTTATGCTAGTCGATGGTTGAAGGTCCACGAGAGAAACTACCTACCCATGATCTCGATTTAGCAGCCATTGTCTTTGCACTCTGGTCATAGAGGCATTATCTTTTAGGAGAGCGGTTTGAGCTATATATGGATCACAAGCCTTTGAAGTATTTCTTCTCCTAGAAAGATTTGAACCTAAGTTGGCATACATGGTTGGAGTTTTTGGCATCATATGACTTCGATATCTCTCATGCTCCAAGCAAGGTTGATATTGTAGTCGATGCCTTGAGTAGGAAGTAAGCGGTGTTGGGTTATATGCTTATTAAATGGAAGCATTTGGAGTTCATATCTACATTCGACTTTCGACCATCGTCAAATATTACTCTAGGATTACTAGCAGCTATAGACTTTCAGCCTACATTATGGACCATAAGGGTTAGGTCAGAAGCAAGACAAGGAGTTAGTAGTTATTTTTAAGAAGCTTGGTAGAGAAGAGTAGACAAGTCATTTGAGGCGTTATACCATTGACATGAAGGGATGGTTACGAAGAGATGGTAGATTATGTGTTCCTTTCATTACGGATTTGATCAACATGGTGCTAGTAGAGTCTCATCGCACTAGGATGTCTGCTCATCCTAGTGGAGACAAAATGTACCGTGACATGAAAAGAGTCTTTCATTATTCTGGCATAAAGAAGCATATGGTAGAGTATATGGCCCAATGTATGACTTGCCGGAGGGTAAAGGCAGAGTTGAAGAAGCTAAGAAGATTGTTGCAGCCATTGGATATTCCGTAGTGGAAATGAGAGAGTATTTCCATGAACTTCACTGATGGACTATGTAATGACCTTAATTTTGACTAACATTATTTAAACTAAATGAAATGATGTAGAAGGTTAAGAGATTGAGATTTGTAAATTAATAAAGAAGTCGTGCCTTAATGAAAACATAAGCAAAAGAGGATAAAGGATAAGTAAGTAGGAGGAACATGATAAGGAAAAAATAGGAATAGTTTTTGTTCATATAACCTAAACCTATATATCCTTCATTTCTCATTCATTTCAACATTCATAAATAAAACCAAAAGCCCAAGAGATTGGCTGGCCATCATTAAAAAGAATCAAAAGAAGAAAAGCCAGGATTCAAGTAGAAAGCTTGAAGAAATTAATCAAAGAGCAAATCTCAACCTTCTTAATACCAAGCTAAGGTGAATAAAAGATTTACAACACGTTTTGACTATGATTACGGATTTATGATTATGGCCGAATGATTTTGCAAAAAAAATCCATGTTATATTTATTTCAATAGGTATATAGACTTGTTGATGATTTATATCATTTCATATAGATTTTATGATAAGTTTAGATTGGGAAATACCAACTAAATGACGTCCAAATGACTTGTGTTTCTGAGATATGGTTAAAAACATTATTTTAGAAGTGGGTTTCAAGTTTTATAATTTTATAAGTTAGTGTGGATTCATTATGAATTTTCCATGAGAGAAAATGGCTAATATTGGGTTTAAATTATTTACAGCAATTTTATATTGATTTTAGGTTTGGAATTTAAGTATATTAGAAAAACATATTAAAAGTGAATTATGTGGATTTTTGGGAAATTTTCTTAAGTATTTTATTATAGTTATAAAATTATTTAAGGAGAAGGGCTTATTTGTTAATATGTTTGTAATTGAAAATTCTAAATTCGGCAGCACTTTTAGAAAAGGATTTGATAAAGAAAAGGCACCTAATAACACATTGACAATGTTAACCCAAAAAATGGATCAACACCTTGGTTTGATTTTGAAAGCACCAGCCCTGTTTTGATAGAGCAATGTCACAGATCTTGGATATAGAAAAATAACAGTAAAAAAAAGGAGATAGAGAATTTTTATAGTGGTACGACTGTTAATGAAGCCTACATCCACTTTATAGTTTTATTACAGACCGATTGTTGTTACAGGAAGTGTTTGATTACAAGACTTTGATTATCTTTAAGTAGATTGAATCCCCAGAGTTGGAATCCACTGGAGAATCACCGTAAATCCCTATGGAGATTATTGTGAGGGGGGTAGAGAGTGAAGAATGTTTCTAGCAGAGCTTCAGCAACTATCCAAAGAAGATCCAGTTTATGTTGCAAGTAGGATGATATTTATAGAGGTCAAAGAGCTTCTGGGCTAGGCCTGTTCGTTGACTACTTGCAGATGGACATAGGAAGAGGCTACGGGCCTTATCTCATGAACCGAGCCAAAGCCATGGATCGCTAGTGATCCATAGATTATGGCTCGTGTGGAGCTACTTGCTTAGCTCCTTTTCATTGCTTCAGTGTGATAGCTCCCTATGTCTCCTCTGTCCAGTATGGATCGCTAGCGATCCATACACTTGGTACATTTTTTGTTGTATCTTCTATGTCTCCTTTACTTCCTTTGTGCCATACTGATCCACTATCTTGCATGGATGCTTAGCGATCCATAGGGTATCGATCACCGGCGATCCAAGTACTTAGGCTATTTTTGGAGTCTGAAGTTTGGGATGCTTCAATGACCTTGTACCATTGTTGTTTGCGTAGTCTCGTTGCACGCTCCTCTGTTTTGGTGATGATCTACTAGATGGTTGTGCTTCGGCTGCTGATTGAACTGGATGGACGCTAGTCTATTGGTTTAGTCATACTCAGTCGTTGCTTTAGCCTTTTTGGTTGAGTTCTGAGCCGTTTTGACTCTATCAAGTTGTTCCATATTCTCCTGGATCTTGATGGGTTAAATACCTGGATAACATTTTCCCCCCAGAGTATGCCTACGTCGAAAACAAGGCGTGCTCTGAAAGTAACTTCTTTTGAATCTTCATTTTTTAAAATCTAGTTTATCGTGTCGAGATTATTATGCAAATTTGGCTTTGACTGTTGAATTTTCGATGTGAATCGTCAGAATCCACCTCAAGATATTGTTCTCAATTGAGTGACTTCTAACAGCCTTTTTTATTTCAATTTGAATTTCAATTCCTGGTATTAAAGATGCAATCTTTTCTCTATAGTTTATGCAAGGTTTTAGGTTGGTAAGTGGGTGCATGATGTAGGTTTGGAGTTATCTTATACAGTTTAAATCAACCGGCGGTGAAGCTATGTTTTGTCTCGAAAGATTTTACGTCATTTTGGAGCGAAGTCTTGCCCTTGGTCTTTAACTTCTCCTTTTCAAGGACTTGGCTAAGTTCCCATTGACATTTTTGAATTCAATGCGAAAAGATTGATTCCAAATTGGCTACAGTGGATGATTCGATCGTATCTCTCTTCCTGTTTTTATGCTCCAATGATCCTAAAAAGAAAAGTTTCCCACATTGCTTCGGACGACGGCTCTGTTCTCGATCGTTGATCGATAAGGGTAAGTGTGGAAAAGATAATTTTAAATGACGAAATGGATTGTTTTTCAAATGTAAGCAAGCTATCTACATGTAGCGACCCGACTTTCAAACTCCAGAAAGACACATCATTTTTTAAGAAAGAAAGAGATAGAAGAAGAAAAGAAAGAAAAGAAAGAACAACAACATAGTAAGAATCTCATAGCGGAATGAATGAAATATAATATATAACATATATATAGCATCATATACATCAGAGTACACAACTATACATCTCAATTTAGATAGTTATAACATTTCTGTCTAATGTACAATACAAGAACAACTATACAGAATAACACATAGCGGAAACTCTAACTATATATCTACACGCTGAAGCCTCCTGCTCTAAAGCTCCTCCAGAATTCGTCAAGGATAGCCTGAATCACTTGACTACTCATACATAATATGAGCACCCAAGAGTTTAATAAAACAGAAAATAAACACTCGGGTCAAATAGGGGTCTGGTGTGAGTAAACGGTTTAAAACTGCTTAACTTAGAAAATCCTTTGAAAAGAAAGGTATCACGTAAGACTTCCCACACATAAACGTGGAAAAGTTTTTACCTTACGCTAACCAAAACATTTGATAGGAAATCCAGTGATATTATATTAGTGTCTAGGGTTTTCAAGTAACTAAGAAATAGCCGAAATTGTTACACCTATTAAATTCCAGCTACTAGCCACAAAGTGGGTAATAAAAACAAAACCGTAGGGTCTCGTAGGAAGAATGTGTTTCCATCAATGGCAGGGCTACTAGGGTACCGCCCGTCACAGTACGTGGCCTAGATCACCGTACCGAGGACCACACCCGATCCCCTGCAACACAAGGCTGGGACCATTCCTTACTGAACAGTCCCGAACAAGACCACCCCGCAGTTGGCTGCAGACCCAACCGCCCACAAAGTCGAAATAAAATGGGACATCTAGACAAGGGTAAATCTCGTCCTACTTGGGCATGACCCACTTAACCTTGCCGCACCTCCCCTGTTTTAGCCATTCCCAGTTCATGAGGCTTGAGGCTGCGATTACCTTTATAAGACACATCTATCTTAGAATGCTCATCGTCCACCTGACGATGTTCTGAAAGCATTCAATCCATACAAGTTCGTTCCGGGTTCGAACGAAACCGAAGGCACTATCTCGTTGCACTCATTTTGGAATCACCCTCAGAGTCAACGACCATAGCCCTTGCACTCTGAATCACCATCTCAAACCTGTAAGTACTATCACCGTTAAACTCATCACGGAATCGCCCCTAGAGTTATACTGACGAATAATTCTTACACATGGAATCCAAGTCGATAAGAAAACTCGAATCTCCGATGTGGGTAGACCTCTGATTTCCTCTAAACCTCTAGAAAATCTCCGACTATTCAAATTTCTTCTACCTCTATATGAGATGCCTCAATTCCCCAAACCAAAGAATACTCCAAGAATTCCCAAACTAATCGCAAGTCACTTTTGCGATCTTACTCAGTTCAGATTCCAAAGAATTATCTTCACTCACTAGAACAGCTTTTCCTAATCGAGATCAATCTTCAAGAATGACTTATTTACCAGAAAAAATGACAGATCACCTCCAACAAATATCCTGCTCTGCTAAGCTTCCCGAAGAAATGGATAAGCCTTCACTATCTGCCTGGTCTGCAGATAGTAGAATCCCAAAGATTTCAGAATCATCGAAGTAACAGATCCATGCTGCTTCTTCCAAGCTTCACTTCAATGCTACTGCTAAGCCAAAAGATCATCCTTAACCTCAAGCTTTTGAAACTCAAAACTATCACCCAATTCCACTAAAAGATCCTTGAGACCGGTAGACATCTTCTCAAGAAACTTGGCTCCAAATCAAACACCAACCACTTGACTTCTTAAGGAAAACAATGAGACCATGTCCTAAATGAGGTAACTCATCGACCATAGTCTCATACTAGATAAGACATCCTTACTTGAGATCCAGAAAATCTCTAAACATCTGAATCATCCCTGCGATAGGCATCAACGTTCCTTCAACACCCTCTAAATCTTGCTTCAAAAGAACATCTTCAGAACCATCTATGGATACTGCATCCCATCACACAGCTGTTCTTTCCTGAAGTCACCAAGATACCATCACCTACTTCTGCTCAGCTGACAGATTTAACTCTTAGAAATCCCTGCTCACTCGAGAGCAAATCAACCTCACACTTCAAGAATATACTCTAATTATTGAAAATACTTTCTCTGGAATCAATGAAATCCTTTCACCAATCTACAAAGCTTATTCGAGACGGTATTAGGTCTATAATCTCGACAGATATACCTCCAACCACAACATATGAGCCTCTTCCATTAGTGGTAGTAATGTTCCACACACTCCTAGCTTATTTACCTCTATAACCTATGTTGGAAAATCTGAACAGATAACCCAACAGATTAGGTAGATATATAAATATATATATATAAATTACAAGTACGCCCTCTCAAGATAGACACCACTCTAAAGTCTAGGAATTCACTCAACCTAATGCTCTGACCAACTGTAGCGACCCGACTTTCTAACACCAGAAAGACGCATCACTTTTTAAGAAAGAAAGAGATAGAAGAAGAAAGAACAACAACACAGTCAGAATCTCACAGCATAACGAATGAAATATAATATATAACATATATATAGTATCATATACATCAGAGTACACAACTATACATCTCAATTTAGACAGCTATAACATTTCTATCTAATGTACAATACAAGAACAACTATACAGAATAACACACAGTAGAAACTCTAACAATATATCTACACGCTGAAGCCTCCTGCTCCAAAGCTCCTCCAGAATTCGTCAAGGGTAACCTGAATCACTTGACTACTCATACATAATATGAGTACCCAAGAGTTTAATAAAACAGAAAATAAACACTGGGGTCAGACAGGGGTTTGGTGTGAGTAAACGGTTTAAAATTGCTTAACTTAGAAAATCCTTTGAAAAGAAAGGTATCACGTAAGACTTCCCACACATAAACATGGAAAAGTTTTACCTTACGATAACCAAAACATTTGATAGGAAATCCAATGATATTATAATAGTGTCTAGGGTTTTCAAGTAAATAAGAAATAGCCAAAATTGTTACATCTATTAAATTCCAGCTACTAGCCACAAAAGTGGGTAATACAAACAAAACCGTAGGGTCTCGTAGGAAGAATGGATTTCCATCAATGGCAGGGATACTGGGGTACTGCCAGTCACAGTACGTGGCCTAGATCACCGTACCAAGGACCACTCCCGATCCCCTACAACACAAGGCCGGGACCATTTCTTACTGAACAGTCCCGAACAAGGCCACCCCACAGTTGGCTGCAGATCCAACCGCCCACAAACCCGAAATAAAAAGGGACATCTAGACAGGGGTAAATCTCGTCCAACTTGGGCATGACCCACTTAACCTTGCTGCACCTCCCCTGTTTTAGCCATTCCCGGTTGATGAAGCTTGAGGCTGCGATTACCTTTATAGGACATATCTATCTTAGAATGCTCATCGTCTACCTGACAATGTTCTGAAAGCATTCAATCCATACAAATCTGTTCTCGGTTCGAACTAAACCGAATGCACTATCTCGTTGCACTCATTTTGGAATCACCCTCAGAGTCAACGACCATAGCCCTTGTACTCTGAATCACCATCTCGAACCTGTAAGTACTATCTCCATCAAAATCATTACGGAATCACCACCAGAGTTATACTGACGAATAGTTCTTACAGCTCGAGTCTTCACTTGCACTCCACTTGGATTTACAACCTAACATTTATTTTGGATCGATGTGGATATCCAAATATGGAAACCCGATCCGGGTGTCACCGAATCCAAACGCCATTTTAATGTCCAAGTTGTACTTAAGGGTTTAAATAGTAGCTATTCAGAATATCACTTATAATAAATGGATGATTCATAACACATAGATATATAATTCACTATTATCACATTCATCCATACATATCACAAAGCAGCATATATATCACATCTCAGATATATCATATTCATGTCATCACATATCAATCAATGACATCCAATATCATTCAATATCATTAACTCATCCAATGATATTTATCATCCAATCATTAATCAACCATAACAAGTTTGATCCAAACTTAATTAATTTAATTAATCCTTAATTAAGTTAATTCCTTACTTAATCACTTGGATTACCATTAATCCAACTTACTTATTCATTTATTAATTACAAATTAATTAATTAAACATCCCTTAATTCTCCACTTTAATTAATCTTCCTTGATTAATTATTACTTAATTACTTTAAGTAATTATTCCTTAATTACAATTTTAATTAATCATCTTGATTAATTACTTCTTAATTATCCAAGTAATTAACTCTTAATTACCCTTTAATTAATCACACTTGATTAATTATTATTTAATTATCCTGATAATTATTTCTTAATTATCCTTTTAAATTAATCATATCTGATTAATCACCTTTTAATTAATCACAATTGATTAATTAATTTTAATTAAATACTCTTGATTAATTACTTTTAATTAATCATACTTGATTCATTACTTTTAATTAATCATATTTGATTAATTACTTTTTAATTACATTTAGTAATTAAAATTAATTATATATTAATTATCCTTTAATTATTAACTAACAATTAATTAATTATTTCCATTAATTAATGATTACTTCATTAATTAAATTTCTTTCTTAATTAATTACATTAACATGAAATTAATCACATTATTAAATCCTCTTAACCCTTTTATTAAATAACCATTAATTAAATAATTTAAACCTTTAATTACTTATATTAATTAATTCTTTTATTAATAACACAAGTGATTAACCCCTAATCACATCCGCTTAATTACTTCACAAAGTAATCAACCTCTAATTACTTGTTAAATAATTACTCTTTACTTAATTACCTCCAGTAATTAATCACTTAATTACTTCACCCAGTAATTATACTTAATTAACTCCAAAGTGATTATCCTTAATTAATCACTAATAAATTACTTAATTAATTGTTTAATTAATCATTTAAATTAATTAAATAATTCTTTACTTCTTATATTATAAAGATTCTTAATTAAGAATCCATTATCTTAATTAAATCATTTATATTAACCAAAATACTTTAATTATTAATAAAAAAATTGAACTATCTTAATTATTTTCACAAATTTATTTATCTTTAATTAAATCAAAATTCTAAATTACTTAAGAAAAATCTTTATTATAATTGATTTCCAGATTCTAAATCATTACATTTTATTTAAAATAAAATATATTAGAAATCAATTTAATTAAAATAACTTAAACATTCAAATTAAAAACTTTTAAAATCTTTAAATTACCAAAGTTATTAAAATAAATTTTAGTACAAACTTTATTCAAAAATTTACTTATTTTATTTTAAAACTTTCATATTTCAAAATATATAAAAACTTGTTTAAATTTTAACTTTGAATAAAATAAGTTTTATAAGTAAACTTGTTTAACTCTTGTTTTAAAACATGGATTATCTAGAAAATTATATTATCTTTGTTTTAAAACTTTTAAAACCTTACTGTTAAAATTTTAAAACTTTACTGTTAAATTTTTAAAACCTTTAAAACTTCCAAATCCAAAACAAAAATCTGCACAATCAAAAACACAAGCAAACCACAACAAAAACTCGCGTCGGCCCCGACTATCCCAAACCAAAACTTTGCTTCGAGAAAAGCATCAGAAAACACGAAACACACTTCGAGCTCGAACCTGCCTTCTCCCCAAAACCACTGCAGAAGCAAGAAACCGTGCACGTCAACGTGCACGTCGCCGCCGAACGTTGGCGAACTCCACGTCGGCCTCCAATCAGTCGCACTCGACCTCTACAACATATCACGCAACCCAGAATTCTCGATTCGATCGAGCATCACAAATTCACCCTTCAACCCAACTTCCTGAACCACACCTCATCCAAAAATCAACCACCACCGTTGATTCTTGACATGAGACGCCACACGATCCTTTCCGAAGCCACGTCACAACCTCCATCACCTCCGGCACCACGTGCGGTCGTCCCCGGTAGCCTCTCGACGCCGCGAAAACATGATGAACCACGACGGCAAAAACAGGAAGTTAAACCCTAACACGATCAATTCAGGCCAACACGATCAATAATAAAATCTCAAAGCAATTTTCCTATGGTCCCTGTCTTCCCCATGATCTTCATGCTCAATGGCGTTGCACAGTTCGCCGTCGTTTGCCATGGATCGGCCAAAAGGCCTAAATCAGTCAACTCAAAATGATCTTCAATTACTAATCTAAAAATCAAGTTTCATGTCTTAAAATTCATGATTTCCAATTGTTATTCAATTATAAAATCAAAACTAGAATTTGGATTTATAAATTTTGACCCAAATTTGATTTTTTTACTGTAATTCGTAAAATATGAGCTAATCATTAATTTTAAAATCCTATAAATATTTATAAATGATAGATTACTAGATTACAAACAACTTCCATTTACAAATCAAAGTCCAATTTGAATTCAAAACCTAGTTATTGAATTTATTGTAAAATTTGAAACTGTTTATAAACACAGTAACATTTTTTTTAACGATACAAGCATTCAAACCATATAATCAAACATGCAATTAAATTAAATTGAAGTATTCCATTAACTACATAATATTCATCACAATAACAGGTTGAAACAGGAATTAAACTGTTTTTAAAATTCCATTTACTCACCTTTGTTTGTAGAGGACAGAAACTAAATTTCTTTCCAGGCTTTTTGAAATTTCACTGCATGATGAATTTTAATCCTACTGCAGAATTTCTAAATTGCTTGTTGATTCCAGGTTTGCATGTTGATAATTTCCTTGCCTGATTGTACTTGAAGTCCTTCCATGTTGATTGAATTTTCAGATTTACTTCTTTTCTTATTTTCCAGATTTTACAGTTTCCTTTTTTTCATCTTTGTTTTTGATTTGTATTCCATTTGTATTTTGGTTGAGATGAAGAAAAGACTTTAACTGAAAATTAAAACTCATATTTTTATTTTACAATTTAATTTTAAATTTTAAATTTATCAAGAGAATTACATTTGTCATTTTAATGCTCTAGTTAACTTACACATATGCTCAAAGATTTACAAGTGTCATTAATATAAACCAATTTGTTTACAAGTGTTATTTAATGTTTTATTAATGTTTACAAATATTGCTTTCCCTTTTTATAATTTAATGAATGTAATTATGTAATATTTATGTACTTGTCTTTTTAATAAACAAGTTTTAGATTTTAATAAATATTCAAAAATGAATTCATGTAAACATCTATAAATAACTTTATATTTTTGATCAAATTCATATAACATATGTTTATAAATTTGAGAAATTTATTTTAACTCTTTATATAAATTTTTTTAAGACAAACTTATCTTATGTTAAAATTTTAAAATGAAAGACTACTAAAAACAAATGGACCTTTAAATTTTAAATCTTGTTTAAAACTCAAGCTAAAATATATGTTTAAAATAAATAAGAAATTATTCTTGTTATAAAAATTTAAATCTCAAATATCATTTTCAAAATTATTAAATCAAATTAACATTTCCAAATTACAAATTATATATATAATAAAGTTTGAAAACACTTATTAAATTCAAATCAATATTTTTTCCTATTTCTAATATATATAAAAATATATATAAATTTATATTATAAATAGAAAACATTTTTAATCATTAGATTTGATAATTACTATATTAAATTTTAAACACAAACCAAATCATAATATATATATTCATATATATATATATATATATTACAATCTGAGTATATAGCTTTTATTACATTAAAAACTTCCTATTTACAAGATACATCAATATATATATAGAAAATAGAAAATATTTTGATTAACTTTTTGAAAAATAAATTTTACCAATTTTTTTAAATTGCTAAAATAAATATTTCCAAATCAAAATATTATAAATTTTCAAAAGAATTAATCTTGCCAATTTTATATTGTTAGGAAAAATGTTAATAGATATTGTCAAATTATTATTATCAGCCTTTAAAAGAATGTTAACTTGTCAATTTATAATATAAAATGGTCAAATCAATTTAATTATTATCAAAGATTATTTAATTGATATTGCTCAAAATTCCGGGTTGTCATATTCCTCCCCCCTTAAAAGAATTTCGTCCCCGAAATTTAAAAGCAAAGATAATTTAAAGACCCAGCAAAAGTTTTTTAAATTTCAATCAACAATCAAACACTGTCAATCATACACTATCAATCACAGTAACCATAGCAACCAACTCAAACAAATGATTTTATTTATCTAGACAAAATTCTGAATAGATCTTCCTGATATTATCTAGAGTTTTCCAGGTACCTATACTGGAATACTCGCTCTACAGAATCTTAAGTAACTATATTACTATAACCCAGAACTCCCTCATTTGGATCCTACAAATCTGAACAAGATATCAGACTAAACTCAAAACCATCTCAACTGCCAAATACTTCTAAACCGCTGATTCTATCACTCGAAGAATCATACACATATTCCTCGGAGATATGTGAAATATATTGAATTCCAGCTATCCGAACTGGCAATTCAATCCTATAGCTCAAAATCTAATCTTCAGAGAACACAGGAAAATCTCAAAATACTTCCGAAGCTAGCTGTCCAGTTTTTCCCAGTCTTATATCTCCTTTAATTGGATAAACTAAAGCAATACCCAAATTCCAACTTCACATTTCAAATCTTCTCAATTTTAACTGCATAATTCTTCGGATGATCCTGAGTCAACTTCATCCTTCCTGATCAGCTTAACCCTTGCTAATTGCTTCATGAAACAAACTGGACCAAAAACAAACCAAATCTCCAGGTCCTACTCAACAAAATGACTCTATCAAAAATTTTCTGAAATCCAAAACACAACTCTATTCCACAAGCATTAGTGGACTTCAAACCTACTTCTCTTATCTGGAATAGACAAATAGTTGTACTTGACAACCTTACCTTCCAAATCCTGAAAATTCCTTCATACTTGAATTTCCAGTAAAAATCCTCTATATCCAAGAAAACTGCAACTCCCAGTTGCTCCCATTCTAGGATAACCGCTATCTCACTTCTGCTGCACAACTTTGATCTAGAGTAGATGAGAATGCTATCGAAGAACTCGAGCATAAACTTTCTCCATATACTGTTTATCCGACTCTAAAAATCTTAGTGACCATTCCACTTGGTTAAAACATCCCAGTAGAAACTTAACTAGAACTAGATGGTCAATCCCTCTCCAAATAATCCTGAGCCGCCTCACCAAACTCTTCTTGCTCGAAGAGTCATCCCTCTACAAGGTTGAACCATCAATATTACTCCTGGAATCCAAGTCGATAAGAAAACTCGAATCTCCGATGTGGGTAGACCTCTGATTTCCTCTAAACATCTAGAAAATCTCCGACTATTTAAATTGCTTCTACCTCCATATGAGATGCCTCAATTCCCCAAACCAAAGAATACTCCAAGAATTCCCAAACTAATCGCAAGTCACTTTTGCGATCTTACTCAGTTCAGATTCCAAAGAATTATCTTCACTCACTAGAACAGCTTTTCCTAATCGAGATCAATCTTCAAGAATGACTTATTTACCAGAAAAACTGATAGATCACCTCCAACAAATATCCTGCTCTGCTGAGCTTCCCGAAGAAATGGATAAGCCTTTACTATCTGCCTGGTCTGCCGATAGTAGAATCCCAAAGATTTCAGAATCATCGAAGAAACAGATCCATGCTGCTGCTTCCAAGCTTCACTTCAATGCTACTGCTAAGCCAAAAGATCATCCTTAACCCCAAGCTTTTGAAACTCAAAACTATCACCCAATTCCACTAAAAGATCCTTGAGACGGGTAGACATCTTCTCAAGAAACTTGGCTCCAAATCAAACACCAACCACTTGACTTCTTAAGGAAAACAATGAGACCATGTCCTAAATGAGGTAACTCATCGACCATAGTCTCATACTAGATAAGACATCCTTACTTGAGATCCAGAAAATCTCTAAACATCTGAATCATCCCTGCGATATGCATCAACGTTCCTTCAACACCCTCTAAATCTTGCTTCAAAAGAACATCTTCAGAACCATCTATGGATACTGCATCCCATCACACAGCTGTTCTTTCCTGAAGTCACCAAGATACCATCACCTACTTCTGCTCAGCTGACAGATTTAACTCTTAGAAATCCCTGCTCACTCGAGAGCAAATCAACCTCACACTTCAAGAATATACTCTAATTATTGAAAATACTTTCTCTGGAATCAATGAAATCCTTTCACCAATCTACAAAGCTTATTCGAGACGGTATTAGGTCTATAATCTCGACAGATATACCTCCAACCACAACATATGAGCCTCTTCCATTAGTGGTAGTAAAGTTCCACACACTCCTAGCTTATTTACCTCTATAACCTATGTTGGAAAATCTGAACAGATAACCCAACAGATTAGGTAGATATATAAATATATATATAAAAATTACAAGTACGCCCTCTCAAGATAGACACCACTCTAAAGATTAGGTATTCACTCAACCTAATGCTCTGACCAACTGTAGCGACCCGACTTTCTAACACCAGAAAGACGCATCACTTTTTAAGAAAGAAAGAGATAGAAGAAGAAAAGAAAGAGAAGAAAGAACAACAACACAGTCAGAATCTCACAGCATAACGAATGAAATATAATATATAACATATATATAGTATCATATACATCAGAGTACACAACTATACATCTCAATTTAGACAGCTATAACATTTCTATCTAATGTACAATACAAGAACGACTATACAGAATAACACACAGTAGAAACTCTAACAATATATCTACACACTGAAGCCTCCTTCTTCGAAGCTCCTCCAGAATTCGTCAAGAATAACCTGAATCACTTGACTACTCATACATAATATGAGTACCCAAGAGTTTAATAAAACAGAAAATAAACACTCGGGTCAGACAGGGGTTTGGTGTGAGTAAACGGTTTAAAATTGCTTAACTTAGAAAATCCTTTGAAAAGAAAGGTATCACGTAAGACTTCCCACACATAAACATGGAAAAGTTTTTACCTTACGATAACCAAAACATTTGATAGGAAATCCAATGATATTATAATAGTGTCTAGGGTTTTCAAGTAAATAAGAAATAGCCAAAATTGTTACATCTATTAAATTCCAGCTACTAGCCACAAAAGTGGGTAATACAAACAAAACCGTAGGGTCTCGTAGGAAGAATGGATTTCCATCAATGACAGGGCTACTGGGGTACCGCCAGTCACAGTACGTGGCCTAGGTCACCGTACCAAGGACCACTCCCGATCCCCTGCAACACAAGGCCGGGACCATTTCTTACTGAACAGTCCCGAACAAGGCCACCCCACAGTTGGCTGCAGATCCAACCGCCCACAAACCCGAAATAAAAAGGGACATCTAGACAGGGGTAAATCTCGTCCAACTTCGGCATGACCTACTTAACCTTGCTGCACCTCCCCTGTTTTAGCCATTCCCGGTTGATGAAGCTTGAGGCTGCGATTACCTTTATAGGACATATCTATCTTAGAATGCTCATCGTCCACCTGACGATGTTCTGAAAGCATTCAATCCATACAAATCAGTTCCCGGTTCGAACTAAACCGAAGGCACTATCTCGTTGCACTCATTTTGGAATCACCCTCAGAGTCAACGACCATAACCCTTGTACTCTGAATCACCATCTCGAACCTATGAGTACTATCTCCGTCAAACTCATCACGGAATCACCACCAGAGTTATACTGACGAATAGTTCTTACAGCTCGAGTCTTCACTTGCACTCCACTTGGATTTACAACCTAACGTTTATTTTGGATCGATGTGGATATCCAAATATGGAAACCCGATCCCGGTCTCACCGAATCCAAACGCCATTTTAATGTCCAAGTTGTACTTAAGGGTTTAAATAGTAGCTATTCAGAATATCACTTACAATAAATGGATGATTCATAACACAGATATATAATTCACTATTATCACATTCATCCATACATATCACAAAGCAGCATATATATCACATCTCAGATATATCACATTTATGTCATCACATATCAATCAATGACATCCAATATCATTCAATATCATTAACTCATCCAATGATATTTATCATCCAATCATTAATCAACCATAACAAGTTTGATCCAAACTTAATTAATTTAATTAATCCTTAATTAAATTAATTCCTTACTTAATCACTTGGATTACCATTAATCCAACTTACTTATTCATTTATTAATTACAAATTAATTAATTAAACATCCCTTAATTCTCCACTTTAATTAATCTTCCTTGATTACTTATTACTTAATTACTTTAAGTAATTATTCCTTAATTACAATTTTAATTAATCATCTTGATTAATTACTTCTTAATTATCCAAGTAATTATCTCTTAATTACCCTTTAAGTAATCACACTTGATTAATTATTATTCAATTATCCCGATAATTATTTCTTAATTATCTTTTTAAATTAATCATACCTGAATAATCACCTTTTAATTAATCACACTTGATTAATTATTTTTAATTAAATACTCTTGATTAATTACTTTTAATTAATCATACTTGATTCATTACTTTTAATTAATCACATTTGATTAATTACTTTTTAATTACATTTAGTAATTAAAACTTAATTATAAATTAATTATCCTTTAATTATTAATTAACAATTAATTAATTATTTCCATTAATTAATGATTACTTCATTAATTAAATTTCTTTCTTAATTAATTACATTAACATGAAATTAATCACATTATTAAATCCTCTTAACCCTTTTATTAAATAACCATTAATTAAATAATTTAAAACTTTAATTACTTATATTAATTAATTCTTTAATTAATAACACAACTTATTAACCCCTAATCACATCCACTTAATTACTTCATAAAGTAATCAACCTCTAATTACTTGTTAAATAATTACTCTTTACTTAATTACCTCCAGTAATTAATCACTTAATTACTTCACCCAGTAATTATACTTAATTAACTCCAAAGTGATTATCCTTAATTAATCACTAATAAATTAGTTAATTAATTATTTAATTAATCATTTAAATTTAATTAAATAATTCTTTACTTCTTATATTATAACGATTCTTAAGTAAGAACCCATTATCTTAATTAAATCATTTATATGAACCAAAATACTTTAATAATTAATAAAAAAATTGAACTATCTTAATTATTTTCACAAATTTATTTATCTTTAATTAAATCAAAATACTAAATTACTTAAGAAAAATCTTTATTATAATTGATTTCCAAATTCTGAATCATTACACTTTATTTAAAATAAAATATATTAGAAATCAATTTAATTAAAATAATTTAAACATTCAAATTAAAAACTTTTAAAATCTTTAAATTTTCAAAGTTATTGAAATAAAATTTAATACAAACTTTATTCAAAAATTCACTTATTTTATTTTAAAACTTTCATATTTCAAAATATATAAAAACTTGTTTAAATCTTAACTTTGAACAAAATAAGTTTTATAAGTAAACTTGTTTAACAATTGTTTTAAAACTTGGATTATCTACAAAATCATATTATCTTTGTATTAAAACTTTTAAAACCTTACTGTTAAAATTTTAAAACTTTACTGTTAAATTTTTAAAACCGTTAAAACTTCCAGATCCAAAACAAAAATCTGCACAATAAAAAACACGAGCAAACCACAGCAAAAAGTCACGTCGGCCCCGAGTATCCCAAACCGAAACCTTGCTTCGAGAAAAGCATCAGAAAACACGAAACACACTTCGAGCTCGAACCTGCCTTCTCCCCAAAACCACTGCAGAAGCACGAAACCGTGCACGTCAACGTGCACATCGCCGTCGAACGTTGGCGAACTCCACGCCGGCCTCCAATTAGTCGCGCTCGACCTCTACAACATATCGCGCAACCTAGAATTTTCGATTCGATCGAGCATCACAAATTCACCCTTCAACCCAACTTCCTGAATCACACCTCGGCCAAAAATCGACCGCCACCGTTGATCCTTGACACGAGACGCCACGCGATCCTTTCCGAAGCCACGTCAAAACGTCCATCACCTCCGGCACCACGTGCGGTCGTCCCCGGTAGCCTCTCGACGCCGCGAAAACATAATGAACCACGATGGCAAAAACATGAAGTTAAACCCTAACACGATCAATTCAGGCCAACACGATTAATAATAAAATCCCAAAGTAATTTTCTTATGGTCCCTGTCTTCCCCATGATCTTCATGCTCAACGGCGTTGCACAATTCGCCGTCGTTTGCCATGAATTGGCCAAAATGCCCAAATCAGTCAACTCAAAAATTATCTTCAATTACTAATCTAAAAATCAAGTTTCATGTCTTAAAATTCATGATTTCCCAATTGTAATTCAATTATAAAATCAAAACTAGAATTTGGATTTATAAATTTTGACCCAAATTTGATTTTTTTACTGTAATTCGAAAAATATGAGCCAATCATTAATTTTATAATCCTATAACTATTTTTAACAGATAGATTACTAGATTACAAACAACTTCCATTTACAAATAAAAGTCCAATTCGAATTCAAAACATAGTTATTGAATTTATTATAAAATTTGAAACTGTTTATAAACACAGTAACATTTTTTTAACTATACAGGCAATCAAACCATATACTCAAACATGCAATTCTATTAAATTCAAGTATTCCATTAACAACATAATATTCATCACAATAACAGGTTGAAATAGGAATTAAACTGTTTTTAAAATTCCATTTACTCACATTTGTTTGCAGAGGACAGATACTAAATTGCTTTCCAGGCTTTTTGAAATTTCACTGCATGATGAATTTTAATCCTACTGCAGAACTTCTAAATTGCTTGTTGATTCCAGTTTTGCATGTTGATAATTTCGTTGCCTGATTGTACTCGAAGTCCTTCCATGTTGATTGAATTTTCCAGATTTACTTCTTTTCTTATTTTCCAGATTTTACAGTTTCCTTTTTTCATCTTTGTTTTTGATTTGTATTCCATTTGTGTTTTGGTTGAGATGAAGAAAAGACTTTAACTGAAAATTAAAACTCATATTCTTATTTTACAATTTAATTTTAAATTTTAAATTTGTCAACAGAATTACATTTGTCACTTTAATGCTCTAGTTAACTTACACATATGCTCAAAGATTTACAAGTGTCATTAATATACACCAATATGTTTGCAAGTGTTATTTAATGTTTTATTAATGTTTACAAATATTACTTTCCCTTTTTATAATTTAATGAATGTAATTATGTAATATTTATGTACTTGTCTTTTTAATAAACAAGTTTTAGATTTTAATAAATATTCAAAAATGAATTTATGTAAACATTTATATATAACTTTATATTTTTGATCAAATCAATATAACATATGTTTATAAATTTGAGAAATTTATTTTAACTCTTTATATAATTTTTTTTAAAACAAACTTATCTTATGTTAAAATTTTAAAATGAAAGATTATTAAAAACAAACGAACCTTTAAATTTTAAATCTTATTTAAAACTCAAGCTAAATATATGTTTAAAATAAATAAGAAATTATTCTTCTTATGAAAATTTAAATCTCAAATATCATTTTCAAAAGTATTAAATAAAATTAACATTGCCAAATTACAAATTATATATATAATAAAGTTTGAAAACACTTATTAAATTCAAATCAATATTTTTTTCCTATTTCTAATATATATACAAATATATATATAAATTTATATTATAAATAGAAAACATTTTTAATCATTAGATTTGATAATTGCTATATTAAATTTTAAACACAAACCAAATCATAATATATATATTCATATATATATATTACAATTTGAGTATATAGCTTTTATTATATTAAAAACTTCCTATTTACAAGATATATCAATATATATATATATATATATATATATATATATATATATATATAGAAAATGGAAAATATTTTGATTAGCTTTTTGAAAAATAAATCTAACAAATTTTTTTAAATTGCTAAAATAAATATTTCCAAATCAAAATATTATAAATTTTCAAAAGAATTAAACTTGCCAATTTTATTAGTTAGGAAAAATGTTAATAGATATTATCAAATTATTATTATCTGCCTTTAAAAGATTTTTAACTTGTCAATTTATAATATTAAATGGTCAAATCAATTTAATTATTATCAAAGATTATTAAATTGATATTGCTCAAAATTCCGGGTCGTCACACTACACTAGAATTTTTGTTTGCAATATTCAAGATACTGGACTCTTCTCAGGTAGATAACACACTGCATCTGCCCCGGTCAACGCCCAGAACCTGAATGGTCAACATACACCGACTTTCTTTGGATTTTGGACGTTGGTCACGTGGGAATATATTTAAGGAAGAACATACCTGACGGGATTGAATGCAAAGTTTTGCTATAAAAAATGATTTTTCGGTTATTCGATCTTTAGTCTGGTGGAGGTACTGCCGCTCCTCCACAAGCTGGGTCCTTCACAACTTAGGCTTCATTTTGGGATGACTGATTACAATTAAATTACGAGGCACGGTTTCCCTTGTAGAGATGTAGTTGTAGTTCAATCAGGTACTGTTTTAGCCTTCGAAAACTAGCACATGAGTTGTTCGATTGCGATTATCCTTCTCTTGCATTTTTCAAAATTCAACGCACACCAGCCTCTACCTCTAGGGACTATTAGCTTAATTGCTCAATTCCGAACGTTGCTTTTTCTTATTATTTCACTTCTTGTGCCCAATGCAGCATACTCATTTACTTTAATTCTATACATGTAAGTAATACTTCGGTAGTCATTTCGGTATATTCTATTTCATAGCTTTGTTTAGAACTATGAGCCGGTTCTGTAGCTAATCCCTACTTATGCTCAATTGAATTCGTTTCAATAAAGTGTTGGTGTAAATGCTTTAGTCCGTAGGGCTAATTACTTTGACTACTGAACCAACATGTTTTGGGAGACTAAGTCTCCTAAGCAATAAGTTCAATTTCCCCAGTTTGATTAGTACGACAACTCCTATCTTCGAGAATTAGGACTTAGTTGCTTGATCCTAAGATCTGAGTTTTGTTATGATGTCGATATGTAGTAGAAAGATGCATTTTTGGCATCTTTTGCTAAAGTAAACTCTTCTAAGACCGACGTTGAGATCCTAATCATGTGTTGGTTCCTATCTTTGGAAACTCATATAAGGATGACTCAACTTTGTGGATTTTTCCTTAATGTTATGAATCTGCAAATAGCGTGAGATGCCAGAAGGTAGGACTAAAGATTCAATAAAACTCTTGCATTTGTTTATGAAAGCCGATGTATCGATAGTTTAATTTTGAGCTTTCTTCCTAGCATCACCAAACTTCGGGCAATGGGATATTCCTACAAGTTGACACCAAATGAACTAGTTAGACCGTAAGTAGGTCATGATCCTGCCTATCTTTGCCAGACTATGAGCGACAATTGATTTCTGAACGCTAAATCCTTCATTTCCTTTATTGGCGATTTTATTTCCGAAATGCTCTGTTTTGTGATACTGAACCCTGATCTAACCAACCTCGCGGTTATTCGTGTTTGGACTTTGAAATATTTCTTACAATCAAGTATCTGTGTGTCTATCCCTTCTTGAGGGACAAGCTATTTCAAACACCTGTATTTGGGCGATTGTGAGAGATGGAGATCTGCAGGGCGAATTGCTCAGTTGCCCCAGTCTTGCTCTCAACCCTATTCTAGAATTGAGGAAGTTCGACGATTTTATTTCCAGCCTTCTATGATTGTTCTCGCCTGTCCTTGGCATGCATGCTTTTCTTGGTTACTAACGTCGTCATGGAAGTTTATTCATATGTCAACTCCCGTCTTTGTGAATTGATAACCTAACTGCTTGGTTCTGAACAACATCTCCTCGAGGCTACCTACTTTTTGGTTGTATTTAAATTCTTTCTAAGTTGAATTTTGGAAATTTGATTGTCCAACATCTTTCATCCTTAGAAATTAGCACAAGAGTAATTCAATCCTGGAATTTCCTTTTTGCGCAGCTCTATTGCCATGCAGTGGCTGATTCCTGCGATGTCAGGTTGAACCATACAGTTGACCTATGAAAGGATATTTCTTTCAGTTGTTTCCTGTCATTGGGCAACAATTGTTTTCTAAAGATAAGGGTAGAAACTCAGTTGAGGTCCAGCATCTATCTTCGGAAGCTAGTGCATCGATGGGTCACCTCGATGAGTGTTTCTTATTAGCCCTGTAGATAAAAGTTTTCCAGGCATTATCAGGGAAAAAATGGTACTTGGTGAGTAGAAAGTTTCCCAGAGTTACTAGGGCAACACTGGTACTTATCAAATAGAAAGTTTCCCAGCGTTGCTGGGGCAACACCGATACTTAGGAAATAGAAAATTTTCCCAGCGTTGCCAGTGCAATAGTAGTACTTGAAAGATAAAAGAAGATATTGGCATTGCCGAGGCAACACCAACACTTAGGAGTTTGGGAGCGATTTTTCCCGTCGATTCGGAAGTACTTTTAGTCCAGTTGGGTACTAATTTCGTTCTTCAAAAACTAGCACTTCGATGATTAGGTTATAGAAGTATTTTCTTAGTGTTGCCTATCTTCGGGAAGTATTAAAGTCACATTAGTGAGGATTGAATCGTTCATCTGATCCTGCAGAGTTGAGTAGATTCCTTATAACCCAATGTGGTTGTTTTCTCAATGTTGCTTAAATCTGGGATATGCCACGTTCTGGAAGGGCGAGAGTCCTAGGCGTTTCCGTTGCCTAGCTTTGTTTAACTATTTGTATTACCCTTGGAGATGCATGGTTGTTGCTTAATCAATTCCCTAATTATTCTTATTCATGAAAAATCGAACTTCCTCCAACTGGTTTTTATTATGATCTGATTACTATTAGTGGAACCCTTCATTTCTAGGTCTCAAACTCTAGGTTCTTATAGAAAATTTGAAATTGTGGGGCAAGTCATCGCACTGCCCCTGGTATGGCCACGTTCGTTCCTATACTGATCATGGACCAGTGGAGTTTGGTAGTGTTTTTCTTGAATCCCTAACACCTAGCCTTGCTTGTTTCAGGCCATATACATTATGCTAGACCAATAGCATTATTGCGAATATCAACCTTATTCGTTCGTTCGAATCTTTGGGAATCAATGGTTTAGCCTCGATTTTGAATGTTCTCTCCTTGCCATTGTCTGTCCTCGGTTAACAACTATTTTTTTGCAAGTTAGGTTTGAGACCTTATTTAAGCACCTGCTTCTATCTTTGAAAGCCGCTGGGTCAATGAATTGATTCTTGAAACGTCTTCCACCATTATCTCTGGTCATCGATAAGTTCCTCCTTTTATCCTTATTTACGAGCGATGGTGAACTTTAAGGAGTTCGATTTTCTTATTAATACGACGATCTGGAGTTCTCGATGTTGTTAAGGCAATATCGATGTCTAACAGGTTGAAGCAGTTTCCTTTTTAATTATGCATTCATCTAGCCTTCTACACTGCTTAGTTTTGTTGCATTTGCCGAAATTCTATGTTCAACATAACAGAACCATAGAGTGCTTTCTGGTCCCAACCAAGTGATAATGTGTTATGTGTCACCGGTCCATGGGGCCAATAACTCTAAACATTCGATGCAAGACTTGATGTTCTAGGTGGCTCTCTGGATGCTCCCAGTCAAAATTGTGTCAGGCTCCTATCATTGGGAGCTCATGGTTTGAATGTCTTAACTTTAGACATTTTGGTCAAAGATCAGAATTCTATGGTGAAATCTTGGTATGGGAACTTTGTCGCATTGCAGGAGAAATGTCGGTCCTTTTGGGTGATAGGGATTGATTCCTGTTAGTCCTAAAATAAACAAGTTTCTCAGTGTTGTCAAGACAACACCGATACGTGGAGAATTTTGACAGCTCGGTGATGATGCCGTAGCGACATTGGGCAGTGTTTGTGCAGCTTATGAGACGCATGGTTTATGAGAGTGCATGGCTTACGAGAGTGCGTGGCTTATGGGTGACATGGCTTGTAACGACCCAACTTTCTAACACTAGAAAGTCGCATCATTAATAAGAAAGAAAGGGATAGAAAAGAGAAAGAAAGAGAAGAAAGAAGAAACAACACATCAGAATCTAAACAGCGGAATGAATAAATTATATTAATAACATAAAATATTACATATTTTACAACAACTATCAGAGTTACACAGATAATACAACACATACTAGACAGTTATTAACACCTGTCTAGTTATTACAACTCAATACAACTCAGAGACAACACAGGGATACCAAACACAGCGGAATACTGTATATCTAACACAGAAGCATCCTGCTCCATTGCTCCTCCATAATTCGTCACAGCTAACCTAAATCCCTTGGCTACTCGTAAAAATTTGAGTACCCAAGAGTTTAAGAAAACAGAAATAAACTCCGGGTCAGATATGGGTCTGGTGTGAGTAACAAGTTAAAGTTGCTTAATTTTAAAAACCTTTTGAAAAGAAAGGTATCATGTAAGACTTCCCACACATAAACATGGAAAAGTTTTTACCTTACGCTAACCAAAACATTTGATAGGAAATCCAGTGATATTATAATAGGTCTCGGGTTTTCAAGTAAATATGAAATAGCCGAAATTGTTACATTCATTAAATTCCAGCTACTAGCCACAAAAGTGGGTAATACAATCAAAACCGTTGGCACTTATTGGATTTTTGGATTCCATACAATGGCAGGGCTACCGGGGTACCGCCCGTCACAGTACGTGGCCTAGATCATCGTACTGAGGAACACTCCCAATCCCCTGCAACATAAGGCCGGAATCGTTCCTTACTGAATAGTTCCGAACAAGACAACCCCGCAGTTGGTGCGCATTTCCAACCGCCCACTAAGCCGAATAAAATGGACCTCTAGATAGGAGAAAATCTCGTCCTACTTGGGCATGACCCACTTAGCCTTGCTGCACCTCCCCTGTTTTAGCCATTCCTGGTTGATGAGGCTTGAGGCTATGATTACCTTTATAGGACACATCACTTAGAATGCTCATCGTCCACTTGACGATGTTCTGAAAGCATTCAATCCAGACAAGTTCATTCCGGGTTCGAACGAAACCGAAGGCATTATCTCGTTACACTCATATTGGAATCACCCTCAGAGTTAACGACGATAACCCTTGCACTCTGAATCTTTATCTCGAATCTGAAAGTGTAACAACCCGATACTTTCATCAATTTTCAAATTGAAGTTTTTAAATTTTAAATTACAAATGGTTATAAATTTTGAGGGGCTTTGATTTTTAAATAGTGGTTCATTTGTTTTTGGGCCGTGAAAATTTTAAAAACCCAATACCCTTTCCTTTTTCTTCGACTTAAACCCGATCCCCTCTTTCTCATTTTCTATTATTCGTTCGAAACCTAAAACCACCGAGAGAACAAAAATGGTGGCGGCCTCGTGCTCCATCGATCGTCATCACCAATTAGGGCTTCGGGAGGATCGGCTTCGTCAGTTCGAGTTCAACTTCGTCCTGGCTGCTCGATGAGGCTCATCTTCATTCGTTCTCCTTCGTTCGAGAATTAGGGCTTCATCAATTAATGGCCGCTCGCCCTCGCGCTCGTTCATCTTCGCTTCCGTTCGTGGCAAAGGTGAGTTTGCTCACATCTAATTCTTGGCTCGAGTTATTTGTGTGTTTTATTGCTTGAATTCTTGGCTGATTATTGCTTCGAATTTTAGTGATTTCGATTCGAACTTGTGTGAGTTTTAATCACATCTATTTCTACTTGGTTTTCTCGGCACTGTTTTGTTGAGATGTTGATGTTTTCGATTTTCGTATGGATGTTGGAGATGATTTCTGGTTTTGGCAATTTCGTATAGTTTTGTGATTTGATATCTACGGCAATGATTTCACGGCTTTGATACGTTGACTCTCGACTTCACTTCCATATACATTAATGACTTCGGCCATATGAATTTTTGTGTATCGAGTTGGATTAACTTCGTGGCCACCACGAGGTTGACTTCGAGTGACTTCGACTTGTACCTTGCTGAGTTTTAACTTGGATTTGTCGACTGTTTTTGACCTGAGACTTTGATTTCTTTCGTGACTTCACATTTTGACTTCTGGTAAACCCTTGAGTTGTACCACTGCAGATATTCTCAGTCTTGTTTGATTTCCTTGGCCACCGTCTTGATCATGTCCCCTTTGAACTTGAAGTGGTACGTGTTATAAGCTTATCAATTCGATGTTTGACACTGTCAAACTCGGCTCTGACTTGATAATGTGTTCGACTTTTATGTGATTGCTCCACTGGGTTGTTTTGATGTCCTGAGTTGACGTGCTGCCCGGTTATGTTAACATGCGTGTGTAAATATGAATCCATTCACCTAGTATTGCACTTTGGTCTTCATATGTACACTGGGATTGGCAATTTGATAAGTGCTTCGAGTTGCTGCCGTTTCTACTCTTGTTCATGCAGTTTTATATGATGATTATTCAAGTCATTCATACTTTATGTTGTATACATGTGCATGTTATCACTTGATGTTCACTGTTCATGTCATTCTTTTGGCCAGTTTGCTTTGCATTCTCTTTGTGTATTGTCACTACTTCATGTTCATATATGGTTATCCAAAGCCATTCTTTTGTTGAGGCTGTGTCACTGATGTTGGCTTGCTCATTGCTCCATTCATTTTCCATACTGGGTTGTTCATGTTTGTGACATTGAACCATATTGTTACTTGTGACATTCTTGTTCTTTACTGTGTACCTGGCCTGCACACATGTGCTTTGATGGTTCAGTGGTGCTTTCTGAAATTTGCAGTAGTCTTCATTGCAGTATTTGCCATTGTTCACCTTGACTTTTTCCTATACACTTTGTTTCAACTTGTTTTGCTGGTGCACTCGTTGCCTGCATCACTTGTTTACTACATTTGCTACTTCCTGAATGTTGCAGTGTTGTTTTATTCACTTGGTGGCATTTTGTTTGCTCACCATTTACACTGTGCAGTACCCCTGCTGCATTCGTTTGATTGTTGTAATTGGGTTTTCGGCTGCAGTTTGTTGTCATCTTTTCTTGACCGCTTTCGCATTTGTCTCTGCAATTTTAATCGACACTTGGCCTTATGACATTCGCGGCGATGCTCGTGAATTTTCATTGGGTACATCATCACTATAGTGGCAAGGCAGTGCACGCAAGCGTGAACTGCAGCCACACGGTATTCAATGGGTACATCATCACTGTAGTGGCACGGCAGTGCACGCAAGCGTGAACTGCAGCCACACAGTATTGGTTTTGGTGTTATATCTTTTGCTTTTGATTTATGGATCTATTTCGTATTCCAGATGTTGTAGTGGCGAGGCAGTATACGCGTGCGTATACTGCAGCCCTACTCGTGTTGACCTTTTAATTGATGTTCCAATTGTTTTGAATTAGTTCGCGTTATATTTACTGTTATCCGATTTTTTATTTAAGAATCGGATAGGTAAATTTATTTCTGTGACTGTCGTCTAATTATTGTTTGATTATTACTACCTCTATGCACTAATAACTGAGTTTGAGTTAGACTGACCCGGGTATTATTTTCTTTTGAATTTAATACTCGGGTCAGACCGAGCATTTACAGGTTGTAGATATCTTGATTCAGGTTGCTGCTAGAGCTATGAAGTCCTTTCATACCTTTTGGAGTAGTCGACATCATTTATAGAAGTCTGTAATTGTATTGGAAGATATGTATTCATGTATATTATATATGTTAATGTACTTTATATGTAACTTCCAGAGTCGACAGTTGTTGTTGTATCATATGTATTGTACCACGTGTATTGTAACTGACATCAGTTATTGTGTGTATATATATATATATATATATATATATATATATATATACATATGAGATTCTGTGATCTATTCTTTTGTGTTATTGTGGATCTTGTTAGACCACTACTCTGATAAATACTTTTAAGTGTGGTATATTCATATCTATTTCCGCCTTTGTGATATGAATTATCTGTGACTGATTTATGTTATGCTTATTTCTATATTCGTTTCCGAAGATTATATATAGCCACCGCGTGATAGCATTGAGTTTGCATCGGTATGTCGGATTTCCTCCTTAAATGAAATGCATGCTATACTATCTGACATATCGGTGCTCGCGCAAAGAAATTACACGGATGGTCGCTCCTCAACAGCCTTATTCTCCGTGTTAGTCGACAGCATTACACCGTAGTGTTCTTGGCTAGCGTGGGTATAGAGGTGGGGCGTCACAGCTTGGCATCAGAGCCAAACTTCGGAACAATATGGAATATTATAACAAGGATCATCGTCCTAAGTCTATTTAAGGAGTCGTGCTTTAGGATTTAATTCGGGTCTTTGTACCGTTCTATCCTATTCTCTTTATGATTCCTTGTTTTATCAATCGAGTTTGATTGAAATTCATTTTTGTGAATATCATTTTCTTCTTCCTTCTTTCTTTTCTTAAAGAAGAAGAATTGGTTGAATCTGGCAGTCTTAGCGCTATTCAATCCAGTAGTCCATCTCTGGATGGCATATTCATATCTGCCCAACAACTTTTGGATCTTGTAAAGAATCAAAAGTTTATCTGTGCTTAGTTGAGATAGAGTCACTGACTTGATCGACTTTTGCCCTGCTATTTTCTGTCTCGAGTACCTTGCTCGTTTTGCTTTGATTTTTCCAATTGTTAATCGATTCTTCTTTTCCGTTTAGTTGTTATCACCTTTGTCGACTCTGATAACTTCTATTTCAGGAATTTTTGGGTATTCCTACTTTGATGGATTTGGAATCGAATTCTTTGGATTTTATTCACGTCTTCGTATGTGAATTCTTGTGATTGATTGTTTCTACAATCATTTTTGTGATTTGTCACTTTAAAAATATAAAGGTTTTCAATACTAGTAGTAAATATCAAAACTCTTTTATCAAAATGTTTTCAACTCTATTTTCAATACAAAACTCTTTTTCTCAAACCGTTTTCCAATCTACTAGTATATACAAACCTTTACCTCACTCGGATGAGAAATCTAATTAAACGGCTTAGTAAAACAAGTGGTATGAAACGCTTGCGCTCACTTCGTCGGTTAATTCTTGAACTTGTTCGATTGAACCTCATGTGACAATTTTCTAGTGAAGATTTACAGTTTGTTCGTAAATATTTAAGTTAAGCAAGTGGTTATGGGACATGAAGCTAAACTTTTACATTTACTAACTTAGTGTAATTGACACTTCTCGTTGATCATGACGATCATTTTTACGGTTAGACTAGGCCTCATCGGTGTGATTTCGTCTCACACATATCTCTTGGGCTTTGAGGATTGTCTAGACACCATTTGTGTGATTTCGTTCACACATACCTTTTCGGTTAGAGTAGGCCTCATCGGTGTGATTTCGTCTCACACATATCTCTTGGGCTTTGAGGATTGTCTAGACACCATTTGTGTGATTTCATTCACACATACTTTCCTTTTGTTTGCGAGGTTAGACTAGACACCACTTGTGTGATTCCACTCACACATACCTTTTTGAATTTTGGTTAGTCTAGACCTCAATCTGTGTGATTTCGACTCACACATGTGGGGTAGCGCCCCACGGTCTTCGGGCCATTCGTGTGTCAAAATTAATGGCTTGCAACCATGAGATAGCGTCTCGTTATGTGTTGCACGTGTTGATGATTTTTCATGCTCGCGTGTAGGTGAGATTCCGTGCTCCCGTTCTCGCTTTGCGTTGCACGTGTTGATGATTTTTCATGCTCGCGTGTAGGTGAGATTCCGTGCTCCCGTTCTCGCTTTGCGTTGCACGTGTTGATGATTTTTCATGCTCGCGTGTAGGTGAGATTCCGTGCTCCCGTTCTCGCTTTGCGTTGCACGTGTTGGTGATTTTCATGCTCACGTGTAGGTGAGTTTTCGTGCTCCCGTTCTCGTTATGCGTTGCACGTGCTGATGAATTTTCATGCTCGCATGTAGGTGAGTTTTCGTGCTCCCGTTCTCGCTTTGCGTTACATGTGCTGATGAGTTTTCATGCTCGCGTGTAGGTGAGTTTTCGTGCTCCCGTTCTCGTTATGCGTTACATGTGTTGATGAATTTTCATGCTCGCGTGTAGGTGAGTTTTCATACTCTACTTCGAGTTTTCATACTCTGTTTGAGTTTTCAAACTCTGTTCGAGTTTTCATACTCCGTTTGAGTTTTCATACTCCGTTCGAGTTTTCATACTCCGTTCGAGTTTTCATACTCCGTTCGAGTTTTCATACTCCCGTTCGAGTTTTCATACTTTCATCTTGTGATTTCTGGATTTCTTGTGATGATTTCTAGAATTTGTGCTTCACCAATTTTCGTGATTTCTATTGATAAGTTTTATCAATTTTTGTGCATTGGTGAATTCGCGTGTTATTGACTTGTTATGAATACAAGTTTAGGGTATGATATCCCTTTCTATCTTTGAGAAGATTCTTGTGACACTTTGATGAATGAAAATCCACTTATCGAAGTTGCTACAGATATCGCTGTTTTAATCACGTGTTTTAAAAATTGTTTCTAAATAAAAGTCATTTTCAAAAATTTTATAGTTTACGCTTTCAAAAGAATGAGGAAGCGATTTAAACGTTTCAGCAAAATCGAGGACTATGACCCCTTTCTTTTACTGATTCGTTTAATTCCGGACTTGTCCGTTTGAGGGTGAAAATTTGTAAATTCCTTTTATGAAATTAAGAGAATATTTTGTGATTGTATTGCCCATTGAGTGCTTTAAGAATTCTGGTCGATGCGCTTGATCAACGTTATCGATAGGAATCTCCTAGACGCTTTGATGAGACAATCAGACACAATAAATTGAATTTTAAAATGTAAATTTTTCTGAAAAGATAATTACATAAAGTAAAGTGTAAATTTTGAAAGTTTTAGCTTTTCGGGAAAGAATATTATTTAAAACAGCTCTTTTCCGACACTTCTATTCTGGTGATTCCCGTGGGAACCAAGACTCTATCGTTTGTACCAATGCTAATCGTGTTAGTTTGCATGCCATTCTCTTGCAAAAGAGAACGTGCTGTCTCTTGTGTTTCTAAATCATTAATGCCTATTGAGACTAGATATGTCACTCATGATTTAGTGCTCTTGGCTATTGATTTCGTTCTTCAAGATTTGGCATCATTATTTTGGGTAAGAAATTAGTTCTCTACCCTGATCATGAATCTTGGGAATATTTATTTTCTCATAAGGAACATGATTTGCGTCAACCACGTTGACTCGAGCTCCATACATCTTATGATCTTGATATTATTTACCACTCCCGGATGGGAAATCGTGTTGCCGATGCACTTGTCGTAGGCAAACAAGTGGTTGTTCTTTGATGATGTCCGAATGGAATCATCTTTTCACCAGGTTCATCAGACGTTTCGATGTACTTCGTTTTATTGAGCTTCGTCTCATTCCTTTTAGGGACTTACGTCTGATGTTCTTTTATGTTGATTGGTTCATTGGACGTACCGTTTTTGTACTACGTCGGCGTTCCGAATTAATGAAGCTTTGATTCATCTGGCGTATCGTTATTGTACTACGCTGTTGTTCCAAATTAATCGTGTTTCACCTATGAAAGGTGTTGTGCGTTTCAGTCGGTCGGGAAAGTTAGTGCCTCGATATATTGGGCCATTTCCTATCACTGAACGTATTGGTTTCTTGGCTTATCGCCTCTTATTACCGGCTCAATTTTCTGTTATTCATGACGTGTTTCACGCGTCTTTCTTTTACGGAAATGCCTTAGGGATTTCGATTTTTATTCTTGAGCCCGGTATTATTGAAGAAATTGAAGTTTCACCAGATTTGACTTTGAGCAACATTCTATTCACATCAATGCTTCGGGGGTTCAGCACCCTCGAAATAAAGATGTTTTTCTCGTGAAAGTTTATTGGTTCTCAAATCCTATGGATTTCACTTAGGAATCCAGAGAATTCATCGAGCAAACACGTTCAGGCTCTCTCTCTCTCTCTCATGCTCTATATGGTGAACTTCCTATTTCAAATTTCTTCATCGTGTATTGATATATTCTTATGGTTGTTACCTTTTTCCCATTTATTCCTTAAGATTGCGAGGACGCAATTTCTTTAAGGAGGGGAGTCTGTAACAACCCGATACTTTCGTCAATTTTCAAATTGAAGTTTTTAAATTTTAAATTACAAATGGTTATAAATTTTGAGGGGCTTTGATTTTTAAATAGTGGTTCATTTGTTTTTGGGCCGTGAAAATTTTAAAAACCCAATACCCTTTCCTTTTTCTTCGACTTAAACCCGATCCCCTCTTTCTCATTTTCTATTATTCGTTCGAAACCTAAAACCACCGAGAGAACAAAAATGGTGGCGGCCTCGTGCTCCATCGATCGTCATCACCAATTAGGGCTTCGGGAGGATCGGCTTCGTCAGTTCGAGTTCAACTTCGTCCTGGCTGCTCGATGGGGCTCGTCTTCATTCGTTCTCCTTCGTTCGAGAATTTGGGCTTCATCAATTAATGGCCGCTCGCCCTCACGCTCGTTCATCTTCGCTTCCGTTCGTGGCAAAGGTGAGTTTGCTCACATCTAATTCTCGGCTCGAGTTATTTGTGTGTTTTGTTGCTTGAATTCTTGGCTGATTATTGCTTCGAATTTTAGTGATTTCGATTTGAACTTTTGTGAGTTTTACTCACATCTATTTCTACTTGGTTTTCTCGGCACTGTTTTGTTGAGATGTTGATGTTTTCGATTTTCGTATGGATGTTGGAGATGATTTCTGGTTTTGGCAATTTCGTATATTTTTGTGATTTGATATCTACGGCAATGATTTCACGGCTTTGATACGTTGACTCTCGACTTCACTTCCATATACATTAATGACTTCGGCCATATGAATTTTTGTGTATCGAGTTGGATTAACTTCGTGGCCACCACGAGGTTGACTTCGAGTGACTTCGACTTGTACCTTGCTGAGTTTTAACTTGGATTTGTCGACTGTTTTTGACCTGAGACTTTGATTTCTTTCGTGACTTCACATTTTGACTTCTGGTACACCCTTGAGTTGTACCACTGCAGATATTCTCAGTCTTGTTTGATTTCCTTGGCCACCGTCTTGATCATGTCCCCTTTGAACTTGAAGTGGTACGTGTTATAAGCTTATCAATTCGATGTTTGACACTGTCAAACTCGGCTCTGACTTGATAATGTGTTCGACTTTTATGTGATTGCTCCACTGGGTTGTTTTGATGTCCTGAGTTGACCTGCTGCCCGGTTATGTTAACATGCGTGTGTAAATATGAATCCATTCACCTAGTATTGCACTTTGGTCTTCATATGTACACTGGGATTGGCAATTTGATAAGTGCTTCGAGTTGCTGCCGTTTCTACTCTTGTTCATGCAGTTTTATATGATGATTATTCAAGTCATTCATACTTTATGTTGTATACATGTGCATGTTATCACTTGATGTTCACTGTTCATGTCATTCTTTTGGCCAGTTTGCTTTGCATTCTCTTTGTGTATTGTCACTACTTCATGTTCATATATGGTTATCCAAAGCCATTCTTTTGTTGAGGCTGTGTCACTGATGTTGGCTTGCTCATTGCTCCATTCATTTTCCATACTGGGTTGTTCATGTTTGTGACATTGAACCATATTGTTACTTGTGACATTCTTGTTCTTTACTGTGTACCTGGCCTGCACACATGTGCTTTGATGGTTCAGTGGTGCTTTCTGAAATTTGCAGTAGTCTTCATTGCAGTATTTGCCATTGTTCACCTTGACTTTTTCCTATACACTTTGTTTCAACTTGTTTTGCTGGTGCACTCGTTGCCTGCATCACTTGTTTACTACATTTGCTACTTCCTGAATGTTGCAGTGTTGTTTTATTCACTTGGTGGCATTTTGTTTGCTCACCATTTACACTGTGCAGTACCCCTGCTGCATTCGTTTGATTGTTGTAATTGGGTTTTCGGCTGCAGTTTGTTGTCATCTTTTCTTGACCGCTTTCGCATTTGTCTCTGCAATTTTAATCGACACTTGGCCTTATGACATTCGCGGCGATGCTCGTGAATTTTCATTGGGTACATCATCACTATAGTGGCAAGGCAGTGCACGCAAGCGTGAACTGCAGCCACACGGTATTCAATGGGTACATCATCACTGTAGTGGCACGGCAGTGCACGCAAGCATGAACTGCAGCCACACGGTATTGGTTTTGGTGTTATCTCTTTTGCTTTTGATTTATGGATCTATTTCGTATTCCAGATGTTGTAGTGGCGAGGCAGTATACGCGTGCGTATACTGCAGCCCTACTCGTGTTGACCTTTTAATTGATGTTCCAATTGTTTTGAATTAGTTCGCGTTATATTTACTGTTATCCGATTTTTTATTTAAGAATCGGATAGGTAAATTTATTTCTGTGACTGTCGTCTAATTATTATTTGATTATTACTGCCTCTATGCACTAATAACTGAGTTTGAGTTAGACTGACCCGGGTATTATTTTCTTTTGAATTTAATACTCGGGTCAGACCGAGCATTTACAGGTTGTAGATATCTTGATTCAGGTTGCTGCTAGAGCTATGAAGTCCTTTCATACCTTTTGGAGTAGTCGACATCATTTATAGAAGTCTGTAATTGTATTGGAAGATATGTATTCATGTATATTATATATGTTAATGTACTTTATATGTAACTTCCAGAGTCGACAGTTGTTGTTGTATCATATGTATTGTACCACGTGTATTGTAACTGACATCAGTTATTGTGTGTATATATATATATATATATGAGATTCTGTGATCTATTCTTTTGTGTTATTGTGGATCTTGTTAGACCACTACTCTGATAAATACTTTTAAGTGTGGTATATTCATATCTATTTCCGCCTTTGTGATATGAATTATCTGTGACTGATTTATGTTATGCTTATTTCTATATTCGTTTCCGAAGATTATATATAGCCACCGCGTGATAGCTTTGAGTTTGCATCGGTATGTCGGATTTCCTCCTTAAATGAAATGCATGCTATACTATCTGACATATCGGTGCTCGCGCAAAGAAATTACACGGATGGTCGCTCCTCAACAGCCTTATTCTCCATGCTAGTCGACAGCATTACACCGTAGTGTTCTTGGCTAGCGTGGGTATAGAGGTGGGGCGTCACAGAAAGTACTACCCCGTCAAACTCATCTCGGAATCGCCCTCAGAGTTATACTAACGAATAGTCCTAACACCTCGAGTCATCACTCTTCACATAAGATTCACGACCTATCGTTAATTAAGATCGATGTGGTTTTCGGATATCCAAATATGGAAACCCGATCCCGGTCTCATCGAAATCCAAAGCGTGTCTTTTAGGTCCAAGTTGTTTTAGAGTTTAAAACAATTCAATACAATTATCTATATGCACACAGATAGATAATTCACATATTCACAATAGATAATCAACGTTATCATCACAACAGATAATCCATATTATCATTATCAAAGATAATCCATATCATAATGCAACCAATGCATCCATATCACACAACATTACTAATCTCATAGTTGAGATTTCAACCATTCAAGGCAACCAATATCATCCAATCATAAGCAATGATCTATAATCATATAATTAATTTAAAATGAATTAAATTAATTACATCATCTCTAATTAATTTAAAGTGAATTAAATAAATTACTACATCAACATAAATCTTGCTTACATATTCAATAATTAATTACAAATTAATTAATTAATTATCCTCTAGTAAATCAACTTAACTAATCACCCCTGATTTGTTATACTTTAATTACATTCTAGTAATTATCCTTTAATTAATTGCACAAGTTAATTACTCTAAACCAAATATAGTAATTAACCTTTAATTACTTCATTAATTAATTAACTATAATTAGTTACACTTAGTTACTTATTATTGATTAATTAATCTTAATAAATCAATCTTAATTACATCATTAATTATATTAATTAATGACCCTTAATTATATTTAATTAATTATCTTATTTAAATTAATTACATTCAGTAATTAATCTTAATTAAACCATAATTATTAATCACCTCTGATTAATCTCATTCTGTAATTAACTACCCTTAATTACTTATCAAATTGATTACTTCTAAATTAATTTCTTTAATTAATACTTTGATTAATTATACAAATTAATTTAATCCAAATTAAATTCACAATTAAAACATCTTCAACTATTTATATCGAGTAATTATCTTTAATTACTTCACTGAGTAATTACATTCCATTAATTACATTAAGTAATTATTATCAACCAACAAGTGATTAAAATTAATTAAACTTAATTAATTAATTTAAATTCATCGCAATAAACTCCATTAATTACATTAAGTAATTAATTCTTTAATTACTTTCATTTAGTAATTAAACTTAAATAAATTTCACAATTGATTATCATTTAATTATTAAAAATAATTATATTAATTAATTGTTAAATAATCCCTAGTTAATGACCATCATTAACCATTAATCATACTTTAATTACTTCTCTTAAGTAATTAATGTTCATTAATCATTATTAATTTCAAATTAATTAATCTTTAACATCTAATTAATTAATCTTAACTATTTAATTAATTAAGTGTTAATTGTAACTTAATTAGTTCATAATTACTTAATCAATTAATTACTAATCATTAATTAAATCTAATTAATGATCCTTAACTATGGATTAATTATCCTTAATTAATTTATTTACTTAATTTTAGTTAATACCTTAAAAAGCTTTAATTACCTATTTAATCCAAATCATTTCTTAATTTAAATAAATAATCCATTTTAATTAACTTAATAATTCAAATCATTAAATCCTTATTTGTTTAAAGATGAAAATGTTTTCTTATTAATGATCACATTATCCTTAACAAAGCATTAAAAACAAATTACTTTAAATTTACTTCCAAATATCATTTTAAATTTAATATTTAAAATGAATCCAAATTATCTTTAACAAAGTTTTAAAACACATTTCTAAACCTTTCATTCCACAAGCTAAAGATATATTCCTTTAAATAAAGAAGTTTTAAACCAAAATTCATATTTAAATTCAAATCAATTTGAGTTATACTTTAAACATTTCAATTTGTTTAACATTTTAAACATTTAAAAATTTTCCTACATTTCAAAACTGAAATACTTATTTAAAATTTAGTGTAAGATTAATCTTCAGAATTTTAAAATTTTTCTTACCTTTTTTAAAAACATCATTTTTAAATTCAAACACTTTTTAAAGTAGTTAACGATTCAAGTTTTAAAAAGCTTTATTTATTTTCTTTTAAAAACTGACGTTTAATCTTAACTTAAGTTCCAGATTTTTAACTTGGATATACACTTTAGTTTATACCTTTGCTTTCTATTTTAAAATTTCAGTTTAAACAAAATATAAAGCAACATACAGGTTTATAGTTTAAAAACCCATTTCTATAATTTAACCCGAGTCAACCTAACTTCTGCTTCGAGACAAACCAACCCTAACTTCGAGCAACCCATCAACTTTCTTCGAGTCAATCACCATTACTCGAATACAAGACAGCACCAAACTACCTCACCATGACACAACGCTCTGTGCACATGCACCAGCACGGCCGTTAACTCCGACCATCAACGTTGATTCACCCAGGTCGGCTATCACCTTCCTAGCCAAATCCAAACACCAGATCAATTATATCATCACGAAATCGAGTTTGAGCATTTAACTCAAACCTGGAAACATCAGAAACAACACCAAACTCCAAACCTGTCAACTCTTCCTCTATGGCGCTCCGACCACCAGAGATCCTCCACCACCGGCCACAGCCTCGCCTACGCTTCAGCAATCATCACCCAAAAGCATATGACACTCGATCATTCCTAAAGGATGTACCGACCCAAACAAATTAACTAGTTTAAACTAGGGCTACAGACAATAAACCCTCACCACTGCTTCCATGGTGATTTGCATCACCATCACATATTTTTCCCGGCTTCAATGATTAATCCTCTACCTTCAAGATGAATCCCGACTCTCCAATTTGCAGAGATCACCTAAAAATCCCCCAGTTCCATTTTCTATTCAACACAGAACCGTACCCTACTCCTCAATCTATAAATTATGATTTTTGTATTGAAATTCATGTTTTTCTTTGTGTTTTCATTCTATAATACTGAATTCATAATTTACCAAGTTTTGAGTTTTCACTTTGTATAACAATCATTGTTGTTTTTTTCCAGAGACACTCAGATGAGATTTAGCTTGAATAAGTTTTCAAAACATTAATCCATGATAAATCACACAACTTTTGTTTATAATCCAAGTCCTATTAACAATTGTTTGAAGAGAAAATGAATTTAAATCTAAAACAGGAAACTAAAATTTAAAACAGAGGATATTCATATGGGAATAAAACATGCATACTGCAGATTTCATTTTCATAAATACATACTACAGATTTAACCACAGAAATAACAGCAGCCATATTCATTCTTAAGTTTAAAAATATTGATGTTACTCACTTGTTATATTGGAAGACAGAGCCATGATTTTGAAAAACTTTGTGCTTTTAAAAACTGGGAAGCTTCAATCTTGAATTGCCTATGAAAACTGAGTTGCATGCTTCTTAAATTTTGAAACTTTAAATACTGTTTGTTGTTGCTTCCTGATTACATTTGCCTGCAGGCTTTCTTGCTTGAAGAAAAATACTAAAGCTTTGATGATTCCAGATTTAAGTGAAATGCAGGCTTTTAGAGTTTGCAGAATGATTTTTCAGGTGATGTTTTGAAGATGTGAAGGTTTTGACAAAATGTAGGTTTAAAACAGTTTGAAGATGGTTTTGGGTTTTGAAGGGAAATTTACAGATTTGAAGAAGATTTACAGGGTTTTGTTGAAGAGGCTTTCAGATTTTGTTTTCAAGGGAAGTGTGTTTTTCTTTGCATTTTTGATTTAGAAAAGAAATAAAAAGGAAAGAGGATTTGTATATATAAAAACTGAAATAGAAAGAAAAAGATAATTTTAAAATGCCACATGTCTTTAATTCTAACATTTGTCAAGTTGTAGTGTTTATTGATTAACACTTGTCTTTTAATTTGTAAAATGCTTACATTTGTCATTAAATGTTAATTAGTTAAAATTATGTAAATTAGTTATTTAGTTAGATGTTAATATAAGATAAATATAAATCCATGTTTAATTAATTAGTTAATATCTACTTATTTACATGTAGATAATTTTAAAATGAATAAATCCAATTTTATTTATAAAATAAAGTTTATACAAATATTTGAAAATCAAAACAAATTAAAAATATTTATACTTTAAATTTAAAAGCTTTGAATTCAAATTCAAATTAAGTTATATATATACATATATAACTACACAATTAAATTTTGAAAAACAATTATTTTCATAAAAAAATCTATTTGTTAAAAACAATGTATTATTATATTTTAAAAATAACAAAATTGATAACTATAAATAATTTATAAAATAAATTGCCTTCTTTATAAATAAATTATTTATTTTATCACACTATATCAAAATAACCCTTATTGTTATTTTTATTTAAATTTAAACTTGAGTTAAAACATATTTTAAACCATTTAAATAATTTACCGTATGTATTTAAAATCATATAGTTATTTATTATATACTTTTCAAAAAGTTTATATCAAATAAATCAATTTAAACAAATTAATTTTTTATCTTATCAAATTAAAACCATATTTTATTTATTCAATAGTTTTTTTAACTTTAAAACTATACCCAATTTTACCATATATATATATATATGTGTGTGTGTGTGTGTGTGTGTGTGTGTGTTATCCTGCTTTTTGGCAAAGCCGCGATACCAGAAGATCGATCGAAAACGGAGAACAGTTCGTCTCAGAGGTTGGTCAGACTTCGTTTCGCTATGGATATCACTGAATTTTGTCCGAGTCCAGATTGAGCTACAATTGATAGGACATGAAAAGAAAGATCGTAGAAGTCCGCATCTAAAATTTTATGTCAATCCGAGTTCATACGCTCAAGTTATGATCGTTTCAAATTGAAGAGAGAAACCTAGATTTCAAACCCATCACCAAATGCTGTTTCGAACCGATCACTTTCGTATCGATCACCTTCGAATCCATTGAAGTACCTCAGGTTCGACTCCATCAACTTCGAATCCATCGAAGAGTTTAAGTTCGCGTCAATTGACTTTGCATCCATAGAGAAGTTAGAAAGCTCGTATCCATCAGAGCAAACGCAGGTTCGTATCCAGCAAGCATCGGTCGTTCGAACCCATCGATGAAGCATTGTTCGAACCCATCATTGAAGCCTTGTTCGAATCCACTGGGTCAACTAGCCATGGTGACGTGTCTTTCATCGGCTCGAATGCGCCGAGATATATGGAGTCGAAGTGGTCAACTCGGAGCAAAACCCGGATCGACGCGAAGTGTGAGATCCACGTCAACACGAGGACACGTGCCACCATCGATTCGAAACCATCGATTCGAAGGGATGGTTTCGAACCAAACAGCCACGCGATGAATCCCATCTCGAATCCATCATATCTCTCAATCTACTGATCCAAATGCCACGAAATTTTCACAGAAGCTTGCATACATGTTGAAGAATGTCCACACCAAATTTCACCTCGATTGGATGGATTTCTGATTGATTCGAATGGAGTTCGAATCGATACCAAAGTGGGCCCAAACTTCCTGAGGCTGGGCGCGTGGACCCCCTCACGTGCCAGAAGTGGTCTCCCGAGTTTTCAGCGAAATATCAGCATCCTACACCTATAAATAGAGCCCCAGAGCCAACAGAAAAGGGATCTTTCGACTCTCAAACGCCCAGACTCTGCCGGATCGAGATCTCCATCATCTTACATCATAACTTTGCTGTTGATTTCGAATTTCCAGTTGTAACTTGTTGTTGATTGCTGTAACAACTTGTAATCATTGAAAGAGAATCAATAAAACACCAAAAAACTTCAAAGTGGACGTAGGCAACACGCCAAACCACTATAAATTGCTTGTCTACGCATTTACTTTGCTGCTGATTGGAGTTTTTATTAGATAATATTCTTTTTGAATCTATATTTCTTCATTATTATCTCTTCAACGACTCCCGAAGAGTGTTGTGACCAATTTTGGTGCAAATACTTTGGTGCTTTCACTGAGAAAACCCAAATTTTCTCCTGCTCTTTGGATCTGTCATCGATACCGGATTGAATAAATCTAAGAGAGAGATCCAGATCATCAAATCCAAGTTCCTTCCCATCTATTCAGATTTGCATAAAGTCTAGGAAGGGAATTCAACTTTCAAGATGGTTAGTACGAGAACCACCTCTAACGCCATCAATCAAGAAGGACAGGATAGACAGGATCCTGCTCCACTACCTCCATCTAATCAAGATGCTACTGGACACTCGAAACCGTCGAGTCCGGTCACCCGACAAGAGTTACAGTTGCTAATCCAAGAGCTGACTCAGAGTCGGCAACAACTAGCAGAACAGCTACGTGCTAATGCCGAGCTGATCATCAAGCTGGATCGCCAGAAGCGAAAGAGATCCAAAAGGAACCACGCGTCTCGCTCCTCCAGTGAGAGTTCTTCATCTTTTGATTACCACAATCGATCTCCACGACCCCGACTAGATGGGAGTCGCATGCCAGCTACTGGAGATCAACCCCCACTGACCGTTGGACAACTGAGAGTTGGTCCATCGGCCAGTTTCCAAACCGGACCTTCCTCCCGAGGAGGTGCCATCCCTCACCACACTACAAAATACCGCACTACTAACGTTGCGGCTGAACCAGGGGTCGACGTCCAAGATCAGTCGGACCTTGACCGTCGTCATAGCGGACGTACTCCTGAACCGTACGTCCCAGGGGACTATGAGCCAAGAAAGCAAGACTTGGACCGTCGACGACATCCGGTTCAAACCCAAAGTATGGAACGTAATCATACTCCGGGGCAAATGCCGGATCTTTCAACTATGATACGTCAGATGATCCGTGAGAGCCAGGGATTCACAAATGACGATTGGGGAGTCTCCCGAAGTCACACTCCTTTTACGGACGATATCCTTACTGCTGAACCCCCACGACGATTCAGAATGCCAACTCTACCCATGTACGAGGGAAACTCCGACCCCAACCAACATATTCTAAAATATGAATGGTCGATGACTGCTGCCAGAGCCGAAGATGCAGTGAAGTGTCGTAGTTTCCCTATATCCTTGGGGGGCATCGCTACCATGTGGCTTACTCGACTACCACCTCGATCCATCTCCTCGTTCGACCAGTTGGCCACCAAATTCATTGAAAAATTCTGCATGCACGTCGCAAGGCCCAAAGATGTTAACACTCTGTCTAGCGTCACTCAAGCTCCTGGGGAAACACTCAGACGCTACTTAGAGAGATTCCATACTGCATGCGTGGAGATCAGCAATCCGAACGATAACTCCATCCTTATGACGCTGACTAAGGTGATCGACCCCGACTCTGAATTTGGCAACTGGTTAGCTGGAAAACCACCTGCATCGTTGGATCATTTCCATGCCAAAGCGGCTCAATTCCTGAGACGGGAAGACGCGAAACCGTCTAGGAAGCAAACTAATGCATGACCAGGCACGGAAGGGATCCAATGCAATGTTGCAATCAGACAGTCCGGCGAGAGCTCCGAAAAAGTTCAGTTGAACGTTAAAAACAAATAAGCTCGGTGAAGAGAGAGCGTGAATCAAACTAGGAAACGAGATCAAAATCATGGCCCGCAGCACAAGAACCCAATGTTTGACAGTTACACTCCTCTGAATACATCACTGGAGGACTTGTACTTACAAACCTGTGATACAATTCAATATCGAAAACCTGCACCAAGACCGTCGTTAGAGAGACAAATCCAGACGGGAAAGTTTTGCAAGTTCCATGAAAGCTACGGGCACAATACGAACGAGTGTCGTCACTTACAGGATCTCGTTGAAAAACTGATCAGAGAAAGGAAGCTGGAACAGTTTGTGCGGACACCGCAGCCCAGAGAAGCGGGCCCATCAAATCAGAACAATGAACCCAATCGACCGAGATAGGAGGACTCGACTTGTCCCTGTGGAAGATTGGTGATCAACGCCATCAGTGGTGGACCAACTTTCTCAGGAGCCTGGAACGACGAAGATCTTCATCACAGTCACACATGACAGGCTCACTCAATCTGTGAATACTTTGCAGTTTCTTTTACATTCTGAAATTTGAATTTGTAATAGGGCACTGACTTTGCCATATTTTCTTATTTCAGCAATAAAGTACTATCTCTTCAAGCTAAAGCTGTGATTCACCGAATGCAACGTTCAACAATCACGACACATGAAGAGCTAAATTCCATCAAGCAATGGAATTTATTCAAATAGCGAGTGACTGTGATACGACCGGCCACTCACTAAGTGAAGCCCCGGCTCGGGGGCAAGCCATCACACCAAAGGCTGAATTGGACCAACACATGACAGTCCTACTAATAACTCGTTCCCAGAGCGTGAACGGACTCCAACTTCCCAGAGCGTGAATTGGAGTATAAACATTCAATAACTCGTTCCCAGAGCGCGAACGGACTCCAACTTCCCAAAGCGCGAATTGGAGTATAAACATTCAATAACTCGTTCCCAGAGCGCGAACAGACTCCAACTTCCCAGAGCGTGAATTGGAGTATAAACATTCAATAACTCGTTCCCAGAGCGCGAACGGACTCCAACTTCCCAGAGCGTGAATTAGAGTATAAACATTCGATAACTCGTTCCCAGAGCACGAACGAACTCCAACTTCCCAGAGCGTGAATTGGAGTATAAACATTCAACAACTCGCTCCCGGAGTGCGAACGGACTCCAACTTCCCAGAGCGTGAATTGGAGTATAAACATTCGATAACTCGTTCCCAGAGCGCGAACGGACTCCAACTTCCCAGAGCGTGAATTGGAGTATAAACATTCAACAACTCGTTCCCGGAGTGCGAACGGACTCCAACTTCCCAGAGTGTGAATTGGAGTATAAACATTTAACAACTTGTTCCCGGAGTGTGAACAGACTCCAACTTCCCAGAGTGTGAATTGGAGTATAAACATTCAGCAAATCGTTCCCAGAGTGTGAACGGACTCCAAATTCCCAGAGTGCGAATTGGAGTGTAAACATCAAATCCATCATTCGCGGAGTGTGAATGAAGTCCTAAAAGAGCCCAAATAGGTGTAACTAATCATCTATCGGCCAACTCCAACTTCCCAGAGTGTGAATGGAGTACAAACATAAATAACAGGTTCCCGGAGCGCGAACCCAAACATACATGTTATCTCCAAGTCCCAAAGTGTGAATTGGAGCACAAATACCAAGTCAAAGTTCCCGTAGTGCGAACCGAAATATCAATACTAACTCCAAGTTAGCAGAGTGTGAATTGGAGTATAAACATCAATTCCAGGCTCTCGGAGCGCGAACCGTGTTACAAACATCGATAACTCTTAAATTTCCAGAGTGCGAACCGAGTTATCGATCTCGAATTATCCTAAGTCCCCAGAGCATGGACATGTGCTAAAGATTTGCAATAAATGCGATCAACCACCAAGGTACAAATGTTGTTCCCCGAGACTAGGGGGCAAAAAAGCTAAGTGTTAATCACTAACCAAAGTGATACAATGCCTGAAGTTCAACTTGTTCATCGATAACAACATATGACCAAGATTTTCAGACTTAGCAAATAAAACGAACTCTACTTGATGGTAAAAAACGTCACAAGTACACCGGACTAAAAGCTAAACACTGCAAGTACTTAAGCACAAATGAAATGAGAATTGAAACAAAGAAATTGAATTTTATTTCAACTAACTAGAGACAAGGACTTACATGCAAATAAGTTCTTCCAAAAAAGAATTCCTACTAGCAGGGGCTAAAGCTGCATCTATACACGGCCTATTAACAAAAAACAAATGCCAGTTCCTATCTACCAAAAAATCCGCTTAAACGGCCCATCTACTTCTTCTTTTTGAATCTCCTTATCAGCAGTTCGTCATCGGACTCGTTAGAAACAGAGATTCTTCGTTTGGAGTGCTTCCTCTCTGGCGGCTGCTCTTCGGCCGGGGCATAATTTCAATATCCTCCTTAGAGCTCGAATCTACGTGAAGGCTTTCCGCCGGAGGAGTAGGAGGAACTGGGTCTGCAACAGAAGATGGGGCGGACACCCGAGTACCAGCCACAGAGCCACTTGGCAATATCGCATTTAGAGGTGCCGGACTATGCATCGTAGTCCTAACTCCAGCACTTCCCTCACGCCCCACAGCCTCTATTTCGGCATTGATCTCGGCCAAGATTTCCTTGTCTCGAGCTGATTGGGCCTGGCTGGTGGCAGCTGTGGTCTGCGTTACAAAACTAGAGGCCGGCGGAAGATCACTGATGATAAATGGCAAGTCTGTAAAAGGGTCACCCTGTTGGCCAAGCATCTCACTCACCATTTGTTCGTCGAGAGATAAGGATCTCCCCTGCGCCATCTCAGTAGACACTGCTGTCGTCACGATAGTCGTTTCGGTGGTGATGGCCTTTTGCCCTTGAATAGACTCCTGAGCCGAAGATGCCAGAGTAGTTTCGGTTACTGAACAAAGAAGAGGAGTTATAAGCAATCACTTCAAAACAAACGCTCTAATAGAAACACACTTGAGATATGTTCAAAGTACCTTCCTTAGTTTGACTCGTTGACGGTTGGACGGCCTCAGAGACGTGCTCTCGAATAGGAGATAACCGCGGCTGTTCTGGGTCATAAGCAGGAACAGATTGTGAACCAACCACAGATACAGGCTCTAACGAAGGTGGAGAGGTGATTTCAATAACAGCAGCGTGATGCTCAAACCTCCAGAGATTGGCCACCAATCATCTCCTTCTCATGAGCAATAATAGCGTCATGGAGGATCTTTTTCTCATCATCTGTCAGCAACCGGTTTTCGAGTTCAAATCGGTCGACCGATGCATCCGGATGCGCTTCCTCTTCCTCCTCAACTAATCGACCCCAAGCGCTATGGAGGTGTACCGGGTAATCCTGAAGCCAGGCCAATTTCTGTGTCTCAACACATTGGCGTTGTAAGTGATGAGCAGATCTTCAATATCGGCCTCCAGCTTGGCCTCCGTTTGTTGAACTTTCTCCTCGACCTCCGCCTGGACCGCCTGGACCATGGCTACTGCCACATCCCGTTCAGTCTGAAGCATCACGGCTTGTTCACACGCCTCCTGGACTGCATTGTTCGCACCATCCCTATCCTTGGCGATTTCGACAAATTTGGACTTAAGCTCATTTAGCCCCTTCAGGGCTGCGTCCCTCTCGGCAGCGACCATGGTGTTTCGATGGCCCATATCCTCTACCGTGGCATAATGCTCACGTTTCATCCTATCCATCGTTGCTTGGCTTCATCGGCTTTTTTGATAGCCTCCATTTCAGATTTCCAAGAAGATTCACCTTCAGTGTTTAGCACCTCAATAATACGGCTCTTTTGAGCTAAATCAGCCTGCAACCCCTCGATGGTGGCCCCACGCTCAAAGTCTAACGCCGACGCTTTGTTAGCCGCTTTCGCCCATGCTTTGTACTGGGCATAAAAGTCGTGCACGTAGTCATGCACTAACTGCTCGGCTTCCTCTGGGATCCTTTTTAAATGAGGAGGAAAGATGTAGTGGTCAAAGCAGATATTTGGAAAGTCTTTCTTCAGCTGAGCAAGCGTGATTGCTCCTTCCCCTGAAATTTCCACGGGGGGCTGTTCTGTAACGGCAGCAGTTATTGTTTCGCTCTTAGAATGGCGGGATTCATGCCTAGAAGATTGAGAAGCCGACATGTAGTGTGAAGATTCAGAGGGACGGGAGACATGAGCAGGAGGTTGTATGGGATCTCTGGGAGGAGGAGGAGTACGCGATCGGGATCGGCGCTTATAGCCTTTATCTGTATCATATCTTTCTTGACCAACGTACCCAGAGCGCCCCTGGTCGTAATCTCTGTCCCCTTCTCGTCTACGCGACCCATGATATGAAGACTTGCGCGCATGTCGGAAACTCCCCAACATTGAACCTCGCCCAGATATGGTATCTGCAGAGCAAAATAAAGTAGGATTAACCCTTCGATACAGGTAGTTTATAGTCAAAGGTTATGCAGTGTTGTGAGATATGTATGAATGTGTAACCCCCCACCAACCAGATGTGTCTGCCACACCAGTGGGAAAAGACTCGCTCAAAACTAAAGTTTCTGAAAGTTCTTCCAATCCAGCATCATGCTGCAGGGACACATCGTCCGGAATTGGAATATCGGCGAGCCCTTCATAAAGACTTTCAGTTCTCGGAGGAGACATCTCCGAAATTCTAACTCCGGGAGAGGATCGGGCCGTGACAACCGATTTCAATCTCCCCTTCTTAGGTGACTTGACAACGGCTGCCTTGCCTTTTCTCTGCTCTGCGACGTCCTGAACTACGTCTATAGGCCGCGACAACGGCTCGTCATCAGTATGAGTTCTTTCAGAATCAGCCTCCTCGGCTATAATAACTTTGGGCTTCTTGTGCCTGACTTGTTTTTTCGAGACGGTCCTTAATGCCCCGTCGAACTTTATGCTCTGCCCTCGTTCGATCAACCCGTAAGTCCGGAGATTCCTATCCGTCAAGAGCAACTCGATATCCCTATCTTCGCCCGGGACTTCTCGAAGTACTCACACCATCTCCTTAAAGTGTTCTCCTTCAGGTCGCTGAATCATTGCTGTAAAAAAGGGAAAAACATAAGTTTCACTTTGACTGCAATTGCCTTAATAATTATTTGATAACTTAGCTACACTCACGTCTGAATAACCATCGCCGGGCAAACCCCGGAGGACATCTGACATAGAACCATTTCGTCCTGTAATAACTCAACCTGGTCCAGGACTCAGTGACCACTTGGCAATTCCTCACTGCTTCCAGAAATGTGAAGGAAGGGTAATCACCTCGGGTTTTGAAATTAAATAGATATTTGATCTCGGTCGGGATCGGTGGTCTATGAAGGTACTCCATGAAGACGATGAATAAACTGTTCACGGAAGCATATCCGTTTGGGTGTAGTTGAGATGGAGCAATACTCAAAAAAGACAACACTTCCCTTATGTATTAGTTGAACGGAGGAAGCGTCCTAGCCGCGCACGCGTGGCGATTAAATGTTGTATATCCCTCCGGCGGGTTGTGTGGTCTATCATTTGGCCCCGGCAATAACACATCATCCAGTGACAGGCCATGCCTCAAGCATATTCTCCCCAACATATATTCAGAAATATTGGATTGAACGGAATTCGATGGATTGGCAATAAAAGACGCTTTGGGGAATTCGTCCGGGGCTGGACCGATGATCTCGGGTTCAATATCTGGAACCTTTAGTCTCGGAGTGACTGTGCTTTGAACCTCCTGCTGCTGCGAACTTGAGGGTTCCATGACTAGCTAACTCATGAGAAACCATCGTTAGACGACAAAGGACCCGTGCGTTCCCCAGTGTAAAGTGTATGAATGTATGTTGTATAGTGCCATGCATTACTTGAATAAATGTTGCAGAATTAAAGGAAATATGCAAACAAAAAAGCTATGAAGTCCAGTTATAATGACCGTCATCGCTGACCGTCATCACTAAACCGTTTATATGATGGAAATTGATTCGGATGGAAGTCATTGTGGTTCCATCGACGAGCTTCAAAAGGTGGTCAAGTATGCAGTTTAATTATCAAGTCCAAATATGCAAGGATGAAGCTCGTCGGAATTATGCTTAGAAAATGTCAAACTTTGGTATCCATCATAAAGGGTTTGAACCGATCACAAGGAACTCATTCGAACCCATCCTAACATCACTTCGAATCGATGTAGAAAGGCGCGCTTCGAACCGATGATCAGGTGTCAAGTTCGAATCGATCAATGAAGGATGACTTCGAATCGATCCTTGGTTAACTGGTTTGTACCGATCAGGAAACCCTCAACTTAACATCGATCACGTTCGAATCGATACCCTTCGTATCGATGTAAAGTTGAGAACTTCGAACCGATAGCTGATGGATTCGAATCCATCGATTCGAATGGACCCATCAAGATAGTCAATCGGTGGGAACTGCGTCACCCCCATGAGGGCATCCCAGGGATCGATGCGAAATCCAAGGAAAAATGACGCCGCCATCATCGATTCGAACTCGAGTCCATGAATCGATTCGAAGCTCCCCCAAACCAGATCTGGTTTTGCCAATCACCAGAGTGGCCAATTGATGAAGAAGAGGTAGGTTCGAAATAGCTTTGTCGTTTGGATTCGAGGCTAATTACCTAGTTTGAGTGATGGATTCGAGGAATTAAAGACTTGGATCTTGATTGATTCGGTGACGTGACGCAGTGTTTTCTCTCTGAAGCTTCGAAACGATGCAGAACACAATAAACACAAGGCAAAAGTAAAAAAGTAAAAAGTGAAAAATGGCAAATCCCCTGCTATTTATATGGAGCCTCGAAAGCAACCGAGACGTTTCGCATCCCAGTTAACCCAACCGGTCACAACCGGTCAATTATCAGATCGATTCGAAATCAGCTTTCGAATCCATGCGCTTAAGGCCTCATCGATGCGAAACACACAGCAGGGCATCGAGTTGCATCGATGCGAAACAAATAGTGGGCACATCGATTCGAATCCCCTGTTCACATCAACATATTCACAACTCCATCCACAACCTATCGATACGAATGACTATTTTGTATCCATCATCTCCTATCGATACGAACGACTATTTCGTATCCATCATTTCCTATCGATGCGAACTACTATTTCGTATCCATCCTTTCTCATCGGTATGAATGAACGTTTCGTACTCATCCAATCCATCGGTTCGAATATCATTTTCGTACCCATCATAGCATAAGCGTACTCCATCCCTACGAATGTTGATCTCGAACCCATCGATGCTCATACTCATCGGTTCGAAATATTACATTCGTGCAACACAAATTCGATTCCTTCAACCTTCTATATCGGTTCAGGAGAGGATCGATATGAAGGGACTTTTCAAAACAACCATCAAGCGTTGCCTCAACTTAAATTTCCAAATCGGTTCAGGAGAGAATCGATACGAAATTCGATGGCAAGCAAAACTGACCACGACTCGTGGACGCACGACGTTAACAAGGGTCAAACTAACATATGTGCATATATGTCGGGCTAACATTTGATTTTAAACATTTGCAGGGATCAAATACTCATCTTGTTACGAATACAACAGCCAACGGCTAAGCGCTATTATACGGCAATCAATCATATCAACACAAGGTTACAGCAATACAGGATACGAGTCTCAACAAAAAAGAGAGCAGTGGTCGTTCAGAGAGAAATTGCAGCTATTCAAAGCACGTCATGTTCTCACAAGATTCACTTTGGGGGGCAAAGTGTTATCCCGCTTTTTGGCAAAGCCGCGATACCAAAAGATCGATCGAAAACGGAGAACAGTTCGTCTCAGAGGTTGGTCATGCTTCATTTCGCTATGGATATCACTGAATTTTGTCCGAGTCCAGATTGAGCTACAATTGATAGGACATGACAAGAAAGATCGTAGAAGTCCACATCTCAAATTTCATGTCAATCCGAGTTCATACGCTCAAGTTATGATCGTTTCAAATTGAAGGGAGCAACCTAGATTTCGAACCCATCACCAAACGCTGTTTCGAACCGATCACCTTCGTATCGATCACCTTCGAATCCATTGAAGTACCTCAGGTTCGACTCCATCAACTTCGAATCCATCGAAGAGTTCAAGTTCGCGTCAATTGACTTTGCATCCATAGAGAAGTTACAAAGCTCGTATCCATCAGAGCAAACACAGGTTCGTATCTAGCAAGCATCGGTCGTTCGAACCCATCGATGAAGCCTTGTTCGTACCCATCATTGAAGCCTTGTTCGAATCCACAGGGTCAACTAGCCATGGTGACGTGTCTTTCATCGGTTCGAATGCGCCGAGATATATGGAGTCAAAGTAGTCAACTCGGAGCAAAACCCGTATCGAGGCGAATTGTACGCTCCACGTCAACACGAGGACACGTGCCACCATCGATTCGAAACCATCGATTCGAAGGGATGGTTTCGAATCAAACAGCCACGCGATGAATCCCATCTCAAATCCATCATATCTCTCAATCTACTGATCCAAATGCCACGAAATTTTCACAGAAGCTTGCATACATGTTAAAGAATGTCCACACCAAATTTCATCTCGATTGGATGGATTTATGATCGATTCGAATGGAGTTCGAATCGATGCCAAAGTGGGCCCAAAATTCCTGAGGCCGGGCGCGTGGGCCCCCTCACGTGCCAGAAGTGGTCTCCCGAGTTTTCAGCGAAATATCAGCATCCTACGCCTATAAATAGAGCCCCAGAGCCAACAGAAAAGGGATCTTTCGACTCTCAAACGCCCAGACTCTGGCGGATCGAGATCTCCATCATCTTACATCATAACTTTGCTGTTGATTTCGAATTTCCAGTTGTAACTTGCTGTTGATTGCTGTAACAACTTGTAATCATTGAAAGAGAATCAATAAAACACCAGAAAACTTCACAGTGGACGTAGGCAACACGCCGAACCACTATAAATCGCTTGTCTACGCATTTACTTTACTGCTGATTGGAGTTTTTGTTAGATAATATTCTTTTTAAATCTATATTTCTTCATTATTATCTCTTCAACGACTCCCGAAGAGTATTGTGACCAATTTTGGTGCAAACAATATATATAAATTTAGAAAACAGGATTTATTTATTTATTAAATTAAAACTATATCTATTTACAATATATACATACTCTATATATATTATAAATAGAAACAATTTATTAGATTTAAAAAGACAAAAATCTATTAATTATTTATTAATTTTAATTGGATTATTAAATTAATTCAAATCTTATTATCAAAGATTATCAAATCAATTTAATTTTTACTTCAGATTATTAAATTGATATTGCTTCAAAATTCGGGGTCATCACATTCCTTCCCCCTTAAAAGAATTTCATCCCCGAAATTTAAAACAAAGGTAATTTAATAATCTATTTAAAGATTTTAATTTTAAAACACAAGTATATATCAATGATATGCTAACAACCATAGAAATAAATTCATACAATCAAACAAATCTAACTATCCAGACAAAATTCTGGATAGAGTTTCCTTGAGTTTCTCCGGTAAAAACATCGGGATACTCGCTCTATAGAATCCAAACAATCAATACTATTAAGCTACAGAGCTCCTATTCGTCTAGATCTACAAAACTAGACAGCATATCAGACTACAGATGAGTCTGATTCAACAACCAAACCTCTAGAACTGCTGGTTCCACAACCAGAGATAGACCATACACGTACTTCCTTAGAGATACGTGAAACTCATCGAATCCCAGTTATCCAAACTGGCAATTCAATTCCAAAAACCAAACCCTTATCTTCTCAAGAACAAAGAAAAGATCCACACATCACAGAGCTAGCTTTCCAGTCTTACCCAAAACTTATAGATTCTTTGATCGGAGAAAAACTTATCCCAAAACAAATCTCCGACTCCAGAATCCAAATTTCTCCGTCTCTTAACCACAAAATGTCTTCTGACGATCCTGGGCTGCCATCATCCAAACTGATCAGCTTAACCCTTGCTGATGCCTCTAGAACAAACAGAACCAGAAACAACCCAACACAATGATTTCCTCAAGATCAACCAAAACCAAAAACACAACTCTACTCCATAACCAGCAGAAGACTACAAACTTCTCCTAATCCGGAAAAGACAATCAGAAACACTTCCAAACTGCTTCCGTTGCACAACTCTGATCCGAAGTAGATAAGAAAATGCTGATGAAGAACACAAGCACATACTGGACATCACTTCCTAGAAATATGGTTCAACAGATCCATAAAGGAAACTCAGAAATTCCTCCAAAACCTGAGTTACTTCATCAAATTCCATCTCTAGGAACCATCCTTCAACTATACTGAATCACCAGCTCCACTCCTGGAATTCCAATCGCTAAAAAAAAACTCAATCTCCAGATGCGAACTGTAACGACCCGTATTTTTACAGGTCGAAACATTGTTAAACTGTATGCTTTAAGTCGTATGGGAGGTTAACTCGTGTGTTGTTTGGGTCGTAAGGAGGTTAAATAGGGAAGCTAACTCGTATAGGGATAGGTCGTGTACGAGTTACGAGTTAATGGGTTAGCTTAGGTCGTAGTTGATGACTTAAGGGATTACGAGTTAGCTGTTATGACCTAAGTGTTTTGAGCGACCTAAGTTAGCGAGTTAGTAAGAGTTAACATAGTGGTAAACGACTCATCGAGTTAATAGTTGTAATAGGTGAGCGAGTTAAGGTGTGGACCGACCTAAGTGATTGACCAAGTTAAGAGAATTGACTGACCAATAGATATTAGCCGCCTAGGTGATTGCGACTTAAGGGTTGAACGAGTTACGACTTAGAGGTATGACCGAGTTTAGGTTTGGCCGACTCATAGGCTACCGACTTAGGCAATGGGCGAGTTGAGAGTTTGGAGCGACCTATTAGTTAGTCGACTTAGGAGTTGCCGACTTAATTTGAGGAGATAGGTCGGTGAAGCGACCTTAGAAAGTTAGGTCGTAAGCGACCTATGATAAGTCGTTATGTCTAGTTAGGCCGGCATGGAGTTGGGTCGGCTGTGTGTTAAGTCGTAGACGAGATAAAGCCTTACTCTTGTGGTCCTGTGTGTAGTTAGGTCGGCGTATGGGCATAAGTCGTGAGTCGTGCCAGTGTTGAGTCGGCATGTGTTTTAGGTCGCGTGGTGGTTAAGTTGTTAGGTCGGCCATAGGGTTAGATTGTTAGGTCGGCATGCATGAGTCGTAAGTCGTTGGAACTTAGGCTGGGTGTTAGGTCGTCTCTTGAGTTAGGTTGCTGCCGACTTATGTTAGGTCGCATATTGGCTTAGGTCGTTAAGTCATGAGTCGGCAACATAGTTAAGTCGTTAGGCCGTATTAGTTAGGTCGTTGAGTCGGCAGGGGCTTGAGTCGTGAGTCTTAGGTCGTGGACGACTCAGGGGATAGGTCGGCGACGACTCAAGGGGCGGTGACTCAGGGGAAAATCTGCCTATAAATAGAAGGGGTTCGCCTCACTTTTTGGCACCGGATTTCGAAGCGACGAAGTGCTGCCATTTTGAGAGCTCGACTTCAACACTTTTTCACTTCTTTTCTCCACTCTAATCTAGTGATTCCATCCATCTAAATTGAAGATCAAATCGAAGATCCAAGAACCAAAGTTGAAGATCTTCATCCAACAAAGAGTGATTTCATCGATTGAAGTTAGATTTTGCCGGATCAAACTTGGATCTTTGCTATCCAGATCTGGAGTTGGTTGTTTTTGGGGTGTTTAGGTGATTCGGTGAGTGGTGGTTATCTCTCACACGGACCCAAGGGAGTATATTGGATTGGTGGTTTGTTTATGTGTTAAAGATAGTGATTTCTTGCATTTTCCCTAAGTATGCATGTAGATCTATCACCTATGAAGTTTTGACACCTATTTTACTACATGTTAACTTATGCAAGTTTATTCATCAAGTTGTAGAGACATTTGCCTATTATTCATGCTTATTAGATTTGGACACTTTAATTACCAAATTGCCATTTCCTTGTATGATTGCTTATTAAACCTTGTTTGAATATTTGATTGCTTGGATTAATGATTGTCTTGATTGATTGTTTAGAGTTAGTTGATTTATGGTTGGATCTAGACAAGTATGGTCGTAAAGGATTTAAAAGCTAAGGGAGAGGCTAAGGGATGAGAAAAACTGCTTGTGGCATATGTAGCGGATGATGAAGCTCATATGGACGGATATGATGACGATGTTGTGATGGAGCTTTGCTATGATAAGATGAGGCGAAGCATGATGTGATGTAACCTTGGCATAATCCAGACGGGATCATTCCAAGCATGTTGATAACTCGAGGGATGGTTCGAGTTGGTTTATAATGGATTGCTCGAGAAGTAGCTTGGGCTAGTATGAGAATAGTCGTCAAGGAGGATGGCTAGGAGGCTTGGATTTCATTGTTTTTGAAGGTTCTAGTAAATTCAAAGCAAGAGTACATGGGATGCCCAAACGACTACAGGTAGGTGGTCGGGACACCCAAAAGACTACAAGTAGGTGGTCGAGTACTCTGGGCAGAGTAGGTAAGTCCTAGGCACGGGTCACGATGACGTGCGGAGTTTATCTAGAACCGGGGTTACCATTAGCCCTTGACAGGCGGTCATTCAACTAACGGTGAATTCGAAGCAATGATAACAGTGATAGCCAGAGTCATGGATGTTTGGTTGTATCGTCATTCGGCCTCAAGAGCGGTGTTTTCGGAGTGCTTATCTGATCTTGGTTTAGGCCTTGGGGGTTTGTACTTGGAAAACATCGACCTTGACTCGAGTGATAATTACTTTACTTTAAATGTCTGCTTTGTTATGCTTGTTTCTGCTTAGTTGGTCTGGGGGCTATCACTGTAGAATGAGGTGGAGTGGGATGGTTGAGTTCCTATTCCTTTTATCCTTTATGCTCTTTTGGTATGTTTGATAGTTAATTTACTGCTCACTAAGACTGATGTCTGACTCAAGGTTTTATGTTCAACTCTTATTACCTTGGGCTGTTCATCCATGTTGGGATGGGCAGACTAGGTAGCAGGTGACAGGTGCTGTTCTTGGCTACCAATGCTGTTGATGACGAAGACGAGCTGGAGGCTTTTGCATATTGTTTTCTTACTATATGTACTGGATGTTCCGATGTTTGTTTGATACTCTGAGTGTTATGTAGTGAGGCTTGATGTATTGGCTATTCAGATGATTGTATAAAACTATTATGAGTTTATATGATGAGACTTTTGTTCTATAGAGCTTCACCATGTATATTTTCTATTGTATTTTGTCTATGCGCTGTGAGTAATACGATAGGTTCCGCTGTTTAATCTTACCCTGACTATCGTCCATGGCTGCCTGGCACACTTTTCAGCGCACCATTCCCTTGTTTCGTGCAGGAGTCATGGGCGGTCGTCACATTTGGTATCAGAGCTTTTGTTAATCGATTTTAGCCAACGCTCGCTGACGTAACTACGTATGAGAGACGTAATTGTAATTTTGATGGATGATTACTATATATAATATAGTAGTTTAGAAGGATTTGAACTCCTTATGTAGTTGTTTCTCAAGGTGTTCTAAGTCATTCCTTTTTGTAGATATTAAGGATGAGTCGAAGTGAGAGACAAGCTGCTAGAGAAAGCCGTGCTGTTGGGGGAGCTACTGACTATGCTGCAATGTTCGAAGCTATGATGACTTCGATCATGAGAAGGATACCAACTTCAGGACCATCAGTAGATGTTGGAGTTCAAGTTCAAGCTCCAAGACCAGTGGATTTTGCTAAGTTGTGTAAAGACTATACTGCTGTTGGAGGGAAGGTTTTCTTAGGGACAGAATCAACCATAGAAGTGCAGAGATGGATTGATGCTTGTAGAAGGATCTTTGGTGATTTGGGAATCGAGGATGCAACTAAGAGGAAGCTGGCATCGAGACAGCTTCAAGGGAGAGCTTCGGATTGGTGGAACTCTATCACCATTGATACTCCAGAGGAAGAGGTTACTTGGGAGCAATTCCAAGTTAGATTTGAAGCTAAGTTCATTTCTACGGCTCAGAAATCTGTTCTGTTTAAGAAGTTTGTGGAGCTCAAGAAAGGTGGGAGACCAGTTCTTGAGTATGTTTCTGAGTTTGAAGCTTTGTCCAAGTATGCTCGGTCATACATTGATTCTCCCTATCAGAAGAATGAGAAGTTTGTGACAGGCTTGGACACTTATCTTGGGAGGCAGTTAGTGGATCATCTGGACGATCCATTTGAGAAGCTAGTGGAGAAAGCTCTCAGGCACGAGAGTTTGTTTCCTAAGGAAGGGTCTGTTGTTGCTGTGACCAAGGAAGAGTCCAAACCACAGCAGGGTGGAAACAAGAAGAGGAAGCAGCAACAGCAGAAGGGTAAGAATGGCCAGAAGAAGCCAAAGGGCGAAGTGACCTGCTACAACTTCCAGCAGAAGGGCCATCTCTCCAAAGATTGTAGGAATCCCAAGGTGCCGGGAAAGTGTTGCAACTGTGATAAGCTGGGACATATCAAGAAGGACTGTCCAGAACCGAGGAAAGATAAGCAGATTGTGCAAGCTTATGCTTTGGGAGCTGTTCCATCGTCTTCAAAAGCTCCTATTGTTGATGAGAAAGGGAAGAGTGTGGTGGTTCAAGGTACTCTTTCCATATGTGGTGTTCCAGTTAGAGTATTGTTTGACACTAGGGCGTCGCATTCGTTTGTTTGTGATGATCTTGTAGACCGGTTGGGTTTGGAACCGGAAATTGTTGATAGACCATTGGTTGTGACTAATCCAGTTGGGGGTTCGTCTTGTTTGTGTATGATATGTCGTGGTCTAGTTGTGTCGAGTCATGATTGCTCTTTTGTTTGTGATTGCTTTGTTCTGAACTTTGTGGGGTTCGGAATTATTTTGGGTATGGACTGGCTTAGGAAGTATGCGGCAAGGATTGATTGTGAGAGGCTGGAGGTGACAGTCGGGAATGTGGAAGGGCGAAAGGTTGTGATACGATGTAAGCATGAAGAAGGCGTCTTCATGAGCTTCATGTATTCGCTGGTTGTTCCACGAGATGGACTGTCATCGATGCCGGTTGTTAATGGATTTGAGGACGTCTTTGATGAGGTCAAAGGGTTACCGCCGCATAGGGAGATCAAGTTTCGTATCGATCTAGTTGAGGGACCAGACCTGTTGTGATGCCTCTTAGGCAGATGGCGCCTAGGGAGCAACAAGAGCTGAAGGTGCAAGTTGATGACCTTTTATGGAAAGGATTCATTCGGCGTAGCATGTCCGAATGGGGTGCACCAGTTGTGTTCGCAACCAAAGCAGATGGATCGTTGAGGTTGTGTGTGGATTATCGTGAGCTGAATAAAGTGACTAGGAAGAACAAGTATCCATTGCCGAGAATAGATGACTTGTTTGATCAGCTTCACGAAGCTAAGGTGTTTTCTCAGATGGATTTGGCAATGGGATTTCACCAGTTGAGAGTGGCTAAGGATAGTGTGCCGAAGACTGCTTTTAGGACACCATCCGGTTTTTATGAGTGGCTGGTAATGCCGTTTGGATTGACCAATGCACCAGCATATTTTGTGGATCTTATGAATAGAGTGTTCAGAGATCAGTTGAACAAGTTCGTACTTGTGTTCGTGGATGATATTCTGATTTATTCCAGAACTGAGGAAGAGCACAAGACACACTTGCGGATTGTTTTGGAAATCTTGCGGAAACATCAGCTAAAGGCTAAGTTTTCGAACTGTCACTTCTGGAAGAGTGAAGTGAGGTTCTTAGGCCATGTTATCTCTGGAAATGGAATAGCGGTTGATCCCGCTAAGGTGGCAACAATCCAGGATTGGGTTAGGCCTAAGAATGCATATGATGTGAGAAGTTTTCTTGGATTAGCAGGATATTATCGTCGGTTTATCAAAGACTTTTCCAAGATAGCTGCACCGTTAACAGGATTGACGAAAAAGAATCAGGTATTCATATGGGATGATAAGTGTGAGCAAGCTTTCGTAATCCTGAAAGAGCGACTGACGAGTGCTCCTGTTTTGACTATTCCAAGTGGGAATGATAAAATGGTGGTTTACACCGATGCATGTGGTACTGGACTTGGAGCAGTACTGATGCGGAAGGATAAAGTTGTTGCGTATGCAAGTCGACAACTGAAGCTGCATGAAAGGAATTACCCGACTCATGATTTGGAGTTAGCGGCGATTGTTTTTGCTCTGAAGATGTGGAGACATTATCTATTGGGAGTTCGATTCGAGTTGTTTACGGATCATAAGTCGTTGAAGTATCTTTTCTCCCAAAAGGATTTGAATCTTGGGCAGCAACGATGGCTAGAGTTTTTAGCATCGTATGATTTTGGTATAGCCTATACTCCGGGAAAAGGTAACGCAGTGGCAGATGCGTTAAGTCGAAGACATGCAGGGTTGGGAGCCATGTTTTTAGAATGGAAGAGTCTCGAGTATTTGTCTGGATTTGACTTCAGGCCTAGATGTGAATTGGAACCTGAGATGTTGGCAAACTTATCAATAAGACCTACTCTTGTGGAAAGAATTGGCGAGAGCCAAAAGCGAGAAGATAAGCTTGTCAGGATTATCCGTGATTTGGAATCTGGATTGGATCCAGAAAAGGGTAAAGGATTCGAGGTCGATCGAGAGGGTTGGCTTCGGAAACAAGGACGACTAGTTGTTCCCGATATAGATGGATTGAGAGATGAAGTTCTGAAGGAAAGTCATCACTCGAAGTTGACAATTCATCCAGGTGGAAATAAGATGTATCGGGATATGAAGAGAACCTACTACTGGGAAGGTATGAAGAAGGATGTTGGAAATTTTATTTCCAAATGTATGAACTGCCAGTTGGTAAAAGCCGAACAGAAGAAGCCAAGTGGATTGCTTCAGCCATTAGAGGTTCCTACATGGAAATGGGAGCAGATATCGATGGATTTTATTGATGGTCTACCTAGAACCAGGGCAGGAAATGAAGGGATTTGGGTCATCGTAGATCGTTTGACTAAGAGTGCAAGATTCATTCCTGTTCGATCAACTAGGACTGCATCGAAGTTGGCTGAGTTGTATGTTAAGTGGATAGTTCGATTCCATGGGATTCCGAAGAGTATAGTGAGCGATCGAGACCCATTGTTCACTAGTGGATTTTGGAAGAGCTTCCAGGAGGTTTTGGGAACCGAGTTGTGTTTGAGTACAGCTTATCACCCCCAAACAGATGGTCAGACCGAGAGAGTCAACCGAGTTTTGGAAGATCTCCTGAGAGCATGTGTTTTGGATTTCGGAGGATCATGGGAAGATCATCTTCATTTGGTGGAATTTGCAGATAATAACAGTTACCAGTCAAGTATTGGTATGGCACCGTATGAAGCATTGTATGGAAGGCCGTGTAACTCTCCGACATGTTGGTTGGAAACTGGAGAAAAGTTGATACTTGGGCCAGAAATGATTCGTCGGACTACGGATTGTATAGAGATCATTCGGCGGCGAATGAAGGCAGCCCAAGATCGTCAGAAAATTATGCCGATAAGCGTCGTAAGGATTTGGAATTCGACGTAAGTGATATGGTTTTTATGAAGATTTCTCCACTGAAGAATGTTATTCAATTCGGGAAGAAAGGGAAATTGACTCCGAGATTTGTTGGACCATTCCCGATCATCGAGCGAATTGGAAAGCTCGCATATAAATTGGAGTTACCGAAAAAGATGGCGGGTGTGCACAATGTTTTTCATGTATCTTATCTACGGAAGTATGTGCATGACTCGAATATGGTGGTTTCTGCTGATAGCTGTGAAGATTTAGAGGTTGATCCAGTTGTTACGAGACCTCGTAAGCCGCTTCGTGTTGTTGAAACCGACACGAAACAACTTAGGAGGAAGATGATTTCGTTGCTCAAGATACAATGGAGTGATGATGTTGACGACTGTACATGGGAGGAGGAAGAGAGGATGAAGGCAGCTCATCCCGAACTCTTCAAGGTATGACCCTAAGGTGTCATGACGTCTCACGAATTTGTAGCTTGTTCTAAGTCTTAGAATTCTGCATGCTAGGCTAGAAATTGGATGCATGGTTTGTTGATTGCTGTGGATGGTAGGCATGTAGAATAACTTTGGTTGCTCTTGTTTGTTTGGAATTTCGGGGGCGAGATTCCTAAGGGGGAGAGAATGTAACGACCCGTATTTTTACAAGTCGAAACATTGTTAAACTGTATGCTTTAAGTCGTATGGGAGGTTAACTCGTGTGTTGTTTGGGTCGTAAGGAGGTTAAATAGGGAAGCTAACTCGTATAGGGATAGGTCGTGTACGAGTTACGAGTTAATGGGTTAGCTTAGGTCGTTGTTGACGACTTAAGGGATTATGAGTTAGCTGTTATGACCTAAGTGTTCTGAGCGACCTAAGTTAGCGAGTTAGTAAGAGTTAACATAGTGGTAAACGACTCATCGAGTTAATAGTTGTAATAGGTGAGCGAGTTAAGGTGTGGACCGACCTAAGTGATTGACCAAGTTAAGAGAATTGACCGACCTATAGATATTAGCGGCCTAGGTGATTGCGACTTAAGGGTTGAACGAGTTACGACTTAGAGGTATGACCGAGATCAGGTCTGGCCGACTCATAGGCTACCGACTTAGGCAGTGGGCGAGTTGAGAGTTTGGAGCGACCTATTAGTTAGTCGACTTAGGAGTTGCCGACTTAATGGGAGGAGATAGGTCGGTGAAGCGACCTTAGGAAGTTAGGTCGTAAGCGACCTATGATAAGTCGTTATGTCTAGTTAGGCCGGCATGGAGTTGGGTCGGCTGTGTGTTAAGTGGTAGACTAGATAAAGCCTTACTCGTGTGGTCCTGTGTGTAGTTAGGTCGGCGTATGGGCTTAAGTCGTGAGTTGTGCCAGTGTTGAGTCGGCATGTGTTTTAGGTCGCATGGTTGTTAGGTCGGCCATAGGGTTAGATTGTTAGGTCAGCATGCATGAGTCGTAAGTCGTTGGAACTTAGGCTGGGTGTTAGGTCGTCTCTTGAGTTAGGTTGCTGCCGACTTATGTTAGGTCGCATATTGGCTTAGGTCGTTAAGTCGTGAGTCGGCAACATAGTTAAGTCGTTAGGCCGTATTAGTTAGGTCGTTGAGTCGGCAGGGGCTTGAGTCGTGAGTCTTAGGTCGTGGACGACTCAGGGGATAGGTCGGCGACGACTCAAGGGGCGGCGACTCAGGGGAAAATCTGCCTATAAATAGAAGGGGTTCGCCTCACTTTTTGGCACCGGATTTCGAAGCGACGAAGTGCTGCCATTTTGAGAGCTCGACTTCAACACTTCTTCACTTCTTTTCTCCACTCTAATCTAGTGATTCCATCAATCTAAATTAAAGATCAAATCGAAGATCCAAGAGCCAAAGTTGAAGATCTTCATCCAATAAAGAGAGATTTCGTCGATTGAAGTGAGATTTTGCCGGATCAAACTTGGATCTTTGCTGTCCAGATCTGGAGTTGGTTGTTTTTGGGGTGTTTAGGTGATTCGGTGAGTGGTAGTTATCTCTCACACGGACCCAAGGGAGTATATTGGATTGGTGGTTTGTTTATGTGTTAAAGATAGTGATTTCTTGCATTTTCCCTAAGTATGCATGTAGATCTATCACCTATGAAGTTTTAACACCTATTTTACTACATGTTAACTTATGCAAGTTTATTCATCAAGTTGTAGAGACATTTTCCTATTATTCATGCTTATTAGATTTGGACACTTTAATTACCAAATTGCCATTTCCTTGTATGATTGCTTATTAAACCTTGTTTGAATATTTGATTGCTTGGATTAATGATTGTCTTGATTGATTGTTTAGAGTTAGTTGATTTATGGTTGGATCTAGACAAGTATGGTCGAAAAGGATTTAAAAGCTAAGGGAGAGGCTAAGGGATGAGAAAAACTGCTTGTGGCATATGTAGCGGATGATGAAGCTCATATGGACGGATATGATGACGATGTTGTGATGGTGCTTTGCTATGATAAGATGAGGCGAAGCATGATGTGATGTAACCTTGGCATAATCCAGACGGGATCATTCCAAGCATGTTGATAACTCGAGGGTTGGTTCGAGTTGGTTGATAATGGATTGCTCGAGAAGTAGCTTGGGCTAGTATGAGAATAGTCGTCAAGGAGGATGGCTAGGAGGCTTGGATTTCATTGTTTTTGAAGGTTCTAGTAAATTCAAAGCAAGAGTACATGGGATGCCCAAACGACTACAGGTAGGTGGTCGGGACACCCAAAAGACTACAAGTAGGTGGTCGAGTACTCTGGGCAGAGTAGGTAAGTCCTAGGCACGGGCACGATGACGTGCGGAGTTTATCTAGAACCGGGGTTACCATTAGCCCTTGACAGGCGGTCATTCAACTAACGGTGAATTCGAAGCAATGATAACAGTGATAGCCAGAGTCATGGATGTTTGGTTGTATCGTCATTCGGCCTCAAGAGCGGTGTTTTCGGAGTGCTTATCTGATCTTGGTTTAGGCCTTGGGGGTTTGTACTTGGAAAACATCGACCTTGACTCGAGTGATAATTACTTTACTTTAAATGTCTGCTTTGTTATGCTTGTTTCTGCTTAGTTGGTCTGGGGGCTATCACTGTAGAATGAGGTGGAGTGGGATGGTTGAGTTCCTATTCCTTTTATCCTTTATGCTCTTTTGGTATGTTTGATAGTTAATTTACTGCTCACTAAGACTGTTGTCTGACTCAAGGTTTTATGTTCAACTCTTATTACCTTGGGCTGTTCATCCATGTTGGGATGGGCAGACTAGGTAGCAGGTGACAGGTGCTGTTCTTGGCTACCAACGCTGTTGATGACGAAGACGAGGTGGAGGCTTTTGCATATTGTTTTCTTACTATATGTACTGGATGTTCCGCTGTTTGTTTGATACTCTGAGTGTTATGTGGTGAGGCTTGATGTATTGGCTATTCAGATGATTGTATAAAACTATTATGAGTTTATATGATGAGACTTTTGTTCTATAGAGCTTCACTATGTATATTTTCTATTGTATTTTGTCTATGCGCTGTGAGTAATACGATAGGTTCCGTTGTTTAATCTTACCCTGACTATCGTCCATGGCTGCCTGGCACACTTTTCAGCGCACCATTCCCTTGTTTCGTGCGGGAGTCATGGGCGGTCGTCACATTTGGTATCAGAGCTTTGGTTAATCGATTTTAGCCAACGCTCGCTGACGTAACTAGTCACTGCAACTTCGGACATACTTTCCAAAATTTGTTCCAAAGAAAAATCTTCGGACACAAACATAGTCACTGCATCTCACCACGCAGCTGCTACTTCCTGAGGTATCAAGATACCATTACTCACTTCTACCCAACCGACAGATCCAATATTCAACTCATCCAACATCAAGAAGGACTCCGAACCTTAACAGGTTTCCTTCATAGATCGATGAAATCTCTACACTCTACATAACTTACTCGAGACAGTATTTGGTCTATAGTCTCGACAAATACACTTCCCACCTCAAACATCAAACTCCAACCAATGGTAGTAATCGTGTTACACACACCACAGCCTTATCTACCTTTATAACCTATATTGGAAAACCCGAACAGGTAACCCAACAGATAGGTAGAAATAGATAAATATATATAAATATTTAAAATTACAAATACGCTCTCTCAAGAAAGAAATCACTCCAGAGCCTAGGTATCCACTCAACCTAATGCTCTGATACCACTGTAACGGCCCATATTTCTAACACTAGAAAGTTGCATCATTAATAAGAAAGAAAGGGATAGAAAAGAGAAAGAAAGAGAAGAAAGAAGAAACAACACATCAGAATCTAAACAACGGAACGAATAAATTATATTAATAACATAAAATATTACATAGTTTACAAAAACTATCAGAGTTACACATATAATACAACACATACTAGTCAGTTATAAACATTTGTCTAGTTATTACAACTCAATACAACTCAGAGACAACACAGAGATACCAAACACAGCGGAATACTGTATATCTAACGCAGAAACCTCCTGCTCCATTGCTCCTCCATAATTCGTCACAGCTAACCTGAATCCCTTCGCTACTCGTAAAAATTTAAGTACCCAAGAATTTAAGAAAATAGAAATAAAACTCCGGGTCAGACATGGGTCTGGTGTGAGTAACAGGCTAAAGTTGCTTAATTTTAAAAAGCTTTTGAAAAGAAAGGTATCACGTAAGACTTCTCACACGTAAACATGGAAAAAAAATTTACCTTACGCTAACCAAAACATTTGATAGGAAATCCAGTGACATTATAATAGGTCTAGGGTTTTCAAGTAAATATGAAAAAGCCAAAATTGTTACATTCATTAAATTCCAGCTACTAGCCACAAAAGTGGGTAATACAATCAAAACCGTTGGCATTTATTGGATTTTTGGATTCCATACAATGACACGACTACTGGGGTACCGCCCGTCACAGTACGTGGCCTAGATCACCGTACCGAGGATCACTCCCAATCTTCTGCAACACAAGGCCGGAACCATTCCTTACTGACCAGTTTCGAACAGGACAACCCCGCAGTTGGTGCGCATTTCCAACCGCCCATTAAGCCGAATAAAAGGGACTTCTATACAGGGGAAAATCTCGTCCTACTTGGGCATGACCCACTTAGCCTTGCATCACCTCCCCTGTTTTAGCCATTCTCGGTTGATGAGGCTTGAGGCTACGATTACCTTTATAGGACACATAAGTTAGAATGCTCATCGTCCACCTGACGATGTTCTAAAAGCATTCAATCCATACAAGTTCGTTCCGGGTTTGAACGAAACCAAAGGCATTATCTCGTTACATTCATATTGGAATCACCCTCAGAGTTAACGACGATAACCCTTGCACTCTGAATCTTTATCTCGAATCTGAAAGTACTACCCCGTCAAACTCATCTTGGAATCACCCTCAGAGTTATACAGACGAATAGTCCTTACACCTCGAGTCTTCACTCTTCACATAAGATTCACGACCTATCGTTAATTTAGATCGATGTGGTTTTCGGATATCCAAATATGGAAATCCGATCCCGGTCTCATCGAAACCCAAAGCGTGTCTTTTAGGTCCAAGTTGTTTTAGAGTTTAAAACAATTCAATACAATTATCTATATACACATAGATAGATAATTCACATATTCATAATAGGTAATCAACATTATCATCATAACAGATAATCCATATTATCATTATCAAAGATAATCCATATCATAATGCAACCAAAGCATCCATATCACACAACATTACTAATCTCATAGTTGAGATTTCAACCATTCAAGGCAACCAATATCATCCAATCATAAGCAATGATCTATAATCATATAATTAATTCAAAATGAATTAAATTAATTACATCATCTCTAATTAATTTAAAGTGAATTTAATTAATTACTACATCAACATAAATCTTGCTTACATATTCAATAATTAATTACAAATTGATTAATTAATTCCTCTAGTAAATCAACTTAATTAATCACCCCTGATTTATTATACTTTAGTTACATTCTAGTAAGTATCCTTTAATTAATTGCACAAGTTAAATACTCTAAACCAAATATAGTAATTAACATTTAATTACTTCATTAATTAATTAACTATAATTAATTACACTTAATTACTTATTATTGATTAATTAATCATAATTACTCAATCTTAATGACATCATTAATTATATTAATTAATGACCCTTAATTATATTTAATTAATTATCTTATTTAAATTAATTACATTCAGTAATTAATCTCAATTAAACCATAATTATTAATCACCTTTGATTAATCTCATTCTGTAATTAACTACCCTTAATTACTTATCAAACTAATCACTTCTAAATTAATTTCTTTAATTAATCCCTTGATTAATTATATAAAGTAATTTAATCCAAATTACTTTCACAATTAAAACATCTTCAACTAATTATATCGAGTAATTATCTTTAATTACTTCATTGAGTAATTACATTCCATTAATTACATTAAATAATTATTATCAACCAACAAGTGATTAAAATTAATTAAACTTAATTAATTAATTTAAATTCATCACAATAAACTCCATTAATTACATTAAGTAATTAATTCTTTAATTACTTTCATTTAGTAATTAAAATTAAATAAATTTCACAATTGATTATCATTTAATTAATTAATCTAATTAATTACTAAAAATTAATCATATTAATTAATTGTTAAATAATCCCTAGTTAATGACCATCATTAACCATTAATCATACTTTAGTTACTTCTCTTAAGTAATTAATTTTCATTAATCATTATTAATTTCAAATTAATTAATCTTTAACATCTAATTAATTAACCTTAATTATTTAATTAATTAAGTGTTAATTGTAACTTAATTAGTTCATAATTACTTGATCAATCAATTACTAATCATTAATTAAATCTAATTAATGATCCTTAACTATGGATTAATTATCCTTAATTAATTTATTTACTTAATTTTAATTAATACCTTAAAAAGCTACCTATTTAATCCAAATCATTTCTTAATTAAATAAATAATCCATTTTAATTAACTTAATAATTCAAATCATTAAATCCTTATTTGTTTAAAGATGAAAATGTTTTCTTATTAATGATCACATTATCCTTAACAAAGCATTAAAAACAAATTACTTTAAATTTACTTCCAAATATCATTTTAAATTTAATATTTAAAATGAATCCAAATTATCTTTAACAAAGTTTTAAAACACATTTCTAAACCTTTCATTCCACAAGCTAAAGATATATTCCTTTAAATAAAGAAGTTTTAAAGGATTTTAAACCAAAATTCATATTTAAATTCAAATCAATTTGAGTTATACTTTAAACATTTCAATTTGTTTAACATTTTAAACATTTAAAAATTTTCCTACATTTCAAAACTGAAATACTTATTTAAAATTTAGTGTAAGATTAATCTTCAGAATTTTAAAATTTTGCTTACCTTTTTTAAAAACTTCATTTTTAAATTCAAAGTACTAAACACTTTTTAAAGTAGTTAACAATTCAAGTTTTAAAAAGCTTTATTTATTTTCTTTTAAAAACCGAGGTTTAATCTTAACTTAAGTTCCAGATTTTTAACTTGGATATATACTTTAGTTTATACCTTTGCTTTCTAATTTAAAATTTCAGTTTAAACAAAATTTAAAACAACATTACTGGTTTACAGTTTAAAAACCTGTTTCTGTAATTTAACCCGAGTCAACCTAACTTCTGCTTCGAGACAAACCAACCCTAACTTTGAGCAACCCATCAACTTTCTTCGAGTCAATCACTATTACTCGAATACAAGACAGTACCAAGCTACCTCACCACGACACAGCGCTTTGTGCACATGCACCAGCACGGCCGTTAACTCCGACCATCAACGTTGATTCACCCAGGTCGGCTATCACCTTCCTAGCCAAATCCAAACACCAGATCAATTATATCATCACGAAATCGAGTTTGAGCATTTAACTCAAACCTAGAAACATCAGAAACAACACCAAACTCCAAACCTGTCAACTCTTCCTCTATGGCGCTCCGACCACCCGAGATCCTCCACCACCGGCCACAGCCTCGCCTACGCTTCAGCAATCATCACCCAAAAGCATATGACACTCGATCATTCCTAAAGGCTGTACCGACCCAAACAAATTACCTAGTTTAAACTAGGGCTACAAACAATAAACCCTCACCGCTGCTTCCATGTTGATTTGCATCACCATCACATATTTTTACCGGCTTCAATGATTACTCCTCTACCTTCAAGATGAATCCCGACTCTCTAATTTGCGGAGATCACCTAAAAATCCCCCAATTCCATTTTCTGTTCAACACAGAACCGCACCCTACTCCTCAATCTATAAATTATGATTTTTGTATTGAAATTCATGTTTTGCTTCGTGTTTTCGTTCTATAATAATGAATTCATAATTTACCAAGTTTTGAGTTTTCACTTTGTATAACAATCATTGTTGTTTTTTTCCAAAGACACTCAGATGAGATTTAGCTTGAATAAGTTTTCAAAACATTAATCAATAATAAATCACACAACTTTTGTTTATAAACCAAGTTCTATTAACAATTGTTTGAAGAGAAAATGAATTTAAATCTAAAATAGGAAACTAAAAATTAAAAAGAGGATATTCATATGGGAATAAAACATGCATACTGCAGATTTCATTTTCATATATACATACTACAGATTTAACCACAGAAATAATAGCAACCATATTCATTCTTAAGTTTAAAAATATTGATGTTACTCACTTGTTATATTGGAAGATAGAGCCACAATTTTGAAAAACTTTGTGCTTTTAAAAACTGGGAAGCTTCAATCTTGAATTGCCTATGAAAACTGTGTTGCTTGCTTCTTAAATTTTGAAACTTTAAATCCTATTTGTAGTTGCTTCCTGATTACATTTGCAGCAGACTTTCTTGCTTGAAGAAAAATACTAAGGCTTTGATGATTCCAGATTTAAGTGAAATGCAGGTTTTAGAGTTTGCAGAATGATTTTTCAGGTGATGTTCTGAAGATATGCAGGTTTCGATAAAATGCAGGTTTAAAACAGTTTGAAGATGGTTTTGGGTTTTGAAGGGAAATTTATAGATTTTTGAAGAAGATTTACAGGGTTTTGTTAAAGAGGCTTTCAGCCTTTTGTTTTCACAGGAAGTGTGTTTTTCTTTGCATTTTTGATTTAGAAAAGAAATAAAAAGGAAAGAGGATTTGTATATATAAAAACTAAAATAGAAATAAAAATAAAAAGCTTATTTTAAAATGCCACATGTCTTTAATTCTAACATTTGTCAAGTTGTAGTATTTATTGATTAACACATGTCTTTTTATTTGTAAAATGCTAACATTTGTCATTAAATGTTAATTAGCTAAATTATGTAAATTAGTTATTTAGTTAGATGTTAATATAAGATAAATATAAATCCATGTTTAATTAATTAGTTAATATCTACTTATTTACATGTAGATAATTTTAAAATGAATAAATCCAATTTTATTTATAAAATAAAGTTTATACAAATATTTCAAAATCAAAACAAATTAAAAATATTTATACTTTAAATTTAAAAGCTTTGAATTCAAATTCAAATCAAGTTATATATATACATATATAAATACATAACTAAATTTTGAAAAACAATTATTTTCATAAAAAAATCTATTTTTTAAAAACAGTGTATTATTATATTTTAAAAATAACAAAATTGATAACTATAAATAATTGATAAAAGAAATTATCTTCTTTATAAATAAATTATTTATTTCATCACACTATATCAAAATAACCCTTATTGTTATTTTTATTTAAATTTAAACTTGAGTTAAAACATATTTTAAACCATTTAAATAATTTACCTTATGTATTTAAATTCATATAGTTATTTATTATATACTTTTTAAAAAGTTTATATCAAATAAATCAATTTAAACAAATTAAATTTTTATCTTATTAATTTAAAAAGTTTTTTTTAACTTTAAAACTATACCCAATTTTACCAAAGATATATATATATATATATATATATATATATATATATATATAAATTTAGAAAACAGGATTTATTTATTTATTAAATTAAAACATATCTATTTACAATATATACATACTCTATATATATTATAAATAGAAACAATTTATTAGATTTAAAAAGATAAAAATCTATCAATTAATTATTTATTTTAATTGGATTATTAAATTAATTCAAATCTTATTATCAAAGATTATCAAATCAATTTAATTTTTACTTCATATTATTAAATTGATATTTCTTCAAAATTCCGGGTCATCACATGGCTCATGGGTGGCGCGGCTTGCGGGATGCATGACTTTTGGGGGTGCACAACTTACGAAATGCAAAGCTTATGGGATCGATACGACCCATTGATCCGAAACGGTTTGGAATTTCTCGACATTACCAATATTTGGGTAAGGTGAGGAGATAATGCTTCAAGAGCATGGTTCCATAGCTCAAAAAGCTATGCATGAAGGTTTGGGCATTCCCCATGTTGCGGAACAACACTAGTTCTCAGAAGGCTAGGATCAAGGTTTCTTGTTGATGTGCCAGCTTCCTCAGTGCCTGGACCTGCTACTATTTCCACAACCTCCATGACCGTTTTTGTTCTTGTTCCTATTTCCATGTCCGTGTCTAGCTCGTAGCCCGAGTTAGAGTCCGAAAAGATAGCCACGCTTCATGGCTTGGATGACCCTTCTGTGTCTTTGGAGGGTGACGTAGCAGCGGTAGAAGTTAAGGAGCAGGAAGTTCAAACGGAGCAGCCTCACAAGACCCAACATGAATTGGTCGCTATCAAGAAGAAGAAGGTTGAAGCGATCAAAGTCTCGAAAAGCTCCCGCAAATCGTGGAAGCGCAAAGAAAAGGGAGAATCTTCTAAGAAGGCGGTGGAGCAAGAGGAAGATGTTGCCACCAAGGAGTTTGTTGATATTACCAGCAGCGACACTACTCCCGAGACGAGGCGTAAAATGCAAACAAAGGGCAGAAAGGGGAGCGGTGGAAGGAAGCACTGATGAGCTCATGTGGAGACTGGTCTGATTTTGGTTCTTTTTGGATTCATTTTGTTCAAGCGTAGAGTCTGCACTTAGTTTTCTTGTCGTGGAGTCTGTATTTTCATTTTGTTGGCCAGTGTTGTGTGGGTATGACCCCCATGTTTTGACCCTGTCTAAATAAAATCATAAGCAATACATTGATATTTTGACTGTACTCTTATCTGTCTATTCATATGTGTTTTGTGAACTTGTGCTTGTTTTGTTTATACTTTTTCAATTTTGTGATTGCTGCCAAAAGTTTTATTTAGAGCAACAATTCGTTGTTTGTAGCAGCAGAACTTATTGGTTTCAATTATTTTATTTAAGTATCGGTGCATGCCCCCAGTTCATAGGGATGTTTACTTCAAATGACTGGTAACTTATAGTTTAGATAATTTTCATATTAGACTTGAAATTTGGCTAAGTCATGGCTTGATTTTCCTTCTTTTGGAAGTTTTGCAACTTTAGCATGTAATCCAAGTTTCTTGTGATATTCTGGTAAGTATGCAATATATGCGTGTTTAAGAAGGCACGTTGCATGGGTTAATAGAGGGCAGTTTTAATCACTAAGTGCCGTCGGTTGAAACTTTTCTGTTGGTTTGTAGCACTCCAATTTTGTTGTAGCTGTGTCCATTATTCCCAATCAGAGAAGTGGTTGGCGCTGGTTATGAGATGCGTGGTGTTCGGGATCGGTATGGCCCATCGATCTAGTTCTTATGTTCCTTAGCGCTACCTATCTTTGGGCGACGTGAGGATTTTACGCTTTAGGAGCATGATTTTTCGACGATGTTCCTCGGTGTTGCCTATTTTCGGGTAATGTGAGGGGTTTGTGTTTTGAAAGTTTGTGCACGGCCTACTGGATGCGTGACTTTTAGTTTTCCTCAGTGATGCCTATCTTTAAGCAACAAGAGGAGTTTAAGTTTTTTAAGAGTTAGTGCATGGCTTACGAAATGCATGGCTTTTCATGCTTCTTGGTGTTGCCTATCTTTAGGCAACGTGAGGAGCATATGTTTTGGAAGTTAGTGCACGGCTTATGAAATGCACATGCTTCTCGATGTTGTCTATCTTCGGGCAACGCATGGAGCGTATGTTTTGGCGTGGCTTATGAAATGCTCGGATTTTCGTACTCCTCGGTGTTGCTTATCTTGGGGCAACGTGAGGAGAGTATGTTTTGGCGAGGCTTATGAAATGCACGGCTTTTGGTACTCCTCGGTGTTGCTTATCTTCGGACAACATGAGGAGCGTATGTTTTGGCACGGCTCATGAAATGCACGACTTTTGTCGCTCCTCGGTGTTGCCTATTTTCGAAAAACGTGAGGAGCATATGTTTTGGCATGGTTTATGAAATGCGTGTCTTTTGGTACTCCTTGGTGTCACCTATCGAGTAACGTGAGGAGCGTATTTTGGCATAGCTTAGGAAATGCGTGGCTTTTGGTATTCCTTGGTGTTGCCTATCTTCAGACAATATGAGGATTATAATTTTGGGCCTTCCCAATGTTGTCGAAGCTACACCAGTTTTTAGAAGGCAAGGATCGGGTTCCGTTGATCCAACGGTTTGAGTTAATTTGATCCCATCGACTCAGCGGGTTGCTTACATGAACACGGTTTTATTGGTTCAAGAAGCTAAATAGTTTTTGGTTTAGGTGACCATGGCATGAATAGTCCTTTCGTGTTTCTAGAAGATGTACACATCCAAATAGATCAGGCTGCCATGGTGGAGAGATCTATAGCTGACCGCACAAAGATGGATTTAAGAAAGGGCCTGTGGAAGTTCAAGGCATGACTCTTAGCTCTTGGTCCGAACTGCCTTTAGAGAATGGGTCTTGACTGGCATACGGTCTAAGAGGAGGAGAAATTGGTCACAAGAGCAGTAAAATAGTAGTTGGAATGAAGTGGCCACGTATTATGCTAGTATTTTTTTGTTGCACTGGCTAGTTCATTAAGCCCACGGTTTAGAATGCTAGAAATTTTAATCCAGCATAACAGAACCGTGGTATGATTAGTCTGGCCTTTCTTATGGCTATTTAAGTGTGTGCGGTGCCCCCATATGCCATAGGGATGTTGGCACGCTTGAACTGTATCGATTATCTCTCCATAACTTGTTTGGTTGCACCCGGTCCATTGGGTGCAGTTTTCCTAGATGCCGAATCTTGGCTTGATTCGAGCTGGCCTCTGATTGATCACACGGTCAGTTCAGTTTTGGCTTAGTTTCTTTGAGCGACTTTGAAGCTCTAGAATTTAGCTTGTTTGTCTCATTGGTCGTTGGAAGTGATTCCATTTATTTTGTGGAGTGACTGGTATGATTGTCGATTTGTGGCCCTCGAGCGTGACTTCGTTGACTTTGGGGAGCTCTGGATCAGATAAATGCTGATCTTCTAGTTCACCTTCGTGTATATAATCATACAAATTTTTTGTTGATTTACCAGTTCACCTTCACGATGCTTTAGCTCATGAAAGACCTTCATGTTCGCGAAAGGGTTTTTTTTGCGATCATATGACCGCTGATATACTGGTTTACCTTCATGACACTTTAGTTCGTGAAGGACCTTCACGTTCGTGAAGGGTTTTTTTGGATCATATGACTGTGGATCTACCAGTTTACCTACAAGATGCTTTAATTCGTGAAAGACCTTCACATTTGCAAAGGGATTTTTAGATCAGGTGACCGTTGATCTATCTGATTGCATTCATGATGCTTTAGTTCATGAAAGACCTTTACGTTCGCGAAGGGTTTTTTGGATTAGATGACCGTAGATCTATAGGTTTACCTTCACGATGCTTTAGTTTGTGAATGACCTTCATGTTCGCAAAGGGTTTTTTGGATCAGATGACCGTTGATCTACTGGTTTACTTTCACGATGCTTTGGTTCATGAAAGACCCTCGCATTCACGAAGGTTTTTTGGATCAAATAACCGCTGATTTACCGGTTCACCTTCACGACGCTTTAGTTTGTAATGACCCGTATTTTTAACTATTTTAAATTTTTAAATTTAATAAGATTATTGAATAAAAATGGTTAAAAATAAAATTTAATAACTTATTAATGTGGTTTACCGAATATGAATTTGAATAAAATCTTGAAGTAACAAATTTCAAAGGTTCAAATAATTACAACTATTAAAATGAAATTCAATATATTGAATGTGTTTATAATCAATAATTGGAATTGAAAAATGAATATTTATTGACTATAAAATAAATTAGTTGTATTATTATTTGAATTCATTTTAAAATTAATTTTTTTAAATTAAATAACTTATATTGAAATATGGTGATTCATTGGATAATTAAATTGTTGAAATGTAATATTGAAAATTGTTTAAATAATTGAATTCTCAATTTAATATGACTAAAAATGATATCGAAAGTTGATTTAAATGTCATTTAAATATGAATGAAGATTTTTAACCTTTAAAATTGAATGTAAAGTGATTAAATTAAATTTTGGAAATTACTTGTTTTAATTGAAGAGTAAAATTAGCCATTTTGGCCACCGTCTCAAATTTCGACGAAACCAGTTTCATCGGATTCCTAATAGTGAATTATCATAGGATTTCTAGTTTCGTAGCGATCGTACTTATCGTTTCGCCGTGCAAGCTTGAAACCGTAAAAATAATTAAATGAATTTAATTAAAATAATTTGATTTTGAAACTATCTTCTGAATACGATCGAATTAGGCCTCGAAACAAGTTCCATTGTGTTCAAAATGGAGGTAAAACATTAAGAATACCAGGCGGCACATTTCGTTTGGAATTTGGCATTTCGCGGGCCAATCGGTGTGATATTTTCTAATATATATATAAACACACACATTTGTCTACCTCACCCCAGCATCTCGTACACATCTATAGACAATTTGTCTCCCATACCATTCTCCCTTTCTTTTCTTTCTTTCTCTCATTTCATCGAGCTTTTGTTCGAATAAAAATAAATAAAAGAAAGACAAGTCGGTGTCGCAATGGCCTTGGGGGAGGCGAGCGGTAAGTGCTAAAGGCGTGGCTGCAGTTCTTTGCGGGTTTGACTCGAGTTAGGGTTTGGAGTTTCACACTTTAAGGAATCGCGGCCGTGCGTGTAGGGTGGAGGTCGCAGTCCCAGGCGAAGAAGGCTCAGATCTGGAAAGGTCACGATGGAGCTTTGGTTAGAGGTTGGCGTGTGAGGTGTTTGATTCGATTGATTTGGGGGTCGTAATTTTCCTAGAGATGCGCGTGAGTATAGCTCTAAGGAGAGGGCGGCGGCGGCTCAGCAACGAGGGAGGGAGCGATTCAATAGTAGGGTTCTGGTCCGTTGGCTTGTATGAGGGGCGACGTCGATGTTGTTCGGTCGCGTGGTAGGTTCTCTTCATGGCCTGGAGCTATTCACGTTGAGAGAGAGAATGGTAAGGTTTAATTTAGTTAATTACTATCTTAACTAAGTTAAATTTTGTTCATTTCACTTTAATTAAATCGTTATGTTAATTAATTGATATTTTATGTGTATGAGGTCGGATTTGAGTGTGGTTTCTTGCTTGGAATCATTGTCGTCGTCTACGACATGGACTGGAAGTAGAATTTATTTGAAGTTGAAATATTTTCAGTTTCATATAAAAGGTGTGTGTTTTATACGCTCATGAAGTACTAAGATAATTTTTATGTTGGTTAAATTTATATTGTGAAGTGATTTAAATTTATTGGATGTTGTTTAGTAAATTTAACCGGCATTTAAATTGATTTGAATTAAAATGATAGGAATTTGAATTGACAATTCCAATGTGAAATGGGAATTAAATCGCTAGTTAAATTCCCAATTATTGATAACTAGTAAATTGTTATGATATTTTGACTGATTTGGATGTTGATTGTGATGGATGCTATTGATTGATATTTTGAATGATTTGGATGTTTATTTATTGATATATCCTATTATCATCATGTATATTATCTACAGTATATAAAACTGTAAACTGAATTGTTTCAAATAAATTAAGGAATAGGTTGAAATGATATATACCAGCAACATTTATTTTGGATTGAAATGATATATATCCATCCCTGAAATTAAAATCCAAATAATTAATTTCTTGGCCATAGGATAGGAAATTATATACGAGCGCCGTATTGTTTAAATTAAATGATTTTAAAATTTTTTAAATGATTTTTATTTAAATAAATAAAAATCGAACCTATGGAAATCGAATTATTTTCAAATTTGAGCTCGAATTTTGAAATTTAAATTTGGTTACAGAAATTGTTTAAACAATCGAAGTTGAGATTTTGAAGTTATAATTGAAATATGATTTGAATCTCGAAAATTGATTTGTTTTAAAAGATTGCACTTTTATTTCAACTTTGAATATTGCTTAGTAAAAGTAATTTAAATTGATATTTCAAAAGTTGAGCTTGGAATAGAATTACTTAAGTAATTTGGACATTGAATTGAACATCGAAGTAAAATTTGATTTAACAGATTTAAATCAATATTTTGAAAATCGAGCTCGAAATGGATATGAATTGAAATGGTTTAAAATTGAGAATTAAATTGATATTTAACAATTGAATCAAATACTTGAAATTGAAATTTATTTGGAATTGAAATTGAAATTGAAACTGATTGAAGTGAAATGGGAATCGAAGTTAATTCAATTGAAATTGGAGTGTAATCGATTAAATTGAAATGGAAATTGAATTGATTTGAATTGGAAAATTTGGAATTAAATCACTTTGACTTTGAAACTATTTTCAGGTAAATCATTTTAATATAAACTGTTCAAAACCTATCTTTTAAATATTTAAATTATTTTGATTTCTAAGCTATTTTATTTTACAAACCATTTTTAATACTCAAACTATTTTATATTAAACTATTTTAACTCTTTAAATTAATCTAAACTATTTAAACTATTTTATAAAAATTCAAACCGGTCAAGGTTGGAATGTTTATATTTAAATTGTGGATTTAAATACGAATTGGGTTAAATTGAAGTTATAACCTAAATTGTAATTCAAATTGAATTTTGTAGTGAAATGATGTATCGAACCGAATATGAAATTTTGAAGTAAATATGACATTTCGAAATGAAATTGATTTTGAAGAGAACATGATATTTTGATATCAAGTATGAACGATTTTTGAAATGTAATAGAACCAACTGGTGTGTAAAACGACATTTGGTGGTTAAAGAGACCGAGGCCTCTTATTGGCATACTCTCTGTCAATATTGGAACCACTTTAACAACTTTGTACACAGAGGAGACTCTAGAACGAAGTGGTTGGATTTGGCATCATTTGATGGATTTAATGAAAGAGAATGATGAGGGATAGACCCCGACACTTGTGCCAATTTGAAATGACAAAATTAGGATGTCTTGACAGGGCCAAGCAGGCTATCTACCTTTAGCGGACATCTGTTCTTCGATTTTCTTGGACTTGATTCTTAATATTACTCTTATTGTTGGTTACGATCAGTGCACATTGGCTTTGGGATAGCCTTTATTTGACTCGATATGGGATGGATGTACGCAGTGGGCGGTTGTGACTACGATGCGTTACCACTAGCTCTACGACCCAAGACTGTAGTATCCTACCTTGGGTATTGCCTCATGTTCCTTAACATACTTTTATCCCTATACGAGACCCCTATAATTTTTGTTTAGTGTTGTCGTCGACGTGCTACTAGAGCGTTATATGCAAACTGTATGACAATGCTTTAAAATGCATTAAGGGGGATTAATGTAAAGCCTTAACGCTAAGAAAAATATTTATTTTACTGATTAGACATTATATATGTAGTGTATTCTACTATATATAATAATTCGATGGATCCTTAAGAGATAGAAAATTCTGTAACATCTCTTGTGTTATTGCACGCATGTTATACCCTAGATAGGAGATGTGAAACCCCATAAATATCTCTGATGCTATTACACTCATGTTATATGTGATATCGATTTCTCACATTAGAATATTTTAGTCCTGACTCGAGGGTTTTGTCTTTTCATTACGCTCGGGTCAGTCCTGAGTTTTTCAGTGTATTGATGACTATTCTTTGGAGGAAGAAGACGAAGATTTGGTATATTATTATTACTAATATAATTCCCAGCATCATGTTATTCTGCTGCATCATATTTTGTTTCTGTTGTTTATATAACTTCGATAAATGTTGTATAAATTCTAATCAAATGTATAGTAAAATGCTTCATGAATTAATTATTTGATCATTATATTTTATCATTCCACTACGAGATTCTGTGTTTTTTACTTCTTCCTTTCTTATTTTTCTTAATTAACCTCATTGATTATCTATGTTTCGGATTATTTAAGTTGGACATGTATGGATTATTGTCGATTTAAACCTTCCGAAATGTGAATCATCATAGTTGCTATCAGAGCTATGGTTTAGCGATAACAATAGCTTTGTGGGGTTTGACTCTTTAGGGATAGGGTAATAATGCACTAGAATGAGCCTATTTGAGCGTATATATATGAGAGCGCATAATTATTAGGGTTATAAAATATTATATATTGTGTTTACTTTTTCGTTGAGTTATATACAATGTTATATATTGTGTTATATATATGAGCCCATAATTGTTTAGGTATAGGAGTTCTGGTCGGTGCGTGAGAGACCATGTAATCGATAGCGGTTTCTAAACTCTTAAACGAGGCAAGTTGGCATAATATTGTTCTAAAATCAAGTAAATAAAATAATTATGGTCGTTGCGTGGGACACCATATATATATTTGTCTACCTCACCCCAGCATCTCGTACACATCCACATATAATTTATCTCCCTTGTCTATCCCCTTTCTTTTCTTTCTTTCTCTCATTTCATCGAGCTGTTATTCGAATAAAAAAATATAAAAGAAAGACAAGTCGATGTCGCGATGGCCTAGGGGAGGCGAACAAGAAGGGGCGACGGCGTGGCTGCAGTTCTTTGCAGGTTTGAATCAAGTTAGGGTTTGGAGTTTCACGCTTCAAGGAATCGCGACCGCGTGCGCGTAGGGTGAAGTTCGCGGTCGTAAGCGAACTGAAAGAGGCTCGGATCTGGGAAGGTCGCGATGGAGCATTGGTTTGAGGTTGGCGTGTGGGTGTTTCGTTAGATCAACATAGGGGTCGTGATTTTCCTTAAGACACATGCTCGCATAGCTGTGAGGAGAGGGCGGTGGCGGCTCGGTGATGAGGGAGGGTGTGATTCAATAGTAGGATTTTGGTCCGATGGCTTGTAGGAGAAGCAACAACAATGTTGTTCGATCGCGTGGTGGATTCTCTTCGTGGCCTGGAGCTGTTCACCTTGAGGGAGAGAGAGAGAATGGTATGGTTTTGTTTAGTTAATTACTATCTTAACTTAGTTAAATTTTGTTCGTTTTACTTTAATTAAATCAATATGTTAATTAATTGGTATCTTATGTGTATGAGGTTGGATTTATGTGTGGTTTCTTGCATTGGAATCATCGTTGTCGTCTACGACATGGAGTGGAAATAGAATTTATTTGAAGTCGAAATATTTTCAATTTCAAATAAAAGGTGAGTGTTTTGTACGTTCACGAAGTACTAAAATAATTTTTATATTAGTTAAATTTATACCATGAAGTGATTTAAATTTATTGACTGTTGTTTAGTAAATTTAACTGACATTTAAATTGATATGAATTAAATTGATAGGAATTTGAATTGATAGTTCCGATGTGAAATGGGAATTAAATTACTAGTTAAATTCCCAATTACTGATAACTAGTAAACTGTTATGATATTTTGACTGTGCTGATTGTGATGGATGCTATTGATTGATATTTTGGATGATTTGGATGTTTATTTATTTTGATATATCCTGTTATCATCCTGTATATTATCTATAGTAAATAAAACTGTAAATTGAATTATTTCAAATAAATTAAGAAGTAGGTTGAAATGATATATACCTATGACATTTATTTTGGGTTGAAATGATATATATCCATCCCTGAAATTAAAATCCAAATAACTGATTCACTTGGCCATAGGATAGAAAATTATATACGGACATCGTATGAGTTATAGTAAATGATTTTAAAAATTTTGATTTGAAATTATTAAAATGATTTTGATTTAAATAAATAAAAATCGAACCTATGGAAATCGAGTTATTTTCGAACTTGAGGTCGAATGTTGAAATTTAAATTTGGTAACAGAAATTGTTTAAATAGTCGAAGTTGATTTTGAAGTTATAATTGAAATATGATTTGAATTTTGACTTTTATTTCAGCTTTGAATATTGCTAACTAAAAATAATTTAAATAGATATTTCAAAAGTTGATCTTGTTGAATTACTTTAAAGATTTGGACATTGAATTGAACATCGAAGTAAAATTTGATATAACTGATTCAAATCGATATTTGAAAATCGAGCTGGAAATTGATATGAATTGAAATGGTTTAAAATTGAGAATTGAGTTGAAATTTGAAAATTGAATCAAATAGTTGAAGTTGAAATTTATTTGGAATTGAAATTGAATTGAAATGGGAATCAAAGTTAATTCGAATTGAAATCGGAATGGAATCGATTAAATTTAAATAGAAATTAAATTGATTTGAATTGGAAAATTTGGAATTGGATCAATTTAACTTTGAAAATATGTTCAAGTAAATTATTTTAGTATAAACTTTTTAAAACCAATCTTTTAAATTTTCAAATTACTTTCATTTCCAAGCTATTTTATTTTAAAACCATTTTTAATACTCAAACTATTTTATATTAAACTATTTTAACTCTTTAAATTATTCTAAACTATTTAAACTATTTTCAAAAATTCAAACCGGTCAAGGTTGGAATGTTTATATTTAAATTTTGGATTTTAATACGAATTGGGCTAAATTGAAATTATAACCTAAATTGTAATTTGAATTGAATTTTATAGTGAAATGACATGTCGAACTGAATATGACATTTCGAAGTGAAATTGATTTTGAAGAGAAACATGATATTTTGATATCAAGTATGAATGATTTTCGAAATGTAAAAGAACCAACCGGTGTGTAAAATGACTTTTGGTTGTTAAAGAGACCAAGGCCTCTTATTGGCATACTCTCTATCAATATTGAAACCACTTTAACAACTATATGCATGGAGGAGACTCTAGAACGAAGTGGTTGAATTTTGCATCATTTGCTAGATTTGAAGAAAAAGAACGATGATGGATAGACCCCATCACTTGTGCTAATTTGAAATGACTAAAATACGACGGCTTAACAGGGCCAAGTGGGCTAGCTACCCCTAGCGGACATCTATTCTTCGATTTTCTTGATCATGGTCCATAATATTACTTGTGTTGTAGGTTTCGATTGGTGACCTTGATTTTGGGACACTGCCAGGTTTGCCTTCTTCTAATTGCATTACTTCCAGTCTTTAGAACCGGTTTGCCTTTCCGTAGAATTCTTCCAGGGTAGTAGGCTATTTCATCCTTTAATGATTCCTGAGAGCCTTGTAGCAGAATGTATTCATCAACCTTGCTTCGTCGATATGCTAGTCATATCTCTAAAGAAGCCAATTTTGAATTAGTTATACAGTTGTATAAGAGATATAGTTGGCATGATAAACTTCTTTGGATATTCTGCATTTTGAATGGCTTCGGTAAATGGGTTTCGATTGGGGAAGATGCTCTAATCATTGTCAGATCAGTCCATTTTCAAGTTACGGCTGTTTCTAACGCTTGAGAATGATATATGCATGGTTGTCTATGCTTGAATGATTGGAAATGCTGAGTGAATGACAAATCACTTATGATGGGGTCATGGATCAGTGACGATTCCAAAAAATTTCAAACTATGTAAGGTCGGTCTGGGGTGACAAAGAAGGCCCCATAAGGTTGCATTCCAACTTTCAAGGTATTTGGAGTATGCATGTTCGAGTTATGGACAAAAGAAGATGGACTGACATTGATGGATCGGTGGTATTTTACTCAGAGTCCGACCAAAGAAAATTTTCCATTTTCTTGGAGTCGTAGACTTTGAAGTGCTAAGTTAGTGACAAACGTTGCTTAGAGCCATTTGCATGTTTACTTGGAGAAAATCTTTGTTTTACCCCAGTCTGATTTCAAGCCACAATTTCCTAGGTTTACTTCGAGTCAAATGGGTGATTACCTGAGTTCGACTTCGAGTCAGGACTGAAGTGAGTTTTTCAACAGCCATTTTTATGATTTTTGATGATTTTTGATGACGACTATTAATGATTCGACGATGGGAGCTCCATGATAGGATTGGAAGCTTATTAGTCGGGAGTGGTCACAATATACCATGGGAGCTTGGTATTGTGATTGATCTCGGTTTATATCATATCTTCTTGGTTCTCCTGCCTCTAAAGTAGCGTTTAGTAGCAGTTCCTCCTCCATCGCTCAGCGCTATGCTACGATATGGGTTTTAGAGCTTCTTTTTGTGTTTTTCACGTTGGCATTTTCATCCAATTTGTCTTCCTTAAATTGTTTGTCATCTTTAGAGCCGAAGAGAGTCATCATTATATCGTTCTGTAGAGTTTTCACCCCTAAGTTTGGGTTTGTAGCGGCTGCTTTTGTAGTAGGTGGAGTGCTAAAATTTTCTTCTGGCATGATTCTTGGAGCTTCGCCCATTGCTTCCATTCGATATATCCCCTTCGAACGTCCTAGATGGGGGCTCACTGCCTTAATGACCGTAATTTTGACTATGTAATGATGGACTATGTAATGACCCTAATTTTGACTAACATTACTTAGGACATTTAATTAGATAAATTAAATGGAATGATGTAGAAGATTAAGGGATTGAGATTTGTAAATTAATAAATGATCCATGCCTTAATGAAAACATAAGCAAAAGAGGATTAAGGATAAGTAAGTAGGAGGAACATGATAAGGGAAAAATATGAATTGTCTTCGTTCTTATACCCTAAACCCATCTATCCTTCGTTTCTCATTCATTACAACATTCATAAACAAAACTAAAACCCCAAGAGATTGAATGGCCATCAGTAAGAAAAATCAAAAGAAGAAAAGCTAGAATTTAAGTAGAAAGCTTGAAAAATTAATCAAAGAGCAAATCTCAACCTTCTTAACACCAATCTAAGGTGAATAATAGATTTATATCTCATTTTGACTATGAATTCAATTTTATGATTATGGCCGAATTATTTTGCAAATAATATGCCAAGTTCGATTTATTTAAATAAGTATATCAGTTTGTTGATGATTTATATTATTTCATATAGATTTTATGATAAGTTTAGATTGGAAAAACCAAATAAATAACATCCCAATGACTTGTACTTTTAAGATATGGTCAAATATATTATTTTAGACGTGGGTTTCAAGTTTCATAATTTTCTAAGTTATTGTGGATTTATTATGAATTTTCTATGAGAGAAAATGACTAATATTGGGATTAAGTTGTTTATGGAAATTTTATATTGATTATATGTCTGGAATTTAAGTATGTTAGAAAAACATATTGAAAGTGAATTATGGGGATTTTTGGAGAATTTTCTTAAGTATTTTATTATAGTTGTAAATTATTTAAGGAGAAGGGCATATTTATTAAAACGTTTCTAATTGAAAATTCTAAATTTGGCAGCACTTTTAGAAAAGGATTTGATAATAAAGGCACCTGATAACATATTAACAATGTTAACCCAAAAAATGGATCAGTACCCTGGTTTAATTTTGAAGCACCAGCCTAGTTCTGATAGAGCAATATCACCGATCATAGATATAGAAAAAAAAAGACAGAGAAATTTTATAGTGGTTCGGCTGTTAATGAAGCCTACGTCCACTTTATAGTATTACTATAGACTGATTGCTGTTATAGAAAGTGTTTGATTACAAGACCTTGGTTATCCTTAAGTAGATTGAATCCCCAGGGTTGGAATCCACTGGAGAATCACCGTGAATCCCTTTGGAGGTTATTGTGAGGGAGGTAGAGAGTGAAGAATGTTTTCAGCAGAGCTTTAGCAACCAGTTCAGAGAAGATCCGGTTTATGTTGCAGGTAGGATGGTATTTATAGAGATCGAGAGCTTCTAGTCCAGGCTTGTGCGCTGACTACTTGCAGATGGACACGAGAAGAGGCTACGGACCTTAGCTCGCGACCCAAGCCAAAACCATGGATCGCTAGCGATCCATGGTCTATGGATCGCTAGAGATCGATAGATTATGGCTCATGTGCGAGCTACTTGCTTGGCTCCTTTTCATTGCTTCAGTTTGCTAGCTCACTAAGTCTTCACTATCCAGTATGGATTGTTGGTGATCCATGGTGTATGGATCGCTAGCAATTCATACACTTATTATATTTTCTACAGTATCTTCTATGCCTCTTTTACTTCCTTTGTGCCATAGTGATCCACTATGTTGTATGGATCGCCAACGATCCATAAAGTATGAATCGCTGGCGATCCAAGTACTTAGGCTATTTTCAAAGTCTGAAGTTTGGGATGCTTCCACGACCTTGTATCATTGTTGTTTGCATAGTCTCATTGCATGTTGCTCTGTTTTGACGATGATCTACTAGCTGGTTGTGCTTTGGCTTTTGATTGGACTAGATGGATGTTGGTCTCTTGGTTTAGTCATACTCATTTGTTCCTTTAGCCCTTTTTGGTTGAGTTTTGAGCCGTTCTGACTCTATCAAATCGTTCCATATTCTCTTGGATCCTGATGGGTTAAAAACCCAGATAAAAGACAGATAAGGCAAGTAGGCGAAAAGAAAATACTTTTAAAGGCTAAAAATCAGTTTTTCTTGGATTTACTACTTCGGCACTTCCATCTGTTAGCTTTCGATGCCATACCCATGCTAAAGAGCCCAACCAAAACCAATGAAAATGGTGCCAAGCAATTGATACATAGTGCATTAGAGAAAAGTGGAAGGAGCAGTGTCAAAACGTTGCTTTCGTAAGGGTAGAAGTTGTTCTTATTAACTTTGAAGTACCTTTGTTTATAAATGATACTTTCGAAAGGATTGAAACCAACTATATTAGCTTTCAAATCAATCCACTTGCCTTTGTTTTAGAAAAGAGTTTTCTAATGAGTTGCCACCCTTTTTATGAAAGAAGCTTTCAAAAGGACAACCACTTTGAACTTATTCAAAACCCATGTTGTCGCATTCAAATCTTTCGGAACAATGCTTTCGAAAGGGTGCTTTCGCCTTTGTTCTTTTATGGCCACCTTCTCGATGATTTCAAAAGGATAGTTTAGCCGCTTTCAAATAGTTTTGGAGGTAATGGCTTTGAGGGGTTGGATTTCGAAACCATCCTCTTTCCTTCACTTAGGATCAATGTCTTTGATGGCAATGCTTTTGCCTTTATTTTGTATAACCTATAGTTATATTATATGTTAAACCCAAAGGTTTCAAAAGGAATGATCTTAAATGGTTTCAAAGCAATGTTTCCACAAACTTTTACTCGAACCCAATGCTTTCGAAAGGTATATAATATGAGTTTCAAAGGGGTGATCCCCAATGTTTTCGAAAGGATTATTTTAAGTGTTTAGTGGAGGGTTTCCAATGCCTTCGAAAGACAGGTTTAAATGGTTTTGAAAGAGGATGTCTAAGGTATTAGTAAAGCTTTCCAAAGGGTTGTTCTCAATGATTTCAAAAGACGTTGTTTAAGGTTTTTAAACAAAGATTTCAAAGGTTTTGCCTTAGCTTCATGGACTAAAGTCTTTTAAGTTAAAAAGGGTTTTAACTTACTTTGAAGGGTCAGATAATCCTGTTGTTCTGGGTAAAGCAAAGTATATGATTTCCTTGTTTTATAAAGATATGATTTCGGGGGTAAATCATTTGCAAAGATAGTTTACAAGGAAATGAAGTTTGAATTGGGCATTTAACCCTTAGTATATGACAGAAAATGAAAATTTAATAGGGTAGTTAACCCTAAGTTTGTGACTCGGATATAAGAAGTCCAGATAGGACTAGTGTAGTGTCATGCCCTATACTTTAGCTAATAGCCCTTAGCTAATGTAAGTCCAAAATTCCAGTGTGTTGGGCTTTGTCGGAGAGCGGACTAAAATAATGTTACACGCAGACGGGAATATGCAGATTACAGATAGGTTATTGGTAAGCTTGCAAAACAATTAGGATCAATCGACCCTAAAAGAAGATAGTAAAGGGCGGATAGCCCAGTAGCGTGTCTAATAGAAGCTAAAATATTAGTTATGTCTTGGTAGGCCCGAGTCAGCTAATAGTTAATAGTTAGCCAGATATAAACTATAGTGGGGGCAGATGTCCATTGATTTCCTGATTTTTATGCATTTATTTATTTGCTATATTTTTATAATTAGTTTGATTACAACACTTTGATTTGCAAAAGATATAATTTTAAAAAGGGATATAATTGAGGGGAAACCGTTTTTGCTAAGCAGCGTGGTCTCACTTAATATCAGTAAACCGAGATGTAATAGTATTATTAACACTAGGCTTTATGTTTGACTCGAAGTTTAAGTTTTTCCCTTAAACTCTTGGGTGCTTAAAATTAATTTGAGTAGATTAAGAGTTAAGGACTTTCTAGGTTTAGTAGGTTGGACGAATAAGCTTTCGAAGACGTGCAGGATGCAAAGCTAGCTATGTAGGAGTTACTTAATATTATTTCTGCTGTGATGTAATTATGACTGATATGTCTATTTAATACTCTGGTCATCCAAAGGGGCATCTTCATATGTCGCTTTTAGCATAATTTGTAATAATTATATTTGATCAAAGCCTAAGAATTGTTTTGGGATTGTGTAACTGAATTCGAAATATTGATTTGAAATGTAATCTGAAAAGTTATTTTGAAATCTATGTTGATTTTATTTTCTATTCATGTGCCTCTGATATTATGAATACCATTAACATTACCATATTTTGTCACCGGAATTTAATACTATGGATGATTGCAGCATCTTAGCACTTAGCTTCGGGCCTTAAGATAGGGGATGTTACAAATTGGTATTAGAGCATAGGTTTATGAGAACTTATAAGAAATTTTAAACTTAAAATGGTTTTGGAAACATAATCCTAAAGAATTAGAGAAAAATTAGGGTAGGGGATAACGCTATAGTAACACATTTGTATTTGCTATGTATGAGTATATGCTTTATCTCTATTCTCCCATCTCTTTTAGGCTATTCTTCCGTATCTTACAATGGCTCGAATGTAGATTTTAAGGAACTAAGATATGGATGCTAGGAGTGGAAGAGTTAACATTGGTGGAGGAAGAACCACAACAAAAGGAAATGCCAGACCAAATCCCAAAAAATGTCCAGTTCGGGCACAAGCTGCTAATAGGAGTTCTGGAGCGCCGCAAGCTGATATGGGAGCTATGTATCAGTTCTTCGTTAACATGATGCAGCTGGAGTTGCTGCTGCTTTAGTTGAAGGAAATGTTGAAGGAGGAATTCGAGGAGGCCTGGTAGTCAATAACTATGCAATACTGAGTAGAGACTATGCTAGGATTGGAGGAAAACCATTTACTGGGACTAAGGACGCAATTGAAGTGGAAAATTGGTTACTTCATTACAAAAGGATTTTTTTGCTGATTTGGGGCTTAATGTTGAACTGAAGAGGATACTTGCATTTAGATAATTGCAAGGTACATCACTGTATTGGTGGAACAGTGTCGCCGCAGGAGTAAATTAAGAGACCATGACTAGGGCGGAACCCGAAAGAAGGTTTGAGGAGAGATTCATGTCAGAGATTGCTAAGCCAACTCTGCTTAGGAAGTTTGCCGAGTTGGTGCAGAGAGACATGATGGTGTTGGAGTATACTACCAGATTTGTGGAGCTATCGAGATAAGGATAGGCTATGTTGATACGGTTATTCAAAGAAATGTGAAGTTCATTCGCGGATTTAAACCCGAGCTTACTAAAGCAACTTCGCCACATATTAGGGATCCTTTGATGTAGTTGTTGAGATGGCTTTGAGGCAGGAGGAGATGCTTTCTTTTCTTGATAGTTTCAAAAGCAGGCAAAACTGAAAGTGGGCAGAACCAAAAGAGGAAGTTTTTCCAAAAGAAAGGTGCCCAGAAAGAGGGAGCAACCAAGAAAAGAAAGGCCAATGTAGTTTGCTATAAGTGCAATAAGAAGGGACACTATGCTCATGAGTACCGGACAAGCAAAGGGAAGCAGGCTGCTAATAAGAAGGAAGTGAGATGTTTCAACTGTGATCAGATTGGGCATTATAAAAACTAGTGCAAGGAACCAAAGGATGGAAAAGGCAAGATGTTTGCATTGGAACCAGCTATCTCAAGATCAACATCTGAGGAGAAAGGAAAAGCTGTGTTGGGAGGTACGCTTCTAATTCATGGTGTATCAGTTAGAGTTATATTTGATACTGGTGCTTCGCATACTTTTAGATCTCATTGTTTGGTAGATAAGCTTAACCTAGAACCCTCATATCTGATTACTTCATTAAGAGTTGTGAATCCAATTGGAGGGTATGCGACTCTTGGGATGAGATGTGACCACTTAGAGTTTGAATTGTTAGGTCATATATTTTCTTGCAGTTTGCATGTATTTGTTTTCATGGGGTTCGGAAATATTTTGGGTATGGATTGGTTAAGTAAATACGATGCTACGATATTTTGCCATGACAGAAAAATATCACTTAGACACCCTAGTTGTAGCGATCGGATTATATATTTCATAGAAAACCCTAGTTTTGAGGTAAATGCTTTGTTGGGTGTTATGGAGGCAAAAGACGAGTTGTATCGAGTTTTCGTTGTTAGAGAATTCGTAGATGTCTTTGAGCCCGTAATAGGACTACATTGAAATGAGCCATTGAGTTTCAGATAGATTTAGTATCAGTAGCAGAACCGATTAGTAGACCGCCAAGTAGAATGACACCTACTAAGATGAAGGAGTTAAAGGTGCAGTTGATGGATTTAGAAGGTAAGAATTTTATCAGACCAAACAGTTTTCTTTGGGGAGCAGCTGGAGTGTTTGTAAAGAAACCGAACAGATCGTTAAGGTTGTGTATCCATTATCATAAGTTAAATGAGAAGACAATAACGATATTCGTTACCTGGAACTAACGTTTGTTCGACCAGTTGAGTGGAGCCAAAATATTTTCCCAATTGGATTTGGCAACAGGGTTCCATCAACTTAGTGTAGCAGAGGATAATATTCCTTTGACGACATTTAAGACAGGATATGGATCATAAGAATTGTTAGTGATGCCATTCATACTAACTATTATGCCAGCATTTTTCGTGGACTTGATGAACATAATCTTCCAAGAACATCTAGACAGATTCTTTTAGTATTCATAGATGACATTTTGGTATACTCTAAGGATGAGAAAGAGCATCAAGTTTACCTTAAAGTGGTGCTTGAGATGTTGAGGCAGCATCAACTAAAGGTGAAATTTTCAAAGTGTCACTTCTGGAAGAAGGAGGTGAAGTTTCTTAGTCATGCAGTCTCAGAGAAAGGGTTGTCCATAAATCCAGCTAAGATCGAAGTAGTGAATAGTTGGAAGAGACCCGAGACAGTGACCGAGGTAAAGAGTTTTCTCGGATTAGCTGGTTATCATTAGAGATTCATTAAGGATATTTCGAGACTAACGACACCGATGACTAAGCTAACTCGAAAAGATGTGAAGTTTGTCTGGACTGATAAGTGTGAGGAGGCATTCTAGAAACTGAAACACTATTGACTAATGCACCTGTGTTAGTGGTTCCAGAGGGGAATTTGTACATAGTTGTGTACACAGATGCATCTGGAACAAGATTAGGAGCTATGTTAATGCAAAGAGGTAAGGTGATTGCCTATGCTTCCCGATAGCTCAAACCGCATGAGGTTAGATATCCAACTCATGATTAGGAATTAGCTGAGGTAATTTTCGCATTGAAGGTGTGGAGACATTACCTTTTAGGAGAAAGATTCGAGATGTACATGGATCATAAGTCACTGAGATATTCTCTCGGAAGGAGTTAAATATCAAAAAGTAGAGGTGGTTAGAGTTTTTAGCCGCTTATGACTTTGGTATTGAGTACAGACCAGGAAAAGGGTATAAGGCTGCAGATGCACTTAGCAGAACATATTAGAATGCAATATTGGAAATGATAGCTGTTGAATATGCGCTTATATGATTTTTGTTTGATGATAATAAACATATATACATTCGTTTAAATGTATTTGATAATATACTATTTTTTTTTTCACAGATTAAATAAATATTTGCTGAATAAAATAAATAACACAGAATTTGAATTCAAACGAATATTTTATTCAAACAAATATTTATTACAACTTTGATAGTACAATTTCAAGCTCTCACTATACACATTCAATTTTGACTACAATACATGACATTTCACATTTACATCACAACCTCACTACATATCACTCACACTCGTATTTTTTCAACTGCATTCCAGTTTGAATCCAGCATCTGGGCAATCTGCAAAAATATAAACTAACGCAGTAAAATTGAAAATAAAATATTTTTGCAATATAAAATAAGAGATGAATTTTGAAAATAATATTTGCCTCAGTTATTTGGGTTGTTCGTCATAACTTGAATTTGAATTCATCATACACGAACAACTAGTGACATACACAGTGTATTACTGTATATGCCACAAGGCCGTACTCGCCGATATATACACTTGATTGTTTTACAGGGACAGGTAAGCACAGGTCAAACCCAAATGAAAAACCGGGTTCAACTCACGTGCAATTATATTCAAAATTTCGACACGAGCACAAGGTCAAACTCGAGCTGTAAAACTGGATTCAACACAAGGCAACATGACCGAAGGCATAGCAAATGCATAGCGACTGCAGCAGTGACAAGTGCAATTCGAACCAACATGATCAAGAAATATAAAATGCAGTTTGCTGTGATACGAGCTCACTACAACAGCACCAGCCCGATGATACAAAACACAATGCACAAAGGCTACAGGTCTGAAATTTCAAAATGCAAGTACAAGTCATAGCAATGCATGCAACAGGCCAGAAACAATTATGCAATAGTGAAAAACACAAGTCGAAGTGGTCAATGCACAAATGCACCAAATACCAAGATCAACACAGCAACTCAAATGACTCAAGTGTACACAAGTGAAGCCAAGCTTCAACCAATGAATGCAACAATCAAAAGATGGTAGCACAAAGATATGACATCACAGCAAACATGACAGTATACGAAATGCACAGAAGCATCGGTGATATGCAGCAGTATAAACACCACATTAAATTCAAGTGGTTCAGCAAGGCAATGCAATATGCAAATGTCAAGACCAACCAGAGTACAACTACTGAAGCTCAAGTATACCACAATATCAACAAACCCAAATGTCCAGACCAACAACAACAAATACAACTTTAATGCAAACAGTCAAGTTAATGCACAATGATGAACAAGGCAACAGTGAAGTACAATATCAATTCCAATGAATTGAAACTCAACTGTATGAAAAGTGTTTCAGTAATGAACAAAGACCAGGCTACACAATATCAAGGTGAAACCAAATATACACAAGTGCAGATGAACAGATATGGCTGAAGTCAATGAAGCCAAGGCAAACTGAAATACACAAATGCAACAATGAAACAAGACACAGTACTAATGCAAGTGCAAAACAGAATGAAATACACAAGCACTTAAACAAAGATGGCCAGAGCAAAAGTTCACAAGTGCAACACAACATCAGCAACAACATAAAGCAGTGCAACTACATGAGCAGTAAAGATGGCCAGAGACGAAGCTCACAGGGATGAACACAGTGACGGCCGAGAGATGCAGTCAAGTCAAAATGCCGAAGTTCAAATAATGTCATCAGAAATTCACAAAATCAAAATATATAACCAATTCAAAGCCGCAAGTCAAAACCGTGGTAGCAAACGTAATTGACCAAGTCACGAATCAACAACGTGACTATCAAGCAAAGAAAGTATATTCATATGAACAAGTCAGAAAACATCTCAAGCATCAATACAAGATCAAGCGGCCAGAGCAAGTAAATTGACGAATTCAAATTAAAATATACGACGCAAATCTAGGGTTACAAACCCTATATAAATTGACATCATCATCGGCAATTTTGGGCATCGAATTCCAGAAAGCATAAATCAGTAAAGAAAAACCACATAATTACATACCGGAGTTCGATCAACGAAGCAGCCGCGGTGAGCAAATCAAAGAGCATCGAAGTCGAACAGTATCAAAGCATCGAAGTCGAATAGTATCAAAGAGGAACGGCCGCTTCAGGAACCCTAGTGTGGATCGACAGGAAAAAAAGCCCTAATTTTGTTTCAAAGAGGAACGGCCGCATCTCAAAAATAAACGAACGAAGAAAATAAAAGTGACGGTCTAAAATATAAAAGGGGCCGGCAGTAAAAATAAGGGATTTAAATTTATAAATAGGGTTGTGTTGTTTTTTGTTTATATTAGGGCTATTTTGTTTTTAATTTGTTTTTAATTTGTTTTTAATTTGTATTTTCCTCTTTAAACCGTTTAATTCTCTAGTCGTGTGACTAGGGGACAGGCTACGGTGTGTAGCTTGAGAATTCGCAACTCGGTAATTGAGTTGTGGCAGGGTTTTGAGCGTAGAGTTAGATTAGTCAATAGCGGTGTATAGCGAGTTTACGTGTGTAAGCGAGGGACTATCTAATTTCTAGTAGAAACCTTGGGGGCAGCACGTAGGCAGGGTTTTGCCGAAGCTGGGTAAATTCTGTGTTGTTCTGTTTTATTCTGTTATTTATATTCTGCGATATCTGTGCTGCTATTCTGTGATCTGAATTGAAATTAATTTATAAGCTTCCGCGATTAATTTTTATAATTTACACTATCACCCTATTCACCCCCCCTCTGGGGTGAAATCGATCCTACAAGTGGTATCAGAGCTAGGAATAGAAGTCAACATTTGTTTTAAAAATTCTATTTTTTTTGAAAAAATCAGTTTTTGTTTAAAAATTCGAATTTTTAAAATGGCTTCTTTTAATAATGCTTTTGCAGAAGGTCAATCCATAGTTAGACCACCAATGTTCAATGGTGAATATGCTTTTTGGAAAAATAGGATGAATTTTTTTTTGAAAACCATTGACGCTTGGGATATTGTTGAAACAGGTTATAGGATACCAACTATAACTGTAGATAATCAGGAAATAGAGAAACCAAAGGAACAATGGACAGAATTAGAAAATAAATTACAGAATACTAATGCTAAAGCTATGAATTCTATTATCTGTTCATTAGATCAATTTGAATTTAATCGTGTCTCACATTGTCTAACTGCGCAGGAAATATGGCACATACTAGAAGTGACTCACGAAGGAACATCTCAAGTCAAAGAATCTCGCCTTGCCATGCTAAGCAGCGAATACGAGAACTTTACAATGGCAAAGGAAGAAAATGTCAAAGAGATGTACGGTCGACTTTCCAATATCGTATACAAATCAAAAGCTCTCGGAAAAACATACACCGAATTGGAAATAGTCCGGAAAATTCTCAGAGTTCTTCCATGAAGCTTTGAAGCAAAAGTAACTGCCATTCAAGAATCGAAAGATTTAAAACAACTCAAAGTCGAAGAACTCATTGGAAGTCTCACCACTTATGAGCTAGAAATGAAATTCAAGGAAGAGCGTGAAGGAGGAGATACTCGAAAGAAATCAATAGCGCTCAAAGGAACAACCGAAAGTGATGATGATAACGATGATGATGATGATGGAGAAGCAGAGCTGGCGCTACTAATAAAGAAATTCAAAAGGTGGAATCGCAAATACGGAAATCCAGCTCGAAATCATGAATTGAAAAGCAGAATAGGCAAAGCACTAGACAACCCAGAAGAACAGAAAATCATCTGTTACAAATGCAACAAACCCGGTCATATCAAGCCACAATATCCTCAAAAACGATCAAATCAAGGAAAGAAACTAAAGAAGAAAAGCTTTGCGGCTACTTGGGATGAAACTGACGAAGATGAAAGTGATAACACCGAGAGTGAGAGTGAAAAAGCAAACATGTGCCTTCATGGTGAAGTTACAGACAGTGATGACGACGAGCCAAGCGAGGTATCAAAACTCACTCATTCTGAATTACTTATTTATTTCCATGAAGTAAATGGCTGTTATGAACGACTTAGGGAAAAATACGCCAAACTTGAATCTCAAAAGAATACTTTGATAGAATGCAATGAACAACTTGATCAATTAGTTAAGAACTATCAACGTAGGATCCCTAAGTGTGATAAGTGTCCAACATTTGAAGAAGAAATTAAAAAATCGGAAATCAATATAAAATCACTTGAAAATGAAATTCTGATTTTAAAAGAGAATGAAAATACTAGGAGAGAGAATTCTATTAAAAAGTGCACACAGTTGTTAAACGAAAATGAATCTCTCAAATCACAAGTTCAACAATTGTCAACGACTTTAGATAAATTTTCAAAAAGTGAAAAATCGTTGAATATGCTATTAGGAAAGCAAACTGTTAATACGGTTAGACAAGGACTTGGATATAATAATTCGAAAATTGTTGAAAACAAGATTAATCAAGTTAATTCTATGTGCACAATTTGTAGAAAATTTGGACACGGTCACAATAATTGTTGGTATAGACCCAAACATGTGAAAACTATACCGATTTGGGTTTCAAAAGGCACAAATATAAAATCTCTCAAAGTTAGACAAATTTGGGTGCCAAAGGGAACAATTATAAATAGTTTTGGGTCTACACAAAATCATTTTTCAAAATTTTCTGCCACTAACAACCATGGACCTATAAAAACAAATAGGTCACTAAACTCTCTTCTCGTGTAGGTATGCTGGCAGGCTAAGGAACAACAACAATGGTACTTGGATTCTGGCTGTTCCAGGCACATGACAGGCGATAAATCGAAGTTCCTTAGCCTGGAAAAGTACAAAGGTGGCAGAGTCACAATGGGGAACAATGACAAGTGTAAAATTGTCGGTAAAGGTAAAGTAGGTAACAATACATTTACCTTAAATGACGTTTTATATGTTGAAAATTTGCACCACAATTTGATATCAATCAGCCAGCTATGTGATAAAGGTATGAATGTTATCTTTGATTCTGACATGTGCAAAATTGTTGACAAATCATCAAAAGAAATCTTATTTTCAGGAAAAAGGAAAGGTAATATATATTCTCTATCTTTTGATGATCTCATCCTCTCTAAATGCTTGGTAGCTAAGGATATAGAAGTGAATTTATGGCATAGACGTTTAGGGCATGCTAGTATGAACTTATTAAACAAATTAAAAAGGAAAAGTTTGGTAAGAGGGTTGCCATCACATGAGTTTGAAACTGAAAACATCTGTAAAGCATGTACTTTGGGAAAACTTAGAAAATCATCGTTTCATGCCAAAAACAATGTAAGCACTTCTAGAGTTCTTGAACTAATTCATATGGATCTATTTGGACCTAATGACATTGCTAGCTTAGGAGGCAAGAAATATTGCTTTGTGTTAGTTGATGATTACTCAAGATATACATGGGTATACTTCTTAGCTAAAAAATCAGAAACTTTTTCATACTTCACAAGATTCGCAAAATTCGTGCAAAATGAAAAAGAAGTCTCTATTGTTTCGTTAAGAAGTGATCATGGTGGAGAATTTGAAAATTATGAATTTGAAACTTTCTGTGATGAAAACGGAATCAAACATGAGTTCTCTGCACCACGTACTCCACAACAAAATGGGGTAGTTGAGAGAAAGAATCGTACTTTACAAGAATTGGCTAGGTCTATGTTAAATGAATATGAACTACCTCTGCATCTCTGGGCAGAAGCTGTAAATACAGCATGTTATGTAATGAATAGAGTTATCATCAGACCGATTCTTAACAAAACCCCCTATGAGTTATGGTTCAACAAAAAACCAAACATCGCTTACTTCAAAGTGTTTGGATGTCCTTGCTATATTCTTAATACAGGTGATCAGTTAGGAGAATTTGAAGCAAAGGCTGATGATGGCATCTTCATGGGTTACTCTTCGAGAAGCAAAGCTTATAGAGTCTACAACAAAAAGACTAAAACAATCGTAGAGTCAATCAATGTGAAATTTGATGAAGGCATTGACGAACAGAATACATCCAAAAGCAACGTTGAAGAGGAGAAAGAAAAAGATGAATTTGAAAAACCAAAAGAAACTGCTGATGCTAGAGAAACTACCACAACTCAAGAAGTCAGAAGAAATCTGGATCCAGAAAAGCTGAAATACAAAACAGACCATCCACCAGAATTGGTAATTGGAAACCCTATAGCAGGTATACAAACTCGTTCATCCTTTAAAAATCTATGTGATCTGTGCTTGTATAGTGGATTTATTTCAGAAATAGAACCAAATAGCATAGATTCAGCCCTTAATGATGAAAACTGGTTCATGGCCATGCAAGAAGAACTAAATCAGTTTGAACGAAATAATGTTTGGAGTCTAGCACCCAGACCTAAGGATTATCCAGTTATAGGAACAAAATGGATTTTTAAAAATAAATATGATGAATCTGGAAATATAATTAGAAATAAAGCTAGACTAGTTGCTAAAGGATACAATCAAATTGAAGGAGTTGACTTTGATGAAACCTTTGCGCCTGTAGCTAGACTAGAATCAATTAGAATATTGTTAGCTTTTGCTTGCTACAAAGGATTTAAACTAAGACAAATGGATATTAAGAGTGCTTTTCTTAACGGAGTTTTAAAAGAAGATGTGTTTGTTGAACAACCAGAAGGTTTTGAAAGTCATGAATATCCAAACCATGTATACAAACTAAAGAAGGCATTATATGGATTAAAACAAGCTCCCAGAGCTTGGTATGAATGTCTTACTTCTTATCTCCTTGAAAATGGGTTCAAAAAGGGATGTGTAGATACCACACTATTTCTGTTGCATGAAAACAATGATATTTTGATTGTTCAAATATATGTTGATGACATCATTTATGGTGCTACTAACAAGTTATTGTATGAGAAATTTGAAAAAGTCATGCAGGAAAAGTTTGAAATGAGCTTGGTTGGAGAGTTAAAATTCTTTTTAGGATTTCAAATCCAACAAAGCAATAAAGGCACATTCATTTCTCAAACAAAATATATTAGGGAACTTGTCAACAAATTTGGATTGAAAGATGCTAAACCAGCAAGAACTCCCATGAGTACAACACTTAAACTTGACAAAGATGAAAAGGGTAAGACAGTTGATCAAAAGCTGTACAGAGGTATGATTGGATCACTCCTTTATCTTACCGCCTCTAGACCTGACCTCATGTTTTCTGTCTGCTTATGTGCGCGTTTTCAATCTAACCCAAAAGAATCTCATTTAAAAGCTGTTAAAAGAATTATAAGATATTTATTGCACACCCCACGGTTTGGTCTTTGGTATCCATCAAATGATAATTTTGAATTGAAAGGTTTTTCAGATGCTGATTATGCTGGAAATTTGGTTGATAGAAAAAGTACTAGTGGAGCATGTTTTATGTTAGGACATTCATTAGTTGCATGGTCGAGTAGAAAACAAAATTGTATTGCATTATCCACAACAGAAGCAGAGTATATTGCTTTGAGCGGTTGCTCTGCTCAAATCTTATGGATGATACAAACTTTGCATGACTATGGCCTAAATTTTAATCATGTACCACTAATGTGTGATAGCAAAAGCGCAATTGATCTCACAAATAATCCTGTACATCATTCGCGAACAAAACATATAGATGTAAGACATCATTTTATTAGAGATCATATTTCCAAAGAAAATATCTGCATAAATTTTATTTCAACTGATTCTCAATTGGCAGACATCTTTACAAAACCCCTACCAGAAAATAGTTTTTGTAAACTACGAATCAGTCTAGGTGTTTTAGAAATTTGCTGAATATTTAACATTTTTTTTTTCTCCCTACAAATTATCGAAAAGAAAAATAGTGATTGAAAAAAGTGATGAGTGTTGATATTGATTATATATTATAACTCGAGAAAGTATAATTAGAAAATTTCTTTAGAAATGTAAACAAGAGTTATAAAACTTTTTGTTGGTAAAAATTCCATGACCATCTCTATGTCTATCATGTTTCTAACAACCATCACTCATCAAAATTCTATATAGTTTGTCGATATGTGGTACTTTAAACAGGAATCGTTCGTTTTTCATTTTCACATTTTTTTTAAAAAAAAACAAAAAATAAATAAATACCAAAGTATTCACTCTCATTTAAAAGTCCTCACGGTTATGCATGGGTGAATTACTTGGAATTTGTTATGTGCTTCCATGCTCATTTAAAAGTCCTCACGGTCATGCATGTATGGAACGCATTTCAAAAGTTGATTTTTTTTCTTTCTTTTAAAATAAACAAGTTGATTCTAATCCCATTTAAAAGTCCTCATGGTTATGCGTGGTTAGAAGATACTTGAATTCATTTTTTTTTAAAAATAAAATTGGAATACTACTAATCTCATTTAAAAGTCCTAACGGTTATGCATGATTAGTAGATATTCAAATTCCTGATATAAAAATACCACAAATAGACACAATTGTATGGTTTTATATGATGACATCATCTCCATCATCTCCATCATTCTAAAAGTGGAATATGCGCCTAACAATATTTTTATGATTTTTGTTTGATTTTCTATTGAAATTTAATATTTATATTCAATTGGGTTTTAATGTTGGATTAATATCGATCACTTTATCTCTACTTTCTCGAACTCTATTATTCTTTTGCTGATAACAAAAGGGGGAGAGAAAAGTTAAGATTTTGTCAAATAGAATCAATCAAAGGCCAAACAATTTTTCATTTGCATATAGGCTCATTCACACATTTTATTTGTATGCATATATGTAGGGGGAGTCATATATGTAGGGGGAGTATCATATAGAAAGGAAGCATTCAAATAGGGGGAGCAATTGAAATTATCAAATACATTTAATATATTCAAAATCTTAAATATATGTTTGTTATCATCAAAAGGGGGAGATTGTTGAATATGCGCTTATATGATTTTTGTTTGATGATAATAAACATATATACATTCGTTTAAATGTATTTGATAATATACTATTTTTTTTTCACAGATTAAATAAATATTTGCTGAATAAAATAAATAACACAGAATTTGAATTCAAACGAATATTTTATTCAAACAAATATTTATTACAACTTTGATAGTACAATTTCAAGCTCTCACTATACACATTCAATTTTGACTACAATACATGACATTTCACATTTACATCACAACCTCACTACATATCACTCACACTCGTATTTTTTCAACTGCATTCCAGTTTGAATCCAGCATCTGGGCAATCTGCAAAAATATAAACTAACGCAGTAAAATTGAAAATAAAATATTTTTGCAATATAAAATAAGAGATGAATTTTGAAAATAATATTTGCCTCAGTTATTTGAGTTGTTCGTCATAACTTGAATTTGAATTCATCATACACGAACAACTTGTGACATACACAGTGTATTACTGTATATGCCACAAGGCCGTACTCGCCGATATATACACTTGATTGTTTTACAGGGACAGGTAAGCACAGGTCAAACCCAAATGAAAAACCGGGTTCAACTCACGTGCAATTATATTCAAAATTTCGACACGAGCACAAGGTCAAACTCGAGCTGTAAAACTGGATTCAACACAAGGCAACATGACCGAAGGCATAGCAAATGCATAGCGACTGCAGCAGTGACAAGTGCAATTCGAACCAACATGATCAAGAAATATAAAATGCAGTTTGCTGTGATACGAGCTCACTACAACAGCACCAGCCCGATGATACAAAACACAATGCACAAAGGCTACAGGTCTGAAATTTCAAAATGCAAGTACAAGTCATAGCAATGCATGCAACAGGCCAGAAACAATTATGCAATAGTGAAAAACACAAGTCGAAGTGGTCAATGCACAAATGCACCAAATACCAAGATCAACACAGCAACTCAAATGACTCAAGTGTACACAAGTGAAGCCAAGCTTCAACCAATGAATGCAACAATCAAAAGATGGTAGCACAAAGATATGACATCACAGCAAACATGACAGTATACGAAATGCACAGAAGCATCGGTGATATGCATCAGTATAAACACCACATTAAATTCAAGTGGTTCAGCAAGGCAATGCAATATGCAAATGTCAAGACCAACCAGAGTACAACTACTGAAGCTCAAGATTACTACAATATCAACAAACCCAAATGTCCAGACCAACAACAACAAATACAACTTTAATGCAAACAGTCAAGTTAATGCACAATGATGAACAAGGCAACAGTGAAGTACAATATCAATTCCAATGAATTGAAACTCAACTGTATGAAAAGTGTTTCAGTAATGAACAAAGACCAGGCTACACAATATCAAGGTGAAACCAAATATACACAAGTGCAGATGAACAGATATGGCTGAAGTCAATGAAGCCAAGGCAAACTGAAATACACAAATGCAACAATGAAACAAGACACAGTACTGATGCAAGTGCAAAACAGAATGAAGTACACAAGCACTTAAACAAAGATGGCCAGAGCAAAAGTTCACAAGTGCAACACAACATCAGTAACAACATAAAGCAGTGCAACTACATGAGCAGTAAAGATGGCCAGAGACGAAGCTCACAGGGATGAACACAGTGACGGCCGAGAGATGCAGTCAAGTCAAAATGCCGAAGTTCAAATAATGTCATCAGAAATTCACAAAATCAAAATATATAACCAATTCAAAGCCGCAAGTCAAAACCGTGGTAGCAAACGTAATTGACCAAGTCACGAATCAACAACATGACTATCAAGCAAAGAAAGTATATTCATATGAACAAGTCAGAAAACATCTCAAGCATCAATACAAGATCAAGCGGCCAGAGCAAGTAAATTGACGAATTCAAATTAAAATATACGACGCAAATCTAGGGTTACAAACCCTATATAAATTGACATCATCATCGGCAATTTTGGGCATCGAATTCCAGAAAGCATAAATCAGTAAAGAAAAACCACATAATTACATACCGGAGTTCGATCAACGAAGCAGCCGCGGTGAGCAAATCAAAGAGCATCGAAGTCGAACAGTATCAAAGCATCGAAGTCGAATAGTATCAAAGAGGAACGGCCGCTTCAGGAACCCTAGTGTGGATCGACAGGACAAAAAGCCCTAATTTTGTTTCAAAGAGGAACGGCCGCATCTCAAAAATAAACGAACGAAGAAAATAAAAGTGACGGTCTAAAATATAAAAGGGGCCGGCAGTAAAAATAAGGGATTTAAATTTATAAATAGGGTTGTGTTGTTTTTTGTTTATATTAGGGCTATTTTGTTTTTAATTTGTTTTTAATTTGTTTTTAATTTGTATTTTCCTCTTTAAACCGTTTAATTCTCTAGTCGTGTGACTAGGGGACAGGCTACGGTGTGTAGCTTGAGAATTCGCAACTCGGTAATTGAGTTATGGCAGGGTTTTGAGCGTAGAGTTAGATTAGTCAATAGCGGTGTATAGCGAGTTTACGTGTGTAAGCGAGGGACTATCTAATTTCTAGTAGAAACCTTGGGGGCAGCACGTAGGCAGGGTTTTGCCGAAGCTGGGTAAATTCTGTGTTGTTCTGTTTTATTCTGTTATTTATATTCTGCGATATCTGTGCTGCTATTCTGTGATCTGAATTGAAATTAATTTATAAGCTTCCGCGATTAATTTTTATAATTTACACTACCACCCTATTCACCCCCCCTCTAGGGTGAAATCGATCCTACAAGCTGAGTGGAAAGATTTAGAAGCATTGACTACATGCATAATACAATGGATATCTAAAGCTAGTTCAAGTAAAAAAAACTACTATGTTGTCGTGTTTAGAAGTTCGACCAGTGATGATCGAAAGGATTGCTTCTATGTAAGTGGAGGATCCACTATTAGTTGAATGAATTAGAAGGTTAAGGAATGGAATAGAGAGCGATGACTTGAAAGATTATAGTCGTACCAGGATGGGTGATGAGGAAGAAAGGATGACTATGTGCTCCAAATGTGTAAAACATTAGGAAGGAAGTTCTTGGAGAATGTCATCGTTCAAAGTTCATTATTCATCCAGGAGGAACTAAGATGTATCAAGATATGAGAAGGAGTTTCTTCTGGGAAGATATGAAGAGAGATATAGTCTTATAGGTGAGGCAGTGTTTGAATTATCAAATGGTAAAAGCTGAACATCAGAAACCGAGCGGGTTACTTCAGCCTTTAGGTGTCCCGGGTTGGAAATGAGATTCTATCTCAATGGATTTCATTGATGGGTTGCCAAGGCTGAATCGAGCAAATGAAAGCATATGGGTCGTTGTGGACAGATTGACCAAGAGTGTCCATTTCATTCCAGTTAGGCCGACCAGGCTAGCAGCAGATTTAGATAAGTTATTCATGAGGAATATAGTTAGATTGCCTGGAATTCCTAATATATAGTAAGCGATAGAGATTCCTTATTTACTAGCGAGTTCTAGAAGAGTCTATAGGAGACTGTAGGTACCAATCTCAAGATGAGTACCTCTTACCATCTGTAGACAGATGGGTAACTGAAAAGAGTTAACAAAGTCTTACAGGATTTGTTAAGAACTTGTGTGCTAGATTTTAGGGGATCATTGGAAGACCATCTACACTTGCCGAGTTTTCGTATAACAACAGTTATAGACTAGTATAAGGATGGCAAAGTTTGAAGCTTTGTATAGAAGGCTATGCAAATCTCCCGTTTATTGGTTAGAGATCGGGTATAGGTTAGCTCTTGGTCCAGATTTGGTTAAAGAAGCTAAAGAAAAGATTGAGTTGATTCAAGGATGAAGGAAGCTCGGTCTAGGCAGAAGAGTTATGCTGATAAAAGACGAAAAGACCTAGAGTTCTCAGTTGGAGATCATGTCTTCATCAAGGTGTCACCGATGAAAGGTGTAATCAGATTTGGAAAATAAGGAAAATTGGCACCGAGATTCGTTGGACCGTTTCCTATTATAGAAAGGATCGGGAAATTCGTGTACAGAGTAGAGTTATCGAATAGCTTGGTAGGAGTCCGCAATGTTTTTCATATTTATCTTCTAAGAAAGTGTATTCGAGATGCAGAGACTATTATTACACCGATTGTGTTAGATGATCTAGTAGTGGAACCAGATATGACTATAGTTCGAAAACCAGTTCGTATAGTTGTGAGAGATGAGAAGAGACTAAGGAACAAGAAAGTAAGTTTAGTCAATGTCTAGTGGAGTAACGACGAGAGAGATTGTACTTGGGAAACTAAGATCAGAATTAAAGATACTTATTCTGACTTGTTTGATGGCATATTTTACCTTTATGTTTGATTCTTATGATTACCTTATCGTAATTTCGAGGACGAAATTCTTTAAGGAAGGGAGTCTGTAATGATTTTAATTTTGACTAACATTATTTAGGGCATTTAATTAGATAAACTAAATGAAATAATGCAGTTAAGGGATTTAGATATGTAAATTAACAAAGAGTCGTGCCTTAATGAAAACATAAGCAAAAGAGGATTAAGGACAATAAGGGAAAAATAGGAGTAGTCTTTGTTCTTATACCCTAAACCCATCTATCCTTCATTTCTCATTCATTTCAACATTCATAAACAAAAATTAAACACCAATAGATTGGTCGGCCACCATTAAGAAGAATCATAAAAAGAAAAGCTAGGATTCAAGTAGAAAGCTGGAAGAAATTAATCAAAGAGCAAATCTCAACCTTCTTAACACCAAGCTAAGGTGAACAATAGATTTACATTTCATTTTGACTATGATTTTGGTTTTATGGTTATGGTCGTGTTATTTTGCAAATAATAAGCCATGTGATATTTATTTAAACAGGTATATATAGACTTGTTAATGAATTATATTGTTTCATATTGATTTTGTGATAAGTTTAGATTGGAAAAACCAATTAAATGACATCCAAATGACTTATGTTTTGAGATATGGTAAAAAATATTATTTTAGTAGTGGGTTTCAAGTTTCATAATTTTCTAAGTTATTGTGGATCTATTATGAATTTTCTATGAGAGAAAATAGGTAATATTAGGTTTTAGTTATTTACGGCAATTTCATATTGATTTTGGGTCTGGAATTTAAGTATGTTAGAAAACATATTAAAAGTGAATTACGGTGATTTTCAAGGAATATTTTATTATAGTTATAAAATTATTTAAGAAGAGGGGCTTATTTGTTATAACGTTTTTAATTAATTTTTTTTGAATTTGGCAGCTCTTTTAGAAAAGGATTTGATAAAGAAAAGCCAACCAATAACATATTGACAAATAAGGGAAGTAAGGGAAAAGAAATTTCTTTTAAAGGCTAAAAACCACTTTGCTTGGATTTACTACTTCGCCACTTCCATCTGTTAGCTTTCAACGCCGTAACCCTGCTGAAGAACTAAGTTGAAACCAATGCACATGATATCAAGCAATTGATACATAGTGCATTGGAGAAAGGCCGAAGGGATAGTGTCGAAACGTTGCTTTCGAAGGGGCAAAAGTTATTCTTATTAACTTTGAAGTACCTCCGTTTATAAATGATATTTTCAAAGGGGTTGAAACCAACTATATTAGCTTTCAAATCTATCCATTTGCCTTTGTTTTGGAAAAGAGTTTTCGAATGAGTTGCCATCTTTGGTTTTAAAAAAAGCTTTCGAAAGGATAGCCACTTCGAACTTATTCAAAACTCATGCTTCCGCATTCAAACCTTTCGAATCAATTCTTTTGAAAGGGTGCTTCTCCTTTGTCCTTTTATGGTCTCCTTCTTGATGCTTTTGAGAGGATAGTTTAGCGGCTTTCAAATAGTTTTGGAGGTAAAATGGTTTCAAAAGGATGGGTTTCGAAACCATCCTCTTTCTTTCACTTAGGGTCAATGCTTTCGAAGGCAATGATTTCGCCTTTATTTTATATGACCTATAGTTATATTATATGGTAAACCCAAAGGTTTCAAAAGGAATGATTTTAAATAGTTTCGAAGCAATGTTTCCACAAACTTTTACATGAAACTAATGCTTTCGAGAGGTATATAATATGTGTTTCAAAGGGGAGATCCCCAATGTTTTGAAAGGTTTATTTTAAGTGTTTAATGGAGGGTTCCCAATGCCTTCGAACAAGTTTAAATGGTTTTGAAAGAGGATCTTTAAGGTCTTAGTAAAGCTTTTGAAAGGGTTGTTCTTAATGATTTCGAAAGACGTTGTTTAAGGTTTTTAAACAAAGGTTTCGAAGGTTTTACCATGGCTTCATGACCTAAAGTCTTTTAAGTTAAAAAGGGTTTTAACTTACTATGAAAGGATAGATAATCCGATTGATAATAATTCATCAACATTGTTTTTGTAAAGTGTATATCATGGCATAAGTGCTTTGAGTAAAGCAAAGAATATGATTTACTTGTTTTATAAAGATATGATTTCAGGGATAAATCATTTGCAAAGATTTTTCAAAAGAAAATGAAATTTGAATAGGGCAGTTAATCCTAAGTATATGATAGGAAATGAAAATTTAATAGGGTAGCTAACCCTAAGTTTATGACTCGGATATTAGAAGACCAGATGGGATTAATGAAGGCTCATGCCCTATACTTTAGCTAATAGCCGCTAGCTAATATAAGACCAAGATTCCAGTGTGTCGGGCTTTGTCATAGTTGGGACTGAAATAATGTTACACATGGAAGGGAATATGCAGAGTAAAGATGGATTATTGGTAAGCAAGTAAAACCATTAGGATCGGTCGACCCTAGAAGAAGATAGTGAATGGCAGGTAGCCCAGTAATTGTCTAATAGAAGTTAGAATATTGGTTATGTATGGTAGGCCTGAGTCAGCCAATGGTTAATAGTTAGTCAGATAAAAACAATAGTGGGGCCGTACAGTCCATTGATTTCCTAATTTTAATGCATATATATTTGACATTATTGTTATAATCAGTTTGATTATAGGACTTTGATTTGTAGAACATATGCTTTTAAAAAGGGAAATTAGTGAGGGGAAACCCGTTCCGCTAAGCGGCACGGTCTCACTTAATATCAGTAAACCAAGATGTAATAGTATTATTCACACCAGGCTTTATGTCTGACTCGACGTTTATGTTTTTTCCTTAAACTGTCAGGTGCTCAAAACTAATTTGAGTAGATTAAGAGCTAAGGACTTTTCAGATTTAGTAGGTTGGATGAATAAGCTTCTAAAGACGTGCAGAAGGCAAAGCAAGCTACGTAGGAGTTAATAATATTTTCGTTGTGATGTAATTATGAGTGATATGTCCATCTAAAGTTCTGGTCCTCCAAGGGGCATCTTCATATGTCGCTCTTGGCGTAATTTGTAATAATTATATTTGATCAAAGCTTGGGAATAGCTTTGGGATTGTGTAATTAAATATGAAATATTGATTTGAAATGTAATCCGGAAAGTTGTTTCCGAATCTGTGTTGATTTTATTTCATATTCATATGCTTCTGATATTATGGATTCCATTAACATTACCGTATTTCGTCATCGGAAGTTAATACCATGGATGACAACAGCATCTTTTGCGCTTAGCTTCAGGCCTCAAGATAGGAGATGTTACAGATTAACTTTGAGTAGGAGTGGGAATGAGAGAATTTGGGTCATAGTTGATCGGTTAACCAAATGCAATCATTTTATTCCAGTAAGGAGTACGAGGGTCGCGGCGTCTTTGGCGACACTATACATAAGAGAGATCTTTAGGTTGCTTCTAGTATCGTTGGCGATCAAAAGCCACTTTTAACTAGCATGTTCTAGAGGAGTCTACAAGAGGCTTTAGGTGATGAGCTTTATTGCCGCCTATCATCTACAGACGAATAGACAGATGGAGAGAGTAAACCAAGTGTTGGAGGACCTACTTCAGATGTGCATATTGGATTTTAGAGGCTCTTAGGAGGATCACTTGCTACAAGTGGAGATCACCTATAATAACAGCTATCAGGCGAGTTCATAGAAGGGTGTTGTATGGTAGACCCTGTAGATCAACGTCGTATTGGTTGGATACTACTGATAAGATTATATTTTATGGCTGGACATGGTGAGTAAGGCATCAGAAAAGGTAGACTTGATACGTAGGAGGAAGAAAACCGCATAGGATAGACATAAATCTTACACTGATAAGAGACGTAGGAAGTTGGAGTTTGCAGTGAGCGATATGGTCTTTGTAAAGGTCACACTACTTCGGTACGTTATGAGATTTGGTAGTTCGAGAAAGCTAGCATCGGGGTTTGTAGGCCTTTTAAAATCATTAATAGAGTTGGGAAGTTAGCTTATAGGGTAGAGTTTCTGAGAAGTTAGCGGGAGTACATGATGTTTTCCATGTGTTGCAAATGCGGAAGTGCTTGCATGATACAGCTATCGTAGTCTAGCCAAGTTAATTGGTGAAGGTAGAAGTGGAGAGGGATTCACTTATTTGTCGTGCACCTACATGTATTTTTAAGCATGGTATAAAGTGACTCTACAATAAGGTTATTAAGCTTATTAAAGTTCAATAGGTGGATGATCCAATAGAGAGTACATTGGAGAGGAATCGTGTTTCATACCCATAATTTTTTTCCATTACGTTTCCATTTCTAGTCCAATAAGTATAAGACTACCCCAGTGTTAGGACTTAGCTTAGTATACTCCATAAGTAAAGACCACTGGATGTTAGGAATTGTTGAAAACATGTCATTAGGACATGCTTTGGACAATGGATGCTAACGGATTTATTTATTTATTGGTTTTTCCATACTTAGGTAAGTATATCCTCTAATCAGCACACACACACTCACAACATAAACTGTCATCACTTATTTGATTTTATTAAGTTATGTGCATATGACTACTGCAAATGGATTGAGTGGTTATGCATTCATATAGAATTGCAAGTGGATTTACGTAGAATGTTGCATCCATTTTGGATACATGGTACAAGTACGTGCACTAAAGGAGGTCGACTACATCACGTACCTCCTACTTTGCATGTAGGTTCATATGCATGCCACTTTTGCATGTACGTACTGCATTAGAAATTTGACTAAGGACAATAACTTCCAATGGATGATGGATGAGTAGATAATTGTAGTTATTGATTTTTGCACATACTAGTTACAAGTTTTCCCATACTTGAAGATTTTGAGGATGAAATCTTTTTAAGAGAAGAAAACGTAACTGTTAGCACCAGAATTGGTTACTAACACCCTTGAGTAGAGTTATGTAGAGAGATTAATGAAAAAAGTAAAGTTAAATAGAGATCAGTACGCACACTTAAATGCAGAAAATACGGACGCCAGATTTATAGTGGTTCGGTGTAATTGCCTACGTCCACTTTGAGGTTAATCTTTATTGCTTTCTCAATTACTTGAATACAGATACAATCCGTAAATCAATCACTTGAATGCAAGTTTGAATAAAAAAGAGGAGAGTATAAAAAATGGCAGAATCTCCCCAATGTTCTCAGAAAAAGGTCCCTTTCACTGTGCCCCTGCCCTTCTATTTATAGACAAAGATGGGTTGGACTTCCCTCATGGGCTTAGGAACAAGATACCTTGGCCCATAGTAGGTGACTTTTGTGCAACAGGCCAAGCAGGCCAAACGCTCTTGCTTTGCCTTAGGCCTGACAACTTGCTAACACCTCCAGTCTGCACCGTGCCAAGGATGCCGAAACATGTCGATTGCATCAAACGCTTATATCTCTAGGATCTTCTTGGTCAGAATCTTGTCTAGTGCTAATAATAATATCTTCACTTGTCGTTTTGTAGCCGGCCCAAGGTGTTGGGTAACACTTTCCCTCCAAAGTGTGTCGTGTGAAGCAACATGACACCCTTTGAATCAGTGAGTATTCCTTGTTTACAGAAAGAAATCCATCATGTTTCCTGAATAGTCTCTCAAGATTTCGTAACCTTCTTTGGTCGTCATGACGCTTAGTCGATTCCTAATATTATAAATCCAGGGTTGTAGTTCATCAGTGGCCATCCATGTCCGGTTCTACAGGGCCAATAAGCTTCATCTATTTGATCCAGTCTTTACTTAGTAACCTTATGTGAGAATTCAATTACCTGTTGATTTCAAGAAGTCGAACTTTTTTCGGATGTACACATGCATGTTCGGGTACATGCTCTTGCCATTGGCTGTCGGATGCGTTTTATATGCTCATAAGTCGTCGTCAATTCCATCTAGTTTAATTGCAGTTCAATTGCGATTCCTTGTTTGTATTTTCTCAAAGCAGTAAGCAAGGGTGAATGAAGTACGGCCAGTCACGGACCCATGGGTAGTTCTATAAGCCCATAGTGTTGTTGGGAGTTCATCCACCCACTTGCCTCTAACCTTTTCCAAACGCTTTTTCAATATGAATTTGATTATTTTGTTCACGGCTTTCACTTGTCCATTGGCTTTCGGACGAGCAACTGCTGCAAATTTTTTCTCAATGCCATATTTTTGGCAAAATTCCTTGAAATCCTTGCTTTCGAATTGAGTTCCATTGTCTGAATGATAGTTCGTGGAATGCCAAAACGGCATAATAATATTTCGTACAACGAAATTAATGACCTTTTTGGTGGTGATAGTGGCCAAAGGCTTTGCTTCTTCCCACTTAGTAAAGTGATCGACTGCAATTATCGCGTATTTCATACCACCTTTGGATATGGGTAAGGAACCGACTATGTCGATCCCCCACATTGCAAACGGCTAGGACTAACCATTTGTGTGAGTTCCGTCGGCGAAGCTCTCGGGAATTTTGCATATTTCTGGCATTTGTCACATCTCCTCACATAGTCTACAGCATCCTGATTTACAGTCGCCCAATGGTATCCACATCGGAGGATTTTCTTTGCTAACGTCTGCCCCCAGTATGGCCACCGCACTCTCCTTCATGGACTTCCTTCAGGACTCGTTTTATCTCATCATGGGCAATGCACCGGAGTAAGGGGGTCGAGAATCCCCTCCGATACATTATCCCATCTTGCATTACATAACGCGAAGCCTTACGAATGACTTGTCGTCTTTCGCTCCTTCTTTCGAGCATGACCCCGTGTAACAAGTACTGCTTGAATGGGGTCGTCCATGATTCCTTCTCGATTTCTATTTCTAACATGAAATCTACCTCCATCATATTTATGCTCGGAACATGTAAGGTTTCAATAGGAAACAATCCCATCTGCTGCACATCGCCAGTGCTTGCAAATTTTGCCAACGAATCGGCTGCTCTGTTTTGCTCACGCGGGACATGCGAGATATCATAATATTCCAGATTCACTAGTAGCTCCTGAACTTGGGCCAAATATGGGGCAAATCTCTGCCCCCTTGCTTGGTAGTCTCCACACACTTGATACACCACCAGTTGCGAGTCGCAAAATATTTCAACCGATCTTATTCCCAGTTCTTTGACGAGTCTTAAGCCGACAATCAATGCTTCATACTCGGATTCACTATCCGTTGTTGTTAATTCGAGCTTCAAAGCATAGCAAACTGATTGGTTTTCAGGAGTCAAAAGAACTATGCCAGCCCCGAAAAATGGTCGTTAGATGCCCCATCCGTGTACATCTTCCATCAAACGGGAGGTATGTCATTGTGGTCGTTTGAGTCGTCTGACATAATGAATTCAGCAATGAAGTCTGCTAGCATTTGCCTCTATATGGCCCTTCGTGGCAGGTAGGTAATATCGAACTGACTCAACTCGATATTCCATTGTAACATCCTTCCAGAAGTTTTCGGTCGTTGGAGTACCTGTCGCAAGGGTTGATCAGTGTAAACACTGATTGAGTGTGCCTGAAAATATGGGCGAAGCTTGCGTGATGCAATCACCAAGCAATTGGCTAATTTCTCGATCTTGGGATAATTTCTTTCTACCCCGTCAGACGTTTACTAACATAGTAAACTTGCTTTTGAACTCGGTCCTCTTCGCGAACCAAAGCCGTACTGACGGCATGCTGGGATATTGCCAAGTACACATACAACATTTCGTGGTCTATTGGTTTCGATAGCACCGGGGGACTTTCCAAATGCCTTACCAGAGCTCGGAATGCTTCCTCACAATCGGATGTCCACTCGAAATTCCCCTTTCCTTTCTTTATCACATCAAAGAAAGGAATACACTTGTTTGTAGCTCTAGATATGAATCGACTCAGCGCAGCCACCTTTCCATTCAAGCTTTGTACCTGCTTTATAGTTCTTGGCACTTGTATGTCTCGGATAGATTGAATCATCTCCGGGTTAGCTTCAATTCCCCGCGTATTCACAATGAAACCCGAAAACTTTCCCAACGCTAAGACAAATGAACACTTCAAAGGATTGATTTTCATTCCATAATGCCTGAGTATATCAAACATCTCCGCTAGGTCTCGGATGTAGTCGTTTGACTGCCGTGACTTTACGAGCATGTCATCCACATAGACTTCCATTTTTCTACCAATCTGGTCTTTAAACATTCGATTCACCAGACGCTGATAAGTTGCTCTCGTGTTTTTCAATCCAAAAGACATTACTACATAGTAATATAGCCCCACGTCTTGACAAAACTGGTGTGTTCTTGGTCTGGAATGTGTATCAGGATCTGATTGTATCGCGAATACGCATCCATAAAAGACAATAATTCGTGTCCGGCCGTAGAGTCGACGAGCTGGTCGATCTTGGTAAAGGGAAACTATCCTTCGGGCATGCTTTATTTAGATCAGAGTAATCAACACAAGTTCTCCACTTTACGTTTGCTTTCCTCACAAGCACAGGGTTAGAAACCCATTCAGGTTAGAGGGCATCGCGAACGAACCCATTGGCTTTGAGTTTGTCCACCTCCTCTCTGAAAGCAGTGGACCTCTCGGGGTCCATGCCTCTCCTTTTTTGTTTTGCAAGGACGTATTTCGGGTCTATGTTCAACATATGACTCGCAATAGCGGGAGAAATTCTGCACATATCAGAATGTGTCCAAGCGAAAACATCTAGGTTCGCTCGGAGGAAACCAGTAAGATCTTCGGCCAATGACGGGTCAAGTTGTGATCTAATCTTAAGGACTCGTGACGGGTCATCCCGGCTGACTAGTATGTCCATTGTCAGCTCAGCCGGTGCTGCATTCATTTCCGTAGTTCCCCCATCATTATCTCTCAGATCTATGTCGCTATAGATCCGAGAATGCTGCCTGAGCCAGGGCTCGGGAACTACTTGTCAATTGTCATTGTTTTGGATGCGGACGGAGCTGTCCGCCTTGTCTGCATCTCAACTCCTAAACACTATATCGTCTGTCATCATGTATTGTTGTTTTGCAGGGTTTCCATCTTCCACATTCGAGCAACATTCATGATCCGCATGCCTCGGGTTGGAGTGACAGTTAGTTGCCCACTAGCTTAGGTATCGATTTAATGATTCTATCCCTAGGCATTCTTTCGGTCATAGCCTTGAGTAGTTATAAACATTATATATAAGTTTCAATATTGAGCTATCGCAACCAGGCTTTGGATGACCACGCGTCTGCTCGCAGTCTCGGGTTGATAAATGTACTGCATGGACGGTTGACTCTCGTCCTAGCTATGTTTATATTCCCACCTAAACTTCGAAAACATAGAGTTGATCGATGAATAGTCGGTTCACATTCATGTTGCTTCTTGATCATGACCCCAGGCCTAGGGCATATATACCAATAAGCAGGAAGGTCAGCCATGCCAACTTTACCATTACACTCTTTCCCGTTGAATCGGGGATCAGGTCAGTCGATGGGAGAAGGGGTCTCTCCTATCTTGGATTTTATCATGATGTTTCATTCCAAGAGGAATACTTCGATGCTTCGTCAGTTTTAGGGCGTAATTTGGACACTGGACGGTCATCCACGTTCACTTTGGTTCATGTTATGTAATCAGATCTCGGGGTAAAGTTGGCTACAAATGCAGTCGGGTCATGCCCCTCTAGTTTCATACTCCTCCTAATGGATCGAAGGAGGGTGTTGGAGAATTTTTGACCAAGTCTTCATGGTTTACTCTCCTTTCCACACTCTGGAGGTCATAGTTTTTCAAGGAACATCTTAGTCACATTCGTATGTGCTTAGTGCAGATCAGTATTGACCCTCGATCTGAGGTATGATATAGTTGGTTGCTCGTAGCTTTGGATGCCATTTCGATTAGTTCTTGTATTGAGGCCTCCATGTAGTCGTTGCCTTAAGTTATAAAGAACGCCAAGCTAGAGCTATAGTAAGCTGTCGTATTCAGCTTTTAGTGATTTGTACCCCTGCTCCCAGCATTGATTTAGCCAGGCCACTATTTGGATTGTCGAGCTCCATCCTTAGTGAGTTATTAATCCTCCTGTCGATTTACGACGAAGTTAGTGGAATAGAGAATGGTCGGAATCCACTCGTTTATTTGTCGATGTTTATACACCACTCTGCATTCTGGTGACTTAGTGCTACTCTCCCTTCGTTCGACTTGCACCCAATTTGTGTTCATGCTTCGGTCCACGCTCTAGGGACTTAGAGATTTGTCGAACGGTTTATGCTTTAGTCCACAGTTCGGGATGCAGAGATTTTCGTCAATTCGTTTATACTGTAGTACTCATTCTGGGGACTGATAGTCCGCTTCAGGGACTTAGAGGTATTTAAGTCATTTATGCTCTAGTCTGCGCTCACGAGACTGGGAGTACTCTAGTCCACTTCAGGGACTTAGAGGTTCTTAAGTCATTTATATTCCAGTCCGCACTCAAGGGACTTAGATTACTCTAGTCCGCACTCTGGGGACGTAGAGGTTTTTAATTCGTTTATACTCTAGTCCGCACTCAGGGGACTTAGAGTATTCTAGTCCGCACTCTGGGGACTTAGAGATTTTTAGTCGTTTATACTCTAGTCCGCACTCTGGGGACTCAGAGTACTCCATTCCGCACTCTGGAGACTTAGAGATTTTGATTCATTTATACTCTGGTCCCCACTCTAGGGACTCAGAGTACTCCAGTCTGCACTCTGAGGACTTGGAGTACTCCAGTCCGCACTTTGGGGACTTGGATATTTTGAGTCGTTTATACTCTAGTCCACACTCTGGGGACTCAGAGTACTCCAGTCTGCACTCTGGGGACTTGGATATTTTGAGTTGTTTATACTCTGGTCCGCACTTTGGGGACTCAGAGTCCTCCAGTCCGCACTCTGGGGACTTGGAGTTTTTGAGTCGTTTATACTCTAGTCCGCACTCTAGGGACTCAGAGTACTCCAGTCCATACTCTGGGGACTAGGAGTTTTTGAGTCGTTTATACTCTGGTCCGCACTCTGGGGACTCTGGCCCGCACTCTGGGGACTAAGAGAACTCCAGTCCGCACTCTGGGGACTCGGAGTTTTTGAGTCGTTTATACTCTGGTCCGCACTCTGGGGACTCAGAGTACTCCAGTCCGCTCTCTGGGGACTTGGAGTTTTTGAGTCGTTTATACTCTGGTTCGCACTCTGAGGACTCAGAGTACTCCAGTCCGCACTCTGGGGACTTGGAGATTTTGAGTGAGAGCTGTCGTATTTTCACACTTTAATTTGTATTTCATCTACCGTATCGAGTCTAACGTTGTCGAATAAAAGATCGAACCACGTTTGCTCATGGAATAGGATTCTGCCCCCGGTGTAAGGGACGAAACTTGAAAAATGGACGGTCGATTCTCGTCCGCTTGGTGATTATAGCTCTTCCAATCAAGTCAAGGAAAGAGGTATACGACAGATGGTCGGATCACATCCATGTTGGGTTAGATAGTTAAATCTCACATAATTTCCTTCGTATCTCTTTCTAGAAAATAAGGATAATGGATTATTGAGTAGACACAGTAAGTTGCATATGTTGCAAAGTGCAGTCGTGTCCATGTATTGAGAGCGATGGTTGACGAGTAGGTAGTCCATCACAACTACTCCAAGTCGGGCTTTCGAATAACCTTTTGTGTTCAAGGTAGGATTTGATGTATAGATGATCAAATAATGTCCACTCTAGACAGATCCCGACGTCACTGAACTTCAAGAGGGGCATCTGTATTTTGTCGAACTTTGTTCTATGACTTGATTTGAGTGGATGATCGGGCCATGCTCATTCCAAGCCTTGCTTAGGTCTCCATGTCAAATGTGGAGGTCGATGAATGTGAGGTCAGTCGTGTTCACTTTGTATTGGGGTCTAATCGTGATGAGCATTTCCATATCTAGTCCATAGCACCAAATCAAAGGCATATGGTTGATGATGAGTGATTTAATTATGCTCGTCTATGTGTAACTCCACACGTCCGATCATGGTCTACGTGGATTGGTTGGCGACCAAATCTAAGTACCTGGTCACCTACATCGTTTTGAAAGTAGTTTAGTTCATGCTAGTCGTAGTTCATAGAACAATTAAAATAGAAATAGATTTGGAAATAATTCAAAGAAGATTAGGATAAATCTCATTGATAAGTGAAGCAGCAACATGTGCCACTCTCGAGGTATACTCTTCTGATTTTCTTTAGACTTTGGTATACTCTCTCGAGGTTGGTTTCCTGTACCACTCCGAGTTACGAGTCTGCAAGTAGAGGTTGTCAATTGAATCTTTCAAAGAGCATATGAGTCGAATTTTGAGGTCTTGTTTTGTCTACTGGAATCAACGTCCTTAGCCAACCGCCTTCATTGTTATTTTTCCTAGTTTGTTCCACTTCTCCTCACTTTGGTTCTGATTCATTTTATAACAGAAACAATCCATGGTCGCAGGAGGCTTTCCAGCTAACTAGTTGCCAAAATATATATGGAAGTTGACTTTCCTCAAATGCGATCATTGTGATATCCTTATTAGCATTTGGAATAAATTGCTTAGAGCCAAACATTGGTCTGCTAGGAGTCACTTTGGGAGTATTGTTTGAGTAGCGGTTGCTTGTCCATTCCTTTGTTGTCGTTCAGAAGCTATCGCTAGATCGTCTATGCCCTAGTCGATCATGGGATGTAAGGGAAGTGGATAAAATGTTCTTTTATTAAGTTGAGTTTTGAATTCACTATCCGGGGGCACTGCGCTACGACTAGGGTTCGTACCCGATTTTTTTTTTTTGAAAATACGGGTCGTATAAGAGACCGGTGTAACTTAATTTTGGAATGACCTGGATGCTGCTCGGCATAGGAATGCAGCTTGGTATGGATGCCGTTCGGCACAACTGGTTCGATCGGCATCCAAGCTCGTTCGGCCTCTAGGGACATCCGGCACAACTGGGTCGTTCGGCGTTAAAGAGCGCTCGGCATCCAAGAGTGCTCGGCATCCAAGAGCGCTAGGCATTCAAGGGCGTTCGGCATTCAAGAGCGCTCGTCATGGATGTCGTTCAGCCTGGAGGTATGGATCGACATTCGGATGTCGCCCGGCTTGGAGGTATGGATCGGCATTCGGATGTGGCTTCGCCTGGAGGTATGGATCGTCATTCGGATGTCGCTCGGCCTGGAGGTATGGATCGGCCTGGAGGTATGGATCGTCATTCGGATGTCGCTCGGCCTGGAGGTATGGATCGGCCTGGAGGTATGGATCGGCATTCAGATGTCACTTAGCCTGGAGGTATGGATCGACATGGAGGTATGGATTGGCATTCGGATGTCGCTCGGCCTGGAGGTACGGATCGACATTCGGATGTCGCTCGGCCTGGAGGTACGGATCGGCATTCCGATGTCGCTCGGCCTAGAGGTACAGATCGGCATTCAGATGTCGCTCGGCCTGGAGGTATGGATCGACATTCGGATGTTGCTCGGCCTGGAGGTATGGATCGGCCAGGAGGTATGGATCGGCATTCGGATGTCGCTCGGCCTGGAGGTATGGATCGGCATTCGGATGTCGCTCGGCCTGGAGGTATGGATCGGCATTTAGATGTCGCTCGGTCTGGAGGTATGGATCGGCCTGGAGGTATGGATCAGCCTGGAGGTATGTATCGACATTCGAATGTCGCTCGACCTGGAGGTATGGATCGGCATTCAGATGTCGCTCGACCTGGAGGTATGGATCGGCATTCAGATGTCGCTCGGCCTGGAGGTATGAATCGGCCTGGAGGTATTGATCGGCATTCAGATGTCGCTCGACCTGGAGGTATGGATCGACATTCGGATGTCGCTCGGCCTGGAGGTATGGATTGGCATTTGGATGTCGCTCGGCCTGGAGGTATGAATCGGCCTGGAGGTATGGATCAGCATTTCTAGGGCGATCGGCATATGCCGTTTCTGGGGCGATCGACATACGCCTTTTCTAGGGCGATCGGCATACGTCTTTTCTGGTGTGGTCGGCATACGCCTTTTCTGGGGCGATCGGCATATACCTTTTCTGGAACGATCGGTCGAATTGCCTTTAGAGGAGGGTCGGCCTTTATTCAACTCGAGTGCAAACTTCAACGTCCAATCCCCATATCTTGCGTACATCAGTGAATCCAATCTACGGCTATCAGCTTCCTTTAGATTTCTTTCAAATCTGAGTAGAGTACGAAGTTTTCTATTAGACAACTGGATCTATCTCGCGAATATGGAAATCCATTAGTAGACGATGAGATCCAATCAAGCTGAGGATTCAACTCTCAATGAAAGCACCAAAATGTTAGCACCAGAATTGGTCACTAACACCCTTGAGTAGAGTTATGTAGAGAGATTAATGAAGAAAGTAAAGTTAAACAGAGATCAGTACGCAAACTTAAATGCAGAAAATACGGACACCAGATTTATAGTGGCTCGGCATAATTGCCTACGCCCACTTTGAGGTTAATCTTTATTGCTTTCTCAATTACTTGAATACAGATACAATCCGTAAATCAATCACTTGAATACAAGTTTGAATTAAAAAGAGGAGAGTATAAAAAATGGCAGAGTCTCCCTAGTGTTCTCGAAAAAAGGTCCCTTTCACTGTGCCCCTGCCCTTCTATTTATAGACGAAGATGGGTTGGACTTCCCTCTTGGGCTTAGGAATAAGGTACCTCGGCCCATAGTAGGTGACTTCTGTGCATCGGGCCAGGCAAGCCAAACACTCTTACTTTGCCTTAGGCCCGACAACTTGCTAACACATCCAGTCTGCACTATGCCAGGGATGCCGAAACATGTCGATTGCATCAAACCCTTATATCTCCAGGATCTTCTTGGTCAGAATCTTGTCTAGTGCTAATAATAATATCTTCACTTGCCGTTTTGTAGCCGGCCCAAGGTGCCGGGTAACACACCCCAAAAATTTAAGTGAAAAAATTTGACAAATCAATTTGGAATTTTTATATAACAAAGGCAAAAATATAATTTTTAAAAATTTCTAAATTTTTCTATGAAACTTGCACTGTTGCATTTCATAGCGATTTTCTAGACAATTTTCATATATAAAACCTTGAAATCGGTGCTAGTATGAAGAAGTTCATTTTAAAATTTGAAAATGAAACTAAATAGATTAAATAATAAGAAAACTAAAAACTAAACTATCCTTGAATAAGTAGATCCACCAGTCAATACCTTGAGGGGTCGTTGATCGACAGGTAGCGGTGGACCAACCCTCACCTAGTGGTCAACCGGTTGAAGTTCCCAATCGATGAGTTTTAGCGGCCAACGGCTCGGATTAAACAAAATATTTTCAATTTGTTGCAAATTGGTTTTTTAACATTCAGGATGGAGCAAAATTTTCTCTTAGGGTTAATCGACAGTCAAGAGTAATCCAAAACCCCTATAAATACAAAGCTAATCTAAACCCTAATTCATTAGAACTTTTTCGGTACACCAAAACTCTATCAAATTCCCTTTTCCACTACTTATAAAATTCTTCAAAAAAATGAGAATAAATTAAAGGAATCCAAGAAGATCAAATCAGGCAAAGAACTATCGAATGAGGGAAGATTTCTACATGGAAATTCAAAGGAAGACTTGGATTTGAGGTGAGTGGGTGTATTTTCAATAAGATGATTTACATGTAGTTTATTTTGATATACCATATCTGATCTTGGATGTCAGAAACTAAATTGAACTTTATATTGCCTAAATCTAATGTTGGATTATAATTAAGTGGAAATTAGCCACAAGAGCCTCTTTAGCAAGTGGAATTAGTTTCTAGGACACGCAACTGAAATAATTACTTTCAAAGACAAAACACAAAATAATAAGTTTCTAGGACCTAAAAACCTATGAAATTATGTCCTTGAAAGTAATTGGACTGCTGACTTTTTCCTTTAAAGTAATTATTCTGCTGATTTTGGCCTTGAAAGTAATTTCTTTGAATGTGTGTCCTAGAAACTAATTGGACTGCAAAGTTTGTCCTTCTGGTGAAATGCTCCTATAATTAAACCGAGTAAGCTTGTTAAAAAAAATTGATATGGACCAAAATCCCTTTTCTAATCCTTTTCAAAATCCATTGATATAATTTGATGTTAACCCTAAATTAAGAAGAGTACTTTAAATGCAAACTGATTTAGAATTGGATTTGGATTAATAACACTTTGATCTCACACAGACTTAAAAACCTTAAGTTACAGCAAGCTAGTATTGAAATTAGAGAATAATATAAATTAAAAATAATTAGTCCAAATTAAATGAACATGGATAACCCTAAAATTTTCACTACGATCAGTCGACCGCACTAGCTGGAATGGTCGATAGCAAGAGGTCGATTGCCTCAGTATATAGTGGTCGATTGGTAGGCATTACATAAGCATAATCTAAAACTCGACCTAAGGTCGAAGATTATCTATTTTAAATAAAGGAATTAATATATATATATATATATATATATATATATATATATATTGTATATATATGGATGTTAGAAGTAGGCCAGCCAGTTCCCTATGAGGCAACACTTCGGCATTGGGGAGCTGGTTAAATGTTATTTATCCAGTTGGGGTCGATATTCGACTACGGGCGATTCTATTGCAAATGACACTCGTAAGATGTTCTATAGTGGACGTGCAGCACTGACTCATTCCTAATGAAGCGTATGGACCCGACACAAAGGGAATTCCTTAGAATTCACGGATTCTGATGCGATGTGATACCGTTTTATTGTTAGACCCGGAAAATGCAATAGGTGGCAATCACTACACAACAAAGCTGTTTTAGCCACACCCCTATCCGCCTTATTTAATACGGCTCAGAACCGTATCAAATTTGATACGGTTAAAAACCGTATCTAAACGTTTAGATACGGTTATTAGCCGTATCAAATTTGATACGGCTTTGAGCCATATCAAATTCGTGCCTATTTTGGCTGGAAAATCATACACCCTGAAAAGCATAGTCTCCCCCAAATTCATTCCTTCCCTCGTTTTTTTTCGTTCTCCCTCCGAAACATAAATGTCGTTCTCCCAAGTCTCTTTCCCCTAAATTCGCGTCCGTTAACATCCAAAATCACATAATCCCTAATCTTCTCGAGTTCGGAGCTGAGTAGCCGACGATTGAGGTTTTCTTTGTAAGTTGATTTTCACGTATTTGAACATTTATTTAATCCTAATTGTTCTGTGAAGAATTTTGGTGTATTTAATCCTATTACTTGTTTTAGGAAGTGTCATCTTGTTGTGAAAGAATTTTGATGTTTTATCTCCCTGAGTTAGCTAGTTGAGTTTCATTCTTTGGGTGTTTTTACCACCACTACTTTCCTTATAATATTTGTAAGATGTTCTGTTTTTTGCCCATATCGCGTTGCTATTTCAGTGTCAAATGGATTATGAACCATTTGATTGTAAAGCAGATTTGCTTCTTAACTGATTTTTCCGCTAATTTATTGATAGTTGTCTATAGCCTTCTGCCATGATTTCAGAGCATGCTTAACTTCCTTTAGTTTATTAATAAGAATGAATAAAGAATTGCCTTGTACGTTGATATTTAATGCTTGTCCCACTACATTTTTGTAATTTGCATTTGTACACCAAGAATTGTTGAACCTGAAGGGAACTCTGGCATTACAAGGGGATCGGGTATTGAATTTAACAAGAATAGGGGTATGATCGCTTAAGGAGTGTTCCTCAAAATGAATTCCAAATTCTTGAAATTTGTTCTCCCAAAGATTGTTCACGAATACCCTACCAATCTTGTTATGGACAGTCACTGCTGAGGTAGTAGAAATAAAAACGTATTTACCTTTTCCATTTGTTCCATATGAATTACATAAAAAGTTGATTGCCAATTAATTGCCGACTGCAGATAATAAATACGTTATAAAAACTTTTGTATTGTCCAGGCTCTTGTTCTAATTCTACATAATGTTATGTTAATGTTTTTTTTTTCTATTGTGCAGTTATGGCCTTTTATTAGTTAAGACTTGGGGCCAATTTCTTACCACTTCTTTTTTCTCCCCTTCTCAATTTCATATATTAGGATTATTGTTAAATTATATATGTATATCAGTTACTTTCTTGTATAGTTCTTCTATGTTCATAGGTTTTGCCATGTACACTGAGAAACATAATTTTGATCATGATCATATCATAGGTTTTTACTCATGTTATCATTTATGAAATAAGGTGTCAATTGATAAAATGCATTACTAACATTTCGGTATGTACACAATCAAAAACATGTACAGTACCATCATCAAATTTACTGAAAGACAAAAATGAGGAGGAAAGAATAGAAGTAACAAGCATAAATCTTATTGTCGCAGCAGAGAGAGATATGTATAAAATATAAAAAATGCATTTATTGCATGTGATAAAACTATACAGTCATCATCAAATAAAAAGATCTTGCATGTCTAAATATCAAAAGCTAATATGCTCAAAGTCTTCTTAACATGGTAAAACACTACTGCTTCAGCACTAGATGAGAGTTACCAACCATTTGCTGTAATTTTGAAGTGATATTCATGGACTGTTTAGTATATATGACCAACATCCACCAGTTCATTGATAGCATCCCTAATTAATCAACATAGACAGCCATTAGTAGGGCTCAAAAGCAATTATACATTTTTATAAATCAAGTAGACAATCCCCAAAAATCATGAACTGTGTGGGTATAAATAAAAGAGAAAGCGAAAGAGAAAGATGGACTGTTAAATACATGATTTTGTTTGCTTTATCACTTCGTTAACACGCTGCCAACCAAAGCTCTCGAAAGAAAAAAAACGGGCATTACCATTTATATACAAGGTTCAAAATTTAAAGTGCATAAATTGACCTATATGATGATCTTTTTACTCTCATAAGGACATCAGTGAAATTGCTAGAATATGGTCCCTAAGATTCATTAAAAGACTGTGATATAAATTTCTATAAGGTTGTCGTTTAATTTTATATTTTGCATGTTGAATGGTAGAAACTAAAAGGCAATGGCATCATAAGTTAATATCTTTACAAACAGCCTACAGATAAAACGCACATGACAGTTTTTCATCATATTTCTGCCTCTTTAAGTGAACTAATTGCCTATGAATTCACGTTCAAATAGATTAGAATTTGTGATGCAGTTCATGAAATCAATACCTCTTATTGAATTCTGAATGCCATTATTAATTCTGTTTTGACTGGACTAAATATTTTAAATCAGTAATTAAAATCCAGGGTAAATTAATTTGTTTAACTGATGTGCTGCCGTAATCCCTCTCTATTCTACTAAATTTTAATCATAAATCATAGAACATATTATGCTAAGCCCTATGGCATTATGTAGAATACAAAAAATGTATTGTCTGTCAGAATGCAATATGATAATAGACCAGATAGTGGAATTCGATGGAATAAGGATTCTACCTTTCTAATCTATGTTGTCATTATGAGTGTGCTTCCATTTCTTGTCTAATTTGGCAACTAGGTTTTGTATATTTTCTGTAGATGGCTTATTCTCATTAAGACCAATCAAAGAATATCGTTTAGTACTTAATATTTGCAACAAGTTAAACTGTTTTGCTGGGTAATTTAATCCCCTTATGTTCCAGACTAGGAATTCCACCTATTGAGATAAAGAGTGGTTACTACTGTATTAAATCCTAGTTGAAATTAAATACACTCTTTCAGAACAAGTATTTGATTGTCATTACCCCTTGGATGCAAAGTTTTGCGTAGAGGTGAAAGAAGTGAAGTGCTGTCGAAATTAAAGCATTTAGTCCCAAAATGGCTTTAATTTGTTTTAGACAGAAGTGAGGTGTTGTATACAAATTTTTGATTGTAAGATTAATTAAGAAGAGAGACCATCCGGCCATGGTGATTTTTCATCTTTAACTGAAAAGATTGCCTAATGTACTTCTTTATCTGAAATTGGTTGTAGTAATTAATGATTGCCCAGTTCATTAACTACTGTTCTACATTGTATGCCTTCAAAAGTTTTCTTTCTTTTATGCACTATGTGTCCATATAAGTATTATGCAATCTCAGAATCAAATTGCAAAATTGAAGGAAAAGATCACCGATAGTGATGAAGAAAAATTGATAGTGGATGAAGATATCGTATCACAAGTGATGGGAAAGGATACAAGGGGTAGGATCCGCGGTGTTGGGACCGTCATACCAAAGACTAATATTAAGGCTTCTGCTATTGCACATAAACGATTGAAACATGTTTGTGGAGACAATGCTGAGTTGAAAATGAGGATGGGAAGTTTGGAGGGTACGGTGGGAAGTTTGGAGAGTACAGTAGAACATTTGTCTGGGCAAATGGAGCTTCTGATCAACATGGTGGGAAACATAGAACAAGGAGAACGCAACACACAACTCAGTGCTTCTAAATTCGTTGTTTCTCAATCCCAGGATACGACCAATGTGGTGAACAATCAAAAAATGTGAAATCCTCAACTCTGATCTGGACGTAATAGCAACAGGTATTTATTAGTTTCTTTTTATTCTTACTTGTTTTCGATGCAGTTATTTTGTTGGATAGATCTAGACAATAAATTTTATTGCAATAGGTACTGTATGTCGAGATTCTACATCGTCCAAAATCCATGGGAAATCTGTACCATCCACACATGAAAAATCGTTTTGGACAATATACTGCTGCCAGATGAGAGAAACAATAAAATAAATCATCAATTTGCAGAGATCTTTGTTGATGTTGGAGTGGGTGGGTATGTTTGCCATCCGAAGATTATGATTCGATATCTTTAGCAGGTATGTGAGCTCATCCAAAAATTATTTTTCTGGTTTTTGATTATATGCCATCCAAAAAATATTTATCTTTAACATGCCATTCCTTAGTAGCAAAGTGTATGTCCATATCCAATATATCTTTCTTACAAGTATGGTGCAAGGATACATATGTGCACTATATACTAGTTAACATTTGAAAGCTAAAAGTTTTACCAAGTATAACTTTCGGTGTCATCGAGATGCAAACATGAATGTGACCTGTTGTATAATATGCAATGAATTTGATCCTTAATTTAAGTCCTATCTAATTATTTCAATAATGAAACCCGCCTTCATTTGAAAAGCATATATTTCCTTTTGCCGTCGGTGCTAACCATTCATCTAATTGGTGAAATGTATGTTTACTCCAGCTTCACGTTTGTCGCTGCTTAATTAAAATTGGCACGTACGCATCTGCTGGAACTTTTTCATTTGCATTTGCACTGATGCTTCATTAGAAAAATAACGGTCAACATGTTTTAACAATAACCAGTGCCTTGCCAATTGGTTTACAGTTGTAATTGCTTCTAAATGTAATTAACATCATTTAATGATTTTTCTGAAACGTATCAATATAGTCATGTGACCATTAGAATGAAATATTTTTCTTCCTTCTCATTTGACTATAATGGTATTCCATAATTTTGAAACTGTTAACTTTCGACTTTTATCATTACGCTTTGATTAATAATGAAAAAGAAGCTCCGAAAGAATATACTTCCAGAGACGAACAAGTACATATGTATTGCTTTGTTGATTAATAATGAAAAATAAGCCAAAGTTTGACACTATTTTAGTTAAGGTTATGAAATATAAAGCGATGGAGATACTCTTTTTCAGTTTCAATATTGGAATTACTTCTTTTTATCTCAAGTCCTTACCATATAGGCAGTAGGGAGTCGGTGATGCTGCAGGCATATGAGGTTCATTAAACACCCGTAACAATTTTACGGAACATTTTTGTTGTTTTTATTTATTGCCACAAAATGGCATATCGGTTCAACCATCATATATTATTCAAACAGACTTGTAAGAAAACATTCAATAGTTAACATTTAATAAAATATGAATATTTACTATAGTTGGCTTTGCTGATAGGTTGGTTTCACGTGCAACATTAGAAATGTAGCAAGATTTTGAAACAATATTGTAGTGGCTTTCATATTTCATTTCATTTTTGCACATAAATTTAGTAGCTTCTCTCTAATAGTTGAAAGAGTTCCAGTTCTCTCTAATAAATTTTGAAACAATATTGTAGTGGCTTTACTGATTCAATAATATTAAAAAAACTAGGGCTCATTTTGGATGCCTTTTTACAGATAGTTGAAAGAGTCCGAGTTTGGGGGTAAGCTTGGTGATCTGGATGCATATGATATTGAAGGCGGCGAAACAAAATCTGAAATACTTCAAAATCTTGCAGAGTTCCAGTTTTCTTGTGTATGCAACATGGAAGTTCATATTATATTTATTTTTGCTGAGAAAGTGTTGTTGTATAAAACTTCAAAATCTTGCAGAGTTCCAGTTTTCTTATTGTATATTATAACATATATGAGCAACATCTTTTCCAGTTATTTTGTATAATACTGCTATTGTATAATATTGACCATATTTTGTATAATACTGCTTCTATTGTAATCGAACTATTGTCGTATCTATTTCTGCTTTAAATACTGCTTCTATTGTATAATACTGCATCTATGCTGTTGTAATTCACGGCTATGAGCTGTGTGAATTAGATACTGCTTTTATTGTATTATACTGCATCTACGGTATTGCAATTTATGGTCATGAGCTTTGTGAATTAGATACGGCTTATTGTTGTATCTATTACATCAATTAGATACGGTCAAAAGCCGTATCTAATTCATGTGCTTAGTATGCGAAGTAGATATGGCCATGGACCGTATCTAATTGGAGAATTAGATACGGCCATGGGGCATATCTAATTATTAAACACGCTTTCTTTTGATACGGCTTACGGCCGTTCCTAATGGCTTTAGATACGACCCTAAGCACTGCCTAATTTGCCTTTCTGGTGTAGTGAATTATGTTACCGTTGAGAGGTGTACACGGATACAAATGACGAGACACTCACGTGAGTCGGCATTATGGGCTCTCCCTCAATGTATAACAGGGGTACGGGTATAGGTAGCCATAGTTATAGAGAACGTAGTCCATGGTGGAAATGGTAGGGTAATCTTATGTAGAATAGTTTCAGTAGCTATTAGCCGATCATATTGTCTAGAGGTTCAATTAGTTTTTTTATACTAAGTATGAGACTTCACAAGTAGCAAGTGTAAGTGTGTATTTAGCCAGACCCCTTAAGTAAAGGAATCCAGTAATACACGGACACTTGTAGAACACCCTAGATCACATAGAGTATTATTAAACTTAACTGCATGCGATCACCATATATTAATAATGTACTCATTCACCAGACTTTTGTTTAACCTACCCTTTTCCCTTTCTTTTCCTCGTCGCAAAGGACAGGCAGCATGTGATAGGCCCGTGATTAGTATGTGGAGAGACGAGATCATTGTTGAAGTTCCTTATTATTTTATATTACTCTCCATGTATCTATCTATCTTGTTCAGTACTAAGTATTTTATCAGACATGTATCATATTTATATGTACTCTGGATTTGACTATGTATTGTTTTCTAAGATTGTGTTTAAAGATATTTTTGAGATGCTTTTTTCTATATTTATATTTCGTTGCCTTCCACTGGGAGTACTGAAAGTGCAATATATCTTTGATAATATATGTAAATACTGAAAGTGCAATATATCTTTGATAATATATGTATATCTTTAGTCTCTATAATGTTTTAAAAAACCTCGATGGCTCATGCTTATGGGCACCAACTCGAGTCCGAAAGTCATCCTAGGTTTTGGATATGTGTGTCGAGAGGTATAGGTTGTTTTAATATTACTCACTTAGATATCTTATTTAATGAAATCCCTAGTTACCTCAACTTTAAAGCTCCTTTTTTTCCTTTTTTATTTTATTAGTGATAGCAAATGAGGGTTTGTTTTCTTTTGATTTATAGAGAATGAAAAGTAAGAAAGAGGATAAGTTTGAGGCATTTATATATAGTAAAGATTTTAGGCTTCTTGCCTCTTTGATTTATTTGTTTCCTACTTTGCACATCCTTTCCTTTCAAATATAAATTGATTATCACTTCATGGCTGCATTTATTTATTTTCCACTATATTAGATTTCATTTATTATATTCCAAGTATCACTTGATTCACGCATGCGTAATAGGTAAATAAACCTCTTACGAATATTTACGCTATTTCCTTATTTTAATTTCTCTTCCCTTATAATTAATTTGTTAATTATTTATTTATTAATTTATGGGGTATTACAGACTCCTTACTGGTTCCTCACATATTAGTGTAGCTTTTTCTGGTCAATCAAATCTTGCATAACATTCTTCAAATATGTACATTCTTTTATATTGTATCATGAGTCTTATGGAAGAAACAATCAGAACCTTTTTCTTATTAATAGCCTCCCTCAGAGAATAGCTTCTTATAACACTCTATACCTTATGTAGCAAGATAAATATTCAAATAGAGTCTATTAACTCTATGTAATTCCCATTACGGACAAATCTCAAATGCTTCTGCTTAATTTTCTTTTTTCCACTAGCGTTTGGTTCATTTGCATGTTATTGTTGTTGCCAATATTCACCATGACATTTCCAACACTATCATTACCCTACTTAACAGTTGTATTGCTTGAAATCACAATGGGCAGTCTATCTTGATCGATAGATGTTAATCCTACCTCCAGAACTGACTCTTCCAAGTGCAGATACAGGATGATTTTTAATAAAACTCTTCCAAAGAAGCCGACTCCTTCCTCTTGAGCCATCTACCAAAGTCAGTTTATGGGTGAGCCTCATTCATAAGTGATATCAATACTATTTCCACCTTGGTGTTACTCACTTCTATCATAGTAGCATTAAATCTCTTTAAAATACTTTTCAGGTTCTATCCAGACCTTTGATACACATTCGAAAATGACACGACATCCTTTAGCTAAATAATATGCACTTGAAAATGGCCCATAAATTGCCTCTTAATCTGATTATACAATAGTATATATCTATGCTCAAGCCAACTATAACAACCCTCCCTTCTAATACCTAAAAGTCAGCGCCTCATAACATAGCTTTACTTTCAAATACCATAAAAGATAGGTTGTGGGGTAAAATTAGAATAAAATATTAAATAAAGATATTGATAAGATCTCACAACAGAATGACAACATATAATATATTGAATATACATATACAGAAATAGAGTAACAATATATAAGAGACCGCACTAGCTAAAGCAACTGACAATAAAATATCGGTACAGAATAGTCAAAGTACATCAATTCCAAAAGCATGGAGTTCTGAATAAATATCTGATACAACAATCTCGGATGTAAATTACAGGTCTATCATGTACAATAAAATTACAAGTTTATGTATCTCAAAACATCGACGCCACACTTCCAATGCTCCAGCTGCACACTCTTCTAGCTATCCCTAAAAGCACTCGACTCCCGAGCTACTCAAACGAGTACCTAAGAATTGTCATGACATATGAGACAAAGACAAAAAATTCAGATCAGACATAAATTCTGGTATGAGGGGAACTATCTCAAAATACTATATATTAAAACTATATTCAAATAAAAAGAAACTACAAAATCACAGTCGGCCCTCTCCACAAACATGGCTCAGGGGTAATTCGGACTGCCTATAAACAAGTATAGTAAATCCATCTCAAAAGTAGGAAATCATACCATAACATGCTCTTCTCCTGTAACAAAAAGTTAGCACAATATCTCCATTGGACTACACGAACATAGAAACTACTAATAATATATTACCAGTATATCATGATCAAACCGTTATCCCAAAACAACAATAACTACTGCTAAGATTGATAAGAAACGCCCCAATGTGTATGGTCACTATTGCAAAGATCGAATAGGTATGCCACAACACATATTCTCACTACTGCTAAGATCGAATAGGTATGCCACAATGCATATGGTCACTACTACTAAGATCAATCATTTGAAAGATTATAAACATAGTTATCAAAAACGTCGAAGCGATCATAACCAGATAAAGCTATTCACGGCCTCAAAACACTATGTCGAGTGTTTCATGGCCATTAACAACACTTCAGGTACACCACAACAAGGTTGATACGTGGGTATGTCACATAAGCCCATACCCTGGGTAGGTCACATAAGTCCATACCCTTGGTGTGTCTAACAAGTCAACACCAAAGAAATCGTATATCACTCTAAAATCAAAATCTTAGAGTATAGACTTACTCCGTATATAATGTATGGAATCTTAACGCACGGCTCTAGTTGCCACGTTCTAAAAACTCACCGGACAACTATAACAAAACCCCAAACTAACCCAAATCGCATTCTAAATGGAATGCATGACCGCAATATCATAAAACTCTTCCAGTATACCTCCCGGTCAAGCTCAAAATCTACGATTTTGGAAAACATGCCGAGGTGGGTCTCATGTGGGCCCCAAATTCAAAATACTCCAAAATTTGCCATAATTGCATCAAATTTTATTGATTTAGATATGGTGAACAACCGTCCACACCGTGCCTCAATCCGAGTTCGTATGCAAAAGGTATCGCATTTTGAAATTTCGATTAATCGATTGACCAAGTTCGAACGGCAGGTATTCAGACGTCTAAATCATAATTCGAACGCCTGAATTTAATTTTAGACATTTGAATTTAGTTTTAGACGTCTGAAACCCCTTGAAAATGCACTACTTCCTATTTGTTTTCCCCCAGGACTTATCAGGATGTCTAGCGACCAAAATTAGATGTCTGGATGCCTTTCATGGGTAGGAATAGCCTTCAAACAACCATAAATTTCAATCCGTGGCTTCAGATGACTCACCATTTCTTCCATTGCAATCGTGGAGAACTCCACTTCAATCTAGAGACTTCAAATCATGAATTTATATAATTTGAATTTTCCTTCTTACGTTGTGCGCAGCCCATACATGTGTCGACGCACTCATTTGTGCATACCTATTCACACACGTTCTCGCAAACGCACAACAAAACACAAATCATATTTCGGACTTCACTCGGGAAATTGCTTGGTTCGGTATACTCGCACGTAACTTAGCATAAGTGATAGTCACTATAGCTATGTGAAATGCCTACAACAAAGTTGTAATCAATTATATTTCTGAATAATCAAACAATTTCATATCTATATAAACTAAGAATCACACAACAATTCTAATGACAATATTATCTTTGTTTTAATTGTCGCTTAGCTTCAAATGCACTTATACGCTTACCTATTCATGCACATATATGTATACATATATTTAAATAAGTAATTCAATTATTATTTAAATCAAATCTTGCTTTTATTTACTAAATCTTTCCAATAAAAGTGAAACATCTCCTCATATCATTTTATTAAATCCCTTACCATTTTACAAAATTCATACTTGCTTATAAATCACTTACAACTTTTAAAAAAAATACTTAATCACTTCATTGAAATCAAGTATTCATCATTTTACTATTTTATAAAATCTCATATCTATTTTACAAAATATAATTTTCATTTATGAAATCTTCAATCCATTTTATAAATAATAGTTAATGCTCATCGGGTCTCTAATCATTTTAATAATGAGTACGGAACTGATAAGCCTCTTAATTAGCTTACTGAACTTTTTGTAAATCTATTCAAATGGATTAATTAATATTTTCTAATGACGTGCACATCATTATACAACTTAATTAATCACATATCAAACTATAAAATAATAAACAATCAACCAATTTAACCCTAAATAAATTCTAGGGCTTACTAACTTTTCAAAATATAGTAATTAGGGTGATAAAAAATTAGTGGGTTAATGTAATAATGTTTACAACATAAACACAAGTCCAAACTAACCCAATCATTCTCCAAACCACTTCGTATAATTCAATGTTAGGCAATGAACAAAAATATGAAGTATAGCATATAAATTGACAAGGAGAATCATCTCACTCACCCATTTTTCTTCAAACCAAGCCCTAAATCACCAAAACCCAATTCCAAGCTTATTTTAAAGTTGAAATCTCTCTCCAAGATCTGATTCAAGCTAATTCCTTCATGGATATTATATAGAATTAGAAGAGATTAATTATGGTGAATTTTATTTAATTTTAGGAAATTTGTTTGATGGTTAGGCTTATGGATTAGAAGTGGATTAAGCAGTAATTAGGAGGCCACTAGAGAAAGTGGAGAAGGAACAAACGTGAATGAGATGTGAATGGCAGAAAATGAGAGGAATTAGTCACTTATAAGCTAGTGAATGGGCTTAGCACAAATCCTCTCCATCCGACACTACTCATTCGTGAAAATTACTAACTCCAAACATAACGAACCTTATACTCAATCAAATTTTGGATGCCATTCCGGACCCATTGGGAAAGGTTTCGATACCTAATTCCATCATATACAATAGATAGCCTTTTGGTTTGGTTTACGAAACGAATGTAGGCTACTAGCTAAATATCCATCGATCGAAATATAATTATGATTATACTAATTTAGATTCACAACCTCGATCCAGACTCAAAGAAAGTGGTCTCAAGTCCTGATTCTACCGTTTGCAGAAATCGAGTATATGAGGCATTCTATCGCTTAGCGATTAAATATTTAAATTAATCATTTAAATATTAATTCATTAAAATTGCGGGGTGTTATGTTCTCCCTCCTTAAAATAATTTCATCCCCGAAATTCAAATGAGTATAAGACAGGATTGACTAAACTTCTCGAATCTCAGTTTTCAAAAATTCTAACAGCACCTTCCTTTGTGCTGAAAAGCACTACGGAACTCCCAAATTATAATGCATCACACACTATGAAATATGCGATGACATACGTCATCCCATATTTCCTAAAAATTCATACCTCCCTTAAGATAGCTTCTCACTATTTAAATGTCAATCTACGAAAATAATCATTTAAATAGATATACATCAGCTCTTAAGTACCTAATTGTATTATACAAAGAGGATTGTGCACTAATATGGAATTCAAACATGATAACCTCGGTATAGTAATCAGTACGACTATAGTCATACACGACGATCAATTAGAGACTAAGCTCAAGTGAGTCTGTATCAAAATATATCACTGACTTCGAATCACATCGAAAGGCAGTGGACTTGTATAAATCACATCTCACCTCATAGCAGGCATGGATGGTAGACAATCTATTCCAGTTAGTTAAGGAATACAAATCAATACCCTTTATTACTAAGGGGTGGAATCAAAAATGGACACTGTTTGCGATCCAACGATTCCAGATAAACAGGACCAGTATACTAACGTACTTAAACATTTATAGCGATTCGGTTATAGACAGAGTCAATACACTGACATACCTAAATGTCTATCAGGATCTAATAATAGGCATAGCCAATAATATAAAGCCCATACAATGTATGATTAAAAATATAAGATCAATGTTGTATACGGTCACTAATATAAGACCGATATGGTATATCTAATTATACGTACCTTGGAGTAAACCCTCGAAGGTAGGATTCATTATTTACAATCAATGATATGCACTTAATTATATTCAGCAACACAGAGCAATCAGGCAATGAGCAACATGATTAAACAACAATAACTTGCATATAAATTATTAAACATGCAAATAAGCAATCGACAAGCATTAACAGATAATAGAAATTAGCCAATGGCAAAATAAAAAAACAACAAACAACATCAAACAATAGCAAGAAAACATAAGCAGTAGCAACACAGCAAGCACTAAGCAATAACAAACAACAAGCAATAACAAGCAACAAAATAATGACATATTTAAAAGAGTCTATATTAACATGCCCCGTAACCGTTAAGAGTCAAACATGCATGTCGAACCAAAATTCCTGATGAGTCCGTCCATATTTCAAAAGGAATGAACACCTAATTGGTGTAACCCCTTTTGTGAATACAATACATGAAAGATGATTACGCATCATGCTATAAAACGGAAAACCTATACGATATGCAGGATCATTGAGTCTCAAAACTCTTGAATAAATCCTATGCTCAATGCCTTAACTTTCCTTTTCACTTGAACAAAAATCATTCTCCAAAGGAGAAAAATTATATTAACTAAATCATCATTGAACGAAAATTTACAATTGCTTGGGTTTGCTCGAGTTCAAATCCACTTGGACCACACAATGTTATTAAGGATAATATATTAAGTGCACCATGGCACTCACCTAAGCGAGTATCATTTCATCAATTAGAAAATTATCCAAATCGCCACAAAACTAGTTGAAAAATCCTTCCCCAAAATCTCCCATGCAATAATTATACTACCCTAAAATTTTATAATTTCTAAAGATTATTCCAAATGACACGATACCCATTCCAATCCTTCGTTTAATTGTAAGTTCTCTTTATCAAATTAGGACCAGCTACTTAACTCCATCCGTGCGAACTTCGATCTAATTCCTTGATATGACCATTGAAAATCTCCTAACATGACTAAAGTCATGTTTTAGAAATCTCTTGGTCATCCTATGAATCTGACTCAAGCGTTCATCTATCAAAATCAAGTGAAAACCCTATCCTAACTAGTGCAAATTACCTAAAAATCTATGATCAAACTATAGTAAAGAACAGGCATGTGAATGGAATTTTTTTTTAAAATGTCCCACTTAGCAGATGGGATTATTCTCATCACCTAAGATTTATCGAGCAAAAGAAAAAAAATGTAACACAAATGACACCAGACGAAGACCTATAAGTCATACGCTTAGTCTCTACTCATTACCGGTCATCCACCGAACCCTTACCCGAATATAAATCCAAGTCACACTCTATCAACCGAACCCACTCAACTTGAAAGCTCGTGCATCAAGTTCGAATGGTAACACTTCGATCGCTTCAGCCCAGTTTTGCAACAAAGGTAACTCATACAAGGTTTATCTCTTCCAAATAATTTACCTACTATAAAAGGTGTCAAGTTTATCCTATCTACCGAATAACTAGCAACAGATAAAATACATCGCTCAAGTGTCGAAAGGAATGGAAGTGAGTTTCCAAAAATAAAGCATACCTCACGACATAAGCTCCTTTTGATTTTCCTGAGCCATAAGCTTACTAGGACTTGGTAATTCCTGAAATGCACAAGTCATCATCACTTACTCACCCTTCAAAAATGTAGGACAATCCTTCTTGAACCTATTAAGCTAATCGCAAATGAAGCACTTATGCTTCACTCTAGTTGGATGACATTTTATAACGAAATGCCTCCCATATGCCAGAAGAGTGACATACTGGGTTGGATTTTCTTTTTCAAACAAGCTCGATCTTCCTTGTATCATAGTCATAATGCTTTGGTTAGAGCCTTGGTTGCTTTCCAACTATCATTAATTCAAAAGGTATCTTATGGGCATTCTCACAAAGGAGAACCATCCGACCGAGATATTCAAAACTGTACCCTAATAGGGATAAGGCTGCACAATAAACCCCCTAACCAATGCTTAAGACCTAAAGCAAATCTCATTGCCCATAAAAACGAGTACCTACCACCTCAAACTACAAAAAAAAGGTTAAACCGGTCAACACTTCTTCATTGATAAGCTATGCTGCTCAGGATGGATAGCATACTCAAGCACACTCTTTTATCAATCTTAGAAATGAATTGAGAACTTAAAGTGATGCCTAAATAAATTCCAAAATGCAGGACTACTTAACAGCCACACAACAACTGCATCCTACCCAGTCAAAATCTCCCTTCTCAAAATGCCGAGAAACATTCTCACTTACAATAACATTCCTTAGACTTATATCGATGGAAGACTTCTTATGCATGTATCTAAGACCGTGTCTCAACAACAGTCTCAGAACTCAGATATGGCTCTCCTCCAAGGCTAAGGTAATGGCGGAATTTCTTCGAAGAGTCTAAAGCTAGTGGAGATAAAATTCTGATGCCCAAAAAGCTACACCACTTTTGGCGCTAACCATAGTCAGATAGAAATGTTCATGGGCGATGGAACATCTCTTGTGGTAGCTAAGTAGTCTCTGAACTAATCAGGCATCTCAAACTGCCTATCTACTATTGCTTCTGTTTTTCATATACTCATAGGGATAGCCTGACAAATATATGTAAACAACTAGAGGTAGAAACAAACTAAGTCCAAAAGCCAAGCGGTGCATACAATATTATATAGTAGAAAAATATAAGTATGCTCTCCCAACGTATCTCCTTTGACTAAATCGATTAACTCAAACTGGTCTATTTGATCTAACTGTTGAGCCTAAGCTCTAATACTAACTGTAACAACCTGCCCTTCGTAATACCTTAAAGTCAACACCTTAAAGTCAACACCTTACAACATCGCTTTACTTTCAGATACCACAAAAGATAGATTATCAAGGTAAAATTAGAACAAAACATTAAACAAATACATCGATAAGATCTCACAATGGAATGACAACATATAATATACTGAATATACATGAACAAAAATATAATAACGATGTATAAGAGACCAAACTAGCAGAAGCAACTGACAAATAAATATCAGTACCTAATAGTCAGAGTACATCAACTCCAAAAGAACGGAGTTCTGAATAAATATATGATACAAAAGTCTGGTAAGTAATAACAGGTTTGTCATGTACAATAAAATAACAATTATATATATTTCAAAACATTGATGCCATGCCTCAAAAATGCTCTAGCTGCACACTCTGCTAGCGTATCCCCAAAAGCACCTGACTCTCGAACTACTCAAACGAGCCCTGAGAGCTATCACGACATAAGCAGACAAAGACAAAAACTCAGGTCAGACATAAAGTCTAGTGTGAGGGGAACTGTCTTAAAATACTATATATTAAAACTATATACTAATAACAGGAACTGCAAAATCATAGCTGGCCCTCTCCATAAATGTAGCTCAAGGGTAATTTGGATTGCCTATAAATAAGTATAGCAAATCCATCTCAAAAGTAGGGGATCATGTAGTAACCTGCACTTCTCTTATAACAAAAAGTTAGCACAATATCTTCCATTGCACTACACTAACCCAAAAACTACTAATATTATAGTACCAATATACCATGATCAACTTGTGATCCCGAATAATGATCACCACTACTAAGATCGATAAGACACACCCCAACGTGTATGGTCACTACTGCTAAGAGCGAATAAGTATGCCACAACACGTATAGTCACTACTACTAAGACCGAATAGTTATGCCACAACGCGTATGGCCACTACTGCTAAGACCAATCATTCGTAAGATTACAAACATAAAACCCAATAATTTCCAAGCAATCAAATAAAGCTATCCTTGATCTCAAAAGGTCGTGTCAAGTATGTAATGCTCATCAACAACACGTTAGGTACACCACAACAAGGCCGATACTTGGGTAAGTCACATAAGTGCATACCCTGGCTAGGTCACATAAGTCGATACCCTTGGTATGTCATAACAAGTCAACACCAAACAAATCATATATTACTCTAAGTTCAGAATCTTTAAGTTCGAACTCACTTCGTACATAACGTATGGAATTGCCAGGCATAGCTCCGGTCATCGCGGCCTAAAAACCCACCAGATAACTCTGACAAAACCCCATACTAACCAAAATCACGTTCTAAATGAAAGGCATGACCTTAATGTTATAATACTCTTTTGATATACCTTCTGCTCTACCTCAAAACCTACGGTTTTGGAATACATGTCATAGTGGGTCCCACATGGACCCTGAAATCAAAGTACTCCAGAATCCACCAAAATTGCAAAAAAAAATTAGCACATGAAATTTGGTGAACAATGGTCCAAATTGTATAATCAAACGTCTAAATTTAATTTTAGACGTCTAAATTTAGTTTTAGACATCTAAAACCTCTTGAAAATGCACTACTTCCTATCTGTTTTCCCCTAGGACGTATTCGGATGTCTGGTGACCAAAATCAGATGTTTGGATGCTTGTCATGGGTTGGAATAACCTTCAAACATCCATAACTTTGAATTCGTAGCTTCAAATCATTTGATGTTTCTTTCATTACAATCGTAGAGAACTCTTCAATCTAGAACTTCAAATCATGAATTTGATTTTCCTTCTTACCTTATATGTAGCCCATATGTGTGTTGTTGCCTTTATTTGTGCACGCCTATGCACACACGTTCATGCAAATGCACAACAATACACATATAACATTTTGGACATCACGGGGACAATTGCTCGGTCCGGTATACTCTCATGTAACCTAACACATGTGATAATCGCTAGGGCGCTATGAAATGCCTGCAACTTGTAATCAATTATATTTGTATATAATCAAAGAATTGCATATTTATATAAATAAATAATCACACAACAATTCCAACTACAATATTATCTTTGTTTTAATTGTCACTTAGCTTCAAATGCACGTATACGTATACCCACCCATGCACATATATGTATATATATATTCGAATAAGTACTTCAGTTATTACTTAAATTAAAACTTACTTTTATTACTAATTATTATCAATAAAAGTGAAACAACTCCTTATATCATTTTATAAAATACCTTACCATTTTACAAAATATCATACTTGCTTATAAATTGTAATGACCTATAATTTAATCACTTCAAAATTGAATATTTAATATATTTTTAAATAATATTTTTTAAGTCATAAATAAGGAAATATAATATGATTATCTTTAATTTGTTTTCTGGCCAAAAATAAGAATATATATATATGGTTTGAAATGAATTATATTTGTGATAATGACTTCCATGTACCCAACTTATATCACAAGCCCAAAAATCGCCAAGACTTTATTAATACTTTAATTTGTTTTCTAACTAAAGATGAGAACATATATATATATGGTTTGATATCTTTACTTAGAAACTTTGATGGTTTCTTTTGAAAGCTTTATTAGCCTGCAAATGGTACCAAAGGAGATTAAATAAAACAAAGTTTCATGAGTACTTAAAAAATTAAATAGATAAAGACTTTTAAGAGTGAAGTACTAAGGAAGCTAAAGGGGAAGTGTGTGGCAATAGCTTCTCCTTTGTACCTAAAATAAGCTTCTCTTTTTCACTTTTAACTTTGCTTCCCCTTTACACTCTTCACTTCCTTTACCTTCTTCACTACACTTCCCCTTCTCTATAAAAGAGCCCCCTTTGTTTCTTTTTTCATTTTGCACTTTCATTTTCCATCTTCTTCTTCCTTAATCTCTCAAACTCTATAATGGCTTCCATATTTTCAAACTTAAAAAAATTCACTTCTTTCTTCTCCTCACCTTCTTCTTTAAAAACAAGCACCTAAACCCCATCACCCAAGCATGGTCGAGCCTTAGGCAGTGTAAGGCTGAACCTGCTTAAGGCTTAATGCCTTTAAATCTTCACTTTTTTATGTTATAATCAAGGATTTAGGTCATGCTCAAAAGTTAGAGAAATTCGGAGTATTTAGATGGCTTTTAGGTGAGTAAAGCTCACCTTGTATTTAAAATTTTAAACATTAGTTAACTGCTTGTATTGGTTGTGAAAATATTTTGGTTATTGTATATATTAATGTTGATTTGTATGTGCATATATATTGTTAACCCGCCTTTTGGCAAGGCCGTAGACAGACGGATTTAACTAAATCGATTGCTCAGTTATCGAGGCTGGAATACAATGGGTTTGACTCAACTTGATGGAAAGAGAATCAATCGCGGACGATAAACATGATTATGAAGCCAGGATTCGGCATAGTCGATGGACAGAAGACGTAAGATACTTGAAATATGAGTTTCGACAAAAGTCGAGTTGTTTCAGAATGCTTAAGTATGCTTCAAGTCGCTTATGGTTTAGCTTTGGGTTTTTAAGTAGGTTACTTCGGGTCAAGCAGAGCCCTGCTTCGAGTCACTCGGGGTCGGTGTATATTTCACAGGGATCAGTTAAATCATTGCTTCGGGTCGATAAGGCCATGACTTCGGGTCAGCACTTGTGTTTCTTTGGGTCGGTGTGAAACATTATGTTAGTAAGAACTTTGGAGACGGGGTTGGCATTGGAGGGAAATGGATGGGATCGGTGAAGAAAGGGTTCGGCAGTTTGGTTTTGGGATCGGTAAGGAAAGGGAGTGACAGTTTGGTTTTCGATCGGTGAGTATAGGGTCGGCAACTATTCTAGCTTTGGGTCAATAAGCTATCTTCTTTGGGTCGGTCAATGCTTTTCTTTAGGTTGGCCAAAGGGAGTTGGATCGCTATCTTGAAGGAATAGGGTCGGCAGCCAGTTACTCTGAGTCATAACACAATTTACTTCGAGACATATGCAGGCATGCTTCGGTTCGTGTGAGCACTACTTCGAGTGATCCCCAGGGAACATCAGCTTGACATATCCAGAGTTTGGGCGTCGTAATGATAACTTTGGGTTCGGTTATGGTCTTGATACGCCCGGACCACTTAGGAAGCCCACTAACTCGGGTTTTGCCTATAAATACAGCAGGCAATATTTCAAAAAAGGGATTCTCCTTCTGTTTTCCTTCATCTTCTCCACTAAGGCTACTCGGCCATTATTGTTTTAAAAATTCTGGATTGTAACTGTAATTGATTCTTATATCAATTAAAGAAATTTCTGGAGTGAACGTAGGCCAGAATCAGCCGAACCACTATAAATCCCCTATTATTATTGCTTTCTTTTTAGTTTTGTTTTTTCTTCATATTTATACTTTCTACATACACTCTATCTGTTATCTATGACTGTGAATTAGTGCTTTCAACGGTGTTTGGGTGATAGTGATAATTTTGACGCTAACATTTTGGTGCTTTCATTGAGAGATGAACTCAGGGATTCTAAAGCTTAGACTTTGGATTTAAAGGCTTAGGAACTCGGATTCTAGGAGCTATCGAAAAGCAATCAACGAGTATATAAAGGATGGAAAGGAGTCAACAAGAAGAAAGTCAAGAGGCTTCATCCGAAGCTAACAAGGCCTCAATCTATATTATTAGAGACAAGATGGAAACGATGTTGAAGAGGAAAGAGGACATGATACAGAACCTACTCCAACAAGTTGGGCAAGTTGGAGTGCAAATTCAAGGAAATGGACCAACTGCAGCTGCTGGTAATGCAAAGCTAGGAGTTAGAGTTGCAAAAAATTTCGAAGGTCCAATTCAGAGCTAGAATGGAGAGATTGAAGGAAATCAGAAAAGGCCTGGGGGGGGGGACCCTCGGGATTGGAAATTGGAAGGACTATGAATGAAGCTCAGCGAGCTGGGACCAACGTGAACGTGATTGAGTAACATGAAGAGTACTACCCAAAATATCCTCTAAGACGTGGGGGGCAGGGTGAAGATGCAAATAGGTGACTACCTTCGGATGGAGATAAATGGATGGCTGGATTGATAAGGATTATGAGAGGAGGGCTATCGAGCAGAGGCTTAGAGGAAGTTAGTCAGAGTCCGTTCACTCTGAATATCAGAAACGCCAAGAACCCTCCAGAATTTAACCTGCCAATACTAGAATCATATGATGGAAAATCAGACCCAACTATGCATGTAACCAAATATATCAGACATATGGAAGTGTTGGGGGAATCTGAGGAGGTGATGGCAAGATGTTTCCCTTTATACTTAACAGATTTAGCTACGCTTTCGTTCAGGTAGCTAGAGAATGGATCGATCAGGACATGGAGGGAGCTAGTATAACGCTTCATGAGATAGTTCAGGATCCATGTGACACGATCCAAGAATGTAATGACATTGGCATTGATGAAGTAGAGGACAAAAGAGTCCATGAGGGGTTCTCTAATGCGGTTCAATGCAGCCGTAGCTTTGGTAGGTCGCCTGGATCCATCAATGATTTTGATGGTGGCGGTAGCAGGGATTGCAGAAGGCACTGAATTTAAGGATTCATTAGCAAGGGTTCCACCAAAGGATATTGGAGAATTCCATCATGAGGCGAAAAATTTCATACAGTTAGAGGATTCATGCGCCGAGAGGCAGGAGATAAACACCGTGCAAGGCAAAGGAATGTCTAGAGAATGACGAGAAATAATAAAGGAAAGCGAAAACAGGATGATGGATACGGTGGTTCTGGAAAATGGAGGAGAGGTCGGGAACCCAAATTCGCAACATGTACGGACCTGACAAATAATCTAGAATGGATTTACTTAGGTACTAGAAGGAATCTCCCTTATCAACAACCACCCAGGAGGGATCCCACAGAACGGGAATGCAGGAGTGGAAAGTACTGCCCATTCAATGATCTGGAAGGACATACGATCGATGAATGCCGCCAGTTGAAGGAAATGGTGGAGGAACATATTGGAATGGAAGATTGATAAAGTATGCGATGGACCGTATGAGAGTGGTAGAAAACGAGCAGCTGCTGCCTGGATCAAATAGGAATGACCCTGGAATAGGGTCACGACTCGTCATCCGCTAATCATGACCACAAGGGCCGAGTTTAGGATTTGGACTTCGGTCATCGAATAATTTTTTATAACTTTGTTTTAAATAATAAAGCAGCTATGTCACTTACATATGTAGTGGAACCAGAGCAATCTCTAGGCATGCTCTGAGATGGTAATAGGCCGCTCTACTTGGAGAGGCGGCACTTAGTTTTTTCTATTTTTCCTATCGGACATTTAGAACTTGAATTTAACAAATGAATTTGGATTTTATGAAACAAACCCCTAACCGGAGAGTTACGGGATGGATAATGGAAGTCGGTCGGAAATTAATTGCTTAATTTTTAGGGATATTGAACTGGAGTGTTGGGAGCGATGCTGCTTCATCAGAGAGTGATAGGATCAGCTCGCTTGTCATTATTTCCCCTTCACTGGAGAGTGACAAAATGGCATCCAGCAAGAGCCCAGAGAGGATATAATTGGTCTAAGACTTAGGCCATGGCATTGTTTAATGTTCAGGGATACTGAACTGGAGTGCAGAGAGCGACGCCGCTTCGCTGGAGAGCGATAGGATCGGCTCGCTAAACGTTGTTTCCCTTTCATCGGAGAGTGATAGGATGGGATCCAATAAGAGCCCGAAGAGGCATACATCGTTCCAGGAGGATCAGGGCATCGCTTAATGTTCAAGGACACTAAACCGGAGGGCAAGGGATAGGTTGCTTCACCGAGGCACGATAGGATCTGCCTATTCAATCGTTAAGTTTGGATCAAACTTAGCAAGGGTCCGGAGAGGCCGTCAATGATCCCGATAGATCATAGGATTCAATTACTGACTTCTAAGGTGTGAAATGGATTTTGATAACGGCTTCCAATAGCTATGATTTTGAATATGGACCTGGTGATGTCCTAGTTTTGGACCAGGCGAGGTCCCGGCTTTGGAGATGGACCCAGCGAGGTCCCGGATATGGATTATGGGATCCGACAAGGTCCCGACTTTAGATTTGGTCCCAGCGAGGTCCCGAATTTGGATTACAGGGCCCAGAGAGGTCTCGGACTTGGATGGAATTGCTTAATAATGGATGGAGTAGGAACGTTGGATATCGGATTGAAGGCTATTCAAAACACACCTTTGAATAGCAAAGCATGTTTTGGGGGGAAATGTTAACCCGCTTTTTGGCAAGGCTGTAGACAGGTGGATTTAACTAAATCGATTGCCTGGTTATCGAGGCTGGAATACACTGGGTTTGGCTCGACTTGATGAAAAGGCGATCAATTACGGACAATAAATAAATTATGAAGCTGGGATTTGGCATAGTCGACGGAGAGAAGACGTGGGGTACTTGAAATACGAGTTTCGACAAAAGTCGAGTCGTTTGAGATTGCTTGGAGTTTGCTTCGAGTTGCATGTGGGTCAGCTTCGAGTTCTCAAGTAGGTTGCTTCGGGTCAGGCAGAGCCCCACTTCAAGTCATTCATGGTCAGTGTATATTTCAGAAGGATCGGTTAAATCATTGCTTCGGGTTAGCAAGGCCATGACTTTGGGTTGGCACGTGTGTTTCTCCAGGTCAGTGTGAAACATCAGATCGGTGTGAAACATCAGGCCAGTAAGAACTTTGGAGATGGGATCAGCGTTGGAGGAAAATGGATGAGATCTGTGAGGAAAGGGTTTGGCAGGTTGGTTCTGGGATCGGCGAGGAAAGGATTCGACAGTTTGGTTTTGGGATCGGTGAGGAAAGGGATCGGAAGTTTGGTTTTGGATCGGTGAGTATGTGGTCGGCAACTATTCTCGCTTCCTGTCAATAAGCTATCTGCTTCGGGCCGATCAATGAATTTCTTTGGGTCGACCAAAGGGAATTAGATCGGTATCTTGAAGGAATGGAGTCAGCAGCCAGTTACTTCGAGTCATAATACAATTTACTTCAGGACATATGCAGGCGTGCTTCGGGTTGTGTGAGTACCTACTTAGAGTTATTCCCATGGAACATCAAGTTTGCATATCTAGAGTTTGGGGTCAGTCGTCATGATGGATTTGGGTTCAGTTATGGTATTAATAGGCCCGGACCACTCACGAAGCCCAGTAACTCGGGTTTTTCCTATAAATACAACAGGCGAGGCTTCAGAAAAGGGATTCTCATTCTGTTTCCCTTCAACTTCTCTACTAAGGCTACCCTGCCATTATTGTTTTAAAACTCCAAATAGTAACTATAATTAATTTTGATATCAATAAAAAGGAAATTTCGAAGTGGATATAGGTGATAGTCAGCCGAACCACTATAAATCCTCTGTTATTAGTTTTTTGTTTTTTATTTTGATTGTTCTTCATATTCATACTCTCTACATATACTATATCTACTTATGTGACCGTGATTGGTGATTTTAACGGCATTTGGTTGTTAGTGACCAATTTTGACGCTAACATATATGCTTGGTGCGAATGTTGTTTAGACTTTGAAATAGAAAGTCAAAGTTAGTAAAGTGCAAGTTAGGACCTTTGATTATACTATGATGTCATGGCGTATATGTATTTTTGAAATCATGGTTACAATGTTGTAGACTAGGAAATGTTAGCATTTGAGCTTGTTGTATGATGCAGCATAGAAATCTCTTACTTTAAATTTGTTTTTCGCTTATGTAACGAACCGTCTCCTCGACTCTCAGAAATCGACACTAGTACATCCACGGTATTCATGTGCCGTAAATCCAGGTGTCGGGGAGGCAGATTATCAGGGGTGTAAAAAAATAATGATAAAAGATAACACAATAATAGAATCTCACATCGCATAAATGATCAGAGTCAAATACAAATCTAGCGGGATAGTTATAACTGTCTATCTGTACATATGCTGGAAGTACATATGATGGAAGTACATACTACATAACACAGCGGAATATAGGTAGATATCTACAAAAGGTACTTCAGTTTCATAGCTCCAAAAGACTTCTCCAAAATGCTGTCCAGCATGCTCCAAAATGTTCCTAAGGTATCCTGACTACACGACTTCCCGAAAAATAGGGCACCCAGAGTTTAAAGGAAAAAACAAACTCCGGGTCAGACATAGGACCAGTGTGAGAACTCAAAGTACGATGTTTTGAAAAGGTATCTCATAAGACCACGCCGCACATAAACACGGAACGGGTTTTCACCTTATGATAACCAAAAACTTTTATTACGAAAAATTTAGGGATATTATTTTTAATGATATTCTTTGAAAATATTTGCAAATAAACTTATTGCTCTTAGCCGAAATTGTTACCATTATTAAATTCCAGCATACTAGGCTCTACAAACAAAACCGTAGGTTCTTATTGAAGAATGGATATCCATACAAATGACCAGGTGAGGGGACTACCTTCCGATGGGTACACCTCTAAATGGATGTTTTGAGGAACCATCACAAAGCTCCTCTACCAACATAAGACCGGCCTGCCTCTATAACTAGATAGTACCGAATATGTCATCCCCCGGTCATTACTGACCTTTAACCGAGCGTGCTCTAACATACAAACCGCATTAATTTACATCTAGAACATCATAGCGGGAAGAAATATATCTAGAAGGGGATGATCATACCCTAATTTGGAATGACCCACTTAGCCTCACTGCATCCAACCCTGTTTCGGTCATTTTCGGTTGATGAGGCTTGAGGCAACGATTACCTTTTCACATAGCACATGACACATCACTTTGAATGCAAGATTGTCATTCCACATTCACACGACTGATTTCTACAAACATATAACTTCCTGAGCTCGTATGTCTCGGAAAAGGATGTTAAGCTAAGAGAAGGTGTCTTCTCCGCCACCGACTGATATACTTTTATAGAGATCACTCATTATGATTTGGAATGCGAGGTCAGACATTCATCCATACAAGTTCGTTATGGGATCGAACGAAACCGAAGGTACTTTCCTCGGTCATTACTAGGCGAGAAGCCTTTGTGGTTTTGAAATTTTTCATAACAAAGAGACCAATGCTACAATATAGTGAATCAGGAGTTTATCCCCAGTTAATCCACAAGTAGTCCCTCGTTGTTCTTCGTCTCAATATCTCCGTCTTCAAACATTTTCAGTCTTCGAACACGTAAATTGGCTCGAAGTGGTTTTCAGATAGGAATCACCTAAATCCAACCCTGGTTACTTCGAAATCCAATCATCGATAAACATGATGTAATCAGGTGATTGTTTTTCGATTCATGCATTTTTCTTTACCAAAATATCTTCGAGAGATATATATTTTCAAAATATTCTTTTAGTGAATACGGAAACATTTGAAACCTCTTTTTTAAATATTTCTCAAATCATTTTTAAAGAGTATCTTTTGAGAAGATAGGATTATATAAATCATACTACTTTTATCCAAAATCAACTTCCGTATTCAACGAGTGCTATGGGCGGAATAACGGTGAAGTAACTTTAAAATTCCAAGAATAGGACAAGTTCCCTCTTCAAATTTTAATAATGAGTATAAGAAAATTATTTCTATAAAATCAATGTTGAGCATCCAGGTTTTTCTTTCGATATGTTCCACCCCTCGTCTAAAAGAGAAAACTAAGGCCAGGTATGTTCAGAGCACTGGTTGCTTCATCCCTAACCTTAGTTACACACCTTTTTTCACTTTTAGATCTCACAGGCGGGACAAATGTACTAGTCGTTTCCACATATTCAATTTTCCTTTTTAAATCGCTTAACTATTTGTTTAACCATCTTTGAAATAATTTTGAATTGTTCAAATTTCATTCAAAATGCTTTATTATTTATTTAAAAATATTTTCTAAGGATTTGAGAAAGAATTGTTAAGTTTCGACTTTTATTTCAAAAGTTATTGAAAAGCGTTGCGAAAAGTGTTGCAAATAGTGTTAAAAAGTGCTTTAAAAACTATATTATTCAAAACGACTTTTATATCATTTAAAAAAATGGCATTTCCAAGTTAAATTACTTTTAAAGCATTTTAAAAGATTTTTAGAATTTATTTCATATTTTTAAAGTGATTATTTTATCAATTTTCAACTTTGGTCATTTTAGTGCAAAAATTAGAATTTTTCTTAAAAATTGATTTTGCCATATTTCAAAATATATAAGATGAAATCTTAATTTTCTTTTTTTGTGTAAGATATGGATATAAGAATTCGGAAAATTCTTTCTTCGATGAATTTCGAGCTATATTCCACTTCGTATGTTCATTTGAAATTTTGACGCGAAAACACAAACTACCGTTACGCGACGCGTCCAATATTGACGTATTTTGAGATTCATATCCAAAATTTGTCGAGTCAAGTTTAAATACTTAGCAATCTTTTCTAAAGCATATTCAAACATTTTTCAAAGGTATAAATGATTCCATATCACATTTCATTTCTTTCGGATAGTGATTTCCATGTGATTATACGTCGTGTAAATCCGTGACTTGTTTCAACACATATATTCAATATACAACTAATAAACATCCAAAACAATGTTTATAACCATTTTAACATATTCTAACATGTCATATGAACTTGCAAATCAATTTAACAACTTCTTATTTACAATACCACATGATTGTCATTTATATACATATTTGCTTACTAACTTTTGAAAATGACTTAAAGGTGGTTGCTTTCTTTTTCAAACACTTATCAGACATCATTATTAACATTCAAACAACATTTATAACTTGCTAAACATCATATAAATATTTTGCCACTTAATAATTTAGATTTCTCACTTTGTTTAGTTTGGCGAATGGAAAATCGGCTATAGCTTCGCTACTCGACGTTTTTAGCTTACCATTCCTTGAATGCTTAGACAGATGGCTCGACATGACTTGGGGAACTAGGAGTGCTTGGCCAAATAAGGAAGAGGGGGCATTAGCAATGAGAGGGAGGAGTTTTGAAGTGGTTCGGATGGAGTTTTGTTGATATTTTTCTTTGTTTTATTTTTGGGAATATTTTGGCATAACATTGTTAAGGTTGAAAGCCATTAAAAGAGTGAGAAGAAACTTGAAAAAGCATAGAAGAAATGGTGCAAAAGTGAAGAAGAAGTGGATGGATATTTATAGAATTTTTTTGAGATTATAATATAGATTTTTATTTTTACTTAAATACCATTCCTTAAGAATTAAGTAAGCTTTTTTAATTCAACACTTACCATCCACATCACATCACACTTTAAAATTCAAAGGCTTAAGAATTAAATAAAGAATAGGAATGATTACTTTACTTTATGTCACATTTCTTTACTTTATGTCACATTTGATGTGACATGTGTTTTGTCTTTTTTAGTTTACTTTTGCTCATTACATTCTAGAATTTTCTAAGTTTGATTATTAAAAGTAACCTTATTTAGTTAATTGTTAACTATCCTTATATGTTAACATATTTATTAAATTGTGTGCATAAAGGTGCAACAACGTTGCGACAGCTTTTAGTCGACAAAACGTTGATTTTTGACATAATGTTTTACGGTCAAATTTTGACGTTTTAGTTAAACTATTTATTTATGTAAACCAAATTTATAATATGTTATTTAAAAATATAAAAACTCATAAATAAATTAAATTAATTCATTAAATCATTTAAACTTATTTTTCTGAAATAAGGATTTTGTCACTTTTGTCGATATAAGAAAATGTTACTATTTTTATGTATATTTTTATTTCCAAATCCTATCTAGTATTGTTTGAATCATAAAACCCTTTATATTTTGTATTTAAAATCACTTTAAATGTTATATTTTTAGGTGGTCAAATTCTGGATCGTTACATTCTTCCCTACTTAAAAGAATTCCGTCCTCGAAATTAAATAAGAAGAAAATTGCTCGAAAGAAAATATATATTCAATAAGAAGAAATATAGATAATAAGTGACTACACCACAGGCGGTGAGTACACTCAAATGATAGATAAAGTCTATACATCGATCCTAAACTCGTGATATGCTTTTCTCATTCTATCTTCTATTTTCCAGGTGCAATCATCAGCATCCCCGCTCCATTGAACTTTTACCAACCTTACAACCTTCCTTAATCATTTTTCATCTTGATCCACGATTCGATTGGGATTTCTAATAACTGCTAAGTTTGGTTCTATCTCCAAGTCATCCTGAGCAGCCATTTCTATGATTTTGTTATGGTCATATACATACTTCCGAAAATGTGACACGTGAAAGACATTGTATAACCAGACAATCTTTCGGGCAATTTTAATCGATAAGCTAGCGGGATGGTTCGTTCAAGAATGGGAAAAGGTCTAATATATCGAGGTGCTAACTTTCCAGCTCTTCCAAATCCTACTACTCCTCTCGTTGGAGAGACTTTCAAAAAGACTGAATCTCCAATTGAGAATTCTAGATTTCTACGCCTTCGGTCTGCATAACTCTTCTGTCTACTTTGGGCTTCTTCTAGCTTCTTTCTAATCATATCAACTTTCTCTGAAGGCTCTCGTATGATATCTGGGCCAAGCACTAACCGATCTCCGGATTCTATCCAATATGCTAGCGATTTACATGGACGACCATACAAAGCTTCATAAGGTGCCATGCCGACACTAGCTTGATAGTTGTTATTATAGGAGAACTCTACTAAATGTAAATGATTCTCCCATGAGCCTCCAAAGTTTAGAATACATGCTCTTAAATGATCTTTCAAAACATGGTCTACTCTTTCCGTCTGTCCATCAGTTTGATGGTGATATGAAGTGCTTATACTCAGCTTCACTCCAAAGCTGTCTGTAGTGCTTATACTCAGTTTGGGGTTGACGTACCGTCTCCTTGACCCTCAGAAATATAAACTAATACATCCATGGTATTCACGCGCCGTAAATCCAAGTGCCGGGGAGGTAGATTATCAGGGGTGTAAAAGAAATAAAAATAGAAGATAACACAATATTAGAATCTCACATCACATTCAATATTTTAATTATACATAAATGATCATAGTCAAATACAAATCTAGCAAGATAGTTATAACTGTCTATCTTTACATATGTTGGAAATACATACGACATAACACAGTGGAATATAGTTAGATATCTACATAAGGTACTTTAGTTGCATAGCTCCAAAAGACTTCTCCAAAATGCTCCCAGCATGCTACAAAATGCTCCTAAGGTATCCTGACTACATCGCTGCCCGAAAAATAGGGAACCAAGAGTTTAAAGGAAAAAACAAACTCCAAATCAGCCATGGGACTGGTATGAGAACTCAAAGTACGATGTTTGAGAACAAAATAGTATCTCATAAGACCACACCGCACATAAACGCCGAACGGGTTTTTACCTTATGATAACCAAAACCTTTTATTACGCAAAATTTGGGGATATTTTTTTAACGACATTATTTGAAAACATTTGCAAATAAACTTATTAATCTTAGCCGAAATTGTTACCATTATTAAATTCCAGCATACCAGGCTCTACAAATAAAAACGTAGGTTCTTATTAGAAAATGGAGTTCCATACAAATGACCAGAAAAAGGGACTATCTTCTGATGGGTACACCTCTAAATGGATGTCCCGAGGAATCATCACAAGGCTCCTCTACCAACACAAGAACGGCCTACCTCTATAATTAGATAGAGAATGTGTCATCCTCCGGTCGTTACTGACCTTTAACCGAGCGTGCTCTAGCATACAAACCACGTTAATTTGCATCTTGAACGTCATAGCGGGAAGAAATATACCTAGAAGGGGATTATCATACCCTAATTGGGAATGATCCGCTTTACTTTGCTGCATCTAACCATGTTTCGGTCATTTTCGGTTGATGAGGCTTGATGCTACGATTACATTTTCACATAGCACATAACACATCACTTTGAATGCCACATTGCCATTCCATATTTACATGACCGATTTCTAAAAACGTATAACTTCCCGAGCTCCTATGTCTCGGGAAAGGGTGTTAAGCTAAGAGAAGGTGTCTTCTCCTCCACCGACTGATATACTTTTATAGAGATCACACATTGTGATTCGGAATGCAAGGTCAGACATTCATCCATACAAGTTCGTTCTGGGATCGAACGAAACCGAAGGTACTTTCCTCGGCCATTACTAGACGAGAAGCCCTTGTGGTTTTGAGGTTTGTCATAATAAAGAGACCACTGCTACAATATAGTGAATCGGGAGTTTATCCTCAATTAATCAACAAGTAGTCCCTCGTTATTATTCGTCTTAATATCTCTGTCTTCAAACATCTTCAATCTTCGAACACGTAAATTGGTTCGAAGTGGTTTTCGAATGGGAATCACCTAAATCTGACCCTGGTTCCTTCGAAATCCAATCATCGATAAAAATGATGTAATTAGGTGATTGTTTTTCGATTCATGCATTTTCCTTTACCAAAATATCTTCGAGAGATATATATTTTAAAAATGTTCTTTTAGTGAATACATAATCATTTAAACCTCATTTTTTGAATATTACTCAAATCATTTTCAAAGAGTATCTTTTGAGAAAATAGTATTATAGAAATCATTCTACTTTTATCCAAAATCAACTTCCTTGTTCAATGCGTGCTATGGGCTGAATAATGATGATATCACCTTTTAAATTCCACGAATAGGACAAGTTCCCTCTTCGGATTTTAATAGTAAGTATATGAAGATTATTTCCTCCTTTCTATATGTTCCACCCTTCACCTAGAAGATAAAACCGAGGCCAGGTAAGTTCAGGCACTGGTTGCTCCATCCCTAACCTTAGTTACACACCTTGTTTCCATTTTTAGATCTCGCAGGCGGGACAAATGTACTAGTCGTTTCCGCATACTCATTTTTCCTTTTTAAATCACTTAACTATTTGTTTGACCACCTTTGAAATAATTTTGAATTGTTCAAATTTCATTTAAAGTGCTTTATCATTTACTTAAAAATATTTACTAAGGATTAGAGAAATAACTATTAAGTTTCGACCTTTATTTCAAAAGTTATTGAAATGCATTGCAAAAAACGTTGCAAATAGTCTTGCAAAAGTGCTTTAAAAGCTATATTCTTCAAGATGACTTTTATATCATTTAGAAAACATTGTTTCCAACTCAAAACACTTTTATAACATTTTAAAATATTTTTAGAATTTATTTCATATTTTTAAAACGATTATTTTATCAATTTCAAACTTTGGTCATTTCATTGCAAAAATTGGATTTTTCATGAAAATCGATTTTTCCATATTTCAAAATATACAAGATGAAATCTTGATTTTTTTTATGAAATATATGGATATAAGGAAACGGAAAATTCTTACTTCATAGAATTCCAAACTATATACCACTTCGTATGTTCATTTGAACTTTTGACGTGAAAACACAAACTACCATTGCGCGACGCGTCAAATTTTAGGTGTATTTTGAGATTTATATCCAAACTTTATCGAGTCAAGTTTAAATGCTTATAATTCATTTATAAAGCATATTCAAACATTTTTCAAAGACATAATTGATTCCATATCACGTTTCAATTCTTTTGAAATGTGATTTACATGTGATTATATGTCGTGTAAATCCGTGACTTGTTTCAACATATATATTCAATATACAACTAATAAACATCCAAAACAATGTTTATAACTATTTTAACATATTCTAACATTTCAAATGAACTTGCAAATCAATTTAACAACTTTTATTTACAATGTCACATGATTGTCATTTATGTACATATTTGCTTACTAACTTTTGCAAATGACTTAAAGGTGCTTGCTTCTTTTTCAAACACTTATCAAACATCATTATTAACATCCAAACAACATTTATAACTTGCTAAACATCATATAAATATTTCCTACTTAACAATTTAGAGTTCTCACTTTGTTTGGTTTTGGCGAACAGAAATCGACTATAGCTTTGCTACTCGACGTTTTACGCTTACGATTCCTTGAACGCTTAGACTTGGATGGCTCGACTTGACTTGGGGAAGGCTAGGAGTGCTCAGCCAAATGGAGGAAGAAGGGGGGCGTGAGCAATGAGAGGGAGGAGTTTTGAAATGGTTCGGATGGTGTTTTGTTGATATTTTTATTTTTTTTATTTTTTGGAATATTTTGGCACAACGTTGTTAAGGTTGGAAGCCATTAGAAGAGTAAGAAGAAGCTTGAAAAAGTAAGAAAGAAATGGTGCAAAAGTGAAGAGGAAGTGGATGAATATTTATAAAAAAATTTGGGATTATAATATAGATTTGTGTTTTTACTTAAATACACTTCCTTAACAATTAAGTAAGCTTTTTTAATTCAACACTTACCGTCCACATCACATCATACTTTTAAAATTCAAATGCTTAAGAGTTAAGTAAAGAATAAGAATGATTCATTTACTTTATGTCATATTTCTTTACTTTATGTCACATTTGATGTGACATATGTTTTGTCTTTTCTAGTCTAATTTTGCTAATTACTTTCTAGAATTTTCTAAGTGTGATTGTTAAAAGTAACCTTGTTTAGTTAATTGTTAACTATCTTTATATGTTAACATATTTATTAAATTGTGCACATAAAGGTGCAACAACGTTGCGAGAACTTTTAATCAACAAAACATTGATTTTTGACAAAAAAAACTATGGTCACATTTTGACGTTTTAGTTAAACTATTTATTTATGTAAACCAAATTTAAAAATTAATTTGTATAATGTTATTTAAAAATATAAACACTCATTAATAAATTAAAATAATTCATTAAATCATTTAAACTCACTTTTCTGAAATCAGAATTTTGTCACTTTTGTCAATATAATTTTTGTATATTTTTATATCCAAATCCTATCTAATATTGTTCAATTCATAAAACCCTTTATATTTTATATTTGAAATCACTTTAAATGTTATATTTTTAGGTGGTTAAATTCTGGATCGTTACAGCTTATGTGTTTTCAAAAAAGTTATAAAGTTTTTAACCTTAGTTTTGTTCTCAAAAATCTTTATTCAAAGTTATAAAGTAGGTTAACATATAAGATAAAGTTCTGAAGTGGTTTTGGAATATAAAAAAAAATTCGAAATTACGGTCATATAGCGATAGTCACTACAGATGCAGCTTGTAAAAACGAACTCGTTTTGCAAATTAAAATGTTTCTACTTAAGGATATTTTTTAAGAGTATTTTTAAAAACTTATTTTAAGTATAGATAAGTAATTATTAATCATTAAATAATTAATTAATGATTATTAATTAAGTTAATTAGCACTTAACCATTAGTTAACAAGGTAATTAGTATATAAGTATTATCAAGTAAGTTAATTATAATTAGTTAATTAATTAAAGATTAATTAATTATTAATTAAGGGTTAATTATTATTTATTTATTTAAGATAAATTTTAATTATTTATTTATTAAAGTAATTTAATCATTAATTATTTAATAATTAAGTTAATATTTAATTAAGGTTCAATTATTTTTAAATGAAGAGTTTAAATGTTATTTGATTATTAAATAGAAGTTTTAAAGTTTGAACTACTTTATTTCTAAAGACCGGTTTTGTTTTTGAAACAACTCTCTTTTAAAGAATATTTCTAATCTAAGGGATTTCTTTATTAATTATCTTTAAGTAACCTCAAATATATAAGAAACCCAATGACATATTATCTAAATTCTAGAGAACCCATCTGACTATTTATATATTATCTATATCCATTGTTTTGTAAGGGACATTTGTAAAGAGACCCCTAAGATGTTTCTCGCCAATATTTATTTATTTATTTCCATATGTTACCATAATGATGTTTGGTTGAAAATAATTATGACATTCTAATTGAGTTATTTAAGTGTCATTATAGCGATTTTTTGCTATATCATCGCTTATGATCTCCTTAACCCCTTTGTTTTAGTTGAACTTGAGCTGGTATTTTCACAAAAGTAAATGTTTAAATGTAATTAATCATTTTAATTAATATTTGGATCAGATAAATCATTTTAATTAATGATGTTTAAGATTAATTATTCATTTTAATTAATTATTATTTGAATTCAATAAATTGTTTTAATTTATAATATTTAAAGTTAATTAGCTGATTAAATTTAAAAGGTGTTTTAAAGTTAATTAATTAATTTAACAACGGTATTTAAGTTAATTAGTTGGTTTAATATCTTCTAGGATAATAAATGTTGTAGAAATATATAAATAATAATTTACAATTGATAAGATCTTTTAAGTAGAATTGTTTAAATATAAAGCTAAGTGAAAATTGTTTTGGGCTTATAGTAAACAATGTTTTAACGATATCTATTTTTGACCGCTTGTTTTAATACACTTAGAAATATAATCTACCATTTTAAAAAGAATATTTCAAAGAGCATTTTTAAAAGTGTTTCATAAATATTTGAAATATGAAAATTGAGCTCAAGAATGAATCCAATGTTTTAAAAGTTTGATTCATTTATTCATGGTAAGTATGTGCGATTTAATTCCATACACAAATCACCATATTATTTCCAATAGTTAATTAACCGACTATCGATTTTGATTTTGCTAACTTATTTGTATTTCATCGTTCTACTATAATGTGTTGCTCTTTTGAGCTTTGATATCTTTGTCGAAAATGACTAAAACCAAAGAGTAGATATGGGGGTGCACCCTCTTAGTCATTGTTGTGCTTCGTCGTTGAAAGACGATTTGTCGTGCATTTTGAGCATTGGCATCCAACACTATGGAAACTAAAACAAAAGCACGAGTGGGAGCCATGCCATGTGGATTGCACCTATTAGTGTATATTCACATTTATCTAGTGGTGTCAATAGAATGCATTCATTGATGTGAGTATATTTGAATGCCTGTGGATTTAACAGGGTCCAACCTTGAAGTTCCCGAGAGTGATACGCTTTGGTATGGGCTCTCGATTATATTTTATCTCGAGGTATACTTTCGGTGCAGGCGGGAGCACTCTCCTAGTTATGTTGGATAAATTCATTTTCCTTGCTCCTATCTCGAACATTCGAATTAATCTATTCATCTCTTGTGTTTCGTTAATCTAAGACGATTTGTTGCTCATTGAGCTTTGCTATCCTTTGTCGAAAATGAAACCAATGCATGAGAGGGGACAAGTTATGTGGGATTATTCCCATTACGGTATCTTAACATCCACTCTAGATTGAATTCAGTTGTATGCTTTAAAGATGTGTAATACTCGGATACTCGATAAAGGTTGGAGGATTCTGGCTTGGAGTCCTCGAGAGCCATCGAAGTTCTCAAGTATATTTCTAGATGTATATTTTCGTTAAGGGGGCACACCCTCCTAATCATTGTCGAAAATTTTCCGTTTCCTTATTTGATTCAAATCTTTGAATTATTTTCCTGACTTGCATTGAGAAGTGTCTGAAACTCTTCCCGATGTTTAATTATTTTTGTCCATTCTTTAAGTTTGGATTTTGATCTTGTCTATGTACATCCTTTCTTGTTTGGATTGTTGTTTTGATTGTTTCCTTTTTTACATATATGGATGTTTTTCATGTTAAATAAAAACCCATTTTGAGTTTAGCGGCATGGTCTCACAGAATTAGTAAATGTTTCTTATATTACATGAGTTTTCTCACGTCGGTTTTCCAAACTGATCCAGGTGTTATTTTATTATAATGATTGGGCCAGATTGAGTATTTTTCCAAATAGTTGTTGGCGGGACATGGAGCTCATGGAGAAAAGGTGGATGTTCACTATCGTAGTATTTTATTTTCTATTTTATAATACATACCAATCAGTAATTGTAAGGTTAGAAAATTTATAACTGTCCAGCCGATAGGATTTGTTTTAACTCTTATGTATTTTATGTTTTGTAGTGGCAGCTTTTACTGTCTTCGTTATATTATATGTTGTCATTACCACTATGATATTCTGTTTTCCTTGTTCTATGTTCTTTCCTTATTAGTTTACCTTAACAATTTGCCTTTCCGGCGATTGAACATTCGGCATTTATATACCGTGGATGTATTTGATGTCCACTTTCGATGATCGAAAAGGAAGGCCATTACATAAAATACTTTATAGCCTTTTTAAAATACTTAATAATGTCATTAGAGTCAACCATTCATCATTGTTTTATTTTATAAAATTTCATATGTATTTTATTAAATATAATTTTCATTTATAAAATCTTCAAACCATTTTATAAATACTAGATAATGCTCATTGGGTCTCTAATTATTTTAATGAAGGGTGCAGAACTCCTAAACCCCTTAATTAGCTTACCAACATTTTTGTAAATCTATTCAAATGGATTAATTAACATTTTCTAATGACATGCTCATCTTTATATAACTTTACAGATCAAACCATAACATCCAAAGGATCAACCAATTTAACCCCAAATTAATTCTAAGGCTTACTTCCTTTTCAAAATATGGTAATAAAGGTCTTAAACAATTAATAGGTTAACGTAATCATGTTTAAAACATAAAAACAAGCCCAAATTAACCAAATCATTTGTCAAACCACTTCGTATGATCAACATTAGGCAATAAACCACAATATGAAGTATAGCATATTAATTGATAAGGAGAATCATACCACTCACCTCTTCTTCTCAAACCAAGCCCCAAATCACCAAAACCCAATTCCAAGATTACTTTAATGTTGAGATCATCCTCCAAAATCTGATTCAAGCTAATCCCTTCATGGGTTTTGTAGAGACTTGGAAGAGAGGAATTATGATGAATTTTATTTGATTTTAGGAAATTTATTTGATGGGTTTAGGGCTTAGGGAAAAGAAATGGATTCAGGAGTAATTAGGAGGCCATTAGAGAAATTGGAGAAGGGATGAACGTAAATGAGAAGTGAATGACAGAAAATGAGAGGAATTAGTCACTTATAGGAGAGTGGATGTGCTTAGCACAAATCCTTTCCATCCAGCATTATTCATTCCCTAAATCCAAACATGATGAACCTTATACTCAGTCAAATCCTGAATGCCACTAGGGACCTAATGGAATCGTTTTGGATCTTAATTATATCATATACAAAAGATAGCCTTTTGATTTACGGATCAAATGTAGGCTACTAGCTAAAAATAACCCGATCGAAATATATTGATGCTTGTACTCATTTAGATTTGCAACATTGATCCAGACTCAAAGGAAGTGGTCTCAGGTCCTAATTCAACTGTTTCCTAAAATTGAGTATAAGAGGCGTTTCGCCACTAAATGATTAAATATTTAAATTAATCATTTGGATATTCAATGATTAAAATTATGAGGTGTTACACCAACTGAACAACATCATTGTCAATCCTTCAAGGAATGTGGGAGAACACCAGCATCTCACTACATCCGTTACACAGGAACTATCCATATTCCATCCATACATACTTCAATGGATGTTGTCTAAGATAAACCATCCCATTGTAGCTTGGCATAGTTGACATCACAAACTTCTTCATACAATTTGCTTCAAATTATCTTCTATGAATGGGGTTTGACTTGTCGATGAACCTTACTCATCGTACCATCTCTCTTGATTTTGACTTGTCGTCCTCTTTATCATATCAACAATATACTCTTCACTTCCTTGGCCCATTGAAAGGCAATCATTATGAATACTTGAGTTTTTAGCCTGGAAAACGGTCTCGGTTAGTTCTATGATGCCTAGTTCTTCTATCTCTAGAGAAACATTCATCATAGGCCTCTCTGATGCCTAGTTGGAGATTCCCCCCTCCTAACCTGCTCATCGGAATTAGCTTCAGCATCACCAACCTAAGCACCAATAGCTTGCCCTTTTGCTATGTCAACAAGTTATTAGTCCTCCTTATTATTCGATAGATGGAGTCATTCAACTGACTAGTCGATATCGATCTATTTTAGCCGATCAATACCGTTTGGCTTTGACCGATCAGTACCGACCAATTTTTGAATGTCGCCTGAATTGGTCCAGCTCTTACAACTTTTTTCTTTGTTGTCCCATCCTTGTTCTGCATTATATTTTGTATATTCTTCTGTTCCATTCTATTGAAGACGAGCTCTCTTCACTAGAATTAGAAGATGATAAATCTCTTTTACTTTTCTTCCACTTATGAGATATATCTTATTGTCGGGGTTGTGTTAATGCCGCTAGTTTCTTTTGGATCTAAGTCATCAAATCCATTTGAGCTTTTTGTTTATGCCACATCTCCAAGTTGTTTTCTACCATCATCTTCTTTATCTCAAACTTTGTCACAATCTCTTGTTGAGACGAAGATCCTTAGTGGACCATTGACTAAATAGTTTCTGCTTCAGTATGTTGAGAACCTTCATTTTCTCCTTCTATTATAGCTCTAGATCTAGTAATGTTTTCCTTCTTTGAAGCCATATCCTCTAAGACCTGATTTATATACTCTTCCAAATCCAAAATAAAAGAAAATTTATACCTAAGAAATTTTTTCTTAGTCAAAGTACCAAAAAATGATTTCTTCAAACATGGACAAACTCTTCCCCAAATGTCAAAAACAATAATTAAAAGGTTAAGAATCGAAAATAAAGACAAGAACTCATGATGTTTTAGAGTGGATCGGTTAGAATCTTAAGTTGCGTCTAGTATGAATATTTTTATGGATTAATTTTTCAATTACAACCAAATTTACAATGATCTTATATCTAGAAATAAGTTGATTTTGAAAATGACAACAATTTGGTGCAAAAAACTGAAAGAAATCCAAAAGTTTCTTTTCCAAGTGTAAGAGATTGTCTTTTATAGGCAATCCCTTTACCATAGTCGATAGAACAAGTTTGAACAAGCAATCATATAGATCTTAGTATGTAGCCGCGTAGAAATAGTCAAAAAAATATCTTAATAACCAAACCGTTCATTAACGGTTAGTTTGATCGGTGTCAAATGGTTTCACTTGTATACTTCTTAGCCTGTTATTCATATATTTTGATGTCTTCATGCTTTAGATCTTCGTGAAAAAAATTTCCATCAATGATCGTGCGATATTGAACATTTAGCTTCTCCAAAACTTGTCTTCTTCTTTAAATTTCTTATAGGACCATTCATTGGCTAGAGTAGTTCCTACTTTGATTTTAGACCGATCGGTGCCAATCCTTAAAAATAATTTAATACCGAATGGTTTGACTTCTCCTATTCTTAACCAAATTTCTTAATTTCCCTTTATCTTCAATTTAAACATTTCCTAGGCTTCTTGGTCCAATTTTTCATCATCTTAAAGTTTAAATACCAGATAACAATATCATTTCTATCCCAAGATTTTTCTCAAAACTCCTTTTATAATCACCTCTGATTTTGTAATTTTAGATCAAACCTTAAATCAATGTAACCAAATTGCAAAAGATGGATATGGACTTATAGCTCTTTACATTTTACAAATTATGGTGAATTTTCTCGGATTATAAGACTTGCATTTAGATGTAGGGATGTCGATCTTTAAATAGGAATAATGGTGGAGAAGGAGAGCAATAGTTGCATGATCAAAATGAGAATAAGGTGGAGATATGTGCATATGGTATAGAGTAGGCTGATTTGGGTTCTCCCAGACCTTGGTTTACACCCAAATTTCTATGAATATGTATAACGTGGTGTCATTGGTGGATTAAAGATGAACTATCAGAAGTTGATAAATATAAACCATCAGAGGATGACAAAGTAAATTTATTAAATGATAAGTGCATGGTGATTCCTCCAAATCCATCGTAAGTTAAAGTATATGAGCAATTGAATAGTGACCATTAAAGCCATCAAAAGATGAGATACTCAAGTTATCTCATGGTAATTTTTTGAGCCATCTTCGGTTGATAAGAGATACCATGTTATGATTTTGAAAGCTATCGAGGATGGCTTATACAAACTATCACATAGTGACTATGAGAGCAATCGAAGAATGACCCTTGAAGAGCTATCATGTTATAAGTCTAAAAGATAATGAAGGATGAATAATACAAGTTGTTGCATTGTGACCATGAGAGCCATCGAAGAATGATCTTTGACAATTATCATGATTTTTGATAATTATCATGTTATGAGTCTGAAAGCAATTGAATGATGACGTATACAAGCTATCACATTGTGACTATGAGAGCCATCAAAGAATGATCCTTGATAGCTATCTCATGATGAATCTGAAAGCCATCGAAGGATTATTTTTAAGAGCTATCGCATGGTGAATGCAGAAGCCATCGAAGGTTGATTTATCGCATGTTGATGAGAGACAACTATAATAGGTTGAGAATTTTAACGTTGTTGCATGGTGATTAAATAAGCTACCCAAGGATGATTCTCCTAAGCTATCATGATCTAGTAAGATGTTAGAGCTTGGTTTACTCGAGCTATCACATAGTGACTAAATTAAGCTACCATTTATTATGGAAGGATGACACTATTAAGCTATTAAGTGATTAAATTAAATAAATTAAGCATTGCATGATGATGAAATAAGCCATTGAGTGCTAATAATATTGAGCCATTGCACTAACTTACACGAAATTTAAATCCAACCCACCACATAAAGCAACTTGGATGGGTCAGCAGTGCCACATAATTATGATTTAAAAGAGAAGTTATGCCATATGTTACTTCAAACATGTGCCACATCATCAAATCACAATAAACCTTTCCCACTAAATGACACATGTTTAAAATTCTAAAGTCCATGATTTCTATAAATAAACACATAACCCTTACTAGAAAGGGGCCAAATTCTAGATTCTCTTCTTCCTTATTTTTTAATTTTCTCAAGTTCGTAAATAAAGTGGAAATTGGCATTTCCATGTTCGTTAAGTCAAAAAAAAATCAAGGCTTTGTAGTCATTGACTTAAACTTTTAACATTTTTCATTTTGACTTCCTCGAATGCTTGGCTTACATACTCGACTATTGACTTGAATAATGAACCAAGGACCCACTTCTAACTTAAATGCTTGAATTTGTGAAAGGCCTAAATTTTTGCCTAACATAAAGTGATACTTTCATTGAGCAAGCAGAACTCAAGATCTAAACTTTATAGTAGTCGTACTAACAAAATGGGAAAATCTTTTAAGAAAGTTAATCTACAAGTCCAAGATGAAGTAGCTTACCTCATCAATCTTGAAGAGAATAGAAATCCGCAATTTAACATGGAAATTTTTGAGGTTGGACAAACATCATACCTAAGGAAGCAATAAAATATGAAAATGATATCCAATCCATTGAAAGACAACTACAAGTGATGCATGAATTAATCAAGGCACTTATCTTCCAACAATCTTCAAAAACATCATAAAGAATGAAAGGAGAAGAAAAAGAAGTTGAATCATCATATTGGAAAGTTAGGGTATCTAACTTAAGAAGTAAAGATATTGGAAAAAGTACTTTGAGACTGCGTAGGAAAGAGGAGAATTACCTAGTGCAAAAGCTAAATAAAGTTTCGAAGTCACTGCTTGTACAATCCGCCAGCTTCGCTTCACAAAGGGAATATAAGTTAAAAGTGGAAGAATTATGACTATGATTAGGCATATGTAAGAGACAAGGCTCATAAGATAGAGAAAGACTGTAGCGACTCCACTACGATACCCATATTATTAGAGAACATTATAAATAATGTCGTCCAATAATACGGAGTATACGGCTTGTTAAGGGCGAACAAATGTGAATGTGACTTAACTTAACAGTGACACATCACACTTACCATTTTACTAAATATCTGGAATAAAATTTGACGTGTCTAGTCTTGGTTCAAAATAATAAACACATCGGTTTCCAAAGTCAGAACAGTGTATTATATAAATAACAGTCACAAATCATAGTAGAATAATAAACATTTACACATATAAAAAACTGGGAGTCCAAAAAATGAAGCATTAAACTCACATAATACACATCTGGTCCAAATCTCTAACAAATTTCTAACATAAATATATATATCTTGATTACATACATAAATCCTAAGCGATATAAACTAAAAATGTCAAAAGGTTCAAAATTCTGCTAGCACAACCATCCAATGGTCCACTCATCCTATAACCTAAAAAGCCTCAGCCTAACTCGAGCAAAAATAACATCCAGGTCAGACTATCGCTAGTTATCCAATAGGTGAGAACAAGATGTAACATAAAGGCATATAACGTATAAATAAAACAAGTATCACATATATAAACAAGTCACAAAATAGTCTAACTCTAATTGCATTTTAATACACAAGAATATTAAAATCACATGGCATACAATAAATCACAAATCATAAAAATCAATCATAAAATGTAGAAAATTCCAATCATAAAACATAGAATAAATCAAAAACCCAGCAATCCCAATACAAAGAATCATGTCTTAAAATCCAAGAAAACCAAAACAGGATGATCTTAATGACCGTACTCGTACTGTAGGAAAACAAAATCAAAGGTGTTATCACGCATACCGATTTGATACCAATGTCATCCATGCCGTGAAAAAAAATCTCAAACAATCACAAGGATCATGTAAAAATCTATGAGTGTACTTCTTAAGGATCTAGCAGCCCCATGCCATACACCAGTAGAGAGTAAATTCTAAAATGCCAAAGAATATCACCTTTAGTAATCATGAGAACTTAACCAAAACATCTCATGCCGCCTAGTGAAATTCAAGCATTTACTAGAAACTAGTAAATCTCACTCATTGCGGATACCACAGGAAAACCTAAAAATATTCCCTTAAGGAACTATTAGTCTCATCGAACACCAAAAGAGAATACAACTCTAAAATATTAAATACTTCCTTATAGCAATCATAAGAACTTAATCAAAGCATCTCATACTACTCAGTGAAATTCAAGTATTTGGTAATGTGCTAGTAATTATCACTCAAAAATACTATTCAATGAATTGTAATATGTTCAATGAAGCGTTACTGGAAAGCATTTAAACTAATCAATAACACTAAGTCGATTATTAGTATTCCCTAAATTATAGAATTAAGGTTCTCAAAACATTTTATTTTTAAAATCTTCTCCCAATCCAAAAGTTATATAAAAATGCAAAAATAGCATGTAAATAACCAAATGTTAAATCCAATAAAATCCAGTATGAATTTATAATTTAAAAAAATATAATATCATTTTATTATATAAGAAATGATTTCTAAAATACTTTATACATGAATCTATTTTATAACTTCTTTAAAATCCATAAACACATTTATTTCTCAACTATATATATAATATCTGTATGCGTGTGTGTATTTTATCATTTGATAAAATAAACCATAATTCCACTTTTAATATTAAAATGCCTTTAAATATATATAATTATTCCAAATTCTTATTTGAAAGTTCCATAGTTCACAAATTATATTCCGTAATGTGTGTGTATATAAACACACATAAGTAGCCACTATTTTATAAAACCATAATTATTCATTTTTTAAAACCCGTATACGTATTAGAATTTTGCTTAAAAGCGATTTAGATTTTTTTTCTCAAAACCATTTCAAAATATTACTACATATATATAATTATTTATAAAATCACTAATACAAAGGAAATTAGATTTATATAAAAAATTATTTGTAATCTGTATATATTATAATAAACCAAAGTCCATAAAACAGCGGGTATTTAGTTATTTTAAAAGTCCAAAATTCATCATAAAACCATATCGGTAAATTTGATCCATAGAGATATACTCTACAACATCTCAAAGCAAACTATCATGAAAACAAAGTCCATATATTCACAATTAAAATCTCGAAATAGCATTGAAATCAATCATGAAATAAATCATATAATAATGTTATAACAATCCAAGAAACAACCGGCAAACAATTGGTCGAACAGGGCGATTGGGGCATCATCCTAGAGCTGAAATAGCTCCAGGAAAACATGGCACTGATGCACTAATGGTGCCCACCGGTCCACCGGCCGCGATGTTTACTAGAGTTGTTTCGACTCTAGAAAACTTCCCGACCGAGCTCCGGTGATGGTCCTTTGATCCTACGGCTTGATTTATTGTTCTAAAGAAATTTTAGTGTACATGCATCCATAAAAACAACTCAAATTGTCAACTAAATGAGATCATATGACTAGGGTTTTAGCAGTTTTATAAATTGAACCGATAACCATAAACAATACAACCAATATTTATCCAATTCAACCTAAAAGCAACTAATAATCGCATGTAATGGAATTTAGAGATAGTCGGTGAGATAAAATCATCTTTATAACTTGAATTTGATGAATTAAAACTCGGATTCACCTAGGCCAATTACTTTCTACTACAACTTAAAGCAAATTTCAGAAATTGAAAGTGAAAAGATCACAACCCTAGACCAAAACTGCAATTAATCAATGAATTAACCCCACTAGATTATAGAAAAAATTACCAAAGATTGATTTCTAAATCAATTAACAAAATCCCTATTTAAAAGATCCAAAGCTCTAGGGTTTATGTTATAGTAATTTTTATGTTTTCAGCTTATGGGAAGAAGAGAATAAGAATGAGAACTATACGTGCAAGTTTCTCAACTCTTATTTCTCCAATTTAAACAATGAATCTCAATATTAACAATAGGGTTGTTCTAATATCAAAATTGAAGGGAAAGAGAATGATGGATCAAAGAGTCAATAATAACTTAAGAGGAGCACCATCCATAGAAGAAATCATGGCAGTACCACTACTGTCTTATGTTAAGATTCCATCAATTAGGTATGATGGTGAAGCTAATCCAAATGACCATATAATGGCATTTGAAAGTCAGATGGACTTACATAACACCCCAGAGGCAGTAGGATGCATATTATTTCCAACCACCTTCTTCTAGCAGTAGCAAAATGGTACTGGCACTACCAAAAGAGACTATTTACTCAATGGGTTATGAATTTTCAGCCAATTCTGAACTTCTAACGAGCCAACCATCGATGCCAGTGTATTGGCTATTATAAAGAAAAAGTCGGGTGAATTATTCAAGGATTAATTAAAGTGGTTCACTATCGAAGCAAATAAAGTAGAAAGATTACGCGACCATGAAAAATTAATGTCGTAAAGTCTGGTCTAATCAAGAATGCTCCATTTTGGAAAAAGCTATATATCAGTGGAAGTAAGGATAAAAAGGACTTTTATTTTCGAGCAAACAAATTTATTTAGATATATGAGATTTTCCATAACAACAGAAGCCAAAGAGAAAGAAGAAACTTTACAATTCCAAAAAAGAAGGAAAGATGGGATGAATTCACTAAGACCAACTTTGTAATCCTCGGAAAATTTTAAAAATTAATATAAGGGTATTTTTGTCATTTATCTAAAAAGGAGAAAAATGATCATTTTTACAAACATTAGGATTTTGCAAAAATATTAGCGTCATTACGACTGTTTTGTTTTTCTGATTTGCGCAGTATATTTATATATTGTTTGGTGCTTGGATGAAGAAGACGCGATCGGAAATGTTGTCAAATCGAACGGACACTACATGGTTAAAATTCAAATTCAAACTTTGAGCGAGCAGGCGGTCTAACTTCCTGGACATAAAAATAAATTACATACACCCTTTTCTCATTTCAAAAACAATTCATGCTTCTCTTCTTCTTTACCAAAACATTCCGACAAACCCTAAATTCCCAAATTCAAATTAAACTACGAAATTTAAAACCCAAATTGAAGAGAGAGAGGCAAGGGAAGAATATAAGACCACTAGCAGTATTAGATAGCAAATTGAAAGGCATTTTATCTCTGGACAGTAAAGGAAACTAGGGCTAGAGGCTTTGAATTGGAAGGAATCGACAAGGGTGAGTGGGTTTACCTAAATTTGACATTTACTCGTTTGATTTTATAGTCTAATATGATTAAAATTGGTAAATAAGTAATTAAAATTCAAAAATATTTGTGAATTCTAGAAACCTTACCTAACCTGATTGATAAATGAATTTTGGTTAATTCTGTGTGTTAGTATAATGACATGATGCATTTGTGGTTATTATATGCAAAATTAGGTAAAAATTAGAGATATATTTATGAAAACCGTAGAAAATAAGGAGATATTTACACAAATTAATGCATGAGATTAAGTCTGATATTTACAAGCCTAAATATAATTTTACATATTTTTATGTAAATTATATGAATTGATATGGTGATTTTTCCATGTTTGTACAAAGGCAGTCTAAAATTTTGAATTTAATGATTTGGGATATTTAAATATATCAGATTGGCATGAAATTAATTTCTAAGATTAGAGATTATCATAATCTAACCAATTTATTTGAATTTAAAATTATATAGTTTACAATATGCGAAAAGCATGCCAGAAATTGGCATATTAATGATTTGGTGTATATAATCATATTGAAATGGCACAAAAATAATTTCTAAAGTTAAAGTAAATGTTTATATGAATTTAGAAAATTTATCTCAGATTTATAGAGGTTTATTTTATATAGATGTGATTTATTAGCGAAAATGTAATACATTGTGATACTATATATATGTGAATATATACATGATTCCTATATATAAAACATAATTTAAAAATTAAGATTTGGTTTTTGGATTCATATATTTCAATAAGGAATATATTTTTATATGAACCTAAACTATATGTGTGAGTGTGTGTGTGTGTGTGGACTATTTAGTGGAAATGTACAAAATGTTAAATATATGTATATATGAATTACATACATAATATACTTTACAAATCATGATTTGACTTCTAGAGGTTAAATAAGTATATTTTGGCAATAATTATTTTTTATTTTTAATTTAAACTATATATATGAATCTATAGAGTACATTTTCATATATGAAAGTTAAAGAAATTAAGATTTAAAAATAACAAATAATGATATAATTTTGGGAAAACTAGCATGATATATTAAGAAGATATAAAGCTTGAGTATGAAATCAAAAGTCTAAGAAACTACCAAAATAAAGTAATAAAAGCGAAGATACATAAAGATATACAAAAGTCAGTAATATGCATTTGGCACATACATTGATGGACCGGTGGCCAAAATCTATGCGTCGGACATCGAATAAAATTTATAAGTTAAACCCGAATCTAATTTTAAGGCATAATATATATTTAATCAAAGGCTGGCGCCAGATTCTCTGAGTATATTTAGCACGAATGAAGGGGTAGAAGACGTGCCCTAACCTAAGTGGCAACGTGTGTTAGTGCTCGGATATCGCATGCCTTCGTAGGGGATGTTTATAAGTTATCGATTTAGTGTGGTTATTGAATAGGAATAGAGCCAGAGCGAGAGCGAGTCATGACTTCGGATGTTGTGGGTTAGCTTCAACACAACTGTTATTGGGTATAGCGGAGTTAACGGTTTGTCTGATTTATTCGTGATATAACTATACAACTTAAGGTATGTACAAGTGTGAAATTAGTCACCGCACTTTAGAACAATATAGTAACATGACTATATGTAACATTTTGAATATGAATTACATATCGGATTTGATATGAATCGATATAGCTGAAATGTATAACGATATGGTAACTTATCATTTTTGATCATGTATATTATGAACAAAGTATTGTAAATGCTAAAATCAATTTCACTCACTAGACTTTGTTCTGACCTCCTACTCCACCATATTTCCTTTGTTTATGATATGTGATTAGCTGATGAAGACAAGTTAGATTATCATGACACTGAAGGCTTTGGTGACGAAGGCACGCGTGTGTGTATATATGTGTATGTGTGTGTGTGTGTATTGGTTAATGGAACTTTTAACGATCCCGATTTTTGAGTAAAATTAAATTTAGTATTTAGTATAAATTTGTGAATTTAAATTGTAAATTTAAAATTAATTTTTCCAAGATTAACTAGGATATTTCTTTATTTGGACATTGATTTTAAAATTTAATTGGAGCTTTGAAATTCTATATCTAATATCTTATAAATAAATAAAATTTGGATTTGAAAACTACATAATTTTATACTAGTAGGAAATTGTTTTCTAATTTCAAGAGACATATGTAATATTTATTTTGAAAGTTATATTTTGGATTAGATATAAATGATTTTTCAAAATAATTGTTTAAAACTAAATACTATTATACATGTGTTTATTTATTAAAAGCATAATTAGTTTAAAATCATTTCTTTCTTTAAATTGGTATAAGTAGAGATAATAAACAAAATGTAGATAGAACAAGAAATAAAAGTTTAAAATAATACATATATAGATAATTATTTATTTAAAAAGTATTATAGTAACTTGAGTTTAAAATTTAAATAAAATGTATACTTATGCATAAAAATATTTTAACTTAAGTTCAAGTTTAAATAAGAATTGAACTATACCTCCTTTTAGAATTTGTTTAAACTAAGTTTTATCTAGATATATATAAAAATTTACAGAAGACTTTGATATGAATGTATATTTTGAAAGTATAAGTATAAAAAAGGCCTAACCAATAATAGTATACACATGAAAATGTAAGATACAAACTTATGTGCATATAAGACTTAAGTGAAATTTTGAGTGAAAGGGTTTAAAAACAAAATTTATAAAAAAAAAGAAGTCAAGGGATTTAAACATAAATTTGTTATTTTTAACATATGTAAGATGTAGGTGACATGCAAAGAGAAGTGTTACAATGTAATAAGGAAAATGAACAAATGGCATTCAATGTAATTAATTGAATAAAATAATAAGATTTAAAAATTACAAAAAAACTTTTCATCTCCCCATATTCAATCATATAACCTCTCATCAAATCTCTGAAAGAACAGTAGATAGATTTAGCATTTCACACTCCAACACTCAAGAAAAAAAGAAAAAAATTAGAAAGAAGAACTGCCAACCTTTTCTTTCAATTCAAAAGCTAAAATCTGAAGCTCTTTCTAAACATCAAGCTATAGATTTACACTCCATCTCTCAGGTAAATTTTAAACATTGCAGTTTAATAAATTTATGGTTTCAAAATCTAGTTTTAACAAACAGATTCAAAACTGCAGATTTATAAATCAAAATCAAAGCTTCAGTTTTGCCAGTGTAGTTTTCTCTAAGGTAAATTAAGGCAAGTAAATTTCTTTCGAAAAAAATTTGAATCTGAAGTTGTAATCGGTAATAAAGAAAAGATTTAAACAATTATATTTAACAGTTGCAGGAGGAAATTAAGTTCAAAGATTAAACTTATTCCTAGATTTCAAGTAGCAGGAAGGAAAAAAGGCTTCTCTGTGTATAACAAAAATTCAAACTGTAAGTAATTTAAGATTGTTTGTATTTGATGAATTAAGTGAATAAATAAAACAAAGAGTAATCAAAGATCTATACTTGTAAGTTGCAGATCTAAGCTTCAAAAAAAAATTAAAGAAAAAAATGTACAGGCTTCATCCTCATTTTGAAAACTGTCAGGAGCTCTCTGTCAACAAAACTTCAGGTGAGCAAACCTTCAACCTTTAATATATTTATATGTGTTGTAAGATTTTATATGCCTGTGATGATGATAGCTTGGATGCAATCTGTATAAATGTGAAATCATGTAACATGCCTGTATATGTTGTGCACATGCAAAAGAATGCATCTTTATTCTTACATTTCAGGTTCTAAAACCTATTATAAATCCATATCACCGCAAAGGAATCCATGTTAGACTTTGATCATTAAAGAGAAATTTCCTGAAATAATGTAACTTCATTCCTAAAAATAGTTTCAGATAGAAGCATTTAATAAATATTTTCAGAATGGAAAATTATAGCAAAATATATTCAAATAGAGAAAAATTAATGCTCATGAATTCCAGTTTGGGTTTCATAACTTAGTTTGTAGTAGTAAATGATGATTTTAGGCAGTAAATTCATGATTTTTAAGCTTGGGAACATTGAGATAAATCGAATTGAATGGAAAATGCATTTTTGTCAAATTCAGATAATTAACAGTGAATTATAAATCGCGATTTAGGGTGAAGATGACTTGGGTGTGGTAGATTCATGGAAAAATACTTGAAAATTTTATAGTATGCTGAAGTGATAGATTGACGTTGATTTAGGGTTTTGGGGTATGTTGGGTTCGCTGTTGTTCACGAGAAGTTTTCGTCGTCGACGTGGCAATCTGGTCGATCGCACCGGGGGGAACAGAAAAGGGAAGCTTTGGCGAATGCGAGGACGGGTCGGCGTAGTTGCAGGTGATCGACAATGGTTAGGCAAGGAGTTTTTGTTGATCGGAGTTAGTTCCAGATTTAAAGCAAGATGCTCAATTTTTATTCCAGATGTTTTTGATCAAACTGGATAATTGTTTAGGGAGAGGTGACCATCGTTGACTGGCCGGCGGTCCTGGCCATGACCGGAGTTGGACGGATGAGTTGTACACGTGCACCGTGCACATTGTTTTATGAAGATTATGGAAGAAGGAGGAAACATGGAGTTAGCTCGGACGAAACTTGAATCTGTCTCGAAGTAGGTGTTTATTGGGTTCGGAAGAAACAGGTGTTGTTTTAGGTTGTTTTTGTTTATAAACCAGATTTTAAAAAATTTGAATCAGAAACAAGTTTTAAAATATAGAAGAGGTGAGGCTCGGGTATAAGCTCGGGGCTGAAGTGCTTTTTCTCAGGTAATTTAAGTCTATCCGGTTATAAAAGAAGGAATTCAAGTTTTTCAAAGGTTTCAAAGTTTAAAAGAAAATATAAACAAATTTTCCAAGTTAAGATAATTTATAAAGTTTCAAAACAAAGTGTTTTAAAGTAAGTTTTAAAGTTAAATGTTAAATTGCATGTTTGGAAATTGTCTTGTTTATAAATAATTATATAGGGATAATTTTTTTGATTAAAATCTTTAAGTGTTTTCAAACGTGATCCGATGAATGTGATTTAGCAAGTAATTAAGATAAGTGATGTATCTCAAGCTAATTAAGACCCTGGGTAATTAAAGAATTATTAATTTATGATCAAATGTTGACTAATCAAGTGATTAAAATTATTTTGAGATTTATTTGACAAGGGAGATTAATTAAAGAATAATTAAATAATTCAATGTTAATTATTTAATAATTCAAGGTTAGTTATTTAATAATAAAAGGGTTAATTAACTAAAATGGTTTGTAATTAATTAATAGTAATTAATTTATGGTTAAAGTTGATTAAGTGATTAAGTATAATCACTTATTATAATTAATTAAGTGGTAATTAATTAAGGATTAATTAATGTAGTTAATTAAGAATAAATAACTATAGGCTAATTAATTAGTAAAGGTTGATTAATTTATTAATTAAAAGTTGATTAGTTAATAATTAGAGGTTAATTAACCAATGTAATTGAAAGGATTGATTATGTAATTAAAGATAAATAAAACAAGGTGGTTAAATCTAATTATGTAATTAATTAAAGGTTTGTTTAATTAGCAATAAAGATTTATTGATTAAAAATATATTAAAGAATGATTTATTAATTAAAGACTAATTGATAAATGAAGGTGATTAAGTAATGATTTAAAGGTCAATTTAGTAATGATTTTAAGGTTAATTAAATTGTAATTGAAGGGAAGTTAATGATAATTAATTAATTAATGTAATTAACCAAAGATAATTACTTTGTGTAATTAATTAAAAGATAATTACTTTGTGTAATTAAATAAAAGATAATTACTTTGTGTAATTAAATAAAAGTTAATTGCTTAGTAAAATTAATAAAGGATAATTAATTAAGGGTTAATTAATTAATTAAAGATGATTAATTAAATGATGAATTAAATGATTAAAGGTTAATTAAGTAATTAATCTGATTTGAATTAATTAGACAATTAACCAGTCTAACTTATGAACGTTTGGATTCTACTGGATGATTGGATTGTTTGATATCCCTGATAGTGATGCTTTGTTTTGATTTGAGCTGTGTTTAATGTAATTTATTATCCGTGATATATATATTTATGATCTGTGAATGAAAGATAAGCGTTATAGTTTATACCGCTTATCAAATATATTGTTGTATTGAAATACGTATTGATTGATGATGTTGCACTTTTATTGTGTAAAACCCCTGGACCACACTTATACACACAAATATGGATTGCATGTGGAAATGGGTTAAGTCACAAATTTTTGAAATAGTTTTTAAAATTGAATTTTTGAATCCAAATGATTTTGGAAATGGATTAGTTTTAAAGTAGAAAAGTTTTTGAAAAGGAATTTCGAAGATAAAATTTATTTTTGAATAACTTGATTAAGTCTCGAAGTTTAAATAATTTGATTTAAATTTAAATTCAAAATTTGAAATTGAATTCTATGTTTGGAAACTAGGGATTAAATATGTTATACAAGTTATATATGGGTTAAACCATTTTAAAGGTATTGATTTGGGAATTTGAATTTAATTCAAGGGCTTTAACTCGTATAAATATAATTGGATTTTTCTAAAACGAAAACTATTTGTTGTCAAATAATAAAAGCTTTTACACAAGAATTGAACTTCCAATTTGTGTTAAAAGGATTTCAAGTCTAAAATGAAAAGAGTTTTCCAAGTTACGAATGAATCTTTGGAAACGTGTTTTGAAAGCTATAAGTTAAATCTTTAATTTAAAGACTTTAATGAGTTAATCCGATTGAAATAGAAATTATTTTGAAATCTGTGAATGGATCTTTGTGAAACTAGGTGAACTTTGTGAAATAAATCTTTTTGTTTAAAAGATTTGAAATGGTAATTTGTTTAAACCATTTGAAGAAAGGTTTTGGGTTTAAAGTTATGACTTGACTAAAATCCCATATCCATATGTTTTTAAATATTGCGCTCACTATTCGGTTTAGCCGAGAGAGGACCTTGTTTCATATAACCCATTCCGAATAGAGATACGATGTTATGGATTGCATTTGAAGACCGGGTGGCTTCGAGAACGATAGAGTAACCTGTCGATTGACTCTACACTGAGTCGCTCCGGTGTAGAGTCCTCCATAGGTGATGGGGAGTCCGATCCGAATTGTGGATACCCGGATTGCAAGGTCTTCTTCCTTTATTGGACGAAGTGCCTTCGGTTCTATTCGAACCGGAACAGACTTGTATGGTTGTGTGTCTGACACTACACTTTGAGATATTAAACTGATCTCTATCAAATACATTTCTGCTTGGTGGAGGAGAATTTATTCTCTTAGCTTAACACCCTTCTCTGAGACGTACGAGCTCAGAGGTTATGTAGTTGATTGTTATCAGTGATATACTCCCAATTTGGTAGTGTGGCATGTTGAGTGCTGATGTGTATCATTTGTTGATCAAAGCATGGCTTTTGTATAAAGCATAGCTTTGTGGACGAGACTGCATCAGGACCTCACAGCCCGGAAATGGTCGAAACAGGAAAGATGCGGCAAGGTTACGAGGGTCGCTCCCTTTAGGGTGTGTCATTCACTACTGGAAAAGGGTGGTATCATGGTATGGAGCCTAGATACTTTACTAATATTGTCACTGCAAATCTATTACTTTGTGGTTGCTTTGTGGTTGAGAGGCGCCTCGGATAAAGGTCCCAAAGGACCGGGGGGATGGATGCTCGTGTAGTAGTTACCTAGTCACAGAGGTAACCCGGCCTTGCGTTGGCAGAGAGCTGGTTAAGCTCTCGGGACGTCCATCCAGAGGCGTACCTATGGACAGTAGGAAGTTCCTTAGCCTGACCATTTATTGGAAATCCAATCATCCAATATGTGCCTTGTATGGTTTTAGTTGTAGAACTTGCCATTTAAAATGGCAGCTGTAGTAGGCGTAGTATCATGGTACCTATGCTGGTAAGGATTAATACTATACTTTCGGAAGGTTTTCGCACTACGCACTAGTAATAATATCAAAGAATTTTTCTCGTATTAAGCATATTTAACTATCATAAGGGGAAATCTCCTCCAAGTGTGCGATTGCATTGTATGTGTGCCGAGAGGCCTTATGCTAGTTTCATTTTCCAAAAAGCATCGCGAATTTATTTTAAATTCTGTTGTTGTTTGTTTTAAAAGATAAACTGTTTTTGTTTGCTCATACCAGTCCCACGACTGACCTGGAGTTTATTGTTCCTTTCCTAAACTCTGGGTGCCCATAATTTTTCCACACGGACAGTCTAGAGTTGGGTTTTTCAGATAATCAGGTTTAGTAGATTATCTGGAGCTAGTTCAGTCTTTGGAAGGACTGCACTTGCTTATCTTTGTGCATCGTTATTGGGAGTTCGAGCTATTTCTGGATTGGTACCTTGGAGATGGAGATTATCGATGCTGGAGTTCTCTTTTGAAGACCATATTGGAGATATTGTTCCGCTGCTGGCGTTATCTTTTCTTTCCGCTGCTATTGTCTTGTGTCATATCTCTGATGTATATTGATATCCATTGTATCATTCAGTTGTATCAGATATTGTATCAAATGTTGTATATCAAACGTATTATTCATTTCTTCCGTTGTGTTGTACTTAATGTGTTATAAGCTCCGGCGAACCAGATTCGACGTATGGATCCACGGCATTTGAATACGAGTGTCGTATTCGGTGCCGATTTTCGAAGGTCAAGTGAGGGTCGTTTCATTTGGTATCAGAGCTGAATATTAAAACTTTAGCTCAGGAGTGTAACACATTAGGTAACTCATTAGAGATAGGGTGAAGTATACCCTAGAATGAGTATATCCCTAAGATATCCATTCGAATGCCTCAGTAAATTCTCTTACTATCCACTGATAGAGAGTATGAGTGCCAGAAAAGGACAAGATAGGAGACAGTAGAGTACCACTACAAATGGTCAAAACCCTGCGACAGCGGAAACAATTTTCTCTATCAATCTTCTTTGATTCGATTTCAAATTCTTTTGATTGCTTCGTGACAGATCCAGAAAGAGGCTTCGGTGCGATGGTGACCCTACGAATCGTTGTAGAAAATTCTTACTTCATATCTTCATCGGTTTCTTATCAGTTTTTCGATTTAAACTTTAATGAATTTGAAATTTGAAATTGAAAATTTAAATAAATTGGTTAACAAATAAGGCTAAATTTGAATTGTATAGATAAAATGATTTCGTTTAAACCAAATTAGAAATTCTATTGTAATTTCTTGTGTAGATTGAAGTCCGAAGAGGGACAAGTTGGTATATACTTGGGGATATTTCGACTTGAATTTGGAATCCATACCTAGTGTTTGAGAATTATAGAAGATTGAATCTATCTATCTATTCTCTGGGATCCGATATATTCTACGAACGATTAGTTATCCCTTCGAACTAATTAATGCCCTTGCACATTCGTAGATCGGTGGACCCGAATATCTTATGAAATAATTGTATGAGTTTGTTCCCATATTATTGATATTCTGATTTGGTAAGCCAAACACAGAATTGATATCCAGTTTGATTTGGAAAGATATTTCTCTATCTTTCATGTTTTCTTTGTTGTCTCCCTTGCAAATTTCGAGGACGAATTTTTTTTAGGGGGGAATCTGTAATGATCCCAATTTTTGAGTAAAATTAAATTTGGTAATTGGTATAAATTTGTGAATTTAAATTGTAAATTTAAATTAATTTTTCCAAGATTAACTAGGATATTTGTTTATTTAGGCATTGATTTTAAAATTTAATTGGAGCTTTGAAATTCTATATTTAATATCTTATAAACAAATAAAATTTGGATTTGAAAACTACATAATTTTATACTGGTAGGAAATTGTTTTCTAATTTCAAGAGACATATGTAATATTTATTTGGAAAGTTATATATTGGATTAGATATAAATGATTTTTCAAAACAATTGTTTAAAACTAAATACTATTATACATGTGTTTATTTATTAAAAGCATAATTAGTTTAAAATCATTTCTTTCTTTAAATTGGTATAAGTAGAGATAATAAACAAAATGTAGATAAAACAAGAAATAAAAGTTTAAAATAATACATAAATAGATAATTATTTATTTAAAAAGTATAATAGTAACTTGAGTTTAAAATTTAAATAAAATGTATACTTATGCATAAAAATATTTTAACTTAAGTTCAAGTTTAAATAAGACTTGAATAAGAATTTATATACCTCCTTTAAGAATTTGTTTAAACTAAGTTTTATCTAGATATATATAAAAATTTACACAAGACTTTGATATGAATGTATATTTTGAAAGTATAAGTTTAAAAAAGGCCTAACCAATAATAGTATACACATGAAAATGTAAGATACAAACTTGTGTGCATATAAGACTTAAGTGTAATTTTGAATAAAAGGGTTTAAAAACAAAATTTATAAAAAAATTGAAGTCAAGGGATTTAAACATAAATTTGTTATTTTTAACATTTTTAAGATATAAGAGACATGCAAAGACAAGTGTTACAATGTAATAAGGAAAATAAACAAATGGCATTCAATGTAATTAATTGAATAAAATAATATGATTTAAAAATTACAAAAAAAACTTTTCATCTCCCCATATTCAATCATATAACCTCTTAGCAAATCTCTGAAAGAACAGTAGATTGATTTAGCATTTCAAACTCCAACACTCAAGATAAAAAAAGAAAAAAATTAGAAAGAAGAACCGCCAACCTTTTCTTTCAATTCAAAAGCTAAAATCTGAAGCTCTTTCAAAACTGTGACGACCCGGAATTTTCGAGCATTTAAAACTGGAATATTTTATTAATTTTAAATATTCAATAGAGTAATTCTAACTTGAATTACGAATATCACAGTTTATTTGATATTTAAATTATTAAATTAATAATTTGGAATCCGATAAAATATTGAATCCTGAATTTTAAGCCTGTTAGAAATTTATATTGATAATTCTGAGGATAATAGACGTTTTAAGACCGAACTTAACAATGATTTGTACGGTTTTGAAATTTTACAGTTTAAATTGAATTTAAAAATAACCTTCCGAGGCATGGTCTCGGATTTCGACGAAACCAGTTTCGTTGGGTCTGTAGTATTGAATTATTACCCGATTTCAAATTTCGTAATTTTCGACGTCTCCATGTGAGCGTATGAGATAAAAATGCTTCGAAAATAATTAAACATATTAATTAATATATCTTACATCATCTCATCGATTAAATCCTTTTCTATTAGCTACCCTATATTCTTGACCAAGCCGACCTATCCCTCCCTGTTAAATCGCGTACCACCTTTCTTCTCCTCTTAGTAAAAAAAAGGAACAATAGCCGCCCTTATGTCTCCCTCGTACGCTACCACTCCCCTCTTTCTTCAAAACACATTAGCCGTATACTTTTTCCCATCTATCTTCCCAAAAATTCCGAATCATCGACAGATAAAGAAAAGGAAAAAAAAGTATGAGAGCTAATGAAGGTCGCGATCCTTCATGGACGCGCATGTTATTGGGGAAGGCGGCGAGGGCGGCAACGCACGCTGATAGGGGTCGCGAGCTCGAGCTCGATTTAGGGTTTCGAGTCTCAATTGTAGGAGCGACGCGTACGCGTGCTCGCGCGAGTGAGTGGAAGGCGAGGGTTGGTGCAGCGCCGTAATAGGGGCAAAGGCTGATGAACTTTCAGTAATCCTTGGCCGAGTATGCGGTGATGGGTCGCTGTGTTCTTATTTTATGGAGGCGAGCGTGGTGGTGTCAGTTCCTCTTTCGAACGACGTGGAGGTATAAAGTTGTAATTTAATTTAAGTATATAATTAGTTAGTTAACTAAGAACCTACAAAAAAATTTAGACACCTAATAAACTTTTGCCAAATTTATTTTGAGGTCATAAATTGAACAAAGCAGAGATTTAGGAGTCGTAGTGTATTGTGGAGAAATAAATACATATTTGTTAGGTTGCTAGAATAATCTGTAAAAAGGAAATTAGTTTAAATTTTTAATTATTTGTTTGAAATAAAATTTATTAGCTTGAATTAAATTTCTTAAAAAACGCAAAACTAATTGATCGATTAGTCCAAATATTAATAAAGCCTTAATATGTTTATACAAGGTCAAACATCGAGAAATCAAATCAAGAATGAAGTGGATTGCAAATGTAAAGGGAAAGGTGAGTTAATCTCACTCAGTTAAATTTAAATTTAAATGATTAAATTTAAATAATTGTTTGATGGTTGAATTGTTTGTTGTGCTATTATATGCTATATTTGGGAATTGATGCATTATATTGTGCTAACGTCTGTTGATGCAGGGAAAACAGGTTGGAGGGATCCAACTGGATCCCTCAACATTTATTTAAATTATTTAATATCCACCGCTGTGATTGATTGATATTCTGTGATGAATTATATTAGAATATTGAATGTTATCGTCTGCTTCAATATTTTGGTACTATGTTTTATCCAAATATATAGAATTGGATTTTGAAAGGAAATAAAGAAGTGAACTCTTAAGAAATAATTATAACGAATGTATATAAATGAAAGTGAATTGGATAAGAATATTAGTAGTTTCAAAATACTAATTAATAAAATTCTTTATATGGAAAGGAATTTTTGAATAAACAGAAAGTTAATGAAGTTTGAAACATCAGTGATATTTGATGCAGCGCAATCTCTAAATTCAACAAAGGAGTTAAGTCAGTCCAGACCCTTAGGTCGTTCACGACCTAAGGAAGGCGAGTTACGACCTATAGGTGATGCAGAGCTATCTGATGAAGGTGCCATGCGGCCTAATAATGCAAGGCAATCTAAAGTACTACTAGGTCGCAAGCGACTTAACGGGTCACGAGATAACAAAGTAGCAGCACGAGTTGAGAATGCGCAAGGCTTAAGTCGGCTACGACCTAAGGGAAGTATTTTAGGTCGTCTACGACCTAACGAGTGTGCTGGAGAAGGGAGTCATGACCTAACCGGGAACCAGAGAGGGAAGTTGTACTGAGTTCGCGGCTTAACGAGGTTGCGAGTTACGACCTAAAAGAGCCACGACCCAACGAAGACTTAAGTCGCTCAGAAGGTAGGGACGAGCTACGACCTATGTTGAACGACCTAACTCATAGGTCACCCGAAGAATTCCTGTTGCCGCTTCTTTAGGTCGTTCACACGACCTACCGATCCAGGATAAGTCGCTGAAGAGTTAAGTCGTATCATTTTAAGTCGTAAGACGTGTTTTCTTAAGTCGCTCGAGTGTTGAGTCGTTTGTAACAGTTGAGTCGCTGATTTTGATGTACTATTTTAAATCGTATGTCATTGTATTTGTTGAGTCGCGTACTATTTTGTAACTCGTAGGTCGGCAAGTAGTTAGGTCGGCCATGTGTGTGTGTGGTGATGTAATAAGTTGAGTCGCCAGGAGTTAAGTCGTTAACGACCTTGTTTAGGTCGTAGGTCGTGTGTGTGTCACTGTTTGTACTAAGTCGTAGGTTATAGGTCGTAAATGACCTAGTGCTAAGTCGCGTGAGTCGTCTATAAATAGGCGTGGGGGTTCATTTGTAAAGAGAGTTGATTTTTGAATAAAATTCTTGTTTGATTGATGTGTGCTTTCATCCTAAATTGGTAGTTGAGTGTAATCTCCTATCTCCACTTTCGGTTATTCGAGTGCGCTCGAATCAACGATTGTTGAAGCCGATTCGCGGTATCAAGTGCGCTTGATCAACGTTTGAAGAATTGTAGATCTTCTTTCACGGTATCGTGCGCGATCAACGTGTCGAAGATAGCTAGAATTCGGTATCTTTGTGATCAACGAATTTGGGCATTTCAGTATCTTCAATCCACCGTTTGCTACTTTCACCATTCCATCTAAATTTTCGTATATCCGCTGCGCCAGTTTGGTATCGGAGCTAGACTTAGCCAATCATAGCTAAGCCGAGTCTTGGAGCCAAGGAATTTGAAGTTGAAGTTCATCGTGTTCATCTTGAAGTTGCAACAAGTTAGAAGCTTTCGATCTATTTCATTTTGGATCAAAGTTGGAAAGGTGTTTGAGTTAGAGCCGAAAGTTGAAGCATTACTTTGATATCATTTGTTGAAGTATTTTGAAGTTCAATCATGCCACCAAGGAGAGCTAATCGTCATCAGAATGTTGAAGCGTTGTATAGAAGAGAAGAGGCCGAGCAAATGGAACAACGTATTAATGAGAAATTTGATGAAGGCATTGGAAAGTTAGAGAAGTTGATGAATGATTTAAATCAAAATCGAAGGAGGAGATCACCAATCTCGAACCATGGAGGAAACAGAGTTTTGCCATCGGTTACGGAAGCGAGGAGGGTATCACCGCATTCTTTTAGAGAGAGAAGAGAAACATCAATTTCGTCAAGAAGAGATCACCATGACTATGGACATGAAGAGAGAAGAACTCCACGTGAGTTTGAAGATGAGCCAAATAGAGATGAAGAGAGACACAGTAGAAGAGACATGCGTGATCGAAGGGATGCTGATGGTCGAGATCGATATAGACGTACATTTGATTTTAATGAAGAGGGTGATAGAGCTAGCATTCATTATCGGGATCGAGACCAAGTTCGAAATTCTTATCGGGATGTTGAAGAAGATCGTCGATGGGAATCGGGTATGAAGATGGAAATTCCTGAATTTAAGGGTGGACTGGTAGCTGAAGAATTTCTTGATTGGTTGTCTAATGTTGAAGAGATTTTTGACTTTAAGGAGATTCCCGAGCATAGAAGGGTGAAGTTGGTTGCTACTAGATTGAGGGGAAGAGCTTTAGCATGGTGGCAGCAAACTAAACTTACACGGGAGAGAATGGGAAAGTCAAAGATTGAATCATGGGAGAAGATGAAGAAGTTGATGAAGGCTACATTTTTACCGTATAATTATCAATCACTCATGTACCAGAGATTGCAGAATCTGAGGCAGGGGACGAAGTCGGTTAATGATTATGCAGATGAATTTTACCAACTCATTGCCAAGAATGATATTATGGAGACAGAAGAACAGCTGACTGCCAGATTTGTTGGAGGGTTGCGAATGCAGATCCAGGATATGGTTAATATGTTCGATCCAAGATCTGTGGCGGAGGCACATCAGAAAGCGTTGGCTTGGGAGAAGCAGGGAAGGCGTGGAGGTGGTGTGTTTACTTATTCAAATAATCCAGTGAAGAGTGCCAGTGGAAGTTCTAATGTTTCTAAACCTATCAGTAAACCAGTTGTGAAGGAGGCTGAGAAGGCAAAGGTTAACAGTGGTTTCAAGTGTTATAATTGCCAGGAGTTGGGTCACAAAAGCAATGAATATCCGAAGCCGAAGAAGAGAGCAATGGTTACTGAGATTGAAGAAGAGGATGAAGATGCAGAATGTTCTAATTCATTACCAGTTGAGGAGGAAGACTTATTGTCCGGAGATGAGGGTTGTAACCTTATGATGAGGAAGTCTTGTCTTACACCAAAACAAGAGGATGATACTAGTTGGTTGAGAAGCAATATTTTTCAGTCAACATGCACTATTCTGGGAAAGGTTTACAAGTTCGTTATTGATGCTGGAAGCTGTGACAATATTATCTCTACAGAAGCAGTAAAGAAGTTGAACTTGAAAACTGAGAAGCATCCTAAACCGTACAAGTTAGCATGGTTGAGGAAGGGTGGTGAAGTGAAGGTGTGTCGAAGAGCTTGTGTGAATTTTTCTATTGGAAAGAAGTACAAAGATGAAATCTGGTGTGACGTGGTAGACATGGATGTGTGTCATCTGTTGTTGGGCAGACCATGGCAGTTTGATAGAGCAGTACAACACGATGGTCGTACTAATAGTTACAGTTTCATGTTTGAAGGTACTAAGGTTATTTTAGTTCCTAAGAAGCGACAACAGAAAGAAACAAGCTAGAGGAGATCGAAGAACTGAAAACTTTACTATCTTTGAATGAGTTTGTTAAGGAGGTTGAAGAGGAGCCTGAAGTCTTTTTGTTGATTGGGCGAGAGTGCAGTGAAGGGGTTGAAATTTTAGAAGAAGCGAAGCCAGTTTTGAAAGAATTTGAAGATGTATTTCCAGAAGAGTTGCCTAAGGAGTTACCGCCACTGAGAGACATTCAACATCAAATTGATCTTGTTCCGGGAGCAGTTTTACCACATCGACCACATTACCGAATGAGTCCGAAGGAACATGAGGAGTTATGAAGGCAGGTGGAAGAATTATTGGAGCATCGACGTGTTCAGGAAAGTCTAAGTCCTTGTGCGGTTCCAGCCTTGTTGGTACCAAAGAAGGATGGAACATGGAGAATGTGTACCGATAGTCGGGCACTGAATAAGATCACTGTGAGGTACAGATTCCCAATGCCGAGGTTAGATGACTTGCTAGATCAGTTGAGTAGGGCAACTATATTTTCGAAGATTGATTTGAAGAGCGGATATCATCAAATTCATATTAGACCGGGTGATGAGTGGAAGACTGCTTTTAAAATCAGGGAGGGTCTATACGAATGGCTGGTTATGCCGTTTGGTCTATCGAATGCACCAAGTACCTTCATGAGGGTGATGAATCAAATTTTCAGACCGTACATTGGGAAGTTCGTGGTAGTTTATTTTGATGATATTCTGATCTATAGTGGAAGCACAGAGGAGCATGTAGAGCATTTACAGAAGGTGTTAATTATTCTTCGAGAAGAACAGTTCTATGCCGCAACAAAGAAATGTGTGTTTATGACGAGGAGTGTTTTATTTCTGGGGTATGTTGTGTCAGGAGAAGGTATCCAGGTGGACCAGAATAAAGTTGAAGCAGTCAGAAGTTGGCCACAACCAAGGACAATTACAGAAGTGAGAAGTTTTCATGGACTAGCGTCATTCTACCGAAGATTCATTCCACACTTCAGTAGCGTGATGGCTCCAGTTACTGATTGTATGAAAGGTAAACAGTTTTCTTGGTCGGAGGAGGCAGGGTTTGCTTTTGAACGAATCAAAGGACTTTTGACGACAGCACCAATTCTTGTATTACCAGACTTTCAGTTGTTATTTGAGTTACACACTGATGCTTCTAAGGTTGGGATTGGAGGGGTGTTGATTCAGAAGGGACGTCCTATTGCATACTTTAGTGAGAAGTTATCAGGGGCAAAGATGAGATATAGTACGTATGATGTGGAGTTTTATGCTGTGGTGCAAGTAGTGAAACATTGGAGACATTATCTATTTCAGAAAGAGTTTGTTCTTTACACTGATCATGAGGCTTTGAAGCATTTGCAAGGGCAGGATAAGATTTCAACGAGACATGCATCGTGGATTGCCTATTTGCAGCAGTTTACTTTTGTTGTGAAGCACAAATCAGGGCTAACGAATCGTGTGGCTGATGCTTTGAGTAGGAGGAGTCATTTATTGACAACAATGAAAGTTGAGGTGACAGGTTTTGAATTATTGCCAGAGCTTATTGAAGAAGATCCTTACTTTAAGAAATTTGTTGAGAAAGTCAAGGAGGGAAGTTCTGATGAATTTGTGTTGATTGATGGTTTCTTATTTAAGGGGAATCAATTGTGTGTACCGGATTGTAGCTTGCGAATGAAGATAGTAAAGGAACTTCATGAGGAAGGACATGTGGGTAGAGACCGAACATTGCAGTTAATCTCTCAATCCTACTATTGGCCATCGATGAGGAAGGAAGTTGAAAGTTTGTTCAGAGATGTCATGTTTGTCAAGTTTCGAAAGGAACAGCTACAAATGCGGGTTTGTATATGCGTTTACCCGTACCGACAAAACCATGGGTGGACATTAGCATGGATTTCGTGTTGGGTTTGCCGAGAACGCAAAGGGGAAATGACTCGATATATGTTGTGGTGGATCGTTTCTCGAAGATGGTACATTTTGTTGCTTGTAAGAAGACGGCAGATGCTGTTCATGTTGCTCAGTTATTTTTCAAGGAGATCTATCGACTTCATGGATTACCTGAATCTATTGTTTCGAGTAGAGATACTCGTTTTCTGAGCCATTTTTGGTTGAGTTTGGGGAAGATGGTCGGAACGAAGCTGAACTTTAGTAGTGCTTACCATCCACAGACAGATGGACAAACGGAGGTTGTGAACAAATCGTTGGGGAATTTATTGAGATGTTTGGTGAAAGATAATCTGAAAAGTTGGGATGTGAAGTTATGTCAAGCAGAGTTTGCTCATAATCATGCGGTCAATCGTAGTACCGGTTTCAGTCCATTTCAGATTGTGTATTCAAACTTGCCAAAGGGGCCGTGGGATTTAACGACAATACCACAACCAAAAGGAATAGTTAAACAAGCTGCTGACTTTGTTGATGGTTTGACGGAATGTCATAAAATCATTCAGGAACGGTTGGAAAAGTCAAATGAAAAGTATAAACAACTGGTGGATAAGAAGCGGAGAAGTGTGAATTTCGAGGAAGGTGATTTGGTTTATGCAGTATTGACAAAAGAACGTTTTCCGGTGGGAACGTACAATAAATTGAAAGCGCGGAAAATTGGTCCAGTTGAAATCTTGAAGAAAATCAATGAGAATGCGTATCAATTGAAATTACCAGATGATGTTTATACTTTAGATGTTTTCAACGTCAAATATTTAGTTCTGTATCATGGAAATGAATTTGATGTGGAAGGAGATAGTGAAAATTCGAGGTCGAATTTCTGTCAACCGGGAGAGGATGATGCAGCGCAATCTCTAAATTCAACAAAGGAGTTAAGTCGGTCCAGACCCTTAGGTCGTTCACGACCTAAGGAAGGCGAGTTATGACCTATAGGTGATGCAGAGCTATCTGATGAAGGTGCCATGCGACCTAATAATGCAAGGCAATCTAAAGTACTACTAGGTCGCAAGCGACTTAATGGGTCATGAGATAACAAAGTAGCAGCACGAGTTGAGAATGCGCAAGGCTTAAGTCGGCTACGACCTAAGGGAAGTATTTTAGGTCGTCTACGACCTAACGAGTGTGCTGGAGAAGGGAGTCACGACCTAAAAGACCCACGACCTAACCGGGAACCAGAGAGGGAAGTTGTACTGAGTTCGCGGCTTAACGAGGTTGCGAGTTATGACCTAAAAGAGCCACGACCCAACGAAGACTTAAGTCGCTCAAAAGGTAGGGACGAGCTACGACCTATGTTGAACGACCTAACTCATAGGTCACCCGAAGAATTCCTGTTGCCGCTTCTTTAGGTTGTTCACACGACCTACCGATCCAGGATAAGTCGCTGAAGAGTTAAGTCGTATCATTTTAAGTCGTAAGACGTGTTTTCTTAAGTCGCTCGAGTGTTGAGTCATTTGTAACAGTTGAGTCGCTGATTGTGATGTATTGTTTTAAATCGTATGTCGTTGTATTTGTTGAGTCGCGTACTATTTTGTAACTCATAGGTCGGCAAGTAGTTAGGTCGGCCATGTTTGTGGTGATGTAATAAGTTGAGTCGCCAGGAGTTAAGTCGTTAACGACCTTGTTTAGGTCGTAGGTCGTGTGTGTGTCACTGTTTGTACTAAGTCGCAGGTCATAGGTCGTAAACGACCTAGTGCTAAGTCGCGTGAGTCGTCTATAAATAGGCGTGGGGTTCATTTGTAAAGAGAGTTGATTTTTGAATAAAATTCTTGTTTGATTGCTGTGTGCTTTCATCCTAAATTGGTAGTTGAGTGTAATCTCCTATCTCCACTTTCGGTTATTCGAGTGCGCTCGAATCAACAATTGTTGAAGCCGATTCGCGGTATCAAGTGCGCTTGATCAACGTTTGAAGAATTGTAGATCTTCTTTCACGGTATCGTGCGCGATCAACGTGTCGAAGATAGCTAGAATTCGGTATCTTTGTGATCAACGAATTTGGGCATTTCAGTATCTTCAATCCACCGTTTGCTACTTTCACCATTCCATCTAAATTTTCGTATATCCGCTACGCCAATATTATTTAATAGAACAAAATATTTATTTAATATTTTAAGATTTAAATTATTGAAAGGAATAAAGAAGAATTTGGGAAAAGCCTGAAATTGATATATTTCACTTAAAGGATTTTACATCAAACGGAAAATAATAACAATAATAATAAGTCCATAACTAATGAATTTTGAAATGAGTTGAGTAATTAAAAAGAAACTTATTTCAAATAACATAAATTGGAAATCAATTTGGGGAAATTGATTTAAGTAATTGAAGTTGGAATATTCTCTTGATAGCCAAGTACATGTTTTAAAAGTAAATTTGTGAATATAAATTAAATGTTTTTAAGTTGTTTTTAAAGAAAGCAAGTTTTGTAAAATTTATTATTTCTAATATTTAAAGCCTAAAGTAGGTATTTTATTTTATTTTATTTCAGCAGTAATTATTAAGAGGTAACTTAGTATTTTGGTTTTAAAAAAAAGTAGAAACCTAGTTTTATATTTTATTAAGTAACCTTATTTTCAAATATTCTTATAATAAATATTTTTAACAAAATATTAAAGTAATTTTAACTTGAATGTTTTAAAGTATATTTTTAAAAGTGAAGTATTTTGAATTATTTTAAAAAAAAATTCAACAGTTTTGTGCTTGGTGATTCCAGTGGAATAGAAAATACTGGGAATTTATTATGAGAAAGGCAGGTAGTTTTGAAAACTGTTTCCAAAGGAATTTGGAAGGTAAAAATATATCTTGTGAAGATATTTTTGAGATAAATATATAATTTGGGAAATTATTTATTGTTTGATGGTTGTTTGTCAATATTAATTGATAGTTAAATCATCGACTATCAATATTGGCCAAATGCGTTGATCGTTTCGAAGAGACCGGGATCGAGATTTATTTCTCAAAAACCACTTCGATCCGGTTTGTACGTTTCGTGAAAACGATATTTGGATTCGAAGATGGAACAGTGAAGTGCAAGGGCTAGTCGCTACTAATCCTGAGGATATTTCCAAAATGGATGTGGTAGGAATAGTGCCTTCGGTTCCATTCGAACCCGGAACGGACTTGTATGGATGAATGCTTGCGAAACATCGCCAGGTGGACGATGGGCATTCTAAGGGATATGTTCTATAAAGGTAACGCTTAGCCTCAAGCCTCATCAAATGGGAATGACTGAAAATCAGGGGTGATGCAGCAAGGCTAGGTGGGTAGCACCCAAGCAGGGTGAGGACATTCCAGTCTAGATGTCCTTCTTTATTTCGGCTTAGTGGGCGGTTGCTGATTCCAACCGCGGGGTGATCTCACTCAGGATTATCCAGTAAGGGGTATTCCCGGCCTTGTGTTGCAGGGGAGTGGGCGTACTCCTCGGTACGGTGATCTAGGCCCCGTACTGTGACAGGTGGTACCCCAGTGCCTAGTCATTAGTTGGAAATTCATTCACCCTACGTGCCTTGTACGAGTTTTGTTTGTATTACCCACTCTGTGGCTAGTAGATGGAATTTAATGAATGTAACAATTTCGGCTATTTTATAAGTATTTGTATATAGACCCTATTATAATATCAGAGGATTTCTATAAAAATTGTTTTAGCTATCGTAAGGTAAAAACCCGACATGTTTATTTGTGGCGTGGTCTTACGAGATGCTTTTGTTTTCAAAGGATTTTGAAACTTTGATAATCAATTGGATATGATTTTCTCACGCTGGTATTCCAGACTGACTCGGGTGTTATTTAACTGTAATGCTCGGGTCAGACCGAGTATTATAGGATACAGGATATGATGCTTTGGGGCTCAGGAGACGAGCTGGATGACGACACGTACTCTCGTACTTGTTTATATACATATTTCTGCTGTGTTGAGTTGTTGTGTATCCATTTGTATAATATTGATGTTGAGCTGTGATTGATGTACTCTGATGATGTAATATATGTAAAAAGAGATATTTGACTTTTGAGTAAAGATCATTTATTATCTATTATATTTTATTCCGCTGTGATGGTTAGATTCTGATGTTGTTGTCTATTTTCTTCTTCTACCTCTCCTTCTTTAACCCAAATGGTTCGTATTTCTGTACAACTTGAGTTGATTGAGGTAGAATAGTGTTGACTCAAGGGGTACGGATTTGCGGGTCGTTTCACTTGGTGTCAGAGCATAGGTTGGAGATAACCTTGGCTCTGGTGGGAATTACTCATTGAAATTAGAGTCTATAGTACTCTAAAATGAGTTTGAGTGTATTAATAGATATGAGCGCGTATTTGTTAGTGAATATAAATTGTTTTAATATTGTGTTGATTGATTTATTGAGTGGCATATGAACCTTCGTCGACACAGTCTACGCAGCTGTATCGAAGGGGTTTCTAAACATTTGAATGGAGCAATCGACACGGTATTGTTTTAAATATGGGTAAACGAAATAATTTTACCCAAAAATATATTTTGATATGAATAAAAGTTTTGAAAACTATTTAGCTAGTATATGGTTCTTGGATGTTAGAAATGATAATATTAAAGTGTTATCATTGTTAAGTGAAAATATAACTAGAAGTTGAAGTATAACTAAAATTTAGGGGAATAAATTCATTATAGAATAAAATTTATAAATATGAATTATAAATGTAATTTATGAATTGAAATACAATCAAATGGAAATTTATATAAGCATAAACTATACAAATGCATTATAGTTAAAATTTGAATTTAAAATAGAATTTGAAACTTTAAAACCCCGTTATGAGGATAAATAGTAGCATAGTTGTTTTGGGGTATTTCTGAAGGAAATAGGTTCAAATGAATTTTGGGAAGGGATATAGCATTGAATTCACTTCAGTCGCTGGGAAATAACTTCGGTGATGACTACAGCATCATCGATGTTCATTTTCGAGTTTCTAAGTGAAGAATTGCTGCCAAATTGATTTGTTCAGGAAAACCTGTTTATTTTTGAAATTCCAAAGGAAATTTGTTGGGAATAAAACCAGGATTGGTTTAAATATTTGAGAAATGTGATTTGAGATATTGGAGATTTCAAAAATGATTTGAAACTAAAAGCCGGGTGTTTAAAAATCCTGATAAGATAGGTTGTAAGCTTATAACTTGAGATGATTTTTAAATCAGGAAGGAAATATAAGCTTTGAATGTTGGAATTTGAATTAAAAGTGTAAAGTTAAAAAAAATGAAATTAACTTGGATTGGGAAATAAAAATTTAACTGGATTGGAATAAATTGAATAAGTTGAAAATAATATCCAGTTGTATTCGAATCAAGTTGAAATCGAATTGAGTTAAATGAAACCGAATTAAAATAAAATTGAATTGGAATAAGAATTCAATTGAATTATTGAATGGAATTAAATTCTTACCTGAACGAATGAAAAATAAATTGGATAAGGATTGGAATTGAAGTAAATAAATTAGAATAACTTATAAAAGAATCAGAATTAAATTGCATGGAATAAAAATATGCTTGGGATATAGATAAGCATAAGGCTTGAGTTAAAATAAAAGAATATATTCAACCCTATGATAATGGAATTGTGAAAATAATAAGTTGTGACTTATTAGATTTGAAAAGTGGGATAGAAAACCCAAAATAAATAAATATTTTTGATGAATTGAAGAATAAAATGAAAATCAAAACTGGGATTATAAAAATAATAATAATAATAATAATAATAGGTTGAACTTAAGAAAATTTGATGAAGAGATTTTGAGATTAAAATCAAGTTCTACCTATAAATTGGGGAAGAACTAATCTGATAATAAGTTAGCTAAATAAATATGTAATAAGAACCCAATGCAGTTAAATAAAAGCTGAATTGTGAGATAATAATGAAATTTGGAAAGAAAACTCAAGTTATAAATTGAATTCGACTTGAATTGTCAATCAAGTAAATGAGATTGAACTGTGAATTCATAAAAGTGAATGGTAAATTGAGAATGGTATGGTTTGCAAATAAAATCCAAATACATAGAAATAAATTGAAATGGCCTTGTAATTTATTTAAGTGAACCGAGAATGAATCGAACTTGGAAATTTGAAATTTATAATAACTAACCAAATAAATTTGTAGTTTGAAAGGAGAGTTGGATTGAATTCAACTTAAACAAAGTTTAATAATATTGGATTGGTTTTAAATCAAGTGAAAATAAATTTTTAATCAAAATAAATTCGGTGAGTTATAAATAATATTAATGGTATGAAATTCAAGAATAAATAATTGTAAACCATTTAAAATTATTCAGGAATTGAAATAACTTGGAGTCTATAAGAAAAATTGAAATGGTTATTGAATGGAATAGCTTAGATTGTCTTTAAGCTAAATAAAACAGTTGGAATAAACAAATGTGGAATGTAAATGAATGGATTTTGAATAAAATGAAATGTGTCGAGCTAAATAAATGGTCGTGAATGAATTGAAATAAAAAGGAAATTTAATTGGTAATGAAGATGAACCACCATTGTTAATGGATTTTGAATGAACTAGTTTGGCTAATAAAATGAAATGCAAGTTAATGGATTCAAATTTGAAATGCAATGAAAATGAGAATATATGGATTGTGAATAAATTGAAAATGGAATAGAATTAAGTATAAATTGAGTTGAAATCAATTGAAATTGGTTATAAACATAAATACTTATTTATTCACATGGATCTCGTCGAAATGCATAGAATAAATTGTCATTGGATGTAAATGGAAGTAATTAAATTTCTATGAATTGATAGAAGTAAAATGAACTGATTCTGAGAGCAATTGAATTAAATATGAGTTCAGTTTGCTTAAGAATAAATTAAATGTAAGCGATTGTGTTTTAAACCATTCAAATTGATGAAGTGATATACGAATGGATTGAAAACCATTCAAATTGAATGAAAATGGTTTGTAAATTAATTGAAACAGTTGAATTGGTATGAAAGTTGTATAAATTTCTTATGGAAAATGTTTGATGTGCATTTCTTTAAAATTCGTATGTTTTAACCATTGCAACTGAGTTAAATATAGTTAAACTGCATATATTTGGCACTTACATGTTTAAATTGAGTAAGTACAGGTACCTGGAAGCCGTATGGCTGGATTTGGGTTGCATTAATCACTAAATTAATAAGCTACCTGCTTAAAAATGCTAAATCAGGTACGCCTACGCAATAAAAATAGGAAATATGAATTGTTTTTGGTTTTTCCGACCGGGTGGGTCGATGTATATATATTTATCTCTTTTGTCAAATTGCAAAAGCTCCTCCGTACAAAGGAGACTCTGCCAAAAAATTTCAGAAATTTTGGTAGTTAGAAAATTTTAGAAAACTTTGGAAAATTGTGTTAATGACTAGCGAATTCAAATTGGAAACTAAACTAAGAGAGTAAATGAAACTAACAAAAATAATGATATAAGTTAGTTTTAAATGACAAATAAAATATATATATTCAGAGTTAAAGATAAATTGAATTCATATGGAAATGAAAAAATCGATTTGAATAGAAATAGATATAAACTGAAGTGGTAAGACGGAAACAAATAAAGAAACGTATAAAATGCTTATGTTAACTTACGTAAGGAATGGTCAATTCTTAATTGGAAATTGAACATTGCAAATATATTCTAAGTTGATATTTGGATGAATATTGACATTTGGTAAGAAAGTCGATAACATGTTTTTGGAATGTTGTAATTGGATATTAGTGCTAAGCAGGATATGCAGGTACCGAATTATTTATTTATCTCAAAAATATCTTCACAAGATATATTTTTACCTTCCAAATTCCTTTGGAAACAGTTTTCAAAACTATCTGCCTTTCTCAGAATAAATTCGCAGTATTTTCTATTCCACTGGAATCACCAAGCACAAAACTTTTGAATTTTTTTTAAAATAATTTAAAACACTTCACTTTTAAAAATATACTTTAAAACATACAAGTTAAAATTACTTTAATATTTTGTTAAAAATATTTATTATAAGAATATTTGAAAATAAGGTTACTTAATAAAATATAAAACTAGGTTTCTACTTTTTTTTAAAACCAAAATACTAAGTTACTTCTCAATAATTACTGCTGAAGTAGAATAAAAGAAAATACCTACTTTAGGCTTTAAATATTAGAAATAATAAATTTAACAAAACTTGCTTTCTTTAAAAACAACTTTAAAACATTTAATTTATATTCACAAATTTACTTTTAAAACATGTACTTGGCTATCCAGAGAATATTCCAACTTCAATTACTTAAATCAATTTCCCCAAATTGATTTCCAATTTATGTTATTTGAAATAAGTTTCTTTTTAATTACTCAATTCATTTCAAAATTCACTAGTTATGGACTTATTATTATTGTTATTATTTTCCGTTTGATGTAAAATCCTTTAAGTGAAATATATCAATTTCAGGCTTTTCCCAAATTCTTCTTTATTCCTTTCAATAATTTAAATCTTAAAATATTAAATAAATATTATGTTCTATTAAATTATATCACTGAAGTTCCAAACTTCATTAACTTTCTGTTTATTCAAAAATTCCTTTCCATATACAGAATTTTATTAATTAGTATTTTGAAACTACTAATATTCTTATCCAATTCACTTTCATTTATATACATTCATTATAATTATTTCTTAAGGGTTCACTTCTTTATTTCCTTTCAAAATCCAATTCTATATATTTGGATAAAACAGAGTACCAAAATATTCAAGCAAACAATAACATTCAATATTCTAATATAATTCATCACAGAATATCAATCAATCACAGCAGTGGATAATAAATAATTTAAATAAATGTTGAGGGATCCAGTTGGATCCCTCCAACCTATTTTCCCTGCATCCACAGACATTAGCACAATATAATGCATCAATTCCTAAATATAGCATACAATAGAACATCAAACAATTCAACCATCAAACAATTATTTAAATTTAATCATTTAAACTTTAATTTAACTGAGTGAGATTAACTCACCTTTTTCTTTACATTAGCAATCCACTTCATTTTTGATTTGATTTCTCGATGTTTGACCTTGTATAAACATACTAAGGCTTTATTAATATTTGGACTAATCGATCGATTAGTTTTCCGTTTTTTAAGAAATTTAATTCAAGCTAATAAATTTTATTTCAAACAAATAATTAAAAATTTAAACTAATTTCCTTTTTACAGATTATTCTAGCAACCTAACAAATATATATATTTATTTCTCCACAATACACTACGACTCCTAAATCTCTGCTTTGTTCAATTTATGACCTCAAAATAAATTAGGCAAAAGTTTATTAGCTGTCTAAATTTTTTTGTAGGTTCTTAGTTAACTAACTAATTATATACTTAAATTAAATTACAGCTTTATACCTCTACGTCGTTCGAAAGAGGAACTGACACCACCACGCTCGCCTCCATAAAATAAGAACACAGCGACTTATCACCGCATACTCGGCCAAGGATTACTGAAAGTTCATCAGCCTTTGCCCCTATTGCGGCGCTGCACCAACCCTCGCCTTCCACCCTCTCGCGCGAGCACGCGCACGCGTCGCTCCTGCAATTGAGACTCGAAACCCTAAATCGAGCTCGAGCTCGCGACCCCTATCAGCGTGCGTTGCCGCCCTCGCCGCCTTCCCCAATAATATGCGCGTCCATAAAGGATCGCGACCTTCATTAGCTCGCATACTTTTTTTCCTTTTCTTTTTCGGTCGATGATTCCGAATTTTTGGGAAGATAGATGGGAAAAAGTATACGTATAATTTGTTTTGAAGAAAGAGGGGAGTGGTAGCGTACGAGGGAGACATAAGGGCGGCTATTGTTCCTTTTTTTCACTGGGAGGAGAAGAAAGGTGGTACGCGATTTAACAGGGAGGGATAGGTCGGCTTGGTCAAGAATATAGGGTGGCTGATAGAAAAGGATTTAATCGGTGAGATGATGTAAGACATATTAATTAATATGTTTAATTATTTTCGAAGCATTTTTATCTCGTACGCTCACACGGAGACGTCGAAAATTACGAAATTTGAAAACTGGTAATAATTCAATATTACGGACCCAACGAAACTGGTTTCGTCGAAATCCGAGACCATGCCTCAGAAGGTTATTTTTAAATTCAATTTAAACTATAAAATTTCAAAACCGAACAAATCGTTGTTAAGTTCAATTTTAAAATGTCTATTATCCTCAGAATTATCAATATAAATTTCATAAGCCTTCAAATTTATTTTTAACAGGCTTAAAATTCCAAATTCAACATTTTATCCGATTCCAAATTATTAATTTAATAATTTAAATATCAAATAAACTGTGATATTCGTAATTCAAGTTAGAATTACTCTATTGAATATTTAAAATCAATAAAATATTCCAGTTTTAAATGCTCGAAAATTCCGGGTCGTCGCATTCCTCCCCCCTTAAAAGAATTTCATCCCCGAAATTACTAACTAACCAGAATGGTCCAAAACCCGTTACTATTTTCCCTAAACCAAGCAGTTTAATTAACTTGCCATAACATATCCTTTTTATTATAGTCCCACTATTACTTCAACTAACTTTCAAAACCTTCCATAGTCTCCAAATAACTTACTTGCTCAACTATTCAAATTATAAGTCAAAACTAAATTTTGAATTATCAAAATTTTCTCAAAATTTTCCTAACTCCCTAAATTTTCGAAAAATTTCGCCTGCTCTCCTTTGCGCGGCTGCCTCGTTACAACTACAAAATGGCTCTACGGCCTCCCAAATCCAAAAAGAAAACAAAACGCCAAGTGGCTCGATCCAAAAACCCAATCCAATTTCATACCTTTATGTCGAGCATTTCAAATTTATCTTCTTGAAATCAAAAACCAATTCTCATGATTAAATTTAAATAATTGTTTGATGGTTGAATTGTTTGATGTGCTATTGTATGCTATATTTGGGAATTGATGCATTATATTGTGCTAACGTCTGTGGATGCAGGGAAAACAGGTTGGAGGGATCCAACTGGATCCCTTAACATTTATTTAAATTATTTAATATCCACCGCTGTGATTGATTGATATTCTGTGATGAATTATATTAGAATATTGAATGTTATCGTCTGCTTGAATATTTTGGTACTCAGTTTTATCCAAATATATAGAATTGGATTTTGAAAGGAAATAAAGAAGTGAACTCTTAAGAAATAATTATAACGAATGTATATAAATTAAAGTGAATTGGATAAGAATATCAGTAGTTTCAAAATACTAATTAATAAAATTCTGTATATGGAAAGGAATTTTTGAATAAACAGAAAGTTAATGAAGTTTGAAACTTCAGTGATATTATTTAATAGAACAAAATATTTATTTAATATTTTAAGATTTAAATTATTGAAAGGAATAAAGAAGAATTTGGGAAAAGCCTGATATTGATATATTTCACTTAAAGGATTTTACATCAAATGGAAAATAATAACAATAATAATAAGTCCATAACTAATGAATTTTGAAATGAATTGAGTAATTAAAAAGAAACTTATTTCAAATAACATAAATTGGAAATCAATTTGGGGAAATTGATTTAAGTAATTGAAGATGGAATATTCTCTGGATAGCCAAGTACATGTTTTAAAAGTAAATTTGTGAATATAAATTAAATGTTTTTAAGTTGTTTTTAAAGAAAGCAAGTTTTGTAAAATTTATTATTTCTAATATTTAAAGCCTAAAGTAGGTATTTTCTTTTATTCTATTTCAGCAGTAATTATTAAGAGGTAACTTAGTATTTTGGTTTTAAAAAAGAGGTAGAAACCTAGTTTTATATTTTATTAAGTAAACTTATTTACAAATATTCTTATAATAAATATTTTTAACAAAATATTAAAGTAATTTTAACTTGAATGTTTTAAAGTATATTTTTAAAAGTGAAGTGTTTTAAATTATTTTAAAAAAAAAATTCAAAAGTTTTGTGCTTGGTGATTCCAGTGGAATAGAAAATACTGGGAATTTATTCTGAGAAAGGCAGATAGTTTTGAAAACTGTTTCCAAAGGAATTTGGAAGGTAAAGATATATCTTGTGAAGATATTTTTGAGATAAATAAATAATTTAGGAAATTATTTATTGTTTGATGGTTGTTTGTGAATATTAATTGATAGTTAAATCACCAACTATCAGTATTGGCCAAATGCGTTGATCGTTTCGAAGAGACCGGGATCGAGATTTATTTCTCGAAAACCACTTCGATCCGGTTTGTACGTTTCGTGAAAACAATTTTTGGATTCGAAGATGGAACAGTGAAGTGCAAGGGCTAGTCGCTACTAATCCTGAGGATATTTCTAAAATGGATGTGGTAGGAATAGTGCCTTCGGTTCCATTCGAACCCGGAACGGACTTGTATGGATGAATGCTTGCGAAACATCGTCAGGTGGACGATGGGCATTCTAAGGGATATGTTCTATAAAGGTAACGCTTAGCCTCAAGCCTCATCAAATGGGAATGACTGAAAATCAGGGGTTATGCAGCATGGCTAGGTGGGTAGCACCCAAGCAGGGTGAGGTCATTCCAGTCTAGATGTCCTTTTTTATTTCGGCTTAGTGGGCGGTTGCTGATCCCAACCGCGGGGTGATCTCACTCGGGATTATCCAGTAAGGGGTAGTCCCAGCCTTGTGTTGCAGGGGAGCGGGCGCACTCCTCGGTACGGTGATCTAGGCCCCGTACTGTGACAAGTGGTACCCCAGTACCTAGTCATTAGTTGGAAATCCATCCACCCTACGTGCCTTGTACGAGTTTTGTTTGTATTACCCACTCTGTGGCTAGTAGCTGGAATTTAATGAATGTAACAATTTCGGCTATTTTATAAGTATTTGTATATAGACCCTATTATAATATCAGAGGATTTCTATAAAAATTGTTTTACCTATCGTAAGGTAAAAACCCGACATGTTTATTTGTGGCGTGGTCTTACGAGATGCTTTTGTTTTCAAAGGATTTTGAAACTTTAATAATCAATTGGGTGTGATTTTCTCACGCTGGTATTCCAGACTGACTCGGGTGTTATTTAACTGTAATGCTCGGGTCAGACCGAGTATTATAGGATACAGGATATGATGCTTTGGGGCTCAGGAGATGAGCTGGATGACGACACGTACTCTCGTACTTGTTTATATACATATTTCCGCTGTGTTGAGTTGTTGTGTATCCATTTGTATAATATTGATGTTGAGCTGTGATTGATGTACTCTGATGATGTAATATATGTAAAAAGAGATATTTAACTTTTGAGTAAAGATCATTTATTATCTATTATATTTTATTCCGCTGCGATGGTTAGATTCTGATGTTGTTGTCTATTTTCTTCTTCTACTTCTCCTTCTTTAACCCAAATGGTTCGTATTTCTGTACAATTTGAGTTGATTGAGGTAGAATAGTGTTGACTCAAGGGGTATGGATTTGCGGGTCGTTTCAAAAACATGAAGCTGTAGATACACTCCATCTCTCAAGTAAATTTTAAAATTTATAGTTTAATAAATTTATAGTTTCAAAATCAAGTTTTAACAAACAGATTCAAAACTGCAGATTTATAAATCAACATCAAAGCTTCAGTTTTGCCAGTGCAGGTTTATCTGAGATAAATTAAGGCAAGTAAATTTCTTTAAAGGAAAGATTTAAACAATTATATTAAACAGTTGCAGGAGGAAATTAAGTTCAAAGATTAAACTTATTCCTGGATTTCAAGTACCAGGAAGGGAAAAAGGCTTCTCTGTGTATACAAAAATTTAAACTATAAGTAATTTAAGATTGTTTGTATTTGATGAATTAAGTGAATAAATACAACAAAGAGTAATCAAAGATCTATACTTGCAAGTTGCAGATCTAAGCTTCAAAAAAAAGAAAATTAAAGAAAAAAATGCACAGGCTTTATCCTCATTTTGAAAACTGTCAGGAGCTCTCTGTCAAAAAAACTTCAGGTGAGCAAACCTTCAGCCATTAATATATTTATATGTGTTGCATGATTTTATATGCCTGTGATGATGATAGCTTGGATGCAGTCTATATGTAACAACCCTAGATTTTTATGTATATTTTAATTTTGACTTTATTTCATTTTTAAATTTTTTAACTGGTTCCATTTCAAACTTTTCATTTTTAAATATAAACTTTGATTATTATGTGATTTATAATTCCAAAATGGTATAAATTGAATATTTTCCTGAAATGTTGATTTCGGTAAATTTGGGTCAAACTTTGATTTTCAAATTTCAAATTTAAATATTAGATTCTTAAATTTTATCTTTTATTATGAAAATAGACTTAATAACTTGAATACTGCTTTTCGTTTCGTTGAAAACAGATTTAATTGTGAAAGTTATGTATATTCCAACATTGAGTGTAATCTGCATTATTTAGCAATTCTGTTTATTTTAAATAATATAAACTATATTTTTATTGTCATATTTTATTTTAAAATGTGTCATTATGTTATTTTATGTATATTTTCGTCTTTTAATATTTTTGAGGTGATAATAAAACTTTTCCAAAGTTTACTGTAGTTATTTCCTATTTTTAAAGGCTGTTTTCTATTTTTTCTGCTATTTTCTTCATTTAAATTATATTTAATTAAAAAATTTATATATTTTTGTCAATGCATTTTTATTTTATGTTATTATCTTTGTTATAAATATTTTTACAAGTTCATATAAATTTTTCAAAGTTCATTCTGTTTATTTTTCATTTTTCTAGACTAGTTTGTATTTTTTTGAGCTATTTTCTTATTTTACCTTATATAATTATTATTATTTATTTACATTTTTATATTTTGTTTCATTTTCGAAATTTTTACTGAAGTTATTATTATTCTCAGAAATTTAAACTTATATAAATAAATAAAAGGAAATTTGAAAAGTTTATGTCTCTTTAGTTGCTTAAGACCTTTTGTTTTCCCGTCTCTTCATTTTTCCTAACCTTATTGCATTCAATTCTTTTTGGCCATCCCCTATCATTCTTCAGCTGCATCCAACTTCATTTTCACGAAAATAAAAGTTTCTCATCCAAAATTTTCGGCCATGAACTCCTGAAGCAAAAGTTTGGTAAAGTTCTTCTTCATTTTCGCTTATTCTTCTTGTTTTCCTTATCTCTTTGCACTTGTCTTCACCTTTGTAGCTCAGCCCTTGCTCCTCCACCACCATAGCCACCTCCACCACCACCACAACCAGCTGCCATCCCCTCCAGCCCACTGTCCATCTATAGCCGTGGCAATCCATGATGTAGATCCACCAAATATTTGAGCAAACTCCACCTAAACATGCATTGCCAAGCTCCTTTACCTTCACCACTCCACCACATCACCTTGGCCGACCTTTGCATCATCACCACCAGCCACTTGCTGACGTGAGACCCCTGCCACATCAGTACATGACCCTACCAGGCCTGGCCATGCCTATGTATGCTTAGGGCCGAACCATTTATGCACAGAAATTCTACTTTGGTTACCTTGATTTGAGTTATACATGCCTATACACTTCATCTCCTTCATATCCATGTTATGGCCGACCCTATTGAACCCAAACCTGATCCAAACCTGATTCAAAACCATCCCATAATAGTGCCTTTCCAGTCCATAGCTGAAGCATACAAGGTTGAATGCAAGTGCAAAAGTTTTAGCTTTGAATTGTGTAGTTATTCCTAGCATTGTTTTGTAATATCTTGGTTTGTAATTCATGTTTGTATTTGTTTTGTTTGATATATTTAAGGAAATTAATCTTTGGCTCTCCCGATGTCAAATCTTATTCATGTTGTCGTGCCTTCGAAGATTCCTTGTCGTGTGTTTTGGTTGTCATCTTCAGCTTAAACAAGTGAGTAAATTTCACCAGACTAATATGTACTTATATAGTGATAAACTGACATCACCTGAATCTGTAAATGCATATCATCCTGTTATAACTGCTATATTATATTCATATGAAGTTCACACCTATATTTACACTTGTTATACCATATGTTACTGTTATTTCATGCTATTCTATTATTTTCATCAGTTTATCACACTGCAAGTTCCCTGTAGACTAGAATCACTATGGGTTGAAATGATACATACCCGAACGGACTTTAGAATAGGAGAAAATCGTTATGGGCTGAAATGATAGGCCTGAATGATTTCCAATTATTTTCATTTACTTGGGATTGCGGGTTTGAAATGATCAAACCCGGGTTTTCTTTGTAAATTACGGGTTGAAATGATATATTACCCGTATCACTTTACCTAGGCTAGAAAATGAAATACATACCCGTTGTTAAAATATGTTTTTCTAAAAATTTTAAAGTATTTTGGAAATGTAAATATTATAATATTTTGATTTAAATTTGATTAAAAATTATTTTTTTAAAAGCATTATTGATTTTCTGAAAATTTATAAGTGAAATAAATAAATGGTAAAGTTAGAAAATCTGAAATGTAAGTTATTTTGGAAATTATAATTTGGTGATAAATGGAATTTAAATTAAATATGAAAATATGATAAATTTATGATATTTTGAATTAAATGAATTTAAAATGATTTTGTAATATATTAATGATTCTTGAATAAAGTTAAAATGTGAAATGAATGAATATTTATGTTGAAATTTTGAAATATAACTAAAATTGCAAATTTGTGAATTTGGCATAAAAGTGAATTTTAAGTTAAGTAAATAAAAATGAAATTAAGTTATATTTGAAAATTTTAAACTTAAGTGTTAAGTTAAATTTAATTTAATGAATTTGAAATTTTACGTTGGAATTTAATAAGTGAATTATTATTAAATTTTGATTTTTGAATGGAGATTTAACTTTATAACATCATGAATATAAGAGTATTTGAATGATTGTTTTAAAAGTGAAATTATATGATTTTATAGTTAAAAATGATTTGAATAAAAATATAATTTTTTGTGAAATTATACTGAATATTTGAAGTTAATTAACTGTATTTCTGAAGTGCTATTAATTCTAATGTAAATGATAATACAACATTTGTAAATGCTATAGTTGATAATAATGAACCAAATGGATAAGTTTAATTAAAGGCTATTATAGCATTTTTGTAAATGTTATAATTTTTGAATTTAACTAAGTTTTATTTGAAACTAATGTAACCCTATTACAGCATTTTTAAATGCTATCTTTTGTTAAATTGAACTGTTTTGAATGTAACTTCTTGTAGCAATTTCTAAATGCTGCGAAAGTTGAATTTTCATCTATTTTATTAAATTAAGTGAATAAATGAATTTTGAAAGACTAAATTTTTGTAAATTTAATAATTTAATTATTAAACATAATAACTTCATTTTATGATTTAAAATGAAGTAATTTGTTTTGAAATATAAACTATTTTGAAATGTGTTTTGTAATGGTATTTAAATTAAATAAAAATGAATGTGGTTTGGAAGATATTATATTTTTGATATTTTGAAATGGATTTTGAATGATATTAAATTTTGAAATGATATTTGATTTTGAAGTATAAAATACCATTTTGAAATTTTAACCACGGGATGTAATTAATTTATAGTTTAACTGATTCTTAAAGGATGGGCGATCCCAAGCATCCTTTAAGTTATTGTGCATTTCTACTACAATTCACTTGAGTTGGTTTACATTATATAAGTATATATTGTCCTGACTCGAGTGTTTTGTGTTTTACTTTACGCTCGGGTCAGCCTGAGTATTTACAGCTTAGCTTTGGATTTCTTTTCTGGAGCTAGGAATCGCTGGAGATTCTGCTTGTCTAGTTATCTATTTCCTTTCAGTTTTCGTTGTTCTATTTCAGCTCTGGTATTTATAAAATTCTATGTATTTTAGATTTCTATTGTATATGTTTCAGACTAATATTATGTATTATGTTTTGAGAGTTTGTTATAGTAGCTTCATGAACTACTATGGTATTTTTATTTCCGCTGTGAGTTATTCTGATATTTCTGTGTCTGTGATTCTGTGATTGTATTTCATTTGCTCCAAATTTATTTACAACGCGGTATTTTGAGCAATTCAAGTCCGACATGTGCGGATGCGAATGGCTGAAAATATCGTGCTGTTACAGTTGGTATCAGAGCTTTGGTTTTAGGCAAACCTTAGCATGCGGAGCAAAAACTCATTAGAGATAGGGTAGAAATACCCTAAAATGAGTGAAATCAATCTCAGAATCCTTTCTTTGTGAGAGAACGTATTTTCGAAGTATAAAATGATTTCCAAATGATTTTAAAAGATTTTTCAAAGATTATTTTGGTATAAAAATGTTCTTATTTCGAAATCAAGATTTTCTAAACTTCATCTCTTCGTTATCCACCTTGTTAGAAATCTTTTGGTTAAGATTCTTATCGACTAGGATTCCTTGAACATTGGAACACTCCCACTTGTTCTGGAATCCAGTCTTGTTTTCCCCATTTTCTTCCTTTTGATTTTGGAGCATTCCGTAACTCTACTTTGGAATGACCTCTTTAAAGAGCGGTGATTCCGTAAATCTTTGAATGATTTGTAAAGGGGTGAAACTCCTTTACAATTGGCATTGATTCACTAGAGATTTCTGCATCCTCGAATGTCGATGCTATCTATCTCCTGCTCTACCTGGATTCTATCTCTGGCGATCGAAGGTCGATTTGCCTTAGATTTCCGTATTGATTATATTCCTAAAGTCACGGTTGACTGGTTAAGGTTGCCCGCGATTTATATAGGCTTATCTATCCTCTATTTGGTAATTAAATTATCTCATCTTCAATTGAGTTTATCTTCGAGCTAGAATTCTATTTGATTAGAGTTCCTCTAATTTTGAATCTTTGTTTATTTGAAATCTTTCCTTGAATCATCCTTTGGAAATTTGTGTTTGGTTGTATTTTTAAATTGTGCATACATCGGAATTATTAAGGATGGCCATATTTTTATATATAAAAGTGAAATGTTTTCGATAAGGATTATATACCTTTCAAAAATGAAAATTTGAAATTTCGAAAGAATTTGAAAATTTGAAAATTTTATAAGAACTTGATTTATACAAAAATGATTTATAACTGAAGGGTTTTGAATTTGAATTTCGAGGAATCAAATTCCAGTGTTTTGAAATCGGTTTTAAGATTTTGAAAAATATATAATAATAATAATATGATTTAAAGATATATATATATATTTTTCAAATAAGAAATGTTTCAAATGTATTCGAAGGAATTTCAATGATTTCGAAGGAATTTCAAAGAAGTTTTTCAAAGTTAATTGAAGTCCAGAACTCACTTATGTCGTTGGAAAATAATTTCGGTGATTAATGCATGCATCATCGACATTGATTTTCGAGTTTCTGAGTGAGGGAGAGGCCACTCTAGTAGCTTTGTTATGCGAGTGATTTTGTGAAACCAATTTTGATTTCAGATTTCAAAGTATGGTTTGATATTCGAAAGATAGATCTGTATATATACATTTGAAATGATTTAAAGTAAGCCGGTGTTCAGTCCTCGAGTTTCAGATTTTGAAACCTAACTTTTGAAATTGATTTACCGATTTAGTATTGATTTCCAACTCTTGGATTGAAAATATGATTTCTTCGACTATTTTAAGATTCGAGCACTTCCAAATCAAGGTTAACTTTTCAAAGCTAAATTTTTTTGAAAGGTATAAGGTATTTGATAAAGAATATAAGTTTAGTTTGTATGTTTCAAGATTGAAATAATATGGTTTTTTATAAGTTGAAACTGTTTTGTTAAGTAAATAAATAAGACTATTTTGAATTATACTAATATGAAATTTAGTTTTGAAATGTTTTGGATAAAAATTAGTCTTCAAATGTTTGAGAAAATTTTGGTTTTAAATGTTTTAACTTAGTAACATCTTTATAAAACTATTTATTTAACAAGTTGGAATAGATACATAAGTTGTACGTACGTTGTTTTATTCGCATAATTAATTTGATCCAAGTTTGAGTACACAAGTTCGAGGTGAATTACACCATTTCGTGTTAGGATTTTTCATTTGATTCTTGATGGCGAACATTTGATATGGATTTTGGGCTTGATTCTAGAATTCTCTATCATAGTATATGGCTATGCAAGGAGACTGATGGCTTCTAGTCAAGAAACCATATCGAAGTCCGCATTAAGGAAGTCGAATGGACAATACTAGTTCGAAAGCGAACTTGTGTGATCAAGCGAGCGATCGAATGTAATGTTGCGAAATAATGACATATGTAAGTAATAATGAAGTAAAATTTGAGATATATGAAATTAAAAAATTTAGTTTTGAAATATGGTATATTTAAGCCTTGAAACATATTTAAGATTTAATAGTTTATTTTGTAAATCAAATCTATATTTGAAATTTGATAATATTTGAAATGGTTCGTTGGAAAACTAAATTGAACTGAAACTGATGGTTTGAATTGAATTAAAATCGAAAATTTTAGATTTTGGTTTAATTGAATAAATTTGTGAAATGTAAAGAACTAAAGGAATGTTTTATGATTTCAAATGCATGATTTCTAAATGTTATAATTTTCAAAGTGTAATGATTTCAAGTATTTTGGTTTCGAAAGATTCATAACTTTGAAAGTATTATGACTTTTGAAGTGAATACATGTTTGAAATGGAAATGAATTTATTTGACCTAAATTTTGTTGATTTGGAAATTTGGATTATTTTCTAAACCTATTGTTTTAAGAAATTTTGAAACTGAATATGTATAACTTGAAAGAAATGATTTGGTGAAATCATATATGATTTTTAAACTGAAATACTATTGAAATGAATTAAAATTTAGAACCTGTTTTATTTAATACTTGATTTGGGAGCTATCGAACTTATATAAAAATGATTTGTATAAGTAAACCATTGATTTGAGAACTGTTGATTTGAAAGGGTACTCAATTTTGAAAAATGAAATCTTATATAATCGAAATTTATATAAGTGTGATTTGATATACTATTATTTTGGAAAGTATTTGATTTGAAATGAAATCTTATATATGTGGACTTTATATAAGTAAGATATTTGAAAGTGATTTTGAAAGGTACTATATGATACATATTTTCGAAGTAAAGATATGGAAAGTGCCTTCTACTTGATATCCGCTTTGTGGCCACACAGTGGATTCATTCTATCGATATTATTCTCTCTCTTTGATTTGGGTTTTTCAGATATGATACTCGAGTGTCCATCGAATTCCACGGCGATCCCCGTGGTCTTATGATCGCGACTACATAGCGCAACTGCCTGGCTGAGTCTAGCCTAGGGGTACGGATGGTTTCCTGGGGGATCCAGGCGTAACCATTGTGTATCCTGCAATCTGTGTAGGTCGCGAAGAGTAGCGCAAGTGCCTGGCTGAGTCTTGCCTAGGGGTACGGATTGTTTCCTGGGGGATCCAGGCGTAACCATTGTGTATCATGCATTCTACTCGTCATCATGGCGTAACTCGCAGGGCTGAGAAAGCTTATGGATACGGATTGTTTCCTGGGGGATCCAGGCGTAACCATTGTGTATCTGCGATCCATGGTTAGACAACTGTTTCGGTTTGGTTGATTTGTTTGGATTGTACTTTCCATATCTGTTTAAAAAAAAAAAAAGAGTTTTCTAGTATTTTCATTGGGTGTTGAAACAAGTCTACTAAGTACCTGGAGAAGTCTAGCTTTGCGCCTGATCAACGCACTGCCAGAATCTACAGGAACGAGGATAAACTTGTTAAGACATCGAGTTATAAAAGTATTTTGATAAAAGTATCTTGATAAAGTACTATATAAAGAATATTTTGATCAGTTATTTTCCCTTCTAAAGATTTTAAAATGTTTAAAAATTGTTTACTTTGAACCATAGATTTGAATCAAATGAATATTCATCATATTATAAAATGTTTAAAATATTATGAAATTTTAATTGAAATGAATAATGGTTTAAATAATGGTTCATCCTTGTCTTTCAACCTGCTTTCCCTCCTAGCTACTTTCTCACTACCTTCTTTCGAATGTCTTCCAACCTATTTCTCTTTCTAGTTGTCTCTCCACTTCCTTCCTTTTCGAGGACGAAAAGATTTGAGTGGGGGAGAGTGGAACAACCCTAGATTTTTATGTATATTTTAATTTTGACTTTTTTCCTTTTTTCAATTTTTGAACTGGTTCCATTTCAAACTTTTCATTTTTAAATATAAACTTTGATTATTATGTGATTTATAATTCCAAAATGGTATAAATTGAATATTTTCCTGAAATGTTGATTTCGGTAAATTTGGGTCAAACTTTGATTTTCAAATTTAAATATTATATTCTTAAATTTTATCTTTTATTATGAAAATAGACTTAATAACTTGAATACTGCTTTTCGTTTCGTTGAAAACAGATTTAAATTGTGAAAGTTATGTATATTCCAATATTGAGTGTAATCTGCATTATTTAGCAATTCTGTTTATTTTAAATAATATAAACTATATTTTTATTGTCATATTTTATTTTAAAATGTGTCATTATGTTATTTTATGTATATTTTCGTCTTTTAATATTTTTGAGGTGATAATAAAACTTTTCCAAAGTTTACTGTATTTATTTCCTATTTTTAAAGGTTGTTTTCTATTTTTTCTGCTATTTTCTTCATTTAAATTATATTTAATTAAAATTGTTATATATTTTTGTCAATGCATTTTATTTTATGTTATTATCTTTGTTATAAATATTTTTACAAGTTCATATAAATTTTTCAAAGTTCATTATGTTTATTTTTATTTTTCTAGACTAGTTTGTATTTTTTTGAGCTATTTTCTTATTTTACCTTATATAATAATTATTATTTATTTATATTTTTATATTTTGTTTCATTTTCGAAATTTTTACTTAAATTATTATTATTCACATAAATTTAAACTTATATAAATAAATAAAAGGAAATTTGAAAAGTTTATGTCTCTTTAGTTGCTTAAGACCTTTTGTTTTCCCGTCTCTTCATTTTTCCTAACCTTATTGCATTCAATTCTTTTTGGCCGTCCCCTATCATTCTTCAGCTGCATCCAACTTCATTTTCACGAAAATAAAAGTTTCTCATCCAAAATTTTCGGCCATGAACTCCTGAAGCAAAAGTTTGGTAAAGTTCTTCTTCTTTTTCGCTTATTCTTCTTGTTTTCCTTATCTCTTTGCACTTGTCTTCACCTTTGTAGCTCAGCCCTTGCTCCTCCACCACCATAGCCACCTCCACCACCACCACAACCAGCTGCCATCCCTTCCAGCCCACTGTCCATCTATATCCGTGGCAATCCATGATGTAGATCCACCAAATATTTGAGCAAACTCCACCTAAACATGCATTGCCAAGCTCCTTTACCTTCACCACTCCACCACATCACCTTGGCCGACCTTTGCATCATCACCACCAGCCACTTGCTGACGTGATACCCCTGCCACATCAGTACATGACCCTACCAGGCCTGGCCGTGCCTATGTATGCTTAGGGCCGAACCATTTATGCACAGAAATTCTACTTTGGTTACCTTGATTTGAGTTATACATGCCTATACACTTCATCTCCTTCATATCCATGTTATGGCCGACCCTATTGAACCCAAACCTGATCCAAACCTAATTCAAAACCATCCCATCACAGTGCCTTTCCAGTCCATAGCTGAAGCATACAAGGTTGAATGCAAGTGCAAAAGTTCTAGCTTTGAATTGTGTAGTTATTCCTAGCATTGTTTTGTAATATCTTGGTTTGTAATTCATGTTTGTATTTGTTTTGTTTGATATATTTAAGGAAATTAATCTTTGGCTCTCCCGATCTCAAATCTTATTCATGTTTTCGTGCCTTCAAAGATTCCTTGTCGTGTGTTTTGGTTGTCATCTTCAGCTTAAACAAGTGAGTAAATCTCACCAGACTAATACGTACTTATATAGTGATAAACTGACATCACCTGAATCTGTAAATGCATATCATCTTGTTATAACTGCTATATTATATTCATATGAAGTTCACACTTATATTTACACTTGTTATACCATATGTTACTGTTATTTCATGCTATTCTATTATTTTCATCAGTTTATCACACTGCAAGTTCCTTGTAGACTAGAATCACTATGGGTTGAAATGATACATACCCGAACGGACTTTAGAATAGGAGAAAATCGTTATGGGCTGAAATGATAGGCCTGAATGATTTTCAATTATTTTCATTTACTTGGGATTGCGGGTTTGAAATGATCAAACCCGGGTTTTCTTTGTAAATTACGGGTTGAAATGATATATTACCCGTATCACTTTACCTAGGCTAGAAAATGAAATACAGACCCGTTGTTAAAATACGTTTTTCTAAAAATTTTAAAATATTTTAGAAATGTAAATATTATAATATTTTGATTTAAATTTGATTAAAAATTATTTTTTTAAAAGCATTATTGATTTTCTGAAAATTTATAAGTGAAATAAATAAATGGTAAAGTTAGAAAATCTGAAATGTAAGTTATTTTGGAAATTATAATTTGGTGATAAATGGAATTTAAATTAAATATGAAAATATGATAAATTTATGATATTTTGAATTAAATGAATTTAAAATGATTTTGTAATATATTAATGATTCTTGAATAAAGTTAAAATGTGAAATGAATGAATATTTATGTTGAAATTTTGAAATATAACTAAAATTGCAAATTTGTGAATTTGGCATAAAAGTGAATTTTAAGTTAAGTAAATAAAAATGAAATTAAGTTATATTTGAAAATTTTAAACTTAAGTGTTAAGTTAAATTTAATTTAATGAATTTGAAATTTTATGTTGGAATTTAATAAATGAATTATTATTAAATTTTGATTTTTGAATGGAGATTTAACTTTATAACATCATGAATATAAGGGTATTCGAATGATTTTTTTAAAAGTGAAATTATATGATTTTATAAGTTAAAAATTATTTAAATAAAAATATAATTTTTTGTGAAATTATACTGAATATTTGAATTTAATTAACTGTATTTCTGAAGTGCTATTAAATGTAATGTAAATGATAATACAACATTTGTAAATGCTGTAGTTGATAATAATGAACCAAATGGATAAGTTTAATTAAAGGCTATTATAGCATTTTTGTAAATGTTATAATTTTTGAATTTAACTAAGTTTTATTTGAAACTAATGTAACCCTATTACAGCATTTTTAAATGCTATCTTTTGTTAATTTGAACTGTTTTGAATGTAACTTCTTGTAGCAATTTCTAAATGCTGCGAAAGTTGAATTTTCATCTGTTTTATTAAATTAAGTGAATAAATGAATTTTTAAAGACTAAATTTTGGTAAATTTAATAATTTAATTATTAAACATAATAACTTCATTTTATGATTTAAAATGAAGTAATTTGTTTTGAAATATAAACTATTTTGAAATGTGTTTTGTAATGGTATTTAAATTAAATAAAAATGAATGTGGTTTGGAAGATATTATATTTTTGATATTTTGAAATGGATTTTGAATGATATTAAATTTTGAAACGATATTTGATTTTGAAGTATAAAATACCATTTTGAAATTTTAACCACGGGATGTAATTAATTTATAGTTTAACTGATTCTTAGAGGATGGGCAATCCCAAGCATCCTTTAAGTTATTGTGCATTTCTACTACAGTTCACTTGAGTTGGTTTACATTATATAAGTATATATTGTCCTGACTCGAGTGTTTTGTGTTTTACTTTATGCTCGGGTCAGCCTGAGTATTTACAGCTTATCTTTGGATTTCTTTTCTGGAGCTAGGAATCGCTGGAGATTCTGCTTGTCTAGTTATCTATTTCCTTTCAGTTTTCGTTGTTCTATTTCAGCTCTGGTATTTATAAAATTATATGTATTTTAGATTTCTATTGTATATGTTTCAGACTAATATTATGTATTATGTTTTGAGAGTTTGTTATAGTAGCTTCATGAACTACTATGGTATTTTTATTTCCGCTGCGAGTTATTCTGATATTTCTGTGTCTGTGATTCTGTGATTGTATTTCATTTGCTCCAAATTTATTTACAACGCGGTATTTTGAGCAATTCAAGTCCGACATGTGCGGATGCGAATGGCTGAAAATATCGGACTGTTACACTATATAAATGTGAAATTATGTTACATGCCTGTATATGTTATGCACAGGCAAAAGAATGCATTTGTTCTTACATTTCAGGTTCTAGAACATGTTATAAATCCATATCACCCCAAAGGAATCCATGCTAGACTTCGAACACTAAAGAGAAATTGCTTGAAATAATGTAACTTCATTCCTAAAAATAGTTTCATATAAAAGTATTTAATAAATATTTTCAGAATGGAAAATTACAGTAAAATATATTCAAATAGAGAAAAATTAATGCTCACGAATTCCAGTTTGGGTTTCATAATTTGATTTGTAGCAGTAAATGATGATTTTAGGTAGTAAATTCATGATTTTTAAGCTTGGGAACATTGAGATAGTTCGAATTGAACGAAAAATGCATTTTTGTCAAATTCAGATAATTCACGGTGAATTATAAATCGCGATTTAGGGCAAAGATGGCTTGGGTGTGGTAGACTCATGGAAAAATACTTGAAAATTTTATAGTATGCTGAAGTGATAGATTGACGTTGATTTAGGGTTTTGGGGTATGTTGGGTTCACTATTGTTCATGAGAAGTTTTCGTCGTCGACGTGGCAATCTGGCCGATCGCACCGGGGGGAACAGAAAGGGAAAGCTTTGGCGGATGCGGGGATGGGTCGGCGTAGTTGCAGGCGATCGACAATAGTCTGGCAACGAGTTTTTGTTAATCGGAGTTGGTTCCAGATTTAAACCGAGATGCTCGATTTTTATTCCAGATGTTTTTGATCAAACTGGACGATTGTTTAGGGAGAGGTGAGCATCGTTGACTGGCCGGCGGTCCTGGCCATGACCGGAGTTGGACGGATGAGTTGTACATGTGCACCGTATTTTTTCACGAAGATTGTGGAAGAAGGAGGAGACATGGAGTTAGCTTGAGGAAAACTTGAACCTGTCTCGAAGTAGATGCTTGTTGGGTTTGGGAGAAACAGGGGTTGTCTCGGGTTGTTTTTGTTTATAAACCAGATTTTAAAAATTTTGAATCAGAAACATGTTTTAAAATATAGAAGAGATGAGGCTCGGGCATAAGCTCGCGGCTGAAGTGCTTTTGCTCAGGTATTTTAAGTATACCGGGTTATAAAAGAAGGAATTCAAGTTTTTCAAAGGTTTCAAAATTTAAAAGCAAAATATAAACAAATTTTCCAAGTTAAGATAATTTATAAAGTTCCAAAACAAAGTGTTTAAAAGTAAGTTTTAAAGTTTAAATGTTAAATTGGATGTTTTGAAATTGTCTTGTTTTTAAATAATTATATAGGGATAATTGTTTAATTAAAATCTTTTAGTGTTTTCAAACGTGATCCGATTAATGTGATTTAGCAAGTAATTAAGATAAGTGATGTATCTCAAGCTAATTAAGACCCTGGGTAATTAAAGAATAATTAATTTATGATTAAATGTTGATTAATCAAGTGATTAAAATTATTTTGAGATTTATTTGATAAGGGGGATTAATTAAAGAACAATTAAATAATTTAAGACTAATTATTTAATAATTCAAGGTTAATTATTTAATAATAAAAAGGTTAATTAACTAAAATGGTTTGTAATTAATTAATAGTAATTAATTTATGGTTAAAGTTGATTAAGTATAATCACTTATTGTAATTAATTAAATGGTAATTAATTAAGGCTTAATTAATGTAGTTAATTAAGGCTTAATTAATGTAATTAATTATGGCTTAATTAATGTAATTAGAGGTTAATTAATTAGTAAAGGTTGATTGATTTATTAATTAAAAGTTGATTAATTAATAATTAGAGGTTAATTAACCAATGTAATTGAAAGGATTGATTATGTAATTAAAGATATATAAAACAAGGCGATTAAATCTAATTATGTGATTAATTAAAGGCTTATTTAATTAATAATATAGATTTATTGATTAAAAAAATTAAAGAATGATCTATTAATTAAAGACTAATTGATAAATGAAGGTGATTAAGTAATGATTTAAAGGTTAATTTTGTAATGATTTGAAGGTTAATTAAATTGTAATTGAAGGGTAATTAATGATAATTAATTAATGTAAGTAATCGAAGATAATTACTTTGTGTAATTAATTAAAAGATAATTAATTTGTGTAATTAAATAAAAGATAATTACTTTGTGTAATTAAATAAAAGTTAATTACTCAGTGAAATTAATAAAGGATAAGTAATTAAGGGTTAATTAATTAAAATTAATTAAATGGTGAATTAAATGATTAAAGGTTAATTATTTAAAGATTGATGAATTAAAATTAAAGGTTAATTAATTTATTATTAATGGTTAATTAATAAATGATTAAAGGAAAATTAATCAAAATGATTTGTAATTTATTAATGTTAATTAACCAGGATTAGTAAATTATACATAAGTAATTAATCTGATTTGAATTAATTAGATAATTAACTGATCTTACTTATGAATGTTTGGATTATATTGGATGATTGGATTGTTTGATATCTCTGATAGTGATGCTCTATTTTGATTTGAGCTATGTTTAATGTAATTTATAATCTGTGATATATATATCTGTGATCTGCAAATGAAAGATAAGTGTTATAGTATGTACTGGTTGATGATGTTGCACTTTTATTGTGTAAAACCCCTGGACCACACTTATACACACATAAATATGGATTGCACGTGGAAATGGGTTAAGTCACAGATTTTTGAAATAGTTTTTAAAATTGAATTTTTGAATCCAAATGATTTTGGAAATGGATTGGGTTTAAAGTAGAAAAGTTTTTGAAAAGGAATTTCAAAGATAAAATTTATTTTTGAATAACTTTATTAAGTCTTGAAGTTTAAATAATTTGATTTAAATTTAAATTCAAAACTTGAAAATGAATTCTATGTTTGGAAACTAGGGATTAAAGATGTTATACAAGTTATATATGGGTTAAACCATTTTAAAGGTATTGATTTGGGAATTTGAATTTAATTCAAGGGCTTTAACTCGTGTAAATATAATTGGATTTTCTGAAACGAAAACTATTTGTTTTCAAATAATAAAAGCTTTTATACAAGAAATGAACTTCCAATTTGTGTTAAAAGGATTTCAAGTCTAAAATGAAAAGGTTTTTCCAAGTTACGAATAAATCTTTGGAAACGTGTTTTGAATGCTATAAGTTAAATCTTTAATTAAAAGACTTTAATGAGTTAATCCAATTGAAATAGAAATTATTTTGAAATCTGTGAATGGATCTTTGTGAAACTAGGTGAACTTTGTGAAATAAATCTTTTTGTTGAAAAGATTTGAAATGGTAATTTGTTTAAACCATTTGAAGAAAGGTTTTGGGTTTGAAGTTGTGGCTTGACTAAAATCCCATATCCATATGTTTTTAAATATTACGCTCACTATTCGGTTTAGCCGGAAGAGGACCTAGTGTCATATAACCCATTCCGAATAGTGATACGACGTTATGGATTGCATTTGAAGACCGGGTGTCTTCGAGAACGATAGGGTAACCTGTCGATTGACTCTGCACTGAGTTTCTCTGGTATAGAGTCCTCCATATGTGATGGGGAGTCCGATCCGAATTGTGGATACCCAGATTGCAAGGGCTTCTTCCTTTATTGGACGAAGTGCCTTCGGTTCTATTCGAACCCGGAATAGACTTGTATGGTTGTATGTCTGACACTACACTTTGATATACTAAACTGATCTCTATCAAATACATTTCTACTTGGTGGAGGAAAATTTATTCTCTTAGCTTAACACCCTTCTCTAAGACGTACAAGCTCAGAGGTTATGTAGTTGATTATTATCAGTGATATACTCCCAATTTGGTAGTGTGGCATGCTGAGTGCTGATGTGTAACATTTGTTGATCAAAGCATGGCTTTTGTATAAAGCATAGCTTTGTGGACGAGACTACATCAGGACCTCACACCCCGGAAATGGTCGAAACAGGAAAGATGCGGCAAGGTTATGAGGGTCGCTCCCTTTAGGGTGTGTCATTCCCTTCTGGAAAAGGGTGGTATCATGGTATGTAGCCCAGATACTTTACTCATGTGTTCGTTGTAAATCTATTACTTTGTGATTGCTTTGTGGTTGAGAGGCGCCTCGGATAAAGGTCACAAAGGACCAGGTGATGGCATGCTCGTGTAGTAGTTACCTAGTCACAGAGGTAACCCGACCTTGTGTTGGCAGAGAGCTGGTTAAGCTCTCGGGACGTCCCTCCAAAGGCGTACCCATGGCCAGTAGGAAGTTCCTTAGCATGACCATTTGTTGGAAATCCAATCATCTAATACGTGCCTTGTACGATTTTAGTTGTAGAACCTGCCATTTAAAATGGCAGTTGTAGTAGGCATAGTATCATGGTACCTATGCTGGCTAGGATTAATATTATACTTTCGGAAGGTTTACACACTATGCGCTAGTAATAATATCAAAGAATTTTTCTCGTATTAAGCATATTTGACTATCATAAAGGGAAATCTCACCCCAAGTGTGTGATTGCATTGTGTGTGCGTGTGCCGGGAGGCCTTATGGTAGTTTCATTTTCCAAAAAGCATCGTAGATTTATTTTAATTCTGTTGTTGTTTTTTTAAAAGATAAACTATTTTTGTTTGCTCATACCAGTCCCACGACTGACCTGGAGTTTATTGTTCCTTTCCTAAACTCTGGGTGCCCACAATTTTCCCACACGGGCAGTCTAGAGTTAGTTTTTCAGATAATCAGGTTTAGTAGATTATCAGGAGCTAGTTCACTCTTTGGATGGACTACACTTACTTATCTTTGTGCATCGTTATTGGGAGTTTGAGCTATTTCTGGATTGGTACCTTGGAGATGAAGATTACCGATGCTGGAGTTCTCTCTTGAAGACCATATTGGAGATATTGTTCCACTGCTGGCGTTATCTTTTCTTTCCGCTGCTATTGTCTTGTATCATATCTTTGATGTATATTGATATCCATTGTATCATTCAGTTGTATCAGATATTGTATCAAATGTTGTATATCAAACGTATTATTCATTTCTTCCACTGTGTTGTACTTAATGTGTTATGAGCTCCAGCGAACCAGATTCGACGTTTGGATCTGCGGCATTTGAATACGAGTGTCGTATTCGGTGCTGATTTTCAAAGGTCGGGTCAGGGTCGTTTCAGAACTCCTAAATTTTATATTCATAATACAAGAGAGTTTAGGCATGGGGACCCCCTTTCCCTCTACCTCTTTGTTGTGGTGCTGGAATGGTTTTCCCTTCAAATGGACATTGCCTGTCGTAATAATTTCTAGTAATCACCCATCTCATTTATGCTGATGATCTTCTCATAGTATCTAAAGCCGATTCTTTGGCTATTTCTCAAATCAAGCATATATTTGAGAAAATGGAAGAATGGGTAGGACTGGAAGTTAATGAACTGAAAACAAAAGCCGATTTTAATAAATTTTGCAAGAAAAAAAAATATTTAGAGGAGCTGGGGGTCCTGGAAGGTGCCATTCCTGTCAAATATCTTAGGATTCCACTCTCAAACAATACCATAACTGATAAGGAATGTGGTAAATTGATTAACAACCTTAGAGGAAAACTACAAGGTTGGGGATCAGAATTTCATTCTTTTGCTGGTAGAGTTGAACTGGTTCATATGGTGATCACTTCTAAAGTCAGGTTTTAGATGCGGACCCTTCAAATTCCGGATTGCTCCGTTGCTAAAATCAATTTTGTTTGCGCTAATTTCATTTGGAAATAGGGTTTGCATAAGGTTAGCTTTAATGACCTATGTAAACCCAAAAAGGAAGGTGGTGCTGTCTTATGAATTCATTTGAGCTAAAAAAAGATTATGGACTAAAGCTTGCTAGGAAAATACCGAGCTCTAATAATCTCTGGGCTGTTTGGATGTGAGCAAGATATATGAGGATAATTTTTAAATGATGAAAATTGATAACAATGCTTTAGTCACTTGAAAAAATATTCTAAAATAAAGGGATCAACTTAAAAATCTTGATGAAAGATGGATTGGTAAGGGGAGAATACTAACTTATGGAGGGATCCTTGGTTAAACTGCAAGAGTCTTATAGACAGACTTGGTTGGGATAGACTCTCAGTGTACATACTCCAGATCTAAGGTTGCTACTATCATTATAAATGACAATCGGAACCCTAACATGCAACTATGTACTAGACACCTAAAGTAGAAAATTAAAGCTACTCCACTGAATTGTGGAAGGAAGCATGATATTTGAGCTTGGAAAGGTAATGGTAAAGGTCGGTTCTGCTTGCATGAAGCCTGGAGAGAGACTCCAACATACTACCCTACTGTTCAATGGCATAAATTTATATGAAGCAGGAGCAACCCTTCCAAAATGGCACACACTACATACAAAGCTCTCATTTTTAGATTTTCTACAAAGGATGGGCTGTATACTAGGGTATTTTACGGGAAAACGACTAGTATCTATGTAAGAATCAACCATAAAATCATTTGCATCTATTTTTGGTTGTAATTATACTAGTAGCATTTGGACCATAGGAAAACTAAAGTGTATAAACTATGAAGCTGTTAAAAACCTCAGTGATGAAATTGTTCACCTGCACCAGTGGAGCCATGGATCATACTTAAACGAGGAATCTTAAAGATTAGCCTGACATGTTGCATATGGCATATCTGGAGGGAGGCTAATAGTAAAGCTTTCAAAAATACAGAAAAGTCAAAGTTAAATCTATTATCTATGATAGCTAGAGATGTTGCGATTATCATTAAAAGAATCCCAGAAAATAAATTCACCTGGTTATTGGAAGAAGAACGAAAATTGCTACAGAAATGGGAGTGGAAGTGATGGAATTCAGAAGTTCGAAGAGAAGATATGCAGTCACCATATCTTGAGCCCTAAACGGAAAGTTGTGTGGTGAAGGGGGAATGTTAAGTGATCGGTTTGTAAAGTTAGTTTTGTTTTCTTACTTTTAGCCCACGTGCTCACTTTTTAGCGGTATAGTTTTGGGCCACAAAGCCCATTAGCAATATAGTAACCAATTTTCATACATACATACATACATACATACATACATACATACATACATATATACATACATACATACATACATACATACATATATATATATATATATTAGTGACATGTGAAACTATGTATAGGTTGGTTTGATAATGACATTGTATTAGGATTATTATATTTTGTGTTCCTTCTGCTATGAGTTCTGAAAGACAAAATAAACAGTTTTTGTTATGTTTTTTTTTTTGTATCAATCACCTAACGATCCAATGTTTCTGAACTTCTTTGGTCAAAGTTATTATTTTGTGTCAGAAATTAGAGGTTTGAAGATGTTGGGTTGTCACAAAATTTGTTGAACTAAACTCACCCATTTCCTACATTTACATTATTACCAAAGATGAACTTGATTATCATACTTCATTCAAGTGAAGAACAAATCCTAAGCCAAAAAAAGATGGAGATAATTGTATTTTTCATAAAGTAAACAGATATAAGACCAATGAATGTAGAGCTTGGTTGAGATCTTCCGAAGCAAGATTAGAAAAAGAGCACTCAAAGAGTTTATTAAGGCTAACTAAAAACCTTCTTGTGAAGAGAAACCACCATCTAATAACATTAAGCTCCCTCAGGACCTAATGCATCCAATTAATCGTTTGGATGTAGTCCGTGAAGGATCACATATTGTAGGTATGAGTAAAGTGCAAAGAGCGGGTGTATGAATAAAGCCAAGGAGGGCATATACTCAATAAGTGAGGAGCCACCCCCAAGTCTTTCAAAAGCTTCACTCAAATTCTAGTTTATTTATACCACTAAGAGAATTGAGAGGAATGAGGCACCTCACAATAATTTGCGATAATAGCTCAAATTGGACCCTCTCTTCTCTTGAAAATTTTAGTTGATATGGGCAGTATGTGAATGTCATTTTCAAAAGTGCTTTCTACCAAATGGGAAGTCCGAAAAAAATCTCAAGCCAAGTTTGAAAACAATCATTAAGCTCAACAACAAAGGCTCTATGCCAATCTACCAAATAAAACTTTTCGTCCAAGTTGGAAACTTACATTGATCAAGGACGTTTGAAATTTATTTGTAGTGATTAATCGACCATCCTACAATAATGCAATCTTTGGATGACCTGTGCTTGATGAAATTGATGATCTAATCTCACCAAAATATTTATTAATGAAAATCCTATGCTAAGATGGATTTTCCCACAAAATGTACCATAGAGTGCAATTCATTTCACATTAAATGTATTTTGCCATGCTTTAACAATATAATAAAGAAGGACAATCTTACTATGAACCTATATTAAATAAATATAACCAAACTAAAACCTTTAAGCCCTTGCATATCAGTCCATAAGAATTGATATCTATTGAAAATAGATAAAAATTTAATCTGAAATGCCTTAAGTTATGAGTAGAAGAACAAGTCAATAGAAAAGAATAGAAAATATATGGAGTTAAACAAAGTCAATCAAGGTGAAAGCGAGATTTCGAAAGAAGTAGTGCAAGATATAAATTCTAGAGATGGACGGAAGAATGCATAATCTATGGAAGACTTGGGACATTAGCTTAGACTCTCGAGGTTCAACAAAACTATTAAAGTGGGTAGAAAATTAGATCAAAGCATGAAAGAAAACTGGTTTCGTTCCTACAACTAAACAAAGACATCTTTGCATGGATCCATGCTAATATAGAGGGTATTGAATCGACAATAATATGCCATGCACTTAATATTGGTCCAAAATTTACTCTAATAAAGTAAAAGAAGATGCAATTTAACAAGGCTCATACTATAGAATTACAAGAAGAAGTAAAAAAAATTGTTAGAAAACAGATTCGTTAGCGAAGTGATTTATCGAAAATGGCTGGCAAATCTAGTTTTAGTTAAGAAGTTTGATGGAAAATAGAGAATGTTCACTAATTATATGAATTTGAACCGGGCATGCCCCAAAGAATGTTACCCACTCTAGAGAATCTATCGATTAATAGATGCCACAAGAAATCATAAATTTTTTCCTTTATGGATGCATAATCAGGGTATAATCAGATTACTATGTTCAACCCTGATGTAGAATATACAGGTTTTTGACCGATTAGGTAATGTGTTGCTATAAGGTAATGCCATTTTGATTGAAAAACACAGGGGCTACATACCAAAGATTGGTGAATAGAATGGTTTGAGACCAAATAAAAGGAACATGGAGGTCTATGTAGATGATGTCCTAGTAAAATATAAGGAATAAAACGACCATGTGAAAGACTTAGATGAAATATTTGGGATATTGATAAAGTATAAGATGAAGCAGAATCCATAAAAGTGCTCATATGGAATTCAATCATGAAAATTCTTAAGAAACATTGTGAGTGCATGAGGAATAGAAGCTAACCCTGATCAAATTAAGGCAATCCAAGATATGGCACAACCAAAAACAAGCAATGTGGTAATGGGATTGAATAAGAAAGTCGCAGCATCCGATCGATTCATATCCAAAGCTACCGATAAATGTATTCTATTCATTTATGTAATCAAATAGTGAAAGACCTTTGAATGGATAAAGGAATGCCAAAAGGCTTTCCAAGAGTTCAAAAAATCATTTGTAAAAGCAACCGATACTTTCTAGCCCGGTGGATGGGGAGGATTGTTCTTATACATGGCAGTGTCAAAATATACATCAGTTTAGTCGAGATCATAGAAGAAATTTGAATTCAATTTTTGTTATATTATGTGAGTAAGAGACTAGAAGATGCCGAGACTAGATATTAATTTATAGAGAAATTAGCCTATTACCTGCTATTATTGACATGAAAATTAAGGTCATATTTTCAAGCGCACCCAATCATGGTTCTCACCAATTACCCATTAAGGCAGATCCTTAGTAAATCTGAAACAGTAGGAAGGTTAATAAAGTGAGGGATAGAGATAAGTCAATATAGTATCAAAATTTATCATGAATATCAATCAAATGACAAGCCTTGTCTGATTTTGTAATAGAATGTTACAACATCTATTGAGGAGCAACCGGAAAGGGAACGGAAGCTCGAACCAAAGTGGAAATTATACATGGATGGAGCATTAAACGAGCAAAGAGCCGGGTTAGGTTACATAATAATTGACCTTGATGGAAATAAGCTACATTATGCAATGAAGTTAGGATTTTCTACAACTAGTAATGTAGTTGAGTATGAGTCCATGGTAGCAGGATTTACCATGGCCCAACAAGAAAAGATTCAAGAATTTCAATGATTTGCAATTGGTGGTGAACCAGTTATAGAAAATATTTCAAACCAAGGATGTTTGGTTAGCTCAATATGTAAAGAATATTCATGAAATGTTGATGCAGTTTGATGACTAGTCTATACATCAAATACTAAGGGAAAAGAAGACACAAGTACATTCTTCGGAAAAAATCGGCAAGTTATAGGGGGACCTGAAGTAAAATTTGTTCCCATTAGATTTCAAAAAAACCCAAATATTGAGTCAGGAAAGGAGGAATTAAATAATGAAGCCTTAGCTCTAACTCAGTCTCAAGTTCAAAAGTCGATATCTGACGAGGGAAACGCCAGAAAGGACGATAATTGTGGGGAAGTCTCCAAAGAGATAAAGACAAATAATTGTAAGGATCAATATTCCAATAATTAAATGATGCCCTTAATTAAATATTTATAGGAAGGTACATTGCCTAAAGAAAGAAATGAATCATGAACATTAAGGTATCAAGTCCTTTTGTATACCATAGTTGATGGAATATTATATACAAAAAGGTACTCAACATCTTGCTTGAGATGTATCACCCCAGAAACGGGAGCTAAGCTGCTAAAAGAAGCCCATGAAGGGTTTTGTAGGGATCACTCCAATGGGGTGAAATTAGCAAAGAAGGTAATAAGATAAGGACATAGTAGGCCCTACACGACAGAGGATGCTTTAAATTACGTTAAAATATGTGACAAATGTCAAGAGCTTTTTAGAATTCCATGACTGTCATCAAGCATATTAACCACGATTGCTAGTTTATGGCCATTTGATGTATGGGGGTTGACTTGATTTGGCCACTTCCAATCTCGAAAGGAGGAAAAAAATTCATGGTGGTGGCCATTGACTACTTTAGCAAGTGAGTGGAGACCGAACCAATACAGACATTAGTACAAGGAAGTTTTGAAGTGTTTCATCAAAATATAGTTGCTAGAATTAGACTTCCAAATAAGATAATCCCTGACAATGGAACTTGGTTTGAAATTGAAGAATTTACTCATTTCTGTGAGAAAAATGGAATAATCAAAAGCTTTTCCATCCATAGCTCACACAAAAGACAATGAAGCAGCATAGGTAGCAAAAAAAACCATTAAGAATATCTTAAAAAGGTGATTAGGTAAAGCTATTGAAAATTGGACAGAAGAACTTCCTCTTGTTTTATAGTTATATAGAACTTCTACAAGGATGACCACTTGACATATTCTTTAATGTGATTTAAAGCAATGTTATCGGTGGAGATCGAAGTCCCTTTGTGTCAAAGAATTGCCTATACTTTTGAGATAAATCAAGAAATAAAGAAACTGTCGCTCAACTTGTTTATCGAATTAAGAGACCAAGTTGTCGTACGAATGGTTGAATACCAATGAAGAATCCCCAAACTTATAATACAAAAGGAAAAGGAAGAGCATTCAAGAAAGGAGACCTTGCCCTAAGAAGAGTAATGGTCAACATTGAGGATCTAGTATATGGCCCACTAGGACTAAATTGGGAAGGACCACAAGTTACTCATGAGGTTATTCCTTTAGGAACTTACCAATTAAGCATACTAGATGGGAATGTAATATCGAGAACATGGAATGTCAAGCACTTAACGCTATATATCACAACATTGGATAAATAAAATGGATTATCACTAAAATTCTTTCCCTAAATAACTACCCTCGGACTGAGATGTGATATGTTTAACTTGACTATAATCTAATAAGGCTAGTGAGACTTATTCGGCAAAAGCATACCTCATACCTAGAAGTGGAAATTCAAGCCTTTTGTACCGTCACAAGGCCTAGCCAAAGCAATCATCCAAAGAGTGGTAACCAGTTAAGCCTTTGATCCCACTCTAGGCCTCGCTAAAGCACCCATCCAAGGGAGATGGATGATAAGCCTTTAGTCTCGTCATAACACCTAGCCAAAGCAACCATCCAAAGAGTGATGGTCAATTAAGCCTTTAATTCCCTGGCTAGCCCAATCAAAGCACCCATCAAAGAGAGATGGACGAGAAGCCTTTGGCCCCGCGGCAAGGCCTGGTTAAAGAAACCATCCAAAATGTTATGGTCAATTAAGCCAATGATTCGCTGGGCCTGGTCAAAGCACCTATCAAAGGGAAATGGACAAGAAGCCTTTGGTTCCGCCGGAAGATCTGGCCAAAGTAACCATCCAAATAGTGGTGGATAATTAAGCCTTTGATCCCGCTACCGAGACTGGTCAAAGCACCCATCCAAGGAAAGTGGATGAGAAGCCGTTGGTCTTGCCTCAAGGATTGGCCAAAGCAACCATCCAAAGAGTGATGGTCGATTAAACCTTTGACTATGCTGCCAGGCCTGGTAAAGCGCTAGTTCGAAAGAGATAAATGAAAAGCCTTTGTTTAGTAACTGAGAATCTAATCGATTAAAGAATTAAATATAATACGAGAGGGGGAAAATAGAAATTTCAAAATCATTCGATTTTGGCTACAAAACTTGCACCGCTGTGTCCATAGTGATTTTTTGGATGATTTTCATATATACCTTTCTGAAATCGGAGCTAGTATGAAATAGTTATTAACATTTAATAATTTGGAATTAAAATTAATTAGATAAATAACTAAGGAAAGAAACATTTTAAAAATAGAAAAATTCCCCTGGTCGACACCATGACCCTGTGCGGTTAAGGTGCTTTGTTGCTCTATAGCGGTAGAGGTGCAAAAAGTTATATTGGGGATAAAGCGAGGGTATAGTGGAAAATATTGAAGGTGCAAAAAGCTTCATTAGGTGTAAAACCAAATATTCAAAGTTAATTGATACTACTCTTAGATCATTTGTATAGGAAAAGGAATTTTTTTAATCTTATACAACAAAATCGAACAATATCATGATTTACGCAGACTAGATTTGGTGACTGCAATAAATTTCTAACTTATATTGAGCACTTATGCCTTAAAATTAGAACTTTATACTAATCTTATTGACTTGGTTGAAAAGAGAGCTAGTCAAATCCACCTTTGTATATTAATATTGCTAAACTGGGTGCTAAAAAGCCTTATTTTAGCAGGTATAGTGGAAATATCAAGGCTTAAAGCGGATTTACTATTTAATAGTGCTAAATTGAAATAGCATAGCAGTGGAACAGCGCTATAGCGGGGATTTTGTAGGGATTTTGTGGGGCTTTAACAGCATAGTCATGACCATGACCGGTCGACATCTGGCAATCGACCGCACCATGGCAAGTGGTCGACGTTATGCGACTAGGGGTATGAGTAGGCCAATTGCCCAGATTTAAATAAATATTTACAACGGTTGGTGTTGCTTTAAGCTACTATAAATAGAAAGCTAATGTAAACCCTAATTCATAAAATTAGAACAAGTACACTAGAATTTACCAAATTTCGGTCTCATCTAAAACCTAATTTCTTAAATTAAAAATTAAAAACAAATTAGAAGAGCGAAGAAAGGGTATTAACATCAAGAAGAGGTATGATTCTACACAATTAAAAGGGACAGCTTTTAAAGGTGAGTGGGTTCATGACTAGTAAGTTGATTTACATATAACTAATTTTATTATACCCTATTTAGATCTAGGATTGTTATAAATTGAATTTAAGGTATTGTTTAATTGAATTAGGAATTTAATAGTGATTATATAAATATGGTTCCTTTCTTTTAATCTAGATCTAACTAATGTACATCTACAAATTAACAAATTGATACACTTGAATATACCTTTTTTGTCAAATTTGATAGGGATTGATATAACTTGTTGATGCTAATATAATTTAAATAGATTTAGTGCAAGTTGAAAACATTGTGTATGAAATTGAGTACAAAGTTTTGTCAATTACAAACTATAGAGTCAAAAGTTTGATTAAATGAAATTGGGGTCATTATACGCCAAATTACAATTAACGTTTACTGTAATCGATTTGGAGACAATGGCAACAAATAAACGATAATAATAGTAAAGAAAATGAATCAATAAACAAAATTGAGCTCACTAGAGCCGGTCAACTATAAGCGGTTGACTGCTCAGTGCTACAGTGACCAACGGTCGATCAGTGACCAAACCTGGGCATGGCCTGAACCTCAGCCTAAGGCCAAAGTATAAATTAAATTATATTGTGTATATATTAGATATATGTATGGATGTTAGTAATTCTGCAGAATTTAGTTCCATATGTATTGGCGATGCTAGGACGTTACGGGACTGTATAAATGCTATTTATCCAACAGAGTCGATATTATACTGGGGAGATTCTATTGCAAATTACACTCATATGAGGTTCTACGATGGATGCACAACACTTATGATGATATCTGATGGAGTATGTGGCCTGGCACCAATGGATATTCCTTGATATTCATGGTGACGTTACGTGATGTGTGTTGTTGATGGATCCCATCGTGGTGCAATAAGAGGCATTACACTACCATTAAGAAGTGGACATGGATGCAGTGAAGATGAGGCATCTTAACAAGTCATCATTGTGGGCTCCCTCTCAATGCATAACTAAGATACATGTAAGCGTAACTTGAGAATGTTGTCCTAAGGTTGAAATTGTGGGGAAACCTATGTTGGAATGGTTACGTAATGTGGGAAAATTTAGTCCCATGGTAGAAATTGTAGGATAATCCTATGTTGGAATAGTTCTAATAGCTATTAGCCGATCGTTAGTTGTCTTGAGGTTTGAATACTGGTTCAATCCTTAGTATGTGCCTTCACAAGCTATTAATGTAGGTGTATTTAAGACCGAGCCTTAGAAAAATGAAAAAAAGTAATTCATAGACACTTAAAGGAAATCCTAGGACACTTAGAATATTAATGAAGTCAACAACATACAGTCATCGTATATTACTAATGTAAATCATTCATCGGAGTTTTGTCTGATCCATCCCTTCCTTTCTTTTTCCCTTGTTATACAAGTGTAGGGCATCAGATGATAGGCTCGGAGACTCGAGCGTGGAAAGATGAGCTTGATGTTGGAATTACTTTTTATTTCCTATAACTTTCTAAGCACTATTTATCGTATTTAGTACTTTATCCGACCGTGCTATTTTTTGTACATTATGGACTTGACTATGTACTGTTTTGAGACCATGCTATTTTTCTGAATATTTTTTGAGATGACCATATTCTGTAATTATATTCTTTTATCTTCCACTATGAGATCTAAATATGTAGAATGTCTTAGATTTTATCCTTGTAGTTTTAGTCTTTGAATTATTTAATAACCTGGTAGCTCATAGTTCTAGGCACTAATGCGAGTTTGAAAGTCACCTTAAGCTTTGGATCAGTATGCTAGGAGGTGCAGGTTGTCATAGTTGGTATCAAAGCCAGGTTTGAAATTCCTTAGGGATTAGGGGTTTATTGAGAGAACTTACTTGAATTTTTTTTTTTTGAAAAAACGTTTTTCGAAAGTTTTCCATAAAGATTTTTATAAAGTTTTCAAAACAGGTTTCTAAAGTGTGTGTGTGTGTGTGTGTGTGTGTGTATATGTATATGTATAGATAAAAGCTTTCCAAAGGTTTTTTATATACAAATATAATACGTAAATTCCTTCCTTTATTTTTCCTATACTATTTGTGTAAAAATGGCTAATAAATTCCTAAAATCACAGATAGAAAGGATGAGCGATCCTGCTATTTGCGACTCAGGTCATGCAGCTGAGATTCCAGGCGTAAACATACTGATTTAGTTCCATCGGTATTTGCAAGCAAGAGGGCAAGCCAAGCTTAACCCTGATTGAGGACCTATGGAGCAAGTGCCAAGTGCAATTCCTTCCCACCCACCCACCATCGATTTTTCCAAGCTTTATAAGAACTTTGCGAGCCTACGAGGGAAGCCATGTATGAGGACTGAGTTGTATGTAGATTTAGGACATGGATTCGTACTTGTGAGATGATTTTTGGATTGTTGGGTCTTAGAGATGACATTAGGAGACATCTTACCACTTGGTATTTACAAGGGGAGGCTTTGGGTTGGTGGGATGCGCTAGTTACCGAGACTGATGAGGTAGAGATTACTTAGAGGAGTTTAGGAGACATTTTGAGACAAAGTTTCTATCCAGCTTTGAAGTGGGAGTATAGTTGGAGAATTTCATATATTTATAGAAAGGAGAGATGTCAATGAAATAATATGCTAATCGGTTCAATGAGTTCGCTAGGTTTTAAATGTAGTTGATCAATACCCTTCACAAGAAGGCTCAGAAGTTAAGAGACTAAGTCAACCTCTTCAGGATTTGGCCTTAATCATATTCCTATGGATGCAACTTTCGAGAGAACGGTGGAGATGGCTTTGTTGAATGTCTTTCCAAGGAGGAAGTGAAGCATGAGAATAAGAAGATATAAGGAAAGATACCCCAGAAGAATCAGCTCAAAGGCGGAATGGGACCTAAGGAAACAGTCAAAAAGCAAGAGCTACAGTGTAGAAAGTGCGGTAAGAAGAGGAATTTTATGAGGGAGTGCAAGATGTATGGCTCGAAGATCAAGTGTTACAAGTGCAATCACTTCGGGCACATGAGGCGGGAGTATCCAGCACCTTAGAAGATCTCCACCCATGTGGTTTTAGGTTATGCACTAGACACTATTCCTAGCTCGAGTGCACCTCAAACAGTGGATAAGGGGAAGAAGGTCATGATCGAAGGTGTGTTAACTCTATCTGATTTACATATACGTACCTTATTTGACACGGGGGCATCACACTCTTTTAGCTTGAGTTGACTTGTGGATGAGTTACACTTAGACAGTAGCATAGTTACAAACCCTGTAGTTGTATCAAACCCGAAGGGAGGATCGGCTTATTAATATACGATATGTTGGGGTTTGAAATTGTTTATTTTGGGGGTAAAGTTCAGTTGCGATGATCTTTTTCTAGGATTTTTTGGGTTTGGTTTGATCTTAGGCATGGATTATGATGATGTATGGGGAGATTTAGATCATATAGGAAGGTTGCTAGGTTGGGTACTTGTACTAGATGTTGCCTAGAGGTTCATTGCGATCCCAGAGATTCGGTTATGTTAGTTACCTATATTCATTAGACCCATCACATGATGAGTTAGATTCAGTGCCTGTAGTTAGAGACTATCCATATGTCTTTTTTGAGGTTACCGGTATTCCACCCAAGAGAGAGATTGAGTTCTAGATTTATCTTGTAAAGGGTGCCAGACTTGTTGCCTTACTCTTGAGGTATATATCTCCTGAGAAGAGATGTAAGCAAGTGAATGAGCTTTTGGAGAAAGGCTTAATTAGGAGGAGTATTTCAGAGTAGGGAGCACTAGTTGTCTTTGCTACCAAGATGGATGGTTCTCTAAGGTTTTGCATTGATTATCAGGAGCTAAATAAATTGATAAAAAGAATCGCTACCTGTTGCCTCCACATAGACGATCTCTTTGATCAGCTGGTTTGAGCAAAGGTGTTCATACAACTAGACCTGGCTACAGGGTTCCATCAGTTGCATGTAGTCGAGGATAGTATTCAAAAGACTGTTTTCATATACCCAATGGACTGTATGAGTGGTTAGTCATGCCCTTTGGACTGACCAATGCACCCACCTACTTTGTTGATCTGATAAGTTTAGTTTTTAAATGGTTTCTTAACAAGTTCGCAGTGGTGTTTGTCAATGACATATAGTCTATTCAAAAAGCGAGGACGAGCAAATGTTGCATTTAGAATAAGTGCTCAATACACTTCAAGCATAAGTTGAAGGCGAAGTTTCACAAGTGTCACTTTTGGTGCGAGGAGGTATGATTTTTTGGACATGTTGTCTTGGAAAGTAGGCTGATGGTTGATCCTAGTAAAGTTGTTATAGTACAGGATTGGCATGTGCCAAAGAATACCATGGAAGTGAGGTGTTTGCTTAGTTTGGTGGGCTACTACAGAAAGTTCATTAAGGACTTCACGAAGATCTCTGCCCTTCTAATTCACCTTAAAATGATGAATTTCTTTTCTCATGGGAGGCGAAGTGTGGGGGTGCTTTTATTAAGCTAATGGAGGCATTGATTAGTGCATCTGTTCTAGTATTACTCGATGGTACGAAGGCATTCACAATGTATACTAACATTTGCCGTACGAGGAGGGTACGGTCTTGGTGTAGGAAGAGGGAGTGGGAGCTATGCTAGTCGACAGTTCAAAGTCCACGAGAAAAAATATTCTACCCATGATCTTGAGTTAGCGGCCATTATCTTTGCACTCAAGTTATAGAGGCGCTATCTTTTAGAAGAGCGGTTTGAGTTGTATACGGATCATAAGTATATAAGTATTTATTCCCCCAAAAGGACTTAAATTTAAGGAAACAAAGGTGGATGAAGTTTTTGGCATCGTTTGATTTCAATATCTTAAATACTCTGGGCAAGGGCAAAGGTGTAGTCGATGCCTTGGGTAGGTAGCAAGCGGTATTGAGTTCTTTGTTCTTACAGTGGAAGCATTTGGAGTTCATCTCTAATTTCCGACAAACATCAGATATCACTCGGGGATTACTAGCAGCTCTGGATGTGCACCCTACCCTCATGGATCACATTAGTTCAAGTCAAAAGCACGACAAAGAGCAATTGGATATTTTTCAGAAGCTTAGTAGAGGGGAGCAGTCGAGTCATTTGAGGCTATAACAACCCGTATTTTAGGTACTCAAATTTGAACTTAAATTATAATAAAATCTATGTTTCAAATTTAAATTTAATTTTCGATGACATGTTATTAATTTAACTTTTAGAATTTTTTCATAATTTTTAATTTGGAAAATAAATAAAGTTTTATTTGATTCTTTTTACGGAAAACATCGGTACTTTTGAAATGTGACAGAATAAGTTAACTTGTCCATTTTATTTTCATTTTGAGATCAAGTTACGTTATTCTTCATGTATTTTTATTTTCGATCATTTGTGCTTTTTACGTGAATGGGACATGTATAGCGTAGTACCCTGAAAATTTTAACACGTTTTTTTTTTATCAAAATCCAATACAACCGTTTTACGTTGCCTATCCTTTACTAAACATTAGTGGCTGCATTTAATGATGGTTTGCATTTTATATTGTACGAAGTGCACACATTCATCTTTATATATATTCCATTTTGCATGTAAATATGAACAGGCAAGAGGCAATTGACCATTTTCCTTTTTTTTCTTTTTTCTTTCTTTCTTTTTTTCTCTTATTCTCTGGAAAATGAAGTCCCGCCTCCTACAAACACGCACAGGTCTCCTCCAACTTCATTTTCCAAAGATATAAAGAAACCATTGGTTGATCCAATGTTTTGGTCTTGTACGTGCAGTAGATTGCATACACTGGTGTGTATGCATGATAAATAAGCAGGTGGAAGCGTGGGAGAGGAGTGCAGGCGTTTGCATTTCTGGTCGTATGTATGTCCTGGGTGTGTACGTTTGCATACTCGAAGTGGGGGGGTGCGTGTACAGGGAATAATTAGAAGAGTGGTCGTTGGCGGTGTATAAGCTCTTGAGAGTGTGAAGGGGAAAGGCACGAGGTGGTGGAGGAGGAGTTCGGCAGGGGTGCAAGCTGGAAGAAAAGAAGAAGAAGAAAAAGTGATAGGAGGCTCACGTGTGGGCCTGAAGGTGGAGTAGGCATGGCGACAGTGTGCTGGAGTCGAAGGCGTGTGGGTCAAGGCGAACCAGATGGCGGTGGCAGCGGGGTCCAGGTATAGGTGGTAACGGCCATGATGAAGGAGACATCAGGTATTTCATTTTTTTAGCTTGCCGACATTGAAGGGGAGATGTGGTACTATTCATATAAAAGGATTTTTCAAATTGATCCAAGTTAAATTGTGAAATTGCACGACTGCGCATTAGATGGAGAGGTTTCCTGGCATTGTAGTGTGGATTTTTTCGGTGGGCTTTGGTCCATTTGCAATGTGATGGTGAGAATTATAATTTTATTTTTATTAGTTAAGTTTAAAATGTTTGAACTTTGCGAATGCAATATCCCGGCCTTTTTAAAACGGGTTAACATGCGGATTTTAGCATTGTATTTGTATCGATGAAAATAACATTTTGATATAACTTATTGATTAATTGGTGTAATGAAAGTTTAATGATAAATTAATATCGATTGATTTTAATTACGTCGATTTGGATAATTACGTAGTTTGTCTAATTACATTTAATGGATGTTATCTATTTGGCCAAATAAATACCATTTTGTTAAAGTAAATTGAATAGGGTAATTTCGACACATGTTTAGCGGTATAAAACACCGTTCCGCTAATTAGATTAATTTGACATTTTATTAGCAAAATAAATCATCGTTCTGTTGTTTTATAGATTTGGACATTTGATTACATATCGTTAATTATTACATCACTTGGAATATGTGATATGTTGGACCATGATGGTTAAGCATTGAATTTATTTACATAGTTGTTGATTCTGTAAATATCAATTATTAAGTTGGAAAGTTAAATTGAATAGTATGGCAGCTTGTTAAGTACCAGGGTGATCATTAAGCCTCCTCAAATTTAAAAAAAACGAAGGAAAAAGTTAAATTTTTATCTGAGAGATAATTTAAAATTTTTTATTTAGTAATAAGATTTAAAAAGTAATAATTATTAGTTAATACCATTTTAATAATTGTTTTAAATATGATTTAAGTTTATTATTTTATTGATAGAATTACTAAAGGTTATTTCTTAAATGTTGTTTAAGAATGTTTAATTATTATTCAAAAGGTTATTTAGTTATTGTTCAGAAATGTTTTAATCTAATTAATTTTTTTAAATGATTTAATTATACTTTAAAATTTAATTAAAGTTATTTAATTAAATTTATAAATTAATTAATTTTCATATTAATATCAGTTTGAGGTTAATTAACTGTTGTTTTAACAACGTTTTAAAATTTATTAGTTATTATATTAATATTGTTTTAAACTTAACTCATTAATACAACAATAATATTTGAAATTAATTTAATATATTATTAAATGGGTTCTAAAGTTACTATTTTAAATAAGATTTAATTAAAATGAAATAGAAGGATGTCTAAATGGTAATTTGTTATTCAAAGCTATTTTAAATAACTTATGGTTTATCAAGTGGACCTTATTGACTTAAAGAGTCTATTAATGAGTTAGATTAAATATGGAAAGAATTTTATACATGGCTGTGGATAATTATAAAAGAATTTTTAAATGAGTTTTAAAGAATCTAAGAAGAAGTTTTGTAAACAGGATTTGGGATTTATTAAGAATGTTTCATGAGGGAATTGGTGTTTTGAGTTTCTCCATTTTAAATGACATCTGGGTTTGATCATTTAAATATGATTTCAAAATAGAAAATCTTTATAAGTGTTTGGTGAATATACTTATATCATTGTATAAGTATGTAGAAAAGTTTCCAAGTTTTGAAAGTGAAATGGTTGGTGGATATACTTATATAATTGAGATAAGTATATGATTATATTTTCCAAATATCAGAAATATAGTGGTTTGTGAATATACTTATCCTATAGGGATAAGTATATGGAAGTGATTTCCAAGTTTTGAAATGTGATTTTAAATTAATGAAAGATTAATTTAAGAGGCTTGGTGATTTCCATAGGAAATATAATCTTTGTTTGGAATGTTTATTTATTTGATGGTTAAATGACCGACTATCAAATCTTGGCCTAAATATGTAATCCTTCTTAATTTTGATGGTAGGGAATAAATATTCTCTACTTAACACCGAAGGATTTTAACACTGGAAATATCTAGGGGAAACACAAGGATTATATGGTACAGATACCATCAGTGGTGCTATACTGTACGTATAAACTCGTTTCGTTCCTCTAGGACAAATTATAAGGAGATCCGTCCGCTTAAATGGTTAGGTGGTGGTGCCCGCTCTTATGTATTGTCAGATTATTTTCTAAAGAACCAGTATCGAGCATTCCAAAAACCGACGATTAGTATTGTGGAGCACTTGAGAAACAGAAGAGTGCACTTGTAAGAGATAACTCGAACCCATGACCACTCTGAAAACCATATACGGTTTTATGGAGGAGATTCATGATATTTTGAGATGTTAGGATCCATATGTGATTCCGAGACCCGTTAGGGTATGGGAATCCATGTGGGATTTCAAGATCTAATTGAGATGTAGGAATCTATGTGTGATTCCGAGACATGTTGAGGGTATTGAAATCCATGTGGGATTCCTTGATCTATTTGGTGATGGTACGTAAGCTGGAATGCCGGACATAGCCTCATCAGCGGGAATGACTAAAACCATAGATAAGAGGCATGGCCAGTAGGGTTGGCAAACCCATAGGGTGTAGTCGGCTCCTCCTAGATGTCACTTATAGTTTTTATGCATGCATGGGTCGATGCACTTGGTCATAGTGAGACCGGCTATGTTTTTTCTATGGTACATCACTAGCGATGTATGCTGCTTCGAAAGGATATCTCGGATCCTTGTGCAGGAGGACCATTCCTCGAAGTACTGAGGGCACCTCCTTGGAAATTCTACATAATTAGCGAACGTGCCTTATCGATTTTCGATTATATACCCAGTATTGTTGTGATGTACACCCACGAGCATCACAGCTACTTGATTATTATTATTATTTTCGCCCTTAGACATTATTATAATATCACTGGAGTTTTCTAATATAAAGGTTTTGGTTAACATAAGATAAAAACCCGTCCGTGTGTTATATGCGGTGTGGTCTTATGAGATGCCTTTGATTTTAAAGGATTGTACAAGTTAAAATAAATAAAATTCCTTGTGATTTGAGTTCACGCTGGTTTACTAGACTGACCCGGGCATTATTTACCTATAATGCTCAGGTCAGACTGAGCATATTTCCATATTTAGTTGGATATTTTTGGAGCTTTAGGAGATGAGATGGAAGCCCTAAGACGTATCCATGTAGATGATTATATTTCTATTGCATTCATGGTCGTATTTATCAGCAATTGCAGGACAGATTGTTATGACTGTCCGAGCTGGAATAGGTCATTAAACTCTAATTGTGACGCCCCACCTCTATACCCATGCTAGACAAGGACACTACGGGGTAATGTCGTCAACTAGCGCAGATAATAAGGCTGTTTAGGAGCGACCATCCGTGTAATTGCTTTGTGCGAGCACCGATATGCCAGATAAAATATAACATGCATTTCATTTCGAGAGGAAATCCGACATACCGACACAAACTCAAAGCTACTACACAGTGGCTATATATAATCTTCGGAAACAAATATAGAAATAAACATAACATAAATCAGTCATAGGCAATTCATATCACTAAGGCGGAAATAGATATGAATATTACACATGAAAGTGTAAATCAGAGTAGTGGTCAAATAAGATCCACAATATCACAAAAGAATAGATACAAGTGCTAGATAAAAGAATATGTATACATCAAGGAGTCTATATCTCAAATGTATACAACAAAAACTACTAGACTAAAGTAGTTAAGCAAAAGTCGAAAGATGGTTCCAGATAGGAAGTCATGATGAAGCACATGCAATATCTCAGTCTGACCCGAGTATTATTTAAGAAGAAAATAATAAACGGATCAGTCTAGCTATAATTATCAGATAAAATGAGATATAAGAAGTGATGTAATAAAAACGTATGATAACCAAAAATGTCATACTATACTGCGACAAGTATACATAGAAAATCAACTAAATCATACAAATATCTCAAGAATCTCATAGCATCAAAAAGAATATTATATTCTTTATTTACTTCACCGAGCCACAATAAATGACATACATATCAATGCCAATCGTAAAAGTTGGTGAAACATAAATTTCAGAAATCATCAATTAGAAATCCAGAAATCACAAGAAAAAGAGGACGGCCAATCCCATAAACTGGACATCGACGCACCTAGAAAGACACGCCCCATGCACAGTCGAACATCGACGCACCTAGAAAGATACGCCCCATGCATAAATAAACATCGATGCACCTAGAAAGATACACCCCATGCAAAGTCGAACATCGACGCACCTAGAAAGGTACGCCCCATGCTCTAGCATCGACGCACCTAGAAAGATACGCCCCGTGCATAAATAAACATCGATGCGCCTAGAAAGATACACCCCATGTAATGCCTAACATCGATGCACCTAGAAAGATACACCCCATGCAAAGTCGAACATCGACGCACCTAGAAAGATACGCCCCATGCATAGACGAACATCGACGCACCTAAAAAGATACGCCCCATGTCTCGACTTATTGAGCCGATTGCTCCACGAAGTAAACAAACATCGACGCACCTAAATAGATACGACCCATGTGTAAATAAACATCGACGCACCTAAATAGGTACGACCCATGCGAGAAATGAGACGAAGCTCAATAAAATGAAGTACAATCCTCCACATGGACAAAGAGACATCGCACATTGCTAGTCTAAACCATAAAATGATCATCATCGATCATCAAGAAGTGTCAATTACACTAAGCTAGTAAATATATGAGCTTAGCTTCATGTCCCATAACCACTAGCTTAACTTAAATATTTACGAACAAACTATAGATCTCCACTAGAAAATTGTCACAAAAGATTCAATCGAACAAGTCCAAGAATTAACCGACGAAGTAAACGCAAGCGTTTCATACCACTCGTTTTACTAAGCCATTTAATTAGATTTCTCATACGAGTGAGGCAAAGGTTTGTATATACTAATAGGTTGGAAAACGGTTTGAGAAAAGGAGCTTTGTTATAAAATAGTGTTGAAATCATTTGAAGAAAGAGTTTTGATATTTACTACTAGTATAGAAAACCTTTATATTTTAAAGTGACAAATCATAGAAGTGATTGTAGAAACAATCAATCATAAAAATTCACATTCGAAGACGTGAATAAAATCCAAAGAAACCGATAAAGAATCCATCGAAATAGATATTCAAAAATCCATAAAATCGACCGAGAAGCCCAAGATAGTTTGTCTCGAACAATGGTCAACTCAGCATCTCAACAAAGCAAGTTCTGTTGAATGTTTTTCAGATAAGATCCCCTACGGAGGGGGGGTCCAGGGGGGTGGAAACCCCCAAGGTGGGGGTGCGGGGGCAACACCCCCGCTACGGGGTTCGACCTGCCCGGTCAGGTAGTGGGGGTCCAGGGGGCAGCGCCCCCGGCGAGGTGCGGGGCAGCGCCACGTCCAAAACGGTACGACCTAGTGAAGACCTAAGAAAGGATAGGATCGAGCGACCTCGATAATAAATGATAACAACAAATAGGATCATCACGAATCGATTTAAATTTGGAAACCACGTAAAATAGGCGAAATAGGCAAAACAGCAACAGGTCGGTCGACCGGCTACAGAGCTCAGTCGATCGGACCCTGTTCTGAAAAATTCTCGAGAAGCAGGTCGGTCGGCTGAGCTCTGTAGTTGGTCGACCGGACCTGAGACAGAGAAGTGCTATGCTTTTTTAGTAGCAGGTCGGTCGACCGGCCCAGTGGTTCGGTCGGCCGAACCTGATTGTTCTGCAAATTGAAACCTATTTCAAATGAGGTGCAAACTCCTTCAATTTGCAATCGGACAAGCACAGACGCTAGGGGATTACGCCCATCGGCAACCCGATCCTATTGGCTCCTCGATGCATCACCAAAAACATGTTCCAACATCAAAGTTATGATTTTTAAAGATTTGAACTCTAAACACTAAAAATTAGAATATTCACCAAATCAATCCAAACTAAAATCAAATGCACATGAATAATTGTTAGGAATTCATACCCAACGTTCAAAGACAGTTATAAACTAAGATGTGAGATAAAAATCTCACCTTTTCACAAAATCAATGAAGAAGAAGCTATAGAGCAATGGCAATAACAATCACTCTTCAATTCCAACCCAACAAGCTTGAATCTAAGCTTAAAGGAGAAACATTTCCTAAATTAGGTTTAGGAAATTTCTGAAATTGAATGGAGAAAGAGTTGGAGAAGATGAAGAGAAGGCTTACCAAAGCTTCTTCTTGAATTTGGAGGTAGAAGCTTGAATTTGCAATAAAGATTAGGGCTTGGAGTTTTAATTTTCCATTCCTCCCACCATTGTTGCTAAAGCTTGAGTATTAGGAATTAGAAATGAAGTAATGAAGAGTTGGAGTGGAGTTGGGTTCATATGTTAGGTTAATGGGATGAAACCCAAACCAAAGCCCTAAGTGAAAAAGTAGCAAAATTCTACTATCTCCAAACATATCAAAGTTTATACTTAAAAAGATCGAAAACGGCGTTTTGAACTCAATGGAAGTGGTCTCGAGTCCTAATTCGAATGTTTGCAAAAAGTAGTTTTTCGGACTAAGATCCGACGAACGATGAAATATTTAAATAAAATATTTAAATATACAATCGATAAATATGCGGGTTGTTACACTAATCGATGTCAGCATATACTTACATTACATATTTTCTTTGTGTAAAGGATTTTTATATATAATAGATCATTCGCTCCGCTGTGAGATTCTGTGTTGTTCGGTTCTTCTTCTCTTCTTTCTTTTCTTTTCCCTAACTCTCCGTTTTCCCATTAAATTGGGTTAGACATGTATGGTTTATTGTCAGCTTAAACTGTACGGAAAGGTGGGTCATTACAGTTGGTATCAACGCTTAGGTTGAGCGAACACCTAGGCTTGGTAGGGTTGACTTATTTGAGATAGCGTAAGCAAGATCCTAGGATGAGTTTAAGTGTGTGTGCATATAAGAGCGCGTATTTGTTAATGATATATAGATGTTTTATATTATGTTGTTTGATCTGTTGAGTGGCTTAATAATTCTAGTAGATGCGTTTGGCCAACGTTATCGATAAGGATTTCCTAAACACTCGAACAAGACCAATTGACATAATATTGTTTTAAGATTTAGGTAAATTAAATAATTTTACCCAAGATTATATTTTTTATATAAAAGAGAAAATTTCCATAGTTATTCTTGGTGGTGCTTGTTTGTTAAGAGTGATAGTATTTTTTCATTATCATCTAGGATTTGATTGTTCATGCTCACCCATCTCTGAGCATTGACAATTATCGATTAGTTTATCCAAAAATCTTCCTTTTTGAAACCTAGATTGAATAGATAGGAAATTAGGAACATTGAAACAAATACCTTATGAATTAAGTTTCACAATTTGAATATAAGGCATTCATTGATAATTTTGAGTTCAAATTTGATTTCTAAAAGTGTTTATTTAAAACGAAATTTGAACATTATAGATTGAATATTTTATAAATATAAAAATTGATCTGATGAAGTTTTAATAAATGTTGTTTTATTAAAAGAAATTTGGAATATTTTGAAATAAATAATATTTGGAAATGTTGAGTATAAAAGTTAGTTATTTTAAATTAAGGTTTTATAAAAGAAGTTTATTAAAGGAAACTCGAATATTTCTGAAATAAATACTTGGAAAATGATTTATATAAGGAAGTTGAAATATGTTCGCAATAAATATTTGAAGAATGATTTCTTTTAAAAGAGAATAATTATAAAAATTTGGTTTATAAAAATGTATTAAATAAAAGGAATTCGAGAGTTAAATTCTGGTGATGTTGACAGAATGGTTTTCAAGGTTTACAAGTTAATAATAATATTTGAAAATATTTCTGAGTTTATAAATAGGGAATTGCTACCATTAGGACTCTACTATATAATTATTTAGATGAATCAAATTTTTGATTTGATTCCAAAAATATGATTTGATTTACCCTAGAGTAAATATGTATATAATCATTTTAAATGATTTGTGGAAAATGATATAATGGTTTTAATTGAGATAGTTTGAAGCATGGATGATGTGGAAATAGTAATAATAGTTCACTAAAATATATTTAAAGTATAAATTCTTTAAAAAAGAGAATTTAAAAAGAAACGTGTATTTATTTTGGATTTGGTTCGGAAAATAAGTCCTGATTCGTTTTGTGGTGATCGGAATAATCTTCTAAGTGATGATCGAATGTTTGCTTAGGCAAACGGTATTGCACATTTAGTAAATTATTCTCTTTGACATTGTACGGTAAGAACGAGTTCAAATCTGAGCGAATCCGAAGCAAATTGGAATTAGATATTTCGACGAAATATTTTGCTAGAAATATATTTATGACATTGTTTCAAAATGAGTTTGAAAGAAAGGAAGTAGCTTTAAGTTAACTAGTTTGAATGTCTAAACAATAACTAAAAATGGGTAGGAGATACATTCGAATGGTAATCGTTTCTCTTGAGTACTATCCTTCTAGTAAGGACATGTATAATATGTTTGGTAGTACCCAGTTCTTGGTATAATTTTGGGGTTACTCAGGCTATGTATATATATATGGATTGATATATATATAATATCATTTCAAAAGTTTTTGAAATAAATATCCAAGTATTTGACCCTTAAGTTTCCAAAGTATATGGTGCGGTTTCAAAGGGTGTTTTATAAGTTCTACAAATTAAATGGATTTATATAAAATGTTTTTCATAAATATTTAAATGAGAATAGAAATGGTATTAGAAATAACCACTTTAATAAGTGCGAAGGTGGACATAGATCATTTCTCTCTTTATATAGTTGATCAAACATTCGAGTACAAGGCTCTAAGATGTTCTACACTATTCCGAATAAGGATCTATTATTCGATTTTTAACGGCGAGCACTTAATGATGGTTCTTGATATGGAACCAAGGTTTTCTATTATAGCTAAAGCTATGTAAGGAGAGCAGAGATTCCTAACCAAGGAGCCTGACCAAAGTCCACACTAGAAAATCGAGTGAGTGATACAAGTTCGAAAGTTGAGTCATGTATTCGAGTAGTGATCGAATCAAATTCTGTATATGAATGATCTATGATTATCATGCGGGCTTATCAATATTATTGAATGTTCCTGTGCCGAAAATTCGGGGACGAAATTCTTTTTAAGGGGGAAGAGTGTAACAACCCATATTTTAGGTATTCAAATTTGAATATTTAATTTATTTAAATATCCATATTTGAATGATCTATGATTTATTTAAATATGCATGGTAGATGAGCAGGTGGAAGCGTGGGAGAGGGTTGCGGGCTTTTGCATTTCTGGTTATATGTATGTGCTAGTGGGTATATACATTTTCATACTTGAAGAGGGCGCGTGCACATGGAATAGTTAGAAGAGTGGTCGTTGGCGGTGTACAAGCTCTTGAGAGCGTGAAGGGGAAAGGTGTGAGGTGGCGGAGGACGAGTTTAGTAGGGGGCACGCTGGAAGAAAAGAAGAAGAAGAAAAAGTGATAGGAGGCTCACGTATGGGCCTGAAGGTGGAGTAGGCATGGCGGTAGTGTGCTGGAGTTGAAGGCATGTAGGTCATGGCGGATCAGATGGCGACGGCGGTGGGGGCCAGGTGTGGGTGGTAACGGTCATGATGAAAGAGACATCAGGTGTTTCTTTTTTTAGCTTGCTGCCATTAGAGAGATGATGTCATACTATTCATATAAAAAGATTTTTCAAATTGATCCAAGTTAAATTGTAAAATTGCTCAACTGCGCATTAGATTGAGAGGTTTCCTGGCATTGTAGTATGAATTGCTTCGGTGGGCTTTGGTCCATTTGCAATTTGATGGTGAGAATTATAACTTTATTTTTATTAGTTAAGTTTAAAATGTTTGAACTTTGCAAATGCAATATCTCGGCTATTTTAAAACAGGCTAACATGCGAATTTAGCATTGTATTTGTATCGACTAAAATAATCTTTTGATATAACCTATTGATTAATTGGTGTAATAAAAGTTTAATGATAAATTAATATCGACTGATTTTAATTACGTCGATTTGGATAATTACGTAGTTTGTCTAATTACATTTAACGAGCGTTATCTATTTGACCAAATAAACACCATTCTGTTAAAGTAAATTGAATAGGGTAATTTCGATACATGTTTAGCGGAATAAAATACTGTTTCATTAATTAGATTAATTTGACATTTTATTAGCAAAATAAATCACCGTTCTGATGTTTTATAGATTTGGACATTTGATTACATATCGTTAATTAATACATCACTTGGAATATGTGATATGTTGGACCATGATGGTTAAGCATTGAATTTATTTACATAGTTGTTGATTTTGTAAATATCAGTTAACTTGGAAAGTTAAATTGAATAACATGGTAGCTTGTTAAGTACCAAGGTGATCGTTAAGCCTCCTCAACTTTTTAAAAAAAAAGAAGAAGAAAAAGGTTAAATTTTTATTCGAGAGATAATTTAAGAATTTTTATTTAGTAATAAGATTTAAAAAGTAATAATTATTAGTTAATACCGTTTTGAAGATAATTAGTAATTGTTTTAAATATGATTTAAGTTTATTATTTTATTGATATTACTACTAAAGGTTATTTCTTAAATGTTGTTTAAGAATGTTTTATTATTATTTAAAAAGTTATTTAATTATTATTTAGAAATTTTTTAATCTAATTATTTATTTAAAATGATTTAACTATACTTTAAATTTTAATTAAAGTTGTTTAATTATCTTATTTTAAGTTATTTAATTAAATTTATAGATTAATTAGTTTTCATAGTAATATCAGTTTAACGTTAATTTACTATTGCTTTAATAACGTTTCAAAATTTATTTGTTATTGGATTAATAACATTTTAAACTTTATTCATTAATGCAATAATAATATTTGAAATTAATTTAATATATTGCTAAATAGATTCAAAAATTATTATTTTAAATAAGATTTGATTAAAATGAAATACAAGGATGTCTAAATAGTAATTTGTTATTCAAAACTAATTTAAATAAATCATAATTTATCAAGAGGACCTTATTAAGTTAAAGAGTCTTTTGATGAGTTAGATTAAATATAGGAAGAGTTTTACAAATGGATGTGGATAATTATAAAAGAGTTTTATAGAATCTGAGAAGGAGAAGTTTTGTAAACAGGATTCGGGATTTATCAAGAATGTTTTACAAATGGATCGGTTTTTTGAGTTTCTCCATTTTAAATGACACTTAGGATTGATCATTTAAATATTATTTCAAAATAGAAAATATTTCTAAGTGTTTGGTGAATATACCTACATCATTGTATAAGTATATTGAAAAGTTTCCAAGTTTTGAAAGTGAAATAGTTGGTGGATATACTTATACAATTGAGATAAGTATATGGTTATATTTTCTAAATATTAGAAATATAATGGTTTGTAAATATACTTATCCTATAGAGATAAGTATATGGAAGTGATTTCCAAGTATTTGAAATGTGATTTTAAATTAATGAAAAATTAATTTAAGAGGCTTAGTGATTTCTATGGGAAATATAATCTTTGTTTAGAATGTTTGTTTATTTGATAGTTAAATAACCCACTATCAAATCTTGGCCTAGATATGTAATCCTTCTTAATTTTGGTGCTAGGGAAATATTCCCTACTTAACATCGAAGGATTTTAACCCTAGAAATATATAGGGAAAACATGAGGATTATATGGTACAGATACCATCAGTAGCGCTATACTATACATATAAACTATTTCGCTCCTCTAGGACAAATGATAAGGTGATCCGTCTGCTTAAACGGTTAGGGGTGATCTCCTATGTATCGTCTAATTATTTCCTAAAGAATAGGTATTGAGCATTCTGGAAATTAACGATTGGTTTTGTGGAGCACCCGGAAAACAGAGGACTGTACGCGTAAGAGATGAGTCGAACCCGTAACCACTCCAAAAACCATATACGGTTCTATGGAGGAGAATAATGATATTTTAAGATGTTGGGATCCATGTGTTATTCCGAGACCCGTTGGGATATGTGAATCCGTGTGGGATTCCAAGATCCAATTGAGATGTGCGAATCTATGTGTGATTCCGAGACCCATTAGGGGTATTGGAATCCATATTGGATTCCATGACCTATTTGGTGGCGGTGCGTAAGCTGGAATGCCGGAAATAGTCTTATCAGCGGGAGTGACTAAAACCAGAGATAGAAGGCATGGCCAGTAGGGTTGGCAAACCCATAGGGTGTAGTCGGTTCCTCCTAGATGTCACTTATAGTAGTTATAAATGCATGGGGCGATGCATTCGGTCTTAGCGAGACCAGCTATGTTTTTCCTATGGTACATCACTAGAGATGTATGCTGCTTCGGAAGGATATCTCCGATCCTTGTGTAGGAGGACCATTCCTCGAAGTACTGAGGGTACCTCCATGGAAATACTACACAATTAGCAAACATGCCTTATCGATTTTCGATTATATACTTAGAATTGTTGTGATGTACACCCACGAGCGTCACAACTACTTGATTATTATTATTTTTGCCCTTAGACATTATTATAATATCACTAGAGTTTTCTGATATAAACGTTTTAGTTAACGTAAGGTAAAAACTCATTCGTGTTTATGTGCGGTGTGGTCTTACGAGATGCTTTTGATTTTAAAGGATTTTACAAGTAAAAATAATTAAAGTTCCTTGTGATTGAGTTCTCACGCTGGTTTTACTAGACTGACCTGGACATTGTTTTCTTATAATGATCGGGTCAAACCGAGCATATTTCCAAGTTTAGTTGGATATTTATGGAGCTTCGGGAGATAAGCTGGAGGCCCTAATACGTATTCATGTAGATGATTATATTTCCATTGCATTCATGGTTGTATTTATCAGAAATTGTTAGGATAGACTGTTATAACTGTCCGAGTTGGAATAGGTCAGTAAACTCTGATTGATGTCTGTATATACTTATATTACATATTTGTTTTTTGTAAAGGATTGTTATATATTATAGATTATTCATTCCGCTGTGAGATTCTGCGTTGTTCGGTTCTTATTGTCTTCTTTCTTCTTTCTTTTCCCTAACTATCTACTTTTCCATTCAATTTGGGTTGGACATGTGTGGTTTATCGTCTGCTTAAACTGTACGAAAAAGTGGGTCGTTACAGAGGCTTTATACCATTGACTTGAAAGGGTGGTTACAGAAGGATGGTAGATTATGTGTTCCTCTCATTATGGGGTTGATAGACATGCACTAGCCGAGTCTTGCCATTCTAGGATGACCATTCACCCTAATGGAGAAAAAATGTACCATGATATGAAGAGAGTCTGTAACAACCCTAGATTTTATGTATATTTTAATTTTGACTTTATTTCATTTTGAAATTATTTTAAACTTGTTTCATTTCAAACATTTCATTTTTAAATATAAACTTTGATTATTATGTGAATTATAATTCCAACTGGTATAAATTGAATATTTTACTGAAAAGTGGATTTCTGGTCAAACTTTGACTTTTTAAATTTCAAATTTAAATATTTAAATTCTTAAATTTTATCTTTTATTATGAAAATAGATTTAATAACTTGAATACTGCTTTTCGTTTTGTTGAAAACGGATATAAACTGTGAAAGTTATGTATATTTCAATATTGAGTGCAATTTGTTTTATTTAGCAATTTTGTCTATTTTAAATTATATAAATTATATTTTCTTTGTCATATTTTATTTTAAAACGTGTCATTATGTTATTTTATGTATATTTTTATCTTTTAATATTTTTGAAGTGATAATAAAACTTTTCCAAAACTTATTGCATTTATTTTCTATTGTTAAAGGCTAGTTTCCATTTTTCTGCTATTTTCTTCATTTTAATTATATTTAATTAAAATTTATATATTTATTTTGTGAATGCATTTTTATTTTATGTTATTATCTTCGTTATAAATATTTTTATAAGTTCATATATATTTTTCAAAGTTCATTCTGTTTATTTTCCATTTTTCTAGACTAGTTTGCAATTTTGTGCTATTTTCTTATTTTAACCTTATATAATTAATAAATATTTATATATATTTTATATTTTGTTATATTTTCGAATTTGTTACTGAAATTATTATTATTTTCAGTAACATAAACTTATATAAATAAATTAAAGGTAATTTGAAAAGGTTTTGACTTTTGGTTTCCAATGGCTTTTTATCTTCCAACCTTTCACATTTGTAACTTAATTTGTCATCAATTAACCATTACTTCTCAATCCTTTCAGCTGCATACTTTCTTTATCATTCACGTACATACATTTTTCTCTTCTACTGAAAAAAAATCTCGGCCATCATCTCCTAGGAAAGCTTGGTAAACTTTCATTCTTTTTCCATGTTTTCTTTTTTTGTTGTGATTTTAGCACTTGCTTTCATCTCCATTTGGCTCGGCCCCTCCTTCCTCCTTCACCATGGCTGCCTCCACCACCACCACATCAGACCAACACCTCCTCCAGCCCTCTGCTCACCCATGGCCGTGCACCACTTGTAGCCAAATCCACCAAAATATGAGCAAAACTCCACCTAAACCCTATAACCGAGCTCTCCACTTGCTCCACTACCTCAAACACCACCATGGCCGCCACTTGCACCATCATCTCCAGCTCTGGGCCAACCTCCACCTCCACATGCTCTGGTCAACAACCACCTTAGCTCATCCCATGACCAGGCCGAGCCCACCAAAGCAAGAGACATCACCAAAGTTTCACCAATGCATCACATATATACAAGCCTAGCCTATATTTTGCACCACCACTTCAACCAACCTTTAGCCGCCACTTCCTCCACCACCACCAGCTCAGACCTGACCACCACCCTCTTCCACATCGCCCACCACCATTGTACCACTGGCTGGGCCCACATAGCCTCTTGCCGAACCATATTGTAGCATAGATGTGATGATATGTTGACTTATGTTGAAGATTTATGCACCTAGATCTATGCACCATCAAAACCATCATAGTCCGACCCTGTTTGAACCTAAACCAGACTCAATTTCATGCCATGGCCGAGCTTATACCATGCCTAGTTGAAGCATATGATGTTGAGAACAAGTGCAATGCATTTGCCTTTGTTTTGGGTATTGATTCTAATATTGTTTAAGTGCTGTATTGTTTTGAAACTTATCGATGTTGCATTGTTTTGTTTAAATGTTTGATCCAGGCTTTTAGCTTTGGCTCTCCGCTCTCAAGTCATTTACGTATTGTCGTGCCTTCATAGTGTCTGTATTGTTTGCTTTGGTAGCTATCTCCGGCTCTGAACAGGTGAGTTATTCTCACCAGACAATATGTACATATATAACTAGCAAATTGACCCCTTTTGAATCTGTAAAATGCATTATCATGTTACACCTGCTAAATTATGATTATATGATGTTCATCCATGCTTAAACACTTGTTATAACATCTGTTACTGTTATATTTTTATCAGTTTATCACACTACAAGTTCCCTTTATATCAGAATCACTATGGGTTGAAATGATACATACCCGAACGGACTTTAGAATAGGAGAAAATCATTATGGGCTGAAATGATAGGCCTGAATGATTTTCAATTATTTTCACTTACTTGGGATTGCAGGTTTGAAATGATCAAACCCGGGTTTTCTTTGTAAATTACGGGTTGAAATGATATATTACCCATATCACTTTACTTAGGCTAGAAAATGAAATACAGACCCGTTGGTAAAATATGTTTTTCTAAAAATTTTAAAAATATTTTAGAAATGTAAATATTGTAATATTTTGATTTAAATTTGATTAAAAATGATTTTTGTAAAGCATTATTGATTTTCTGAAAATTTATAAGTGAAACAAATCAATGGTAAAGTTAGAAAATCTGAAATGTAAGTTATTTTGGAAATTATAATTTGGTGATAACTGGAATTTAAATTAAATATGAAAATATGATAAATTTATGATATTTTGAATTAATTGAATTTAAAATGATTTTATAATATATTAATGATTTTTGAATAAAGTTAAAATGTGAAATGAATGAATATTTAAGTTGAAATTTTGAAATATAACTAAAATTTTAGATTTGTGAATTTGGCTTAAAAGTGAATTTTAAGTTAAGTAAATAAAATTGAAATTAAGTTATATTTGAAAATTTTAAAATTAAGTTTGAAGTTAAATTTAATTTAATGAATTTAAAATTTAATGTTGGAATTTAGTAAGTGAATTATTATTAAATTTTGATATTTGAATGAAGATTTAGCTTTATAAAATCATGAATATAAGGGTATTTGAATGATTGTTTTAAAATTGAAATTATATGATTTTATAAGTTATAAATGATTTAAATAAAAAATATAATTTTTTGTGAAATTATACTGAATATTTGAAGTTAATTAACCGCATTTCTGAAATTGCTATTAATTCTAATGTAAATGATAATACAGCATTTGTAAATGCTGTAGTTGACAATAATGAACCAAATGGCTAATTTTAATTAAAGGATATTATAGCATTTTTGTAAATGTTATAATTTTTAAATTTAACTAAGTTTTATTTGAAACTAGTGTAACCCTATTACAGCATTTTTAAATGCTATCTTTTGTTAAATTGAACTGTTTTGAATGTAACTTTCTGTAGCAATTTATAAATGCTGCGAAAGTTGAATTTTCATCTGTTTTAATAAATTAAGTGAATAAATGAATTTTGAAAGACTAAAATTTTGGAAATATAATAACTTCATTTTATGATTTAAAACGAAGTAATTTGTTTCGAAATATAAACTATTTTGAAATGTGTTTTGTAATGGTATTTAAATTAAACAAAAATGAATTTGGTTTGGAAGATATGATATTTTGATATTTTGAAATGGATAATGATATTGAATTTTGAAATGATATTTGATTTTGAAGTATAAAATACAATTTTGAAATTTTAACCACAGGATGTATTTAATTTATAGTTTAACTGATTCTTAAAGGATAGACGATCCCAAGCATCCTTTAAGTTATTGTGCCTTTCTACTACAGTTCACTTGAGTTGGTTTACATTATATAAGTATATATTGTCCTGACTCGAGTGTTTTGTGTTTTACTTTACGCTCGGGTCAGCCTGAGTATTCACAGCTTTGGATTCTCTTCCTGGAGCTGGTCTTTACTGGAGTTTCTGCTTATCTGCATTTATATCTACTTTCTGTTTCAATTATTCTAGTTTATCTCATGTATTAGTGAACTTCTATGTATTTGGGATTTCTATTATGTTGTTTTCAGACTGTATTATTATTTGGTTTGAGACTCTGCCGTAGTAGCTTCATGAACTACTATGTATTTTATATTCCGCTGCGAGTTATTCTGATATTTATGTGTCTGTGATTCTGTGATTGTATTTCATTTGCTCCAAATTTATTTACAATGCGGTATTTTGAGCAATTCAAGTCCAACGTGTGTGTCTACCTATGCACTTACAATGGATACGAATGGCTGAAAATATCGGGTTGTTACATTTGGTATTAGAGCTTTGGTTTTAGGCAAACCTTAGCCTGCAGAGAAAAAACTCATTAGAGATAGGGTAGAAACACCCTAGAATGAGTGAAATCATTCTCAGAATCCTTTCTTTGTGAGAGAACGTATTTTCAAAGTATAAATGATTGCCAAATGATTTATAAAGGAGTTTCAAAGATTATTTTGGTATAAAAAAAAATTCTTATTTGAAACCAAGATTTTCTAAACTTCATTCCTTCTGTATCCACCTTGTTAGAAATCTCTTGGTTAAGATTTTTATCGATTTGGATTCCTTGAACTTTGGGACGCTCCCTCTTGTTCTGAAATCCAGTCTTGTCTTTCCTATTTTATCCTTTTGATTTTGAGGCATTCCGTAGCTCCATTTTGGAATGACCTCTCTAAAGATCGGTGATTCCGCCATTCTTTGAACGATTTATAAAAGGGTGAAACTCCTTTACAACTGGGCATTGATTAACCGAAGATTTATGTATCATCGGTTTACGATGCTATCTATCTCTTACTCTACTCGGATTCTATCTCTGGCGATCGAATGTCGATTTGCATTAGATTTCCGCATTGGTTATATTCCTGTAGCCACGGTTGACCCAGTTAAGGTCGCCCGCGATTTATAAAGGCTTATCCATCTTCTATTTGGTAATTAATTATCTCATCTTTGTTCGAGCTTATCTTCGAATCAAAATTCTATTTGATCAGAGTTCCTCTAAATTTGAATCTCTGTTTTGTTTTGAAATCCTTCCTTGAATCATCATTTGGAAATTTGTGTTTGATTGTGTTTTGAAAATTTTGTATACATCGAAATTATTATTTTGATAAGGATGACCATATTTTGTATTTAAAAGTGAAATGTTTTCGATAAAGATTATATATCTTGTAAAATAAAATTTTAAAGTTTCAAAAGGATTTGAAATTTTGAAAATTTATAAGAAAATTGATTTATATAAAAATGATTTATAACTGAAGGGTTCTGAATTTGAATTTCGAGGAATCGAACTCCGGTGTTTTGAAATCGGTTTTAAGATTTTGGAAAATACATAATATTTATATGATTTAAAGATATTTTTCTGAATAATAAATGTTTAAAATGTATTCGAATGAATTCCAATGATTTCAAAGAAGTTTCAAGAAAATAAAAGTCCAGAACCCACTTATGTCGCTGGAAAATAATTTCGGTGATGAATGCATGCATCATCGACATTAATTTTCGAGTTTCTGAGTGGGGAAGAGGCCACTCTAGTTGCCTTGCTATGCGAGTGATTTTGTGAAACCAAATTTTGATTTCAAATTTCGAGGTATGATTTGATTTTCGAAAGATATATGTATGTATACTTGAAATGATTTAAAGTAAGCCGGTGCTCAGTCCCCGAGTTTCAGATTTGAAACCTATCTTTTGAAATTTTATTTATTGATTTGTTGTTGATTTCCAACTCTTGGATTGAAAATATGATTTCTTCGACTATTTTTAAGGTTCGAGCACATCCAAATCAAGGTTAACTTTTCGAAGCTAAGAAATTTTGTATGCTGTTTTATTCGCATAATTAATTTGATCCGAGTTTGAGTACACAAGTTCGAGGCGAATTACACCATTTCATGTTAGGATTTTTCATTTGGTTCTTGATAGCGAATATTTGATATGGATTTTGGGCTTAATTCTAGAATTCTCTATCATAGTATATGGCTATGCAAGGAGACTGATGGCTTCTAGTCGAGAAACCATATCGAAGTCCGCATTAGGGAAGTCGAATGGACAATACTAGTTCGAAAGCGAACTTGTGTGACCAAGCGAGCGATCGAATGTAATGTTGCGAAATGATGACATATGTAAGTAATAATGAAGTAAAATTTGAGACATATGAAATTATAAAATCTAGTTTTGAAATATGGTATATTAAAGTCTTGAAACATATTTAAGATTGAATAGTTTATTTTGTAAATCAAATCTATATTTGAAATTTGATAATATTTGAAATGGTTTTGTTGGAAACTAAATTGAATTGAAACTGATTGTTTGAATTGAATTAAAATTGGAAATTTTAGATTTGGGTTTAATTGAATAAATTTGTGAAATGTAAAGAACTAAAGGAATGTTTTATGATTTCAAATGTATGATTTCGAAATGTTATGATTTTTCAAAGTGTAATGATCTCAAGTATTTTGGTTTCGAAAGATTTATAACTTTGAAAGTACTATGACTTTTGAAGTGAATATATGTTTGAAATGGAAATGAATTTGTTTGACGTAAATTTTGTTGATTTGGAAATTTAGATTATTTTCTAATTCTATTGTTTGAGAAATTTTGAAACTAAATTTATGTAATTTGGAAGAAATGATTTGGTGAAATCATGTATGATTTTGAAGCTGAATTGATATTGAAATGGATTGAATTGAGAATCTTGATTTACTAAATACTTGATTTGGGAGTTATCGAACTTATATAAAATGATTTGTATAAGAATGAAATTGATTTGAAACTGTTGATTCGAAAAGGTACTCAATTTGTAAAGTGAAATCTTATATAATCGAAGTCTCTATAAGTGTGATTTGACATACTATTGATTTTGGAAAGTATTCGATTTGAAATGAAATCTTATATATAATGGACTTTATATAAGTATGATATTTGAAAGTGATTTTGAAAGGTACTATATGATACATATTTTCAAAGTAAAGATATGGAAAGTGCCTTCTGCTTGATATCCGATTTGTGGCCACATCTTGGATTCATTCTATCGATATTATTCTCTCTGATTTGGGTTTTCCGAATATGATACTCGAGTGTCCATCGATTTTTCTTCGAGCGACTGCATAGCGCAACTGCCTGGCTGAGCTGGCCTTAGGTACGGATTGTTTCTTGAGGGATCCAGGTGTAACCATTGTGTATCCTGCACTCGATGTAGGTCGCATTAGTAGCAAAACTGCCTGGCTGAGATGGCCTAGGGGTACGGATTGTTTCCTAGGGGATCCAGGCGTAACCATTGTGTATCCTGCACTCTACTAGTCATCATGGCGTAACTCGCAGGGCTGAGAAAGCTTACGGATACAGATTGTTTCCTGGGGGATTCAGGCATAACCATTGTGTATCTGTGATCCATGGTTAGACAACTGTTTTGGTTTGGTTGATTTGTTTGGATTGTATTTTCCATATCTGTTTTTAAAAGTGTTTTCCAGTATTTTCACTGGGTGTTGAAACAAGTCTACCAAGGACCTAGAGAATTCCAGCTTTGCGCCTGATCAACGTATGCCAGAGTCTGCAGGAATGAAAGTAAACTTGTTAAGACATCGATTTATAAAAGTATTTTGATAAAAGTATCTTGATAAAGTACTATATAAAGAATATTTTGATCAGTTATTTTCCCTTCTAAAAATTCAAAATGTTTTAAATATTGTTTACTTTGAACCATCAGATTTGAATCAAATGACTATTCATCATACTATAATTTTTTTAAATTAAAATGTATAATGGTTTAAATAATGGTTCATCCTTGTCTTTCAACCTACTTTCCCTCCTAGCTACTTTCTCCCTACCTTCTTTCGGGATGTCATCCAACCTATTGTTCTTTCTAGTTGTTTCTCCGCTTCCTTCCTTTTCGAGGACGAAAAGATTTGAGTGGGGGAGAGTGTAACAACCCTAAATTTTATCTGTATTTTAATTTTGACTTTATTTCATTTTGAAATTATTTTAAAATTGTATCATTTCAGACATTTCATTTTTAAATATAAACTTTGATTATTATGTGAATTATAAGTCCAACTGGTATAAATTGAATATTTTACTGAAAAGTGGATTTCTGGTCAAACTTTGACTTTTTAAATTTCAAATTTAAATATTTAAATTCTTAAATTTTATCTTTTATTATGAAAATAGATTTAATAACTTGAATACTACTTTTCGTTTCATTGAAAACGGATATAAACTGTGAAAGTTATGTATATTTCAATATTGAGTGCAATTTGTTTTATTTAGCAATTTTGTCAATTTTAAATTATATATATTATATTATCTTTGTCATATTTTATTTTAAAATGTGTCATTATGTTATTTTATGTATATTTTTATCTTTTATTATTTACGAAGTGATAATAAAACATTTCCAAAATTTATTGCATTTATTTTCTATTGTTAAAGGCTAGTTTCCATTTTTCTGCTATTTTCTTCATTTAAATTATATTTAATTAAAATTTATATATTTATTTTGTGAATGCATTTTTATTTTATGTTATAATCTTTGTTATAAATATTTTTATAAGTCCATATGTATTTTCCAAAGTTCATTCTGTTTATTCCATTTTTCTAGACTAGTTTGCAATTTTGTGCTATTTTCTTATTTTAACCTTATATAATTAATAAATATTTATATATATTTTATATTTTGTTATATTTTCGAATTTGTGACTGAAATTATTATTATTTTCAGTAACATAAACTTATATAAATAAATTAAAAGTAATTTGAAAAGGTTTTGACTTTTGGTTTCCAATGGCTCTTTATTTTCCAACCTTTCACATTTGTAACTTAATTTGTCATCAATTAACCATTACTTCTCAATCCTTTCAGTTGCCTACATTCTTTATCATTCACGTACATGCATTTTTCTCTTCTATTGAAAAAAAATCTCGGCCATCATCTCCCAGGAAAGCTTGGTAAACTTTCATTCTTTTTCCATGTTTTTTTTGTTGTGATTTTAGCACTTGCTTTCATCTCTATTTGACTCGGCCCCTCCTTCCTCCTTCAACATGGCTGCCTCCACCACCACCACATCAGGCCAACACCTCCTCCAGCCCTCTTCCCACCCATGGCTGTGCACCACTTGTAGCCAAATCCACCAAAATATGAGCAAAACTCCACCTAAACCCTATAACCGAGCTCTCCACTTGCTCCACCACCTCAAACACCACCATGGCCGCCACTTGCACCATCATCTCCAGCCCTAGGCCGACCTCCACCTCCATATGCTCTGATCAAAAACCACCTTAGACCACCCCATGACCAGGCCGAGCCCACCAAAGCAAGAGACATCACCAAAATTTCACAAATGCATCACATATATACAAGCCTAGCCTATATTTTGCACCACCACTTCAACCAACCTTTAGCCGCCACTTCCTCCACCACCACCAGCTCAGACCTGACCACCACCCTCTGCCACATCACCCACCACCACCTTCACCATTGGCTGGGCCCACATAGCCTCTGGCCGAACCATATTGTAGCATAGATGTGATGATATGTTGACTTGTGTTGAAGATTTATGCACCTAGATCTATGCACCATCAAAACCATCATAGGCCGACCCTGTTTGAACCCAAATCAGACCCAATTTCATGCCATGGCCGAGCTGAACCATATGAAGTTGAGAACAAGTGCAATGCATTTGCCTTTGTTTTGGGTATTGATTCTAATATTGTTTAAGTGCTGTATTGTTTTGAAACTTATCTATGTTGCATTGTTTTGTTTAAATGTTTGATCAAGGCTTTTAGCTTTGGCTCTCCACTCTCAAGTCATTACCGTATTGTCGTGCCTTCATAGTGTCAGTATTGTTTGCTTTGGTAGCTATCTCCAGCTCTGAACAGGTGAGTTATTCTCACTAGACAATATGTACATATATAACTAGTAAATTGACCCCTTTTGAATCTGTAAAATGCATTATCATGTTACACCTGCTATATTATGATTATATAATGTTCACCCATTCTTAAACACCTGTTATAACATCTATTACTGTTATATTATGTTGTTCTGTTATTTTTATCAGTTTATCACACTGCAAGTTCCCTTTAGATTAGAATCACTATGGGTTGAAATGATACATACCCGAACAGACTTTAGAATAGGAGAAAATCATTATGGGCTGAAATGATAGGCCTGAATGATTTTCAATTATTTTCATTTACATGGGATTTCGGGTTTGAAATGATCAGACCCGGGTTTTCTTTGTAAATTACGGTTTGAAATGATATATTACCTGTATCACTTTACCTAGGCTAGAAAATGAAATACAGACCCGTTGTTAAAATATGTTTTTCTAAAATTTTTAAAAATATTTTAGAGATGTAAACATTATAATATTTTGATTTAAATTTGATTAGAAATGATTTTTTTAAGACATTATTGATTTCTGAAAATTTATAAGTGAAATAAATAAATGGTAAAGTTAGAAAATCTAAATGTAAGTTATTTTGGAAATTATAATTTGGTGATAAATGGAATTTAAATTAAATATGAAAATATGATAAATTTATGATATTTTGAATTAAATGAATTTAAAATGATTTTATAATATATTAATGATTTTTGAATAAAGTTAAAATGTGAAATGAATGAATATTTAAGTTGAAATTTTGAAATATAACTAAAATTGGAAATTTGTGAATTTGGCTTAAAAGTGAATTTTAAGTTAAGTAAATAAAAATGAAATTAAGTTATATTTGAAAATTTTAAACTTAAGTGTTAAGTTAAATTTAATTTAATGAATTAAAAATTTAATGTTGGAATTTAATTAGTGAATTATTAGTAAATTTTGATATTTGAATGAAGATTTAACTTTATAAAATCATGAATATAAGGGTATTTGAATGATTGTTTTAAAAGTGAAATTATATGATTTTATAAGTTAAAAATCATTTAAATAGAAAATATAATTTTTTGTGAAATTATACTGAATATTTGAAGTTAATTAACTGCATTTCTGAAATTGCTATTAATTCTAATGTAAATGATAATACACCATTTGTAAATGCTGTAGTTGATAATAATGAACCAAATGGCTAAGTTTAATTAAAGGCTATTATAACATTTTTGTAAATGTTATAATTGTTGAATTTAACTAAGTTTTATTTGAAACTAATGTAACCCTATTACAGCATTTTTAAACGCTATTTTTGTTAAATTAAACTGTTTTGAATGTAACTTTCTGTAGCAATTTCTAAATGTTGCAAAAGTTGAATTTTCATCTGTTTTAATAAATTAAGTGAATAAATGAATTTTGAAAGAGAAAAATTTTCAAAATTTAAAAATTTAATTATTAAATATATTAACTTCATTTTATGATTTAAAATGAAGTAATTTGTTTCGAAATATAAACTATTTTGAAATGTGTTTTGTAATGGTATTTAAATTAAATAAAAATGAATGTGGTTTGGAAGATATGATATTTTGATATTTTGAAATGGATTTTGAATGATATTGAATTTTGAAATGATATTTGATTTTGAAGTATAAAATACAATTTTGAAATTTTAACCACAGGATGTATTTAATTTATAGTTTAACTGATTCTTAAAGGATAGACGATCCCAAGCATCCTTTAAGTTATTGTGCCTTTCTACTACAGTTCACTTGAGTTGGTTTACATTATATAAGTATATATTGTCCTGACTCGAGTGTTTTGTGTTTTACTTTACGCTCGGGTCAGCCTGAGTATTCACAGCTTTGGATTCTCTTCCTGGAGCTGGTCTTTACTGGAGTTTCTGCTTATCTGCATTTATATCTACTTTCTGTTTCAATTATTCTAGTTTATCTCATGTATTAGTGAACTTCTATGTATTTGGGATTTCTATTATGTTGTTTTCAGACTGTATTATTATTTGGTTTGAGACTCTGCCGTAGTAGCTTCATGAACTACTATGTATTTTATATTCCGCTGCGAGTTATTCTGATATTTATGTGTCTGTGATTCTGTGATTGTATTTCATTTGCTCCAAATTTATTTACAATGCGGTATTTTGAGCAATTCAAGTCCAACGTGTGTGTCTACCTATGCACTTACGATGGATACGAATGGCTGAAAATATCAGGTTGTTACATTTGGTATTAGAGCTTTGGTTTTAGGCAAACCTTAGCCTGCAGAGAAAAAACTCATTAGAGATAGGGTAGAAACACCCTAGAATGAGTGAAATCATTCTCAGAATCCTTTCTTTGTGAGAGAACGTATTTTCAAAGTATAAATGATTGCCAAATGATTTATAAAGGAGTTTCAAAGATTATTTTGGTATAAAAAAAAAATTCTTATTTGAAACCAAGATTTTCTAAACTTCATTCCTTCTGTATCCACCTTGTTAGAAATCTCTTGGTTAAGATTTTTATCGATTTGGATTCCTTGAACTTTGGGACGCTCCCTCTTGTTCTGAAATCCAGTCTTGTCTTTCCTATTTTATCCTTTTGATTTTGAGGCATTCCGTAGCTCCACTTTGGAATGACCTCTCTAAAGATCGGTGATTCCGCCATTCTTTGAACGATTTATAAAAGGGTGAAACTCCTTTACAACTGGGCATTGATTAACCGAAGATTTATGTATCATCGGTTTACGATGCTATCTATCTCTTACTCTACTCGGATTCTATCTCTGGCGATCGAATGTCGATTTGCATTAGATTTCCGCATTGGTTATATTCCTGTAGCCACGGTTGACCCAGTTAAGGTCGCCCGCGATTTATAAAGGCTTATCCATCTTCTATTTGGTAATTAATTATCTCATCTTTGTTCGAGCTTATCTTCGAATCAAAATTCTATTTGATCAGAGTTCCTCTAAATTTGAATCTCTGTTTTGTTTTGAAATCCTTCCTTGAATCATCATTTGGAAATTTGTGTTTGATTGTGTTTTGAAAATTTTGTATACATCGAAATTATTATTTTGATAAGGATGACCATATTTTGTATTTAAAAGTGAAATGTTTTCGATAAAGATTATATATCTTGTAAAATAAAATTTTAAAGTTTCAAAAGGATTTGAAATTTTGAAAATTTATAAGAAAATTGATTTATATAAAAATGATTTATAACTGAAGGGTTCTGAATTTGAATTTCGAGGAATCGAACTCCGGTGTTTTGAAATCGGTTTTATGATTTTGGAAAATACATAATATTTATATGATTTAAAGATATTTTTCTGAATAATAAATGTTTAAAATGTATTCGAATGAATTCCAATGATTTCAAAGAAGTTTCAAGAAAATAAAAGTCCAGAACCCACTTATGTCGCTGGAAAATAATTTCGGTGATGAATGCATGCATCATCGACATTAATTTTCGAGTTTCTGAGTGGGGAAGAGGCCACTCTAGTTGCCTTGCTATGCGAGTGATTTTGTGAAACCAAATTTTGATTTCAAATTTCGAGGTATGATTTGATTTTCGAAAGATATATGTATGTATACTTGAAATGATTTAAAGTAAGCCGGTGCTCAGTCCCCGAGTTTCAGATTTGAAACCTATCTTTTGAAATTTTATTTATTGATTTGTTGTTGATTTCCAACTCTTGGATTGAAAATATGATTTCTTCGACTATTTTTAAGGTTCGAGCACATCCAAATCAAGGTTAACTTTTCGAAGCTAAGAAATTTTGTATGCTGTTTTATTCGCATAATTAATTTGATCCGAGTTTGAGTACACAAGTTCGAGGCGAATTACACCATTTCGTGTTAGGATTTTTCATTTGGTTCTTGATAGCGAATATTTGATATGGATTTTGGGCTTAATTCTAGAATTCTCTATCATAGTATATGGCTATGCAAGGAGACTGATGGCTTCTAGTCGAGAAACCATATCGAAGTCCGCATTAGGGAAGTCGAATGGACAATACTAGTTCGAAAGCGAACTTGTGTGACCAAGCGAGCGATCGAATGTAATGTTGCGAAATGATGACATATGTAAGTAATAATGAAGTAAAATTTGAGACATATGAAATTATAAAATCTAGTTTTGAAATATGGTATATTAAAGTCTTGAAACATATTTAAGATTGAATAGTTTATTTTGTAAATCAAATCTATATTTGAAATTTGATAATATTTGAAATGGTTTTGTTGGAAACTAAATTGAATTGAAACTGATTGTTTGAATTGAATTAAAATTGGAAATTTTAGATTTGGGTTTAATTGAATAAATTTGTGAAATGTAAAGAACTAAAGGAATGTTTTATGATTTCAAATGTATGATTTCGAAATGTTATGATTTTTCAAAGTGTAATGATCTCAAGTATTTTGGTTTCGAAAGATTTATAACTTTGAAAGTACTATGACTTTTGAAGTGAATATATGTTTGAAATGGAAATGAATTTGTTTGACGTAAATTTTGTTGATTTGGAAATTTAGATTATTTTCTAATTCTATTGTTTGAGAAATTTTGAAACTAAATTTATGTAATTTGGAAGAAATGATTTGGTGAAATCATGTATGATTTTGAAGCTGAATTGATATTGAAATGGATTGAATTGAGAATCTTGATTTACTAAATACTTGATTTGGGAGTTATCGAACTTATATAAAATGATTTGTATAAGAATGAAATTGATTTGAAACTGTTGATTCGAAAAGGTACTCAATTTGTAAAGTGAAATCTTATATAATCGAAGTCTCTATAAGTGTGATTTGACATACTATTGATTTTGGAAAGTATTCGATTTGAAATGAAATCTTATATATAATGGACTTTATATAAGTATGATATTTGAAAGTGATTTTGAAAGGTACTATATGATACATATTTTCAAAGTAAAGATATGGAAAGTGCCTTCTGCTTGATATCCGATTTGTGGCTCATTTGAGCTGGTCGATAGCAAACAGTCGACCGCTTCAGTGACAGACAGTCGACCAATGACCACAATTGGGTGCAATACAAACCTTGGCCTAAATATAAATTATATATATATATATATATTAGATATAAGTAATTGTAAAGAAGTTAGCTCCATATGTTGGCGATGCTAGGATGCTACGGGATTTGATAAATGCTATTTATCTAGTATGGTCGATATTCGACTAGGGTTATTCCATCCCAAATTGCACTTACAAATGGTTTTATGGTGGACGTGCAAAAATGATGATGATGCCTAAGTGAGTGTATGTTCTGGCATCAACGAGAATTCCTTGGCATTCATGGTGACGCGATGAGATGTTGTATTATTGATGGATCCCGACTTGGTACAATAAGAGGTGTTACATTTCCATTGAGAGGTGGACACAGATGCAGTGATGATGAGAAATCTAGGCGAGTTGGCATTGTAGGCACCACTCAAAGTGTAACTAGGAAATGTGTAGTCATAATTTAGGAACGTAGTCCTAAGGTTGAACTCATAGAGAAACCCATGTTGGAATAGTTACCTAATGTGGGGAAATGTAGTCCCATGGTTGCAATTGTAAGATAACCCTACGTTGGAGTAGTTCTCGTAGTTATCAGCCGATAATTAGTTGCCTTGTGGTTCGAACACTAGTTCGACACTAAGTATGATCCTTCACAAGTTATTAGTATAGGTGTGTTTAAGGCTGAACGCCTTAGAAAAATGAAACCAGTAATTCATAGACACCTGTAGGACATCTTATGTCACTTATAAAATTAAATAAGTCAATTACATGTGATCACCATATATTAATAATATAAATCATTCACAGACTTTTGTCTGACCCACCTCTTTCCTTTCTTTTTCCCCAACCACAAGACTGCAAGCAGCAGGTGAAAGGCCCAGAGATACATGCACAGCGAGACAAGCTTGGCATTGGAGTTGCTTTTTTATTTCCTATCACTCTCCATGTACTATTTATCGTATTTAGTATTTTATCAGACTACTTGATGTATTTCTGTATAATCTGGACTTAACTACATACTGTTTTGAGACTGTGCTATTTTTATGGATATTTTCCAAGATGACAATTTTCTGTACTTATATCTTACTACCTTCCACCATGAGATCTGAAAGTGTAGAATGTCTTAGATTCTATCCTTATATTTTCAGTCTCTGAAATGTTTAATAACCCGATAGCTCGTATTCTTGGCACCAATGCGAGTCCGAAAGTCTAGGCTTCGTATCGGTGTGTCGGGAGGAGTAGGTTGGCACACTTTGATTCTATTGTAAATCCCGGTCAAAACAAGCACCTAAAGAGTGGTAATCGATTAGGCCTTTGTTCTCATCGCCAAGCCCAGTTAGAGCATTCATCTAAAGAAGAAAAATAAGAGAAATCCTTACAATCAAATTCAAAATAGGCAAGAACAAGGAAAATCTTCTTGATGATAGAAGAAATTTCCACCTTAAGACAATAATAATTAATTTTGGCAAAGACTATTTTCAAAAGATTTCAAGAGGATTCCCTTACTTTTAAAAGATCTATTTTTCGAAAATTATACTTTCACGATATATGTGTGTGTAACCATTGCATAAAATAGCTTTTAAGTCCATAAGAAATTTATTCTTCAATAACCCAAAGTTATTAAAAGACATGTATTGCAAGCACCCGATGATGGAAGAGTATCACAACAAAAACAAAGATGGAAATGTACTTAAGCTAAGACATAAGAAAACTTCATATAGGAGGAGGGCAAGTGTTACACCTAAATTTCTAAGGATAAGTATAATGTGGTGTCATTAGAGGACAAACGATAAAGCTATCAGAAGTTGATAGATATAAACCGTCAAAGGATGACCAAATTAAAGTTATTATAGGATAAAGGTGAGCCATCACATGTTGATTCCTCCAAAGCTATTGTAATTTGAATTACATGAGAAATTGAATGGTTACCTCTGAAGCCATCAAAAGATGAGATACTCAAGCCATCACATGATAATTTTTTGAGCGATCATGGGTTGTTAAGAGCTATCATGTTATGAGTCTAAAAGCTATCGAAGGATGACTTATACAAGCTGTCACATGGTAACCATGAGTCATCGAAGAATGATCTTGAAGAGCTATCGTGTTATGAGTCTGAAAGCTATCAAAGGATGATTTATACAAGCTATCACATGGTGACCATGAAAGTGATCGAAGAATGATCCTTGACAGCTATCGTGTTATGAGTTTGAAAGCTATCAAAGGATGACTTATATAATCATCGTATGATGACTATGAGAGCCATCGAAGGATGATCCTTAATAGTTATCGCATGATGAGTCTAAAAGCCATTGAAGGATGATTTTTAACAGCTGTTGCATGGTGAATACAGAAGCCATTGAAGAATGATATTTGAAAGCTATCGTAGGATGACTTATACAAGCTGTCACATAGTGACTATGAGACCCATCGAGTATGATACTTGATAGCTTTCGCATGGTGAGTTTGAAAGCCATCGAAAGATGATCAAACCGTCGAAGGTTGATAATTTTAAAGCAATATCATGGTGATTAAATAAGCTATTGAGGGATGATACTTCTAAGCTATCATGATCCAGTAAGATGTTGGAAACTTGGTTTACTCGAGATATCTCACAGTGACTAAATTGACTATGGAAGGATGACTCTATTAAGTATTGAGCGATTATATTGACTAAATTATGCTATCGCGTGTGGTGATGAAACAAGGCATCGGTGTTAATAATATTGATCCATCGCAGCAAGGCTAATCTACATGAAATTTGCTTCCAACCCACCGCATAGAGCATCTTGGATGTGTCAGTAAAGCCACATAATTATGATTTAAAAGAGAAATTATGCTACATATCACTTCAAACATGTGCCACATTATTAAATCTTGGCCGTCCATTCCCACCAACTGACACGTGTTTGAAATCAAAGGTCTAGGACATCTATAAATAGATATGTACCCCCATTAGAAAGGGGCCGAATTTTAGATTCTCTTCTTCCTCGTATTTCATTTTTATCATGTGTGTAAAATGAATACTTGAAATTAGGATTTCTATGGTCGTTAAATCGAATTGAAATCAAGGCTTTGTGATTAAGAGCTTATACTTTGAACAATTTGCATATTCGACTTCATTAAATGCTTGGCTTACATATCAACTATTGAATTTTATAACGAACCAAGGATCCTTTCCTAACTTGAATGGTTAAATTTGTGTAAGCCCCAAATTTTTGCCTAACATATGGGCTGAAGTATATAAGTTGTCTCATTTTATTTAAAACTCTCTTCTCCCATGTCTTTCAATCCGCCACTCCAAACTGCTAATGCAATTAGTCGGCTTATATAAAAAATCTACTCCACGTAATGATTTAACTTTCAACGCTAAATTCTTCAACTTAAATAAATTCATTTTTTAAATAGTCCATTGTTAATTACGCACATTAATTAACAGTTTAAACATTTAAAATAATAGAAGTCATATTTATGGGTCATTAGATTTTTGGTTCATAGGGTTCAAGTAAGAACATGGAGGAAATTGTTTCAATCAAAGTTTTGAGTTGATCGATCCGAATTTTGACTTCGGAGTCATACTTTAGACCATATTTTGATTTACCAGAGCTTGCTTTTGGGTTCTAGTCCAAGCTGAAGTAAAGCTTAATTTTTTGCAGTTTTCAAGTATTTTTTAGTGTCGTCTTCCATCGAACTTCAAGAGTATTGTTCTAAACTGTTTGAGTGTTCACGGGAATTCCCACTTAATTTTGAGTAGGACGTTGGTTTATCTTTGGTTTGATTTTTGGTATAATGCGAAGTGGTCATATCCGTAAGTTGTACTGCTTTCAATTCTATCAACTTTTAATATTGAAGCATTTGCTAGTTCAAAAAAAAACTTTTAATATTGATAAATACATTCTAATAAATACGAATCTTCTGAGTGCCGTCGATATATGAGAAGTGTACCATGATTATGAATAGAAACATTTTGTAAATCGATTGATCAATAATGGCACGAAGTTTTATCTTACCAGGAAAAAGTTTCGCAATGACGCTATTTATAAAATTGTAATGGCCACTGTTTAATGAGTTTTCAATTAAAATAATAAGATTTTTTTTTACTTTAACATATTTTTCAAACTTACTACACAAATAGACTCATTTCAAAATTAATTTCACTTATAATTCTGTTTTACTCAGCTCAGCGTTGAACTGGACAAAGTATACTGATGACTTTTGAGAAGTCGCTCATCGACGACTTTTCAAAAGTCGTTCGTCTATTTTATCTTTTCTAAATGTAATAGCGACTTTTGAAAAATCACCAACTATATTCACAAAATAAATTAATAAATAGGCAAATATACTGACACCATTTAAAATGACATCAGTATACTCTGGCCAGCTCAATGTTAAGTCGGTTAAAATGTTATTATAAGTCAAATTGCTTTTGAAACGACGCTATTTACTAAATAAGTTTGAAAAAATGACCATAGTGAAAAAAGTCCATGAAGAAGCTCCTGGCCAATTTATTTTCGAAGTAGTTAAAATATTAGTCAAAATTAAAACTTGTACGCAAGACAGAAGTCTAACATTTCGCCAACGTTTCCACCCAGGACCCACCAGCACGTGGTCTTTTATCTGACTCCACCATGTCTGCCACAAGCAACAGTGTAGCAAGTGAAAAAAACTTTTCTCTTTCCACGCTCAACTAATCCTATTCTCCATCTCTTATTTACCTATTTGTCATTCCTTATTCCCTTTTTCTTCCCTTCTTCATTTTCCTCGTCGAATTTTCAATCATGAAGATCGGACCCTTCCTCTTACTCGCCCTTCTCACTCTTCTACAGTCCTTCTTCTCAAGTAACTTCCCAATTCTCATGTTTTATATAATGAATTATAAATCCACGATATATTAATATGCAACATTTCTTGTTTTCTTTGCATTTTCTTTTACAGAATCTCAGTCCTTCCTCGGCGTAAACTATGGCCAAGTCGCCGACAATCTACCGCCGCCCGACGCCACCGCAAAGCTCCTCCTCTCAACTTCCATCTCCAAACTCCGCCTCTTCGGCGCCGACCCCGCAATCATCAAATCGCTATCCAACACCGACATCCAAATCGTAATCGGAGCCGCCAACGGCGACATCCCAAACCTCGCCACGTCCCCCTCCTCCGCATCTCAGTGGATTGCGTCCAACGTCCTCCCCTTCGTCCCCGCGTCCAAGATCTCCCTAATCTCGATTGGCAACGAGGTGCTCGAATCCAACGATCCAGGGCTGTCCGCCCAACTCCTCCCCGCAATGCAAAATGTCCAAAACGCCCTCGCAGCTGCGAACCTGAACTCAATCAAAGTCTCCACCGTCAACACAATGGCCGTGCTCGGCGCTTCCGAGCCGCCTTCTTCCGGTGCGTTCCGCGCCGAACTCCTCCCTTCGGTTAAAGGCATTCTCGACTTCCTGCAGAAAACGGGCTCGCAGTTCATGATAAACCCGTACCCGTACTTCGCTTACAGGGACGATCCAAGACCCGAAACCTTGTCGTTTTGCTTGTTTGAGGCAAACCCGGGTAGATTCGACGGGAACACTAAAATCAACTACATGAACATGTGGGACGCGCAGCTGGATGCGATAAAATCTGCATTGATGCGGGCCGGGTTTGCGGATTTAGGGTTCGTGGTGGCTGAAACGGGTTGGCCCTCTAAAGGGGACCCGAATGAGAACGGGGCTACTGTGGAGAACGCGAAGGCGTTTAATGGGAATTTGATTCAGCATCTGAGGTCGATGGTCGGAACGCCGTTGATGCCAGGGAAGTCAGTCGATACATACATATTTGCGCTTTATGATGAGGATTTGAAACCAGGGCCCGAGTCAGAGAGGTCGTTTGGTCTGTTTCACGTTGATATGTCCATGGCTTATGACGTTGGTTTGGCAAAGTCTAGTAGTGTCTCTAACTCCAGCCGGCAGGTACTACTAATAAAATAATCTTCTTTCCATACTCAAGTTATTCGATACTGTTTGTGCAACACATAGTGAAAGTTATTCAAATTGAATTATATTTACGACTTCCTTAAGAGAAAAAAGAAAAAGTTTGAACAAGCAGATTTTACATGGGCCACGTGAACTTAAGGTTTATTAATTGCTAACTGTTCAAAACAGAGACGGTACATTGCAGAGTCGCATTTAAAATAAAATAAAAAACTTTAGTTATGTGAAATTCACTTTGACTATTTAAAAAAAAAAGGGTTCAGTGTTGCCAACTGTCTGTCCCATGGGGGATGCATATGAACATGTGTGAATTAGAACATTTTTCAAGATGAATCACAACTTCATAACAGGAAAGATGTAATTTTCAGTTCTAGAACATTTGTTACTTTTAGCTCATTTAGATTATTTCTGTATGAAGAGTATTTATTTTATAACTCCAGTAATTAGTAATATACAAATCTAGGAAACGTCATATGTTATGTTATGGACGAATTGAATAATTTAGAACACAATGATGTTGCATCCAATTGTGGTTTGGTGAATTTCCATTACTCCACAAAAAACACGTAGTGGATGTGACTTAAATCTTCTCCATCTGGCACTGAATTTTGCTTCACCCACCAAATTTATGATAGCAACAAAGTACATTAACTAAAATTTGTATTCTTTCTTCAGTTGCTAGCATGATTTAAATATAGACCAGTCCATTTAATTTAAAAACAAAGTTAATATATGTGCATGCTCTTTGATAATGAAACAGGTGAACCCACCATCATCTTCTCCGGCAGCACCAACAAAGAAACCAAGAGTTGGGTGGTGCGTGCCCAAAGCGGAGGCGACCGATTCCCAGTTGCAGTCTGCTTTGGACTACGCATGTTCTCAACAAGGGGTCGACTGCGGTGCAATTCAACCTGGCGGTCCATGCTATGAACCCGCAACGGTTCGGTCTCATGCAGCTTATGCTATGAACCAGCTGTATCAGGTTATGGGTCGCAATTCGTGGAACTGCGACTTCAGTCAAACAGCTGTGCTTACTTCTGATAATCCAAGTAAGCTTTTTTAATTGCTTATCTGCTGAAAAGTACGGTGACTTTAGTTTCTTTTTATACCTATATGAACTTTTGGGTTTCGTATATAGTATATAGACAATGCTTTTTAAGTTGGCTGAACAGTTTGTTGTGTTGGTATCACTGCCCTCAACTTTTCAACTTAAAACAATTAAAAACATAATAGTAATATGAGTATTTCTGTTTCACCTTTACATTCATTCAAACCTTACCTAATTTGTCGATGTTAGAATGGTAGTGTACCATTTAAAGGAACTTTCATGAAACCGGTTCAACTTTTTTCCACAGCTTATGTGGATGTTCAAACTTGTTGAAGTAAAGTTGGCATATAATTGAAATGTAATGCATGGTAAATATCATGGAAACTAGCAATTGACCCATGGTGTTGCAATTGCTTTGTGCAGGTTATGATGCATGTGTGTACACGGGAAGTTGATAAAGTGAAAAGTGTGATACTTCTATAAAGGACGGGGAATAAACTAAGGGTCAATTTACTTTATATCCCTACAGATAGCTATTGATATATTGGAATTATATAATGCTAATATGTACCTTTTACTGGTGGAATTAATAATGATAATCTTTTTATCGTGTTTGATAAAAGATAAAATATGTATTGGGGGAAAAGGAGGCTGTAAAGTTTGAATATTGGGTTTAGTTGTTTACATTGTGTTCGGAATGTTCTAATTACCTTGTGTCATTGTTAACTTTATTGTACTAGGCTGGTGATTTTGGGCCCTGCTACAACTCCGTTTAGGATTCGCATCACTGAACCATACATTGCAGGCCAATATAGGTTTGGGTTGGCTGACAATAATTTTAAATGTTTGGGTAACAAACCGAACGCAATAATCACTTTAGTCATAAACTCATTAAATCAAACGTATATTTTAGACATGTTATTTCCTCCTATAAATATATAGCTATCACCGCTTTTTTCTCACTTTCTACTTTCATCATTCTTAACCAGTTCTAAATATCAGATATTGAATCTGTTCAATCTAGTCCAAGTGAAAAACCAACATTTTTTGAGGCTCCGTTTGAGAGTTTGTAGTAGTGGTTATGAGAGGTATTGAGAGTACCGGTTTTGACCGTTAATGATAGTGAGGTCCGATCGTAGGAGTAGGCTGCCAAAGCAGCCGACTAGGGCAACAGAGGTGATTGGGGGGCAACTGTGAAGGTGGTGGGAATGTTCATTTTTAAACTAAGTAAAACTAAATAATTGAAAGCACAGCTTAGTTAATAATTGTATTATATCTCAAGTGGTTTGTTAATATTTTTCTCGAACTCGGTTGGGGCAACAATTCAGCTCAGGGCAGCCTTGATGATAGTAACAATTTTGATTAATTTACATGAAGTATTGTTATAGCTGATTAATGCATACTTGAGAGTTTTATATATACCGGTTGTAAGAATTTTCTATTAAAGTAATATTATATATATATATCTTCATTTTATTTTTTATATTTTGAAGATTAATTTTCCAGTATAATTAATAGGGGTATAATTGGAAAAAAAAAGTTAAACCCATCAAAACGCTATCAAAATTACGCTGAATCGGTTTCACCGCTTTTATAACCAATAATAACCAACATGAAAAAACTTACGAGGGTTACCATAGCACTGAAAATATAGAGCGGTCCAAAACCAATCAAAACCGTAGAAAAAGAACTCCCAAACAGAGGCTAAAACTCCGAAGTGCCAACATTATTCACTTGCATTTCAACGAAGGACTTTTTAGACAATCACAAATATGTTGTAATATAACCACGAACCGTGGAAAATTTTAATTCACATAAAAAGACTTGTCGGCTATTGGATGTGATAAAGTTGGGTTATATCTAAACTTCAAATCGAAATCTCGAACCACCATCATCACATTGTATTAAGCAAGGTCAGTCATCGATATGATCACCTAGATCCAAAGACTGGACAAGATTTCCAAACGCTACACCTGCTATTTGATTAAAAATCCACCTCTAGACTGCCAGTGTGAAAAATTGTGGATATCCAGAGTTTAAAAAGGAAACAATGAACTCCAATCAGTCATGCGACTGGTGTAAGCAAACAAAAACATATTTTATCTTGAATTAAAACAACAAAAGAATTTAAAATGAAATCCGCAATGCTTTCTGGAAAATGAAACTACCATAAGGCCTCCCGCCACACACACAATGCAAACGCACAATTGAAGGAGATTTCTCCTTAAGATAGTCAAACATGCTTGTACGAAAAAACCTTTTGATATTATTATTAGTGCATAGTGCAGAAAACCTTTCGAAAGTATAATATTAATCTTAGCCAGCATACAACCATTACTGTATGCCTACTATAGTTACCATGTTCAATAGCAGGTTACCACCACATTCCATGGCAGGTTATGCAACTAAAACCACACAGGGCGCATATTGTTTCTTTGGATTTTAAACAAATGGTCAGGCTAAGAAACTTCCTGGCCACATGGGTATGCCTTTGGAGGGATGCCCCAAGAACCTAACCGGATCTTTGCCAATACAAGAACGGGTTACCTCTGTAACTAGGTAACTAACAGTCACGAGTATGCCATCCCTCTGTCTTAACCGACCTTTATACGAGGCGCCTCTCAACCAACAACCATAAAGCAATAAATTTGCAGTAACCACATAAGTTAAGTATCTGGGCTCCATACCATGATACCACTTATATCCAGAAGGAAATGGACATACCCTCAGGAGGTGCTACTCCTAAA